>OZ010734.1:9188984-11688984 GCA_963932275.1 Andrena praecox
CGCCCAAGAGGGCAGAAGCTCCCGAGCATCTTTAATGTCTCATTACTTGGATCGCTATCGGCAGGTACCTTTCAAATCTCATCGAGTCCCATGCCCTGGTCGTACTATTCGAACGTGTGCAACGATCTGCATCGATGATTTTTATGAGGCTCAACAAAGCCTGCGTTTCTTATTCGTTGCGGTTGATAAAAGGTACCTACCGATAGGGGCGTTGATTTCAATCACTGAGGGGTCTTTGAATGTACGCAGCGCGTTATAATTGTATCGTTATAAAGCAAAGGTAAAAGACACCGAATTCCTTTCAAAATTCTGGTTAGTGATCGTAACTGTTGATAGCCGGGGGTACAGCTGGTACTAGAAAATATGGATTATCGACACGCGCTCTAGAAAATTTAGAGAATTGTGAATTACTCATCGCCGATGCCTCACTCGTCACTATGACGAGCAAGAAATTCCATCACCTCCGCATTTCCTCGGAAAAGAAACCCTCCACTAATCGATCTACAATATGCCTCTGCATCCATCAGCTCGGCGAGCTCAATTCCCCCCAGCCTCTTCCCGCCGCCGAAAACGCTGGCCCCTTTATTGAAACTGCCAACGGTATGATTACGCAACGAGCAGCGGGAGCGCGAATGGAATTTCAGTCGTAGCTGGCGCGCTGCAAAGTAGGTATTCCGGCGCGGGGCATTATCGTACGGAGGAACGTGGTAATCGCTCCCCGCCCCAGGTAGACGCACTCCGCGTGCGTTATGCCGCGCAGCTTTCGTACCCGGCCTCTTCCTGTACTCACCTGCACGCGGGCGACGCGCGAGCACGCATGCACGCGGCGGGATCCGAGGGCTGCCCGCGCTCGCCGCAAAGTATCACGCACGGTGGTCGAGGGGACCGCCGCGGCTCGCTCGCTCGTAGATCAATGGGACACGCTTCCAGCGTATTCGTGCGAGCATCCCCCCGATTGTTGTTCATCATACACGGCTATAGAGAGATAAAGGGGAAAAGATAGGGGCGGGGGAGGGGCGGACGGAAGGGAGGAGAGCGACGTGTGTACGAGGGCATCCGCCAAGAGCGCACACAGCGCGCGATCGCCGTGTCGCCACTGAGGATAAAGGAGTTGTGGAACGCGGCAAGTAAGAAACACGCGGAAACGGGTGACAGTTCGTGCCGCGGCCATAACAGCCAACGCTATTTTGCCGTGGATTTTTCCCTCCCGACCTCCCCTCCCTTCGCCTACCCTCCAAGCCTCCGCTCCCCCCGCCTTCGTCAGTCCTTCCCGCTCCCGCTGTTGCTCTTTTCTCTTTCTCCCGGTTCCTTTATCTATCGACCCCCCCTTCGCCTTTCCATCTTCCTCGTTTGCGGCACCAGCCTCCCAACAACATCGAGTCGCCGATCACGGCCTCAGATAGACCATGGCTTACGAAGCTCGGATAAAAAGGAATCCAAGAGAAGCGGACTCCTGAAAAACCGCGAATGTCAGACGACGCTGCGGTGTATTAGATAGATCCCTGGACCAGATCGGCGCTGCCTCCTGTGGCGTGCTCAATCAGCGACCGAGATTGTTCCGATTTTTGATCGGCAGAGTGGATTACAAGGATTTTTACAGCGGCCGAGGGCTCAGGCCGCCGGGATTCTTCAGCACGTCTACATGGAATTTAGGATTTTTTGGGCGCACCGGGAGCAGCTGTTGAAACCATTATGACTGTGCGGCCCGGTGTTTCTCGGACGTGGCGAGCCAATTTTCGAGCATTATCGTTTCGACGGAATGGCGAGGGCTCGGTTCCTCGCGAGCTCCAAGCATTTCATCGTGTAGAGGTTGGAAAGAATGGCCGAACTTCGTGGAGGATCTCTTTTGCCGATGACGCTTGATGAGGACAATATCGAGTACAGAAACCTTAGAAGCAAACGTGAAAATAGAAATACGTCACGGATTTAATTAACCAATTATCCGTGCGACTGGTGAAGTTATGATACCCTGTTGATGTTCATGTTCCTGTGTTAAGCCGAGGATCCACCTGAAAGCTAAGCTGAGCTGCGCTACGCTTTGCCAAGTTTTAAAAAATTAGCTGCAATAGGTCTTGCGGAACCATTCCCACCAAAAGCTATGCTAAGCTCTGCAAAAACATATTCTTTTATGTTTTATAGCACAGCTAGACGTGGCATAGCTTAGCTCAGCTTAGCTTCCAGGTGGATTCTCGGCTGTACGATTCATAGAAACAGTATAGCCGGCTGAACTGGAAATATTCAGCAGATCTACCACACTAACGGCCACGCAGGCCAAGCGTCGCTTATCAGTTTAAGAGGTCTCATTGACCAGCACGAATCGAATCTCCACCTCAGCAGTGATTGCATCCCCCACCGGTGCCTTCCAACTCGCCACTTTTCAGCGGGGGTTAAACCGATCGTCGCAAAACGAGCACAAAGGTCTTCCTCCCGAAAGTGTCGAGGGAAGAAGGAAGAAAGGGAGTGACTAGCAGATTACATTTTGCCGATCGTCGATAGTTTTACGGCGATAGAGCCGCTTTCTCTATCCGCTCCGGCCGGAGCCCGGCCCTGCTCGTATCAAGGGGCCGCTTGATAAATCTAGTTCTGCCCTGAGTAAGCGAGCCGCTGTGTACCTGCTAGACGGTGAATTCTGGGTGATGGAGCGGGAAAAGTTGGCGGCAAAAAGCACCGTACGGGATCCTCGACTCAAGAGACGTGGGATGGTTTTTGCGACGGGGCTGCGCCTCTGCTGACCACGAACGAGATTATCGTGGTATCGAATTCGGCACGGAAATTGCCGGGAGAAATTTATCGCCGGCGCGGCCAAGAAAAATGATCCTCTCTGTCGAACGTTAACGTGTAAAACCGCAGCGGAATCGACCTTAGTTATTGCAAGGCGCGAGGGGGGCTAAAAGCGGGTGGTGGGCAATTTCATCGAGCCTACCGTCCAGCAACGCCCCTCGTGTTCATCGTCGTCCGAATAATGTAATTCGCCAGCCACAAACGTAATGAATCTCCGTTTCAGAGATTGGTGCGCGTTAAGATATCGCAGGAGCGACCTGATGTTTTGCTCGTCAGCTGTACCTATAACTAAATTAACGGTCCGGGGAATGGGACTTCTGAACGCTGAGAGATTCTTCTGAGATGAGAGGAGGCGCGAAGGTTCTTTCGCTTTATTGAACCAAAAAATGTATTACTTTTTTCTAATTAAAGTATCTTCCTTGGCTGTCTATAGTCTTTTGCCATTGCTTGGTGAAAGTACAAGTAGGTATAGCAAAAACAGACGCTCCCGTATATTTATTTATGGAAGTTGATTATGATAGTTTGGTGTATTCAGAGGGAATAGGAAAGTTTGCCACACCTCTTGTTTCGATTAACTTTGACATACCTGGGTGGCTGACACCCAGAAGAATTTTTGAACCACTGCAATTTTCATTTAAAGAATCCAATCGTTATGAAAAAAATCGCGGGTCAATTTCAAGGTCTCTAGAATGTATTCCAGTTGTGTTTTGATTGAAATTTTATCACGGTTTTTGTAAACAAATTCTAGATTTCCATATGCGGAGAAAAAGCGAAGGAAATCTTTAAAAAAACTTTTACAAATTTCAATAGTAGAAGCTAAAAATCTACGGAGCTGTAAGTCAGCTTTGGAAAAAAGATATTTATTTTGCCTATGGAAGGTACAGCTCGTCAAAATCAGCTTATGGGTGGCTCACACCCAGAGTGTCAACGATGGGTTAATTTCGTTGGAGAAAATGTATTAATTTATATTGATTTTTATATTTTTGTATTATAATATCTTTGGAAGATACTGCTATTAAGTGTCATCCATCCAAGACACCATCTTACCAACATAACCTTACTAAACCTTTTTCCAAGCCACAAAATCGTTTGTAAAAACTAAAACGTGCATACAATTTCACAAGCATCGCAACTTTTTCGCCCTTAAAGACAGATAGCTACGGTTTTTTTTGCCGGAGGAATTCATATTCGCTAAGCCCTGGAAACCGGCCAGCAGACGGTGTAAAAACGTCCACTCGTAAACGATGAATAATCAATGGACTAATTGTAAAAGCATCCGCTACAAAATAGTTCGTTTAAACGGCACCGAAAGCCGTGAAAATGGCCACGGCGAGGGGGGGAAAAATGGGGGCAATAGCAATTCCATTATTCCATAGTCGAAAACGGGTCTACTGAATCATAAACAAAGCCCATCCATATTCATGCATGGAAATAGATTTAGTTATGTCGAGCAACGTATGCCCGGCTACGTGAGAAAATTACGAATATTTCCATAAAGCTTTCTTCGCTGGCGGATATAGCGAGGCACGTAGGCCGGAAGCGCATTCCGAGCGGAAAACATCGGGACGTAATCGCATGCGTCGCCCCTGCGCTTAACTTAATCTCGCGGCGCGCACGCGAGCACCTCTCTGTTTGATGGAGATCCCCGAAGTTGGTCGCCTTACTCGTATTTTCCAATCATACTAACGAGGAACGAAGGATAATTTTTTTAGAGGCTTTTACTTCTCTTAATTCCTTTTTGTTAAGGACTAAGGACCCTGTGTCAACTCCTGCAGTATTTTACATTAATCATCGTCAGTTACTCGACAGTTAATCGACGTAGCTGAGACCTGTGATACATTTAATTAAACACAATTTTCTCCTGCAAACATAGTACTTCCACGAAATACCGCCAGTATAACGCGACGGAATGATGTATGTAGCGAGATATACACAGTTTCCTTAAAAGAACGGCGCAGCTATGCTTTGCAAGCACTTTGCGGCACCTCCAGAGAAAGTAACACCATAGGAAGTAGAGCTATTCTTTTGGCCCGGGTATCCGGGTACCCGGGTACTCGGGTACCCGGTGAGACCCCGGGTAGACAAAAATTACCCGGCTACCCGGGTACCCGTAGAATACCCGACTACCCGGGTACCCGTGCGATACCCGGGTAAATGATCATCGATTTGACAGCCGATCGTCTTTCGACTTCCGATCATTTTCGGCTAACCTCAGTAATGAACGGAATAAACGTCAAGCAATTGAATGTGTGTGTGCACGTTAAGATTATGAATATTATGATAAAATGTTTAATTGCTTGAAGTTTATTCCGTTCATTACTGATGTTAGCCGAAAATGATCGAAAGTCGAAAGACGATCGGCTGTCAAATCGAAATTCTCAACTACCTCATCACATCTAATTTACTCGGGTATCTCATGGATACCCGGGTAATTTTTGTCTACCCGGGTAGCCGGGTAATTTTTGTTTACCCGGGTAGTCGGGTATCTCACGGGTACCCGGCGGGTACTCGAGTACCCGGCGGGTCGGGTAGTAAGAGCTCTAATAGGAAGTAAAGCATCATCACCAGCCGCAGTGGGAATCTGCATCGATCGAACCACTTAATTCACCCCCGTGTATATTCTGCATTCTATGCTCACTTCGTCCCTATGATTTTCAACCTCCTAGCCGCGGGGGCTCCGAAGGAAGCTTCCCACCTGATGCGTTCTCAGAACGAGACGCCAGCGGCCAGTCACTCGGGCGACAAAAATTTCGGAGGCCGTCCACCCGGACGGGGAAATTACTCAGACCGGGCTGAACTGTGCGCCGCTGAATTTCCAGCAACTGTAACATGTAACAGGAAACCAAGAGAGACTGGAGCGAACACGGAACGAGCAAGATAGGTGGAGGACTAAGCTACCTCTAATGTCGATCCCTATCTATGTGCAGGCGGTTGCCTGGTGGCGCAACTACGGCGCAACTAATATCTTGTCCAGCGCAAAACCGGAATACTGCCGGGGATTACAACTTGTATTAATTACGGGCGACATTACGCCGGTCAGATTAGAAATCGAAGGAGAGGATAGCGAAGTCGTGGCAGCTTTACACGCTGGGAAATTCCTCCATCAATATGCCGCCGCTCGGAGCCTCCCGCTGCCTCCTTTAATTACCGGCCAGGCCACTCCGGCCTCACCAGGCCCTAGAAAAATCGTTTGATCAAAACACGGGCGACATTAAACAATACCGGTTGCTTCCAGCTCGTTACTGAGCCGCCGTTTACGTTTGCCGGGCGAGATCGCCTAACGTCACCTTACAGCGAGGGCGAAGATCACGCAGACATCGATGATGGCGGTTGGACTTGCGTTGGACCAAGCGCCTTATCAAAGAGGTCTGCGGAAGTCGTAATCCTATTGCAACGAGGGTCCGGAGAACTTTGAGATGTCACCTTCGGCCCCGGGCATTACGCCCGAAGTAATTCGAGAAGCCCTCACATGGAAATACTGCCTTCGCTTGGGCGATGCGCATGGAATTCTCTGTAACTGATGTTCCCATTGATCTCCTATTGGGTGCTACAGTTTCATGTTACCATTCATCTGGTTGCAGCTATGTTCCCTGCCCGGGTGTAGTTCGTTTCACTTGGTCCCTAGGAAATGTCCCAATGGAGGAGTCAGGTGTCTTTATGCGGAAGTTCCTTAAGGACAGATGGGAAGGAATTATTCCATATCGACCCTGTCACACTTTGCGTTCTACATTCCGTGCTTATCTTCGCTAACTACGTCACAGTCTCCTGTATATGTATACGTTCCCGCTGGCCTCTAAGTAATGCAGAATCAGCAGACGCGTCAAAGAACAAATGCTAATTGAAGGCAACTTGCAGCCGGCACGATACACATCTTACACGTATCAGAGACGTAAGTTGAACGTAATTTGGCTGGCATCCCCTCCGGAAGAGAGAGGGGGGATTATTGATTTAGGGAAAGCTTGCTTCGTTATCCCGCAGCAATTCCTGAAACCCACGGTTTCCCCTTGAGCTCTCTGTTTCCTCTCCGCTGAGCAGAGTCAATTAGAGTCTCGATCTGAGATTTTCAATCTTCAGTCGACGTCTCGCCGTTCCGCGCGGTGGCCGGGCGGAGACAGGGATGAATGCCTCGGTGACGCAACAAAAACAGACAGTTATAAATGAATTTTCACTTCTGCCGGGACCCTATCGAATCTAGCGGGTAATTTCGGGTATATTCTTCCGTTACCTTTCGGAATTCCTCTCGGGGACCGAGCGTGTTATACCGCGACAGCATTCCAATAAGCACGTTCGCTGTGGGATGCGCTGCTGGATTTCTAATTATCAAGCACAGCTTGAAGGATTAATGAACTGAACTGACATCGGAAGTTAGGCAACCCGGATATTCAGAAAATTGTGCTACTTTCTGAGCAAGTAGAGTAGTTCATCCGTAATACAACCCTTTTGTTGGTGCCATAGTGCTGTTTCGGGGGGTGAAATCATCCCTTAAAAAATGCAGAATTTTTTTCGTAGAATATCTCGAGAACGATCAGAGATATCGAAAAGAAGTTTAAACAAAAGTTGCATCTGTTTTTTATATCTACAAAACTGAATAAAAAATAATTATTGGATTATGGATTGGTGGTGGGGTTAAGTTGAAAAGTATGGATTTTTCGATAATTATTTTTACACGGTTTTGTAGATATAAAAAAATCGATAATTATTTTCGTTTTGAGTTTTAGTTTTATGTTTCGAGTAAACTAGTAGAAGAGACTTTCTTGCAAACGGTGCGACTTTTGTGGATATTTGTACATTTACGTCTCGACTGAATTAGTTACCTACATGTATAAAATAAATAAAATAAAATATACAAAATTGAATTTTTCAAAGATAATTTGTTTTTTCGTTATCTTATTACTGCAATTTCAGTTTCCAATATACTTTTCATGAAGCATTATTTTACGAGTGTATTCTATACCTAGCGTTTCCAGAGGTGGAAGTAATTTTCATGAAATTTCTCGCAAATCTCTCCGTATTTCGAGACGATTCGCCTCTCGCGGAATGTCCAATCGGGGAAACGCGGCAGACGGTGGAAAATCTACTAGCTGAAGATGGATAAAGTCGATTTTCTCCAGTCAACACAGGTCGACGGTGATTTCAATTTGTGTTGATTTTTGACAACGCAAACAGACCTCAGTCTTTTTCACGTTTCCCTGCTTTATTTGTCCGCCGTCGCGCCCCCCAAGCCTCGGTTCATTTAACTTCCATGTCCAAGGCTGTGTGCAGTGTTACTTGCAAAATATTTCGTTTACGTTCCTCGCGGCTTTCAGGCGTGGGCCGCGTTTTATGACGGAAGACACGGTTACACGCCTCGGTGTTATAATATTCTCAGAAAAAAATAAAAATAAGAATAAAAAACTGGGAAATCCGATTAAACTTCACTAATATATTTATCAAGTAAGTTCGTCAGTACTTGTCCGTAATCGGAGCGTGAATTAATGGTCAGTAAAAGAGTTTTATTAGATTTCAGTATGCGTAGTTTGATAATTGCTGGAAAATGTTACTTTTAAGAAGGTCATTATAAATCGTTGCAAAAGACTTAAATTAAAATTGATGCGAAATTCAGCTTAGGTGTATATTAAATTTTATGTTTGAATTTATAAGCTGCAATTGAATTAGTTTGTATAATGCAGTGACGTGATTAATCTGTATCAAATAATAATGTATTTCATACTTTGAATCTGTTAAAATAGTCATTGCTCCAACTATTGTTAAATAGCAAGTTACTTCTATCTGAAATTAATAAATTTCGTAAAACTGTTACAAATATTAATATAGCAAGTAAAAACGACTACATTTTTTTAAAAACAAGCATCAACTTGGTATAATCAAAATAATTTAAAAAAACATAATTTTCCATCACAGTAAGAGGGTACAGCAAAATTATTAATTTTTACTCATCAGATACTATTAAATGCATTCTATCGACATTAGACACACATTAATTGTTGTTAATATTTTTGTTGCAGGTGAGTGCTCCATCAATTCAAATAAGGTCCCATGGGGAATCGAAGATATCGGAAACACGTAAGCTTCTTCGAGTTTCACTAACAGCATGTAATTTGCAAGATATTCTCGCGTGTAGTACAACTACGTGTACTATATAAGCTGTACATGTTTTTGCATCTTAAAACATCGTAAGAAACAGGGGGCAAAGCGTGGAGAAAATTCATCGTCGTTTCACTTCTCGCCTTGAAGGCGAAAAACCGTAGGTACAACAGAGAAGAAACATTTATGAGGGGCTTGTTTTTTATGCTCACGTTCAGCAGATACATTGTGCCAGGCAATTGAGACTTATTGAGAACGCATTTATGTTTCGTGAGCTGCGAAGCATGTAGTCTTTACTGTTTCGCTGATCGTCGTAAAAGAAATGGCTGGCCTACGTTTATTAACGAGCATACCTGCAAAAATCATTTAATAAAGAAATACCAATTGGGCCAAGTTATGCAGAAAGCTGCCAATCCTCGGTGATCTGAAATTGAGTAAATTTAGTTTGAAGTTTTTAATTGCTAATGAAAAGTAGCTTTATTTTTATTAGTATATTTTATTTCTTGTTATTGTTTTAGAATATTTTTTACTGGATTGTTTAACAGTGAGTAGTATAATTAATATTATTCTAAACTTTCAAATGCATTATGGCTTGGTAGGGTTAATAACTGTACAATGTAAAAATTGTTCTATGGGTTGGTAATTTTTTGCAAAATAAATATCACAGAATTATGGGATCTTTACTGTGTTCAACTAATTTTTTGTCATTTTGAGGGTTGGTAGGTTTCTGCGTAACTTGGTTCAATTTATATTCGTACGACTAAATATGACGTAATAACATAAACAAGTGTAAAGAAGTTTTGTAACTTGAACAATTTCTTCTTGATTGTGGAATTATCATTAGAGTACGATATACCATACATTTGCTTCTAATATTCCTCGGAAATTTCAGTATACAAGTTCATTTTAATGGTTTTCTTTTGACGAGGGAAAATTACGGGCAATTAATCTGTTCTTAATTGATCTACAGAAAGTTGCATTACTGGAAATGTTAAAATTACTTTCCTCTCTGAAAAACTTGAGATCAGTCTGACCTATCTCGGTAGAACGATATTATTCTATCCTGTTGGTATTACTGGGAGGGCAGGGAAATATTCTCATTGACATTTGAGAGCTATATAACATGGTAAACGTATGACATATGTACGTAGCTTGATTCGATAATAGTAGATTCGCGACGCATGAGACACAGTAATGTGTGCAAGACAAATTCAAACAGCAAACTAACTTCCCATGGTAAACTTGACATCAACGTTCTCCCAGTTTGAACGTGCCCAATGTAGGTAGTTACCTGGATGCTTGTCTTTGAAGGGAAAAGTGTATTCGAAGCTGTTATCATTGCAACTGCTCGGCGGTTGGGAACTGATTAACTGATCAACACTTTTTAAGTGGAGGTACTGATCGTGTTATAGGGTTAAACCCACATTCGAAAGGAGTTATTTTTCCCTCGAATTTTATAAATTATTTTTGTTAGTAAAAAATTTCATATAATAACTAATGTTGGAATAATAACAAAAATATAATTATTATAGATCTTTCTTTAAAAATTTTAATTGGAAACTAAATATATTAATTTATACTATATATATAATATAATACGATTAAATAAAAATCATTTCCGCCTCATGATATTGACATTTGGTAGATTTTTATTTAATCGTAAGAACAGGTAATTAAAAAGATCAGTCCAAGTACAGGCATTGAAATTATAATAGGTAAACTTTTTTGCTTCAGAACTTGTGAAAAAATCACTTCACAAGTTGTATCTTTGCGTTGAGTGACGTTTTTACATCACCACACAAATTTGGCAGCGGACTTTCGTAAAAAATTTATCAGCGATCGTGATTTCAGTCCCTCTCCCCGCAAACAAGAAACATCTCCCTAGGACCTTTTTTGGTAATTTCCTAACAGTTCTCGAGAAACTATGGTGTTTCGTTTCAACGATGGCCCGTACGATATTATGAGCGGTAAAAATGGCTACGGAAATGTGGAAGCGGTAGATCGCCCACGACCAAATGACACACCTGCGCTGATGAGATCATCGATAAACTTGCAGGCTGAAAGGAAGATTCGGTTCTGAGCGGGCGCGAGATGAGATCGGTAAAAAAAGAAGCATAAAAAATGGAGGAGGGAACGACACCAGCAAGAATCGCAATAAAATCCCATGTCTAGATAATCACGCGAACTCGTACGTTCTGAGTGGGTCTGTTGCAAAGAAGACAAATAAAAGAGTCGTAGAAAGGTGAAAGCTGAAAATTTCCTCTCCAGCTGGAATTTTTCTTTCCCGGCTGGATTTCTTACAGGTGGAGAGAAATCCTTGCGTATCAAAAATGGAAATAGAAGTAGACCACCGGGAGGATTCACAACTTCTTCCCCCGCTATGTTCCTTTTACTTCTTTCTGCACTCTCGCTAGCTTTAACTACTATGGCGGGTAAAGTGTAAGCGGAGGAGCGAAGGGCGAAATAAAGTAGCGAGTATGGGGGAGCATTCGCTCTTAATTGATCACGTGTTTACTTCTGAAACTCCTGTTCCTGACACGCGTTCCTCGCTGATGGCGTTGAACTTTCAAATATGGATCCTCTGCTTAATAAAAACGCATTAAATAAATGCTGGTGATTTATGGCGTGGTATTCTTCGGGGTAGGAATTCATTCTCCATTACAAAACAGCTGAAGCGCTCATTATTGTCAAAGGAATTCAATTAGAATTAGTGATATTCAACAAGCTTGTGCTTGGATGAGAATTTTACAAAATTCTGCTAACTAATTTCCAAAGACTTCTGCTTTATTATTATTGCAATTATAAGGTCTACTAGAGATGTGTTTCTCAGTGAGCAACTATTAGAAAGAGAAGCAAGTTAGGACTTTACTTGTGAAGAGACTTCATTCGCCTTCGCTTCTACCCACATGATTAAGAAAACATTCTTCGCCGTTCGCCTCCGTTTCCCTATTCTCTTTCCAGCGTGAAGAATATTCTCCAGATACTGCTTCGCAGTCCTCACACAAGTTATCATTTCTTTATCCGGTGCATCACTCCGGCAACTATTCCGGAGCACAAAGATGGATGACTTACGTGGCGTGCGGCATCGTATTGCCCGATAGCTTTTCACCCTTACGTAAACTCGAATTGAATGCAACAAAGGACAGGGTCAGTCGTGAGCGTTCGAGAGAAGTCCGGAGATAGCCGTGCAGGAGACGTCGAGGCGCAAAAGAGGTACCGAGTGAGTCTCCGAGCCAGGAGCCAGGGATTGCATGTCACGACCTATAATACCGTGTAACACTTGCTTGTCAAACAATCTAATCGCTCGCTATTATCATACAACACAAGTCACCGGCGATATAAGACAACCGGGAAGATCGGAACCTGTAAATCGCGGGGAGGTCGCCAGCGTGTTAGATGTAACGGGCCTCTCTTTATTTAGGACACGGTATGTAGCATTGCGGGATGCCCCCTTCGCGTGCCTCCGCTGTCACATTGCCCCCCCCCTCCCGGCGAGCGGGGTAGGAGAAAATAGGACTGCAGGCACCTGCATTCATTATCGAGCAATCGGCAGAAAGAAGGGCCGAGTGTCGACTAAACACGTGCTTAGATCCAGTGGAATCGATAGCAGCTAAGAAGAAGCTCGGGCAATACCTCTTCCCCGTGTCTCTTATCCGCTGTTGGGCCTCTGCTCCCGTCTCTCTCGTTTGCGCGCGTCGATGGTGACAAAGGAGGCAGCTGAACTTGGCTGGGATACCTACGCAGAGCATGTACTGCAGCCGGTGAGCATGGTCCAAGGAGATTAGAAAGTTAGCAACTGTGTACAGGTACGTGTCTGTGCTCGTCTAATACGCTGGAGAACAAGCGGGTATCATTAACACAACCGCTGTGTCGCCTCCTCGCCCTGGGTCCACCTTTTTCCCGTGCCCTCCGTTCCTGAGCCAGTCGGGCTCGACGGCAGTACGTAGTACTGCACGCGGCGGGCGCAGACTGCAGCAGCCGAGGAACACGGTCAGACAGGGTTAGGGGGTTACCAATTGGGTTCACGTACGGCACGGTCGGGCGACGCGCATATCGATACCCGGCCACGGTCGTGAGGCGAAGTGAAAAGGGAATAGACAAAAGCCGTGGAAGAGACGTTGAGATGTAAGGGAGATCTCAGGAAAGCGGGCAAGGAACGGGGCCCGGGGGGGTTGGCAGGCCACGACCTGGACCGGCCGGTCATAGAACGGATGCAAGCCACCGGCCGACCGACTCTCCCACATACATTAGGAAGTTTCTCCTAACTTTTAGCCATGGCAGCTGAACCGTGACAGCTAGCATGGTGGCACAGGGATCGGATAACCAAGCTAGCCTCCTCCCTCCTCCTCCCTCCTCCCCCGCCCTTTCTCGCTCGTTAAACCTTTCTCCCTATTTCTCAACCCTTTTCTCTCCCCTTACGCGATCTCCCTTTCGATCCGCGTCCCTCCTCTCGGCCCCTAGCTGTCCTTTGTTCGCGGCCCCTCGCCCCGCGATACCTTTCCCGGTAAGTAACGAAACTATCGAGTTATTCACGATCGGGCCGCAGAAATAGCAAGGGAAGCGGAAGAAGAAGGTGGGGGGCGGATGCTGAGAGATAAGTTGGGAAGGGAGAGACGAGGAGATCCGGTAATCTTCAGAGGTACCAGTACGACGGACCCCAGGATGCTCTGGAGAGTCAAGAACCTCGACAGGAGTGCCCGCGGCCGTTGCCACAATATTTTGCTTGATTACTATCGCAGGAAAAGCTGCTCGACCGACCTGACCGAGGCCAGATAGCTGGGGAGGTGGGCGAATACGCCTCTGTTCCTCTTTCTCTCCGCGCCCCGGTCCCTCCTCGCCCCTCTTCTGGCGCCCCTCGTTAGTATGCTAATTTATCGAGGCATTAAATTTTCGCGCCCGGCCTTTGATACAGCCCGGAATTTATGTTCTATATTTCAGACTCAAAGTAGATTACCGATTAGCGCGGATGTACCGCTCTCTCCACCCTTTTCGCCCTATGTATCACGCGTTCTCCATCCTCATCCGACTCGTTCCTCTGTTCCGCGGGCGATCCATATCCGCCGTATTACTGTTTAACCGAGCTCGCGGGCCCCGTCAGCCGTGACTAAAATCTCATAAACCAGTCTTTGTTAATACGTTAATCTTTTTCGGGCGATGATCGCCCGCCTGCCGCGACACATTAATGGCAACCGCGCGCGGAATCATTGGCCCACCGTTTCCGATGCGTCCCGCTCCCGCGGTATGCCCATTGGCAGCGGGCTAATGGATATCCGCGGGATCACCGAGGCGTCGTAAAACGTCCATCAAGCGAGAGGGACCGTTTATCAGCCAAGCAACTGTTACCCCGGCGATCGCGAGCCTCGAAATCAGGCGTGCCCGGGCTAACTGAAATTTATGTCCCGATCCGCCCGCGGACAAAAGGGACGGGACCTTAACGCGCGCCGCAACGGCCCCGGTTACGCGAGCGTAGGAAAGCAGCGTGTAATGAGCAATAAGCATTCGCCCGCGAGGCATCCCTCGCGCTCTCCCCGCGATCGAAGAACATCGACGCACCGCCAAGATATACGGCTCGGGTTCTACGTCAAAGCCGAGGATACCGGGGGTGGTAGACGAAGGTAGCCAGAATTCTTCTCGTATCCTCTCTCATTTTACGCCACGCTGGCCTTTCGGAATTTCACTACGTCATATCAGGCCCTGGCACGCACGTTAATCACTCCGATATTAGCGTAACTTCCAAAGCGTATAAAACGTTGGGACGTAATTTAATATTATTATATTACCAGCACACTGGCGGCCGCGTTAAAGCGCCGAGCCACATCAGCCAGGAATCTTTAAAATTAGATTTCCCCCTCACCGTTCCATTACTACTACCCCTCCCCACGCGCCCCCAGCCCCTATTAACCGACGCTGAACGGGTTTTCCATAATCACGCCCGTGAACAATGTGTTGCCTAATTACGATTCATACACCCCCATCGAGCGTTTCCCCAACACGAAATTTCATTTCATCGATTTCGTCGGGAGCGGAGTCGGCCATAGCCGGGGCACCTCCCTCGTCTCGTCTCGGGAACGATGAAGGTTCGTCCGCTGCAGCAGCGCGTGTATAATAGCGGATCTGGCGCACGGTCTGGGGCGGAGTGGGATCGTAGATTCGACGAGTAACTAGCGCGCAGCTGGCGAGCCTTGCAAATTCACGATATTCGCGAATCGACGGAAGTTACCACGTACGTTCGGGAGGCACGGGGGGGGGGTGGTTTAGGGGGCACTTTGAACCAACGTGGGGCGAGGCTCTTGCCAAGCCCAGGCCAAGCTTCCTCTTCCATTCGCCTCACGGTGAGGTTATTTCGGAATGGGAAAATTATTTCCCTCGGCATTCAGGAAGCCCTGACGGGAGAAACACCGCGGCTGATCCCGACGCCACGTATTTCCTGTACGTTTTAAATGTACCACGTGATCGGGCTCGACGATATGCACTCCAGCCCGCGTCTGCCAAGTAGACCGTCTGCCGTACGCGGCTGGGGAGCTACTTCTGCAATTCCCTGTATATTGATTTTAGCGCAACTTCTCTGTATTTGAAGATTAAACAGGGGATACTTGCTCGAGTACCTATTTCCGCGTCTCGCAGGTGTGATGATTTCGACGCATCCCTCGGCTCTGCTTCTATACGTACGGATACGTGTGTTCAATCATTGGATACGTGTCCGTTGTATAACCAGAGCTGTGTTGACTGGTATCGCCACTGGGCAGTCTGCATGTAAAGCTTTGTTGCTACCACATATGTATCCTCGCAGACTGAGGAAGCTAAAGAGAGCCTGCATTGTGTTGGGTTAATAGTGAAAAAGATGTATATTCTTGACTTCTTTAGAATAGAGGTGTACCAGATAACGTGTCTCGCTACTCGGCTCGACGCAGACTGCCTCGGCCGCGCAGTTCCCCCGGCCAACCGCCTAGCAACACTTCTCTGGCAACGCTGTGTCTGCCGCGACCCGGGCCTACTACACCTTTCCTCCGCATCGATGTTTATTAAGATCAATGTTTAAAGAGCCATCCTCCGCACGGACCAGTCTTCCGAGGTGTCTAATACGTCGGTACCCGCCTCGCTGAATATCCCCAACTGTAAAGCTCTCGGCACGTGTCAGACAACACCGTACACGCGCACGTATGTAAACCGTGGCCCCGAGTTCTTGAAATCCAATCGTCTCCATTATTAATCTCCACTCGACACACGGGCCCGGCTACGTTTCAGATTTTGCAACGGCAAGTGACGATCAATTTCGCACGGCCGTGGCCGCGACGCTCGCGTCTGCTTTACGAGTTTCGCGTGCACGGGATACGCCGACTATTTATCGAGCACTGCCTACATCGAATGTCCGAAACTATTGGGCCGACGTGCTCGCCACGCCGACCCCGTGTCGGCTTTCCCTAGTGCGTGCCACGTAACAGGACACCATTTGTAGAATTACACGAATCCAGCCGTTCCTAAGGGGCGCGTGACGGATGGCACCCCGAAGAAAATCAGGAAACGCGGCTCGCGAGCTGCCTGATCGTTCGTTAACACCGCCGGCCGGACAAGGTAAATTGCGAGATTAGAAGCTGGCTAACTGTACACCGAGTTGCCGCGAGTTTTTAAGAGCACGGCGAGATAAAAGGCGCGAGGGGGGGGCGAAGGAGGAGGGAGAGGAGGAGGAGGACAGAAAAAGGAAACGTGAGAAAGTTCTGGCGGAAATCTGGTTTCATCAAAAGTTTCCCTCGTTCGCGCGATTCCGTATATTTGATCGTAAAAAATCATGCCAGTTTCGTAACTCATTTCATTAGCTCGGGATGGTGGGATTCTTTCGAGGGCACTCTCGTTCGGTACACACGGCGCAGCATCCTCATTCCGATGGAGTTCCACGGTAGACCAGGTTCCACGGCTCGTCGCGAGGCTGATCAGTGGATCACGAAGTGGTTAGGTCGGTATCGAGCCCTCCGCCCCCGAAAATATACGATGTGTGGAGGAGGAAGGAGCGGGCGGAGGAAAGAAAGGTAAATAAGAACCTTGGCGAAATAACGGGACCCAGAGGGAAGCTTCGTCTCATCTCCTGTGGCTGTCTCTCTCTCCTCTTCCTCGTTCCCTCCCCTCCTCCCAGCCCCCCCCCCTCGATCTCCGGCCCCCCTCCTCGCCCCACCCTCCCCCTTCCGCCCGGTCGCCCTCCTCCACCTGGCTCAGTATTATATTCCACCCACCGCGAGGAGTCCTATTATCGAGAGCAGTCACGACGTATCGTCCGCGGAAGAGAGGCTCAAGACAGATCGTAACGTATTTCACTTTCTTCCCGAAGGGCTCCACCGGTCTCCTTCCACGGCGACCCCATCTCCTCCGTGCCTCGTCCCGTCCTCTTTTCGCCCCGTCGTCGCGTTCTTTCTCGCCGGATGATGCATGCAGAGGCAGATATATGGGAGGCTCTCGTTCACCTTTCAAGCTCGCAGCACGGAGAGCGCGCCGGCTAATCGAACACGGAAAATCGCGATCGCGTTACCCCACGGTTGTTCCACGGGCCCCGTGTACGTGGCGCAGCGCAGCGCCGCCAACTTCCTTCCTCCTTTTTAAACGAAACCTTCGTGTTGCCAGGAACGTGTGAAACACGGCCGAGCGTGCGCGCCGTGGACCCCGGCCCAGCGAAGGGGAGCTGCCGGGTGTCGACGCCGGAGAAATTTCTGCTCCCCGGGCGTGCAACGGTAACAGGATGCGCGCCGCGCGGATTCGGGAGGCGCGCCCGGGCAAATAAAAATGCGCGATTTCCCCGAGTGGGCTCGTGGAGGCGGCGTCGCTCGTTCGCGGCAGTTCTTGGCTACGGATTGTACACCTTGATGCTGGATTGGCAGTTGCCCAAAGCTCCTCTCTGCTCTCCGCTCCTGCCAGCGTGACCGCGGGAATTTTTGCCTGATTAACGATATAGGTTTCGGTACATTTCGGCAACCTGGCCGTATCAAGGCTCGCCCCGCTCTGGCTCTAGCTTGCCCGTACGTCGTTCGCGATCGTCCCCTTGGAACTACCCAACGGCGGATGGTTATGATCGGCCGGCACCGGGGGGGGATTCATTTATTTAGGTCTACCGCGGGCCAAGATTTATGCGATAGCCTCGCGATCGGACTCTCTCCGACGGCGAAACGTATTCCGATGCAACGTGCGCGTTTTCTCCAATGGAACACCCTTCTGAATCACCTCGACGTAACTTCCTACGACCTGGCCAAGATCCTGTCTGCTTGGCTGCTTCGTAATTACAGGGCGGTGTAATTGGATCGGTAGAGACGTACTTTTTCTAATAACATATTTCTAATCTTCTTTGTATCGCGAAGTCTTTAGTGACTCGCCTACCCTAACGGTTCAACCACTTCTGTTTCGTGTACTTAACATGGCCGCGGTTATCATCGCCGGCAGATCTTTGCGCGTGGAGTTTAGAGTAGCGTCAGTTTGAAGCAGGTTTGCAGTATATTTTTGCTTACTTCTTGCGTACAAGTCACTTTCTATTTGAGACCGGCATATGCTTGATTAGTTTCTATACGCAATTTTATATGCAAAAGACGCTGATCAGTGTGCGCGGGATTTATGATTATTGGTATTACCTACGTCAGCGCGTTGAAGCATGCTTTAAAGCAGCGTGTAAGACCGTTTAATTTCCTCAAGCATCGATTCCATTACGGAAACACGTATTCTGCTTGTGAAGGATCAAGATATGGCTACACTGTGGAAGAAGGGTTCAAGACGTGAACCTCCATCCACCGAGTCAAGGAAGATTCATTCATCTGACTCAACTCTGTTGGATTTTTAGGTAGGACTTATTTAACCCTCTAACGCCCAGACCCTTGAGTCGTTATTTTTCAAAATTGTGACTGATACATATGTTGTATCTTGGTATTTGGAAATGAAAAGAGCGATTTTTTTTATTTTTTTATTTTTTTGTTTTTATTTTTTATAATAATCCACAATCATTTTTTGACGGGTATGTTTGATTTTCTAAACCGGGAACATTGAAATCTACATTACCACCATGAAAACTACGGATGGTTGCTAACAGAAGTTAAATATAAAAATATAAAAACTTTTAAAATGAGTGTTGCACCGGTGCAACTCTGGGAGTTAGAGGGTTAAACAACCATATTCATCAAGAATACATATTCAACGTAAGTTGCTGGCGTTTTACTTTGAGAATGAATCTTCTAGTTTCTCTTAACAAGATTCGACAGTTTAAACTTTTGCAAAAGAACTATTATTTATACAATATTTTTACAAAATATTTAGAGCAAAACCAATGTAGTTGGGAGAAAAGTAAAAGTTCCCAGGCCTGACAGATTTGTCCACAAAAATGATAGATGCGAATATGTTGCAAAAGAAAATTCTGTGCATAACTCTCTGTCGACGCGTTACTCGTTTTACCTGTGATACTGAGAATTCTCCATTTCCCAGTCCCTTCAATGTGCTCGCGAGAAATATACCAGAGTATCCTCTAGTAATATCCTAGCTCGCTCGCTTATTAGGACGTCTTTATTGTGGGAGAGCCCTTTCTAATGCGCATATCTCTCGGGAAGCCCGTGATGTACCCCTTTGCACACTCGCCAGCGCTGATAATTATATGTTAATAGTGTATGTTCTATTACAACCGTGAGCGCACGTTAGCAAGCTAGATAAAGGGTCGCGGAAAGAACAATGCCGCACCGGGGCCGTCCAGGCCTTGTTTGCACAGTCAGCGCGACATTCTTCGCAAAAGAATGGAGCATGACATACTAAATAGTAGTCATCGTTGAAAACGATTCTCCGCCTGCAATTGTAACCGTCAGTTCTACGGCGAGTGGTTAAAAAGCCGGTCATGCTTTCCATCGTTAAAACGGACTTTATTTTCCTTTCCCATCTATCCTCGCCTCCCATTTCTATCCCAACGTTCCCCAAGTTTTTGCGTAACCCTGTCAGGCAGCTGTTACACGCCCCCCCCCCCGACGAGAATTAATCCCACTCGCACTTTAATCGCGTAAGGATATATTGAAGACGAGAAAATTACTTGGAACGTTTGCGGTGCTCACCGTCCGCTGGAATTTCGCAGCACGCCCTCACAATGCTCGTCCCGATTCCGCCTCATTCCCCGCCGCCCAGCCGCGAACATCCCCGGCGATGCTCTCGAAATTTCGAGTCAACGTAACTTCGCGAGAGCGTTAAAGCGTTAAAGTTTCGCGATCGCCCGCTGTTTCATCCACGTTAACCGAGTGGCATACCTGCGATGCACAGCTTCGACGTCGGAATAGATGAACCTAAAGCTAACACGTTCTTCATAACCACCTACCCAAACACCGCCACCGACGGAACGGATAGAACAACAGAGCGGATGAGTCTGACGCGGAAATGTTCAGAATATTTCACACTCGGATCGTCTCGCAGAGATTTTGTCCAATGGAGGTGGTAGAATCATATAATATCTGCCCGATGATCTGCCGTCAGCGATCAATCAGGATAACATAAAGAACGCCGAGAGGAGACTAATTGCTTTGCATTAAACACAACGAGCGTGGCGCCCGTCGCGATGAAATCCTCGCGCGACAATGGGGGCCTGGGGAGCACGTAATTTACGGATTATTATACCCAGCGAGTTCATGGGTGTCATCGTTGCGGTCCAGGGTCTCGTCATCGTCGTGGCCCCAGCTGGTAGCCGGTATTGACCTTCGTCGTAAACGTTCACCGCAGATTGTCGCTATTGATCGGCTCACGAGGCAAAGAGTAAACTCGGTGGGCAGTTTTGCTAGTAATATTCTGCCGGCTAACCACGGTACAGTGGACGCTTGCCCCTCCCGCCCTCCTCGCCAGGCAGCGTGCCCCTTTCGAAAACCGTGGCCGCGGGATTTATGGTGGTCAATAGCAAGAGTGAATGTTTCTGTAACCTGCTGTTAGCTACGCGAACATGTGCCTGTACGTGCAAGTCGCACATGACCCTCTACAAATGCACGTGTACGCAGCATTTCATTATGTCCCTGATAGGTTATCATCTCTTAACTCTCACCATAGGTATTACGAAGGGTATTTACCTCTGGGCCGACATGGACGAGCAACATTGTTGCGCGTATGCTTCTGCGGGAAATAAGCGAATGCATCGTTCATGCCGGGGTTCGGACTTCCATGACGGTTCGAGGTTATGTTAGCGGTGGCCGTCAGCGACAGCCGCGCCCCCCCCCCCCCCCTCCCCAGCTTTATACTTCGCTAGCTGCACCTTCTGCATTTCCTACTTCCTTATCGTGACAGCCTAGTTATCTACCCAGAACGTAACGTCTAAGCAGCGGCCACGATAATATTAACCCTTTGCAGTCGGGGGGCAATTCTCGGTCGCCACGTAATTTAGCGGAGCGACTTGAGTGGCGACTGACAAGGGAACCAGCGCTCACCGATTGGAAGGCAACTTTGTGGGTTTATAGAGTGACCGAAGGCAAGAGCAACGGTGTGTGTCATTCGTGCCCAGTCGCCCACTAAGGGTGAGAAAACTAACCTCAAAGTCAAATAGGCATTCCCACTTTTTCGCATGTAACTCCTAAAGTACAAGAGATGGAAGAGAAATTTTCGAACAAAAGTTTAATAGTACAATAAGGGCTGAAAACTTGCGTTAACAAAGTTTTGAAAAAAGTTTGAAAAAAAGATTACCCGACGAAAAAAACTTTTTTTGAAAATTTCGTTCGCCCAAGTTTGCAGCGCTCAGTGCACCATTGAACTTGTGTTCGAAGCATTATTTTCTGTCTGTCGTAGTTTGGGAGTTATACGCGAAAAAGTGGAAGTGCCTACCCATACAGCACACCTCGTTGCAGCAGTATTGCAGGGACGTTGCTGCAATATTACGTTGTTGCAGGTTGCATTGCAATATTGTAGGAACGTTCCTGCAATATTGTCGTGCATTATTGGAGTGGCAATGATCCTACAATATTGCAGCAATATTGCAATTTCGTTGCCGTGCAATGTTCCGTTGGCAACGATGGTACAATATTGCTACAATATTGCTGCAACATTGTACGATCGTTGCCGTGCAATGTTCCATTGGCAACGATCCTACAATATTTCTGCAATATTGCGCGCACATCGACGTGCAATGTTCCAGTGGCAACGGTCCTACAATATTTCTGCAATATTGCGCGCACATCGTCGTGCAATACTGTAGTGAAAACTTGTGGAAACATTACAACAATATTCTGAAGCAACTATGACTTTGTCAAAATTTTTCGAAATATGTACATGACGTCGAGTGGATTCTACGGCGTGTTTCATTTAACTGGATACGCACCGCAATATTGCCGAAGAGTTGCAGGATCATTGCCACAATTTTGCCGTTTCGTTGCAGAATCATTGCCGGAACGTTGCAGGACTACATATTCGTAATGTTGCCGCAACTTTGCAAAAATACACACCTGCAATATTGCGAAGGCGGACATAGGACTGAACCTGCAACGTCTCTGCAATGTCATGTTGCAACATTGCCATCTTGCACCGCATCATTGCAGAGACGTTGCTGCAATGTTATGGTGCTGTGTGGGTATTTGACTTTGAGGTTAGTTTTCACGCCACGCGGTGTTCTCTTGCGAGAAGCGACGGTTACAAGTTACTACGGGTATCTACCCTCACCTTGTGTATAATCCCCTCATAACGCTACATTATTTTAAACATTATTTTACAGTCTGTTTCCTAGTGTCAAAGGAATGTAGTCAGGTGATAGCGAAGAGGGTTAATTCACGACTGGAAGCCACGATTCCCTTTAGATTTTCGTTGGTTATCGTCGAGAGCTATCGAACAACCCCCTACATCTGAGACCCGTTACGTAATAAGGATCTATGGATGAGACTGTGCTTGCAAGTAGATAGAAGTCGACCGATGGGTATGGGGGTTCGTAAGTGTAAACTGGGGAGTTGCAGCCTCTGCGTTGCGTAACTCCAGTCGAGCGGTGGGAAAAGTTGGCGAGGGTGGAAGAGAGAGGGACGAAAACATCGGGGGTCGGATAAGATGGGCAGAGGGGGTGCGGAACGAGCGCACCGTTTCATTTGTTTGGTGTTCCTCGGGGGTATTAGAGAACGTGCCGACGGTACGTGGTATCCATGTAGACACCACCTAATAGAAGCAAAGCAATCTGATGAAACCAATAAGCGTGAAGGAATGCGAGTGCCTTCCCTCCTCGCCTTCCTTTTCTCGCCTCCGCCAGGCCGTTACGTCTGTCTCTTCCTTACCCCGCAGCTCCCTAGGTCCCTCTCATTTCGATCTTGGAAGACCGAGCATCCATCTGAACTGAGCAAACTCTGACTAGACGGAGGTATCGGGGAATGAAGATGACTGCGGGCCTCGCGTTACCGTCGGCGAGACTTTGGAACGGAAATGTTGGACACGCTCTTCCGTAATTCGAACTTGTCAAGATGAAGCCCCGAATCGGGCTGAATTTCCGCGAGACTTGCCGGATAATATGCCAATAAAGAGTTCCTACGTGGAGTTATCGTTTGCAGAGTCAAAGAGCTTCGAAGAAGCAAATAACCTCCTGTTTCGTAATATACGGTAGAAAATTACGCAGCCTCTTCCCGTTTCACGATTCTCGCGCACTGGGGGCAATAAAAGGTAAACGCCGGCGCCCCCGCCTCCATCCCCTTTGGATTATTTTCTCGTCTCGTTGCAATAAAGGAGCCTTCTGCTGTTTGATCGTATCGAGAGGGAAAACGGGCGAGCTGGAGAACTAAATAAAAGACAGACCCGCTGTATGGGTCTTAAACAATCCCTCCTTGTTTCATTTCGATACAGCAATCTCGGATGAGAGGCTTCCTCGGAATCCTTCTTGAAGCCGCCCTTTCCACTAGCCCCCATTCATTCATTTTATCTCCCGTTTCTCGCGGGATACATATGCGGGGGGTGCAAATATCCAGTGTATGCATGATCCACGATGCACTTGTCCATGTGTAAATGAGATGACTGTGAATAAATTGTTACCGATTTTATCATCCATCTACCGCGGTGGAAATAGATTATTCATGTTCGCGTGAAAATCAGTCGAAGTGCCGTCAGCTTCTCCGTCAGATTGAAAAGAAAATGGATTTCCAAGGAACGCGGCCGGAGAAAGTTTAGCGCGTGCTAACGATCGTTAGCGATGAGGCTCGAAAACGGGGAAGCAATTTTCGGTACGAGCGTGGAGCCGATAGACGATCAAAGAGCCTCCCACGGGCGGTGAGCGGAACAGGTTTTTAGGAATTCTAAGACCACGTTGTGTTCCGCTGCTCCTCGGCATGTATCATCGGTGGGTAGCAATTTACGATTGATGAAACATACCACATGTTAATGAAGCCGCGTGCCTATCTCGCGAGAGAAAAAGGGGAGGCTGCATGCATCGTTCGCGTCTCAGTTCGGAATTCCACGCGGAAGCAATCGAGATCAGGCCTCGATAGGATTATTCGACGCGGTGATCATATAGATCTGCTCATTAGGTCCGCCAGGGGAGTTTCAGCAAACTAACGTCCACGCGCCATCAGCGGCTAGCTCTAATTGGCTGACGGGGCGGCGGTCGTCGGATTAGGAATTCTTCACTTTCGTTCGCGGCGCTCGGGAGCATTCCACTGGCGATCGTCCGATCGCCGTGACGTTTATCCTAATGGCGTCTAACGACGCGAGTCACCGCGGGCTTTCGGAAATTCCCGGGCGCGCTTTGATCGCGTTAAAATCGGATTTGTCGCAGTCCCTTTGCAGCGTGCTGGCAACGGTACACCCAGCCGCAATTTCGTAATACCAGCGTGCGGTGCCGTTCGCGCATTCGGCACGCTACAGTTTCTCCGTGGAACCGTTAGGCGTAAGAGTGTCCCTTCGAGTGACGATGACAGCGGCCGATACGTTCGAGACAACACGCGCCTTTTTTATTTTTAAGCGCGGCGGCCGGCCAGCGCGATCGCGATAGGCTTTCGGGAGTGGAAGGCTTTTATGTCGTCGCAGAGCTTGGTAGCTGAGGATTGAAATGGTAAATGATGTAACTGCCAGAAGTGACCATATTCAGTAGTTTCTTTTTACTTATGAGCTCATCTCTATCTGTCGACAGCCTTGGAAGCTGAAATAAATTATTGTAGCACTTACTGCGCTTGTCATCATGTTTATTTTGGGGGGATTCTCATCCTATTCCACTACGAAGATAATTTCTTATTTCTTAGGAACTTACATCCTTTACCATTTCAACTACCCAATTTATATAGTTATACTATTTTTACTTTTGATGTAATGTTGATTGTAGGAGATTCTTTGGAAGAATGACGTGACGTTTCTTGTTTTCATTAATGCATCGATCGTTACGAAGACTGTAAAGGGTTTGATGCAGATTTCTCTGCATAAGTGTGGGTAATTATATCATTTCGCGTGTGTGAAAGGCGATATGCATTAGAAAATCCACGATAAATTATTTAGAAGAAGTTTCGACATTGTTTCAGCATCGGGGCACTGAGGAATAATTCTTTTTAATCACAGAATGTGGGTAACTAACATCGCGACATGTATTAAGTACCTATGAGTGCAAATCATTGAGCTAGTACGATTTGTGTTTTCCAACAGATAGGTTTTTTAAAGGAGCTTTCATCTTTAAGACATAAAATAGTAAAAATCTACTGGTTCTACTAAAGCGTCACGTGCAGAAATATGTAGAACTGTTCTTATTACTTGTCTTTAAAAGAAGTAAATAAAAATTCATGTTTGGGAAAGCTTCTTCGAAGATCTGTTCGTATAAAGAAAAGGGGCAGCATTCCCTTCGACGTAGATAAAAATCAATCTACCTAATTCACTAAGGATAAGGTTTCCGAGTTGGGAGGAGAGTTTGCCTGCCTCTCAGAAGGGTTCTCAAGTTAACCCTTAAATAATCATGATTTCGTTAGTCCTTACGAGTTTGGAATGCGAATGAGAGGGAATTCAATTCGCTGGCCTATCAGTCAGTAAATAAAGCATCATTCTTGAGGATCTTCGTAACAGGATTATTTACTGTGCCCCAGAAGTTAATAATATACCCTTTCTGAACATACGCTACTACCATGGCCCTTTATATTAATACAAAATTAATTTTCTTTGAAAATCTTCAATTCAACCTTAATTTGAATTTTGAGAAAATGCGCACGTTTATTTTCCTTCTCGTCCGACCATTCTTTCTTCTAATCCCTCCTTTTCAGTGACTCCTGTATAGCTTTGTCACGTGTCATTTTATAAGCTCTATTATTATTAGTATTATGCATGAAATACTTTGAACAGGGTTCATCGATATAATTACGTTCTTAATGCGCCTTAATTTGTCAAAATTGGTTGTAATTTATAAATGTAAATGCATCATTATTGATTTGCTGGAAAATTTAACGAGCCTTTAATTATAAATGAAGCGTGAAGTTGTATTTAATGAATCAGATGATCATTGCGTATAAATGGAAACATAAAATCACGAATTCCTTTCGATGGAATAAAATGCGTTTTCGAAAATGTGAGCGCAGATAATTTTTGTATTAAGTTTAAATTAAGCTTCATCACAGTTCTTCAATATAAAGGCGTAGATTGCCCAATTAATTGTTTAAAATGCATGAAACTATTACATACTTAATTGGTACATTTATGATACATAAATTTATTCTTAATGAAGCGTATTTCCTTCATTCAAAATTCAGCACAAATTTTTTGTTCGCTTGAGATGATTTTTCATTTTTCTGATTTATGAAAAAAATAGTACAGGTTACAAGAATAAGCTTCAAGTTTAAATAAACAAGAATTCGGTTGTTTGTTCAATACAGTACTGGAATTTAGGGCTGTAACGAATATTCGAATAATCTAAGTATTCGAATATTCAAATACCAGAGAATTCGAATAATCTAGGTATTCGTATAATCTAAGTATTCGAATACCAGAGAATTCGAATAATATAAGTATTCGAATACCAGAGAATTCGAATAATTTAAGTATTCGAATATTCGAATACCAGAGAATTCGAATAATCTAAGTATTCGAATATTCGAATACCAGAGAATTCGAATAATCTAAGTATTCGAATATTCGAATACCAGAGAATTCGAATAATCTAAGTATTCGAATACCAGAGAATTCGAATAATCTAAGTATTCGAATACCAGAGAATTCGAATAATTTATGTATTCGAATATTCGAATATCAGAGAGTTCGAATAATCAGGAGTATTCGAAATTATTCGAAATTATTCGAAATTATTCGAAATTATTCGAAATTATTCGAAATTATTCGAAATTATTCGAATAGGTATTCGAATAGTCGAATAATTACAGCTCTATACTGGATTAGTAGTAGCAACTAACATTTACTTTCATTTGTTTCATTCATAAACTTTCTTAAGTACTATTACTTTTTTTACTACTAATATGCTTCAAGAATTGAAGAGTCGTTATAGAAAGCATTGTAAATGCCAGAAATCAAATTCTGTACTATGGTATTATAATTTGCACGTAGAACATTTTCTGATAAATTTTTCAATTAAGAATTGAAAGATTCTTATTCTCAATCGAACATAGATCATCGCACCATGAAAATACTATCGATGTATTTAAAAAGAGAGCGAAAGTAATCGCTGATGCAACTTCATCGCACTTCCACGGTCTAAAAGATATTGATTTTTAGAAACAACCCTAGGAAATAAACCGCTCCGAACAAAATACACTGGATTCTAATTTCGAATCGTGGGAAGGACAGAGCCCACCAGCCCCCGCGGAAAGCAAATCCGCTGGAGCCGAGAAAAAGGCACCACGTTGTCAAAGCAAGGGCGATCAATCGCGGCCAAAGGGACAATCGTAATAAGCGATAGGACGACAAGATGAAAGAGCAAGAGGCGAAAGGTCAGAGGCGCCCAAGCATCGCCGCAAGAACGGGCCGTGGAAAAACATCGTGGACGTCAATTTTCCGCAGAACGTGGCCGACAGTCGGGAAGGACGTCCCGTCAGTTGCGGACAGAACCTCTGGCCGTCTTTTACAACTTTTTAAGAAGTCACAACAAAGTTCGACAGCGAGTTTCGCACAATAGCAGCCAGGGACTCGGTGCTTCCCGATTCCTCGTCCCTCGAGGGGCACCCCGCGCCCATTGTCTTCTCGCGTCGTCCAGCGTCTCGCCGACGCAAATACGAGGATCCCCGACACCCGAGCCCTTTCTACCGATTATCCTAGACAAACTTCGCCGAGGCATGCTCGTTAAATTGTTTTCAGATTACTCTGTAGCCCGTAATTAACTTCGAAACTGGAGGCTAGCATAAAAAGAGGCCTTACAACGAAGCGGACGGATCGAAAAGATATACCAAACTTCGCGCCCATTTCGAGCTTCGTCCCCGCGCTTTCTTAACCCTTCGGTGGGCGCGCCCGCGGCAGTTAGCCGCAAATTTTACATTTCGTATTGTACCATATGTAGTGTTCGAACTGGATCCATGTCCAATTCAGGATTCTTCCAGTGGACATTTTTGCATCATGCTACGTACTTGGAAGTTTTTTTTTTTTTTTTTTTTTTAGAGGACAGAAAAATAAGATATAGGTGTTTATTAAGCAACTAATGTAATTTCGATTTTCTTCTGTGAGACCTAAAATTGTCTAAATTTAGAAGTAAAACAACGAGAACTCCGATTGTGGTGTAAATCCCGCAACGCGCCCACTCATGCAAGTCTGAAGAGCGCGCCCACCGAAGGGTTAATCCGAACTACTTGTCACCTGACGGACACCTTCACGGGCTCCTACCATGTCATTATTCCCACGTGATGGTTCAGTATCACCCAGGTGCCCTTTTGTTTCCTGTCGACCGGAAACTCCAGGACTCGAAGGGCTACAGGACCACTACAAGGCTCTCTTTCTAGCCTAGCTAATCTTCCCGATTCCTCGAGTCATCCCTACGACTGTGACGCTCGCAATCGGTAACCTCGAAGCTACGCTTGGCTCGCGGAACGCCCAGCATCGCCGGCCGAGGGTCAAAGGCTCTTCATCCCCTAACCGCTTCCGCAGTCCGGCCAGACCCGGGACGCGGTGTACTCGCTCCCGCTGGACGATCGAGCGCGCCCGGACGGCGAAGGTCCCGCGATGAATCGGCTTGTCTCTCGCGGTTAGCTTCTAAAGAAGCGCTGGACGGTGCACGGTTAGCCGCGACGCACGGCTGCGCCCGCGGTTCATCGGCTATTGTCGAACAGCCCGCCCGGCACCGGGCAATCGAGGCGTCGTTCCCGTCGCATCCGCCGCGCCAGCCGAGTCTCAACCCCGACGACTTGATGCTGACCGATAATAATATTCCATTACGGGCAGCGGGGGCCGTACATCACTGGTCGTCACGCGGATCGTCTACAACGCGATAGCATCTACATGAGGCGTTAATTACGCGCCGTCCTACCGCGTTACACTGCCACTCGAGAGATATCTCGCGAGAGAATGGCAGTGAGGGAGCGGGAACGCCGAGCCGCGGCCTCGATGACCATCTTCTTCTCGCCGACGCCACTCGGCCTTCTCTGCTCTCCTCCGACCTGTTCCCCCTCGTTTCTTTCGCCGCTATCGAGCCGGTCCTCTCTCTGAACCACCCCCCGCGCACACCCCTGCCCACACATTTCCACCGGCTTATCTTATCTGCCCTCGCGGTGGCGGATATAAGATTAAATTCTCGCGTTATGATCCCCTTCTGCCTCGCCCGGCAACGATGACGGAGAGAGGTAGAAACAAATAGCGAAGTAATTATCCCGAGCAACGCGAGTCACAGCGATGCGAGTTTGAATAACAAGTCGACGGAGGCGCGACGGGGGAAAAAGTTTTAGCCGCAGGCTTAATTAGCCGTGTGTTAATGGCACCGGCGGAGGGATTTATAAGGCGGATTGATACCAGGCAAGTGGGCTGGAAACTGGTCTGTCTTCGACTTGCCGCAGTTCCAGATTGCCCTTGCCTCTGCTTTATATGGAGGAAGGGATTCGAAGGATTTTGCTCCGCTCGAACCAGATGATCGGCGTTTCGATGTACGGCTCGCGCTGGGGACTCGAAAGTCTGGGAGCGGTGAACCTTTCCGCGGGGCTGGGCGCGGTACGTGTGATTGGACGAAATTATGCAGCGTAACAGGGTGACGATCTACGGTGTACGAAACGCTGAGGAGGAATTGGTAGCAAAAAGTAAGGGCCGGTGTGGGACAGAACTTACCCAAAGTAACTTTTTCACCTGGATGCAATTACTTTCTTCGCGGACGAATGTTAGACAGAGGCACGTGAAAATTCGCTTTGAAGTTCAGAAATGTTACTGTTCAAGGCCCGAAGGCCTCACTGTCTATGGGGCTACATTTTAAAGCATTACTCCTCATAAAGAACGATATGAGAAACAGCCTAGGGTAGAACCCCCAATTACTGACACATTAAGGACTGACTCTAATATTATTGCATAGTATCTGTATTTATTGACTAAAAGTATAAGTTTTTTATTTTATTTATTATGGTTTAATATGTTTACTTCGTGGAAAATATTTTGTGGGTCTTAGAATTTCTATTTTTATATATAAATTCATTAATCTAAAAAACATATTTCGAGATCTATTACTGACACCTCTAAAATCTGTGTGACTGAATTACTGACACCCCAATTACTGCCAGCTAACCTAATACTGTTTATTACTCATTTTACGGTTATGTCGTCTCATGTACATGAGCAACTACTGGTATGACTGTAATACCAAAATGCTTGAAACGCTTGTACCAATCACTGTCACCCATATATTAATTAAAAACGCTTAAGTAATCGTTATATTACGATCGTTGTGACTTTCTATGATACTTATATTGTACTAAAAAATTATTGTTTATTATGTAAATAATTTAAATATAGTAATTATAGCCCTTTCTTTAGTGCCCTGTTTTCTCTTTCACTAGTAAGGAAGTCGCCATTTCCACTGTTGTCATCAAATTAAAATTTTGTATCGTCTTATAGAAATTAATGAAAAAAAAAAATTAAATGGTGCATTTTCTAGCGGATAGATTATAGGTTGAAGTACATAATTCTTTTTGTGTATGACTTTACAACGTTTATTTATTCGTTATTTTGAGTAAAATAGCTTAAGGTGACAGTAATTGGGTAGGTGTCAGTAATTGGGGGTTCTACCCTAGTTATGGTATAATAAAATACTTCTTTTTAAATATTAAATTCAGAATCCCGCCTCCATTTCAAATACGTAGAATATGAAACAACAACTGCTGTATCGAGTGTACCAGCAACGAGGCAACCATCTATTGGGGTAATAGCAATTTTCTTTGAAATAGATTTGTTCTTTTGAGGCCTCGCAACGATGTTGCGCCTAAGGCCTCCATCAATAATGTTTCCTAAAAAATTCGGGGACCGTGTAACTAGAATCATAAAGCTTTGTTAAAGCCTCGTTAAGAGGAATGGAGGACGCGTTTCGATAAAAATAAGGTTGCGGCGAAATTCTATTTCAAAAGTTATAAGAACCTACTGTTTATTATTATATACATACTGCATGTATGTTATACCAGCGTCATCTGGGTTTCTTTAAATAGCAATGTGTTTTAAACACCATGATTTTTAGCGCGTCGCTAATCAAGCAAATTGACTACACACACACAAGATCGCATCAAGAGTAGAATGGCAAAGCGGTAGGTAAAGGAAGGGGAGACCTATTCCCTTGCCACGCAGACGCGCAAGTAGAAATGTCCGATATGTGATCAGACATATCACTCCGGGTATGACGCGGGCGCATTTAGCGTTGCAATTCAATTGCATCACGAGCATAACGCCGATAATATAATTACATCATAGTCCAGGGAACATGTGATAGGTATTGTTTAGTGTAATACCGTTAAGGAACTAGTTCTTGATCAGGCACTAATTTTTTATCAGTTCCTGAAATAAATCGTTCTTTTGAGTTTATGTCAATAAATAATTGTTTGAAATAATTACTAACATAAAAATTGATAATTCAAAAATATATGTGTTGTCTGTGAAAGCAGTTAGTATTGTTAGTTTTAGATGATTAAAAACTAGTTCCTAGTCACCTTATTATTCCATACCTTATAAGTATTTAAATTATATATTTATTTTCAACTTTTTAAAATTTTTCCTTGAAGTTTAAACATTAATTCAACTTTTAGTATAAAAAAAGTCTATGGTTTAATGTTTTATTAGGTTAAAAATAAATATTAAAGCGGGAAACCTTCTAAACTGATCAGAAACTAGTTCCTTAACGGTACTAATTATTATTTAAAACTCCCGCATGAATGTGTATGTAAATAAGTTTTAGTTAGCACAATACGTTGGCCTTCCCTCGACTAGAAAAGCAGCCCTCGCGTATAATTATTATTAACACCATTAATTACCATATGTGCGTGAAGAATCCTATAATATCAATATTGAAATAGTAATTACTTTGAAAATTCACCATTCTCTTTTCACAAGAAGAATCGTGCTCACTACTTGTTTATTATTCCATCATCTCGCTCGTCAATAAATGTGTTACCAATATTAATATTTAGAAACGTATATTCCCCTTTAAACCAAACAATCTATATAAAAAAAAATGCATACCTTCTTTAATTTTAAACAACTCACCTGTGACACTCTTAATTTCGTACTTTGCTTCATCATTGGTAGCTCCCAATGAGCTCGATACCAGAGCAAGGTATAAAGAGAACCACCCCCAAATTCTACGCATAAACTTCGTGCAGGAATTTTCTATATAAACTCACTGCATCCTCGCCTTCCATTTACATTCCGACGCCGGTCGGACATTAGACCCCAAAGTTCCCTATCACCACCACCGCCACTGCCACCCCACTGAAAACAATCCCCATAACGGTCCGTGGTCTAATCCAATCCACGCGGAATCGCCAAGGAAAACATTGCGCAAATCATCTCGGCGCTCGCGCTCCGCCAACAGGCCAGCCGACCCGGGAATTAAGAAAAGGATCCCAGCCGGCACGCAACGTCTACGCGCGGAGGCACTCCCGACTAATTGCGTCTTACAATGAGATAAAATGCACATTCACACGCGACCGTGGCGCCGCAAACTACCGGCACCTGCAATTACTCGAGCGTCCCCGGGATTAATGTAGCTATGCAAAATGGGCGGGCGAGCGCGCTCGCGCGGTGCGTGCGCTCGTCGAGTTGTCTTCGAGGGTAAGGCGGTGGCTCCTTGGCACGGCGGTTTCAATAGGGAAACCCAATTGCTCTGCGCTCCGCGGTTACGCCCGGCGATGCCCGCCGGAGCGACGGGACGCCGCGATACCTAAGGAGCCGCTAATTCTGACGTTTCAACAATAAACCGAATTAGACGGGGCGACGCGGCAACAATTGGCGCGCCGCCCCTAGTGGTCGAAGTCGACGCACGAGAAATTGTCAATTTGCCCCTTTCAATGAGGGCTCGATTCGATTATTCAGGGCGGCCCCGCGCGATCGAATCGATTTGTTTGATCGGTGATCGAATTTCCAGGACAATTACCACACTGGCGACTTCGTATCTGTCGTGTATTATCGGGCACTTGTTCTTCCCTTCTCGGTTGGGGAAGCTTTTGTTGTCGCGCTTGGATACGTTTCTGTTTAATTGCTTCTCATGCAAAGTTGAAGTGAATTTATGGATTCGAAGGGCGGCAGAAATGTTGGAAGAATTTTTGTTTAAATAAGAATTCATGTGATTTGTTTGATATATTAAAAGGTTCACAGTTTTGACTGTTGACACACAGTGACAAACTAAGAACGTGTATTAAGAGTTTCATAAATAATAAATATTCTTTGCATAATATTATTCCCCTCGGAAATTTACAAATGGTGGTGGCTTCTTACACGACACTTCTGTTTTATTCGTACACTCTAAAAACCATGCATTAACCACAAATCAGTGTTATTATAATTTTAATTATTTCCACGATTCTCAATGCTTTGGTCCCCCAAGGTCCCCTTTGGTCCTTTACCATCGAAACGGGGGAAATGACTAACGCGGATCCGTTTGCGCGAAATAGCTCTGCCCAGAAATCAAAGCGGCACTCTCGCGCGGATAAACATTGTGGAATCATATGTCAAGACGTTGGGGGCGAATGACGGAAATTCCCTCCGGTTACCGCCGCGATAGACGTGTTCCTTTATTTTTCAGAGGGGAGGATATACGTTACCGTTGACACAGCGGCGAACAAAGGGACACACACACACACGTCGGTTAAAAGGACGACCGACTGCCAGCGCGTTTTAACCATTATTGCGAGCCCTCGTAATCATTTGTCTCCGCGAACGGACGTTCAGTGAATTGATATTAAATGTTGGAGCGCCGTTGATCGAGTGGGATGATTGCCATCGCCCAATGAACGCGAAGGTTGTTGATTTTGTCTTGCGCGAATAGATGGAATTGCGCTCGCCATGACGGTGATTTATGCCTCGATTTTGTATCGGAATAACTGTCCGAGCGACAAAAGGGACGACCTGCAGTTTCTTTCAATCGATATATTTTATTATCCGATGTTAATATGAACATAATATCTTTTATTTATTTATCACGGGTAACGCAGCTTCGCTACGTTATAATATGAAACTTCACCGTGTTGCGATCGACAAATAATAATCCAGCTTCGGCGTTTCAGTATGATTTAATTAGCTGCGACGTGTAATTATAGCTTGCATAAAATTACGATGTAGGTGGTAAGAAAATTGTACCGGTGTCCGTCGTTTCCCGATACGAGATGTCCCTTAATAATGCCTGCAGCGCGCGACGAATATAATTAGCCCTCGAACAGTTTAATATCCAATTATCCGTAATTTCTAGTAAAATAATCGACTCACCGAAACCGGAGCAGCGACTGATGCTTTTCAAGCTTCCTCAACTCTGTAACAAAAACGACAATGTTGCAGTGAGCGATGATGTGTGGGTATAATAAATGGGGAATTAAGCTCGCAAAGAACAGTGCGCCGAGCATATCTGTGAATTAACAAAGTGAGAAAGACGTTTATATTGCTGACTGAACAGAATTACTTTGAAAAAGTGGACCAATGTGACCAAAGTGCAAGCTGAGCAATTTTGAACACTCAATCCTGACGAGCGCATTTGTAAAATTAAATGCTTGCATTTATAGACACAATCCACACAGGTATTGTGGGTAGGGGAGACCGGGGCTAGTTGACTAATTTTTTACATTCCTAATTTTTATAAATAGACCATTAGTATTTTGTTGACTTACTGCATACCAAAAGTTTCCAAATTTCATTAGGTATACAGGCGTAATTATGAAAATTGTTATCATTGAGTCTAGGTAGTAGGTTGTAGTTTTTATTGTATTTAGAGTAGTGAGACGAATAAGTCAACAGACCCCGGCTACGGGGTTAGTTGACAAATATGATGGGGTCAGTTGACTTGACATTTACTTTTCAGTTTTAACCGTTTGCATGCGAAAGGTGTATATATACGCTGTCACAGTACATCAATATAATGTGAAAAATGTATACATACGCTGCCAATTCCGTCAATATAGTATACGAAACGCGTACATATGTATTAGGGATTGCAAATTTATCGAATTTTTCTATTACCGGTAATTCGGTAAAATTTTCAATCAAAACCGGTTTACCGATAATTTACGGGTATTTTTTAAGGTATTGAAAATATAAGAGTAAACATTACAAAAAACTTTTTTTTAACTCTAATCGAGCATTATAATAAATATATGCAAATAAAGCTATTCTGAACATAAAATATAAAATGAGATAACACAATATAGATATATTTGTGTAACTATTGACAATACTTATTAATATGGATCTTCACCACGAAAACAATGAAAAGAATCTTATCTTACACACATAATTAAATATTTTTTATTTAACAATTTTTTTTAACAAATAAGCACGCGAAAACATAATTTGTCTAAACTTTGGTCTCTTGATCGCGATCTAATTTTTGTACAAATGAATCCAGCTACGGATAAAGCACTCTCAGATTCTACACTTGTTGGTCGGATAGTCATTAAGTAATCATATGCCATTTGTACCTATATATTTTCTCCTTACTTTTTCTACTTGAAAATACGTCCATTTTTTGATGACTTGATTTAGATTTTTAGTTATCTTTTGGTTTAGAGTTGATTCTTCATGAGATACTTCGGTTTTCGTCTTTATTAGTAATCGAAGTTTTTTTTCACTGATAACGATGTAGACCGAAATAACGGACGCATATATGCGCTATATTGATATACGTAATTTATCGAATTACCGGTAAAAATTTGACGAATTACCGGTAAAAATTTGAGGGTATTTCTCGTGATTTACCGGGAAACCGGTAAACCGGGTTACCGGTATTGCAATCCCTAATATGTATACTACGACCAATAATTTTTTTTATTTTTTTTTTCACTCCTCCACAGTGTTATTTTTTTTTTATTAATTATCGTGGTCTAAGATACTGTAATTATTTTGTACTGGTTTGTTATGGTCTATTTGGAAGGCCTGAGAGTTTGAAGAGAGGATAGGGTGTAAAACCGGTAGGGGTGAGTTTGGAAGGATTTGTGATGGGGAAAGTGGACTTGAGCAGCTAAACTCTTTGCCTCGACTGCATCTTGAGGATAAAAAATGCAATTATTAGTAGTATTCCTATGCTTAGTCAAGTAACCCCGTCCGACATTGTTAACATGTTAAGGGTCGTACGTACAAAACCTCCGCGCACCGGATAAAATAAAATTCCGTAAATTATAGTCAAGGTATCACGTTTCCACAAAATATTCACGAAATAACATCAAGCAGTACTTAGTGGGCAAAAATTCATAAATAGTCGAAACGAAAATATTTACTTCCAGCCGACCTTTTTAGATTTTTCATTCTCACTGACAGACCACGCAAGTTTTTGTCACGGCGACACATTAAATGGCAAGCTAGTCATTCATATGCTCCAATATTGCGAATCGCAGCATAATTTATTCCATAATACAAGAATTAAAGGGAATTAGTCAACTAACCTCGTTAGTCAACTAGCCCCGGTCTCCCCTACAGTTTTGAATGATTTCGCGAATATTTTTTATTCAAATTTTTAAAGCAACGACGACAAAAATCCTTCAGACACCACCAATAGATTAAGAAATATCGGTTACTATCGAAAGGAATTGCGAATCTTTCGAATAAAAATTGCTGCAGTCTTTCAGGAACGCCGCTTATTTGGTCTATGTAACCCTGACAACGCTAAGTACTTTTGCCCGCGCGAGTACAACTGGGTCAGCAGCACGATTTATTCTCCAACAACCGTACAATATCGTAGAGTAATTGGACCCTAAAAACCAAAGGCTCATAACTCGATGAAACACCAATTTCATAAGAGTAAAAACTCCTCTACAAAAACTCACTCGTTCACGCAAATATGAAATTTACGAGACAAACTCTTGCTTAAACTCCGAACAATAATTGAGGCATTGAGTACGAAAAGTCAGTATCAGCTTGTACTAATTATATAAAATAGGAGAAATTAATTTTCTCCAATTTAAAACCAGAGATGGGCAAAAAATTATTTGAAATAAAAATTTGTGTACGAAAAGTCAGTATCAGCTTGTACTAATTATATAAAATAGGAGAAATTAATTTTCTCCAATTTAAAACCAGAGATGGGCAAAAAATTATTTGAAATAAAAATTTCGTACACAAATTTTTATTTCAAATAATTTTTTGCCCATCTCTGGTTTTAAATTGGAGAAAATTAATTTCTCCTATTTTATATAATTAGTACAAGCTGATACTGACTTTTCGTACTCAATGCCTCAATTATTGTTCGGAGTTGCCCATCTGTGTTTAAAACCATGTGGCATAACAAAATCACTTGTTGCATTGAAATTCTGTGGCGACATCTGTGTGCAACGCTTGTTAAAATTAAATGGAAAATTAGTTGTGTCTTTATTATAAAGCTTTTCGATTAATACCTATCAGAAACTAAAAATTATTCCTGCACTGGCAACAGCGACTGCAAAACAAACGCTGTTGAAACCCTATTTTTTAGATCAAAAACCAGAATGAATTTCTGTGAACCGCTTCTGTTGTCCCAAATATTACGATCTAATTGTTCACTCTATAGTAATATCATGCTCGCTAAGCGACACCAAAGTGTCTCCGCCTTAACTACATTTACTTACACTAATTACATAACGCAACCCCTAAGAGCATTCCATCCGCGCGTTCGGCGTATGTACCTGCTATGGTTAATTGCTCAAAACGTACGCGTGTTCGATAAGTGGGCAAGGTTTGTCCGGTGCAATCATTCGACAGATGCCTGGGCAAGCAAAGCCACCGGTGATCCCATGAAAATTCCGGCGTGGTATTATCGTCGTGCTAAGAAATATACGTCAGCCCGAAGATCTTCGCTGAACTTTTTAATATGACACATAGCCCTCGTAGCAGCCGTTATAAGAACTCCGGCTACGGAATTTAAATTCTTTTCACAGTTTCTTGGAGAATCCGCCTTAGAAAACGAGCGAGCGGGGGGAGCGGCGAGGGCGGTCGGGGGAAGGGTTTGGGCGCAGAAAGAAATATTAATTCCAGGTTTTTCTCTCGCCCCCAGCCTGCGAGGAGGTGTGACTATACGTGGCTCTCATATTCCAAGTACGTAGCGGAGGTTGGTCGGGGTTAGAGTCAAGAAGGTAGGGAAGACGAATAAATTTCCGCCTCTGAGAGCTGGTAATGGATGAACGCAGGCTGGGAGCTAATAATATCTGCGAGGACGAGCACCTAAATCGAAGGATCCTGGGACAATGGCCAAGCGAACGGAGACGCGCGACGCGCGTGCGCAGACGCTACGGGAAGAGCAATTCATTGGCGATCTGAAACGGTGGCTGGCTTTGTGCAGCAACCGAAAATCGTTTCGCAAATCCGCCACCCCGCGCGGTGACGGAAATGCGACAGTAATTGAACGACGGTGGCATTTTTCTAAGATTTTACAAAAATCTAGCGAAACGCTAGTTGCCAGTTAGCCGCCACCTCGAGGGAACTTTCAAGTTTATGATCTCCAAGGGAATTTTACGCTTCTGTAAAACGGTAAAGGTTACTTTAAAGGGTGGTGCATCTTACTCAGTATTCAGTTACTCGCTCCAAGTGCGCGTAGGTGTATGAAGGGTAAGCGGGAAAAAATGGGGAATGTCCATTCTTAGTTGGTGGCAACTGGGGCCACAGTCGAATCACGAAGGGTTAGAATGTAGAAATGTCCACAAAGGACAACGTTAAACATTTGGCGCAGGTAGGGGAGAGGTGTTATTAAAGGGACAGGTCTTAAATGGGACTAATCGAATTGCCAAAATTCTAAACGCATTGCACATGCAAGCAGGGAACGGCGGAAATGTCGTGCGCCCGGCTCAGGAATAGCGGTGGGGGAACTCCACGCATGCGCGCGATGACGCGGTGACGTCAAACCAATCAACGCCAAGGTGGGAAACGAAACGGCGCCACCGTCAAGGTGGGAAATGAAACGGCGCCACGGTCAAGTTTCGTTTCTTGGCGTTGATTGGTTTGACGTCACCGCGTCATCGCGCTTGGATTGGTTTGACGTCACCGCGTCATCGCGCGCATGCGTGGAGTTCCCCCACCGCTATTCCTGAATCGGGCGCACGACATTTCCGCCGTTCCCTGCATGCAAGTTATTTTCTTGTTTATGACGACACTAGTGCCCAGTCATTTGACGCAAACTTCACTGCGGTCTCACTTGCAACAGAGTAGTTATCCGTGGTTGATGTTTTTCGGCAGTAATAGGGTAGATGTCCCAATTACTGCCACCTTAAGATTATAACCGCACTTCATTTAATTATTTCGCGTGTTGTGTAACTTAAAAATTGTTTCAGTTTGAAACGTAATATTATTTAACATCTCTTTCATTAAAAAAAAATAGTTTTATGAATTAAATATGAAGAATTTATTAATAATTAATTAAAATTCGCGAGCGATCCTAGTGTACCTATAACTGTCACCTCAAAAATCATCTTGTCCTAGGTACATATGAGTACATATATATTTTTTATTTTAATGTAAATCAGAATCTCCATTGAATAATAACTATTTTTTGTACATTTCTTTTTATACGTTACGCTTTTATTACATATAATAAATCAAGTGGCAGTAATTGGGACACTGGCAGTAATTAGGACATCTACCCTAGTGAAATTTTCGTTGATTTTCTGTGTCGTTTTCTGAGATCAAGATATACACAAAGTGTTAAAGTGTTATATCATTAAAATAGCCTGTATTCAACTGAAACGAAAATACTTAATAGGCAAGCTTAATTGATTGTTTTCTTTGTTTTGGGTTTATTTTATATTAAACTCGCTCATAGTCTTAAAAGGGACAGCATAACAAGTCTTAAATGGGCGACCGTTTCATGGCTGTCCCTCTCATACACATGTATTGCTGGACACTATATGTATTTTAATTTCCTGTACAGTTATTAGTGTGTCATCTGATACGCAGATGACATTGTTTTAAATTATCAAATAAAATATTGATGATTTATAGTACAAAGAGTTAATTTTTTCATAGAGTCCATTGTTTTGCATCATTAAGATTTACAATTATAATTGTAATACTTAATAAGTTTATTTTTATTAACGTGGCCCATTCATGACTTGTACTGTCCCATTTAAAACCACCTAGTCGTAAAAGGGACATTTCCCACTTATTTGAAAATCGAAGGTTTTGTTATTTTCTATTACAATTGATGAGTTTGTAATATACTTTTATTGAAGGGAAATAAACACGCTTTCTATTGATGTCGGGTAGATGCACCATTTGTGGCCAAATTAAGGTATTGTACCAGTTTTGGCCACTTCTTAAAAAATTTAATATTTTTCTGTACAAGCAATAAATGTAACCTTATATTTCTGACGGTATAGTAAACAATATATTTATGATGTGAAATTCTCCACATGATAATGATCTGCAAGCAATTTAAAAATAAGATAATTATGCACATGGTCAAAAACAGCGCAGTGGCCACAAACGGTACATCTACCCTACTTGTTTTTTAAATACATTGTCAGAAATGGACGCTAAGCAAAAGTGTCCCTTTTATAGCACCTCTCCCCTACTGGTTAGAAACAGGCGATGTCCACCCTCCACTGGAACAGAACAAGGGATGTTCCCCAGTCTTCCTACTTGCACTATGCATTTCTGACCAGTGTAGTATAAGCTTGCGCTACGTTAGGAGCTCCTTGGACTTCACTGTGCACACATCCTTGTCTCGGCAATAATAGAAGTGGGCATTTATTTTCTTCCAGCATTCCGCGGTGCTCCACTCGAAAGATATTAAAACAATGTAGAACAGTTATCTTTCTGCCGATTTCTTTTGTAATGCCTAATTAGAGTATAAATTGTTCGTGTTACGAACAGTACCTACAGCGAGGTTCATTGAACCCTGTTTCTCTCCCGATGGACTGAAGTATTAAAACCTGATCATCTGAATGAAGCTGTTTCGTGGCATTCCCCGACTTTTCCCGAACCCTCCGTACATTCTTCCCCATAAAGCAGAGTTTCCACGACGAAGAGGCAACGCTTGGCTACGCGCGCACGCCTTCGGTGTCCCCACCTTTACACGCTAAATGACCGAGCTCCGCGCACGCGAAGGAATTTCTGCCCTCCTTACGTTTTATCGTTCGCATTTTATCCTTGACCGAATAACGACAAAGTCACTAATCCCCGTCGACCGCGGGGCGAAAACTCCGCCGAGCTATTAGAGCAGAATCACGGCTGGATCGTTAATGTCTCGACCCGACTGGTCCCCGCGGAAAGAACTGGTCCACATAAATCTCCTATTGAGCATTAGCGGCGGACTCCGAAAGTGGCAAAAGGAATGGTCGCCTATCCTAACAGAACACGCTCGGGCGGATCGATAAAGCGTAGCTTTACGGCGCGTAACCGCGGCGAGCGTAACGGTAATAACCGTAACATTAATAATTAGCCGTGCGGAGTACGTAACGCGGCGTTGCGCGACTAATACGCCCCGGGAGGGTCGTAAAGGGAGCGCGCGTTACGAAATCAAGAAGCACAGCCGCCCGATGTGTGTCGCCTCGCGTGCTTCCGCCTGTTCGCCAGATATTCCCTCGCAATCGCGGCCAGCGACGACCTCGCCACCGCCACTCGTCGCAGGTTTTCATCGATCACGAACGCGCCGCTGGAACGTTCGAAGCGACCGTTAAACACACCGGTCGGCATAAATCGACAAACTATGGGAACGAGCATCGGGGACTTGAAATCGCGCCGTTTAATCCACCGATAATGGTGATTTCCCGAGGAAGACAGATACACCCATATTTAGCCTAGCTTGCCGCGCGCAACCGCTCCGCCGTCGCTGATTCGACCTCCAGCGCGCAGGCGCCGTTGCTCGCCGGTTCGAAGCTCGCCGCAGAGCCGAGGGCCCCGTTTCGACTTTATTGCACGATATGATCGTTTAATTGGACTGGTGACCTACAATGGCTCGATGCGATTCAATCGTCGTTCTCTTGACAGTGATCTGGTTGAAACAGGCTCGGAGGATCCTCGGGGAAGGTAACCATTTACGTGCACCAATTGTTCGACTGGCAAAGGAACTCGCTGGTTAATAGCATCGCCTCGAATTGTTCGATGCGATTCCATGGGAGTATATACGATGCCAAATCTTATTGTAGACTTTGATCGGATACGGAGCTTCTCTGGGACAATTCGATGGGAAATATTGTAAACGACAATGGAGGGAATTTAAGTCTCGGAGGCCGAGGGGCACCCCTGGCACCCCCCAAAGAAAAGATCAATGTCACCAGGACTGAAGCAACTCAAGAGCTTTGGTAATAGGAAGAGGACACCGCACTTCGATTTAAAAATAAATTTTTATTTGCATTAAAACTATTTTTATCCGTTCGGCTCGGCTCACCCCAACATGAAATCCTGAGCGCGCCGCTGAGCTAATGGAGTACCTACCACAGAACGACGCATGTTTTATTCGAACCGGCTGGATTCCCCTTTTAAAATGCATAGAAACAGTGGCCACATATAATTATGCAGAATTGCGGGAAGAATTTTCACGCGCGATCCTCGTGTCCCGAGAAATTGCATTCCGCATTGAAGTGCCGCCTTACGGTACACGAGGCTTCGTGCAGAAAAAAAGGCCGAACGATAAGCCGTAAGTCATCGAGGCCCATTAAAATGTGGTCATTCAATTAGGGATGGGATAGCCGGGAGCACGGCGACAGGCAGTTAAATTTGCGGGTAATTTTAGTCGATCGTAAAGCTACGTCCATTGGCTAGGAGCATAACTTCCGGAGAACGTTTCTGCTTCTTACGACGGCCTAGTGTCGCTGTAAAACTGTTGAAAGGTAAGGAGCGAGAGAGGCACTGCCATGGTCGCATCTGTTGCATCGTCATTCGATACATAACTATATTCAATTGCTGGCTGACAGACCTACCTAGAAATTCAGTGGCTCGTACGGAGGCAATAGACGTTATACTGGCCACTAAGCCAGCCGAGATGAGAAGATGACACGTGGGAAGAAGCGGCGGGCCGGTGAAAAGAGCATTACAGGGCATGGTTTATGGCGCAAAGTGCACCGAGAAGCTCTCACTGCCACTTCCTGCGCGACATATGTTCAGAAGAAGAAGAAGCTGCTGGTTGAATGTCCGAACGAATGACGCAGGGTATAGAATCCATCATCCCGGGCCCCGGCGTAGTTGCCAGTTGCCTCCACATCATCATCTACCTGCACTCTTGCTCCGTCAACACCCTTGCATTAATGTCTTCTATCCACGTCCGCTTCTCAGCGGCTGGTGTCAACGTCATTCCTTCTAATCTACCGGCTGGGCTCGTACCCCGACCCTCGATCGGAATAGAAAATATTAGCAGGCCGTTGTAGCGAACAGTTTCATTTTCACGATCACACGGTTTATAATTAACGATATTACTACTTAACAGGCGGAGGGAGCAAAACAGCGCTCGGATGGTCTATTCACTGGGCCGCTAGGATCGCTGACGCTTCATTACGATTCCTTTCAGCCCGTAGCGGTGCAATAATTTAAAATCTATCCCAGCCTCTAATCTCCGTCTCAATTTGCTTCTGATTTTTACACCCCGAGTTACATGGTCGCCCGAGTCGAACGTGGCTCGTATGCTGCTTACAATAATTAGAATGCAGTGGTCTTGGGTTGCTGGGGCTCTGAAAGTGGGTGCAGTAGAAATGGCGGGTCGCTGGCAGACTTCGACGACTGTCTTTGACCAGGTTGGTGATAGGAATTCTTTAAATTACACCCACGAGGGCAGATCGGCGACACGAAATTTAAAAAAAAAAATTGAAACATTGGAGAAATAGAAGTATTTTTCGATTCGGCAATAAAACGGTCCTAAGGGTGGAAACATCCCCTCGAAGAAACGGGGGTTTGCAGATTATCGTGAATATCTTCGAAACTGTAAAGATATCTAAAAGAAGTTCTGTGGTTTTATGTGAACTATAAAGCGGCGACAAAGAATTTGCGAAAAACAGTACTTTTTTCAAAATATATCCCCAGCACACTTTTTTTCAACAATTCTTTATCACCATATTGTAGGATATCGAATGACATGATACTTTGAATTGAAGTTCTTTTCGATATTTTTTACGGTTTCGCAGATAGGGTAGACCGGGGGCGGTAGTAACAGGGGGGCGAATGTAACACGCTAAATATCTCAAAACATATAATAGATATTAACACCAATTTTGGATATATGATGAAGAATGACATTTGGAATATACACATCCATGCCCTAAGTGTACAGATACGCAATAGACATGGATAGTGAAGAAAACAACTTTTCGATACCCTAAAGTAACTTTTCCTTACTGACTTAAAATTGTAATATAAACACTCCCTTTGCAAGTATGTGCTTGTTCGATTTTTTAATCTGTAATTCGACCTTTTTTAAACTAATATTGATCGTTGCTTGGCACTTTTAAGCGTCTCGTTAGTCAAAATTTATAATTTAAGTTCAAAAGCATGGTCGGGGGCGATTGTAACATCGGCAGTCGGGGTCGGTTTTATCGCAACAGAACCGAATAGGGACAAAGAAGGCGAATAATATTGTCTTATTTGCATGAAATCATATAGCATAGCACAAGCAAACCAAATGAAAAATGGGTGCAATATACTGAATGTAAGGATTGAGCAGATGAAGAATGCACCAGCCAAAACGCCTTTTATTTCTGCCACAATTGCGATACCACATAATTTATTACAGATTTTACTTTTTTCATTTATTATTATAATTTAAATCAATAAATATTTTAATTTTGTAAAGTTATATTTGTGCTACTATCGACTCCATGCAGTGTTACAACCGACCCGGGTTCAGGGACGGTTGTAACACTTTCTCCGCTTCTCATTTTTTATTAATAACCGGAATAATACTTGACATACAGCGAAACTGTTCTGGCTCAAATAATGTCAGATAAGTAAGTAACATTTTCGTAAAAAAACTTTTGTTGTAAGTGTAATAGTTTTTGCGTAATCGTATTCCAAAGTCAAAGTGTTACTACCGCCCCCGGTCTACCCTATCCCCGATAATATGAAAACTCACGATTTCTGGGAAGGGGTGTTTTCACCCTTAGGGCCGTTTTATTGCCGAATGAAAAAATAGTTACGTTATTAGCATCACTTAAGCTGAATTTCTGCACAGTTTCAGATGTTTTGGAATTTTCCAGTTGCCGAACTTCCCTTGCCAAATAATATGCCAGTTTGATACCCTTGCCAAGCTCGCGAGAAACTTGCTCTCCCATCATTATAGGCCAGCAGATTACAATAACTTCTATACTCCCATCTTCAACCATTATTTAATTCACGATTTTACTTAAAAAAAAAAAAGGCAACAATGGCCCCAGATTACCAAACTCATTCGCAAAGAAGTGTATCAGAAATGAACACGACTCTCCTCGCAATATCCAAAGAACCTTCGCATACCCGATTCGCGAAAATCTCCTCCTCGCAACCAAGCTCCGCCCGCTGAAACAATTCGCACTTTCCCCGCGAGATTTATCGACAAATTAACGCCCTCGATGACACCCGGTGTAATTTAATAACCCCGCTGGAAAGCGCGCTCCGAGCGTGCATTTACTATTTCAGAGCCGTGTTCGCGGCGACTGCATCCCTTTATCCGAAGCTAATGCCCTTTCGTACGGGAACACCCTGTGCACGCATCCGCGCGGCATGTTAGACGTAGAATATGCCTGGGTATGGCACAAGCGTGGCTGTTCGCCACGATGAACGTGCCACGGCCCCGTGGTAACTCTATAGCTCGGTTATTATAAATTCCCTACCAGCAACCGCGGAGTAGGTAGCTACGTAGCGTACGTACTTGGATAATAGTCTGGAACAAGTACCGCCGCGAAAAGGGCGAGGTCAGCTTGTATGTCGCATATTAAAGACACCGTACACGTATCCCTATCGCGCCAAGGGCAGGAATGCGCGTACGCGGCCTTCTGATAAGTGGCTCGTATATCGGGACGAATGCCTAGCCGCGCGGTAGCATCGAGCAGGAAGAAGTTTTCTTGCGCCGCGACACGGCCTATCGCTTGTGCCGTCTGGGTTCATTGCCAACGCGCCGAGAACCACGCTACGGGAGGGCCGAAAAATGGCCCCCCCGGGTCACGTTTTTATGCGGCGTTTCATTAGTTTCGACTGTAAACCGTGGATGGCGATACGCTGAGAATCGATCGTCGCGCGAAGGTAATCTCGTCGCCGTTGACCCCTGGGTAGTAGATGGCTGCCGGCGGATCCTACGGCGGAGGCAGGCTTCATTTTCGCCCCGTAATAAAATTTCATTCGTACATATCCCGGGCTAAGCTCTGATATTATATTCTCATCCAGTCCGCGGTGAAAAAAAAAAAAAACGGAGCCGGTTAGCAAAGCCGCGGGTTACTTCGACTTCACACCGCCGCGACCCGTCGCCCTGAACCCCCCGACGGGAAATGGTTTCTGGTTCGCGGACAGTGAAAGAACGGCCCCCGGCGCGAAGTCTGCGCGCGGCGTATCCTATTTCGTCACCACAGTTTGCAACTACTTCGGGGATAATTAAAGTCACGTGATCCGCCTGGAAGCGTCTTAGTATCGTTATCGGGCGGAGTACACCGCCGGGCACTTTGTATCTGTCGCGGGGTTCAAAACTGTCGGCCGAAGTACACATTGGCGGTTGACCGTAAAATTAGTGGAACGTCTTGGCAATTTGCGGCGGGTATAGCTGAATCCCTTTCGAGAACCGGCCCGCAGATTGCATCCATGGACTTTCGATTACACGGCCGGCTAAGGGAGAACGGCCACGGGGAAATATATTTTTCACCGGGCGGACAGAGTGTCTTCGCAAGGGGAGGTTTCAAAGGATGCAGAACTAATCCCGGCCTTTCCTCGCAGCTAGTCATTAACGGCCATGAAGCCATGCCCGATTAAACTATCAATCGGGAAGAAGAGATCAGAGGTGGCTTTTTGCTGCCCCTCATCCTTATCGAGTTAGCATTTATGAAGAGTCCCTCGGCACGTGGGTGGCGGAGGGCACGAGAAGATAGGGAACCGGTGGGAAAGAGATGGAAGAATTTCTCACGAATGCGGGCCAATATTTTAAGTCCGCCCCTACCGAAATTCTCGTTCGCTTTACGTCTCTCTCTCTCTCTCTCTATCTCTCTCTCTCTCACGCCTGCCCTCGTCCGTTTCAACTCTTCCACCTCGGTTTCCTGTGGACCCGGGCCGTAAGGCGGGCACCGGTCCGGGAAATTACCATAAAGATCGCCGACCCCTGCAGAAGTATCCGTACAAAGGGCTGCTTTATGAATTTGCGCGGGAGATCTATCCGGGCAAGACGTGAATAATATGCACCTGCTGCAAACCGTAGAATGAGCTACGTGCAGCAGCTCCTATTAACCTTCCCCGTCAAGTCACGTCCCTAACGAATATTCGCCCCGAATTTCCTCACGTTTTATCGTCCGAGCAGTGATTTCCCCGCGACCAAACTAACGACCTCGACGACCGGTCATAACTACGGCCCTCTTTGCCTGCGATCTCGCGAGCCGAGAGGCCCCCCGCGGCGGTCACGAAGCTGCGGAGCGACGCGCACGGAATCCAAAAATGCCTGTCTCCCGACCTGGTCCCCGAAACACACATACCTCGCCGACGTTTCGGATCCTATAATGGCCAGTTACATGCGTCCCTTTAGCGTCTCGACTTGAACGCCGAGTGCTCCCAACGACCGGAACAACATAAAACTGCAACTTCGCCGTGCAAGTATTCGACTGGAACTGTTCAACGGTGAATTCTCTTTATACCACGTGGCCCGTTCACCTGTAGGCATTTCGTAGCGCTATCCATAACTGCGTTTCATTTTATATTCTTGAAGCTGAGGAATCTCTCGGGGAAAAAAATAGCCCTCAAAATCTTTACGATATCAACGCGCAGGTAGGTGCAACGTCGAAGTGTTTGACGAGAACGGAACAGCTGATTACACGCTGTCCGACTTGGATGCAGTGATTGTTAGGAACAAGTTGAAAATTTTTTCACGTTCGAGAACACTGTTCTGACCTTATTTGAATTCTACAGTAGAATGCGAACGATGTCAATTAGACTGCGAATTGTAGTAGGAACATTTCGTGCGCACGCAGTATCGATGACATAGTAGAGCAGTGCAATTAGCACGTTCACAGTTAATTGGCCAGCGCGTTCACTGGACCACGAGGGTCTAGATTCCTTCATTCGGGGATCTGATAGTGTATCGCGAGACTAGCTGCTAATTTACGCAATCTCTACGATCGGGTGGTAGGAAGCTGTTACACGATTCAGAATACGCCGGGAATTTTCGCAACGTGTTTGACACTCAGTGTCACGAATCGTTATAGGTACCCCGGAATTCATTTCGGCTGGGCGACTTAAACGAGCCAGAATTCAAAGTTCGAGTCGCTAATTTCATTCATATTTTGCGTACAGTTAACGCGTAAAATAATATATTAAAAATTTACCAGCAAATCGAGAGTCAAGTTCCACCTGTTCCAAACCCACCCTCGATATATGCACTCGTGCGTGAGCACGCAACAAGATGGAGAAAATGAAACATTAAAATTGATACCGTCGGAAAATTTTGAATTACTATAGGGTAAATCCGGGAGACGCGGTCGGGCCGGAGAGTTGGTCCTGTCGCTATATTTCAGAGTCTATACGTAAAAATGCATTAAAGTGCAGACCAATTACTTATCTAGAAGCCAAATAGTTGAATGAATAGCGTTATTTTGCTTCCTTCTGTGGTTTTATGGATTTATTGGCTATAAAAGGTAAACTGATGTTACATTTAACCTCTTTTGTCAAACAGCGGTTGTACAGAATCGTATTTAAAATATACTTCTAAGTTTATTTTCCTTTAATGTTTGGAATAATAAGATAGTAGAGACATTGAGGGACAATGCAGCCAAAGTATTTGGCCATATTAACTCTTCCTCTCAAAGCTAACGAAAATACCATGTCTCGGTGCAAAAAGGTGAGATGGTCGAGTTATGATTTTTTTATTATTTTTGTTTATTTTTTTATTTTTTATTATTATTTTATTATTATTTTTGTTTATTTAGTTTATTTATTCACTTTTGTATTCATTTGCCTTGCTAATCGCCAGTAGGTAATTCACTTTTTCTTTGATGTGTTCTTTACTTGTTTAGCGTAAACAAATTAAATATCAATGAATCCGTAGTTGTATTCACTCATAAATAATTTTGCTTTATCCTTTGTTAATTTTCCATGAATAATTATGTGAGTGGTCTCTGCCAACGACGAAAACCATTTCTCCCGGCACCTCGGGTGAGGTGGTCAGATGTCATGACTTCAGTTTTCAACCCGATTTACAGTAAATATTGTCTTAAAGCAAATATCGACCAGTTTTTCTGAATCGGCATAAAATTCTGAACATATTAGGTTTGTTCTGATAAAATAAGTAATATCTATATTAGTTTTAATTGCCATTTTATATTAGGTCGACTGCGTGTCCCGGATTTACCCTAATATAAATTATAGAGTGATTATACTATAAAATAATTGAGGGGCCCAGTGGGACACAAGCACGTGACAATTTTTTGGCGATTTTAGAGGAAAGCAAGTTGAAGGAAGAATTATTTTCATAGGAAATTCGGTGCGAAATTGCAATTATTTTGAGTGGTACTTGGATTACATGGAAAATGACAAATATTGTCAAATTTTAGCAGAGATATTAATCAATTTTTCTTTTTTTATTTCGCGGTATAATATTGTTTACATTATTTCTTCATTGGCATGGGCCCCTTTTCCAGTATTTGTCCCTTTCCCGGGACTTCTTTTTTCCCCAGCGCGAAGAAAATTCAATCTAATAATTCTGCTCGGCGAGACCTACGTGCTGTTATATTAGAAAGCGGTGGAATCACAGTGGATACATCGCAGCAGCGAATCAGTGGTACAAAGAAACGAAAATGTACGCATTGGTGGCATGTGCCTGTTTTCCACCGGGCCCCCTGAATTTTTAGCAAATCGCTGACACAAGCTGGAAGCCTCGAGCACTCCGCTTAGCCGCAAGGAGAGCATTGGCGAGTGCACAGCTGCGCGAGATTTTTCCTCTGTGCGATCGGTGGAATACATTTTAAGGACACCTCGTGTAGATTGCTGTCGGACTTGGTATGCGATTGTCGCGTGCAAGTGGTACTCGCATTCGTTGACCTAGCCTGTAACCAGCTCGAACCGTTGCATAAGTAGCCTATATAAATTGCCCAGCCGCGCGGCGTGTACCTCGAACAATAAAGACGCCGAGGTAAAAGGGACAGGTGCGACGAGGACGGAGCCAGCGCGTCCTTACGTGCACGCACGCGTGTGCATACGGAAGAGAGGAAGCGAGACGCGGGGGCGAGGGTCGGCTGACGCCGTTGAAATCACTTCGTTACACCTATGCGAAACGCGGAATGGAAATACGAGCGTGGCGGCTCGCGTGGCTGCGGCTAGTTTGCGCGAGCGCGTCCACGCGGCCACTCGGCTGTGTGCAAAACGTACGCCCCTTTCGTAACGGTGTTTACGAGATGCAGTTTCGCCGGGCGATCTCCAGAGTCCTGCGGACAGGACAATCCGAAGTTGGACACTTTTCCTGGCGGGCGTTATCGGGTCGGCTTGGCCGTTGCACTTGCGGCTGACCGCGCAGTTGGGGGATACTTTCGCATTGCAGCGGCGAAACAACGGGAGAAATCAACGGCGAGTGCCATCGCGCGGGGTATAACGAAAGGAATCCAGGACTCGTCGCAATGATTACGCATCGAATATTTATTTACGGTATATTTTTCTTACAAGGGAGGTTTGGCAATCCGGGAATTCAGAAAATTATGAAACTCGGTGTGCAAGTAGAGTAGTTCATCCGTAACGCAACACTATTCTTCGTTGTTGCCATAATGCAATTTTTGGGGGTGAAATCACCCCTTGAAAAAAATGCAGAATTTTCTTTTCCGTGGAATATCTCGGGAAGGGTGAGAGATATCGAAAAGAAGTTTAAACAAAAATTGCATCCTTTTTTTGTATCTACAAAGCCGCGTAAAAGTAATTATGGAATTAAGGATTGGCGGTGGGGGTAACTTGAAAAATATGGATTTTTCGAAAATTATCTTTATGCAATTTTGTAGATACAAAAGTAAGATGCAACATTTGTTTATACTATTTTTCGATATCTCTCACCGCTCTTGAGATATTCCAGGGAAAAGAAAATTCTGCATTTTTTTTCAAGGGGTGATTTCACCCCCAAAAATTGCATTATGGCACCAACAAAAAATAGAGTTGCGTTACGGATGAACTACTCTACTTGCACACCGAGTTTCATAATTTTCTGAATTTCCGGGTTGCCAAACTTCCCTTGTTAGATATGCGTCGAATTAAGATATTCTTGAGCGTAGACGCGACTGTCTATTTTAGGGGGAGAAGAGCGTATAAATCGAACGATAAATGGAAAGAAAAATTTTTCCATAAATCGCTTCTAAAACGTTTCTCGAAGTTATAGGCCGAAATTCAACTTCGTATTGATAATATAGCTTGGCGAGTCAGCGCGCCTCCGAGCGGCGAGCGTACCTAAAACGCATTTTAACTCAAAAACTATTTGACCAATCAACTTCAAATTGTGCACAATTTTAGTTTATAATATTCCTCGGAATATGAACCGCAAGGCTTAACCAAATTATTCATTTTAACCACTGTTTTTAACGAATAAAGCGCGAATTTTTGGCGAAAATCACCCCTAATTGTTTGAAGTTCCGCCATTTTTAAAATATGCAATTTTTTTACACCATTTGTGGTCCATATTCGTACAATTGGCACATGAATTGCAAAACAATTTATTGGTCTATTTTACATAACTACCAGAGGCGCTACAAGCGACGCCGTTATGCATCTCGAAAAAAAATCTATTTCAGATACTACTCTATTTCTTTTGTATTTATTATAATTTTACTGTTATAAACATTTTTTTTAAATCATCTAATGTTAAATAAAGTACCCTTAAAGTTCCGAAAGGATTGGCGCATTGGTATTTTTGCAAAAAATTCCTAAAAATTGATACAAAAAAAATCCCTTTTAACCACAACTATTCTTTCAAACACAAATTTCAACATATCAAAATTTACATTCCTAGAAAAAGCCTACTAGAGGCTATTATCACTCAAAAGTTAAAAGCCCCAAGAATACCAAGATGCTAACTGAGAAATGACGCTGGGTTGCAGCGAACCCCACGTGACCAATTTGTGACTATAAAAAGGTGTGACCGCGCAGTGTTAATTGCATATTCCAGCCTAGCCGTGTCGATGTCACGGCAACGATAACATCCATATAATTCCCGCTGCTCGTTGAAAAAGGCACCCAGCTTAAGCGCGCTGCAACTCCCGAGACCCGTTGATGTGGAGGCTGTCCGCTGGCGACTGTGGGACCGTGCCGCTGAGTGCCAAGGTGGCGGGCCGTTTCGCCGATCCTTTCGACTGGAGGATTAAGTCGGATTCGTTTCGCGTACGTCCAGGTCCAGCTGAATGTGTCACACCGCGGCTCGCGTGAACGCCGGGAAACGGGACCGGCGGATTTATCTGGCCGGCGATATCACGGGAACGGAGCATAATTATCGGCCACGGTTGAATTAATAATTCCGCGTGGGGCACGGCCGATCTTAATCTGTCGCGCCGGAATGATCGGCGCGACAAATCACGTAATGGGGCTGAATCGATAACGACATAATGTATCGTCGCAGCTCCGCGCGCGGTCTTGGATTCCCATTGAACGGTTCGAACCCACCCCTCGTCGTCCTCTTTCACCGGATCGCCTATACGTTTAGTCGAATGCATTTGTCATGGACAAACGGCGGGGGTATCCATATACGGGCCGGGGTACCATTTATTCGCCTGGTTACGCGTACGCGGGCACCGCCGCCACTCACCGCGAGGCCAGGGTCTACCTTCTTCCGGCTGGAGTGCGGGAGGCCGAGGCTCGGAGGCGTTGCGCGTTATTTTGGCGCCGCTGCCTTAACCAGACGCATATTTCACGCGTCCCACTTTCTTGTCACGAATCCGAAGGCTAGCCTGGCGGCCGGTTTACCTGCGCGAAGCCTCTCTCCCCTGTCGCTTTTTGCGCGCGCCACGGTATGAGCCCGGCTGACTTGACTCGGCAAACGTCGCCACGCTTAACGGTACACGGCCAGATTGGAACCGTCCACGTTGCCCAGGTCGTTGCGTTTCGTCCCCGCGTGGAGCCGCGCCATGCCGGCTCGGTTTACGAGGCTGCGGAACCGATAAACGGGTTCACGGCGTAAAGATTGAGCCCCGGCGGCCCGGCATTATCAGGGACGTGCGAGGGAAATGCAAATCGCCGCTACTTAACCCGCGCGGAAAGGTGCGTTGAGGATTCCGGATGGCTAGGGGCGTTGCGGAAAAGGGACCTCCGCGCGGAACCAGACTAACTGGACGGGCAGGAATACGCTGGGTGTCGTTAGAGGAATATTATCCGGCCGGGCCTTCTTAATACACGTTACAGATACCGTGCGGGGCTAATTAGCGCCGATAGATATCACGGGAGAGGTCAGGCTCCACAGCGGTGTCACGTGGCGCTGAACCGACGATCAATGTCCAGCCTCTAATTTCCTCCCCTTACATCGTATCTGTACCGTTCTGCCGTAGCTATACGTTGTCACACTCCTACGCTCTGGCCCTCCCGCAGGCCTCCCCCCCGTTCTCCTCTCGCTCCTTGTGTTGTCGTCGCCTATGACCCGGCCTGAATGTACACAACTGGGCCAATAGCAATTACGAGTGGCTATATGGCTCTCTTCGTGAACAATGCGCTGGTAGGTCTGATCGAGTTATGGTAGGAAGCTCGAGGATTTGACCCCTTGGTACGTGGGAAGGGTTCGCCTACGGCGCGGCGTCTAAAAATTCCGCTGGTTCGGTAGATAATTATTATGGCAAGAACAGATGGGAAGGAATGCCTCGCGCTGGGGAATAGTCGATTATCTCGAGAATCGGCACTGCTACTGCTCTACCGATGGACAAGGAAGACGCAAAGTTAGGTGGATCTACTTTCGAAGCATTTTCTATCTTTTGTTATGGGGTTTGTTAGGTTAGGCTAGGTTTGTTCAGGGTTTTGCTAGGCAGCGGGTTCTTGTCTGAGGCGAAGCATTTCTGTTTCAATTAATTACAAAGAAACATGTTGAAGCTGAGACTTGTTCTTTGGCATGAAGTTTATTATCATAGGCTTCAAGAGACATGTTTGTTTAGTCGAAAGTACGCATTATATATGAAGCTACAGGCTTTTTAAAAATGTGCCTTTTGCTTTGCAGCGATAACTCGGGAACGGAGGTTCCAATCGATTCAAATCAAATTCGAGGATGTTAGGGAAAATGTGTAGTTTCGGACCGGATCTAAATTGAAGTCAATGAAAACTCTTATTCTTTATGAAAATAAAGTAAGACATCTTTTGGAGCTTGGAAGAGGGTAAAACTTCATTAATGGGGTTTTAGTTTCTTACGTTTCGTAAAAACATTTTATTTCCAAGATGCAAAATTTTTTTTTGTCAGAATTTAAATACTGGTATTACTAATCTTCTGGTAAAAGAAAATAGTGGCATGTGCTTGGCATGAGATTGAACGTGTTCGATAGTCCACAAGTCATCCACGGCAGAAGAAGGAAATCATTTCTAGCAACTTCTTTAATGAAATAAGTAAACAGAGTGTGTTTAGATCTCAGAAAAAATCCAGAATCGTGTTTGTATCAACTTTCTTCGTCCTTAGGATGAGTAGAATACGCCCCCGTAGCATCCGAAAAGAAGAAAGGACAATGAGTGATTATGCGTGGACAACTAAAGAATTCAATGATTTTTACATTTGTCGTTTCTATCAGAAGTTTGAAATGGTTTCTTGTCTGAATTTGTGCGAGCTAAAATATGCTTTGCTAATAAAATAACGTATGGATCTTTATTATGCGATCTGCTTACCATGCAAAGTAGCCGGAACTGCTAGGAAATTTTACATTTCTTTCAAAGTTATCGAATGAATAACAGTTACGTATATTTATTCGAAATAACAAAACCATCTGCCATTTGTTATGCAACTAGTCTCTTCAGTAACACCATTCTCTCAGGGATTCTCGTTTCATTACTGAAATCTCGCATACGAGCAGCAAATAATGTTCTTCTAAACTTAATACTTTAAATCCTATTTCCCATAAGTAACACAATTATTACGTACTCGCGAACTAAACCCTCGTTTTACAGCGTTTCAACGTCATCCCCCGCTGAATGCCATTTCTGGGGTCAGAATTCACTGGCGCATGAATTCATAACACACGGCCATAATTTAACTATCATTAAACCAGCTTTTACGTTAATAGCACGATACAGCAGAGCATCGGAAGACCGTGGCTGTTTCTACGGCCAAGATTAATTTCCTTTATTATTATTCTCGCGACGCTGACGTTTTAGTAATTTCAGTAATTACTACGGTATCGCTTCCGCGGGAAATGTCGGTTGTCGCGTAAGGTAAATGTGCTCAGAAGAACAATCGTAACTAAAGAAACCCAACATTTTCGACAGCATTTTTCACCATCGTTAACCCTTCCTGCACTTCCCAAAAGACTGGTAGGTGCTTTAATTGTGGACTGTGTAAAATATTATGACGCAAGGAAAAGCAGAAAAATAAGTGGCAAATTGGGGAATCAATTGTTTCATACTCGATTTCTCGGCTGAAAGAATTCACTTTCTGACTAGGTATATGCATAGCATTCCAAATATTTTCCTCAAAATCGAAGCATTGTGCGAAAAGAATTATCCTGCAATTTTTCCTGTACTTTCAAGCGTCACCATTCATTGTTTCGCTGGGTAAGCAAATTTTAGGTAACGGGTATCGGCAGGATACGGCCTGTTATGTAACTTGGGCATCACGATCGCCGTCGAACGGCACATGATGAGATACGCCGCAAGTACACGGAGGAAATTAAATTAAAGTCACTTAAGTGTTTACTCACGTTCCCAATTATACACGATGAACCCTTGGCACCAAAATAATTATCTTTTGTAGCCCGTTACTCGGGACCCCGTGCGCCACACAGCAAATCGACCATCTTACACGACATCCTCGTTGTTGCGTCGTTAGTTCTACCACGCTGTTACAATTATACGTGTATCAGCTGTTCAAACGATATACTTAGAGAGCAATGTATAGTTTACGATCTTATCGTAGGACTCTACTACTTACAAAACGCCTGCAATGTGCGCTCTTTCGTAGAGAGTTCATTTGGAGTAAATGGGGGGCGTGATTTCTAAACGTACCTGTGCCACAAATTTTTGTTTACACGTTGTCGTGCGTTTATTTATCAATACTGTACGTGTGCAGTGGGATTATGCGAGTGGTAAAGGGAAATAAAATTTAGTATGTCCAAGAGGTTTATGTCATACCTATTCATCAATAAATTTTTAGGACCCATTCTGGACCCTTACTTAATAAAATTTTTTTAACGAGGGGTTTCTTTTAAGGAACAACGTGGGGGAACTAAGTTCCAAGTTTTCTTTAACACTTTATTAATTTTAAGTATAATGGTTCTGACTTTATTAGTTTTAACTTCAATGATTTTGACTTTATTGATTTTTACTTTAATGGTTTTGACTTTATTGATTTTAACTTTAATGATTTTGACTGTATTGATTTTAATTCAATGATTTTGACTTTATTAATTTTAACTTCAATGATTTTGACTTTAATGGTTTTGACTTTATTGATTTTAACTTGAATGATTTTGACTTTGCTGACTTTAACTTTAATGATTTTGACTTTATTGATATTATCTTCAATGATTCCGACTTTAATGATTTTAACTTTAATGATTTTGACTTTATTGATTTTAACTTCAATGATTTTGACTTTGCTGACTTTAACTTTAATGATTTTGACTTTATTGATTTTATCTTCAATGATTCCGACTTTAATGATTTTAACTTGAATGATTTTGACTTTATTGATTTTAACTTAAATGATTTCGCCTTTATTGATTTTAACTTCAATGATTTTGACTTTATTAATTTTAACTTCAATGATTTTGACTTTATTTATTTTAAAAAACATTCCAGCGAAAATGTCAATTAGCATATAAAGTTCAGCCACCAACGAAATCGTAAAGTTTTCTCAGTGTTTTAATCGAATCAGCAGACAAATTCTGTGTACAAACCAGTTGTATTTAAACATGGTCTTAGAGGAAAGCTGGATATTTGTGAACAGCCTGGAATCGCCCATTAAACGAAAGATCTTAATTCCCCTAACTGCTAAAGGCATCCCACCTAATTTCATGATATCCTATCAGCGCAGCCTTCTTCCGCGGCGTCGGTTTTTAGTGCACATAAAAATACAAATTCCACACACTGATCGATCGACAGTATCGCAGTGCAACAAGGTTAAGGAATCTTCGACTGATAAGAAGTGCAACTGGCTCCGACGCAATAATTATCGTGATCTCGTCCCGGCTCCCTTACTTTAGGTCACGAACCCTCTGCGGGATTGCGGGATCGGGTATTAGAAGCAGGAATAGGGAACGAAACAAATCCATGAGCGAGATTTAATGCGGGTCTTATCAAAGAATGTCGAGGTCTAGATGAAACCGATACAACCTTATTCTGACATGCAAGATAGAACTACGGCTGACTTCGAGTAACAGTAACTCGGTTCGATTCCGTTTGTACGACATTTCGATTAGTATCTCGTACTGTCCTCCATTGCTTCCATGCCCGCCGTTTCGTACATAGAATTACTCTTTCCACGTAATGGACAATTTAAAGTTAGCAAGCGTTGACCTTTTCGCTTCGCGCCAAGAATATTAATTTTAACTTGCGATGAGAACTGTTAACACATAAACGTTACTCAGTTAAAGCCTCTCTAAAATTATTAAACGAATTATTGAATTCTTTTTGCTTTAAAATTCTTTGAAAAATCGTAACGGTGACGATTTCCGTGGAACCAAGTCGAGGAACTCTAAAAATATATTAAGCGACTCAGCAATTCGACTGGTTAATTTGTAACTACTGGTCCAACCGGGAAACTTGAAGGTTCGGTGTCCGTAATCTTTGCAATTTTATTTTTCGGTAATTAAGTTCCCTCCATAATTTGATTATTATAATATGATTTGTGTATAATTAGAGAGCACGCATGTATTTCTAAATGGCCCCCGCAGCAGCAAGCTGTGCCTCGCGCAAACGCTAATGTCTCAGTATTGTCGACTTTATTTACGTCGAGCGGAGAAGCTTGTGAGCCCAAATGCAGCGGAGTCCCGGCGTGCTTTCTAAAGAGGTCAGCCATGGCAATTTGCATGAGCGAAATCAGAGGATATCGCGATCACTGAAAAGGTCTGAGAACAAATATTGACTTTCGCGGCGAGCTGGCTGTGAAGCGGACGAAGTAAAATGACAGGTAACAGGGACGCGGGGTAGCCGGAGAAAAGGGAAATTACGGAATAGTAGGCTAGCAAATGAAAGAAAGAAAAGGCGAGGTAGCAGCTTGAGTAACGCGTGCGCCGTGCCGAGCCAGTCGTGCATCGAGAATGGAGGGAACGTGTGGGAAAAGAACTTTCGAGAAAGAGCCACTGAAAGGACCAGATAGCCGGAGCTGAGGACGTCCCTAGAGCACGGCTCAATTAGCCATTTGCCTCCCCTTTACGCATGAAACGTCAGTGGATGACGCGGCCGCGCCTTTTCATAATCCTTTTCCACTATTCCTCCGGCAACCGTTGCTCTTCACTATCCCTCTGATGTATTTAAAATACTCTGATCCAGCCCTTCTATCAGAGCGCAAACATGAATGCCCCTTGCGCGATTGAAAGCGGAGATGCCCACTGTTTGAGACCAGGCCTTTAAATCAGTTCCATCTTTTTTTCTTACACTCCCTTTCACGTGGTGGCATGAATAGATCGATTCCGAGTGATTGAATCCATCAGATTCAGTAAGACGAGGTCACCCAATTAACTTTGCTAATTATTTCTCGACTTCGGAGCAGGGGTTTCGAATTCCATATCCAACTGTTCAACAAATTCGTAGAGGCATATGCTCGCGCATATTTACACCCCTGTCTATCGATGCAATCGACTCCCACCGCGCCAAGGAAATTAATGAATCAATGAGCAATATTTCATTAGGCCGAATGCAGCGCGAAAATGAACGATGCGCCGGGATTATCCATTGGCAATATTCATCGAATCTGTGGTAACGATCTTCCTTGGGGAGCGTGGCTTCTTAAAGTATAGATTACCGTTAAAGGAGATCGCTATCTGAATCGCTAGACCACCCATGATGGAGCATCACGAAGGGTCGAAGAATCTTTTCTACGGCCCTCGATACTATGTAGGAAGAAGGTAGATACTAACGAATCCAATGAACTGTTCCACGCGGCGGTTTTTGCCTAGGCATCGCCTGGCGATCGGTACGATAGTCGTAAAACTTTAATTCCCGTATAATAATGCCAATAAAGCCTTTCAGCGGCCGGGATCGGTGTCATTATTTAAGGCAATCGCTGCACGATCTCTTCGGGACAAGAACGCCGACGAATAAGAAGCTTCCTAACGTGTCGGAAATTAATGCAAGGACTATCGTAGGATATATAAGACGAGCTTCATAGTCTCACCAGAATTCGGGGGTATTTTTGCTGGTGTAAAATAATCGTGAGAGAAAAGACAATCGTTAGGGTGCAAAGTTTATTTCTCCAGCTAAGCAGGCTGCACACGAGACACTTTTTCCTGAGCTTAGTGCTCGATAACGGGTGCAGCTCACAGTTCCGAAGAAATGGGTGCTTGCATTTGGACAGCTGACTATTATCCTTTACTTGGGGAGTGATTTTTCAGAAGGGCACATTTCCACTTGGAAAAAAGTTTCAGTAGCCGCAAAAAACTGTGGAAGCTACGTTTATTAAAAAAATCTTTTTTTTTATTAGTACGTGTACTTTTTAGACTTCCATCTAATTGTTGTTGACATTGTTAGTTATTTATAAGAAACGTTTGGCAATTAGCCCTTTTAATGGAAACTATAAAAAATAAGCCATTTTCAAAATATTGTTTTGCCACATTTGATTGGCACATTTTTAAACTAATTTAGTATATGTTTGGGTAACTCTATGGAAATAAGTTCCTTTTGTTTTTTTTTTTAATTTATTTATTAACCATTAGCGACCACATTCCATTTGTATTTATTACAATTTCCCAGACGAGTATATTAAATATTTCCCTTTTGTTTCAGAGTAAAAAAACTGTTTCACTATGTCACCAGGCAAACTTGTAAATAAGACCTTTTGCATAAAACATGTATTTTCACTTCAATTTGTCAAAAATGAATTGAACCCATTGGGTAGTGTTTTGTGCCAGACCTATTTATACGCAATCTTCTACAACGATTGTAGAGGTTCTTTATTACAAACGAAGAATATTTTCATCCCTTTATTATAAATTCATAAAAACGAATTTCTCTGCAAGCCCAACAAGCTTCTCCGAATAACGCATAAACATTTCACACGCCCTCGCGAAGCTAAAATATCCTGGCACACGTCAAAGCCAAGTGGCACTCTAATTTAAACGACATTTCGAATTAAAACTATTTTTAAATAATCCCCATAAAATACCCAGCTGTTTCAGCTGAAGTCAGCGCTCCCTGCAGTGCGTCGCGCAGCACAGAGCGCACGGGAAGGTGTACCAAAGAGGTATCGCAAATGTGCTATGTTTCGCACATTACGCATGGAAACGCGATCCTCCGCTTCTGCGTGTCAGCTCCCAAATAGCACAAAGACATCTTATGTACGTCCGAAGAACGTCCGTTCCGGACGTACTGTACGTTCGGAGAATGTCCCGAGAAGGTCCATATATCCTCTGTACGTCCTCGTTAAGTTCTTTAAATGTCGTAGGAAGGTCCTATTTACAAAGTGGAACGTCCTGAGGACGTGCTGTGTCAACATTCTCAGAACGTTTTCCAAATGTCCAAAAGTAAAGTTAAATACGTCCAAAAGGCGTCTTAAAGACGTTTTGCAGATGGTTTAAAAGCGCCTTAAAGACGTCTTCATCAAGTCTGGGTTAGGACATTAAGAGAAAAAATTTGGCGGTGCCGGGAATCGAACCCAGGACTCCCAGATTACGAAGCAACTGCTTTTCGCAACTACTCAAGACACCTCCTTGCAAATAATTTCAATTTCCAGGTATATAAATATTATTAATAGATTCTACAGAACATCATCATTCGACCTCTAGACTCATTGCTTAAAATTTCACATTCGTCTCAAGACAGATGTTTTAACGACGACTTAAGACAGAAGTCTTGAAGGCGTCGTATGCTATCTGGGAACAATTCTGCGTCTTCATTGCACAAATGAATAGCGCAAAGGCGAGGTTCAGTCGTAAGACTGTTTTGCAACCGAACCTGAATCATCTGCAAAAACCTACAAGACGGTTGTTCTTCGAACATCTGAAATTTAGGTCTTCTAAAGATTCACAAGACTTACGAGACGAATGTTCTCGGAACATTCGAAATGTAGTCGTGCAAAACAATCACGTGACTTACAAGATTGTTTGATGTTTCTAGAACAACCGAAATTTAAGTCCTAAGAACGTGCGTAGGACTTAAGAAACGGACGTTCCTGGAACATCCGAAATTTAAGTCCTAAGAACGTGCGTAGGACTTAAGAAACGGACGTTCCTAGAACATCCGAAATTTAAGTCCTAAGAACGTGCGTAGGACTTAAGAAACGGACGTTCCTAGAACATCCGAAATTTAAGTCCTAAGAACGTCCGTAGGACTTAAGAAACGGACGTTCCTGGAACATCCGAAATTTAAGTCCTAAGAACGTCCGTAGGACTTAAGAAACGGACGTTCCTAGAACATCCGAAATTTAAGTCCTAAGAACGTCCGTAGGACTTAAGAAACGGACGTTCCTGGAACATCCGAAATTTAAGTCCTAAGAACGTGCGTAGGACTTAAGAAACGGACGTTCCTGGAACATCCGAAATTTAAGTCCTAAGAACGTCCGTAGGACTTAAGAAACGGACGTTCCTAGAACATCCGAAATTTAAGTCCTAAGAACGTCCGTAGGACTTAAGAAACGGACGTTCCTGGAACATCCGAAATTTAAGTCCTAAGAACGTCCATAGGACTTAAGAAACGGTCGTTCCTAGGACCTCCGAAATTTAAGTCCTAAGAACGTCCGTAGGACTTAAGAAACGGACGTTCCTAGAACATCCGAAATTAAAATCCTAAGAACATCCTATGTATGGTCAAAATGGACGTAGGACGTTCGGATATAAACTGGACATGAAAAGGACGTCCTTGGGATGTGCGGTGCTATCTGGGCTTCTTAGCAGCTTTCTTTCAAAATCTCTTTCCCCTCATCATGCTCGGCAACAACAGCGGAGTGCTTCCCAGTTGCTCCTACTTTCATAGCCACTTCGATCATCTCAGGACGGGGGCAGCTACGCCGGGGCAAGAAGTTTTCCAACGCAACGCGGGGGTGGCGGCGGGGGCAGGGAGGAACAATGGAAATGCGTGATAAACAAGCGGACCGTCATCGCGCCGCGACGATTCCGCGGCGGCGTCGTCGTTTCTTTCACGTCGCCCAGAAACGGTTAAGTAACGCTGAATTATCCATCGTGTGGAGCGAAGATGGACACGAGAGTTAACCTCTACTCTCGGAGCTTGAGACCGCATCAGCACGTTAATGCCGGCGAGAAGGAAGGTTGGAGAAAGAACGCGGGGGAAGAAACAGAGAGATAGCGAGAGCTCCTCGCGTTCGCGTTATCTCCGAGAGTGCGCATACATTTGCTCGGTGAAGCAGTTCCGTTTTCTTTGCTTCTCTCTCGCGCGCCATTCTCGACCGGTAGACGAACCTAACTGTTCCGAATCGTCGCGATAATTTCGAATCTCGCATTCAAGGCGACGCTCTTGGTGCATAGCAGTTCTAAACTACGCTGCGCCCTTCGCTCTCCCCCCGCAGCCCCTATCCCTCTGCCGCCGCCAACGGGGACCCCCTATCTAACCCCCCGCGAAACTAAATCAATAGATAATTCTACATTATTGTACCCAGATATAACGTAAGCGGGCACGTACCGGCTGCCGAGGAGGCTCGGCCAGCCGAAAAGCACGAAATAGCGCCGGGGGTAGTAATGCATTGCTAGCGCGGTAATACCAGAGGCTAAATTTCACCGGCAGGAATTTAAGGAGAGATTAAGGAGCGTATTCAGAACGCGTCAGTAAAAACGTGAGCGCTCCTCCCGCTCGAATTTTCCGGCCCGGCGAAGGTCTTTATTCGGCTGGCTTGCGCCGATGCAGCTTCCCTATATTCGCGCGGGCGATGTTTTATGGGATTCTTATGGCGGCGCTGCCTTTTTTTTCTTTAAGGCGGAGCGTTGAACGTGTTGCGAAGATTTTATTCGCCGGAGCCAGAATTAGAAATTTTGCCCGATGCAGTGCTCTTGTCTCGCGCGAGATGTACAAAGTGCCGGTACGCGTGTGAATGTTATTATTATTTGGTTGTTTAGTCGCTGGTGTAGGTTAGCAGTAGGAGTGTACGGGGTGAGTTTTTATTCGCGATGCACGTCAGCTGCGTGATTCTTTTAGGAGGAGATGCCTTGTTATAGTTGCAATGGAATTATGAAATATTCGAATGACTTTTGTGTGGCAAGGGAAGATCTCCAAGCAGGAAATTTAATAAATTATGAAACATTGGGGATATGTAGAGGGTATATAGGGGATGTTTTTTTTTTGCTGTTCAAATTCACTCTAAGGGGGCGAAATTATTGACCTATGGAAAGCTGGCTATTTTCCGATTTTGCGTTACAACTCGCGAACTGTAAGAGATAGAGAAAAAGTTTTCAGGCGAAAGTTACTTCATTTAATCGGGACTGTCATTTGGCAAAAGTGATATGTGAGTTATGACACAAAATCGGATTTTAGCCGGATTATCAGGAGCAAAAATAAAATATAATTAATACTCACAATTATTCGAATATTCGAATTATTCGAAGGAACTATTCGTATTCGAAATTATGCGAATTATTCGAAGAAACTATTCGTACTTATTCGAAATTATTCGAATTATTTGGAGAAACTATTCGTATTCGAAATTATTCGAATTATTCGAAGGAACTATTCGTATTCGAAATTATGCGAATTATTCGAAGAAACTATTCGTACTTATTCGAAATTATTCGAATTATTTGGAGAAACTATTCGTATTCGAAATTATTCGAAGAAACTATTTGTATTCGAAATTATTCGAATTATTCGAAGGAACTATTCGTATTCGAAATTATTCGAATTATTCGAAGAAACTATTCGTACTTATTCGAAGAAACTATTCGTACTTATTCGAAATTATTCGAATTATTTGAAGAAACTATTCGTATTCGAAATTATTCGAATTATTCGAAGGAACTATTTGTATTCGAAATTATTCGAATTATTCGAAGGAACTATTCGTATTCGAAATTATTCGAATTATTCGAAGAAACTATTCGTACTTATTCGAAATTATTCGAATTATTTGGAGAAACTATTCGTATTCGAAATTATTCGAATTATTCGAAGAAACTATTCGTACTTATTCGAAATTATTCGAATTATTTGAAGAAACTATTCGTATTCGAAATTATTCGAATTATTCGAAAGAACTATTTGTATTCGAAATTATTCGAATTATTCGAAGGAACTATTCGTATTCGGAATTATTCGAAGGAACTATTCGTATTCGAAATTATTCGAATTATTCAAAGAAACTATTCGTACTTATTCGAAATTATTCGAATTATTTGGAGAAACTATTCGTATTCGAAATTATTCGAATTATTCGAAGGAACTATTCGTACTTATTCGAAATTATTCGAATTATTCGAAGAAACTATTTGTATTCGAATTATTCGAATTATTCGATGAAACTATTCGTATTCGAAATTATTCGAATTATTCGAAGAAACTATTCGTACTTATTTGAAATTATTCGAATTACTTGGAGAAACTATTCGTATTCGAAATTATTCAAAATTATTCGAAATTATTCGAAATTATTCGAAATTATTCGAATTATTTGTATTCGAAATTATTCGAATACACACAGCTCCTTTTTAAATCATCCACATATCATTCTGGAGTGTTTATTGTAAAAAAATTCGTTTCAATCCCTAGCCTACTTCTCCACACAACACACATAATTTCATTTGCCCGCCTTCCTGCCAGCATTCGAAACATTAGAATCGGGCATAAAGCGAAGATGAAACCATCTACGGTGAAGAGACTCCCGTAAACGTAACTTCCAGACCAGACATTCGAACGAGCATTTTAAAGTCGTGCTTTCATCGTTTCCGAATAAATGATCGCGGCATTTCCCCAGTCCGTTTGCCCCAGTCGATAAATAATTTCCACGCGTATATTGTAATGCGGTTTTACGATGTAGCGCACCTCGCTTTCCGCGGAAGAGCACCGGGCGGCTGGGTCCTCCTCCAGCCGCGGCCTCCGCCATCTTCAACGCTGTGCAGAGTTAATGACGCAATCGCCGAGAATTATACTCGGCGGGGTCGCGCGTCGTACCCTTACACGCTCGAATCTTTTCCGGTATTATTCATTACTCCTTAATAATGATCTCCGCGGCTTTCTTTCTCTTTCTCCACCTCCCATCTCGCCCTTCTCCCGCGCATTGGCACTGCCCTCGGCTGCAGCCGCGCTCGTCCCGCCACAGGCAAACGCCGCGCAAACGATGAGAACTGTTTTACTCCCCACCGACGGTATTTCGCAGACATTTTTACGGGGATTTTTGAAACACCCGGGACAGCCTAGACCGAGCCTGCCACTTCTTCCGCCGTCCGCTCTGTGTTATTACGCGCACTTTTTGCCGGCGCTAATGCCGGTAATTTGGATTACGCTCGATGCAAATTGAAGACATTGACCACACGCAGCGCGCTCCTCGGCTTCATTCGGCTCCGTTCGCCTTCCCCATCCGTTCGCTTGATTGTAATTCTCGAAACCGTCCTGCTGCTTTACTCCATCCGCTTCCCGTTCGACGCCCCCGTATTAAAATCGCGCGTCTCGTTTACCAGGGGGAGGGTTGCGCGTTCGTCCTAACGCCGGATATTGTAAAACCAGGTGCCCACTGTCGCCCGTTGGCATTGTACGCAGTGCCCAAACATTGCGGGGATAACACAGCGACGTAATAAGTCTCCTCGAACGGGTCTGTCAGAAGTGAGGATTGCCGCTCGGAAGCTGAGTAGTATAAGACGCAAGGTTATTTAATATATATTTGCGAGGCACTATTGGGATCATCCTGCTAACGATTCAAAGACCTACTTTCCATCCGGACAGCTTATGCATCGCGACACCCATCGAAACGCTGTGCAGTTGTAATAAAACGCTTGCAGATGCTGCTGCGAAGCTGGAGCCGGGACGCAGCAAATAAAGATATCGACGATCGCGAGCTTTTGTTTTCCTCCCTCATCAACTTGTTCCTGCGCGCGAGTCGTAAAAACGAAACAAATCTTCGCTGGGCGTTACCGTCGTTCTTTCGCGGGGTATCGATCTCTCGAGCATCTGTTTGCTCTTTCATCGTGAAAACGGAATTCCCAGATTCGATGTTTATACAGCCCGCGCGGATTTTATGCTCCTAGGGGTATAAAAGTGGAGCTCGGTGCTCGTGCCAGTGATTAACGCGTTATTCTGCCCGTCGCTGTGATCTCGCAGGGAACGCTCAGCGCGTAATTGGCAGTACTGTGCGAAGTGTAAATAGATCACCGTGACGGATATTAGCCTCAGTTTCGCCCACCGTGATCCTACTGTCCCTTTCTAGGTGAACCGCCATGTCGCGGACAAAAAATTAATACCCGCGTGTGCAGCTAATACGAAATGTATGCACCAGCGGAGAATAAAGTTTGCACGGAGTCCTCGAAGCAGCGTGCACATATCGCATGTTGATGCGAAGTATGAGCGGACAAGTCTGGAGGATTTATTACAAATCTGTTATTTCCATTTTTCGTCGCTCTTGTTATGGGAATTACGAACGTTGAATATTTACCGAAGGAAGCAATGTTTCTGGGTATTAAAGCACCCAAACTTTTCACTGGTCTCTGAAAACCTTTGCAACTGCATTTTGTAAATTGAACGAAGATCTTGCTGTGGTGCAGTTTGACCTTTAGAGGACCCGTCTTTTTTTTTCAGTAAAATAATTGTCTTCAGTTTCCAAAAATTTATATATATATATATATATATATATAAAATTAATAAAATTTTTAACATTTTTTAATTTCAAAAATACTGTGTGTCTGAGGGTTTTTGATACTGCTGATTACGAATCTGTAGTCGGGTTGTAAAAATGTTTGACCTACGTGGCAGTTTTACTGACCTAAACGAATGAACACATAGGGTAGATGTCCCAATTACTGCCACCTTAAGGTTATAACCGAACTTCATTTAATCATTTCGCGTGTTGTGTAACCTAAAAATTGTTTCAGTTTGCAACATAATATTGTTTAACATCTGTTTCATTAAAAAAAAATAGTTTTATGAATTAAATATGAAGAATTTATTAATAATTAATTAAAATTCGCGAGGGATCCTAGTGTACCTATAACTGTCACCTCGAAAATCATCTTGTCCTAGGTACATATGAGTACATATATTTTTTTATTTTAATGTAAATCAGAATCTCCAATTAATAATAACTGTTTTTTGTACATTTCTTTTTATACGTTACGTTTTTATTACGTATAATAAATCAAGTGGCAGTAATTGGGACACTGGCAGTAATTGGGACATCTACCCTACCAACATTCAGAGAACTTTCTTTTAGCGTTACCCAGAGCTAACGACGTACCTAGACGTAGAAAGTTTTTGTATCATCTTCCCTTCTCTTTTTCCATGTCTTTATTTGTTATTTTTTATTCATAATTATTTTATTTTGTCGCATTTTTCGTGTTCTTTTGAACAGAGCGAATAATGTGTATCATTCACCGGAAACCGCTGTCAAATAAAGCAATAATGTTGGTTAGGAAGCCCACCACTATCCGTGGACAAGATCCACCCTTGTGTCACAAGGCTGTGCCGTCTCTACTGGCGTTAAAGGGTGGAAAACCTACAACTGTTTCCGCTTTGACTAATTACTGTAAGCTCATCAGCTGGTCAACGTAGGAGAATTATTACAATTTCGACGGGGGTTGAAAATGAGTCCAAGTTAGGATCGAAGGAAGGAAATGTACATATAAGGCCCCGAGGAACCCAACAAGTCACTTAGACTCTAACTTTTATGCCCCATCTCGCGTCTTCCCCTCCAAATTCTAAAGTATATTTCCTACTCAAACTAATAATTGTTAATTAATCCACGAACCTTCGAGGCAACTAAAGAACTCCACGCGACACATCGACAAGTAGTCGCCCGGGGAGCCCACCTCTTCTTCCCCCCCAACTCAAACCCAACATCCGCTTGTTCTGCGCTGGCCGTGAAAAATGGCTCGCGCCCTATCCGTTTCGCCGTCATCCATACGCGTTGCGCCGCGAGCGCGCCGCCGACCGAGTTCTTGCCCGGCGGAAAACTCGCTGACTGGCGACTAACTCGAGACAGGGGGCACGTCTCTCTGGGTAATTCATCGTCCTTCGCCCAAGGACGTGACGAGTACTAAAGGACCGCGACGAAGAGATCGGGGACACCGCCGTCCCTCAAGCAGCCAATTTCCTTAATAAATGATCCCATTACGCGGCCGGGCAAAAACTCCGCGTTGAGGTGTCTTACGTGTCAACCGGGAACGTGAAATTGGATATTTATTGGTGACAGATGGGACACGGGCTGTTCGGCGGATCACGCCGCGCGATCAATCATACCTCGCGATACTATGCACACTTTAGCCGGGCGCCATCGTGTAATGAATTGCATCTGCAGTAATAGCGGGTCAGTGGTGGCACAGCGGGGCTTGAAAAATAACCGTAATATCATTGTACCCGCGGTCCCGGCGTGTACGGGATTTAGGAACGTAACCGAGCGTGTACAACCCCTCTCCGACCCCTCCGCCCTATCGGCAGCCTCTCTTGCGCGTACATGCGTGCCTGCACCTATTGCACCCTGGCGCTCCCTGCCTCCTCCTCTGTGCCTTCTATTCTCGCGTTATCTGCTGCGCCTCGTTTCCCCGAGTTTACATACGACTGGCAAACTAAATGCACGCGGAGCCTCCGAGCGACAGACGCACCGTCGCCTGGGAATAGAAACACATGCAGCCCCCGATTTGATATGCCGACTGACACACAGGATCACTGCTCGAATCTCCACGGCATATGGCTTGATACACGCGATGCGGTGCGGGGCCTCCGCGGCTGGCATCCATTTCCCGGCGATAGGCTACGCGGAGCCGGGAGGACCGGTACCGGGAGAAGGCAACGAGAGCCAGAGATCGGAGCAAGAGTTATCGGTTAAGCTCGTTAAATTTAACTTCGACTTTTCGAACCCCGAGAGCCCGTGGGACGTAACGGTGCCGGCAATGACGAACGGCGTCCGCTTTGAACACAAATCACGTACGCCCCGGCTCGCCTCTGCCGAGGAATTAAATGATTCTTCCCGTCTTTTTATCGACTCCGCGAGCACAACACCGCGGAAGCACGCGCTGTTCTTTGGCCACGTCTCGCTCCACCCCGTGCGGCCTTCCTGATGGAGCGCGTCCGCGGCTCCAGTTTGTTTGTTTGCCGGCATTGGCCGTGCTCGATCATTGACACCGTTATGGACCTCGCTGGATATGTTGGTAGCCACGGGACGCGGAAGATTGTAGGGTCACAGGAGTGGTGAGTGGGATTATGCCACTTCATATTCCGGCCGTTCCACGGGAGATTGGAGACTTTTTGGAGGAACATTTCGGATTTTGCTGAAATTTGGATGTGGTGCAGCGTTCAGTGGTATATAAATGTGGCTGGAAGGATTTTTGAAAATTTTAAAAATTGTGGAGCTTAAAGCTCTTTGAGATAAAGTGGTCACCTTTTTTCAATTAATTATAACTGTTGTACTAAGAACCTGATAAAAATTGTTATTATAAGAGTACATTCTCGTGTGATTTCTTAAAAAAATGCAGGACTTTTTTAAGAGAGAACTATAACACATGTAGGTAAAAAGTCATATTTTTTTATTGTTTCTTTTCCGATGTAATCTTGAATAAACAGCTATAAGTCTGACGGTGATAGAAACGCGGCGTACATAAAAACAGGAGAACTAATTGATGGATTTTAAAAATTCTTTCGGGATTCGTTTCGTCAGTTTTGGTCCACTCGATTTGATTTTATTCGGTAGTTTTTAGCAAAAAATTACCGGTTGCGGGGCACTTTTATTAAAACATGTAACAATAATCGAATTTTCATTATTTTGCAGTAACGATTGGTAATACGATAACCATATATTTTGAGAAAACTTTCGATTTTTTATTTCAGCTGCGCCTATCTTGAAATATCATGTACACCCTGTGTTTATCACCCTCAGAATTATAGCTATTTATTCAAGGTGAACGCACAATAAAATTTTTTTATCTTCTTAGAATATGTATAAATCATAACCAAAAAGACTTTTTATGCTATATGTCACAATTTTTTTTTAAAGAAATCCTAAATTTTTGACAGAGAGGTTGCTTTTCGTACAAACCGATTTGCTACATTTTTAATACTTCTACGAGCAAGAATCATCATCCACATTACTCACTGTCCGATGATTCAAGATTACTGTTTTCCGTGTTTCCCGTGTTTCGAACGACTGGTCCAAGCAATGAGGCTATCCAGATCGTCGATGATCAAAGACTTCCATTTCGGGTCTAGCATCTACCTTTACTGAGCACTTAATGACAGAATTTCGCAGTTCTCTCAACTTTATCGAATCAGATTGACCCATAACACACCAGCGGATACTTCATAGCTAACAATAAGCTTCCCGTGTCGTCCGATTTAGTATGCTCGTAGAAGACCCTAGTAGCATTTTTGGTTGGCCAACGGTTGCCAACAGTTGGGAATTAGTTGGGATATAGTTAGTGTTTGTGCCTACAAATTCCCAACACAGGGCCTACGGCAAAAAAGTTACGACAGTTTGCCAACGAATATTCAATGTTGGGCCTACAATTGTTATGGTTGGTTAATTAACAAAAAGTTACGACAGTTTGCCAACGAATATTCAATGTTGGGCCTACAATTGTTATGGTTGGTTAATTAACAAAAAGTTACGACAGTTTGCCAACGAATATTTAATGTTGGGCCTACAATTATTATGGTTGGTTAATTAACAAAAAGTTACGACAGTTTGCCTACGAATATCCAATGTTGGGCCTACAATTACTATGGTTGGTTAATTAACAAAAAATTTACAACGATGATTAAATGTCGTCTTACAAACGTCAGAAAATTTGCTACATCAAAAAACCTGTTGTGATTTTTCTGTTCTTATTTATAAATACGTAATGAGGACGTCTGTCTTAAGACAAATGTGAAATTTTAAGGAATGAGTCTAAAGGTCGGATGATGATATTTTGTAGAATATTTCGCGTCACTGCACAGTTTTCATAAACAATTAATACTAGTTATGTAACTAGAAATTATAAGTGTTTACAAGGAAGTGTGTTGGTCAGCTGCGAACAGCGGTTGCTTTGTAAGTGGAAAGCTTGGGTTCGATTCTCCTCACCGCGAATTTTTTTTTTTTTTTCTAAACCAGACCTGAAGAAGACGTATTTACGACGTCTTTTGAAGTTCTTTAAGACGCCTTCTGGACGTTTTTAAGACGTCTTTTGGAAAGAAGCCTTCAGTTGGGCCCAGTTGGGCCTATGGAAAGAAACCTTCGGTTGGGCCTTCGTGTTAAGCGACGTTGGGCCTACGTTGGTTACAATCGTTGGCCCATTTAAAAACAGCGCGACACTTCAGCAGTTGGCCAACGGATAACACGTCATTGGCCCAAAAAACTCCCAACAAATAAATGCTACTAGGGGAGCAAACGCTCCCCAAAACGAATTCATCGCGGCGGAAAATTGGGTTGCGCGATGGACGTTAAAACGGTAATGATAGTAATACGCTTCATAGTAGGCTGATGATAATCACTTCGCGGTCAATCTTGGGTGAGCGGGGCCGCGAGACAGCGGCGCAGCGTGCACATGAGCTAACAGAGACGGAAAGGATGTCATGACCTAACCCTGGCTGTCGGTGCGCGGGAGCGTCATTAATACGGTAGCAATTTATTACGCCGCTGTCTGACTGGCTGTCTGCCCCGACAGTGTCTTCGGGGCGTAGTCGTTGTCTGCGGAGCTGAATCTTCCGACAACACATGCGCGCGCGCACACGGCCGACGGTAGATAACGGGCGAAGGACAGAGAGCGAGTACGCGCGAGATGGTAAAGGTGACGGCGAGTGTGAAAAGGGTCTCAAAAAAGGGTGGAGGCGGAGTAGAAACCGTCGAAAATGAACAGCCGCGAGACTGGGTGGACGAGAATATATCGCTGCTAGTCGTCGACACGGGGGAAACAATTGATGCGCATACATATGCATGCGCCGAGGTAAGAGTGATGTAAGAGCAACGAGTATGAAGTAACAGAAAGCTGATGGAGTGTGCATGATGAGATGGTAGGGCCTTACATATTGTTTCCCATCTGCAATATAATGACGGAGGAGGAGTCAGGAATTGCGGGTATTGCTAATCTGTATAGACATCTAAGCACTGCAAGACAGGATGTCTAATGCTGCGTTTTATAATCATTGGTTAGGTTCATGGGAGAATGAGAAAGGAGCAGTGGAGGATTTAAGGGAAAAGGCCCAGCCAGCAGATGTTCCAAGGGGCCCAAATTTTTCGGGATGATGAAGATGAAATTTACTAAAAACGGGCTGAGTGTAGTAGCGTAGAGAAATAAATTTTAGTGTTTTGTTTTTTGAAGATGGGGCCCTGGGGGCCTTCTGGCCAGGGGCCCAGGCGGCAGCTGCGCATCGGCCGCCATCTTCGACTGAACTTCTTCGCGGCAACATAACCTCGAAAAGTGATCGTTTCCAAGGAAAATAACTTAAAACCTGTGTACGTAGGTACATACTTTCGTTAGTTTCATATCCAACGTACCTACCAGTTCAGGACGCAGTTGGGTCACAGACAAAAAGCACATTATGGCATCGGCTACTTTCCCCTTTTGCATTAGGAATCCCGACCGCAAATATATACCATCGATCGAGAGCCGTTCGGGGTAAGGAGCACTTCAGCCCCGTGCTTCGCGGGGTAGTAATATAATCCTCTAGCGAATGCTTATCCGATCCCCGAATAATTGATAACTAACTCGAAACTTTCGTCCCGTTTTCGACAACGGGCTATCCGGACGGAAGTAAGAGTGGCGGGTAACTCGGGCTACCGAGTTCGGGGCACTGGATTCCCCTCTGTGCCCAATTAGACGTTATTCACCGCGGAGACCTTTGACTCCGGCGTCCCCCGGAGAAACTCGAAGGGTGGCTTCGCGCGTCTCACCAGGAAAACTTTGATCTTCGTTAGTAATTATCGGATGGGGCTTTATTACGCCGTGATTTACACACAGCGCGATGGGCGCACCACCTTGCCGCGCGGCTCGCATGGGTCCCGGCGTGCACCGGCGCATGCGTGCGCGCATCAACGAACTCGCCGTAGTGTCAGCAACACTGACGCAATGCATCGTGCTTCGGCGGGGCAACGTGAAACTAACACGTGCGCCCCGCGGCGGCGTATCCCTAATAGGTGCAATCTAATTCCTGCGTGTGTCATTCGCTTGCCACGCGGCTGCACAATGTGTTGTTCACGGCGATGTAAGCAGCGACGCGGCTGGGGGGGCTAGCATTAGTTAAATAAGTCGACCATTGTCAAGTGGATAGTGATGTTACCAATCATTGGTGCCTTGGGTTAGCAAAGTTAAACCCTACGGTCTCTTTGGAAACGCCTTCTGATTATTGCCGGGTCCTTAAAGCTGGGAGAGTCCTTCCACGTTGAACCCATCAGGTTTTGCAGTTGGATGTCGGGGACTTTGGTGGCGTCGAAATAAGTCATCATTTCGCGAACCTTCGAATTCGCAATTTTTGCCCAGTTCTGTGCGAGGTGATCCAGTTTCTCGGAGTTAAATGTGGCTATCTTTAGACGAGTGGTATTAATTGATCCCGTTTCCTTATTGGTATCTCTGTTTTAAGAGCACGATGATATACCTACTCGTCGGGAGTTCATCTTAGCGAGACGGCTTAATAACTGTTGCGCCGAATTTTTACTGCTCAAAGGATCCAGTTTAATGAAACATAGCAGTTCGCACGAATTCCCGTTTGTACCGCTAATCTTATAATTCCTCGCTGCGCTAACATATTAGCCTGTTTAGACAAGTCCAGATACATTGGTCAGCCCGAAGTAAGCGCTACCAGTCTTTCGAGGTCAAAGCAACCGACCGTGTCGCCATTGACGTTATCAGTCGCCATCGGTGACTCCGAACATAAGTAGTTAAACCATTTCACACACTGCTTAATCTCCGCGAAACTAGGCTGAGCAGCCTTCTTGTCAGGATAATTCACGTCGCCAGTGTCGCGGTTATTTTTATCGGGGGCGCAGATGAGATATGTGCCGGAATAGTATTTTACGGGACAAATTATCAGGTATGCACGTACCACGTCGCGCGCAATGCATATCTAACCGAACCGCATTGCTCTCCAACGTACGCTTTGAATATGTACGGATTATCTGTTATTCACGATACGTTGTTTGGGCTTATCATAGCATGGAATTATTATATTGATCCAGTTATTCATTTCGAAGGTTTATTGAGCAATTAACTAGCTGCACAACTGCAGATGCTTCGGACTGTAATAGAAAGGTACTACGCATTCATTATTTAAATTTATACACTAATTACTGTTCTCTTAACAGACTTGTGTTTATGTAGAATAATATCCTGATGTGATGTTAAGTGTAGTAGGTCGCATGGACTGCGTACACTGTGAGAATAATTCATATGTACAGTGGGAGACTGCAGAGTAATTTATATATATTTTAATCATCGTCGCAGTTTTTATTGTTCCCCAGCTCCAGTTGTCGTTCAAACCATTATGATATTATATTTCCCCTATTTCAATCTATCTTCATAGGTAAAGGAAGAAACACCGCATTGATTCTAATAATAACAGAAAACTAATTCTCAGGATGAAAGTAGTATAATCCGCCATGATCATCCCTTGGAAGGGTTAAGAAGTCAAAGGTTTGCAAAGGTACACTGGCAATGCTGGTCGAATGCTTGGTGCATCTAGCCTGAACGTAATACAGACATCAAAGCCAATGAGATCTCCAACTAAACGCGCGATTCCTCATGAGCTCTCATTCCTGTCAACTGTCGGTTGCAAGGTATACCGAGAAGCCAGCTTCTGCGAGCCCAGTTGGAATTAGCAGACGCTAAAAAAGCACCACGTTTCTACTTGTGATGATGGCCTGCTCGCGGGCATGAGATCCGGGGAGCACACTCAAAACGCAGAATGGTGGCTCGGGTCTAGTGACTGGGGGCGAGGGATGAAACTCGATAGCGAATCCTGACGTGATTAACGATGTTTCACGCTCGCTGGACGTCGGTTCGCGGACGCTCGGAAGGATTTGCGACTCACGAGATTTTCCTGGGGCATCGACCTCTCTCTCTCCTGGCACCAGGATACCGAGCCTACAACCTAAGGAAGCTTGTGCACGACTTTCTCGTAAGAGACGGTCGTTGGAATTCTTGCCAGTAGTAAACACTTTTTACGAGATACTTTGGAAATCTTCATAAATCCGGGAATGTCAAGGCGAATTTGCTTTATGAGCGTTCAACCCTGTCGCGAGCTCTGTTCTCGGACCATGCCGACGAAATACCGTCCGCCACGCATGCCCGTAACTTAGAATTCATTTTAGTCCTTCGTCCACGTCGGCCACGCTAATTGGATGCTGCAGATGCCAACTGAGGTGTTGAAAATTATGAATTACAATAATTTTCTAATCGATAGACGATGAGTGTATGCTTCGGGATAAAACAGATGGAATCCGAGAATCAGCATTCCCGTCGATTCGGAGCTACTTCCGGTATGCATAGGAAGTTTCTTGCAGTAACAAGATCTATAATGCAATCTCATTCATCGTCAAGGAGAATCTGAAATGCAATTGGCCTGGATTTGTGGAGCGGATATTTAATTGATAAAACGATCCGAAGCTAGTCGAAGCTTTGTCGAGAAGCAAGTATAAAATTTGAGGGATGAACATTAAGCCTCCTCCATGCGATAAAATAGGGATTTTAATGTTTCAAAGCCTCTTAAAGCTTCACCCATTCAGGGCTGAATATTTTTAATTACACCACGCTTCCCCATTCCTGAAGCCCTTAAAATATTACTGAAGCCATTTTCAGGTGCACGAAGCACTTCTAGAGATCTTCTACTTACGTATTTAAGTATTCACTTACATTCGATAGATCAGACGTTGAAAGTTTGCCGAGAAGATAGCAGAACTCGTCGTTAAAATTAATATTGAGTCAGCAAACTGTTCAGTCGAGTAGAATTTAAAATACCCGGAGAACCATAGTAAGATTAAAGACAACATGGTTACGAACCTTCGAAAATTTATCAATTTCAGGCTGACCGAACCTAATTCTCACAGCCTGCAGCGAAATAAATCACTATTCCGAACGAACGCCATAACATTCCTCAGTGAAAGTTGGAAAGGTACCAAACGGAGGAAGACCCAAATACGATTTACGCCGATGGTAACCAACCCATACTAGCAGACTTGGCAAACACTCCTATTACAAGTTTAACAGCGGTGATATTACAAATCAACTTAGGTCCTTCCCACGCGAGGCACTCCTACACCTCACAACCGGCATGCCGTACCTATTCACTCATTGTCAGCAAGGACACCGTTGCTTTGGAAATGACAGGTAGACGCTCGATCATCCGCCACGAAAGTGTCGCCTATGAAAGGACCTGTAGAAACCGAATGCACGCAACCTGCCGAGGCAGAGGAATCATCGAGCGTCATTTAGCCCGCGCTTGAACCGTAGCCTCAGTGTCGAACAGGGGAGACATATTCGAACGTGACTTCCGGCAAACGCATGGTGACACAGCGGCCCGGGCGAATAAATCCTGCGGAACGCCATACTTAACTGAGCCGGCGACAGGGCACACGGGGATAATTGTACACGTCCGCGAATGTTCGCGATACGGTATAGGAACGATTGTTCCCGGAACCCGACCGTGCGTCACCGGGATACTATATTCCTGCGCCGCTAACGATAAACTCCTCCACCACCTCCACCACCTCCCGCCGCCGCGCTCCCCGCCCTTGCTGGTACCGCGGGCTCCTCTCCCAGGCCCCGAGTTCGGTTCTCACGTAGGAGAGGAATTCTCCAAGACGAATGCTCGACTACCGGACTGCGAGGGTTCCTCGCGGCATGGCCGAGCCGCGAGAGAGCCGGGTAATTAATGGCCGGCCATTATAGTCTTTAATATCGCGCGCATGAAGTTCGCGCGTACGGTTTTCTGTTACAGCGAAACGTGCTGTGGGTTTTTCGTGCCCCGGCCACGCGATGAAACCGGTATCCACGTAACGAAACCGTTTGTTAAGGACGCGCCGCCAGATTTCGCGCTCTGATACGGGCCACGGCCGTTTTCGGGATTATCACTCTTGCGCCTTTGTGCAACAGATTCTCAGGCGCTCGCGGGGGGATTCAGCTAACCCTTCCTTCCTAGTTATTCCGTTACAGTGGGCTGTTGATAAAAACGCACCTCCCCGGGGCTGGCACGCAAGCCGCGCGCGATATATTTGTGTCGGGTGCCATTTGTCACTGGCACGCATCCACGTCAATTACCCTTCACGAGGTTAATACTTGATCATGCATGCCTTGAAACGTTGACGGATTTATGGGTAACCGATGTCTGGGGGGACGCGGTGGTTCGACGAGTGCTCGAAAGGCAGGCCAATAAGCTGGCGGGGTACGTTGTATTCCGGATTGTCTGAAAGGTCAGGCCAGCGGCGGAGGACCAGCCGCGCTTGATACCCTGCCGCGTCTATCAGATATTAAATCAATCGATCGCGTTACGACATGCACGACAGCCGGGCCGACGCGGCGCGATCCCAATCGCGGCGTACAAATCGCCTTGGAAATAACACCTTGCTCGGCCCGTTGTTGGCCCCAGCACGCGCGATACCTTCGAATATCTCAATTACCGTGGCGGCTGCAACCGCTGACGCGACGCCGACGACCCCTTTCTCACCGGTTTAGACGAGTTTCTCCGAGAACCCGCTCATTTCGCCGCGAAAATCTTTGATCTCGAAACAACGGTAGGTACAGTTAGTTCGTTTCGTATGTGGGACGAGCGGCGCGGCGCGTGGGCATCGCGAAACGGGATGCGCGCTTGGCAACCTTATTTGCCCGCGCGATGATTCAGGCAACTATGTATCGAAGCTCTAGCCAACTGAACTGCTCGCGCCAGCGGTGGGACTTGGTCCGATGCTGTCTCAGGTTCGCCGGGGAACTCGATACCCGAACGCTCACTCGGGGGAATCGAAACGAATTAAAAGGATCCGCGGATCCTAAAGTTTATACGCGTGACAGAGTGATCGCTGGTGGTGCCGCGGCGGACAGCGGCGAGTATTTGAAGTATTTTTGGGTACAAGGAGCGAAGGGGCAGTTCCTGACTAACTCCATTTACGACAGATGGGTCGTAAATTGGTGCAGATTTAATTATAAGATGTGGAAGTGTTGTCGCAGACACTGGCAGGTGTAGAATTGTGAAAGCGATCGGTACTGATCGCATACAAATCGTAACTGTGAAGGATGAATGTTTTTTAAAGGCTGTTACTATTGTATTATTCCCATCGCTAGTACACACCTTTGCAACCGATGGTCAACTATGCGACTACAAAGTGACCAAACTGAGAGGTATGGCCATTTTAAGCATAGAATTTAAAATTTAAGGGGTCTCCCTACCTCGGCGGACGATAAATGATGCGAAATTTGGGAATTTTTTAGAACGAAAGCAGTAAATATATTCACTTCCAGCTTTGTGGCTTCATTTGCCAATCTTTAGGGAATATGAGAAAAATATTGTATGCAAAAATAGTGGTTATATCCGGAGTTATAGTGCCTCAAATAGAGCGCTTTACTCTCTCCGAATTCGCTTCCCTGAAAGAACGCTGCAGTAGGGAATTTCACGGCACCCGGCTCCGCTTATTCCCGCTTTTAACGCCGGGGATCGGGTACACGTTTAGATCGCGTGCGACTAACAGCCCCGCCATAACGCTTTCGGGGCAAATCCTGGGACGTGCATTGGCCAGTCATCCAGCTCATTCGTCTATTCGTACGTACGCTTAGCGGGTTATCATCGGAAGCCTTCATAATTCCATGGCCGGTGTGACAGCTCAATGTACCACAAATAGAGCTCGCTGGAGGAGGAGGATCATCATCCATATTCAGCGTGTTGAGGATTTCGTAACGCGGAACGCAGCTATCGTGTCAGCACGGTGTCACGCCGATTCAGATTTCACCGTAACGACGTTGCTACGGCAGCGGGAAAATCGTCATACGTCAGGTTACGACACCCGTTCCTCTCTGATTAACCGATTCCTGTAAATCCCCCTTGCCCCGTACATTTTTCCGCGACAGTAATTTGACAACGACGGCTGACGCAACGGAACGAACGGGACTACTGACCAGAGTATTATCAATATTTATTGCACAGCCCGCAGATCCACTCTGCCTCTGAGACTTTCGCGGCTAAAACGGTTGGTGAAGTGGTTATTATCCAACTTACTTCGGAATTGATATTGATTATTGTATACCTAGTCAACACTCGGGCAAAAGTATGTGCTTTCTCGCTACTAATATTGAATGAGGTACAAGTGATAACGTGTTAAATACTGGAGTGGCGCAGTAAATATTAAATATTCCTAGTGGTGTAGATGTGCAAATATACAGAGAAATTGTTCTGTCCAAAATGACCAAGTTATTATCGATAGTCGTGTGCACGGTGGATGCTGGACCCTAGGCGGACTTTTGGAGGCTTGATTTATTATAATTGTTTCTATTGTTTTGTCTGCAACTTGCTTTAGAATGTATTTAATATCCATTGAATATTAGAATTGTGATTTAGTGGCTCGTTAAAAACATTTTGATTAATTGAATTATTGGAGGGTAATTGAATTTGAGAAATTAAGCAAGCTTTTTAGTAAATTATTATGTTAATATTAATTGCGGTTGATATCTAATTACAAATATCGTTAATAATTAATCACAATGGTGGCCCGCAAGAATATCCATTTATCTTCCGATTTGTAAACGTATTTTTCTCTACACATGCTACAGATTCGTCTAATTTGTTGTTGATCAAACTTAAGCTGTGGAAGTGTCTAAAATGACAGCAGAAGTCGAACTCAGAATTATTATTATTATTATTACGCTTTTATTACTCGAAGAAAATATATAAAAGTAAAACGTTGTCTGTTTGTTTGATTTCAATGAAATTTCGAATATACATTACATGCGTCCTAGATTAGGTAATAGGGTATTTTTATTTTGGAGACATCGTAAATATTTCCCAGGTGAAAGCAGGTAACGGGTCAGCTAGTAATTATTATTATTATTATTATTATTATTATTATTGAACTCAACGGGAGAACCCTTTAGTATACAAAGTGTTAACAAAATACTAAGATAAAGAAAACATACAATAAAAAACGATAAAATTACAAATAAAATAAAAACGAAAAACATAGATATATAAAGTAAAGTAACAAAACAGTAACAGCACAAGAACATGCCTGTCTATACATGACTATATCACCGTTCCCGGTGACCCGCTAGGTTACAGAGGATGGCAGTCTCCTGAGTAGCTGATTTCTGAACGACGCGAGGGAGGCTTGAAATACATCTACGTCCGCGGGGCACTGATTAAGCTCATCCATAAATAAAAAACAGATGAGTAATAATAAAAGTAAATCTAGAGTAACCACCGATTTCCATTGAATTATCTAAAGTTATCGTAAAGGTTGATTTAATTTCTCAAGAAATCTGTTAAAAAAACATTATTCATCGCTTCTTGCAATTTTCTTCGGTTTAGTAGAAGGCAAAGAATTGATACTGGAAATAGGGTAATATAGTGTCCATAAAGTGTCCTTAATGTACCAACTGGAGGCCCTTAATGAATCTGAGGATGAAGTTGCTCAGTCCCTGTTAGCAGGGGCTGGGAGCAGCTCCTGCTCCTCCGCTTTAAACCCCCGTGCGCGGTTCATTTCATCATCGTATATGATTTATTAAGCGGCCGCAGTGAGTTTCAAGTATGTAAATGGAACTGCGAATTTAAATACTCTCGTTAACGTAATGAGACCAGCGAACCTTGACCGAGAGAACCGCCGCGGAATATTCGCAAACTGGACGTAAACGTTGGGCAGCAGGCATGCATGCATCATTCGTCGCTCGAAACTGCTGTACCTGGGGGAAAAAAAAACCCGTATTGCAACTTGGATCGAGCCGGTTCTGCCAACGGTACATGTCGTGTTACAACGCCGAGCTAGCTTCCTGTTTTGTGCACCAAATTCCCCAAGTTTTCTTTCCCCCGAGACGCTCGCGGTAGGTGACAGGATAAGCAGCCAGTCCGCGGACGAAAATCGGCTTTTTCTTCATTATGCGATCCGTCTGCGCGGCGAACGAGCTTGAACTCGTTGCTCGCGCACCAGAACAACGCTGATGAACAGATCGAAAATGGTGAAATCTCTCGTCGCATGGAATCTGTCAAGTATTCTCCGCGTCAATGGAAGAAGCGTTACTAGAGCAACGATTCGCGGGCGGTTTTATTTTCTTTCAATTGTTCGCACGTGATAACCGGTAATTTGATTTTGGTGACCGTGTTTCTGGGGGAGTATCAAAGGCTGGTGGCTTTTAAGAAGAAGAAACATATGGCGAACTAAAAAAAAATAGTAATTTAATTAAATTAAAACTGGGATCGATTGTATGACATTGTTCCTCTGATTAGTTGCGTTCTTTATTTTCAAAAGAAACAAACTAATTTCAAATTTCTTTCAAAAGTTACCTCCCGTGTAAAATAAGGTGAACGCTATTTCATGTCAAAATAATCCTTTGTACAACGACCCGTTTTTCAAAAAGTACATCATTATATCCATAGAATACCAATTAAAGGGACTAGGCAGTCAGAAACTCGATTTTTTTTGTTACATTTTTCGAAAGTACCACCCTTCCCGATTAAAATGCCGTTTGGTTTATGTTAAAATTCGCAAAATTGAGGATTTTACGGCCGAACAGGTCGAGCGCGCCATAAACCGTTTCTGCGCGCACGCAGGTAGACTAGATTCCTCTTTCGAAACTTTAAGCGCGTTTTTCTCGGAATCATATTTCCTCTTCGTTTTGCAGTGATTGGGAAAAAACGGAGGTATCAGTCGATTTGAAAAAAATTCAGCATATATGAAACGTGTCTAGTTAGGACCTGAACCTGCGTATAAGTCTGTAAAAACTCCTGGTTTCTCAAAAAAAAAAAAAAAATAGAATGGCTCTTTTCCCTGGCGAAAAATGACGTTTCTTTAAAATTTGCCGTTTTGCAGCCACCATTTTTATAATTTTGATTTTTTTCCTTTTTCAATAGGTTCAGGGCAGAATAGGGGCCAGGGCAAAGTACAAATTTCAGAGGATATTTCACAATTAAATTTCTTACTTCCAGAATCACTGCAAAATTACAGCGGCTCCAAAAAAAAAAACGCCTACATATCAGACGACTGTAGCACTGTCATACATAAATGTACATAATATTCAAATCATTTCTTTTTTACTGTTTATAGTATTAACAAACATTACCCAAACGTACTAGTCACAATTTGTGTTCATCTCCTTGTAACTAATTCAGAAAAAATACTTGATTTTCGAGCGATCTGACTGCCTAGTCCCCTTAATTCGACTAAAATTGCAAAAACACTTTAATCTGTCACCAGTGCCAAGTTTACATTGACAATGCCATTGGCAGCAACGTTGCAGCATAAGCTATTCCTGCCACACTCGCGAAGCGCATCACCGGACGTCCATTATTTAATTTACAACCCCTCCGCGCGCGCGTATCGACCCCCTTCGAAATTCATCAACAAAGGCAGAGCGGGAAAATTAAAATTCACCACCGTTCTGATAATTATAGGGAGCATTTGAAGCAGCTCGTCGAACTGCGAACACGCTCAAAGCACTCCGAAAATATCCACCTTTGAAAAAAACTTTCACCCCGCTTTCGCCCCTCCTCTGTTCATCATTCACTCCTTTCCCGTACGTACAGTTTTTTTCCCTCGCATCCCACCCACCCCTTCTGCCTGTCGGTCGCGAAACGCCTCGCCTCGCAGCACTTTGCCTACCACCATCGGGGCGCGGGTTCCCTTTTCACATCGCGTGCAATTTCCAAGCACACTTGTCTACGCGGTGTCGGCGACGGCGCCGCGGATGGAACCGAGTAAAGTGGAGGAGGAAGGTTCTGGATACACGGTGGCGCACAAAGAGACATCTGAAATTTCTGCACTCACACGGCAACGTTTTGGGGGATGGTGGGCGGCGCGGGGGAGGGAATTAATGGCGTGTGCACCCTGGATAAAGTGCCCCTGTGCGGCCGGTGAAAGGGCTCGCGCTTACTGCGCGCAGAGTGGGTGGTAAAAGACAGCGGCGGGGAGGGTGAGATTTTAGATGAGGAGGAAACAGAAATGAGGGGCGTGGAAAAAGGGCGAGGGAGGGCGGGAGGGCGGCAGCGCCGTAACTGCGTTTAGTAAACACAAGGGTAAGTTACGTCGTCGTGTGGCAAACGACAAAACAAAGTTTGATACGCGCGGGGCCCACCCGGAACGCCTCTGTCTCTGCTCGCCCTGCCGAGCCGGGCACCCCCGCCGCGAGCGTACGGCTCGGCCCCGCTGAAACTCCGCCGAGGCTGTTCATCCGCAAAAGCAATTACCCGTTGTCATCGCTCGATTTCATCGCGGTCGCGCCGCTGGTGGCAACGAAGACCCCTATTTCTGCTGTCTTTTCAGCTTTGGCGCTGCTGCCCGCGGCTAGGGGAAGTTCGTGGAACCGGCTGGACAAATGTGACAGTGTTTATGGCGGAGGACGGGGGGTGGCGTGGTACGATTGGGCCGAATTGTTCCATTGTTGTAATAAACGGCGACTCGGTTCAGGGTGGGGTTGCACTAGACGGTCGGGGTGTTGTATTATTAGAAAGTGACATTTCGGAACGACACACGGTGGTTCCAAATCGCAAAAAAGCGGCAAAACCCTCAAAACGTACTTTGATCTTGTCAGAAATTGGTGGTCGGGGGGTTTTGGGGTCGGTGATTACGAATCTGAAATTCAAATTTTTGAAAACAAAATGGCGAATCCAATATGGCGGACGTGTATATTAAAAAATTGATAGAACTGCACGAAAATTGGTATCCTACTGTTCTTCGGGTCGCTGATTACGAATCTGAGCTTCAAAATTTTGGAAACAAAATGGCGAATCCAATATGGCGGACGTGTATATTAAAAAATTGATAGATCTGCAGGAAAATTGGTATCCTACTGTTCTTCGGGTCGCTGATTACGAATCTGAGCTTCAAAATTTTGAAAACAAAATGGCGAATCCAATATGGCGGACGTGTATATTAAAAAATTGATAGATCTGCACGAAAATTGGTATCCTACTGTTCTTCGGGTCGCTGATTACGAATCTGAGCTTCAAAATTTTGAAAACAAAATGGCGAATCCAATATGGCGGACGTGTATATTAAAAAATTGATAGATCTGCAGGAAAATTGGTATCCTACTGTTCTTCGGGTCGCTGATTACGAATATCTTGTCCAAAATGCACATTTCAATATCGCAGACCTAATAGCATTGGCATAAACCTTTTTTTTAAATTCATTTTTGCGGAAATTGTGAGAATTTCCCAATATCCGCCTAAAATTATATAATCAAAATGTCGAATTTAGTATGGCGATCTTAATTTTAAAACATTCTTGAAATTAATTACTGTGAAAATTTTATTTTTTTTTTATGAAAAATGCGGCATTCCTACGTTTATAGAAGATTGCATAGTTCAAATATGTGGTTGAAAATAGTAATAAACAAAGTTGGAATTATAAATGCTGTTTGAAATGAAAAGGGTTCGTTCACGGAGAGCGTAGATAGATACTAATAGGCACTTTAAATGCGGATATCTTAAAAAAGCGCAAATATGCGCAAGATTTTTCAATTGGATATCATACTTCACATGTTACTTTACGTCAAGAAACCTTTAACTGTGTGAAGTTCCGTGAATAAAGTAACTATTTTCCTTCCGTTGTACTAAAATATGAGTAGGATTTAGGACATCTTGAGAAGGGAAATACAAGAGTAAGTTCAAAGATATTTTGCATTATTCATGTGCAAAATGTATGTTTATAACACGTATCTTAATGGTAAAATGTGTTACATATGAATTTTTTAAAAATAAACTTTGCCTGATACATTAAACATGCGAGCGTTTTCAAGCCATCTAAGAAGTACGAAATTTCGTCAACTTTGACAGCCTATATCTCATTAACCAACCACTATATTTTAAATTTTCAAACGGCATTTGTTGCACTGATGTATATATATTAAATGTACCATACTATCGACAAGCTGCTATTCACTTCAGAAATTGACTTTTGGCCAGCTTTTCGGGAAAAGGCACCACTGTGCGACAGTGTCTGCGGGAAATATTTATTGCTATCGTGGTGCGCGGAATTTTTTTAAGGGGATGATTGATAAAATTACTCGTTTCGAACTGATTCTCGCCGGGACCGTGAACTACAGATTTCTGCAATAAATAATTTTTAGAATAATATTCTTGTAGCTTTAATCGTGTTTATTCGAGGGACGCAATAAATATTTTCAGTACTGTACTTTTTATCCTCGTAGACATTTAAATTAAGTTTGCTGATCCTTGTTTAGAAAATGGTTAGATTGCTATATCTGACTAAATATGAGGCATTGAGAGCCAAAACGGACTAAACCACATTTTTTGCGAAATTGAGTTAGTAGCAGTAATGCATTCCAATAGGCTGCCATGTCAAGTAGGAAAGATTAATTTCTTCTCAATGTGGGTTAGTCCGTTTTTGCTCTCAATGCCTCATATTTAGGATTGTTTAATGCTGTAGCTAAGTTAGTCGGTCGCGTGTTATCAATTTCGAATACTGCAGGGGGTTTTACGAGTTGAATTAGTCTTCATTGATTTCATATTTGGCTTATATTTCTTTCTAATGGACACAGGTTACAGTGTATATTTTGTTTGAGGTGGCTCACGTTTAAGAAATGAACTGTGGAAATGGGTGGCAGAATTGTATAACACGATGATGAAAAACGATTGCAGAAAAGCTGAAGCAAGATGAGTGATCGCAGATTTTCCTAACGTAATATTTTCGAATTAAAACGGGCGAGTAAAATTATTTAATCGCCTACTGATCTTGACGATCCTCAACTCTGGTTTGAAGTCCCTGTCCCTTATCGTATATCGATGTCATTTCGATTTTTCCAACAACTGACAGGATTCATCAGATTCGCAGCCGTCGTTTTGAATAAGACTGACATATCGACATTAATCGCCTATAAAATCGATAATTGCGTTTTGTTACAGCGAGTCTGTACTGAAAACGATCGGATATTTCGATAACTGCTATGTACCATAGTGCGACTGGTTATCTGTCATTTCATTAACGCGTGCTTATTTCTAATCAGCAGGGCTTGCCAGAGATGTGTATCGAGTCACGTCTCTTGTTATCAAACCAGTTAGCATGGACTTCTCATAAGTCTCATTTATTCATAGAAGGGGTACATACCTTTATGAGGGTTAAAAAAAATCGTATATAATCGTAAATAATTATATATACTATGGAGAAGATTCTGTCAAAATTTTACCGAAAAATTCGGAAAATTGACGAAGATATAGTTAAGATTGTAAAGCTTTAAGTGCCTTCTTCTCGAAACACACACACATTTTGAAGACTGTCTGCACGATAGCTCTGTCAGTTTTCAATATATTTCCGCGAGATTTGGTGTACACGCAGCTGATAAGATTAACTTTGCCGTATCGAGCTACTTTTTGATTTTTTAATTTTTTCATGATTTATTCACTAATAAAAGAAATGATTTTTACATAAAATGTCAATTTTTCTTTGAAAGTGGCGTAATTTTGTTAATATCTCAAAATTTAAGGAATCGGCCTCTGACATGTCATAGTCAATACGATAAAATAATAATAAAATTCTATCCATTTTTAAATTATTCCACTGTGGGAACCTGAATCGTGCAGACACTCCAGCTATGTTCGCACTGCAAGCATCTACGGAAATTAATTTATCCGCCATATTTGCTTATATACACCATCGACAATTTTTTTTATATAATCTGCAATGTGTCCTCTTTCGGATAAAAAAATTAAATCAATTCATCAAGTAGATACTTTTTCTCGAATAAATTCTTGAAAACTTAATTTCGAATACAAAGTGTATTCTACCCTCGACACAATTACCATCAACCACAAGATTATGCCGAACGCGAGGAAGCTGTGAGCATTTCGTTGGAAAAGTGGAGGCGTCCACTTTTGATAGGTTAATAATTCCAGGGCGAGTCAGGAATTAACAGCGATGGCGTCAGCAGTCGTCTGTCATTTTGTCAACGCGCGCATAATCTGATGCGTCTGCAGCATTAAATCACGTGGGCCAGCGCATTCCTGATAATCGCGGAGCTGTATAACAGCTGTGCATCGAACGGCGTAATCGGTTTGCCTAATTCTCTTGTAATTTAGACCGAGCAAAGTGCCGCCCGCCGCGCAATTTCGTTCGCTGGAGGAGAGCCCTTCCGCGGACCGCAAAACTGGCTCGTGACATACTCTCTTTGCTCGTATTCGAAAAACGATTAATTATCCGCTTGTCGAGGAATCCGAGGAATCTGAACGATCCCGGGGCCCCTGTTGCGAGAGACGCGATTTGGTTTATCAGAGCCGCGTAAATTAATCTGAACGGCAACCAGCGAACAGGAACTCGCATACGGTAGCTCCGCTCCATGGACACTCGACTCTGAATGAATTGGTGGCCGTGCAGTGTTCTTATTTGGCAGGTCTTTGTCGGTTTCGTTGGACGTTGTTGATAATAATTGTAACAGAGGTATCTCCGTTTCGATACCCTTGCTCGGAATTTCATTTTGATACGGAATTATTTCGTTTTATGGCAATTATATTTAGGAACCTTCCAGTGGTATAAGTACCTAATAACATTTTAAGTAATTGCGAATGGTACAAGTGGTATTTTCGAATCTAAATAGGTTCTATGTATTCTGTGCACCTACAATAGAAATTCACGTGTAGAAGAAGATAAACGAGATATACACTTAAGGTCTGCGCACACATATCCGTTCCGTCTCAGTTCCGTGTCAGTGTGCCATTGGTAAGAAGAAGAGACCCTCTACGCCCCTCTTATAGGGGAGGGTTGCCTATATCGTACCACTTAAGACATTCTAAGTTATATTTCATATTTGGTACTAATTTGAACGGAAATGACTATTGGATATTGGAGCTTGGTCTTTTAGGCACCTACTATTATACGCTTAACCTTTTGTTCAGAACAAATTAATTTGTTATTAATCTTTTTGTCACATACTGTAAAAGGTACGATTTAGGCAACCGGTCTCCTAAATCGTACCTGCACTAAAAATAGTGTCAATAACAAATAGAGAAGAAACTATTCAATATGCAGTAATGATTATTATATAGTTACATATACATATGTATATGAATCACACACAGGCCGCAATAAACTATGTATATGATATATGTACATAACCTATATAACACACGAGTTGTCAAATCCTACTGGTACGATTGTAGTGGTACGATTTAGGAAACATGATCAATTTATTTATAAATATAAATTTAAACTTTATAATGAATGTAATATGTACTTAAAATGAATGTAAAATATTCTACATTAAACCCGCTTTTAGAGAAATACATAAATGCAGGAGAAAATTGCATTGTTTGATTATTATCAGCTAAAATAAACTGGTAAAAAGTTACATCAATCATACCTGATTTTTTTAAATGCTTGTAGCACGCACAAAATAGGGTGTAAGCTCGAAAGGTTTTGTTTCTATTTCTTATTTCGCATTTACTTGATATTTTTATCATCAGACGTCGTTTGTATTCATTAATTTTTGAGAAATTGATGCGGTACGATTTAGGTGACCGGTACGATATTGGCAACTCTCCTCTACTACTCAAATTTCTTGGAGACTTCTTTACCTTTTCAATAAGAATTTTATTAAGCTTCCATCAAGTAATTTCAGTATTTATGCATACAAATAATAATATACCTATTTGCCTAAAAAATCACTGAGAGATATTTCAGATCTCCACCCCTCTCCTTAGGGTGACATGGGGATAACAGCCCTAAACATTAATATTTCTTTTCTCAACAACTACTTAAGATATTTTTTAGTGTATCTAAATTAGATAATAATAACAGATCAATTATTAAGGGTGGAAATAAAGGAAATTTTTCGGGGTTGTTTTTGCAAAGAAGAAAGGGGGTAGAGACCTAAATTTCTCTCAGTGGTTTTTTAGGCGAAGAGCATTATTTGGTATACATAAATCCTAAAACTGGTGCTGGGTCCCTTGAATAATTATTATTCCCCTATTTTTCCAAATATTCTCGGACCAAAGAAGCATCTGTTTCTCGCCCGAATCCAGCTACGTGCTTTTGTTTCCCAGGATACCTTATCTTCGGCCTACAGCTGAATAGCGAGGGGCAAAATTGATCTCGGACAGTGTAATGAAACACTGTCGACTGGGGAACGTGTTTAATAAAGACGTCGCGTGTAGGATACGAGGTAAACGGTGGCACATATCCTCGATTTTCCTTCGTTTTTTCTGTCTCGAGGCTCGTGCCACGCCGTGGGCGCTCGCCGGGGACTCTAAGGAGCAGGTAGCGAGAGTACACGGGCGCGCGAAAAGGAGAGGAGGAAGCGCCGCTATCGCGGAAGCGTGCGTGAGCGGGGCGCATTTATTGCCGGCGTAAAGTAAAATTACCGCTGTAACTGCTGTTGCCGCAGAAGCAGCACGCTCTTGCTCCTTTCGCCTGGCCGCTGGCCGCGCGTAACGCGAAATTCCCATCGTTTTAGCGGCAACTGAAGCGGAACCATTTTCGGTGTGTACCCCGCGAAACTGCATAACGGGACCCCGAACCCAGCCGCGCCCCCCATCGCTCGCCTTTATTTTCCATGGCGTGTGTACTTAAATCTTGCGCTCGCCCTGAATTTCGTACGCCTACCTGGGAAATGTCGGCGAACGTTCGACGCAGCTTCCCAGCAACGAATTAGCCAGTAAACAGTCACGTTCCCGGTTAACTGCCCGAGCAATTTTTACACCTTCGCTACCGGTTTTCCAGTTTCCCCGCGCACCCCTCGTTTCTCACCAGACGTGCGTTGGGGATATTCTGTTCGTACGTAAGGATCGAGTTTACTATTTAGAACACCAGCGTTGAGGAGCAGTGATGGGTCGCGTATTTTACGCAGCGTCGTAAATGCATTTATGACGTGTCGCAAATGTATGTATAATATGTCGTTTTTAAGCCCATTTTATACGTGTCATTTGTCGCAATTGTCCTAAATAGAAATATTCATTATTTTAAGGTTTCAACAATTAAAGTGTTGGAAAAATATAGTTTTTTCTGACTCGCTTGTTGGTTGCATGCGAATACTATAGAATACTGTAGAATACGTCGAGAATATCGAAAACTACGTATAATCACCGCGTTCATAACCCCAAAAAAGTATTCAAAAGCGTGGTGTTAATTATTGTTTTGTAATTGTTTAGATAATAACTAATAAAAATAGAATCGTGAAAGGTAAAGTAATTAGAAATAAATGTACGATAATAAATAAAATTTATTTGAATTGAAAATTATGTAAATAAAAATATCCGTTTCAGAAAAAATGAAACTGATAAATTATTATCAAATTTATTTTTTGGGTGCAATATCCCTTTCAGTGTGGTGAAAGTAATCAAATTATATTTATTATTCTATATTGGGAAACTTAGTGGAGACGTGGCCTAAATTTCAGCCCTCTGGTGGTAAGTTGGCAAACTATTGAAAGTAGGTCCGGATCCCACCAAACATTCCGAATAAGTATTTATTAATCGAAGAAGTAAAAATTTAGTGTTCTAACAAATTTAAAAACACTCGTTTTTCACAACATATCTAGGTATTTAAACACTGATAATCATATGGACTTCGACGGATTTCGACCTACTCTCAGTAGTTCCATTTTCTATCACTAGATGGCGTATCGAAATTCTTGGTTTCCCAATGCGTTTCTTTTACTAACCTTTCAATATCCATTTTTCGTCAGTGTAACTTAATTTAATTTAATTTAATTTTTTCAATCAGAATTATAATTATTAATAAATTGGCACTTCTTTATAAACTATACGAAAAATGTATTATAGGTTAGTTGTTTTCATTTCAGATATACGTCATTTATGACACATTTACGACATTTACGACATTTACGACATTTAAGACACGTGTCGTGTATAAAATAGAAATTTCGTGTCTTTACCCACCACTGTTGAGGAGGCGCTGCTAGGGCGGACCAGGGTAAAGCGAGCCTGAAGAAGTTTGAAGTGGAATAAAATTTTTCCCTTTCAATGAAAACGTGTGAAAATGGATTTATAATATAATTTAAACATTACTGTATTGATAAATGGCGAATAGCAATATTTAAAATAAAGTTAGTGTTATATATGGGGTAATGTGAGCTGAAATAAAATAAGAACTTTAATTAAGGATATAGGTAATTATTAACCCCTTGCGTTCTTTTGCACCGTGGTTGTCAAAAATTGTGGCGGATTTCTCATTTTTTTTTTTAGGTTAGTTTCCGTTCCATCACGCCGCGTGGTTTTCCAGCCAGCTGACAGGTTAGGATATTGCGCACAGCACTTGCGCATCTGTTCTGCGCAGCTCGGTCACGTTGCACCGAATATGTACTCATGTGGAAAATTAATTATTTAATAATGTTAATAATGTAAACGCGTGTACATGTATGTTTATAAGGTGGTTTTAAACACGTAGAGAAAATTTTGAATTAAAATAACACATTTATGACTCATTTATCCAAAAGCTAAATTGAAAAGAAAACTAATCGGGAGTCTCTAAAAATTAATTTGTAAGTTTTTAAATGAATTTAAATTTTTCGATATCCGAAGTTGCACAATTATCATTGTTATATTACATACATTTATATTACAGTCACCAAAATTTGTAAATATCTCCCCTATCTGTTTCAATTTAATAACACACTGGTAAGTTGAAAATAGTTACTTGCTTGCATCTAGACACTACGTTCAAATCAGATTTAAAATTAGAGTGATCCCCCGATAGATTAGTTGAGAATATTCCTAAGCCGAAAATTCTGATTTTAATGAAACTTCGCCGCGAGTGTAGAGCACATTGGAAAAATGAAATTATGTTTAAAAAAAAAGAAGGAAAAACGGGAATAATATTAAGGGCTGATTGCACCCCTTCAGAGTGAATTTTCGCAGGAACAGCAATTGTTTCCTTGTAGTATGATCTGTAGTCACAGGAAGTTTGATTAAAAACAGAATTGCCAGGTTGGGAATGCCCCCTCGTTAGTTATCACTGTAACATGATGCGTGACACGGAAGACACGGACGTAGCGGTATCCCATCGACAGAGGTAGTAAGAAATCGATGAATCGAGAAACGGCCAACGACCGAGCTCGAGACGACGCTCTAATCCTGCAAATTGCGTGCAACAGTTTTTACCGCGCAGCTTTTACTGTCCCTGCGAAATGAAGAAAAACGCGTCGCCCCAGATTCCGTAATTGAACATTATGCGAAAGACAGGCGACGCGATAAGGAAATATGGTTTACGAGCGTTACAGCTGCGTCGAGCGTACGACGCGCAACGGACGTTCCCTGTTTTCTCCTTTTCTTACGCGTGCCTTCTATTTTCTCGATAAAACGCGGCGGTCCACATTCCACTAACCTAGTCCGACTCGCGGGCAACTAATCGCGCTCGCGTGGGCGGTTTTCCGTTCAGCACTTCCCTGTAAACAACAAGCGGGCGAGGAGTCGACCCCTAACGCAAAAATGAATCGAAAGTGTGGAATAAAATTCTTACATTCGGGGGCTTAGTTTTGGAGAAAATCCATTTCCAAAAAACGGCACCCGACTAGAAAGGAGCAGGATTTATTGGTGAATACGGTACAACTGCGAATGGAATTAGTCCTCGTTGAATAACTCTCCTCGAACGAGGGTGGAGCCGATGTTTAAATCCTCAAACTCGATTTTCTTGAAAACAAATCGTTATTCGAAGAAGGCCATTTTACAATCTCGACTTATTTCCGTCGAAGGATTCGTTTCACCGGCACTCGTGCAATATTTATTGCCGCATTCCACCAATTCTTAGCCAGGCCCACGGGTGTCGAAAAAAAACTTTCAAAGTCGATTTTCTCGCAAACTAAGCCCCGGAAGGAAAATTAGTATTTTACATTTTTTATTTACTTTCGCACAAGTGGGTCACCTGTTGTCCGCTTGTATCGCCCTTTTGGCCTACCCTGCATGAAGATTTCTGCATTGGCACGTCCTCGCGCAACGCTGCCGGCTGTGGAGCTCGCAGTGAGGAGTTCGGAGACTTCCTTAAACAGCCCAGGGCAACTTCGACTGTTACCCAGCGGCAACCTTGTTGCGTGCACTTGCGCAAAATTTCGCTTTCTTGATGGCACAAGTGCTCCCCCGTTAACAGGCGGACTCTCAGCCGTATCGCGGGCTCGCGATGAAGTGGGCGCGCGTCCTCTCACGGATTAGCCAGTGGGGGCCATTAATAATTGGGGGATTGTTTCGTTTCGGATTCCCCAGGCAGTGAGTGAAAGTTTTCTTGGGGTTACGCATCGCGCAGAGAAAATTCGTAGCACAACGCGTAGGAGGGTCATTCTTGCTTCAGGGACACACAAAGACTATAGACTACCTTTGGTGGAACCGGCGATCCCTCGCGCCGTTAAAATGTTTCGATATCGATTTTAATAATTCAAGCACAATTAGCAGACACTTGGCGACGTAATTGAAACGAAAGCATCCCTCAACTGTATTCCCCACGACAAATAATTATTGCTAAAGACAATCACGGTCCGCTGAGGGTCCAAGGATGACACGATGTGTCGCAGCGACGATGTAATTTGAAGCGATCGAAAATCGGAGCCCGAGCCGCATTTCGATTTTGCGGCGATCCCCGGACATGGCCAAGGTGAAGTCAATGACCAGCGCGAAAGAATGGGGAGGGGGCAAGGAATGGGGGGGGGCGAAGAGGGCGAAACGAGGATGAGGAACGGGACGAAGGGAGCGCAGGGATGAGACCGGCGGAGACTTTCCGTTAGCCCGTAATTTTCGGATCCCAGCGTTGCATCGGGTGGGTCAAGGGAAGATGGATGTGGAGCACTCGCCTGCGTTGTGCCACTTTGATGCAACGCCGGAGCGTGCCGTCGGTGGCGGGCGGGAGAGTCGGGGGTCCATTAGCGGGGCCATTTGAATATTTGCAAAGCGTGCAAACCGAGCGTGGAGGTTAAAAAGATGTGTAATATACCGGCTGGCGTCGCCGCCAGTCTGCCTGTGAAATTGTCGCGTCGACTATTCTCCGTGGGAATAACGGGAGCCACCTGAGCAACAACCACTTAAAACTTCATCTTCCAGCTTTAAGCTGCGACTGCTGTTCCGGAGTAAACGCGTAATCACTCGTGAATGCTCCAACCTTCTTTCGTCCTTCTGATTACGTGACTGCTGCTTCTTTCTCGACCTTTTTCCCAACTCCCGCGGCCACCCACCAATCACCTTCGACGGAACTACCGAGCATTACTCCGGCGAGCTACCTGTCTACCCACACCGATGCTCTGCTTTTTAAAACCTCCCGCTATATTTCCCGAGCAGCTGATGCATATGAAATGTCGGGGGGAAGTGTCTTAACAGGTTGGAGCGGCTAGGATGCCTTAAAAACCTCTTCGGGGGATGTTAGAGTGTCAATGTTATTTATACCTAGGTTCTACACCCTGTCTGCGAGTAAACATTCGGATAGAAAATTTTTAAGAGCAGAGAGAGAAAGCGAAACGAGCAGCTGCACTCATGAAGGCTTTCAATTCCACCCTCAGTTTCCAAGAAATCTGAATTATCTTAAAAATTCCTTCGATCCGAATTTCGACCCACCGAAGCAAGCCGCACACCGGCATCTTGCACACGATTTCAACCTCCCCTGAAATGCTCGCGGCCTCAATGAGCAAGCCGTTAATTGAATCTCGCGCGCGGAGAGTCACCTTCGTCCCGTGTGCGCCATGAATTACGTTCCTGGATTTAATTGCCACCCACTGCATCACGCGCAAAGCGATTCCCTGATCTAACGTACAGCCAAACGGCATGAAGTATCGTTCGCGAATCTAATCACAACCTGGAAACGAACGCCGTTGGAGCCTATGAAGCCGTTGGTCACGCTTCTTAGATCTGTCCGGCTCGTTGACCGTCCCCGCCCGCGTACCCCGGGCTCCCCGCCTTGCCTCTCGTTATCCCCGAGCAGCAATTCGAGTGTCTTTAATTACGTGCCGGAAACCCCGGCAACTGGCCTGATTGGAAGAAAATTTCACGTTTAAAACTCGGTTGTCTCGGATGATTTACGCGGAAGCTTCGGGGCACGAAAGAATTCCTTTCAGCTGGAATGCTGCGCGTCGGAGCTTCTGCTCGCCGCGTGCTCGGTAAATTAAATCGGACGCTGAATTCGATATTCCCTGACTATCGCCGCGTACAGGAAATACCTTATGGATTACCCGTGGCCGTTCCCAAACTACCGCCCGCCATTTGTAATCCTCTTCGGTCGGCTTCTGCTCCCCAGAAGAGCCCCGCGGTTGTACCTTGCGGCCCCTGGATCCTGTCCGTCCTTCCGCGCCGGCGATTTGCAATTCGTGACAGTTATATTAACAGATCAGAAGAGGACCCACCGGCGCGCCGGGGTGTTATCAGGATTTCCGAGAAGCTTCTTCCCGAATCGCTCTCGAATGGCCGCGGTGATGAAATGCCACGGCTGAATACACTCCGGTTTGAGATCGTTGTAGAGGTTTCTGTAGCCGCGACGCTGCTTCGAGTGAGGGGCGGTATTTCGGCTGTGATGGTTCTCGAGTCGCGCGGCATGGTGTAGCTTGTGGAGCAAGGTGGTGGTGCGAAAAAGTTTTCACTGAAGTAAGTGGCTTTAGTCTAGACACCACTTCAGTTGAATTGCAGTTTGCAAATTATTAGATTACTGGAACTCCTCGATGCATGAAATATTATTCTGCATTGCTCGCTTCGGGTAGCTTTTGTGTAAGCCTGGTTGCAAGTGAAGGGTGGCAAATGGTTTGTGTAATGCGCGATGCTAAATACTTTAAAAGTCTAAAGTCACGAACGTCGTGAATGATCATTTAAATAACGCAATAATTAAAAACAGTCAATTAAATTATAGGATTATAATTGTCTGATGCTCCGGTAGCAAGATAATATCTCATTCAAAACATCAATGGAACAGCATGAAAATTTTCTTGGCAAAAAATGAGCACATTTAAACTGGCAGGATTTAAAAATCTATTTAGCGAAAAAGCAGGGGAATTTAAACATTCGTTCAGCGAAGAAGCAGTGGAAGGATTTAAAATGTTGCGTAGCCAAAAAGCAGTGGAAGGATTTAAAAATTTGTTCAGCAAAAAAGCAGCACAAGGATTTGAAAATTCGAAAAATTTCTTCACCGAAAAGCATTTGAATCTTCCCGCGAGTAAGTCCGTGAAATGGAAATATCGCGCGATTTCGTGTGTCGAAAAATCAATAGAAAGATTCACAAATTTTCTTGACCAAATATGAATAGAAGAACTCCAGCAGTTCCTCCGCGAAAAGCGAATAAAAATATTGAAAATTTTTGGTTGCAAGATCAATGGGAAAGGTTTGAAAATATTCCCGCGAGATCCGTCCTGTTCGCCCGTAAAGCGCGAATGATGGAGAGAAACGAGGAGCGCACAAAGGAGGAAGACGAGGGCATAACGCGTTAGCGAGGCAGCGTTTCCGCAGCCGCGTAGCAGGAGCGTAGGCCCCGGCGTCGCGTTACGGGACTCTCGATTACGCGGGGAAGATGTGAACAACCTTCGTCTATTGGAACCGATGTAAATATTACACGCTCGTTAGCGGCGGAGCGCGTACGCGCAGCTGTGTGACGCCTCGATCTGTATACGCGGGCGAACCTTGAGGGAAGCTCCGTAGGAAACGTCAATTCCATTCACTCTGCTCGCGTTACCGTAAAGAACGCGAGAGATACCACACGATCAGAGATATCATACCGTTTTAAATCGCCGCGCGTTCATTGCGGAGCGCGCGGCTGGAAACACCGCGTGCACCTCCACTTTAACCGAACGTGGGAAGGTCTAACAAAAGACACGCGGCTTAATTCCAATCACCTCGAAACGTAAACGTGGACTTTTCCTAAAAAATCCTTTCAATGCTGCTTCCATTCCCTCCGCGGAATGGTGCATTTTTACGTCGCCCGACATCAAGGAGGCATGCAGGGCGAGCCACGTAACGCGTGACAAGTGAACGTTACGAGGTGACGCGCAAGTGTTTTAGAGAGCGCATTTCTCGCGCGAATTCACTTCCCCACACGTGACCCTAGTAGCATTTTTGTTGGCCAACGGTAGCCAACAGTTGGGAATCAGTTGGGAGGTGGTTAGTGGTTTCGCCTACAAACCTTCTTTACAGTAGAGCTATTCTTTTGGCCCGGGTATCCGGGTACCCGGGTACTCGGGTACCCGGTGAGACCCCGGGTAGACAAAAATTACCCGGCTACCCGGGTACCCGTAGAATACCCGACTACCCGGGTACCCGTAGAATACCCGACTACCCGGGTACCCGTGCGATACCCGGGTAAATGATCATCGATTTGACAGCCGATCGTCTTTCGACTTCCGATCATTTTCGGCTAACCTCAGTAATGAACGAAATAAACGTCAAGCAATTGAATGTGTGTGTGCACGTTAAGATTATGAATATTATGATAAAATGTTTAATTGCTTGAAGTTTATTCCGTTCACTACTGATGTTAGCCGAAAATGATCGAAAGTCGAAAGACGATCGGCTGTCAAATCGAAATTCTCAACTATCTCATCACATCTAATTTACTCGGGTATCTCATGGATACCCGGGTAATTTTTGTCTACCCGGGTAGCCGGGTAATTTTTGTTTACCCGGGTAGTCGGGTATCTCACGGGTACCCGGCGGGTACTCGAGTACCCGGCGGGTCGGGTAGTAAGAGCTCTACTTTACAGGGCCCAACCGTTGAATGTTGCATTTGCATCCCGACAATTTGCCTACGGTTGGGAACCAATTGGGAGGTGGTTAGTAGTTTCGCCTACAAACCCCGTCTATTGGGCCAACTGTTTAATATTGCACTCATCTTCCGGTGATTTGTCTACGAATAACCAATTCTGGGCCAACTAATAATGCCCTACGGAAATACATTTAGTTAAAGATAATAAAAACAAATATATAGGTTCGGATGAAAATAAAATCATATCCCAAAGTAATTGAAAGAATTTTGAACCCACATTGGCTACACTTTTTATGAAGACTGTCTGGGGGAAGAGAGGGTTGAGTGGAACGGTTGACGTCGACAGTCACAGGACGCAAGCCGCCTCGCGAGCGAAATGGTCCCGTCCGTCATTTTGTACATTGTTTAAGGCTACGGTTATACTGGATCTTAGAGCATATACGAAGAGAACTAGTTTAAAATGAGTCCACCTAACTTTTTAATTTTGCCAGTTGAAATTCTAACATTTTCCCGTTACCTATAAATAATAAGTATAATTTAAAATCCAACCGTTTGCCTACCGTTGGATTACTATTACATATAGTACGGTAGGCCCTATAAATGGTTGGGCAACAGTAGGAAAGCCTACCTTGGCCATCTGTTGTTGGCCCAATCTGAAAGAAAAGTGCCAAATCTAACTGTTGGCCAACTAATATTATGTGCGTGGCCCAACTGTATGCCAACCAAAAATGCTACTAGGGGAAGGTATCAGGGGGGTTTTAAGGACATTAATTTTGCTCGCTGTATGGCAACGTGCTTTCCTGTATGCGCCAAACTGTAGCTTAGATTTCAAACGAACTCACTGGCGATCACTTAGGGTCAATGGGACTCAACTATGACCTCGAGGTGGGCCTACGAATGGATCCCTAATGTAAAAATGATGAGGGACCGCCCATGGGCCAGAGTGGATTTTTATATCACTCAAATCATTACTGGACATGGGTGTTTTAGGAAGTACCTTTTTGATATCAAGAGAACCGAATCGCCGCTATGCTGGTTTGGGTGTAACCGCGAGGATGATGCGAGGCATACCTTTTTTGATTGCCTCAGGTGGGAGATTGAGCGGATGGATTTATATGAGGTGTTAGAGATGGATGGTTCTTTGGAAATTTCACCAGGGCTCACAATGCATAGGGCGTTATACTCTTTGAGGACCTGGGAGGCATTCATAGGCTATTGCAAAAAAGTTATGGATACAAAATGGAGACACGAATGTGCCATACAGAGGGGGGTCGTTTTTGACTCTGGTGACCCGGTTGAGGATATGGCGCGGCTGTTCCAAGTATCTTGATGCCGTAAATATAGTATGGGGTTAATGTATGCACTGATTTATTGTGTGTTGGCTCTATGAGTCTTTTACTTAGGAATAGGGATACGTGATCGTATGATTACAATTGATTGTGGGGATGGGTGACTGGGGGGGGAGGTGCATGGGTACTTGAACACTCGATGTACCCCCTCCTTGGGCTGTGCCCGTAGACGGGGTATTACCCCTCTTTGGTATTAAGTGTCGTGAGACGTCTTTGTGGTGTTCCTATTTATTGTGAGGAGTTAGGCGACTAGGGGGACCTTCTGTCCACCTGGCATAACTGGGGTTCTTAGACCCCAACTTGAGGCCCCGGCTTAATCTTGTCATCGCGGTGCGTGAGGTATTTCTATAATTGTTCTGCCACCGCTAATGCCGGGGAGGGGAGGTTGGGTGGTATTAAAAAAAAAAAAAAAAAAAAAAAAAAAAAAAAAAAAAAAAAAAAGGGTCAATCGAGCTTGCTGATAGGGGATGAATTAATTGCGCGGTCACGTTTATTTCTGACAATCTGCTGTGGTATATTTAATTTAAGAATGACTGTAATACTACGCGGAGAAGATTACTGTGATTCGTGATGGGAAAGCTAAAATTAGAATCATTTAAATAAACGCGGCTCGCACAATACAGCCGCTTGCTAATTACATGGTGAAGTTGATTTTTTTTTATCTTCGGCTTGGCTTCCTGTGCGCGTTCTCGGTTAAATCTGCCTGACAGAAGTCAGGCTGTTGAATTAACGTCTGCCGCTATTAAGTAATTACCAAAACTTCCGCTTGTCCCTCCAATTATCGCAGTCGAAAATGTCGTAGCGCCGTAAGGGAACCCCCAGAGGCTTATCTTTCGGCTGCACAGGAAGCTGAGGAACATTCCCAGCTAATTATTTAATTAACCAGATCGCGTTCAGAATGAAACGGGGCGCTTTATAAAAGCGCGCGGTATCTGTTACTGGACATTGCGTTTTCCGTATTCTCATTCATTCCCGTCGTTATTATTTCCTCCCTCATCTGGCCGTTCCAATTAACTGTGCCCACTTCAACGTGAACCCCGATCATTCGCACGAACGTTCCCTTTTTCTCGCAATCATCGAACCCTTCCCCCCTCCGAAATAATCGCGAAGCAGCGAGAATCAGCGTCCATGCGGGATATCTCCATTGAATTTATACCGTATAATGATTTTCGAAATCGTTTGGAAATTAGGTTACTCTATTTTCAGAAAGATATCTGTGCACGTATGTTGAGTCATCATTGCGTCGTATATATTTGCTGGATTAGACTTATTGATCGTGTAACAAAAATGGAAAAATGGATTTAATAAATGGTCGGAATATGTCTCCAGTTAGCTCGAAGTAGAAATCCCGGGCCTCGCCATGAATTTTTTATTTCATTCAATAGCAGTGTTTCAGATATTATTATTATTATTATTACTCGCCTTTATTGCGCTATAGAAAAATAGGAATAAGAAATAAAAAGAAAAGAAATCGTGCAAAGGCGAGGTTCAGTCGTGCAAGACTCTTGCAACCTCACCTTACAGACTTAAAACTAAGACTTAACTTAGGCCTGAAATTAATACAACACTCGACTGTACAGGCATATGCGATAGTGATAAACCGGAGACTGAAGAACTGAGAAACGGAAAAACGGAAAAACTGAAGACTCAACTAACAGAAGACAAAGTTAGGGATTTTTTGGTTCGTATAAATAAAAATATAGAGCTTGGGTTTTTTATATTGTTTAAAGGCAATCTTTATTTTGCTAGAAAAAATTCTGACTGCAAAAAAAACTGGCCCACGCTGCCGGCAATGACTGGATCAGCTGAGAAGGAAATACAAAAAAGATATATAAACTGGAAAACATATATTATCTTCCACGTAGCGTAGGATTTTTTTATATTTCAATTATTCAATTTTTTCAAACATTTCAGTGCAAATTTTTATATAAAAAATTAAAGTCAATTCTCCAAGCTGCAATAATTTCCAAAATAATTGGAATTTTGAGAAAATCCTACGCTACATGGAAGATAATATATTCCAGTTTATAGATTTCTTTTGTATTTTCTTCTCAGATGACCCACTCATTCCCGAGAGTGTGGGCCATTTTTTGCAGTGCTCCGGGACGCCATTTTGTTCGCCGCACAATTTAAAAAAAAATTCCCAGGTAAATGAAGATTGCTTTAAAACTATATAAAAAATCCAACCTCTATATTTTTATTTACACGAACAAAAACCCCCTAACTTTGTCTTTTGTTAGTGGCTTCAGACTGGGGTGCCCCTTAAACATGATGAAGGAGAAGGAACTTTTGCAGATATCCATTTACATTCCATCTTGAAGTGTTCTTAATCACCTGACACGTATGCCCTATCCACTGATCTACCTACTGTACGCAAATTTTAATGTTTAACGCGGTTAATCGTACTGCATCCAAACCAGGGCACTATGATTACACTCCACGCTTCCTCGGTTACCCACGATGCATCTCAGAAGTGAAACTTGCCGAACAAACAGGTGGAAAATGGAAAACAAGGGAAAACGAAGCTGATCATACGAGGTATTTAATACAATTGCTCCTCTTCCGCATATAACTGAAGGTTCTCATCACTGTTCATGGTAAAGTCCTATCAGCCACTGGATTCATAGCCAGGACAAAGTCACGCCGATCTTACGGCGATCAGCTGTGCCCCCCGACATAGCGTAACCCCGATATGAAAGGATTCCTCGAACAGGCAACAGTATCAAAGATGATCGCGTTATTAAGGCAGGGCTCGGGCACCGGTTCGAGGGCTGAAAGCACTTTCTGGCCACGATACACGTATCAGCGATCTTCAATGGAGGTCCCGAGGTATGGCCAATTATTTTTAAATGAATGTGTCTTTCATTTAGCGTTTCGCAGTGGTACCCTATCTCTCTGGCCTGGCAATCAGCGAGCATCATTTCCTCATCTGAGCCTCCTCTTTTTTTTTTTTCACCGGATCGAGACGCGTAACCGTTAATCCTTTCGAAGAAGAGTCGAGTCCCGGGTACATGCCTGATGGAATTAAGCAATCCGATGCTCGAACACGCGGCATTCTTTGCACCGTTAACCTCAATGAGGTGGACATTCGAGCCAGATTTTGTGCACACACTCGTTCCTTTGCAACACAGCGGGATTCAGATCGTTACATCGCCTATCCGCTCAGTGCCGCGTACTTTTTATCGCTTCGAGGGAAGTGCGTGATGTCCTGGAATCTAGAATGTCCTTATATTACGCCGGCCGAGTGCTCTCGAACCAATTAGCACGACCGTCGGAACACGAGTGTTATTGAGAAGTTCCTTACTCGCATGCTAAGTCCTGATAACTTTAAATATTTCCCACGCCGAGGCTAATTCGATTTCCACTGGCTAAGCCTGTTAATTGATCGAAAGACGTTATCAGCGGCGGTTCTATTCCTAATTGCACAGCTTAAAGTCCAGCTGTAATTTCTTCTGTGCTTAGTTGCTTAATCTCCGAATAGAGCTCTCCGATATCAAATTTCAATCACGAGCCGCGGGATAAACCGAACGAGCACACGTTTCAGTAATTATTTATAAGCTAATGGATGTATGCGTCCTGCGCACGTAGATCCCGCTGCAATTAATCACGGAATTTTAATTCTTCCGGGAATCGCGTCCCTGCTTGTTCCAAGTGAGGTGGGATGTCATTTAACAGTGACTGACGTTAATCCTATTTTCTTCACTGCATCAGGAGACTACCGTATGACCTCGAGAGGCTACTCAGCAACCCATCTTACGATGATTATTATTTTGCTCTGTGGATCGTAGATTAGCACACCGCTTCTCATCATTGATAGAGAAGGTTCGTCGATCTTCTGTCTTTCGAGCTTCTGATAAATGTAATTCTGTTAGGTTTCGGTTATGCAAGGGTGAAGGTTTTTGGAATTTTTTTTAGAATTTGTAAGCTTGAGAAATAGTTTATTGCGAGAGGAAGTTAGCTAGGGGAGACCGGGGCAAAGTGACGCGAAATAAGTTTGAAGTCGAATAAAAATTTTCCCTTTCAATAAAAATGTGTGGAAATAGATTTATGATATAATTTGAACATTACTATTGATATATGACGAATAGCAATACTTAAAATAAACTTAAAGTATATGAAAATTCAACTTGAAAAGAAAAAGCCAAAACGACCACTTTACCCCATATATGGGGTAAAGTGAGCTACTATCCGGGGTAAAGTGAACTGCAACAAAATAAGAACTTTAATTAAGAATACAGCTAATTATTAACCCGTTGCACTGGAATGATGTGTGTAGCACGGCAGCTTCTGTCTTTTTTGCACCGTGGTTGTCAAAAACTATAGAAACTTTTTTGAGGTTAGTTTCTGTTCCACCACGCCGCGTGACTTTCTAGCCAGCTGACAGGTTAGGCTATTGCGCACATCACTTGCGCATCTGTCCTCTGCAGCCATTTGCAGCTCAGTTTACCCCGGTCACTTTACCCCGAATATGTACTCAATGGAAAATTAATTATTTAATAATGTTAGGATTAATGTTTTCTCAAACGCGTGTACACGTATGTTTATAAGCTTCTTATAAACACGCAGAAAAAATTTGGAGTTAAAATAACACATTTAAGACTTATTTATCCAAAAAGCTAAGTTGAAAAGAAAACCAATCGGAAGTCTCCAAAACTTCACTTTTAATTTTTTAAACGAATTTCCATCTTTCGATATCTGAATGTGCATAATTATCATTGTGGTATTACACACATTTATTACGTCACCAAAATTTGTAAATATATTCTATCGTTAAAGAATAAATTAAGAAAGCTCATTTTACCCCGAGGTTCACTTTACCCCGGTCTCCCCTACCTTTCATTTTTTTATGCAAAGGGAGGCAACGACGTGTGGTTGCAAAAGGTCGACTTGACAAAGGAACAGTTGATTTTCGTTTCACTTAAATTTTTTTTAAATATTTTCTATTTTTTACTTGTTAGTGTTTGCGCTTTGCAACCAATTTCTCTTCTTCTGAACTCTCCCACCAAATACTCCTTCGTAAATAATAAGGCACCGAATATATATCTTAACATTTACAAATTACAATTCATTTTTATCAAGTTCCAAGTCCATTGGATTTGTGGAAATGGGCGAAAATCGCAAGAGCCGCAATTTTGTCACCGCCCCGGGGGGTGAATTTTTCAAAATTTATATCGTCATCCTGCAAAGTTTCAAGTCGATTGAATTTGTGGAAGCGAGCTAAAATTGGGTTACAAAATTCCAACCAATCAAACGGGCAAACAAACAAACACACAGAAGAGTGAAGTTAAATAAAATCGTGCGAAAACAGACATCTCCGTGCACCTAACGAAACCCAGCAGTGAGCGAATGAATTTTTCCACCCTCCAAATACGAATGAAATCTAGTTACATTAATGGACCAGCGTAAGCTCTTCAGCATGGTAGCGCCTGAGGACCAAACACCCATCAAAGTCCTCTCTCGCGCAAAATATTCCGCCGCCGCGAAGCGCACTGTAATCCCACCCGGTCAGCCTGACTCCCTCAGACGCTGGGTGGTTCCAAATAGCGCTTCTGAACAGGTCAACGTACAGCGCGCATTGTCAGGGGGGGGGCGATCGAAAAACTAGCGAGCGCATCACCAGTCACTGAACCGCGAACAAACCTTCCAGCTCCCTTTCCGAGAAGCGCGTCGGTACACGGTCCGCGGCGAACCACCTACGATCTATGAGGCTAACGGTGCCAGCGGCAATTAATTTCGCTCGTCCACGTGGCACTCCCATTCTGGCTGCAAGTCTTCAATTACGCCCGTTGTGAACGGGCGTGCGAGCACTCGCTCTGAAACGGGGAGGGGAAGAAAAAAAAAGTAGCAGCGTACACGCACGGACCCACGCGCGGCGATAGGCGCGGAGGGGGCCGCGCACGCAGCGGGTACGTCCCGGCCCCGTGTAAAACGGATGTTCACCTCCCGGAGCGCATAATTTTTCGAGGGAGCCGACGGAGAACGGTAAGATGGAAGCGAGAGGGGAAGTCGGCCAGAGAGGAACCAGGACAGGGGCTGGCGAGGGGGCGGCGGGGAAGAAGATAGAGATGATCGTTGAGGAGTGGAGGAGGACAGGGAGCGGGATGGGACGCGGCGATAGAGGCGGAGGCGAGCAGGAAAGAAGGGAAAAGCATCGTGTCCGGACGAGGACGGGGCGAAGGAGGCGAGGAACAGAGACGCGAGGACGGCTTGCGCTTCCATGAGAGCGGGCAGACTTCGGGCGGTCGGATAGGTGTACCCAGGGGGCTATTAACCGTTCGCAAACAATGATCTAGAAGCGGAAGTGCTCTCCCCGCCGCGCGGTCTTATCAGAATTCCAGTCTAGGCGGGAGACGCGGCGGCCGGGGGAACGGGGGAAGCAGGAGGAGAGAGAGTTCCAGCTATGAGATAAGGGTATCCAGGGGGGAGTGTGTTCTCTTTTGAGTGGTCTCCTAATTGAGCGGCTTGTACAACGAGTCAGTGCATCCGCGCTTAACGGCAACGCTATTCCGAGATAGATGACGGAGATGTCGTGATTACCTTGTACCGTGAACGAGAATTGCCACCCACTACGGCTAATTGATGGCGAACGACAATCCTTCAGCTTCGCAGTTCCCTTGGATCCTCAGCGCCATTATTTTTAGGGTAGCCTGTCCGCGGGAAGTGCTCGCGGGTGGGTGGCTTCGCAGGGCGACTAGAGTTTCGTCCGTGGAAGCAGACTGCCCGATTTTAAATGCCACTTGGATTGTACACTCGCACTTTTCCAGGTACCGGGTTTCGGTGCTAGCTCAGCTTCCAGATATTTCTCCTGAGCCGCGCACTGCTTTCGCTCGTGCAACCGCACCGCGACCTGGCTCGGCGGAACACGCGGGATTTGGCAAACCGGCTCCAAAATGGTACTTGGACCCCCACTGGTTTGTTGTTCAGTTCCCTGTGTTAGTATCTATGCTTCAATAAACAAGGGAAAAAATGACCCAAAAATGAGGGCGTTTTTTGGGCCCACGATTTTGGAACTGAATTTTGGGTTAATGGTGCTTTGCGATCGAACATCAGTCGCACGAAATTTTCAAGCTGAGCTGACAATTAGTTTCTGAGATATGGGTGGTCAAATTTGAAAACAAAATATCTGCTACACCCACATTTATTTTTCTAGGTTTTGATTTTTGGAAATTGTGATGGAGGCGTTACAGATATCGGGATTGGGCATATGCAGCCTATGAGATTGATCATTGACCAAGAAAAATAAATGTCGGTGTGGTAGGTGTTTTTTAAATTTTTGACCTCCAATATCTCAGAAACTAATTGTCGACTCAACTTGAAAATTTGTTACGATTGATGTCTCACCACAAGGTATCATTTGGCACGAAATTCAGTTCCAAAATCGTGCGACTAAAAACGGGCCATTTTTGGGTCACTCTTTGATTTCGCTTCTGGAATCGATCGGAATAATAAAATGTGTGTATTTTTTCTTTGCACGAGAGAATGTAAATCGTCGACACCTTTGATCGAAATTCTTTCGTCCGTCGTGAATTTATTGTAGACGTCCCAGAAAAGCCACGTGACGAGCTTCGGAAATAGTCCTCAAAGTATTCAGGCGTGTGAAACACGGAAGACAATTGGGCATGGCGACGCGAGGCTATCGAGTTTAATGGCGCTGGCATCGAAAATCGCAGCTGACGAGAGAAGCCGCTGCGGTAAAAAGGTAGCTTCGAAAGACGCGCGAATCTCGGCGAAAATTGAAGCGACAGCTGCGCGTGTTTGCGGGATCGTTGGCTCCTCCTTGCCGCAAGGCCGCATTCAAACGCATTCCCCATCATCCGTCTCGAATGTCACAAAGAATGGGGAGATACTTGTTTGTCATCAGAAAATACACGAGCGCGGAGTCGCTGACGCGTTAACAGCCACGTATACAATTTAATGGAGTTAGAAATCGTATGTCCAAAATTACAATTTAAAGTAGCAACAGATGCTTGGAACAAGAATGTTTTGACCTTCGTCTCTGATAATTAATGGTGGCTCCAAAAGAAGCGACCGCGTAGCTGAAGATATAACGTTTCCATTAATAACTGTAAATAGAAGTGACCATTTGCTCCATTCAATGGATTTAAAATTTTAAAGCTTGACTCCCCATCTATTTCGTATAATGACTTGTTCGTTTTGAAAATAATTATTCCACGAACCCTGTAAAATGTAACACTTTGAGCAACTTGGAGGTTTAAAGCATTAACAGGATGTGACAAAATCGACTGCAATTGTATTGGAAACTTTTGAAATCTTTGGTACAATTCAATATGGGTACGATTTCATTGTGAGATCCTGTAAATGTTAAAGAAACTGCTACACGAAAATGGCGTAAGGAATATTACTGTTGGTGTTATTATTTAAACGTGTATCACATGTGAGAAATATTTTGCAAATTCTGTAAATTGTTATTACTCCAAATTGTTGTTAAAAATAAAAAATTAAAACCGACTTGTAAAAAAATAAAAATGCTCTAAAAGGTAAAATATAATTTTTTCCCTTGTTTAATCTACGACTCTGATATTCTTTAAATCGGCGCCAGATTTACCCTGTGGGGCGCCGACTTAAAAAATATGAGTCATAGATTAAATAAGGGAAAAAATTATTTTTTACTTTTTACTGCATTTTCATTCTTTCTAAGTCATTTCTAATTATTTTATACATTTTTTACTACCGCAAACGACTTTCATATTTGTAAGAACACAATTTTATTAGAGTGCTACTTATTTTTACGGTTAATACAATTTCCCATATTTCTTCACAATCTTCAAGCCTAAAAAAAAAAAACGAAGCGCGACTGGGAACATCGCTTAAAAATGCCCATTATTGATCTTTACCTAAGATTAACAATAAATTTAGCACAGGTTTTCCACGCCAAGTAGAAACCTCTTCCAGCTACCCCTTCACTTCACTTTCCCTGTCGAACCACCCCTTCGAGAGAACCGCCTTTTCGTTAAACACTATGCAGATGCACACAGTCCCTCATAACCATTCGATCATCTCTAATTACCAAGCTAAGTGCTGCCGCATTTACATTCAAACGCTCTCCGCAGCACGTTATTTTACGCGAAACTTGTCAGAATACCAACAGACGAAGAAAAAAAAAAAAAAAAAAGTGTTGCGATCGCTGATAGCGACGTCGTTGACCTGTTACTTTCTCACGTTCTAATGAGGTGTTCCACCAGGCCGCGAGTTTTATGAGCTCTCGGAAGTGCACAGCTGAACGAGCATCGTCACGTCCTACCGAGGAGAGGAGCCCGAGGAGCGGGAGCGGCAGATTCGCGGGGAGGAAGCGAGAATATTATTCCGATTTCGCTCGGAGCTGAAACCTTCTACGTACCCGCGTACGCATATGGCTGTACCGTTATAACAGCGAGGCGGTTATAATCCTCCCAGCTGGCTCGTGACGTTCGATTCCGAGAGCGCCAGGGGTATCTTTATATTTTATCAGCCATCTTTTCTCGGAAAAGCAGTGTTTGCGGAAGGCTGCGTTTAAGGAACGAATTACGGGCCGGCCAGTTTTTTTCGCGTGACCGCTCGTCAAGCCAGATACCGAGCTGGAATTAACCCTCGCCGGATTAGCGTCTGGTAAGGTTTCTCGATGAAAATGGATACTACGGAGGTAGTCGGATAATGGAGCAGCAAAACGAACTTACACGGCGGCCCTGCCCGACCTGGAAAAGATTCCACTCGACTAAGCCTTCATTTACTTTCCGGCCAGCTGGTTTTTATTTAACAATCCCGTTCTGTCTGTCAGCGGCTAGCCATCATCAGCCGATGATGTGCCACGGGGCGTCGGTGCGCTGCTCGGTGTTTAGACAAACAGATCCGGAATATTGTTAATTTCCGTTCGGAGTCAGTCGCGTCCGTCGGCGCAGATAGAAAACTGTTTCTGCAGAGTGCTTGCTCGTTTGATTCAGTTAATCGCTCAATTATCGAGTAATGTTATTTGAATTTCATGCGACGCGGTTACCAGAACACCGGGTCTCGCTGGAAACGCCTCGTTACATTTAAACGATATTTACTTGCTTTATTAAGTTACGGTTATTTAAAGAACCCACGCTGCAAATTGCTTGTTGCCGTTCATCCGAGCAAACCAGTGGCCGATCCTCTGGCCAGTTGGCTCCCAATGGGTGCCCCGCTCGCGCCCCGGCAGGTCCCGGGGCCGGATCGTTCCCCGGGGCGAATTGCGCTTCGAAATGACACGGGACTCGCAGCGCTGAAGCGATTAATTGGCAACCATCGTTGCCTCGTTAAGGGCGGATAATGAAATTTAGCGATACGTCCGTTCTGATCGGCCGTCGCGATCCGCGCGGCCACCGAAACGCGCCCAGCTTCCCGCATGCTAATGCACCCCTCCTGTCAACACACAAACGCGCCCCTTTGTGTGTAAATTCCGCGCGAGCGTGCCGATATCCCGCGGATTTATCAGAAGAAAAATCCCACCGTCTCCTTTTCCGACTGTTCGCATCCTCCCGGAGCATCGGGCCACGCGGGGCCCCTTCGCCGTATTCCGAACGCGAAATAATCGCGTAGGAAGCACAATAAAACACGCGGCCCCCGCGGGAATGCGACAATTTTGCATCGCCGTTCCCTTTAATATATGATTTTTGCATACGCACAAGGAAGCTGTTTGTTCGGATCTATCGGTGCGCGGGGATCCGTAGGTAGTATGCTAAAGATAATGATGTTGGGATCGCGGGTGCAGGGGAGGTTCTTGCGTCAGAAACACCGAATATGGCGCGGAGCTTGTCGGGTCGTCGAGATGGCCATTGGGGGAGGTAAGGGAACTTGGGGAAACTGAAGGTGTTTCTGAATCGCGAAGAGTGTTTCTCACCCGACGTTTAAAGTGTATAATGTCGGTGTATGTTTTGTACGAGTGGCGGATTTACATGAAATAATGGCCAAAGGTACGAATTTTTTTTTTTTAAAAAATCTGTGAATTGGAGGTACTTCGTTTCGGAAATATCAGAGCATGTTTTTCTATTAACATCTCTGAGGGGTGTGCAACTTCAAACTTGATAGCGTTAGGAAATGGATTTTTTCAGGTGAAACTAGAGATTATGTTACGATTATTATCTAATAATGCTCGAAATTCGTATTTACATTGATAGTATTATTTTTTAAATATTTCTACAGCCGCGGTAGATAAAAATACAAGACCTAGGGTAGATGTACCGTTTGTGGCCACTGCACTGTTTTTGGCCATGTGCACAATTATCTTATTTTTAAATTGCTCGCAGATCATTATTATGTGGAGAATTTCACATCATAAATATTTTGTTTAGTATACCGCCAGAAATATAAGGTTACATTTATTGCTTACACGGAAAAATATTATATTTTTTAAGCAGTGGCCAAAACTGGTTGGTACAATACCTTAAAGTGGCCACAAATGGTGCGTCTACCCTATTTATATATTTTTTTCTTCAAGCGAATAGTCGTGCATCAAGCGTGATCAAACTTCGATTTATTTTTTAAAGTGAAGTTTAGAGGTCACAGAAGAAGCTCTGATCGAAATAAACTGCGACCTTACCAGTGATCGTCATTTGTAAATATTAATTTTGTCCACAACTTTAATTCTACAGTTAAAAAGAAGTTGGTAAATGTTATTGCATATATTCGACGTTATATTGTAACAGTTCTTATTTACTATTAAATATCACGTAAAATGTGTCTTATGTATATTATAATTGAATGCTTCTCTTGAGTGCAATTCAAAAATTTTCATTAATCAATGAAAAAAAAGTTTAAAAAAATTAAAACCGACTTCAAAAATAAAAATTGCACTAAAAAGTAAAAAATAATTTTTTCCCTTATTTAATCTACGACTCTCATCATTCTTAAGCCGGCGCCAGATTAACACAGTGCAAATGATGAGGCTCCGACTTAAAAAATATGAGAGTCGTAGTTTAAATAAGGGAAAAAATTATTTTTTACTTTTTTGTAAAAATTTTTTTTGAAGTCGGTTTTAATTTTTTTTTATTTTTAACTTTTTAGTTTTATATATATTGACACAACATGCTGAGGAGATATGCGCGTACGTACATACAATAATAATAATTAGGTGACAATAGTCTTTATTATTAACCATAAGTAGCAAAATATTGGGCCAATGTTGATTTAGTCTAGGACGGGACCACCGGGGCATCGCCCTCTTTGGAATAAAAAAAAGATCATCAAAATCGGTCCATATGCTGAGGAGTTATGAGTGGACAAGCATAAAAAAACATACAAACGGGTCGAATCTATAACCACCTCCTTTTTGAAGTCGGTTAAAAAATGAGTTTCATTTCAACAATGAAATAACTTAGATTCGCAGATATTAGTTTTGGCCACGATTTCGGGCAAATTCGTCCAAGATAGCGAATTGAAATAAATACCTGCAGGACACCGGATCCAGTTATGTTAGAAATATTCAGCCGCAACGCAGAGTCGTGTTACCGCACAAGTTACGTGGATGGGAAATGAAAATGTATGCATTTGCGGGGATGGTGAATCTGCAGGGCAGAATCGTTCGTTCGATTGTCGTTCATCCAAGCGACCAGTAAATTTTGATCAATCAAAGGTAAAACGAGCCGAAGCGATCGCGTGTCTTCGACCACGCGCAGCGCAGTAATTTACTGCACCGTATATCGCATGAAAGTCGAGGCATCGCAGCCCGGTTGACAAGCATATATCGTTCGAGCTTTAATTGACACGTTAATTTCCTACCCGTAGATCGCAACCTTAATTGCGATATATAACAAAAATACAGGCCACAAGCCGGCAGAAGAAACTTGGACTGTACCACGGCTTCTAATTAGTTCCGCTGACAGAGGCTAGCCTAAGGGATGCAATAGGAGGCTCGTCCGAGCGCCAATATACGGGGTGCTTCTTAAAATATAGCAGGTGCGTTGGGGGATATTCTAAGACGTCGAACCGGCAAGAACACGTCGATTGTAGCAGCTCACGTCACGAATAGAGTTTTTATGGTGGAGACGCGATGATGCCTTTCCAGCTGAACAGAGGAAATTGTATATTTGAACTGAAAAGTCTCCGGGAACGAAGGTCATCTGCGATTTTAAGAGCATAGTATCGTAATCAGGGACTCCTACCGGTACGTAAAATACCGGTATTATACCGGTATTTTTCGGTTGTATCTTCGTCTGAGACTCAATACCGGTATAACGCTCATACCGGTATTTCGCTATACCGAAACCGATATCATACCGAAATAGATAAATACCAAAAACAAAAGGTTACCGGTAACCGAAATAAATACCGGTATTTTTTCGGTATTCTTTTCAGTAACATGGTAGGTTTCGGTGTTCACCGAGAAGAATACCCAAAAAATACCGGTATTTATTTCGGTTACCGGTAATTCCGAAAACCGATTGTTTTCGGTATTTATCTTTTTCGGTATGATATCGGTTTCGGTATTTATCTTTTTCGGTATGATATCGGTTTCGGTATAGCTGTATTGGCGAAATACCGGTATGAGCATTATACCGGTATTAAGTCCCTGATCGTAATATGACTGAATTTTATTTCCTTGCAGTTATTAGTATTTGTATTCTTTTTTTTTTATTATTATTAGTGTTTTGCGATTATTCCCAGGGTTAGACCTAAGAGCAGCAAATTGCTGAATCTCTCAAATAGACTCATATTATTTTAGCATGGTTTATTTTTCGTTTATTATTATTATTATCAGAAGAAGGGGTGGTAATACGGCCCCCAGTTTTATCTATCTTCCTAAAATCTGCTTTTAATTTATTTTTCTTCGGGACGTCGGAAAACTTTCGTTTTGCAGTGTCAATATGTTTATCTGCGTATATAGCTAGTAGTCGCAGTAAACAACGCTATTAGCCGCTGGAAATTTTTTTTATAAAATGAAATCACGAGGGGCCATTTTCCTCTGTTACACGACGACTTGTGAAGCTTGCAAATATTTCCTCCACTTCCGTGTTTACAATTTACTCCCAAAGAAAAAACGTACGCATCATCCCTAATAAATTCAAAAAGCACTTTACACTTCAATAGAGTAGGCATGAAATTTTTCCCATTGCCAACAGCAGCATTCTTCTAAAAAGCCAATAAACCTCTCCTCTCCGTGTTTCTTTTCGTGGGCAAATTCCAGAAAATAATGTATGAAAGGATGCAGCATAAGCGCGTGAAGAATACAGGTCAACGGTAGTGTTTGGCTTAGGACGCGTTACGGCACATCCTGCGCGCTGGCCGCAGGATACGCGTGACTAACTTTCTTGAAAAACGTCTCTAACCTTTCATTATCCTCGCTCGCCAGCAACTCGTCGCGCTCGCAGGCAAATGTCTTATCTGCGGAAACTAGTTCAATTACTCAAAACTGCCGAAAGGGCATCTCCACAACACGGTTGTAGATAATTTCCCCGCTAAGTTCCGCGGCGTCTCCACTTTCGGAGCGACGAAACTTCACCGACAGGCCGCTAGCTCAAGGACGATCAACCGGAAATGCCCTGGCCGTTCGTTTCTCGTCGCCGCCATGGCGGTCTTGTCCCTCGGCAAAACCCAACGAAACGCGTCTGCCGCGGACTGGCGCGCTTGATTACGAAGCAGCTTGTAATTTCGTTATTATTATTAATCGTCTTTATTTCTGTGCGCTCCATAGGAATATACGGGGGCAGATCTGTAATACCTCACAGAGAATTAATTCTCCTAGTAATTTCCATAATGCACCGCGAAATAGGAATTTATGTAATTCCGCGGCCGTTAATGGAATATTGGAACGCAAATTCCGTGGGGATTAACTCCTGCCGCTGTTTAAAGCAGCACAGGTCGGTGGACACTGAGATTGAAGGAATCGCGAAGCTTTGTAAGTATTTCGGGGGTTCTTTAATTTAAAAGAAATATCTTCCTTTTTTTTTTATGGATTTTACGTGATTTTTATGAGACTCTCAGATATCTGCAGATTAGTGGGAAATATTTTCATTTCGAGGGGGTGCAAACCGCCCCTAAAGTTGGGGGTTCGAAACAAATTTCTGGAACATCTCGAGGACTCTTAGCCGTAGGACAATGTTTTTCCAGCGGGTTTTTTAAAGACGAAGCTCTGCTCAGTTTTTAGAGAAATTCAGAAAATGTGCTTTCGACCCCCAATATTGAAGCTTGATGGAGTGTTTCGAAAAACGGAAGCGGAAGTTAAAAGTATAATCGAACACTGGCAGGATATGCTCGAGCTACGTGTGCACGGTAGGGCTGTTCGAGTACTCGGAAAAAGCGAGCCGAGTACTCGAAACAACCGAGTAGCTCGAATAGAACCGAGCAACTCGAATTTTTTCGAGCAACTCGAATTTTTCCGAGCAACTCGAATTTTTTCGAGCAACTCGAATTTTTTCGAGCAACTCGAATTTTTCCGAGCAACTCGAATTTTTTCGAGCAACTCGAATTTTTTCGAGCAACTCGAAATTTTTCGAGCAACTCGAATAGAACCGAGAACTCGAATTTTTTCGAGCTGCTCGAAGTAAACCGAGCAGGCCGAAAGAACCGAGCGGGCCGAAAGTACCTAGTGGGCCGAAAGTACCGAACAATCCGGTGTGTCGAGTAGTTTGAAGTTTGAATGTTTCGAATATTTTAGAATATGTTTATATACTGGATAATGATTCGTAATTATTATTATTATTATTTTGACTTTCTTAATAAAGTCAAAATAATTAATCCTCGGTCCTCTAGACCTAAATAATAATAATAATAATTACGAATCATTATCCAGTATATAAACATATTCTAAAATATTCGAAACATTCAAACTTCAAACTACTCGTCACACCGGATTGTTCGGTACTTTCGGCCCACTAGGTACTTTCGGCCCGCTCGGTTCTTTCGGCCCGCTCGGTTTACTTCGAGCCGCTCGAAAAAATTCGAGTTCTCGGTTCTATTCGAGTTGCTCGAAAAAAATCGAGTTGTTCGGAAAAATTCGAGTTGCTCGAAAAAATTCGAGTTGCTCGGAAAAATTCAAGTTGCTCGAAAAAATTCGAGTTGCTCGAAAAAATTCGAGTTGCTCGGAAAAATTCGAGTTGCTCGAAAAAATTCGAGTTGCTCGGTTCTATTCGAGCTACTCGGTTGTTTCGAGTACTCGGCTCGGTCCGATTTTTCGAGTCTCGGCTCGATCCGAATTTCAAGCTACTCGAATATTCGAGTACTCGAACAGCCCTAGTGCACTTCACTTTCTTTTATTCTCCCTTTTCTATTCGCGCACACACTGCTCGCGTTATACATACGTCGCGCTCGCGTGTGTTTAGTAATAAATGAAGCTCGAATATTGCTTGCGAGAGCTACGACGCTCACTAAATTCGAAATATTCATATCTCCGAATCCTGCGCTTGCTCACTTTATTACCCGAGATTAAACGTTGGTTTTTGCAACAAAATGAATCTTAAGTGCGCGATTGATTGATGTTCACGGGTATGTATAGAAATTGGTCCCACCGCTGGCGCGGATACTGGTCCGCGTCTTACGGTTGTCATCCATTTAAGGTTATTCATCCTGATGTCACGGGTGATTGATCACCAACCACAGTTTTTAATTGATCAGCTGACAAATTAAAAAACGGACACGCGGCGCTGCGAATGACGTTATGGCAGCCTATCTGTCTCCGTTGATAATGTTGTGCCTCGTTATTCGCACAGGGTCCTTGTGTATCTGGCACAGTGTCTCTTTGTTCCTTCTGTCGCATTAGCCTGGTCGAATGCCACCTCGTACTTTGCGTTATGGTGGTGTTTTGCTGCAGGTAGTAATATAGCAGCCTAATTTCGGTAGAACGAAAAAATACTGCTGGATACGAGATACTGTTTGGACAAATTAAGCTGAAAGCCAGAGAAGGGATGCTTTGCCCAAAAGGTGTAAGAAAATTTTGGAAATAATTGTCTACCTGAACACCGATATCTTGAAGTGACTAACGACTAGGGTAACATATACAGTGATTGACAGTTTAAGAACGAGTGCTACATTATTCATAGAAAGAAAGTGTTTATCGCTAAAATCGGAGAGTAAAATCAACTGCACACAAAAATAACTTAAAAAAATCATTAAGTATTAAGATGATCCTAAAATTATAATGATTGACCGGGTTTTACATAGTAATTGGCAGGTAGGTTTTGCTGCAGGTAGTAATATAGCAGCCTAATTTCGGTAGAACGAAAAAATACTGCTGGATACGAGATACTGTTTGGACAAATTAAGCTGAAAGCCAGAGAAGGGATGCTTTGCCCAAAAGGTGTAAGAAAATTTTGGAAATAATTGTCTACCTGAACACCGATATCTTGAAGTGACTAACGACTAGGGTAACATATACAGTGATTGACAGTTTAAGAACGAGTGCTACATTATTCATAGAAAGAAAGTGTTTATCGCTAAAATCGGAGAGTAAAATCAACTGCAAACAAAAATAACTTAAAAAAATCATTAATTATTAAGATGATCCTAAAATTATAATGATTGACCGGGTTTTACATAGTAATTGGCAGGCTCTGTAACAGTGATTGACCCTTGTTTTAGGACAGGCATAAAAACACTGATGAATCATTTCAAACATACAAAATTGTATTTGTACTGTAGTTTTTGAAATGTTAAACAATTCTAATACATACTTATAATTAATAATCCACTAAGAATATAAAATAGGTAGTCGTCTGAAATGGTTATAATATCTTATCGCTGCTAGATGTAATTAATTTGGCATCTTTGACTAGGATGATAATTGCAAGTAACCTAAAAATCATACATTTTGGGAAAATATTTTACAAAATCCAACTTATTTCAGAGTAAATATTATTTAATTTGCAATAATTCTATTTAAATTATTTATCCATTTATTTTATCATGACAGATTATGTAATTATAGTAATACTTACCAATAACACTAACTAATAACAAATTGCACGTCAATCACTATAAAAGTACTCCCATAACCTTCAATTAGTTATTGCCCCCCCCCCTGGTCAATCACTATAAAGTAGGAAGACTTTGTGACAGTTCTTGACACCTCTTGTATATTTGAAAATATAGACATTTTTGAGTGAAATAACTTTCTCTCGCAAACTTTGGACCAGATTTTATACATATGTAATGATTATATATACAGTTACTGTCATTATTAATTGAAAATATGAAAAAATCATTGGCTACAACGTTACGATTTTTAGATCAAATTCCATCGATTTCATAAGAATGGTAGCCGCGTGATATTTCCGATTTATCTATACATTTACAAGATGTGGATCATAATAAAATATAATTGTATTCGGAACAAAAATATCTGGGCTACTGAAATATAGATATATTTTATTATATAAAAAAAGCATTATATTATATTTCCTACTTTTTGGGGAAGAGGGTCAATCATTGTATAGGGGTCAACAACTGTATGCGTGACCCTATATGGCCCCATGCGAAGTAGTGCCATTGCGATTACTAATGAAGCTAAAAATGACGTAGCTAAAATGATGCACCCCAATGAATTAAATAACATTAAGTGTAACATGTGTATGTGTTACTCACATTCCTTTTGAGAGGCTAATATTAACTATCAAAGGCTCAAGTATTGTCTACCTATAACAGCAAGGTTGCTCGCGGAAACAATTTTCCTTCATAAAACCTAACTGTACACGCGTGTTGATTTTAATTTGCCAGGACGAGATTCAGCAAGGGAAGTGTAAGTATTATTGTTTCTCGAAATTACTGATACACCGTTCCGTTTATAATTGCGCGTATCTGGAGTAGTCGTTTTGCTTTAACCAAAAGGAATCCGCGAGGAATTATCGGCCAACAATAGACCAATACTTCGAGCCATGATTTACGCGCAATGAAACGAACGTTATCTCCAGCTATCTATAAATTAGCGGCACTAAATAAACCGAGTATGAATGACCGCCGCGTCGTATCCAATCATGCAACCCTTGTCAGAAGGCTTATTCTAGGGTCACGGCGGGGTTTGCATCCGGTCAAGGGCGATAAAGTTGATTTCGCCGGGTCTTTATGAGGCCCGCGAAGTCCATCGAAGGAAACTAGTCTTGTTCGCAATTTACACGGCTTGTTAGCCGCCGCGCTAATGTTACGTGACGCCGCGAGCTTCACTTCGGACGGACGTGTTTCCACGGGAAAGTAATGTCGAAGCACTCGTTAATACATTATTGACGCGCTCCTCGAGAGCAGGCCAGCGCGTATCATTCAGAATTTTCGCGACGAAGATTTATCTCCGGGGCTTATGAGCTCCCCGGTCTGCCTATCATCGAGCCGTCCTCCGCGGCTCAAAAGCCCGCGGACGTAAAGAGTATACCCGCGCCGAGAGCGGAGGATCGTTTCCAGTAACATCTGCCGATTGTTAATTGTTTCAGCGAACCTCCGTCGCGGCGACAAACTCTATCCGTAGCCTGTTAGCCTGAGACGATGCTGCGCGAGCATCGCCCAGGTCGATTCCTCTCCCACGCTCGATTAGCCAGAGGATTGGAGCGACCCTCGACTAAAACGATTTTTCTCCAAGTCGAACTCCATCAAATTTGCCGTACTCTTAAGAACCCCCAAGTGTCTCATAATCCCGGAACAACTTGCGGGGATGGTGCGCCGGTAACTTGCGGGACTTACCGATCAACAAAGGCGCGACGCGTCGTTTGGATTTGCATTGTCATGCTCGCCTCATCGGCCGCGTAATTAAGACCGTTGACGTTAATGCCGAGCTAATCTTGCACGGGCTATCGGCGACAGTATCAGCTTCGTCCACCTTGAAGTGATAGAACTAGCTGGAGCTGAATTATGTGTCGATTGCGTCCTTGGTCGATCGAACGTGGAACCGGGGCATAGGTGTATTGGACCAAGGCCGAAGGTTTCTTTTTCTAATTTCTGGGCAACGGCGGGATGGAATCGTCGTTAAACCGTTTGGCAAGCTCGGCGAAGGAAATGGAAAGAATTCCTTCCTTATGGTTTATGATCGTTTCGTTAGCGTGTTACACGGGCTGTTAACCGTTAAGGAGGCAAGGCAGCGTTCGATAACGACCGAGCTTTATCGATAACCTGTTATCTCGAAACGGAGCACGGAAAGCGTTCCCTTAGTTTACGTTTCCGCCCTCGCTCGATTAGCTACGGAATTCGAACGGACGAGTATCGCGGCCCCAAGTGTTACCTTTATTCCACCGATCTGTTTAGCATGTTTCGGAGTTTGTTAATTATTCGGGACAATATGGGCTCGCCGTCTATCAATCTAGCGCGCAGAGTCTCGTTAATCAGGTATTGAGCTACTTTCATTATGTATCACAGCTTGCAGCGGGACATTTTCAATACACCTCGCCGACTTCGCACGATGCGATCGATTTATCACATTTCACGCACACTTTGCTGAATAGCAGGCTTTCTATTTTCCTGCGAAGTATTCATTATTGCCCGAGCAGAACTTGTCGGGTATTTGACTAACAAGGGGAGCGCGCAAGTCTGGGGTCACTGATTCGATTCGAATTTTGTACAATTGCAGAAAACTTTGTAGAAAAATCGGAATAAACGTTTCGTCTTCTCCTGATCTGGTGTATGAATCCGTAGAAACGATAGTTAACCTGCCACTGAAAATTAATTACGCTTTCATCTTCACATATGGAGACTAGAAAAAGCGAAACATTTAGTCCCACTTATTCCCCAACTTTATAGCAGTGCATCCCACGCGTTTAATAAATAATTATACACTTAAATTTGAACCAAATCGGTGGCACAATCCTGGCACACCAATTAGTAGAAATCCATTAAGGAATCGCGGAGTGGTGTTTACGGTCCCGCTAAATCCCAGTTACGAGGTAAGAATCTTAGCCACCCGCGGGATCTGACACTGACGATGAAGGTACCGTCGGAGCCGCGCGTCGACTCGTTCGTTTTTCGCCTCTAATTAACGAGGAAATTGACAGCGACGCGTTACGCACAGAGGTGCGAAACGATGCAACGTTCAGCCGAGAATGATGAGACTGATTCGTCTATCCCGTGAGGCGCTTGTAGAACCATTGAAGGGCTTTACGTAATCAATATCGCATGAGGAGGACGGGACAGAGGCGGGCGAATCTCATTACCCTCCGCAGCTAAGGCCATTGTGCAGCTGAACTTCATTATCCGGACTAATTATTTCAAAGTTAGTCGAACAGTTCGCCACAATGTAATAGCGGAGGAAACGGTCTTAGCGGCGAGAGGGGCCGCGGATAGACCAAAAAGGGAGCAAGAAGGCGAAAGTGAGGGCTACGCGCGGCGGAACATGGAGCACAGAGAACATAATACCGCCCGGCATAAGACTCTCGCCTTTGTTGCCATTCATTAAGGTTATTACAAGGACCGATTTACGCCACAAATACCTCGGCGCAAGTGCAAGTTTAATAGGGACGGCTGGGAAGCACGGCGTTGTAGATAGTCGAGGAATATTCCGCTGGGTGGTGTTGGCCCAGTCAGGGAGCAGATGATGTGTTCCGCCTTGCTCCGCAGCTTCGTGCCTCATCAACTCGCGTAACACCGCGAACATAATAAAACATTGCCGATATAGAGAAGGTGTTTAGGAGGGTCCTCGTCTATGCAAAGAAATATTGCGCGAGTTGAACAGCAACTTCGCGAGAGTTGCCCGACAAATTCTCCCAGGGCGAGGGAAGACGGTCGCTTAAATAAACTGCTAGTCAGACCGGCCACCTTGTCCCCTCCCTCCGAGGCCGCGTCATTCCCTCCGTTGAAAGCTAGCTGAACCCCGAGCAACCGAGCCCTGTCCTACGCAGAAACCCCGGCAGACCTATCGCGTCGACCGCGTGTGTATTCCTTGACTGACGCACAACAGAATAGACTGTCTACGCCGGCTATCACCTTGCAGCCATACGCGGACTTTGATTCCTCGCAGGCAATCAATTATTCCTGACTGGCGTGAAGGCCCGGAAGATCGAAATTTCTCTCGAGTGGGCGAAACCGTCGGGATGGAAAATTGTTTTGCCGCCATCCGTGATACGTAGAGTGGCTGCGGCTATAACCGTCGCGGATGGGACTTTATCGATTTCTATCGGGGAATACAAACGCGCGCCCGCCGGGACGCGATCCCGGGGATACGCGCGGCCTCGTCCGGTAGCCGGCGAGACGTGAAAACGCGAAAATGGAAAAAAATTCGACGGCCCGGGGGCCAGAGGGTTCGCGTCAGCTCGCGGCGCCGGAGCCTGGCGTTTAATTGGAAAAAAAGAGGACGGCCAGGGCGAGCCCCTTGAGAGGATCTGATTTAGAATTTCCCCCGTGCTCGATATCTCCCGGGCGCCCTCCATTCGCCCGGAGTCTTCACGATCACCGGGGAGACGTCTCGCAGCGCGGCCATCCGCGAGGATGGCCCTCGACGCGCGACAGACCGTCACTCGTCCCCGTGGGAATCCCCAATCCGCGCGCTCCTTCGAGCATCGAGTGCAAGGATAAATCACCGTTTTTATTCGCGCACCCGCTCCGAGCCAGCACCCAATTCGCCGGGGCTCCGCAGCCGCTCGGCGGCCGGATTAAGAACACCCGGCCAAGGTGCCCCAAGGTGCCCCAAGGTGTGTTGGCCCGCCTATCGTCGTTTCGCGTGCACGCCCGGCGTGTTCGCGTGATTGAGCCGGCCGCGACGATAAACTCGCGGGGCGCTAAGCTGGCGTGGATACCTCGCGCGGTCGATCGTGGCAGTCGGTTTCTTGTCATTCGTGAGAAATCACCTACCTGGACCGGCGACTGTTGGCCTGCGGACGTTCGGCTTGACGGGACCAAGGGGGTGCACCCGACGACAGGAACGTGGCGGTTCTAGCGCGGAGGATAGACTGTCGTAGCACTCGAACCTTTCTTTCTCTCTTTCTCGCGTAACCTTGGACTTGAGCCCCGTTCACGGCCACAACCAACACAGAAATGCTGGGATTGCAAGGCGTGCGGCCACTTTTCCTGCCGGTACCACCGGGTGGGGGGATGTGCCCGGTTGCTGTTGGCAGGTGGAATGCTCAACATCACCGCAACGTACTCGCGAATTATTAGTGCGACGGGACGTTCTCGGAAGGGGGAAGGAGACGAGGCGATGGTGGTGTATTTGCTGGCTGGCCTGGAGAGGTGGGAGGGACAGAAGATGCGGCGCCTAGGAGGGGGTTACCAAGGGAGGAAGGCCCCCGCGATTCGGCGACTCAACGTGTGATTTCAAGTACGTTCACCGGGTCTGCGCTTCCGCGGTTCCGCGGAATGAACCTTTCGGATTTTTGACCCTGCCGCTTTTAAGGCCTCCGCACGGCGAATGCCTTGCGCATCCGTTTCCTCTGTACCGTTCGAAACCACCCTTACGGAATTTCTTTGAATTGTTTCCTGGATTACTCCGGCTTGGACAGTCGCGCGGCAATCGCTGGGAACTTTGTATTCGTAGCTGGTTCTACGGACTATACGGGCACTAGGGTAAATCCGGGAGACGCGGTCGACCTAATATAAAATGGCTATTAAAACTAATATAGATATTACTTATTTTATCAGAACAAACCTAATATGTTCAGAATTTTATGCCGATTCAGAAGAACTGGTCGATATTTGCTTTAAGACAATATTTACTGTAAATCGGGTTGAAAACTGAAGTCATGACATCTGACCACCTCCCCCGAGGTGCCGGGAGAAATGGTTTTCGTCGTTGGCAGAAACCACTCACATTATTATTCATTGAAAATTAACAAAGGATAAAGCAAAATTATTTATGAGTGAATACAACTACGGATTCATTGATATTTAATTTGTTTACGCTAAACAAGTAAAGAACACATCAAAGAAAAAGTGAATTACCTACTGGCGATTAGCAAGGCAAATGAATACAAAAGTGAATAAATAAACTAAATAAACGAAAATAATAATAGAATAATAATAAAAAATAAAAAATAAATAAAAATAAGAAAAAAATCATAACTCGACCATCTCACCTTTCTGCAGCGAGACATGGTCTTCTCGTTAGCTTTGAGAGGTAGAGTTAATATGGCCAAATACTTTGGCTGCATTGTCCCTCAATATCTCTACTATCTTATTATTCCAAACATTAATGGAAAATAAACTTAGAAGTATATTTTAAATACGATTCTGTACAACGGCTGTTTGACAAAAGAGGTTAAATGTAACATCAATTTACCTTTTATAGCCTATAAATCCAGAAAAACACAGAGGGAAGCGAAATAACGCTATTCATTCAACTATTTGGCTTCTAGAGAAGTAATTGGTCTGCACTTTAATGCATTTTTACGTATAGTCTCTGAAGTATAGCGACACGACCAACTCTCCGGCCCGACCGCGTCTCCCGGATTTACCCTATGGTTTTCTGCAATAAATTAGTTAAGTGGACCTGTGCGTTCTGAAATGTTTGACCGACTGGGGGCATTAATTTAATTTATCGTTGTTCTCAAAGAAGATGGGAGAACTTTGTTCTCTTCTATTTCTCTGATGAATTTGGATACCTGATCTGATATTTCTTAAATGTTGGGTAATATGCTTGACTTGTTTTTAATTATTTAACGGAGAGTCACTTTGCAATATAATACGTGTTTGTCTGTTCTCACTGGTGTTTCAACGAATGTTCCTAGACTCCCAGAATTTTCGATATTTTTCAACTACTCTTACACTGTTTGTGGCTTTAATTGTGTGAATTCCTTAAGTCTCGTCACAGTTCGTGATTTAAGTGAGAGATTGCTTCCCACTGAAATACAATTTCCTGTATATTCTCCACCGTTTCTCCCAATGTTATTGATGGAGTTTGTCAGTTTCGTTCAAGTATTCCATATCTTGCGGGCAACATGTTCCTCCGCCGCGTTTTCATCAGTCCTATCTGTCTAGACGACCCTATATAAGCAACGCAACGCGGTAGTACGATATCCAGTGAATACAGTGAATGCTTCATTATTTCCCAATCAAACTGTTGCAGTTTCTGCGATGTATTATTCGGGGCACGCGACCTTGCGCTGCCTTGGCGGACAAAACCAGTGTACCTCTTCAGGGACATTGACCGTCTTTCCTTCGCTGAAACGGTCCGGCTGCTCCTATCTAAAAGCGGTTGCCGATGCAGCGTAACAGTTCGTAGCCTGTAATTCCGCGGGATCGCAAATAAGTCTCGTTACAAAAAAATTCAGTCCATTTGCATACAAGCAGTTTGTTACTGCTTCAGGGATTTCCATTCGCTGAGAATTAACATCACGCATATCGTACTTTGCATACATTTATTTACGCCTCGGAAAGTTCTCAAAGAAATCCATCGCTAATCAGGATTCATTTCTCAAAGATGCTGGATTGTACAACAGGCTGATCAGCGAGCTCCTCAGTTGTTACAGGCATAAATAATTCATTGAACTTTTACCCATCACTTCACATCGAATTTACGTTGTCACTCCATTTCCAGCTCGAAGTCATTAAAAATATCTTCGACTCTGATCGATACTAAATACTTTCCCCATATGTTTGCCACATAGGGGAAGGTAGCCTAATTTGGACCATTTTTATATGGTTCAGTATATAGAGATAAATAAGAAGTGTCAATAAAAATTATGTAGTAGAAAAGAAACTCACTAAGTGTACCTTCAAAATAATACCATCTATTAAATTTTAAAAAGTATTTATAATCCTGAAAAATGAGTTTAAAAAAATCGTGTCATCGGTCCAAATTAGGAAACCGGTTGCCTAAATTGAACCGCTAGGCTCCTAATTTGGACCATTAGCTTTCTTAACGACAATTGGAACAAAAGAACCTTTTACTTCTCGCACTAACTCCAGCACACCGGGTATGTATCCAAGTGTGGCATTTCATGCATTGTATCATTTCTTCTTCTTTGGTTTCTTCGCACAATCTACAAAACCATGAATCACCAGTTTCATTTTTATTTTTCTGCATTTTGTTAAAGTTTGGGGAACTAATTTTTTTAAATTTTTGCTTTAACTGCGATTTATAAGGATTGTTGGTTATTTCTACTGCCTTCTGGGCTATTGTATTTGATTTTTTTTTTGGTTTTGGTATTTTTTGTATTTTGACATTGTAACCCTGAAAATATTTTTTCAATTTTAATTTGCTTATAAAAGAGTGTTACAAATGTCATTGCCGAAATTGGAAAACTTCAGAAATTTCGGAAACTATTTTCGGCCCAACTTAGGCAACTTGAATATTTAATGTTTAACATTGAACAGAAACCTAAAACGAACGTAACCTCTCAAAATTGTAATTGGAAATTATAGATAAATAAGTAAGGTTTGTAATGAGATAATAAGACTTGTAATTACTTACGTTTAGACGAATCAAGGGCACTCACTCTTACGTCGAAATAACTAGTTGGCTACTTAGACAAACAAATAACTCCTCTCTCAAAGCAACCACGAGGCGTTTCTACCCAAACACAATTGCATTAACCTCGTCTACATCTACGTATAACAAGATGCCTATCCAAAATCGCACAGACTTCAGCAGTGTTTGGATATCATAGTGGTCCAAATTAGGCGATGGTCCAAATTAGTCGATGGTCCAAATTAGGCTACCTTCCCCTATGCGAGACTATCCCTCCTTTCAGCATGAGAATTTCTTTGTCCCCCGCAATGTTCAGCACTTGTATGTTATTTATCCAACGTCTCACAGAGTGATGAGACAATTTCACCTCGAGTGTTTTGCATGCCAGGAGACGTCCCCCTCGGCGGTGCACTTCCCCCGCGAATTTCATGGACGTGTTATTTCATCGCGACGGTCCCCCGATCGAGGAAGATCCATCTATCCTGTCGCCCTGCGTGCCCGCTTTCTTGCTCCAATTCTATAATTACATCTGAGCGCGATCCGCCCGTATGGCGCAGCGAACCGCGGCGCCGTCGACTGGATCGCCACGCTGGTATCCGTCTCCTGATATTATCACATCGGGCGAAATAATATCATAAATGATTGCCGACGCGCGCGTATACCATTCTTTAAACCGGGCGAACGGGCCGCATTAAAATGTAGTAAAGCGGACGCCATCAATCTTGGGGCTAGTTCGCGCTGCCGCCGCGGCACGTTACGCGCTCAGGAAAACGTCCGGTGGATCTTGTCCGGGCAACCTGTTCGAGGGCTTTTCATGCGCCTCGAACGTGACTCACGCTCGTCAAGGGATTGTCATGAATCTCGTTGCCGCGACGCCCGTTTGGTATCCAGCCCCCGGCGGCTTTAATAGCCCTGGGAACTTGTCATCGGTGCATAAGCCTGCGCGGATAAGTGGAGCAATGAGATTCGCGTCATCGTTTTGAGGCACAGCCATGTGTTAAGTAGCCGGCCACCATCAAGATATACGCCGGCCGGGTAATAGTTCGGGCTTGCAACGAGTGCGTTCGCTTGATTCCGTTCCGGCGTTGCTCGCCGGTTACGCTTCACGTCGTAGCCAACATCCTAACGGGCATTTCTATTAGTGGCGTGCCTCTGCTCCGAGACGACGATTAACTTCTTCGGGCTCCACACCGGTCAGTGGACACACGCGTAATTCGAACGCAGCTGGGATCGGTTTAGCGGATATGAATTTTGCTGGCCGGAGCCCGGGAGAGGCGTGCGGACGGATGGTGTTAGGAAGTAGGAAGCCCGCCACTGCCTGTAGACAGGGATTCCCACTTGTGCCAACAAGGATGTCTCGCCGTTAGCAGTGTTACATGAGAAAGGGTTAAAAATTTATAACTGTTTCTGCGTTGACTAATTTTAAGCGTATCTGCTGGTCGATGTAGAATTGCTGGGAATTCTATTACTTTTAGAAATTCCTAAATAAGGCCCCGATGAGCATGGGACCCGGGTCGAAAATATCAACCCCATGAGGTACTTAGATTCCGACCTTCGGCGTTACTACACCAATAGGTATTCGAATATTCTAAGTATTCGTATATTCGAATCTCAAATTTGAATTCTCTGGTATTCGAATCTCATAGTAGAATTCTCTGGTATTCGAATCTCAAATCCGTACTCTTTGGTATTCGAATCTCAAATTCGAATTCTCTGCTTTTCGACTCTCAAATTCGAATCTCAAACTCGAGTTCTTTGGTATTCGAATCTTAAATTTGAATTCTCTGGTATTCGGATCTCAAATTCGAATTCTCTGGTATTCGAATATTCGAATCTCAAATTCGAATTCTCTGGTATTCGAATCTCAAATTTGAATTCTCTGGTATTCGAATCTCAAATCCGTACTCTTTGGTATTCGAATCTCAAATTCGAATTCTCTGCTTTTCGACTCTCAAATTCGAATCTCAAACTCGAGTTCTTTGGTATTCGAATCTTAAATTTGAATTCTCTGGTATTCGAATCTCAAATTCGAATTCTCTGCTATTCGACTCTCAAATTCGAATCTCAAATTCGAGTTCATTGGTATTCGGATCTCAAATTTGAATTCTCTGGTATTCGGATCTCAAATTCGAATTCTCTGGTATTCGAATCACAAATTCGAATTCTTTGGTATTCGAATATTCAAATCTGAAATTTGAATTCTCTGGTATTCGAATATTCGAATCTCAAATTCGAATTCTCTGGTATTCGAATATTCTAATCTGAAATTTGAATTCTATGGTATTCGAATATTCAAATTTCAAAATTGATTTTCTCTGGTATTCGAATATTCGCCCAGATTATAATTTGAAAAGCAAATAATTGTAAAGAACTTGAAAAGAATTTCACGATAATGTGTGAAAAAATATGAACATGTTCAGATTCCAACTCGGTACAATTCGAAATTCGATCACCCCGAATATTTGAATACTCTCAATTATTCGAATATTCGAAGACATTATTCGTATTCGAAATTATTCAAATTATTCGATTATTCACAGCTCTAAATTGAAGGCGTTGATGAGGATGTAGAAGTCCGCAGTAGACAGTCTGTAACAGGAGTAGATGTGCTCTAATCAATTGCGTGGGGAGTCCTTCGAGATCCATCTTACCTGTACTGTGTACTAAAACTATAACTTCTTTGATCAGCACATCATCCTCTATGATTTATATCTCGGAAATGGTACTTGCAACAATAAGAAATGTAATTTTCGAGAGTTCATGCGTTATGCACAAGGCTATGTTTATTCTTAGACACTATTGCGAATTTGCATAATAATCATCAGTGGAGGTGTGAAAACACATGTTTTGTTATTACCGTATCTTTTTATCGACAGCAGTTTTCATGTAACGTGTGGGTTGGCGTTATTGGATGTTTCCTTATTGGAGCAGAAGTCTTCTGCACCTACGCTCAAAGCAATAATTGTAGTCTCCGTTTGCATAAGATACTGGATCCATTATTATCAGGATGTTTGAACTCTGCTACAGAATTTCCTAATAATAATTGTATCCTAAAATAAGTGGCAAAAATATTTAATCATATGATATTAATACACAATCTTTGTCTGTGTTGATCTGTTAGGCTTTTATTTATAACTAGCTGACCCATTACCCGGTTTCACCCGGGAATTATTTATGATGTTTGAAAAATAAAAAAGCCTAAACCAAAAAAATAAATAGCCTATAATCTAATCTGGGACGTGTGCAATGTATATTCAGAATTTCAATTAAATCCGTTCAGCCGTTTAGGCGTGAAAGAAGGACAAACAAACAGACAACGTTTCACTTTTATATATTAGTAAGGATATAAACTAACGAAAACTTGCTAGCATTAGAGACACAGTATCTCTCTGACCTCAGACAGAAGTCTGACTAGTTTTGATCCTCTATTTCCATTCTCCCATTATGGCTAAAAACCAGGATATCACGAATCGCGATAAGAAAATTTTATTTTAAGGATAAGAGAATTTTCACAGAGAAAATGTGACAGTAAAAATTCGTGAGTTCAGTGGCCTTTCTTTTGGAGCCACTATTTCCAGAATAAATGTACACTATAGAATTATTATTGCATAGAATGGTTTCCTTTCGACGAACTTAACTCTTTGCACTCCAACTTAATCGCTCATCAATTTATAAATATTCTTGGTTGAGTGCTACACTTATTAAATTAAATACAGAACTTTAGAATGAAAAAAACAGTGATGTTAAAATCAGAAATTCATTTAATCCCGCGAATCACGTATTTATCTACTTTTACAAAGTTGAACGACATCACTTTGTAACTTTACATCAACATTAATTTCAACTTCGACAAGCCTGAGAAGTCCCCACGTTTAGAGAGCAAAGGGTTAGTTTCTAGCGTTAGTTTCCACTGCCCTCGATTACCATTCCTTTGATTTTATTACATTTTATTACAAGTAGTTTCTAGTTTGCATTACGCAGGAAGGTGGTTATCCTCCGTGGAAGAGCCAACATTTTTTTTGCCACGTAGGATTTTCGGATACTCGAAGCCCACTTTCGGCGGGGCATTGGAATCTCGCGCTGCACCGGGTTATTTCGTAAGTAATGTCGTTGCCTTATCTCGTATGCATAACCGGCCTTATCTTATTTATCTTGAAAATGCTTATGAATCTTTCAGTACATCCTGCCTGGGTCGTCTTAACCCAGTTTCAATTCAATGTGCAAATAATTCTCGTGCTACATTTTGGCCTCGCAAGGAGCTATAAAGGCGTGTGTTGATGAAACTCATTTACAACGCTGCATCCCGTATGAATTTGTTAACCTGTTAGGTGGGAACAGGTTACAAATATTTTACACCTTTGCAAGACTCGAGAAACAGGCATGCGCTTCTTCGCGGAACACTGTATTCACGGAAGAAATTTATGAACTCGCTAAAATAACAATTTGATTATCTTGTGTTGGCGCGAAGAGACTGCATTATTATTCTCATTTTTCCTGTCAGTAAATTGCAATGGTCAGAATTCGACTTTAAAATTGAAATGATATTACATTCTTTTATTCGTTCTTTCTTTCTCATTTGAGCTCGAAGGAACTTGCAGTAGTTAGTTATTTAAGCTTCACACGAATTTCTACATTTTTTTAATAAACAATTGTTTACCTTAGCTTCGCCCAGTAGTGCAAGGTACAATGATGTTTCCAGCGACGTGATTATATTTTCCGATTAATTAATTTTTTAATCAATTCTATTTTTCGAGTATCCACGTGATTTAATGGATATCTGTAGGATTTAAATCCTGTTTTCATAATTACAATTGCACTTTGCTTCGTTTATAATGCGTTTTAACGACGAATGTCGTAACTTGTTTGATTATAAAGACAGTACAAAGTTTCACTTGATTTGTGATTCTTTTCTGTCGAATGACATACGGAATATGGCGCTTATTAACGTTTAGATATTTGAGTACCCAATCCGATCGCGAAAATACGTTCAGAATTGGCATTCGCGAAAGTCACAGCTACCCGAGCCATCTTACAGGGCAAGAAGCTTTCGAGATTCCGACCTGATTGCAATACGTACACCTGACACTGCGTGACTCGAAATTTTCTAATATTCATACACCTCTGAATAATACAATTTCATGCTATTTTTATTACCGATGGCATTCAGATTCTCTCCTATTACATTGCCATTTCGTGCTACGTATTTCGAAATTGTATTTGCAGCGGTAGAGATTTTAGAATAATTTGTTTCGTATAAATATTTTGAAGTTAAGCCTCGTATTAAGTGATCGTGAAATATAAATGGTTATTATAATTCTCACTGGATAGGTTCTTCTTTTCTTTTCGTGAAATTTAATAGAATGTACACCCGACACAACAGACAGAGTGTTTGCCAAGATAAGTAATTAAACAGTGACTATTAATATTTAATATTAATACGCAGGTATTACTGGAATGAAAAACCTACCCCTTAAGTTTTTCGGGAACTTTTCATCGACTGGAAGGTGTCGAAAGGTATTGAAATGGAGAGTTGGTAAGTGTTAGTTGAATATTGATGAACCAAGAATAATCAATAACCGCATAATTGATTGATGCAAAGTTAATAATCCACTGTAGAACCAGTGTAGAAGGTGTTCTAACGCAAGAATGAAAGTTATGAAGCACCTCCAGGTTCGCAGAGCTCGCCGTCCTAGTATAGGAAAATTATGCAATGGGAAAATTAACTTGACGAATGCGCGCAATAAACTCAACTCTAAGGAACAACGAGATCGCTGCTGAAACTCTCGACTTTACGAGTTTATTGCTGCCTCGTGACAAATCAGCATATCACAGTAACTCACAATCAGAAACAAGCTTCAAGTAACATAATTCTTCCAGCGAAACATAAAAAAATAGAAAACTTTGTGCACTTATGCGTAATGATACCTTGATCACGAAACACCGATCTAAGTTCCTGTTCGAAGTTTCCTTTGCAGAATTTTCATAATTTTATAAGAAGCTATTAATAGACCCGGCAATAAATTAACCCCCGCGATTAATGTCTATATATCATTTCATTGATTCTCAGGGTCTCTGAACCCTAAGCAAGTTTATTTTCTCGACCAGGTTAATATGGAGCATTGAAATCAAAATCGGACCAACCCACGTTGGAAAAAAAATTAATTTTTCCATATACATTATTGCTAATAACTCAATTTCGCAAAAAAAATGCGGGCCACTCCGTTTTTGCTCCCAATGCCTCGTAACTATATTCCCGATGGCTTAATACAACAATCGTAATAAAATATCGATCGACGAAACATTTAGGGGCGTGAACCTCAGATTGCTCGTTCAGTCGGGCACGCATAATTGCGTCAGAGCCACCCTATGCGTCCGTATGCGTGGGTGTTGTAAATAAATATTGTGCTACGCCAGACGCGTCGGTGGATCAGTGATTTTATTCGAAGCCCGGGGACACGAGAGATATATATTCACAGGCGCGCGATATTTCGTTGATAACAAAAACGGAATAAGTTCTGCTGCGTTTATTATTTTGCTCATAAAACCCTGCCGTCATCGAACGCGCATGGCCTCCCCATTCAATATGTTCATTCTTTTCGTTTTACTGCAATACGTTTATCGACAATGGAATATATGTATTATAATGCATCATCTATACATCGCGTTATCGTTGATTTAATTTCATCGGCTCTTCAATTTATATTTAATCCATTCGTTCTCGTAGCAATGCTTAACTACATTCTTTTATTTTTTGTATCTAGCGCGATTGGTATGCTACGACACTGACCCAATCATTATGATGGGATATTTACGGTATGCATGGAAAGACATTTTATCGTTGCTAATTACTAGTTAGCTCGATTTATGGGAGGAGTACCAGTGCCGACGAAATTCGTTAGACATTCATTGTGCTAATTATGATAAGTTATAATGCACCTACCAAACGGAGCATTATCTTCACAGTCGTTGGAGGCATCGGCGTTTTCCGCGAAAATTTTATTTGATACGTCACTTCTGTGCGCGGGCAGAGAACGGTTCAACTTGGAAGTAACTACGGGAAAATGGTATTCAATGGATTATTTCTCTTTTCTGGTTGCAAGCTTCCTGCGACTCTCGAGCATTGTTTATTAATCGCAAGTGGAATATTATCTCTTCGTCTTATTGTAATGAACATTTTATTTGCTGGGGGTGCTCGATCTTTCTTTGTAATCTATTCTGTAGAATATTCTTTATTATAAAGTATGACAACAGATATGGATCCCTGTCCAACAAATTGGAACATTTTTCACGCAGGACCCGATTTAAGTAGCTCTTCCGCCGCTCTGGACAAAAAGTATTTCCGTCGCCCTCTATATTTATATATAAATAATTATTTTCAATATTGGTTTTTGACAGTGAGTGGATTATTTTGTATTTATTTTTTGGATATCAAAAGTCTCTTTTTTTATAAGAAATTTAATATTCATAAGGAAACCTGTAACAAAACAACATGAAATATATAACAACATAATAGTTGACACTTTTATTTTCAGTCACGAATAATAAGCTTTCTATTAAAAAATTGTTTTTGACTAATACGCTGTTTAAACAAGTATTATTCGTGACTTATTTGTGAGCTTATTATTCGCGATTGAAAATGAAAGTGTCAACTATTGGTACACTGTCAACTACGAGTACAGTTACCCTACCTATTTTTTAATTAAATATAAGAAATATTCTTAAATATGAGAAACGAGGGAAAGATCTTTAATATATGCACCTTTCCCTAGTATAATAGTAATTATATGGGTGATTTAAAAACAATTTATCAGTTCGATACTACACTCAAACTATTTAAAAAGTTCCCCGTTTTTATTGGTTTCATATAATCTTCCCTTCCTACCAATTTCCCGCCCCAAAATACGCACCCCGGTCATTTGCCCTGCTCGCGCCTCGATCGGGGCACAGCGGTGCTCTATTGCCGCCCCTATTTTTATAATTTAAAATACTTACATATTCAGTTATACCAAAATTAACTTCGAATAGCCACGGTCCAACTCAGCTACCGTGAATCCATATGCCCTGCTATTTCCCCAGGTTAAAGCCATTTTCGTCGACTTTCTCATAGCCCACAGATGAATTCAAAATGGCCCCGAACGCCCCGTCGAAATGCAATCAACCGAGCCACGAGACATTATAAAGCAACTTCTCCTGGAAATACTGTATGCATCAACATCGATTGCTTCGCAGCCCCGCGTTTCCATCGCCCACTCAAGCTTCTACTTGCCGTTCTGAATCATCTCGCGCATGTACCAAGATTTCTTTCTACTTCTCGCAAAGTTCTATCAACCCCCGGCGCTCGTACGTGCCAGTGCATTATTTACACCCCGTGTGCGCCGGCCTGTGCACGCGATTAACAGGGAAAAAAGCCGTAATGACTACATTACTCGCTGTGCTCGCAGTGTGCTCGGTGCTATCTATGGATATGCAATCTAGCAATAGCATTTAATAGGATATATCGCGGGTGGACTCATAACACGAGCCGTTCGCCAATCGACGCCCCGCGCAACGAACATCCGCGGCCATGATCCCATAAAATAGACCCGGCTACAACGTACAATGCATGCACGCGCTGTTAAAGGGCGCACGTAACAAATGTACGCGCGGTGTAAACGACCATAGGACCCGCTCCGGAGCGGTGCGGAAGGGAGATTGTCGGCGACGCAGGAAAACACGAGTGTCTCAACTAATTCCAAGTAACAAACGTTATTTTTTTAAATATGAAATACGCTGTGCACTTTGCAGGAGAAGACGAGAGATGGGTGAATCATGACGTGGTGAGTAGTCGTATTGGGTTTCATCGGGACCTTACAGGATTTCCTAAAAGTAGTGGTCCTGGACTGCACAGGATGATCCTTATTGGGAAATACTGTGAGCAGGGAACGGCGGAAATCCTGTGCGCCCGTATCAGGAATAGCGGTGGGGGAACTCCACGCATGCGCGCGATGACGCGGTGACGTCGAACCAATCAACGCCAAGATGGGAAACGAAACGGCGCCACGGTCAAGTTTCGTTTCTTGGCGTTGATTGGTTTGACGTCACCGCGTCATCGCGCTTGGATTGGTTTGACGTCACCGTGTCATCGCGCTTGGATTGGTTTGACGTCACCGCGTCATCGCGCTTGGATTGGTTTGACGTCACCGCGTCATCGCGCGCATGCGTGGAGTCCCTCCACCGCTATTCCTGACACGGGGGCACGGGATTTCCGCCGTTCCCTTGTAGCGATCCGACTCTGGAACGTCTGCGGTGGGATCACCCGAGAGAAGAAAGAAGAGGAAGGGTCACCACCCTAGTGAGGGAAAGAAAGAGCGTTTCGTCCCGGGTCCGCCAGAGGACTCATCAGTAAGGCTTACCTGGCGGAACCCTGCCTTAGACCGCTGGGTATCAGGACTGGGACGGAACTTGTATATATACTAACCGGAGGGCGATAGAACACCAGCGAGAAGCCCTGGTGCCGGGTAGCCCTCTGGTGGCATGTCGATGAACACCTACCGGACCCCTACACCCTGACTGTGAGAGCGCCATCTACTTCGGCAAACTCTGTAATCGGGTCAGTCGCGTTACAGGACTGGTGTCACACGAGTATTGAAATAGTGCAATAATGTTTTTCTCGTTAAATAGTCTGTTAAATTTTACAAAATCGATCATCGAACAGTCGAAATTCCCAATACTGCCCTATTACATGTGCAGCTAACCCAATTAGACTGCTTTAATTTTCGCCACCAGGTCGCGTAGCGGACTTAAGAAAATCCCAATAGAAACGTTGCATCTGGCGCATCCAAATGTACTTATTCCAGTCTTTAGTGATATATAAATGTACCTGGAAGGATTTTTCAAATTTTTAAAAATTCTGGATTTTACAGCTCTTTGGAACATAGCGGTGAGAATTTGAAATAAACTGAGAACAATGGTTATTACAAGGGTACATTCTCGTGCAATTCCCTAAAATATTTAGGATTTTTTTACACAAAACTGTGACACATAGGGTAAAAAGCCTTTTTTGTATTAATTTATAGGCGCGTATTTTAAGCTGAGAGAATTTTTTTTATTATTTGTTTCGATGTGATTCACCGGTTTCGGGGCACTTTTATTGAAACATGTATGAATACATCTACTTTTCATTATTTCGCAGTAACGATAACCATACGCATATATTTTAAGATAAACTTTTTATCACCGTCTGAGTTACAGCTATTTATTAAAGATTACATCGGAAAGGAAACAATAAAAACCATTTCTCATCATCTTATGATTTCTTAAAAAAAATCCTAAATTTTTGAAGGGGCTACCCAAGAATGCACCCTTAATTCCGTTATGATTCTCCCACATTGTCCAGCCGATAAGCTTACAATTAGTCGAAGCTTCGACAGTTGCTGGTTTTCATCCCTTTCTGAGCAGTAGACACGACGCACCCTTGTTGTCACAAGCCAGGATCCTGTCCATAGGTTTGCTGGGCTTCCTAACAACACTCCGCAATTTGCAACAGAATCTTCCGGGTATAAATGTGGCGCGTCGCGATTGTCCCGCGGAAAAACCAGACTGGCCACGGTGTCACTAATAGGAATCCTCATAATCAGCCGATTACAGGTTAGCGACAGCTCGTTACGCGCCCCTCGACGCGAACGAATTTGACGCCTGCCATTCTGAGCGCGATGCAATCTCGGTGGACAATAATAAACGCCGTTTATACCGGTAATTTGCTTTGCCCCAGCGAGATCCTGCATTTCGACGCGAGTATTCAAGTAGACGGAGCGTTGGCGCCTGTAATTGCGCGAAGGGTGTACAATATTACCGTTTGGTAATAACGAGTTACTCGCTATTTCTGAGTGAAATCCTTTTAACGTATCCTCGATGCACACTTGGCCAGAAACGGGAAATATTCGGAGAGTAAATTGGCGTTGGTTGAAGTTTCATTTGACAGTGCCTTTACAGGGTCATTTACCCTATACAACTTACGTAAATCTACAAACGGGTTTTTTGAATTTTCATTACAGGCTCAGAAAAGAAAGTTAAAGAAACGACCTTTACTATTTTTTTTTTTTTTTTTGCGAATCCGACCAATTGCAATTTTTTCAAAACGACGAAACACGTCACTTAGCAAACTAATCCTTCTAGCTTCTCAAAAAAATAAAATTCAAGTCGATTGGACCAATTTTAAAAATGTTATGCGATTCTAAAGAGTGTACGATTATGGCTGTGAGCCACTGCATACAGTATTTTTCCAAGAAATCTTCCAATGTTCTGTAAGAATTTTGTGAAATGATTTTAGGTATATTTGGGTTACCATAAAATAAATTTGTAGCCTCTTTTATAATTTCGCCGGCTTTTTCAATTGCTGTTTTTCTTCACAAAATTTCATTACATTTCTCAATAATTTACTTGATATTTGAGTTTTCATACGTGCGACTTCTAGAGCTGAAAGGAAGCTCTTGGAATTTGTGTAAATAATGTATTTCTTCCATTTGTAGTTGAGTTTTCCCAAAGAAACACCTTTCTTAACAGAATAATTTCTGAAATAATTAGTCCAAGTTTCCAATCTACAGCACTGAAGTTTCTTCATTTTTTAAATCCGCTTGGAATCCACAGCAGAGACTTCTTTTTATCATCTAAGTCACTTCGCTTTGAAGAAACTGTAAACCGACTCAACTTCGTGCATTTAAAAACTATATACAACTCGGCATCATAAATTCCATTAAAAAAGAACTCAAAGTGGCTTTGCAAATTTTCACAAGGTCCAAAAGGAACTTCATAAAAATAAATCTTTTCGATTACGTGTCCGGAGAGGAGATTAACTTTGATTCGAAGCACATGTCCCCGCAGAGCTTAGAATGATTCATGATCAACTCCGCTCTTAACGATCTCTCATCGTTCGCCTAATCAGTGCACCTTGGGTACAGGAACGATCGTACGATATTTGATTGCATTAGCTCGTGATTCATTTCGTTTCGAGCGATTAGTCGCGTCATAAATCTGTGGCAAGTATTACTTAATGTTTCAGCGTTCCCTGGTAATGTACCGTTACTAACCGACGCGGCACGGTATAATTAACACATTAATGCTTTAAAAAATACAAAGTTGCCCAGGGGAACGCTTTTATTAAAACGGCGCGCGGCTGTAATACGAAGCAACGATACAGTGCATTACTGAATTTTTAACAGGATCTATCCCGCGCTTCTTTCCTGGTAATAAATGTAATACCAGGCCGGCTGCTGAATAACACTCCACCCGCCAACAGTAATACCGATTATTCCGTTAACGTTAACAAGCGCCAGGCCACGAAATTTTATGTCGATGTTAATGCCATGAAATTGCAGAATCCTATTGTTCTCCTATTAATAATTGATGAGCTCCAGCAGGATGGTGGCCGTATAATCGATCTTCAGCAGCTACGTCCATAACGATGAAAATGGTAGAGCAAGATCGGAAAATGCAGCGATCGGAGTTGGCCTGGCAAAAGATTTAAAATTCTAAATTTAATTACCTTAGAAGTTTGTATTTAAATAAACCCAGCAATATTAATGGAATCAGAATCCCCCCCACAAGGAAAAAGGGAAAAAAAAGAATAATGTCACCGTCAACCGAGGTAACTCAAGAGCTTTGTAAACAGAAAAGAAAACTGGATTTTGTTCTTTAAATAAATTTCTATACCGTTAAGGAACTAGTTCTTGATCAGGCACTAATTTTTTATCAGTTCATGAAATAAATCGTTCTTTTGAGTTTATGTCAATAAATAATTGTTTGAAATAATTACTAACATAAAAATTGATAATTCAAAAATATATGTGTTGTCTATGAAAGCAGTTAGTATTGTTAGTTTTAGATGATTAAAAACTAGTCCCTAGTCACCTTATTATTCCATACCTTATAAGTATTTAAATCATATATTTATTTTCAACTTTTTAAAATTTTTCCTTGAAGTTTAAACATTAATTCAACTTTTAGTATAAAAAAGTCTATGGTTTAATGTTTTATTAGGTTAAAAATAAATATTAAAGCTGGAAACCTTCTAAACTGATCAGAAACTAGTTCCTTAACGGTAATCACCGAATGAATTTCATTCAATTTGCATTGAGAATCTTTTCGCCACATTCAGCTCACCTTGCCGGAGATTAAATCTCAAGCGCGTCGGTGTCCACGTTTATCTGCTTACCTTTCCATCGAGAATAAACGTATCATTCCCGACGAGAAACAAACAGCCGTGGTTTTGAATTTTCCACCGCCCTCGGGGAAACTGCCTTACCCTGTTTACGATTCCCCTCGGTTTTCGGATGTTCGATTGTGAATGGCCGAAGGAGCACAATAGCCTTCGCATACGCCAGTCCCTTCCCAAGCAAACAGAGGGACGATAGAATTTCTTTCGTCCAGCTCGCAGTTCCAGCGACGCGTCGAACTCCCCTCTTCTGCAACGACAGCAGAGAAAACATTTGCACGGGGGCTGGATGAAATTTGCTGGACGAGGGCGAACGGCGGGGGAAAAGAAGCGCGGAGGAGTGATAATGGCTAACGAGGCTTCGGGGCGCGACAGTGTTTATAAAATCATTAACTCTTCTGCAACATCCGGTTTACCCTGTTTTCATTAGTCTGTTGGCAGACGGTGCGCGCACCGGCCACGCACTTGCCAGCTCTATTGTGCCGCTCGAGTGTGGTATTGATTTGTCGGACACTACTCGCGGTGTTCGTTTTCGTGCGGACCGGTGCGTTTTTGATGTTGTCAGACCCAGCTACGTGCGGGCAACCGTATATATATATATATATATAGTAGCTGACAGCAATAGTTTTGTCGAGCTTTGACCGTCGATACCCATTAATCGCGTATAATCGAGTGGAAAGTTGACGAAGGAAATACAAAGTTTCGCGCGATTGCCCGCTGCGCTGCTCGTCATGCGCCCGATAGAGATTTAGAGATTCCGCGGCAAATGTATTGTAAATTGCTGTGTGATTTTTTTTAACACGTAGAGCGCGGGATTCGCACAATGCTGCCGTCGAAAATAACGAATCCTCGAAGCATGATATCTGATCGCTGTTACGCTGGGTCCTCTCTGTTTTAGATTGATGGAACATTGAGATTATGGGTGGTGTTGGGTGCTGATTGATTGACGATACTACCTGCAATTGCGGGGTATTGTATGCGTACAGTTTTACTACATGTTACAGCCGTGTATAAGTATGTTCTCGAGTGCAGTGGGTGGTTAACACTTTCTGCGGCGTCGGCTATTCGAGTAAATTGTTCTTCGACTAACCTTCGAATAAAATGAAGCTATTCGGGACTAACGAATGAATTTTTAGTCGACAAAGTTTTTATTCGATGAACCCGAATACAAATTTCGAATTAAGTGAAGTTATTCGAGAATAACGAATAATATTTTTAGTCGACTAAATTTGGAGTCGTTATTCCTTATTCGTTATTCGAAGGACCTCCGTGGCGACTGAGCGTCACGAATGAGCCGCTTCGGCTCGAGTCCCGTGGCCCACGGCCTCCGGTCGGGCCGAGGGGTGTTCTGGGGGAAGGGAAATACGGGGGTCCTTCGAATAACAAATAACGACTAAAAATTTATTCGAATAAAAATTTAGTCGAATAAAAATTTAGTCGACTAAAAATTTAGTTGACTAAAAATTTAGTCGAATAAAAATTTATTCGTTATTCTCGAATAACTACACTTTATTCGAAATTTTTATTCGAGTTCGTTCGAACAAAAATTTAGTCGAATAAAAATTTAGTCGAATAAAAATTTAGTCGGCTAAAAATTTAGTTGACTAAAAATTTAGACGAATAAAAATTTATTCGTTATTCTCGAATAACTACACTTTATTCGAAATTTTTATTCGATTTCGTTCGAATAAAAATTTAGTCGAATAAAAATTTATTCGTTATTCTCGAATAACTACACTTTATTCGAAATTTTTATTCGAAGTCGTTCGAACAAAAATTTAGTCGAATAAAAATTTAGTCGAATAAAAATTTAGTCGAATAAAAATTTAGTCGGCTAAAAATTTAGCTGACTAAAAATTTAGACGAATAAAAATTTATTCGTTATTCCCGAATAACTACACTTTATTCGAAATTTTTATTCGAGTTCGTTCGAATAAAAATTTAGTCGAATAAAAATTTATTCGTTATTCTCGAATAACTACACTTTATTCGAAATTTTTATTCGAGTTCGTTCGAATAAAAATTTAGTCGGCTAAAAATTTAGTTGACTAAAAATTTAGACGAATAAAAATTTATTCGTTATTCTCGAATAACTACACTTTATTCGAAATTTTTATTCGAGTTCGTTCGAATAAAAATTTAGTCGAATAAAAATTTAGTTTCTTAAATTTTTATTCGAACGAACTCGAATAAAAATTTCGAAAGCTCGATTACGATGCGTCGGATTCGGTAAGAAGTGGAAACGAGTTTTCGATCCATTCAGGGACTCGGTATAGGCGAGCTGTAGAACCGCTTGGGTTAAAGAGGTGGTGAAAAGAATTTGCAGGTTGGCAAAGCCATGAAATTTTGGGAACAGGTGGAGGGCATCTTGATAGTTGATGTGGACTTTTTTTGCTGACGTGCCAGTTTCGGTGATAGAGTTTTTTAATAGGAGGGTATTCGGAATAATGGAGCTTCGTGTAATGTGGGTTCTGTGGTCTAGAGTGATCCACTCTATTTTATTCCCTTTTTATTCTAATTGAATAACTAACCACGTAATTTGTGGCTTATTCGAAATTTTTATTCGAGTTCGTTCGATTAAAAATTTAGTCGAATAAAAATTTAGTCGACTAAAAATTTAGTTGACTAAAAATTTAGTCGAATAAAAATTTATTCGTTATTCTCGAATAACTACACTTTATTCGAAATTTTTTTCGAGTTCATTCGAATAAAAATTTAGTTCACTAAAAATTTAGTCGACTAAAAATTTATTCGTTATTCTCGAATAACTACACTTCATTCGAAATTTTTATTCGAGTTCGTTCGAATAAAAATTCAGTCGAATCAAAATTTAACCGAATAAAAATTTATTCGACTAATGCCCAACTCTGTACTGTGCATTCTTTTGGCGTGTTTTCTCGCTGATATTTTCTGGACAGCGTCAAAGGTATTGTGCGAGCGTCCTCGAATGCTTATTCTGAAAGGAAACTAAGCTCGGAGCTCGCTTTGTACGCAGCGTGCGAAAGAGCGTTCTTCAAAACCTTGCGTCGCTTGAAGTATTCAATCGGGAGTTGAATGTTTAGGGGTGGTTGAGGGACTTGTGGCGTATGAGATACTTTAGGGTGAATGAAGAAGGGTAGGTTTGAGGGTGATCGCTTCCGATTGCTTTGGGTTTCGGGTATGTTTTAGAAAACATAAAACATAAAACGTAAAACACTAAAACAAAGTTTTATTAAGTGTACCCTCCCATCAAATCACTCCAGAAGTAGGTCATTTTTAGGATTTTATTTTAAAGAAAGTAAACGACATAGGGTTAAAAAAAATTTTAGTCTGTATTAGTGTAACTTGGAATATCATAAAAAAAAGTTGGCACGAACTGTTATTGACATTCTCATTTATTAAATAATCGAGCCCAGAAGCTCCGCGATACCTAACAACAACGTATTGCACTTCCTCGCGCGTTTCCATTTCACAAATGCGTCGACTTCCGCGAATGAAAAAGAGCGCAGGTGTGCGCAATATTGGTTCAACGGCTTCAACGTCCATAGTTAACTAACGGGAATTAGCCACACCACCTATCCACCTGGTTTTATAATACCTGTCCGCTGCTTAGTATCGACCCGGTCACCTGCTAAAACGCTTTTGCATTTGCGCGCTTTCAACACTTGTCGAACCATCAGGTTGTCCAATAAGTGAGTGCCGCTTTTTAGTATTAAAACAGTATTTTCTAACCTTTCCCATTGTAGCACGAAGTGCATCTTGTCGTCTAATTTGCGGGCTGCGTGAGGAGGATACTCCTGAATTAAGACCTCCAATCGATCATAATAATTATTGAAGTCGGACGGTCGCCCAAACCGTGGTTCGTCAGAGATGTCATAATCGTCCAGGGGCGGCCTTCCCTGTAAAGGGACCCGAGGGCCAGAAATATTTTTGGGCCCCAAACAAAAAAAGCATAATATCTTTTCACGGAACGAACTCAGGAAAAAAGTATAATAATAATAATAATAAAGAAAATGAAATAAAAACAATAAAAGATAGAAAAATTAACATATTTAAATATGACTTTTTATTGCCATATCATTAATAATAGTAGATTATTATATTATTATATTAGAAATTATGTTCTAACTTCTTTTTTCTTAATTTTAATCAAATAAAAAATTTTCGTTCTCATTCTTTTCTTGTTTATGTTCCCTTTTCGGGCCCCGTGGCCGGCCTTGCAATTGTCGTTCTCGAACCACCATTCGTTTCACCACCATTTTCCAGCTGTTCTCTCTGCAAGTGTGCATTCTCTATAAACGGCACGTATGTTTCGAGCAGCTTGGAACGCGGTGCAACCTCGATTAAACTCGAATCACGCAAGGCGTCGGAAATATCCGTGTTCATCGACAATGGCACCCCACAGTTTCAAACTTACCGCAAAGAAATGAAAAAGCGGATAAGAAAAACTTGAACGTAGTAAAATAGAGGAGATTACAGGCCTCATAATGGTACGAATACGAAGCCAACATTCCTCTGGCTCCAAATGTTCCTGAAATAAAAACGGGCAGGATCTTATTGGGCAACCTAGTAGGAAAGCCTGGCTGGCCGCGCAGCTGGAAGAAGGGAAGGGAATTTCCGTAGGAGTCGCCGCCGCCCCACTGTTCATGAGTAATTACTAATTACACGTGGACTGGCGTTCTCGATAGATTGCCACACCCGGTAGTCCAACTTCGCGACAGGTGAAAAGCGATTAATGACCGCGCTGCAGCTTATGAAGCCGGCTCCTCCATTTTCAGCCGAGCTTCCCTCCTCTGCTTCGCCGTTCTCATCCCACCTGACACTCGATCGGTCGATCATCCCGCCGAGGAGGGCCGCAACAACAGAAAGATCTGTCCCCGATCAAAGCCGATTCCCCGTTCCGAGCAAACAGCGGCCTCCCTCGACTGGCCGACCCGTAGAAAAAGGTAATCGTCGGCGCGGGCCTTCCTCGCGCCGCCGTTGGCCCCCGCGAGGGTGTCACGGCCTAATTGAGTCTGTTTGTAATCCTGCTTATGGATCTTTATAAAAGGGAAGATTTACAGGCGCAATATAAACCCCCTCTATCTATCAAGCGAGAGCGGCAGCTAAAGACCTCATCAGTTCCGGTGCCAGCAAACACGGTGTCCCTCTGATAAGCCCACCGAGATAGAAGCGGAGGAAAGCGGACATTCAAGCCGCGGCCATGAAAGAATCCTGCATAACTTCCTACCACGCTCGCCTAGCCCCCCCTGCCAGATCTTATCTCTGTGTCGCCAGATTTATCTGGACATCAAGAACGCACCGCGAGTACGTAACACCTCGACGAGAGGTGTGCGCACACCTCGCGGGAAAAAAGAATCTAGCGTCTGCCTATTACCGCGCACGCAAAGCGCACGCGGGTACGGATTTTTCGCGATGGGTTCACGCTTGTCGGCGGGGACCGTTCGTTACGGAGCTATGCAGAATATTTTTAAACTCCCTTATCGTCATCTTAAAGTGCGCCGCCACTTTGAAGAATTTGTAGCCTCGTTCGGGTATGCGTGGGCTTAGCTGCGAATTCGCGATGACTAACGCTGTTCCGTTAGCGGGGATGCTCGTTTCCTTATTCGCACGCTGCCAAGTGCCATTATTGAGCTGGCCGGAGGACACATCGACTGTCCAACTTGCGGCGCGCTCCCCTGGTCCCAGGCTCCTGGGTTCAGTTCTCTAGGGCGGAGTTACTGAGGACACCTGGCGGATATGGGTCTGGTGGGCGGTTTCTTCGCTGAGGAACTTTGCTTTCTCGGTTTCATTATTCGGATATACAATACTTGGGCTTCTGCCTGGATATTCTAGGTTGGTTGTAGGCCTGTTGCTTTGGCTAGCATTAGCAAGGAGTACCGGGGGATTCCTGTCCACGGCAAATCAGGGATGAATTGTTTACTAAGAAGTGACATTCTTCGTTCTAGCTAGTTTATTTTAAGCGGTCGCTCTACTTCTAGGGGTAGTGTAACTGCCTGTTTTTCAACGCCATCTTTGAGAATTTATTTAATAAAAACTATAAGGTTATACTATCTGGCGTTTTGCCTGCATATTAAGGTATGTTTGAAGTAGCACTCAGAATTTTTTTAGTTCTTTTTATCGCACATATACAAGCTTCTTCAAAAATATTCTTTTCCGACCGGCGTTGCTGCAGGAACTGTTCTAGTGCTTCGAAATGGAGAAACCAAGGTATTTTCTATATTATGTTTGTCGGTATGGTTGGAACCACAGAGGCCCCAAACAATAAAAATTTGCGGGATGACAGCAGTTTGAAAGGAATGTCCGGTTTTTGCTGATCAATTTAGCTGTTTTCGTTCCGTAGAATTAATTTTATACAAATATAGAGACTTGTCCGTGGTTAAGAGGCTGCTTCGAGGCTTGTTTTGAGGGGAAGGTTTTATGGAGTAATCAGTACCAGGTGAAAATGTATTTAAATAGTATTCAAAGGTTTTGCCACAAAGGATAGGTGTAAAGAACCTCGAAGAAAATTTGAAGATTATTCCGAGAGAAGGAAGGCCCGCAAACTGGTATTAAAATCTACATAATATCATTGCTGTACTTATCACATTATTCACTATGACATACACTTTTACTTTAAACCCACCTTATTCAAGGCTACTTACACAGAAGTCACATGAAAAGCTACGGTACACCGCTGAGCGCATCCTGCCATGGAATTAAACCAGCTTCCTATCATACACAGCGAACTCCTAGGTTAAATAGTTTGCTCGCTAAAATCTTAATGACACGCATACCTAACCAGCCCAATATACCCACCTGACGTCCCGGCAATCTCGCTTACCCTGTAATTATTGCGCGGACGGATCCTCTTGTTAGGCAATCTCGTCTCCTTCGACCAGAGTTATTAACAAACTCCGCTCCAAGAGGCAGCAACAATAAATTCCTGCAGGTCGGTATGTTGAGCCGGGTGACACGGACACGATGAATGCTCGGCTGGAGTAAGGCTCCACGTGTGCCTCGTATAGTTACGTGCGGGCAAAGTAGCAAGCGCGTCCGAGTATAATGAACCCTTCGCGCGATAATCCTGGCAAAACCTCGCTTCCCGAACTGCGTTTCCCTGGGAGCGAATAAGACGGACCCTGCCTCCTCGTGAAAGGAATCTCGTGGATAATCTGAGCCCCGTGGTACATTCTTATTCCGTTCCCGCATCAGGCTTCAATGGCTTCGATTTATCACGTGCTTCGTAGACGAACTACTTGGCCCCCGTGTTGATAGCTGAAATGAGAAAGTGTACGGGCGTGGGAATGTGCGAGAGAAAGGGACAGAATCAAGCTGACTCGCCTGTGCGTGGACGTATCCGCGCGCGCGCGCGCGATTGCTGGCGCACATCCCGGGTGGACATGATCCTCTAAAATCCCCCGAGCCTTTTCGCGGCGTGTATTTATCGACGGGCCCCGCGGACGCATCCAACGACACCAGGAATGTGCAATATCCCCGCTTTACAAGCGAAGTAATGACGAATCAATTTCTCGACAAGCTTGCCCCGGCCGGCAGGAGCGAGGGGGCTGCCGCTGAGCGTCCGCCGCGACGGCAACGGCAGCGCCTGGGCAGGGGCAGCTAATATCGCCTCTGTGTCGTGGCGCGGCGCTTCGGGGCCCGTTTCCAGATCGCCCACGCCCTCATCCAACCCTCCCCGCTCTTTTCCTCGATAGCCGTACCTGTCAAAACAAATTACGCTCCTACGCACCCTCCCCTGGCTAGTGCCTAGGCCAGGCCGAGTCCGGGCTCCTTCTTTTTCCTGCCTGACGGAAGTATCTGCAACTCGGACGTTAGAAATTCAAAGTCGAGGAGCGCAGCCGGCCAGTTAGCTCGGCGATCGTTTCAGTTCGTCCCGCTGAATGTATTCGTTGCGACTTCATCAGGGATCCCGCGGGCTCGTTACAGGCGATACCGTAGGTGGGCCGTTTCGTTCCTCATCGATAGCGGCGGACGAATGAAAGCTGCCCCGGGACAAAGTGGCCTTTGCTGAGATTTTAATAAATCCAGTGGCACCGTGCTTCCGCGGCTACTTAAGCTAGGGGTCAGTCTACTTTGAACCGCTGGAAAATCAAGCTATTTTTAAAGATACAAACAATATTTGTTGAAAAGTAAGAAAATGGTTTGAAAAAAAAGTTTGACAAAACGCCCAGGAGGATGTATTCTCGGGTGTTCCTTGAGATAATTCTCGGTTATTTCTCGACAAAATTTGTTAATCGAGCTAGGGTCTATACCCTAGTAGCATTTTTGGTTGGCCAACGGTTGCCAACAGTTGGGAATTAGTTGGGATATAGTTAGTGTTTGTGCCTACAAATTCCCAACACAGGGCCTACGGAAAAAAAGTTACGACAATTTGCCAACGACTATTCAATGTTGGGCCTACAATTGTTATGTTTGGTTAATTAACAAAAAGTTACGACAGTTTGCCAACGAATATTCAATGTTGGGCCTACAATTGTTATGGTTGGTTAATTAACAAAAAGTTACGACAGTTTGCCAACGAATATTCAATGTTGGGCCTACAATTGTTATGGTTGGTTAATTAACAAAAAGTTACGACAGTTTGCCAACGAATATTTAATGTTGGGCCTACAATTATTATGGTTGGTTAATTAACAAAAAGTTACGACAGTTTGCCTACGAATATCCAATGTTGGGCCTACAATTACTATGGTTGGTTAATTAACAAAAAATTTACAACGATGATTAAATGTCGTCTTACAAACGTCAGAAAATTTGCTACATCAAAAAACCTGTTGTGATTTTTCTTTTCTTATTTATAAATACGTAATGAGGACGTCTGTCTTAAGACAAATGTGAAATTTTAAGGAATGAGTCTAAAGGTCGGATGATGATATTTTGTAGAATATTTCGCGTCACTGCACAGTTTTCATAAACAATTAATACTAGTTATGTGACTAGAAATTATAAGTGTTTACGAGGAAGTGTGTTGGTCAGCTGCGAACAGCGGTTGCTTTGTAAGCGGAAAGTTTGGGTTCGATTCTCCTCACCGCGAATTTTTTTTTTTTTTTCCTAAACCAGACCTGAAGAAGACGTATTTACGACGTCTTTTGAAGTTCTTTAAGACGCCTTCTGGACGTTTTTAAGACGTCTTTTGGAAAGAAGCCTTCAGTTGGGCCCAGTTGGGCCTATGGAAAGAAACCTTCGGTTGGGCCTTCGTGTTAAGTGACGTTGGGCCTACGTTGGTTACAATCGTTGGCCCATTTAAAAATAGCGCGACACTTCAACAGTTGGCCAACGGATAACACGTCATTGGCCCAACAAACTCCCAACAAATAAATGCTACTAGGGTAGCGATACTCGAACAAATTAAGAATCTTTTGGAATTTTTTGTTTCGGATAAGCCCGAACCGGGAAATCACCTACGCCGTGAACATACCTTATTTAGGTGCCGTATTGACGTTGTAAAAAAAAAACAATTAAAACAATTTGTAAAAATTCTTTTTAATTTTTTTTGTATAATATAAGAGTAGCTTAACAAATGCCAAAAAGATTTATGTCGTTGTGTGTTGTATTTATCGAGACAAAAAATCTTTAAATGTAGCTTCATTTTCCGGCCGATTAAAGTAGAATGACCCCTTAAACAACGGCCGGTGGACATGGTAGACCGTGTTGCACGGGCCCTGCTAGGCCGCGTCACAACGATTTTTCTGCCCGCGTCGCGGCTGGTTGAATATGAATGCCTCATACCGAGACATTGAATGCAAATTTCATATTTTCGCCTTGCTCCCGTCCCACGAACTTCGGCTTCTCAGCTGCCCCGTGAGACTCCGCCGAAGACGGTGTCGGGTAGCAGGGACCGCGGCAATTCGTGGTAAGTAATTGTTCCCGCCGAGATTTTGGGAGATATAACCGAGGGGCACACACGACATCCTGAATGTATAATTACGGAGATAAACGTGTAAATGATTGAATAACGGAAACGTTCAGCTCCGCGAGCTGCGCAAGCCTAAAACTTGGATTTAATCGGGCCGTCGAGATTTAGGAGCTGGCAGGAACAATCGGCGGATCTGAGATTCACCTTCCTGTTTTCGAAATTGATACACGTTTGCGTGCTGGTGCTGAGGAAATGTTGTATACGCGATTGTGCATATTATTATGGTCCTTTAATTCGTTAAGGGTTGGTGAAGAATTTTATATGCATGCAAAGTATATAAGGCTAATTTAATAAAACTATTAGCTCTGCTTTTATTGCTAGAACCGAAATCTTTTATTTTTCCGAATATAGAATGAGGGAGCTTGTAGAAAAACAATCAGGTATTTTTTATTCGTGCCAATTTTGTTTTCGTAATAATAAACAAGAGAGGGGAAGAAAATGCCACTGACAAGTTTATACTTTCAGTTTGTTTGTTTATGAGCGACGAGTCTTCAAATTCTAATTAGGTTCCTTTTATAACACATTTATTTTCATTATAATTGTTAGTTTACTGGTTTATTTTATTATTGTCGGGATTTATCAGGCACAGATGCAAATTATAACTCTTAATCTCTATAGCAAGTCCAAGTGGCAGAATCCTTTTTTCACTGTCGTGGGCAGAGTCTGGTTTCGGTGGACGAGAGTTGGCTGATCGAAGAGAAATGGCTGACGTAAAAACTCTAACGGCACGTGTCGAGTCATGGCTACACCATTGATCCCTATTCGACGGCTTTGCAAATTGTGACGCGAGCAATTCCGCGAACGATCGAAGGAACACTCGCATTCCAAAGTGAACAGTCCTCACTCGCAGAAGCTGCCAGCATTCTCGCGTGTAAAACAGATATTTTTATCTACATAAATGTAGATTTGACTGTATCTACTGGTCTGTTGTTGCGATAATGGCACCTCAATATCTGCATATAAATTACACGCAATTGCATTTTTATGAAAAATTGCAGGCATGTTTCGTTAGCAACAAAGAATTTTATTTAAAGTTGAAATTAGGAATTTCTCCGTTTCAGTCTTTTTATTAGGAATTTTTCACGGAAATTGGTCACTTTCTAATAAATTATAAAACCAAGACAGTTGTGAAAAGATGAAGAGAAATCATTAAATAATATTTAGAGATACTTGCCATTTAAGGTAAAGGCACCAGTAGTTGACCATGTATCAGTAGTTGACCACTTTTCAGAAAAACGTGAAAAATAAGGTTTTTAGAAGTGACGATCTTTTGAAAAATGTGCAGTTGACGTGCCAAGACACCTACCGACTAAAATCTAAAACACTCAAGTGTGAAGTGCATTATGAATAGTATTGGTGAACGTTTATTTACATCAAGGTGAGTAGTGTGTTCCCACATCGTTATTTCCTTAATGAATTTGTTAAGAACAGGTGTATGGTTCAGGTAAAAAAATTCGTAAGTTATTAACTGCTTATGACCGAACTCTTCACTTGTTAAACTCTCATAGTGTTCTATATTTGATAAATGCACCGTTTTTGTTATACTAACATCAAAAACACATAGTTTGCGGGGTGGTCTAGTAATGACTCCTGTCATTCTAATTGTTTGTAGATGTTGACAGGTATGGCGCACAAGAAACTGGGTAAATGCACGAAAAAGTTGTATATATTGTTAGTGATTTTTGAAGTTGCTGATTCCGAATCCGACATAGGATTTATAAAATTAAATTATTTAAACAATTTGTTTAACAAATTATATTGTAAAAAAGTTTTAGAATGAATAAAAAAAATTCGGAGACATATACATATTTGTTTAGTTACTTTCCCCGCAGAGCACGATTCTATATGTACCAAAACATGTAATTTTGCAATCATTTGTTTAAACCTTCGAAAGTAAGCAAAACTCGAAATGTCTAATCTGTTCCTGAATTGGACTCCTTATGGATTTGAAATCTTTTAATTTCACATTCCTTTTTAGTTCTAACTTGGTCTAAATTATTGACAATAAACTGAGCTAAGACGATTACCTACATCATGGCCTTAATTCCCTTTTAGTATAGGTGGTCAATTACTGACCAACATAGGGTCAACTACTAGTTGGTCAAGGATGGTCTACTTCTGAAGTAGTTACTGAACTTTGAAAAACGGTTCCAAAATTTTTATAGCATACGTTTTTTAAAAAATCTTTCTCATTACACAATTTAAAAAAGCTTAAAGAGTATTTTTAGGCAGCCACTGCCACTATTTAATAACAGAGCAATTAGTTACTATTGTTTACGTGAAGGATTTCTCTTAACTGGTCAACTACTGGTGCCTTTACCTTATGCTTTATATTAAGTATCATGATAATCTGGACTTTTGCAGATTGGTGTGAATAGTTTAGACGAATAAAAATATTTATAATAAACTTTCCACCCTGTTACACGTCTTCTTTTAAATTATCGAACGTTCTCACGAACGATTATATTTTTCATCAATCTTTTACTTCTCGCATTCTTTCGAAGTACTTACGAAGTTTTTTGAACATTTCCCAAAATTGTTACATCGAATGCTACATAATTAACGAAGTTATGACATTTCAAGCGGAGCAACTCTCGAGCGCATGAGCACGGAACACCCCATTTCCCCCCAGGTCAATAGTCAATAGCACCGGCAGGATTTCGAATTCTATTATGTTCTCTGGATAGTCCCTTATCCTTTGTACACACACTTTCTTCCAGTGTATTTGATCAGGAATCACTGATAAAGGATAAAATGGAATATAAGTGTCTCACTTCAGAAATATCTCCCACTGAATTTAGAATCGTGATTGTCTCGAGACCACATTCCATTTTCAGAGAATATTCTACAAAATCGAACGGAGTTGCATTCGATTTTTTTCACGACCGCTTTCGTTTCATTTTTAAATCGAAAAGCCGTGGAACGAACGTGCAGAAATGTCTATTTACTATTCCCAACAACGTCGTTTTATTGTAAATATGAAATTTCAGTTTCAGCATATGCAGATAACTGCACAATTATTATGCGATATGAATAAAATCGTTCGTATTGCATCGCGTCTATCTATATCTTCGTGATTTTTGAAAAAAAATTGAAAGAATTTTTCTGAGAACCATTGCAATAATGTAAATGTACCAATAACGAGCCATGCGCCAGTACCTAGCCATCTGTTGAAATATTAATAATTGTTAAACTATGCACGTAAGATAAAATACATATTTGGTGTAATTTGCATTATTTAATTGTTCGGTTTAATATCTGAAGTTATATCGTCTTGTTCTTTTGTCTAGATATTTAGAAATACCATTTATAGTCTCGAGGCTAGATATATGACGCGTTTTCAGACATTCGTTATGAAATGGCTAAGAAGAGCGTGCTTCTTGTTAAGAGCATAATTATTATAGGATAATAGTTTTTTAGATAGAAAAAGGGTTTTAGAATCTTGAAAATATTTGTATCACATAGAAAGAAAAAATTTGAATATGAAAACTATTTTTTATTTGAATATTTACATGGCTATTTATCGGTGCAAACAAATCTTGTTAGCCCAGTAACTAACCACGTGTTCAATAAATCGGGTGAAGTGAGTTGCAAATGTTAATGGGCATCGCCAGAGCAAAATTACGAAAAAAGTGTGAATTTCTGACTCGATATTTGGAATAAAGCCGGTAAGTATTTTAATCATAAATCATAATATAAACATTATTTTTCTAGATAATAATGATAGCATTTAATTTAAGTTTATTAAAGTTTATGTATATGTACAGTTTAATGAATTTGGTGGTTGTTTTGAGTCTTATATAAAATAACCACAAACTTCTATTGATAGTGTAACTAAACTTATTGTTTTTTGCATTTATTTTCTAATCTGTTTATTATGGTTATTTATACAATAATTTTATATTTCTGTACTTCTTAATTTTCCTTAACAGATTTTTCAATTTAAGACAAAGAATCAGTTTTTAAAATAATTTTTACACGATTATAAAACCTATGGCTAGGTACTGGGACATGAAAATCGGGCCGCTAAGTCAATCGCGTGAGGTTGGCTATATATTGGTACATTTACACGTACAAATATTCTTGTTTATTTTACGTTAAGTATATAAAAAAACAAAATTTTGTTATGTGAGTACTGATGCGAAACAACAAAATCTTTATGAATGAAAAAAAGTTTCACATAAATTGTTAATTTTATACACAATATTTATTATACTTTGTCACCGTTTCCTTAAACGGCTCGTTATTGGTACATTTACCTTACATAGACGCCTGAATGAATAAAAAATTCCTCACTGAAAGTCGATAGCGTCGTAAAGAAAAATTCCATAATGGGCCAACTTTTTTGTAATCCTTCAGATGGATGCGCCTTGTTAATTTACAAGTTCACCGCACCTGCAGGAGTCTCCATGCGCGTTGAAATTCGTCCTTCTCCTCGGAGCCTGTTCTAACATTTCTTCGATTCGCAAAACGGTTTGCACCTTTGCCCAGCCGCTCCTTAGAGGCGAGATGTTCCCGCGGAACGAAATGTCTATGCACCTCGCGCCTCGTATTTCGCGCCGTGCATGGAAACAAAACTTCAAACGGGAGCGAAGGTTTTTTTTTCTCAAAGAATTTCATGCCTCCCCGATACCAAAACGGTGCAGCCATTGTGCTCGACGCTGCGAACGGTTTGTCCGTCTTCAGAGGGAACCGAGTACTTTCAAAGAACCGTAACATTCGAACTGCAGCGCATTTGCATCCGCTATTTGCATCAATAATTTTCTAGGCATCTTTGCAAAATTCCGTTCGTACGTGGTGCTATTAAAAATTGAGAAGGGAGATTAAATATCTCGGATCAATTATAAACTTCTATGGCCATCCATCTTTATTTCCCTATTTTAATTATTAATATTGTTATAGCATCCACAGACGAGTGGCGCCGAATTCATGTCGTAGAGTAATATTTTTACTGAAAAAAAATTCTTGCTGATTTATGTGCCTCCTGTTTTTGATTTCGATTTTTCAATTGGACTGTGACGTTATTATATTAATTGCACTTGTCAAGTATTATGGCCAGCGACTGTCGCTAATTAATGACACTTGGCACCGTTAATAGGAATATGTTTTTATAAACACGCTCGAATTGTCCAGCGCCAAGGGTGCGAGGTACTATTTTTTCGAAAACACGAAACTTACCGGGGACGAGCGCTCCCCGGTGCCTCCAACTCTATGAATGCAGAATTACCAGCGGAACAGTCCTGCGCTCATCATTAAAACTGGTTCGAGCCAATTTCCACCGGCGCGGCCCGCCTGGACAAGCGTTTGTCCGTCGGCCCGTCGATTTGTTGAATAATTTGCGTGCACGTACGAAGGGATACGAACCGATTCGATGCATAATTAATTACGAGAACTATTATTCCAGGTCCTGCAATTAAGTTTTATCATTTATTCAACCGAGGACAAGCGCCCCATGTATAATGGAATGTAATTTACGCGACACGTAAGTTTCCAACCCCCAACTTTTGGTACTCGCGAAAGCCGCCTTTCAAATGCGTGAATAAGTTTCAGTGAATTCATATACCACTTCTAGACGGGGGACGAGGGAAAAAAGGGACGAGGTTAAACATATATCATAAAATCATAAATCTTTGCGCTGCTCACTTCTTTTAAAACATGATAATTCTGGATATTACTTTTTTTTCACACCGTCTGTGTACGCAGTCGATGAACGGCGGTGTCGTTTCAGATGAAAAATATGGTAAATGGAATAAGTTTATTTCGGCGCCGCATTTCCAAATATTTTTCGTTCCTGTCTATTTTTAACAAATGCTTCTGTTTCCCTGTATGAAGGCAGAAGGAAATTCTGACTGTTTAAATTGAAACTTACAGTTCTTTTTAACGCCATACCAGACTTAGTCTTTATATATATATATAAATATATAAATATATATATATATATATATATATTATATATATATATAGTCTTTATATATATATATAAAAGGCTAGGCTTTTCACAAAAAAGCTAATTATACGATTGTCATTCCACATATATATATATATATATATATATATATATATATATATATATATACTAGCCTTTTGACAAAATTTTCTACCTCGATTACGGTAATTTTTGTATTACGGCTAGATACCTTAATGTAACTCGACAACAAGAAGTATTAAAGTGTTATATATTATATATTAATATATATAAATGTATTACAGAAAGGCTATGATTCCTCAGCCCGATTGATGAGACGTTTGAAAATATATCACGAATCTAATGACAAAATAATTAAAAAATTCTCTACATGCGAAATGATTATTATTATTATTATTATTATTATTAATCATAAACGGGTTAGAACCCATTATATAGCACGGATACATAACATTTTGCGTGTCGAATAAAAATAAATCTACATATATGCATACTATATCAAATTATACTTAACAATGGAGAGAAAAATGAAAAATAGAGGTGAAGAATGAGTAATCAGAAATGAAAAATGTACAATGAAAATGGAAATGAAGATAAGAATGAAAATGAGAATGAAAATGAGAATAAAAATGAAAATGAAAATGAAAATGAAAATGAAAATGAAAATGAGAACGAAAATGAAAATAGAAACACATAGAAAATAGAATAAAAGTGAAAAGTGAGGGGTGGAAGTAAAAGTGTATACTATACTATTAAATTTAGTTTTGTCGCGTTAACGGGTTACCAGTTTAAATTTCAGAAATTTTCAGAAATTCTGTTTTCAAATTATACCTACTACTGAATTCTCACTAACTTTATTTAAACTCACTTTTTCAACAAAAAGACTGATTTTATAATTGCTCTGCGACATCTCTATACATAATAATTTAACCCTCCGTGGTCACAGCTTCTTATAATCCAAAAATCGCATAGGGTTCACCGCACCCCAGCGTCATTTTTGACTTACCATTTTCGTACTCTTGAATTTTTCAACTCTCCAATGATAATTCTCCCTACTTTCGTAGTATCCTTCTTTTCCTATAAATATAAATCTTGATATATTAAAATTTGTATATAAAAAAAAGTTGTACCTAAAAGCGCTCTTTTTTCTTAAAATTCGCCAAATTTCCAAATTTCATTATTAAGGTCCACAAATTTACTTATCCGGGTGCGCGATACGCCCCGCGTGACCACGAAGGGTCAACTTCCCTGGTCTTTTTGTCTCCTGCCCCATATTCGTCCTCGGATCAAGAGCCAGTCAGAACCAACTGCAGAACGTCATACCCGAGATTCTCTGCCTAAAACCTACGCGTTAGGGCATCCAGCGTGGAATTCCGCCCAGCCGCGATGCCCCGCCGCACAGTGGTCCGACGCATAGAGGAGAAAGTGGAAAAAAACTCATAACTTCAGCATTTCTCAATATTTTTTAATTATTTTTCTTTCATATTCTGTCTGAATGTAATTCTGTCCAATAGAAAAGTTGTAGAGAATGAAAATATGCGTTTTTTTTAAATATAGTTTTTTAATTATTTTTAAATTTTTTAATTTATTTTTTAACTTACAATATTCGTTTTTTGAACGGATTTTGTACTTGTACAATGTTTAGACAAATTTGCCGAAACAAAGTACGTAAAATGATCGTTTTAATTCTTCAATAAACATTTTGCATACGGCACAGACGGTGATGGACGGTGAGAATTTTTAATGGGAATTGTACCTCAAAATATGTACTTTGAAACCTTTCAAGTGTTGTTGCGGAGGTAGACGGAGGTACTTGAAAAAAATGGTGATTTCTAAAATACCTCGGTATTCTTTGAGATATTGTTATATTCTGACAACAGTTTCAATTCTGCCTCTTTTTGTCCTACACTATGTAAAAATGAGTAATAAAACTACTCCGGAAAAAACAGGTCCACTTAGTGATATGCAGAAATTTTGGCCATACTTCTTTAGTGCGAGTTTTTCCGCACTTGTAATCGGTTTTAGAGGCTAAGTGACAGGAAACGACCAATACAAGACCGATAAAAAAACATACCTAAAAAAAACAATACGAAATTGTGACATGATTTTTTTAGGTTTTTTCCGCCTTTAAACCACTGTGCGCCGTACCTTCAATTCCGGTACACCAGTACGCCGCGCGGCTAGCGGCAGCCGGGCACAAGCCGGCACGTCGAAATCCCTCTTCCGTCGAAATCGAGGCAGAATTCCCGAGGACGCGCGCGAACGCTGGCAAGGGGCATGCGAGCCGGAAGGAGGAAGAGGGCGAGAGGAGTCGAAAGGAGTCGAAAGAAGGCTCCGTGACTCCGGACGTTCAATTGCGTTCTCATCCTCGCGGCAGTCTCGTTCCTGCGGCGCGATCAGCCTCGTCGTGCTATCGGCTAACGAGGAGGATGCGAGGGCGAATAGAGGGCGAACGAAGGAGACAGAGGGAGAGAGAGAGAGAGCGCCGCCGGTAAATTTGCATTAAGGTCGGTGCACACGAGTTCCTTGCCTCGCGCGATGCTTTTCCGCGTTGCCACGTTTTCCCCGCGGGCGATCACGGTCCGCGGTGTGTGCGGTTTCCGCGAGACAGCTGCCCGGAGACCGTCGGGGCCGGGCGGCCGATCGCGCGACTGCCCGGGCGAAACGGGGGCTGAAAATGTCCGATTGGCTCCTCGGGAATCCCGATTATGCCGGTCCACGTGCGCGAAAACTTCCCGCCGCTAAATGGAAATACCTGGGCGGCAATCGCCTCCTACCAGGAATTTTTCATCTTCCCTCGAATATCGCCGACTGCTCCGAGGGATTCAGGCTACTTTATCGGCAGTTTATACCACTGTTTTCTATGTTATCAGATCGCCGCGCCCGGGGGTTTCTATTCTCTTGTCGTTGGAATTCCTAAGGGTTCGTCTTCGAAGATTCCTCGATTATATTTTCGATGCCGAACGCTCGATGGTGAACGACCTTGTACTTCTGCCGTTCGGGGAATCTTGAATCTTCAGATTCCTGGGCAAGACGGAGATATCGGTGGGCTCAACGTGAAATCTCTTGAAGCGCGCCGTACTGCAGCTGATTTGCTGTTTCTTCTCAAGTTAATTAATAGCGGCGTCGATTGCCCCTCGGCTTTTACAATCTGCAAATTTTTATTTTTCTTCCGAATTGCTATACGTCTCGTTTCGCGAGATTCTTGAAAATATATCATGAATCCAAGGACAAAATAATTAAGAAATAATAAAATAATTAAAGGATTGCCTCATAATATTTTTACCTCTTCGTGGATTTACATCTTCAAAATTCTGGAAGCAACGATTCGTAATGAGTCGTTTGTTCCGTGTCTCATCGAACGGATAAAATTCTGTGTTCAATTAAGGGGTTAGCTCGCCTCAGGAGGTAGAAAATGTATCGATTCTTTGGGAATTTATTTCAGAAAGTACATGCATATTTTTATGCAATGGTTTTTATATTCAAATGAGAGACACTTTAACAGATTATTATATTACGTTTTGGTATAAAAATATTTATTTATTGCACAATTACAACTGGTTTCCCGGAAGCTGTTTTTAGAAACACGTTTTGCGGTGACCAACATTATTCGGAACTGGGCTATCTGAAATCAAAAAACGAAGAAGATTTAGTTAGTACAATAGTTTATCTAGTCTTTAATCGTTCCGTTTTATAAAATATTAATCTGGGACAAAATGGCAGATGTTTTAAGTTAAATGATCGATTTTCGTAGAAAAAAACACTGATTTTTCATCAAAAACATCTGCCATTTTGTCCCAGATTAATATTTTATAAAACGGAACGATTAAAGACTAGATAAACTATTGTACTAACTAAATCTTCTTCGTTTTTTGATTTCAGATAACCCAGTTCCGAATAATGTTGGTCACCGCAAAACGTGTTTCTAAAAACAGCTTCCGGGAAACCAGTTGTAATAAATAAATATTTTTATACCAAAACATAATATAATAATCTGTTAAAGTGTCTCTCATTTGAATATAAAAAAACATTGCATAAAAATATGCATGTACTTTCTGAAATAAATTCCCAAAGAATCGATACATTTTCTACCTCCTGAGGGGAGCTAACCCCTTAAGGTAAATGTACCAATACCCGGCCGCTGAAGGGGCTTAAGGAATAGCGGCACAGTTTGTCTCCTAATTTAATTTGTAAAACCATCATGAAATAAAAAAATGTTGCTGAAATGTTGAAGATAACACAATATTATACTATTGGAGACTGAAAAAATAGTTTATGTATTATAATAGACGTATTTATTAATGAAAATACGAAAACATGCAGATGTCCCAGTTAGCGGGCAACCTAAAACTGCATGTCCCAATACCTGAATTATATCGTCCCAGTAAGCGGACAACCTAAAAATGCATGTCCTGATGTCCCGATATCTGAATTATATCGTCCCAGTAGTCGAACATTTAGACTTGTTTAAAAAAATATTAATTTTCTTGCAAGTTTAACCATCTTAAACTAAATTTAAATCTATTTACTATTATAATAATGTATTATTATGTAATATATAAATAAGAAATGCAGTCAATATTTTCGTAGTAAATGAGTGACGTTTCTTAACGGAAGCCACAGAAATTTCTCGAAATCTGCTATGCGTACGAAGTGTGTTACAAAATAATTATTTCTATCCAACGGTTTTCAATTTTCTATAATAATGATTTTAATTAATATTGCTAAATACTTATGCATTATGGTACTATTTTTTGTTTCTAATTCCATTAAAAATTAAGCTTAAAAATAAATAAAATTCGCATTGTTGCTCAGGTACTGGGACATGGCCGGGCACTGGTACATTTACCTTATACCTGCTCCTGAGTTCTCACTAACTTTATTTTAACTCGTTACTTCCAACGGTTAAACGAGCTATATAAACACTCAGTTTTGCCAGCGGGATTAAAAAGATTTAGGGAATGTGTCGTGCTTGGGAAACTCGTGAGTTATAAGAAGCCAATTCTCAGTAACGAATAATCATCCGCAACTTCTCCGGTATCCGAATACGCGCTAAAGCGGTTTCTTGACCGCATTGTAGTCGCTGATGAGAAATTTACAACGACGCTATAAGAAGCATACAATGGGCAGATAGAGATAAGAAAGCAAACTAATGGCGAGTATTTCCTTGGCGGGATAAGTGCATTGTTATTCATGTCGAACTGCTGGAAACTAATCAAAGTATAAACGCAGCAGTTCTTTCTCGTCAGCGCGAACCATTCGCTGCAGAATTTCCTAAGATCTGCTGGCATTAGTAAATAGAAAAATGTTTAATTCCACTATGATAATACATGCTGCAGGCGTAACACTTTAGAAAATTGGGGAGTTCTTTTACCGAGATTGCATTTACCCGTGCAATTTGTAAAATTATTTGCTGGGGGAAATATTCTTATTCCTTAGGTACAGATGAAATCGAAATAGTAGTGAATATTTTACATCAAAATCAGCGCCCGACTTCTATGAACGTATTTAAAATTTGCGCGTGAGGTAGAACAATATATAAATAAAGTAGTTGAGCTATCGACCGTATTTTTAGAATAAACAAAAAGTGGTTTCGGCGCACTGGTTCGGTCAGTTAAATTTTTTTGGTTAGAAAGATCCTTGAGATTTCTCATAGTGTCTGGTCCAAACTTTCTTGACATTGATTTAAAGAAACTTTCCTTTGTTGTGGATTGTGATTTTTTAACGATTTCGCCTTCCATTTTAAATAAAGTAGTAATTTAACTGACCGAACCAGTGCGCCGAAACCACTTTTTGTTTATTCTAAAAATACGGTCGATAGCTCAACTACTTTATTTAAAATGGAAGGCGAAATCGTTAAAAAATCACAATCCACAACAAAGGAAAGTTTCTTTAAATCAATGTCAAGAATGTTTGGACCAGACACTATGAGAAATCTCAAGGACCTTTCTAACCAAAAAAATTTAACTGACCGAACCAGTGCGCCGAAACCACTTTTTGTTTATTTTAGAACAATATATACAGTAAAATTAGAAGGAAAATTAATTAAATTAAATTCCTAAAAAAATTCGTACTTAAAGAAAACATATCAACTCGTTTCTCTTTCATGAATAACAAATGTCCTTCGCGATCTATATATATATATATATATATATATATGTTTATTTTAGAACAATATATATATATATATATATAACAAATGTCCTTCGCGATCTATATATATATATATATATATTTTATTTATATATATATTTATTTTAGAACAATATATATATATATATATATATATATATTCCTAAAAAAATTCGTACTTAAAGAAAACATATCAACTCGTTTCTCTTTCATGAATAACAAATGTCCTTCGCGATCTATATATATATATATATATTGTTCTAAAATAAACAAATGTCCTTCGCGATCTATATATATATATATTGTTCTAAAATAAACAAATATATATATATATATATATATATATATTGTTCTAAAATAAACAAATGTCCTTCGCGATCTATATATATATATATTGTTCTAAAATAAACAAATATATATATATATATATATAGATCGCGAAGGACATTTGTTTATTTTAGAACAATATATATATAGATCGCGAAGGACATTTGTTATTCATGAAAGAGAAACGAGTTAATATGTTTTCTTTAAGTACGAATTTTTTTAGGAATTTAATTTAATTAATTTTCCTTCTAATTTTACTGTATAGAATAAATAATCAATAAATACCACAAAGACTTAAATACAGTTGTGTATACTCCATCAATGGTATGCAAAAGGTAACCAAATAATGGACAACTAATTACCCAAACACTGTCCACGTGTCATCCAATTAATTCCCATAATCGAGCTGACGTAATACGATCAACATGCCGTGAAATATTATATGAGTATAATTCGAAAGTCATAAGTGAGCAGAAATGTGACGGAAGAAAATGGCACTATAGAACCGAGAGCGGTGGAACGGGGGTCGTAGAAAGGGGGCGGCAGTAAAAGCTATGGTACTTCGATGCGTGGTAAAAAGGAATCCATAGGTCATCGGAGCTCCTGCCGGCGAAAGATTTGTGACATTCATGGTCAGTGAACAGAAGGCACAGTTACTCGAACTATAAAGTAATTACTCAATAATCCAGTTACACGCGGGTTTCGGCAGCCCACCGGGGTCTGACCACAACGTGTTACTCGTGGCCAGATATTGATTGTAAAACGATTTCCGGGCTCCTCGATAACCGTAATGTGGTCACGTTCGTTTCGTAAATAAAAAAAAAAAAAAAACGGCACCGCTCTCGAAATGGTAACCGTCGCGTCGCCGATCCGTTTAAACAGAGGAAGCAATCCCAGATTCTGTGATTTATCGCGAGTTACCGGGGCGCGGGTAAAAACGGCGGGTCTTAGAAAAAAAAAAAGATGAAACGGAAATGCAAGGGGGAAACTCACATCCGCGTAATGCAGTCCGCCAGCATTATGCAAACGGCACGGATCGAACAGAACTGAATAAAATCGACGCACGATATCTTATTCCACCCCTACTTTACTCACGCAATATATCTCAATGTATTCGTCGAAGGAAGGATATTTCGTGGCTATTTTCAGCGGAAATAATGTCGAACACAAGCACGGAATAATTCATCATTCGGGGGCAAGGAAACCTGACGAGCAGAACTGGCCCCCTTTACGTAAGAAATTCGAGGGCAATGCGACGCGAACTGGTTCCTCAGTTTCTACCGTGATAAAGAAATAAATATGAAGAAGTTCTCCGAATTATTTGACTGACGAAAATTGTTGACTGTGGTATGTCCAAGGAATGGTGGATATATGGAACTACATTGTTTATTTAGGATTGAAAGAGAAGGGTGTTTGAGGGGTGGATATACTAATTAAGACAATAACGTAATTAGGCTGTAGATGAATCAATTTTTATTAAGGATTTATAGGTTAAAGAATTTGTTCTCTTTTCTGCTTAGACTGCGCGAGTCGCTCTTAAATTACGAAATTAAAATAATAGATGTGGATTTTGTAAAAACTTTTGCATTAGCAATATTGTAATCTTAGCATCCTCAATTTCGGGGATTTAGCAATGTACAGCAGAAGGAAATTTTAATGATAGAATGCAAGAAACAATTAATACCTAATTCGAACTGTATTCGATTTTTTAACCGACTTCAAAAAGGAGGAGGTTATAGATTCGACCCGTTTGTATGTTTTTTTTTTATGTTTGTCCCCTCATAACTCCTCAGCATATGGACCGATTTTGATGATCTTTTTTTTATTCGAAAGAGGGCGATGCCCCGGTGATCCTATCCTACACTGCATCAACATTGGCCCAATATTTTGCCAGTTATGGTTAATAATAAAGACTATTGTCACCTAATTATTATTATTTTATGTACGTACTCGCATATCTCCTCGGCATGTTGTGTCAATATATATAAAACTAAAAAGTTAAAAATAAAAAAAAGTTAAAAAATTTAAAACCGACTTCAAAAAAATAAAATTGCACTAAAAAGTAAAAAATAATTTTTTCCCTTATTTAATCTACGACTCTCATATTTTTTAAGTCGGTGCCTCATCATTTGCACTGTGTAAATCTGGCGCCGGCTTAAAAAATATGAGAGTCGTAGATTAAATAAGGGAAAAAATTATTTTTTACTTTTTAGTGCAATTTTATTTTTTTGAAGTCAGTTTTAAATTTTTTATTCATGTCTTTTAATTTTTAATTCTCGCAAGGGATGTTAGCAAATAGAAAAATTCGGAAAAATTTGGAACTTTGCAGAAATGTAGTGCAAGTGATGATAATAACGCAACCATTTTTTGTTCCGCGAATGAAATGGTCCTAGGGGCGGAAACACCACCGCAAAGAAATTCTGAGTTTTTCTATTATCGAGCATCTCTGCGAAACCGTATAATATATCGAAAAAAAGTTAAATTCAAAGTTTTGTGGTTTTCCGTGTCCTATAATATGGCGATAAAAAATTTTTGAAAAAGGGGTAGTGGGAATTAATTTAAAAAAAAAAGTTTTTTACGTCACACTATTAGCATCATTTAAAGTACATTTTTACAAAGTTTAATTTTTCGGTTTACCGTACATTCGTTGCCAGTGAAATCCGGTCGAAATGCATTAAACGATAGTCCTATCAGGAAGCACAGTTCTGAGGTCGTTAAAGGTCACGTTTCACAGAAGCACGAATTTCCATTTTTTTGCATCATTACTTTCTCCGTCATGCCATAATATAATTTTACATTACGTTCGCAGAATGTTGGAATGCTTAAGCCCAGCTTCGTGCGATACTTGAAGATTCAAAAACGCTTCGCTTCTCCGCAGAACTCGTTTGCCCTCTCGCGCAGCTGAAACGACCAAGTTTTCCTATTCCAACAAATCAAGGGTTTCTTGTCCCGATCCGCGGAAAAATCCTCGGCCTGAACTCTTCCCTCGCTTAGCCTCTTAATCGTAATGGCCGACAATATGTGGAAACCTATAGCGAAACTCGTTCGAATCGGAAAAACTGAAACCAGTCGCTTAATCATGTAATACCCGGTAAGGATATTAATGCGTTCGATATGCTCGGTTTCAAACAGAACCTGATTCCACGCCTAATACATTTATTCCGCTAATAACGAACCATGCGTGGATGATTTAGAACACTCGGTACAGGTTATCGCCTTACTATCGCTGAAATTCATGAAAGAAACCGCAATGCTAGGAAGGTTTGGGGAACAAATCAGCAAACATCGATGAGATCGATACATCGAAAAATTTTGAAACGACGTCCACTTTCCCGCCGAAACATACAGCGAGTGACAAAAACATTTAGACAGTAGGATACGTTCGATTTCGACGCTGTATATTTTAGTTAATTATAGACAGGCCGAACTCGAAATTAATTCTTATGATGTGTCGTTTTTTGTAGTTTACGAATGTGTATAATTAAATTAAGCAAATTGTACTGCATTAAAGATTAAATGAGATCGTAACCAAATGTCGCGATACGGAATTTTTATATTTAATATTTGTATTTTTAATATTTAGGAGCATAGTACTTAATATTTGTATTTTTAATATTTAGTAGCATAGCACTTAATATTTGTATTTTTAATATTTAGTAGCATAGTATTAATATTTGTATTTTTAATATTTATGTAGTACTGAACATTTATATTTTTAATATTCAGTAGCATAGCACTTAATATTTGTATTTTTAATATTTAGTAGCATAGCACTTAATATTTGTATTTTTAATATTTAGTAGCATAGCCCTTTTCCACTTTGTGTATTTGCTCAGTACATACGAATGCAATAGATATGAGAAACATTTTTGACCGGAATCTACAGAGCAATTCGAAAATAATATAGCAGATCCTCAAGAAGAGGGATTCTTCTTAATAAACAAAACTGATTGTTCTATGAAGTGCTATATTTTCAGCCATTGCCTTCGAAGTGCTTGTATGTTATTTATATGTTGTTAAAGGCTTCATAAATTCGGAACATGCTTATTATACAATCAACACGTCAGCATACCTCGAGATCTAAAGCAGGTGAACCCTATTCTTGGATCGTGTGTTACGACTATTGATCCAAAATTCACTACTGTATAGAACATCAATTAAGTTTCTATTCCAACCAAGTACATATTACAGAGTAACGCCTTGTTCCCGAGGAATAGTGGCTCAAGAAAGTGAGTCAACTGTATTTACACCTGGTTCGACAGTCTTCCTGGTTTGCCCAGAACTTACGCTCAATATCACTGCACACGATTAAAATTCGGTTTAACAAGCTTCGCTGCGCTTGATCCGACCTTAAAACTTCCCGCTACACTTACCTGTTACTTGGCACAGAACTTGTCCCGGGTACACACCTCTTTCGTGTCTGCCGTAGTGCAGCAATCATTCGCGACCAAACTTGCTATCCCCCTAACCGTTAATACTTTTCCAGATTCCAAAGACGCCTGTGCCCTCAGTCCATATTCAACTACTAATACCCAAGGAGAATGTTACTTTCCGCGAAACGTCACACAAAACAGATCCAGCGCACCCTAACAAAACAACCCACCTATCGCATTCCAGACCCCAAACCAACTCTCCATTAATCACTGGCACCCTCGACAGTCAAAAGTCGCCACTCGCTGCGAGAAAGAGAGCAATCCACCGGACAGCGCAAGAAGCGCGAGAATTTTTCATTCATTTGCCTCCCCTCCCAGCGAACCGTCTCGCTCGGATTCGTAACAATTTTCGCCCAGCTCTGTGCAACTGTCGAGGGCAGGGTACGCGCATACCCGCGCGTCACGCGCTGGTTTCGCGCGCGCTTCGCTGAGCGAGTTATCAGGAAGAGCGCCTGGCCGGAGAGGGGAAGAAAGCGAAAGAGGGTAACCGATGCAACGGCTGAGGAGGGGCGGAGCAGGGGGGGGAGGAGGAGGAGGAAGAGACCGCTACCAACGACTAGTTACACGAATGAAATAATCTATTATCTGAAAAGGGGATTTATCTGGTGCGGGCATTGAATCGCCAAGGTCGCGGCGGAGTCCCGACGGAGGGAGGAAGACGGAAGGAAGGCGGGCAGACGCCGACGGAGAGGGATGGAGTGACAGATAGGCCGACGAAGGGAGAGGGAGCGACGTAAGATGGGGCGGGGAGGGACGGAGAAGAAGTCTCACCGCGGTCAACGAACCTCCCTTCGGTGCTGAGCACAGTCTGCACGTATGTACTCTACGTTAGCTATGTTACTAGCGTAGCGACGTATCTACGTACGTACGTAGGTACGTATAGAAGCCAGCGAACTACCATTCAGTCCACGCTGCTCTCGCTGCCTAGGCGCCCACGATCTACAGGGTGTTTCTCAGCATGTGGGAAACCCCGGGGTAACGCGAGGGCCCTATTTGGCGCATCGCGTTACGCGCATGTCGCGGGATGATTGAACGGAACCTGGTAAATGTGTACCTTTTGTTTACCTGTCCTTGGTCGTGGAGGAGGTGGAGCTGGTGGAGGTGTAAGGGCGAAGATAGACGGTGCTCGGGTAGACGGGGTTTTTGGTATTGGGTAGGGTGGAGCTTAGAAGTTAAGAAGAAATATTTAATATTTTTTTTAGTAGTCTTACCACCCTGATTTGTCCCTTTGGGTATACAAACGCTGTATACAAACTTTGGACGACACAGTCTTATGTTCAAGGGTGGTTAGTTACATTTACATTTATATTTGATAATTTGCTAAATTTATTGTTCACAGAGTTCTGTTTCCTCCTGTCAGGGTATAATCTACTAATTGTTTTACTTAATTGTAACGTCAGATGGGGCACAATGATACCTTTTCTTAGAGACACTGTAATAAGAGTCTGGCCACGAAATGGCCACTTTTGATTGGTCCGCCATTTTTCGTCTATTCCCGCTGATTTTTAAATCTGTCAATTATACTAATCTTAATTGTAACACATTTTTGAAAAAATATATGTTTGGAAGTTCATAAAAAACTTTTTTGTCATACTATTCTAATTGTTTGCAATATCTATTTACCTGAAAATGTGCATTTGGGTAGTAAAAGAATAATGTATATATGTATTCATAAACACTTTCATGACATAACCTTTTTTTGAGGAGTTATTGCCACATGTATGTACCATAGACATATATAGACGGAGCGTGTCTGAGGGGGGTTGTAAGATTCGCGGTAAGGGGACTGTCATACAGGCAAATCGGGTAACTCCGTTCCTCCTCGGGGCTATTCGGAAATTCAATGACGTTATATATATCTATGAGGGATACTTAGTCGAAAAGGTTAGCTATACTTATACATAATTCAAAATTTCGTATATCATGAAGGTTATATATATAACAAAATTAGTAAATAGAATGAAGCTTTTTTTAAATAAAATCGTACTTATAGATATATGCAATAATATTTATATTTTTAAAGATTTTGTAAGCTTAAAAGTTCATAAACATAATTAATATGCATAAATAATTATATAGTATAATAGATATATATCGCTCATTTGCTGCGACATAACTGATGAAAAAAAAAAATATTTTTATTATAAACATATTATCTATTCGATAATCAAGCAACACATTTGAATTTCTAAGATTATATATATAATATATAAATTGTTGGTTATGTATGTATATTTATTTATTTACATGTGAAATCGAATACTATCATTATTTATATTTTCTTTCTCCAACTGTTCGCAGTTTTTATTTTTCCTGCGATTTGCACAACCGCTTACTACGCAATAAGTCATTATTACACTCAATTAATATATGATTATATACAACGACCACTACGATGCTTTAGAACAGTAATAGTTGAGCAACAGTGGTTATGTTTCGAACATAGCCATTAATGCCGAACCGACAAGAACCGAATACATCCGAACCTAGCTACCGAATTGCCTGTATGGTTTCTGCCTTTTCCCCTCCGATCTTACAGTCCCCTCGCCTACAGTCCGCTCTTCTGCTCCGTCTATATAAGTCTATGGTATGTACTACTTAGACGAAGTAGAATACCGCCATAAACGTAAGAGTTGTTAAGGCTGCCGTCTCATTTTTGTTATGGTCCGAATCGATCGTAGCGTCCCTTGTAAACAGACGGGCCCTAATGAAACTACTGCGGTCGAGACGACAAATTTTGCTCCACAAACCAGCAATTTTAACGCAATCGATTAAAATCAAATTTAGTTTCAACCAAATTCACGAAAAATTTAACTCTTGGTCTGGGACAAGGCCCTCCCCGCCGCAATGTCTGAGATTTTGTTCAAATTGAAACACGTTATAGTGCATGTGAAAATAAGAGGGATTCAAGTTTATCACATTTTGCCACATTCAAAATTGTTTTATAAATACAGACCCTCAAAGTACACAACTTTCATCGATTCTTTGAAAATTACCTTTCGAATTTGGCAAAATGATTATTTAAATCCAACCTTATTTTCACATGGACTCTAACATATTTCAATTTGAACCCCATCTCTGTTCTCCAGCCGCTTCGCCGTGATTCATTCAAGCCTCCCTGACGACAAAATAGTAATAGGGGAAATGCGGCAACAGCGCGCTGCGACTCTCCATACGTATCGGCAACTATGTCTTTCCTACATTTATCGGCTAGCTTCGGCTTCCACCGGTTCTGATGCTACATGGCGCGAATATACCATCAGCGCCGGTGACGGAGAATCCTTGAAGCTTCATTTTGTCATTTCTCGAGTCATAAATTCATTATTATATCAACGTACGGTGCTTATTAGCGTTCAAACGCACCAGACCACCCTGCACGAATGTCTACTGGAGGCAACTATACCCGCAAAAACTTCCTTCTTGCCGATTCCAGGACGAAAGTTGGTTGAAACGGTTTGTTTACTACATCGCGTATGCGTATACGCTGGTGCTACGTGGCTCGAATATACCATCAGCGCCGGTGACGGAGAATCCTTGAAGCTTCATTTTGTCATTTCTCGAGTCATAAATTCATTATTATTTCAACGTACGCTGCTTATTAGCATTCAAACGCACCAGACCACCCTGCACTGATGTCTACTGGAGGCACCTATACCCTCAAAAACTTCCTTCTTGCCGATTCCAGGACGAAAGTTGGTTGAAACGGTTTGTTTACTCAGTTTACTGCATCGCGTATACGTATACGCTTTTCCTAACTTGTGTGAGCGTACGCATATCTTTCTTTCCCGTAGGATTTAGCCAAAACATGGCGGACATCGACTCCTGGCCAGACTCTTATTATAGTGTCTCTACCTTTTCTCAGTTCCTATTTCCGTTACTGAACAAATGAATGCATTCGAAATAATTTCTAGTGTCCCATGCCCTCGCATACAATTATGTGATTGTGCTCATATTCTGCTCGATTTTATATTTTTATGAGAAACAACAAATTCGGATGGTAAGAAGCTCATATTTTCATAGTTGACAAATAAGCTCCACCCTAGTACCGAGCTTGAGGAGGAAGCATTTGCTCGAGGACATGAATAGCTCAGCTCGTCAGGGCACTCAAATGGCAAATAACAAGATTTCCTGTTGGGTCACAAAGAATGATACTTTGATGAATCTTTCAGCCCCTAGAAATAAAAAAGAACGGTATTATTAATACCCGTATACTCTGACTGGAATTTTTTTCATTACACTAAAAGATAGGATGGCTGAAGAAATCTCTGGAAAATAGACGAGAATGTGATTTCTCTGTTCGTTTAACATAATCCTCCATTCGACAGATAGTTTTGGGCTAATTGTAAGAGGCTAATAGTCTCGCTTGCTAAACATCCAAGGGGTGTTTCGCCCCTTAAATCTCCTCGGCACCCCTTCAAAGTCCACCAAGGAAACTTTTTCCCGTGTCCCGATCCTGTGCGCCAACTAGCTTTGGCTTTACAAATCGTTTGTTGTCACGTACAACCTAAACCTCGCGTAAACAGCAAAGCTATTAAATATATAAGCGCATCACTTTTACTTCACAAAACGAGCTCTTGCAACACAGCGGGCGCGGGCGGCGGCTCAAAAGCACTGTCCTCGCAGATACATGATAACAGAAATTTTTTATAAACCACTTTCGAATCCGAATTCAGCGTTACAGTGCCTCCCACATGTTAAGAAACACCCTGTACGTGTGCGCCTAGTAAAGTGCCTTACAGTGCTTCCTCCTCCTGTTCTTCCTCCTCCTCTCCCCCCTCCCCGCCCCTCGATCCTCTTTCTTCCTCTGTTGCCTCTTCACCGCTACCTTCGCCACCTTCTTCGCCGAGTTGGTCTCTTCTTGCTCTCCGGCGTGCTGCTGGAGTACGGGGCACAGTGAAACTGGAGGCTCCTACTAAATAACAAGTGGCTAGATTTACCTAGCAAACCTCCACCTTCTCATTTTCTTTGTCATGCTCACGGTCGCCTGCCAGCTTTCCCGATAATAGCCGCCCTCGGTGCGCGGTACCCGGGCGCCTCCGATAGGCACCGGACCCAATAATTAGGAGGAATATCGACAGCAGAACCGCGCGATTCTGCAACAAGCGGGGCCGCCTCTAACGCGACACCTACGGCAAGACCCGAGTGTCGATGTACTCCCGAGCTGTAATACACAAGAGCAGAAACGGGGCGCCGAGCGTCTTCCACCGTGGGACGCTCTGTGCGTCCGTAATGATACGATGAATTTGATTTTCCTCGCGGCTTGCCTGATGTAGTCGTTTCTGCGCGAAACAAGCAAGGTCGGTTGACGCGCGCTGATGTCAGGGGCGAGCTTTAGGCAATTTGCAACAACCGGAACGCGAGGATTGAAATACTTTTGGTGGGAATTATTTTGAAGCTTAGACGCGAGAGATTGGGGAATGGCCTGGACTGATAGAGCTACGATGTTCCGAGTCAGTGATGGGTAAAGACACGAATTTTCGATTGTATACACGACACGTGTCTTAAATGTCGTAAATGTCGTAAATGTGTCGTAAATGTCGTATATCTGAAATGAAAATAACTAATCTATAAAACAATTTTCGTATAGGTTATGAAGAAGTGCCAATTTATTAATAATTATAATTCTGATTAAAAAAATTAAATTAAATTAAGTTACACTGACGAAAAATGGATATTGAAAGGTTAGTAAAAGAAACGCATTGGGAAACCAAGAATTTCGATACGCCAACTAGTGACAGAAAATGGAACTACTGAGAGTAGGTCGAAATCCGTCGAAGTCCATATGATTATCAGTGGTTAAATAGACATGTTCTGAAAAACGAGTGTTTTTAAATTTGTTTGAACACTAAATTTTTACTTCTTCAATCAATAAATACTTATTCTGAATGTTTGGTGGGATCCGGCCCTATTTTCAATAGTTTGCCAACTTACCACCAGAGGGCTGAAATTTAGGCCACGTCTCCACTAAGTTTCCCAATATAGAATAATAAATATAATTTGTTTACTTTCACTACACTGGAAGGGATGTTGCACCCAAAAAATAAATTTGATAATAATTTATCAATTTCATTCTTTCTGAAACTGATATTTTTATTTGCATAATTTTCAATTCAAATAAATTTTATTTATTATCGTACATTTATTTCTAATTACTTTACCTTTCACGATTCATTTTTTACTAGTTTTATCTAAACAATTACAAAACAATAATTAATACCACGCTTTTGAATACTTTTTTGGGGTTAGGAAAGTGACGATTATATGTAGTTTTCAACGTAATCGACGTATTCTACAGTATTCCGTAGTATTTTCATGCAACCAACAAGCGAGTCAGAAAGAATTATATTTTTCCAACACTTTAATTGTTGAAACCATAAAATAATGAATATTTCTATTTACTACATTTGCGACAAATGACACGTATGAAATGGGCTTAAAAACGACATATTATACGTACATTTGCGACACGTCATAAATGCATTTACGACGCGGCGTAAAATGCGCGACCCATCACTGTTCCGAGTACAGTGGGCCACTCAGGATTTAATCTTGGGGGCAGCCGAGTTGAAAGAATACAAATATTTTTAATGCGAATTTACTCAAATTCATTGGGTGACTTTAAAAATTTATTTAAGGAATCAAATCCAGGTTTCTTTTATTTTTTACAAAGATCTTGAATTACTTGAGTTGTGCTGCAAATACTATATGTGTCTTAAATAGAATTATCAGGGGACGCATTGAGAGCAAAATCGGACTATCATCACGTTGAAACAAATTAATTATTCCTATTTTATGTGATTACTACAGCCTATTGCTACTAACTCAATTTCGAAAAAATGTGGGTTAGTCAGTTTTTGCTCTCAATGCCTCAGGCAATATTACATATAAACGGTTTGTTCTATTTTGCAAACAGCAGTGTTCAGATAAGTAATATTACCTTAAAAAAGCTACAGTTTGTTGTCAACCACACTAAAATATATTTCTCTTGTATTTTAGTGCTTTTATCCCGTTTTACTCCATATTTATCTGAAACACTGTGCACAAGTCGACGCCCTGTTCCATTTTACTCATTCTCATAGCAAGCCCATCGTGATTTTCCTAACCGCTTCAAACACTTGTAACGAATTACTTTTAATCAGACTAAAATACTATTATTTCCAAATTGGCATATTTCGAAGCCGAAATTTTAAGTTCAAATCCAAATATTTAAAAGAACACCGAGCGTTCAACATCGAGCTGGCACCGCGAACCGCCGCACAGTGGGGCAAAGTGACAAATTTTGTGTCAAAATCAAAGAACTTTTGATAGAAATGAGATAGAGCGATGATTTTTTTTTTATTAAAGCTGAAACATTGCAGAATAAGGGAAAATTGCCGAGATTATGGTACGAACGTTTTTTCACTGTGAAAATTTGTGTTAAACTTGAAATTTTTCAACAAAATTGTGATTAATCCAATACCATGCACGGTAGGATCTTTTTCTTGACATGTTGGACCTCATTTCCTGTAGATTTTGTCACGCTGATTTCAAATCCGTTCGCAAAATTTGTCTACTACCTCAGGATTTTGAAAAAAATCGATTTCTGTGAAAGACTAATGAAATCATATTTTTTTCGTTGAAATGATTTGATAACCCACTGGTTTGAAGGTATATTGTATTCCCATATATGGAACACAATCAAAATAAGAATAATGAAGTATTTGAATGTTTTTAGTTACTTACAAAACACTTCACATCTCGTGATCACTTGACGTATCGCTGTCCTGGTCACTGGCACTCTCTGTAGGCTGTGTGTGGCTGCAATGTAATTTAAATTAGATATCTATTTTCCATAATTATATTTTCATTTACATTATATTCATTTATATTAATGTCTTTTTTTTATCTTTTTTTTTGTTGTTGATGAGAAGTAAGTTAAAAAGATTAAATACTTACCTTACTTCATGTGTAAATGAAAATATAATTATGGAAAATAGATATCTAATTTAAATTACATTGCAGCCACACACAGCCTACAGAGAGTGCCAGTGACCAGGACAGCGATACGTCAAGTGATCACGAGATGTGAAGTGTTTTGTAAGTAACTAAAAACATTCAAATACTTCATTATTCTTATTTTGATTGTGTTCCATATATGGGAATACAATATACCTTCAAACCAGTGGGTTATCAAATCATTTCAACGAAAAAAATATGATTTCATTAATTCTTTCACATAAATCGATTTTTTTTCAAAATCCTGAGGTAGTAGACAAATTTTGCGAACGGATTTGAAATCAGCGTGACAAAATCTACAGGAAATGAGGTCCAACATGTCAAGAAAAAAATCCTACCGTGCATGGTATTGGGTTAATCACAATTTTGTTGAAAAATTTCAAGTTTAACACAAATTTTCACAGTGAAAAAACGTTCGTACCATAATCTCGGCAATTTTCCCTTATTCTGCAATGTTTCAGCTTTAATAAAAAAAAAAATCATCGCTCTATCTCATTTCTATCAAAAGTTCTTTGATTTTCACACAAAATTTGTCACTTTGCCCCACTGTGCGCCGTATTCATAAATAAAAATAAACGAAGTGAGACTGCATATCGCGGCTTTATGTGTCACGAAGACGAAACAATTACGAGGCAGTTGGAAAGCTACACGTACAGCGACCAGTAGCAAATACCCGTGATCGTTAAGGCATGACCAGAAGGTCTCGACTCACCATTGCCAGTAACATTTCGCGCAGTTATGCGTAAAGGATCGCGCAATCCAACGTTTGATACCGGGATGAATTAATGAAAGCAGAAAACAGCGGCATCGCCATCCATTTCGAATCTCGTTAGATCCTGGCGCCTTAGGCGGCCGCTCGTAACCGTTTGTGTCATTACGATGTATCAGAGAGAGCCGTTCTGTCTTGGCGCATCGAGTTAGACCGCGCGATATTACTGGCCGCGTAATTGCAGTCGTTGCGTAACTTAGGATTTAATCGCACGTTAATTCAGGATGTGCCTTTCGCGCATCCCACGGGATAAATCACTCCTGCCTGGCACGGAATAATGCAATGTTGGTTTAGGTTTAAACTCTACCTGGGACCCCGGCGCGCCGCCGCGCACAGCAGACGCGTATGAATATTCAGCTGTTATCTTTGACTACTGATACGATGAACCGATGAGCGGCATACTAGAATTATCTCGAAAAACATCCCCCTCCGTCCCCCACCTTGTTATGCGTTCGTTATTTGTCCGGCTGGTTATTATAATCGATACACGACGGATGGGGTCGGCGTTTCGGCCGAGTAATTATAACAGTAATGGCTTTATTAAAATTCCGTTATGATAATCCAATTGGGACGACGGGCGGGATGTCTCAATTTCGGCAAATGGCCGCCCGCTAATGGGATTAATTAAACGGGAATGTTTACCTGTCAGCCGTAATTTATCGCCTTTTGATGGCGTCCCCGTTTTATTTTCCACGGACACCGGGCGGCGGGGTGGGCCGCGATCGAAAATCAGAGGGCAGGCCGAGCAACCGGTGTCGAATTCCCAGAAAAACAGGGGGGTGTGGAACAGCGGCTAAGAAAGGAATAGGGGAGGGAAATGGCTTTTCCCGTCTTCGCGGCACTGCAGCCTTGAAAAATATAGATTCACTAGGCTCCGGCTGAAGGGGTTGAAGGAGCCGAGTAGTTGAATACTTGGGTGGCGCCCAAGTATTCTTCGATAAAAGCCTCCAAGCACCTATGTGCTACCACTCGCGCCCTGTACGAACCGCGCCGTTTTTTGTCACGCCGCTATTCCATGCGCATCGACGCGGCGAACCGATTTTCCACGACACGGCGAAGTGCAAAATATTTGGCCAGGGGTTGCTGGAAACATCCGCAGACGAGAATAATACTATTATATTGCCTGGGAATGGGATCTCGTGAAGTGGAAGATTTATTCTAATCGTTCTCGTAGGACGAAATTGAATGTAACAGTTAAATTACTTGTTGTTAAGGCACCACTACGTTGTCAATATTTCTTAGTGCATTGGGGATGATGTTTACGTATTAAGGCCACCTTTGGCTGCGATTTTGGAGGCGTTTTTCATGTTTTTTTTTGCATACAAAGAATGCGCAGAAACAAAATCGGTTTTAGTCGTTTATTAATGTAACTTTAATCTGTAATTACACATTTTTTGAAACTGAAAAAAAAAAATAATCTCTTGTAGGTGGCGCCGAAATACATTCCTTTGGAGGAACACTGTTAGACGGCGTGTCAAATTCCGCTCTGTACGTGGCTCCTAGAAAAAAAAATCAAAGAATGTTCCTATTGACAACAATATTTTTTAATGCTGTACGTAGGGATTTTACGAAATTTCGATTTTTAAGAAAATGACGGTCATTTTAACAAAAAGGTCAATTTTTTAGGGTAAAAAAGTTTAAAAATGTTTATAAAATTGTGCACCAAAAAAAAAAAATAATGCTACAGTATAAGTCCTACGTACATTATTAGATTATATCACGGGGAAGAATTGTGCAGAGTTTCAAGTCAATCCGATGAAAATTGTAAGAGTAATCTGACACGCCGATTTGAAAAACATCGTTTCGAGAAAAACGCGTTTAAAGTTTTATATAGATTTATATATCCGCTCCAAACCGGTTTTTACACAAGAAAAAGGTTTCGGCCACCTTTCTAATGAATGAATTTCGATTCTATACACTTAAAAGAGTACTTTAAGAACAAAAAAATTTTCAATTTTTTTTAAGTGCAAAAGTGGTATCCTGCCTTAAGGGGGACATAGGCCTTGAGATTCTTGTAGAATTTTTTTTTAAGAAAATATTATCATTATTGCACCCGTAATTTTTTAATTAATTATGTCACATCTTTGGCTGTATTACTTAATTTTTGTATGTATATTAGTCGTATAGTATAGTTATAGGAGCGAATTCTAAATGCGTCGTTCGCTGCAGCGATTTGCGCTACCCACTCGTAATTAAACAGATTTTACGCGAAAGCAAGAAGCAAATTAGTTTCTTAAAGTATATTAACAGACGCTGTTTCTGACACGGCCGATTTCAAAGTAGTTACTTTTTATAGAAATACCAGCATTCTGGATGAATGAAACTATGAGTCATATAAAAAATCCGCTGCGTGAAAAACTGAGTAATACTTTATCATATGGCCATGAAACATTGGGAGTAACTCGGTTGAATAATTTTTTAGCAATCGTGGGCACCGCGTTTGAAAACCTGGTTTCGAGCAAAATGTATTTGAAGTTCATGGCGACACGTGAGCATACTTCACTTCTAATATCTATATCTTCGATGCTTTTGCGAATTTTGGTCTCAAATTTTTGGGAAAATATTTTTGACATATCGAGCACCGAAAATACGTAAACAAATCCCTCTTAAGGAACTGTCTTTGTCGATATTTCCGGTGAATTAATAATGCACAGGAGTCGTTTAAATTTTTCTCTGAACGAGTATCCCTTCGTACGTTGAAAAACTCTTCTTATTCCCTAAGTTACATTTAGAACCCTATAATTTACTATTGAAATATAACTTTAGTCTCCATCACTGTAACAGTACAACTGTCTAACATCTCTAAATTCATAAACAATTATACCAGCCGAAGAAATCGATGAAGCTTCAAGTTTTATTATTACTGATCGTCAACATAAAACACCACTGCTTTAATATACCATTTAATGACTAGGGGAAATGTGGGATAGTTGATCAGCGGGGATACATGATCACATTAGTTTTTACTTAATATATTGGCAATTTGCGCCCGCTGTCACGCTAGCGTGGTAATGTTTACATTATCGCAACACTTCACGTTGCAGTTTTCTTTTGGGAGCATAGAATAATGTTGTTATAAGCTTCGATCTTATTTGCAGCCAAAAAGTAAATATTTCGGTCTGCTTGTTCTTCCTCCTTTTCGAGTAAATGTTGCATTTTCAACGATTTGAAATATACCAAGTAAAAACGGCAATTTCGAGTCAATTAATGGTATTTATTGATTTATCTAAATATTTAAGGTAAGTTTAATTTTTCATCTTTTTCAAATCGAGTGCATTGAGGGATACATGATCAGTGTGTGAGGTGGGATACTTGGAGAGCTGAAAATGCTCCAATAAAGAACCATACAACGGCTAATGAAACAGAAAAATACGGCAAAGAAAGTGAGAAGGAAAGTCTTTTCTTTATCATCATCTTAATCAGATGATATCTAAGTGAAATGTTTTTTAAGAATGCATTTATGTTGTTTTATGTCATAGAGTTTAATTCTTCGGTTTCATTTTTTCAGTAATTCCTTCAAGTTTGTTATAGTTTACTTTCTTTTTATGATATTCCCTTTATTTCATGTTATTGACGAAGATAATAAATATTTTTTAGAAAGTTAATGTGTTATTTACTCTGAAAGTTCACTGATCAAGTCTCCCTAACCGTTTGATCAAGTCTCCCCTTCAGTGGGGGATACTTGTGCATAACGTCACTGCCAGAAAATGTTGAAATTCTGTTATTAAAATTAGTTTTCAGCTCTCAAATTTGTCAAAGTATATTGAGAATACTCTAAGAATCACAACTTACATAATTAAATAGAAACAAAGTAAACCATTATTATTATTTCAATAAAAAAGCAAAACTGTGATCAACTATCCCACCTTTCCCCTATATACTCCAAAACAAAACGTGATTAAAATCATTTCGTTCGCCCTTTCACTCCAAGCTTCTACCTACGTCAACTTTCTCCCCAGATTTCAGTAAACTTCTGACCGACAAACGTGTAATAATTTCTTGGCACCCCCGCTAATTTAATCCTCGCGGTCAGTAACGAATTATTTTCAGTTAATATTTAGCCACGCATCTGATCCACCGTTCGCTCGTCAGCTTACCACGTCGCGACGTGGGGCAAACGCGGACAAAAAGCGGGCAAAATTCAATATTTTTTAAACTAATGATCCTATCGACATGCAATTCTTTCTTTCGATTCAGAATGAATTTTTACCAATATTTACCTTTTACCATTTGGTCGTCTATAGGACTTTGGGACAGCAAAAGTTAAAAATAAGTAAACCTTTTTTTTTACTTTATTTATACAAAAAATAATTATCTTCAAATATTAATAATCCTCCACAACAACACCTTAACTAATTAAATTAATAATTCCAGAGCTGCGCCACGCGCTACGCCTTGACCAGCGCTCATCGGCATCCCATATAAATTCCAATAACTACCGAATGCGCAAGAGAACGCAAATAAATTTTTAGGTATATATTCTCTGATACTTCCCGGTATTAAATCCATTAACGGCAACTTAAAGCGAGATAACGCGTTAGTTATTCAGTTTTTTTACGGTTTTGGTCATTTAATGACCTTTATGCGGCGGCTACTGTTACAAAACGATACTCTTATAGTATAAAGGTGCGGGTTGCAAAATATTGACCAACTAGATAGGCTGTAACAAGCTTTAAATAATAATTAAGGACAAAATAAATTATAGCCACAAAGGAAAATTTTGATAATTTTAGCTTTATAAACATTTTGCTTTTGGAAAAAGGGAAGAGGTTTTGATTCTTTGCCTATTTACGGATAAAATACAATAATAATTTTTTCCAGATACGAACTTTAAATTTTGCATTTTTGTCCGCGGTTTGCCCCACTGTGCGTCGTCGTCTCATAATCGCGTTCCTGCCGCGTAAAGGCCCGTGAAAGATTAGCATCCTAGAATCTCCTTGGTAAGACCAATAAAACGGCGATATGTTGTGTGGCCGCAAGCCCGTCGTCGGCCGTTCCGCGACGTCGCTGAGTCACGTGTACCCTATCTTTTTGCGGTGGCGTGGAAAGGTAGGACTCCTGGCCCCCCTCGTCAGGTATCGAGCCAGCCGCGACAACCTTCGCCAATCAAAACGAAAGCATCGCGTCCGCGCGGCTGTAATTATGGGCAGGACGTTAGGCGGCGGAATTCTCCTTCGCGGAAACACACACTCTGCCTGTGCTGTGCTAACGAAGTGGCAGTGAAAAACGATGAGAACGGCATAGAACCATCGCTCGGCTCGCGTGCAAGCATTCTACTATGTGTAAAGTTTGCTCGGAGCGCGGGGCATATATGCTCTCCGCCTTCTGCCGAGAGAGATGTTTCCCGCGAAAGTAGCCGGCTGTTTGCCTGCCAGGTAACGATGCCCGATTTCCGCGCATTTAGAACACGATGTCGCGGGGCCCCCGCGGTTTCTTTTCGCCGTGGCCAGGCCCTCGGAGGGGCCCGGAATATCCTTTCAGCCCGCTGCGACTTCTTTGGGTCACTGGCACGTGTTCGTTTCCCCCTGCTACCTGCGCGAAGCGAATTACCGCACGCTGTTTCGCCCATTAATGCGGCAGCGTATTTTCTAACAATCGCGACGATGGTATCTGCAAAATCATGCCACATGCTTTGTAGATATTAGGGGAAAGGTGGGATAGTTGATCACAGTTTTGCTTTTTTATTGAAATAATAATAATGGTTTGCTTTGTTTCTATTTAATTATGTAAGTTGTGATTCTTAGAGTATTCGCAATATACTTTGACAAAGTTGAGAGCTGAAAACTAATTTTAATGACAGAATTTCAACATTTTCTGGCAGTGACGTTATGCACAAGTATCCCCCACTGAAGGGGAGACTTGATCAGTGAACTTTCAGAGTAAATAACACATTAACTTTCTAAAAAATATTTATTATCTTCGTCAATAACATGAAATAAAGGGAATATCATAGAAAAGAAAGTAAACTATAACAAACTTGAAGGAATTACTGAAAAAATGAAACCGAAGAATTAAACTCTATGACATAAAGCAACATAAATGCATTCTTAAAAGTCATTTCACTTAGATATCATCTGATTAAGATGATGATAAAGAAAAGATTTTCCTTCTCACTTTCTTTGCCGTATTTTTCTGTTTCATTAGCCGTTCTATGGTTCTTTATTGGAGCATTTTCAGCTGTTCAAGTATCCCACCTCACACACTGATCATGTATCCCTCAATGCACTCGATTTGAAAAAGATGAAAAATTAAACTTACCTTAAATATTTAGATAAATCAATAAATACCATTAATTGACTCGAAATTGCCGTTTTTACTTGGTATATTTCAAATCGTTGAAAATCCAACATTTACTCGAAAAGGAGGAAGAACAAGCAGACCGAAATATTTACTTTTTGGCTGCAAATAAGATCGAAGCTTATAACAACATTATTCTATGCTCCCAAAAGAAAACTGCAACGTGAAGTGTTGCGATGATGTAAACATTACCACGCTAGCGTGACAGCAGGCACAAATTGCCAATATATTAAGTAAAAAACTGATGTGATCATGTATCCCCGCTGATCAACTATCCCACCTTTCCCCTACAGTTTTATTACGTCGGCCGTTCACGTTGTACGTATTTGGTCGTCGGTGATTGTAGGCGATTTCGTGGACGTGTCGAAAATGAGTAAGAGATATTTGGTGGAATTTAATCTACGTAGGGTAGATGTCCCAATTACTGCCACCTTAAGATTATAACTGAACTTCATTTAATCATTTCACGTGTTGTTTAACCTAAAAATCGTCTCCGATTGAAACATAATATTATTTAACATCTATTTAATTAAAAAAAATAGTTTTATGAATTAAATATGAAGAATTTATTAATAATTAATTAAAATTCGCGAGGGACCCTAGTGTACCTATAACTGTCACCTCAAAAATCGTCTTGTCCGTATGACTGCCACCCAATTACTGTCGGTCCTAATAACTGTGACCACATAACTATAGTTATAACTAAATATGACAGACCTACTAATTTTTAAATAATTTAACACATATACGTACCTTATATGTCTTATATCATATTATAATTTAATATATGTGTACATTTAATATATATCTGTAATTTAATATCACAGCATCACACGCTACACGTGATTTTGAGGATGAGAATTTGAACTTTGACAGATGACAGTTATGCGTACTTCACGTTTTTTTGTCCCGAATACTGCCAACAGTAATAGGGACAAGCCCAAAAATTTTGTCCCTAATGATGTCACCGTTAATTATTATAACTTAACAATAAATATTATGTATTTTATTCGTTACATCATTAAAGTAATTCTTCTAGACCGGAATAATTCATTTTATGCAATAGATAGTGGTTGAATAGTAAAATTGCGACCCTTTCTTTAGTACTATTTCGCCATCACTTCCTACTAACGTCGTCGCGTTTTTCACGCTCAAATGGCACTTTCATTTTTCAATATTATTTTTTAAGCACTAGGTACATATGAGTACATATATTTGTTTTATTTTTATGTAAATCAGAATCTCCGTTTCATAATAACATTTTTTTGTACATTTTGTTTCATATGTTACGTTTTTATTACATAAAATAAATAAAGTGGCAGTAATTGGGACACTGGCAGTAATTGGGACATCTACCCTATGCAGATTTATTTGACAGTTCTTTCGGATATTGGTTTAATCGTTTTGATTTGATAAAGGCCAGAAATTTTGTAGAGACAGAGCTGAGAAATGTTGGTCCCATGAATCCTCCATTTTGGAAGGGTTTTTAAATTTTCTCAGTATGTTGAGATTATTATAACACGTTCTGGTTTAATAACAAGGTAAGTTAGGCAACTCGAAAATTTTGCAACTTTTGTTTAAACTTCTTTTCGATATCTCTCACCGTTCACGAGATATTCCACGGGAAAGAAAATTCTGCATTTTTTCAAGGGGTGGTTTCACAAAAATTGCCAAAAATTGCATTATGGCGCCAAGGAAAATAGGGTTGCTTTACGGATGAACTACTCTACTTGCACACAAAGTTGCATAATTTTCTGAATTTCTATCTCTACCTTTAATTCACTTGTTTTCCGTTATTATGTAACATCGAGTTTCACGTGTTCCTAATGCAGTTTATTTCTCTTCTAATTGTAATAGCTTCTTTTCACATTTTTCTAATATTATTCTACTTTGATTCCCGGCATTTCTGTATCTATAATTTCGTTGTTTACAGTTTCGTCTGCTCTTTCTATACATACCTTCAGCTTCGAGAGTGTTATAAGTCAACGTCAAACGCTTTCAACCATTTTATAATCTTACCGACCGATTTGTATACAGGAAGAAATACGAGGCGGGCCGCTTTTCACCAAAAATTTACAACACACCTTTGAATTAGAACAAGTGTACCTTCGAGTACAGAATCCACGAGAATCCAGCGTTTCCTCTAGCCCTCCATTCACCGTGAATCGCCCCCGTACTTATTGCAAGCTCAATTAATCTCGCATATAATCTATTCAATGAAAACGACCGGGATTAATAAGGATGTTTCCTAGAGTTCATGAAAAGTGAATGAAACCGATTCCATTCATACGTAATGCTCGCGTTTCTCACGTAATCAGAGTCACGCATTCGTGGGAACAGTGTTACGATAAATTCGCCGGCACCATGCTTTGGAATTGCGCTAATTGATTCATTCAACCCTATCCTGCGAACTCAGGAAGGAGCGAGGGCACCGTAGGCTTGCCTTGTTCCCTTAGAAATCTTCAGAGCGATCGGCAGCAGCTTTGTAGAAATTTGATTCACAAAACCTTTAGCGGAGCCCATATTTGCAACATAGATGAAAGAACGTTTACACTTGTATATCTTTGTGTGCATCTTAAAATAACTTAAATACCGCACTCGACATGTTGGTATCGCCGATCTACACCGAGGAATCCCCTCATTCTATCTTACAAGGTACATAACGATACCGATCCATCTAATTGTAGATTAATTTTTATTACACCCCCGTTTCAAACACGTCCCCGTTCGTTCCACAGACATTAAGCGGCGAAGCTAGGGTTATTTCGTCTCGATTTTTAGGAATTTTTTGCAGAGACACCAATGCGCTAATCCCTTCGTAACTTTAAAGGTACTTTACTTAACATTATAACAAGTAAAAAAATGTTATAACAGTAAAATTGTAATAAATACAAAAGAAATAGGGGGTATCTGAAAAAGGGTTTTTTTTTCGAGATGCAAAACGGCGCCGCACAGTGGTCCGACGCATAGAGGAGAAAGTGTAAAAAACTCATAACTTCAGCATTTTTCAATATTTTTTAATTATTTCTGTTTCATATTCTGCCTCGATGTAATTTTGTTCACTAAAAAAGCTGTAGAGAATTAAAATATGTTTTTTTTTTGAATTTTTTTTTTGAATTTTTTAATTTATTTTTTAACTTACAATAATCGGTTTTTGAACGGATTTTGTACTTGTACAATGTTTAGACAAAGTTGTCGAAACAAAGTACGTAAAATGATCGTTTTAATTCTTCAATAAGCATTTTGCATACGGTACAGACGGTGATAGACGGTGATGGACGGTAAAATTTTTTAATGGGAATTGTACCTCAAAATATGTACTTTCAAACCTTTCAAGTGTCATTGCGGAGGTAGACGGAGGTAGGGGAGACCGGGGCAGGTTGTAACACGGGGTAAATTGTAGCATAAGTAAAATCTTTTGAACGACAAGTCTGGTAACCCACAGCGTGCGAGAGCTGCTTGACGATATTAGTACCGTCGGTTTTAGTGACACAAACGAACGTTATGTATTCATTTTGTGGTAATAGCCCAGAATTTTAGTATTTAGAGCACGTAAGTAAATGTTGTCTTAGCACTTTCATTTCAATTAACCGTCATTAGGAACCGTTTGAATTTTTGTTTCTTTGTCGCAAACGAATCAGTACATATTGGTTTATTATTATGTGTACGAATTTTAGTGATTTGATGTTTAGTTTCTCGTTTACTGAGATAAAACGCAAAAATTCGACCTCGGGGTAAATTGTAACATGTTACTATACTTACTCCGCTCAAATGGTGATAAAGCAAGCTATTTGCTGACACACCGGAAAAAGATGCTCTAGACGAACAACAGGACAATCGAGAATCCAAAAAAATAGAAAAGAAGTATGAAGGCAAAAGTAAAGAAAGCACAGAAGAAGATTTTGATAGAATCAGATGAATAAGCAATGATTGCTTAACTCGTGTATATCAAATGTTTAATAATGATCTGTGTTTTCATTTCTATTTTTTAGAAATGTTTATTTGTGTTCATATTTGTATTTAAATAAGTAAAACAGATGTGTTACAATTTACCCCGGACTGGGGCAGATTGTAACAAAGGTTCAGATTTGTTTAAGATGACGCTAGATGTCTAAGTGTCCAAGATTTTGTCACGTACTTTCACGCAATTAGTTCACCACATATGTAAGTAGTAAATCACGCAAATTATTTCCTGATTGAGGAAAACACTTTCGAGAAAACACTGTGAAAACTTTTTTTGGTACAATCTGCCCTGGTCTCCCCTACCTGAAAAAAATGGTGATTTCTAAAACACCTCGGTATTCTTTGAGATATTGCTATATTCTGACAACAGTTTCGATTCTGCCTCTTTTTGTCCTACACTATGTAAAAATGAGTAATAAAACTACTCCGGAAAAAACAGGTCCACTTAGTGATATGTAGAAATTTTGGCCGTACTTCTTTAGTGCGAGTTTTTCCGCACTTGTAATCGGTTTTAGAGGCTAAGTGACAGGAAATGACCAATACATAACCGATAAAAAAACATGTCTAAAAAACAATACGAAATTGTGACATGATTCTTTTAGGTTTTTTTCCGCCTTTAAACCACTATGCGCGGGTTGTAGCGTCTCTGGTAGTTATTTGAAACAGACCAATAATCTTTTTTTCAATTTATGTGCCAATTGCAAGAATACGAACCACAAATGGTGTAAAAAATTGCATATTTTAAAAATGGCGGAACTTCAAACACTTTCGCCAAAAATTCGCGTTTAATTTGTTTAAAAACAGTGGTTAAAATTAGCAATTCGGTTAAACATTGTGGTTCGTATTCTGAGGAATATTATAAACTAAAAGTGTTCGAAATTTGAAGTTGATTGGTCGAATAGTTGTTGAGTTATCCCCGGCGCCAATTTTGAAGACGTGGTTTCGAGAGAAACGCGTTTAAAATGCTAGCTCGCCAGGCTATACAGGGTGTCCGCGGGAAGACTGGACAGCTGAATATCTCCTAAAGTATTGGAGATAAAAAATTTAAAAAAATATGTAAATTAATGGTACGATGGGGCTGCTAGATTCGCCGGGACGGATTTTTTTTTCGATTATTATTTTAAAAGATGCGATGGTCAAGTTCGGTTCTTCAAATGGCACTAACTTTTCTGAAGTCCTGAGTTGATAGTGCGTTCCAAGACGAATTCAATAAGCTTTAATGTATACACTTGATTTCCACTGGTTTTTGAGATATTGCGCTTGCAAATTTGCTGATTTTCACTTGAAAAAAACCTCTGGAATAGCAAGGACCGGGGTCGGTCTTGCTGGCCCCACGGGTGGCAGTGCCTGCTGAAATAGATACCTACCTGCCAAAGGTCTACGCAGACCCAAGGCTGGACAATTCTTTTCCGTCAGAAATGCTACTTAGGTAGGTACATCTGCGGTATCGAGAAGCGCACCGTTACTTTTATTTTGCACTTGCTTCTACGCTCGGATGGCCGGTTATTTTGGGAGGGATGCAAGTTCGATTGTTTAGGTTAGGAGGTGTGAAAGTTGCTAGACTAAATTTCAACCATAGGGAGCAGATTGTATTAGAACCAATCGGATTTGCATCCCTCACAAACGGCTGCTCTCTTGAAGAGGCCCTCTTCACGGCAATGTCCCCTCCCCAATGCCCACCTTCTCTCGCGCGGAATACGCCAACGCATGCTTTAGGTTTTGATATTGAAGCTCGTGTTTATACTCGAGAGGACCACGCGTCGACAGCGGGCTACCCCTTTTCTTCCTGTGTCTCCCCACGAGGAGTATTGCCGATGGATTGTAGGAGCGTAGATGTCTGGATGCCAGTTATTGAATTCAGGAGACGATAGAAACACTTTATTACAAAACACACATGTACTATAATTATAGTAAATCGTATTCCTCTCGGGCAGGAGTACTGATAATGATCGAACTTGCGCCCCACTTCGCGCAGACCGATTACGCGGAGGGTAGTCGGGTGTCACACACTGCACAATTGATACAGGGTAACAATTCTGGAGCAACGCCCGTCAACGAGATGCGGCCTGGTACCCCGTGGAGAGGACAGCCTTCGCAGTGCCTCGCCCGATTTTTATGGCTTTTTCCGGAAAAAGGTACGAATCCTGGGCCGAACGTAACGAATTTGGGGTCGAGCCCCCGCAGTCGAGGGTGAAATATCCATTACAGCGTATTAAGAAATTCTTTTCTTCATCGTGTCGAAAGGGAAGTGACGCCAATGGATTCCTTATGTTTTTCTGATGAAAACCATATAAAATATCACGCAAATTGGAATACTTTGACACAAGCTATTTGTATTCCCTATGCAAAAGTTGTCCGATTTACACCACATTTGGCATGATCTTCATCGGAAACCTCCAAGGAATCCATCGGCGACACTTCCATATCCATACGATAAAGAATAAAGAATTATTATATTTCTTAAACAGATATTTCTGGAGCTACGCCCGTCACCCCGTGGCGAGGAACACACCCCGCAGTGCCCATCGAATTTTATGGCTTTTTCCGGAAAAAGGTACGAATCCTGGGCCGAACGTAACGAATTGAAGGGTTTCCACCCTCGAAGGGTTTGGAATATCATTAAGAAGTGAAAAATGTACAGGATTTCAAATGTTTGCTTCTTTTCTTCATCGTATCGAGAAGGAAGTGACGCCAATGGATTCCTTATGCTTTTCCGATGAAACTGACACCAAGAACGACGTAATTCGGAAAATAATGAAGCAAATGAACAATTCATTTCCATAACCTCAAGCTAATTTCGTTAATAATAGGCCGATTTACGTGAAATTTGGTATGATTTTCATCGGAAAAACACAAGGAATCCAGTGGTGCCACTATCATATCGATACGATAAAGAATAAAGAATTATTTTATTTCCTAAACAGATACAGGGTAATTCTGGAGGTACGCCCGTCACCCCGTGGCGAGGACAACACCCCGCAGTGCCCATCGAATTTTATGGCTTTTTCCGGAAAAAGGTGCGAATCCTGGGCCCAACGTAACGAATTGGGGTCGAGTCTCCGCAGTCGAGGGTGAAAATGTGAAATATTAATTTCAGCGTAGTAAGAAATGCTTCATTCTTTAATGCATCGATATGAAAGTGGCACCAATGGATTCCTTATGTTTTTCCGATGAAAATCATATGAAATTTCACGTAAATCGGCCTATTATTAACGAAATTAGCTTGAGGTTATGGAAATGAATTGTTCATTTTCATCATTATTTTCCGAATTACGTCGTTCTTGGTGTCAATTTTATCGGAAAAACATAAGGAATCCATTGGCGTCACTTCCCTCTCGATGCGATGAAGAATAGAAGCAAACATTTGAAATCCTGTACATTTTTCACTTCTTAATGATATTCCAAACCCTTCGAGGGTCGAAACCCTCCAATTCGTTACGTTGGGCCCAGGATTCGTACCTTTTTCCGGAAAAAGCCATAAAATTCGATGAGCACTGCGAGGTGTTGTCCTCGCCACGGGGTGACGGGCGTAGGTCCAGAATTATCTGTTTATGACATAAACTAATTCTTTATTCTTTATCGTATGGATATGGGAGTGTCGCCGATGGATTCCTTGGAGTTTTCCGATGAAAATCATTATAAATGTCGTGTAAATCGGGCAACTTTTGCATATGGAATACAAATAGCTTGTGTCAAAGTAATCCGATTAGCGTGATATTTGGTATGATTTTCATCAGAAAAACATAAGGAATCCATTGGCGTCACTTCCCTTTCGACACGATGAAGAAAAGAATTTCTTAATACGCTGTAATGGATATTGCACCCTCGACTGCGAAGACTCGACCCCAATTCGTTACGTTGGGCCCAGGATTCGCACCTTTTTCCGGAAAAAGCCATAAAATTCGATGGGCACTGCGGGATGTTGTCCTCGCCACGGGGTGACGGGCGTACCTCCAGAATTACCCTGTATCTGTTTAGGAAATAAAATAATTCTTTATTCTTTATCGTATCGATATGATAGTGGCACCACTGGATTCCTTGTGTTTTTCCGATGAAAATCATACCAAATTTCACGTAAATCGGCCTATTATTAACGAAATTAGCTTGAGGTTATGGAAATGAATTGTTCATTTGCTTCATTATTTTCCGAATTACGTCGTTCTTGGTGTCAGTTTCATCGGAAAAGCATAAGGAATCCATTGGCGTCACTTCCTTCTCGATACGATGAAGAAAAGAAGCAAACATTTGAAATCCTGTACATTTTTCACTTCTTAATGATATTCCAAACCCTTCGAGGGTGGAAACCCTTCAATTCGTTACGTTCGGCCCAGGATTCGTACCTTTTTCCGGAAAAAGCCATAAAATTCGATGGGCACTGCGGGGTGTGTTCCTCGCCACGGGGTGACGGGCGTAGCTCCAGAAATATCTGTTTAAGAAATATAATAATTCTTTATTCTTTATCGTATGGATATGGAAGTGTCGCCGATGGATTCCTTGGAGGTTTCCGATGAAGATCATGCCAAATGTGGTGTAAATCGGACAACTTTTGCATAGGGAATACAAATAGCTTGTGTCAAAGTAGTCCAATTTGCGTGATATTTTATATGGTTTTCATCAGAAAAACATAAGGAATCCATTGGCGTCACTTCCCTTTCGACACGATGAAGAAAAGAATTTCTTAATACGCTGTAATGGATATTTCACCCTCGACTGCGGGGGCTCGACCCCAAATTCGTTACGTTCGGCCCAGGATTCGTACCTTTTTCCGGAAAAAGCCATAAAAATCGGGCGAGGCACTGCGAAGGCTGTCCTCTCCACGGGGTACCAGGCCGCATCTCGTTGACGGGCGTTGCTCCAGAATTGTTACCCTGTATCAATTGTGCAGTGTGTGACACCCGACTACCCTCCGCGTAATCGGTCTGCGCGAAGTGGGGCGCAAGTTCGATCATTATCAGTACTCCTGCCCGAGAGGAATACGATTTACTATAATTATAGTACATGTGTGTTTTGTAATAAAGTGTTTCTATCGTCTCCTGAATTCAATAACTGGCATCCAGACATCTACGCTCCTACAATCCATCGGCAATACTCCTCGTGGGGAGACACAGGAAGAAAAGGGGTAGCCCGCTGTCGACGCGTGGTCCTCTCGAGTATAAACACGAGCTTCAATATCAAAACCTAAAGCATGCGTTGGCGTATTCCGCGCGAGAGAAGGTGGGCATTGGGGAGGGGACATTGCCGTGAAGAGGGCCTCTTCAAGAGAGCAGCCGTTTGTGAGGGATGCAAATCCGATTGGTTCTAATACAATCTGCTCCCTATGGTTGAAATTTAGTCTAGCAACTTTCACACCTCCTAACCTAAACAATCGAACTTGCATCCCTCCCAAAATAACCGGCCATCCGAGCGTAGAAGCAAGTGCAAAATAAAAGTAACGGTGCGCTTCTCGATACCGCAGATGTACCTACCTAAGTAGCATTTCTGACGGAAAAGAATTGTCCAGCCTTGGGTCTGCGTAGACCTTTGGCAGGTAGGTATCTATTTCAGCAGGCACTGCCACCCGTGGGGCCAGCAAGACCGACCCCGGTCCTTGCTATTCCAGAGGTTTTTTTCAAGTGAAAATCAGCAAATTTGCAAGCGCAATATCTCAAAAACCAGTGGAAATCAAGTGTATACATTAAAGCTTATTGAATTCGTCTTGGAACGCACTATCAACTCAGGACTTCAGAAAAGTTAGTGCCATTTGAAGAACCGAACTTGACCATCGCATCTTTTAAAATAATAATCGAAAAAAAAATCCGTCCCGGCGAATCTAGCAGCCCCATCGTACCATTAATTTACATATTTTTTTAAATTTTTTATCTCCAATACTTTAGGAGATATTCAGCTGTCCAGTCTTCCCGCGGACACCCTGTATTATCAATGCGGAGTTGAATTTCGGCCTATAGCATCGAGAATATATGTTTGAAATGAATATATTTTTCGCTCGATTTATACGGTCTTCTTCCCTTAACAAGCCCCACACGCAGGATTTCCCTACCAGGGCCCATTCAATTCTCAGAAGCAACATCGCCCGATTCAGAATTGCTACCTTCAGCTCCGAATCACGAATGCAAGTGCCAACCACGCCTACTCCCAAGCCTCTACCGTTCCGCTGAAAGCAAAAAGCCCGACGTCATCGTTAAGGACAGGTCCAGGAAGAGAACACAACCAGACTACCGGGATACGCGCCGCGCCATCGAATCGAGTACAATCAGAAATACGTACGAACTCTTGCGCGCGGAATATTATCAATCACAGCACGCCTGTAAGCTTGTTATGTACACAATGCGCTCCGGCTTACAACGTACAGTTACACATACGACATGTTAATTCACCTTCAATCTACCATCGGGTCTATCCCCGCGACATTAATTTATCGCGGCGAGTAACGACCGCATACAATCGCCAGACAGCGCGTCACGAAATTATTACAACTCGCGCCTGTGCCCCGGCAGCAGTTACAGGCGCGCATTCAACGGAGATCCAGCTCGCGCGCGGTTTAAAAACCAGCGCGAGCCCCGCCGGCTGTAAAACTGGGGTCGCTGGTTGCTTCCAAGAAGGTTGCCACCTTCTTCTTCCCTGCTTCTATCGACTTTAATTGAGCGCTCGTACAGCTGGGCATATCCACCGGTTCCCTACTTCGCCGTGTTCCCTTCACCGCGCTCAGCCCCGCCGCTGGTCCACCCTGGATTGAGCTCTGCGAAAGGGTTTATGCCTTTATTCCAGGTATGCGTCTGGTACACGTCTTACGCTGCCGCTGCTGGCTCGTCGTGAAAAAGGACGGTATCAGCTGTATTTCGTGAATCTCGGCCTCCGCCTTCCGAGAACCGCCCGTCAGGGGTGCGCGCACGTTGTTCCGGCGAGCGGGCGCGTGGAGGGTCTTGAGGCGCTTAAAATGGAGCCGGTGCTCCGCTACCTCCCCATTGTCGGCGTGCACGTTTATGGAAATACAGCTATTTGCTTCTAATTCTGAGCGTGTTGATGGAGACAAATGTCGGCTTTGGGGTATGTGAACGAGATCAGCGAACTTTGGCGGGATTCGGGTCTGGGTTAGGGATTTGTGAACATTTTATTACGCTCTGCGAGGGTTATGAAGAATGTAGGAATATGTTTCGGTAATACAAATCAAGAATTTAGATTCTGATTTTATAAAAAAAAATTTTTTTTTTTGAAAATAGGTTCATCTGGATTAGCTAGGCATAATGAGCTGGGACACATTTCGTCACCTCGGAGTTTACCGTTCGACAGTGTTTAGGCGACAGACAAACATATAAACAATTTCTGCTTTATATATATTAAGATTAGTTTATAAATGAAGGCCAGGTGTTTGATCTGTATCTGTTAAAATTTATAGTGAAAGTGTGTTTACTACTTACAAGGGAAGTTCGGCAACTGGATAATTCAAAAAATCGGAATGTAGCTCAAGCGATGCTAACAACGTAACTATTTTATGCCCGTATTTTAAGGCCCTAAGGGTGAAAACACCCTCCCGGAAAAATTGCGAGTTCTCGGATTACCTATCGCGAATATCCACGAAACTGTAAAATAGGTATCTCAAAAAGAAGTTAAATTCAAAGTTCTATTGTTTTTTATGCCCCATAAAACTGCGAAAAAGAATTTTCGAGGCAAATTATTTTTTCAAAATTCACCCCCACGACCCTTTTCTCCGACAAATCACCATATTGTAGAATATCGAAAGCCATAAAACTTTAAATTTGCCTTTTTTCGAATTCACAATAACATGAAAACTCACCATTTCTTTGAGGGGGTGCCGGGTGTTTTACTGTAGAAACAAAAAATAGTTACATTATTATCATCACTTGAGCTACATCTCTGCAAAGTTTCAGATTTTTTAAATTATCCATTCACCCAACTTCCCCTGTCACCCATACAGCACACCTCGTTGCAGCAGTATTGCAGGGACGTTGCTGCAATATTACGTTGTTGCAGGTTGCATTGCAATATTGTAGGAACGTTCCTGCAATATTGTCGTGCATTATTGGAGTGGCAATGATCCTACAATATTGCAGCAATATTGCAATTTCGTTGCCGTGCAATGTTCCGTTCGCAACGATGGTACAATATTGCTGCAATATTGTACGATCGTTGCCGTGCAATGTTCCATTGGCAACGATCCTACAATATTTCTGCAATATTGCGCGCACATCGACGTGCAATGTTCCAGTGGCAACGGTCCTACAATATTTCTGCAATATTGCGCGCACATCGTCGTGCAATATTGTAGTGAAAACTTGTGGAAACATTACAACAATATTCTGAAGCAACTATGACTTTGTCAAAAATTTTCGAAATATGTACATGACGTCGAGTGGATTCTACGGCGTGTTTCATTTAACTGGATACGCACCGCTGTATTGCCGAAGAGTTGCAGGATCATTGCCACAATTTTGCCGTTTCGTTGCAGGACTACATATTCGTAATGTTGCCGCAACTTTGCAAAAATACACACCTGCAATATTGCGAAGGCGGACATAGGACTGAACCTGCAACGTCTCTGTAATGTTATGTTGCAACATTGCCATCTTGCACCGCATCATTGCAGAGACGTTGCTGCAATGTTATGGTGCTGTGTGGGCAGTAGTATTTATAATCCTACTGTACAATACCACGAATCAGTAATTTGTCGCGTAGCAGAAATAGTAACAATAATAATAATACCGAAACGCATCCGCGCGAAGCTGACAGAGGAGGCAAGAAATTTACCCGCGCTCCCTTCGGAACAAATAGGTTTACACCCTGAATCATCTTCAGTGCGAGCACCCGGCGTTAGAACTCTGTGTATTTATATAGTTGCTTTCAAACACGGCCAGATGAGTGCGCAACTTCCTTTCATGTTGTTTGTTTCCGACAGCAAGCGTTAGTCAGCGCAAGGATAGGCACCATCACGTGCACCGTCTCATTAGAACTGATCCTTTTCAAGAGCCCCAAGCGTGCCCCGCGATCGCAATTGTGTAACGCAACGGATTCGGAACGAAAGGGGCAGGTTTTCGTAGGCGTGCAACGTGGGAGGCGAGACACAGGCGCGAACAGGATCATCGGGGATCTTCTTTCTTGTTTATGCGCGTCGCGGGGAGGAAGGCCGAGCGTTGAAAACGCGACGATAAAAGCGGGTTGCAGACAGATCGCCGCCGCACTGTGGATACGCTTTTATAGCCTGACGTTCCCTGTGACGAGGATCCTTTAAACGGCGCATTATGCAATTATACAACGGCGCCGTAACGTTCCTACGTGTCGAGGGAGTGCATAAGTTGATTTTATTTTTTGCCCATGCTGACAGAGGTTGCAACATGTGGTCTCTGCTTTGTGAATAGGCCTCTGCGATTCCGCACGCACTCTGGGTTACAAAAAGGTGTAGGGACGAAGATTGTTGATGAATGTAGCTCTCATGCGAAGCCTCCTTTTGTAAGAAAGTCTACTTGGGATGTTTGCCGAGGGTGACATTTTTTATGACAGTGTCTCAGCGGTCCTTCGTGTGTTGTTATTCGTACAGGGTGCTCTGAAATGATTGGACATTTCGAAATATGCGAACTCCGTGTGCCAAGGAAATAACTGGAGAAGGGTTCACACGCGCCATCGCACGGTCGCCCGCCTTTAAGGGGTTAGGCCACCTAGGACGGAGCAAAATTGCAGTCATTTTCGGCATTTTTTTTTTTAGGAAGATAATAAAATAAACAGAAAATTTAATATGAAGCCTGTTATTATACAAATCTCGCCGGAAAAAAATCGTATTTTTTTTCTTACAAAATGGCGGCGGTAGAGCCGTGATAAGCAAGATCTTGTGGAGCGACGTTTTCCACGGTGTTCAATCTCACGGCTATACCGTTTGACTTAGAACAAAAAACCAAAAAGATTTATTTTCTGCATGCCTAAAACTATGGAAGTACGTAGGGAAATCCAGAAACATTAATTTGTCTCGAAATGGTGACCATGGAGAGAAAAAGTGCATTTTTTTTTTTATAAAAGTGTCGATTGCACAGAACATATTCAAGATATCGCAAAACCGCTACGTACTTCCATAGTTTTAGGCATGCAGAAAATAAAGCTTTTTGGTTTTTTGTTCTAAGTCAAACGGTATAGCCGTGAGATTGAACACCGTGGAAAACGTCGCTCCACAAGATCTTGCGTATCACGGCTCTACCGCCGCCATTTTGTAAGAAAAAAAATACGATTTTTTTCCGGCGACAGTTGTATAATAACAGGCTTCATATTAAATTTTCTGTTTATTTTATTATCTTCCTAAAAAAAATGCCGAAAATGACTGCAATTTTGCTCCGTCCAAGGTGGCCTAACCCCTTAAACGGCGCGCGCTCATAACCTCAAAAAACGATGTTTCGTACAATCCAGAGATTGCTGCGAAAATAAAATATATTTGAATTAAGGTGAAACTGAGCCGCTACATTTCCAATTCACTGGGCAAAATTCTCCGTCCGAATTAGGTTATTCAATTTATTGTGTAATACTACCCATACAGCACACCTCGTTGCAGCAGTATTGCAGGGACGTTGCTGCAATGTTACGTTGTTGCAGGTTGCATTGCAATATTGTAGGAACGTTCCTGCAATATTGTCGTGCATTATTGGGGTGGCAATGATCCTACAATATTGCAGCAATATTGTAATTTCGTTGCCGTGCAATGTTCCATTGGCAACGATCCTGCAATATTGCTGCAATATTGCGCCCACATCGTCGTGCAATGTTCCAGTGGCAACAGTCCTACAATATTTCTGCAATATTGGGCGCACATCGTCGTGCAATGTTCCAGTGGCAACGATCCTACAATATTGCAAGAACGTTGCCGTGCAATGTTCCATTGGCAACGATCCTACAATATTTCTGCAATATTGCGCGCACATCGACGTGCAATGTTCCAGTGGCAACGGTCCTACAATATTTCTGCAATATTGCGCGCACATCGACGTGCAATGTTCCAGTGGCAACGGTCCTACAATATTTCTGCAATATTGCGCGCACATCGTCGTGCAATACTGTAGTGAAAACTTGTGAAAATATTACAACAATATTCTGAAGCAACTATGACTTTGTCAAAAATTTTCGAAATATGTACATGACGTCGAGTGGATTCTACGGCGTGTTTCATTTAACTGGATACGCACCGCAATATTGCCGAAGAGTTGCAGGATCATTGCCACAATTTTGCCGTTTCGTTGCAGAATCATTGCCGGAACGTTGCAGGACTACGTATTCGTAATGTTGCCGCAACTTTGCAAAAATACACACCTGCAATATTGCGAAGGCGGACATAGGACTGAACCTGCAACGTATCTGCAATGTTATGTTGCAACATTGCCATCTTGCACCGTATCATTGCAGAGACGTTGCTGCAATGTTATGGTGCTGTGTGGGTATGGGACTCCCCACGTGGAAACTTTTAATACAAATGTAACTATCAATCGTCTGCGAACTGGAGATAATAAATTTCTGTGCCGATTTAACAGCGTCTACTTCGTGTAATTTCGCGAAAGAAGAGAAGAATATTAAAAGCCATAAACGGCAACCAGAAGCGTAACTTGAACTCTCCCTAGGTGGTGGGCGATTGAGAAAGAAGATCCACTGGATCGTTTAATGTTCCTCACGTAAGAAACGCGGACTCGCCCCTACACTTTCCACCAACTTCTCGAGACGTTAGATTATCGTATACTTCGGCTCCCTCTTCTCTCTCCCTTGTCCTCTCTCCTGCCCACCCCCGCGGACGCGGGAAAAGTTCTTCCTCAGCTCGTATAACGTAGGTGGGTGCTGTGTTCTCCTACCTGTGTTCCTTTCACGTTAGAGCCCTCCTGACTAAACTTCCGGGCCATTAATTTACATTAGGACATTTTTCAAGAGCCCCCGACGACCGTGTACCTTAAAATTGGCGAACTCCACTTTTTCATGGCGGCCCCTTTACGGGGGAAAGAGCTCTCGAGTTGTTCGTGCCTCCCTTGTCGACGCCACGCTTCAATTCTTCGCCATTAAACGGCGAAGACGAAAGGTTAGACCGTACATCCGCTATTGCTCTATTAGTCTTACATTTCGGCCTTTTAGAGTTTAAAGGTGTCGAGGGACCAATCGTTTCTCGCGGAAGTGGTGAACTCCTTTGTAAATAATTTAGGGTAATCGCTAGCTGTGCTTGTAATTTATGTGTAAAATATATTGGTAAACTTTAACGAAGTCTGTTAACGGGAAAGATTGTGCAAGCGAGCGTGTGTTTGAAGATGATAACGAAAGCGTTTTATTTAAATAACTAGCAAATATACCCGCGCTGCGCTTCGGGCCTAAGAGATATTAAGGACCCCATGAAAACACGGTTGACCCCTTTTCACCCCCTTAGGGGTTGATCAGTGCAAAATCCTGAAATTGTTTTTTACGGATTTGTGTCTACTGCTGTGTCCCACCTGCGAGAAGCGCTCGGCCCGGTCGCCACCTGGCGGTGGCGTCGCGTACTATCCATCGCGACCCAGCCGAGTCATCTTCTTTATTAAGACATGCAACTGACGATGTGACCCTCAAGCATCCCCATCACTGTGCGGGAACGGTAGGCGCCATTTAAGATAAGGTCTATCTGCCTCGCTTCACTATTTCGCTTATTACTCAGTCCCATTTAGTATTATCGAGATGATATATATAGCCTTAAACCTTCCCTGAGAATTGTACTACACGCTAAAACAAGCAGCGTCGAAATTGATCTATTAGTTCCTGAGTTGTGAGGGAGCAGGAAAACATACGTTTTCGTTTATATATGTAGAGAAGAGAAAAGAAGAGAAGATAGAGATGACGTTATAAACTGGTACTTTAGAAATAATTTATTTGCCAACAATTTTTCATTTGAACGCTTTATTAAGACACAATTCGATTGCTCATGACGAATCAAATTGCTAATTGCTGTGTCCTTCGCTACACTATGTAATGCTTCTGCGTAATTAATTTACGATAGACACATGGCAAATTGTCAATCGTCATTGGAAAGATAGTTGGTCGGCGATAAATGTTAATTGCTGAATAAATCGCAATTAATGTTACAATATTATATAAACTAGTCCGCGGCGTAATCGAGTATCTGTTACTTCAATTGTCAGATTTTATGCATCACGTTTTAATGTTGCGTTTGCGATGCGGGTATCCCTGTCACGATGACAAAATGACCATTGCAGATTGTGCTTAGGTTATCTTCCGAAACGTCAATCGATATTAACATGCAAATTGACACACAATATTAAATCGTATTTACGCAGTTGATAGAACCCATGCTACTCCCCAGCCGACGATTGTACGTGTATTATCAACGAAAACGCTCCATTCGTGCCCACGATAATTCTGTATATTTACCGGAATTACGCGAGGCGACATGAATTTCTGTTGTTTATGATATAAACAAAGAAAACACTGCTGTTCCTTTCTTCTTTTCTCTATTCTTCCAGAAATGTGGAATAACATTCTCCTACTTCTTCCCAAGACAGATGATTTAAATTCTTGTGCAATTAGCAAATAAACTACGTACTTCGAGAGGCGAAGGAAAAATTAGAAGAACCCAGATTCGTATCTTCCACTTTCTATATTCTATAGAAAATAGATTTTCTAACTGCTATTAATTCAGGTGTTCTCAAACATTCTCAAACCGAGAAAATTTTGCAAAGTAGCGGGGAAATCATTGGAGGCCTAATAAAGCAAATTATATTATTTATTTATCATTTAAAAGTAGACAAAAATTCTACATGTAATCCATTTATTCAAAACTGAAATACTTGGGGATACGATGTGACTCGAAGACCAACGGCGACAGCCTCGGTAATTATTTCAAAAGGCTACAAGATTCCTGCGCACTGTTGCCTGCAGCAGAAGATTATCTACCACCTAGGGAACAGCTTAAGACACTTGCTTTGATATTATTCAAAGAAATGTAGCAGTCAGACAGTGGAATTCGAATCCAGCGCGACCTTGCGCAACGATCCCGCTTCCCGAGATTAGAGGAGCTGCAGAAAATAGCTGTCGAGTTAAGGCTGTGTGGCGTGATAACTCGCGTACGCAATGTTCAGTCGTATCAGTCGTATGGTCTAACAATTACTAATGAGCCCAGCCCTCCCGTTTCTCTCACATACGTTTGGAATGTAAAAGATTCTCATGCCGTATGAACATCTTTGATTCGATCACTTCGCGGGCGCCGAGGAGCAGGCAGCTTTTAAGCAATTACTAATTAAATACGCGGATAAGTTATTAAGTCGTCAGTGCATGTTAAGCAAGTTTGATAGACACGATAGTGCGCGCAGCGCACCGCGTCCAGACAAAAGAGCAGTTCGCATGAAAATGTATCGAGGGCTCTTTGTTGCAACGAGTGCGCATTCAATAGAATTTCGAAGCCAGCCCTTTCGCAAACGGAAGCTTCTCATTCAGAAGATTTATTCTGTGATTTCAATTGTTAGTTTCGAATGAGGAGCCGTCTTCTTTTCAGATTGTATTACGAAGCATATCGACCTTCGTTGCACATGATTCTTTAGAATTGCGCCGCTCATTGGGAACGTCGTTTGTGGTATAACTTCATTCACTTACAAAAATTCAATAGGAACAGTTATTAGTATCGTTATAAAGAATAAATTGTTAAAAAGTTGCATTACTTGTAACTTCTGTCTCGAAACAGTGGAATGAAATGTATGAAATCAAATTTAAAGTAAAGCGACGACTGGTTCAGTCAATTTTTAAAATGAAAACTATTCTATCGTAGAGTAACTGTAATATTTCTATTGAAGAAGTTGTAGGTGCTATATTCAAATCAACAATTGACACGCATCACGTTAACTAGCGAAAGCAAAACGTGCTGCCCTTTCTATTGCATTTTTTATGAACCTTCTACGATGATTCCTTCGTTTTCCAGAAGCAATTAAAGTGAAAAGGACGAGTTTTGCTTCAAAGTCGAATAACGGCGAAAAAAAAAATCGCACAACCACCACTCAACACTGATTTTACACAGGAAAGTAGTCGCTTTCGACTGATATAAATGTAACTTGTTTAAAAATTTTCATTCGCCTCGTGGGAAATCGCAGAGTTGATGAAATAATTTTAAAATTGACAAAGTGCCCTTTATGTCGCTATAATTTTTCCGAAAAGCAATACAGCTAAAATCTGAGGGGAAAAATAGCTAAAAGTAGAGATTCTAAACTCTCAAACGATGTTTTGAAAATATCGATATGACCATTTTTGCTGGAGTTCCTAGAGGTGATCCTCTTCAATTATTTTTAGGGGTGCAGCTGGCACTGCAGAAAGCACTTTTTTTACAATTTCTTATTTTTCTTTCACCACAACACCGCAAAGCCCAGTAGTTGAACTACACATTTTACATCTGGCAACACCACAAAGTGTGACAAAGGGCTGAGTTTTAGGTGCTTCCCTAAAATTTTGACAAGGGGTAGGTAAGTATATTTTCCCGGTTTATAACTGAGTGATTTCATCGAAATACAGATTTACTGATTGTTGTAGTTATTTAATAGCGAATGAAATAGTGTGTTTAAACATTTTAAACTCCGTTTTTAACTACATATGGTTTTTTACATAACCTCAAATTCTAGGGCGCCAATGATTGTACTTGTATGCCTGTCTTTGTTTCTCATTGAATATTTGTAAAATAAAAGTACTTAATAGGTGCTCAAGATATTTTATTTTAATGAGACATCTATAAGCATTGATAATAACTGAAAATTAAGGGCATATAAAAACTTCACGAAAAAATATAGACATTCCAATTGAGATTTCCGCTTACTAGGAACACTATTCGGTTGATGATGGAATCGCGCTGATTTTTTTATGTAGATCGAAAGTATATGTCACCACGGTCACAAAAATGTAAATTAAAGATGCTCCCAAAAGCTGGTCTGACCTTGAAAAATCAACAAAGGTGGAACAGGGGAAAGAAGAAAAATGAAGGAAAGAGAATGACAACATCGTCTGTTGAAATTTAATTATCTCTATTATATAAAATACATTATATTAAATGAATGATAATAGATAAATTATAGATAACAATTAGAAAAAAATTAATGATAATACTATTGAAATCACAACAGTGGGTAATTAACCATTACATTTATGATAATCTTTTCGACAAGGTTTAAAAAAGTGATTGAAGTGAAAATTATTATTGCTTCAATCACTTTTTTAAACCTTCTTGTCGAAAAGATTATCATAAATGCAATGGTTAATTACCCACTGTTGTGATTTCAATAGTATTACCATTAATTTTATTTATTATCATTAATTTGTTTCTAACTGTTATCTATCATTAATCTATTATCATTAATTTAATATAATGTATTTTCATATAATAGAGATAATTAAATTTCAACAGACGGTGTTGTCATTCTCTTTCCCTCATTTTTCTTCTTTCCCCTGTTCCACCTTTGTTGATTTTTCAAGGTCAGACCAGCCTTTGGGAGCATCATTAATTTACATTTTTGTGACCGTGGTGACATATACTTTCGATCTATATAAAAAAATCTGCGCGATTCCATCATCAACCGAATAGTGTTCCTAGTTAGGGTGCCAATCATTGTACAGTTTACTGCTATTACTTATTACAGTAATTCGTCGTAATAGTCCCGACGAACGGGGCTGGCGGCGGGACAACAACGCGATGCGGACACTATTCGTAGCTGGCGACAACTTCGTGTCGACTCTTTTGTTCTCTCTCGCACGTTCTCGGATTCTCTCACTCTCGACCAGGGTTGCCAGGCGTACTGAATAAATGGCGGTGTGCTGACGTATATGACGTCATACGGTGTAGGAGAAGGGAACACCTACAGCAATAACGGTGTATTTGTGTTGGTGACTTCGTGACGTCATGCCAACCGACACCAGCGCCAAGGTATGCCAAGTGACGCCACTACCGATTAGTACCACAATTCATCGCACGGCGTGCACAAGTCGAGTAGTGTATATAGGTCTATGCCGTCTTGTGACGTCATATATGCCAGTACGGTGTACTGAACCGCCTGGCAACCCGTCTCGACTGAAGGATTCCAAGAAATGGTGGGGATAGTGAGCGGGACTATTACGCGTGGTAAAAACGGGACAATAACGACGAATTACTGTACATAGTCTGTTAACAGTTAACATTTAAACCTATATTGTTTACAGTTACCCTATCTTACTTGCTACCCTTCTTTCTATTCCACCCCAGACTCTTCCCAATTCCTACTCACACCCACATGTGTCACCACTCCCAGTTCATATCTAAAATTTATTCCACCCTCCATCCTAATTCCAACCTTACGTTCGCAGAAATTATTTCTCATTCCTGGACACCTCCGAACCCTCCCGAACTTTCGCCCTTAAAACTCGAAACGCCCCGCAATACGCTTGCCAATAGAATCCGAACGTAGGGCTCCTGCTAGGTCGGTTTTTAGCGAGTCACGTGCGTCACAGATTACCCTGCTATTGCCCAGATAGTGTTGGCGAATGCTCTCTGTAACGGCATCCTCATTTCTGTTTCAGCACACCCTAACCGGCCACTGCGGGAAGGTGATGGCAGCGAAGTTTCTTGGCGAGCCGTCAAAAGTAGTTAGCGGCAGTTACGACCGTACCCTAAAAATTTGGGACCTGCGTAGCAAAGCGTGTAAGTAAGCGGCGCGAGACAAATAGAAACGTTTTCAGCCCATCGCCGGCCGTTTATTCGTAACCGCGACGCGCGGCCGCGCAGCAGTATAGACAGAAAGTAATGCGCGGCATTAGCGGTAATCACGTTCCTCATTACTCCCATTACTCATGTGTAATGCTAATACACCTACGGGCGTCTCGAGACAACGAAATGAACGACGAATATGCGTGGCTCTTCCTGTGTACCGCGCATTGCTGGCCGTATCTTTCGAGCCAACCCCCTCGCCTGCCCCTCGCCCCTTCGGTAATAGGGAGACGATTTGCTTCATGGAAATTTAATAGCTCGTGTGTAATTTGTTGAGGGCCGTGAGTCGAACCGAGTTTACGACACCACGTTTTGTACGTTTTTGGGAGAAGGGTTAATTTCTGCAGAATTTGATTGTCGGGGAATACTGCTGTTAACTAGCGTAAGACTAGTTTTTCCATGTTCCAAGGAGATGGTTGTAACATTAGCGCGGCCCACGGCCTCGTGGGAATTTTTTTTTGTGTTCTTTGTTGTTTTCTGCAAACCTGTTTTTGTTCCTTCCGCGAGAAGAAGTGTGTGAACCCATATTTACAGGTCGCTACGATTTGCATAATTATTTTATACAATCAACTCGCTGTGTCGTTTATGTCCATGACTGTTTTTTTTTTTACCTGTTTTTGACTTTCAAAGAATCTGAGAAAATTATGGGACACTCGTTCAAGTCTCTACTTTAATATATAATTGTTCTCTGAGTCGAATGTTTAAAGGGTTAGTTAGGAAAAATAATGATTCGGAAGGAAGTTTCGGAAAATAGGCAATTTGCCCGGACAAAAATGCACAAATTGCAAATCTACGAGGACGTCAGCTAGAGAGTCGTTAATTCGGAGCAGACAGAAGCTCTGTCATACGCCCCTGAAAACGATTAATCTTGGCGAGCTCCAAATATTTTCCGATTAGGCTGAAACTTTGGAATAAAAGCAACCCTGTGAAAAGGCTACACTTTGTATTTTAAAAAAAATGTCTTAGCCTAGTAAAACAAATTGCATAAATTTAGAAAATTTGAATCACTCTGTTCGCTCGAAACCCTGTGTTACTTGCCAGACTTTTTTAAAGCACCCCTGAATATTCTCAAAAAAACTCGCTGAAGGTTGCGAAAGCTCGCCATCGATTCACTGAAGTGTACTAAAAGACTGTGCCAGGGCTTTGATGAAATAGTACCTGAAAGCGTGGTTGATTCTCCTGAAACAATTCAGTCGCGCCCGTTCTTTTAGAAAGCACCCTCACTGCCACGCTATTAACTTGAAACCTCAGATTCTCGGGCGTGTTCGTTTCTTTTTTCATCTTCGCGGCCCGCGCTGCGTAATTACATCAGGCCACATTTTAATTAAGATTAAAAACGAAAGTCGAAAGTTGCTGGACATTAAAGCGCGCATTCCCTAGCCGCCCAACCTTTCCCACGGATAGCGCAGAATTATACAGCAATGTCGCCTACCTTGTGCAGTGTGATAAAGCGCGCCGCGGTTCCGAACGGCAATCGCGGGACATTTATCCGTACGTATTTTCAATTCTTGGTGCCGATACCCCTTGCATGCTTTCCCAGAGCTGTCGCAGCCGTACACTTGCAACTTGGGCGCGCTTGCAACCTATCGCACCAGCTAATTGGTAACTTCTCTTCGCGGAAACGCTAATAGGGAACCTTCGTTTTGCTCGCCACGTAGAAATAATATAAATTCGTAGAAGGTGAAAACGAAGAAATAAACTCGGAACAGTGGAAAACAACTCTTTGTAGTTTATGTGGGTGTGGAAAATGGAGGACACCAAATAGGATAGTTTAGGGCATACCCAAATGTTGAGGAGTCTGATCTTGTTGTGTCAAATGTTTCGTGCAATATTTTACGGGCTGAGTTACAAGCTAGGGGTAAACAGTGTAGTTGTTGGCCACCTGGCAGTGATTGGCCTTTCTTTTAAAAACATGAATATTAAGAAATAATGTACATTATGCCTTTTATAATGAACATATTCAGATACCTTCTACTTTCATGCGTCGAATGCAATCACTATTTCGCTAATAATTGCTATACTACGTGTAAAAAATAGACGACTTGAAATCGATGCTTGAAAACTACAGTGATTGAATTGAATAGCCATACGGTTACATCAGGCAATTCTTAGATAATTTAATGCATTTATGATATATATATATAACTCTCATATTCGTTATATAGACAAATAAAGGTTTAAACTTTATAAAAAATGATTATTTATTCATTAAAATTATACATTATTGCAGAAATTATAGGTGGCCAAGAACTGTAATGTAAATAATGTTTCAGGACAGTCATTGGCCACGAGGCCAATGGGTACCTAACAGTCATAGCAGCAGTGAAATAGCTGTGTTGTGATTTTAAAAGGTTATGTTTTAAAAGAAAATACTATTAATACAATGTAAAAGAAGGTGCAATACTAGCTAATATAGAAACATTTAAATAGAAAAGGTATTATAGGTTATATATTTTTAATAATATTACATTATATTTAGTTTCATTTTATGAATATATCCATTTTTATTTAATAATTTAAATCCTGTTTCTAACCGAATTAATTCATTATTTTACATTAACATTATTTCATAATTAGGTCTTAGAGCATTAAGAATTAGGTAGGGTATATGTTACATATAGGTTATGAAATAGTGGCCAATAACTGCCAAACGATCGGCCAATCATTGCCTTCGTCTGGCCAATAACTATGTGTTTTGATAGGAAACGTATTTTCTGTAAAATTTTTGTGGATCCTTCTACTCTTTCTTTAAACAAATTCTATTTCTAGACTATTAGAGTCGTTTACAGCTATTAACGCTAATTGTGTTCCTAAAGATAGCAAAATAAGACTTATAATTCAACGCTTATGTGAACCTCTGACTTAGGTGGCCAACAACTACACTGTTTACCCTATTCTTCCTTTTATCGTTTTACATTTATTAATACGTTCATATTCGTCAAATGACTAGGGATTGCAATACCGGTAACCCGGTTTACCGGTTTACCGGTTTCCCGGCAAATCACGAGAAGTACCCTCCAATTTTTACCGGTAATTCGATAAATTACGTATATCAATATAGCGCATATATGCGTTCGTTATTTCGGTCTACATCGTTATCAGTGAAAAAAAACTTCAATTACTAATAAAGACGAAAACCGAAGTACCTCACGAAGAATCAACTCTAAACCAAAAGTGAACTAAAAATCTACATCAAGTCATAAAAAAAATGGACGTATTTTCAAGTAGAAAAAGTAAGGAGAAAATATATAGGTACAAATGGCATATGATTTCTTAATGACTAGCTGACCAACAAGCGTAGAATCTGAGAGTGCTTTATCCGTGGCTGGATTATTTTGTACAAAAATTAGATCGCGATCGGGAGACCAAAGTTTAGAAAAATTATGTTTTTTGCGTGCTTATTTGTTAAAAAAAAGTGTTAAATAAAAAATATTTAATTATGTATATAATTATAAGATTCTTTTCATTGTTTTCGTGGCGAAGATCCATATTAATAAGTATTGTCAATAGTTACACAAATATATCTATTTTGTGTTATCTCATTTTATATTTTATGTTCAGAATAGTTTTATTTGCATATATTTATTATAATGCTCGATTAGAGTTCAAAGAAAGTTTTTTTGTAACGTTTACTCTTATATTTTCAATACTTTAAAAATATACCGGTAAATTATCGGTAAACCGGTTTTGATTGAAAATTTTACCGAATTACCGGTAATTGAAAAAGTCGGTAAATTTGCAATCCCTACCAATGACGGATACCCATCTAGAGGATCAACTGAAACGGCGGATCTCCATGCTGCGAATATTCAAATGCTTCCCAACAAAACGCAGAAACACCAAAGTCATTAAAAGATTGGTTAATTTTTAAATTAATAAATAGCTTTCTTTTTGTGGAATTATTAAGTACATAGGGTAACTGTACTCGTAGTTGACAGTGTACCAATAGTTGACGCTTTTATTTCCAGTCACGAATAATAAGGTTTTCATTAGAAAAATGTTTTTACCAATACGCTGTTTGAAAAAGTATTAGTCAAAAACATTTTTTAATAGAAAGCTTATTATTCGTGACAGAAAATAAAAGTGTCAACTATTGGTACACTGTCAACTACGAGTACAGTTACCCTAGTAGTTAGATTCTTACAAAATAATTTTACTATATCTAATTGAAATGTCTTGAATGCGGGCTTATTTGGTTTCAGCTAAATGAATGCAGACTTCGAAAGTGAAAACGTTTCCCACCGCTGTATTACACTACGAGACTGATTCAGATGAATCTCTGAAACCCTTTCTGGCTTTGTATCTATTTACCAACGCACTTCTTGTTGTACTTTCAGTTAAATTTCCACCCATCATTCTGAATATATTATTGTACTTCATGATTCATCGCGCGTGGTTTTTCGTAGTCGAAATATAGCGTAAATTTGACGCCAATTTATTCGCCCCGTGAAAGTTAACGCCGCCGTAACGAGAAAGATCCAGTAAAAATGATCCCCCGTCTTGGCGTCACTTTGTGGGGATTAATTAAGCCGATAAGGCTCCTATCACGAGTTAGCGGGGGCTACTTCCTAACTTGCTTCAATCTGCAGTTTTTTCCTCACAGGAACACCTTTTGTTCGTAGCCGCCGACGCATAATGCTTCTCGATAAAAGGTGGCCCGATAAGAAATTGGTAAATTCACGCGGGATGAATGCGCCCTGTCCTGAAGTTAGATAGGTCGGCCGATTAAGGGAAACTTGTGATAGAAGAAACTCAATTTAGATCGGCTCGCGACCCGATAGCGTTAATTCTGTTTCGGCATTTCAGCGCGAAAGTTCGCCGACTTTTTTTCAATAGAGTATTCGGCGGAACATCCAGTGTCTCCAGCTGAATATTTTAACGCGTATCGAAGCGATGCAGTTTACTCGCACATAGACATATTGTTCCAAAGTATACTCGATTCCTTTTTTCCTCAGAATTTTAAGGGAACATGTTTAATATTCATGCTTTACTTGTTAATCTCTGTGTGAAGCGTGGGAAACTTTTAGCCCCTTGGAATTTCCTTTTATCGAGTTGAAAAAGTTACGTACAAGAGAGAAAATTTTGTAGCTAGAAGAAACACAGAAAGTTAGACATTTTTCAGACTGGAAACTTGGTTTATCCTGTCCATTTTCTTTTTTGAAACTTTCGGACCATTAAAGACGGAGAGGAGAATATTTATATTTTGGAAGAATAAACTTGTTTGCTGGTTCTGTCATAATATCTTTTTCGGAAATTAATTAATCATCATCGTATACGGTGCAAATAGAAAAGCTAATAGATCTAATTCTGCTATTCAATTTGGTGCCAGAAATTATTTGAAATAACATCAGATTTCTCTTGAAAAACACAAGTGTAATATTGAATGAGACACTACCATATGAAGCACTCGTTGTTGAAAATTAAAAATTGGACTACTTACAAGGGAACACCGCGAACCCGGACTCACCGGTTGGAACGCAACTTTGTGGGTTTTTAGAGTGACTCAAACCAAGAACAACGGTGTGTTTCATTTGGGCCCTATCGCCCTTTAAGGGGGTGAAAACTAACCTCAAAGTCAAATCGGCACTTCCACTTTTTCGCGTATAACTCTCAAAGTACAACGGACAGAAAAAAATGTTTCAAACAAAAGTTTAATGGTGCAATAAGCGCTACAAACTTCCGTTAACAAAATATTTGAAAAAGTTTTTTTCATCAGATATTTTTCTACTTAAACTCTTTTCAAAATTTTGTTAACGCAAGTTTTCAGCGCTTATTGTACCATTAAACTTTTGTTTGAAACTATTTTTTCTGTCCGTTGTACTTTGAGAGTTGTACGCGCAAAAGTGGAAGTGCCAATTTGACTTTGAGGTTAGTTTTCACCACCTTAAAGGGCGATAGGGCCCAAATGAAACACACCGTTGTTCTTGTTTTGAGTCACTCTAAAAACCCACAAAGTTGCGTTCCAATCGGTGAGTCCGGGTTCGCGGTGTTCCCTTGTTTGTAGTCTCCTTCCAGAGTCCCAACTCTTTCACTGTAGGGGAAAGGTGGGATAGTTGGTCACAGTTTTGCTTTTTTATTGAAATAATAATAATGGTTTGCTTTGTTTCTATTTAATTATGTAAGTTGTGATTCTTAGAGTATTCTCGATTAACTTTGACAAATTTGAGAGCTGAAAACTAATTTTAATGACAGAATTTCAACATTTTCTGGCAGTGGCGTTATGCACAAGTATTCCCCACTAAAGGGGAGACTTGACCAAACGGTTAGGGAGACTTGATCAGTGAACTTTCAGAGTAAATAACACATTAACTTTCTAAAAAATATTTATTATCTTCGTCAATAACATGAAATAAAGGGAATATCATAAAAAGAAAGTAAACTATAACAAACTTGAAGGAATTACTGAAAAAATGAAACCGAAGAATTAAACTCTATGACATAAAACAACATAAATGCATTCTTAAAAGACATTTCACTTAGATATCATCTGATTAAGATGATGATAAAGAAAAGATTTTCCTTCTCACTTTCTTAGCCGTATTTTTCTGTTTCATTAGCCGTTCTATGGTTCTTTATTGGAGCATTTTCAGCTGTTCAAGTATCCCACCTCACACACTGATCATGTATCCCTCAATGCACTCGATTTGAAAAAGATGACAAATTAAACTTACCATAAATATTTAGATAAATCAATAAATAGCATTAATTGACCCGAAATTGTCGTTTTTACTTAGTATATTTCAAATCGTTGAAAATGCAACATTTACTCGAAAAGGAGGAATAACAAGCACACCGAAATATTTACTTTTTGGCTGCAAATAAGATCGAAGCTTATAACAACATTATTCTATGCTCCCAAAAGAAAACTGCAACGTGAAGTGTTGCGATGATGTAAACATTACCACGCTAGCGTGACAGCAGGCACAAATTGCCAATATATTAAGGCAGGATACCACCTTTGCACTTAAAAAAAATTGAAATTTTTTTTGTTCTCAAAGTACTCTTTCAAGTGTATAGAATCGAAATTCATTCATTAGAAAGGTGGCCGGAACCTTTTTCTTGTGTAAAAACCGGATTGGAGCAGATATATAAATCTATATAAAACTTTAAACGCGTTTTTCTCGAAACGATGTTTTCCAAATTAGCGTGTCAGATTACTCCTACAATTTTCATCGGATTGACTTGAAACTTTGCACAATTCTTCCGATTGGTGTAATCTAACGATGTACGTAGGACTTTTGCTGTAGCGTTGTTATTTTTCTTTTGGTGCGCAATTTTATAAATTTTTTTAAACCTCTTTACCCTAAAAAATTGACCTTTTCGTTAAAATGGCCGCCATTTTCTTAAAAATCGAAATTTCGTAAAATCCCTACGTACAGCATTGAACAATATTGTTGTTAATAGGGACATTCTTTGGTTTCTTTTCTAAGAGCCACGTACAGAGCGGAATTTGACACGCCGTCTAACGATGTTTCTCCAAAGGAGTGTATTTTGGCGCCACCTACAAGAGATTATTTTTTACTTTTTCAGTTTCAAAAAATGTGTAATTACAGATTAAAGTTACATTAATGAATGACTGAAACCGATTTTGTTTCTGCGCATTCTTTGTATGCAAAAAAAATTCATGAAAAACGCCTCCAAAATCGCAGTCAAAGGTGGTATCCTGCCTTAAGTAAAAAACTGATGTGATCATGTATCCCCGCTGATCAACTATCCCACCTTTCCCCTACTAAATAATTATCATACAATACTATGCGTCTGTTCTACTATCTACTCGATTATTGTGGTAATTGCAACAAAATCAATTGGTCGTTGAGGACCAACGAGGAGCTGTTAGCCGCACCTGGATATCCAGCCACTGTGTCTTCCTCCCCTTCGCACAAAGTGACAGCGGCTGGTTGATTTTGTTCCAACGATAACTACACGAAGTATTGCAATCAAACGATGTTTCTTCAAATAACACCACAAAAATACCAGACCGTCCACCTTCGCAACGTGTTGGAAATCTTAAAACCGGCGTCTACTCCGTGTCTACTGGCTCCCTTTATTTCGACTATAAATAGTGTCACGGTGTTTGAATAAAACCAAACATTTGTTTTGCCCAAGTTTGCGCAAAAAGGCGACAGCGCGCCCGGGGGCTGTCCCGTAAAAAATCGAAAGATCAATGAGGAAGCTGTGTTGACATGGGTCGTGTTGCGTCAATCGGAGATCGCCATGAAATATATTCGCAAATCACCGGCGAAAATGATTCAGCGCGGGTGTATTTGGCTTTTAAACATTTATCCTGGAACGGCCAACCAATATTGGAATTATTTTGAAAATCGATACCGTGTAGAAAAGAAAAGTGCCAGCCTCTGTGCGCTACACAAACAGCCGGCCATGTTTATAAGATATATAATGATGTCTTCAACCAATCATTCCATCCAACTCTATTATTTAATATTTGCCTTAGTTTTTTAAACTACAATTTCAGAAAAATCGAATTTTCCATGAACATGAAGTTAATAGTTAATTATCAACGTTCTCTGTATTCCTCGAAATTAAATGTATTTCTCTTGCATCAAGTTCTCACAGTAAAAGGTGGCAAAATTCAGAAAAAATAGTTACACATAAGAAGATGCATATTCGATAAACCCTCGATAATTTAATTCTCAGCTTTCTTATTTTATTCAATCAAAAATCGTTGAGTATAGGGTAGACCGGGGGTGGTAGTAACAGGGGGGCGAATGTAACACGCTAAATATCTCAAAACATATAATAGATATTAACACCAATTTTGGATATATGATGAAGAATGACATTTGGAATATACACATCCATGCCCTAGGAGTACAGATACGCAATAGACATGGATAGTGAAGAAAATAACTTTTCGATACCCTAAAGTAACTTTTCCTTATTGACTTAAAATTGTAATATAAACATTCCCTTTGCAAGTATGTGCTTGTTCGATTTTTTAATCTGTAATTCGACCTTTTTTAAACGAATATTGATCGTTACTTGGCACTTTTAAGCGTCTCGTTAGTCAAAATTTATAATTCAAGTTCAAAAGCATGGTCGGGGGCGATTGTAACATCGGCAGTCGGGGTCGGTTTCACCGCAACAGAACCGAATAGGGACAAAGAAGGCGAATAATATTGTCTTATTTGCATGAAATCATATAGCATAGCACAAGCAAACCAAATGAAAATGGGTGCATATACTGAATGTAAGGATTGAGCAGATGAAGAATGCACCAGCCAAAACGTCTTTTATTTCTGCCACAATTGCGATACCACATAATTTGTTATAGGTTGGTTTTACTTTTTTCATTTATTATTATAATTTAAATCAATAAATATTTTAATTTTGTAAAGTTATATTTGTGCTACTATCGACTCCATGCAGTGTTACAACCGACCCGGGGTCGGGGACGGTTGTAACACTTTCTCCGCTTCTCATTTTTTATTAATAACCGGAATATTACTTGACATACAGCGAAACTGTTGTGGCTCAAATAATGTCAGATAAATAAGTAACATTTTCGTAAAAAAGCTTTTGTTGTAACTGTAATAGTTTTTGCGTAATCGTATTCCAAAGTCAAAGTGTTACTACCGCCCCCGGTCTACCCTACTCGCGCCACTGTAAACAAAGACTTGAAAAGCCTCGTCAACGTGGTCCGAGTTTCAAATTCTTCAGCCGATTGGGCCACCTCCCCTATTAATTGCAAACACCCTTTAATCTAAAATTGAAATGTAAATCACGGAACAGATGGAAATTGATTTTCCGAAAAGCAAGGAGCACCTAAATCTCTACATTTCCAATTGACTGTTTCTCAAGAACCACTCTCCTCCCAATGAAATCGCTCTCTACGAAACATCCTGCAGCTCTGATAAGCTTAAACGACGGTCTATATGATACCTATATGATAAGCTTAAGCGACGGTCTATATGATATCGAATCGATAGTTGAAAAAGGGAGAAGCTGATGATTTACAATCCTCCGAAGGCTTACATTCAATATATTTCGTATCTAAAGCCACAGGAGCGAAGCCGATAGACCCTTGAACATTTCTGAGCCATGATCTCGCGCGACAAGCAGCGCTCTAAAAAAAAAAAAAACGGGAGACAGAATGATAATTTACTGGCAAGTGAAAGTGGCCATTCTTGTGGTGGGATACAGGCAGCGTGGAAAAGGAGCCCCGGGGTTGGCTCTTACGCTAAATGGAGGTGGCTGTAAGGGGCGAGAAAAGTAAATTGAACGCGCAGGGACGTGACTGGCTGACGCGAGCTACACGGACGAGAGGCCTCTCTATGGTTTGCAAATGTATGCAGGATTTACATCCGATCCCTACGGACCGCTGACTAATCTCGCGAAACCATATCGGCCGAAGAACTGTTCGAGATATCGATTTTCGCTGTGGTCAACTGCGCCACAGAGCACCGAAGCGCGCCCCCACTGAGGGGTGAAATTCTATTGACAGAGGACACTCGATCGCGGCCCGCCTTTGGCGACAGTGTACTCGTTTGTATTAATTTGCAAGAATCCACCGAGGGCCACTGTAAAATGTAGGTACTTTCGGTTACTGAGAGTGGTGGCAAATTGTCGGACGACTGAGGGCTGTTGAACGGATCCATTGAGGGGTTAGGCCACGTTGGACGAAGCTGAGTTGTAGTCATTTTCGGCAATTTTTTGCGACGGAGATAACGAAATAAATGGAAAATTCAATATGAAGACTGTTGTTGCACAACTCTTGACGGATAAAGTTGTATTTTTTTTTTCGTACAAAATGGCGGCGGTAGGGCCGTGAATTTTGGTTTTTATAAAAGTGTCAGTTGCAAAGAATATGTTCAAGGTATCGCAAAATCGGCGTACCCCTTAAGGGTGTAAATTTTTTGCCTTTCTTTAGGGACGACGCAAAAAAAGCTACACAGTTTTTACCGATAAGCATTATCCGCACGTATTTATTCATATCTCAGTAAGATGTAAGAAAATTTTCAGCCGTAGGGGAAGGTTGCCAATATCGTACCGGTCACCTAAATCGTACCTCGTCAATTTCTCAAAAATTAATGAATATAAACGACGTCGGATGATAAACCTATCAAGTAAATGGGAAATAAGAAATAGAAACAAAACCTTTCGAGCTTACACCCTATTTTGTGCGTGCTACAAACATTTAAAAAAATCAGGCATGATTGATGTAACTTTTTACCAGTTTATTTTAGCTGATAATAATCGAACAATGCAATTTTCTCCTGTATTTTTGTATTTCTCTAAAAGCGGGTTTAATGTAGAATATTTTACATTCATTTTAAGTACATATTACATTCATTATAAAGTTTAAATTAATATTTATAAATAAATTGATCATGTTTCCCAAATCGTACCAGTAGGATTTGACAACTCGTGTTTTATATAGGTTATGTACATATATCATATACGTAGTTTATTGCGGCCTGTGTGTGATTCATATACATATGTATATGTAACTATATAATAATCATTACTTTATGTTGAATAGTTTCTTCTCTCTTTGTTATTGACACTATTTTTAGTGGAGGTACGATTTAGGAGACCGGTTGCCTAAATCGTACCTTTTACAGTATGTGACAAAAAGATCAATAACAAATTAATTTGTTCTGAACAAAAGGTTAAACGTATAATAGTAGGTGCCTGAAAGATCAAGCTACAATATCCAATAGTCATTTGCGTTCAAATTAGTACCAAATATGAAATATAACCTAAAATGTCTTAAGTGGTACGATATAGGTAACCCTCCCTTAAACAATAATAATCGGTGGAAAATTATGACGAGAGCTTTCCGATAGAGTGCTGTCGAACTGTACAGAAAATCGTAGGCACCGTTTTCTCGCCCGAAACGTAGCCTCCGATTAGTCACTTAAAAGGAGCCATGTGGGGTAGCAGAATGCATCCCAGTGTGCCATTTGCAGCGCAGAAATGGCGGCGCCTTTCGTCAACATGTCCCCGGCGATTACGAGCACTCGACGAAAGTAGGCGAGGGAGAGGCAAAACTTCATTGTTTTGCGATGCAAACGTGCCGCGCGAGCGCTCCTTTTTCCGCCCCCGAACGTTTTATTTTTGACGCGCAGAAATATGAGCCCGGGTTACTGGACCCAGCGACACACACTTGAGCCATCCTCGCAAAAATTTGCCCGCTTCCGCGCGTTAAACCCGAGTTAATTTCACACACATCGAGCGGCCACGGGGGTGGCCGGGCAAGGTTGATACACACAGACCCCCGGCTCGGACATCCATTTCGGTTAGAGGCTTTTACGCTTTTGTTGTGAACGCGGTGCCACGGCAAAATAGTGAAAACCGAGCCCGCTGCTATCAGGGAAAGGCGGATGGCGGCGGAGGAGGTGTACAAAAGTTTTGCGCAAATAAATCTCCGCGCGCAAGGAGGGGACAATAGAGGGCGCCGCCGCTGAAAGCGCGGTTAGGCGTGAATTATTGTTTATCTAGAACGCTTTAAGACAAAAAGAAGGCTTAAAGTGGATCAGCTGCTCTCTATTCGCAGTATTATCTTTCTTACCGTACCCTCTCAGCGCCCTGGCCGGGTGACTTCATCAGGGCGATTGCCTGTTTTTCAACTGAAGGCTGCCAGTTCGTTAGCTTCGATTACTGGCAAGATGGATTTAAAGAAGCAATAGCTGTGGTTCATTAGGGTTCTTTGATCAGAAGACACCTCCGCGGACGCATCGTGACAGGATTCTTTAGGAAAAATGTCCCTATTCTACAAAACTGAAGCCACGCCCGATAGCTGCGTGACGTGGAGTCACCAAGCCTGATACGTCGAGACTCCATCTTGGTCTTTTTTTTTTTTTTTTTTTTTTTTTTTTTTTATAGAGGGGAAAATGCAATTACTGACACACACATATGTTAGAAAATTAATCTATATGGGTGGAAAAGAAGACCAAGGAAACGCGCTCCAGGACAGTTCTGGGGTAAGTGCCGTGTGGTTCATCACAGTCCTCTACCAGAAGGCAAAACCTTCCCCACTCCGTGGCCAGATCCTCCAGGAACAGAGTCCCTATTCTTTGGCAATGCGGCGTCAGGCCGATTGCCATTCCCACAATCTCTATCTTACTCTAAACAACCAATCCTTCGACACCCAATAGCTAGGAGACCCAACGTGGTCATCAGCCGTCGCCCGTCACCGGGTCTGTTTACACTTGATTCCACATTGGAGCATCTCGACGCCCCTACCGATTTGCGACCGATCTGCGCAGCTCCCACTACTACCCACGGTTTGAACCGCATGCGATTGGTCGTGGTAATTTCCAAGGAATAATTGGTACATCCCAAACGCGGGACCTGACCGTTGTCAACGTAAACAGTCCCGCACGAAGAGTGAACAGAGAGAGTAGAGAAGGCCGTGCGACGGAGAAAAACATAGGCGGTTAAGTGGGGAGGCGGCGTAGCAACGTCGCCTGAGGGTCGTGCCTGCGCGAAATCTTGATGCTCTACTGTGGAATCAAGTGTAGTCTCGCGTACCCTCAATCAGAACCGCACGCAGGCTAAGTCCCTGCCATAAAATCCTTGAAGGCAAGACAGCATGGGGCCATCCGCCCTCGACCTCACCCTTAAGTTTGGTGACCCTAACACATAAATGCTTTGAAAGCAAAATTTCATCGGGCTATTTCTACCTAGCTCGGCAAGCCCGACTCGGCGATTCATGACCGATCAGACGGGGCGTGGATCGGCGAGCTGGCTCGGCTCGTCTAGCTCGGCAAGTCAGCTTGGCGAGTCCGACTCGGCGATCCATGACCGATCAGACGGCGCGTGGCTTGGCGAGCTGGCTCGGCTCGTCTAGCTCGTCAAGTCGGCTTGGCGAGCCTGGGCGAGCCGAGCCATGACCGATCAGACGGCGCGTGGATCGGCGATTCACGCGCAAAGATCGCCGGTTCACGCGCCGTCTGATTCCAACTTAAGACATTTTCAAAACACGGTGTCACTGTCAAGTTTAGTAGACAGGTATTTGTTATTTATATATTTGTGGCTTCCTCTCCACAGTAGTGGGTTACTAGATTATCACTTTAATGATTTTTAAACAGGAGACAATAATTCTTTTACAGAAGCAGGGTTGTGAACGACACTTCGATGTTAACTCATAGACTTCTTAATTTCAGTCCAGCAGTTTCGGGGAAATTTAAAAGTACCTAGATAATTATTAAAGGCAACAGCTCTCGGTGTCCCAGTTGGCAGTCAGCGAAGGTGCAGGTGGTAGTCTTAATGCTAAGTAGTATTAAATTTGACATTTATAAATGAAGACTTTACTTTCGACTTTAATTAAGAAATTATATACGACCGATTGGTCACCCTATATCTAAAACACTGTGCAGTTTCTTCAACACGACGTTACTCCGAGCGATTGATTATTTCTTAGAAGGGAAGAAAGTATGTACCATCGCCCGACTGAATGCGCCTGGGATCTCGGGTTTGCGCTCAAGTGTAATCCGTTGCAAAGTCTTCTTCGCTAATATAGACAGTAGCGGGAAGAGTGAGCCGACATCGAGAAACGCTTGTTTGCTTGTAGCGCACGAGTTACTCGAATTGAGAGTGCCTGGCTCTTTGAGAGCGTGTATGGAAGGAAATGGATGCAAGAGTTGTAAAGGATAGACAAACATGCAAACAGGGTCGTTTAATTAATACATAAACCTTAATTTGGCGTATCAATATTGGCCCGCGCCGGTTGAGATTAATTCGGCGATTCTGTTGAAACAAGATTTTATTGTGTTACAAAAGCAATTACACTTGACTAGCACGGTTTACTAGTTCTTATGGGCTTCTTAAGTCATTGATGCGTGTTTTCCGCGACGTTTCTTTAAAGAAGTGAAAGAAACGGGACAGCAGATTCTAATATTTTAATGCCATTCGTTTTCTTCTACTGATAGTTCGAGCAATTAATTTCTATATTTTTCTGACACCCTTCGTCATGATATTAACATATTAATTGCCATTTTGGATTTTACGGTTCTTTATGGCTCTTCGAAAACTAAAAACAGTTGAGGTTCTAGTCAATTTTTCGTAGTTTAACCTTTCTTTCTCACCTGTTGTATTTCAACGTCTAAGCAAGACATATATGTATGTCTTTCTTTGATGAGAGTTTCACTTGAGCTTGAGATAAATATCGTGGGTCGTCAGTGACCCACGTGGCAACGACAATAGTAATTTCTCACGCGAGTTTCGTTATTTTTGTTTATTCTTTATCGCGTTATCGATAGGCTGATGAATTCTCCAACAGAGTTTATAAAAGATTTAAACGATTTGTATTCATCAGGATTTTTCAATTTAATATAAATATTTCATATTGGAGGAAGGTGTGCATACTCATACAGCGGTTAATATTACAGAAAGATTCCTAGAATATTTCTACAATATTCCGGCAATATTACTGTGCAATGTTGAATTGAAAATATTATAGTAAGTTTAATATTTCAACCATTACATATTTTTAATTCATACAATAAACAAAAATCACAAAATTCAGGAAAAGTTTTTAACGAAACTCGACGTGTTGCTTTTAAAAATATTAACCAATCTCCATGATATCGAGTGATCCTTTAATTCCTTAAATCCCATTTTTCATTAATTTTTAATAAGCTTCCGTCAACAGCAATCCATAAATCCAGCAGACGCGTGTATTATTTTACATTCTATTTTCAATATTGCTGCCTGCTTGACGCTTTGTCGTGTATCCCGTCACGAGTCCCCCTCCATATATCAGAGATGCATCTGAATAAAACGCGGCCATCGCGTTTCAAGCAGTAAACTACTCAATTTTGGCGCCACTGTTTTTACCGTTCAGCGAATTGAAAGCGCGCAAGCTATTGTTCCATTCGTACGGCGCGCGGCGCTGTGACAACATTATTGAAATGAGGATAAAGCCACGGCTAAATAACTGAAATCGTAATAATTGGAAAGTTGCTTTGTTTTCGATTACACGCCTCGCTCAAGCGAAGTGTGAAATGAGATGCATTTTCCCACCTGCCTCCTCTTCTCCAAACATTCAATCACACAGTTTAATCTGTAAACTTACGTATTAATTGGGTCAGTTCTCGACCAGAAACAATTGTATTCCTCTGAAAAATAGGTTCCTAATAACGGCCGCACGGGGATCGACTCAATAAGAAAATCTTCCTCGCATATTAATGGGAAACTTTTTCGCTGCAAATTATATGCACCTCAAAGTTGCCTTGGTGCTTTTTATCCGCGAATCTTAACAAAACACGAGCAGTGCCCGGTATTACTTTTTAATGAAATATTATTAGACTTTTTTACGCAAGGACTTTGTGCATACGCTTCGACAGAGTCCTCCAAAGTTCTGTTTTAAGGCAGGATACCACCTTTGCACTTAAAAAAAATTGAAATTTTTTTTTGTTCTCAAAGTACTCTTTCAAGTGTATAGAATCGAAATTCATTCATTAGAAAGGTGGCCGGAACCTTTTTCTTGTGTAAAAACCGGATTGGAGCAGATATATAAATCTATATAAAACTTTAAACGCGTTTTTCTCGAAACGATGTTTTCCAAATCAGCGTGTCAGATTACTCCTACAATTTTCATCGGATTGACTTGAAACTTTGCACAATTCTTCCGATTGGTGTAATCTAACGATGTACGTAGGACTTTTGCTGTAGCGTTGTTATATTTCTTTTGGTGCGCAATTTTATAAATTTTTTTAAACTTTTTTACCCTAAAAAATTGACCTTTTCGTTAAAATGGCCGCCATTTTCTTAAAAATCGAAATTTCGTAAAATCCCTACGTACAGCATTGAACAACATTGTTGTTAATAGGGACATTCTTTGATTTCTTTTCTAAGAGCCACGTACAGAGCGGAATTTGACACGCCGTCTAACGATGTTTCTCCAAAGGAGTGTATTTTGGCGCCACCTACAAGAGATTATTTTTTACTTTTTCAGTTTCAAAAAATGTGTAATTACAGATTAAAGTTACATTAATGAATGACTGAAACCGATTTTGTTTCTGCGCATTCTTTGTATGCAAAAAAAAATCATGAAAAACGCCTCCAAAATCGCAGTCAAAGGTGGTATCCTGCCTTAAGCAATTGCAATTTATCGCGATTTGTGTTTAACATTTCTCGTTTATAATTTTTATCTCAAACAGTAATGATTGAATAAAAAAACCGTAAATAGAAAAAGCGTGTGTCGCGGCGGGCTTTGCATCGCTGTATTTTTTAAAATCCAATACTCCCGCGCATTTTCGAGCGCCGGCTCCCTTATCGCGCCTAGCACTTCAATGATTAAATTGCTGCGAGGAATTAATACGTCTTCTCCGAGGCAGAAGGATTTTTGAGCGACGACTAAACTCGCCACCTCCATTTAACGGATTAAATGATTACACAGAACGTTCGCGATGGGGCGTGCCTAACTCTTTTCTCGTCGAGCACCTTCTGTATACTTATCGGGATCATTAATATCACCCTCCGCTTTTAAACAGATCCATGTGTCTCTTAACGTACAGAATCGCAGTCAACACTTGGTAGAGTTCGACGACCATAATCACTCAAGGTCCGTCAAGGTCCGCGATGACTGTGCGACTCGCGAAGAGCCTCTGATTACGTTTGGGGATAAAAGAGAAGCAGCTCAAGATTGATAGCGCGGTGGGTTTAAAACTATTGTTAAGTAATTTCTGTGCCGTGTCAGAGGATTAAAGGCCAGGCGGTGCTAAGTGTTGGTGGCTGAATTCATTTGCTCTTTCCCCGGTACGTTAGCCGGTCCCAAGCGGTGGCTTGTTGTGGTAATGTTCGTATTCCGCCGGCATTATCATTAGGATTCAGCCGAGCAATCATCGTTAACGTTTGCAAATAAGCTCGGTGAATTAGGAATATTTATTCGCTGCCTGAATGGCCGGGCATTTCGTATACAGCTTTGCCCCGCTGAATGGATTCGCCGCGCGTGGTCTTTAATCGCGACTCCATTTTTTAACATGCGCGGCAAGTCACGTGGCGTGTTATTATAAATCACGTTTCGTGTCCGCGTAATGGCGCGGAGGCAGAAAATCGGCTGACAAGCCTTCCCTTACCTGCCAGCATACTTTCGAGGAAAGTTCGCTGCTCGCTCGCGCCGCGCCTAGTCGCCCGGAATATTTCCGCAGGCTGGAGCCCGGCAACGACGAAACTCAATACGCAACAGTGGAAAATGATGTTTCAGTGGAGCGTCGCGTAGGGGCGGTTGTTGCGACGGGGTGGGTACCTCGGCGCAGGTTCTTTGTTTGGTCATTAAGTCTCCTATCGCGGTGATAACGACGGAGCAGATAGAACACTTTTCTCGGAGGGCTTTTGCTGTTCGGGGTGCTAAGACACCCTTCACTGCGTCAAGTTTCTAGAGTGTGTTTAGAGGTAGCGGAGAAATTAACGGGAGGGGCAGATAACCTGCCACGAGATTTAATTAATCAAAGTAAGTGGTGGAAAAAATTGCGGGGGAGGTTCGCAATAGAGCGTCGAAGGGAATTGGAACTACGACCGATTAAAATGATATTTAACTGGGGTACGATTCGGCCTGAATTGGAACTGAATTGCATCTAATATTTACACTGACGTTGCCTTTGGCAAGCGATTATGCAGCTTTTTAACCCTCCGGTACTCGCGCGTGTGCACGGGGTGCACGGAGGTCAGTTTTTGGCTGAAAAAAACGTTTTATCGTGATGTATTGTACCCAGCACCCCTATGTATTCTTCCAACGGACATTTTTGCATAATGCTACGTACTTGTCAGGTTCAAATTCAGTTTGGAACTGTTTCTGATTGGATGAAAATGATAGTATGCCGCGTATCTTGCCAGCGACCGCGCCCGTGTACTCACAAGTTTTCCAGTTATCCGTCTCCGATTGCTTTGATTTTTGGATATGTTTTAGAGGGCCGAAAAATAACATATACGTGTTTTTTTATTTTGGCCTGTTGCGTGTTTAGGGGGTGAAACCACCCCTCAATGGTTTTCCAGGTATCCGCCTCCGATTGCTTTGATTTTTGGATATGTTTTAGAGGGCCGAAAAATAACATATACGTGTTTTTTTATTTTGGCCTGCTTGCATGTTTAGGGGGTGCAACCACCCCTCAAAGGTTTTCAGGTGTTCACCTCCGATTGTACTGGTTTTTGGATATGTTTTATGGACTCGAAAAATAAGATACACGTGTTTCTTTATAGCGGCCCGTTTTCATATTTAGGGGGTGAAACCACCCCTCAAAATTCATGAGGGGTACAAAATTTTGTTGAGTCAAATTTCATATGGAAAAACATATCCAACAACCAAAGCAATCGGAGATGATCACCTGAAAATTTTATACCTTGGGGGAAGCTTTCACCCCCTAAACATGCAAACAGGCCTAAATAAAAAAACACGTGTTTCTTATTTTTCGGTCCTCTAAAGCATATCCAAAAACCAGATCAATCGGAGGCGAACACATGAAAACATTTGAGGGGTGGTTTCACCCCCTAAACATGTAAACAGGCCTAAATAAAAAACCACGTGTTTCTTATTTTTCGGTCCTCTAAAGCATATCCAAAAACCAGATCAATCGGAGGCGAACACATGAAAACATTTGAGGGGTGGTTTCACCCCCTAAACATGTAAACAGGCTAAAATAAAAAAATACGTATATTTTATTTTTCGGTCCTCTAAAACATATCCAAAAACCAGAACAATCGGAGGCGAAAACCTGAAAACCTTTGAAGGGTGGTTGCACCCCCTAAACATGCAAACAGGCCAAAATAAAAAAACACGTATATCTTATTTTTCGGTCCTCTAAAACATATCCAAAAACCAGAACAATCGGAGGCGAAAACCTGAAAACCTTTGAAGGGTGGTTGCACCCCCTAAACATGCAAACAGGCCAAAATAAAAAAACACGTATATCTTATTTTTCGGTCCTCCAAAACATATCCAAAAACCAAAGCAATTGGAGGCGTACTTATGAGTACACGAGCGCAGTCGCTGGCAAGATACGCGGCATACTATCGTTTTCATTCAATCAGAAACAGTTCCAAACTGAATTTGAACCTGACAAGTACGTAGCATTATGCAAAAATGTCCGCTGGAAGAATACATAGGGGTGCTGGGTACACTACATCACGGTAAACCGGTTTTTTCAACCAAAAAGGCTGCCGACAGGTTAATAATGCGTCACCGTGTACTCAGTGCACGACGCGAGTGCTCGCGTTACAAAAATAGGCGCGAGTACCGGAAGGTTAAGGGTTCCTTGAAGTGGGAAAATAATGTTTAGAAAATTCAAGATAGGGGAGACCGGGTATGGTTGTCTCATTTTCCTATTTTGATTTTTTTACGGGTCATAGCTGCAGGGAAGTTGATTCAAACTTAGATTAATATAAACTACGTACGTCCGACTTTATAAAAAAAAATTGGTCCTGTGGATTTTGTCAACCAAATTAGGAGATAATTCACATTATTTGCAGGAACTATTTTGTGACAACATACCCCGAGGCCGGGTTGGTTGTCACAGTATCTGGGGTTGATTGTCACACATTTGGATAGCTAAGTTTATGAATAAAAAGTCGATTCAATTAAGAAACTAATATCAATTCCTGGGACACCTCACCTCTGGAGGTCTTCTTATAAGTTTGCGGCATTATTATTGAGAACTGTTGCCAAACAAACAAGAAAATAATATCACATGATAGGTACAGCAAGTTACAGTGGGATTAGCTGTACATGCGGCAAATACGTAACCCCAAATGTTCTGTGACAACTTACCCCAAATGTTCTGTGACAACTTACCCCAAATGTTCTGTGACAACTTGCCCCAAACCGTTAAACAATTTCACCCCTCTATTCATGTATTAAAAAGTTTAAAAAATGCAAAAAAATCATTACAATAAGTTAGAAAAAACTCTTAACTACGAGAATAATGCAACAATGTTATAGTCAATACTAAGGAACAACCTATACTTACTTGATAGACAATACGGCATAATTTACTTCGAGCGCACGAAAAGAAAGAATGATACATCGTGTCTCCATGCGACTCCACAACGACTTGTGTGATGGGGGAGGAGGCGACGATATGTTTTCGCATCGCCATGGATTATTAGTACATTCCTATTGTTTATAGTTTCTTTATTATAGCGCTTGTGACAACCTACCCGTGTGACAACCATACCCGGTCTCCCCTACACTTAATTCTGTTTCTACACGATTTTATTTATTTAACACGGCGCAGAAGAAAATAAATTATCCTTCTGCGCGATTTCCTTTGATCTAAAACGGTTCGACAAATTTGTCTTTTTAAAAACTTTCACCTAATTTTAATTTTAAGAAAAAGAATCCCACTTATTTTCAACTAAAAATATTCTTAGAATTTGCATTTAAGCTTGACACTCTCAAGTAGTTTTTCTTATGCACGGCATCTTTTTTTACACGGATTACTATACGTCCCTTGAGCACAACTGAGGAGGCTGAGAAAGAAGGGACAGTATCCACTACTTGAACTATAGAAGGGTCTAAGAAGACAGTGCTTGGAGGATGCAGGAATCAGATGGTGCAAAAGGAAATGGTTTAGGAGCATTCGTTTTAGAGGAAATTTGAGCCTGGCATACATGAGTATAGGGTAAATCCGGGAGACACGGTCGAGCCGGAGAGCTGGTCGTGTCGCTATATTTCAGAGTCTATACGTAAAAATGCATTAAAGTGCAGACCAATTACTTCTCTAGAAGCCAAATAGTTGAATGAATAGCGTTATTTCGCTTCCTTCTGTGTTTTTCTGGATTTATAGGCTATAAAAGGTAAATTGTTGTTACATTTAACCTCTTTTGTCAAACAGCGGTTGTACAGAATCGTATTTAAAATATACTTCTAAGTTTATTTTTCTTTAATGTTTGGAATAATAAGATAGTAGAGATATTGAGGAACAATGCAGCCAAAGTATTTGGCCATATTAACTCTTCCTCTCAAAGCTAACGAGAAGACCATGTCTCGCTGCAAAAAGGTGAGATGGTCGAGTTATGATTTTTTTATTATTTTTGCTTATTTTTTTATTTTTTATTATTATTTTATTATTATTTTTGTGTATTTAGTTTATTTATTCACTTTTGTATTCATTTGCCTTGCTAATCGCCAGTAGGTAATTCACTTTTTCTTTGATATGTTCTTTACTTGTTTAGCGTAAACAAATTAAATATCAATGAATCCGTAGTTGTATTCACTCATAAATAATTTTGCTTTATCCTTTGTTAATTTTCCATGAATAATTATGTGAGTGGTCTCTGCCAACGACGAAAACCATTTCTCCCGGCACCTCGGGGGAGGTAGTCAGATATGTCATGACTTCAGTTTTCAACCCGATTTACAGTAAATATTGTCTTAAAGCAAATATCGACCAGTTTTTCTGGATCGGCATACAATTCTGAACATATTAGGTTTGCTCTGATAAAATAAGTAATATCTATATTAGTTTTAATAGCCCTTTTATATTAGGTCGACCGCGTCTCCCGGATTTACCCTATCATACCATGACGAACTAATTAGTTGCCTGCAGAAGTCTAGTACTCTGCCAGCGCATCGCAAACTGACAACCGATAGAGTTTCCCCCAGGTATATGATTTCGAATATCGAACTTCCTGGATAATCACATTAGAGACGATACCGGGTTTGCTGAAAAGCTGGATCTGGTGGTTCAAATACTGTTCCGCGACAGTTTCAGACCCTCAATGGCTTTCCTGATTTCTCTCACTGCTTATGAAAAACAGAAGAACAAAAAGGAAGTAAAAGACACGTTCAGGAGGGTAGTTCGGTCACCCGAAAATTCTGATCTTCTTTCAACTGTGCGGATTTGTAGGGGACTTCGATAGAAGTATCAGGCGATTTTTCTTTTCTGCTACTTTTTGGTTCTTCAGGGTGGAAATAACCCTTAAAGGTTTATTGTAACAGGAACATGATTTATGGAGAATATTAATGAAAACGCGAATTTTTCGCAACACTCGTCTATGATGTGGCGCAATTTTTGTTTAGATCGTGTTTTTCATTTTTTTTAGAGACTGTAGGCAGAATGTATTTTTTATCTCCAACTTGGAGCCCTGATTTCACCCTCTAAACATGAATATTAGCCGACATAAAAAAATACGCGTGGAATATTTTTCAATATTCTACTTCTGTGCTGAATTTCATTCAAATCGGCGATTGCCCATTGGGTAATGTTTCTTGTTACATACAATGGGCGCGATACGACTTTGCTGCGAGTAAATCAACAGAAATCTCTACAGTTTAATAAATTTGAAACTTCCTGATAAAAATGTGGAAGAATAAGTTTGTCCTCCTTCTTAGGTTGTTCTTAATTTAATAGAATTTCCATTTCGGTATCCGGATTCAACCTGCTAGTTTACAGCGACGGAACGAAGACACGGCCAGTGCGAGTAGAATCTCCTTGTTCGTGGACAGCCGTAGGCAGTTACCGTAGTCAGACAAGCCGCACCCCTACATGCGCGTACTAAATTACGTCCCATGAAACTACAAAGTCGTTTCTATGGAAAACAAGCCTGATGTAAAAAAATTATTCCAAAACTCCTTGTTTCTGTACAATACTGGAAATCTTTATTGTATCACCCTAGGAAACAATCTAGGATCAAATAAAAGCTACTTTAACCTTAGATTATTTGGCGAATGAAGTTAATCTTTTTACTCGACACGTGACGAATAATTTTTCTAACTTTTGCTCGTCATTCGAGATTCTATTTGAATAAAAATTTTGCCCATCTCTGGTTCACTTGCAACACAAATCTGGCAACGCCCTGTATTCGCTATAAATCATCGCGCTTCGACATTGGTAGAGATTAGAACTAAATTAAGAATCGACAATATTTTGTTCGCGCACCAGGCTAATCTCGCAATCGATCCGATCACTTTCTTCCTCGCACCTTTATACCGAAATTAACGAATCACATCCAGTGCCGCATACGTCGAATAAAATACGATCTACAGCCTCTTATGGAAGGGAACGAGAAACGGGCGTAAACACCTCTAAAGGTGCAATCGAGGAAAAGTGAGTTATCCCGTTACGTATTTATTCGTTACATAATAACGAAACCCGCGACCATAGCGCCGGCCTTCGGAAACATCGATACAACCACTGTGCCGAGGGGAAGTAACAAAGAAACCGGATCGTGCAATTTCATCGCGCTTTGAAATACGAGTGAAGTGTGCGACGCCGGTGTTGCGCCACGCCGGTTAACGCTGTTATTAAAAGTACGTTATAAGTCGGGGGTGGTTTCCCCTTTCGAGAGCTGCGCTACTCAGGCCGGTCGTTTTCATAGATTTCCGCGGCGCAATAAGCAGGATATCAAACTGAATTTACGCGGGGAAATAACGCTCGCGTCACCTTGTTTCCGCGACGAGCCCTTGGATTGTGCAGTGCATTTGCTGCGGATAGTGCTAAACTGTTTTGAAATTCAGAGAGCAGATATATCGTGCACTAATTCTCAACGATATTGTGATCCTCCTTTTATTTATAACGGGTGGATCTTGATATATATATATATATATATATATATATTGTTGTTACTCTGAATATCTGTGGACCGAGCTTCCGTGCAATTTACAAGGGAAGATCCGGAAATTACAAAAATTCTGAAGCTAAGCTTTGTGAATATGTAGGGGATTTCCTCCTGATTACAACGCAATTTTTGTTGGCTGCCCAAATTCACTCCGAGGGGGTGGAATTGACTCCTGAAAATCCGGTTATTTTCCGATTTTGTGTTATAACTCGTGAACTGTAAAATAATTTTTTTACCAAATGATAGATCTAATTAAACGAAGTAACGTTTGTCTTGAAACTTTTTTTCTATCCCTTACAGTTCGCGAGTTATGACACAAAATCGGAAAACAGCCGAATTTTCAGGGGTTAATTTCACCCCCTTCGAGTGAATTTGGGCGGCAAACAAAAATTGCGTTGTAACCAGGAGGAAATCCCCTACGTATTCACGAAGCTTCAGAATTTTTTGAATCTTCGGATTCGGAGTCTTCCCTTGTTAGTTAGGATTAGTTATATAGAAAGCTGCCAACCCTCAATGATGGTGAAACTTACAAGGGAAGTTCGGATACCCGAATATTCCGATTTTTTTAAACTCCGCAGGTTTGTAGAGGACTTCAATAAAAGCATCGGGCAATTTTTCATTTCTGCCCATTTTCTGTTCTTCGGGGTGAAAACGCCCCCAAAAGTTAACGACCGTCTTCCCATGTTTCAGTATACCTTGAAAACTATGGCAGATATTAAAAAATTGTTACAAAGAAAATTTAATGGTTTTTTATGCTGTACAAAACGATGCAATCGAATTGTTTATAAAATGTGTGGAGACCCTTTTCCTGTTTAACCCTCTAGGGACGAGTGGGACTCCAGAGTCCCATTCAGATTAACACATTTTTATTTACGTTCCATCAATAAGATCGAGATTTGATAGGTATAGTGACCTTTAGTAGGCAGCGAAGAAACTGTTGTACCATCAGAACCCGAAATTAAACTTTTTTTTGTTATAAACAAATTAAAAAAAAAACAAAAAAAAATTAACGAGTAGCTTCCAAATCCGAAGTATAAAATAGACTATTTTAACGCTCAAGAAAATTCTACGTTAAGTTTAAAACATCCCCGTCCCTAGAGGGTTAAACCAAGAATTTTAAACAATCTTCCGCTTTCTAAATACACCTGTAGGAAAGTAGGAAATCGCGTATTAACCTTTAAGGGACGTTTCCACCCTGAAGAACCGAAAATGGGTACAAACGAAAAATTGCCCGACACTTTTACGTACAAAAAAAAAAATCGGAAAATTCGGATAAGCGAACTTCCCTTGTCACCACCGGACTAAAGTATTAAAACTTAATTTGCTCGATAAAGCTGCTTTGTGACATTCCCTGCTCCCCCTTACCCTTCCAATTATTTATACGACAAACTTCAAACTCCATCAGATCGTTACAAACGAAGCCAATGAAACTAATGATTTGCGACAGCGAATTTTCACCTGTACCGCTGTCGCAAAACTCCCTTTGCCGTGTTGTTTTGCGCGTGCCGGTGCTTTGATGTTAATTGTTCGGGGGTTCAGTGGACAACTATTGGCTCTGCAACGCGGCAACTATAAATAACGTTGCCCGTCCCGCTCCGCCCGGTTCCCTTCGTTTGTACATTCGCGAATTTTGTAGCGGGGACGGTCGTTTTGCTCCGTTGTTGCTGGGACGCGTTAAATCAAACGTGATTTAATGCCCGATCAATTAGCCTGTCGAATTTACTGCGACGATACGTCGGTTATTGATATCGCCTCAGGCTCTGTGCTTCCTAGGAGGATGGAATTACTGGATCCTATTACTTCGTGGCGATGCATCATACCCGTCGACTTAGGTGCACCGACGTAAGCAGATTTTATATGAATGCGGAGATACGCGTTCCGATTGCAGTTTCGGACCGAGCATCGCGATTGTTGCTCCGCTACTCCCCACATTTCATAGCTTTCTGATCCCCGATCGACTCACGATTGGAACGCTGCGCAATTTTATTATCGCGCGAACGACACGCATCCTTTCCTTTGCGTTTAAATTTCAAACCCTCGAATGGCCCGCGTAACCAGCGACACTTTTTTTTTATAATGTTTATTTAAATATATCCGTTGGTCGCGAGACATGCAATTAGAGAATCCTTGGCATCGGGGTATAACTTTAAAATGCCCGGCAAAGAGTAAGTCAGAAGTTATTCCCATCCGGTGGTCAGATTCAATTAGAGTTTCCGAACTATTGGAGCAACTTAAGGCGAGAGTCACGTGTCTCCGGTTCATTAATTTCGTGGGAAGCTTCGAGAGCGGAACGTGGAATTACTATTTATTATTTCGAACAGATGATCGATTGCCAACGGCAAACTTCGTATTTTTTAATTTGCATTGAATTGTGCGCTGGCTTAAATACAACGACGTGTTTCGGGAGCGTTGCGATTCGACACGGATTTTCTACACGGACACTTCTGAGATTTGATGTTGGTGAGGGGTTATTTAATTCGAGCGGGGTGTTTCGGTTGCAGGCGTAGAAACAAAATTCGCCGGCTCCAGCTGCAACGACCTGGTAACTTCGGACGGGGCAGGCTCCACGATAATCAGCGGACATTTTGATCAGAGAATCAGATTTTGGGATACCAGAGCCGAATCCAGCTCGAACGACATTCTGTTGGAGGGGAAGGTCACGTCACTTGATTTATCTCGTGGTGAGTTTTGTGTACTAGTAATTATCGTTTACATATCGATGGGCGTTTTTAGTGCGCAAATTTTCTATGTTCATTTTCAGCGCTTTCGGGGAAAACATTTTTAGGGACGTACAATGAAGGAAAATACTATTTTTCATGTTTCTTTCAACTCAATTTTCATAAAAAGTGGACGTGTAATATTTGGGCACTAAGCCATCGATGTGTCACGGTTAAAATTTGTATTGCATTATTGTACACACCTGGTGATTGCAACGTAATATAAAATCGAGGCATTTGGTGGTCCTTGGTATATTATATATACAACATATAAAAAGGGTACATATGCCGATGTGCCCTTTTTCCAAATGCCTCAATTCATAGATCTGTAAACGATTCGTAGAACCGCCGCATTTCTTCATATTTTTAACCCTTCATCGCGTTATTAACTTGTTCTGTATGCACAGTTAAAAATCCCTTTATCGTTAGAAAATGTCACAAAACGTGACTTTCGAGTTTAATACGCGATGGTGAAAGGTTTCCTCGCCTCCTAGAGGTGAATAAAGCATAGGGTAACGCATACAGTTGTTGACCCCTATACAATGATTGACCCTCTTCCCCAAAAAGTAGGAAATATAATATAATGCTTTTTTTTATATAATAAAATATATCTATATTTCAGTAGCCCAGATATTTTTGTTCCGAATACAATTATATTTTATTATGATCCACATCTTGTAAATGTATAGATAAATCGGAAATATCACGCGGCTACCATTATTATGAAATCGATGGAATTTGATCTAAAAATCGTAACGTTGTAGCCAATGATTTTTTCATATTTTCAATTAATAATGACAGTAACTGTATATATAATCATTACATATGTATAAAATATGGTCCAAAGTTTGCGAGAAAAAGTTATTTCACTCAAAAATGTCTATATTTTCAAATATACAAGAGGTGTCAAGAACTGTCACAAAGTCTTCCTACGTTATAGTGATTGACCAGGGGGGGGGCAATAACTAATTGAAGGTTATGGGAGTACTTTTATAGTGATTGACGTGCAATTTGTTATTAGTTAGTGTTATTGGTAAGTATTACTATAATTACATAATCTGTCATGATAAAATAAATCGATAAATAATTTAAATAGAATTATTGCAAATTAAATAATATTTACTCTGAAATAAGTTGGATTTTGTAAAATATTTTCCCAAAATGTATGATTTTTAGGTTACTTGCAATTATCATCCTAGTCAAAGATGCCAAATTAATTACATCTAGCAGCGATAAGATATTATAACCATTTAAGACGACTACCTATTTTATATTCTTAGTGGATTATTAATTATAAGTATGTATTAGAATTGTTTAACATTTCAAAAAATACAGTACAAATACAATTTTGTATGTTTGAAATGATTCATCAGTGTTTTTATGCCTGTCCTAAAACAAGGGTCAATCACTGTTACAGAGCCTGCCAATTACTATGTAAAACCCGGTCAATCATTATAATTTTAGGATCATCTTAATACTTAATGATTTTTTTAAGTTATTTTTGTGTGCAGTTGTATGAAGTAATTTTTTTTATTCTTTCGAAACTCTTTTAATGTGATAACAACAGATTTTACTCTCCGATTTTAGCGATAAACTCTTTCTTTCTTTGAATAATGTAGCACTCATTCTTAAACTGTCAATCGCTGTATATGTTACCCTACATACCTAATTAATTAAAGAGTCTCAGAAAATTGATTCTTCTAATGATCTATCCAACCATTCAATTTAGAAGCAGTGCATATTGCAGAAGGTGGAAAAAACTGGGGTGAAAAGTTGCAATGCCATTTTCCATTATCGCCTCGTCCTGTCTACCAAACACCACGTTTTTCTTTTATCGAAACAGCTGGCGCAACCATCGAAATTGCGTAACGCAGCCTGCATAAAGATAAATGGCAGCTGAATTCGAAGTTCATTGTCGGCGATGATAACAGTGTTACCATAAGCCACGCGAAACGGTCAAGCAGATTTATTTCTAATTTTTCATTTATGCTTCTATAGAGGGTGAATTACTTGCCAATTAGAGCGTCCATCGCAGGATGCCGCGTGCACGGCCATCAAAGCGACAATGCCGGATGCTCTTCACGTACTATTTGCAGCATTTGGCCCGCGTTTATGTACTCGTTGCGTTTCAATTAGATTCGAAAGCCAGGATCTCGTTGGGTATTTGAAAAGATGGATTATAAGTCGTTCAAACGCGCATCGCGTAGTTGATCGAACAGAGGCAGGCGTTCGGCTCGTGAGCGTAATTTATGTGGACGAAGTAATATTTCGAGCAGCCTGCGCTCTCTTCATTGTTGGGCGCATCGCAGAGATAACCGTCACTCCGCTGATATCTCAAAGCGATATTTCACCTACAAGTTACGCTGCCATCTCGACCGCCGAGTTCTTTCGGATAGGCACGCATAATTCCAGGGAATTTCATTAACCCCTACAGCACACTTGGTTGCGGGAACGTTGCATAACCGTTGCTGCACATTGCGATGTTGCCGTTTGGTTGCAGGTTGCATTGCAATTTTACTGCAACATTGTGGAGACATTGCCGTGGAATATTGCAATGGGCACGTCTGTGCAATGTTTCGGGAATATTGCGCACACATTGCCGTGCAATACTGCAATGGCCACGTCTGTGCAATGTTTCGGGAACATTGCGCACACAATGCTCGCGGAATATTGCTCACATATTGCGGTGCAATACTCGCGGAATATTGCTCACATATTGCGGTGCAATACTCGCGGAATATTGCTCACATATTGCGGTGCAATACTCGCGGAATATTGCGCCTATATCGCGGTACAAACCGCGTGGAGCGTTTCTGTAACGTCGACCACAAAATACGGTGTTACGTTGCACTCGCAACGTTCCGCACCAGGGTTTGGCGGAAATCCCGTGCGCCCGTATCAGGAATAGCGGTGGGGGAACTCCACGCATGCGCGCGATGACGCGGTGACGTCAAACCAATCCAAGCGCGATGACGCGGTGACGTCAAACCAATCCAAGCGCGATGACGCGGTGACGTCAAACCAATCCAAGCGCGATGACGCGGTGACGTCAAACCAATCAACGGCAAGAAAAGAAACTTGACGGTGGCGCCGTTTCGTTTCCCATCTTGACGGTGGCGCCGTTCCGTTTCCCATCTTGGCGTTGATTGGTTTGACGTCACCGCGTCATCGCGCTTGGATTGGTTGGACGTCACCGCGTCATCGCGCGCATGCGTGGAGTCCCCGCACCGCTATTCCTGATACGTGCGCACGAGATTTCCGCCAAACCCTGTTCCGCACAGACACGGTATATACCGTTATTTTTATTTTTGGCCCTACTGCCCGAAACGTTGCGGGACCATTGCTGTGAAATCTCCGAAACGTTGCACGACCATTGCTGTACAATTCCGAAACAATGTTGCAGAAATATCTCCCGCAATGTTGCACTGGAGCGGACATAGCAATTTGCTCGCAACGTTTCGCCGCAACATAACCGAGACATTCCTGCAACGAAGTGCGCTGCAGGGGAATCTCGATAAAAGGTGGAATAGAGACGCGAACGAAACGATACCCCGACGACTGTAAAATTCTGCTCGATTACGTCATACCGGTCTAATGCTTTTCCTTTATCATTCGCCGCGATACATTATGTATACTTCCATTAAAGTATAATACACCCGTTCCCTGGTAAATGTGCTCGCCGGGATTCGGAACGAAGCATTTCACGGACGCCTAGTGCCCCATAAGATTTATACGCCCTGGAAAGGAATTACTTACTTAGCGGGATTCGTTTCGATGCATTTCAAGCGCGCATCATTTTATTCTTTCTTCTTCTTTTTTTTTTTTCTCTTCCCCCTCGCTGTCGCTGTTCAAATAACGGAAACTCGCGGAAAGTTCCTCGCAACGTGATCGGAATGCAATCGGGCCGTAATCAGCGATTGCTTATCATCTTTATTCAGGCACGTACGCGGCCTGTTGTATGGCTAACCGTATTAGCACAGCCAATTTAACTTCAACATCGGCGACATGCAAATTCAAGTGGCGACACCTGCTTGTTTTCAGATGCAAATTACCTTTTGAGCTGTGTCAGAGACGATACGCTGAAACTTATTGACTTACGGATGAAGAAGATCATCGGATCGTTCAGGTGAGCACCATGTCTCGTGGGATATATTTAAGCGACGTAGGCTGGTTGTCACATTAAATGAACACGTGCCAGTGAATGAATATCTTTTATCAAAACGAGTAAAATAAGTTATTGAAATAAACGACTGTATTAATTAGAGGCTTCTTTTAATTTCTTGCTTTATATATCCAAACGATTTTTGCAGCACTTGGAATCAATTGCGCTGGAAATATAATTTTATAATAGTGTTCATTCATTAGTGCCCCAAATTTTCATTTTAAAAATATGCGATCCAAGGATTTCTAATCTTTCGAAGAAAGAGATTCTCCGTCTTGCTTGACCTTGTTCATTGTCCCCGAGTTTTGATTGCAGACAAGTAAATTAAGTAACTTTGCAAAATCTACTATCTACATCTCCAAGTATACCGTGTGGACCAATAAGAATTACCACCTTGAATATCCCCGAAATTATGGAAGTAAGAGAAAAACTGAAAATAGATCGAAAGAGACTCCACCTGCAGAGAAATCGTTATAAAATTATTCTCTTACCTTCCATGGTTCCAGAAATATTCACGGTGGTAATTCAAATTGGTCCACCCTGTAGGTGCATAAAATAAGTCAAAGCATTATGCAGGATGTGGGTGATAAATTTAAAAAAAATCCTTTTGTGCCACTTACCTTTTCATCAGTGACAGTTTAGTCAGCAGTACGTTCCCATGGTGTGCGCTGATTTTTATAGAACGATTCATCAACTAATGAATTCAACGTGTTAAGCGCGATCGTACGAACTCGATTACTTTTCCGCGAACACGATGGGAACGCTTTGATTAGATCGAAGCATCGAGTCAAAGTGGTACACGGAATATAATATGGAAATTAATTATAACCCAATTCTGTTTGATTTGCAGTGCTGATGGCTTTAAAGTTGGCTTCGATTGGACCCGAGCAACTTTTAGTCCCGACGGTCAATATATATCGGTTGGTTCGTCAGACGGGTCCGTTTTTATTTGGTCTGTCGCCACAAACATGATTGAAACTGTTCTGAAGAACCATTCGTAAGTAACCCCTCTGAATTATGAATTATTATTATTCTTCCGCTTTTTCGGACTATATTCTCTGCGCTGTTTCAAATGAATACCGTACCAGGTACAATTCTGGTTGAAGAGATATTTGATAACGAGTCGCAAGAAGTGCAAACATGCGTAAAAATCACGTCGCGTGACTTTTCGAGTATCTTCTATACAGAAAAGTGGTTAAGAAGAAATGATATATTTTAGGGGAGAAAATTGATGCGCGAAACGGAAATTTAATATTATAAATCTATTACAATCTACAAAGACAACATATAATTTTTTTAATAGAATTTTCACGCTTACATAAAGTACTGGCGAGCGGCCAGCAACGTTGCATTCAAAATAAGTGCTTTCTAGGCACTTCTACGCGAGGTAAAATGTTTCAAATTTGGAAATAAAATTATACGTTAAAATAGAGCTCAAAGGAATTTGTACTATGATAAATAAGTTTAACAATTCAGTGTCGCGAGGGTGGCTTTGAGCTGCCACGCCTCGACATATCTTTCTTTGACACAATATTATAATAGACGCGGAAGGGATATTTAATGACTCTTAACTGGGTCAATTTAGTTTTAACGTGTCACATCTAATATCCTGCAAGATATCTTCAAACTAATATTTGTTATTAATGAAGGCAATCTTCTAAATCGATATTAATTTGCAATATACTGGAGGAATCTATTCCAAACACCTGTTACCTACTATGAGGTATCGCGCGATCTTCAAGTCGGTGGTAGTGAGACATGTTTGCCGTGTGTTAGGAATCGAGTGATTAGAAGTGCGTGACGAGCATCTGTGAGGCTAGGCAGCAGGTCGAGTGAATGTTTATGCGCGAGATTTAGACGAATACTTGAATGGTAGAAGTTTTAGTGAATTTCTGCGAATTGTTGTGTGACAGGTACATAGTTTGGCTCGTGGTAAATTAACGAGAAGTTGTTAAGCAAAATTGGAATTAAAATCTCAAAAAAAAAAAGTGTACCACTGAGGATTTTTAGTCAATTGCTTGAATCTTCCACAAGTTTCGTAAAAGCTTTTATTCAAATTCGAAACCAAAAGCAGGTAACAAAATTGTAATTATGAATTTTTCTGCGATAAACAAGTAGAAATCAATAACATAAAAATGCTTACATACGATAAACTCAGGCCTCTGCTACACTTGAATATTCTATATTTTCGAGATCAAGCATCAGCCTTTTTGTCCCCTGGCGCGGAAAATCGCAGTCTGGTTTTTGAAAATCGATTGGAATGTGCAATAACGATATTAAACCGTGAGTCGTTCTAAAATCCATGCATGGAAAAAACCTGCTAAATTTCATACGACCTTTTACGGGGATCCACTACCAGTAATGGTAAAACTTATTAAAACATGAAATTCTGATCGCATCATAATAGCTGTCTATATGCAAAATCTTTCATAACTCGCACTTACTACAAACGTAATCGGATCCATTGAGTTTATTTAATTTCCTCGTCTTTCTTTGAATCTAGATTCCGGTAATAACGCCCGATAACTGTTTGCCGTAGAAGCTAATTTTAGGTAACAGCAACTCCACTTTCTTCCCTGCACATTGCAATGTATTTGCCGCACTCTAACTGACCACCTGCAGAAAGCTGACAAGTAAACATTCACTTATAAGGAATGGAGTTTCCCGATTTGGAACATATATTTTGAAAGTACTCATAGTAACTAAGAAATCCTGAAAATTATATCTGCAATGGACCTATTTTACTCGTGTTATCAATAACATTCAATATAGCCTCAAGGCGTATGCGAAAAACGGCAAAATCCTCTTCTTTAAGAATAATTTGGTAAAACCTGGCATCTGTATGTTTTTTGTGGTGCTGAATCCAAATATGACGTTATTGTTTGTGTAAAAAAAATTCTTAAGGTAGTTCTCTTAAGGGGTAAAACCACTCTAGAGGCAGAAAAAAATACCTAAATTTGACAATTTATTTTCGGAGTATGACAAACGAAATAGAATTTCTTTTCAGAGGGTTTATTTAACACATATTGAAGTACGGAAACCAATTTTTTTATTGTCATTTTCATACAAAATGGCGGCGACAGAGCCCGTCGTCGAAACCACTTCTTTCAAACTGGGAGGACGGATTTCTCGGAGACTATTGCATGGATCGATTTGAAATTTTTACAGTAGCTTCACAACAATATTCTCTTTGGAAGTACGTAGCCGTTTTTTGATTGAATGTAAACTTTTTTTACAAACAATTTAATGCTCATGTTTAGGGCAAAAACTCGATTCATTTCTTAAAAAGTGCACCACTTCCACAAAAATTGATTAAAAAAAAAACTTATAGATTATAATTTTTTTTTATTTTTTGTTCCCGGACTCATGACTGTATGAACATGCCGAGAAATCCGTCCTCCCGTGGCGGTGTTTTCAAAAAAAGCTGTTTTCGACGACGGGCTCTGTCGCCGCCATTTTGCATGAAAATGACAATAAAAAAATTGTTTTTCGTACTTCAATATGTGTTAAATAAACCCTCTGAAAAGAAATTTTATTCCGTTTGTCATACTCCAAAAATAAATTATCAAATTTAGGTCTTTTTTCTGCCTCTAGAGTGGTTTTACCCCTTAATAAAAAATGTTTTTTTTTTAGATAACTCAAGGAAAGGCCGAAGAATTTTTTAAATATTGTTTCCGGATTACTCGTACCAATTTACTCCAAAATCCATTTTGACCTGTTTTTAACTCTCAGGGGCTACATCTGGGCCCATAGGACCAGATACCAATTCATAACCAGTTTAGGTTAGGTTGAAAAACAGTCTGTGACTGCACCTCGCCTTTGCGTTTCTCTGTTTTCTTTCTTTCTTTTCTTGCTTATATACTTGTGTTGTGCAATAAAGGCGCTTAAGAATAATAATAATAATAATTGCCACTTACCGAAAAGTTTCATGTCGTTAAAAAGTTGAGTTGTACGTATCTCCAAAAAAACGATTTTTTATTAAGAGAACAACCTTAGGATTTCTTTTTACACAAACAATAACGTCATATTTGGATTCAGCACCACAAAAAAAAATACAGATGCCAGGTTTTACCAAATTATTCTTAAATAAGAGGATTTTGCCGTTCTTCGCATACGCCTTGAGGCTATATTGAATGTTATTGATAACATGAGTAAAATAGGTCCATTGCAGATATCATTTTCAGGATTTCTTAGTTACTATGAGTACTTTCAAAATATATATTCCAAATCGGGAAAGTCCATTCCTTATAAGTGAATGTTTACTTGTGAGGAACACAGGATAATGCGTCTATTAATTCGTCGCTGTATTAATATGTGCATTAAGCTATCCTGAACTGAATCCTGTAACCAAGGATCGCGCGATTAGTCGTTGTATGTTATTTAATGGTATTAGAAATCCTGCGGCGCCCGCCTCGTCGGAACGGCATAGGCTGGTATCGATGCCGCGTCCCGTTATACAATTTACTACAGAATTACCATCGATCGATCTCGCTGGAGTAGTCTTTTAGCCCGTGTAAATCTTGACGAATAGTGCCGGAATTTCTCAACGTCTATCTCCGCTGGCGCCGCAACGTTGTGGCTGAATAAGAGGGCATTAAAGTCGCGTTAACATCGAATTAAAAGTAATTTCGAGACGACCGTCCTATCATGCGCCATTAAGGCGTGCTCCCCCTTCAGCCGTCTCTAATTTTCTCTTCCACCCGTTTCCTTTATTTCTCTGGCGACGCAGCCCGATCTCCTGGACTCGGCTGCCCCGGCTTCGCTTGCCCACACAGCAGCACTAAAGCGCTCGTAATTCCAGCGGGCATCTTCGAGCACTTTGCATACCCCGCTGACACGGAAACGTTATCCGGGCGCGTCCTGTCGTCCGCCGCGTGCGCTCCGGCGCCATCCCTCAGCGAGCAAGCTTAAAAGGTCCAGAAAAATATTTCGGCGCGACCCGATTTTCCCTCCTGCCCGTGCGCCCGCCTGTGCATCCGCGGACACATGTATGCCCATTTCTCGCGAAACGTGTACACGGAATATCTTCGTGTACACACATTATGCATGAACGACACGGCGCGATATCGCCAGCTTATACGGTAACCTGGATGCCTCCTCGGGACGGCCATGTCCCCCGCAATTCCACGCGCCGCACACTGGGACGAATCGACATTTAAGTAGGCATTCACTTCATTTTTTACATTTATCATCATTTTGTGATTACTAGCTTTAGATTGCAGAATTTAGATAATGATTTTATAAAAAAAAATTTACTTTTTATTTTTTGTGAAAATAGCCACATTCATCTGGATTAGCCAGGCATAGTGAGCTGGGGTACATTTCGTGACCCCAGAGTTTACCGCTGGAAAATTTTTAGGCGATAGACAAACACACAATTAAGATTTCTTGTTACTATTTTCGTATTTTTTTAAATTAAAACAATTGTTCGAATTTGTTCGTAAATTCAAGCATACCTCTTAATTCGGGATAGACTTCAATTTCACAAAATTCAATTTTTATATCCGTCCGCATCCGACCCTTTGAAAAATTGATATTTTTTTGCACAAAAGCAGGTGCAAGTCTGGAAAAATGTACTATTTTACTTCGAATTATTATTTTCAATAATAATGGTGCAAAATGAATGTTTTTAACTTCAAAATACTCTAATTGAGTAATTTTCAAATATAAGTAATATATGTTGGAAGTGAAGCACACAGAGGTGTGAAACGTGCAAAAGTATGAATGAAACGCTAGATAAATAAGAATGAATCATGTAATCAGAGTATGATTGGAATCGACTTTTGAGGAAACAAATAAAAAGGAAGCAAGCAAGTTCTAATAATGACCCATGACAATCCGCTCCTGAATTCAACAATTGACTATCGTTTGCCAGCCAATAGCTGAAATCCCTTGCATCTATCACGTTGTTAACATGCGATTAATAAACAAAAATTTGGAGAGTTTGCAATGAACTTGGCAACACAGTACGTTGAATTGTATGGATGGTATTACATGCCTCCAACTGTACATAAAATATTAATTCATGGTCAACCATGAAAATAATAAATTGAAGCAAAATAGTACATTTTTCCAGACTTGCACCTGCTTTTGTGCAAAAAAATATCAATTTTTCAAAGGGTCGGATGCGGACGGATATAAAAATTGAATTTTGTGAAACTGAAGTCTATCCAGAATTAAGAGGTATGCTTGAATTTACGAACAAATTCGAACAATTGTTTTAATTTAAAAAAATACGAAAATTGTAACAAGAAATCTTAATTGTGTGTTTGTCTACCGCCTAAAAATTTTCCAGCGGTAAACTCTGGTGTCACGAAATATACCCCAGCTCACTATGCCTGGCTAATCCAGATGAATGTGGCTATTTTCACAAAAAAAAAAAAAAAAAAAAATTTTTATAAAATCATTATCTAAATTCTGTAATCTAAAGCTAGTAATCACAAAATGAAGAAAAATGAAGTGAATGCCTACTTAAATGTCGATCCGTCCCACTGTGCGCCGCAGCGGCTCAGGTGGAACCTCACGTTCCCGGTGGGACTGTAAAAGGCTGAGCTGCTATGTTCGATTATAGGAAAATCGAAGTGGCGGCAGATTTTTTGTAATGGGGAAGCTGACTGCGACTTTTTCCTACCTGCGACGCACAGTGGGGCAAACGCGGACAAAAAGCGGGCAAAATTCAATATTTTTTAAACTAATGATCCTATCGACATGCAATTGGTTTCTTTCGATTCAGAATGGATTTTTACCAATATTTACTTTTTACCATTTGGTCGTCTATAGGACTTTGGGGCAGCAAAAGTTAAAAATAAGTAAACCTTTTTTTTACTTTATTTATACAAAAAATAATTATCTTCAACTATTAATAATCCTCTACAACAATACCTTAACTAATTAAATTAATAATTCCAGAGCTGCGTCACGCGCTACGCCTTGACCAGCGCTCATCGGCATCCCATATAAATCCCAATAACTACCGAATGCGCAAGAAAGCGCCAATAAATTTTTAGGTATATATTCTCTGATACTTCCCGGTATTAAATCCATTAACGGCAACGTAAAGCGAGATAACGCGTTAGTTATTCAGTTTTTTTACGGTTTTGGTCATTTAATGACCTTTATGCGGCGGCTACTGTTACAAAACGATACTTTTATAGTATAAAAGTGCGGGTTGTAAAATATTGACCAACTAGATAGGCTGTGACAAGCTTTAAATAATAATTAAGGACAAAATAAATTATAGCTACAAAGGAAAATTTTGATAATTTTAGCTTTATAACATTTTGCTTTTGGAAAAAGGGAAGAGGTTTTTATTCTTGGACTGTTTACGGATAAAATACAATAATAATTTTTTCCAGATACGAACTTTAAATTTTGGATTTTTGTCCGCGTTTGCCCCACTGTGCGACGCTATCGTCCAGGGTTGCCAGATGAGGCCAATAGAAAAACAGGCATCTAAAAGTGATTATAATGACTTATTATAAAGGAGTAATCGTAATAATAGTAATAAAAGTATTATGAATATTTATTCGAATTCATTACAGATTTTAAGTTTTTTATTTTTTCATATGCGTTAAAAAAATGTTTGGCAATTGTATTTCAAATTTGATTTTATTATAAGCTCTGCTTTCACTAAATCGACATGCATTCTGTTCCTGTTATCTGCCCAGGTCTGATACATAAGAGAAAAGATTCTTTCGACATTGGCCGAACTGACTGAAATAGAGAGGATTGGTTGCACTATTTTAAATAAAAAACGCTAATTCCGATAGATGGCATGCTGCAACGTATTCTGCCGGAGATTTTTATTGTGCCTGCCTGAGGCCGGAGACAACGGTTTAAAACCTGAGACTCCGGCTGAATGCCGGAGATCTGGCAACCCCGCTACCATCACATGTGCCACTTGTCATCGGTGTTTTAGGTGTATTTAAATTATCTTATTTTACTTCTTCGTTTCTATTTCTGTCATAAGTGCAGGTATCTATAATTATTATTGCTATTATTATTAGCTATTATTATGTAGATATAAAAAATAAATTTGCATCTTTTAGGTTATAAAGACGTCAAACCTGGTAAAAAAAAGATTATATTATAAGAATTAATAATATTTTACAATTTTCTCCTTTTGTTGTCATTTTATGATTTTTATATCTACAGTCAGCAAAGGTACTTACACGATCAAAGGAAAATGGCCCCTTAAAGGTCGCTGCTCGCATATCAGTGAACGTGTCAGACTGAAGAGAGCCTCTATCCCTTCCTTTTCTCGCCAATGGACAGTAGCACGGAACTGACAAGTTCACTAACAAGTGAGCGACCACCTTAAGGGGTTAGGTCACCTTGGACGGAGCAAAATTGCAGTAATTTTCGGCATTTTTTTAGGAAGATAATAAAATAAACAGAAAATTTAATATGAAGCCTGTTATTATACAACTCTCGCCGGAAAAAAACCGTATTTTTTTCTTACAAAATGGCGGCGGTAGAGCCGTGATACGCAAGATCTTGTGGAGCGACGTTTTCCACGGTGTTCAATCTCACGGCTATACCGTTTGAGTTAGAACAAAAAACCAAAAAGCTTTATTTTCTGCATGCCTAAAACTATGGAAGTACGTAGGGTAGATGTCCCAATTACTGCCAGTGTCCCAATTACTGCCACTTGATTTATTATATGTAATAAAAGCGTAACGTATAAAAATAAATGTACAAAAAATAGTTATTATAATAGTTATTATAATAGTTATTATAATAACTATTTTTTGTACATTTATTTTTATGTTTTACGCTTTTATTACATATAATAAATCAAGTGGCAGTAATTGGGACACTGGCAGTAATTGGGACATCTACCCTAGCGGTTTTGCGATATCTTGAATATGTTCTGTGCAATTGACACTTTTATAAAAAAAAAAATGCACTTTTTCTCTCCATGGTCACCATTTCGAGACAAATTAATGTTTCTGGATTTCCCTACGTACTTCCATAGTTTTAGGCATGCAGAAAATAAAGCTTTTTGGTTTTTTGTTCTAAGTCAAACGGTATAGCCGTGAGGTTGAACACCGTGGAAAACGTCGCTCCACAAGATCTTGCATATCACGGCTCTACCGCCGCCATTTTGTAAGAAAAAAAATACGATTTTTTTCCGGCGAGAGTTATATAATAACTGGCTTCATATTAAATTTTCTGTTTATATTATTATCTTCCTAAAAAAAATGCCGAAAATGACTGCAATTTTGCTCCGTCCAAGGTGGCCTAACCCCTTAAGGGCCTTCCCCGGTCAAATCGCGCGAAAACGTAGGTGACTTTTATGATTTTTTCTAGAAGAAAGTATACAATATATGGGTCTGAAACTTTTTGCACTTTATTCTCCTACAAATGTAGAGTACAAATCAATTTTTTTATTTCACTTTTGCCCACCCCTGCCTCCGATGGGCATTGCGTGCTGCATCGTTGTAAAAAAAAACTGGCCTGGACTATCGCCTCGATAACTTTAGACAGGATCATCGAAAAACGAAAACCCAAAGATATTCCTTAATTACACATGTGTGGTTGTCGCGCTACCCTCAGGCAGTGCTAAGAAACAACTGGGCGATGATTGCCATATGTTTAAACGATAGGGTCCCGAAACATGGGTTTTTTTGCACAAAAATGTTTCGTAAAAAAAAATTGAGTGTATGAAAATTCGCAATAGAGGGTAGCGCGGAAGCCAGTGTAATTACGAGTAGAATACCGTTTGAATTTTTCGATTCGGCCAAGAATTGCATTTTTTATCGTGGCGATAGTACGTGAAAAATTGTTTCGAGAAAAGCGTACTTCAAGTTCGTCTAGTGACGGGGACTGTCGAGGGCCATATTTCCCACGCGTTTAGTCGATTGAAACAAAAGTGGATTATTTTTTTAGATCTCCAAATATATTATTAATTAAAAGAAAAATCACATTTCTATCTGTTATACCTGCGTCGCAATCCATCTTCGAAAAACACCTATTTTCAAGGCTGTCACACTGTTGACTCTCCTGAACTGCCTGTAAAATCAGTACCGTTAAGAATTTCGTTCTAAAATTTTACCTCCCTAGTAGCATTTTTGGTTGGCCAACGGTTGCCAACAGTTGGGAATTAGTTGGGATATAGTTAGTGTTTGTGCCTACAAATTTCCAACACAGGGCCTACGGCAAAAAAGTTACGACAGTTTGCCAACGAATATTCAATGTTGGGCCTACAATTGTTATGGTGTGGTTAATTAACAAAAAGTTACGACAGTTTTCCAACGAATATTTAATGTTGGGCCTACAATTATTGTGGTTGGTTAATTAACAAAAAGTTACGACAGTTTGCCTACGAATATCCAATGTTGGGCCTACAATTACTATGGTTGGTTAATTAACAAAAAATTTACAACGATGATTAAATGTCGTCTTACAAACGTCAGAAAATTTGCTACATCAAAAAACCTGTTGTGATTTTTCTTTTCTTATTTATAAATACGTAATGAGGACGTCTGTCTTAAGACAAATGTGAAATTTTAAGGAATGAGTCTACAGGTCGGATGATGATATTTTGTAGAATATTTCGCGTCACTGCACAGTTTTCATAAACAATTAATACTAGTTATGTAACTAGAAATTATAAGTGTTTACAAGGAAGTGTGTTGGGTCAGCTGCGAACAGCGGTAGCTTTGTAAGCGGAAAGTTTGGGTTCGATTCTCCTCACCGCGAATTTTTTTTTTTCCTAAACCAGACCTGAAGAAGACTTATTTACGACGTCTTTTGAAGTTCTTTAAGACGCCTTCTGGACGTTTTTAAGACGTCTTTTGGAAAGAAGCCTTCAGTTGGGCCCAGTTGGGCCTATGGAAAGAAACCTTCGGTTGGGCCTTCGTGTTAAGTGACGTTGGGCCTACGTTGGTTACAATCGTTGGCCCATTTAGAAATAGCGCGACACTTCAACAGTTGGCCAACGGATAACACGTCATTGGCCCAACAAACTCCCAACAAATAAATGCTACTAGGGCTGGTCATTCTACCTGACATGGGGGATGAAAACAGGGGTTGAAAACAGTTATGATATCGGTTTCGGTTCTCGAAACAGTTATGAGAACCGAAATAATCTTGAAACAGTTACGAGTGAAAACGGTTCTGGCCTATATCGGTTTCGGTTCCGGTTCTACAGAACCGATATTATATCGGTTCCGTAACGGTTATATATCGGTTATACAGTAAACTCTCGCTATGGGCTGAGCTCGCCTCAACCATGCGTAAGCGCCTTTTAAATTATGATTAAATAATAAATCTGTGAAGAATAAATTGATTCTCACAAGTAGTTTGAAATAAATTTTTTTTTAAGTTACGTTTAAGTTAAACCCTTATTAATGTGGCGTCCCCCTTAAGTGTCTAAAAATTTAAACAAAGTAAATTGTATATTCATACCGAAATTGTTACAGAGCAACTTCCAACTATACGTCGCATTTTCATGCTGTCATCGCACGTTTCAAAATACTTACGAACAATGTCGCATTTCTTTTGACCCATTATGTCGATATGTTTTTAAATATCACTAATAACTATTATACACTACGACTAATATTAATTTGACACTTAATTTAAAGTATTACTAACACTAACAGCAATAACTTTCCTAATATGTACACACATACTACTAATTTTATATTAATTATGAAGATTATTAACTATTTTTTTTTAATAAAGACAGTGTCGAGGACGATAACGTGTCTTGCTGCGAAATATAATACTTTTTGTATTAAATTCAACGTGCTCGCCACTACCTCAGGAATACAAGTGACTCTGGCCCATGGTCTTAAACCCTCCGACCCAGAGAATCGCTCGTCGCGTTTGTTTATAAGATCCTTTATCGCTGACCCTCTCTATCTAGAATCTCTCTTTTCAATACTTAAGTTACAGATGATGTCTTTCATTTCGGCTTTTCCTGCATTGATAGAGTTTTGAAAAGAGAGACACCAGATAGAGAGGCCCAGGGATAAAAAAAACTTATAAACAACTCGAATTTCCGTTAAAAAAATATGACATAGATCGTAAATATGTTGGAACGTGCTACGCATACCCGATGCGTAACCGATAGGATACATTACTGTTATAAAACCGATATATAACCGTTACGGAACCGATATAATATCGGTTCTGCAGAACCGTAACCGAAATCGATATAGCCAGAAATTTCGGTTCCTAATAACAGTTATTCAGAATATCCGTTCTTCGTAACTGTTTCAGTCAGAACCGATATATAACAGTTTGAAACAGTTATTTTCGGAACCGTTTCAAGCCCTGGATGAAAATATGCAAAAAAAAAATTTTCACGTTCTGACCGCGGGTGCCCTTAAATTTAAGAAAAGCCAGGGAAATCCCGAACCACCTCCCATGATGTATTTTCCACATCGCCTTGAGTCTCCAGCGCGAGAGGTGTTGCTAATAAGAGCGAATCAAAAGGAAAAGGAAAACGAGGCACCGTTGCCCTTGCTCCTTCCCAGTCAACGCACTGCTGATGGTTACCAGCGGTGTATCTCACGGTGCGTGCGCGGGGCAAGATCCGTTCTACTATCATCCATCCCCCTTCTATCCCTTTTCCTAGGCGGCCGCCACTTCGTCCTCGGCCTCCTCGAGTTCCCCAAGGACGCTGGATCTTCGGCGGTGGTTTCTATGGGAGAGCCCAGCGGGCGGCTGTAGTTCAGCGTGCACCTAAGTACCGGTCGTATCGAAAAATAGCTTAAGCACCAGTCACGTAGAGAAGCTGGTCCAGCGAGTTGGCCTGCGTGTGCGATTCCGCCCGGGTGTATGCGCACGTTTCACTGTTATTACTTTCACCGTGGCCGGGCGAGCGGTGCCCGATGGCCGGAGCGTCATCTTTCGCCGTCATCTCCTCCCGGTCGTCCTCATCACCTTCGCTCTCCGTCGCTCCCACCGCGGCTCCTCATGATCGCCGGTGCCCGGGCCCGGGATCGTGTAATTCGTACGTTGCCGGGGCGCGTACGCGCGCGCTCAGGAATCCCCGGGACCAACTTAATAAGCGCCTCGCCCTCTCGCCCTCCCGCCCTTTTTCTCCGGGCGTCGCGGGCCTCTCGCCGTGATAGAGCCCCGGCGATTTCGTATTTAATGCACGCCCTCGAAAGCCTGATGCACGTAGCCGCATCTATCACGGGCAACGCGTGAGATTCGGTCGTTTCGCGAAATCCTATAATGCAAACTGATGGAACGGATGTGTAACGGCGGGTTAGTCGCGGCTTTAACAGATTACCGTGCATGATCTTCGTCTTCTTCTCGCTTGTTAGCCGCGGCCACGCCAGGCCCGGGATAGAGGGAGGGCATTCTGTCCCTCCGAGCGGGCTAGTTACGATTGGCATTCGAAGTACGTATTAGGTTGTTCGGTAGCGCGGCCGGGGCACGCGGCGGGGACGAAAATTCTCGTTTAAACATTATATTTCAATCAAAATACACTCCATCATAGTCAGCGGAGTTTTTCGAGCGCGCCGCGAGAGGCTGGATTCCTGTAGCGTACGAAGACAGCGGCTGTTATAAACGATCAAACTTGATCGTCGTCACGCTGGCTTCTTCTCTTGGCTTCAACTTAATGGCGCCTGGGACGCTTTGCTCGATATCTGTTGGCCGTTTGAAATATTGAGGATACGATGTTGTTCTTAATGTACCCGCGTCGGATAAAGCTGCCTTTTTGCCTTGGTAACGACTGTAGAAAAAGCTACTGTTCGAGGCACGGGCATTCGAATCGTTTTATTGAATCTTGCAATTTATCGTGTACTACAGGCTGTGCCGATGTAAATGCGGTGGCGAAGCAATGCTTGAACTACTTACTGATTTTATGAAACAGTGTTGCAAGGAAATTTGCTGCCAATTTTCCCATAAAATCCGATGGAGGATCGAAAGGAGGATGTAATTTTCAGGTTAGCTTAGGTGGTTTGTTTGTGAAGCAGGTATAAATTTTGCTCGGGTTTGGAAATGAAAAATGCTGGGAGATGGAGATTTGAAATCAAGTGATCAGCTTTCTTCTTTCTACAAGTATGCCCCCAGGGATTATTTTTGTTCCACTCCGAAGTATAGCTACACTTTGCGCTTTGAATAAAATTCCGATAAAAATTCGCGCTGCTTTGCAGCTAGGTGTCTGTTTTTACTTGGTACAAAGTAAATTTAAGCTCTTGGTTGGGTGTGAAAAAAAAGGATAATTGGATAGTTCAGATTTAATTGCTCTGACACGGCTTCTGAGCAACGATATCACATCTTTACAACCTGTCCCTAGCGTTAAGCATCTCGACAGCCTCCTTTACATAAAACTCTACTCGCTGCGTTATTACGTCGCCATAAAAGTCTGTTAAACTGAAAAACAGCCGGTCAGTGTTATCACCACTGTGTGCACCATAAATTCTTGCAACTATACAACTCACTGTCAAGTGGTAGTACTGCGTTCCTATTTAGCTTTGGCATTCGCAAACATATTCGGTTGTTTTGAATTTTATATCGACATTTTTTTATCAAAATCTTAATATATAAAGTAGAAAGTGTTTGTGTGTTTGTCTGTCGCCTAACCACTTCCGAACTTAATCGAAATTAATCCAGATGAATGTGACTATTTTCACAAAAAAAAGAAATATTTTTTTTTATAAAATCAGAATCTAAATTTCGGGGGAAGCCGAGTAGTAAAGCTAGTAACATATATTCTTGGTTATCTATGATTGTTCGGATTCGTTGGAAACGAAGTGGATTTCCCGGTAGGGGCTATGTCGTACGACATTTTTTGTCCTGAAAACATTTTTACCTCAATTAGTCTGGGGAATCATAGCCTTTCTGGAATTATTTTTAGATATATTAATATACAGGTAATATGACATACTTTAATACTTTTTGTTGTCGAATGCTTCCATTACATTAAGGGAGGGTCCTCATCTAAAAACGCTGGCAAAGAGGTAATATTTAGGAATTCTTTTTAAAGAGACGATAAAATGGAACTTCTTGAAACTTTTATTATACGTTCAGCAACATTTGTGGATGTAAAAAGAATTTTCTTTATTACCAAATATCTACTCCTCGGTGCGACAATAAACTTCTTCGGCACCCCAGAAACACAGCATTCTTCTACTTTTATTATTAAATTTTATCGTCGATAAATCTATTTATTCAGTAAAAAAAAATGCAAAATTGAAATAAATAGCAGGACTTGGAAGAAAAATTTTCCCGAATTGAGATAAAAATTTTGTAAAGAGCCTGGCTTTTTAAAACTAATTTTACAATTGCACTACGACCCAATACATCAAGATTCGTTTAGAAGCTTCCTTAAGTGCGTTCCCGTATTCCGCAGAATTTTCTTTCTTAACCATTAACTAATGGCGTAAAATTAATAACGTACGTCATTTACATTTCAAATACTCCCTTATTTACGCAAGCACTTGCATACATACATACTTACAGGAGTTTTACGCGCTTCCCGCGCCAACGATGGCTGACACGATAAAAACATTCCATCGATCGTGAATCATGGCCAAGGACGTTGCGCAGAATTAACAGATAAAAAGGGAATTAGCTGCTCGGGCGTCGTTAAGACGGGGCGGCCAGAATGCGGAAAATAGGAGGAAGCGTTCGCGGCACAAAGGCTTTCCCACGTAGGAGAGCGAAATAAAGGCTATGATTCCGGCGCGAAGCCGCGATACCTTGATTTCTGCAACTTGTTATTAATAAATAAGTGCGCGCCGAGGCGTGGTAACGGCCGCTGGTTATTATTCTTTTCAGCGTTAACTGACAAGTAACAGCATCTCATAAATATTGCCGCGCCATATTTCAGTCGCGCGCGCATTTACGGCAATTTTGTCTTGCGCTTTACGAGTGGATTACAGCTGAAAACCTTAAGGAAGTAGTTCGATTGGGAGTATTTCACGGCGTTTGGCGAGCATCTCGTGCCTTCCTCGCTGTAACCTCGGGGTTATTAAGACACACGTGCTGGTTTCTCTAGATTCCAAAGGCTCGTATGGGGTCCACCTTAAGTGCGAATGCGAGGCGGATTTAGAGGCAGGTACACCTCGACGTTTATGTCAGGCTGTGCATTCTTCTCGTGTGAAAAGATTGTTGATAGAGCTGAGGTCAGGTGGATTGATATTTTTAATATATTTTAACTTAGTGTCACTAATTAATTCAGAATCTTTGCGGAAATTTTTTTTTTATAAAATTCAAACCGAATTCAAAAAAATAAAATTGCACTAAAAAGTAAAAAATAATTTTTTCCCTTATTTAATCTACGACTCTCATATTTTTTAAGCCGGCGCCAGATTTACACACTGCAAATGATGAGGCACCGACTTAAAAAATATGAGAGTCGTAGTTTAAACACGGGAAGAAATTATTTTTTACTTTTTAGTGCAATTTTACTTTTTTGAAGTCGGTGTTAATTTTTTTAAATTTTTTTTATTTTCAACTTTCTAGTTTTATATATATTGACACAACATGCTGAGGGGATATGCGCGTACATACATAGAATAATAATAATTAGGTGACAATAAGCTTTATTATTAACCATAAGTAGCAAAATATTGGGCCAATGTTGATTTAGTCTAGGACGGGACCACCGGGGTATCGCCCTCTTTCGAATGAAAGAAAGATCATCAAAATCGGTCCACATGCGAGTTATGAGGGGACAAACATAAAAAACATACAAACGGGTCGAATCGATAACCTCCTCCTTTTTGAAGTCGGTTAAAAATTATGTTCATACATGTGCGGTTTTAAATTCTACTTGGCGAGTATTTGAGGCACAGCTTTTGCATTTTACTTGGCGAATAAATATGCTACGAGCTTCTATGCTTTTGAAGTGTAAAACTTCTTTAAAAGATGAAGTGAAGAATGAACCCTAGATAAAGCTATTTTCCTGTTACGAACAGAGGGCTTCGCGAAATACGCGAAACCACCGAGTTTTCTTTGAAATATAGCGTAGGTACTCTGTTCAGCAGTTCGTCATAATCGACACGTGCTCAATAACCAGCCACTTCGTGAACGCCAGAAGAGATCGAGTGGTGCCTGACACGAATTGGCAGTGCTCCTGAAAAACTACACACAGATCTGTTTCAGACTGTAGAAAGGCCCCAGTAGTAATAATAGTAATTAATAGTAGCGAGCTGTTATTATAAAATATATCATCGAGGGCCACGTATGCAAGCAAGATTTGTTTCAGACTGTAGAATGGCCCCAATAGTAATTAATAGTGGAGAGCTGTTATTATAAAATACGTCATCAAGGTCCAAGTTGTACGAAACAAAACCGATAACAACATGTATCTAGCAGACATAACAAAATAACATCCAGGAGTAAAGTATTAAAATTAACAAACATTCAGATTTTAAATCTGAAATCTCAACTGCTTCATAATACACGTCGACTCCAATATATGGATTCTTTATAGGGTAACTCGGGGAGAGATGGCCCACTTTTTTTAAAACAATCAGTACACCGTAAATTTAGTGGTTTTATAAAGGACAAAAATATATTTGCAAAAGGAAATACATTTAGATGAATAATATAAAATTGAATTAAAGAAATAATCATACATTTAAGAAAAATAAAATAAAATTGCAGTCTATGCGAAAGGCCATCTCACCCGGACAATCCGGGTGAGATGACCCATATGAAAAATACATGTTATAAGGTTAATATGACGAAAAATTATTTCTTTTTCTTGCACAGAACTTTTCCACATTCGTTACATAAATTCAAAAAGTCCTGACTTTTTAATCGTCTCCCCAATGTAGGAGCCGGGATACCAAAGTTTCTGGATGCTGCATTTACACCCATTTTGCCACTTTGGACCACTTCGACGGCTTTCAACAATGCCTCGTTTGTCCATAACTTCCTACGCTGATTATATATTCGCTTATATTCCGTTGGCATGTTCTACAAAAACATTTACTAGCTATTATGCATGATTTTATGATGGGCCAACTATCCCCGAAAAAATCGGGCCAACTAACCCGAGAGTCAAGGAGCGCTGACTCGCTAGTTTTTTTCAATAATGCTACGGCAATATAACCTCTAAACAGTAGACAGTAATTCGTCGTAATAGTCCCGACGAACGGGGCTGGCGGCGGGACAACAACGCGATGCGGACACCATTCGTAGCCGACAACTTCGCGTCGACTCTTTTGTTCTCTCGCACGTTCTCGGATTCTCTCACTCTCGACTGAAGGATTCCAAAAAATGGTGGGGATAGTGAGCGGGACTATTACGCGTGGTAAAAACGGGACAATAACGACGAATTACTGTATTAACGCACTGCATTCAGAAAAAGTCATTACTTTTTCGTAAAATGTCAGTAAATTATAAATTAACGAACACGTAGAAATTTTTCGAGAATAGTCCATTTTTACATTACAAATAACTTACCTGATTTCACAGTTGAAAGCAAACAGAAAACACGATTAATGCGGCGTGTGAGCGACGCGCAACATACCACTAAAAACAACTGAAAATCGCAACGTTCTAGAACATAAACATGATCGAGCCGTCTCACCCGCGAGGCCATCTCACCCGGAATTACCCTATAAATAGTAACAATTAATAACTATTACTGATAATAATAAATAGCAACTGAGAAATCCACTGCCAGGCTTAACAAAACCTAATTAAAACTGAACACCTCCATTTTATTCTTCTGCCTTCTAATTCTCCCCTTCTTCTATTCCCGCCCCCTTAAATACCTCCTTATAGTCTTCAACAGAAAAAACCCTATAACTAGTCGAAATATATCAAAAAATGTTTAGACAGTCCTGCGAAAATTTCGAAGAGAAGCAGTTCGGTCTAAACAGTATTAATTAAATAAACACAGAGCAGATTACAGAATCCCCTTTGCACTCACTCGGGACACTACCGGTTGCCACCTAGGGCTCTCGATCACCACTACGATGCTCGTTAATCGAGGCCCCCAAACCAAGTCAGAATTACCGCGTCCCCTTAATCGGCTAAACATAATTTATCGCCACCAGACAGCCGAATATGGAAATCGCCTTGAACATTCGTCCGTCTGTTACTCGAGCCATAGGGTCTCTAATAAGGAAGCTGCCGATGATGCTGAGATGGGCGGTAGCGGGACGCGGCAACGATTTACGGCGATGCTTTACGACCGCGTCGAGTAAATATTTACAGACGTCGTAAACGCAACAACAGTAATTAGTTGATGTATTCATAAATTTCTCCGATCGATTAGTTTTCACGGGGCTGGATGAAATACAGCCGTGTCCTAATCAATCGTAAATACAAGGAGCGCCGTAGAAAGCCCCCCGAAGGAAGCCCGGCGCCCATGTGCATTCCTCCGCACGGATAACCCCACGGCCTGCTATTAATTTTTCGCCCGACGCTCATCCCCGCGACACCCGGAAGAGAATTAATAGCGCCGCCTCGAAGGTTTTAGGCGTGGATGTTGATTCCCCGCGATTCGACGGCCAGAGGACGGCGTAATGAAAATCCGCCGTGCTCCCCGGAGGGGAATATAAGTGGGACGGAAAGGCGTAAACACGTCCAGGCGAAGAAAAAAAAATTAGATTATATCGGTTGGCTGTGTAGTGGTGGTTCCGTGCACGTATACAGATCCCGACTGTCTCGAGCAGCCAGGGAAGCAATCTCCTTGGCATCCCCTGATGAGTATCAGGCCGATTTCATTGTCGCCCCGCGTAACGAAGCATCGTCAGAGATCAATTGCCCCGGTGCCGCTCCTTTCACCCAACTCGATTTCGTTTCTAAGGCAATGATCGGCCTGGTCCAGCACAATATTATGTCATTTATCTTCGTCGCGTCTTCGGTAGCCGAGCTCTTTATCTGTTTTTCCCATTCCTGGGCCCCCTCGCGCCGGGAGCTGGCGGTCGGCACGGATGTACATGTCAGCGCGACCTCGTGCCTTTTTCCCCGCCCTCGTTGCTCTTCCTGCTTTACTCTTCCCTGTGCCTCGACAACCCTCCTTCCCAGTCGTTGCGCTTCGCTATTGACGAACAATCTACGGTAGAAGCCTGCCGTCGTGCCGAGCGTGTAGATCGTCACTCCGGCGGCTGGTAGTAAACGAAACCCCATAAAAACTTCGAAAAAGTAAGAAAATTAGGCCAAGTACGTGAAATCAAATACATCACAGAAAATAGAAGATCGCTTCAGTGGTATCTTATCTTGTTTTCTTATTTACCGTTAAGGAACTAGTTTCTGATCAGTTTAGAAGGTTTCCCGCTTTAATATTTATTTTTAACCTAATGAAACATTAAACCATAGACTTTTTTTATACTAAAAGTTGAATTAATGTTTAAACTTCAAGGAAAAATTTTAAAAAGTTGAAAATAAATATATAATTTAAATACTTATAAGGTATGGAATAATAAGGTGACTAGGAACTAATTTTTAATCGTGTAAAACTAACAATACTACCGTTAAGGAACTAGTTTCTGATCAGTTTAGAAGGTTTCCCGCTTTAATATTTATTTTTGACCTAATAAAACATTAAATCATATACTTTTTTTATACTAAAAGTTGGATTAATGTTTAAACTTCAAGGAAAAATTCTAAAAAGTTGAAAATAAATATATAATTTAAATACTTATAAGGTATGGAATAATAAGGTGACTAGGAACTAGTTTTTAATCATCTAAAACTAACAATACTAACTGCTTTCATAGACAACACATATATTTTTGAATTATCAATTTTTATGTTAGTAATTATTTCAAACAATTATTTATTGACATAAACTCAAAAGAACGATTTATTTCATGAACTGATCAAAAATTAGTGCCTGATCAAGAACTAGTTCCTTAACGGTAACTGCTTTCACAGACAACACATATATTTTTGAATTATCAATTTTTATGTTAGTAATTATTTCAAACAATTATTTATTGACATAAACTCAAAAGAACGATTTATTTCATGAATTGATAAAAAATTAGTGCCTGATCAAGAACTAGTTCCTTAACGGTATACCAAGCGGTTAACATTTTTTTTGCTTTCGCATGTGTGGCTTCGATGCTGTTGACATTCGTTGACAGTGGAAGGGTGCGACGGTGGATCGTGAAATTGCGAAAGGGGACGCGAATATCTGATCAGCCACAGCTTTCTGGAAGCAGCTGATCTTACGATATTGCGACAAAGGTGCTTTGCATCCGTAGGAACAGTTGTTGTAATCCTCAGGAAATCCTGACAACCCTCCGCAACTGTGTATAAGCGTTGGTCTTAAGACCATCCGAGCGTAAACAGCTTGGTGTCCTGTTCGGCACGTTCCACGCAACTTCGTGGGGAACTTACCTATATTAATACTTAATAGACACCATGTATTCATTGGCATGCACAGCGCGAGCGCGCGTCTCCTTTTCTTTATTTATTTTTTACCCTGCAGAGACTCCGGACCGCTATAAATCGATAAAAGTTACGTTGCTTTTGCACCTGAAGTGACGCCAACGGGCCCCTTTTCACTTTGTAATTTACCTTAATATCGGCCCCGCTCAAAACAGAAAGATAGTGCTCCGGTTGCACGCTTATCTTTATTACGAACCCTCAGCTAATTTCTATGATATTCGATAGAATATCCTCGTATTACGTTCCTATCAGACACGCATAAATCTCGCCGCTTTTGATGCACACCGTTGCGCATAATAATCAGCCAGCAAATTTTATTAACTGACAGATTTATCTGTGCTTCCTGTTAACTTTGAAGGCGCTCCATGATCGAAGACGCTCCACTTTGCATTATCTCATCTATAAGCGCTGGAGAAGTGTATTTAATGTGTCGACTGAAAGTATACTCGACTTTTTGTGGCGCAATGATTTTCGTTACATTAGCTGGGCCCTCGAAGGAACTTCCTCCGTTTTCTTTCAGTTCGCGATGGGGTTTATTCGATTCTCTAGTCGCTCCTTGCTCGCTTCCGGGTCTTTAGTTTTATTAAAGTGAGAAATACATATATTCGGTAAAGCGTATAAGAATGTCCAGATTCCATTTTATTTTTCAACGCACAGGCACACAGGTAATGCGTCAAAGAATGACAGAGATGGTAGTTAATTCTGACATCGCCAAAGCAAAGAAATGTTTTTCTAATAATGTTCTGCAATTTTTGTGAAGAAATTCATAGAAACAAGTGTTCATATAAACAACCTATTTCACCTTGTCCCTGAGTTATAACCATTTTTCTACTCCAGCACTGTGCCACTCCGTACCTTCATAAGAAGTGTTAGAGCAGGCCACCTTCGCCCTGAGTGCAAGCCTGCCGTCGTCGTGTTGCGGAGTTTATCCAAAAATTTAATAAACGTGACTAAAATGTGGTGGTGCACCGTTCTGCATAAACCGCCCAATACGTCACTCAATTGATTGCTTAAGAAATTTACACAAAATTAAAACTTAGCAATTACAAACAGTTATGCAAACATTTAGTAGAATCAGTTACACTATCTCCGTCTAATTATTGGAGTACTAAAATGGTTATTGCTCGGGGACATGGTGAAATACAGCACATAATTACAGGGTTGCCAGGGATTGTTTGTGGCGCAACACCTACAGGAGTGGTGGTAAATGGCGCGTGAACTGACGCTAGCGCCAAGGCAGCCAAGCGGCCCCAACGCGAAGCCAACCACGGCCAACCAGCGTCGACAATCTATTTCCCGGCGACGCTGGTTGGCCGTGGTTGGCTTCGCGTTGGGGCCGCTTGGCTGCCTTGGCGCTAGCGTCAGTTCACGCGCCATTTACCACCACTCCTGTAGGCGTTGCGCCACAAACAATCCCTGGCAACCCTGCATGATTAGGGTAGGTGTGGGTATTACTGCGGATGTCCCGATTACTGCGGATATTCTAAAACAGATCATATTTAGTGTTGGAAAGTACATAATCTCTTGAAAATTTTTGATAAAATTATTTTAAACTCTATTACACATAATTATTAATAAGTATGTACAACAAAGTTATTATTAATTCTTTTATCGTAGTTTGAAATTCGTCAAGGCGAAACTTCGGTCGATTTCCGATATGGCGGTCATGAACACCTACTTGAAAAACATTTATATTTTTGTTATTAACAGTAATACATGTACTGTAGCGGTATTGCTCGATAGAATAAGAGTTATTTTTTTAGAAAAACAGTAAATCAGTCGTCTACATTTTAGTTATAATTTTTATTTCTCACAGCAGTATTAGGTGCACTACTTGACACCATGTGCATGTATTACTGCGGACCTACGACTGTATTCACTGACGTCTAGGTATATATAACCTGCAATGTACGCAACGGTACGTGCAATCACGTGTAACTCTGTAAGCATGCCGAGAAAAAATTCAAGTGATAATAAGGAATCAAGAAATAAAAGAAAAAGCCAACGGCATTTAAAAGAACATTTATCTGTTGCGGAGTAGCTGGTGTTTCGTTAGTAACTGGCACGCAGTAATACATGTATGTCCGCAGTAACTCATGCAATGACATTGATCGACAAATCTCTTTGTTTTTAATTAACTGTGCTTATTACCCCGCCCTTATATTTTTTTATGGAATTATTAAGGTCCCACCTTTCTTCTAAAAAAAAAAGGAGGAACTTTCATTCATTTGAACGCCGTATCGAGGGTTCTAAAGTTAACCTACCTTAAAAGTCCGCAGTAATACCCACACTTACCCTATATGCACTCCTTTCATCGCTTTCGTGTCCCCGTCCAACGTCCCACATGTTAAAATACACCTTGTATCATACACTCCAACGCCAATCCAAGTACACATATCGTAGCAGCAGTGAGACCTCTAACGCGCATGCCCAAACAGAAAACACCTCCAAACCGCGAATTTTTCCGAAACAACGATGATCAAATTCAATCTCCATCAAACCCTCCAGTATCAAAGGCATTGCCACTGCATGGCTATCTACCAAAAGTCTCCCGCAAACACCTTCATCCCGCATCCCGTCTTCCTGACTCCTCCCGCAAACCTCCCCACTACTAGGCACACCCATACATCTCTGATTCTTAACTCCAAGTAGTAAAATCTACGTCTTCCCCCTACAATATATCCGCGTGTACATAATAATGGTCCCCTTTTCACGTCACATCCGCGATACACGCACACGGCAGGCTATCGGGTGGCGCCTACAAGCGCAATGACGCCTCGCAGGCGAATGCTTCTTTACGGTGGCAGTGTTTGCGGCGACGTTTCGCGTCATTTGCCGCGAGAACTACGTCGATCTAATCATCGTGCGTATTGTCATCCTCGTCCCGCGAAGGCCGCGGAGTCAACGGCGAACTGTACGTCAATGAGCGCGCCATTAGGCGCCACTGTTCGCGGTCGACCAAGCATTCAGATGCGCGTCGCTCGCGGCCCCGTGGATTGATGGCAGGGATTCGCGATTGTCTCGATAACCGGGCGGAATTCCTTGCAGAATTGTCGCCGACTCCTACGCGCCTATGAATTGCTCCGCGCGATCGCTCGCTTCCGCGACTCGCCGCTAAATATACCAGGCGAAAGTAATCGCCGTCGCGCCACCGGGGTTCCCGCCCATGGTGTTCACGGCGCTGTTCATCCGTTTCGTTCAATGCGACAGCCAGCCTAGCTGGATGCCCTCCGCCCGTTCCCTTGATTGCGCCGCGCTTCGGTTACAGAAGCGCGAATATGTCTTGGCTTAGGTGTTATCGGGCGACACGCGTGTTTTTCGCGATGATAATTTAATGCCGCGGGAGTGGCTCGCGGATAGGCGGAGTTCTGCTTCACCAGTCTCGTATAGTCGCGTGTTAAAACTGTTGCAGGCGGGTGGACGTGTTCCGTTTGATGGCCCTATGTGTCTTGCGCGTCCTGCCTTTGCCGATGTCTAACTGTGTTACCGTTTGATTTGCACTTAGTTTCGTGGCTGGATGATATTTCAATGAAGAACATTGAGCGTGATTTGCGTTATGTTGGTGATCCAAGGTACATGTGGTAGTGTTCGCAGGGGCGGATCTGGATAGGTAAAGGCCTGTGTGGGCTGCAGCCTAGGCCGGAAAATTTTGGAGGCGACAAATTTTCCACATTTAAATATTTGGTCATTTTAAACAATATTTTGTTTCAGAATCAGATTGCTCTCAACTTTTTTACTGTTTAATTACGCAAACCCGATTTATTGAAGTCGGCTTCTAATTAGCCGGAAGAATTGATTAAACTCGGATTAAAAGTGATCTGACGGAATACAAGTGAGAACTGATTTTTTGTTTTTGAAATCTGATTGCTTTAGGTACTAGTCATCGATTCCAACGTCGATAGTAAATTCGTGTGTAATAAAGCTCTGAATTTGACATGTGAGTAGTAGATTGGCGATCTGAATTTGGTCGTCAAAAAAGTCGAAAAGTTTTATATAGTGACGAATTTCTGGGAAATTTCAAATGTTTTATGATAGCGTTTTTATTACGTCCATGTGTCATTCTGAATTGCCATTACAAGCAATATCTAGTAGCATTTTGCTGCTTGTTAACGCGTTAAGTATCGTGTCACTAAAAGACTATACCTATCAAATTAATTATTTAAAAAACAATATTGTAAAATATGGTACAGAAATTCGCACGCACTCGACAGGCTATTAATTAAATTTTTAATGTGTCAGTAAATATGAAGAATTGTTATTCATCCAGGGTTTAAAAGCATGCGTTTTTTAAAATATGTTATCGCCACGGTTCTGTAGGTGCATCAATATTCCCCAGAATACACACTACAATTGCTGAATTAATTAAACGTCAAAATGTATCAACCTTAAATTTAATTTAATCTCATTTGTGGCATGTCTGTGAAAGCTTTCCGAACAACCAATTAATTCTGACGCGCGGGTACACTTAAGCCTGTTGCATTTGGCGTTGTATACATTGTCCTGAGAGATAATATAAATGTTTCACTCTGTGGTAGGTACATTTTATCGTTAATTTTGTGGGAAGAATTTAATGGTGATAAAGGTATGAAACAAATTAATTATTATCTTAATTTCACTGATTCCGAGTCGCATATATAATCGTTTTTGCAGTTAGCTACACTAAATACAAAAAGTTAATGAATGGCTGATGTTGTTCTAAAGTATTTGAAAAATATTATGTCGGGAAAATTAGACGAAAAAGTTTTTAAGCATATTAGTTTTCTTGTGCTGGATGTTAAGCTGCTTACGTTTCAATGATTCGTTGAAGTAACATTCGCATTCATACGACGTGGCTTCTTCAAAAGTAAATAACTGTGCAACTCTTCAGAAAGAATTTAGGACTTTTATCTTCCTTCTTGAAACGACTTGTGTAAGCACATTTTTTAAATATACATCTTCTTAATTCAAAAGAGTTTTTAAATGTTACTTTTGTTATACAATAAGCTGTTAAAATAGAGCAATATTATATGCATAAAACTGTGTAGGTTATTTATCCACACAAAAGAATTCTAAATATTAATTGGTAAAAGAAAATATTATTCTCATTATAATCCTATTATTCCACAACACATTTTTTTTTAAAAAATATATTAAATCACCTGTAAGATACAATTTCTCATTATTCTAGATATAAAATTTGTGAACATATAGGCATGAAGAAAATAATATTTAATGAGATATGTACTTCGTATTTTATATCAGTAAATTACTTTATTGGGAAGATAAAGTTGACTAAAGAGTGCATTGCTCTTTATCAATTGTTTCTATTTTTACGTAGAAATAGAAACCAGCTATGGCCTGACCAGTTTTGTACAATCACTGTTTGTACCGATATTATGTTTGCTTCCATTTTGCAAAAGATTGGCAATGTTACATGTGCACGCGAATTACATGTATACTTTATACGTTTATGTTTAATTGATTATGCAAATGACGCGTAGTGATGTAATGAACCTAATAACCATTCTCACTTTGATTAAGTGCCAACAAATCTGCGCAACTGGGAAACGGGCATAAATAGAATAATACAAAAGGTGTCCTTTGTATTATGCGCTGATGCTCCGTTAACAGCGCATGTGATTTGCATAAATAACTCCATATGTCATGCAACTGTATTACAATTAATTGCAATACACCTGCACACATTATTGCTTCAGTAGCAACATTGATTAACAAACAATAGTAAATTTTGAGGAAACAATGGAACTCTTGGAAATAATTATGGCAATATCTCATAGATGGTTAATCAACACTGCGTAGCATTAAGCTCGTTCCAAAACGATTCAACAAAACTGTCTTGCTTTATCCGAATAAATGAAGAAAATTTCACAATTTTCACCTGAAAGTCTTCTGGTGCTGCACTGATGATTGTCGGTAATGCTTATGACGTTTTAATACAAAGTGTGAAAATTTAAATTTTTAGTAGTGTTAATAGTAATTAGTAGGAAGGGGATTCAAGCCCAAATTTGAATTTAGTGAGGGGGAAATCCAAATTTGAGTTTTGAGGATGGGGGAATCCAAATTTCGAACTCAAATTTCATATTTGGAGCTCTCCGTCTCCCAAACTTAAATTTGGATTTCCCCTCCTCAAAACTCAAATTTGGATTTCCCCTCCTCAAAACTTAAATTTGGATTTTCCCTCCTCAAAACTCAAATTTGGATTTCCCCCTCTTCAAAACTCAAATTTGGATTTCCCCCTCTCCCAAAACTTAAATTTGGATTTCCCCTCCTCAAAACTCAAATGTGGACTTTCCCCCTCTCCAAACTAAAATTTGTATTTCCCCTTCCTCAAAACTCTAATTTGGATTTCCCCCTCCCCAAAACAAAAAATGTGGACTTTTCCCCCTCCTCAAACTAAAATTTGTATTTCTCCCTCCTCAAAACTGAAATTTGGATTTCAGCCTCGTCAAAACTCAAATTTGGATTTCTCCCGTCTTCAAATCTCAAATATGGATTTCCTCCCTCCTCAAAACTCAAATTTGGATTTCCCCCTCCCCAAAACTCAAATTTGGATTTCCCCCGTCCTCAAATCTCAAATATGGATTTCCTCCCTCCTCAAAACTCAAATTTGGGTTTCCCCTCTCCTCAAAACTCAAATTTGGATTTCCTCCCTCCTCAAAACTCAAATTTGGATTTCCCCCTTCTCAAAACTCAAATTTGGATTTCCCCCGTCCTCAAATCTCAAATATGGATTTCCTCCCTCTTCAAAACTCAAATTTGGGTTTCCCCACTCCTCAAAACTCAAATTTGGATTTCCCCCCTCCGCAAAACTCAAATTTGGGTTTGAATCCCCTTCTACTAATTATTACTGTCCATATACGAAACTTGGCAGTGCGGTTTATTTAATAATTTTCCAAGTTTAACATTTGTCCCCTTCGATAACTCCACTTCCCTATCTGCACACCGCTGCATACGTATTTTCCACTGTTCAAAATAATGTTGGAGCTCATCGTACGACAAAGCCTTTGAAAGCTTCGCCGTTTCAGTGTCCTCACCTCTTCCGCGCATTGAAAAGGGGTTTCTATTAATATAAATACTTTTTATTTTCGGGAAACGGACGAAATCGGGTGTCGCCAAATCCAGCAAATATGGTGGATGTTCTGTCACCGGAGTGCGTTTATCCGCTAAAAACTGCACCACGGAACCAACGCCTGTGAGCCGGGGCAATTGTCTTGGCGAAGGGACCATCCGGCCCTTCTTCCACAAATCCGGCGTTTCCTTCCTCGCTCTTTTACGAAACTTAGTTAATAATATTTAGGTGCAACATTTCCGACCGCTGGTTGGACCGTCAGGTACAAAGAGTTTAACGTTGCCGCGCCGTTCGATTTTTACACTCAGCATGGGCTCCGATGCAACGGAATAGCGTTCTCTTCAACGAACCAAACAATTTAGCGGACTGAAATTGGATTCGTTCAACGCGGGAAGGTTTCAAGCGCACAGTCGCCCCTCATCCGCCCGCTGTGGCGTATACAATGTTTTACAATTTGCGCGGTCCGCTTTTTAAATAGCCACACCTCGTATATTTAAAGCGCGGGGGCGAACTGCAGAAAACTTTCCCCGGCAGGAGTGATCGCTCGGAACGGACGCGCCACTCAAAGTGTTAATAACATCGCATACGGGCCAACAAATCTGCCCAGCTTCTTCCACGAGGATCTAAATTCTAAAACGTGTCACGGTGGAACGTGCCAGTGTGTTCTGGCGCAGTGAGTGACGACTTACGGTTAGTTAAGTTAAAATCCTCATTTCGCCGCTGGCTGAAAACACTTCGCCCGGAGGCATCGCCTACGTCGGCTGTGTCAACAGGTGGGGCTCATCATTTCCCACTGGCATATTACAAAGAAGCTGCTAAGTACGGATAAAAGATGCATTGCCAAAGAGTAAATTGATCAGCCACCCCGCCTCGCCCTGCCCGTCGAGCCAGCCCCTGTAATGCCTATAAAACACCGTGTCCCGGTAACACTTTGACGCGATAAATCACGTGTTTTTCAATCGTTCGGTTTAATATGCGTCTTGACTATTGCGCGTAAATCATCGGGGTTAATAATTAACGTCCGAATAAGAGTTTCGAGCTGACCGACGGTAATAACTCAACCTTTCCGTAATATGAAAATCGAAAATATTTATGAGTGCAGAAATATGCCGGGGGGGAAGATGCTTGATGTTATCAGTGATTATAGCTTGTTATTATCGTTTAGGTAGATAGAGGGTCGCGATACGAAACCTGTCAATATCACAAGAAACTGTTCCTTCGGCTAATAATCTGCACGTTTTAAGCAAATTTTTCAATTCAAGGGCAGTAAATTGGTAAGTGGAGTACTATAAAAAGCATTTAAGTGTCGCTGAATTTTTACTCTGAGGTTTATGTTGCAAGGGTGTGTTATTATTACGTTATTAATCCACAGTGACTTATAGTGAAAATACAGTAAAAAAAATTCATTATAAATGGCCCCAAATTAGTGAATGAGTATCGACTACAAAAAGCATATAAGCAGCTCAGAATTTTTATTTCGGGTTTTATGTTACAAAAGAGTGTTATTATTATGTTACTGGCGAACAGTGACTTATAGTCATGGGGAGTAGTATCACAATACATAAAATACTGATGTAAAGAGCAATAGTGCTAATATATCTCCGAGAAGTATGCATATGTGATGCTTGAAGCACTTTAAGAATATCATTGTTATTAACAAGAACATCTGCATTCATTTTCTTAAGTTTCAGAGAGGAAACACTTGAATTTCCGCAGATCATAATCAGACGTCGATGGTATTCAGTATTCTCAAACACCGCCGTAAAAACCTCTGATTGTCAGACGGAATCTTCGCGCTTCAGCTCACGTAATCCCATCAAGGATTCCTTTATCGAAAGTTCCATTCAACATTATCCCTTTCATCCGACGCAGTCCCGTGGCGATGAGGAACAATTGTTCTTAATTACCGTCCTCCTGCAGGCGGATAAACGGGATACATTTACGCGACAGAATAGGCGACGCTGTTTCGCCAACACTTTTTCTTCCCTTAAGTGATCTCCCTCCGACAATATCCTCTTTCTTACCAGCCTTATGCTGTGCATAATCCATCGCCCGGAGGTGAAATCCAAAATCCACTGTGGCTCTTCTCTGGGGCTTTCCTTGATACCTCCTTGTTCTCTTCCCTCTAACCATTTGCCACTGATCTTGACAAAGTATCGGCCCAGATTGGCGTTTATGCGTTAATCCTGTCATTAAAAAAAAAAGCCATGGACAAAAGCGGTTTTTCATGCAGAGAATTTCAAAATAACACGTGTTTCTCTTTCTTTCCTACCGCAGCATATCAGTAAAACAGCACGGTTTTTGTTATTAGGGAACGTAAGAAGTAGTGGCGGGTTTAAGAAAAAAGGCCCAGGCGGCAAATGTTCTGGGACACCCTGTATACATAACAGAATTACAAATTGCATGCACGTGCGGTATGAAAATTATGGAAAACAAAAAAAGAATATAGTGTTTGGATAAAATCATAATTTTTTTGGAAGATGGGCCCAGGGGACTCCTGGAGTAGAAGAATAACAAATTGTTTAGAGCTCGGATGTAGATATATGATTCTATTGTAACGAACCACTAGTAATTTCATATTATGAGAACACAGGGCTTTTCTATCATTTCGGAAAATTTGGAAGAAATAGCAATCTCCATGAAAATTAAAGAAGTACCTATTGTAGGAGTTCATAGGTTAGGAGACGGCCTGTGGTGCAAGTGAGGCCCCAGGTCCATAGGTGGCGCGCGCGTTAAGGCAGGATACCACCTTTGACTGCGATTTTGGAGGCGTTTTTCATGAATTTTTTTTGCATACAAAGAATGCGCAGAAACAAAATCGGTTTCAGTCATTCATTAATGTAACTTTAATCTGTAATTACACATTTTTTGAGACTGAAAAAGTAAAAAATAATCTCTTGTAGGTGGCGCCAAAATACACTCCTTTGGAGAAACATCGTTAGACGGCGTGTCAAATTCCGCTCTGTACGTGGCTCTTAGAAAAGAAACCAAAGAATGTCCCTATTAACAACAATATTGTTCAATGCTGTACGTAGGGATTTTACGAAATTTCGATTTTTAAGAAAATGGCGGCCATTTTAACGAAAAGGTCAATTTTTTAGGGTAAAAATGTTTAAAAAAATTTATAAAATTGCGCACCAAAAGAAATATAACAACGCTACAGCAAAAGTCCTACGTACATCGTTAGATTACAAAATCAGACTAGGGATTTTACGAAATTTCGATTTTTAAGAAAATGGCGGCCATTTTAACGAAAAGGTCAATTTTTTAGGGTAAAAAAAGTTTAAAAAAATGTATAAAATTGCGCACCAAAAGAAAAATAACAACGCTACAGCAAAAGTCCTACGTACATCGTTAGATTACGCCAATCGGAAGAATCGTGCAAAGTTTCAAGTCAATCCGATGAAAATTGTAGGAGTAATCTGACACGCTGATTTGGAAAACATCGTTTCGAGAAAAACGCGTTTAAAGTTTTATATAGATTTATATATCTGCTCCAATCCGGTTTTTACACAAGAAAAAGGTTCCGGCCACCTTTCTAATGAATGAATTTCGATTCTATACACTTGAAAGAGTACTTTGAGAACAAAAAAAAATTTCAATTTTTTTTAAGTGCAAAGGTGGTATCCTGCCTTAAGAGGAGCTGAAATAAGTAGAGCCCTCGGGGAAGCCGCAGTGGGGGAATCGGTTAGGCGGCTGGCCAGCACGCGGACGGGCCCGGGTTCGAGTCCCGGTGAGCGGCTTTCCTTTTTTCCGTCTCCTACACTATATTTAGGTTTCCAGATCGTCTATAAAATGGATATTCCTCATTTTTTCCCTTACCCTTCGCACTCAGTCGCGCAAGTGTGTAACAATAAGAACTTAAAGTCGAACAAATGGTGTTCCTCCTTCGTATCAACCGTCTCCCCTGCCTCCCCACAGCCGGAGAGTCCCTTTCCCTCGTCACCTGCCATCCTCCCTATCCACCTTTAAATCCTAACATATTCCCACCGCGAGGGCAGAGGGGCGGCGGATAGAAGTCGTCGAAGCAAACAGAATGCGACGCAATGAAAGGGAAAGAGAAACAAAGAGGGGTTCGGCCGCCGCGGAGGAAATGTAACGGTTGGAAATGCCGTTCGAGGAAGCTTATTTCCACGCTCCTTCGGCAGAAACGGATAGGTCCCCTTTATCACGCTCGCAATATATACCGCCGTAGAGGTAGTTGCTCGCAAAGGTATCCGGATACGAAGCGGGACAGTTTGAAAAATATCGCCGTTGTCATGGGTTGGTAGCGGTGCCCGCGGCGCGGCGACAGCGGTCGCCGCTCCCCGACGGGCGGTCGTCGCGACGCACGTTCCTGGCCGAACACTTTTTCTCGTCCCTGTTGTTGTCTCATCCTATATAAAACCGGCTTTTTTTTTATCGGTAACAGAGTTTACGTACTCGCAGGCATGTCGGACAATCGTCTATGCACGCCGTCGTTCGCCGCCCCCGCCACTCCTTTTTCCCCTCATTTATCGCTCCAATTGTATGCGCTCCACTCTCGATCGGAGTTTGGTAAACATTTATCCTGATTCCCGGCCGGGCCTGCGCTCTCCCAGTTATCCGTCGCTTATCCGCGCACGAGTCTCTCTTCTGAACTTTTTGCAGAGTAATATTTTATTGGGCTCGTTCGATGTTTCTTGCGGCCTGATTGGCTGCGCTTGACTTCGTCGGGAGAGGGAACGGTTGCGTACGGACGGATCGACGGGGTATTGTGTGCAGAGCCGAATGTGTTTTGGCTGGGGAATTCTTTTCTTGGAGAGATAATTCTTAGCACGTCGCTGGTTGCCTTGTAATCGAGAGTTAGGAGCTGAGTGGTGGTACTTCGGAATCATGTTGGGTAAATGGTTTTTTTTTTTTTTAATAGTGGAAAGCAGTTGTGTATTTAGAGGCGGAGTGTAATGTCTGTTCATGTCTGTCGCGATACGCGCTTGCGAAATTCTGGTAGGCGTGTTTTACACGACAGGAGATGCGAAGTAAATTATAATTATAACGAATAATATTCATGGAAGATACGTCACTGACACTAACTTGGTTTTGGTAATTAACGTGGATATAACGCGGGGTGTAACGAGCTTGTAAATTGTGTTAAAGTGTGAAATTATTAATATACTCGCTGGTGATGTAATAATCAACGAAAGTTATTTAATTTCAGCGTGTGCGGGTGGAATTTACAGGTGGAAGGACAGCATTGTTAAATGAACTTCTAATTATTTGAATTAATTGAGAATCGTCTTTATCACTCTGGATTTCCATTTTCTTGATCTATCGATTTGCAGATTCTTACCAAAATAAAGGTTCAACCGAATGTGCAAAATACAAATGTAAACAGAGTTATGTATATTAAGTAGCATCTCTCGAATTATTTTTCAAATTGCTCTAACAATCCGTTCATTGATAAACTAAGCACAAAAATTCAAACTAAATTAAAATCGTATTTTAAATTAAACGATTTTATAAGAATATCGCGATCACTTGTATCGCGAACCATTCAATTGTAGGAATTTAATAAAGATATTTATTACAATAATAAATGCAAATATATATTGATATGATAAAATGATGGTTTCATATAAAGAACTTTAACTCGTAAGCCACACTCGATCAGATTCACTCATTACGCACTACGTCCGAGCTCTTACAACGATTCCGAACGACTCTCTCAACGGTTGTTCTCGCTGCGCTGCGACGGTTCGCCTCGGTTTGCACCGGTTCGCGCCGGTTTACGTCGGATTGGCGTGCGCGCGAAGTGCGGACCGCTCTCTATTCAAACGCTATTATTTAAAAAATGGTTGGAAGCACGAAAAAATTATATATACCGTAATTGTAGAAAATTGAATGCTCTTTTAATATTATTTGAACAAAATTTCGATGGGGCTTGCCATTATCGAGAAATTCTTCAAATTCAAACCGCTGATGAATTCTAAACTTCAAGGCCTGATCGGCACCCTTTCCTGTTGCACGATTGCAATAATCTTTTTCAGGGACTATTTTTTTATGAAATGGAACCATATTAGGGGGTGAGAGCCAAAGAAATCACACGTTGAAAATAAAGGCCACCCTAGTGTCCATACACGGCAGACTTAAAACTTATGGTCCTCAAAAATAAAATCTTCCACCTACATAAATTTATTTTCCCCCAAATAATCCTCCCTATCTTTCAGAGACCACAACGTTTATCTCTCTCCACAAAATTATATCATTAAGACACAACCATCCCACTAAACATTAAGTTAAACTTCCGCGACCTTGTACGATATTCGAATAATTGGAATTCTGTCGCATTATACAACTTTAAATACCTCCCATTGGGTACGTCCAATAACATTTGATCCTTCGCGAAGGACGCAGGGCAAGTACCGTATAAACTTTTTAATCATATTTTTATGAATCCAATTTTTCTTTAGCACATCATTCTCGCCGGTTGTACTTGACCTTTATAGTGCTTGAAAAATATACAGCTGCTTTATGTCCGTTTCCCGGGCGCGCGATCCCCACCAAGTTTTACTCGAGACGCAAAAGGTATGTCATTTCAGCACGTTTGTCCTCGCATAGAAACACCCTTTTACGATTCCGCGGAGCCCTCTGAATCACCCTTGGGAATTCCGGCTTTATAGACCTTTTGCCGCACAAGCGAAGCCGCTTGGACCAGAAAATTACGCGCCACTGTGTATTTCCACATTCAAATGGAATCTTTAGCGAGAACGATTTGAGCGGTCGCAGATTTTCGTACGCCAGGTGGCCGAGTAATTCTTGCCACTTTAGCAGCGTTGGATTCGCCGTAATAAGCGGGGATTTGTTTATGGATCAATGGGGCGGGGAGATTTTCTTTGAATTAACGTATGAGTGAGTTTTGTTTAAAAGAGTCACGGTTTAGTTATAGCAGCAAGAAATTGTGACTTCGCAAATGAGAAATGTTTTGCTATTCAAACTACAGTATATGCATTTTAAAAGTGTACACGAATGTATGTTGATTATTAATAATTATTTGCTTTGCGTAATTTAATAGAACCAACGTGAATTTCTGTAACCAAATTGAAACACCAAACATTTCGTTAACGGTATGTTTATCATTTAATATTGAATACCTATCCTACGATATGAAATTAATATAATATTACTTTTGCCGTATTAATTCATCTTGCATTGGTAATTTAATTAACAACACGGCGCGTGTAAAACCATGCAAACAGAAATATCGCATTATAGATGGACCTAATTACCGTCGTACTTTTAAATAGTTAATTAGCAAACAATTAAATCACTAAAGCCTGCAAAAAGTGATACAGTACTTCATATTGTCTATGTCTAGTTTTTGTAAATAAACTCATGAAAATTTAACAAAGAGTCTGATTATGGCAAAGTAAATGCTGGGGACGTTTTTTATTAAAAGCGTTAAGAGCTCATCGAGTTGCAAATTCTTCTAACGATAACACTTTTGTTGTTGATTCTGTCGTATTCCAGGTGGATTTAGAGCGATATTCAGCTTTAATCAGAATACTCATTTCTATATTTAATTTATATCTGACACATGCAGATTTTTTTAAAATTTACCTTCTAAACATATACCTAATCAATTTTTACTGCAAACACTACTTTATGCTGCCCGATTCAGAATGCTATTAGCAACTATTAGAGAAAATCTTTTATGAGTAACATATAGGGCAGGCCTGCGCAGCTAGGCTGTGGCGGGCAAGAGCGCTCTCGATTGCTCGTGAGCAAAGCGAAGAGCGACGCCGTGAGCAGTTCCCCCACCCTGTGGCCACTAGCTGGCGTAGTATGCGTGTAAACTGTAAGGTGGGTTGCTAACGTTCAGCGGCACTCTCGGCCAGCAGAACGTATTGAATCGAAATGGGGTGAAATGCAACCAGTCATTGAGACGTCGACAGCTACCTTTCTTTTTGAAAAATATTGTAATTTTTAGATATCTTACCGTTACAAGGAAACAATAGCATTTTGTCGCATTTATATACATATAGGGTAAAGGACCTAATTACTGACACCTAACCAATTACTGTCACCTTAAGTTATTTTACTTAAAATAACGAATAAATAAACTATAGTATATAATCTATAGTATACATTATAGGTTGAATTACATAATTATTTTTGTGTATGGCTTTACAACGTTTATTTATTCGTTATTTTAAGTAAAATAGCTTAAGGTGACAGTAATTGGTCACATATGTATGATATATGTTTATTATATATAATTATTACCCCTATGTACTCCTTTCTTTAAAAAAATATTGTCAAATAATAATTCTATACGTGGTGTATGTAAAAAACGTTCAAGAAATAGCAAAACAAATTTCTGTACACATCCAGTTTCTCGCTACACATACATCTGAGCAAAGCTGGTTGCTAGCTTTAATGGGCCTCAGACTCCCCACTCACGAACACTCCCCACTCACGAACACTCCCCACCACGGCACTGTTGCTCATGAAGGCGTGGTTTAGCGCTTACGACGCTCTTTCCTCACGCTGTCGAAAATTTTTGCCCAGCGGGCATTCAGCTGTTCAGGACTGATATAGGGTGTCATGGAATAATGTGGTAAATCAAAATAGGGTAGATGTCCAAATTACTGCCAGTGTCCCAATTATTGCCACTTTATTAATTTTATGTAATAAAAACGTAACATATGAAACAAAATGTACAAAAAATTGTTATTATGAAACGGAGATTCTGATTTACATAAAAATAAAACAAATATATGTACTCATATGTACATAGTGCTTAAAAAATAATATTGAAAAATGAAAGTGCCATTTGAGCGTGAAAAACGCGACGACGTTAGTAGGAAGTGATGGCGAAATCGTACTAAAGAAAGGGTCGCAATTTTACTATTCAACCTCTATCTATTGCATAAAATGAATTATTCCGGTCTAGAAGAATTACTTTAATGATGTAACGAATAAAATACATAATATTTATTGTTAAGTTATAATAATTAACGGTGACATCATTAGGGACAAAATTTTTGGGCTTGTCCCTATTACTGTTGGCAGTATTCGGGCCAAAAAAACGTGAAGTACGCATAACTGTCATCTCTCAAAGTTCAAATTCTTAACCTCAAAATCACGTGTAGCGTGTGATGCTGTGATATTAAATTATAGATATATATTAAATGTACACATATATTCTGGCTATTAATCAGTAAAAAGGACTGGCAGTACCTAATCGAGTCTTAGTAAAAAGGGCCGACTGTAATCGGGTCTCATTGTCAATAATAGGGACCGTCAGTTATGTGGTCACAGTTACCCACACAGCACCATAACATTGCAGCAACGTCTCTGCAATGATGCGGTGCAAGATGGCAATGTTGCAACATAACATTGCAGAGACGTTGCAGGTTCAGTCCTATGTCCGCCTTCGCAATATTGCAGGTGTGTATTTTTGCAAAGTTGCGGCAACATTACGAATATGTAGTCCTGCAACGTTCCGGCAATGATTCTGCAACGAAACGGCAAAATTGTGGCAATGATCCTGCAACTCTTCGGCAATATTGCGGTGCGTATCCAGTTAAATGAAACACGCCGTAGAATCCACTCGACGTCATGTACATATTTCGAAAAATTTTGACAAAGTCATAGTTGCTTCAGAATATTGTTGTAATGTTTCCACAAGTTTTCACTACAGTATTGCACGACGATGTGCGCGCAATATTGCAGCAATATTGCAGGATCATTGCCAATGGAACATTGCACGGCAACGATCGTACAATATTGCAGCAATATTGTACCATCGTTGCCAACGGAACATTGCACGGCAACGAAATTGCAATATTGCTGCAATATTGTAGGATCATTGCCACTCTAATAATGCACGACAATATTGCAGGAACGTTCTTACAATATTGCAATGCAACCTGCAACAACGTAATATTGCAGCAACGTCCCTGCAATACTGCTGCAACGAGGTGTGCTGTATGGGTATTAGGACCGACTGTTATTGGGTGGCAGTCATACGGACAAGACGATTTTTGAGGTGACAGTTATAGGTACACTAGGATCGCTCGCGAATTTTAATTAATTATTAATAAATTCTTCATATTTAATTCATAAAACTATTTTTTTTTTAATTAAAGAGATGTTAAATAATATTATGTTTCAATCGGAGACGACTTTTAGGTTAAACAACACGTGAAATGATTAAATGAAGTTCAGTTATAATCTTAAGGTGGCAGTAATTGGGACATCTACCCTACAGTAATTGCTAGTGCCAAAAGAAATCGAGAAGACTTTTACCAATTCGTAATCAGAGTCTTCGTAATGTAAGCAACGGAGAAGAATGCAAGGGTTCGACTTCCGGCGCCGGCTATTTAAATGCTGAACTCCTGAGTGCAACAAGATGTACACGCAATTTACACACAGGAAACAGGAATTGTATTTTGCACCGGCCATGGTGAATATTCTAATAGATTTTAGACATTTTTAACGCATATCGCCTCTCGTATTACGAACGATTCGCACGCCGAAGCGGCGCACACTCATTACGTTCATGTTTCTGATCTCACACATTGCATCGCGTAAGACGTCTCCACTGTTAACCTTATAATTAGTAGAACAGAACCTTTCATTCTATGTAATTTCTCATGAAATCGTTCTCATCGTTACATAAGCGAATTGTTATTCTGTAGACTCTTTCCTCTGCAAATAGAATTGGAAACATTCAAATTAGAACGCTAATAAATAAGTGTTCCATTGATTAAGTGTAACGAATTTTACTTAAATAGCTCATCACTTAAATTGTCATTTCTGCTTCGAGGTAGCTGGAAAAAATCATAGAACACATTTTTCGAAATAATAGGTACTTCTCATTTTCGTTGTTAATATAATGTACCCGAAATTCTATTCGATTTTAAAAAGCTACGAGTGTTTAGAAATTAAAAATACACAAAGAGTGTGGGACAGATATTTAATAATTCGGGAGAAATAAAGTCAGGGAAATATCCTCAGCTTTTTATATTTCCATTTTAGTTTGAAGAATCATATGAACAATAATTGGAAGTCGAAATTCAGTAACATTAAATTGAATATTACCACAAAACTGTTCTGAAACATTCGCAGGTACCATTATTTGTTTGAAAGCAAAATACCACAAACGATTTTTATTGTATTTATTCGCAATAGTTACCTGCATCGTCAGATCTGTAGGACTATGTCAGGATTTAAAAGAACACGAGGCACGAGGTGCGACTGAATGATTGGCACGTGTAAATTTCGATATGACAGATGTGGAAAATCGGAACGGGGGGACGAATGTGTAAAGAGTATCTGCGAATACTGTGGAGGATTCGAGGACTGCGATTTGAAACAGCGAAAATTACCACAAACGGAAGAGATGTAATAGATTTTTAACCCGTCTGTTAAAAATGTGTTTGTCTTAAAATAATTCTCCCATGCTTCTAGACACAACAACGCAGAATATTCACAATAATTTTGTAAAGTAAAAATATAACGAGTGAAGAAGAAAAATATTGAAATTATTTTTTACTTAACTTTGCATCTCTAAACTTGTAAATATCATTTCGAGACAAATAGGCAATATTTTTTTTTTACACATTTCACATGTTGACTCAAGGATACCTAACTATATAATCCTCCATATTATGTAATAAAAATAGAAGTAAAAATTATATTTCTAGAAATGAGTGGAAATCTAGAGAAATAAACAAAGGTATACGTTTTTTTAAAAAATCAGCCCCAAAAGGGTACACCAAGTCAGAAACTCGAATTCTCACTAATTCTCTCAATTTTGGTATAATAATTTAAGAGGGTTGTTAGGCCGTAAATAGGTAATTCCTTGTGAATTTTTGTACAAAAACGGCGCGACAAATTAATTTGAGGTTTGGCAGGCTGTTTTACTGTATCCTGAGCTATTGTCCTGAATTTTCTGAGTTTTTGTGCAAAAAAATTCTCAAAGAATTACCTAACCTAACCCAACCAGCGGCAATGGCCCCCTGAGCCTATATTTTTCAACCCACAATTTAAAAAAAAAAAAAAAAAAATCAATCTCTCCGACTTCAGGCATGAGCATGGTTGCCACCTTATCACCATAGAAATCCCGGAGTGCCACACATTTCAACCCGGAGATTCGAATATAAACCCGAAGATGGAAAGAGCAAAAAAAGTTTTGTTCTCGAATATCCAGAAAACAGAGGTGCAATTCTGTTAAGTTCAAACAACTCAGAATTTAAAAGTATCTGTTTCATTAATTAATAACTTTTATTGTATATAAAATTGATACCATTGTATAATACCACAATTTTTGGCTATACTTCCAAAAGGGACCGGTGGCCGATCGAGATGAGGTTTGGAGGGAGGAGTGGGGAGGGGGTGTGGACCCTAAATCTAAAATTGTAGCTCCGGGTATTTATTAGTTTCCAAAATATTAATAAAAAATTATTGTTAATTTTTTTTTTTTTTGAAATTTTGTTTGGACGTAGGTGCGGGCACCCCTACCCGGCGACCCTCCCGTCCCCGCAAACTGTTTTACGAACTGCTGGACGCGTTCCCCTTACCTCCGCGTGCTCCTCAGGCACCGGAAAGGCACGCGTATTTAGCTGAAATGCAAAGTCAATTTTCTTGAAAACGAAGCGCGATATTAAAAAATTGTATTCTATATTTTCGTCTTATTTTGGCCTGTCGAATCGCCCCCTAGAATATTGACTATCAGTAGAATAACACTCTATATAGTAGGATGGGTCGCATTCGCAAGTTGCTGGTTCAAATCTCCAAACTCACATCGGTTCGCTACCATGCTTTACGCGCCCGCAAGCGGGCGCGCACCCCCCGCGCTAATCTAGCCCCAACCAATACTAATATCCAGAAAAAGTTGAAAAGTGGAATGCGTTATGTCGGAATAAGTCAACAGAAATACTAAAAGTTTTTTATTAACATCTCGGAGACTAATAAATTCCCGAAGCAACAATTTTAGATTTAGGATCCACACACCCTCCCCTATCCTCCCCCCAAACCTCAACTCGATCGGCCACCGGTCCCTTTCGGAAGTACAGCCCAATTTTGTATTATCTTATTTTTTTCTACAACCCGGAGATTTTTCCAGTAAAACCGGAGCCCGGAGATTTGCTTCAAAACCCGGAGTCTCCGGGCGAAAACCGGAGAGGTGGTAACCCTGGGCATGAGACTTTTCCCTTATCGCGTGTTCCATCGCCGAAGGCGCCGAATGACGCAACAACGACACGAAATAAGCTAATCCAGGCCAATCTAATCGAGTGACTACGTTGGTTTTTTACAGAGCCCCGGTGACAGCTGTCTCTTGGCATCTTCACGGCACCTACCTCGCGTCGGTGGACAGGGCAAAAACGGTGACGGTCTGGGGCGACTATGTCTGATAGGACGAGGCGGCCCCGAAACAGACGATTGTTTCACGCATGAAGGTCAGCGCGCTCTATTGTGTCGCGGTGGACGTTAAAACTGAAATATACAGACGCGAGTTTACACCCTACCGATCTACTGCAGACAGCACGCCCAACGGTGCAGGATAACGAGAAAAGATCAGCGCGACGTCCGGGCGCAGGGTCTCCGAAGAGATACAATTTCGTGGCTGCGTAATAAAAATGTTACCACTGGATCGTTGGCCGTCCTCAGGGTTGTAAAGATTTCCTTTCGCGGCGCGACGTGCACCCAGCACAGTGAAACTGAACAAAACAGGGACTCCTACCGGTACGTAAAATACCGGTATTATACCGGTATTTTTCGGTTGTATCTTCGTCTGAGACTCAATACCGGTATATCGCTCATACCGGTATTTCGCTATACCGAAACCGATATCATACCGAAATAGATAAATACCGAAAACAAAAGGTTACCGGTAACCGAAATAAATACCGGTATTTTTTCGGTATTCTTTTCAGTAACATGGTAGGTTTCGGTGTTCACCGAGAAGAGTACCGAAAAAATACCGGTATTTATTTCGGTTACCGGTAATTCCGAAAACCGATTCTTTTCGGTATTTATCTTTTTCGGTATGATATCGGTTTCGGTATTTCTCTTTTTCGGTATGATATCGTTTTCGGTATAGCTGTATTGGCGAAATACCGGTATGAGCATTATACCGGTATTAAGTCCCTGGAACAAAATACCGTAGTTACTCTTTTGAGATTCATTGGACATGCTCCTCTTTATTCGTAAGGGGCTATTCTCCGCGTTTCAAATCGTCTGTGTCGATGAACACGATCGCCCCCCGTTCGACCGCTTATCGGGGAATTATTTTTATTCAACTCAATCGCAGAGGAGCCTTCGGCGAATCTTGCCGCAAAATTTTCCGTCGAACGAAATGTTTATTCGTTCCCGGGGTATCCCGCGTGGATGATTAATCGCGAGCCCCGCGCAACGTTCCCCACACACTCCGAGCGGCGAGCTTTAAAATCCCTGGCGCAAGTGCCGCCGCAAAGAGACTTTGTTAATTGCCGAAGTAACCGTGAAATTCATCCACTCCGCGAACTTCCCCAGCGCTGACGAGTTTTTCCAATGTTTTTATCGCGGAAGTCTGACGTAGGGTTTGCGGGGGGTAACTGTACCCGTCGAACGAAGAATGCACAATAAAGTTGTAATATTCATGCCGAATAAATTGTATAGGCTCAGTCGATTAAGATAGTGTGTGATAACGTGTTACATTGTGCCGAATGCCATTTTTTAGCGCGGTGCAATCGAACGATTGGTGGCTGCGCACGGGCCACTATTGCGTCGGGCGACTCTCAGTGTTCTTCGAAGCGGTAGTTGCTCGTTACGGGGTAAGGAGAAGCTGATTTGTGCAAAACTTCAGCCTTCGGTGGTAGGCAACAAAATGTATTCAGGGAAACAAGATACGTCGTTTTATAATGTATACAAGCTCAAGACAATGTTGTTGATAGTATTGAACTTTCGAAGTTGAGGACTAAATGTACGGGGTAGGTACTCGACTGGAAACTTTGGGGTTCGAGTCTGTCATTGGTTTTATTTCTGAATCGTGTTGCGAAGAAATTAAGTTCGCCAGCCACTAGCGGGCGTTTCTGAACAAATCTGACATTAGTGTTTCTACTTATTTTATTTACAAGTATCTATATTCCATTGAACAATTTAATACTCAAATTAGAGAACTAGACGAATCTGTTGATTTCTTTAGATTATACACTTCGATTACTGTAATATAAGTTTTAGATTCTCCAGAACCCTACTTTCACGCACTACTGTACAATGAAAATATAATTTTTTTTTAATGTCTCTAAATTCATTGCATTTATTGTTACACATATGTTTCATAGGAGAAAGTCAAAGGGTAGGCTAATATTTTCACAAAGCAATTAACTAGCTTTAAACATCGCTATTTCTAAAGTTTTCCTGAACATTTCTTTACTTCGATTAGTTTGAACTAAAGTAGTATTTAACAATATTCTTAGTCCTAGTTGAAATTTTACACGAACCACTTTCTCCTGATTACCAATAAACCATGCAACTCTCGACGTTTATATATTGTGCTCCATGGCTTTTTCTTCAGTGTCATTATCGAAAGCTCCTCTGACTGTGTCTCGCACACGTTATTCACGATTCGTTACTTGGCGCACTCGACTCGAAGCAGTCCGGCACCGCACAGCACAATAATAACGGAGCGAGCGCTCCCGAGAAGTGCGGTGCCGAGATCGAAGCGTAAGGGTTCCAAGCGCAAGTGCCGATAATCGTGGCGACGACTGCCAGCAAACCGCGAAGTTTCTATGGCTTTTCATATTTTTGATACGTGCTTTTGTTAATTCGGGTACACAGCAAGCGGACGCGAACACTGGTATACATCACGGACAGGGGTGGATTTGGAGATTGGCGCCCCTAGGCTATCCGTGAAATATTATCAAATATTTTAATTTAAAAAAAAACTTTCGATAATTTTAAAATCAATTCAACATGCCAACTCACGTATGAGTTATTGCTAATTTGCTGTATCAAGAAAAGTTAATTGTTTTTAAAATTGTATCAAGCCTCTGTGTTCGATCTTCTTCAATTTCTTTCGCCGAAAATTTGCAGCCTACTCAGCCTATATACAAATCCACCCCCGATCGCAGACTTCATTACGCGTTTACAGTTTCATTCCGTCGGCTCACATTTCGCCGCGTGTCTGAGCGATTTTAAATTTCATTTCGTAGCTGTCCTTCGATCGCGCAAAGCAATATTGTCTCGAGAGGATTAAATAGAAGGCGAATCGAATCGTTGCGATTAATATTTGTTTACCACATTAGATGATTAAATAATATTATTTTTAGGGTATATGTTAACGTAAGCTACGAAACTGTACTGAAGAAGACGAAAGGCAGTAGTTTGCGGGTAGTTTCCCAGTGCCATTAAACGGCCAATTGATTTCTCTTCGCCGCCAACGATGCTGCCTTGGATCATCGCTGTACTCGAGGGCGCGGATCAGTCTCGACTATGATTACTGTAATTTCATCGGTTTGCCTAATTAAACGCGTATACTTTCTACGACTCGCCGGCCCCCGTTTCTCTGATTAGGCCGTCTACGTGACCTCGAATGCACGGCTCGATAGTAACATAATTTTAGATTATCATTCGTTCTGTTTATTCCGCTCATTTAACGCCCGCGGTTCCCTATACGAGCCGACGACTATTAATTAGCGTCCTTAGCGTAAACGCGACTTACGAGCGGGTTGGTTTCTGCGAGCAAACTCATTGCCCCCAACTTCTTACGTACACGTGATTCTTTTCCCCGTCGTGCACACGATATGGTAATAAACCTGCGATTTTATTCAATCCACGGTCTATGTTAATTTCAACAGGAACATTGTATACACTGTTCGCACATGTAAATATATATTAAATGTTTCCTTCTTGTATTTTTTAAAATTCAGTACATCTTTAATTAACTCCGAGCGCCCCAGTCCAATTCCACTCGTTACGGCAACTCTTTGTGCGCGTTAACGATTCCTGCGCGCGTAACGAAATTGACGTTTGACAAAGAAATCGCTTCGTGTTTCAAGATTTTTGTTCGCCGCTGGGAATCGTTGGCAGAAATATTTTTATCACTGTAGTTGCATTTCATTCAGAATCCAGAAATCGAAATTTACTGTGTCCTATTCAAGTTTCTATAATTCTTCTATTTCAATGCAGTTCTATGCATTAGTTAAACTCAGGAGAATAATAGAGCCACGGAATCGCTAGTAATAGATAACGGAACAAAGATTTTGTGACGTTAGAATTTTAACAAGTGATCAAATATAGGGTAAACGATACAGTAGTTGACCACCTAAGAGCTTGAATTTAGGTAAACGCTATGGAATAAGTAACTTGAATTTTATAAATGAAGTTTCGTTATACCAGGCGAAAAGAGAAGTTTCGAAGATGATTATAACAGCAAAGAAACTTTGAAGAAATCCCATACAGCACACCTCGTTGCAGCAGTATTGCAGGGACGTTGCTGCAATATTACGTTGTTGCAGGTTGCATTGCAATATTGTAGGAACGTTCCTGCAATATTGTCGTGCATTATTGGAGTGGCAATGATCCTACAATATTGCAGCAATATTGCAATTTCGTTGCCGTGCAATGTTCCGTTCGCAACGATGGTACAATATTGCTGCAATATTGTACGATCGTTGCCGTGCAATGTTCCATTGGCAACGATCCTACAATATTTCTGCAATATTGCGCGCACATCGACGTGCAATGTTCCAGTGGCAACGGTCCTACAATATTTCTGCAATATTGCGCGCACATCGTCGTGCAATATTGTAGTGAAAACTTGTGGAAACATTACAACAATATTCTGAAGCAACTATGACTTTGTCAAAAATTTTCGAAATATGTACATGACGTCGAGTGGATTCTACGGCGTGTTTCATTTAACTGGATACGCACCGCTATATTGCCGAAGAGTTGCTGGATCATTGCCACAATTTTGCCGTTTCGTTGCAGAATCATTGCCGGAACGTTGCAGGACTACATATTCGTAATGTTGCCGCAACTTTGCAAAAATACACACCTGCAATATTGCGAAGGCGGACATAGGACTGAACCTGCAACGTCTCTGCAATGTTATGTTGCAACATTGCCATCTTGCACCGCATCATTGCAGAGACGTTGCTGCAACGTTATGGTGCTGTGTGGGATCAGTAGTTTCGATGTTATGCTATTATAAAGAAACATAATTCAAAGTTATAGTTATTGACTGGTCGTGGCATAGTTGTTGACCGGTCCAGGTACAGTTGTTGACCACTTACTGAATATAAAAGAAAATGCCATATTTTTTACTTTAAAATCATTTGTATTAAAACCATCTGTCAATATACCAAAATCAAAGACATATTGTCTTGGGGCAGGGTGAGTTTTATGTGCATCCTTCACGACGTGTGCCGTGCACTTCGCCGCGGCCTCATTGGCGTCACATTCGTTTTTTTTTTTTTTTTTTTTTTTTTTGGCTTCTTAGAGTTATCTCTCATTTGCACTTTCTTTTCTTCCTTTTCTTCTTCTCTTTGCATCTCTCTGCCTCCTTCTTTTTCTTCTTTTCTTTTTTTTTCTTTCGTCAAGCGCCTTTGATCTTCGAATTATCGTACCGACCTCCTAACCAATGAAAAATCAGAAGTCATCGGAGGTGCATACCCGAAACCATATAAATAAAGGGTAGATTGTCCCGTGCCTCCAAAGATCTAAATCAATTTTAATCGCGGTTTTTCAGCACGAAAATTGCAAGTGGTCAATAACTGTATTACTGTGCATTCGCCGAACCAGTTATTGAACACCCCCCAAAACACAACATAATCACGTTCCACAGGGCTGGACGTATGCCGAATGTTAATATTGGGCCCTTGTCACCTATTATGATCAATGGCATTCACGGCAAACAAAATTGAACAATGATTATACAGCCATTAAAGAAGTCGCCGCTCTAAAGATGCCCGCTAAGCCCTTACCTTCTTTGAGAGTTGAAATTGCGAGTTTTCCTTTCCGACGATCTCACGGCGGAACGCGTGTACTGAAATCATCGGTTGTTTGTTGAAACGAAAGCTAGAACTGTCTTTTCTGATCAAAGTGCATCATTAATGCGGAAACGCGCAGGTTCATTAGACTATGGCGGCAGAAATTTGAAGTGGTCAACTTCTGTACCCTGGTTAATAACTGTATCGTTTACCCTATGTCCACTTTAAAGTCGGACTATTTATTAATCTCTTCATACTTCATTCATAGAGTATATGATTTAAAATTTAATGACATAATTATAATCTCGAAGGGTAGGTTTAATTATGTTGTGAAGTGTTATGAAATTCGATGAGATGTATCTGCTAATGCCATAATTTATACAGGGTCCTTCAAAATGGTGGTCGAATGTTTTTTCAGCTTTAACAGTCATGGAAGTTAATAAAAAATGCTTTGAAAATTACCTGCCTGTGTTTGTTTATCCTTTGCCAGTAGTTTTAGAAAATATGCCCTTTCATTTTTCGACCCAATCAAATACGTCTTCACTTTTTCTCAGCCCTAATTCAACATAACAACAGTATTTTGAATCAACTATGCAACTTCACAGATAGTTGAACTTTCTCGTCAGTTTCCCATAATTCCCTTTTCCCCACATTAATTTCAACGGTAGTGTTTAGTTTCAAAAAATTGTATATGCCTGTCTGTACTCTCTGCACAGTTCCTTTTCAAGCTCGGTTCTGTTATAGTACGAGAAACGTTTCCCTATTACGACCCACAAAGATCCACGGAAAAGGCTGTTATTTTAAGATCTCTCTGGACAAGCAGCAAAGATCTGAGCACGTCGCGATCCTTTCTCTTAAAAATTCCAAATACACCACCTCCAACTCGGAGGAGGCTTGATTTACCACGAAGCGAAAGGCTCTTTTATACCAAACAGACAAACCACGCGATACTTTATACTTTACTTTCATTCTTTCCTCTGCTTTTCAAAGTAACCAACGGTCCAAATAGACCGTCGCCAGCAGTCAACATTCATCTCCGGCGATTCCGATACCGTAGGAATTATGAAACTCGAGGAATATGCGAATATAATAATTTCAAAATCTTCAGACGTAAACTACACTTTTATAGCGCACTATTTTATTTTCCTGGCCGCCACGTCTGATTTTGTGCATATATTTTTTAATACACCTGACTTATTAGCAACAGAGTTATCGATTCGTCGGCCGTATAATATCGCCGATGGTTAATTTTCAGCCCGAAACACTTGAAATTGCTACTTCTATTTACACGATTATTAAAATCTCCAGAGAAAAATGGGTCACATGAATGCTGCACGTCTCATCGCCTAAGCGCAAGATGGATCAAAAGAGACGGCTGCGCTTCAAAAGATTTCGTTTAATCCACCTCTCGTGCTCCTTGAAGCCATTCATCTTTTATTTCACCCCGTTTTTCTGCAGATAGTAATAATGTAAATTGAAGTGGTGATTGTAAGTAGTTCATCCCATCAGAGCGTATCTTGAAGGAGTATGGCGGACATACAGGTAAGTCAATTTAGCTTTTTACACTCTGTTATACACACACAGTCAAATTGGAATCAATCTTCGTGCCTCTTGTCTAGACTCCAGCACAACTCTATTACACACACAACAACCGTTATTGTCGCGTTATTTTTATACAAAAAAATGTTTGCTCGCTTCTTGAAATACGTAATATCTGTGGTTCTAAGGAAAAACGACCCATGTCACAATTTCAAAAAAATGGAGTTTATGCATTAATTCAAGTGTAGAATATTGAAAGTATGTATTTATCAGAAAGAAAATGCATGAAAACGAATTTTATACGATGAAAAAATAATGCAATTTAACCGAAGTCCAATATTCAATTAATACACATTTGGCAAAACGACGTAAGTCCACAAAATTTGGAGAATACGTCGTATCTTTCCTTTGTGATCGCTTTTATTTTCTATTTTTATTTACCTGCACATACTATAACGTATTGTGTGTAAAATAAAATGAGCAAAATTATATTTCATATTTTTATTTTACTAGAAACAGCACACTACCAAATATTGATGAATTTATACATAAAAATCAAAGTTTTAAGATCCGCCAAATTTTTTTCATCAAGTAAACGTATTAATCAATAATAAATAACAAGAACAACATATATATTTAGTACAAAACTATAAGATAATATCAGAGTCAACGCTCAAAGTGTCAGTAATTGGGTCCTTTACGCTATATCGTAATTCCATAAACATTTTATTTTTTGTTTCCAGATAAAATATTCATATTTACCACACATTTACATTATGTACGATGTGAATAGAGTCGGTGTAGAAAGTATTCGTACAGCGACCAATTTTGAAGTAAAACGTTGCATATCTATGTCAGTAATAAATTTTAACGGAAAGCAATGATTAATTTATTTATTTTATTTATTGTTTGTAGACGGGAAAGAGATCCCTTTAGTGTACAGGAGTGAGAGGGTGCATGTTATAACATAATTTGAATGAGAAACTTTTAATCAATATTCTTTGATGTTTGTAGAATAGATTTTGTAGGAACAAAATTTTATTCCCTTTAACATTTACAAAGATGTTAACAAAAAACAAATGGACGCGCAAAAAGTATTCGTACAGTTGAATAAAAAATTAATAAACAATGGAAATAAACCAAATACATAATGTTTTAATAATTTGTGGGATTGCCTTTTGATTTTATAATAGCTTCGAGGCTAATTGGTATGGAATTTACTAAGTTGGATGTTATAGCAGGCTGTATTTTACTCTACTCTTCTAGCAGAATGACTTTCAAACTTTCTTTAGATATAATATTATGATTACGTATTTTTTTTGTCCAATTAATCCGATAGATGCTGTATGGGATTGATATGTGGTGATAATGGCGGCGTTTTAAAATATTTTGGTGGGCTATATGAAACCCTCTGCCTAGTATTATATGCAGAATGCTTTGGATCATTGTCATGGGTAAATATAAAATTGTCATTAAGTCCCATTTTATTTGCACTAGCATGGATGTGCTTGCTCAGGATGTCAATATAAACTCTATAATGTATAATACTATCGATGAAATGTAGAGCTTCCCCTCCAGCTGCACTCATACAGCCCCAGACAAATATAGAACCCGCCGCCGTATTTCATCATGGATCGCAAATTTTCTTTTCTAAACTCTGTATGCTTGTTTCTTCATACTGTGAAGTCTGTTTTGGTCCCAAATATTTCGAATTCACTAACGCTAACAAATTCAAAATATTTGGTTCCAAAACAGACTTCACAGTGTGGAGAAACAAGAATACAGCGTTTAGGAAAGAAAATTTGCGATCCATGATGAAATACGGCGGCGGGTTCTGTATTTGTCTGGGGCTGTATGAGTGCAGCTGGAGGGGAAGCTGTACATTTCATCGATAGTATTATACATTATAGAGTTTATATTGACATTCTGAGCAAGCACATGCATGCTAGTGCAAATAAAATGGGACTTAATTACAATTTTATATTTACTCATGACAATGATCCAAAGCATTCTGCATATAATACTAGGCAGAGGGTTTCATATAGCCCACCAAAATATTTTAAAACGCTGCCTAATCACCACATATCAATTCCATACAGCATCTATCGGATTAATTGGACAAAAAAATACGTAATCATAATATTATATCTAAAGAAAGTTTGAAAGTCATTCTGCTAGAAGAGTAGAGTAAAATACAGCCTGCTATAACATCCAACTTAGTAAATTCCATACCAATTAGCCTCGAAGTTATTATAAAATCAAAAGGCAATCCCACAAATTATTAAAACATTATATATTTGGTTTATTTCCATTGTTTATTAATTTTTTATTCAACTGTACGAATACTTTTTGCGCGTCCATTTCTGCGCGTTTATCAGTTTTTTGTTAACATCTTTGTAAATGTTAAAGGGAATAAAATTTTGTTTATACAAAATCTATTCTCGAAACATCAAAGAATATTGATTAATCATTGCTTTCCGTTAAAATTTATTACTGACATAGATATGCAACGTTTTACTTCAAAATTGGTCGCTGTACGAATACTTTCTACACCGACTGTATATATGATCTAATTTAGTGGGCATAATTATAATGTACCTATCTTCAAAAAATTGATCTGTATCCGTTAAATCCGTTTCTGAAGATTACTGGGCAATGAGATATATTTTCAACTATGGTAACTACAGTGAAATTTTAATGAACGTGTTTATTAAACTTTAACACATTTACTGAACGGGAACGTACCAATGCTTTAGACGTGTACGATGCTCGCGTCTCGCGTGGAATGCTCGCATCTCGCGTGCAATGTTTATATTTTGTTTTGGAAAAACTACTTAACTGCGACACGGTCAAGCAGAACAACACAAGTCCAGCGGACTTGTGTCGTTCTACCTAAAGTGTGTGTAAATTATTACTATTTTGTTAATTATACGAATATTGAATACTACGCAAAGTGAAGGAAATATACGTTTATATCGTAAGAAGACAACAAGGAAACATTGCTAACAAGGTCAATAATTTTATTTATTTAAATTTATTTAACTATTTGAGTATACTGATTTTGTTGATTTTTATTTTGATTTATGCATGTAAGGATAGATTTTTAATGATTTTAAGTAGGATGGAATTTATGGTTTTAACCGTGCTGAGACTAGTTTTTTGTTTTGAAATGAATAATATTAATGGATGGGTTTTTTTATATCATTTATTTTTTTCTGTTTGTGATAGTGTTCTGGGTTTATCAATTATAATTAATATAATTTTTTATATAAATAATCAGTATGTTAGAATGGTGAATTTAATATCATAGTTACTTTTATATCTTTGGTTGGACTGATTGTTTTTTTCTATAATTTTGGTTGTAAGTATTTCTTGAGAAATTTTTTTTTTTCTATTACATTGTATTTTTTAATTCAATGTGGATTTTTATTGGATTAATATTTTATTGGTTATAATTTAGCGTTGAACCTATACTCTTATTATTTGATTTTATTGGTTTTCTTTATAATGGGAATTATTTTAAAGGTTATTAATGAAAGTGAAGTGTTTTGTATTTTTTTGAATTTCTTTTTGACTATGGTTTTATTATTGGTTTTTAGATCTATTAGATTTTTGATATTTTATTTTCTCTTTGAAGTTAGATTAGTTGTTGTTTATGTGATTATTTTAAAGTGAGGAATAGGTACAATGCGGTTAGTTTCAAGATATTATTTTATGTTTTATAGGGTGAAAGCACTAGTAGTCGACCACTTAAAGCTAAACTCGAATGAAAAGTACTGAAAAAAAAAACAATCAATGTTATAAAATATATAAAATGTATTGAAGTAATTCAAATGTATTTAATGTATCACTAAATATTTTGTGTTAGTAGGAAAGTTCGTGGAAAATAAATAATTAGCGTTAAAAATAAAGTGTCCGGATGCTTTAATAATCGACCGCTTAACTCTAAAAGTCGACCGGTCCGATAGCTAGTAGTCGACCACCTTTTTTAATATGAAATTCAAAATACGTTATGTGCGCATTAAAAACTAAAATTTATTTTTAAATATAATGTGCAACATCAGTAAATAATTAATAATGACAGGAATAATGCGTAACTAAAATAAGTTCTTTTGAAAACTTTATCAAAATTTTAATAAGAAATAGAAATTTTTTTTTTCCAATGTAAATTAAATTTTTCGTTTTTAAGATAGGAAGCAGTAACTAATTTTAAGTTTTTAAAGTAGGTATTTGTATTCTATAAATAAATTATATAAACGTGGTCGACTATTACCCTAGTAGCATTTTTGTTGGCCAACGGTAGCCAACAGTTGGGAATCAGTTGGGAGGTGGTTAGTAGTTTCGCCTACAAACCTTCTTTACAGGGCCCAATCGTTGAATGTTGCATTTGCATCCCGACAATTTGCCTACGGTAGGGAAACAATTGGGAGGTGGTTAGTAGTTTCGTCTACAAACCCCGTCTATTGGGCCAACTGTTTAATATTGCACACATCTTCCGGTGATTTGTCTACGAATAACCAATTCTGGGCCAACTAATAATGCCCTACGGAAATACATTTAGTTAAAGATAATAAAAACAAATATATAGGTTCGGATGAAAATAAAATCATATCCCAAAGTAATTGAAAGAATTTTGAACCCACATTGGCTACACTTTTTATGAAGACTGCCTGGGGGAAGAGAGGGTTGAGTGGAACGGTTGACGTCGACAGTCACAGGACGCAAGCCGCCTCGCGAGCGAAATGGTCCCGTCCGTCATTTTGTACATTGTTTAAGGCTACGGTTATACTGGATCTTAGAGCATATACGAAGAGAACTAGTTTAAAATGAGTCCCCTTAACTTTTTAATTTTGCCAGTTGAAATTCTAACATTTCCCCGTTACCTATAAATAATAAGTATAATTTAAAATCCAACCGTTTGCCTACGGTTGGATTACTATTATATATATAGTACGGTAGGCCCTATAAATGGTTGGGCAACAGTAGGAAAGCCTACCTTGGCCATCTGTTGTTGGCCCAACCTGAAAAAAAGTGCCAAATCTAACTGTTGGCCAACTAATATTATGTGCGTGGCCCAACTGTATGCCAACCAAAAATGCTACTAGGGAGCATTCATTGTGAATGCAGTTAGCTTCAGAAATCGACCGCTGCGGTCGACTATTGAAAATTGAAAGGGAATGATGATCCAGTTACCGACCTCCCATAAATAAATAAATTATCCTATTTTTTTAAATTTTTGAAGCGCATATAAAATTGTCGATGTTTCTTCAGTGGAATAGCATAATTTTCCAGTAAAAAATGTATAGAACTGAATTACATTTGTCGTTTCTATTCAAAGCACCCTTATGTTTCTCGGGTTAGAAAACAGCAATGGCGCATGTAGAATCAAAATTAGTTTACAAGTCACTTTAAAAGCATTTATTTTTTTTACCTATGAATTATACATTATATTCATTTATATTAATGTCTTTTTTTATATATATTTTTTTTTTGTTGATGAGAAGTAAGTTAAAAAGATTAAATACTTACCTTACTTCATGTGTAAATGAAAATATAATTATGGAAAATAGATATCTAATTTAAATTACATTGCAGCCACACACAGCCTACAGAGAGTGCCAGTGACCAGGACAGCGATACGTCAAGTGATCACGAGATGTGAAGTGTTTTGTAAGTAACTAAAAACATTCAAATACTTCATTATTCTTATTTTGATTGTGTTCCATATATGGGAATACAATATACCTTCAAACCAGTGGGTTATCAAATCATTTCAACGAAAAAAATATGATTTCATTAGTCTTTCACATAAATCGATTTTTTTTCAATTCCTGAGGTAGTAGACAAATTTTGCGAACGGATTTGAAATCAGCGTGACAAAATCTACAGGAAATGAGGTCCAACATGTCAAGAAAAAAATCCTACCGTGCATGGTATTGGATTAATCACAATTTTGTTGAAAAATTTCAAGTTTAACACAAATTTTCACAGTGAAATAACGTTCGTACCATAATCTCAGCAATTTTCCCTTATTCTGCAATGTTTCAGCTTCAACAACAAAAAAATCATCGCTCTATCTCATTTCTATCAAAAGTTCTTTGATTTTGACACAAAATTTGTCACTTTGCCCCACTGTGCGGCGCAAAAATAAAAAATTTAAAGTTCGTATCTGGAAAAAATTATTATTGTATTTTATCCGTAAATAGTCAAAGAATAAAAACCTCATCCCTTTTTCCAAAAGCAAAATGTTATAAAGCTAAAATTATCAAAATTTTCCTTTGTAGCTATAATTTATTTTGTCCTTAATTATTATTTAAAGCTTGTCACAGCCTATCTAGTTGGTCAATATTTTACAACCCGCACTTTTATACTATAAAAGTATCGTTTTGTAACAGTAGCCGCCGCATAAAGGTCATTAAATGACCAAAGCCGTAAAAAAACTGAATAACTGACGCGTTATCTCGCTTTAAGTTGCCGTTAATGGATTTAATACCGGGAGGTATCAGAGAATATATACCTAAAAATTTATTTGCGTTTTCTTGCGCAGTCGGTAGTTATTGGAATTTATATGGGATGCCGATGAGCGCTGGTCAAGGCGTAGCGCGTGGCGCAGCTCTGGAATTATTAATTTAATTAGTTAAGGTATTGTTGTAGAGGATTATTAATATTTGAAGATAATTATTTTTTGTATAAATAAAGTAAAAAAAAAAAAAAAGGTTTACTTATTTTTAACTTTTGCTGTCCCAAAGTCCTATAGACGACCAAATGGTAAAAAGTGAATATTGGTAAAAATTCATTCTGAATAGAAAGAAACCAATTGCATGTCGATAGGGTCATTAGTTTAAAAAATATTGAATTTTGTCCGCTTTTTGTCCACGTTTGCCCCACTGTGCGCCGCCTCGCCCAGATTTCCGTATCCAAGAGACCATCCATCGTCCGCCGCCGTCCGTCCTCCTTTCCTATTAAGCTTCAAACGATTCGGCGCGGCCCTCGATACACGTCCCTTCGCTGCCGTCGTTTCCTTTCCCGCGCCTGTGTATCCGTGCACGGGGCTCACAAGCCCACGCGCAGGGACTCCGCCTGTTCGGCCGCGTGTTCGTGCATGTATCAGCAGCCCCTCACAGAGATCCCTGCCGCTCGCCCCTCCGGCCGTGCTCCCTGCCCTCGCACGCTCGCATACAGCCGGGGCGTGTATTTGACAGTACCTAATGTGCTTTCAAAAGCGCTCATTAGTCACTGAAACGCGGTCGCGAAGTGACAACTCGCACGCGGAATATTATACGGTCGAAGAACTTCCGCCGTGTGTCGTATCGCCCCGTGCGATGCACATCCCCCTCTGCGCATGCGCCCCCTCGCGCCTCCTCTGTTTCTAACTTTCGCATTATACGCCCTTTGTCCGCGATTCGACAGTTTCGACAGTTTCGCAATGGAACGTGAGAATGCGGCGAAGCGGGCCGGGGAAGCCGCTTGCAAACGACGTTAAAGTTCGATCGGACGGCCGCATCTGGGGCCACCGAAATTTTTCTCTCGCCCCCGTTCCGCATTGTACGTACAGGCCGCGGCTGCACGCTCGCCGCCTACCACCGGTTCGGCCCCTGTCCTCGCCGTGCGCCGCCGGTGGCCCGCTTCGATTCCCGTGGTTTACCGGGCTAAACGTTGTAATCAATTGCACTGCCCACGGACTCCGCATGACGCACGGCGATCTCAGATATGGATTTAAATTCGGGCAACGTCGCCGGCAAGCCTCGGCGCCGGGGGGATGTGGGTGCGCTTGGTTTAGTTGGGAAGCTGTGTGGTGGAAGTGGGTTTCGCTATTTTTTTTTTTACTATTTTTTGGAGAAAGACAAATGAAGCGGCACGAAGAGAGTCGCATTTGATTATATTAATCTCTGGTGGACGGGCAAACGGGTGTAAGAGATTTTTTTTTTGTCAAAACGAGATAAGAACGCTAACAGCTTCTAGATTGCTGTCATTTGTTTATGGTTGCATTAGTACAGTCCTGAACAGCTGAATGCCCGCCGGGCAAACATTTTCGACAGCGTGGGGAAAGAGCGTCGTAAGCGCTAAACCACGCCTTCATGAGCAACAGTGCCGTGGTGGGGAGTGTTCGTGAGTGGGGGAGTCTGAGGCCCATTAAAGCTAGCAACCAGCTTTGCTCAGATGTATGTGTAGCGAGAAACTGGATGTGTACAGAAATTTGTTTTGCTATTTCTTGAACGTTTTTTACATACACCACGTATAGAATTATTATTTGACAATATTTTTTTAAAGAAAGGAGTACATAGGGGTAACAATTATATATAATAAACATATATCGTACATATGTGACCAATTACTGTCACCTTAAGCTATTTTACTTAAAATAACGAATAAATAAACGTTGTAAAGTCATGCACAAAAATAATTATGTAATTCAACCTATAATGTATACTATAGATTATATACTATAGTTTATTTATTCGTTATTTTAAGTAAAATAGCTTAAGGTGACAGTAATGGGTTAGGTGTCAGTAATTAGGTCCTTTACCCTATATGTATATAAATGCGACAAAATGCTGTTGTTTCCTTGTAGCGGTAAGATATCTAAAAATTACAATATTTTTCAAAAAGAAAGGTAGCTGTCGACGTCTCAATGACTGGTTGCATTTCACCCCATTTCGATTCAATACGTCCTGCTGGCCGAGAGTGCCGCTGAACGTTAGCAACCCACCTTACAGTTTACACGCATGCTACGCCAGCTAGTGGCCACAGGGTGGGGGAACTGCTCACGACGTCGCTCTTCGCTTTGCTCACGAGCAATCGAGAGCGCTCTTGCCCGCCACAGCCTAGCTGTGCAGGCCTGCATTAGTATATACTAGGGCAGGGACTTAATACCGGTATAATGCTCATACCGGTATTTCGCCAATACAGCTATACCGAAACCGATATCATACCGAAAAAGATAAATACCGAAACCGATATCATACCGAAAAAGATAAATACCGAAAACAATCGGTTTTCGGAATTATCGGTAACCGAAATAAATACCGGTATTTTTTCGGTACTCTTCTCGGTGAACACCGAAATCTACCATGTTACTGAAAAGAATACCGAAAAAATACCGGTATTTATTTCGGTTACCGGTAACCTTTTGTTTTCGGTATTTATCGGTTTCGGTATAGCGAAATACCGGTATTTTACGTACCGGTAGGAGTCCCTGTACTAGGGTGGAACGAAATATAGGGGCAAAATATTTTTTTATTATTCATGACTTCTAATAGTGGGCAAAAGTTGCCTTTTATAATGTTATTTAAGCTGTGAAAGTTTGATCTTGATCAACGAATCTCTTGAGGTGCCGCAAGCCATTCAAAAATTCATATTCACTGATTCTGTGACTTTTGAATGGCTTGCGGCACCTCAAAAAAATCGTTGATCAAGATCCAACTTTCACAGCTTAAATAACATTATAAAAGGCAACTTTTGCCCACTATTAGAAGTCATGAATAATAAAAAAATAGTTTGCCCCTATATTTCGTTCCACCCTAGTTCCACCACTTGATATCACTTTTTTCCCGGTTTTTTTTACCGAAGATCGTAATGGTATATGGCAAAAATTGCAATGAAGGAAATATCTCACCGGAAGCTGGACAGCTTCTTTTTTAGTAGTTTTTTGTGAATCGAAGTTAAAAATAAAATTTCCTTTGCAAAATTTGTAATTTGTTTCAAATTTTGTAGTTTGTTTTTCGAATGTGAAGTATATTTTGAAAATCCAAGGGGAGGCATTTGTTGTCAACATTGGTGTCTAAAATTTGACACTTGATCTTGGATAGCTCTTTAAATATTCTTCTGAAGGTATCGAATTAAATTGATTGGAAAATTTTGTCGGGACTTTTTATGAAAAGTTAATTTGTTATCGTTCGAATTAATTTATTTCTTGATTTTCTAGGAGAAGGTAAAAGGTAAATAGTAAAGACTATTTATTTTGTAAGGAAATAATAAAAGATAGTTAATCAATTTCGACAGAGAAATCTGACGATAGTTTCTGATGAAGCTGACATTATTTCGGTGAGAATTTCTCATTGTTAGTGCAGCACCTGCTGCAAGTGCGGTAGTAATAGGGGTGAGTCGAGTTGTCGTGGCGTGAATTGAGCGCTCGCAGAATGTGAAGTAATTGTGACTACTATCGGGAGTATTGAACCCTGGTGATCTGAATTTGGATCCAGTCCTGTGAATCGTATGAATAGTAATCTCAAGATTAATTATTCATAGTACAAAGTAAGCTAGTCCCGCGTTCAATTGCGTAGCTATACATGCAAATATGCACGTATTGTGTGTGCATTAGGGTGGCTCTTATTTACTCTTGGTGACATTTTTTTCCAACATTTTCTTCGCGGCACCCCCCAGAATAGTTCAAAATAATAAAAGGAAATCTGTGTAAAGTTTGAGCCCGATCGGATAGCGGGAAAAGGTGCCCCTGTGATCTTGAACATTGAAATAATTATTTAACAGCTCACACAGTCCAAGTTATTGATTACACAAAAAAATGTGTCACACAAAAGTTGTGGATCCAGACCAGGAGCATCTTTTACGTTGTATTACTTTTTCTCGTGCGACAAACGGTTTTCAAAGAAAGTCCGTAAAACTAAAAAAAAAAACATTTTTATTATTCAACCTTTGAAAAAGATAAAATTTTTTCCCATATTTTCAGTCTTTGATATGTCACAAATCTTTCCTGAAAATTAGGGACCGAAATTCCCAAAAATGTCGAAGATATAGATATCAGAAGCGAGGTATTCAAATGCATTTTTCTCGAAATCATGATGCTTATTATGGCATCACACAAACCGCCCAAATTCATTTTATCTAGAGACGCGATTGCGTCTCGACGCCAAGTACACGTTTCGACACCCTATATATTAGAGTGGAGTGAAAAAAACATTTTTTCAATGATCAAATTCTAATAGTGCGTAAAAGTTGTCTACTTGGCCCAATAAAACGTGTAAAAAATTTCAGCTCGATCGGATAATCTCTTCTGTGTGCACCAAAGGCCTTAACTTTCAAAATTTTAGTACAAAACTTAAGAAACTGCAACTTTCTTCAGCTGGTGGATTCTACCTTTTTTTATACCCAAGACTATATTTCTTGCGTAAATGAAGCAAAGAAACACCCGTGGCTGGTTTCGGAACGATAGGAATGGCACTGTAAACTATAAACAAATGCAGCTCTTCGCTCACTTTCCTAACGGAACAAGTGGCCCAGAACCAACCACGCGGAGGTAGCTGTACGTCGGGCTCCTTGTTTGTTGTATTTTATATTTTTTCGTTTTTTTTAATAATTTAATTGTTTTTTTATGTATTTTGTATTTTATATTTTTTTTTTTTAATTTTAAGTTTTGTACTAAAATTTTGAAAGTTAAGGCCTTTGGTGCACACAGAAGAAATTATCCGATCGGGCTGAAATTTTTTACACGTTTTATTGGGCCAAGTAGACAACTATTCCGCACTATTAAAAATTGATCATCGAAAAAAAGTTTTTTTCACTCCACCCTACTATACATATATATACCGACTGCCGCTGCCGCGTATCTTCTACTCGTAAAGGTCTAAACACACGTGTCAGTTCCGTGTCAGTGTGCCATTGGGAAGAAGAAGAGGGGCGTAGAGGGTCTCTTCTGGCACACTGACGCGGAACTGAGACGGAACGGATATGTGTGCGCAGACCTTAATCCGGCTAATCCAACCTTACCTGAAACTTATTTCATTAATATCTCATCCCGCCTGCAATATTTCCTAAATTCAAAGGCATTTTTCTTATGTAAACCGCATATAAGCTTTCGAATAAGACCAAATTCAATAAAATCGGTCCACTCATGTCAGAGATGTCCTAATATCGTCTCGTGGATCTGTCGGAAACGGTAAGATTTGTCTTCTGATTCTTCTTCTCCACCCAAAATTTTCATCAACATAATACGTAATTCGTATTTTACATGCGTACTTGTAACGAAGCGTAGTGTTACGAAGGTAGTGTTACCACTACCACCTTCAGGTGATTCGTTGCATTCCACACTTGCAGCGCACGCGATGGCTGAAGGGAGACTATTCTGCTTCCAGCCAGATACTCGTAACGCAATTATCGTCGAACTAATTCCGCGCGTCCTTTCCACCACGTGGTTGTTTTGACGCTGGCATAATGAGCGTGATATTAAGAATTTAGAGGAAAACAGGCACTGTGCGCGGGGATCAGGAAAGAGGCGAATTAGCTTTACACTTCGGCGCGCTTCCGTGGGATTCGGGTAGTCCGCCTCACCTGCGACGCGAGGCCGCGAATGCCAGCGGAAAAGTTGGCGGAAACGTCAGTCATCAGCCAGGTAAGAGACTCGGGAGCAAGTTTAAGCACGATGTTTGTCTGCTGATGCAGAATCCGCTTCTGCGAGACTGGGAACGCTTTCAAGTTCTATCGTATGGAAATACAAACCGCTCTGGCCGATATTTTGGCCGAACGAGTCCCCGGGTGTTCGGGGAAAAGATTTTCTGCTAGGATTCAGTCCGAAAAGCCCTCCAACGAAATTGTTGACTCTGGTGAATTTGGTGAATTTTATATATCTTGTACTATAAATAACTGCGGATTTAACAAGGTGTTTTTATATTAAGTGGTAAACACTTCATGTGGCATTTCGCGTGGCCCGGGTTTTGTACAAAGTTTGGTTGTCCTTTGCGATACGAAATGTAGTAGTTTTTTCATCGTACTTTTAATTACTCGAAGGTATGCTTCATTTTGAAAATTTCTCACTGTTAATGATTATTTCAGAATTCTGTTTCGGGGGTGTTTAAACAGAACTGTTTTTGTCAGTAGCGACCGTTTTCATGCAGGTCTGACGTTTCGGGACATTCGCTTTATTTTGGCAGTATCGGTGAAGGATGCACGATTGATGTTTCGTCATACGGTTCCGAAACTCTTGAATTTATCATTTCCGCGAAAAATACAGCAGGAATATATCTTCTGCATTGGCACGGATTTTTCATGCGCAAATATTTTTTAATAACGTATGATACGTTTTTCGCGGAATGAATTTCATATAAATTAGATCATTCATTTTATGTAATAATAGTATCTATGATCATTTTTAAATAAATATTACTGTTATTATTTCCTGCGAATGATTTGTCACGCTTTTCGAAGAAATCGGTGTAGCGTAAATGAATGAAAATAATTATTGCAAGCAAGTGAAACGCTTGCACAATTCGAAATTCTCCAACATCTGATTTCGTCGGAACAAATGGGCAGACACAATACTTCACGCTTTCATTAAAATCGAAAGCCAGATGCGATTTGCCACCATTTAATACACGCTGAAAATGTTTCATTGTCGGTAATTTAACTGGAAACTTATTCGGCAGAGAAGAATCATGTCAATATCGATTTCTTTAAAATCCCATAAGAAAATAAAGTTAGAAGGATCATACATTGTAATTGTAATTCTTCGGTGGAGCCTTAAAAATATCGTCACTTCTTAACATAATTTATTTATACAGTAACAGAAATTCAAGTGCTTCCTCTTCAATTTAAATATAACAAAGAAAAAACTATTTACTATTTTTTTTACTGTTTCATTTCCCATTTTAAGGATTAGTTTTTTCCTTCGTGTAGTATATAGTCAGTTTGCATACAAAATAAGCGGCATCGTATTAAAAATTTATCGCACAAAGTACAAGTCATATCATGTGCAACGGACTTGTCAATAATTTGTACGCCTCTTTACTCTGTAGTATGTGTAAGAGACAAGATAAACAGCAGTTTACATATTAACGAATTAATTACTGTTTATTCGAAATTATTTATTCAACATAAATCACTGCTAATTAAACATCACTTATAACGATGTCCACGTGATATCAGTTTAGAGATAAAGATATAAAATACCAGGGGTCGAATGAAGCTGTTAAAATTTTCAATTAATTACGAAATAATTTGTAACTTTATGACTATTATCTATTCTCTTCCGAGAGAGCTGTTATAAAATGCAGTGTATTAACTGAAACTTTTATTCCTATGTTCTAGTTGAACAGGAACATTTATTCTGCTCTGAAAAAGTTAAACTTATGACAAGCAGATTTTCTGAAAAAATTACGTGGTAGATATATCTGAAGTTAAACCGCACCGGTGAAAATAATTATATAAAAATCACAATGCGCTTTAATTCCTAATTCCTTCAATAATACTGATTAAAAAAAAAGATTCCTAACTTTTATATTTCACCCTTAAATCTCTGTTCAAAAGTATGATCCCCCAAAACTTTTATTAATCGAACATAAAATAATGGTTAAAACTGAACTCTTACAACACAGTTAAAGAGTGAACGTACAAAGTTAAAGAAAATAAATGATTTGAAAGTTAAAACTTCTCAAATACGTCCCACCTTATAAACAGCCTTTTTGGAAGACTTTCAAATGTGCGATGACTGCGGATGAGGATATTCCCACAGATAATGATGACGAGCAGGCACAAGAATAATGTTATTCTTTTATGTTTACAACAGTTTTCTCCAGTTTACTTGAAACTGGTCAAGATGGAGTTGCACCCCTCTTGTTATCTTCAATTGCCTCCGTTATTTTTAGTAAATAGATTTGTTGGAAGCAATCACCGTGTACAACCCCGTGGCACCTAGCACTCAACATCTCTGTACCAATGAAGGACATCAAGCGTGTGCGGCGCCAAAATAAATTCTCCGCGTTACCCGTTATTCTGTAAAAACAACCGCCATTCCAGAAAACCTCCGGCATGGCTCGAAGTCGTTAAGCCACCCCCAAAACGTACCGCCGTGTTCTCCCAAACCCTGGCGTAATTGACACGTAGTCAATAACGAGCCACTTTGCAAAGAAGTGCTCATAAAAACAAGGTGTAAACCTTCACCAAACACCGTAACAACACTAGTAATGGACAGAACTGGTGGTACAGGACGACCGACGCAGGATACATCGCGATGCATCGATATTGACGGATGAAGAAATACACCGGGTGGCCTAGGTTACTGCATCAAGGTGAGAAAAAGGTAGAAAACAAAGTGGAGGAACTTCAGATGATGATTGAACTTTGTCAGTTACTGCACCAACGTTTGTAGGAATTCTATTGTCAGTTAGAGCAGCGTTGCCAGGGATTAGTTGCAGCGCAACACCTACAGGAGTGGTGGTAATGTGTGCGCGAAGTGACGCTAGCGCCAAGGCAGCCAAGTGGCCGCAACGCGAAGCCAATCACGGCCAACCAGCGTCGACAACAGATTTCCCGGCGACGCTGGTTGGCCGTGGGTGGCTTCGCGTTGGGGCCACTTGGCTGCCTTGGCGCTAGCGTCAGTTCGCGCACACATTACCACCACTCCTGTAGGTGTATAACAGGGTTTGGCGGAAATCCCGTGCGCCCGTATCAGGAATAGCGGTGGGGGAACTCCACGCATGCGCGCGATGACGCGGTGACGTCAAACCAATCCAAGCGCGATGACGCGGTGACGTTAAACCAATGAACGCCAAGATGGGAAACGAAACGGCGCCACCGTCAAGATGGGCAATGAAACGGCGCCACCGTCAAGTTTCGTTTCTTGGCGTTGATTGGTTTGACGTCACCGAGTCATCGCGCTTGGATTGATTTGACGTCACCGCGTCATCGCGCGCATGCGTGGAGTTCCCTCACCGCTATTCCTGATACGAGCGCACGGGATTTCCGCCAAACCCTGGTGTATAGCCACAAACAATCCCTGGTAAAGCTGAGTTAGAGTATCAGGCTTCGTTACTTTTATTACTTAGATTATTATTATTTTAGTAACTCATTTTTATTTAATTATTTCACTATTACGATGCTTCCCAACATTCTGATCCTGGATATGAACCCTTGTCAGAAGTACAATGTGACTCTATTCGAAGACTGAGAAGGAAAACTAGTTCCCATTTTGGGCCCTACAATTGTCGCCTAATAATTCAAATTAATTATCGCGGGAATTCTTAGGGTAAGTAGAATTGCCGGACGTTGTTTGAAATTGAATTTAAAATTGAACAACGTTCAGTAACTGTATCTCCCCTCAAGATCCTCCTGCCGCAAGATTAAAATTGTTCAATGAAAACTGAGAGTAGTGAAATGAACTTAATTGGACTCATTGATTCTGTAACCATTCATGTAAACAATTATGGAGGACTGCGTAATACCCAGCTTGGATACTACCCACGTCAAGCTGAAGAAACCTTGGTGTCTGTTAAAAATGGTAAATATAGTACACGACATCGACGTAGTTAAAGTTTCTTTGGAGCCAGTAACAGTTGGCTGGCCTTCCTACAGACGCTAATTGTTATGAAAGAAACATTACGGAGAATCTAATTAAAACGAAGTTGAGAAAAATGCAGATAGTTGCTCCAAATGCTGTTCCCGTGTACGCATCAATCATACTTCTGGCCAGGTAGTACTGTATCTCGGATACAGGTCACTCTCTCGAACTCGACTCATCCATCCGGTCTTAATTAACGTAACTGTCTGTGATATCCAGTTGTTTCCGCGTAGATGATCGTGATCGGCAGATTCCTTCTGAGATCATCCACGGCCATTTATATAGAGCCAGTTGGATCGATCAGGAACGACTAATAGTAGGTAGGCAATAGTTTCCATTGGATTTTACTACTCCTTACAGATTTATACCTCCACTTTACAAATCTATAAAAAGGTACGTAGGTATTGAAATTTGAATTTTCCAAAAATTGGGAAATATTGATTTGAAATTTTTTTGTTATTTCTTCTGCTGCATATAGTTTATCAAACATGGGAGGTATTTAGGTTTTAAGAAAAAGGTGTCCAAGACAACAATATTTGATATTCTAAAATATTTTTCAATAAGAGGAGGGTACAGTGATGAGAATAAATTATTAAGCACTGTTAAACTAATGAATAAAAGGTTAATTTATGACACTACTGTCTCCTCTGTTTATTACTGACATCAATCTTTTTAGTTTAATTTACTTGATAGGGAAATTAATACACAATATTCTTTTTGTGAGATCGCGTATGTATATCATTATAAGCTACCCTGTTCTTCGATCCATCTTCATACTCATAATATTCTTCCCCTCTCTCATTTGTATGTCACTTCGTGCATAGTAATCAGTAGCCTATCAGTTATGATTAATAAAAGGGAATTATTAATTACACGCGACACGGTGCGCTGTATCTCAAATCAGAGTTATTTGGATCATCCCATCTCGCTCATCAGATCTTAATTGCACAGCTTCGATTAAACCCTCTATTAATGAGTAATTCGAAACTGCGTGTTCTGAAGCAAATAAAGTTAAAGGTGGGTAACACTTAGAACGGTGCATTTAATTATGCAACGAAGATCGCTTTTTAATCGACACCCTGTAGCAGTGTAGCTGTGATTAGTGACGAAAATAAACTATGAGTATTGGGATTCTGGTTTGTTGTAACAATAACCGTAGCAAGATCTCGTAGAAAACAGTCTCCAAGTGATGAATATCGATTTTGATGAACCTTTGATGTGAAATAGGTTTTTACAAAAATTCCAACATTAATATCCAAAGGGTAGTTTTCAGCTTTCAACGTTGAGATGAAAAACCTATTCGGTCCAATATTTGGGAACCTGTTAGCTGTAGCAGAAACAGGTGTGTGGCGGTAACGAAGCTCCGCCCGGAAATGGAGTAAGTCAGTAAGTCCTCGTGCAAAAAAATAGAACGAAAACGTAAACTGAAATCTTTTCATACGCGACTCCGTTTTCGAGAAAATCCACTTTGAAAATCCATCGAGCAGGTACGTGTCCACCTGAATCGGTTTCATATTCCTCTGTAGAATAAATAGTATTTCTGCTGGATTTGAAGCTTAAAACCGTTTGCCATGACAATAACAGAATTTAAGATAGAATTACAAACTTGGTCGAACAGGAATGCTATTTAGAAATAACGATAATCTAATTCAATACGCAAACGCTAATATGAAAATCAAAATCGGCTTCATATTCCAGTGTGTAATAAATTGTGAAGAATTATAAGGTTCCACTAATTTAAAGCTTCGTATAAATTTAGTGTGTTCAAACATTGTAGAATTTAAAGGTTTAGGAAATATTTTTTCACTTTTGAAATACATACCGTAGGATACATTTGAGGGTCTTCCATAGTGCGCGATGTTTTCGAAAGTGATCCTTTTTAAGCGCTTCAAGCGTGTTCTTCGTCGCGTGTCAGACCCGTAGGAACGCGGCTTAACATGTTCGTTACAGAGTCTTAACCATTTGCGGCCGAAGCACGCGATATTCCCGTCAGAGTGTATAAAAATCTGACTTTCATGTGGCGAATTGTTTCGAGAAATATTACCTTATGGAGAAGTAGAAGGTAGGTACCATTCATTCGATGACACTGAAAAGATATTGGTCTGCAGGTATAAGTATCAAAAAGTATTGATAAAGTAAAGTCTGTGCATTGTACGAGACAATCTTTGGCTCTGTGTACACGAACATTCGAATACCAGAGAATTCAAATTTGAGATTCGAATACAAGAGAATTCGAATCTTAAATCCGAATACTTTACTATTCGAATATTCAAATCTCAAATTCGAATTCTCTGGTATTCGAATATTCGAATACTTGAATACTTAGATTATTCGAATACTCGAATATCCCTGATTATTCGAATATTCGAATCTTAAATCCGAATACTTTGGTATTCGAATATTCAAATCTCAAATTCGAATTTTCTGGTATTCGAATATTCGAATATTCGAATACTTAGATTATTCGAATATTCGAATACTCCTGATTATTTGAATATTCGAATCTTAAATCCGAATACTTTGGTATTCGAATCTTAAATCCGATTACTTTGGTATTCGAATATTCAAATCTCAAATTCGAATTCTCTGGTATTCGAATATTCGAATATTCGAATACTTGAATACTTAGATTATTCGAATACTCGAATATCCCTGATTATTCGAATATTCGAATACTTGAATACTTAGATTATTCGAATACTTTGGTATTCGAATATTCAAATCCCAAATTCTAATTCTCTGGTATTCGAATATTCGAATACTTGAATACTTAGATTATTCGAATACTCGAATATCCCTGATTATTCGAATATTCGAATCTTAAATCCGAATACTTGGGTGAATATTCAAATCTCAAATTCGAATTCTCTGGTATTCGAATATTCGAATATTTTAATACTTAGATTATTCGATTATTCGAATATTCGAAGATTTGAATACTTAGATTATTCGAATATTCGAAGAAATTATTCGTATTCAAAATTATTCGAATTACTCGCGCATTCGAATAATTACAGCTCCAGCACAGTCCGTGTTATCCGTTTCAAACTGATTTCGATCGTGCAGGATGAAGTTATTCTAATCTTAATTTCAATCCAAACTGCTTCTAATGAACCGTAAAAGCTCTTTTAATTACCAGACGTGCCCCAAATATTGATTTTTCTGTGAAATCACCATACTCTAATCGCTGTTGAAATATAAAAACATAATGTCTTTGAAAATACGATTAGAATTTGGATTCCTTTCCACCGACGAAATGGCAAACTAAAACTGGCAAAGTGAGAGTGCGCAGAAATTGTTAATTCCGAAAGTAGCGACGAAGTCACGTTCGTATCACAAACTCAATTCACGTCACTGCTCTTAACACTTTGACGGCTACATGTTTCCAGCTTTTTCAGGCCACATTATGTAATTTGACATTTTCGAAATGCCCCTTGCTTCTCACCATCTACCACTCTCGTATTCCGAATAGTGTCTTCGTAATAATAATGAGGGATGGCGCCATGAATTATCTAAAATGCTTTTCTAATCAACAAGTGGCTAATTTCACTAGCGCTTCCCCGATGTTTGATACGAGAACAGTTGCTCAATATCGCTGTAAGTGTTCGAGAATAAAACATTCTCGATGCAACGCGCCTTCAGATTGAAGTTTTCGCATTCGTTACATGTTCACGAATTTCGCATTACTCACGGTGGCTATTCAGCACCGAACGGTTCGTACGGCACAATGTACTTTTGGAATCTAATAAATTGGATGCACAGGCGTAGACTCAGCTTAGTGGTAGGAGGTTTAGGAAATACAAATGAGTTCAGATCAAATTCGTTAACTTTCGTACAAATGACAGCCGCCGAAGCGTCGAAGCCACTACTCACCCCCGCGGAAGCTGGCACCATTGTTCCAGAACTTCTTAGTTGAATTTCAGGATTTACAACGGTTTATGTGTATTATGGAATGTTTCTTTACATTACTCAAAATAAGATCATGATGATATAATCATTTAATCACTGTTCAGTAGAATAGCCTGATACAAAGTCGTAGCCTAAGTTCGGCAGAACAATGTTCTATTGTGTTATTTGTAATATATGAAATAGTTTATGAATGAAAATAAAAAACGTTCAGTAAAGCATGCAATGATCGAAACTGGCCAAATATTACGCGTTGCATGTGATGAAAGATGTAAATAACAGGGGAGGTAGAAGAATTTAGGGACTTGTGCTATATACAAAAATAGATAAGTGACAAATTTATTTTAGGTATAGAAACCATATGTCACAGTACACTCTTACTCATTTCGCCAATGTTCTTTACCACCAGATCTCCACTCTCTAGATTTCTTTCCTATTTATTTTATTGCTTTATTCGTCTCAAAAATTACAGGCCGGGGATGTTTCAAAACACCTGTAACCCTCTGCTGCAAAGATATCAAATCTGCGTTGAAATAGAATCCTAATGCGTCAAACACCTTCGTATAAAACGGAGGTAGGTAATAACAATCAAGTTCCGTGACTTCGGAAGAGAAATAAACAGAAGATTTAAGAGGTATCTGGGCCCAAAAACTGACACTTCCAGTTTCGGCGAAACTTCCAGCAAATTAAGCAGGAGGCTATAAACTAGATCTGAGTGGACTAAATAGAAGGGACCAAGTAATTATTACGCGTCTAATGTACGAATTATGTAACGAAAATCTCAATATAAGTCACATTCTCTTTTACTACAATCATCTCGCTGAAAGCGGAGAAAGATACCGAATTAAAAATAACATAAATGACACTAGCGGATTTGCCCAGGAGGTCCCCTAGGGGCCCATATTCCAACAAAAATTACGATTTCATCCAAATGCCATATTTCTCGTTTCCCACAATTTCCCTACCACGCGCGCATAAATTTATTTGTAATTCTATTACGCATACAGGGTGTCCCAGAAAATTTACCACCTCAGCATTTCCCCCTAAATCCGTCGCTGATAAATGAAAAAGTGAAAACCATAATTACATTCCCAAAAGTGATTAAAATACCCGAAATTTTAAAGCCACAAAATGACTTAACTTTATTTGCACGAATAAACCTTATATCGCCCTAAAATGTACCTACCTTACAGAAAATCTTCCATAATCTCCATACTTCCCTCGCGCCCTCAGTAGTTACTCCACCTTAAAACCTTAACACTAAACGTACCAAGCGGGGTCAAATGACCCTCTTCAACATTTAATTTAAAATCGTACATTTATTGTTATTTCTTTCGCTGATCTGACTTTCTGTAAATTCTTATATTATCTGATTATTCAATTTCTCGCTTTCCGTTTTTCTCTTAGCTTATTTTTTACCGAGAAAAATTCTTTCATACCTTATGTACCACGAGGGGTCATTTGAACCCTTACGAAATTTACGTATTTTTCTGCAGTTCTGCAACTGGAACCTTAGTTCTGGACTCAGATACACTTCTCAAGTTATAGTTTCATTTATCTGAATATGATATGTGTGTTTGGTTTCCGCGTGAGCACTTGAACGACCCGATCGGGTCCATACGACGTAACGCATAAACATAAGAAGAAAAGGAAAACCTACAAGAAGGAACATCTAGCAGCCCAAGCAATAATTCCCAATCACGAAGAAAATGCCAAATAAGATTGTGCACGGGTAATAAAACCACTCAAACTTGCATAATTTGCAAAAAAAAGTCTGCGGAAAATGCATGGAGGAGAAACCAGTCATATGTAAAAAGTGCAATTAATTGATTATTTTATTTATAAAAATAAAAATATATGTTTGATTATTTTATTAGAAATTAGAAGTTATATTGCGAATTATTTCCTTTAATAAATTAAGAATTTCTTTCTAAAAATCAACGTATATTTCATAAGGGGTGAAATGACCCCTTATGGTAAGAATAGGTATGTCTAAATACCGGTACGGTTAGTGTTAAGGCAGGATACCACCTTTGACTGCGATTTTGGAGGCGTTTTTCATGAATTTTTTTTGCATACAAAGAATGCGCAGAAACAAAATCGGTTTCAGTCATTCATTAATGTAACTTTAATCTGTAATTACACATTTTTTGAAACTGAAAAAGTGAAAAATAATCTCTTGTAGGTGGCGCCAAAATACACTCCTTTGGAGGAACATCGTTAGACGGCGTGTCAAATTCCGCTTTGTACGTGGCTCTTAGAAAAAAAACCAAAGAATGTTCCTATTGGCAACAATATTTTTTAATGCTGTACGTAGGGATTTTACGAAATTTTGATTTTTAAGAAAATGGCGGCCATTTGAACCAAAAGGTCAATTTTTTTAGGGTAAAAAAGTTTAAAGAAGTTTATAAAATTGCGCACCAAAAGAAAAATAACAACGCTACAGCAAAAGTCCTACGTACATCGTTAGATTACACCACGGGGAAGAATTGTGCAAAGTTTCAAGTCAATCGGATGAAAATTATAGGAGTAATCTGACACGCCGATTTGGAAAACATCGTTTCGAGAAAAACGCGTTTCAAGTTTTATATAGATTTATATATCTGCTCCAATCCGGTTTTTACACAAGAAAAAGGTTCCGGTCACCTTTCTAATGAATGAATTTCGATTCTATACACTTGAAAGAGTACTTTGAGAACAAAAAAAATTTTTTTTAAGTGCCAAGGTGGTATCCTGCCTTAAATAAAAAAAAAAAAAAAACAATCAAGCATCGCACATAACGAAAGTCCCATTTTAATCTCGCTTACATCGCTATCGATTACCAAATCTCCCGCGACCGTTGCCCACTGTCCCAAGTGCGCGGGCCCTTAAATGCCCAGACCCCACCATCGGCTCCTGCCGCGTCGAAAGAGAAAACTCGTCAAGCCTCGTGAATAGCCTGCGTCGGGGGGCAAGCCAAACATTCGCGTCCCTCAAGCGTATTAAGAGGCGCCCTTCCTCGCGAGTTGCACGGAAGAAGGGCGCATCGGAATTAGTATGTAGCGCCGCTCGTCGTTGAGCCTCCCACCCGGCTGGACGGCGGTCAAGGATCCGCGGGAACAGCGGAAACGTGTGGGAGCCGCCCCGGAGCCCTCGACCCTCAAGGAACTTAATATCCGTGTACACGCGAATCCGAGCACTCTGTTCCAGCGTGCTATACATCCCACTCGGGGGATACCGATATTGAAACGTAAAAAAGATTCAATCAGTCGCGAAGCTTCAGCGCCAATCAATCACCCCTACCCCCGGCCCATCCAGCTTTAGGACGCAAAAGCTCTCTCGCGCGCGCAGCCCGCACTGGGGCGGCTGATCGCGACGACGACGCTAAAATGGCCGAGGGGGCGAAGCGAAGGGGGTCGAGGAGGGCCGGCGGAGCGGGCCGGGGGGCAGAAGAAGAGAGAACGAGGCGACAGGGGGGGCGGGAAGGAGGGGGCGGGGGGCGCTGGCAGGAGGTTGTGGGTGTCTGGGCAGGGGCGGGGGGGCAGAGGGTTGGTCGGCGGGGGAGGAGAGAAACGAGCTTTCGGGTTGCACGACCGAGTCGACGCACTGGAAGCTCTCCGTGCTTGCGGCGGGAGCTTCAGTAGCCGCTTGTACGTCGACCGGAAGAGCTCTTCTCGCCGTCACGCCGTCCCGAGACGCGCAGCGCGCCATCGCGGACGAAAAGATCGTCGGGGATCGACGCTCGGTACACTTAATAAATGGTCCTTCGCCCCTCGGCCGGATTTCGGGCGGCCACAGGCCCCGTCGCGGCTTAACAGCACCGGAGCGGGTGCTTCGCGCGGCCGTCGGATTTTGAATAAGAACACCCCCAGTGAAAGTGCACAGTGGATGGATCTACCGAGTAGGTGTGACGACCGAGGGGAACCGGAAGTCTTAACATGAACGCGGGGCTGTGATCCGTGAACGGGCGCGCGCGTGTGTCTGTGTGTAATCGCGTAAACAAAAGCGGAGGCATCATGAGAAGTGTGGCAAGATATCGGCAACCGCGTCCTACCACCCTCTCCGCATCGCTTTTCATCGTCCTGGCCGTTCTCGTAACCGGTAAGAGAAATCGCCGCGCGACAGGGACAAGCGCCGCCGGGTGGTCCGCGCGATCCTTCTTCCGCGGCCCGGTCTCGATCATCCCAGTCGACGTCGCCGCGTCGATTCCCTCGAGAAATTCCCTCCTCGCGCCGGGCTACGAATTGTTGGTAATCGCCGTGAAACGGAAAGGAAGCGCCGGCGATTTAGAGACATTCGAAGGGAACAGGGGTGACGCTTCGATTTTAATCCTCCCGATAGGAAGATCGTTTCCGCGGGTAAAGAGTCGCTGAAACTCGCGGATACAGTGGATTCACATGATCCCCTTTGTTCTCTGCTTGACGCTGAACATGCCCGCTGACGTCGCGCGTTCGATTCTCGGAAGTTCGTCCGTCAGTGGCGATCGACATATCGGAGATCCTTCAGCGTCTAGGCTGAGGAGCCAGGAACTAGCGGCTGCCCGCTTCCGAGCGAAGGATTTTCAGAATTTCAATTTCGATGATAGGTGCCATTGCTCGCCGCTAGTTTCCTGGCCAGTAAGGAAGCACTGTGTAACAGCAAATTTATACCAAGCTTCTTACGCTCCGTCTGCCGACATTCGGGCTTCGATTTCCATAAGAAATCAATTACCAGTCTCGGTCGCGCAAACAGAGCCTTCGAGCGTCCCGACCCTAAGCGCCGGATAGCGCAGCTTGTGCCTGGCGATTCGAACGAGAGAAGAAGCACGTCATCGCGCAAAGTTCCCCGCCTTCGCCACTGACGCTTATCCTTCCGACAGTGGCCAGGACAATCTTTCACGCGGGGTCATCCAAATGGGGAAGTCCTATTTCCCGGATGCTCGTCAGCGTTTCGTCACGGTGTAGCTGGCAGTGAGGATCGACGGGGGTTCGGCAGCGTTGCTGGAAGCTCGTTCGTCTTCGCGGGGGTGCTCGTTCGACGCTCGATTTCGGGGGGTTGAGAAATCGCAGTTAGAAATTGACCGCGGTATGTTGACGGGGGTATTCCCGAACGACGCAGAGCGGAGGAAGCGAAAGAGGCGCCCGTTGCCCGGAGCACCGTTGCGCATTATTCGATTTCGCGGAAGCCGGTGCACTCAGGGAACTTGGAACGATCCCCGTCAGATGACCGTACTTCCCGTGGATCCTCTCCAGGCGACGATCGCGGCGGATGAAAAAGTTTCTGTATCGAGGGCGGCCGAGGCGTCGCGATCTCCTCTTCTTTTGGGTGCCGCGCAGAACCGCCGCGGAATGGGATTAAAGTAGTTTTTCCGCGGCCATGCCGGGGTGGAAATACTGATCGCAGGTGAAACCAGTCACGTACGCGAGCGGACATAGTTCAGCTACTTACGCGACAAGAAGCTTCGAATCTTATTGCCGCTGGGGCCGAATGTGCTGTCGCTTTTAGGGCTCCGAATGCTTTGCTGGTTGAATCGTTGGTTCGTTACACGCGAGAATCGCGCTGCGGAAAATGGGGGGTGGACGCTGAGGGGAGGTGTTGAGCTGTAATGGTATGGCAGGAAGACTATTGATAATATCTTGTGGGGACATAGTTTGATTACTGGGAAAGGGGGTGCTAGAAGAGGGTGGGAACGCAGTAAGGGGTAGTTGAATATGTAATCATGTGATAACTACGAAAGGGGGAAGTTTTTTACCAATTCACACATTGCTCAACTTTGGTACTTGCAGGGGTTTGTTTAGTAATTTATATATTTTTTTTTGCCAATTGTGAAGAAGTGACTTATCATTTTTTAGTGCACAAAAAAGTCACCACTTTTTCGATTTGTTCTATTTTTGTTATTTTTTGGCACATATTTGGAACTGTGGTATGTTTAATATGCATGTTCTGATGGAGAAATTAGGGCTGTATGAAACCCAGTTAAAGTTGAATTTGTTTAACTGACAAACAAAAGTGTTATATGGCTTCGAACGGGGTAACACATTTTTGGGGCCGACAAAGAAGTTGCCACGTTTAGTAACTTTTTAGGTTGTCCTAGAAGCAAAAGATGCCCCCGCAAAAATATTAGTTTTTTTTTATTAATGTTCAAAAGTGGTAACTTTTTGTTGGCTTTAAAAGTGCGTTGTCTTCTTTAATGTTATGTAGGGTTTCTATTTGTTGGTTAAATAAATATAACTGTAACTGGGTTTTATGCTGGTTTTAATTCTCTTTCAGAACATGTGTATTAGGCACATACTGCAGTTTTCAGTTGATGTTGAAAAGTAATAGAAGCAGGGTGGTTCGAAAAAGTGGTAACTTTTTGTCCGCCACTGTATATTAGTCACATGAAAGTTGCCGTTTTAGCACGTTGAAAAGTACATACATTTCTCTGCAGCAAGTCTATCGCAATTCGTTTGCATTTCTTGCTGAATCGGATGTAAATATCTGACACTGTTCAACTTCGTGTCAACAAAGTGAATATTTGCTTTTCGCCGATAATCCGTCTCCAGCCATCTGTCGACATATTTGAAAAACTGCACCTTCCCTTAAATCGTAGGGATAAAATGATCTACCATTCGAACCATCTAATATAGATTTATTCTCACTTGAACAGATAACTTTTTTCTACCCCTTCTTTCACTTCGTCTGCTCTTCTGCGAAAATGTCTCCGCTGCTCTAGTTAGTGACGAGTTGTCCATGGTGTCCGTCGCGTTCTTCACTTCGTTGAGCATGATTATACCTACGATTGTAAAAGTCATTGATCATTTAGAACTATTTGTTCCGTTCAGCTTCATTTGCTACATGCCTAGCGGTTACTAGAAATTATTATTAATAATGGAAGAATTCCATCGCTACTTGCGGCACGCGGTCTTCTACCATTTGTGGATATTCTTTCCATATTGGCCTACGTTCACACATTTTAATCAATTTTACACTATGCTTGTAGCTTTATTTATATTATTTAAAAAGATCAGTTAAATATATTTATTCCCCGAAATTTTCACTTGTAACTTATGTAGTAATTTACCGCTAATTCTACGAAGGCTTTAATTAATTTAACAAACAATTCACTCAAAATGCCTAATACACTTCGACGTCGCTTTTTCATAAGCCAATTTCAAATCCCACTATGATTATTATTAGCGAACAGAATCTTTTCATAGAAAATAAGATATTACTAGAACCTTTTTACAGTTACTTCCAACTGATTTTCATGGAGAGAAGTGATGGGCTAAACACTATGCAAATTTTTAAAATTATTAAGACCTTCGAGTGTCTTATTTTATTATCGCCGTGTGTATATAATCTAAAAAATAGAAAAGTTTTAGTCTCTTTGCAAACTTTTTCGAAAACTGATCAGTCGAAGTTTCTGACAGTTCCATGATTTGAATCGTCACTTTTTTTATGTGCCTAGTTATATTTAGAAGAAACCAGGCTCCACGTCATGGGTGTAGGGGTTAAATAATCACGAACAAATGTGACAAGCGTAACATTTCATTTACCATTTCACGTTTCGCGCTGTCACATGCGTTAATTCTAATTGAAATTTAATATAAGTTGTGGCTATGAAACAGGATTGTGGAACGAAATTAATAGTGGATTATACATATCTATAAACAGCGTCGTACAATCTCTAATATTTATTCAAACACAAGTTCCACTTCTTACACCACATCTCCTCCTCTTTTTCCTTAAATTTTTCTTAAATATTCTTAAATAAATTACTCTAATTTACTAAATTTAAATTTTTTTTAAACCTTTAAAATCCAAATGTATAAAATAAATTCTACTCTAATTCTGATACAACGAAATAAAATTCTCCCGAATTATAGGATTTATTAACACAGAGGATCTGTCAGATTACGCGTGGTTCTAAGCAACTTTAAATTAACAATACAAACTGAAATTTATTCTTCCAGTGGATAAACTGCCTCGATATAGTGAGAGGCTTTCTAAAACAAATTTGTCTTTTACAAAACACCAGCAATTTTCAGTAAGACGTATCCTTATCCCGGAGAAGTATTGTATAAACATGGACGAGTATAAAAAATGTAAAGTAGACATTGAGAAATGACAGGCATTAGACGGCATGCACTTGTGAGGTGTACCGTAAGAACTCGAAACTTAAATTGCAGACGAGTAACTCGCTTGAAGGACCTGGTTTTTCATGTAGAAAACATTAATCAAGCCTACGGGGACGTTTCTCTTAAGTGTGACAGCCCGTTGGAAACTATTAAATGACGTAAGGGGAATGATTTCTGCGGGAACTTGCACAGTTTCTCCCTCGCAATCTTTACGATCTCGGCCAGCTATTCCGCAAGAACGGAAGCCTCGCGGGTTCCTTTTAATTTATTTCCGCAGACTTTCGCGTTCAATTAATACAATTAAGTAACGAACAGGAATAGGTCGCGCAGATGAAATTACTTTCCTCCGGCGCGGTGTGCTACAAGTAAATCTCTCTATTAGCCTGGGAATCAATTTACGATCGCAAAGAACCTTGATTAACAAGCTTCACGATTTCGTTAACTAATTTATTTATTTCTCGCGCGTCCCAGAAATGACTTGTTCGCAAATCTCACCGTTGAAATTCGTTGTCAGCTCTGACACGAAGTCAGTGAATTCGCAGTGGCGTTTCGCGTGACTCACTGTGCGAAAATATTATGCGGATTAATTATTTAGAAGAAAATAAGATGATCGTTGGGGAATATAGAAATGAATTATCGCGACCATTTTCTAATCACTTCTACGCAAACTTTTGTCAACCAGAGTTTACATTGAGCTGAGAATTTCTTATTTCCCCTGCAAGGAAAGTGAGCGATCTTATTTTTCTGCAAATATGGAATGTACTCTATTTTGCTGAGATATTATTGAACGAATCAGCGCAGAGAATTTATGCCGATATACATACTGAAAATTCGCCGCATGGGAATTCACTGTCTGCTTGAAATAGACCACCACGGGGACTAAGAGTCGAGGGATAAAATAAACCGGAACGTAGGATCAGTTTTCAAAGCAAATATCAATGAAAAGCAACTTCGTACACGATCGCACGGACATTCGTTTTTATTCCCTGAGCAAAATACTGCGGGAATAAAATGTACGCCGTTCCATTTAGAAACGATTAAACCGTCGTTTTCCGTGACAAAAATGCAATATTGAAATGCTTGTAGCGGCAATTTATTCCACGGTTGAAAAGCTGACGAAACTCGGCCGCGAATATTCTTTTTCGCGTGCCGTCGCGGTGCAACTAACAAGTTGCACCGTCGCGACTGTTGCCACCGAAAACCCTGTGTAACGACATAACAGTAGCGTGAAATAGATAGGGGGTAGCATAGAAACTGACATTCCTCCCTGCAAAAACCAATTTACTTCGCACTCTGTGCGCTATCATGCATCCACTTTAAATGCACACGCGCTACTCCAAATATCTTCCTACAAAATTTTGAAAACAAAAAGATAGCGGAATGAAAAGAAATAGGGAATAAATACTATCGTGTGCCACAACCATAAATTATATAATCGAGCATTAATTACACATAAAGCATTGCGATCGCGGTGCGACTACCGTTAAGGAATTAGTTCTTGATCAGGCACTAATTTTTGATCAGTTCATGAAATAAATCGTTCTTTTAAGTTTATGTCAATAAATAATTGTTTGAAATAATTACTAACATAAAAATTGATAATTCAAAAATATATGTGTTGTCCGTGAAAGCAGTTAGTATTGTTAGTTTTCGTGAAAATAAATGTGTAAGGTGGCCCACTTGACAGAAGGCCCTGTTGAACGCCATCTCTTACTGTTCAAAGTAAGAGATCACCATCGATGCCACAGCCGATTTCTTTGCTGGTTGTTGCGGTATTAAAGGTTATTTTCATACATTTTGCTTACAATACTTTACTTTACAATGTAGAGCAAGAATTTTAGTATTATATGTATCATTTTGCTTTAAAAGTCACTGATCATTATTTAGTTCCAATTTTTTCTTGTGGAACTAATTTTTGATCACCTGAATAAAAAATAGGTTAGGATATTTTAAAATTATAAAAAAATTACCTAATAAGAAATTAGTTCCCATGTATTTTAGATGATCAAAAACTAGTTCCTCACCTGACCAAAATATTAGTTCCCATGTATTTTAGATGATTAAATACTAGTTCCTGACCTGATAAAAAATTAGTTCCCATGTATTTTACATGATCAAAAACTAGGTCCTAGTCACCTTATTATTCCATACCTTATAAATAATTAAATTATACTCATTTTCAACTTTTTAAATTTTTTCCTTATATTTTAAACATTAATTCATCTTTTGGTATGAAAAAGTCTATGGTTTAAAGTTGTATTAGGTTAAAAATAAATTTTAAAGTGGGAAGCCCTCTAAACTGATCAAAAACTAGTTCCTTAACGGTACATTTAAGAGGTTTGCGTGTCCAACACCCACACTTTAAAAAAATACAATCGGATTCCCAATGATTTTATTCACAAATTTTATACACTATCTGAAGATTCCACAAATCGAGTGTCTTATTTTATTATCGCGGAGTGTATATAATCTAAAAGCAGAATAATTTTCGTCTCGTTGCAAACGTTTTCGAAACCCCTTTTATTGAAGGGTTTCAAAATGAAAGAATTTTGTATTTTGTAGGATAAAGGAACTGTTGGGTCTGTAATTGCTCTGGGATGTTATTTTCTATTCCACGATTTTGCGTTCGGTGTGACTACTTACCATCGGAAAAATATCTTTGCTCGATCGACACGCGAATGAGTCGACGCGCAAGGGTTGAACGCTTCACCCCACCGTGAAAGTGTATTAAATAGGATATTTTAGTACCATCTGTTGATTAAATTAAATTCTTCATCGTCTACATTATTCTCTATCTACATTTGCTGCACATTTTTGTAATACACTTAAGCGTATAAATGTTGCTATAAAAAAAATCATTTTCTTTACATAAAATTCATTTCACCTTTTTTCCTTCAAAATTGAAAGTTCAGAGATTATTACTCGAATACTTTTACATGCTACCGTGTACACAGTGATCTAATAGGGAAGTCGAAGAACTCAGGGAGCACCTAGGGCTGGCAAATCTAAACGAAATATATTCAGCTAACCTGGGTTTGCTAATCAGTTCTAATCGATGCGGGTGGATGATTATTGGAGGTGTGAATTTTATATCGATTTAGTGTAGATTTACTTGGCGTTTTGATGTAATTTCTTAAAAAAAAAAGCGAGGCCAAAGCAGAGGGGATTCAGCGAACAAATTGGTAAACAACCATACTTCATGACTTCTCGGTAAATAGTATAATCTGTTTCCGTTGCTATCCTGCGAAGCATTGTTGAACTCATTCATTACCCCGTCCGTACAATCATCGAGCCGGGCTTTGATCTGGACCGTTCCGGCGGCATAATCAAAGCCTCGTACTCGACGAAATGTCGATAACGACGTTACAATAAGTGCGTCGCGCAAACTAATGCTGCATCGCAGAACTATTCTGGTTAGAGGATTTTAGGATATCAAAGGGAACACTGTGCATAGGTACAGCGCAGGTTACACCAATTACCTCGTATACTTTAATACCTGCAGATGCATATTAGACTAATAGCCGTCTGCCTTGACTATACACATTATATATTGGGACAATTACGCGTTTCCTCGTCGGGGAAATTCAGACGCACGTTAATCGTTGCAGCGGTGAATTAGACGCTGAAATCGAAGCAGCTGTTAAACCCTAAAGTATTTCCAATCACTTTGACGCTTAGGGTAACTGTACTCGTAGTTGACAGTCTACCAATAGTTGACACTTTTTTTTATTTTCAGTCACGAATAATAAGCTTTCTATTAAAAAAATATTTTTTTACTAATACGCTGTTTGAAAAGGTATTAGTCAAAAATATTATTTTAACAGAAAGCTTATTATTCGTGCCTGAAAATAAAAGTGTCAACTACGAGTACAGTTACCCTAACAACTAGGACACAGTAACGAGCCAAGAAAGCAGACGATTTTTAGACGACGATCATAAGAAAAGTAATCAATCGATTAATATAAGGTTTTGTGTTTTAGTTCACTATATTATGAACTATAAGAAAAGCATATAATATTTACAAAATAGCATCTGTAAACCGTGCATTTAAAATGTCCATTTTTTTTTTCGGATGACCAACTGGTGGGCCGGATTCCGGCAAATCGGATGAACAGTAACAAAAACCCCAAAAATGTCATAAACTATAATATATTTCCTAGGCATTGACGATCCAACATTTTAAATTTTTTAATTATAGTACAAAATATAAACAAAAACATCACACACTTTTGTCGAAATTTGATCATTATTTTTCAAACATCCACCGTTTTGTACAGTTTCGCAAAAATTGAAATGTTGGATCGTCAATGCCTAGGAAATATATTATAGTTTATGACATTTTTCACCAATTGGTCATCTGGAAAAAAAAGGACATTTTAAATGGAGACATTGTACGGTGTACAATTGTTATTTTGTAAATATTATATGCTTTTCTTATTGTTCATAATATAGTGAACTAAAACACGAAACCTTATAATAATCGATTGTTTACTTTTCTTATTATCGTCATTTAAAAATCGTCTGCTTTCTTGGCCCGTTACTGTGTCCTAACCCCTTAATGAATACAATTAATGGTAAAATTTCGCTGTCTTAAACGAACACTGTTTATGCGAGTATTTGCAGATATACATTATGCAAATTCTGCCGAGGTCCTCGGACCTTCTATTTCTCAAATTTATATAATGGCACAGTCTAATGGCTTCCAATTATTCATTTTTATTAACCACTTATAATAAGAAAAAACAGGCGATTCGCGCGCACCCCGGCTTAGTTCTTTCTGCTGCGAATTGATCTGTATGGTGTGTCCTATCGACACATCGATAATTTGAGAAGAAAAATGGAATGACGAATGGACAGGGGAATAATGAAACGATAGGAGACATTCGACCATGAGAGAATCGTGAAATTAAAATATGCACTACATTAATATTGGTCGACGCATAAATGGAGCATAAAATTATACGCGGCAGCTGTTTAATTCAAAGGACGAGGTTCGTTGGGAACTTTCCCTCGCGTCACACCCAAGTGTAACAAGTGAAGCTGGGACATTCGGCTTGTCGGAGGATTTCAAGCAAAAGTGATAGTAAAGGAAGGAGAGGCAAGGTATCCGTAGCATCGAAGAACATGTGTGAAGTGTACGGTTGAAAACGCTGCCAGTATAAATCAGTGCCAAGATGCTGCTGGAAGTTTCGAGAGCACATAGTCAAGGAACTGTGCTCCGGAAAATGAATCTCGCGCTGGAGACTTGTAGGGTTGGATGAAAACGCTTTAAGAATTATTGCTGATAAAACCCAATTGTATTTGTGGGAGAGCTGGTTCGAGCAGCAAGTAGGAGTTAGAACTCGAGTCGTGTAACGATCCAACGTCAAATGAGAGATATTGGACGAACTCGCGGATGTGGATAACCGGTAGCCTTTGAGATGACAGTAATCGTGAAAAAAGGACGAACGTGGTGGATTCTGCTGTTGGGGTTGTAAAGAATCATTTTGCGAATGAACCTGTACAAAATTCAAAAAATTGGTACCCTACAGCAACATTAAATGCCAAACTGAAGCCGCGAAAGGGGTAATTGATTATTTGCTGAGATATGAAACAGAATTTGCAATACAACAGCAGAGAAGTTTCATTGTGAATAATTATAGCGTTGGGAATCGATGTTGTAAGAAACATTACGAACCGAGTGATGCAGCGTAGAAGTCTCTCCATCAGAGCGATGTGCAATTAGGGTAACATATACAGTGATTGACAGTTTAAGAACGAGTGCTACATTATTCATAGAAAGAAAGTGTTTATCGCTAAAATCGGAGAGTAAAATCTGTTGTTATCACATTAAAAGAGTTTCGAAAGAATAAACAAAATTACTTCATACAACTGCACAGAAAAATAACTTAAAAAAATCATTAAGTATTAAGATGATCCTAAAATTATAATGATTGACCGGGTTTTACATAGTAATTGGCAGGCTCTGTAACAGTGATTGACCCTTGTTTTAGGACAGGCATAAAAACACTGATGAATCATTTCAAACATACAATATTGTATTTGTACTGTATTTTTTTAAATGTTAAACAATTCTAATACATACTTATAATTAATAATCCACTAAGAATATAAAATAGGTAGTCGTCTTAAATGGTTATAATATCTTATCGCTGCTAGATGTAATTAATTTGGCATCTTTGACTAGGATGATAATTGCAAGTAACCTAAAAATCATACATTTTGGGAAAATATTTTACAAAATCCAACTTATTTCAGAGTAAATATTATTTAATTTGCAATAATTCTATTTAAATTATTTATCCATTTATTTTATCATGACAGATTATGTAATTATAGTAATACTTACCAATAACACTAACTAATAACAAATTGCACGTCAATCACTATAAAAGTACTCCCATAACCTTCAATTAGTTATTGCCCCCCCCCCCCCTGGTCAATCACTATAAAGTAGGAAGAATTTGTGACAGTTCTTGACACCTCTTGTATATTTGAAAATATAGACATTTTTGAGTGAAATAACTTTTTCTCGCAAACTTTGGACCATATTTTATACATATGTAATGATTATATATACAGTTACTGTCATTATTAATTGAAAATATGAAAAAATCATTGGCTACAGCGTTACGATTTTTAGATCAAATTCCATCGATTTCATAAGAATGGTAGCCGCGTGATATTTCCGATTTATCTATACATTTACAAGATGTGGATCATAATAAAATATAATTGTATTCGGAACAAAAATATCTGGGCTACTGAAATATAGATATATTTTATTATATAAAAAAAGCATTATATTATATTTCCTACTTTTTGGGGAAGAGGGTCAATCATTGTATAGGGGTCAACAACTGTATGCGTTACCCTATTATACAAAGGGAGCGTCAGAAAAATATTCATTGGGCATTGGCTCGTCGGATTTTCATCTCGCAAATATCTTGGAAATATTTAGAACCGAAAGGAATGGAGCGCGATACGTGTATGCTGTGAGAAGTGCAGTTGAGGAATTTTTAAGATGAAGAAAAAGACACCCGAGAGCTGACAGAAATGACGGAGTTGCACAGGTGGGAATTATATACTTCAATAATCATTAAGAGAGCATCTACTTGTACACTGACAAATGCTACGAGGGGAGCTGTATCAGTTATAGACTGATCCGAGGAGAGAGCAAGGAAGTGCGTGAAGTCTGAAGCACGATTAGAGTCCATTGGGAGTGACAGCCTCAACAGAGACGAATAGGAAGATGAAGAGGAAGGAGGACATGGTCCGAAGCATTCTCAGGCATTTGCACAAGTTGGATTGTAAAATAGGGTAGATAGAAAAGTAAAGCTTGTAAATAATTATCTGCTGACCGTAGGAAATTTTAGAGTTTCAGTGTGTTCATCCTAAAGTTCATCAGTACGGTGTGTCATAAATAATTCGAATAACCCGACCCCTCGATTAATTTGGACGAGCAAAGTGCTCTGCCAGTGCGCCACAGTGATAACGTTGAACCTGTCGACAAAATTTTCTGATCACCTATGATTAAAGTGATGGCGTAATATTCGCGACGAAAGCGTGTGGCGTTGGTTCGTTTGCCGGTAGGTGAGAGTCATCGTGCGCAAAAGTGCCGCAACGAGCTACAAAAAAGATGTTCATCAGTCAGCTGCTTAATTGCTTTCGCCGTTTGTGCAGAAGATGCAATTAGCGCTAGCCTACAAGCATTCGTGCTGACGTGCTGACGAGGGAAGATCAAAGGGTGTTCAAATCTGTAGTGAAACGAAAAGTTCTGGCTTTTCACTTTGAAGGGAATGCGATCGATTCTCTAAAAGTGCGACAGGTGCCTGCAAAGGTGCAATGAAAATAGTGCGTCCATGGATCAATGACAGTGAAAACGAATTATAGAAATGGGCTACGGTTGCTGGTGGGCCGGTAGCAAAGGGAGCAAAGTGGCTCAGAATTGAACCAGACGTGTGAATATTTTTTTCTGACCCGTTGTTAGGTCGAGTTTAAAGTGATCATAAATGAAGTCTGATTCTGTGAAGAAAGCTTTAACGAGTTTGGGTATATTTTTCGGGGTTTTAAGAAGCCAAACTTGGAGGGAAATTTGGAAAAGAAGTGTTTGATAGGGTAAAGGCAGGTAATATGGAACATCTGATTTCAAAAGCTTGTCAAAAGTAGGGGAATTCGTTTTTTTTTTAATAAAACTGACATGAGGGGACGAAGGAATTAATGCATCATCATATTTTCATAGTCAAATGTAAAAAATCCAATTGTTTTGCAATTATAGTAAAAAAACTGAAAAGTGTGAAAATCGGTAGTACGAAAAAATGGGTCGTAATATGGAACACCTAGGAAATTTGTGAAGAAAACCCAAAAATCTTTATTTTTTTTTACTAAAAATGAAGATTTATTAAGGTAGAAGATACAAATAAATAAATACACATCATTTTTGGAATTTATTCCTGCTTTCTGCGTGCCCTACACGTTGGGCACGTGAATAATACGTCGGAAGCCCCACATTCTTTCTGTGCCCACTTAAAGCAGCGAATACATTGGGTCCTACATTTCATTGTCATTATTCTTATAATTACCATCGCAAAATAAGCATTCCGCATCATTGTCGTCATCGTCATTATCAACTTCATCTATGCTACTCGGTGTGTTCCATATTACGTACACACATGTTCCCGCAAGAAATTAAGAATTATACTAAGAAGAAGTCACTTTATTGGTAAACTATTTTTGAATAATCAAGAACACACATATTTAATGATAAATTATATCAAAATAATACTTTGTAACATACCTTCACTACAATATTTAACTGTTTGATGCACTTTTCAGAAACTTTTACACCCCACGAAAAATATAAACGTTTCTCTTTCAATGATAGATGCCCGACTGATGATCAATTCTCAGTATCATCGTCTATTGTGTCTACGGATCTAGTATAAACGATTACCTGAAGAGTTCGTTATTTCTTTATCGAGATTTTACGAAGTACCTGCCTTTACCCTATATAATTTTCACGTTGGAAAAATGACATCGATAGAAATAATGTTTATTTAGAAATGTTAATCCTTCTCGATTAGAATAAATGGGGTAGTCGATGACTTCGGAGATAAAAAATATTTATGGGGCTTATTTTTGTGAAAACCAACAGGAATGGTAAAAAGCATCAATCTGTTTCGGTTTAAACGAATTTAAAAGCTGTAACATGATGACTTAAATCTAATCTCCCATCTAATTTCACGCTATCTATAGTATATTTCAATTTTATCAAAATCGTAAAAGGTTTAGCGCGGAATGAACTGTTATCTAAATAGTAAAGAGTGAAGATTTGAGGAAGATTGCGCGTTGAGCAATGGATCATCGTGATATAAAATTTGTACACTCGTAGTTCTCGTAAGGTAAAGAGAAAATCAATTATTTCTAAATTATTGGTCATTTTGCTTCCGTTTTTTTTTTCTAAATTCTATGGGTTTTTTTATTAGATATTAGAAGATACTGTAATAATAAGTTTGATAAACAATGGATTGGTCCCGATAGAACGCTAGCCTATTATTTTTCATGATAATTAAAAAGCATCTCACACTCGAAGGCACACAATGTTTTACATAAATTACAACAGCGAATAGAATTTAAAACATTTAAAAACACGTTGAAACATAAAGACCAAAGGAATTTTTAAAGTGGAACAGTGTGGTTGGCTGGCCATGTATGCGGAAACATAGAACTGTTTAATTAGGATAAAGCGGTATTAACATTTAAATGATTTCCTCAATAAACCGTTTCTTAAGAATTTCGAAACTCCGCCGGAGGTATTCATCCCTCGAATCATTCATGCCCAAGACATTCAGGCGGGCCTCTTCGTTTGAGAAAGGTTGCATTTCTATTTGCCGGAAAGCGTTATTACACTTTGCAGGTGCGTGGCTTCACCTGTAAAAGAAATAAGGTCGCGAGGAATCAGGTCGCACGATGGCATTCAACTGCATTCCCGACAGGTTTTTTTTTTTCTATTTTCAACCGAAAGGAAAAACAAACATTTTGTCCCAATTCCGTAATTCGCGTTGCACGCGTCAGGAATGTAAAATGAGAGTGAAAAGAATAAACATTTACACGACGCATAATGACGTTGTTATTGTTACGGTGCGTGGGTGATGATTTGAAGGAGAATTCTGTATCTGTTGAAAGTTAGGTCGGCTAATAGCGCTCGATGACAAAGCGTAAAGGGGCTTAGTCGAAGTAAAACCAATTTAATCAGAGGGCACAGAGTGGAAAGACTTAATTCCACTAGTGGCACTGGGAATCGACACTGAGCAAAGATTGGGGAAGTATCGGGATCTGAGAAGAGGGTTTTCATGAAGTGTCGATGGCAAAATTTATCTGGAACACGAAACAGTTTGTGTGTTTCATTGTGAAATCAGCTTAACATCTGTTCCACGATTAGATTATTACTGGAGATTATGAAATGCATTCTGTGCGTCACTTTTTAATAATAAATGACAATGTGCAGGTGGAGTGAAAATCCGTACTGTATTTAAAATCAAATATTAACGCAAGACGAACACTACTTTGCAGAAAATGAAATTTAAAAATGGTAATTAAACTCTATTTAAATTTAAAACGACAGTCATCCATACCCAATTCAATTATGATTATGAAATGCATTCTGTGCATTACTTTTTAATAATAAATGACAACGAGGAATGAGCAGGTGGAGTGAAAATCCGTACTGTATTTAAAATCAAATATTAACGCAAGACGAATACTACTTTGCAGAAAATGAAATTTAAAAATGGTAAAGAAACTCTATTTAAATTTAAAACGACAGTCATCGATACCCAATTGTTAAGAAATTTTCTTTATCTACCTCTACACGGTGTCACAAAAATATAGATACAAGCTTTATTAACACTAGAACTACCGACAATATTAATGTAGATATACCTATTTCTACGAGACCAGTCAAAATGACTGGTTATTTATAAAATACGTTATGCAAGGAAAATAAACCTTAATTCATATTTTTCTAATTATTATATTGTTGAGAAATATATACATAATATTATACACATTTGTACTACTTACAAGGAGAGTATTTTAGGTGTCCGCCTCCGATCATTTTGATTTTTGGATATGTTATAGAGGACCGAAAAATAAGAAATACGTGTTTTTTTATTTTTCCCCGTTTTCATATTTGGGGGGTGAAAACTGCGTTCAAAGTTAGGGTTGAAAAATCATTTTTGTGGACTTTTTGAAAATCTGGCGAGTCAGTCATATTTCGCATTCAAAGACACAAAATTCGTCCATTGACACTATTCCCCTATCTCTAATAGTTCTCGAGATATTCTACAAAAATGATTTTTTAACCCTAACTTTGAACGCAGTTTTCACCCCCCAAATATGAAAACGGTCCTCTATAACATATCCAAAAATCAAAATGATCGGAGGCGGACACCTAAAATACTCTCCTTGTTAGAAATACACTTTTTTCAAACTTAAAAATGGTAAATTTATTACCAAATATAAAACCAGTCATTTCGACTCGTTTGGTAATTCTAGCGTTAATGGAACTTGCAAAGTGGAATAGAAGAGTCTTAAGGGGACCTTCCGGTCTAAAAGTCGATTTTTTTTTATTTCATTTTTCGAATGTTCAACCTTTTAGGAATACGTGTTTAAAAGGATTTGTTGAAATTCGTAAAATTCTCGAAGTTATAGGCATTTGAGTAGCGGCAAATGCATGGGCAACAACCGGGCACTCGGCGCTCACGTAAAACTTTAAACGCGTTTTTCTCGAAACAGTGTTCTCAAAACGGTGGGACCTGTATCTCCAAAAGTTATTATCGGATTCGACTGCAACTTTTTTTATTTTGAAGAATATACATCTGGCTAGGGGGGAACTAGAAAATTACAAAAAATTGAAAATTTATAATTTTCAAGGGCGTTGAAACGACGAAAAGTACAGGGAAAAGTGATTTCAAACTTCAAGTGTCGTTATTATCTAAAAAAATTGTCATTTTTAAATTTTTTCTAGTTCCCCCCTAGCCAGAAGTATAATCTTCAAAATAAAATAAGTTTCAGTCGAATCGGATAATAACTTTTGGAGATACAGGTTCCACCGATTTGGATCAATTTTTTGACGCCTTGACTTTAACGACTCCCCAGGGCCGTCTGCAATGATTAATAATAAAACAAAAAATATATTTCTATAACTTAAGACATCCTTAATACAATGCAGGAAGTCCCATTAAATTATATATAGTAGTTTTCCGTTAATTAATTCCTAAAAATCACCTATTTTTTTGTGCTCTAGACCGGAAGGTCCCCTTAATAGACTGAAGTATTCAATTGTTTAATAAAAAGTTCTTGTTAAAACTTCTTAGTACATTGAAGTCGAGTAAATCCCTATAAAGAGCTATTTTCAGTTCACACCAGATTCGAGGAAAAACTGAAGAATAGCTGCAAGTGAAATTAGTAGATTATTTAGCGCCAGAGAAGCATCCCTAATCCATCATAATTAATTTATTCTCCGACCACCAGTTATTCTTGACATCCATAAATAAAATGTCAACTTCTAACGAACGTAAATGAAACAAAAATATTAAATTCGTTAGAACTTCGCTCGCTTTAAGGAGACCCAACAACCATTTCCCTCCGACGCCCTGCACTATAATAATCCTCGATCACCCACGACGACAGGATAAAGAATATTCAAACACTGCAATTATAAACTTGCCCCACGTCTTATCGTCTCCCATTTTCTTCGCCTTATACTTACCAACTATCATTCATCCCGCGCTGACTCCTTCTGATTCCCAGGAAGCTTAATAATATCAATTGCTGCAAGTTATAACGTCCGCTCGATCCTTCCCCGCGAAATAACAGAAATCTGTCGACGAGCCAGTCTAAACCGAGACGCGGAACAGCCTCGTAAAAACTAATGGCCCGCACATCGATGCGTGCGAGCAATCGCGATCATTAAGCTTTCTTGCGTCTGGAAAATAAACGCCGGGGAGCTCGGCGCAATTTTCCAATCGCCTGTACAGAAACCGCCACTTCCACGGCACGAAACGGAGGCGCGGAAGATGAAGAGAGACAGGGGGATGTCCAAGAGAGGGTGGCGAGAGTTAATCGCCGATCAGTACGGGCTTTCAACGTCGCGGGGAACTTCTGTCGGATTTACACGGCGGCATAATTAAAGTGTCATGCGGCGAGTAACGTTGATAGCGCGTTAAGGTAAAGAAGGCCAAAGTAACGGGCGGCCGCGCGCGCCTTTGTTCTTCCACGCCGAGCGAGGGCTTAGTTGTGAGAAATTAAGCAATTAAGCCGCGCATTTTACGACCGGAGATCCGAGTTCCATATGCAGGCTAGCCTCCCGCACCTAAAGTCGTTGGCTCCGCGAGCGTGAGTAGCGAACGCGGTGTTATTAAGGCATCGCAAAAGTGCAAGGACGCCATGGACGAGCCACTCGGCGGGAGCGAGGTAGGGTAGAAAAAGATTAGAAAGGAACACGAACTTTGAGCTCGGCTGCATGGACGTAATTGTTAGGTCATCTGAAAAAGCCTCCGCGTATTTTTGTAATTACCGTTCCCGACTGGCCCGTGAGACGATATTAGGATATCTCTGTCACGCGTGGACGGGTTTGATTGATTTTGGTCTTTTTGGAAGGTTATGTGCGGTTTACATAAGATAAAAAAAATTAAAACCGACTTCCAAAAAATAAAATTGCACTAAAAAGTAAAAAATAATTTTTTCCCTTGTTTAATCTACGACTCTCATATTTTTTAAGCCGGCGCCAGATTTACACAGCGCAAACGATGAGGCGCCGACTTAAGGGGTTAGGCCACCTTGGACGGAGCAAAATTGCAGTCATTTTCGGCATTTTTTTTTTTTAGGAAGATAATAAAATAAACAGAAAATTTAATATGAAGCCTGTTATTATACAACTCTCGCCGGAAAAAAAGCGTATTTTTTTTCTTACAAAATGACGGCGGTAGAGCCGTGATTTAAAGCTATAGCGTTTGACTTAGAACAAAAAACAAAAAAGCTTTATTTTCTGCATGCCTAAAACTATGGAAGTACGTAGCGGTTTTGCGATATCTTGAATATGTTCTGTGCAATTGACACTTTTATAAAAAAAAATGCACTTTTTCTCTCCATGGTCACCATTTCGAGACAAATTAATGTTTCTGGATTTCCCTACGTACTTCCATAGTTTTAGGCATGCAGACAATAAATCTTTTTGGTTTTTTGTTCTAAGTCAAACGGTATAGCCGTGAGATTGAACACCGTGGAAAACGTCGCTCCACAAGATCTTGCGTATCACGGCTCTACCGCCGCCATTTTGTAAGAAAAAAAATACGATTTTTTTCCGGCGAGAGTTTTATAATAACAGGCTTCATATTAAATTTTCTGTTTATTTTATTATCTTCCTAAAAAAAATGCCGAAAATGACCGCACTTTTGCTCCGTCCAAGGTGGCCTAACCCCTTAAAGAATATGAGAGTCGTAGATTAAATAAGGGAAAAAATTCTTTTTTACTTTTTAGTGCAATTTTATTTTTTTGAAGTCGGTTTTAATTTTTTTTAAATTTTTTTATTTTTAACTTTGTAGTTTTATATATATTGACACAACATGCCGAGGAGATATGCGCGTACGTACATAGAATAATAATAATTAGGTGACAATAGTCTTTATTATTAACCATAACTGGCAAAATATTGGGCCAATGTTGATGCAGTGTAGGATGGGACCACCGGGGCAGCGTCCTCTTTTGAATGAAAGAAAGATTATCAAAATCGGTCCATATGCTGAGGAGTTATGAGGGAACAAACATATAAATTATTATTAATCATAACTGGCATAATATTAGGCCAATATTGATTTAGTCTAGGATGGAACAACCGGGGCAGCGTCATCTTTTGAATGAAAGAAAGATCATCAAAATCGGTCCATATGCTGAGGAGTTATGAGAGAACAAACATTAAAAAAAAAACATACGGGTCGTATCTATAACCTCCTCCTTTTTGAAGTCGGTTAAAAAATGCCTTTAAATTTAGAAAATATTGCAGGCGTGATGAGATATTAACCGGTTAACTGGCAATGTATCATATATGATCAAAAAAAATCTAACCAATTCTGCTTATGTATCATATATGATAAAAAAAAACCTGGCCAATTCTGCTATATATCATATATGATCAAATGAAATTACTTCTTTGATTTTCAAACGATTTGAATGAAACTTGGTATGTAATGGTTTTTGGGGTCGCTGAATCTGAATTTGGCATTGGAATTGTAAAATTTAGTAAAGAATTGAAAAAACTCACCCCTAAATCCTATTTTTAGGGGTTGGGGGTGTCAGATGAAAAAAATAACCCGCGGAATCGATTCAGCGACTCAAAAAACCCCTGTATACCAAATTTTGTGTGATTCACTTAATTTTTCGATGTTGCCAGTTTGGGCACGAATAGTAAAAAAAGCCGTGCCAGTTAACCGGTTAATGAAATAAGTTTCAGGTAAGGTTGGGAATTGCCGTGTTTCGAATAAAAGATACGTGGCAGCGACAGTCGACATGTACAGGGTGCCTATAGATAATAATAATAATAAATCGTCTTTATTCCATCGCAAAATAATTTTAAATTTTTAGAACTTTAATTAATTAGAATTCAGATAGTTCAAGTTTAATCGTAAAGTGATTCCCCTCTTTTCTCAATGAATTCCTGCCCTAACTGGTCGGTGCTTCGTTCAAAAAACTCAATAGGTTTAGGGAAAATGCACTGGCTGCAGTTTTTATTACTTCTATGTAGATATATTAACCCTTCGTGGTCACACCTTTATATAATTACAAATTGGCCAAATTGGTTCATTGCAACCCCGTGTCATTTTTGAGTTACAAGTTTCGTATTTTTGAAGCATTTAACTTTTGAGTGACAATCGTGGATTCGTAATACTCATACGATCATGGTCTAATAGTATGATGAAACTTGTAGTTGAAAAGCGATTTTCCACGGTTGCGGAAAAAAGCGATATTTTTATTTTTATTTTATTTGTGGGATATCCCCTTTGGAAGTCGTAAAAGCGCGACATTTGAACTCGCAAATTGCGCTTGGGGTGCGATACAGCCCGTGTGACCTACCCCCTTAACGACACACTAAATTTCAGAAAACCGTTAAAAAATTACAACCTTTTTTATGTATCTATTTTACTATATAAATGTTTATGAACTGGGATGAATTTATTTATATTTTATTTTGTACTCTATCGAACGTAATATTACGGAGGTGGAATTTTGAGACCCTTAAATTACCAATCAATCAATTTTGCCGCCCCCAAACTCGCCGATCTGGGCAGTTGCCCTGCTTGCGCCTTGAAGCATTCAAAGTTATTATTATCAAGTTAGTAATTTCGTAAAGATGAGTTCAAATTTACGACGGTGAATTTTCTGAGATTTCTCTTAACTTTCATTGCAATGTCAGAATTTATATTTTTTTCATAATTCATGCATTTTTCTAAAAACTTATGATTTCGCTATTTCGGTTAAAATGTTAGTGTCAGTGCGAAAGTTCCTACAAAAGTCTTTTTACTTTTACCAGAAAAATGGCAGAATGTTATACATAGATAGCCGAGGAAAATACTTTGATGAAAAAAAGTATGCAATATATCTTTAGTTTCGGCGCAATGGTTCGGTCAATTTGAACTGATAAATAAAACAGCTATTTTGCAAATTATATCTTATACTCTTTCGACGTTTCGATCTGGATTTAGATCATCCTCAGGAAAGAATTATAAATTATATTGCTATTGCTATTAATATTCGATTAATATTCAATCACAGTGTCATGGCACTACGTGTGAATCGCGAGTCGGTTGGAGAAAGACTGACATATACGTGAACAAAACGTCTGCTTACAGAAAGGTGAATACAAGGTAATTACCGTTGACATATAAAAACATATTTAAACTCCTTGAATTTCAAAATTAAAAGATATACCTTTTGCAGTAACAGAGCAATTCATGCCATGTGTTATGTTATACACTTTAAAGATGTTAACCAGTAGATAAAGAATAATTTTTTTTCCTCATACCTTTCGAAGTTTCGCCATTCTTTTTTTAACAAAATGAATTTATAATTCTTTCCTGAGGATGATCTAAATCCAGATCGAAACGTCGAAAGAGTATAAGATATAATTTGCAAAATAGCTGTTTTATTTATCAGTTCAAATTGACCGAACCATTGCGCCGAAACTAAAAATTTACTATCAATTATTACGGTCGAAACTAAAAATTCATTTTGTTATGCAATATATCGTTACTTTTAACAAAGACTTTGGTTCAACGAAGCGAACGAGCTTTAGCACCGATTTAATATAACGTGTACGTCAAACGTGTGTGATTCTAGTGTCACGCGGAAATTAGTGGCTCCCATTTCGCGCGCCACGATTGTCACGCGAAGCAGACTCTATCTTTGAAGTATTATTGCAAAGGGAATGGCTAGCGAGGACAGGGATGGGAGCTTGGATAGGCGTAGAAGATTTTAATGCAGCCACTAGAGGGGATTTCATAGTTGCATCCAGTTCCTCTGAATTTAGATGAAGTTGGACTTTTGTCTGTTAAAGCTAACAGTCCGCTGGAGCGCGAAAGTGGCATTCGAAAGCTTTTCGTCTACATAAAGTCTAGCTTCATCGGTAATTCAGGGAAATCCTATTAACCTAATTACATAACTCCCTAAATTGTGTATCTTCTCGAGCTTACTCCAGGAAGAAAGTGCACCTGCGCCTGTAAGTCGCAGCAGCTTGCGAATCGTCGCTGCCGTTCGACGTTGCACCGTCAACCGACTCATTTGCCGCTTGCAAACGACTGCCGACTCGTTTAATCGCAACTAAGAACAGCATTTCAACCGCGGGTTGCTTTTGTCAAACTGCGAAGAAAGTAATTCATCTAGCAACAACGAGAGAGAACTGTGCTGTAAGAAAAAGAATTAGATAATTTTCTCAGAATAATTACTAAAAGGTGCACACACTTAACTGTGTCTAATTGTTTTTTTGGTAAAATCTACGGAAGGTTTCTTAATTTTATAAGAAAATTCAGCGGGGCAAAAGATAAGGTAGAAATCTTATAAAATTGTTTGTGTAGATTAATTTCATTATAATTAATTTGATAACGACAGAAATTAAATTTTTATTTTCTATCATTCTATCGAAGATAAATAATTTTCTGCTCGTCGGTAAATAATATGTACTGGCTTCTGGAATATTATAGCTGGGATGAAGTTCGTGAATCAGTGTACGTAATTCCTTTGCTATTTGCACGGGCACTGAAGAAGTTTCGAAATCGTTTCCCTCGCAAAATGGAAGCACTCGTCAAAGAAACTTCATTGTCCATTTTTCGTGCATTTCTGTCGCAGAAATGGCCCTTTCGGCGTTGCAACGAATTATGCACACCGAATGTCGTGTGACGCGCCGCGATGTTTGCCCGGATTCATAGCGAATGGGGTCCAAGCGGCAAGATCGTGTCTGCTGTAAAATTAGACTCCTCCGCTCCTCATTATGCGAGAATAATGTTGACGGAAGGAAGAGAATAACGAAGAAAGTTACCGTCTGTATTAAACTTTTGATAAAATGCCTCACGGTGCTACCGCCGCCGGTGCCGGGACAAGCGATTCGCCGCGTCAAAGTGAATCTCCCCAGCGCTGCAAACGAATCGTTAAGAAGAACGGTGATGTTATTTTTACATCGTAAATTCAATTGACTCGACTACGGGGATCTTTCAACTGGTGCCTGTCGAACGAAGTAGGGGTGAAATTAAAACAATGGTATCTGGAGATAGAAATTAAATGATTTTCGCAGAGAAATGTATGCTCGTCGAGCTGAATTTTATTGTTTACATACCGTAAACTGGGGGAACGTTCGCTGGTTTTTGTAACATTTTGCTATATTACACAAAAATTATCTTTTTTACGTTTGCTTTAAGTATTCTATTATAACCTTCCATTTATTGTGATTAAAACCCGTTTTTGTGTTAAATTTGTCATATTGGAAAACAGGTTTTTAAATTTGAGAAATTCAAATTGTTTTTTGTAAATTTAAAAAACCGGTTTTAGGGGAGAGTCGTGCAGTACCGACCAGCGTACAGTACCGACCAAAGCTAGTTCTCGCTTCTTCGACCAGATATTAACACTTTATTTGAATTAACCAAGGGAAATCACAATTCTCTATAACCTATTTCGGGGCCATATTGTTTACTCCATTGCTCTCGATGTTCTGAGGCATTAAACGTATACGTTGATATTCAGTGGGTTAAAAGTTATTTTTTAATGCTAATATTTTGTTTCTCGTGTAAGTAGATGATTTTGTTCTATTATGGATACTATCTCTAGTCTATTAAGTTTAATAAAACGTCCCAGTTTTGCAATATTTTTTTGTACATAATACACCACGATCTAAAATGTTTCCCCGTGTTTGTCGTACAGTACCGACCATCCAACTGACGTGTAGTACCGACCAACAGACTCTGACAACCAGTAGAGGACAAATTTTTCTTATCTTTCAGTTCAATCTGTTAGCAGATGCTCATTTAGCCCTCCTTCTACCTTTTCCCGCCGAAAATTAAAGTAAATAAGGATAGGTATGATAATTTAACAAACAGGAAGCTAGGATTTAATGAAGAAGTTATCCAGTGTGTTATTTGCAAGCAGAGTTGGGCATTAACTAAATAAAAAATTATGTAAATAAGGATCAAATAAAAGTTACATTAACTTTTGATTATTCGACGAATAAAGTTAATTTTTTTATTCGATGAGAATTTATTCGACGAACATAGTTCATTTTTGTATTCGACGAGTAAAGGTAATTTTTTTATTCGTTATTAGAAATTTTATTTAAATAAAAATTTTGCCCAACTCTGTTTGCAAGGAATCATTTGACAAAGATTGGGTGCAGTGTACCGTATGTGACGGTTGGGCACATGTCGAATGCACAGATCAGGAGAATATTAATCATCTGACTTGCGAGTTTGTACAAATAACATTTGAAAAGAATCTTGTATTGTACTAGTTGAATGTGTTTATTAACATTGTTAATCATTTGGACCTAAAAATCCGCTAATTTAATAGTTGGTCGGTACTGGAGGACAATTTTTAGTTTCCTAGAAATTACAACTTTTTTACTTTTGCGAATTATCAATTCTATTATTCAATTTCACAAAAATAATTTCCCTCCTCTTACCAAGTTTTATCTTTACTACAAACACGTTTTTGAATTTCTGATTTTTATCGACTCTACCCCAAGATATATCCAAAAAACTTGGAGCGGTCGGTACTGCACGACTCTCCCCTATATACTAGAATTAATGCATAACAATGAATTAATGACTTCGCCTCAGGCAGATGTAGATATATTCCAGTAAAAGTTTACTGTAAAACTAATCTTCGTGAGTTCATATTTCCCGAAGGCAGATACTAAATGAAATAAATTATGAAATGAAATTAATTTACAAATGTTCCAATCCATAAGTAATTAATATAATTGCAGTTAAAACGCATGGGGCAATCGATAACTCTACCATCCCACTGCCATTCAGCCTGTAATGGCGATATTGCCGAAGTACGATCGCGAATACCCTGGCATAGCTGCTTCGCAGAAAAGCATGGATGGAATCACATCACATTCGCATGGCGAAGAAAAGTTGAGGGAGAAGGAGAGGTGACGAAGGGCGAGAGAAAGTTAGTAACAGGGACCTGGAGTGTCATAACCCCGATAAACCCTTGCTGATTCCTGCGGAACTTTAGTCGCATTTGGAACGGAGTCTTCGTGATTACCGTTACTCCCGACTGAAATCCTTTTTCCAAACATCAACGCCACCCCTTGGCGCGTAAGTGGAGGGAAGCGAGGCAGACGGAGAAATATGCAGGTCGGGATGAATCCATTTCAATTTGCAGTAAACTATTTGCCGGCAACGACAAAGAAACCGCGGCGGATGTGAACGGCGAAGAGGGGGATGAAAGGGAAGCAGTTTAAAGGGGGTAGGTTTAACAGGACGATCCAACGTGTAAATCAGAAAGAGGGGCGGCGTAAAGAGGAAGACGCGAAAGAGTTTATCAGCCACGTGCGCGAGTAATTCTGTGCATGGAAGAGCGCGGTGTGCCTGCTCGCCAAGCCATGTTCTGGCTTCTGACTTGACCGTTGCAAAGAGTGCTTTGTGCACGCGTACTGGGGGATGATAGTCGTCTGGTTTTAGATCAAACGGCAGAAACTGTGCAACACAGAGGACGGGGGACTAACCGTTCGTTTTTGAAGCAGCGCGGAATGATAAAATGGCTTCTAGATGGTAACGGGGCATACAAGTAACGTAGAAATGTCTCTGCGGTGGGGGTAGTTTCGATGCCAAATATGACAGAAAGCAAAAGCAGACGTTTTACGCATATGTTAACTTAAATAGTAAGATATTATTTACCATTTGCAGTATAAGTAGAAGCAAAAGACGTGAGAATGCGAGAAATAGTGGAAGGATAATCTTAAAAATAAGGGCGAACTCATCCCAGAGTTGGGCATTAACTAAAAAAATAATTATTTAAATAACAGATTATATAAAAGTTAGTTTATCTGTAGATTAGTTGACGACTATAGGGGTAAACAGTGTAGTTGTTGGCCACCTAAGTCAGAGGTTCACATAAGAGTTGAATTATAAGTCTTATTTTGCTATCTTTAAGAACACAATTAGTGTTAATAGCTTTAAACGACTCTAATAGTCTAGAAATAGAATTTGTTTAAAGAAAGAGTAGAAGGTTCCACAAAAATTTTACACAAAATACGTTTTCTATGAAAAAACATAGTTATTGGCCAGACGAATGCAATGATTGGCCGATCGTATGGCAGTTATTGGCCACTATTTCATAACCTATATGTAACATATATCCTACCTAATTCTTACTGCTCTAAGACCTAATTATGAAATAATGTAAATGTAAAAAAATGAATTGATTCGGTTAGAAACAGGATTTAAATTATTAAATAAAAATGGATATATTTTATTTTTTATGTATTTATTTTACACACAAAACAAGAATATATTTATTTAGCAGAGATCGACCGTGGGACACCATACTTTTTGGAAGCCACACGCTGCGGCAAGCCTTTTCTCACAGCACCTATTGCTTCTTGTATTTGCTGTTCTGAATATTTTTTTTCGCATTTGTCTCCTTTTTTTCTTTTCGCCATGGTTTAAAATCAAAAATTTCTAAATTATATTCATAAAATGAAACTAAATGTAATATGATAGTATTACATTATTAAAATATGTAAACTATAATACCTTTTCTATTTAAATGTTTCTATATTAGTTAGTATTGTAGTATTGCACCTCCTTTTGCATCGTATTAATAGCATTTTCTTTTAAAACATAACCTTTTGCAATCACAACCCTGAAACGGCCAAAGCATGGCGAATGATGGCCAACAACTGTTTCACTGTTTCTATGACTGTCAGCTACCCATTGGCCTCGTGGCCAATGACTGTCCTAAACTATTATTTACATTACAGTTCTTGGCCACCTATAATTTTTGCAATAATGTATAATTTTAATGAATAAATAATCCTTTTTTATAAAGTTTAAACCTTTATTTGTCTATATAACGAATATGAAAGTTCTATATATATCATAAGTGCATTAAATTATCTAAGAATTGCCTGATGAACCGTATGGCTATTCAATTGAATCACTGTAGTTTTCAAGCATCGATTTCAAGTTGTCTATTTTTTACACGTAGTATAACAATGATTAGCGAAATAGTGATTGCATTCGACGCATGAAAGAAGAAGGTATCTGAATATGTTCATTATAAAAGGCATAATGTACACTGTTTCTTAATATTCATGCTTTTTTAAAAAAAGGCCAATCACTGCCAGGTGGCCAACAACTACACTGTTTACCCCTAGTTAATTTTTTTATTCGTCGAGCGTTTCCACTTCAGCGTCGAATAAATTTTTCAACTTTAACTTTATCTTTAACTTTATTCGACGTCAAATAATTTTCTGGTGTGCGCTCGAGCCGCCGCGGAAAATTATTCGACGTCGAGTAAAGTGGAAGTGGAAGTGGAAGTGGAAGTGGAAGTGGAAGTGGAAGTGGAAGTGGAAGTGGAAGTGGAAGTGGAAGTGGAAGTGGAAGTGGAAGTGGAAGTGGAAGTGGAAGTGGAAGTGGAAGTGGAAGTGGAAGTGGAAGTGGAAGCGGAAGCGGAAGCGGAAGCGGAAGCGGAAGTGGAAGTGGAAGTGGAAGTGGAAGTGGAAGTGGAAGTGGAAGTGGAAGTGGAAGTGGAAGTGGAAGTGGAAGTGGAAGTGGAAGTGGAAGTGGAAGTGGAAGTGGAAGTGGAAGTGGAAGTGGAAGTGGAAGTGGAAGTGGAAGTGGAAGTGGAAGTGGAAGTGGAAGTGGAAGTGGAAGTGGAAGTGGAAGTGGAAGTGGAAGTGGAAGTGGAAAAATATAATGACGAATAATTTTTTAAACTTTAATTCCTCCCTGGAAATTTATTTAAATAAAAATTTTGCCCATCTCTGACTCGTCCTGCAATATAAAGCACTCATCAATTTTACTTTGATTTATTCCTAACATACTGTGCACCTGATCTCCATTTATTTAAAATAACCGGGAGTCGATTATCGTTTGTACCTCATAATATAATAATCCCATGACTATTACAATAAAAGTACACGCGTCAGACTATCAGAATATTTTCGCGTCCATGCGTTTCGCCCTGCATGAATTTTATCCCTGAAGAGTAAATAACTAGGATGCTGATTATGCACCGTCTATAAATTATCACAATCGCTGAAACGGAAGCAAGTAACGCGTACATTTTCAGTGTTTTATTTCGACTAGCCATGGAAGCATGAATGGACGCGTCTGCAATAATGTTCCGTCGTTGGGAAGTAAACAAACAATGGAATTAACATATCGGAATTACAGGTGAGCGTGGGAAATTAAATCCATAAATACATGGATAATACCTACTCGATATTCGAAAATTACCTTAGGAAATATATCGTGCAGCAAATAACCGGCAGCCTGTTTAATTGTGTGGACGAATGGTTGTTCATCTCCGAAACACGGAAAAGACTACGCAAAGAAAGTGTGATCTTTCGAAAGATCCTCCTACCCATTGTTTTTTTTTTTTAATTTCCAATCTGCAAGGACTGCAAATGCGGCGAAGAGCGAATGTACATGAAAATGTCGAAGAAAAATACGAAAAAAAAATATTTTATGAATTACCTACCGAAACCTCAGTTTTTGCAAAATGTATTTATATTTGTATTTATTTTCTAATGAAGTTACCTATTTCCGAATAATCTTCCGCCAGATATCTTCAAACTATTTATAATAGCAAGTAATAAGTATAATGGATTTTTAGCAGAGTGTGTGCAGACTCTCGCGACTGACTGTGCATAAGGAATTTCGCAGAAACGAAGTGATCTCGATGCGGGTCGCTTAGGAGTTCCGCGCAGCGCCATATTTTAGGGTGAAATCAATGGTGAAAGCGACTCGTGCATTTGCCATAAAATTCGAAGTCTCCATTCATCCCGGCCAGACAGAATCGCGGCGCATTTTCAGGGCGATCAGTGCTATACGCGCCATTGTATTGCGTCAATGGGCTGTCCATCTGACGCAGTTATCGATTTACTAAATTGCAAATCAATACGCCGAGCTCCACGGTTGGCAATATACTTGACCACCGCGCCGGATGGAATGATCCTTAAAGGTGTATTCGATATCGACCTGGCGTCGCGGCGTCTCGACACTGGCTAAGATTACGGCTGCTATGGCGCTATATCTTTACAGCTCTTGTAAAATATATATTTCCGGGGGTTATAGCGCGTACGAAGGGGAGCTCTGGGTGCAGCGCGGTCGTAAAATTCGATTTCATGCTTTATAGAATGTAAATTAAGCGACGATGTTTTGAGTAGTCTGGCTCGTTGCCCCAGAAACCTGTTTCTTTGACGGAAAACCTGTGAAATAAGGGAATTAAACGACGATATATCATTTATACATGTCCACAAGGGTGCACAGGTAGTGAGCCACGACAGAGTCAATTTAAAACGCAGATGAAAGTTTTATACAAGCCTTTTTTTTTAGAGAAAATCAAGTAGGGTTTAAGAAATTTTCAACCCTCTTCCTGGGTAACTTCAAAAATTCATGTAGCATTGTATTTAGTTATTTGCCTGTAGGAAAATATGGGGGAGGATTCTGTGTGAAATGAATTTTATTTCTGGAAAATCATCGACCAAATAGTTTTACACGACCCACCCTGTAAAAAGCGTCTGTTCTACAATTTCGCTTCAGCCTGCAGCAGAATGTCCCTGCAGTCATTTGCATCGTGTAAATATTAATTAGCAAGCAGGATCGATATAGGTAATTGATATAAACAGCAGGAAAAAGGTAGGGAGGAAAATAACAAGGCAGGGGGTCCAGTAATGAGAGAATTGAATAAACAATCCTGTATGTCTCGAGAGTAAGTTATATAACGAGGTCGATTATCGTAATCAATTTCGTGTTTAGCATTTATTAACATACCATTTATATATTGTTACTTACTGTGCGTCTCGTCCTTGTTCTCTTTGCCATTTGCAATGCTTACAATTACGAAATTTAAGTTCAATTAATTACACGTGTTTCGTAGAACTGCAAAATCGATTGCTCTGGAAACGAAATTTTGTATAACACAATTTTACTCCATGGGAATTTGCAAATTGCTTTGTCATGGGATGTGGGATCTCCTTCTTCGTGATAATACTAATTTGTTTGGAGTGTGACATATAAATAAAAAATATAAGGAAATAAATTATCAGGAAAACCATAGTTAAGAGTAATGTTTGAAATTTTTTTTTGTTATTATAATACACACGACCCGACCTCGAGGGTCATCTTTCTGACTCTCTCCTTCTGCTTTTCACTATCACTATCTTGCATACACGCGTGAAAGCACACACAGACAATTTATTTCTTATATGAATTTTAACCAAATGCCAAATTAACAAAGATACTTAGGTACGTATATTTTCATTATAACTCTGTAGATGTTTCAGAAATTGTTGACATGGCAAGGTAAACACTAAATTATATTTATTTTTGTAGGATGGCGTGCTTAAGGTTGTGTTTTTTACATTATCTTTTAAACCGTCCAAAAAGAATATTTTTCCGCTTCAGCTTCAATGCACTTTTCTACTTTTTGTATTAATTACTTTTATCTCTTCTACGTGCTCATTGATTCCAAATTTCCCCTTTTCCTCACTTCTTGCATTACATTTCCATTCTATGCCTATGATTCACTGCAATTATTAATTAAGTACCGAAACGTGTAGCAGCATGGGAAATTGTTCCTTGGAGACTGTCCAGACCGTAAGCATCTAGTATCGATTACCGATAAATTATTAATCGCGTATTAATAACTCTAAACTAATTGGAAACGTTGTTAACATAAAAGGTGATAAATCAGTTCAATTGAATTCAAAACAAATCAAGGCATTTAATCAAGATACAATATTATTAACTCGCAACAGATACACCAGTAACAATACAAAACCATCTTCAATAATTTGTCATAAAAACAAACCAAACACTATTTGTAATTATTCTCAGTCTAACGACAATTCCCCAATTTTCTTCATTTAATAAAGCTGTATATCTTTTTTCGACGAAGGGCGAGGGAGTTTTTAAAAGGATTTCTTTGCGAGCACCTAGGGGCTAAGAGAGACCCACCAAATTTTATGGTCATAGAATCAGTGGTTCCAGAAAAATCGTGATGTGTCAGTCAGTGGTATTTGGATTTTATATATACAGATTAATGATGAATACAATTATAATAACTTTATGTAGGGGCGAGATGGGACGAAAGGGAAACGTATTGAAAGGGTCATTGCAATTATCCGAAAGGGACAAAATACACTTTTTTAAAAAGCAAAGAATAAGATATAACCCTAGTAACATTTCTGGTTGGCCAACGGTAGCCAACAGTTGGGAATTAGTTGGGATATAGTTAGAGTTTTGCCTACAAATCCCCAACATAGGGCCTACGGCAAAAAACTTACGGCAGTTTGCCAACGAATATTCAATGTTGGGCCTACAATTATTATGGTTGGTTAATTAACAAAAAGTTACGACAGTTTGCCAACGAATATTTAATGTTGGGCCTACAATTATTATGGTTGGTTAATTAACAAAAAGTTACGACAGTTTGCCAACGAATATTCAATGTTGGGCCTACAATTGTTATGGTTGGTTAATTAACAAAAAGTTACGACAGTTTGCCAACGAATATTTAATGTTGGGCCTACAATTGTTATGGTTGGTTAATTAACAAAAAATTTACAACGATGATTAAATGTTGTCTCACAAACGTCAGAAAATTTGCAACATCCAAAAACCTGTTATTATATTCCAAATTGTGATTTTTCTTTTCTTATTTGTAAATACGTAATGCGGACGTCTGTCTTGAGACGAATGTGAAATTTTAAGGAATGAGTCTAAAGGTCGAATGATGATATTTTGTAGAATATTTCGCGTCACTGTGCAGTTTTTATAAACAATTAATACTAGTTATGTACTGAGAAATTAGAATTATTTACAAGGAAATGTATTGGGTAAGTGCGAATAACGGTTGCTTCGCAACTGGGAAGTTTGAGTTCGATTCTCCTCACCGCAAATTTTTTTTTTTTTCTTAAATCAGACCTGAAAAAGACGTTTACAACGTCTTTTGAAGTTCTTCAAGACGCCTTCTGAACGTTTTTAAGACGTCTTTTGGAAAGAAACTGTTGGGCTTGTGGAAAGAAACCTTCAGTTGGGCCTATGGAAAGAAACCTTCGGTTGGGCCTGCGTTGGTTACAATCGTTGGCCCATTTAAAAATAGCGCGACAATTCAACAGTTGGCCAACGGATAACACGTCATTGGCCCAACAAACTCCCAGCAAATAAATGCTACTAGGGAACTGACCTCTCTAATGTCACCAAGTGGAACTGAAATGGTTATTTACCTTTTTCACTATCTGGTCCTAAGCAAAAATGTCCCTTTCGTCCCACCTCTCCCCTACGTTTTATCACGAACTGTACAATTATTCTGCGCGATGCACGATCATTTATGAAATCATTACACGAAATTATGACGAAGGGGTGAGTTGGGTTGTCATTGATAACATTTGCCCGCCGATTGTTCAAGCTATTCCTCGACCCCGTCTAATCCCTTAGAATTATTTAACGACACCAATTAGTCCCGATGGCTACGAGGAATTTCTTACCTCGTAAAAATCAATGGAGCGAGATGATAAATTTGGGGACTACAATATTTATTGCCGGCGTGCCTTCGTTTTTTACCTTTTCCATACATGACCATTGAACGAAGTCAATGGAGTGAATAGTAATCGATTTGCCAGAGCAAAAGAGAGACAGGGAGAGAGAGAGAGAGAGAGAGAGAGAGAGAGAGAGAGAGAGAGAGAGAGAGAGAGAGAGAGAGAGAGAGAGAGAGAGAGAGAGATGGGGGAGGGAGCGTAACGATAGTTTGGTGTAGACGAATATAAATGCCTGTCGCCTAGTTTTAATAGAGCCCCGATGAACTTCGAGGATCAGAATTTCAGTAAATCCATTCTGGATATGCACACGAAGACATGGGACCCATATAAATTGACGTCCACGGCGATCGGCCATGATCGAGGCTAATATCTTTCTCCCAGATATCGATGAAATATCCACCTGTCACTGAGACCAGTGTGCCAAATTACAAATCGATATTCGGAGTTTCGTCTCCATGATACCTCCCACGTAATACTCTCGAAGGCTTCGCGGGAATCCCCATTCGAGGGGAAAATTCATTATCACCGGTTCCCACCCGAAATTATTTTATTCCACCGACTAGAAAGTTCGGCAGCGGCCGTTCGGTTCCCAGAATTATATCACCCCACGATCGTGAATAAAATTCTGTAATTCCGACAGTTTCGTATAACCACGAGGAAACACGTAAATCGCGGAGGAGCTGGTTCCTTTTCAGCTGACAGGAGAATTCTGTGATCAGATGGCGAAATGTCCGCTTTTCGTCAAAATTAAGTTATGACACCTCTATGCCATGTAGTTTAGAAAAAAGCGAAGTGACTTTCTGTCACTACCGAAGACGCTGCAGAACTCGACGAACCGGAAGACTTCAATGATGAACTGAATGGAAATTTCTAAAAACTTATCCTTCACACCATTCCGAAAAAAATAGATACTATTATTAATTTCCTTACTTGAATTATTGTTTCCATATTCGGTTAATATTTTCATTAAAATGCCCTAATAGATGACTAAAAAAAAAAATGAAAATTTTTCGCAGCTGAAAATTTTTTAAAACTACTGTAAAATCAGGAAATCTATATTTATTAAATTTATAAAGCTAACACTTCTAACATCACTTTTCGTAGCTGTTGGTTAGCATTGAATTCAAGAGTAATATTCTAGTTTCCACCATATTTTCGTAACGAATTCACTCTGTAATAAATAAAATTCGTAGTGCGATAATACTAATTGCAATTAAAATGCGTCCATTCACATTTCGTGCTGTCCGTTACACCGTCAGTAGTTCCATCCCCTTAAACCGGTCAGCGGGGCTGGCAAATAATTAGTGTCGAAATTCTATCACTAACAATCTACTGCAGAGAGAATAATTGAATGCACTGCGATCCTTCGAATTGTTTCACCTTTAATGAGAATTATTGCGAGAATTCGTCACCCAAATTCGAGCTAACCAGCTACATTGTGCGATGGCTGAATAGGATCGAGCTTCTAGAAATCGTTTGCTCAGAGACAATTATTGATCCGCCTCGTCATTTTGCGCGGCTAATAATTGAGGCATTTAATGGAAAAAGGGCACATAAGCCTATGTGCCCTTTTTCCTTAAATCGTTTAAATCAACTCAGGTACCTGTTATATATATATAATATATCAAGGACATTACTTCTCTCGCGTTCAGATTACCTAAATGCTGCTTTATTATGTAGCGTGATCGACACGCAGCTACATAGTCGCTGGGCGGTCGCGCTACCGTGCTGTCGTGCAATAAGTACTTTTGTTTCATAGAGGATTTTCAGCAAACGAGGAAATATGGAAAGTGAGGCGAGTATCGAATCCGCAAGGAAAGAAGCTAATTTAGGAAAGAAAAAATTGATTAATAAGACAGCTTGGTTTAAAAAATCGAATAAACTAATATTTACGTAAAACATAACAATTTTTTGTTTACTTTTGTGCTTCATTTTGTATTTTTTATTTAAGCAATGTATAAAAAATGTGCAACGAAGTAAGCAAACAAAATTACATTTAAATAACTAAACAAAGAAGCAATTTTGTTACGACTTTACCACATTTACGGAAAAAGGGCACATAAACCACTTGTGTAAAACTTATAAATAAAGACACATATAATTTTTAAATCATGACTTCTGTATTCAGATCGCTTGAAGGACACGGTAACTACATCCTTAAAAAAATTTGATTTAATCGCACTACTTTTTATTAAGTTATACTATAATGAAAACTTTGAAATCGATTTTCTTGAAATGGCATTTTGGCGTATGTGCCCTTTTTCCATCAAATGCCTCAATTACGACCGCAGTTACATACGAGTAGAATCATTGATGGGTCGAGAAAGATCGTTGAGTGATAAACCACTTTTCATCGTGCCAGCTACTTCAGGCAACGATTTCAGTGCCCTGCTAAATGGAAATTACTGCCATCGCAGTATTCGTCCGATGTCAAAGGAATCGCGACACGTGCTGCGAGTTCGATATGCCATCTCTACAGATTTCGATAGACGCAATACTTCAAAAATTCAGCTGGAACTTTGGTCTAAAAATGTTTTTCCATGAAATACAAATGATTGTATTATTCCTCGAGTATTATTCTCTGATCTAGAGCAGAGATGGGCATTATTTAAATAACAAATTATTTAAATGACGTGTCAAATAAAAGATACTTTAGTCAACCCGAGTCAATATTTAATCGAAGCGCCCATGATTGAAGTAGTTCAATCATGGCCGACGATTGAATCCCCATGATTGAAATAGTTCAATCATGGCCGACGATTGAATCCCCATGATTGAAGTAGTTCAACCATGACTGACGATTGAATCCCCATGATTTCAACCATGAGCGCTACGATTAAAAATTGACTCGGGTTAGTCTTATTCATAAGTGTCGAATAAAATTTTCATCTTTTAGTCGAACTCAATTTTTTATTTGAAATAATTTTCTGCCCATCTCTGATCTAGAGACGCGGCAGCGTCTCGACGCCAAGTACATGTTGCGACACCCTGTACATGTCGACTGTCGCTGCCACGTATCTTTTACACGAAACACGGCTGTTCCAACCTTACCTGAAACTTATTTCATTAATATCTCACCACGCCTGCGATATTTCCTAAATTTAAAGGCATTTTTTTATTATTATTATTATTATTAGACGTCTTTATTACTCAAGAGAATGAGAAAATAAAACTGAATATTACAAATGACATAGCGAATTCGAGTAAAGGCGAGGCTGCAGTGGTGACACTATTGTGAAGCCTAACCACGTACAATAAACTAAACTAAACTAAGCAGGACAAAACAAACAGACGTTGAAAATAAACTATACTAAATTAAACTAGCTTAAGACTTAAGGCTAACATGAGTATAGCACAAGGAGTATAGTAACGTAGCTAATTAAAAATGTTGGATAATGTGTTGCCGCACTGCAAGTTTGAAAGACTGGTAAGAGTCTAACTGTCGTATAGTAGCAGGAAGGGAATTGTAGTAACGTGCCGCAATATAAGTAAAAGAAGATTCGAATTTAGTGGTGCGATGAGCAGGAATGGAGATGAGAGATTGAGACCAAGGTGACAGAGAGTTAGTAGAGTGATATGAAAGGTTAGTGAGTAGGATATTGTAAAGATATGACGGACTACGAGTAGAGAGTACCTTAAACACAAGACAGCACACATGGAGTTTCCATCTTTGCGACATATGTAACCACGAGGACTTAACAAAAAACGGAGAGATGTGATCAAACTTACGGACGCAATAGGAGAAACGCAGACAGGAATTTTGAATACGCTGAACCAAGGAAGAGAGACGAGAGGTAAGAAAAGGACTATATACAACATCACAGTAGTCAAACAACGATACAACCAAAGATTGTGATAGGAGGAGTTTCTGTGAAGAGGAAAGAATATGCCGAGATGGATATAAAAGACGAAAGATATTTTCTTATGTAAACTGCATAGGGTAAATCCGGGACACGCGGTCGACCTAATATAAAATGGCTATTAAAACTAATATAGATATTACTTATTTTATCAGAACAAGCCTAATATGTTCAGAATTTTATGCCGATTCAGAAAAACTGGTCGATATTTGCTTTAAGCCAATATTTACTGTAAATCGGGTTGAAAACTGAAGTCGTGACATCTGACCACCTCCCCCGAGGTGCCGGGAGAAATGGTTTTCGTCGTTGGCAGAGACCACTCACATAATTATTCATGGAAAATTAACAAAGGATAAAGCAAAATTATTTATGAGTGAATACAACTACGGATTCATTGATATTTAATTTGTTTACGCTAAACAAGTAAAGAACACATCAAAGAAAAAGTGAATTACCTACTGGCGATTAGCAAGGCAAATGAATATAAAAGTGAATAAATAAACTAAATAAACAAAAGTAATAATAAAATAATAATAAAAAATAAAAAAATAAACAAAAATAATAAAAAAATCATAACTCGACCATCTCACCTTTCTGCAGCGAGACATGGTCTTCTTGTTAGCTTTGAGAGGAAGAGTTAATATGGCCAAATACTTTGGCTGCATTGTCCCTCAGTGTCTCTACTATTTTATTATTCCAAACATTAAAGGAAAATAAACTTAGAAGTATATTTTAAATACGATTCTGTACAACCGCTGTTTGACAAAAGAGGTTAAATGTAACATCAATTTACCTTTTAGGGTAAGTGTGGGTATTACTGCGGACTTTTAAGGTAGGTTAACTTTAGAACCCTCGATACGGCGTTCAAATGAATGAAAGTTCCTCCTTCTTTTTTTAAAAGAAAGGTGGGACCTTAATAATTCCATAAAAAAATATAAGGGCGGGGTAATAAACACAGTTAATTAAAAACAAAGAGATTTGTCGATCAATGTCATTGCACGAGTTACTGCGGACATGCATGTATTACTGCGTGCCAGTTACTAACGAAACACCAGTTACTGCGCATGTATTACTGCGGTCTGATGTCAGGCCAAACATAACCTTAGTACAAATATCACTTGTAGGGTAAACCAACCAGTAACTGGGCGTCTACATGCTTTGCATTTTATAATCGTATTTTGATAAATGATGACAAGAATAAGTAATTACATTTATAGAAATTTCAAGAAAAATAAATTTAAATGCAGTAGTAGGTCCGCAGTAATACATGCACATGGTGTCAATTAGTGCACCTAATACTGCGGTGAGAAATAAAAATTAAAACTAAAATGTAGACGACTGATTTACTGTTTTTCTGAAAAAATAACTCTTATTCTATCGAGCAATACCGCTACAGTACATGTATTACTGTTAATAACAAAAATATAAATGTTTTTCAAGTAGGTGTTCATGACCGCCATATCGGAAATCGACCGAAGTTTCGCCTTGACGAATTTCAAACTACGATAAAAGAATTAATAATAACTTTGCTGTACATACTTATTAATAATTATCTGTAATAGAGTTTAAAATAATTTTATCAAAAATTTTCAAGAGATTATGTACTTTCCAACACTAAATATGATCTGTTGTAGAATATCCGCAGTAATCGGGACATCCGCAGTAATACCCACACCTACCCTATAGCCTATAAATCCAGTAAACCACAGAAGGAAGCGAAATAACGCTATTCATTCAACTATTTGGCTTCTAGAGAAGTAATTGGTCTGCACTTTAATGCATTTTTACGTATAGACTCTGAAATATAGCGACACGACCAACTCTCCGGCCCGACCGCGTCTCCCGGATTTACCCTATAAGCTTTCGAATAAGACCAAATTCAATAAAATCGGTCCACGCATGACAGAGATATCCTAATATCGTCTCGCGGATCAGTCGGAAACGGTAATTTTTCTTCTTGTTCTTCTTCAAGCCAAATTTTCGTCAACGAGTGGGCATCCAAACTGCCGTTGCTACAAATCCGTACCACAGTGGCCCGCAATGTCCCGCATCAAGCACCGCGCGATCACCATTAGATCAAACAGAAATTACGTGGGACGTCCAATTGGCCAAGCCTACGCCGAGCCACTTACCAACCTGCAATAAAGCGCGACTGCGACCACGGTGTATGTCTTACGGTTATCGCGTCGCAAGAGGCTTCTACATCCCGATCCAGCGATGGGCGCCATATCGCCGCTGAAAAGTTGCCGCCGTTAAACGCCAACGAGCTTCCTGGTTCTTGTTGTTCTCCGTCTTCGAGCACCCGTGCCGGACATTCTTGCCTCCCAGATAACAGCGGGGGTGGCGACTCAATTACAGGATCAAGCGGCGTACACCCTCGTCGCGGTAAATCACAATCAGCTCGTAGCCGGCGCGGTATAATGGTCCTTGGAGGAAGCGTTATGGGGCCGACCTAGCCCCCCTCAACTTAAGCTATTTTTCCCTAAACCAGTTCGCAGTGTCAAACTTCGCCCAGAGACCCGGTGGGGGAGGATCGATAGCCAGGCGGTTCGCCGAGAGTCGCCAGGCTGATCCCGAGGATGACTGAGGGGAATCCAAGAAGCGGGATCTGGGCTAGGCTTCTGGGGAGCGATACCTGCTAAATAACGTTTCCTCGAGTGAGCGTAGGCGAGCTACGTCGGACAAATTCGATCCAGGGCGCTCACGTAGATCCTCCGCTTCCGTTCCGAGGGATCCCCGGGCACGGCGGACGTAAGAGGGCGCGGGATCGACTATTTCGCCGGGATAATCTGCGGAAACTGGATTCGGGGGCTCGGAACGGTTCACTAATCCCGTTGGTTGTAATGCATGGCGCGTGATTGCGAGCTGCAACGTTAAACGCGATCGGATGGAACTAATCGGGTATGCGTACCGAGTTCTACGCGTTAAGGGCGAGCCAGTTTAAATCTGCTTTATCTTTTCGCCGAGTGCTTCACTGTCGGGGCTTGCCCGGGGGAGCGGGAAGTCGAAGGCGATGATAGCCGAGCGACGTGAGGAATAGGGCACTCGGTGTCGAGAAACTCGAATGTTACATGACTGATGCTTGCCCCAGTAATGTCGATTTAGCTTTGCTTGGGGATATGGGCTTACGTCTGGATGTACAGTAGGGTGGAGCTTGTTTCTCAACTACGAAGACACGATCTTGATACCTTCTCCATTTGTTCATTTTTATAAAAAGATATCTAGATCTGTATTTAGGGGTAGCTCAAGGGGTAACGACTGATAAGAGCCTGATTTTGAGAATTTTTTAATGCGAGTATAGTGAATGGAATACAAAATTTGTCTGAAGGGCTTTATTGTACACACCTTGAAGTATTGTCATAATTTTTTTTAAATTTTTTTAATACAAAATGGCGGCGCCCCAACTCTATAAAAGAAGCTTCTTCTGAAAAACAGTGTTTCGCGACCGGAAAGATTTCTCCTTCAATCTTTGACCTGGAACAAAAAACCGAAAATTTTTGAGACTGAGAAAAGTATCACTGTGCCCCATCTGACGTGTAATTAAGTAAAACAATTAGTAGATTGTTCCCTGGCAGCAGGAAACAGACACTAGCTGATGTCTGAGCCTCTATGAACAATAAATTTAACAAATCATCAAATGTAAATGTAAATGTATAAATTAAAACGTGGCCATTATATGTTGAATTTTCATAATTTCTATAATCTTTGACTCGTGGCAGCTACCCCTAAACATAAGAATGTATTTTCTAAAGTTTGTATATCTAAAGGAACAAATCAGGGTGGAAAGATTTATAAAAAAAAAATTTAATATTTTTGTTAATTTGTGATTTTTGTGTTTAATTTGTGGTTTATTGAAAAGGAAAAACAACGGAGCCCTCGGGTTATTATATATGAGATTTCATTTCTGCTATAATTTATACCTTCGTGAGTGGTCAAAAGCAGGCGTGCAAAACGTTTCGAGGAATTTAAATGAAAAGAGCAGATTTTTATTATATGTACGTATGGTATTCGTATTCTGGTAATTAACTCGAAGGCTGCACGAATTCACGAAATCATTTAGCTGTTTATAATGGTATCCACGTCAGCAATCGCGAAAATTATGAGAAGTGTATAATTAAGCATTCCTTTATGTTTCCAGTAGCTCACCTCGCATTTCAATGAAAGTGACTTGAAATAAGCTTCCTCAGAATCTCTCAGGTCAGCACGTTACTGAACCTGTTAGTTCCATCTGAATTGATTTGGAATCGTTTCAGTAGGCGTGTCCTCAAGCCAACGTTTTCAGAACTTTGATATACATACATATATTTATAAAACTTGTTTTATTTTTACATATCTTCTATGTTAATTGTCCCGTTGATATTTAATATTTGATTTCTAATAATAGATAATAATTAATTTTTTTAATTAGCAAAGAAACGCGTGTATAATATTAGTAGGTTATATAAACCGAAAATAAATTAAATGCAGCACGATAAACTTTATTCCGTTAAAAATAACTTGGCTAATTGGAAATACGAAATAATTTTGTCAGCGTACTAGTATTAATTTTTTAACTCCAGTAATACACACTTATTTATGACATTAATAAATACACATTTCACTTCTTTTTTAAAATTCCTTTTGTACATGTCGAGGCTAAAATATTAACAAAATATTTACAGCTAGTATTAAATCCTACAGTCTTCTGATAAATCCTGAATACCAGACATTTCTTCAACGTATACATAATTTACTAATCACCAAATTCCATCGCGTTTAGCAATATTAATAAAGAATAATCTTTAAGAAAGAAATACCCCATAAAAAACTTAAAAATGGCGCCGAGACGCTGCCGCGTCTCTAGATTTGTCAGTCTAATCAAACGAGTCCTTTCAATTTTCACTTCCATTCATCTTCATCGGCATAACAGATTCAGTATAAGATACTTCATACGGCCTCTATTCCTTCACTATTATGATAATTGATAAAAGCAAATTCAAATGTTCAAATCTCGTGCGATTAAAATACAAAATAATTTTGCTCACATCTCCATGTAATATGTCAACAGCTTCAAGGATTATAAACAAAACGTATCATATAAAAAATTTCCAGCGGCGCTGGCCGTGATGGGCACGCCGGTTCTCGTTAGATCACCGAAGTTAAGCATCACGGGGCGGGTACTGGGGAAAGATGGGTGACCACCTTTGTCCCGGTACACCGCTCGCTGCTGGCAGGAGAGAGAGGAAGAGAAAAGATATATGACGTTATAGTTCCTTGGGCAATATAAGCAAAAAGCTTGAAACGCCATCCTGTTTAAACAGGAAAAAACAATAAACATAAACAACATAAAAAATTTCCCTAGGGCCAGCCTAAACAATTCCCACCAACCAGTATATTCCCCAGCTCGAGTTTTAGTAGCCTTGTATTTCTTCGCATCACGAGGATTTTTGCGGAAGATCGTTTCCTATCGTGGCGTGCATCGCGTTCAATTTAAGGCAAACATCGCGGCGTTATCGAGCGCATCATCTGTTATATCCAGTAATCGACTCGAAAGCGTTCGATGCAGACGGTTCAGCGTCTTTTGCTTTCAATGGAGACTTGTCGTTTCGCCGGGGGAAACGCCGCGGCGCCTTTCGTGCCTCTTCCCTCTTAATATCGCCGGGAAATCGGGGAAGAAAACTCTCCCCCATTTTATAATGAACCATCGCCGATGCTATACATCGTTTCAACTTGCAACGCCTACCCCGCGAAACTTTCCTCCCTCCCGCGAAGCCATTCGAGGGGAAACGAATTCGTGTAACTTCGCCGGGCACCATCTGAATGCGTTTCCAATCCGGCTCGAAATCACATCGGCCCCAGACGCTCCCATTTTCCACCGTCCGGGATTCAGCGGAAAGTAAAAACATTTAGAAAGTCATCACCCTGTACCAGCCCCCGCGCTGTGTCTTCGGCAATCTCGGCTCGTTTACGTTCGGAGCGCTTTCGGGAAATGGGAAGGGCGTGGCGCGGCTTTTTCAAAGAATTAATCGCGAACGAAAGTGCAGCAGTCTGAATACAGTCGGTTGTTCAATCGCGATTTATGGCTGGGGGATAAAACGGAATGTTCTCGAAAGATTCGGCCACCCAACTTCCCTCGTTATTACCAGAGATTCCCCAACTTCGAATCGCTCCAGCGAGATATTTAAAATTCGATTCCCGTGAAAAATGGCACTTGTGGCCGCAAAGTTCCGTCTTCAACGTTGGTTTAACGGGGCTTACAAATGCTTCCTGCAATCTGGGTGTGTCTACTGGTTATCGAAACGTCGAGCTTGAATGTTTTTCTGAATAGTGGACGTTGACGTCTTTGACCATATAGTTGTTAACCCTTCTTATGAGTCGAATACAACTTTGTGACCACATCAGTACTATTGATGGAAATGCTTACGGACAGAACAGGCTTTCTTTAAATTATAAGAATGTCCCTTTACAGATTAGAATATTATATATCCTTACTAATATATATATATATGTATAAAAGTGAAACGTTGTCTGTTTCTTTGTCCTTCTTTCACGCCTAAACGGCTGAACGGATTTCAATGAAATTTTGAATATACATTAAATACGCCCTAGATTAGATTATAGGCTATTTATAAATATGCTATCTAAAATAATAAATAATAATAATAATTCCCGGGTGAAACCGGGTAAAGGGTCAGCTAGTATATGTATATATATATAATATAATAGTTAATCTTCTTCCAGTTACTTTTAAATAAGGGTTCACTTGAACTCAAACGAAAATGCTTTTACAGTCATTTATTTCTACAGTTCAATTAAAATCTCTCATTTAAAAAATGCTGATCCTAATCCACAGCTCTTCTTTTAAGTATCAAGGACATTAGTTCCCGAAAGACAGAAACGCACTTTTCTTTCGATTTTAAAAGGCGTCACCTGTCTTTACACAGACTCGAAAAAAAGAAACTGTCACAGCTGTTACTGGTAAATTTATTGAATTTGGATCGGTACAGGTTTATTAAAAAAACTTCCTTTCCTTTCATTTATTTTTCATTCTTTGTTTATTAAACGTCCTTTCAGATGGAAAGAAGCTCCTCCAGTTTATTTGCCATTGTGTATTACAATCGAATGGAATACTAAATTACAACATTAAATCGGTGAACAGGAAATATGGTATTCTCACATTTTTTAAAAACTTCTGTGTTCCAGCTTCATAAAGAATATTAGGTTACTCGTCAATTTAATTTCATTCAGCTGTAGTCTCTTCAGAACTTTGTATCAGAAACATCTTGTCTTCGGAGAACTTCTCCAATAGTTCAAACAAATGATACTCTGGTAGAACTAATTGCAAGTCAGAACTGGGGTATAGAAGAGGCAATAAGCCTCGATCTCTGTAAAGTTCATGTCGTTTAAATCAGTAGAAGACAAGTTCTGCCGGGGGAAAAAGCGAACTGAATCGTATGGACTTCCTTTGTAACGAATAATAAGTTCCACTCTCCCAATCAAGAACTATGAATGAAAATGTACGGTGATTTTCTAACTGATCAGAAAACTCATATAAATAAATTATTCTCATCGATTTCCACAAAGAATCAATCGTAATCTTTTTGATGAGAAAAACAATTTTACGTTGTTCGGAAGTAAAAACTGATATTACAACCACTACAAATTCCACGACTTCTCGTGCAAAGGGGTAAAATGTATTTTCTCTGATTCCTTAATATCTCTTAGGCCCGATTAAATATCAACTTGTTTCTTACTCACAAAGATTGCCCACGCAAATGCCTAAAAACCAATTTCAGGATTTTGCCCTGATCAACCCCTAAGGAGATGAAAAGGGGTAAACTGTGATTTCATGGAGTCCTTAATATCTCTTACGCCCGAAGCGAAGCGCGGGGCATTTTGCTAGTTAATAATATGAATACCACCGTGATAGAATTTTGCATTTGAATATTATATTTAATAAAATCTCCACTCAAAGAATCATTGCCCAATATTGCCAATTTAGAAAATCACTCACCGCAATTCTATATTTGTCTACACTTGGACGTCAAAGGTAGCACGGGTCTATCGTTAATCATGGAAGAAGCGCCTGCGTACGCAGATGCTTAAATCAAGAGTAAATTAGTACACATCATTTGTCATTCTGCCAGTACAAGCAGCATTGTTGCGTCAATAGAATTACTAATCGTGTCGCAGCGTCAGAAGTCGTAAAATCAATCTGCTACTAAATCCTCGCTGACGCCTGAACGTGTCTCGCACGATATTTGTTATAGTTTTTCAACAAACTCAAAAGCAGCAAAGTGATGACTTAAACCCCCCCTAATTTCCCCTGGACTACATCATATCTCAGTTACATGAAAATCCCTGGTGCGGTGTGCAAGCCCCGATCGATTTGACGTAGTACAGCCCTACGATTAATCAGGCGCGCCTATGTCTTCACTCATTCGCTGATGTCGTTCACTCTGATAAAGCAATCGCGACGAATTCTACTTACATTTAAGTAGCAGCAAAAATTCCTACTCTCATCTCGGCCAGTCAAACACCGCGGTGTTATAAAAGTAACGACGCATCGCGAATATTTCAGCGCCTCTCGTTTTGCTGCGCTCTCTGTTAAGACGGCGGACATGGTTTGAGGACGAAACACGGGCGCCCGAATTGATCGTGCTTCAAGTTAAAAGCTGGAGAGCTAATAGACGTAGCAGCGGCTGCAGCATCATCGTCAGTGAAGCACGCCACGGTTGCATGTAACTCTCTGCTATTTGCTGAATGCGCACAGAGAAGCGATGAATACACACTGAATACGCACCGGCTCGTTGCGCCAGGTAATAAAGTGCTTCTATACGGTAAAAGAGCTCATTTTTCCTTCCAGCTGTTTACACTTCATTATACCGCACACGTCAACAACCGGTAACCAGGTGCAACTGCGAAACAATGCGCGCCAAACGGAGGGGAACGTGCGATAGGCGGCGGAAGAATGATATTCCTCTTTGGCCGTCGGTGAATAATCAGAAATATACCTGGTCTTGCTACGGCAGGCTAGATATTTCAATCTTTACAATCGTAATACTTTCCGGGCGAGGTATTGTCGTCAGGAGTATTGCATTCTAAGCGACTTTTCGCACGAGACGTTTCTATGGTTTATATGTGACACTTGTTAGCAGAGATGCATCGTGTTTAATATAGATGAAAGGGGGAAAATATGCGAGTGTGACTGTAACATTTGTTGCGAGCCACAGAGGTGTCTCGTGTGAAATAGCTGTGACACCAAATAGAGCACATAAATTAATGGATGAATTCGTCGAGAAAGAGGTAAGGGCAGTGGCGGATTTAAGAAAAAAGGCCCAGGTGGCAAACGTTCTGAGGGGCCCATTTTTCGGGAAAATGAGGAGGTAGTTTATTAAAAGAGGGTAAGTGTACAGAAAAGTATAGAAAAGGAATATAGTGCTTGGATAAAATCTTTTTTTTTATGACAGGGTCCTAGGGGGCCTTCCGAGCAGGGGCCCTTTTCCGGGAAAATAAAGCGATAGTTTGCGGAAAACGGGCTCGCTGTAATAATACAGAAAAAAATATAGTTTGGATAAAGTCAGATTTTTTTAAGGATGGGGCCCTAGGGGGGCCTTCCGAGCAGGGGCCCATTTTCGGGAAAATAAAGCGGTGGGTTACTAAAAACGGGCTCGCTGTAATAATACAGAAAACAATATAGTTTGGATAAAGTCAGATTTTTTTTAAGGATGGGGCCTTAGGGGGGCCTTCCGAGCAGGGGTCCATTTTCGGGAAAATAAATCGGTAGTTTACTACAAACGGGCTCGCTGTAATAATACAGAAAAAAATATAGTTTGGATAAAATCAGAATTTTTTTAAAGATGGGGCCCTAGGGTGACCTTACGAGCAGGGGCCCATTTTCGGGAAAATAAAGCGGTAGTTAACGGGAAACGGGCTCGCTGTATAATATAGAAAAAAATATAGTTTGGATAAAGGCAGATTTTTTTTAAGGATGGGGCCCTAGGGGGGCGTTCCGAGCAGGGGCCCATTTTCGGGAAAATAAAACGATAGTTTACGGAAAATAGGCTCACCGTAATAATACAGAAAAAAAATATAGTTTGGATAAAATCAGAATGTTTTTTAAAGATTGGGCCTTCTGGGCAGGGGCCCAGGTGGCAACTGCTCATCGGCCGCCCTGTTAAATCCGCCACTGGGTAAGGGGATGGAATGGAAAAGAAAAGATTCTCGGGGAGGTATTTACCTAGTTGCCATTTAAAAGATAGCAATGTCTCGATACTATGGCTTCTACAAGAATCGACTTTTTAACAAGAAACTTGGTTTTCGAATTTTTACAAAAGAAGAATGAGGCAGTAAAAAATATTTATACTTATTTTTAAACATTTTCAGTTTATTTAATATTTATGGGATTCCAAAAATGTAACGAAATAAAATACGCCTACTCCATAGATAGGCAAAACCAAATAAATAAGAAAAAAGTAAAATAATTAAAGTCCGTGCAAACCCGTACCAATTTTTTAGTTCGTTTAATATTTATAGAACTACAAAAATGCACAGTTGTCGAAACGTTTGTTCGCGGTATTTTGTGAAGAACTTAACGTCGCGACAATTTGCGAATTGTTGGCGCGAAGTTACTTCACCTCGAGTAGGCGAACGTTTTGCATAATTAACACGCTCTTCAATACGTGTACGAAGGAAGCCAACAAAGTGCAAAACGATAGAACAGTTAGGTGCACTCGTATCACTTACGAATAATTAACACGCGGACGATGACGGAAATTTGTATTTCCCGAATTTACATTATTTACTGTATCGGGTAAGTCTCGTTGGTATGTAATACAATCGCCTCGTGTCGCATTCTAAATTTTTGTCATTATTCATCAATCTGTTAAAGTCATAAGCTAATTACTATTTCACGTCAGTCCCGGAAATTGTGGATAATAATACGCCAGCCAGTGAGAAGATCTAAATACTCTAAAAAAAATGTGAATACCAGGACGCATGAACAATAAATTACAAACCAGAAAGGAATTTCGTCGCATATTAATTTACAAAAAGTTGCACCGTTAGGTATCCCGTCATTAATAAATTCCATAAAACGGAGAAGTAAATTAATTATTTATTATACCGTCCGTGATGAAAACAAACATTATTAATGAATATATAAGTTATGTGAATTATAATACGTAAATCAGGAAATTTAACTGACGAATGTTGTTCATTAATCGCAAAAGAATGTGCTAATAATACAGCTGGGCAGAGAGTTTCTTTTCTAAAGTGGAAATACATTTTGAAGCTCTCCATGTGCACAATATCAGGATGAGACCAATAGAATTTTTCATATAATTAGTAATACTGTAATGCAAGGTTAAATGTACAAAGAGAACATTTGTCGTGCTTCTTTCATATTTAATATAGAACAAATTTAGAGAGGGCTTAAAATATGTTACATTAACCTCATTATGACTTGTACTAATTAATTCTCGAAAATACATCTTTGTATACACGTATATTATACTTTTCCCATATAATTCATATTTGAATAGAAAAATAATTCAGACCGGAATAATTGATTAAGTGTCATACATTCAAAAGTGTCCGCAGACACGATTATTTCGAGCCTGTCAATTAGTAATACATTTATCTTGTGATTAATAAGGAACAGCTGAAGAAACTCGTTACTGCAAGGTGTTATTCAGGAATAGTGATAATAAACTCCTATGCAGCAATTTAAATTTCTGCAAAAAAAAACACACCTCATTAAAACTACCCCTTCGCTGTAATTCATCCCCATTAAAAGAGGCAGGAGAGATCAAACAGTGTTTGGAGAGGCGAAACGATCCGAAGACACTTATAGGACCGTATCATACGATCTGGCCATGACACTTCCTATATTTTCGCACGAAATTACCTCTCGACCAACGTCAGAGGGGGCCGCGTTTAATTAAAAAACACGACTGTACGGCGGGGGCGGATAAAATAAAGAGGAATGAGAAACGAAAGCAATCGCGTTACGAGACGTAGCTGACAACCAACGTTGTCCCAATTCCGGGCGTTGGCAATTAAACGTTATTCGTCGGTCGCGCGTAGAGAAAATTGCTCAGTCAGAGAGCACGATGTATTGTTGGTCTTTCCTTTTTCCCCCCACTTGCCGCAATCGGATTCAAACACACGGCGCGCGATGAAAATGAATATCGCGCGATTCAATTAACCCTCGAAGAACGGGGATGCGAATTCTCCCTTTACGTTGTTTGTACACTTGGAGAGTTTATTGTTCTCCGAGGTAAGCTTTATTTGTAGGAACGTCCACTGAGGAAGTAAAGAGACGTCTACTTAAATAATAATATTGATAATAAATTCGAATAATATTCTTCTATTAACTATTCTTGGTCACGCGGGGTGTATCGCACCCCGAGAGCAATTTTCCAGTTCAAACGCCGCGCCTTTGTAATAGCCGAAGGGGATTTATCGAGATGAAAACAAATTTATTCTTTTTTCCACGACCGTGGAAAACCACTCTTCTTAAACTACAAATTTTATCATATCAAAATTTACATTTCTAGAAAAAGACTATTAGAGTTAAAAGGTATAAAATAGTTCAAAGTTAATCTAGAGATGCCTAGCTAATCCAGATGAAAATGACTACTTTCACAAAAAAAAAAAATAATAAAAACTTTTTTTAGTAACAGATAAATTCAAATGTAAAATGGCTCATCTGAATTGTTTAGCGAAGCATGAAGATCAGAGGTTGTATCAAACCTCCATTTCCTTAACGAGAAGAAGACAGGAATGATGGGACAGGAACGAGAGAACTGGAGATGAAAGTCGCCCAGAGTCAAGAGGGAATGTTAAGGGAAGTGAAGGAACTCGGTGTTCATGAATATGTTATTCAGAAAAGGAATCCACCAAATGATCTGGAAATCCAAAACTGCTGCGTATTAAATATGAAACATTTATGAAAGGAAGTGACTCCATTACCGAAGTAGAAGCCGCCCGCCTGACAGTTTTCGCCCAAGAAAATATCTTCGCAGAAATCGAGGGTGAGGTTTCTTGCCTGCCATCGTAATCCTTTCTCTTTCCTGTGCAATGCAGCTGAGTTGGAGAAGTCAGATTTCCCAAGACATGCCCACGCACTGGAGAATTAGTGCTTGGAGAAGTCAGCGTGTGTAATTATGATACACCCCATAATATTGAAGATGGATGTAGTTAGTAATTAAAAGTGCACCCTGAGAAAAGTTTGTCGTTCGCTGCAGTGAAGGGTTCGACCAAGGAGACGTTTAGAAAGAAGGGCACAGAGGTCAACAGTCACGAAAATAGATAGAGATTTTTGAGGATGTGCTTCCCAAAAATTAAGGTCCCCTTCATTATATTTGCTGTTTGAATTAACCCACAATTCTTTCGAACCAACCCCTATTTCGGAGGGAGGTATATACGTTCTCTCTAGGAGTGTGAAACCGTGTTCAACCTTGGATAATGGACACGCACAGGACTGGAAATATTTATTGCGTCACTGGAACACACGAAATATTATTGTATTATTCCTTATTTCACACTTCGCAGATTATAATTCAATAGTATATAGGTATATATATATGTGTACAATGACGGACGACGATCCCTGCCGAATGATCCCGAGAGTCGACGAACGAAACATGTGTTAAACTAACCTCAAAGACAAATTGGCACTTCCACTTTTCCGCGTGTAACTCTCAAAGTACAACAGACAGAAAGAAATGTTTCAAACAAAAGTTTAATGGTAAAATAAGCGCTACAAACTTGCGTTAACAAAATTTTGAAAAGAGTGTAAAAATAAAAATTTCCGATGAAAAAAACTTTTTCAAAATATTTTGTTAACGGAAATTTGTAGCGCTTATTGCACCATTAAACTTTTGTTTGAAACATTTTTTTCTGTCTGTTGTACTTTGAGAGTTATACGCGAAAAAGTGGAAGTGCCAATTTGACTTTGAGGTTAGTTTTCACCCCCATAAAGGGCGATAGGGCCCAAATGAAACACACCGTTGTTCTTGTTTCGAGTCACTCTAAAAACCCACGAAGTTGCGTTCCAATCGGTGAGTCCGGGTTCGCGGTGTTCCCTTATCAGTTCCTTGGCCAAAATAAGTTGGATACGGACCACTTTATCAATCCTTCCTTTCACCATCATTTTCAATAAATAAAAATAGTATAAGAAATTTTCTAGCACCCACAGTTTCGGAAGTAAACCAGCTGCTCAACTGCGAATGAAATTAAATCATTAAATTCGTCAAATTGTTTTCTGTTTGAATATCGTTAAAACAGATTCTCTTTGGGAGCAAGCATTCATTTTTTCCATGCACCGCGTTCGTTGATATCATGAGAGCACGGATCCAGTGAAATTATTACGCCCCGAAGCGATGTTTTCATTTTTGTCATCTTACAGTGACAATTGAACTGGAAACTGCTCCGACAGACCCACGTTTGAGCACATCCCCGAGCACGGTAATCGAAATCGAAATCCGCTGATATGGAATTTAATTAAATCTGCTATTGGACCTCTGCTCACAAAAAGATGGGCGATAATCTTTTTCAGGGCAGCGTACCTTCGAACGCCCATCGCGAAATTCATTTTCAACGTATCAGTTACGAGCCGATGGTTTTACAAGAAAACTCGGCGAAATCGTGGCGGGGATCGTTGCCATGGGGCAAATTAGTATCCTATAATTTCGACGCGCTTTGCTCATCGATATTTCATTCGCACACGAAATACCGCGCGTTTTAATTACTCGTCCACGTTAATGCTGACTTCATTTTTCCCGGAATTCTCAAATTTCACTTCCATCCAAATTTCGTCATTTATGTAGTCCGACAGATTTAAAAAATATACCCACTAAATTAAGCATATAACAACTCTCAAATACCAAATGAAGAAATATCCTTCACTTCAGTCGTCAGAAATTGATATTTAATTTCTCAGACATCAAAGCATAAAAAATTAAGTGTTCAATTAATTTCGTCCTAAAATTTCATATGCAGTAATATAGTCGCTGTTAAGGAAAATTCATGTTAATGCTAAAGCAGAATTTTAGAGAAAGGACAACTTGAGGGTTGGAACGTTTGATTTAAATTACAAACATTATCAGGGTGTAAATTTCTTAAACAGATATTTTATTAAAGAAATCAACCGAGTTAATGATGTTCTCTGTCGCAATAAATATTGAAATTGTCAAGAAAATTTATTTATTAAGGGGATGATTATATAATAATTATCATTTTGACGTGCAATTAACTTATTATCGATGCCCTCATAGTAGAATTTTATAACATTGTATACTAAGAGTCCGAAGGTAGTAAATAAATTTATTTAATCTTCAAAAATCTAAGAAATAATCGAATCTACACATTTGAAATTAATAAAGAGTAATAAATATTGTAAAGAGGATTTTAAGCCTGTTCTGCTTGAAACGATTAAAAGATACATCTCACACGAGACCCCGCAAAATTGTATATTGGTCCCCCTACGAGTGAAAATTAAACAAATATGTTCTGAAACAACACCCAGCTATTGCGTGGGATTATCAGCAACGACTTTGGTAAATCCCTTACTTTAATACCGCGTGCACCAGAAATGAATTCTATCATGCAAGCCGGATGTGAATTGCCAGAAGACAATTTGAAGCTGCATTGTAATTCAGACTGTTCAAAAGCAATTTAAATTCTCTCCCGGCAAGTTACAATTGCTTTTGCAGAATTCCCGTCGTATCGTGTTTGCACTGCACTGCCTAGTTTGCGCCGTGTGCTGGCCCTCACCCTGGAATCCATTTCCTACGCGCTAGGCATTTTACTTAATCCCAACAAAAATTCTAATCCCACGTGATCATCGAGGTCGGAGAATTTCCTCTGCGCTAAAGAGCCTCGACTTGTGTCCCCCATCGTTTTCGAATTCGGGGGACTCGCTTTCTTCGCCAACTACGCTAAATTCACTTAAGGGGTTAGCTCCCCTCAGGAGGTAGAAAATGTATCGATTCTTTGGGAATTTATTTCAGAAAGTACATGCATATTTTTATGCAATGTTTTTTTATATTCAAATGAGAGACACTTTAACAGATTATTATATTATGTTTTGGTATAAAAATATTTATTTATTACAACTGGTTTCCCGGAAGCTGTTTTTAGAAACACGTTTTGCGGTGACCAACATTATTCGGAATTGGGCTATCTGAAATAAAAAAACGAAGAAGATTTAGTTAGTACAATAGTTTATCTAGTCTTTAATCGTTCCGTTTTATAAAATATTAATCTGGGACAAAATGGCAGATGTTTTTGATGAAAAATCAGTGTTTTATTCTACGAAAATCGATCATTTAACTTAAAACATCTGCCATTTTGTCCCAGATTAATATTTTATAAAACGGAACGATTAAAGACTAGATAAACTATTGTACTAACTAAATCTTCTTCGTTTTTTGATTTCAGATAGCCCAGTTCCGAATAATGTTGGTCACCGCAAAACGTGTTTCTAAAAACAGCTTCCGGGAAACCAGTTGTAATTGTGCAATAAATAAATATTTTTATACCAAAACGTAATATAATAATCTGTTAAAGTGTCTCTCATTTGAATATAAAAACCATTGCATAAAAATATGCATGTACTTTCTGAAATAAATTCCCAAAGAATCGATACATTTTCTACCTCCTGAGGCGAGCTAACCCCTTAAGGGGTTACACCACCTTGGCGCTCGGAAAAATAGGTATAAAAATAAACTTTTTTTTTTACGCTGCCATTAAGTATATAAAATGATCTTTATTTTACACATATATATAGTAGTTTTATGAACAATTTACAATATTAACGATTAAAAAAAAATAAAAAATGGCGGAGTTATATGCCGATAAGTAGGATAGTACTAACCTTGCTGATGATGTATTTGATGTCTCTGTTAGGCATCGTCTAAAACATAAAAAATAAATTTTTTCTTATTTAAAAGGGTAATAGCTAAAATGTGACGTAGGATTGTTGTGATTGGGTGCCATGTTCGAAAGTTATAAATTTTTTAAACTCAAAATTTCGATGCAAATTCGAGTTTTTTTTTCAAACAGCTGTCATTTCTACAAAATTTTTTTTAAAAATTTTTCCCTACGTCACATTTTAGCTATTACCCTTTTAAATAAGAAAAAAATTATTTTTTATGTTGGAGACGATGCCTGACGGAGAAATCAAGTACACCATCAGCAAGGATTTTCAAAAGAGGGTCCTACTTATCGGCTTATATCTCCGTCATTTTTTATTTTTTTTAATCGTTAATATTGTGAATTGTTCATAAAACTACTATATATATATGTGTAAAATAAAGATCATTTTATATACTTAATGACAGCGTAAAAAAAAAAGTTTATTTTTATACCTATTTTTCCGAGCGCCAAGGTGATGTAACCCCTTAAAGAACACCCATACATTTTCCCCCCGTAAACCTTCGCCACGCGATCTTTATTGTTAAATTATCCTCGAACTACTAAATTGTTAGTACGAAATATTTTCTAAATCGCTATCTGCCCGCGAGATTTCGTTGAAATCGGCGGGAAGCACCCCGCGGGGTCCTCTTGCAAGTCATTTCCTACTCCGAGCTGTATCCCCGTAGGAGGAAGAAAACGCAGATTCGTTTGGATAAAGCTGAAGGTTAAATCTGCCTGCGTGCAACTCTCTAATCTAAGGTCGGACGTTTCGCGGTTGCCGAACAATGGGCGCACTTTCGATGCGGACACGGCCACGTCAAGAACCGTGGGTACCGGAATCCGAGCGAGCGCGGGGGCGATGATAACTTGCCGACTCATTACACCGGGCCCCGGAAAAGTCCCGGGCAGAACCGTAAGCGCGTGAGCTACGCGGGGCGATAAATAAAAGGCGCAAAGAAACGTACGAGCAGGAAGAGGCGTACGCGAATGCGGAGCTCGGCCGCGTGTCGGTACACAAGATATCAAGCAGCGCAGAAAAACCGCGGACAACTGCCGATGGAACGTGGAACAAAATCATTAGGCCTCGGCGATCATCGGAAGAACTTACATCCATCGTCGCGCCAGCGCGTACGGCCGTCGTAACTTCTCTGCTGGTTCCCGTTCGACGATTCCGGGTTGGGAAAAACACGAGGCAGACCTTTATTCCGGAGAACGCGCTGAGGCGCAGCAACGGTGGAGAAATAAAAAATCCTTTGGACGCTGAAATTGGATGATGGGAGATTCTTCTGAAGGGGTTATGCCTAGTTAGCTGGCGAAAAAGAACGCGATTTTCGGGAATTTTTTGTGGAATATCTACTGTATATTTTTTTACAACTATTCGCTTATTTTAAAAGTACATATCTGCAGCAACTCTCAGCAATTTTCTTATTGGAAAATATTAAAAAATGAAGGAATAACAGGCATAACCCCTTAAGGGGTTATGCCTGCCTGCAAGGTCTGAAAACACAAGTATTTTCGGAATTTTTTTTAAAAACTTGAGGACTTTTTTTTAAATAAACCTTTACGTATTCGAAAGCGTACGTGTTAAACTACCTGTGGTAATTTTCGCGATGGAAAATATAAATAAATAAACAGATACCAGCGATCTCCCTGCAGCGATTCCCTTTTTCAGCAGTTCGCGGCGACCACTCTGATTCTGACCGGGTTCACCTGGGTTAAAAAAACTCGCTGGAGTTTAGTTAGTATGTTGGATTATCTTGTCCTCGATCGTTCATTGTCCCAAGATAGTAATTTGCCACAAAATGGCCGCTTCTCATAGCGAAGGTATCGAGTTTAATAAAGTTCACTGTAAAGTTTAATGGTTTACTGTAAACTATTTAGCAGGCGACTGGTAGATGGAGTTGCAAAGCTGACACGCGTGCCGCTAATTTGTCAACACTCGTCCGTGTGTTATGGAACTTGTTTGTATGTAAATGAAAGTGCAGCGGAAGCTCGATTATGTAAACAATGTCACGTACTGCAAGCTAGCAGTCCAGTCAAAGTGTAAGTTATTGTAAATCGGGTAGAAAGCGGGGAATCCGTAACTGAAATTCAAACATGTGATTGAGGAAGCATTAGGGTAAGTGACTCAATTACGGATTGTGTCCGTATTATGGTGGGCTACCTATGCCTTTATGAATTAAACACACTGTATTTGTACAACACCTGAAATAATTTTTTTTAACTAAGTTCAACGCTGATTTTATTCGGGAGAATTAAAAAATTTTTACTTTAAACTCTTATATTTATTAAATTTCGTATTTTAATACTGCTCCTGACAATTTTGTCGTAATTCTTCAAACAGCTAAGTGAAAGTGCTAAGAAGTCGCATCTGTACGTAAGTAAAGATAAATGTATACTTTTATGGAATGAAGTTTCAATTTTATTTTTATGAGTAAATATTACCTTGATATTTCTTATAAAACGAAATAGTTTTCAGTTTAAAATAGTTTTATCTAATAAAAATGGAAGTCCGTGATTAGTACCGATTTATTGAATATGTTCCTATTACGGAGTCAGTAATCGGTACAGTATTCGCGGACTCGACCCAGCTCGACCATTTACCGATTTTAATACAGAAATTGTATTAAATTTATAGTTACTGCAATTTGTAATGTAAGTATATATATTCAGTGATTACATAGGTTCTTAATTTATAAAAAATACCAAAATTGTATTTACTTTTATTTATTTATTTCAGAAAAATGATGAAAAAACCAAAAGTGCGACGCTTAACCTACAAAAGAGAGAATCAGTTGAAAATGCTTTGAGAGATATTAGGAAAGGAATGCCTATAGGCACTGCTTCCACGAAATATAATGTACCGAGGACTACATTGTTCAATAAAATAAACAGTAAACATGCAACTAAAAACCCTATTCATTAAAGAATGTTATTTCAGAATTTGTTAGAAATAGTTTATAATTTACGCAATTCTTATTACTGTGATAATATTATGTAATTAAATATACTAGTCTCAATTAAAATAAATATACGTAAATGTTATTCAAAATTATATTATAGTAAAGTGTGCAAAATAAATTATAATAATTCATAATTATTTATTTATTTATTTACCCATTATAATTATTTATATTATTACCATTATTTTAAATATGTCAATAAAATTCGAGAACGCCGCAATTCGGGCTCCATATGGGGTCTCGAATCCGTCAATGGGGCTCCATACCGGGACATATCTTCCATAATTGGGGCTCCGTAATATAAGCTTTCCAGGTTTGAAGGCTCCGTAATAGGTGCAAAAACCTGTTTTTTTCGCTTGATCGGTATTTCACTAATTTCTAATTATTCCATACAAAATTATTTTTAGGGGGTTCCGGAACCCTTAAACTTACTAGAGGGCACGAAAAAAAACAATTATCCATAATTTGTTATTATTTCTAAATAACAAAAAGCCCGCAGAGCCACTAATCTGTCCGTAATTGGGTCACTTACCCTAGTTTCTACTATAAAAGAAGATTTCGATGAAATTTTCAGCTACAAATTGAGCCTACAAAATTCATTTTTTTAAATTTTCATTCACACGCCGAGACAAAAAAGTTGAAAAAAACCACCTCCACTATTTCCCTCGGTGTTCCGACCAATAGCAATTTTTTTCAAAAAGACGAAGCACCTCGCCTAGTAAACTAATTCTTCTAGCTTCTCAAAAAAACTCAAGTCGTTTGGATCATTTTTAAAAAAGTTATTCCGCTTTAAAGGGAGTGTATCCACTTTTGCTCCTCGCTGTATATCGAAGGAAATTAATTCGAGAAGCTGCGCCGCTCATTTTTAACGCAACTGAATTTCCTTTTAAACGTTTTGTGTATTCCTTAGCCGTCGCAGATTATAGGATCGACGTGTAAAAAATCAGATTACCTATGCGTTAGCAAAAAACTTGCAGCAACACGTATGTAGAGCTCGTACAACAGGCGTCGAGCGCAGTTTGCGACGGGTTCTGCGTGCATTACACGCGTCCCAGATTACGAAGGAAGCATCAAATTCTGCCGGCTTATCTCGCGATTGACGTGTGTTTATTGCGCCGAGTCCGATGTCGACAGGAGGCGCGTTTACGCCCGGCATCTTTCCGGAAGGAAGCATTCGTCCCGGCGCGAAGTACAGGCGACAGATGATACGGATGAAGCCTCCGTTTTCACGCTAGCCAGCGGTAATCAGCTTTACGGCGACAGAACGATCCGCTCGATCGTAAAGATTGCCATTTCGCGGCGCGCTCGAGGCGGGATCGGTTAGGGAAAAAATTTTGGCCTACCGAATAACTCGTGGCGTTTATGATAATGATGGGCTTATATCGCTCGCGGAGGAAAAGCGTAATACGAAATAATTCCGTACACGAAAGGTGAGAGGAAGAAACGGAGAATGCGCGCGAAACAGCTTCATCGAGAGAATTAAGTTTTAATACTTTGGTCCACCGGTAAAGAAAGAAGAGGTTCGACGAATTTAGCTGCATTCTTCGTGACACGAAGCTTCTACGCCAATCAGGCATAAAAATAAGCAACAGAATAATAATTGTCTTACTTTATTTTAATGTTTTTTTAAAACATTTGCTCTGAAGCAAAATAAGAAATTTAAAAAAAACAAGGGAGGCCACTCAGTTTATTAATTGTCAGATATTTTATTTCCCAGCTATTTGCTATGCATGAGACGGCGCACAGTGGTCCGACGCATAGAGGAGAATGTGGAAAAAACTCATAACTTCAGCATTTCTCAATATTTTTTAATTATTTCTGTTTCATATTCTGCCTCAATGTAATTTTGTCCACTAAAAAAGTTGTAGAGAATTAAAATATGTGTTTTTTTTTAATTTTTTAATTTATTTTTTAACTTACAATAATCGTTTTTGAGCGGATTTTGTACTTGTACAATGTTTAGACAAATTTGTCGAAACAAAGTACGTAAAATGATCGTTTTAATTCTTCAATAAACATTTTGCATATGGTACAGACGGTGATAGACGGTGATGGACGGTAAAACTTTTTAATGGGAATTGTACCTCGAAATATGTACTTTCAAACCTTTTAAGTGTTGCGGAGGTAGACGGAGGTACCTGAAAAAAATGGTGATTTCTAAAACACCTCGGTATTCTTTGAGATATTGCTATATTCTGACAACAGTTTCAATTCTGCCTCTTTTTGTCCTACACTATGTAAAAATGAGTAATAAAACTACTCCGGAAAACACAGGTCCACTTAGTGATATGTAGAAATTGTGGCCATACTTCTTTACTGCGAGTTTTTCCGCACTTGTAATCGGTTTTAGAGGCTAAGTGACAGGAAATGACCAATACATAACCGATAAAAAAACATACCTAAAAAAACAATACGAAATTGTGACATGATTCTTTTAGGTTTTCTCCGCCTTTAAACCACTGTGCGGCGTCTCATAAAATAGCTGAGCCTCGGGTAATTGATATTTATGCAGTAGAACGAGTGGAAGTCCATACCTCCATTTTACACCAGACACTTGAAATATTGTAGATAAATTGCATCTTGTGAATTCCAACAGTTGGACGAAATTGAATTCGTCGTGTAATCAGCAACTTATTTCCTGCACCCTCTGAAATTTTACTCACATAAACGGCAGTCTAAAGGCAAGCTTAAAATAAAAATAGCGGAGGGAAATAACTAGCGACAACAAGTAGAAAAAAGAAAGTGGAAATAAAAAGTAGGTCGAAATTAAAATTAGACAGGAGTTAATCATAAACCAGGGAAATAAATAGAAACGTAAGAGCAGAATGAAATCCGCCGCGAGAAATTAAATTCATAATCAAAATGCCCAAACAAACAACCACCTCCAACTCGAGAATACCAGTACCAATGACAGAGCAATCTTGATCACTCATTCGGAGGCGAAGAAAGTGAGAATTGTCCGTACGTAATCAGACAAGAGATTGATCATCGAGTTTCGCAAATTGAAATACAGATACATTACTCCGCAGCTGGCCAACGTGCGTACACCTGTGTGTAACAATTCCGTAACTATTCTGGACATATCGCCACGCTTTATCTTCGTTAACGTTCCAGGAACCTTCGTAACAACGAAGAAAAACAACTCTTTATCCGTTTAAAAAAAAAATCCAACATTTACAACGGTATAAAAAATTCTCCCATCGCAGCGGGGAAAATTTTAATAAAATCCCTGTCCACCGACCGAAATAATTATTCACTGTCCCAGAAACTACCCCGCGGAGCATCGCCGGCTGGCCATTTTTATTCGTCGCAGAGTGCTCAGGAGGAATGCAATAAAAATAGATACACGCGCGCTCGTTGATGTACCCCCGATGTTACGAGGAGAAGCGAGTTGCTGCAACAATAGCTGTACATTATACCGACAGCGTAGAAGGGGATAAGGTGCAATCCCCTTACACGTCCACCGTCCCCGTAGTCAACAATGAACTCATATTCTCGTGTTCCCTACGATTCTTCCCACCTCCGTGGTTGTTGAACCAGACTTCCCCGGGCTTTAAACCGTAAACTCGCTTGGAATCCCCCGGCGTCTGTGCAGTGCCAATCGTCGCTGCTAAAGACGTATATCGCATTACGGTAATGATTCGTTTGCATGCGGGAGGTCCGGCAGCGTTTCCGCGGAACAAAAGCCGGGGAAATGATTAAAGGGGGTGAATTTATCTCCTTTTAATACGTCGCGGGAGTCGACGACGCGATCTGTCATTGTCATTGGCTAATACGAAAATGGCAAATAACATTACAGCTGGCAGAGGCTGCGCGCGCGCGGTCAGCTAGCCAATGGGAGGGAATAAATTGGGTAAAGCACTTTAATCGAATCAAAGTGATAACGGGGATTGGTGGACATTATGGATATCATTATGCCTCGTTTAGAGTGAACGTTGTAATATCGGGTACGCAGTGGGGGCAGATTGATATTTCGCGTGATTTAGAGTCCCTTTGGAGTACAATATGCTGGCGGCGGCGATGGGAACTGAAGGAAATGGGAATCTTTGCATACAAATGAATTCATTATTTTAAAAACACCGGAGACTCTTTCCGCCTGACTTTTCCTGCGCGGCTCTGCGCAAGTGGCTCGTTCTTTGAGAAATAAATCATGGATGTTACACTTGTAGAATGAAAAGTAGAATATGTAGGGTAGACCGGGGGGCGGTAGTAACAGGGGGGCGAATGTAACACGCTAAATATCTCAAAACATATAATAGATATTAACACCAATTTTGGATATATGATGAAGAATGGACATTTGGAATATACACATCCATGCCCTAAGTGTACAGATACGCAATAGACATGGATAGTGATGTGTTACGTCCGAAACCGATGGGTGTGTGATTTCCGGAACGTAAAGGGATCTTGCCACGTCGCCTCCGGCGTAACCGTAATCCCTCAGGCCGGTCACGCTTTTTGGAGTACTGTGCAGGGCAGGTGGATTGGCATTTTGAAGATCGAGGAGGAAAAGAAAGATTTGTGTTTCGTCTTGGGACCGTCAGCCAGACTCATCAGTAGGGCTACAGCTGACGGTCCCTGCCCCAGACACACGGGAACTAAGAGGAATAAACTTGGAACTTGTATATATACGAACGAGATTAGAGTTGGGGACTTGTGAGAAGATTAGACATCTAGCGGCGCTGGCGAAGACTAACCAGGCGCGGACCCATGGTGGGGCTGGGACGTGACAGATGAAAACAACTTTTCGATACCCTAAAGTAACTTTACCTTACTGACTTAAAATTGTAATATAAACACTCCCTTTGCAAGTATGTGCTTGTTCGATTTTTTAATCTGTAATTCGACCTTTTTTAAACTAATATTGATCGTTACTTGGCACTTTTAAGCGTCTCGTTAGTCAAAATTTATAATTTACGTTCAAAAGCATGGTCGGGGGCGATTGTAACATCGGCAGTCGGGGTCGGTTTCACCGCAACAGAACCGAATAGGGACAAAGAAGGCGAATAATATTGTCTTATTTGCATGAAATCATATAGCATAGCACAAGCAAACCAAATGAAAAATGGGTGCAATATCCTGAATGTAAGGATTGAGCAGATGAAGAATGCACCAGCTAAAACGCCTTTTATTTCTGCCACAATTGCGATACCACATAATTTATTATAGATTTTACTTTTTTCATTTATTATTATAATTTAAATCAATAAATATTTTAATTTTGTAAAGTTATATTTGTGCTACTATCGACTCCATGCAGTGTTACAACCGATCCGGGGTCAGGGACGGTTGTAACACTTTCTCCGCTTCTCATTTTTTATTAATAACCGGAATATTACTTGACATACAGCGAAACTGTTGTGGCTCAAATAATGTCAGATAAATAAGTAACATTTTCGTAAAAAAAACTTTTGTTGTAACTGTAACAGTTTTTGCGTAATCGTATTCCAAAGTCAAAGTGTTACTACCGCCCCCGGTCTACCCTACACTTTGAGGGAGCCTATTCTTCGGGGCTAACAACACATGTACAATTGGGGACATTTTTTTGAGAAACTAGTGTCTCGATTCGTCCGAAATGTGGACCATATTTTTATGCATCTTTGAGGAAGTTGCAGTTTTTTCCTTGTTAATCTTTAATAATAAATATAGGAGTGACGCATGATGGGCCATTTATTATTAAAAATTAATAAAAAAAATTGTAACCTCTACAAAGATACATAAAAGCATGGTCCAAATTACAGATTAATCAAATCACTAGTTTCTTAAAAAAAATTCCCCAATATTGTGCTGTGTTTTAGCCGAGAAAATAGGATTCCCACCTTAAGCAGTGTTCTTTTGCTTGAGTGTTTCCGAGTTAAAATTAATCTAACAATTTTATTTCCGAACTATTAGAACGTCCCCAGAACGTTCAATAACATCCCCGACATTTACTTACGAAAACTACCGCGAGCGTGAGGCACTTGTACCCAGCGAAAATGTTAAACACACCAGGGAAAACATATTAATTCGGCGGAACCTCGGGGCGCGTCAAAGCAGCTGGGAACTTTTCCAGATTACGGCGCGCACGCCGGTAAGAATTAACTGGGCGATAAAGCTTCGGTGGCTCGATTAAATCGCACGGCATCGGGAGAGCAGGATTTCCGAAATCTCGCCAGTTCGAAACTGGAACCGTATCAACTCTATGTGACCAGCATGAACTTCCCCGAGGATTACGGTGCCGCGAGGCAAACGTGTTCCCGAGGAAGCTCCCAGAGACCGATTCAGGACACCAGCGTCGATATATCGACGGACTCGTCTCGCCACCCGCACTGGCGAACTGAAAACCAACAAATTTCACCTGCCGCCTTCTTCTCGCCGTCTCCACTCCTCCGCGTTTTCGCGGCAGCCAGTCGTGAAGGGTATATACCTACCCGGAGAAGCGAGTAAATCATAACCGTATACACAAACACGCCGCACATACTTCCGAAGTTAAGTTCGCTCGGGCTCGGGTTTCGGCAGAATCCTGGGCGAGGAGCGATGGGTACGTGGCAGTTTGATACGGAGGAAGGCAACAAGGAATTGGAAACCCTATTCTAACACGGTTTCCTTCCACGCCGTGTTTGCTTTGCTGTCAATTGTTTCTTAGCCCGGGGAAGATACAGGGAAGTTATTCGGCGTGGAAGAAGGAAGTTACGCTCCCTTAGCAGATGATAGTAGTTGGCTGAGCAAGTATTAAAACGTTGAACGCGATATTTACAATTTACAGTAGCTCGTGGAGCAATTTTTTGCTAATCGCCAGTAGGTAATTCACTTTTACTTTGATGTGTTCTTTACTTGTTTAGCGTAAACAAATTAAATAGGGTAGATGTCCCAATTACTGACAGTGTCCCAATTACTGCCACTTGATTTATTATATGTAATAAAAACGTAACGTATAAAAAGAAATGTACAAAAAACAGTTATTATTAAATGGAGATTCTGATTTACATTAAAATAAAAAAATATATGTACTCATATGTACCTAGGACAAGATGATTTTTGAGGTGACAGTTATAGGTACACTAGGATCGCTCGCGAATTTTAATTAATTATTAATAAATTCTTCATATTTAATTCATAAAACTATTTTTTTTTAATGAAAGAGATGTTAAATAATATTATGTTTCAAACTAAAACAATTTTTAGGTTACACAACACGCGAAATGATTAAATGAAGTTCGGTTATAATCTTAAGGTGGCAGTAATTGGGACATCTACCCTATCAATGAATCCGTAGTTGTATTCACTCATAAATAATTTTGCTTTATCCTTTGTTAATTTTCCGTGAATAATTATGTGAGTGGTCTCTGCCAACGACGAAAACCATTTCTCCCGGCACCTCGGGGGAGGTGGTCAGACGTCATGACTTCAGTTCTCAACCCGATTTACAGTAAATATTGTCTTAAAGCAAATATCGACCAGTTTTTCTGAATCGGCATAAAATTCTGAACATATTAGGTTTGTTCTGATAAAATAAGTAATATCTATATTAGTTTTAATAGCCATTTTATATTAGGTCGACCGCGTCTCCCGGATTTACCCTAAACGCAACATGCAATGAAATAAATATCTTCGGAATTTATTCAGCTGTTCTTATGTTTTGCACAAAAAATTTAAGTAGAATTTTTTTAATGCGTTTCAAATGTTTTTTATAGCTTCTTTCTTTGGCGCGGGTGATTTCCCCACTCAGGATTATCTAAGAAAAATTCTTAATTAACAATTTTTGTTGAAAAATAACAAAATGGCGTTTGGAAGAAAAGATTGACAAAACAGCCTTTAACTCGGTTATTTTGTGGATACATTTTGTGTCCATTTCCTTGTAATTAATTCCCCCAAAAAATTACATTACACAAATAATCAAGCGATGAATAAGCGATGTTCAGTATTATTGCTGTTTTAAAACCCGACCCTATAAATATAACAGTAAACTTAGCTAAAAGCTGGACAGACGAATCAATGGAAGTGGACGAAGTTATGGGAAGTGGACGAAGTTATGGGAAGTGGAGAAGAAAAAAAGAGGCGAGGGATGATAACGAGGGAATTTCCAGGGGAATGAGAAACACCCATAATACAATGTGCCTTGAAAGGCATAAAACGGGTTTAGTGAACGCAAGCAATTTTATTTGAAAATCCTTACTAATATATAAAAGTGAAACGTTGTCTGGTTGTTTGTCCTTCTTTCACGCCTAAACGGCTGAACGGATTTCAATGAAATTTTGAATATACATTAAATACGCCCTAGATTAGATTATAGGCTATTTATAAATATGCTATCTAAAATAATAAATAATAATAATAATTCCCGGGTGAAACCGGGTAACGGGTCAGCTAGTATGAAATAAACCTCGAATTTTGGCAATCACTAATTTAATAACAGAACTTTATCTGACTATTGTGTCTATGTATTTCAACTAATCTTCCGTATAAAAATATTTCTTTATCGTCAAATTTCCTGTTTGCATATGCGATAAGAAGCATCAAATCACATTTAAGAAACTCGAGGTTACCTTAATCTTTTAATAATGCATAATAAAAATAATAAAAAAAAAACTCTCAACATTTCTTTTACTGCAACTTGTTGTTAGCTTCACAGTAGATACATTCCCGTGCAATTTATTAGTTTACTGCGAATATACGACGAATCCGGAGGACTGTTGCGGCATGTGCCACGTATATAAACCAAACAACACTGTAGGTGCACGTGCTCTTTGGCTTCCTACACATTTGCTGCGCGGAAAGGTGATGATATAACGCGAGAAAAGAATAGAGGAGGAGGATGAAGTGTAAGAAAAAGAAGGTCTCGCGGGGTTATCAAAGAAGTTTCCTCCCTGATATTCACGAAATGAGTTCCTGTTCCCTTTGCAGCGGAGTAATCCGTGCGATGCAGCCGTAATACATGTCCGTTTTTGCACGTAGTTGATTTATTCCCGGCTGGGTGGCAAAGCCATCCCTATCCACCTTTGAAATAGATCTCATTGGTCGGGTTTGGATCGAGGATGTGGACCGGCTTCGTGGATTTTTGTGGGTCGAATGCTCCGACGCGGAGAGCCAGTAAACCCTTGAATTTCTTATTTGCATCTATGCACTTGTATTATACGAGATAACCTTTGCTCGAGCATTTACGTATTCCGTGTCCCTCTGTCGCTGAAGAAATGTTTATCTGGGTCGGATTCCAGTTCTTCGCTGCCACATTGAATTCTGGTTAAACAGTTCGAAGTGAAATGTGAGGCATTAAATTAGAAATTCATTAGTTAAACGCGCAGGTGAAATTTCCAGGCATATATTATTGTTTATAATTCGTTAAAAATTCTATCGTACTTTCGGCCAATTTAAATATATTATTCCCTATGTACGTAAGTATCTTTGTGATAAATTTCAGACTTAAATTCCTTCAGAGATTCGTGTTGCGGGTGCCTCTGTGCGGTAGAAGAAACTTCTAATTTTCGGTATTTTTTTTATTTAAATTATTTAAGTTATTTGTAGTTGAGAATGCAGATTAAGTAATGCCAAATAGGGAAGTACAGTGATGATTGAAAAGCGTCGGACGAGTGAATGATAATAAATATAGGTACCGTGATTGGATAAGAAAAAACTATTATACATTCCTCAGTTTAAATTGCACAGCCCGAGGCAATTCTCCATATTAAATCAGTGTTACTGTTATCTAATTCAGTAATAGTCTAGCGCTACCGTTGCTTCTACTTGTATATAATAATTTCCATTTTATATTAGGTTCAACTAATTATAAATCCTGCTGCACTAACGGAGAGACATTTAATATAGGCAATGAATATTCGAAAACGTAGACTACGGTAGCAAAGTGCGAAGCCGCGGAATGAATATTAATTAAGAATTCTATAATTGTTTTTATATACTCACGAGGATGTGATGCTGATTTCAATTGTTACTTGCCGAGCGACGATGAATCCTTGACAGTACTGTACATCTAGAAGTAAGTCTGTATGTTATGTGGAGGAAAGTGGTATTACTGACAATTAATGCAGCTTGCACTTAGAAGCAGTAAACTTCCTACAGAGATAGAAGAACAATAGCGTGATACAGGCGGAATTGCTGCCTGCAAGCGGTATATCTACCGCGTGAAAATAAATCTGTACAATTAGCGAGCACAATATCCACGTAAGAATGGCCGCCTTACTCATTCGAGGGGACCCTTTCCGGGAGTGAAATTTTCTGTTTAGTTTTCATAATTAAAACATGGTATTTAAAACAGGAAGAGGCTACAAAACACGCACGGTATAATTAATGTATTATTTCTATGAATGGCTCTACAGTCTGGAGTATTGTATTGAACATTGCGTGTTTGATATCATAGCGCACCGTGTGGCACTAACTAAAGCGTCCTTTTGAAAGGGTAGTATCTTATAAGACGCAGAGATGCTATCGTCTGATTATTCTGTAGCCATAATAAAATATGTCTGCTAACTTTTCGTAAAATCTTATGCTCCTGCTAACATTGGGGTCTCAGACTATAAACTGTGTTAGTTGCAACAAATGTTTAGGTATTCCGGGCAAGATCTGACGGTGCAATTAATATCTAGCTTATAAATTGGATTAGTCGAGCAAACGATGCTTCAATTATATAGAGCAGTGTATTAAGGGGGGATTCTCATGTAACAGCCCCAAAAATTGAGTGATGTTTATGAATTCTTTTTGAACAAAATATTGTTAATATTGTAACTGAATTTAGAGAGAGAAAATGAAAAATGGAATAATTTATAGGGTTTGGAAGAGAAAGTAACTTAGATAAATTTAGTTTATATCGATGAAAAGACTATTATAAAAAAAGAAAAATTAAAATGTTGTGTTCGATCCCCGATTAAACTATTTTTTTTTTTTTTTTTTTTTTTTGGCTGGCAGGTGCTACACTTCACGCCAACAGGAATTCCACAATAATTAATCAATATTGAGAAGGATCGACATAAAAAGAAAATCTGAAAGTTTAAATATGCCTCCTTATATCCCGAAAGAGTTTAATCCAATATTAGCAATAGTTTTTTTTTTAAAAAAAATCCTAAATATAAGTCACTTTTGGGGCTGTTGCACCCCATCTGTCATCCCTCCTTAAGGCGCGTTCTCATTGCTTCTTATTTTACGTTAAGAGAACTGAAAATACTGACAAAATCTGGATCCAATTCGTTCCTTCGATTCCAAGAAATGTTCAGAACAGGAAACAATTTTTTTTCTGTCGCATCCAATTCGACGGCAGGCCGATGACGTGTAATGAGTTTCGTCTCACTTGACTCTTCAAAGAACGCATTTAAATTCACCAATAAATTACAATGAAAGTTCAGACACAAATTTGTAAAGTTCCCCCTCAACTCTGAAAGGCAAATCAACCGAAGCTATCAGCCGTCGAATGTTTGAAAAAGTATGGCAGATGTTCGAATCGGGAAGGAATAATACAATCGGTCAGAGTGGGAATATCACGTTAAACTACGATATGATCAAGACGCGGCACGAGGGCTTCTCGTACGCGAGCAGACGACCTCGGATACTTACTCTGGATATCTCGCTACTTGCGTACATTTTATTATAAAACTTTTTACGAGCATCGTATAAAAGTTCAAGACCATTCCGAGGTTCCCCATCGCTTTGGGCGCTCGGCTTCCCTTTTTCAGCGTCCGATTACTGGCCGTCGTCTGCCACGGACTCGAAACTTTAAAGATTCAACGAGCGCTTCTGAATCTTGCAATATTAACCCACCGACCGGTTCCCCTCAGCCCGCGGATTCTCCATTCCCATTGAAAATTAAACACGGCCAGGAATCGTAGCGCATACGCGGCGATACCGGGCGATCGTAACACTTCCATCTGATGGATTGAGAGATCGAGTGGTGCCTCTTCGCAAGGCTGTTCCTTCCAACCAATCAACGATGATCATCGGAATTAATGCGCAGTTTTTAGTGGATCACTACTGAGGGCTCGCTGCGTTATTGAGGTCTCGGGTTATTGGAGATTGCTTCCCGTGCATTATAAACATCGCGTTATCAAGATGTGTGCAACATGGCCCAGAACATGCTAGGGGAGATCGTGACTCGGGCGAGTGCTTCTCGATTGAACCTCGGTCTGGAACAGGACTGTGAAAACACTTTAAAATATTGACTACCGACGACTGGCGGACTTTAGACAGTAAAGTGTCGCAATCACCTATATAATCGAGTACAGAATTCGACACGTCCATAAAATAAATTCCGGAAAAAATCTCATGTCACAGTAGAATGGAGGCCGAAAAAAAGCGAATGTTTGCGAATTTTTTTTGGAAAAACGGAAGCACATATTTTCACAGAACTTTTTGCACTTTAAAGAGCAACATTTAAAGAAGATTGAACAATTTTTTCGTAAAAAAATATTTATGTTTATAATAAAGTTACAACCGATATCCAAGAAGGCTTTTTTAAAAAGTTGTTTTGAGGTGAGCACTGCAACTCGGAACCAGATTATCTAAAATCAAAAAACAAAAAAGATTTCGTTAGTATATTAATGTATCTTTCGACTGACGGAGGGGGAATTTTCGAAATATTAATTTAAAATAAAATGGCGGCTATTTAAAGTTTGAGGTCCTGATTTTCTTGCGAAAAACGGCAATTTTTCGTTAATAAAATCGAAAATATACATTAAAAAAAAAGGCGAACGATAGTCGATTGATTTTTATATAAAAAGTAAGCACACAAAATTATAGAAATATTGGTGCAGTTGAGATATCTTACTCACCGTTTTTAACAAGGCTTCTTGGATGTCGTTGTAGTTTTATTATAAACGTAAATATTTTTCTACAAAAAAATTACCAAATGTTCTTTAAATGTTGCTCTCTAAAGTGCAAAAAGTTCTGTGAAAATATGTGCTTCCGTTTTTCCAAAAAAAATTCGCAAACATTCGCTTTTTTTCGGCCTCCTGACTAGGTATAACCCCTTAAGGGGGTACAGGACTATTGGACACGTAAAATCGATGGTTTCTTTTGTGTTGGATTGCTTAGTTACCAAGTAATCATTATACCCGTAATTTTCATAGTTTATTGTGGACGCGTTTGCGAGTAATTACCAAAAAAAAAATTGTCGGAATGATTCAAATTTGTTGACTTTATTAAGCGCTGAAGATGGTCCTGCGTAGTGCGCAGATGTAGACGGTGTACGTAGTATCAGGTGAACCAATCATATGAAAGCAAAATGCTTTGGGGTGAGTAATTTCTACACTAAAATCTACGACATGGAATTTGACTGGCGAATTTAAACAAAAATTGTGAAAGTTACACACGAATCCATTTTTTCCCACACTTTTACGGAAAGAAATCGTCTTTAATCGTTTATAAACATTTTTATAAACATCCAATCTTGATGCGGAAATTTCATGTTGTAGAGAAAGGAGTTCTAGGCCTCCAGTTAAAACTTCAAGTGAAAATATTCATTCGTTCGGAAGTTATGATGTACACGGTGATGTACGGTGTTTAAAAATGTAATTTCGAGATAAACGGTTTCAAAGGTAAGTCCCCTACGTCAATACCGTTCTGCGAGGCCGTTACTCGGCGGCAGAGATGGGCATTATCTAGTTAACAAATTATTTAAATAACGATCGAATAAATGATACTTTATCTTTATTCGTTATTCGGGGCTCGAATAATCGAAGTTATCTTTATTCGAAGAGCAACGAATAAATAATTTTATTGCATGAGAATTTATTCGACGAATGAAGATAATTTTTTTATTCGATGGGAATTTATTCGACGAATGAAGATAATTTTTTTATTCCATGAAAATTTATTCGACGAATAACGATAGTTTTTTATTCGAAGGTTTTATTCGAATAAATGGGTCGAATAAATTTTTCATCCGTAGCATTTATCTTTTCGAAGCCTTCAAATAAAGCCACGAATAACTTTCGTCAGCGTCGAGCGTGTTTATTCGAGCCGCCGGTCCTTTGTGTTCGACGCTCGCCGCTCGGCCGGGCTCGACCCTCGGCGGCTCGAATAAACGGCGGATGAAAAATTTATTCGACGCATTTATTCGAATAAAACCTTCGAATGAAAAACTATCGTTATTCGTCGAATAAATTTTCATCGAATAAAAAAATTATCTTCATTCGTCGAATAAATTCTCATCCAATAAGAAATTATCTTTATTCGTCGAATAAATTCTCATGAAATAAAATTATTTATTCGGTGCTCTTCGAATAAAGATAACTTCGATTATCCCGAGCCTCGAATAACGAATAAAAATTATTTATCTTTCGTTCGTTATTTGTGATTTTTATTTAGATAAACTTTTGCCCAACTCTGCTCGGCGGTGCACTTAGTTACGTTCAATGCTATAATTTCCGCAATTATTCGAACTTCCTCATGAAACATTGTTGTAAATGTTCACAAAGGATCACACTTTCAGAATTAATAGTAATAAAAAATCGTTTTTTTTTTTAGATTTCAATAGTCCTGTACCCCCTTAAGGAGTCGTTCTACTTCGATCGGCCGAAAAGTGAAGCGATATTTAAAGCTTTTTTTCTCAATAAATACAAAATATAGTGGAATAAATCTTTTTGGAATTTATTAAGCTACTCTTACATTATACAAAAAAAATTTAAAAAGATTTTATGTAACTTGTTTCATATGCTTTTTTATAGCGCCAATGTGACACCTATAAAAAAGAGGTATGTTCGTGGCGTAGGTGATTTACCGGCTCGGGCTTATCTCACATAAAGAATTTGAAAAGATTTTTAATCCGTATGAGCCGTAGCTTATTGAACAATTTCTGTTGAGGACCAACAAAATGGCGCCAGTTTGAAAGAAAAAGTTCCCCAAAAGAGTGTTTCCTCGAACGTTGCCCGAGAGAAACCTCGGTTATTTTTCGACAAAAATTTCTACAAAGATCCTTCGATCGTAGAATTTGAAAGTAGAATGACCCCTTAATAAAAAATTAACTTCTAATACATAAAGGAACCTAATTTTCTCTCTACCCACCATTATTCCAATCTAATTAAAACCAATTCTAAATTACGAACCGACGACACCCCGGACAGGGTCCGAAGAACGAGCCGAGGAGAATAAAATATTTCGCGACATCCACCGTTCTGTCGATGGCCAAACGAGCCATAAACGGCACAGTGTCATTTTTCCTTCTCAACAAATACGTCCAAAGAAGACTTATTCTACTCGTTCGTTCTCTCCCGGCTCTCGCGGGACAATAAAAAGGCTGCAGCAACCGGCGGTGCATCAAGGATGAGGTTTCATTTAGTTGAGTTCTGAAGAAAGAAAGGGATCTCATTTCAAAGTACAAGCTCTTTACGCCTTTGGCTTTTCCGTTTTCGCGGCCGTAGGGGATCTTGCCAAGGATATGCATAATGCTTGGAAGACTTTTTTTTTTAGAAGAGCCCACGCTATAGGGCTATGGAAATATATAAGTAATTAAGGACTGATTAAGATTCCCGAGCCGCCGTGCGCTTGGCTATAGGGAGAAATCGTCGTCCGCCCGCGATGACGGACATTCTGAAAGCAATTTATTTTACGTATAATGAGGGCCATCGCGGCCGCGCCTGCCACGCGTAGGAAACAGCGGTGGCAATTATTGACGCCAATAAGCGCGCGGTAATCTCGCAAAGCGACGCGAATTCAACTTTAATTATCACGTAATTAATTATTACAAACACCAGCGCCGGCCTCGCGTTTCACTTCCTGCAACAGCGTCTCGTTAACCCCGTCGCCAAGTTTCCCGGGGCCGTTTTCCCGCGCAACTTAATTCCGCGAGGGCGATCATTTCTATCGGATCGGCAGGAAAATTTCATTTCCAACGGAACGAACGGTGGTGTAACTCCAGAATCTTAAATGGAATCGCTGATATATTTGTAGACCTTTCTGAAGCCTTTATTAATCTCGGCAACTTCTACCTCGGAAGTTGTAGCAAGATAAAGAAAGGCACGATTGACTCGCGCGACCACGAAGCTGGGGGAGTGGCAGGTCTAAGAAAATTGATTTTCAGCGGAGGAATATAATTTAGCGATTAGGTCGAATTTCTTGGGAATAAACTGAATCGAACTGGCTGTTACAACGCAGTTTCGAGTTCGTTATCTTTTCGTAAAAGGATCAGGATCGCGTGGGAAATAGGTAGGGGAGACCGGGTATGGTTGTCACACGGGTAGGTTGTCACAAGCGCTATAAGAAAGAAACTATAAACAATAGGAATGTACTAATAATCCATGGCGATGCGTAAACATATCGTCGCCTCCTCCCCCATCACACAAGTCGTTGTGGAGTCGCATGGAGACACGATGTAGGGTAAAAGACCCAATTACTGTCAGGTTAAGGATTGATTCTGACAGTATCGCATTGTTTTTGTATTTATTGATCACAGGCATAAGTTTATCTATTTATTTATTATTATTTAATATGTTTAGTTGAAGAAAAAAATTTGTATGACTCTTAAAATCTCTATTTTTATTAATAAATTTATTGATTTAAAAAATATATGACGGGAGCTAATACTGTCACCTGTGATATGTGTTCAATCGAATTACTGACATCCCAATTATTGTCAGTTTTAAATTCTAGTTCAGCAAGGAGTAAACGAGAATAAATATAGGAATTTTGTTATTTTAATAAAAGATGTCAAAGTACATTCTGTTATAAATATTAACAATAGTACTTACAAAACGTGTACGGTTACGTTGTCAAAAATTTCGAAATTGGACAAGGTTATGTCAATACGCGCACGCATGTGAAATGGTAGGAATGACAAGTGACAATAACAGCGTAACCAACTTAAAACTTTTTACCATCTTATCAAAATTAAAGAAGAAAAAATTAATTCCTGCCTTTCCTCGCATAAATTACAATTTTAAATGTATGTTAAAATTTTTTCGTGTATGAATTCACATGGTTTAAGGCTTATTTTAAGTAAAACAGCATAGGGCGACAGTAATTGGGTAGGTGACAGTAATTGGGTCTTTTACCCTATCATTCTTTCTTTTCGTGCGCTCGAAGTAAATTATCCCGTATTTTCTATCAAGTAAGTATAGGTTGTTCCTTAGTATTGACTATAACATTGTTGCATTATTATCGCAGTTAAGAATTTTTTCTAACTTATTGTAATGATTTTTTTTGCATTTTTTAAACTTTTTAATACATGAATAGAGAGGTGAAATTGTTTAACGGTTTGGGGCAAGTTGTCACAGAACATTTGGGGTTACGTATTTGCCGCATGTGACAGCTAATCCCGCTGTAACTTGCTGTACCTATCATGTGATATTATTTTCTTGTTTGTTTGGCAACAGTTCTCAATAATAATGCCGCAAACTTATAAGAAGAAGACGTCCAGAGGTGAGGTGTCGCAGAACATTTGGGGTTAGGTATTTGCCGCATGTGACAGCTAATCCCGCTGTAACGTGCTGTACCTATCATGTGATATTATTTTCTTGTTTGTTTGGCAACAGTTCTCAATAATAATGCCGCAAACTTATAAGAAGAAGGCGTCCAGAGGTGAGGTGTCCCAGGAATTAATATTAGTTTCTTAATTGAATCGACTTTTTATTCATAAACTTGGCTATCCAAATGTGTGACAATCAACCCCAGATTAGAGCTATTGTTTTTGCCCGGGTATCCGGGTACCCGGGTACTCGAGTACCTGGTGAGACCCCGGGTAGAAAAAAATTACTCGGGTACCCGGGTACCCGTAGGATACCCGACTACCCGGGTAGACAAAAATTACCCGTGTGTCCATGAGATACCCGAGTAACTGAAGTGTGATGAGATAGTTGAGAATTTCGATTTGACAGCATATTCCGTTCATTACTGAGGTCAGCCGAAAATGGTCGAAAGTCGAAAAACGATCGGCTGTCAAATCGAAATTCTCAACTATCTCATCACACTTCAGTTACTCGGGTATCTCATGGACACACGGGTAATTTTTGTCTACCCGGGTAGCCGGGTAATTTTTGTCTACTCGGGTACCCGGGTACCCGAGTAATTTTTTTCTACCCGGGGTCTCACCGGGTACTCGAGTACCCGGGCGGGCGGGTAGTAAGAGCTCTACCCCAGATACTGTGACAACCAACCCGGCCTCGGGGTATGTTGTCACAAAATAGTTCCGGCAAATAATGTGAATTATCTCCTAATCTGGTTGACAAAGTCCACAGAACCAATTTTTTTTTATAAAGTCGGACGTATGTAGTTTATATTAATCTAAGTTTGAATCAACTTCCCTGCAGCTATGACCCGTAAAAAAATCAAAATAGAAAAATGAGACAACCATACCCGGTCTCCCCTACTATTGTCCATTGGCTTTACTGTAATTCTGCAGAGAAGCTCCCCTTTGCGAGGGTCTCGAGAACTAAATAACAGAATGTGGCATACCTAATCCCGATGGTCTGTATTTAACGTCTCGCTGCGCAATTTGACGAAGAACGCGGCAAAGTGATAGCGAAGGAAAACGATTTCGGGATCTGGCCTCGCTCGCCCTATTATTCCAACGATAATTTAAGGGCAAGGGGTTGATGTATAGGTAGCGAGTTTATGCGGCGCCATTGTCTCGGGGCTGCTGTTATTTATGGGAAGGTTTCGCCTTCCAAAAACGGAAGGTGCGTGCTTCGCAAACCGTGATGCGAATAACAATCGCGCCCGGGTAGTAATTAAGGATTAGCGAGGTGATTAGCGAGCACCCCGTATTTAAATCCCACTGGGGAACGGATACGATGAGCGAATGCGCGCGCGTCCCTAACGATTCGTGGGTCAAACAACAAATTACGCCAGCTCGAGATCTGTGCGGGACTTCACCACGTGTCTGCTAATTGCGTGTTCTTGTACGAGTTCAGGCGGGCTGCGAAAAAATTTACATAATTAGAATAGAGCCACGTGTAAGGCGCAGCGTACTAGACTTGGACGGGCATCGGCGGGGCCGGAATAAAGGAAGGCTGCAGCCTCTAAGCCATCAGTTCTAAGCGATTAGCTCGCTCGAAGATACAAGATTTTGCAAAATTAAAGCGAAGAAAAGATGAACGTTTGAACGGAAAGTTCATTTTATAATATCTATCCGATGTTTGTCTTTTAATATTATTTCTCGTTTCGATTGAATGTTATTTAATTTTACGTACTTTCTACCCCGTAGAAAGTAAAATATAAAAGGATTTAACGAAAATTAAAACCGACTTCAAAAAAATAAAAATGCACTGAAAGGTAATAAAATTATTTAATAATTCTTTTCCCTTATTTAATCTACGACTCTCAATTTTTTTTAAGTCGGCGCCAGATTTACACAGTGCAAACAATGAGGCGTCGAAATAAAAACATTCAGAGTCGTAGATTGAATAAGGGAAAAATTATTTTTTCACTTTATAGTGCATTTTTATTTTTTTGAAGTCGGTTCTAATTTCTTTTGGTGGTGAAATTTCCAATTTCAAGATTATCACATGGCCGTATTATCGTGCCAAATCACATAGAGAATAATACAAGATTCCATTGGAGTAATTTGTAAATAAATATTTCGAAATATACATATATCCACTTTTTGTGTTTGTATGTCGGAGTTCCTTATTACAACACGCCATATACAGTACTATATTTCTACATAATAACAAATTTTACATGATAAGTATAATTAAAATAGAAAAGCAAGATATTCATACAACTTCTTTATTTTTCCACGAAACGCAATTATCGAAGTATGAATCCCGGATAACTTCATTGAAATTGAAATTTTATTTCCAAAGCTTGTGACACAGTTACATTGTCACAGTAGCTACTAACGTTGAATAATAAATTCATTTAAATATGTATACCTACTTAATGAATCACCAGACATTTCACGTTGCTATCAATTTTCACTGTAATCGTAATATCTTTAAATATTTATTGGTACCATTTTCACATGAAGCATGCAATTTACTAACATCGCCCGTTAATTACGACTGCGCAGCGCAAACGAATATATTTTTTATCGAAGTCGTTGTTTTTCGCTTGCCTATGTGAAAACATAAATATTCTGTTAATTAGGGGTACGATTGGGTATCGATATTCTAGTATGGAAATGCAAATTAAGCTGCTCTATACACGGTATTTAAACTCTCCTGTGCTAATACGTAAGCACGTTGCATTGATACTCAGGTCAAACAACTGATTATGCTGCATGCCGATATTGAAAATTTACAGAACAAACGTCGCAATTACTGCCTCTAATTACGCACTCGATCTGTAATGTTGTCACTAACAATAAGTGCAGTATCTGACAGTGATTAGTATTTTCGAAGCATACACCAATGAATGCGGACGTGGACACTATCCGATACAGTGCGAAATAGAGTGGATTGATTTATACAAGCCCGTGATTAATATCTACTACTGACAAATACAAAATTAATGAAGTCCCAAACTTCTCGTGTAATGCACCCAACATCCTGCTTGTATAAAACGAATAACACGATTCTCATTTACCAAAGTAAATTGGAATAATTTAATTGCAATTGTATTGGTATGCGAATTGAAGAATAACTTTTTCTTCTTCACATTCAGTAAATAATTGAAAAATTCCCGTTTTCAGTACAACACTTGTGTCGCCTTAACAGAAAATAACATTTTAACATTTATCACTGAATACTATCTACATTCCTAGAAAAATAAGAAAATTTGTTTTCTATAACAAGGAGTTAGTAATTCGACTAATTTAAGACGTCTTATTTTGCTAGTATCCTAATATTATACAGCTCCAGTTCACGATTTCAAATAAAAGCAAACATCGATTTTTTTAATTTCTCCTGCCGATGTGTGCACTATATTATCTTCTGTTAACCTAAGAAACAAATGAAGGGGCTCCGGGGACCGCGAGAAAAATAGTAACTTAGTAGGGAATTACAGTATGGATTTACTATTAAGGGGTTAGGCCACCTTGGACGGAGCGAATTTGCAGTCATTTTCGGCATTTTTTTTAGCAAGATAATGAAACGAACAGAAAATTTAATATGAAGCTTGTTATTATACAACTCTCACCGGAAAAATTCGTATTTTTTTTCTTACAAAATGGCGGCGGTAAAGCCGTGATACGCAAGTTCTTGAGGAGCGACGTTCTCCACGGTGTTCAATCTCACGGCTATACCGTTTGGCCTAGAACACAAAACCAAAGAGATTTACTTTCTGCATGCCTAAAACTAAGGAAGTACGTAGGGAAATCCAGCAACATTAATTTGTCTCGAAATGGTGACCATGGGGAGAAAAAGTGCATTTTTTTTTTATAAAAGTGTCAATTGCACAGAACATATTCAAGATATCGCAAAACCGCTACGTACTTCCATAGTTTTAGGCGTGCAGAAAATAAAGCTTTTTGGTTTTTTGTTCTAAGTCAAACGCTATAGCCGTGAGATTGAACACCGTGGAAAACGTCGCTCCACAAGATCTTGCGTATCACGGCTCTACCGCCGCTATTTTGTAAGAAAAAAAATTCGTTTTTTTTCCGGCGAGAGTTGTATAATAACAGGCTTCATATTAAATTTGCTGTTTATTTTATTATCTTCCTAAAAAAAATGCCGAAAATGACTGCAATTTTGCTCCGTCCAAGGTGGCCTAACCCCTTAAAGGGTAATGCCGCTCTAGCGCCCGGAAAAGCAGCCCGATTTTCAGAATTTTTTATGCGAGTATAGAGAATGGAATGCAAAATCTGTTTCAGGGCATTCATTGCACACACTTCGAAGTACGATCGCAATTTTTTTTAATCTGTTTAGCCCGCTAGAGTGGTATTGCCGCTTAAACAAAGGCCACTAACAAGGAGAGTATTTTAGGTGTCCGCCTCCGATCATTTTAATTTTTGGATATGTTATAGAGGACCGAAAAATAAGAAATACGTGTTTTTTTATTTTTCCCCGTTTTCATATTTGGGGGGTGAAAACTGCGTTCAAAGTTAGGGTTGAAAAATCATTTTTGTGGACTTTTTGAAAATCTGGTGAGTCAGTCATATTTCGCATTCAAAGACACAAAATTCGTCCATCGACACTATTCCCCTATCTCTAATAGTTCTCGAGATATTCCACAAAAATAAGTTTTTAACCCTAACTTTGAACGCAGTTTTCACCCCCCAAATATGAAAACGGGGAAAAATAAAAAAAACACGTATTTCTTATTTTTCGGTCCTCTATCCCAAATAGCACAAAGACATCTTATGTACGTCCGAAGAACGTCCGTTCCGGACGTACTGTACGTTCGGAGAATGTCCCGAGAAGGTCCATATATCCTCTGTACGTCCTCGTTAAGTTCTTTAAATGTCGTAGGAAGGTCCTATTTACAAAGTGGAACGTCCTGAGGACGTGCTGTGTCAACATTCTCAGAACGTTTTCCAAATGTCCGAAAGTAAAGTTAAACCCATCAAAAAGAATCCCAATTAAAAACATTGTCGTAAATTAATTAATAGCTTTACAAAATTAATATACAAAATTGCGCCTATTATAACAATGGCTACTTATACAAAAAAATGTATTAAATAATATTAAGCAGATATATTTTTATTCAAATAAATATTTTAATACGAATAAATATTTTATTTTATTCAAAATACTTGGCGCTGCTCACCGAATTGGTGTTGCTAAACTGAATACATATGTATAAATTGCATTAATCTTTTTCTTTCTTTCTTTCTTGTGCGTGCGTTCGTGAATGTGTGTATGTGTGCGTGTGCATATGCTACGTATGATATTACAGTTAAATATATATATGTAGAATAAATCTGACTGCATTTGTAATATGTATATATTTATGTATTTTAGATTGTAAGGGAGTTATTGTAAATTATTAATTAATACTAAGACAATTGATATTTTTTCGGTTTCGCAGCGCCAAGTATTTTGAATAAAATAAAATATTTATTCGTATTAAAATATTTATTTGAATAAAAATATATCTGCTTAATATTATTTAATACATTTTTTTGTATAAGTAGCCATTGTTATAATAGGCGCAATTTTGTATATTAATTTTGTAAAGCTATTAATTAATTTACGACAATGTTTTTAATTGGGATTCTTTTTGATGGGTTAATTAAAATGTCCGCGATATGAGTAATGGAATGTATGCACACAGCATTTTAGCTGTGTCTATGTAGTTGTGTCATCTTAAGGGCAGTTGGAAAGCACCTTTATGTACTTGCAGCTCATTTTGATTTCACATATTTTTTTATATTGTATATTTTCTTCTATTTTTGGGGGGATTTATATTATTATCTTTTATTTTTTGTGATATTATATATTTTCTTCTATTTTTTGTGATTTATATTATCTTTTATTTTTTGTGATTTTTTTACTTTTTGAAAGTGTTTTATGGGTATCTCACTTCTTTTTACAAAGATAATTCATATTTTCTTCTATTTTTTTGTGATTTACATTGTTATCTTTTTTGTGATTTTTTTACTTTTTGAAAGTTTTTTATGGGGATCTCACTTCTTTTTACAAAGATAATTCATGTACTTGGCGTGATTTTTTTACTTTTTGAAATTTGAAATGTCAGGAGCTTTTACACTAAATAGGAGACTGAATTATTGTCTCAATTAACAAGGTAAGTCGCCAAAATTTTTTTAATAGATTTCTTATGTAGAGTCGCAGACTTGGAAGTTGTCCGGAGAAGGTTCGACAGAGAAGCATCTTCTTTCGCATAAGTTTCTGGAAATTTGTACCATGCATGTACAAAATATATATTATAACAAATTGCATTGCATTTAAATTGACAGATATTTTTATTATACCAGCAAATTATTTTTAATTTAGAGTTTTTATGTAAAGCTTATAGAAATGAAGGGGACGCACAGGACTTAGATAAAAATGAAGGGGACGCACAGGCTTGGATAGAACTGAAGGGAACGCACAGGACTTGGATAAAAATGAAGGGGGCGCACAGGCTTGGAGGTTGTCCGGAGACGATTAGATAGATAGACAGAGCATCTTGTTTCGCACAAGTTTCTGGAAATTTGTCAAATAAGGTAAATCTACAAAATTTGTCAAACGACGTAGCATTAAGAATTATTAAGAAAATAGATTATGGTGGACTGCTTGCAATGTAGAGAAAGTCACATTAGTGAAGAAAGTACGCTGAAAACACATCTCCCTTGATGCTTTTCAATCTTTTGTGAAAGACATTTGTAAAACTCTAATTAATCATACGCTCTCACCTCCTTTAGACACATTATGCAGTCTCTACAATTACTATAGCAAAAGGCCACTCTATTTCTATATTTCTGTATATAAATTCTACGTTAAGTCGTATAATTAAAAAAAATGTGGCTTTCATATATTTACAGATAATCGAAGCAGAAGGTGATGCACTGTGATCTACGCCAGACTATGTACGCACAAATTTGAAAAGCATCAAGGGAGATGTGTTTTTAGCGTACTTTGTTGACTAATGTGACTGACTCTACATTGCAAGCAGTACGCCATAATATTCTTAATCTTAATTCTTAATGCTACGCTAATTTGACAAATTTTGTAGATTTACCTTATTTGACAAATTTCCAGAAACTTGTGCGAAACAAGATGCTCTATCTAATCTTCTCCGGACAACCTCCAAGCCTGTGCATTCTCTTCATTTCTATCCATCCAAGCCTGTGCGTCCCCTTCAATTCTACTATCCAAGCCTGTGCGTCCCCTTCATTTTTATCGAAGTCCTGTGCGTCCCCTTCGTTTCTATAATATAATAAGCTTTACATAAAAACTCTAAATTGCTGGTATATACAAAAATACAAGTATCTGGCAATTTAAATGCAATGCAATTTTTTACTACAATATATTATTTTGTACATGCATGGTACAAATTTCCAGAAACTTATGCGAAAGAAGATACTTCTTTGTCGAACCTTCTCCGGACAACTTCCAAGTCTGCGACTCTACATAAGAAATCTATTAAAAAAATTTTGGCGACTTACCTTGTTAATTGAGACAATAATTCAGTCTCCTATTTAGTGTAAAAGCTCCTGACATTTCAAATTTGGACCACTTACATTATTTGACACTTGGCAGGTTATGACGTTTGACACTTGGTAGGTTATAAACATGGCGGACGCCGATCATACATACACTAGTTTCTTTTGGCTGAAGGTGTGCGTGTAACGCGTATATACGTATTATGTTGACGAAAATTTGGCTTGAAGAATCAGAATCAGAAGAAAAATCTTACCGTTTCTGACTGATCCATGAGACGATATTATGATATCTCTGTTATGCGTGGACAGATTTTATTGAAATTTGGTCTTATTCGAAAGCTTATATGCGGTTTACATAAGAAAAATGCCTTTAAATTTAGAAAATATCGCAGAGGTGATGAGATATTAATGAAATAAGTTTCAGGTTAGGTTGGAATAGCCCGGCGACGAGTAAATGATAAGCGGTAGCGACAGTCGACATATACAGGGTGTCTTTCCTGTACTTGGCGTCGAGACGCTACCGCGTCTCTAGATACGTCCAAAAGGCGTCTTAAAGACGTTTTGCAGATGGTTTAAAAGCGCCTTAAAGACGTCTTCATCAAGTCTGGGTTAGGACATTAAGAAAAAAAATTTGGCGGTGCCGGGAATCGAACCCAGGACTCCCAGATTACGAAGCAACTGCTTTTCGCAACTACTCAAGACACTTCCTTGCAAATAATTTCAATTTCCAGGTATATAAATATTATTAATAGTTTACAAAAATTGTGCATTGACGCGAAATATTCTACAGAACATCATCATTCGACCTCTAGACTCATTGCTTAAAATTTCACATTCGTCTCAAGACAGATGTTTTAACGACGACTTAAGACAGAAGTCTTGAAGGCGTCGTATGCTATCTGGGAACATTTCTGCGTCTTCATTGCACAAAAAAATAGCGCAAAGGCGAGGTTCAGTCGTAAGACTGTTTTGCAACCGAACCTGAATCATCTGCAAAACCTACAAGACGGTTGTTCTTCGAACATCTGAAATTTAGGTCTTCTAAAGATTCACAAGACTTACGAGACGAATGTTCTCGGAACACGTGACTTACAAGATTGTTTGATGTTTCTAGAACAACCGAAATTTAAGTCCTAAGAACGTGCGTAGGACTTAAGAAACGGACGTTCCTAGAACATCCGAAATTTAAGTCCTAAGAACGTGCGTAGGACTTAAGAAACGGACGTTCCTGGAACATCCGAAATTTAAGTCCTAAGAACGTGCGTAGGACTTAAGAAACGGACGTTCCTAGAACATCCGAAATTTAAGTCCTAAGAACGTCCATAGGACTTAAGAAACGGACGTTCCTAGGACCTCCGAAATTTAAGTCCTAAGAACGTCCGTAGGACTTAAGAAACGGACGTTCCTAGAACAACCGAAATTTAAGTCCTAAGAACGTGCGTAGGACTTAAGAAACGGACGTTCCTGGAACATCCGAAATTTAAGTCCTAAGAACGTGCGTAGGACTTAAGAAACGGACGTTCCTAGAACATCCGAAATTTAAGTCCTAAGAACGTGCGTAGGACTTAAGAAACGGACGTTCCTAGAACATCCGAAATTAAAATCCTAAGAACATCCTATGTATGTTCAAAATGGACGTAGGACGTTCGGATATAAACTGGACATGAAAAGGACGTCCTTGGGATGTGCGGTGCTATCTGGGATAACATATCCAAAAATCAAAATGATCGGAGGCGGACACCTAAAATACTCTCCTTGCAAGAATACAAACTAAACTGGTCCCTGCAAAACATTTCCATTCCCAGATCATCGCTTCCTGACACACAGGAACAAAAGCATCAGCCACCGCACTACACAGGTATACCTAATTACACGAAAATAACTATCAGCTTGCAACCTAGACACCACGAATATTCCAAAAACTTGGCCACTGCCTCCCACGAATTCTATCAACCACTAAAGCCCGAGCCCACGAACGCGACGATCTGTACGGTTGCTCGTTGAGTCAATTAAAAATTAATTGCACGCGCGGGTGCAAAAGCTGTCCGCGCGTTATCTCGTAAATAACTAGCCAGCTGCGCATCTTGCCGATAACAGAAAAAAAACAAAAGAACGGTTAATTAACGATGAAACAGCGACGTTAGCCCGCGCTAGCTGATGCCACTCACGTGCATCGCGCGCTGATCTCGCAAATCCGCGGACCGGACGTTTAACCTGCGACAGATTTCCATCCCCCTTAAGCCGAAACGTCGGGGGTGACGGGGGAAAGTTTTCAGGCCTTCGGCGATAGCTGAACCAGAAGCTGGCGGTGTCCTCCTATCGCGAGCGCGCGCAAACATCACCACGGGGCGTTGCCATTGCATATTCATTTCGATACGGGGCTGGCAAATAAGAGCAGGGCGCGGCATGCTCAGGTGACGCGTGCGGAACACCGCAGGTGTACAAATTGAAACGAATCACGGGCAAATTACAGAGGCGAGAGAAGCGAGAAGTGAGTGGGCGGCGCGGGGCTTCCGCACGTAAATTTGTTCAGAGTGACGTTTTTGCGCGGCGAGCGTCGCGTTGTCCGAAGATAGGCGATGGCTGTTCCCGCGCGAGATTGGCCGGCAGCAACACCGGACGGCAAAGGAGCAAGGGGAAATCCGGGATAACGGGGTGAAGGAAAGCAAAAAGCACGGAAAACCCCTGGAAAATTGAGGGTGCTGATTAAAGTGTTGCCGAATTTCACGTGGCAGAGAGCTCGCAATCGAATCGGAGAGTTGCGAGGGAGTTCTGGCGAAATGGTCGCGGGGCGTTTTTGAGCTTCGATGCTGCCGAAGGGTTGCTAATCTAAATTCGCACCGGTGCATATGAATTAAACGCAGTTACAGAGTGATACGTTAAATGGTAAATATGGAAGCTACCCGAAGTGCTCTAGTCTGTAAATATTTATAAACTGTGCACCGCGAGTGCGAGTTACCGAACAGAATATGAGCACTAGGGTGGTTACAAGGCATAGGGGGAAATTTTTTTTTCGTCGTATCTTCGACGGGAACCCCTAAAAAGTTGCCAATGGGTAAAAAAATGAGATTCTGAAAGTTACAGCTCGATCGGATAACGTTAAGACCTGCCTCATCAGCCCTAAAGTATTAAAAAACAGCTATTTTTCTAAAAAAATTGGAGTTCTTCCGCTATAACATTAGAACGGTTTATCCTAGGAACTTGTTTTTTTTTAGTTTTGTAGAGCATGTTCCTGGCTACAATTTTTATTAGTACAACTTGCTTGACAAACGTACAGATCGGAAGATATTTGGTTTTTTCGAGGACTGGACCCGGAAAATCGACTTTTTCAAGAATCTGTAAAAATTCGCTTAAGTTGGTAATTTTTTTTTTAATATGTTTCTACTATTTTTTAGTTATATAGCATCAAAGAGTTCAAGTAAGATACTTTTAAAAAATAGATTTTCAACCACGTAGAGTACGCCCCTTTTGTCTTTGAAGGAGCAAAAACTGTCTGTCTTCTTCATTTGTATTCTTCAGCGCGTCTTGGTGTGCAATATCAAACAGGTCATCAAGGCTTGACTTAAAAGCTTCTACTTTTATACTTTGAGCTACGCTTACACATCTAGTTGCATTTTTTTGCAGTTTTCTCCACTCCTCGTGAAGTTTTTCAAGCTTCGCAATACAATCTTTCAAATGTTTGGTTTGTATCTTAGCTTTCTCCCAAAAAAGTATGACTTCCTGGATTGTGAGTCTTGCAGCATCTCTGGTTTCTAGTTTCACTTGACGTTTATTGTAAAACAAACTGCGTAAAACTTGTCTATTGGATGGCAACTTACTGCCAGTAATTTGATGGGACATATATCCAATTAGAAAAATCTTGTCTTTCTGCCTGGAACTTACACCACTTGTAGCTGTAGAGGACGAAGTCGATGGTTCTGAATCCATTATTATTTACAGCTTTGGAAAACAAGAAATGGAATCTAGTCACACACACACACGAAATATTTATCTCTCCTCTCGGGGTCGTCAGGCCTCATTAACTCCGTGGTACGCGGTGCCAGTGGCTTTATCACTCGCTGGGTGATTACAAAATAAATGATTGTCTGTTTCACCGCACACAACTCGCTGATTAACAAATCACCCGATTATACAGAAGAAGGTAAACGGTTCACGCTAAACTTCATGACACGGTACCTCAGAGGGCTTGTTCAAGAGTGAGAAGCCGTGTCACCTTCGAAGAGCTATTTATACAGCCTTCGCAGGGGATCCCATCCCTAAAGCACGGCGTGAAAATGAATGGACAGCGGAAGATATTCACTTCCGCACGCCAAAAAATACTGACCTGGGCGAGTCTGGCTGCCGGATGGGTAACGCGACCATAGCCTGACTCTTCCAGGCCCATGGGGAAAACCCGATAGTACCTGCGCCTAACGGATAACACTACCTAAAACATGGAGGCATGCTAGCGACGAAGCCGCTACACGCCAAATTAATTATAAATGATTGATTTGAATCGTGGCGAAAAGTAAACTCGTTGGGCTGACGGTTGACCAGACGAAGTGTATGAGGTCTATGTCATGAACGTTTGACTAGACCAGGTGATGTTGTCTGAACGATGAATGTATCAAAAGACCACCCTTGCTTGAAGAGCGCTGATTGAATTCTGATCTTTGTCCACCTCTTTGACGTCGAAGGTAGACAAGACATCAGAATTGTGGGGGGTGCCAAAATTGTTGATTAGCTAGCTTCTCCTCGAAGGGGAGGAACCTTTCCTCTGCGATTTCGGCAGTGGAGGAGGAACCCTCTCCTTCTTGGTGATGTCAGCGGAGAAGAACCGGACATCTGGCTACCAAACGTAAGATCCACCAAAGCGTCTTGCCGGGGTCGTGGTTTATAACGGTATTGTCCCGCGAGTCAGCGGTAGAGGACGGTACATATCGGTCCCAAGTCACCGGGTAGCAGGTACCACCCGCTGACAGAGCAATCAACGGATTATTACGGAGCGAAGGTCGAAATCCAAGAAAAAAAACGGCACTGTGTCGAATGCCCCCTATTCGATATATGGCACAAATATTTTCCAGTGAACGCTTCGGAAATAAGCACTGCCCGATCGTAAACGAATAAAAATGAATTTCGCTTCGAAAACTTTGAAATTGCCGACTGTAAACGAAAATGACGTTTCGCTTCGTTTCGAGCCCGCTTTTGTCCCGTAAGATGGAATAAGAAATATAATATTTAAAAAAATATACATTTAAAAACTTATACTGAAACATTACTTTGATGTGTTTGAATGCAAAGAATTCAACAAGCAACAAAAGTATGGGTAAAAAGTAATTTTATCACGTTTATAGCGAATTTTTACAGATTCTTGAAAAAGTCGATTTTCCGGGTCTAGTCCTCGAAAAAACCAAATATCTTCCGATCTGTACGTTTGTCAAGCAAGTTGTACTAATAAAAATTGTAGCCAGGAACATGCTCTACAAAACTAAAAAAAAACAAGTTCCTAGGATAAACCGTTCTAATGTTATAGCGGAAAAACTCCCATTTTTTTTAGAAAAATAGCTGTTTTTTAATACTTTAGGGCTGATGAGGCAGGTCTTAACGTTATCCGATCGAGCTGTAAGTTTCAGAATCTCATTTTTTTACCCATTGGCAACTTTTTAGGGGTTCCCGTCGAAGAAATTCGGACATCGATTTCTTGTAACCACCCTAATGAGCACGAGCAGCAGACCCCTTTGATTTTCGATTTGTTAAGGGGCTGTTCCGGTGTAAATCCCATAAAAGTAGGTGATTCTTTAGGAATTAATTAAAGGGAAACTACTACATATAATTTAATGGGACTTTTTGCATTGTATAAAGGATGTCTTAGACTATAGAAATGCATTTTTCGTTTTATAATTAATCATTGCGGATGGCTTTGGGGTGTCGTGAAAGTCGAGGCGTCAAAAAATTCATCCAAAACGGTGGAACCTGGGGCATCTAAACCATTAGTCCGAAATTAAAAACAATGCCGGATTATTAAAGGGCGCGAAGCTCCCTCGTCGACTGAGCAGTAAAAATGACAAAAAATGACATTTTCTGGGAGAATAACGACACTTGAAGTTTGAAATCCCTTTTCCGTATATTTTTCGTCCTTTCAACGGCTTTAAAAATTACAAATTTTCATTTTTTTTTTAAATTTTACTGGTTTCTCCGCGAGCCAGAAGTATATTCTTTAAAATAAAAGAAGCTTCAGTCGAATCGGATAATAACTTTTCGAGATACAGGTTCCACCGATTTTAAGAACGCTGTTTCGAGAAAAACGCGTTTAAAGTTTTTATAACTTCGGGAATTTTGCCGATTTCAAAAAATTCTTTTAAACACGCATTCTTAAAGGTTGAACATTCGAAAAATTAAATAAAAAGAAAAATTCATATTTAGACCGCAACCTCTCCTTAATATACCAGCAGTCTCACTTATTAACTGAGTTATTTTCGATAAGAGTTGCCATTAATTAATTAATTGTATTTAATAATCGTCTCGTAATATTCTTGTGTGAATGTAATTAAGGTAAAGGCACCAGTAGTTGACCAGTTAAGAGAAATCCTTCACGTAAACAATAGTAACTAATTGCTCTGTCATTAAATAGTGGCAGTCGCTGCCTGAAGATACTCTTTAAGCTTTCCAAATTATGTAATGTGAACGATTTTTTAAAAAAGGTATGCTACAAAAATTTTGAAACCATTTTTCAAAGTTCAGTAACTGCTTCAGAAGTTGACCATCCTTGAAAATGAAAATACTAGTAGTTGACCCTATGTTGGTCAGTAATTGACCACCTATACTAGAAAGAGAATTAAGGCAATGATGTAGGTAATCGTCTTAGCATCGTTTATTGTGAATAATTTAGAACAAGTTAGAACTAAAAAGGAATGTGAAATTAAAAGATTTCAATTCCATAAGGAGTCCAATTCAGGAACAGATTAGACAATTCGAGTTTTGCTCACTTTCGAAGGTTCAAACAAATGATTGCAAAATTAGATGTTTTGCTACATATAGAATCGTGTTCTGCGGGGAAAGTAACTAAACAAATATGTATGTGTCTCCGAAATTTTTTTATTTATTCTAAAACTTTTTTACAATATAATTTGTTAAACAAATTGTTTAAATAAATTAATTTTATAAATCCTATGTCGAATTCGGGATCAGCGACCTCAAAAACCACTAACGATATATACAACTTTCTCGTGCATTTACCCAGTTTCTTGTGCGCCATACCTGTCAACTTCTAGAAACAATTAGAATGACAAGAGTCATTACTTGACCACCCCGCAAACTATGTGTTTCTGAGGTTAGTATAACAAAAACGGTGCATTTATCAAATATAGAACACTATGAGAGATTTAACAAGTGAAGAGTTCAGTCATAAAGAGTTAATAACCTACGAATTTTTTTACCCGAACCATACACCTGTTCTTAACAAAATCATTAAGGAAATAACGAAATGGGAACACACTACTCACCTTGATGTAAATAAACATTCGCCAATATTATTCATAATGCACTTCGCACTTGAGTGTTTTAGATTTCAGTCGGTAGATGTCTTGCCACGTCAACTGCACTCTTTTCAAAAGATCGTCACTTCTAAAAACCTTATTTTTCACGTTTTTCTGAAAAGCGGTCAACTACTGATACATGGTCAACTACTGGTGCCTTTACCTTACTAAAGTTTCGTGGCAAATCAGCTCGTCTATCCCAACCAGGGACTTAATATCGGTATAATGCTCATACCGGTATTTCGCCAATACAGCTATACCGAAACCGATATCATACCGAAAAAGATAAATACCGAAACCGATATCATACCGAAAAAGATAAATACCGAAAACAATCGGTTTTCGGAATTACCGGTAACCGAAATAAATACCGGTATTTTTTCGGTATTCTTCTCGGTGAACACCGAAACCTACCATGTTACTGAAAAGAATACCGAAAAAATACCGGTATTTATTTCGGTTACCGGTAACCTTTTGTTTTCGGTATTTATCTATTTCGGTATGATATCGGTTTCGGTATAGCGAAATACCGGTATGAGCGTTATACCGGTATTGAGTCTCAGACGAAAATACAACCGAAAAATACCGGTATAATACCGGTATTTTACGTACCGGTAGGAGTCCCTGATCCCAACACAGAGGAATTTTGAAATGACGAGTTACTAGGCTCCCTAGTTGGCCAGCTAATCTACAAAGCAACAATTTCAACTGATACGAGACTAAAATCACGAGAAACAATGCCTCGTAGGGTAGACCGGGGGCGGTAGTAACAGGGGGGCGAATGTAACACGCTAAATATCTCAAAACATATAATAGATATTAACGCAAATTTTGGATATATGATGAAGAATGACATTTGGAATATACACATCCATGCCCTAAGAGTACAGATACGCAATAGACATGGATAGTGAAGAAAATAACTTTTCGCTGCCCTAAAGTAACTTTTCCTTACTGACTTAAAATTGTAATATAAACACTCCCTTTGCAAGTATGTGCTTGTTCGATTTTTTAATCTGTAATTCGACCTTTTTTAAACTAATATTGATCGTTACTTGGCACTTTTAAGCGTCTCGTTAGTCAAAATTTATAATTTAAGTTCAAAAGCATGGTCGGGGACGATTGTAACATCCGCAGTCGGGGTCGGTTTTACCGCAACAGAACCGAATAGGGACAAAGAAGGCGAATAATATTGTCTTATTTGCATGAAATCATATAGCATAGCACAAGCAAACCAAATGAAAAATGGGTGCAATATACTGAATGTAAGGATTGATCTGATGAAGAATGCACCAGCCAAAATGTCTTTTATTTATGCCACAATTGCGACACCACGTAATTTGTTATAGATTTTACTTTTTTAATTTATTATTATAATTTAAATAAAAAAATATTTTAATTTTATAAAGTTATATTTGTGCTACTATCGACTCCATGCAGTGTTACAACCGACCCAGGGTCAGGGACGGTTGTAACACTTTCTCCGCTTCTCATTTTTTATTAATAACCGGAATATTACTTGACATACAGCGAAACTGTTGTGGCTCAAATAATGTCAGGTAAATAAGTAACATTTTCGTAAAAAAACTTTTGTTGTAACTGTAATAGTTTTTGCGTAATCGTATTCCAAAGTCAAAGTGTTACTACTGCCCCCGGTCTACCCTACTCTAGTCGCAAATATTCTACAAAAAGGGACATTTCAATTCGACCAGCTCGGTGTGCACAAATCAGGCTCTCGTGTGGATAAAACTTTTCTGCGATCTCGGATAATCTTATGCATGTATATTACAGGGGAGAAGTTGGAGGTATGCAGTGGCGCGTCTAGGAAAGAAGTAAACCGCATAATTCCCAACGGGGATGTTTAAAAGTCGACGCCAATGCCGAAACTTTTGCTGTCCCCCGCGCGATTTTCCTTTTTTCGCGAACGTAATCCCGAGGGCGGCTAACGTTAATGCTGACGTTGCCAAGTTTACACAGAAAGTTTCTAAAGCACTTGTCCATTTAAGTTATCATAGGATAAGTGCTTGCCGCTTAACTCGCCTGCAAGAAGAGGAGCATCATTCGTGTTTGGGGAAAAAAGATCGCTGCCTACTCGTCTGGAGCTTGCGACGCTTTATCTAGCACGCCAAATTTGACATTCCTATATTGTTGCGCGTAGCAATGCCTTCTTGGCGCGCTGCATACATACGGAATTAAAAGCAAATAGAATCCGGAAGCTGGTATCGAATTAAGAGTAATTGAAATTGACACCTGTCATAGGCAGCACGTGTCAAGTTGTACGAGCGAAAGTTTAAGTTAAAAAATTGCTTATTTATCTGTTTTACTGAAAGTAATATTATTTTATTATTATTATTATTATTATTATCCACGGGGAACCCTTTAGAATATTATGCCGAAGGCAAAATAGAAATTGTAGGATCTACTGCGATCTTAGCTTCTCTTTATTTGAAATTGAGGGAGTCGGTGGAAAACAGGCGCATGCCACGTATGCGTAAATTTTCGGTTCTTTTAAGAAAAATATTAAGAAATAGTGGTAAACAATATGTATACACGGCGAAATGAGAAAAAAAAAAATTAATTTCTCAGTTAAAATTTGATTATAGTTGTCATTTACCATCTAATTCAAGCGCCATTTAAAGTAACTACAATTTCTAACTAACGCATTCCTCTAAAATCATAAAACGGTGGCATGTGCCTGTTGTCCACTGGGCTTCTAAATTAATTAAGTTAGAATATACTACTTAAAGTGTATGTTGTTGAATGTCACGTTCTTGTGTCATTATATTTAAGTACCTAGGGTAATTGTACTCGTAGTTACAGTGTACCAATAGTTGACACTTTTATTTTCAGTAACGAATAATAAGCTTTCTATTAAAAAAATGTTTTTCAAAAAGTATTAATCAAAAACATTTTTATAATAGAAAGCTTATTATTCGTGACTGAAAATAAAAGTGTCAACTATTGGTACACTGTCAAATACGAGTGCAGTTACCCTATATAAAAAATACATGCAGAATATTATAAAACTAAATGAACTACTCGAGTGAATTCTCATAGATTCTTTTATTAGGATTTCTATTTTGTTAATAGAAGTAACAAACTTGTTATTTCGTAGGACTCGATTTTAGGATCCATTCTACTTTGTCGTTCGAACAAGAGACCTATTTTCATGATTTTTTTTTTAAAGACAATTGTACGGATTTTAATGGGTTTTTTGTTAAATATTTATTACTCCTTGCTGTATAGAATCGCATTTTTCATATTACAAATGTGTGGATTTAAATCGTAATATTTGTGCCTAAGCCAGAACACTGTGACTTAAATCCACGAATTTGCAATTATATTTTGGAAATATGAAAATGCAATTCTATACAGCAAGGAGTAATAAATATTTAACACCAAAAAATATTAAAATCCGTACAATAGTCTTTAAAAAAAAATCATGAAAATAGTGCTCTTGTTCGAACGACAAAATAAAATGGACCCTTAATATAATATCGATTTAACGAAACGTTCCCCTGGAACATCATTGCCTGTTCTTCCGGATGGAAGGAAGTACTAGGCAAAAGGAACGAAAACAAGTTTGGCACACAACGTGTTAATCCAGCGACTGCCAGAAAAGTCATAACGTTTTATTTTTCAGGGGTTCGTGGACTTAGCAATGTATCCATCGATATTCCATTGGCCGTAGCAGCTGGCACCACCGTCAATATGAGCTGCAGATACGATCTACAATCAGACACCTTGTACACGGTGAAATGGTACAAGGGTTCTGAATTTTTTCGATACGTCCCGAAAGAGATGCCGCCGATTGCTGTTTTCGGAGAATTGGGTGCCAAAGTTGTCGTAAGTACCCGTTTCCAGCAGTTTCAATCTTTAAATGTAGGGTAGATGTCCTAAATACTGCCACCTTAAGATTATAACCGAACTTCATTTAATCATTTCGCGTGTTGTGTAACTTAAAAATTGTTTCAATTTGAAACATAATATTATTTAACATCTCTTTCATTAAAAAAAAAATAGTTTTATGAATTAAATCAGAAGAATGTATTAATAATTCATTAAAATTCGCGAGCGATCCTTGTGTACCTATAACTGTCACCTCAAAAATCATCTTGTCCTAGGTACATATGAGTACATATATTTTTTTATTTTAATGTAAATCAGAATCTCCATTTAATAATAACTATTTTTTGTACCTTTCTTTTTATACGTTACGCTTTTATTACATATAATAAATCAAGTGGCAGTAATTGGGACACTGGCAGTAATTGGGACATCTACCCTATACGGAAACGTAAATTTCACGAGTAAAATAATCTTTACCATTTTTTTTTTTAACGCTTTCAAATTTCTTAATCGAATTTCCTCGCAGCACAATCTTTTATTTCATTTATGCTGCATCGCCTTCCTCTTCCTTTATGCTTCCGTCCACTTTTCATTTCACAAGGCCCTCGCCTTTCCGCCGAATGGCCCCACTGTTTAATTAATTAATCCGAGTTACAAAAAGGGGTAGTTACGAAGTAACAAAGATTGCGTGAAAGTAATCCGCTGGACGTCTCTCAGTGAATTGTAACCGGGTTTATATTTCGAGCTAGAAATATCCTCAGACATTTCGTAGTTATTAAAAGTTGGAAGGCGACCCTTTGCGAATCACGTTTTACATTCGCACCTGACGTGCAATCGTCGAGAACCAGGGGACCCGGAACTGAGTCGCCGGGATTACATTTCCTTCAAGTTTCTTCAAACGCGCAAGTTTGTTAGCGTGTATCATTTCTGTTCTACTTTATTATATAACTGCACCTGATAAATTATGCGCTGACGTATGCACCGTACCTTTTGTAGTTAACGACGTCCACCGTAATTTGCCGTCTTTTTTTACCCCTCGGATATTCATATGTATTCCAATTCGGAACTTTATTTACAGTAAATTATTCTTACGGTTCAATTCAAATTTTCGTAATATTGAATTTACTGTAGGTCTCCTTTGCATAAAGAATGGTTTCACTGGTACATATTATATAGATTTCCTCGTTTTTTGTATTACTACTACATCTGCAAAATAAAATTTTAGAGAAACAAATTTTTTAAAGAATTAATATTTCGTAAAAAATTTATTGAGCATTGCGCGTCTCTCATTGGTGTAATACTGTATTGCTAATGTAAGAGATATGGCGAATACTTGTTTCTGGTACTAATTGTAAATACAAAATTTATATAGTATTGGTTAACACAAAGAAAATCAGAAAATACACTCCTGTCTATTTCACTGTTCTTATTTCTTTATTTCACACTTGATTTACAGCTTGATCATCGCTCTCCCATTGCTATTTGCTGCATTCGATCTACAAGATGTATGAGTTTAAAGAAAATATTGAAAATATAATTCGGTTTGAGAAACAAACAGTGTGAGAAAGCTGTGTAAGCTAGAATGCCATTGCTCCAAGTGCTTGCTAGGGCATTGCCACCTAAAAGTACTCTTACCATTAGAACCCCAAATTTTAGTCCAGGATAAAGAAAAATAGTCAATGGCGTTAAGTTTTATTATTCGAAATAAATAAAGCAAAAGGTATTCCTTATTTCTTAAATTCACTGCAACTAAGTTGTTAAAATTCTAATCAGTCCATTGGACATTTTCACGTCCCCAAATTCATTTTTCACTAAATATAAATGAAGCTTATTTTGTTCCGTATTTTTTTATCTACGTTAAATAAAATATATGTTCCATTTAAAAAAACAAAGAACTGAAGTGACCTTAAAATCTTGAAGGATTTTAAATTTTTTAAAATTTTGAAGGAATACTTCCTTCACCAAGCCTTATCAAAGTCGTCACCGAAGCAACAGAAGTACTTGTGATCCCAATTTAAATTTTTTAAATAACAGAAACTGTGTAGAAGCTGACAAGTAATAATAATCAACGAATGCTTATTAAACTTAAAACGCACGAGCGTACGCTTTTCGATCGAAGCCGACCTAGATCGAGAGGGAACAACCAGTGCAGAATCAATATTCTCAGAGAAACCGGGGAAAAACAGATCACACTCTGACATGTGAATTCGGTCGGCAGTCAATGGCACGTTAAAATTTCCGTTCGCTGTACGCATTCTAATTTGCTAAAAGCGTGCGCAAACATCGCTGACCAAGCAAAATGTGCCGCTGCTTCAACTGGATGACCCGGAAGAAATCCTGATTAATCAGGCGATACTTGTCGTCCGCGTTGTCCACCTGAATGTTCCTATTGCTTCTGCAAATTATTCCGCGCCTAAAAATGAAGCTGGGAATGTATAATAATTAAAACAACATCGTAATATTGTCGCAACAGTCACGCCAACCCCTACTTTCACACTACTTTCTCCGCAATTTCCATTCAAGCACGATGTAACGGAGATTTAAATATCGGTGCGTCATACATTTTTGCTTTCAAAAAACGTTTGAGTTCACGAAATTTAAGTAAAACCTAACTGGCTGGCACAAAATCCATGTTTCGATGAAAGTTGAACTCGAACACGCGATCGACCAACCACCCACCAAGTCGATCCCATGCAAAAAATACGAGCCACTCTCGAAACCAAAAAAAAAAAAAATGCGATGGACGCTTGCCACTATTGAGAGGCAAGCTCAAAAATCGACAGAAATCGAGGTAGAAGTTAAAACGTTGTAATTTCCCATTCAAACGCCAGAGAGACGTGTAAAGTGTTTATCACGGGAGGTCATGTTTGTTGAAAATATTTCGTTTAACGAATAACACTCCACGGTTATTCCCGTTTACGCATTCAATTAGCAAGAAAATAAAAACAAGTGATTTCGACGGAAAATATTTGTTTCGTAACAGAAGATTAATGATGTACTTAGAGTGGTATATAAATGATATATAAAAAAAAAACATTAAAAATGTGAAATGTAGTGATAAATAATATATCTCTGTTTCATTTTTTTGTAATAGCATTCTTTCATCCTTCCACGGAAAATTTCAGCAGATTCGATCTAGAATAACGAATATGTAAGGTAAATGTCCCAGTCCTTAAACATGGCCCAATAATTAAAAATTGAAAAGAAATTTTATTAATAATAATAGTTTTACTAATTTGCAATGTTTAAACTGTTCGAAATATAATTGCAAAATGTATTAGCTTTATATAGATACAATTATAAGCTTACATAACTGAATAGTTATATCATACAAAAATATTATTGTACAGTAAAGCTTCAACAGTTTCAATCTCGCTTCTTACCTAATGGGCTCAAGCAAGCGAGAGAATATTTTTGTTAAGGTTGTAATTATTTATTATTTTATAATTTTTGAAATTATACAGTTGTTTTGGATTTATTATACATTGAAGAATTTAAAATTAATTGGATCTTTTAATAATTTTTTGTTTTTAATATTGAAATTGTTGCGTTTATCCACTAGTACACGGTAATATGACACGTACCAATCATTAAACGTGTGTTCAATGGTTGTTTAACCGCGATGTTACAGACGTCAGTGTTCAGTAGTTATAAAATTATAAATATTTATTGTACCAAAGTAAGTATTTTTTGTATCCTATATATTTACGTTAATAATAACTAGACAAAAATATAATACTGTTTAAGAATTATTAGGATAATTAATGTTATACTCGTTATAATATTAACATAACCTAAACTTTTATAATATACTTTTAATCATTTTTTAACTTTCTCAGACATAAACTCATGCCGAAGCTAAAAAAGATAAAGAAAAAGAACTACAGTCAGTTGATTTCTTTTCATTAACTGATAGAAATAGTTAAATTAAATACATATTCAATAATTGGGACAGTGTTAATTAATGACTGGGACACGCTATGAATTTTATTTAATTACTGGGCCATATGAACAGTTTCATGTTTTAATTAATTTAAAACTTTTGCTTTAACAAATGTAGATTCTTGTTACGTTATGTGAAAGTAGAAATTTTACGCTTTCGAATAATTATATTTAGTTATAATTTTATACTATTTAAATATAAAAAAAATTGCAATCATCTCAACTGCTTCCTTAACTGTTTTGCCATTGGGACATTTACCTTACTTCTTTCAAGTCGCCAGTTGTTCCGAATATGTATTTTATTCCTTAAAAGGAACTTTGCAAGGACCGGTGTAAATGAGAATGCGCAGGTGCCAAGTCTGGAGAATAGGGAGGATGAAGCAGCAGTCCCCAATTAAACTGCACAATTTCTTTCTACCGTCCTTTCCGCCGACCGTGGTCGAGCATTGTTGCGGTGGAGAAGCACGCCTTTCTGATTCATTAAAGTTGGACGTTTCTGAATTAATGCCGCGCGTAATCTCTCTAACGGTTCATTGTAAATTTCAGCCGTTATACTTTTGCTTTTTAATAGAAACTAAAAATGCATTATTCCTGCCAGATACCACCGAACAGGCAATCAAATCTTTCTCGCGTGAAGTTCAAGCTTGAGCGCGGCGATATCGTTTCGTTCGCAGGCGAACCATTGCTTCTTCTCTGCACAATAAATTCTCGCACAGTGGCTACGTATCATTTCTTCTTGCATCGATGCAGGATTGAAATTCAGAGTGTATTAAATTAATACTTATGAAGCATTGTGTGCTCAAATTACCGTCCTTCTGGGTGAGAACAGATGGGTCATATGAAAAATAATCTTGATCATTTAGGTGGCTATGTTTCAGAGATGGGCAAAATTTTTCTGTAAATAAAATTTCGAGTAACGAATAAATGTTTATAAGAAATTATTCGTCACGTGTCGAATAAAGTTCACTCGGGTTCAACGAACGAATGGCGAATAATTTTTTATAAACTTTTATTCGTCATTCGAAATTTTATTTAAAGAAAAATTTTGCCCATCTCTGCTATGTTTATAAACACTTACATTTGTACGAGGAAAATTACCAAATGATGATTAAGGCAAACTGACTAGCGATTAAAAAGCGTTTAGAATTCCATTCTCGTCTCTGTAAAACAGCGTGAAAATTTCAAAATAATGCAATTTATATACTATGTTCAATATTTGAAGGGTAAAGAGAAAAAAGGGGAATGTCCATAGCATATTTTGTTGGTGGCAATTGGGACTGCAGAATCACAAAGGGTTATTAAGTTCAAACGCCCCCGTAAGATAACGTTAATGTTTCAGTACACTGGTTAGAAACAGGTGATGTCCACTCTGCACTGCAACAAGACACTTAATTTTCTCGACAATGCTGTTTTCTGGCATTCCCCGCTTTTCCCATTGCCCTTCGTTTCTGATATTTAGTATGTGATGGTACATTTGTGACAGAGTTCGATATGCAACGGACGCGCTCATAGCGCGAGGTCCTCAGGCGTGTCTGATCACGTACCAGACGTTTCTACTTGTCTGTCTGATCCGGCGAGCAAACACTTAAAGAAGAGGGCCGAGCAGAAACCTTTTTCTACTTTCCGGCCACTGTCTCACTACCCCCGAATGACTGTGTGGAGTCATTTTACTGATCAACAAGTAGTCCAGAAATACAGATACTTGAAGACACATGCTGCTGTTGAATCTCGATTTTTTACAGCGGAATCTTTTATTTTAAGTACTTTCTGCCTTTTTTTTTAAAGGGACAAAGTCCTGTTCATAATTCTTTGACCGCAGCATTACAAAATATTTCCAAGGCTCTGCGAGCTTTTAAGCAGCCTGTAATCCGTAGTTCCGTAAACGAGTTTCGTTAACAGTACTTTCGACCCTTTGCACTCCAGCTTATTCGTCCGCCGATCAATCAGAGGTCTTTTACTCAACGCTGCGCTTATTAAACTTTGTAATATGACTGAATATAGTACAATGATTTGGAACCAAATAACCCAGTGATTCCCAACCGGTGGGTCGCGAAGTATTTTCTCGGGGGTCGCCACGGTTTTTTTTTTAATATCATTAAGTTAGAATTATAATCTGAAATATCTATTTTCAATGCGTTTTCTTTACCTTATTAAATGTACCTTACCTTATACATATTGGAGGGTCAGGTTAATTGAAACACAAGAAAGGTTGGGAAACACTGCAATAATCCAATTAATTTTTCGAATCGCGAATCCCTCCATTTTCACAAGGTTCAATAACATCGCGAAAGGCGTAATTTCAGTGCGAAGGGTTAATAATTTTTTTTACAGGAACCACTTCGGTGAAACAATTCCTAAACAGTGCCAACCTAAACAGAAAATTCGTTTGTTTATTCGAACGAGATAAAGAACGTACTCGTTTGCAGAACGAGTTCACAGAGACGCTCAGGGGAACGGTGCGGAGTGTATCGGATATTACAGGCTCGCATTTCACAAGCGGGTAACATTATTTCAATTCTCAGCCAGCCAGGATAAATTTATGTGTGGTTGCCGGCAGCGAATTGTCGAATCGGTGCGAACCAGAGAGGCAACGGTGTGAAATGGTGTGCACGGTTCTATCGATACGCGGCGCTTGTCGATCGCGCATATTCCAACGATCCTACTTGTTTCCCAGAGAAACGTTCCATCTGCAATTTTGCACAGTCGGCTTTTCTTCCCCCGCGCCCCCGTGTGTAATTCTTCGAATGCGCGAACAGTGACTCCTGCTGTTCTATTTTCCGCCCGCAAAGATACGAAATTACAGATCTGATTCGTGCGTACGCTGAGACATTGGGGCCCTGTAAGGTTCTTACAGACGAATCCAAGGTACTTGCGCTCCAGGCAAGCTTCTACTTGCTGTTTCCATAGAAATTGCTTCTTCCCTTTCTCATGATCTACTCCGCATCGTGTCCACGCTGTACAGAATTTGCTGTAAAAATATTTATCAAGGTGGAGGTGTTACGTCTGGTCTCATAAAAGTTGTAGTTTTGTCAAGCATCTGAAGTTTTGTTTCTCCAGAACTCTTCAGAGAATACGGTTTTAGTATTAGAACACTGAAACACTCTTTATTTTTAAATATTTCCACAATTTATTGTAATATATTTATGTAATATATTTAATTAATGGAATATATATTTATTCGTATTTAAATATGTAAATATAATTTATATACGTATAATCATGTTCGAAAGATTTATTTGTAAATAATGGCATTAATAGTAATTGCGGACACGCAAAGTATCGGGACACTGAAAGTTCGATTATCAATATAGAGGCTGGAACATAATTGGTGGTCGAATATAAAAGGTGGCGATTTTTCGTTTAGGAACGCAGTAAAAATGTGAGACAGAATCTTTTCGTATGAGCCCCCGTTGTAAATAAAATCGATTTGGAAAATTCACTGAACGTGTCTGCGCATTACTTCCTACATTTAATTGTATGTCACATTTGGTAGGACACTGCACAGTTCGTTTATTTTTAACGTGTTGAAAATGGTATTTACATCGATCGTGACGGTAAAATTTGGTCGCGAAGATTTCTTTATGCCGCAACCCTTGATCTTTAATTATTTGATGACATTAAGTAGAAAATCTATAAAGAAGACGACAATCTTTTCGAAATCTGACTGAAAACTTTATACAAGAATTTGAAACCCGAAAGAAATGGCAATATTAGCATTTTCCATTCACGTTTTTTTTAATTCGCCGAAAAGATCTCTGTGTACTCCGAAGAGACGATATATTCGGCCGTCTTTGACCCAATAAAAAAAAAATCACAAAATACAATTATCAATGTTCTTCGTATCGATTTTTTCGAAAACCAGACCGCGTACGAAAAATGTTATACCACGCTTTATCTTTTTTTTTGAACCAACAATTATTATTATTCCCTGTGAGGTTGCATCATAAATTGCGTTCAAGCCTGCGTATAGCACACGAATTCGAAGCCAATGAAGCTCCTTGCATCGCTCCAATCGTGATTGAGATACGAAAAATGTTCGTGGCACTGGCAATTTGAATTATGAGAGCGCTCGTACCGCGAGCGCCCGCGCAAATTGTACGAAAATTAATTGTGTGATTTATACGGTGCCAGCGGCAACATATAATTAATCGTAGCCGTGAAGTATTGTTTGTCGCGAACGGGCGAATGCACGAGGATGTCAAAGCGTGCGAGTAAGTGCGATCGATTTGCAATAAATGGCACGCACATCGTCCGTGCCGTTCGGTTCATCCCGGGATGACTTAAATTGCTAAATTGACTCGAACTGCTGCTATAAGTTGCGCCCAACGAACGGTAATTTTGCGTCGCAGATGTAACGCGTCGACCAATTGATTTATACATTCTAATTCTATCTTTTCAACGCGGTGACAGTGATATTTTTTGGGAAAGTGCAGGTTTAATCCATTAAGCGGTTCCCACTGCTAAATTTCATTCTAACTATACAAATGAAATAAAGAAACATGAGAGAGTTATACAGTCGACATGATGTCTCTGCAAACATTTTTCGTGTTGCCGGGGACTCCACATTTTTTTGGTAGGGCCATAGAAATTGGTGGACAAATTGGAAAGCGATATTGAATTATAGAAAAGTGGTAGTTGTGTTAAATTCGTGGTAATTTTAGTGCCTTGTTCTCTGATTTTCATTTGAAATGAAAGCTTTATTTGCGATAAATATTGTGGCATGTGACGTCTTAAGTAAATATTTCGATTTTGGTTTTTGTAGCTACTAGATTTGGTATTGTGTTACTTTGGTGTAAGAATATTTTAAGTGTAGCAGGGAATACAAATCGGTATTGTCAATAGTGTTATACAAACAGCATAGAGAATCATTTATTGCCAGAAATTCAAAGGAAAATAACATCTGCCTTAACAAAATTAGGTACATGGTAATAATTATTTAGTTCCTGTTTCTTTAAAAATTTTCGGGCAAAATTAGTGTATTCAATGAGAAGCAACATGTATTCCAATAAAAGCTAACGATTTTAATACTTCAAAGACGAGTATACTTATTAAAATTGAAGGAGGTAGTAGTCAAAATCTTATATTATTTATTAGTTGGAATGCTATATCCGGGGCTCCTATTATTATTGGGGCAAGTCAATTTTCAAATCCTGCAATTATGAATGGTATAACTATAAAAAGTTATAACTAATATAAAATATGTTCGGATCAGGCGATTTTTATACGCAATAAAGTTTACTAACGATTTCTTTATAAGTCATAAGTGTCCACTTCGGTATATTCCCTTCATGAGCAAACTGGATTGAATCTGGTTGCTAAGAAGATATAAATCCCAACAAAATACAACTATAATGACATTGTTATAAAAGAAGAAAACTATTCTTGTCAATATTTGTCTTCCATCTCCATTATGTAGTAGGCTCGCGTCGCGGTAGACACGGCGTTGCCAGACAAGCGCCGCAAGGCACACCGTTGCCGGAGAAGTGTTGCTAGGCGGTGAGCCGAGTAGCGAGACACGTTATATGTTCACATCTTTTGTATCTCAGAATGTATATATCTATTTCACTTTTACCCAACAATTACACTGTAATCTTATATTATTTAAAAGTCCTTTTGGCATGTACCCTACAAAACAGAGCTAAAAATGTATCCTAAATAAACATTTGCACAACACTATCTTATTCGATCCACAGTAGATTTTAATTTCTTGACCTCATTTACCAAATGCAGTTTCTATTTCATTTCTTTCGCCCCATCATGCGTTACAAAAATGCTAATCTGCTTCCTCACTAACACTATGGCTGATCACGTTGCAGACGAATCGAAGCGATGCCTATCGAGTAGTTCTGAAGGATGTGCAACCAAATCATACTGGCAAATACCGTTGCGAGGTCTCCGGTGATTCGCCTTCATTTAACACTGTACTAGTTTATGGTTACATGCACGTGGCTAGTAAGTATCGCAATTACATTTTTTATTCGCATAGGACGTAGATATTAGAACATAATATTAAACCAACCAGCTACACTATGTAAGAAAAAACGGTTTACGTTTAATAGACAGACAAGCGTCGTCAACAAAAACAACCTAATCACTCTCCGTGAATTCATAATAATTAGATTGTAAATTGGCGCACGTTGTTACCGGTGCAATATTCCCCATTGTAACTTTTTCTTACGGCGCAGATTTACAATTATTAAGTTACGCTACAAGCAGAGAAATGTGCTCGCATCTAGCCAGCAAAAACAGATTACCAGCCACCGGTATCAACGCGCTTAATCTTCAGCTCGTGGCGCAAGCGACGCGGACAAAGGGGACAGTTTGTTCACAGGACCATTAAGAGTTTGTCCAACAGTGTAGCATTAGCGCTCATAAATATTCCCGAAAAAATTTGCAAAATGAAGTTCTCCTTCGATAACGAATTACACGCATAAATCATCATTTCCTACGGGTTAAAGCGAGATAGGTCATTAAGCATATCCTGTTCGCCCGGCGTCCTTACGCTGGCTGCGTGCTCTATTTCAGCGTTGGGTAAATAAATTAGTCCGCGATGCTTCCTTATTGCCGCGCTGAACATAATTACCGGAAAGATTGCTTTCTACCACTTCCACCGCCTCGATTTCGCGTGCCGCGAGTGGCAAGAAAGCCGCGTGCGTCGCCTGGCACAGCCGTGGACTTATCGAAACTGATAGTGAATGCCCCGGCTCCGAACAAGAACTCGCCGAGGAGGAGAAGACTCTCGTCGCTTAGACTCATTAAACAACCGAACGCGCGTCTTCCATCTCGTCCTCTACCTTTCACGACTCTTAACCGGGTTACTGTTAATTACCAGCTTCAGTTCAGTGAACCATAACCCTGGGCGCTCCCTTTCAGAATCATTCCACCCCATTCACACCCTCCCGGCCCTTCCACGACGATACTCCGGCGTGCACTGTTAATTCCCAATGTAGAATCTCTGATGAATTAGGAACGGGATCGTGACCCCGTGACATTTTCCGCGGATTCAAATAGGCGTGCACGATTCTCGCCAAGTTATCAGCTGCCGGGTGGCTCGGGTTGTCGCCGTAATCGCGGTTAATTGAAACGGCAGGGCAGGGTGACGAAAGGAATCGGAGGGAAAGAAAAACGGGAAGGACAGAGCGGAGGCAAAGGAGCAGGGGGCTATCTGGTCTTGTTCCCACCGTCCCGTACTCTCGTCGAGCTGCCGTCGACTTAACGACGCCACAGCCGCGGCAGCGATTCCTCTTTGAAGGAACGAGGCGATTGCCTCTCCTTTCCGATCACGGATCGCTCGTAAAAGCTCGATACTGGATCGAGCCTTCGGATCCCCGGCTTGTATCCCGCGGACCATCCCGCCTCCCCTTTCCTTTTTCTCCATTCTCACCAGACGAGATGATCGGCCGTATCCACAACATTACGAGACACGTTCAAAATGGTAATCCCCAGCGGCTGTGTCCTTGAGAGCCGCGCCGTGGATCGGTACGAGGCAGCCGGCCCTGCCAGGCGGAAGTCATTCAGCCCCGAGTGAGACAATTCTTTGACAGTCCACTGCCGTTAAAGGGAAATTGACTACCTTCTGTGGACGGTATAATGATCCGCTGAGATATACATGACGTGTTACGTATACAGAGTAGTCGGCGACAGGGCAGCCACGGCGAAAACTCCCTCCGAGCAGCCCGAGCTTATTCAACAGTGGCACTTATTCAACGGCGGTAAATAGGCGTGGCATTAACAAGGGTTCCTGGTATACATACATGCGAGTTAACTCTACGGTGCACACGTGAATTAAAATTACACCGTTGCACACGTCGGGCCTCGCAGGCCCATATCTCCCGATCTAGAAATACATAGATAATTTAGGAAAAAGAATTTTTAGACTCCAGGGTATTCTATAGCGCTCAATCTTTATTAAGGGGGTTCAACAGGATAATGGCCCCAAAAGGAAAGGTACCTTTGGGAATTTATTAAAAGCAAACTACTTAATGAAGCTTTCTGCAACTTTCAATACTTTTCATTGCGTATTTAAGATACATGAATATGTTGTTTGAAATTTATTTTGAGCAGATTTTTAAGCTGTACGGGACGGTGTTTTCATGGCAAACTTCTCGATCGACGCATTAGCGGAAGCTCTGGTAACAGTGATTGAATGGGCGCTCAGGAACGTGACGATGTTCTAGCTTCTAAAATATCCCGGCGAATTCCGCGCTCTTGTTCGTCGAGGTCGCGACGTGTCGCAAGAAATCGTAATGTTTGCGCGGAATGCTTTTGAATGCTACTGAACAACAATCTCTCGCGTGCGACGATACCTCGTTGGTGTCAAAGCGTTTTTACTGGCACGTACACCGACGAAAAGCGAGCGCGACAAAAGGCTGTCTAAAAGAACGTAACGGCCAGCCAGTGTCGGCGGAGAAAGAACGGCTTGTTCGTGGCACGTCTTGTTCTTTTGTTATTGAGAGGTTCAATAAAATTTCAGGTCTCCCGAACGGCGATCCCCAGGTAAGAGTGGAGAAGGGGCGTTACGCGGTTGGCGACACTGTGCGGGGGAACTGCACCGTCCCTTCGGCAAATCCACCAGCGAATGTGACGTGGACTGTCAATGGAGTACCGGTAGGTTGATGGATGCAGAAACTTTGCGGGGAATGTCGGCGTGGCGGCCTCGATAAGCTGTCATTATTGCAACGATCGATATGTTACTTCCCCTGGCTATAATGTTTCGCTGCCATTAAGTGAATTATTATGCTTATCGGCACGCATCTGGCCGTGCGAAAGAGTAACGACTCTGTTGCCGATTTTCTGTTGTGTTGGTTGTTTGTCGGATATTACCTCAATGAAATTCATTCGGGATATTAATCGTGGCGACGGGAACTAGTTCTCAGTAATTCTATATTGCAGTAGGTATCTGAGGAAGTGGGCTGTTTCTGTAGGATTTCGGTACGGATAAAATAATGACAAGCTTGGTGATAAATAATATAACTGTTTATTGGAATGTCGATGTGGTTCGCTCGATCGCTCTCGTGAGACTCACTGCCTGGGCCACGCGTAGCCCCTCCGCGTCGTCGGTCTCGAAAGGCTCGTCGCTGGGGCGAGCAAAGGTCACGATTCGCGACCGTTTGTTTTGACGCGCTCGTTTCCTGGAACTTGCTGCGACGCGTTCCGCTCCTCACATTTATTTTTTTTTAGCTGTTTTCTTACTGCATTCCATATCGACTAATTCAGGATAGATTTTGTGGTATTTGTTGGGCTAATCGAGGCTAATTGTAAGCTACAGATTTGAAATAATTTCGCTTAAATTATTTGTTCGTTGTAAGAAAAGTTAAGAGAGGTAATATTATACTATGCGAAAACTGTGTCATTTATTTCAAAATAGGTAGCATTATTGTTTGAGTAATTATTCGGAATAAAATAATGAATTGCACTTGCCTTTTTCTGTACTGATTCGTGCACCAGCAGTTTAACCGCACTTTCTCTATGAGGATTCTCTACTACTGTCCATATCGATTCCTGAACAATTCCAGTGACAAGTTCTTTAGTTATAAATCTAAATTTCCCCACGAGAAAGCAATAATTAATTGAGATTCCATCCCACAATCCACATGCCTCGGATTCCTAACAGCTGCTTCGAGCGATTCTTCTGCAAAATGAATTTCAGAACACCACAGCTTTTAGACAGAGTAGGCGGAAGTCCTGTAGAGCCTAAGTTTGCAGAAGAAACATTTTTAAGTGTATAAGTTTACTTCTTATTAATAACGTTCAAGCCAAAGGGGTACCAGTTACAAATATATAATACAAAACTAGTTCTCTAATCTTTCACTATTATTATTTTACCATCAAACACAAAGTGATCGGACTCGCCTCGGTCGACCCTACACGTTCATCGATGAGCGTGTCAAGTAACATTGCAAACGTTTCGAACATTACTTTCCTTTCAACCTTCCCGTGCAGGGAAGATAGATTCCAAATTGAATCTCTGCGGTCACTTTTATCTAAAAAAAAAGAGAGGGAATAGGATAGTAACAAGAAATGTATCAAGAAGGTGTGTAAAAGTCATTGATTCGCGAATACATCCTCGCGGTACCGTTATAAGTATACAGACGAGCTGGTCAGGAAATTATAAGCAGCGCGAGGGACTCTCCCACCTCGCTATGCCTCTACCCCTCGGTCGACTTCATTTAATCCGGAACTCACACTTCGTTCTAAGCGTAGCAATCTTAAACAGTTTATGAGTCTCCTAACAATTCGATAAACATTATAGTTAGGGCCGAATATACTGCAAATCATTTACCGGTTTCTGACGAAGCGTTGCCGCGCAAACGAGAAGCAGGAAGCACTAAGGATATACGTACCGGGTGGGGGAATTATAATGAACTCGTAAAAGTGATGGGGTTGAGCGCGATGGTGCATTTTAATGTTACCTGTCAAGAGTTTCGGATGTGTTGTATATACGTTTTAGACATTAGTTTGTTAACCCTTTAGCCGTGGACGTTTTATATGCGCACACAGCATGAGGAAGTAGCTTTTCATTTTTGGGAAGGTTCGGTATGAGGTGCAAATGCACTTTTAGCGCTTTCGAGAAAAGCAGGTTTAAAACTTTAAATTTGCAATAGTTCCTTCATAAGATTCAGGGACATAGAATAAAGAAAAATATTATTTTTGACAAATTTATGATGTAGATATAAATGTGATTTCTATTGGGAACCAAGAATTTCGATACGCCAACTAGTGACAAAAAATTGAACTACTCAGAGTAGGCTGAAATCCGTCGAAGTCCATATGGTTATCAGTGTTTATATAGACATGTTGTGAAAAACGAGTGTTTTTACATTTTTTGGAACACTAAATTTTTACTTATTCGGAATGTTTGGTGGGATCCAGCCTACTGTCAATAGTTTGCCAACTTACCACCGCAGCGCTGAAATCTAAGCCACGCCTCCACTTGGTTTCCCAATACAGCATAAAAAACAGTTAAAATCTATTGGTTGCAGATAAACACTTAAATTTCAGAAAAAGTGGACATTTATTTGTGCACTAAGCTATCGATATTTTGTACTGGATCTGAATTATCTTTGGGGTATTTTTCTTTCTACTTCGAATCGCTGAAAGCGAAAATAAAAGTGTTGATAAACGAGTCAAGCGAAAAATGGTAAATTTCCATTCGAAATGCGCGGTTGAGGAATTATATACATACTGAAAAAATCGATATTTTGCATTTTCTGAGACTATGAAATCTTGAAACATATTTCTGAAATGGACGATGGCGAAACTAAATACATCCCTCGCCCTGCAGATCAACAGTCAATTCTCTCTGGATAGTATATTTCCTTTATTGCAATACGCTTTCTTCGGTCTTTTCTATCAGGAATGGCTGATTAAAGTAAAATAGAGTATTAGTAGCTTACTTCAATCGCACCGAAACTCTACTGTCTTCCCGAAACTACACCCTTCGGGTCCATTTTTTTAAATTTTCTAATACTCTGCGCAACTCTGTTTGAAGTTATTTAGGTTTTAGTTTTTTTTTATAAAGGCTTTCGTTTGTTTTTTAATCGAGAAACCCGTGAAAAAATATCACGAAAATCCATATTCCCAATCTCAACCTTCACTATTTTATTTTACCATAAAATTTTAACCACGTATCTGACTAACTATCAATTCTGTTTTATTTTATAAATTCTATAAATGTTCACAGCAAAATACTGCAGAAAAGAATAATATCAACTCGATAGTGGTGGCTATATCCTCGACACTTTAAGAAAATTTTACTTGAAAATATTTCGATAAACAATGTACCTTTTAGTAAAAATGAATTCGACCAAATGCAAGGCAGTAGTTTATTAGAGAAAATATTCAAAAATTCACCCACTTTTTTAGCCGTTCAGAGGAATGTAACCCTTAAAGGGTTGAGCACACTAATGCAGGCGAGCGTTGCAGGTTGCAGGGCTTCCGCGTCCCTATAAGTACATATGTAGTATAAGTAATGGCGAGGAACACATTTGGCAGTTGAGACCTGCAAGGGATTATGTACCACTTGAGTATGCTTGAAGAAGTTAATTATACAATGTGAAGGCAAAATTTCGAACGAAAGAATTTCTTATATCGTGCAGACTTATTTTCGTGTACTGATTATTTACACTTCCAATGACAAAAATTGAGCTGAAAATTAACATTCGCAGTTTTTTAATTGTAAATAGCAATATAGACCGTTGCGTGACTTGTTTTTAGCACGCAAGTAGCAGTAGAATTCTATTTTATTTTTACAGAAAATTTCCAGAAATTTTCCACATTCTACCCCAGAAATGTTCTGTTTCAGGTGAACGCCAGTTTCATAACAAATATAACGGGCAAGCTTGGTGACAATCAGCAGATAATGACTATCGCAGGATTGGATTTCGAAATTGTACCAGACAGCTTTAGTAACGGCAAGCTGCATATTATTTGTCACGCTAACGTCTTTCATTTGTACACAAGACAGGCTGATGTGTTCTCTATCGAGGAACGCCCCCGTTTGGAATCTGTGCTAGGAACTCGGGAATATTCTTATATTGGTACGTCTTACGTAAAATAAAGATTTAATTGCAATAAATGTATTTAAACTAAATGGGAGCACGATGAACACGTTTGTAAAATATATTTAATTTAAGATATTATTAATTTAAGTAAAGATTTATTTAATTTTAATGGATTTTTGATTTTGACGTGTTGTAAAGATATATTTAATTTTATTAGAAGCTCAATATTTATTTAATTTTAATATTACACGTTTACGAAACGGTCAACAAATTACTTAACTTTCTCCACTGAATAAAATAAACATGTGTGTACATTTACAATTAAATTAGTCCATAAATTCTTCCGTATTTGTCTAGCTGCTAAAAGTTGTAATTTAAACCATTAATAAAGAGTAACATTGTAGACAGAGTTTATCTCACTAATTGTAAGTTTCATTTCCTTGCAACCACTTGACTGACACGAAAGAGGTTTGAATAATTGGAGAAAGGTGTTTCAGAAAGTACCTGAATGAAGTCTGGAGCAAATTACAGATGGTCAGTATTAGGAAACGATGATGAAGTTAGCATTATTGTTGAGTGGACACCTAGCAATAATATTGCCACGAAAGTACGATAGACAAACGAGGGTGAAAATAACTGGGAATAACTACTACCAAATATAGAAAATAAACAAAGGATTGATAAAATGGCGAACAGAAAACGTTATACAGAATGTCAGACACACAGGAACAAAATATCTTCAGCAATCAAGAAATTCAACTGTGATAGGTTTCATCCCATTCATAAATCTCGTCACTTTTCAAAACTAATGTTACCTTCTTCAATAATTTCAAAATTTGTTCAATTTTTTCCGAACAATACAAAGCTTAATGATGCGAATATTCGTGAAGCATTTGTTTTCAAAGATGAACTAATTTTATAAAAACAATATTTCGGTTTGGAAATTGATATATTTCCCCCCAAAAGAAGAAATCATAAACAGCAATATAAAATATAACACTGATCAATAAAAATAGCTGCATTTTAAGAAACTTTTGGGGTTTCTGAACAATGCATAAGAATTTATGGACTCAGTTGATGTTTATGTATCAAAATGTATGCAATTAATGATCTATTTTGAATGTAATGAGTGGAAAAACCATTGAATCAATGCTGTCGAGGGAGGGTGGATATAGCAACCCCTACGGTACTTCAAATTTGAGACAATTTTTTTGTCAATTTCTCGAAATGAAAATCAAGATGCATTATAAGTACGAGGTAGCTTTTATTTTTCAAAAGTTTGAAAAATCATTTTTCTGTAAAAACAAAAGCTGCAGATAATATTACAGTAAAATAATTGCACCTAGCTCTACTATAAAAGAACGATAAGTTTTATATGCAGAAAGATAGTTTACTTGGGTGTGAAATTCTACAAAGAAATTGTTTAGCAATAAAGAATCGATACCTTGTCACACAATATACTGAAAAATTCCAATTGAATGTGGCTTATGTCTTAAATTTGAAGTAACGCGATATTTTTGGGCAATAATGTTACTTCAATTTTTATGATTTTGAAATTGTACAATTGAATGAAAAATACGCAGTTTTAACCACATTTTGCACTTGCATTCATTTGCATTGTTTTCCATTTTAGGGAGCGCAACGAAACACATCGAGGGATGGTTCTACTTTAATCTTGCAATCACGCTGTTACTGTCCAATCTGAGATAACATCGATGAGCACGTCATTCACGTTTTACGGATATGACTGCATCGGAGAGGAGGGCAAATTGTTTGTAAAATTTTGAAATTATTAAATGCGTGGGAGGAAGGAAGAAATCTTTCGTTAACATAAATATCGACCGTATATTATTATTCGTGTAAATAGGATAAAAATTTAGCGAATTATCTACGTGTAATTGCGATCTGCGCTGCCTCGCTGCAGCGAGACGAATTTATAATCCGAATAACATGTCATAATATTATGTATTTAGATTGAAGGTATGACGCGTCGAAAATCCAGGAATTTGTTTGAACAATATTGTACCGTGTTTTCTATCCTCTGACAATGATTTTGGTACCTCTTCTGTAATATTATAGCTGCCGGAATGTATCGTATCACGTTTCTAGATAAAAGCTGCTATTATTTACAAATGAAATTTTAGTTGAGTGATGAAGAAATAAATGATTCATCTTCGTTATTTCAGTATCTCTCCTTCTTCAAACCCCATATCCATTTGCTTCCTCCCGTGTAAATGGCTTCAATTTATTATTATTAAATATTGCGTGACGAAATAAGTTTTCAAAGATTTGAGGATCTATCGTGTGTCTTGTCAAGGTATCTGTAATTTTCACTTCTTCGATCGACACGTATCTCTATAACTATAACATCATTATTTCTTATTATATACCTGGCTTTACTACTCGGCTTCGCCCGAAATTTAGATTCTGATTTTATAAAAAAAAATTCAGTTTTTTTTTTAAAATTCATCTGGATTAGTCAGTTACATTTCGTAATCCCAGAGTTTATCGTTCGAAAGTTTTTAGGCGACAGACAAACACATAAACATATAGAAGCTTTCTGCTGTATATATTAAGATTGCCACTTTTTTGCAAATAAATCTCACTTTGGTAGAAGTGTCGTAGCTACGATGAAGAGATACTTCAAACGTTTATTAATTCAACACATACCTATTCTATCACTAACTTAGAATCTTATTGTACAGACTGAAGTAATATTACTACCTTTAATATTTTCGGAATTACGAGAGTAAGGAAGAAATTTAACATATTATAAAGAGTATAAGGGGTCATTCTATAGGAATAACTATGTCGAGTCGCTTCTGGGATGTATTTATAGTCACCTTCGTTCTTTTAAATCGAATGCTATATTTGTATACTTATTTGCTATTGTACTATTAAGCGGCTGTTAAGATTATTTCGACGACCTATGGCCTATGAGATAAAGTCTTCAAGGTTAGCGAATGTCAATTGTAACAAAAATACCACCAATTAGAAAACTATGGAAGAAACTTATTTGTCGTGTTTCGCAGTCATGTTTTGCGATCGAAATTAATCATTGACCTGTTCTAATTACTGTTTTCTGGACTTGGGATTGCCGTAACCACTTCTCGTTAAAGAGACCTGCGTGTACTCGACCTTGTTGTACGATAGTAAGTTAAATTTTAGAAAAATGGCTTATAAGAATTTTGTTAGTGATTTTTAACTGATGTGCTAAGCTCTTTCGTTCCTCGCACTCAATTTTCCACTAACAATGTGTGTAGATCATTTGCTTCGAGATATTGAGAAAGACTGGAGTTATCTAAACCAGTGTCTATAGATTGGATTCTTCAATTTGAAGGCACCTATTGGCCTTCAAAAGAGCGAAGCAAGTAAGTTTTATGACGTCCGAAATTTAGCAATTTCGATGCTAAGACTTTCCAGAATATTCTGAGGGGAGAATGAATGCCCATGCAACATCTCTTCGTGCCCATCCTTAATCACCGATTCTTAGTCTGTCCGAAAACAGTTCGGCATTATGGCGAATGAGAATTGACGAACAAATTCTTATTCAATCGACTATGTTCTTTCCGATAATTCGTTGGGAACCAAAGCACTGCAATTCTCAACAAATTCAGGGCATTTAATTCATGTGTTCCAAAATAGTCGTGTAATGTACTCCATTCTTTGCTGATAGCACGAAATGCTACAGTTGGATTTACTTTCGATATTTTCCATACATCGGCATTAGACACCGTATATGGACGTCCAGATCGAAGTTCATCTTCGGGATTTAAATTTGATTGCCCATTTGATATTTGTAAAGTACGCAGCGTAATAAGTAACGTCGTCGATAAATATCTTCACAGCTCGTTATTCCATGAAAAAAACGATTCATTTCTCTTTTTGTCAGAAATCACGATTTTTTATAGCACCTAGTCTGTACAATATTTGGGACATTCGGGACTTCCCTTTTAATTGTGGGTAAGTCTGGACTAGTAAGACCAGCATGACGCTGATCGAATGTATCATTAAAAACAATCTAATTGCTTTCCTACTATTGCTACAGAGTGGGATAAAAATGTCTAATAATTTATTGAGATTTATATTTCTGTACAAAATAAACTATTGTAGCAACATGTAAATAAATGATGTTCCAAATGACGTGGAACAGACGATATCACGAAATCATATTTAATATGCCTTAATATTACAAAATTCAATTAAATCGCCGCCAAGGTAATAATTATTAAAGTTCAACAACGAAATACAAAGTGACGCAATTCGATAATGGTGCAAATGTGAAATGTAAATGAAGAATGAGTTACACGAAAGCACTGAATTCGGGAGATTTTTGTATCTTATGCCTGCTCGGCAACCTCTTTTTGCATCTGACTTTGAAGTTTCATTTCTATCACATCCGCCGTTATGTCTCTGATTTTACTCTTGTCGTGGCGCAGCTCTTGAATCTTTTCCATCTGTTCCGTAACGTAAGTTACTCTTCCGTTAAAATAATCCTTCGCGTCCGAGATACTCTTCTGGGCGTAGTAACCAGTTCCGATGTCGACCAGCACGGTACTTGTGTCCGCCAGCTTCCCAACGACATACATGGATCCGGTTAATGGTACGAGGATCTCATTACCTGGAATAAAGTGATTTTCACGCAATTGCGATACATTGAGGCCCCATCAGATTTCCTAACCTCAACCAACGTTCCGAAGGCCGAACGGTGTCCTGTGCTCGACGTCGAAATAACTGATATCGAATAAATCTTACCCTCAATGGATGGAGTAAATTTCTCAAGGCATGATCCAGATTCTTTATATTTACTCTGAGCCATTTTCAACGTTTGCCATGAGTCTTGAAAGACACTGAGCTCTTGATCTAATTCTTGCTTCATTAACGTAAGTTGTGGCAGATTGAAGGTTGTTAGATCAATTTGTTCTAAATGCGGCGTCTCTGTCGCGGCGGTTCCCGACATTTTTTGTTATTTAGACAAAATATTACGTTAATCCACGCGAAACGGTTTCTGACACACACGCTTCGGCGATATAACCGTGGACATAGGACCAAAAACGGTCAACATCGAATTGTCTACCCGGGTGCCAGTGATAGACAGAGATGGAGGATTAACCGATGATATTAAAAAACTCCGACCAGGGGGCGTACTCGTCGATACCACGAGTACTAGGAAACCTAGGGGCACTAGGTTGGGTTAGGTTAGGTCAGAGTTTTCTTTGGTACAGTTTACAACAATAGTACAGTTTCCCAAAAGTGGCATTTCAAGAACTGTCTTCTTATATAGCCCAACGAACTCTAGTCAAAGAGTAGGTATAACAAGAGGCGACACTTCGAGCGGTATCTTTGAAGTTCTTCGTTCGCATGTCCCTTTAAATTGGTTGTATAGTCAAGCGGGAAATTTGAATCAACTGAGACCGCGGCCAATCAGCGTCGACAACAGATTCCCCAGCGATGGTTAGCCGCGGTCTCACTAGTTAGCGCTGGCGTCGGCAAATTTTCATCTTGGCGTTGATTGGTTCGACGGTCGGTTGGGGGTAATGGTGGGGGATAATTTTACCACAGTTCAACGAGTATTACCGAAGTTTACCGATCATTACCGAATGGCCATTTAAATTGGTTGTACATTTCGTCTCTCTCTAGAAGTGGTTTCTTCGTCGAAGTGTCGCCTCTTGTTATACCCACTCTTTGCTCTAGTGCTTCACCTAGGGCGGTATTCACAGTCGTTGCTTAAGACGATCTTAAGAATAAGCAACGACTGTCAGCACCGATATTTTCGCCCATTCACAACGGTGTTTTTCGGTCCTGAACAGCGCTGTAAATGGGCCCAGCACCGGTTTTTACGGTGTAGAGCACTAAAGAGGTGAGTATGCCCATCCGCCATATTGGGTCCTCAGGAGAGAGAAGTTTATTGAGTACTCGCCTTTTTGAGTATTGTCAAATTCGCTTTATACAGCAAATATGAACTTAAATGTAATAAAATACTCTAATAATGTGTCGTGCTACCATGTATCAATATCAACAACGCATATTTTGTTTATAAAGTGAATGTGACAAGACTCAAAAAGGCGAGTACTCAATAAACTTCTCTTTCCAGAGGACCCAATATGGCGGATGCCACGGCCGTCTCTAATACAGGCCTCTACCTACGATGTTGCAACACCGCATGTGAGGCCGATGACTATGTTCAGACCGGTACCAGACGGCCGTACACAGACTGCCGTGGCCGTGCCGTGGTCCGATCAAACTACTGCATGAGACATACTGCATACAAATGTTACCTATTCAACATTCATTGAGTAGACATATTTTGTAATTATGTATTGTATTTGATAGTTTAAAATATAACAGTTTCATAAATTTGACATACACAGAGGTATATATTTAAACAATCTAATTAGTTTTGTAACGTCTGAAGTTTTCTTTGCTTCAACGAGGAACTATAATTTATATTATTTCTTAATTTTACATAATTATTCAGTAATATATTAGAGATCTTTGTAACTACTTTTTTCACAAAACCATTAATATTTTTTTCAATTTCTTCAGATAAAATCATATCTTTTGCAAAATGTTTTGCACAAACAACGGCCCATTTACTGGATTCCCAATCTTTCCGTGGTATATTTTGTAACCACTGTTTCTTTAAATTTTCATCATGGGGGAATCGAAAAACAGGGGTATAATTTACATAACAACTTGCATAATTACTCTTGCAGTTTGGAATACAACATTTACTTGGCATCTGTAAAACAAGCATATTTATTAATACGAATACAATAATACAGAAATGGAGGTTATGATCGTTTATAACACACTGTATTGTCCTATTTTTGCAATTCTTACACTACGGTAATATATTATTTAAAACACTTTTGTCTATTTACAAATTACACTACAACTAGGCACTTCTATAACTACACTACATCAACATTAAATCTAAATAACATAATACGGTAATATATAACCACGACGGCAGTGACTGGCAGTGACATAACGCGTGAAAGGCTTGAGACAACTTCAAATAGGACTCACGAACAGCGTTGCCATTTAGGCAAGGTGGAGGCCTGTATTAGAGACGGCCGTGCGGATGCGCATACTCACCTCTTTAATGCTCTATACTCACGGGGCGGGTACTGGGGAAAGATGGGTGACCACCTTGGGGCGGTATTCTCAGTCGCTACTTATTCTTAAGCAAATGCTTAAGCATGCGGCATCCTTTACTAGCTACTAGGTTAGTATTTGCTTAAGAATAAGCAACGACTGAGAATACCGCCCTTGGTGTCGACCTCAACCACAGACCAGGTATAGGCTAGACTACACCTCTCACGCAATGTAATTTTGTGTCACACGCTCGGGGCGGGGGGGGGGGGGGCTCGAGCGCCCCTTTACCATTTTCATGTCGCACCCAACGTTATCGATTCAGTAATCTTAGTTTAATAAGATATAATCACAAACGAGGTATAGGATAGGCCTATCACCTTACGGATGTTCCTGTCGCCACCCAAACTGTGTTACCGACCCATAATTTGAGGACTGAATGTAGTGGCATCTGCTCATGAACAGCGTCCAACTCAGCAACTACTCTGAAATGGGTTGAAATGCTGAAAGGTTGCGTGCGTGCTTGTATACGTGTGACTTGTTTGGAGCGTGAGTTGGACATACAGGGCGGGCTTTCGCTACGCTACGCTTTGGCTCGGTTTGTTAACAACTCACGCGGATTTCTCACTGGAAATCCATTTTGGGGATCAAGACGCTATGGCGCTAAAAAATGGTATTTCTTCAAAGCCCGTGCAAGCTATAAATTGCAAGATGACATTGTTTATTAGTACTTTGCCTATAGCAGGACCCTTTCACGTATCGTACGCCGATAAGTATTAAAAATTTACGCTGTTACTGACATTCCCGCAACTTTCTAATGCACTGTTTAATCATTCTAGTGAAGTAATAATAATTGGATTCTATTTGCCCCGAGTATTAGTCTACCACCAACACTGAAATTTACAGTAAAATCTAATTCTTAAAATTCCTGAAATCTATACTTCGTCGATGTTAGCAACTAAGGGGGAGAAACAAGTACCTATGTCACTCATATTTCTCCAAATACTCTTGCAACTATTCATTTACACCAAGTTCAAGTAAAATGTATTTATACATTATAAATAATACTATGTGATATATATAAGCATTAACATTCATTTATCGAACGATTAAACATTGAGAATAAAAGATAATTCATTCGGCGTAGAAAATCATTTACTAATCCAAGGCCAAAAGTTACTAATTGCTTGATATCTCGAGTAGTATCGATCATAGTTGATAATAATTTATACTGGGCGGTTAGTGTAAATGTTGTTAACCTTATTTGGCATAGCATTAGCCACTGGAATGGATATTTTAGCAGAAAATCCATTTTTGCCGAAGAATTCGTTGGATTTCGCAATTGTAATTAACCGCCGACCTTGTTTTGATCGGGGGACATCGTTTCCCTAAGTCTAGGTGGGGAGCTCACGGAGCTCCATGTACTCCGTCGTCGTCGGTCTTCCGGGCCTGGAGGACCTCCGGGGACCCTGGAGCTCCCGAGCCACCTTGACGTACTGGACTTCCTGGACTTCCTGGGGACCTGGTCAGCGTTTCAACCCTGGTTCTTCCTCAACCCTCCGCCCCCGGAGCTCCCGAGCCACCTGGACCTACTGGAGTTTCTGGACTTGCTGGAGACATTCCTCCACCCCTGGAGCTCCCGAGCCACCTAGACCATTCGGGCCTACTGGACTTACTGGGGACCTGGTCAGGGTTTCAACCCTGGTCCCCCCTCGGCTCCCTCGGCCCCCTGGCCAGTGTTAGCTTATTCGGTTGGTGCCGATGAAATTTACGGGTTCATTAAAAGCCATTTAAAATTTTATTTTTCTGCCAAGGTCAAAACATATTATTCTTCCTTTCTAACTGATTTCTTCGATTGTGTTTCATCATCTGCCCTATTTCATGCATTCCTGCGATGGTTTTTGCTCGAGCCGTTTTATTTTGTGTAATTCTTCGATGGGTTTGCATGATCTGTCCTATTCCATGCATATCTTCGATGGTTTTGCATGGTTTATTCTATTTGATGCATTTCTCCGATGGTTTTGCATGATTTATTTCATTTCGTCGATTTCTTCGATGGTTTTGTGTGGCTACTGTCACTCTCTCATGCGGCTCATCGATGGGTCCACATTCTCTGCTCTCCCCTTCATGTACTTATCTCTAAGATGGTTTTGCATGCTCGTGCGTGCTCTTCTATAGGTCGAAATTATCTCGATCAGCACCAACTCAATAAGTTTTTCCTTAATTTCCTTCCAGGCCGACCACACCATTACTAACATAACGCAGTTGATTGTTTCAGCTTTTCAGGCTCATTCGTTCGCGGGGGATGGGAGACAGTAAAATAATATATTTAAAACGAAACGAGTGAAAAGTGATAGTGAAAAATGATAGTGAAAAGTGACAGTAAAAAGTGATAGTGAAAGAAGGCATCTAAGGAAGCCTAGGCTAATTTATTATAGCATGAAGTATTTAAGGCCCCATGTAAAATTGTCAAGTAGCCACTGAATTTTATTAACTTTGTTTCTCGTTTGCTGGCTCCTCATCTCTGATGAGGAGGTCACCGCTGCTTCCGTTGTCGGAAGCAAGTGACTGAGCATGGAATCGGTATGGGTGGATCGGTTTCATCCCCTGGTGTTCTTGTCGAAAGGGAAAAGTTTCGGGCGTAGGGGATGTACCTTTTGGTATACTGCCTGCGTAAGTATCCCTGTCCGACTACCCAATCTCCGCGTTAGTCGGCTTGAGTCAGGTCACACCTAGTGTTGCATCTGACGAGTCGCTCGGAGCAACAGGAATCGTCTGGGAGGCACCGAGCGCTTTTCCCTTTCGACTCGGACAGCAGGGTGGTAGGAACTGCGCCGTCCAATACTCGTTTCATGCTTACCTTCCGTCTTTCCTTCTTTGCTGAATTTCTTTTAATCGGGTGATTACTTGGCAGTTCTCTAGATTCTATATCTAAACCGAAGAGATCGATGGAACTTTGTTTCCATCCATCTCTTTGGTTTGGTAGGCTAAGCTTTTCATGTACAGGGAGATCGATGGAACTTTGATTCCATCTATCTCTCTACGGGTCTCGAAGCGCAGCAACCTCCTCGCGGTGAGACCTAGTAATCGGTGAAAACCGAGCCGATAGCTGCGATTGTCAAATATTCTAGTTGGATATAAGAATTTCTTTAACTTGCAATACTTTGGTAAATGTAAGAATAAAATATGTAACTTGAAATGTTGCTGGATTGTTCCTACCTGACCCCAGAACACTATTATAGTGTTAAGATAGAAGGATAAGTGCAAGTTGGAATATTTCAGCGAGATACTGGAACTGATGTGTTTTTTTAGCGAATTCGGTACCTCGCACTGATTCTGCACTGGTGCCAGAAAATGACTTGGATTGGTTGTTTCTGCTAGAAACGAAGATACCTCTATAAGAATCAACCAATCCAAGTCCTTTTCTGGCACCAGTGCAGAGTCAGTGCGAGGTACCGAATTCGCTATTTGACAATTTTTAAAGTCCTCTCTGCTTCAGCACCTTATTGAAATATACCTAGTTAAAGCATGTCTTCCACAAATAATGTTGTTGTTTACATACATTTGTTTTGCGTTAAATAAACCCGAATAGGACAGCAAGGTTAAAAGGCGTATGTGTTCTTGTTTTGTTGTGATCCTTCTTTCTCTGTCGTTGCACGGAATACGTTTATAAAACGATCTTTAAATTGTTACTCTAACAGAATCATTTGTAAATCGCGGGTTCCGAATGATCTAGGTTTACACGTGTTGAATTCTAATTCCTACCACGCGTAGCGTTACAATCTGTTTCGTGACTTCACCGGTAACGTTGCATGCGACACTAAATGGTAAGTCACCCAAACCGGTGACAGAAAAATGCCTTGGTTGATAGATCTATCCTATACCTCGTCTCTGATGATACGAAATTGACATTGTCGAATTTTTCGGGATATTTAATGCTTCGTCTTTGTTGGTATTAAGTTTTTGACACAGAATTAGCTTTATAAAATAATATAAATAAAGAGGATAGGGAATTTAGGAAGTTTGAAAATTTGAGAAATTGGAAGTTGAACATCTAGGGATTTAGGAAGTTGGCACGTTAGAGCGTAAATCATATCCTATTTGTGTTTTTTAATTAGACGCGGTTTTACTTTTAATTGTAGGAATATATTAAATTCTTTCATTCGTAAACAGTTCTGGTAAGGAATTAATCAAACATTCGCGCACATCTACAAAATACTTATTTAACATAAAAAGTTGAATACGAAGCTACACTCACCACTCCAGTGAGATAAATGGACCAACATGAATTGTCCTTGTCATCACTAATCATGACAATTATAATACAAATTTTCCGCACAAACATTAATTTCCTATATTAAGTAAAATTAAATTAAAATTAACTCTTTATATCTAGCTAAAAATTCATCGATTTAATACAAAGAAATCTGCAAGTACATTTCGGCATAAAAAGATTACCTCGCATAGAAGACTGGAAGTTAAGAAACTTACAAGGTTTAAAATATCACAATTAATCAGAATACAGATTGTAACAGTAATTCAATCAACAGAATTGAATCGTTCCTCTGAACATTGAATCGTTTCTATCCCAGTGTTTCCCAACCGTTTTTGAGTCGCGATCTCCTTTTTCCAATATTCAAATAACCTGCGACCCCCCTTCATTTATAAAAAATCAATGTTACATCATTATTAGAATATGGCAAAGTAACCATATTAAAATAAATAAGTGCTAAAAATCATCCACTAAAAATAACCTGACGACTCCTCAGGAAACACTCCGCGCCCCACAGGTTGGGAATCACTGGTCTATCCTACACCTCGTCTGTGTCGGTAGCAAGTCAGACTGCGTAATTACATCTGTGATCATAAAACTGTCGTCCACGATATCGAAAATATTTGGGATGAATGTATAACACCCTATGCTATCGATAACAATATCAGTATCATCATGGTGGCCGCAGTTAAGGATGCGAGTTAAATTTAGAGACGTCGATGCTTCTTTTTTAAGGGATGATTTCGCGCGGCGTAATTTCTCCTGGACAGCACGAACGGCGGGATGAACGGATCCATTTCTGAGCCTTCCGTTTTGTTGCACTGGCTCTGCTCCATGGGGAACATGTACTCCAGATCGATATCGTACCTTCGAAACAATGTTAGACACACTCTGAATAATTACGTTCGTGAACAGGCGAGTCGATCGTTTATGTTCGGAGATGCATCCGTTGCTCACCTGGGCAGCTTCTCACGAAGATACGAGATGACGTTAGCTCCAAGGCTTGGCTCTCTACTCATGATGAAGCTGGACAAATATCGCGGCGTGTTGCTCTGCTCCGCGCAATGCATGAGCAGTGCCCACGATTTGTAATCCGAATCCAACACGTACGTGTTGTACACGCCTTCGTCTGTAAAACACGCACGCATAGTTAGCAAGTGTGAGGCACACAGAGATCGCTCTGCAATTGGATATTTTTTTATGCAAATCCAAGTGGTAACGTTTGCAAGCGCAGTTAGTGTGGGACTTGGGCGTCGATTTAGCGATATCGGGTTGAAAGCTTTTGTTGATATTCTGGATACTTACATGGATACTCGGCGTGCACCCAGTGAGCGGGTGATTCGGAAGATGGAATCTTCCAGGTGATGTTACCAACGAGTTGTTCGTTAATGGGATCGTCGGTGAAACTGTAACTGAAATTCATGGTGACTTCGGTGCTTTCGGACGAAATCGAGAGCTCGGCCCGCATGCATCTGTACGCGAGCGCTTCCTCCGAGCTTGCATAGTACTGCTCTATGTACCACGATCCAAGGAACTGCAAGAAATAGGTGTTTTTATTAAAGAACGCGGATTGCGGCTTCGTGAAAAATCGTGTAACTTGTTTGCGTCTGAAACTATCGTTGTAGTGGATGCGTGTCGAAAATCCATGTGGATGGGATATGCGAGAAAAAATTTACTACATATAGGGTAAATCCGGGAGACGCGGTCGACCTAATATAAAATGGCTATTAAAACTAATATAGATATTACTTATTTTATCAGAACAAACCTAATATGTTCAGAATTTTATGCCGATTCAGAAAAACTGGTCGATATTTGCTTTAAGACAATATTTACTGTAAATCGGGTTGAAAACTGAAGTCATGACATCTGACCACCTCCCCCGAGGTGCCGGGAGAAATGGTTTTCGTCGTTGGCAGAGATCACTCACATAATTATTCATGGAAAATTAACAAAGGATAAAGCAAAATTATTTATGAGTGAATACAACTACGGATTCATTGATATTTAATTTGTTTACGCTAAACAAGTACAGAACACATCAAAGAAAAAGTGAATTACCTACTGGCGATTAGCAAGGCAAATGAATACAAAAGTGAATAAATAAACTAAATAAACAAAAATAATAATAAAATAATAATAAAAAATAAAAAAATAAACAAAAATCATAACTCGACCATCTCACCTTTTTGCAGCGAGACATGGTCTTCTCGTTAGCTTTGAGAGGAAGAGTTAATATGGCCAAATACTTTGGCTGCATTGTCCCTCAATATCTGTTCTATCTTATTATTCCAAACATTAAAGGAAAATAAACTTAGAAGTATATTTTAAATACGATTCTGTACAACCGCTGTTTGACAAAAGAGGTTAAATGTAACATCAATTTATCTTTTATAGCCAATAAATCCAGAAAAACACAGAAGGAAGCGAAATAACGCTATTCATTCAACTATTTGGCTTCTAGAAAAGTAATTGGTCTGCACTTTAATGCATTTTTACGTATAGACTCTGAAATATAGAGACACGACCAACTCTCCGGCTCGACCGCGTCTCCCGGATTTACCCTATGTGAGACGTAAAATTTGAAGGCTGGGAGAAATCGTTGAATTTGATGAAGAATATAGTAGAATCAGGGGTGGTATTGTATATGTATAGGCTAAGTCGGCTGCAGCCTACGAGCCTAGGGCGACAAATTTTGGGGGGTGGCAAATTTTGGGTGATAGAAATTGAAAAATTTTAACTACACAGGCTTGAGACAACTTTAAACAAAATTCACTTTTCTTTCATCCAGCAAATTATAGCGAATTGTCATATTGAATTAATTTTAAACTTGTCTCAACTCTTTTCAATAAAAGTGTTTGATGATATTTCGCGAACAGGGAATCTCCAAATCCGCCCCTAAGTAGAATATTTCTGGCGACATTCTGAAATACCCGAGCAACTTTTCCAGTTGTCTCGGTTGATCTTGAAATAATGTGTGGTAGGTCTCTATTTCTTTTTCTTGAAGCAGATATTTTGTTTATGTGTTCAGTTCTCTGAATTATGAGCACAATTTTGGATAAAGGGCTTTTCGAATGTAAGAATCATTGATGTCATCCATTTCGTCAGAATGTGCATTCAGCATTTATCCCCACATGTTTGTGAAGAATATTTGGGACAAATTCCTTAGTGTTCTTCGTCAGAACACACATCCACTGCAACTGTAACCGAATACTCTTGTTCACGCGGAAATGTTAATCGACCTGCGACCCTGCGCGCAGCGTACAATCGAGCTGCTGCATTGCAATGAGGAAATCGAGAACTCGCGCTAAACGGTCGTGAATGAATGGAAAAATTAAGTAAACGGGTAACAAATTTGTATTTATATTTATATCCCTGTTCTCCTGAATGCAATGTGGAATAATCATTGCGAGTGAATGATATTCTTCGATCCGCAATTTATTACAATATTTTGTTCAGTAACATTCCTGAAAATATCCTGAATTTAATAATGAGCATCTCACATTTAATATCTACTCAAAGAAGGTTTATATATTTTAATCTGCAGAATTATAATCAAACAGTCTGAACCGTTGCTGTCGCGTCACGAATTTATTATGTAGAATTATTACACAGAACACTTTGAATCTTTTGAAGCTTTATCGAGTATAACCATAATATCGTGGTAAATTGAAGTTTTACAACTGATACGCGAAACATAATTTTGCGCTGCCGCTTCACAGCATTAACATTTTAATAATCTATTTAATGATATGCAAATAAGATTACCGAATAATCATTTAGCCATAATACCGTTAGGATTGAGTTAAAAGTAATGTCGGGTATTTTGAATGAAAATTATGCATATAGTATGCTAGTTGCTTCTGCGTGCTTCGTTGTTCGGCAATTAGTGGCACGCATTCGTGTACAATAATGAAGCACAGTGCAAATCGATATATTCAAATTACGCCGAATGGAACAACGTACGTTGCTTCCAGAAATATTTCATTTAATTCATTCGTTTCTCCTCTCTGGGGTAAGGAAACTACCATCTCCATTCAGTTAACTCTCGAGTGTCGTTCCTCATTTATCTGTCTTCTTTATTCGGCCAATCTTTTCCAAACGACCGTGGAATGGCTAACGTTCACTGTCGATGCTAGAGCATTTCCACATCTTGTACAATTTAACGCGAATTACTTTCAACAAACCCATCCAAACTTTTATCACTTATAAGTTCTTGCAATCTTCTTCTTGGCTCACAATCAGTTTTTAATGACATGTCGCGAACGCGTTTCCGTTTCAAACATCAGAACTGAATGCTTCTCACGTTAATGTAGTCTTCTCGGAATGTTGAATTTATTTTTCTCGCCGCCTCCACAGCATCACTTCCACGATTAAATTTTTAAATCGAAATCTCTCGAATGTACCCATTGTTCGTGTTTTATATTAGAATGGAAAATTTGCAATTGCAAAGTTAGAGGAGTTTTCGAAAACGAACGTGAAAATTCCTTCCCCTTTAATAGTATGTTATACAGTATAATAATTGACAATTGTTAATTGTAAAAAGTAGTATTAAACTGAAGAAGAAATGCATGGAGTAGGTACTTTATAATGATTAGTCTTCGAATCTGAATTCACGTATAATCGATCTTTACTCCTGACAATGTGAAGAGAATCCCTTCTTCATACATACAATTAAATAAGCAATGTGCTTTTTGCACGTTATCGTGATATGAGAAATGGCTGGGACACTTTGGTCGATAAAGATGGATGGCCCATTCCGTTGAACGATTTATGCATTGAAATATGGGAACGTAAAATTCGGTATGCGCATCTCCAGTAAAGTCGCAACAGTTCATTGGTGTTTACGTGGGTCACGTTGCGCAATCCGTTGCCTCGAACTATCATTTTATTCGGCATACGATGCAAATCTGCCCCTTTTCCCCCCCTCTGTCGCGTATGCATCATCTGAGCGACGATTTGTCTCTGTCCTGATTACCATTATTTCACTTGCAAATGGGTATTAACACGACGTAGGCAAGAAAAGTACCGGTAAATTCGGAATACGTGATATTTTCATGAATATCGAGCAAATATTTTCATATGCTTTAAAATTTTTGTGATTACACGGCGATGAAAGGGTCAAGGTATTTTTCAAAACGATAGTTTTACTCCCGATGGAAAAAACCCACCACCTTCTCGTGGTTTCCATCGAGCAATGATATTTTTACTTTACCATTATCAAAAAAGCAGTGAATGAAAAAGTGTCGTTGGCCAATTGTGGGTTTGTAACATTGTTCTGTAGGAATAAATGACATCATTGAAACAGCATTTAAGTAATATAGAAAGGATTAACAGCTCGTTTTAATGTAAAAAATGGTAAACCTCGACTGTCTGTATCTTTTAAATAAATTCGAAACCAGCAAAATGATGACTTAAGAGGGGATTCTCGTGTAACCGCCTCCGAAATTTATGATTTTCTTTGGAAAAAACTATTGTTAATATTGCATTAAACTCTTTTCGGATATAAGGAGGCATCTTTAAACTCGTAGAATTTTTTTTATGTCGATCCTTCTTATTATTTATTAATTATATATTAATTTAGTAATTATACTCTTCGACAATGTTGGCGTCAGGTGTAGCACCTCTCACAATCATCTGATTGCAAAAAGAAGAAAATATTCTTAAAGTTAAATAATTTACGCTGGGATTGGATTTTATTTTTTATTTTTAATACTTTTTTCGTCGATATAAAGAATAATATGAAAAATTTGTCAAAGGAAAAAACTTACTTTTTCTTTCAAACGCTATAACACTTTCAATTTTTATTTTTTTCTCTTTAAAGTGGATGAATCCCAGCGTAAACTATCTAACTTTAAGAAACTTCTATTTTTTTTGCGATCAGATGACTGTGATTCCACAATAATTAATAAATAAGGAGAAGACAAGATTCCACAATAACTAATAAACAATAAGAAGGATCGACATAAAAAATATATTTTCTGCAAGTTTAAAGATGACTCCTTATATCCCAAAAGAGTGACAACTTGGTCGCAATGATCGTGTATTAAAAGTACGATAGTGATTTCAACGATACAGAAACACCTTTTTCCACTTTGCCTATTCCAATTCCTATTTTCTTGAGCGCTTCGCTGGCATAATTATACCGCAAACGAAGTTCACGAACTCTTTACGCAATAGACTACTAATAAACCTCTTACAAAAGTTCCTTTTCGGCCGGTGAATTAAGTTTAATTAAGAAGGGATGGATACTAAGCTTGCGAATTTAGTAATCTTACTTTGCCACGATAAATACGGTAGACTTTAAATTTTAATTCCCTCTAATATTATTAACTGAAAAGTCCACACGAACTTGTTACCATACGAACTAATGTGAACTTCGTAAATCATACATTCCTCCTGAATGCTTTAAATCCATTTACATGGGAGGAAGGTGGCTTCGACTTCATTTTAGTAATTGCTACAGAGGAATTTGGTAAATAATTAAAACAATAACAATCCATAATCAACTGCAATTATTGTTGCAGTATATGGAGCAGGGAGTTATTTTATCGTCCACTTTGCGACAACACGAGCTGACATACAAAAGGCCCTAATAACCTCAAAATTGAAATATACTCGGGTTATTTTTAGTAGACTGGATAGAGGAGAATGTCGCGTAACGCTTATAGCTCGTTGCTTTCCAAAGTGGCGATGTTACAGTAGTGGTATCCGTTATCAGTTCCGCTTAACGCACAAATAAAAACACTTTTGGCGGTTATAGGTAACCTCATAAACACTTTATCACTTTCCCCTAACTCCGAAGTTTCAAATATTCGAATTAAAGAAATATAATTTTAGTTTGATTACAGAAATCTGAATCTGCATTGTATTTCAATAGTTGTACGTTACTTATTTTAATTTTATTAATTTTAATAAAATACAATGAGATATATATATATAATGTATCTGTTGAAAATAGAATCTCACAAAGGTAATTCTGATCTGTCTCCCACCTGTACAGATTAAGGCCTTACATACGTCTAGCAGCGCCAAAAATGCGCTAAAAGAAATTTTTTTTTAGTAGGGATAACAATAGAAATTAATAAAAATAAATAGTACACATTGTTTATTGGTATTTAAACTTTATAAAAAAATTTATTTCACTTCATTTTTACAAAAATTACTATATAAAATTTTTTTTTCTCGAAACTACTTTTTCCGCCACGGTCTGCATGATAACTCATACAGTTTTTAATATTTTTTGATGCGATTTTTTTTAAAATATTCGAAATTGTTTTCTCTATAGTGTGTCGAGCCGGATTTTTTATATTTTGATTTAAAAATTTTATAAAAATAATTAAAGTGGAAAATTTATGACGTAAAACGCATACTTTTTTTTAAACTACCATAAATTGCTAAATTTTTCGAAATTCAAAATTCCGGCTCGACACACTATAACTACAACTTTATTTTACAAGAATTTTTTTAAATTTTGCAGATCGATCAACATTTATTGAAGATATGATGTCGACCGTGGAGCAACTTTTTTTTCTTAGTGTTGTGAATCACGTGATTTTTTATATAGTAATTTTTGTAAAAATAAAGTGAAATAAATTTTTTTATAAAGTTTAAATACCAATAAACAATGTGTACTATTTATTTTTATTAATTTCTAATTGTTATCCCTACTAAAAAAAAAAATTTCTTTTAGCGCATTTTTGGCGCTGCTAGACGTATGTAAGGCCTTAAGTTAAATTGCGCGCCTTAATTTTAGTCAGTAAAAATAACGATAGAGTGCATACAGGTAGACACGGACGAGTGCCGAAACAGTCTCGTCCTCTTTGGTGCCGAACTGTTGAATAGAGTAGAGGTGAGCTCACCATTAAGGGTTTAATATGAAATTAGTAAGCGTTAACAACGATTAGCGTATGAGATAGATCAGTATTAATAGAGAAATAAGAGTCGTTTCAAACAAATATATATTAGCGTAAATTCTTATCTTCATGATGTAAAAGATATTAATTTACCACGCGTTATTTTGCTATTATATACAAATACATCTTTCTTTATTTTATACATAATTAAAACACGTGTCGAGTAACTGTTCTCGCCTGAATCCTCCCTATCCCCATATACTAAGAGCAAGTCTAGTAAAAGAAAAATAAAATAATATTCAAATTCTAACAGTATCGTCCATTCTAAATGAAATATTATTGTCGGATTCCAAATATGAAGGTAGGCGTGGGTAAATAAATTGCTAATAAGGAATGATATACCCTTTGAACGCGCATCGTGATGTATATAATGTGGCCTAAAAATACGGTCAGAGAATTTAGGGATGTATAGTCGGCGCAAAAGTAGACAAAAATATCCAATTAACACGCGCCTGCAAATCAACCCCGTTAGACGAGTACGCGATTTTCTGTTCCAGTAACGCGAACGACCTGCTTGTCTTTGTTCGCCGAATGATACACTCAGGCATGATGGATCTCATCGCTATAATTACGCCGATTTCCCTCGTTATCTTTTGTACTTCTGCTTCTGCGCTCGTTTTCGCACAATCTCTTATTATCGCCCAACAATATTACAAACATAGTCATTGAAACAAGTGTACGAATCACGTAACCAATTACCAGTGACTAAAATAAGTTTTTAAAATTTACTGTAACTGAACATTTCTTGCTTATCTTCGTGAGTAATGGTTGCCCCTAAATTCTTCGACCCCCTTTTTTTAGACCATCCTGTACATGTTTCACGGCTGCAGAAGGATATTAAGAATACGTATCACGTCAGTAGCGTTCGGGTTATCAACGAAACTAAATGCCTGGGTTCATTGATTATCTGGGAAGAATCGACCGAGGTTATCCTCCAATAAGGAAATATGGTCCACTCATATGTTGTCGTGAAAGTAGATACCGAAGAATTTAAATGTACGAAAGTAAGAATTTAACGTATTATAAAGAAATAAATCAAATACAACACACCCACGCATCTAACTACACCAATAATAAATACCACGTTTAATGTTAATAATAGATTCTCCATCAGATAATCGAGACGAAATGAAGAACACAGTCGCGAGGTTAATGACCTAAACGTCAACAATATTACTTACTAAAAACTTTAAACTTCTTGGAAAACCTTAATGAATCAGTAAATGTGTCATTACAAATAAATGAACGAAGCTGCGAGGTCTACGGAATAGCGAAACAAAGGCAGTGGAGCAACATGAATGACGAAACGCAAAGGTGTTCGATGGTGGCAAGTTGTTTTATATGCACGCAAGTGAAGTCCGAAATAGCCTTCCCTTAAACACGCATAAAGGTCCAAAAATAAGTTTGCGCGGTGTCTTCCTTTGAAAGAAAGCTCGCGATATTGTATGCATCTCGTTGTCCACGGTACGGGCGTTGCAGTATCCACCGAAATAATACGCCGACCGACGCTTTTCGAAATTACACCGAGCGCAAAGTACCCGTATCCCAGTGGTATTTTCGTTGAATTATATCCTGCAATTAGACGCGCGGACATTACCATCTAAATTCGTTATATATGTACCCGAGCGCGTTTTTCATAACGTTATGACTACAATGGTACCGAAGATGCAAGAGGAAACGGGCAGATATCGAAGAGGAAATTGTAATTTCTGTTATCGCGCTCGTACGCGAACGAGAGCATTCAACAAACGCGTCCCAATTGCGCTACCCGCAATTATTATTACACATTCAGCGTGCATATTGATCGGAAATCCGTCGTGATCATCTATTTGTGAAATCGGAATATTAACGAGCGACACTCGTAACTCTGTGCCGAGCGATTTTCCCCAAATGGCCGCAGGAAATTCAAAAACCGATTGCTACGCCTGCCAGTGCCGAAGCGTTGGCGCAGCGAAAAACTCGCATTCCCATAGGTCGGTTCTCGTTAAAGAAACCTTGCAATATCTCCGCGAACCAGTCACGCGTTGAAACTCAGAAAAACGTCACCGAAGTACACGTAAACGTACGTTCTGTAAACAGAAGCGAAACACATGACTCCCAACCAGATTCTATGGCCGGTATTCACAAACGTGTCTTAAGATTAAGCAAATGCTTAAGCATGCGGCATCCTCTACTAACCCTAGTAGCTAGTAAAGGATGCCGAATGCTGAAGCATTTGCTTAATCTTAAGACACGTTTGTGAATACCGGCCTATGACCTTCCATTCGCAGAACAAATGTATCCTTCCATTCCCTGTGATCCCCAAGCCGTGCAACACCGGCGACACAGTACACCGAATTTCGGCTACCGTTTTAGAAAGCGTCCGCGAGATGGGACACGCTTGGATCCGATCGGTAATGGATTTATCGACGGACGCTGCGCACACGTACCTGGGATATGTCAAAATTCCTTATGGCCTTTACTTTCGGGCACATGGTCTTGTCCTCCCGCCTTTTCCATGCGCCGCCAGCGTGATCGATCAGGCAGCCGAGCACCAGCAGCAACACTATTATCGGGGTATAGAATCTCGAACATCTCGTTCCGGGCTGCATTCTCCCGGCCGCATTCAAGCTCCTAGCCACTTGGCGCACGCGGAACTTCTTGCCTGCTCGCTCCGTAAGTCCGGCTGGGTGACTAAAGGCCACGGAACCGGGCAGAATGAAGAGCGGACGCGCTCATGACTACTACTATCTGCCACGGCCGAAGAGGGGGTGTCCACTATCACGTTCCTCCCTTTGCATTCTTGCTGCTCTTTCGTTTTCAATCGGCAACTTGTTCGGCGCGTCGGCCGCGGAATCCTCATAACTGGCGCCCGGCTTAGCGCGGTCGAAACACGCCCGATCGTAGGCGTGATCGTTGTCGCCGGCTAAAGAAGGGCATCGATTGTTACCGAACGGTCCGGCCTCGCTTGCTCGTCTCTCCTCCGTTCCACTCGCATCCGCGGCGATTCATTTTTACAGGTCCCCGGTGAACGTTGCGGCGCACGCCTCTCGCTCAAGGTAAAAGCCCAGCGAACACCCGCGAAACGCGGGGTTTAGGTGTATTCGCCCGAGCGGGTGATCAATAAGCGCGTTTGGGCGCTGGATCGCTTCGGAATCGGCTGAAAAATGGGGATGCCAGGATGATCGATTTTTGCTTCCTTTTATTTTTTTTGCTAGGGTAACCTGGCGATTAGGTTTACGGGGGAAGAGAAATATCTGTCGCGAGGCTGTGAAGACTTGCGGGAAGAAAGGGGCTTGTCGATCGATTCTATCTGTCACTTTTGGAAATCTCGACTGGTGGCTTGATTATTGGTTGAGTAAATATCGGTAATATTGATGTAAACTGAAACACCCTTTTAGGCGATGGGAATTAAAGATACGGCCAGGTTCGCTGCTACCAGTTTTAATATTTTGTGTTACGTCCTCGGTGTTTTATATAAATCGAATTAGGTTAAGTATTTAATCTGGATAAAATGGTGTCTAAATATTTGTGACAAATTGGTAAAAAAAAACTAACTGTAAAATGAACTGTAGTTACGCCTTTTATTACTAATATTCGCAGTTACTGCTATTTCATTAATTGGCAACCAGGCATCGATTTCCCATACGTCCAAAAAATAAACTCTTATATTTTCAGTTTCAATGTAGATATGATTTTTTTAGTTAACATAAATAAACTGAGGCATTGAGAGCAAAAACGGACTAACGCACGTTGAAAAAAAAATAATTTTTCCTGTTTTATATGATAATAAAATTAGAATCCTTACTAATATATAAAAGTGAAACGTTGTCTGTTTGTTTGTCCTTCTTTCACGCCTAAAGGGCTGAACGGATTTCATTGAAATTCTGAATATACATTACACACATCCTAGATTAGATTATAGGCTATTTATTTTTTTGTTTAGGCTTTTTTATTTTTCAAACATCATAAATAATTCCCGGGTGAAACCGGGTAATGGGTCAGCTAGTATATTATATTTCTTACTTCTTAAATTATTATATTTCTATTGGAATACATTTTTGCTACTAACTCAATTTCGCAAAAAAATGTGGATTAGTCCGTTTTTGTTCTCAATGCCTAAACTATTCTTGTGCTGCCTGGCAGTAATAACTCAATTTAAGCGAAAGTTGCGGATACGCACTTTCGAATTAACACGGCAGCATAGCTCTGGCATGGTATTCCCCTAAACTTTGTCGTATCAAAATCAGAAATCAGCCACTTAATCTGCTATCCATATTGAGTGTTCGGTTGCGAACGTTATGCTTTCTCAAACTCAGCTCTCTGATGAACATTTAGAGGGACTCGTGATTTCTCCACTCGATTTATTACTTTGGTTCGTTTCTATTGTCAGGATGGCGGGCTTTTTCACGCCCGTTGAATACTAAAACATCCATTCCACTAAAAGTATGTAAATTTTCAAGGGTGAAGTTTGTTTGAAGCGACGTTTAAGACAATGAGAAAGCAAGGTAGAAGTAATTTTTTCACGTGAACGGTATATTTGTGAAGCAAAAAGCCGATTACGCAGAGCCTCACTGTTCTGAACTGCGAAAATATGAATTCTACCATTCATGGAAGCGGAGTCCCATTGTACTCCGTTATATGCTGATGGAAACGCTGGAATAACCGAGGTTCTACTTCTACGGTATCGTAATAATTTCTCCAGCTGTAAATTGATATTCTAAAAGCAGTTAGGGTGACTGTACCTAATATCGCCAGGCAAAAGTTAAATCGCAGTCAATTGAATAATAATTGATATTTTTGCATGCAGTTCGTTTCAAAGTAAAGAGAAATTATTCATCTTTCATGTAGCATAAGTTAGAATCGTTGAATCCTACAGATTTTTAATTGGGACTCAAAAAACGTAAGACATGCAAAAATCGGGTCCTGAAAAAAGTGTACCTAATATCGCCTACTCAAGAAATATTGATTAATTCATGTATATATGAGTTTTTAAAGTCATTTTCACATGTGCTTTTATTATTTCTTGCTGTATAAATGTTTTTTTTTATCCATCTTTGATTTTATTTTTAGTAGAATAATATAGAAATTTAAAAATATAGATTTTTAACATATTTTATTTTTTACGTTCCGATGCACATATTGGACAAATAAAGTTTATTTCGGTTGCTCCGCACATTTCGAGACCTCACCCGTAACAAGCATTATATCGAAACCATTGTTCTCCGGTAGGCGGTATTGAGAACACGCATACTGCTAAAAGAAAAACGCTATTTTCATTACGAAAAATATTTGACTCGATTTCATTTCTTAAGTACATCAGTAATTAGGTATTTCTAGTAGCTATTCTTGCATTCACAGAATTATTAGACTTACATTCTCCGAATGCGATGTAAAATTGTGATAGTCCAATAAATTTTTACACTATTAAGATTCTCTAAAATCCTTCCCTTTCTGTAATTGTTGATCACATGATGCTGCAATTACAGTATGTCTGCCTACATATGTTTAGGTACTAATTCAGTGCATAACCGATAAATTTTAGAGCTTACTTTGCGAGATATAGCGAGTGGCGATATTAGGAACACTGGCGATATTAGGTGCAGTCACCCTATTTAGGCTTCGATTATCGATATTAATCATGGGGAAATTACTCGAAGCATCTGTATAATCAGAGAAATCAATTCTATAACCGAAAATTAATTGTTTCGAATATAATAGGATCATACTCGTGTAACAAGTACAATAGCCAACCAATCGGATAACGTTTGAGAGATATAGTATCTTTGAAGTGACGAAAATATTATTAATTAGCTGACTCATTACCCGGTTTCACTCGGGAATTATTTATAATATTTCTAAAATAATAAAGCCTAAAAAATAAATAAATACCCTATAATCTAATCTAGGACGTATGTATATTCCAAATTTCATTAAAATCCGTTCAGCCGTTTAGATGTGAAAGAAGGACAAACGGACAACGCTTCACTTTTATATATTAGTAGGGATTCTAACGGTATTTTTCTAAATCCACTGTCACACGACTATGATATACTAGCTTTACTACTCGGCTTCGCCCGAAATGTAGATTCTGATTCCATAAAAAAAATTTATTTATTTATTTTTATTTTGTTAAAATAGTCACATTCATCTGGATTAGCTAGGCATAATGAACCGGGACACATTTCGTGACCCCAGAGTTTACCGGTCGAAAGTTTTTAGGCGACGGACAAACACACAAACACTTTCTGCTTTATATATTAAGATAGCAATAGGTTAACAAATGAATTGCATGCCTTAAGCGTATGAAGAACCGTGGCAGTTATGATATTGATTGTGATACACGGGCCGCAATTACCGTTTAAATTGATATGGATTTAATTAGTATGCGCCTTCAGAGTCGAATGTGCCGCATGTTCTGCTCCTTCGCGATTACTATTCAAGAAACGTTATCGATAAACAATTCAGTAACAGTTCCCTGAATAACTTTAACATGCCATCTCGCCGTACGGAGACGTGTTCGAAATGAGTGATTCGGTCTATTTCATGATTCACGGTGTAAGATGCAACGCCGAAAGTATTCGTCCAAATACAACGCATAGAGCGCGCGTAAAACTGTTCATATCGAAACTCATCCACGTCTGCAAACCCGTTGGGAAAAATGTGTCCCTCGGGTCCAAGGCTGCTAATGACTCAGAGCAATAGGAAACCATCCTGATGATATTAGTCCTATGCTTTCACAAACTCTTAGTGCGATGACTAATTTTTCCAATTTCAAACGCGATGACTTATGGTGGACATCAGATAAGGCCGGAATGTCACTGGGGATTCCCTTACGCGGTGAAACATTCTTACATGTCGCGAGGAATAGCCACAGTAAACTCGACAGACTTAATTCCGCCCACTGCACATCTTATCATGATGTTTTATTATTATCACTTCACGGAATATAGAATCTTCTCGTCGTAAAAGTATGGTCGTCGTGTTGAATGGGCAATAATGATGTCATCTGAAACTTTCCAAAAGTGGCAGAAGATAGAGACGCAGCTTTATCGTTGTTTCTTTATCGAACATCCTTTTCCTCTGCGGGTTCGTAGCAGGAATGAAATCTTATAAAGAATATAACTGCGCTTAATTAGGAAAAGCGGGATAAAATGAGATAGCCGGTTTCGTTTTCGGCTTTCTTCTTTTAATACGAAATTCATTTTATTAAAGTAAAAAATATATCTTGTACATATCCTAGTTAGGACTGATTAATTGCGCTGTACAGACATGGCTTGTGCACGGTCCACCTCGTCGAGACCGTAAACAACGTTGGCGGAATTATAAACAACAGGTCATTTCCATGGTGGCTTGGTCCTCTGTTGGTCACACTTCGCGGAAACTTTTTGCGAGATCGGAATGAATTCACTAGTGTCTTGGGTAGTCTGAAAAGTACAACTGCAACGCTCCAATCTATCTCGATTTTCAAGTTCGACAGTGCAATTACTTACTTCTGATGCTGGCTGCCATATGCTACTGTCTTCGTCCTTCAAACTCACCTCCTTCTTCGTATAGTGCTTCCGCGGCACTTCTCTGCAGGATAGAGGTGGACTTGGAATACTGTCTCTAATTTTTAAAAACTCGTCCCTGGACTGTTGTAATTCAGCTATCTGTGGAATATTTAAGTGGAGAATTCTCGAGTTAGGTAAGTAGGAAAAATACAAAGAGCGTGTAAAATCGAAAGTCACCATTTTCACATATTTTCGAAGATCATCTTTCGATTCTTTTCTACTCGTCAGCGGGGTCTCCTCAATCGGCGTCACGGTACTGATACTCTCGTTGTGATCGTGAAAATGTTTCCTATCCGGTGTTTGTAGTTTCACCGGTTCCTGCGAAACCTTCGCGTAGCAATTTGGCATCGACTCGGACTTCTTTGGGCCTCTCAAGTCGAATAATTTTTCCGCGTGAATTTTTTGAATTGGTGTCAGATTCTCCATATTCCCGCCTAAGGATTGGCAGAAATTATACTGTGGAAGCACGCGAATTATGCCATTAGGAAAAGGGAAGTTGGTAAGTTTACCCGATATAATTTGTAAAGCTTGCTGCCATTGCTTCTGCATCACAGAATGGAGCTGCTCGGCCAGCTGAGATTTAGTGGCACGTTGAGAATTCAGTTGCGATTCCAATATGGACGCTTTTTGATATGTTTGTGCCAACTGAATCTCGCACAGCCGCTTCTCCTCTTTATGTTTCTCTTCTAGTAAATTGATTTCTAATTGATGTCTAAATGCATAATAATATTACATACACTTTTGCCACAATTGGTTAAACGGTTCAAGTAAGCGCGAACATACTTATCTATAATATCCTTAATTTTTCGAGCTGCACATTCGGCGATAACTTGCTGCCTTGTCTTTAATTCCTCGAGGAATTCTGACTCAGCAGCATCCAGCTGAGTTTGGAATTCCTGTAATTTCACTTTGACAACTTCGTCGACTTGTTTCTGATAGACGTCTTGTAGCTCGGATCGAATCTTCTCTTTCTGCTCTGCTACAGATTTCGTTTCATCTTTGGCTAATTTCTGCAAACAGTGGATGAGAAGTCAGTGAGGTGCAAATGGGGGAAGAATGTGAATTGATACTCTACCTCTGCCTTTTTGGCATCGTCAACTGATGAAAGTAGCGCAGCATTTTTCTGGTCTAAAATTCCATTCCTAGTTATCTCTTCTTTCAACTTCAACAGTAAATTCTCTTTCTCCTGTCTCAAAACAATTAATTCGGCTTCGCAAGTGTCTAGCGCTTTATGAATAACGTTCATTTCATTCCGAACTTCTCCACCTTTCAATCGTTCTTTACCCAATTCTTGTTGAAGACTTTTTACAGTTTCGTCAGTTTGCTTGTTTTTCTCCAATGCATTGTTGTGGTCAAGCTTTAGCTCGTCGTATCTATTCTCCGCTTCCAGCACAAACGATTTATAATTCTCTAATTCATCCGCGTGACTTTTTAATAACTCCACCTTCTCTTTTATCACTGCATCGCTTTTCTCTTTGTATCCAGCTGCAAGGTCCAAAGCCTTCGATAATTCACCTTCGTAACGTTTAATTTGCGACTGGAACTCCGAGATTTCTAACTGATGCTTCTCCGACACGTTTTTCAAATTCGCTTGCAAACTACTGTACTCATTTTCTAAAATATTAAGCCGCTGCTTCAATTTCGTCCACGCGTTGTGGAACTGTGCTATCAATTCGTTCTTTTCGTTGTCCACTCTGAGTGCCACGGCAACCTTCTCTTGTTGTTCCAACAATCGCTTTTGCAATTCTTGTATTAGGTGTTCACAATGCTGTGAAGCGTTTCATATTTACAAATACATCATTTGCCAATAACTGTAGAAATATATTAAGGGGGTCTTCTGGTCTAGAATTTTTTAAAAAACGATTTTTCATCACGTTTCCTTCAAATGGTGAATGTTTAAAATATGTTCTTAAATTATTACATTGAAATTCGAAAAGATATTGAAGAAACGTGAATGGAAATACAATCGCGTGCAGGTCAAAATTGGAGCGCTTGATGAAAAGTTTAATAGAATGGTGACTCGGGTAATATAATTTATTTACGTAGACTTAAGTAATCTAGAATTATTAAAGAGGTTCTGGGAAGAGCGTACAAAAAATTCTAACGAAAGTTTCAGCGGTATCGTCTTTACTCCGAATTTTCGTTTTAAGTCAGAGAAGAAATGAATTATTCAGATATCGGCTTATTTAGTTGTTTCTAATAATTTTATTATTAACGTGGGTCAAAATTGTACTAACTTGTAAAATAGGTATTTGCCCCAAATTGCGACGCGTGGCACACCCACGCACATACACGCCGAGTCCAAAAGGGGGTAAAAATACTTCGGCAGGGTTAAAGAAGGTCGCAGTACCTACGAGTTGTTTCGAAACAGCCGATTAATTGTGATTGTAATATAAAATTCACTACGTGAGTGAAAAAGGATTATACGACTTTAAAGTTATTTCTCTCAAAATTATTTCCTTTAAACGGGTGCTCTTAAAAACTCTGTATCTAACAAACCAATCATCACGAAGATTGACACATATATAAAGTAAATTATATCTCAGAATAATATTTGCAATTACTTTTCTTCTATATAAACAATTATATCTTCTTGTTGCAAGCTTTGCAACTTTCCTTTAAAGCACCATTACTTTAAAAGTTTTCAAAATTTCCTGTTCTTCCTACTTCCAGTGCTAGTTATATTCACACCGAGTACAAACGCTTACCATTTTTCTGTGTCAGCTGAAACGGATTTAAGAAATTAAGGGCACTACGAGCGCATGTCTGTTTATCCGAAGCAGTTAGGTCAATATCTCTTCAGCGAATTAAATTCGTCATGAAAACGAAATACGTGCAAAGAAGTATGTAAAGTTTGAAGAAAAACATTATCAATAATATTGCGGCAAAAATTCATAAACAAACGCCCTATCTCTCAGTGCTCTGGACCAGAAAGCCCCCGCAATGCAAACTTGCACATACCTCCCGTCTAAATTTCTCTTCCTCTAACTTAATCCTATGCATCTCCTCTCTCGATTTATTGCCATTATTATCCCAAAAGTCTGATAACGATAAAAGTCTCTGCGATTTCCTGGGATGGAAAATGGAAACGGATTACTTTACTTGAAGCTGCACGATCGTGCTTTGACGCGATATGTTAATATACCTCGGAAGAAACTCTGTGTTTGTCGAAGCATGAGCGATGCTCTTAATAAATGGTGCATCATGCAGCTCGTTAGAGTGTTGCGCAGTACCGTTGTATTGAGAGCTCTGATAACTTTCTGGCAAATGCGACGTACTTTTCGTCGATATTGCGGTATTATACTGTGTTAAGTCATTGAGCAACGAGGAATCTAAATTTTTGCGCGTGGGATATGCTTGTATGCTATGCGCGCCAATCGCACTTGCGCTACTCACATTATCCGTATTCAACGGAATTGGTTCAGTAGCAGATCCCTTTCTTTTCACATTATTCGCTTTTGGGATTGATTTATCGATGTTATTTGTGCCCCTCGGCGCATCTGTACCTTCTACCTCACCTGGCTTTTGCACACTCTGCTCCCACGTTTTGAATTCTGAGATCATTTTATCAGTCTCTTCGAAACGAAATGAATCATAGTCTGGTAGCGATATATCAGCGAGAGCACCAGAATATTTCTGCTGAGATGCCATTGACAGAGGATTATATTGGCAGAAACTCTGCGGCTCGAACTCCAATTTCCGATTAATGGAATGCCGGTGGGTGTCAGCGTGACATCTGCTTTTAGAAGTATCGTTACTTTGGTCAGACGCTCGCAGGTTGCTCTGTTCCTTGAGGGACTGATGCATCGATACTCTATTTATTCTTTTCGATAGCTCCAATTCCGTAGCCTCCATTTCTTGGAGTAGCTCGTCAACTTCGGAGAGCTCCATATCTCGCACGCTGGCTTTAGAGCACGAATGTGGCTGTCCAGTTGCGCTAAGTAAAGTCGAGGTAGACGGCATTGAACACAACCGATTAGAAGGTTTAACGTACATATTATCTGTATCTCTACAATGATCACCGGGATAAGAGTAAAGCTCCCCTTTGGAAGAAGTAGCGGTGGCATGCGGGAGACCCACGCTGCGAGAAGCGGAAGGTACGACCACAGAGGAATCAGAACGGGACGTCACAAAGTCATGCCTATTCTTATCATGATCGTTAGCGTTAGTCGCATTAGTACCAGCAGCCACGGGAGAACGACTCCCCGACTTTATGTCGCTGCGACAAATATTAGTATGGCTTGACAATGAGTAACCATTAGGAGTTGATGGAACAGACAAGGATCGTCGAGGCTTCACGGGTGTGCTTTGTAAGCCGGAGCTCTGATTTACGTGGAATCTAGCTCTAGGCAGTGTCTGCCTGAACTTGGCGTCCGGGGTGTTTTGGATTTGCGAGTCCAACGAGTTGCTTAAGACAGTGGCGTCTAAGCTATTATCTTTGGACTCGATAGCAGTAATTCTGCTCTCCAACGTCTGCATATGCTCTACGAGCTCCGATATCACGCCGGTTCTCTTGCTGCTGTAGCCTGATTTCCCACGATCGGAGCTAGTGTCGGACACCGAGGACGACGGTACAAGGAACAGGTCAGGCGGAATTAGGAGCAACAGATCGGTATCATCGGAATCACTCATTATCCATTTGAGTTTCCTTCCACCAAAGCAAATTAAATTCGACTATCGTAAGTCCCGTGGAAATGTACACGTATTTACAGGGTATTTACACATCCCTCCACGTTCGTTTGAAGCAAGCAGTATAAACAATGTGTTAGGTTTACTACCTTTCTCGTGTAGTACGGAAGAATATAAACCTTAAGGGCGCAGGTGATCCGTAAACATTTCCAAACACCAGTCAGACATTCTTGCTTCTTCACTAATGAACCGCATTACGCTATGTACAGTCGTAAAAATTTATGAACGAACTACTCAAACACGCTTTGAAGGAAAGCATCCCCGCCGTAACTAACAGAAGATACAAATCTATCGCTGCCGCCGCTAGATGGCAGCATAGTACAGTTTGAAACGTTTGTAGGCTACGGCCCTAGCTTTCAGGTCTGCCTGCAGAGGGCTACTCATTTAACCCTTTTCTCGCAAGTATTTATCGTTCATCGATTCATATATGATCATTCAGCATTTAAGTATGGGATGATTAGAATCTTGTATAAGGTTCTGTATGATACTCTGACTGTTCGACTATCGGAGGAATGAACTCGATCGGCCCTTCGAAGTAAAGTAAATGGGGTAAGTATCTTCCACGTACATATGTACATGCTTACTACTTGCCGCGTTTGTAATTCCGTTGCCGAGATTTGTATCGGGAAGACAGAAGATTGTCTGTTTCTTGACAGAAAGAGATGGATGACAGATGACTGTGGTTAATAGGCAGAGTTGTGTCGTACGTAGGGACTTAGGGAATGGCGACGTGTGGGAATATAGGCCGGTATTCACAAACGTGTCTTAAGATTAAGCAAATGCTTAAGCATTCGGCATCCTTTACTAGCTACTAGGGTTAGTAGAGGATGCCGCATGCTTAAGCATTTGCTTAATCTTAAGACACGTTTGTGAATACCGGCCATAGAGGAGTGACTACCCGATACCCCTTTATCGTTGAAGAGAATAGAGGCAGAGTCATTCTTCCAAGACTACCTAGTTAGAGAGACACGTTAGAAAAATAAAAAGTAAAACCGCAGCACTGGGATTTGAACTCTCGACCTCTTGATTGCGACTCATACGTTTGAGTTTCGGCAATGTGGATTGTTGGCGAAAAGAGCCGAATCGGCAACGCACACGGACAGGAGAAGGGATATGTTTGTGTGTAGTGCGTTGGGAGTAAAGTGAGGGACGACGGTACCTCTACTTTGCATTTAACATTCACTTCACATTAAATGGTGTGCAAACAAGTGAAGCCATACGATTATTACCTGCTGTTTCTACATTAGTAGTTTTCTGAGAGATATTGACTTCTAATCGCCTTATAACAATCTAATCACGACGATGATAACTAACCGTGTTGTGCCTGTGTTATGGATCACTGATCGCTAATAGCAATGTTCAAATTGATTAGTTGAATAGTAAAATAAATTGAGATAGTAGGCGTTTCAGACGTGACTGGAATATTTAAACACCTACCAAGCTTCCCTACATTTTCCGAGAAGTATTAGGTCAAGCTATTACTTTTTTAATTACGTACGCGTCGTTCATGTTCTCTGAATCGTGTGCACGTGCTTAATGCCCTTTCTTTCGTGTAAAGGCGCGTTTAGACCAAACGAACGAATGCTCGTTCGCCCCCCACTTCGAAAAAATTCGTGCGTCACTTAGTGTAAACGGCAATCTTCATTGGCAATTCTTCATTACTTGAATTTCGTCGAAGTGCACCTTACCAATTTCTAAAAACATTGGAAAGCTAACTTGAACAAAACTCAAAGGATGTACATACCTCAATATGTGTGCTGTGTCCTGCCACTAATCTTAATATATAAAACGGAAAGTTTATACGATTGTGTGTTTGTCTATCGCCTAAAAGCTTTCGATCGGTAAACTCTTGGATCACGAAATGTGCCTCAGCTCATTATGCCTGGCTAATCCAGACGAATCTGACTGTTTTCACAAAGAAACTAAAAATTTTTTTTATAAAATCGAAATCTAAATTCCGGGCGAAGCCAAGTAGTAAAGCTAGTAAACTAATAAAGCTGACTGTAATGCTGATGATCCATTTGATATGTACAAATGAACGTGGCCAGCCCGAAGCTTTGAACATGATTAACCACAAATACCTATGTGTAATGCTCATAGATATTATATTCCAGCATTAGCATCGCTATCAGGATGACGCGACTGTAATCGTAGGGAAAAACGGGAATCTTCGCCGACACATTGAAGAGACGGCGTTCGTTGTTAACGTATCGTTTTATTATACCATTGTAATTCAAATGCACCTCTCCTCCTATAGCTACAATATTTACCTCGTTCGTATAATATACACCTGCTTTTAAAATACGCAGTGAAACGTTTCAGAATCGTGTGCATTCTCGTATCGCGCGGTGTATAAAAAATAAAGAGCAGCAACTGCCGACGTAGGAGGAAATACTGAGCGGAGGGAAGGGAACGGTGGCGTTGGAGAGCAATGTAAAAACTTTCACAACGTATGAATATCACATCGGACCGTACCTTGTGTCTGTAATAACCGCGTAAATCTTGGCTTGCGGTACGTACATGCCCGCGTACGAAAGCGCCGTGTCTTGGAGCACCAGCGCGGCTGGGGAAGAAAGGGGCCGCGCAGTAAATTCCCAAGAGGCTGTCGTCGATGCTACCTGTCCGCGATTTAAGGATAATAATCGTGTCCTGTGCACGCGGCTGAAGCACACGGCTGAGAATGCCGGAAAATAGTTGTCGCGCGAGAAACTCAGGACGCGCGATTCCATGCGCCCCGAGTACAAGGTGCAATCCCATTCCGAAGTTTGTCACTCGGAATAGGATTTCGAGGCCGCACGAAATATTCCGCGGAGTCGGGTTATCGAGTTGAACAGTGCGATACGATTCACATCGATCCGGTTGAAACGTTTTATCCATGCCCCGTCGAGGCTCTGTAACACTCATTAACCGTAATTTTGTTAACAAAGTGGACCAATGAAGTGAAGTACGTGCCACATTATCTCTCTCTCTCTCTCTCTCGCTCGCTCGCTCTCGCTCTTTCTTTCTCTCCAAACGCGTGCACGCGTTTTTATTAAACGTATCCGTAGAGGAGGAGGAGAGAAAAAAAAAACGGCATCGTTACAACGGAGCTGGGCGGCGATTAATTTACATGAATATAGTTAACGGGTTGGTATCAAATTCGCTCGTCGTTTCGGCTCTTATCCGTAGTAAAAACCATCGCAGTCCGGTTTTATAAATATAGTAGTACCTGTATAACGACGGACCCTTTTCATTCTTCGTTCCGTTCCCATCGTTCTCCCTATACAGCTCGTAACGCTAATGAAAACAGACACTTCTGATGCTATTTACGACGTACCGTTAACCTTAGCCGTGTAGTATACGTTAAATATAGTTCGTGTATGTGTATCTATACAGTACAAATAGTTCCACGTTCTCTTCCGCTCCCTTGACATCGTTTCTAGTCAACCGTTAACGCATCGTGCGGGCAACACAACCCGAGTTCTTTCTTGTCCTCGTTCTAGGCGGGGAACAGCATCGATTCTCCCTGATCAACTGCCTCAACTTTTCGTGTACGTTAATGTCCTTAAGTTTCTGAAGTTGTATTCCCTGTCGTCTATGGATCACCGAGTCTTATCGAGCTGGCGAATAGGACAACATAGAGGCAGCCTCGTTCTCATACCTCATCGAAATCGATTCCGCATGTTTAGTGGAGTAGGTAGGGGATAGGTGCTATAAAGGGGACACGTCTTAAATGGGACAAATCGAATTTCCAAAATTCTAAACGCATTACACATGCAAGTTATTTTCCTGTTTATGGCAACACTAGTGCCTAGTCATTTGACGTAAACTTCACTGCGGTCTCACTTGCAACAGAGTAGTAATCCACGGTTGATGTTTTCGGGCAGTAAAAGTGAAATTTTCATTGGTTTTCTGTGTCGTTTTCTGAGATTAAGATATATACAAAGTGTTAAAGTGTTATATCATTAAAATAGCCTGTATTCAACTGAAACGAAAACGCTTAAGAGGTAAGCTTAATTAATTGTTTTCTTTGTTTTGCGGTTATTTTATATTAAACTCACATATAGTCGTAAAAGGGACAGCATAACAAGTCTTAAATGGGACGACCGTTTCATGGCTGTCCCTCTCATACACATGTACTGCTGGACACTATACATAGATGACATTGTTTTAAATTATGAATTATTAGTTGATGGCGTATTGTTTCAATTTTAAGAATTAATAAAGTGACTATTCAAAGCGACAAACTTTATCGTCAAAAAACTGTGTGGCAATAAATTAGCCCTCATTATAAGTTATAAATTTGCTACAGTTGGATGTAAATTTGCGGTAAATGGGTCAATGAGTCATGCGGAATAAAAGGCACCATTCAATTTTTTCTGTTCCATGTGTCATTAATAATAAAATATTGATGATTTATACTACAAAGAGTTAATTTTTTCGTAGATTTCGTTGTTTTGTATCATTATGATTTAGAATTATAATTGTAATACTTAATAAGTTTATTTTTATTAACGTGTCCCTTTCATGACTTATACTGTCCCATTTAAAACCACCTAGTCGTAAAAGGAACATTTCCCACTTTTTTGAAAATCGAAGATTTTGTTATTTTCTATTACAATTGATGAGTTCGCAATATACTTTTATTGAAGGGAAATAAACACGCTTTCTTGTGATGTAGTTGTTTTTTAAATACCTATAACGACATTGTCAGAAATGGACGCTAAACAAAAGTGTCCCTTTCATAGCACCTCTCCCCTACATATCTGTATGGAAGGATACTTATCTGGGGAAGGATATTTGCTTCGTAAAGTTTCTCCCTGTGAAACTATCACAAAGCTAGTAGCTTCTGGGAAACACCAGTTACATAATAAAGACTACAATGCCGTGCCACGATATTATTATTATAAATAAGGGGGCATTCTATTGTGACGGTCGGAGAGATGAAACATCGACCCAGCAAGACTTCTTTGAGCAAGGGGCAGATTAGTTGTAAGCAGAATTTTCTTCACTACAACTGTTTGCAAAACTTTAAACGCGTTTTAGAAAATGTTTGCCACGACATCTCAAATTCTACTTGACCGATTGGGCCCATCTTGTGCACACATCTTCCATCAGACGTGGTCGCTATCGTCTCTACCAGAATTAAGCCAAAATATTTTTCTTTCCTAAGTTTGTTTTAATTTTATAGCCCGAAAAAGTCGAAGAAAAATCGCAAAAGTCACTTAAGACACTTAACTGTCAAATTGCAGCCATTTTAAACTTTTTTAAAATTTCAATCCAAATCTGCTACCTGCGATAGTCATGCCCGAATAATTTAAGAATCTCTTTGGATTTTATATTGCAGATGAACAGAACGACCAGAATCGTGGCACAATTCAAGCAATTTTTTTCCAGGTGGTCGGCTTTCATGGGTTGTGGCGCCACCTTCATTTCAAATTTTCAACCAAAGAAAATTTTTATTCACAGTTTAAGATATAATAAATACACAGTACAAAGTTCAGCATAAAACTCTTTCATCATCTCCATAAAGAAATTCCTGAAAAAAGTTAAAAAAAAAAACCGCAGGTCACAGTAGAACTTGAGATGCGGTTAACCAAAATCAGATATCACAGAACAATTCGTTGCTGAAATACAGAAGTCACGCAACTGCTTTAAACAGACCACGTCTTGTGCTTCTGCGGACCAAGACTGCGCAGATTAATTTCGGCCACCAGTCACAGGCTTCAGGGCCACTAGGAATGCTCCGCGAGCATAATCGCCCATTGCCTAGGTAAGTACTTCTGTCTCGATTGACGCGTTAAGTCAGACAAGTCCCCCCGCCGTTGACGCGACGTTAACTTCTCCATCCGTCTGGCTGAATATTGAGTATTACGGCGCGGAATATCCTACACGTAAACGAATCGGAAGCGATAAGCGGCGGAACGGGGGGCGGCTCGAGGGAATCGGGCAGACGCGACGAAATTTTGCAAGGATCACGCGGCTGTGGCACTCGTGATCCGCGGCTGTGTGCAACAGTCAGCAGACGTTCCGTACAGAGGGGAACGAGTTCGAAAGTACAATCAATAAGTTCGTTGGCCGATCTTCTTTCTGGGGATAACTACCACTCCGTTTCCTGCTGGACGAGCAGTCTACCAGAAGTGACCCCCGTGCCAGGAATCTTCCGAACGGCCGATCAATAACCTGGACCGTGGAGAGAGGAACACTCGCGACGCCGTGAAAACCGGCTGATAACTAATAACTCGGGCCTAACGGGGTCGATCGGGGCGAATTAGGAGGGTGGTAGGCGGGGGGCGTGGACGGGTTGTAGGACGCGGACGAAGAAAGCAAATTTACCCTTTTGCACTCTCGATCGTACATAGTCGGATGCCCGCTCTATTCGCGCGTCTACTTTCGATCACTGGAACCGAACGTGCATTGTACTCATTTGTATTGTCTACGGCCGACCACGACTGCGATAAAGAGCGGATCGTTGTTCGTTTTCTCTCTCTCTCTCTCTCTCTCTCTCTCTCTCTCTCTCTCTCTTTTAATTCTGCATATCCAATGCCGCTGCGGGCGATAAAAGGTTTATTGAAGTCGGTTATCGAGGCGTGCCCGTCGAAAGGTGCTTGTTCTTAGAACGTAGACAGCTGGACGCCGGCGCTCGTTGAACATTTTATTTCGAGCGGGTTTGTTCGGGATATAAGGGAACGTTTGCGCAAGAGTGGCGTTTCCTTGCGCGACAATCCTTCAATCGACAGGAGTATGGTCACAGGGCGCGCAGGAAAGCTCATTTCCATTTGATTAAAATGCTTTCATCGTTTTGTAAAGCTCGTTGAAAGTCAACCCTTGATGTGTTATCCTTAATTCTCCCACGTCGCGTTACTTCGGACGCTTTCCCTTTTTCCTTGCTGGAAATTTTAAAAGCGGAAATAACAACCCCTTTTGTTACTGAAAATAATGACCGTGCTATGCGCCGGAGCGTGACGCGAAGAAATAAAGCAGTGTACATAAAGGTTGAAGTCTAGGACTTCACTCGCTCGTGGAAACGTAAGAAACAAGAATCTTGGGGCAGAAGTGTTCTGGGGGAAACGATAAATAGATTGAGTGGAGGGAGAACTGCGATTCGATGAGAAGGAAAATCATTTTTGATATTAAAATGAAGCGAAACAATAAAGTAACATTATTGCTCAGATGAACTCAGTTAAATATTCCATAGGTTCTTCGAGCTGCTGGATGCTGTCAATTTTTCCCGAAAGTGGTAAGCTTTTTATTTTAAAGATTAAAGAAGCAATCATGGATTCTTAATTGTATTTAAGGGGACATTCTACTCTCTCGGCCGAAAAATCGGCCACTTTTCGGCGATGGTTTTTATAATGAAGTAAACACTTAATGTTTTCGAATTTCTGGGGGTATATTTTACCACTCTTGAAATACAAGAAAAATCTTTGTTGTTTGTTTATTTCATTTGTTTACCCAAATATTTCGCAGTGAAGTTGGCGGCATCAGAATTGCTGGCGGTTAAAATTTCGGACGACTGGATCATCGGAAATAAAAAAACCAAACATATTTTTAATTCGCAGGAGTATGGTTATCGCGCTTACCACCAAAGAACAATTTTGGACCAAAATTATTAATCTGGCGGTCGATCAAAGTGGAAAGTACCGAAAAGGGCATTTTTTTCTGTTTAATAGATATAAAATGTGAGAAAATATTAAAAAATCTTAAGATATTTGTGCTAAGCGGGATAGCCACTAATGTGTAGAATAACATATTAAAATTTTGGATTAATTGGGCAGGGAGTTTTTTTTCTATCACAACCGCCAACCAAGAAAATGTTGTTTCGAGAAAAACGCGTTTAAAGTTTTGAGAACCAGGCCGCTGACGCTACAAATACCTATAACATTGAAAATACATCGAATTTCGCTCCAAAAAGTTAGGAGGATATTGTAGAAGGTGCATTCTTCCGAATTCAGCAGAAAAAAATCGAATTTTTTGAGGCCGAGAGAGTAGAATGTCCCCTTAAACATCATTTTGCCTCTTACAGTAATAGCAAGAATAAGGTTTATATTAGAATTAGATTTCTCGTTTAGAGTAAGAAAAATTCCAAACTCCGAATTAGCACGCGACGACTTTGGTTTTGATTTATGTATCGCAAATCCTCAAGGATGACAGGTTTCAGATAGATCTGAATTAAAGAATTGTAGGACACTTCCCACAACTTACATACCTATGCAATCTCCTCATATAATATATAACAAAATTCTCAAGAAATCCTCATCGTCACTTTTACGCTCTAACCTGCGCAGCATTCCAAGAAAATCTCAAAGGTACAACTCAGAACCCTTTCTTTAGCACCAAATCGATTTGCCTGTTTGTGCACTCACAATTGTTTCGATCACCAGACTCATAGAACCAGGGTTACCAGGCGATCCAGTACACGTACTGGCATATATGACGTCACTTAGCTTGGATTGGCTCGGCGTTGACATGACGTCACGGCGTCACCAATCAAATATAAGTATTCCCCTTCTCCTAAACCGTATGACGTCATATAGGCCAGCACACCGCCATTTTTTCAGTACGCCTGGCAACCCTGCATAGAACCCCTAAACCTTCGAATCATATAATTCTACACACGTAACATTTAACAATTCCAAGCCTAAATTCTTGCGTTTCGTTGTCCATTATTCACACTATCCCTGAACTTACATTACGGTTGCAACAAGCACTCGTTGTACTCGCGAATAACATTTCTATCGGATCTACAAACGTTGTGAGAGCTAATATTTCCCCTGCTTGCCTAGTCCCACCAACGACATACAATCCCCTTTTCATGCAAACGAACGTTCCTCAAACGTCCAGTACACGTATTTCACAGGACACAAGGCGCATTCTTGGTGGCGCGATAAATTCACCGCGTAATTGCGCGAGAAGGACGTTATCGAGAGACTGTGTGAGGCAAGGTACTTGACACCACTGAAGGATAACCAGCAGCCGAATAGCCTTGAGTCTGATGGTCTGCCAACCGGATGAAACTTAGATCACTTCCCTGCTGCTCGCGAAGATAAACTCCCCGAGATAAACTCGAGGATCTTGGAAAACCACGGCAAGACCGATGGCCATGCTGTCTCCGCAGTGCATCGAGTCTCGATTCACTGTTTCGCTCTCTTCCGATTCCCTTGCACCCGTGCTCCCTGGCTCTTGCCCCCTTCTGCATTCTGCTCTCTTCCCAGACGGCATACGATCGCTTCGAATGCATCCAACCGAGGTATTTGCGGTATATCGGCTCGGTCTGCGTCAGCCTTACCCAACCGTGCAAACTCTCCAGCATCCCCTTCAATTACTTCATTGTCTTCATTGCTATTACGTGTACAGATTTATGCGGTGACGCGTGTACAGTAATATCAACCGGGGAAAAAGATTTCAAGGAAGCGTGCGCTCTGCAGGGATTTTGACGAAGCTTGGATCAATTTTTAGGTTAGTTCAGATTATGTAGAAATCATTTATAATGGTATAATAAATTAATATATTATTCAAGACAGTATTGTGGAACGTTGCAACCTAAAAATAAATTCTCAAATACTTTTTGGATATCTTTCTCTTTACGCAGCACTATTTTGGTAGAATAATCGATCATAAAAATACCAATATCGCATACCTTCCGGCAAGATATAGGGTGCACTGTAAATTCAACTAACTGAAGCTTCATAAAAGTTCCGTTAGAGAGGGCTCTCGAGTGACCCCCAGAAGTTCAACTCAGCCGAACTCGTGGCAGGTTTAATTTAAATATGAATCTCGGTAAACGGCGCAAATATGTCTGGGAAAGTTTGGAAGCTGACTATATACCCGCGTCTCTTCCAACGAATCTGCCGTGTTCACAGAAAACCGTCACCCCCCGATCTATCGTTTATCCTTCCTCCGAGGTCATTCCGAAGTCGTCAAATAAGGACGCCCTGTCCGCTTTGACCTCGAGCAGAACGCGGGACGTTTAGCGACCTATCCCCAGGACCATCTCGCTGCTACGTCCTGGACCGAACGAAATTCGTCTTCCAGCATTGTAATATCGCAAATAGAATCGGAGTCGATCGTTTCGTACGCTCTGTCGGCAGTAAAGTCGGAATGGGTTCCCTCGCAAAGTACGCCGTAAGCACGATCGATCTCTGCGCTCCTCGTGGACGTTCCCCCCCTCGCTTCTGACGTCCCGTACCTCCAAATTATTTATTCTTCCCGAAAGCGATCAGGTGATCCGTCGGGACCAACATAGTCGCCCCCGGGGTAATTAGCAGTTCGAACCATTCACTGTGCTAATCCGGAATTCCAGATGACGCTGATAGGAATCTAGAGTTGCGCGCCCGAGTAGCATAGGCACAAGAAAGATCTAGATTTGTCAGTTTCCGGTGAACTAATACACCGATCAACTAATTCAGCCAGCGGAAGGATCCCACCCGCTCGGGCTCGATAACCAAGTGGCAGACGTTTAATCTCGTCGGGCCTAAGAAACGTGACTGCGCGCTGATAAGCTGGAGCCTCAGAGCGAGAGGGAAAGTAAACGATGAAGAGATAAGGGAGAAAATTAGGGCTCCAGCTTCCGAAGATTACGGAGGAAAGAGTCGGTTTAGATCCGGATCGCTTGGCTTGCTGGTAGATTACTCGGCCGAATTGAGCTATCATCGAGAGGCTTCTTGTTACTGGGTCTAACGCGCCAAATAGCTACAGTGTCTTATCGGGATCCGCGTTGTCGCTGCACTGCGGGGAGGCTTCTTCTGACTGGGCCCGTCGCGCGGAACAGTTGTAGCACCTTACCAGGACTGGCGATTTCAGCCTCGGCCATCGGCGGCCGAACGCGATGTTTGGTTTTGCCGCAGCAGTAAACGTTAAACATCGATTACGGTAATTGGCGGGCGGCGTTTGTTGCGGCTATCATAGCGACGGGAACCGCAGCCGCATAAGCACAGCAAATTCATGACTGTATATACGTTAAATAATCCGTTTAACGATCGCCGCGGTTCAGCGGGGGCTTACGCCCCGATATAAAACGATCACGGTTTTATTAGGGCACGCGATGCTGGTTGACTGGTTAGCGGGGCCTTTCTCTCTGGGAGCCTGCGCGCTGGGGGAGCGTACTTCCAGTCGTTATTAATTATTCGACGTCGGTAATGGCCTTGGAGCAAAACGACTACGCTGTCGCCAGCCGAGAGCGTGGATGCGTTTCCGGTTCGGTTTTCACGAGGATTTAACGGCCCAGCGCCGCGAGTGCGAGAAAAAGAGGTTCGCGAAAAAGGGGACACCGGAAGGGAGGTATTCGTGTGGGACGAGGGAGGAACGGAGAGTGCGAGGGGGATTGTTAACGAGTGGTTTAAAACGCTTCGAAGCGCCTCGAATTTATAATCTCAGGTTTTAATTACATACTTCCAATATCGTTCGGAATAAGAAGAGCCTGAGAGCCTTGGAAATAGGTTTCATGTCTGGTTGAATTGAGTGGATGGAGCTTCGGTTTTGGTCCGTTGAATTAGGAGTATAGAAATGCGGAAATGTGATGAATTTCTGGGAATTCAAGGGGTCGGTTCTGAGGATAGTATTTTGTAGATATTTACAAGGAATACTCGAAACATCGATATAAGTTATTGTGAAAAAAATTTGGAAAGTAGTCATTAAGCAAAAATTGATTTGTATTTAAATGTAAGCCAGTTATCCTTAAATCTCAGACATTTCTCAAAAAATGAAATAATAAAAAAATACTAATTTCTAATTGTTCTGATTACTAAATTTTCTTGGCTACCACTAACTATTATCTAGTATAAAGTAAAACGCCGTTTCATTTTTCTGTTTCCAATTACCTGGAAGATACATATCATGCACTTGTTATTAAAAAATATTGAAAAAAAACAGCAACTTCTGCAAGGATGCATAAAAACATGGTCCAAATTTCAGAGAAATCGAATCGCTAGTTTTTAAAAAAAAAAAATTCTCAAATTTTGATATTTTTTTAGCCCCCAAAATAGGATTCCCACTGAACTCAATCCGGGCACTTACTGTTTCACTCGCCGACAATTTGAGAACTAGTGAATTGAGTTCATCCGCGATGCACGTCCGCAGTGAAAAAACTGTAAATTCGCCTTACCTTAAACGAAGCGTGGTTTTCAAAGGCCGATCACGAACGGCACCGCCGATCGTTAGCAAAGGGAAAGTTGGTGGTGTTGTTGTGACAAGCACGGGGAAAAATTAATTTCTTAACTCTCGCGGGCATTAATCCACTTTTAAGCAGCTTCGTTGGAACCAATCTCGAGGGCGCTTCGGATATCACAAACGCGGAAGCGATACTTTTAAACGAACGACGTCTCTGGTAAACGGAATTCCTCGCCGCTCGTCTGTGAGTTTACCTTGCGTCAAAGTTTCCTGGAGGGCGCAGGGGACAGAGATCATCAGAAGAATACTCGTCGCGGGTCGTTGGATGGATTGAATTAATTTCAACCGGAGAGCAACAGTGCCCTCGGACAATATTAATCCGCGACCATTGTTTACCCTGGAGCAATACGTTCGCGGGGATGCCGCAGAAAATATGAGTCTCTTTAAACAACGATAGACTCGAATGCAATTTATAGTCATCCTCTCGATTGACCTGAGGTATCATTTCGCGGCACTCGTGAATTAAAGTGTTTATTATCGTTCGATTTTTACGAATCTCTTGGAACCTCGCACAGTATTTGGATGAGAAAGGACAGATTATCAGTTGGGGTGCAGGCTATCCTAAATATATGGAGAATTGAAATATAGAGGTTTTTCAGGTCAAAAGTGTGTGATTTATTCCTTTTCTGCTTTTCAATCTGGGGCTTCGTTTTCGAGATGCGAGCGATGGAATTTAACTCGTGCTGGGAACCAGACCCTTCCACCTTAATTGCTTCTATCTCGAAACCACAGATTATAGAATGGTAGTGGAGTTTTCGATTGCTTTTGGCATTAGGAATTTGCATGCTTCGATTTGTGGTAGAATTTTAGAGCGCACTGTACAAATGTTGTAGTATATTATGAAAATGGACGAGTGGAAATGTATATTGAGTACTTAATAGGTAAATTTTTATAGGAAATTCTTCAGCCAATATGGTGGTATTTTTTTCGGATTTTTAAAATCGCGACCTTGAGCCTCAATTTGCAAAATAAAACTTTATTTATAATTTTCATTATTGTAAAAAAGATTTTTTAACCGGGAACAAAAATATTCAGGAAGGCCGATCCTTCTAGTTTACAATAACGTTAGGATCAACTAAATCCGACAAATAGTTTCCGAGTTAAAAATGCATAAGTACAACCCATTTTCACGAAAATAGGCAAAAATCGCAAAATTCAACGCCCTATATTTTTTAAACAAATTCGAAAACGACAAAATGGTGAATTAAACCCCCCATACTTTCACGAGGGCTACAACATATTCAAGTTTGAACAAAATCCGAGACATCGAGGGAAAAAAGTGATCGAGTTGGCGTGGAATGACCCAGAAACAAATTAATGGTAATCAGAACAGGACCACACAGGATAAAAGAGAAGATATCGGAGTTGATTTACGTAATAGACAGCGGATTTAAGAAAAAAGAGTCTAATTTATTTCATGCGAGTAAATTGGTGCCGTACTTCCATGAACCTCGGCCACCCACACTAAGAGGGGGGATGTAAGTTTGAACGGTCCCGCCAAACTCACCATATGACTAGAGTCACATGAGAGCACACACGAAAGCGGCAGCGGGGGAAAGTCAGGTGAGGTTAGAGAGGGAGAGGTAGAGGTAGAGAGAGAGAGAGAGAAAAAGCCGAGCCGTAAGGAACACTCGAGAATAATTGTTGAGGTTAGATAATTAAAGGTTAAATAACTAATATTCTGAATATCGACAATTGTGTAGATTCAGGTCAGTACTTATTAATTGAATTGGGTGTTTGTGTTATGTATGTAAATGTTATATTAAATTACAGTTGTAAAAACTACATCAGCACGTGTTGATATTCATTCTACCCGATTAAATTGGAATCCGAATCTTACAAATGCACTATATTATCAAATATGTAAAATTGAATTCGCAGTTTAGGATTGAATTATGTATACAAGTTATCCACGAAACATTATAGTATAACATTATACAAATGAAGAAATTAGGGAGTTAATTAAGTCTGTATTGTGTAGGTTGGAATTTAGTCAAATTTTGTACTTGAATTAAGCGGGTCAAATAAATAACATTTAGCCTGGCATAATAAGATTAAGATATTAGATAAGTTTGATTGTTAGCTCTGAATTAAACAGGCCAGGATGCTAAATTTGGGTTAAACATGGTCTGGATTGTAGAGATTCAGGAGTTTCATTGGTGTATATAGATTAGGGTATGAGGATTAGACAAGTTGGAAAACTAAATCTGGGGCTGGGTAAGCTGGAGTATTGTAATTGACTGACCATGTTAAAGAGTTAAACACAGCTCGGTTGGGTCAAGAGTGTCTTCTCTAGTTCAGGTAGTTTGGAAGCTGATCTAGACAGACAAGGCGTTTGTACTGACTTGCGTGTTCTACATCTGGCTTAGGTATTGCGATGTGAAGAAACGACAATTTTCATTCAACTTTTTTTTATCAAAGTATTCGATGTTAATCATAAAGCATCCACACAAATAAAATACGCCATTGAAATCCTAGGGCGCCATTGAAATACATTTAGTACCCAGTATTCAAACCTTCTCCTCGCCGTAATGCAAAGTGTTTGTCAATATTCTTAATGGCGGATCAACTAAACTTATCAGAATTTGCAATTTCAATGAAATGTCTCCGGAAATATGTTTACGCAGGTTTGAACCTCTTGCTTTTAAGATGAAACGCGTGCACGGTCATGAAACGGCGTGACGTCACGTTAAGCACTTTGGATCAGGTCTCGTCACCTTTTTTGCACCGCACTCCATTAGGAGCTATTCCTCTCGCGCGGAGCGAGGGCAGTGGCGCCAGGAAGAAGAAGACCCGATTCGGGAGCCACGGAGAACATCACTCAGCATTGCTTGTCATCGTTTGAGTGATGAAGCTTGCCGATCTGCCGGTTTGTGCGCTCGCACCCGCCAGATATTATGCGAAACGAACCCTCTCCCTCTCATTTGCCTCCACCTTTGGAGGGTGTATAAATTTTTGTTTCACATCGAAAGGCAAAGATGAGCAAGGAAATCGTGAATGGTATGAGAAGAGAATAGAAGATGTTCGTGGGACGTACTACAATTCGTTGAATATTTTGCTGCGATAATAAAAATCGAAGGTGGAATGTGACATTTAACCCTGGACTGATGGTGTCCGGGTCCTTTTGGACCCGGACGTAACGTCGTCGAGTTTAATAGCAAATAGTAAAATATCCTTATTTTATTTTTTATATTTACTACTATATTTACTATTAATATTAATAGTAATATAATAGTTACTATTAATATTAGTAGTAATGTAACAGTTACTATTAATATTAGTAGTAATATAATAGTTACTATTAATATTAGTAGTAATGTAACAGTTACTATTCATATTAGTAGTAATGTAACAGTTACTATTAATATTAGTAGTAATATAATAGTTACTATTAATATTAGTAGTAATGTAATAGTTACTACTGATATCAGTAGTAATATAATAGTTAATACTAATATGAGTAGTAATATAATAGTTATTATTAATATTAGTAGTAATATTATAGTTGCTATTAATATCAGTAGTAATTTAATAGTTACTATTAATATAAATTAATAGTAATATAACTATTATAATAGATACTATTAATATTAATAGTAACTATTATAGTACTATTAATATTAATATTAACTATTATATTACTACTAATATTAGTCGTAACACTTATATTATTATTTATATTAATAGTAACTATTACAAAAAAGTAAAAAATACGCCAAGTACATGAAACAAATATATCACAAAAAAAATAGAAGAAAATATACAATATAAAAAAAGATGTGAAATCAAAATGTGCTGCAAGTACATAAAGGTGCTTTCCAACTGCGCTTAAGATGACACAACTACATATACACAGCTAAAATGCTGTGTTCATACATTCCATTACTCATATCGCGGTCATTTTAATAATTTGTGCAGATAAAATGTCTACATCTAGACATTTGCCTAGATGTCCGCGGCCTGGAAGTCAAATACTTGGCGTGGCCAGGCAAGGTCAATCTGTCGATGAATATGAATTATTTAAAAATGCAAAATAATGAAAGTGTACTCATATTTTTAGAGTTTTAAATTGACAAATTATCTGAAAATTGTGAGAGGAAAGGTATCGGTGTCGATGAATGATCTTGGAATTATTTTAAAACGCAATATAATGAAAATGTACTCATATTGTCAGAGTTTTAAATTGACAAATTATCTGAAAGCCTGCGAGAGGGATGGTATGGGTATTGATGATCTGAGAATACCTTGCCTGGCCACGCCAAGTATTTGACTTCCAGGCCGCGGACATCTAGGCAAATGTCTAGATGTAGACATTTTATCTGCACAAATTATTAAAATGACCGCGATATGAGTAATGGAATGTATGAACACAGCATTTTAGCTGTGTATATGTAGTTGTGTCATCTTAAGCGCAGTTGGAAAGCACCTTTATGTACTTGCAGCACATTTTGATTTCACATCTTTTTTTATATTGTATATTTTCTTCTATTTTTTTTGTGATTTATTTGTTTCATGTACTTGGCGTATTTTTTACTTTTTTGAAGTTTTTTTATGGGGATCTCACTTCTTTTTACAAAGATAATTCATGTACTTGGCGTAATTTTTTTACTTTTTGTAAGGTATATATACTTGGAATACTCGGAATAGCGCAAAGCAGCTCAGCGAGTGTACTTTATTTATTTTTTGAGTAAGGATAAATTCTACGTAAGTTTAACAACTACGAAATGAAACCATGCGCACTGCATTGCCGATCTATATGTATTTTATATGTATAGTACTTTGTGTACAGTACATTCATTCAAAGTAACGAATGAAAATTAACTTTATTTCTCTTTTTCACTTCGCTTCTTCGTCTTCTCCCCTTTTCTCTACATAGGTATACACACGGTGTAATAGACAGGTGTTCCGACTTCTGTCCAGAATGTGTGACTTTTTCGTCCTAGTTCTTCTGGCGGCCGGCAGATTTCGTCGATGTCGTAAAGGCATTTACATATGTCCTGTTGTGTCTGGCAAGCCCAGTAATACCACTAAAATCTCTACTACTACAGTGTCATTAATACATATGTATATGCCTTCTAAGTCACGACGCCTCTCGCGACGGCCAGGGGAATTAAACAGAAATCGGCACACAAAATCGCTGGGGTAAAAGGTACAGAGTCGGAACACCTGTCTATTACACCGTGGGTATACATATGTATTCCACATCGATTGAGAATTGATTTGATTTGTGGTTACAGGCTGATTTCAAGTCGTTAGAATTTGTGGTTATGGGCACGGTGTAAGAAAGATAGGTGGACCGACTCTATCCCCACTCCTGTGATCTTAAAGAAAAAGTTACTTGTCCCTCCTGCAGAGGGTATTAGTGTAACATGTGAACAATAACACATTTACTTCCTTATGTTTCTTTTACAAGGGACTACATACATTATTATTTAACCTTAAGAATGCGACAAGTAGCTAGAATAAAAAATAGAGAGTATTCTAAGAGCAAAGAAAACAGCCAAACTGTACAACAAATAAATAAATGTTTGTATAATTGAAACAAAGTCTTAATGTGTGTTTGTTATAATATTATCCTAAGTATAATTTATCCTCATAAAATAAGCATTTTACATAACGATAAATATTTGTTTGGTCGTTAACCGACTCTCATTTTTTCAGTTTAATTAATTTTAAAAGTTAAAATATTTTACTTTATAAAACTTTTTATTGGAGGTGCATGAAGTCATTACAAATTTTGGAACCCATTTGGTATTGAGCACGTGATTATGGCACGGTGTAAAAGAAACATAAGGAAGTAAACGTGATATTGTTCACATGTTACACTAATACCCTCTGCGGGAGGGACAAGTAACTTTTTCTTTAAGATCACAGCAGTTTTGTGGTGGGGGTAGCGTAGTCGGTCCACCTATCTTTCTTACACCGTGGGTTATGGGTTATGGTTGCAACCATTGAGCTATAAGTATACCTGGAGAGAGAACAGCAATGGGAAGAAGTAGAGGCGACAGCGGTCAGAGAAAAATAGAAGATTACGGGTGAACCTATCCTTCTTCTTCCTATTATCCCTCTCACTCTGTACTATCATGTAGTAAATGTGCTATGTTCATTGAGCTCAATGAACATAGCACATTCCCTCTTTTTCTCTGACCGGCCGCCATTGCTCTGTTCCCTCTCCAGGTATTCTTATAGCTCAATGGTTGCAACTCAATGGTGCAACCACGGTGTAATAGACACTAGACAGGTGTTCCGACTCTGTACCTTTTACGCCAGCGATTTTGTGTGCCGATTTCTGTTTAATTCCCCTGGCCGTCGCGAGAGGCGTCGTGACTTAAAAGGCATATACATATGTCTTAATGAGACTGTAGTAGTAGAGATTTTAGTGGTATTACTGGGCTTGCCAGACACAACAGGCCATATGTAAATGCCTTTACGACATCGACGAAATCTGCCGGCCGCCAGAAGAACTAGGACGGAAAAGTCACACATTCTGGACAGGAGTCGGAACACCTGTCTGTATACTTATAGCTCAATGGTACAACGATACATATTTGTAGAAACACGTGGCATCTCAAATTTTGACAACCTACCTTATTTGACACTCGTCAGGTTATAATCTGACTGTAAGCTGTCAAAATTTGAAGTAGATTGCATAGTGAAGATAGCGATTGATGAACGAAACATGTGTTAGTATCATTTTGGCTGAAGGTGTGCGTGTAACGCGTATTGGAGTAGATTGCATAGTGAAGATAGCGATTGATGAACGAAATATGTGTTAGTACCATTTTGGCTGAAGGTGTGCGTGTAACGCGTATACGTATTATGTTGACAAAAATTTGGTTGAAGGATAAGGAGAAGAAAATCTTACCGTTTTCGATTGATCCATGAGACGATATTATGATATCTCTGTCATGCGTGGACAGATTTTATTGAAATTTGGTCTTATTCGAAAGCTTATATGCGGTTCACATAAGAAAAATGCCTTTAAATTTAGAAAATATTGCAGGCGTCATTAGATATTAATGAAATAAGTTTCAGGTTAGGTTGGAATAGCCCGGCGACGAGTAAATGATAGCGGTAGCGACAGTCGACATAGTATACAGGGTGTCTTTCCTGTACTTGGCGTCGAGACGCTACCGCGTCTCTAGATATTACTACTAATATTAGTAGTAACACTTATATTACTATTAATATTAATAGTAATATTAGTAGTAACACTTATATTACTATTAATATTAATAGTAATATTAGTAGTAACACTTATATTACTATTAATATTAATAGTAATATTAGTAGTAACACTTATATTACTATTAATATTAATAGTAACTATTATATTACTACTATTAGTACTATTAGTATATATTAGTACTATTATATTAATATTAATAGTAACTATTATATTACTACTAATATTAATAGTAACTCTTATATTACTATTAATATTAATACCAAGTAATATAATAGTTACGGTAATTGGCGATCCCGGGCTACCTGAGCTGGCTCTCCACTGCCGACACCTTGCAAAAGACTCGACTGGCCACGTTCTATGAGTGCAACAACCTTGCGCAGGCTTAATGGAGGGCGAGGACGTTAGAAATTGGAATTGGATTAGAAAGAATTCTTCCGTCTGCCTCGTACAGCTGTCTAAGGTTTTCCTTACCCTCCCAAGTCAATACGAAGTTCGATGCACGTGGATGTGCCCCAAAAATAAGCCGATGGTCGCAACCCCCGTCACCAAACTGTACAATCGGAAGTAGAAACGAAAGCCTGAGTAATCTGAGGAGCTTCAACTCTATTACTGGTGTTCATATAACGTCGCAAGGGGCCATTGGCCAGATTAAAGACTTTCACAGCGAAAAAATGTATCGTCTCCGTTAAAAATACTGGCCCCCAGAATATAATAGATAAAATAATGGACTCTCGAAAATAATTTTCCAACTCTCAAGCTCCCCGATGGAAGTCGCCGAGCAACGCGCGGTGCTAATAACGCCCAAGAACCAGTTGACCGCGAGCACCTCTTAATCCAGAAGCCGAAGAAGCGAATGACGCAGGAAAGAAGCGGATACTGTCCGGAGGAATAGGGACGGACGCAGGGGAGAGGAGATTCGGGCGTATAATCTATGACGAATGACGCTGCGAAATAAAATTCCACTAGCATTTCTCTGTCCTGCCATGCTGCGTGCACCCACTTATTCGACGTTCCATTATGTTCCCCGATAGCGGAAGGGTATATATTGTTGACCTGGATGCTACACAATGTGATTCTGTAGCGTTCCTCGACCCTTCTTCCCGCCCCCGGCACCCGCTTCTTTTCACTCATATTCCGCGAACTGTGTAAGGGAAAGGCCCCGCTATTACCCCGGGGAATCACTTTATCCCGATTATTTCCAATCTGCCGGCAATGGGTGGCATCCTAAGCATCTGACGTAGTTCTCGCTGCTGGCCGCGGTCGTCGATCAAACCGAAATTGTTAGCCAGGGTGCAGCTTATGTCCTCGGGTCAAGGAATGGAGGAATTATTAGAGGGTGAAACTTTTTCAATACTCGAGCTCGGTGACGAGTCACTCGGGCGGGAAGGGGAATATTCGCGCGGAATAGTTGCGGCGGAGTAAGAGGATACCAGACGGATGACGCCATGTCAGCGCACGTGCCACGCCACACTTCAAGGCGGAAAGTAGCTTGATATTTCTTCGGGGAATTTGCGAAAAGTTCCGTGGGTGTACATCCCTCGTTGGTCGTGACAGAGTGGCGGTATAGTTGGGATGCTTGGTATATAACGATGCAGCGAATTTAGAAAACAAATTGAACGGTATTTGCAAGTGTAGGGGATCCGCAGCGGGTGGTTAGCAGGTTGAATGGTTAATCTGAGGCTTTCCAGTGAGCAGTAGCTTTCCAGTTCAATTCAAATAGTAACCGTTAATATGGAGTCCCTGGGAACTCGGGTACATCTGTTTCAGTACTGCCGTTTTGTACGCAACACTTTTCACATGACTACAGCAGCCACGGAAAACCTGATCCCTTATCTGCCGCAGCCGCAAGTTACGGGCTGGCGATATTTCCCGAACAACTATATAAGAAGGGCATTGTTGTTCATCCTCGTTACTCGCCAAAACGCTGGCGCGCTGGTATCGCGGAAAGGGAGAACAATGCCACTTTTGAAAACGATATAAGCGAGTTGCAGTTGCTCCCGAAATCGATTCATCTTTTTTCCATAGCCAGCCCTGCCAGGCGGTATCTATACTCTAGGCTTTATGTACCTCATCGTTGGAATTCGCAACTGCGAAATTTCGCCGGGAATCAACGATTCTATTCCCGAACATTGAACATCTTCCGGCCAGGGGGCTGATTCAGTGGTAAAGTTCGAACCCACAGTCGTGAAAGAAGTACACAAGTAACGAGGGATCCTCTTTCTATCCGCGGAGCCGACCGGTCTGATCCATGAAAAGGGCCAACTCGTCGAAACGGCTTCTTGCGAACTACCGTTACGCTCCCGCCACCCCTCCCAGTTGTGCTTCTTTTACGGCCAGTGAAAAACAATTCGTCTCGTGCAAAACGACCGGCGATTTCTAAAGTAGCCCAGCCTGGAATGGAAGCGCCCTTGGCTGTCTCTCCTTCAGCCTCGACCACGACACCCTTGCGCTAAGAAGTTAACGCTACTGCTCTTAACGCTCTTGGAAATCTTTTCTGCTGGTTTTCTCAGGTGCTGGGGTTTATGAGAGAGAGAGAGAGAGAGAGAGTGCTAGTGGGGCTAGTCTCTGTGTAGTCTGTACTTTAAACGAAGACAGTTCCAGTCAAATTTGAGGCCCAAGTTTGACAAGGGACAAGTCTCCTTGGTGCATGCATGGGGGTATTATAGCGCAGAGGGGAACGCTACCTGACTCTGCCTGTAGGATGATTTTCCACAAGATCTATTCAAATTTAGGAACAGTTTCGATCGATGGAACTGGCGTGCCTATCAGACCTATTCTTATTTATCAATCCATGTAAACAATTGCTCGTTTCTATCGCGATGTAGAACAATATCCCTGAAGGTACACATACGTGTTCTTCGTCACCTGTTACAAAGCTAAGTTTAGCTGCTCATGCTTCTACAAAACCTGGGGCCTTGAAGCACCAGTGTCCAGAAAGCATGCTGACTTCACAGTCAAACACTTCCGGGATAGTTGGAAGACACTCGACTCTGCTACATTTCTGCAAGGCAGAGCACGCCTTATATAGATTTACTCGGATGAAGTCACAAGGCAATCGTTTTACGTAGACATCGCTGACTCCCCTTGTCCATCCAACGGTGCAACGAGCATCTCGTTCACCGGGTATCGATCTCTCGCGGAATGAAAAGGTCAGTGATATCCAGAAGACGCGTGACCGCATCCTGGGACTTTCAAATGGCATCGGTCCCTGCCTGCCCGCGCCGTCGCTTTTGATTCTTTTTCTTAAAGCACGCTCATCATAGGCTGGCATCGTTGGCTTCCATTAAGCGAACCTTTGATCCATGGCTAATTAAAGCTTGAGAAGCGCCCGTGCACGGCAACCTTTCCTTCCACCCGTCTCTTCTCCTCTCTCTTCCGTTATCTTATTTCCTGAACCACCCTGCCTCTTGCTACTCTCCTCTTTTATTTGTGCCCGATCGGAAGAAGATTTTTGGATCCACTACATGGGCTTCTTGCGCACGGTGGAACCTGGGTTATCCAAACCCTTTGGTGGACTAATTGGTAGGATGTTCCTTGCTAACTAGAAGTTACTTGAATGTTTCTGTGCTCGGGGTATCCAACTCTTCTGGACTGACAGGAAGCATATCATCCATGATGCATTTCTCTGGAATCTTCTTTCGCTTTTCGTACTATATTCAAGCCGCCTGCCGTGGAACATTATTTTCGACAGTATAGCTGTCTTTATAGCCATTTTTATTTAATTACTTTTATCAAGCCAGTGCAAAAGTTCGTTTGCTTTATTGAAGCAAAGTCTCTATTAAAAGTAAAAATATATCACACGTTCTTTTAATCAAAGTAGTTTCCTTGACTATCTACGACCTTTCACCGTAGGTGTAGTATAAAAAGTAAGTTAATGTACCCCATCTCACCGGCTTTTCCAATTGCGTGAAATTCAATAGGTATCAGCTGTCACTGAAGATTCACTTCCACTGTGCCGCGCGCATTTGTTGCTTTAAATACACGAGTCCCGGCGGCACTGCCTTTCGATCAGCGTGAGAAATTTTACGGGCACGGTATCTCCGTGCAGAGGTTCCTCGCGGGGCGGAGAAGAAGACGCGGCGATTTATACCGTGGCTTGACGTCGGAGCGTGGCGTCGGTCAGGGGCCATTGAGGAAAGCTTTCGAGGTGATCGAAGCTGGTTGTAGCGGCGATATATCCTAGCCACCTCGACGCCTCCTCCGTCTCTTTTCCGTGCGGCCCCCGTCGAAATACGATCGTTAGGATCCAGAATCGGGGATGAAGACCGACTTCGCGTACACATCCCTGCGCCGCGAAATGTATTGGAACCTCGCCTGCCGCGAACATGGACGTGTGCACGTGTTGGGTGAAAGGTATCAAGGTAGAATCCCGGCCGAATTACGTGATTCCGCGAAGCTGATTATCGCCGAAGCGGCTGCGGCTGCAAAATACCTACAGCACGGGGGAAAATGGTCGCTTTAGGGGTAGGTAGACGCGCTGACTGGACTATACAGGGTGTAACCGAGATAGGTGGCCAAACTTTGGCATCGTATTCTGCTCTTTCTGAGGATGAAGAGAGGTCATATAAACATAGGTCCGGGAACTCTTCCTCACCGAGATACAAACACTTTTTGTTTACGCTTACATTTTACATGAATAGCTTTCGGACTTAGAATCACCTACAAGCACTGTCATAATTTTTCTTTTGTTAGAAGTAAATAATGCAGTAGAGCATGATGGTTTTTCAGATGTACTTTGTGATTTTGAAAATTTAAAAGAGGTTACTGTATTTGTGGATCTTTGAGGTGTCCTAAAGTATAACGACCAAACAGTGGTGAAATATTCGGGGAAGTTATATTCTACAGCATTGTAGGTTCTTCATCTGAAAATCAATTGAAGTTTGAAATGCAGTTTGTACGTAAAAGGCTTCTTTTACTAGTAAATTAATCTTCTTGGAATTTCTCTGAACAGATTGGTATTATATTCCGATGGAATCTTCGTTACGTCGTGTTTATCAGAGTAATTTGGTACATCTTCGTACGCATAACTTGCGTTGCTAACTCGTGCGCTGTTAATAGCGTTCTGTTTGTTACCGCATACGAAATTAAGTTCGTCGAATCGGGGTCGTTAATGGTTTTAGGGGATCATCAGTGTTTCGAAAATTAATAGGAGAAGGATTGAACCTCAATTTGCCGACCCGATAATCGTGATAAAATAACTGTTAAATTAGCTTCATGAACGTGAAAAGGAGAATTGGTTGGTAACGGAATGAGGTCAAAAGCGATAAATTCTATTCCACATTCCTGACTTGTTTCATTGTGAAGAATCGCTCGCTTTTATAATACATCACGATTTACGACGCTTTCTGTGATAATATTTCATTCTTCCATCCTTTCATTAGGGTTGTGTGAGCACTAAAAAATTTCGAGTGCCCGTACAAAGCTACTTTGTCTTCGTGCAGAAACATGCAGGGATATTAATTTTTAAATGAACGTAGCATTTTGATAGTATTGTGTATTACCATCGATATAAAATTTTCTGAGGAATTTCGATGCCCCAAATAAATCCTTCGAAATTGAAGAATTCTGTGATAGTTTCTGAAACTCGATGGCTGAAGACTGAACGCCGCAAATACTCGTTTCGTGGATGTTGTACAAATGCACAATGATCGATGGCTTTTGGAAAACAAATGGCACTTTTCAAATATACACGGTTTATTTTTTTATTTTTGTGGCTTCGTATTACACGAAAGCACGCTTTGCATATAAATTACAAAACCAATTTATCGGAACAGTACATTCATATAATATAGATTTGAAACATAAAGTAATTTTTACAAAGTACATTGTTCGAAAATTAAACACGAACGTATAAGAAGTACAAACGAAAAAGCAAATAAATAATATCCAATTCCGTATCCTGATATCATTTATGCGTATCGCCGCACAACCAAGATCGTGCGTTGTTATAGAAGGACAAAAGAAGGTACATTAAACATATATAAATACGTTTTTAACTCGTTGTAAACTGTACAATTGTTTTGCTCGCATTTGTGTATATATACATACATTTGCATCAAAGAACGAACTCTTTGCACTCCGAAGATGCGATTAAATATACACGTTGTTTGCTGTCGTTCTATAAATAAAATAAAATAATTCTTACTAGCCTCGCTATGTATAATATAATAACATTATCTTTACACTTTAATAAATCGTACTTCAATGTTAGGCAAAACTAAAAGCACACAACGATGTCAAACATACGGTATGCTGTTATGTTAATAATCGTAATTAAATCCTAACAACAATTCAGAAAAGAAACAAGGGCTAAGCAGTTTTTACCTTCGTTCAGCGACCACTACAGGTCCTCTAACAGAGTTCTGATCCTCTTCCTCAACACCTTTGCGTTCAGACACCAACTCTGTTAGAATAGAGCAGTTCAGTTTTGGGTTTGCTTATAACGTAACTTGAAGAGTATAAATGTTTAAATCACACGTTTGATGGAAAAAGAATATAACGAAGGGGTCGAATTGCACAGAGACAGTTTAGTGGATCCACCTAAAAACGATACCACAGATATACACAGAGTAGAACAGCAAATTCTCGTTGTAAGCTCACTTCGACTACGCGTTGTAAGCTCGTCGCTTTTCCCACCATTTCTTCGAACCTTTCAGTCGCTCAACACTCTCATCGGCGGCTCCAAATAATCGACGCTACGCGTTGTAAGCTCGTCGCCGGCCCGGAGCCTGGAGCCTATAACGAGAATTCACTGTAATCGCAAATTTAAGCAGATTAACACAATCTAGTCATTCTTCGATATAAATAAATGGCTCCTTAATTCTAACAGAGTTTTCTTGCAGGCTAACCCCTTCGCCCTGTATTTCGGAGCCTCCTCATTAATTTTACGCCCCCAACATTCTCCAACTATTCCCGCAACACCCCTTCGACATTGCTCCCTAAATTCGTAGCGCAAAAGCGTCAAGTGCTATACACGTGAATAACACGGCAGGCGTGTGTCGGCACAGCCATACATCTACGCGTAGCGTCCATAAAAAAGGAAAGAAGGAAAACCAATACAAGTTCAACCGGAACGTATGGAGCCGCGGCAACCCGAGAATACGCTTGGAAATCAAATTTCATCGTTACCGTAGCCAATTCACCGCGGAACCCAGTGAAACGCAACGAGTTTTCTGTCGAACCCGATTCGATATGCAACAAAGACGATCGAACGCGAAACCTCTCCGCGATAGGGCGGCGAGAGGGTGGGGCGGGAGGGGCAAGGCACCCCCCGAATACTTTGCAGAAGGAAAGCCTGAAAATTCGATGTCGCACGATCGGGGGCCGCGGCGCGGCCGTTTCCGCAGGGATGAAGATATCTCCGCTGGAATCCGTCGTGGAAAAGTGGATGCACCGAATCGCTGGGGGTTGTTGTAAGCACGCGGACGTGTGGACCGTCGCCGGGTAACCGCGAGCATGTGCAAATTTACACAGAGGACCCCGGAGGAAGACCTATTACGTTCCTTTCCGCATGGCTTGGACGTTCCGCACCGCCCCTCAGTACGCGCCCGTACGTTTGCATGCGCCCGGGAGAGCGTTGCGCAAAGAAATGGATTCACGTGTAAACCCGACGCGGTCCGTACGCTGAAAAGACAGGTGGAAAAATACGGGGAAAGGAGGAGGCGGCCTGGAACAAAGCGAGAGCTGGAATTCAATTGCGCTGAGGACGGTGCCCATAAGGGTTCCTCTCGCCCTGGGGAGGGCTCCGTGCACGGGGGCTAATGATTCGAATCGCTTCGACGACGTGCCCGGTCGACGTCGGTGATTGTCAATGTTGAGAGCTGGGGGTGTAGTCGGGCTCGCTTCTTATGAATGTAACGGGGGCAGTTAGGCGACACGAAAATTCAGAAAATTATTCAACTTTGAGCGCGAGTAGGGTAGTTCATTTTGTAACAGAAACCTATTTTTTGTTGGTGCCATAGTCCGGTCACCATGGGGGCGAAATTGCCTCTTGAAAAAAACTGTATTTCTATGAAAATAATTATCGAAATATCCATAATTTTCAAATTACCCTAATCACCAAACCTTAATTCGATAATTATTTTTATGCAGTTTTGTAGATATAAAATAAAATTTTTAGTTAAACGATTTTATTTAAATGCACCAGAAAGTAAAAAATAATTATTTTCTTGGACTAAAATTACGATGATGTTTTTTGACTTAAAATATAATCGTGGGGCAGGATATTTCACAAGATATTCATTTCGAAGCTGGATTCTGTATTAAGTTGATTCATATCCTGTTATGAAATATCCTTCCGTCATGATTTTATTTAAAGTGACAAAACACAATCGTAATTGTAGGAAAATAATTTTTAGTGCATTTTTGATCAGGTTAAATAAAATCGTTTAAGTTGAAAAAGTTTTTTTATATAGCTTTTTTATTGTTTACTTTTTATGATGATGATTTCTCGGTAAATTTTGTATTTCAGAAAATTTCTACTATTATGCAACGCATCGACTTTTTGTCGTTTTCGAGAAGAACGCGAGAGTATAATTTCAAGTCGATTGAATCTGTGGTTATGGGTTAAAATTGTAGGGTGTGCAATTTTTCCACCGAGTTTCACTGAGATTTTTTAAAAAATTTTGTATTGTTATCATAACTACGTAAATTGGTGGAACCGGGTTAAAATTGAGTTACAAGATTTGAACCAACCGAACGGAGGAGTGAAGCTAAATAAAATTGTTTAAAAAGATGCAACTTTTGTTTGCACCTTTCTTCGATTTCACTCACCGTTTTTTTTCCAAGGGGCGATTTCACCCCCTAAAATCGCACTGTGGCACCAACAAAAAATAGTATATATGTTACTCCATAACACTCCGATTTTTCGGGTTGCCTAACACCCCTCGTAAGAATCCAGTTAAATACTAGAAAAATGTTTGCATTCCCTTCGAAGTACGACTGCGTAATTTTCCCCATACAGCTGGCGATGCTCCTCTACCTCTTCAACCCTTTAACTCCCACCGCTGCACCGGTGCAATCGCCAGTTTATATTTAACATTTCTCAGCAACCATCCGTAGTTTTCCCGATGGTAACGCAGATTTAAATGTTTTCGGTTTAGAAAAACAAACATTCCCTTCAAAAATGAATCGCGGATTATTATAAAAAAAAAATATAAAAAAAATCGATATTCTCCATTTCGAAATAAAAAACACAACATATATATCATTCCCTCAATTTCAAAATAACGATTCAAGGGTCTGAGCGTTAAAGGGTTAAACGATACAGTCCAAACCCCAAATTCTCTACTTTTCCAAATCCCTCGCTTTTACGCACATATTCTCGGAATGCTCGAAGAGATTCGAATCTCCGCGCGATTAAATTGCTCGATAGTTCCCCAGGAGCCAGCCGAGTCGTTTCCGGCGAAGCGAAGGAGGAAGGAGAGTAGGCTCGGATGGAAGGCGGAGGAAAGAAGGTGTTTGGGGGTGGTGTACTTCGCAAGCAATATAAATTCATTCTATTATACGGGGCGCACTTGAGACCTGTCTGTAACACGCGGCGGCTCGATGAATTACAAATGTAACACGCCGGCAAAGTGTGGCGTTAAATTTCCATAGGCAGGTACTTAACTCGAGTACCGGGCGGAGTCCTGCAGCCGTCTGGGCTCGTTCGACTCCGCTATTTCGTTATCGGGACACGGTTACGTGCTCGTTGCCGCGAGACGGCGTTGAAACGCGGTGGATTTACGATCGCGAGAAGAAAGAGAAACTGGCTGACGGGCAAATAGGCCGAAAGTTTGCCGGGGAACAGCAGCGCGCGCCTCGGGTCACTGATTTGGCACGGAACTCGCGTGCAGCTAGTACACACCGCGTATTAATAATGCATTAATCGCACGCGGCGGGCTGCTCGAAATCTCGCGGTTAAATGGAGCTGAAAGTTTCGAGTCTTCACTGCGACGACGAATGGCACTGGAATAATTATGGATTGATATAACGCGGGGAGCTTGACAATTATTGGCAAACGATATTGCGAATCGTTGTGCTCGATTTCGAAAGGGATAGATGCGCATCGCGGTGTCGGTGCAGGCAGATCAAGGCTGCTTAAGGGGACTAGGCAGTCAGAAACTCGATTTTTTGTTGTTGCATTTTTCGAAAGTACCACCCTTCCCGATTAAAATGCCGTTTGGTTTATGTTAAAATTCGCAAAATTGAGGATTTTACAGCCGAAAAGGTCGAGCGCGCCATAAACCGTTTCTGCGCGCACGCAGGTAGACTAGATTCCTCTTTCGAAACTTTAAGCGCGTTTTTCTCGGAAACATATTTCCTCTTCGTTTTGCAGTGATTGGGAAAAAACGGAGGTATCAGTCGATTTGAAAAAAATTCAGCATATATGAAACATGTCTACTTACGACCTGGACCTACGCATAAGTCTGTGAAAACTCCTGGTTTGTAAAAAAAAAAAATAGAATGGCTCTTTTCCCTGGCGAAAAATGACGTTTCTTTAAAATTTACCGTTTTGCAGCCACCATTTTTATAATTTTGATTTTTTTCCTTTTTCAATAGGTTCAGGGCAGAATAGGGGCCAGGGCAAAGTATAAATTTCAGAGGATATTTCACAATTAAATTTCTTATGGCCAGAATCACTGCAAAATTACAGCGGCTCCAAAAAAAACGCCTACATATCAGACGACTGTAGCGCTGTCATACATATGTATATAATATTCAAATCATTTCTTTTTTACTGTTTATAGTATTAATAAACATTACCCGAACGTACTAGTCACAATTTGTGTTCATCTCCTTGTAAATAATTCGCAAAAAATACTTGATTTTCGAGCGATCTGACTGCCTAGTCCCCTTAAGCTCGGCACAGATGCCCGCGCAGCGTTCGGAACGTTGAAGTTTCTTAAGCTGCATGAACGTCCTTGATTCGGCGAACTCAATTCCGTGCGCCTTAATAAGGGAAACACGTTCATCAGTTTATCAGTTAACGAAGTAAGTTAGCACACGTGCGTGTGCTAAATTACTTTGATAAACACGGTGTAACGTGCGTTGCATCGGAACCCCGGTGGTAGTCTGCGTGGAGAGCCATCGAAGCTGCCTCGTCGATGCGCGCACACCCAACGAATTTGGAAATCGATTTTCTTGAGAATCTGGACCCGCGCGGGCAAAGTGTTCCCTAAGCTTTCGACCGATTCGCGAGTAGAGAATCACACTCTCCTTGGTTCCAATATCAATTGAGGAGTGCTTTTTCAAAAGGGCACATTTCTACGTGGAAACGATTTTCAATAACCGCGAAAAAATGTGGTAGGTTATCCATCTTTTTTTATTCATACCGACATGTTTGATAACGACAATGTTTTATTAGTTATTTAAAAAAAAGTTTGGAAATAACCCCCTCTTGATGGAAACTGTAAAAAGTAAGCTATTTTCAAAATATGATATAATGTTTATGGTGCACTTTGTTTTGCCACATTTAATTGTAATGATACCATGATCCCGTTTTGTTTCAGACTAAAAAATTGTTTCACCATGGCATTGGACAAACTTGGAAATAAGACCTTTTGTATGAAACGTGTATTTTATCTTCAATCTTTCAAAAAGGAATTAAATCTATTTAGAGGTGTTTTGTGACACTGGGGGATGAAATTTAACATTATTAAGGCGATGCCATCCAAATTTACTTCAATACCAAAAATGGAAATATGCCCTTTTAAAAAATCACACCTTAATTGCACTATGCGTGTATTTTGCTTGCGAGATTTTATCCTTGAGGGAAATTTGAATGCAAAATGTGGTCAAGTATACGCAGCATCTAAAATGGTATAGCAATAGTCCATGTCTGCTGCATGAGTCGAAGAATTTCAAATTTATTTGTTCTAAATAAATAAATAAAGAAAATTTCTATTTTACAATTAAGTTCTAATAAAACTGATAACTCGTCAGTCGCAAATTATTATTCTTTGCTGCAAGCATTCGAAATATCCCTTACAATATTAACCGACTGATCACGATTTTCGATGCTTCCAGTGTACAGCAAAGTGTACAGGTCAGACTTTCATCGTTTTCTATATTAAATCCTGTTTGAATCATCGATGCAGGCCATGCTGCAGCAACCAATAACTTCAGACAAAATGGCGCCGTACGTCTCCCGGTTGTATATATTATCTTGCGCGGAGGAAATAAGGGAACCAATAATATTATGTAGGTTCGGAGCGAATAAAATGGAAAGATTTTCCATCGCCGTGCTTTGTCACGTAAGAGCGGGCAATTTATCTGGGAGAAATGAAAGGTTCCTGGCACAATCGACAACGCGCAGCTAATTCGCAACTGTTCCATGGTGGTCGTTCGTGGAATAAAAGCAGACACCGCTTGCTCCAGCGGGCACGTAACAATGTACGGTGATTGATTTCCGAAATTCACCGGTGTAACTACTATTTCCGCGTTTCAAGGTACTAATTTTTCTTCTCCTCTGTTCTCCCTTCAGTTCCCAACAGTATTTATAGTAATATAGTATCAGCAAGGCTTGACCAAGAATTTACTAATGATATATCCGTAGTATCTTCCTATTGAACTTTGTGTTGAATAGAATTGTTATTAATAATCGTGCGTGCGTGGAAAGTTCTTACAAATCGGAATCATTTTTGCTTAAACAGTTTCTTTAAATAACGCGCCTGTGAAGAGTTGCAGAGAGATAAGTCCAGGCGTTTAAGTAACGCTGCGCGTCTGACCATATACTGACCCTATTCCCCTGCGCGCGGTGCCTCCGCTAGTATCTAGTGGTGGAGGTCAATTATATCTTCTTATATTCCTCTGTAGGTCGTATTTAAGCGACTAATACGTGCTTATAATATTAAACTTTCCAATTACACAGGCATAGCTACGAATAAAAAACAATTTACATATCTGTTTCTTAAAACATTGTACAGCGCTTGAAACTAAAAATTGCCCCCCAAAAATAAAGCAGAATTGCCAACGTTTGAAATCAGACTTTTCTGCCAGTTACTAGCGAAATAGCAACCTTGCCTTTAACAATACATGGATAGACTATTTGTTCACTCGTCGAATCACCAGCCAGCCACAGAGTCAAACAAACTACTCAAGGGTCTTACGCGGCGTACACACGGTTTTCCATTACACGAACGCGCGCGGCGCACTTTAATCGAGGGTAGCTTTACCCGCGCGACTTTTTTCTCGCGTAAACAGCCCGAGCAAACGTTTGTACGACGCAGTATCAATTCGCCGCGAGTCGGTCGTTGCGTTCGCGATGGGAAGTATCTTCAGGGTCGTTTCCGAGAGGATCGGTCGTTGCAGAAGGGGCATAAAGTAGCCGGAGTCCATTACTCTGTCTCAGTAAATCGGCATCCGGCGCAAAGATCGTGCGCGACCTAATTCCGGTCGTCTTTCTTGCAGCTAATGCGGTGCTTTGTAGAAAATAATGCCCATGAAACGCGCCCTTGAACACGGGAAACACTTCCAAAAGCCGTATAAAACGGCTTCGTACCGAATGCGTTTCTGATGTTTTCGCCGGGAAACTGCAGCTCGAGATTCACTCCGTGTTATCTTGTACCATTGTTCAGGAATGGAGCGGGAGGGTGGGAGCGTTTTGGAACTGTTGGGAAATTTTCCTTTCAACCGTAATTCTTTGCTGTAGTGCGAGCTGCTGAGTCGTTTCATTATGCGCGTCACTTAGATGGCTGCGTTTTGTTCTAACTGCACCAAGTCTTCGGAGAATGAGATACATGTAAGTAGTTCTTGAAGCAACGCCCTGACTCCTGATTTTATGTGAGAATTGTGGAGGGTTGTTTTTTCCCTACTTTTCACATAAAACGTAACTGACAAAGGAAGATCCCCAACCCGGAAATTCAAAAAAATTATGAAACTTTGGGGGATATGTAGAGGGTATATAGATATGTATTACGCAATTTTTTTGCTGTCCAAATTCACTCTAAGTTTCAAGGGGGTGAAATTGACCCCCGAAAATTCGACTATTTTCCGATTTTGTATTATAACTCGCGAACTTTAAGAAGTGTAAATTACCAAATGATAAACAATAAGTGGTTTCGGCGCACTGGTTCGGTCAGTTAAACAACAAAGTTTTAACTGACCGAACCAGTGCGCCGAAACCACTTATTGTTTATTCTAAAAATACGGTCGATATCATAACTACTTTATTACCAAATGATAGTTGTAATTAAAAGAAGTAACTTTTGTCTGAAACTTTTTTTCCATCTCTTATAGTTTGCTAGTTATAACACAAAATCGGAAAATACCCGGATTTTCAAGGGGTCAATTTCATCCACTTAGAGCGAATTTGGGCAGCAGAAAAAAATTTCGTTATACATACCTATTAATCCCAAAACAAATTAGTTCCGCGCAGTGGCGGATTTAATTAGGCAGCCACCCAGGGTTCCAACTTCGAAAAAAAAATTATGCTTTTATCCAAACACTATATTTTCTTTGCTTCCTATCATTTTCATACCCAGCGCTCGTAGATTCATTTGTAAATTCGTAAGAGTGTTCCAGAACGTTAGCCACCTGGGCCATTTTCTTTAAATCCGCCACTGATCCCGAGATCAAGCCTTTTCGCCGTCTAAAACCTCGCTGTGACGTTCCTGTTGCCTCTATCAGCCCCCACGCACGACTCCCATGTTTCCCATTTACTGTTCCGAGTGGAAGGTGTCTGATCCTGTCACCACAGACGACACAGGTTTCCGAAGCTAGCTACCGCGGAGGCGGCTGGAAGCTAGTGTCGAGGTAAGACAAAAATGTCGCTTCCGGGGCGTCCATGCGAGAAAGAGGCTGAACGCGACAGTTATTCCCGTTGGAAAGTTCCCGGTGAAAACGGGGGAGGCAGCGATGCGTGTCGCGCGAACGACTCGCGCGTGTCTAACACACGACGCGCAAACTGAACGTATCAGCCGATGTCGTTGAAGATGTTTAGAGTGGTGGGCCGGAGCATCGGGGGCTTTTGCGGTTTCCCTGGCGCAGCCCGGTAGCCCGAGTCAAAGAAGAGGATTCGTGGGATCGAGGTACACAGTAGCCGCGAGTAGCCGTATGCTGGATGGGCGGATGGACATTAAGCGCGGCCCGGAACAAAGTTTATCTTGAACCAGCCAAGCCAGACAAAGTCGTTTCGCGCCAACAACCGCGGGTACTGCTTGGAGGGTGGCGCTGCCACGCTCGGTCCTTCGCAGCTGTGACGCTGGCAAACTGTAGGGAAGGTGGCGGTGGCGAGGTAAGAGAAAGGAGCAACGGTGGGACAAACGGAACGGTGAAAAATAGATGGGTAAATAGGCAGAGGAGGATGAAGGGTCGCGGCGAGGGAGATATCCGCGAGAGAGATAGAGGGTCGCAGGGGATAAGTGGTGGAAGCGGTGGAAGTGGTTGAAGAGGGGAGAGGACACAGGGGAAGCGGTGGTAATTGTTATGGCGACGACGTTTCAGCTAACTGAAAGGTCGTTTCCTTTGTCGCGTCTGTGTGCGAGAATACGGGGAGGGCCGTTCCGGCGCGTAGGGGCGCACGTAAATGCGCGGCGACTAATAGTGGTGTAGGTGCAACTGCATCAGGATATACAATCATCCGGGGAAGCTCGGAGAGTACACGGTATCCCCGAGGTGGTGTACCTGCACCACCATGGTATTCGTCGTTCAAACTTTGGGCTCGCAGACGTCGGACTTCCTTCCGAGACTTTGGCAGCTTCGACGTGCCTAGAGAGTACACGGATCTTGCCTCGAATTGCTTCTGGCCTTTGCCTGTCGCGCCCTCGACTTTCGGGGGGTATCAGTTTTACGCGGGGCCGTCTGGCGGATCGCCGCCCGACCGGCAGCAGCCCCGATTCCTCTTGATGAAGCAAGCAAGAAAACGTGCAACGAGCTTTGTTCGCCGGGAATGCTGGTCCGCGGGTAGAACGATTCTGAACGGCAAGCCATTGCGCGTGCTCACGTTTGCTGAGTAGATGCGGCTCGCTGCCGGAAACTGTACTATTGTAGCCACGGAAGCCTGCGATTTCACTGGGAACACCTTTTGCTCCTTTCTCAAGCCTGGATTGTAGAGTGTTTGGGTATTTAATAGTCACGTAACGAGGTGTTAAACTTAACTTGGCAAGCTATGGTGTTCTCGACAAACTTATAAATATTTGTAACAAGTCACTGTGACAGTGTTTTAAGAATTATGATACGTTCGCTCGTGTTTCAGCAAACTAGGGTAATTCCGGTAGAGATGGACCGCCGGGAGAGGCGGATCAGTTAAGCATTCTTCAAACTGTCTGCCAAATGCGTCATATGTCAGTGTTCCTTTGTTACAGAGATTGTGCCGAAGTGGTCCAACTCACCCGTAGTAGCAAGGGAGAGATGGACATTACATGTTTGCTACACGAACTGATAGGTCTAATATTCAGTACTTTTGAAATCTTCAAGTTCAAATGAATGAAATCCTTGAAATGTTCTTTCTCGAATTACATCTCGTCATCATTGAAATAAACATATAATTAATGTAATTAATCTAATGACTAATAATGATACTATTTTTATATAGATTAATAAAATTGATCTTATAAATGTGTTTATGATTCTAATTGATGTTAATAAGGGTCAGGGTCTTATTGTTACTATGTGGAATGGATGATTTGTAGTTGTCATAATTTGATTCGTTGAAGTATAAAGTTCTTAGGATTGAAAATACATAAGATTGAATTATAGCAACCGAGATTTCTAGTATAAATAGTATATTTTGAATAATGATTATGATTGGAATAATTATTAAAAATTTATTTATTGAATTGCCTAGAAGTGATAGTAGTAGATGACCTGCTAATATATTAGCTGTTAATCGAATTGCTAAAGTTCAGGGACGAATAATATTTCTAATCGATTCAATTAAAACTATAAAGTTTATTAGAACTGTTGGAGTATTTATTGGAACAAGATGGGTAAATATTTTGTTTGTATTTGTTCATCATCCGTAGATTATAAATCTGATTCATAATCTTAAAGATAAAGTTAAGTTAATGTTTAAGTGTCTAGTGGGTGTAAAAATGTATGGAAATAGTCCAAATAAGTTGAATAGAAGGATTATTTTTATTAATCTGATGAAAATAATTAGGTTAATGAATAATTTTTTTTTTTGTTAATAACTTAAATTCTATAAATATGAATTTATTAATTAGTATTCATATTATGTTAATTCGTGAAACAATGAATCAATAGTTTATATGTATAATTGAAAGGGGAATTATTAATCTGATTCAATTTATAGATAAGATTGTTCTGGTTGAGGGGTCAAAGATTGAAAATAGGTTTGTTATCATTTTCATTTTATTGAATTAACTTTCTTTTGTTTATTTAATTTATTTATTATAATTGTTGTAAAAAAATTTATGATAATTGTTATTTTAGACGATTTTAAAAACGTGGTCCATCTCTACCGGAATTGCCCTAGTAACAGTTCCACTGCTCAAAATTTCACCCGAAAGCAACATTGACGCTCGCAACAACTCGTTCCCCGCTCTTTCCTTACTCTTCCACGGAGGAGCATCTGTATGCGGGTCACGCTGGGATCCACCCGGAACCCAGCGCGGTAGTGTGTATACCTGTAATCTCCACGGACCCGGCGATACGGTGGTAGATGAAAGACAGAATTGCACAAATGAGAAGGGAATTTACGAAATGAAGCGCGCCGCTAGGAGCGCCCGCTCGCCGCCGGTTAATATAAAAAGTAGCATTTGCCGGATGAATTCCATTTGCAAGTGCTCGGCTGAAACTCACCCGCCCGTAACAAAATAAGCACTTGTTCGTTGTACGGTCCACTGCGAAGCTATCCTTCATCGCCCCGCTGCGCGGCGCTCATAAAGTCGCGGAAGAATGCCTGCGAACTGGCGCGTAGAAAGGAGGAGAGGCTCCTGCCCCTCGAGGACCTTTTAACGTCCAGGTCGCCATCAATTTCGCGGCACTTTTAGCTGTCCCCGTCCTTTGATTCCCACAAAGCGGCCCGAAATTTACATTCCCCCCCGGCGCAATTCGTCTTGTTTGACACCGCGCACGTGTAGCTTTAGCTGTCATCAATACACCTGCTCGCGGGGTGGGTATGAAACTCGCAGGATGCCGGCTTCCCTTTTTACGTCGACGTTCCACGTAAACGCTCGCGGAGTTTGCCAAGTATCGTCCAGTCGCGTGTGTTGGGAGGTAAAAAGGAGCCTCGGGTACCGCAACAGAATAATACGAACCGTTTCTCTATCCGTGGCGGCGAAACATGCGGCACGTGGCCGTTTTATAGACGCACGATATATCCTTCGGCGGGTTTACAGTTCTCCTAATAAAAGGATAGGGGGGGGGAAGAGGGTGGCTGGAAGGGAGCGAGAAATGTGTATATCTGTGCCTCTATTTCCTAGCCTCGAACTTCCTCCCTCGCTTGCCGTACGATGTATCGATCTCTCATCTCCCAGCTGGGTGTATTTACCGTAAACTTCCTGTATTCCGCGAAACGTTTGAGCGTACTAGAAGCTTGATTGTTGACACAATTCATACGCCGGCGAGTAGGAAAATATTGGAGAAAACACGTGTCGGGTGAGGCGCAAAGGAAATAACCTCGTTCCCTGGCGAAAATACTTCTTAAGCCTTGTTTCCTCGATGCATCTCGCGCGACCGCTCGCGCGGCTCTGTATAATCGGTGAACGCGACTTAATACAAACTTCTCGATAACAGTTACAACTAAACTTACGCTCGTCCCTTTGATTCCATTTTCCTACGTCTAGTGTTGAACGTTTATATAGGGTGTCGTTTGCCTAACGTTATTACTCGACATGTATGTCCATCGCCGTCGCGTCGAATGAAGGGAAACGGAAGGTAACGTACTCTAGAAAAAATTGTACGAGACTCGCGAGCCCGTACAGCGTTCGCTAGGAAACATCCTGCTCTACTGCTAGCCTTGGGATGGTGATTAAAAAATGACGTTAGTAATGTACAAGCGTACCCTACCTCCCAAACTGAAGCACCAGTCCTGGTGTCTATGAACGCGCGAACCCTTTGTCCTTTGAACACTCTAGGGCCGATCGTCGTGCCGAATTCCAAGCGGCCGGTCCTGAAGAAAGAACTCGAAGCAACAGCGCAACGAAATCCGCTGTACCTAGCGAACAGAGAGTTCACCGGGAGTCTGCCTTCAGTTTCGGGACGTAGAACACATCAACTCTCATCACCCTGCGTATCAGGTGAGATCGCCCCTGGTAACGAGCCTAGTTAAAACTGACGCTCCTCGGTTCCTCGGCGAGGAATCCTCGCACACCTAGCGGCTATTACACGTCTCCCAAAAGGTACCCTCCTCCGCGGTCGCGACGGATGAGTAAGTACGCGCTGGTTTCTCGCGGATACCTTGTCCCGCAGGTATTCTCCCGCGGCCGGAAGCATCGTTGCAAGCGATCGGCGTTCCTCGACTACGCAATCGGGGCACGAAGATGAGGGGAGAAGAGTAGTCCGGAGCGCGCCTCTTGACTAGCCTGCTACGCATCGAGATCGCAGGGATCGATCCTCGGTCCTTCACCTGGCCCCACGAACAATGGCGCCGAATAAAGGGGGGGGGGGAGGGGCGCAGAGGGCGCCACGATACGCATCTTTGCAGAGTATCACGACAGGACATTGGGAGGCGCCCCCACGCCCAGGGACGAGGGACGCGTGCTAAAGTGGAACTTTGCATTCCTCCATCGAGCTCTCTCTCCGTCTCGCCCGCTACGTTCCTCCAGCGATCGTCAATGGGACCGAAAGAGAATCTGCGGCAGGTCACGGTGATCCTTTGAGGCGGGAAACGCGCGCGGGCTTGGCGCGCGCAGGTCGATACCACTTCAAAGCCGGACCCCCACCTGGCCCGTCCTCAAGCTGATCAGCCGTTCGTTCGTTACTTACCAGACGCGAGATCGCTTGAGCATTGCGACGCGACAATCGAACGCTATTAATTGGCCGCGCCTCGGGGGCCTCGGCCCGCGTTCCTCGGACCCCCGAGCGTCGGTGTTCCCCGCGCCTCGATCGGGGGCGCAGCGATCCAGGGTGATGACGAGTGCGGCGGCGTTCGCGATCGTCGCGCGAACTAACTGAACCGAATACGCTAAAAAACACGTAATACCGATCGAACAATATCGTTATTGGCCTTCCCCGGCTGCGGTCCTGCTGCCCCTCGAACTGCCCCCTTTCCCCTTCCTCCTGCCTCTCCCTTTGACTAGTGCGCTGTTTATCGTGCGACGCCCATGAACTCCCCTTCCGTGGCCTCAGGCGTGCCATGACTATCTCAGAAGCAGCTGGAGCATGCACAGCATCAGCATCGTCAAACAGGCGGCTGTGGAGGCCTCGCTGCCGTTCTCGGAGGTCACTGTAACACACACGGGTTACGTACGATATTATTATGTTGTCCTGTCGACGGGGATGGGATTGGTACGTCTACAGGGTGGGTCCGCGTGGAGCGAGTTATTTGCTCTGGGGGATGGCAAAGACGGGGGCGAAAAGACTTTTCTCCTGGGGAGCGGCTCTCGTGAGATATGTGCGGCACTGTTGCTGGACAATTTCTTTGGGGATGGTCTCTGTGTTTTTTTAAAGATAAATAACTTCTGCTCCCTGTTTTGCATGGTTATGGAAATTGGATGTAAAGGTTGGGTAAGAGAATGCAATTGGAGTTATAAATATATGGGTACGAAAATAGTGTCGTAAATAATAATCGGCGAGGGGAACTACTTGGTTCTCATTGTGCCTGCAGTAAATTGATAATTACTTCCAAATCCACTTATGTATTTATATAGATTTAGTAAAATTACTTTTAACTCGGTGTACTCCTACTCGTTTCGATGTGTTCTTTTGTTTAAGTTTGTGAAATTTCCTATTTGAGGACCTTGCAGCGAGAGGGGTGCACCTCCACTTTTGACAGTTTTTGAATTATGGCGTGTAATTTATGTAAACCAAATTCCACATCGTTTGGTGTTCGTTTGATGCAAATCCGATAACAAATGAACGATTTATTGCGAATTTTGAATCTGACCTCATTACTGTTTTGCGAAATGCGAATGCGTCAGATTTGAAAAATTTGCCCAAAATATAAATAACTTATCGACTCAATAATTACTAAATCAATGCAATAATTTTATAAACAGGTTTTTCTAATTTACTTGTTTATAAAGATGGAGCTGCAAGGTCTTCATTTATCATAAATGTTCGATCGGGTAATAGAATCACCGATGGTGCACAGAATATGGTAGGTTTTAGTAAATTCTGGTTGCAACAAAATATGTGGCAATTAGCTGAATGCATTATATAATGATAACATAGTACTGTTACAAGCATTGCTAAGGTTTCCACGTTTCCATGCAGCTCTACTCGTCAATTGTGATACACATGATCTATAAATCGAATTACTCGCAGCAAAGGGATTCGTTCCGTGGAACACTGAGCCGCCACTGCCAAGCTACACGCTAATACGAGAGTAACGCGCATCTATTGAGCACATTTGAAACTTGATATATAGATATCTCGCTACTGATAGGCGTAGCAATGATATAATTGGCTAATTTTAATCCCCATAGTGCATGCTGCGTATTATCGACTGCAAATACGATGCATAGGAAAACCAAATATCTGGCGTGCTCGCGATACCAGCAGACGCTACATCGATGCGGAAGATACAGGTTTAAAGTATCACCGTATCAAGATATAAAAGATATATCAAGATAAAAGCTTTAACCACACGCCTTGGATGAATTTCAGTAATAAAGTAATTAATACTACATCCTTCATATTCTAGAAATAAATTCACGGTTCTCCCTGGTTATTCTTGCGAGGCCTGGCATTGTTCCATTTAAGGAATCGAAAATTGTCGAGCTAGGTATTGCATGTTTGTTAATGACAATTATAAATGGCTGCCGGAATTTAGTATAACAAGATTTACTTCTACCTTGTTACGATCAGCCTTCTGTTTAAAGATGAGTGAGTACTGTTTAATTTCTCTTTAGATTGGTATCTGTCACTCAGCTTATTCTCTATTTCAAAGTTTAAGTTTAAGTTTCTCATCGAATAATTTAGACCTAAAGATATTCGTATCCCACTAAATACTAAATGCGTCGTATCTCTCCGAAGACTGGAACCTTTCAAGATACAGTAAATTTTCGTTATAAGCTCATTTCCACTATGCGTTGTATGCTCAGTCGCTATCTCCTTCGAATCCCATTTCTTGGAATCCTTCAGTCGAGAGTGAGAGAACGGGTTCTCTCTTGCAAACTGATTTGCAACTGTAGGGGACGGTAGAAGAAGTCTGGTAAACACGTTTCCCTCCACATTGAGGGCCATTCTCCAGCTTGGCCCTCCGCGTCTCGCGTCAGGGTATGTTAATAGAGACAACAGATCATCCGAAGGCGATTTCCCTCGGATCCTTGTTTTTCCGTCATCTGTCCCCGGTAATGAGATTAAACCGTGGCGGAATACTGAGACCTAATAAAATCCCCTGGCGGAGTGGAAAGTCTCGCCGAGGGGACACCATTAAACGGGGCGCCAATAGATTTTCCTCCTTCGCGCTTTGTTCCTTCGGCCGAGGGAAAAGTCAATTTCGTAAAAACAATTCTGTCGACCACGGGCCAGGGAGTAATACGTACGAATCAACGGACCCGCCAGCAGCCTGCGAAAGACCTGGTGTGAACGAAATGAAATTACTACGGACGCGGAACCGAACGAATTCCTGTAACGTCGGCGGCGGGGAGGGTTTGATGGAAAAGAGACCAAAAGGACCGAGCCCGACGGCTTTCGAATTAGCAGAGGGCCACGCTCGTTTTCGACATATCAATTCTCCCGCGCTCGTTCTAGACATCTCTTTGCCCAAAGTGCTCCAGAAACGCGAATCTATTTCCTTTAAAGTTAGAAGTCTACGACGAACGGATAGACAAACTTCGGGAACGCATTCTGCTCAGTTGAGGGGTGGAAATGGGTCATAATATCCTTCGATATATTCTTAGCACGACATCCGTTACCATCTTGGCTCAGTCCGTGTGTAGTGGAGATCAATTCATTTAATTGTGTTTAGTCTTAGATTTAATTATATAATGGTTAGTGCAGCTACATTGCAGTCTCGTCTCTTACTTTAATTTGTAGTATACTACTGAAGTTACATGTATTTTTCTAATGAGTAATAAAGACGAATAATAATAATAATAATTCTTGTAGAATTTTCTTTTTTCTTTTCTTTTTTCAGTTATAAATGTAGAGATATTTACTAGTGGGGAGATTTGGCACGATATTTGTCATACTTCTTGGGGTGTAAGTGGAGTACATTACTAAAGCTTGACCACTTATTTCTGAACTATCTAGTACACTAGAGTATTACTATAATAATTAGACTCTATCAGACATTTATTTTCAAAACAAACTGGAGAGTATTACAGAGTTTATTAAAACGCTCAAAGTTCACAAATTAATTTGATTTTTGGAATGAACAAAAGCTATTTCACAAATTTCATTCTGGCTTCATATAGGAAGCAGGCTACAAAAAATATAAAGCTTACGCCTCAAATGACTACAAACATATTCAATTTGGTGTTTCAGATAGCGCAGAGAAAAATTCGCTTCTGATTCCACGTGGAATGTTATTGTACCATTTTCCCGCTTTTCAGCGTCAATAAAAAGCTATAGTTATACTAATTTTTTTAGAGAAACATGGAATGTATCGAATTACATATCTCAAGTATATTAAACAGAGGCTCTGTCAATGATAAATTTCAGAACAACCGTGAAAACTCTCGGCGCGATGCATGGAAATGTGATATACGTGTAGAAATAACCTGTAACGTCGCTCTATGGGTTTCCAGTAAAGAGCTTCCCAGCGGAATTCAAGTGACCGTGCATTCTGAGGAGACCACGAGGCTTAAGCTGCAGGGAAATCCAGAGAATTCTTGATATAAAAACTCTCCAGACAACTTCATGAGCCGGCATTCTAAAGTTCGTGACACGAGTCCTCGAAAGTTTTACAGAAACGATTTACTCGGAATATGGGGTAAAAGATGTTGTTATTGTTGCGCGTGTGCGCGCCGCCCCTCGTGGCAGAGGTGTTCCGAGACGCGGAACTTACGAAAAAGCTGGCGTTAGTCGGCGGTGTTAAATGCATAACTTTGCAAATTACACAGGATTAAGCCAGATACTAGGTCCCCGGAATGGGCCAGACTCATAATTTTATACATTGCTGTGCTACAGTGCCACGTCAAACACCCGTTATCTTGTATTGCATTCACTTTGCACTTTCCCTTTTGGGATAGACCTTGTCCGCTTTCATTAGGGGGCTACATCGGTTGCTGATGGAATTTCAATGACGCCTGTGTAAATTTCGGCTTTACGACGCGACAAAGTTCAAGTTCAACTTTTCGATTTGCTGCGGACTTACTTATTTATACCGTAACCTTTAATGAACCACGGTTTTTTCAGACAGAGAAGTGGATAAATATTTTCGTTATGGTATATTAATACTCGACGTGTCACGAGAATATTTTATCTCATATTTCATTTTTCCAATGTTCTTTAAACGCGTTTTACCCGAAACAGGGTTCTTCAAATCTGTGGGACAAATATCTCGAAAAGTTAAGATCCGATTTGGTAGGAACTTTTTTTATTCCGAAGAATATACTTCTATGTAGTGGAGAAACCTTTAACATTTTAAAATTTTTGTTTTTTAAAGTCTTTGAAAGGACGAAAAACATAGGGAAAACGTGATTTCAAAATTCAAGTGTCGTTATTTTGTCAAAAAATGTAATTTTTTGTCATTTTTAAAGCTATATCTACTAGGGAACTTCATGCCTTTAATAATCTGGCATTGTTTCTTATTTCAGACTAATGGTTTAGGTGCTACAAGTCCCACCGTTTTGGACGAATTTTTTGACGCCACCACTTCAACGAATCCCCAGTGCCATTTGCAATGATTAAATTACAGGCAAAAAATATATTTCTACAGTTTGAGACTTCCTTAATACAATGCAAAAAGTCCCATTAAAAATTATCTGTGGTAGGTCTCCTTTAATTAATTCCTAAATATCACCTACTTTTATGGGCTTTAGACCGGAACAGCCCCTTAACAAATTGAAAATCAAAGGGGTCTGCTGCTCGTGCTCATATTCTGTTTGGTAACCGCTTGGGCCCCTGCCCAGAAGGCCCCCCAGGGCCCATTCTTAACAAAATCATGATTTTATCCAAACTATATTTTTTTCTGTACTACTACACCGAGCCAGTTTTTAGTAAACTCCCTCTTCATCTTCCCGAAAAATGGGCCCCTCAGAACGTTTGCCTCTTGGGCCTTTTTCCTTAAATCCGCCACTGCTATCGCAAGGATCACCTAACACCGGTTCCATCGTCTCGAACTTAAGTAGCCCACTTAATTGTGATCAACGAGACCAATACTCCACGAATTAATACATCTACCAACCCCGTTTCGCAATAAAACCCGTCAGCCGGTCGATCTATCACGAACACATCATACTGGGTAATACAACGCCGAGGCGCGCGCGAGAGAAACGCCCTGGATTGCCACGTCGGATACCGCCAAACGAGGGAATTCCTACTATATATATTTTTCTTCGGCATGACCGCGCCGAGGATTTCTTCACGCTCGATCGGCCGCGCAAAAGTGATTCCCCGACGATATCGTCCTAGTCATCGGTCAAAATAATCGACGTGAAGACACTTCCGATAATCGGGGCCGCTAAGCATCGCCGATCAATCACGGGATAGTGTTCTCAGGCAGCGTGTAAGTGCACCGCGCGTCGCCACGGCCATTGAGACCCGCTCTGTGGCCTATAGAGCCGGGGATATTTCCCTATCTGGCTACACGAGGGGCTGTCCTGGATGGCTGTGTTCGACCGCGCGAGACCATGCAGCCGATAAGCGACGCGGTGTCGATGTCATCGTTTTCAACGGCGGTGGTGGACAGAGACTGGCCCCGGAGTTTCCTTCGCAAAGTAGTTGACGTACCGGCTGCAAAATGGGGCCGCGGGGGAGGGTCGGCGGGCTGAACGATCAGGCATGCGAAGGTCTGATAACGGGTGCCACTCATCGGATGGCCTGAGATGCTGGACGCGTCTATGCGCCCTCGGAATAAGCACGCGGATCCTGAGATACGTCAAGCCACCGCGCCAACTTACAATTGGCTGAACTCCTGGATGTATGCACGGCTCCTGATGGACCGAGCCGGTATGAGGATAATACGACGCGAACTGTCGACAAGGTGACCGCGGAATGGCAGCTTAAAATTTAATGATAAGATAGTTTTGTTTGGGGACGTTCCTCCTGGCGTTAATTCAAGGAGATCGTTTGTGAGGATGGAGTGTTAGGTTTGACGGGTGGCTTGGGAGGAATTCACGCTATCGCGCACCCTGATGGTTCCTTGCAATGATAATCGTAGAGGGTAGGGTGTGATACTTGGGAAATCGTTGTGTACCAACGTCATTACAGTTCAAAGAGTGACCCAAGAATGAGGACTGTTTCAGCCTCTTTCTGGCCCCACGATTTAGGAACTGAATTTTGTTGCGAATGATACCTTATGATGAGACATCATTCGCAAAGAAGTGAAAATGCATTACTGCACCAGCCCATAAGGTAAATGTCCCAGTCCTTAAACATGGCCCAATAATTAAAAATTGAGAAGAAATTTTATTAATAATAATAGTTTTACTAATTTGCAACGTTTAAACTGTTCGAAATATAATTGCAAAATGTATTAGCTTTATATAGATACAATTATAAGCTTACATAACTGAATAGTTATATCATACAAAAATATTATTGTACAGTAAAGCTTCAACAGTTTCAATCTCGCTTCTTACCTAATGGGCTCAAGCAAGCGAGAGAATATTTTTGTTAAGGTTGTAATTAATTATTATTTTATAATTTTTGAAATTATACAGTTGTTTTGGATTTATTATACATTGAAGAATTTAAAATTAATTGGATCTTTTAATAATTTTTTGTTTTTAATATTGAAATTGTTGCGTTTATCCACTAGTACACGGTAACATGACACGTACCAATCATTAAACGTGTGTTCAATGGTTGTTTAACCGCGGTGTTACAGACGTCAGTGTTCAGTAGTTATAAAATTATAAATATTTATTGTACCAAAGTAAGTATTTTTTGTATCCTATATATTTACGTTAATAATAACTAGACAAAAATATAATACTGTTTAAGAATTATTAGGATAATTAATCTTATACTCGTTACAATATTAACATAACCTAAACTTATATAATATACTTTTAATCATTTTTTAACTTTTTCAGACATAAAGTCATGCCGAAGGTAAAAAAGATAAAGAAGAAGAACTACAGTCAGTTGATTTCTTTTCATTAGCTGATAGAAATAGTTAAATTAAATACATATTCAATAATTGGGACACTGTTAATTAATGACTGGGACACGCTATGAATTTTATTTAATTACTGGGCCATATGAACAGTTTCATGTTTTAATTAATTTAAAACTTTTGCTTTAACAAATGTAGATTCTTGTTACGTTATGTGAAAGTAGAAATTTTACGCTTTCGAAAAATTATATTTAGTTATAATTTTATACTATTTAAATATAAAAAAAATTGCAATCATCTCAACTGCTTCCTTAACTGTTTCGCCATTGGGACATTTACCTTACGCTTCGATGTGCGAACTTTTATGCCAGACCGATAATTAAAGAATTGTTCCCAGGGATTTTGCTGACTGCTAGCAACGAATTTGAACTTAGATTTCCAGCGGCGTTTCAAAAACTTGCTAATATTTTCTGTCTAATAATATATACACGGAGGTTGCCGAAACTTTTTTCCGTCACTGCAGAGGTAGGTATACAAAATCTACCTGCATCAGATTTCTAAAATATCCTCATTCATCCTCCACCCACACTGCCTAACTCGACCATACGAATGTTACATTTGGGACACCAACGTATCCTTCATTCTTCCAAGGATTCTACTAGTAGAAACTATCCAATATCCAATTATGTACCTAGCTCGGGAATCCTAAAAAAATCCCCAGCGCAACACTTAGAAGCCGGAGTTGCACACAGGAGCTTCACACACAATCCGGCGCGTTGCCGCCGATCAGAAAACCATTAAGGATTTATCGTACAACCCTCAAGGCCCATAGAAGGAGATTTGAAGACGCTGAAACCCTTCTGTTCCCCTTTCAGTTGGCCGTTGTACACGTGAGATCAGCGTCCAGGGATTCCAGCAGAGATTCGCGGAACCAGTGGAATGAAGGCTCGCCGTGGGGCGGTTAGGGCTCGTGAGAAAGACGGCAAGTAAGAGGAAGAGAATGGGAGGGTGAGTTTAAAGGGGGTCAAGAGAGAAGCGGGGCTCGACCAAGAGCCGAACTTTCGGAATGACGCCAAGAACCCGACGGTCGACATCTTTTACGGAGCAAGTTTCTCAACGAGACCGAGTCTTACGTAGCCCCCGATTCTATTGGAAAAGAAGATGGAGAATCTGAAGAGAGTTTCACTGTTGCTCGACGCTCAACTTCTGCGTGCACGCCCGATTTTTGCCGCGGCGAAGGCGGGCTAGAAAGGGAAGACGATCTCCCCCGTATAATATGCTGGGTCGTTGCGACTCTCTCCGAAGATGGCTTCGTTCCTTTGCGCGGTAATGTAATTTCGATTCGCTCGAGTTCCGGCCGCAACGTTTCGTTCCCGTCGTGCCGTTGCGCGTCGACTCGCGATCCGCAAGTATTCTCCCTCTTGCCGAATCTGGATGGGCAATTTGGTATATTCCGCGGGAGAACTGTGCTTACAGGTATGAAGGAGACACAGTGTTGACAGATCGCGTGTTGGGAAAATTCACAAGTAATACTTGGCATAAATATTGCAAGTTCTAAGCAGCGGAAAGGTACGTACCCTCTTTCTTTTACAAAATTTGTATAGAAAATTCATCGATTCTACTTTCCATATTTATGCTCTGCTGTGGTCTCTTTATTGTCCAAATGATTTTAACTCGAGGACGATTCATTGAATCATATTTTGGTGAAAATGGTCCAGAATAGTGGTAGCTGGTTGTTATTAGATATGTTTTAGAGATAGGAGAAAAGTATCCTGGAAGCTATCATTTTTCTTCGAAGCATTATACCTCCACTACAAGGCTGGCCATGTCGGTGGGCAAGTAGCCCCAGATTTTCGGCACTACACCAGTCACAATAACGCAGTATCCTGCTACTATTGACCCACATACGTACTTTCCCTTCGTATCACGTGAGATATCTCGGTTTACCACTGCATAGTTGATTGCCTATCCCAAATAACTCTGGTTTACCGCTGCATAGCTGATTGTCTATCCCGGAACAACACAATTCTGTGCCAGTCGATGGATTAAAGCAGCACAAACACGGTATCCAGCAATTTTGAGATGTGGAAGTAAGTAATTTTGCGACGACTTGGAAGCGATCCCCCCACTTGAATCATGCAAATGAGCTTCGTCTCCAGTTCCAATGTACTAGGAGCTAAAACAACTATTTATTGAATTCGTAACGAACAACTGCGGATCACAAGCGAAAATTATATTTTTCAGTGTGGCGATATGGGAAGTTGATATCACGCCATTCATGAGTTCCCTATCATTTCAAAACGTCTTCAAAATACCTATAAATTTTTCCACAAAAAAAAAAGTAGTCACGTCACTTAAGGGGACTGGACAGTCAAATCGCTGGAAGATCGAGTATTCTTTTGCGAATTAATTACAAGGAGATGAATACAAATTGTGACCAGTAATACTTTTAGGTAATGTTTATTAATACTATGATCTGTAAAAAATGTTTTTTTTGGTAATATATACATGTATATGACATTGTCGCGTACTAGATACGCGATCGCACGCCAATTAAATTTGTGCGATTGATGGAGAGGTAATTTTTAGCCGTTCAAATATAATTTATTTCAATATGATAGAGTAGAATTCTGCCACGTGTCGTGGCGACTTCGTCAAATATAACTCTGCGGCTTCGACGCAACGAAAATTATCAATGCTTCGCGTGCTCGTCTCGCGCTCGCTTTGCGCTCGCTCCCCTCCAGTTCTACCGTAGACGGCCGAATCCTGGCGAGACCGCCCGAGGAGCCCAAATATGGCAAAGCCCGTATAAGGCACGTTCAAGGTCCGCGCCAACCGACAACACGCTTATCGCAAAACCCAGACAAACAAAAAATGCGCGGCTAGAAATAGCTTCGCGACAGGCATCGTGTAAAAGGAGAAGTCATGCTTTCATCTCCTTGTAATTAATTCGCAAAAAATACTTGATCTTCAGGCGATTTGACTGCCTAGACCCCTTAATCAGCACCCAGCATCCACTCAGACCTTAATTATCACATCGCTCAAAATTGATTTAAAGCTACCCTCCCCCGTCGAAGTACATAATCCAAACGTTCATCAGTCGTACATCCTTGTTTATCAAATTCACCCGCCTCCCCCTGGAAGGATTCGTACTAATTAACGGAACGTGCTTCCCTGTTCCCTGCTCGCGTCTCAAGCCACCCACGCCGTCGTGTCACGGAAAATAGCCATGCGTCGTCATAAGACGTGGAGTTAGTCGCGACAGGAATTCCGGCCGGTTATACCCACCCGGGGAAGCGGTATCACAGCCTATGGAAAGAACGGAGGGGGTGGAATGGGCGAGGATGTGGGTAGGTAATGGGGGACGAGGCTCTACCCGTGGCCGGTCAATTAAATCTCGTCGACGTCGCGTGCAGGAAGCGAGCGCAGCGTGCACCGGAGGCTTCCTTTCCGAATTCGAGTGGGTGGACCCTAACTCTCGAAATTTATTAACCTGTGCGACCGACCGGCTAATCCCCCGGCTAGGTAGCCCGAGCGTGCAACTATTACCCGCAGCGTACACGGGCTGGCCGCAAGCGGGCTCGTCGGGAGGCAGGTGTGCCAACCGCCGTGGCGAAACGAAATAGAAAATGGTAGGCGGAATTTATGCAAAATTTCATCGCGACCCCTTTCGATGGAATTTGTTGTGTGGACTCGGCTCCACGACGCTGGTGTAACTACGTCAGCGTGGGTCGGGATTTAGGAGCCTTGGCACCCTAGTGTTTAGGCGTTTGCAGTTTGTCGTATGGGGACACCTAGATATGTCAAAAAGATCGAGTTTTTTTACATTTTTGCAGTGGCTGATGTGTCAAGAATGTGGCTGATGTTCCAAAAATTTGGGACCGAAATTCGCAGAAATACCGATGATATAGATATTAGAAGTGAAGTATGCCCTCGGGCTGTTATGTGTTAATGAGAACTTCAAAGGCATTTTTCTCGAAAACAGGCTTTCAAACACGGTACCCACGGTTACTCAAAAACTATTCAACCGATTTACTTCCAAATTTTTTATTTGATTCCTATAGTTCCTCTTTATTACATAAAAAGGCAAGATTTCGTGTCGGAGAATTGAACGTTTCATTCAGAGTGCTGCCATTTCTTTAAAAATTACCTTCTTTGAAATCGGCCACGTCAGAAACAGCATTTGTTAATATATTTTAAGAAACTAATTTGCTTTGCACGTAAAACCTGTTTAATTAGCAGTGGGTACGCAAATCGCTGCAGCGAATGACGCATTTGGTACATACTAGCCCCCATAACTGTATTACACTACTAATATTTTTACATTAAAAATTTAAGTATTATAGCCAATGATGTGATATAATTAATAATAAAATCGCGAGTGCAATAATGTTAATACTTTCTTGAGAAAAAATTCTAAAAGAACATCAGTTTGCGGCCTCTCTAGGTGTATATCCCGCCTTAAGTCTGGGGGTGATCAATCTGACACTTTTCGGTGATCTTTATGCGTTGTTAGGGATTCTTGTATGATTAATGTGTTGAGTAGTATGCTGCAATGTACTCTAGAATTTTATACAGAAGTCTATATGTATATGCTCTGTCATTTAAGAAGGAACCTGCGCATAGACCTGTTCGGCGCTACTATTGGCTATTCCCCAACCAACGCTCCCTCGGAGCCAATGAGCTCATTCTACATGCGTGAATGGGTTCCTTCTTGTATGACAGGGAATATAGGTCATAATACCACTTATCTAATCATGTTTATTGCTCTTGAAAGAGTGGAAAGATTCTTGGGAATGTAATTATATAGTTTCAAGGTTTGACGAAACGATGATAGCGGTGAGGATGATGACCGCTTATGGTCATCTTATTTTCTAATTAAATAACGAGTAGACATCACGATGGTGGTCATTTTAATACTAAATTCATTTAATATGCTTCAAATAAAAAACTACCCATTGGCTTTGGATATCTATAAATGGATGTCTTCCTTGAAGTTATTGAAACGCGTTATTCCATTCAAGACTATCGAAAAAGTGATTCACCCAGAAAAAGAAGTACATAGAACATTTACAAGCTACGAAGTGACATAGTGCAGCTGGGGTGTCTCTGAGAAACATATCAAGCCTGAAGCATTTCTCACAATATACAACACTAAATTACTCTCATCCTAAAAGTTATCGTTTGCAAATACCGATCCCTTCCAACAGGTACCTTTGATATAGGTAGACCCGAGGAGTCACCATCGAAACTTCAGACAAAGGCACGCGCCTGCTCCCCGTATTATTAATTCCACCCTTCCGTCTTTTGTCTTTGCTACAACATCCCCAACGACTCTTTTCGTCATCCATTTGCCGCACGGTGTCACGTCGTTACGCCTAAAAAAAGAAACGGCACAGTTCCGAGGCGTGCGGCATTGTACAAATCGAGACCCGGCCCGAAGTCAGCAGAAAATCCCGGTTACCTCTCTCTGGCACGGGTTCGCGCAGTCCGGCGCCGAGCTGCACCTCGCTTATCGCCGAATATATGCCGGGAATCTGGGCGCTGCATCGGAGATTCAGCTGGCCGTTGGAGTAATGGAGCGGCTGAAGGTTCACCCTGATCTCGATCCACTGAAGATTCTCCCGCTGATCGGCATGGGACGCTGCCTCGTTGCGATCCCACTTCTGTTGCGGATGCTGCTGCGGCTGATGTCTCGCGTAGGAATCCACCTGCGAGAAATCAAGCGTAAATTCATTGCGGAATTCGAACGCGGAAGGAGATGAAACGGGGGAGATTGAGGCGCGCGGGCCCAAGGAGCGTTTGCGCGCAGGAAGAGTGCGACAGGGGGGGAACAGGGAGAGCCGAGGAAATGTAAATCTGCTTTTAACGAAATCCGTTCATCTGGAATCGGGAAGCGAACCCTTCGTCTCGCTCGCCCCCGAGCCTTCATCCCTCTCCCGCCCTTCGCTACCGCACGCTGGCACCCTCCGTTAAGCACAAAGACGACTCCTTCCAGTTCGATGAAAAGTCGAAAGACTTCACCGTTTCCGGCCCCGTGCTCTCCCGATTAACGTTTTTTTCCCTCTCCACCCCCCCCATCTTCGTTCCTCCCTGCACCCCGCGCTTGTGAGAAAGCGTCGCTCCAGCTAACCCGGAGTATTCACTGGAATTCCCGAGTTCCGAGTTTCTTAATGGATCATTATCGTTCTAAGAACTGGTGATGGCGTCGAAAGTAAGTTATACGGTCGAGCGGCCCACGCCGAGCTGAATCGCAAGTGGATCGGGCAAGATTTACTTAAAACTTTCCAACGGGGGAGGAAAATGCTGGCTGCTTCGCGAAAAATCGCTGCACGCGCGGAGTGCATCAGCGGCTTCTGACGACCTCTAGCAGCTGATTAGTCCCATTTCTGACGCGTCAACGGATTATTTGCTCCGCCCAATTTTGGGCGAAGGAGCAACCACTACGATTCTCAGCCCTCCGTGTAGAAAACCACAAGTCTCGCAACGAGATTCCAATATTTTTAGTTCAAACTGTTGCTGAACTTCTATCGATTACTGAAGAAAATTCTCCGAATACCTGCGCCTGTATTGAAACATGATTCGCATCGAACGCGTGGCATCGTTTGTAACACGTTCGAAGCGTAATACAAATTAGGCACTTTTGACAAACTGCGCTTAAACACCGATGCCAGGCATGAATCAATGTTGCGTTGTCGCGCGGAGTAACGTACGGCTGTGGCAGCGCGGCGGGTATAAGAACAAATCTGCCCTCTTTAGTTAAAATGTCCTATCTAGCATTTTGAAACAACCGAGAAAACTGAAGTTTTATCATTTACTTTGTACCGTCCTTATTTTCCATTATTCAAATTAAAACATGTTGTCATTATTTCGTAACAGCCTAATATATTTTTTTGTAATAGGTGTACCGGTAGGTAATGTATTATTAACGTACCAATTAATTAATTGTTTTAGATAGGATATTTTAACCATTTGGAAATAAGTTAGGTTAAATACATTAGACTGTTTATAAATCTTTACGACGCACTTAAAGTTTTCTAACATTACTTAAAAGGTAAAAGACGTGTGCTACTTCAAATATTTCAACATATCTAAAAAAATGAAAAAATGCTAGTTAGGACAGTTTAACTAAGGAGGGCAGAAATGTCCAGACATTTCTGTGCGTGCCCGCGAAAGATGAGTAACGGGTTTTTAAACGTAACGAACGCACCCCCTATGTCGCGTAATTCATTATTATTTCGATGAACGTTCTGCATAAATCCGTGCTGAACGGGGAAACGAAAGAGGGAATCACGCGAAAACACGGAAACGAACGGGGAGAGTTACTGTCTCGTATTTCGCGCGCAGAATTCTTCTGGGGGGATAAGGGCAGCGAATTTAGAGGCTGTAATGGGATTTAATCCGCAGTAACCAGAAAGGGAGTATAGATGAAAGCTGAAAATAAAAGAGGCACGGGCGAAAGAGTTTTCTGTTTTTGTTGGAAATCTGTTTACGCGAGAATTCGATGAAAAGTAAGCATAGATTTCTCCAACTAGTACTCGTATTTTCGCCAACAAACGTATGAAATAAACGGATTATTAAAAGGGTACGCGTCAAAGGGAGAGTATTTTTAAATAGGATTTAACGAACCAGTTTTTATGTATTAATTTATTGCTGTACTAAAGAAGCGTGCAGATTGTTAATTACTATCGACGAGATTAATGTCAATATCGTTTTTACGAAGTTACTGAAATGTTTTCCGATACGTTGGTTTTAATATGTTTAATATACCGAACATTTCGCGTAGATGTTACGACGAAGTTTTGAAGCTTAGTGTTTATAGGAAATTGAAACAGTCAGACCGACTGTTTTACGGTACACGGAATTCACGAGAATTTCACTCTCTCTACTTTTTGGAGATACATCCCAAAGTAAACTCTTACTTTGCTATAGAGCCTATTTGCGTGGAGCCAATTTGCACAAAGCTCTGCACGCTTCCGTGTAAAATTTTAAAAAATTATACAATTGCGAGCCCTTAACTATATTTCTCTGTCAGAACATTTTTATATAGCGATCTGATTAATTTGACATTTTTATAAGAATCCCACTCTCTGAATTCTGAAAGAATTTGTTAAGAAATATTTAAAACAACAGAATTCGAGAGATGGAAAAAATTGTGCATCCAAGTGACAATGACTGAAAAATCAACGTCAAACTTTTAATGTCGATAGCACACATATTTTTATTTCGTTTCTAATACTATCTAATGTTTGTCAATGGGTGTCTAAAAAATATTTTATTTTATTTAACAAGCCCATTTTAAAGTAACATTTTTCAGCATCCTACAAATTTCTCTTCCTTTTTTTTACACATCCCTAATAAAAGAGGAGATATTCAAGATTTTCATAATAAACGGAACGCCCCGTATATCAAACGGTGTATTAATTCCAGTTATTTTAAATTATTTCCTGAGAACACGCTGTACTTTAATTAAACTGTAGATTCAAAGCAATTTAAACTTCCACCTACAATTGAATAGAACTCGTCCCGTTGTTAAATTTTATTATTACAAGCAGTCAGGGACAGAAGCAACGACGTGCAAGAAAACCCACAAATGTAACGAAACCCAAAGTAATTAGTTGAATATGTTTGGTCAGGAGCGACATCCAGCGACGAGGAATCAAGGTTGCCGTCGTGAAATCAGATCTGTGGGGACCTTTTCATCATTGACAATCGAAAGAAGCCATTCCCATGAAACCCCTGAAGGGAATGTTCGTAGCTAGTTGGGCGGGAAACATCACCCCCGGCTTTGTCCACGCGATTCGTGTCGAATTCCACTTTATTCATTTCAAATGTACCTTGGAATACCTCGTGCAGGAAAAACTTAAATTAAATTCCACGGTTCCGCGCGACTCGAGGCAAGCCTGTAAGGTTCATTAAAAAAATATTCAGAATGCAAGATCACGTAATAGAATGAATATTTGAAATGTAAACAGTTGCGAGAGCTAACAATTATAGGGTTGTTCGAATTAAAGTAGTACGCCTTGTAAATTAATTAAGGAACGTGTGAATTTGGTTGTGAGAGTTAAGGTAAATGTACCAATAACGAGCCATGCACCAGTACCTAGCCATCTGTTGAAATATTAATAATTGTTAAACTATGCACGTAAGATAAAATACATATTTGGTGTAATTTGCATTATTTAATTGTTGCGTTTAATATCTGAAGTTATATCGTCTTGTTTTTTTGTCTAGATATTTAGAAATACCATTTATAGTCTCGATGCCAGATATATGACGCGTTTTCAGACATTCGTTATGATATGGCTAAGAAGAGCGTGCTTCTTGTTAAGAGCATAATTATTACAGGATAATAGTTTTTTAGATAGAAAAAAGGGTTTTAGAATCTTGAAAATATTTGTAACACATAGAAAGAAAAAATTGGAATATGAAAACTATTTTTTATTTGAATATTTACATGGCTATTTATCGGTGCAAACAAATCTTGTTAGCCCAGTAACTAACCACGTGTTCAATAAATCGGGTGAAGTGAGTTGCAAATGTTAATCGGCATCGCCAAAGCAAAATTACGAAAAAAGTGTGAATTTCTGACTCGATATTTGGAATAAAGCCGGTAAGTATTTTGATCATAAATCATAATATAAACATTATTTTTCTAGATAATAATGATAGCATTTAATTTAAGTTTATTAAAGTTTATGTATATGTACAGTTTAATGAATTTGGTGGTTGTTTTGAGTCTTATATAAAATAACCACAAACTTCTATTGATAGTGTAACTAAACTTATTGTTTTTTGCATTTATTTTCTAATCTTTTTATTATGGTTATTTATACAATAATTTTATATTTCTGTACTTCTTAATTTTCCTTAATAGATTTTTCAATTTAAGGCAGGATACCACCTTCGCATTTAAAAAAAATTGAAAATTTTTTTTGTTCTCAAAGTACTCTTTCAAGTGTATAGAATCGAAATTCATTCATTAGAAAGGTGACCGGAACCTTTTTCTTGTGTAAAAACCGGATTGGAACAGATATATAAATCTATATAAAACTTTAAACGCGTTTTTCTCGAAACGATGTTTTCCAAATCGGCGTGTCAGATTACTCCTATAATTTTCATCCGATTGACTTGAAACTTTGCACAATTCTTCCCCGTGGTGTAATCTAACGATGTACGTAGGACTTTTGCTGTAGCGTTGTTATTTTTCTTTTGGTGCATAATTTTATAAACTTCTTTAAACTTTTTTACCCTAAAAAAATTGACCTTTTTGTTCAAATGGCCGCCATTTTCTTAAAAATCGAAATTTCGTAAAATCCCTACGTACAGCATTAAAAAATATTGTTGCCAATAGGAACATTCTTTGGTTTTTTTTCTAAGAGCCACGTACAAAGCGGAATTTGACACGCCGTCTAACGATGTTCCTCCAAAGGAGTGTATTTTGGCGCCACCTACAAGAGATTATTTTTCACTTTTTCAGTTTCAAAAAATGTGTAATTACAGATTAAAGTTACATTAATGAATGACTGAAACCGATTTTGTTTCTGCGCATTCTTTGTATGCAAAAAAATTCATGAAAAACGCCTCCAAAATCGCAGTCAAAGGTGGTATCCTGCCTTAAGACAAAGAATCAGTTTTTAAAATAATTTTTACACGATTATAAAACCTATGGCTAGGTACTGGGACATGAAAATCGGGCCGCTAGGTCAATCGCGTGAGGTTGGCTATATATTGGTACATTTACACGTACAAATATTCTTGTTTATTTTACGTTAAATATATAAAAAAAACAAAATTTTGTTATGTGAGTACTGATGAGAAACAACAAAATCTTTATGAATGAAAAAAAGTTTCACTTAAATTGTTAATTTTATACACAATATTCATTATACTTTGTCACCGTTTCCTTAAACGGCTCGTTATTGGTACATTTACCTTATTTGATTTGAATTTTCTTTTATTATAAATATTCATATGTTACCATAGTTTTATGTTTATTAATGGTACGTGGACTTTTGTTGTTACAAATTCCGACTTTTGTCAAACAAGACGTGTTTTTCTTTCTGTACTTTAACCCTCGGTTGTCACACTGGGCCAAAATTACCCACAATTGGACTTTCAGTTGAATCATTGAAAACGGTACCTATAATCTAAAAATGAAATTTCCTTGAAACATATCGCCCGCACTACGAACAGTGTCTGAATTTGAATTTTTCATAATAACGCGCCGAGAATTCCATCGATTAATCATCGTTGCGATGACACGGAAGTGATTACTTTAATTCCATCCGCGAATTTCGTTCCATCGGGAGACGCGAGAAAATTCATTTCCACCGAGTGTACGCATATATTCCTTGTATTTAACAATTTGTCAAATTCACGTCAGACCAGACAAACGTACGCGCACAGACACGTTGCAGGCGCTGGTGCTCGGATTTTCTCGCTTGAAAAATTATGCAATTCTCACCCACGGTCGGGTCTAAGGAGAAAAAAAAGGATACAATTCCAATGATTAATGGCCCAGCAACGCCGATGCTTATCCCTTCTCGTAGGGTAGATCCCACACAGTCGATAAATAAATTTTCGCTCTTTCAGGGGGCGTTTTCGGAATGCAATGCGGAAGGAGGGTGAAAGTGAGGATTACCATCGACCGCAGATTATGAAAAGTCGGATGCTGTGTCGTATAGTTTAGATATCTACGCAGCAGCTATATATATATATATATATTCGCGTCTATCGAAATAATTAGTGAATTATCGCGGAGATGTATTTTTTCAGGAAAAATTAAAATAAAACATATTTTTCGATAGAGCAAGTGAACTCGAAATAATCCTATCTCTAATGTCTTTCTCTTCTCCCGATGGAAGAACCCACCACCTTCTCGTGGTTTCCATCGAGCAATGACACTTTTGCTGTCCACCTGTCAAAGAAATAGTAAAGGGAAAAGTGTCGTTGGACAAGCGTGGGTTAATAAAACTGTTCTGTAAGTAACAGGTGCAAATGGCATTGTTGAAACGGTTTATGGAACCTGTCGATTTAGTTTGTAGACATAACTCAAATAATGTAGCTTACGAATTATGTATATAATGAAGCAGCACATTGCACTTAACAGCTCGTTCAGAAGTGAATTTTAAAATAATCGTCCTATACAGTTTCAGTTTGTAGAAAAGGCTTGAAGAATTCCAGTCATGTTTTTCTCTGATTTTTAAAAATAATACCCTCAACCGATATTTCAAAAACTAGCAGTAGTTTATAATTCTTATATTACGAAAATAATTTTCGGTGTAAACGCACATTTATTTAGAAAGACCAACCCTGTTAAATTAAAACAAAAAAAAGAACGGATATTGTGTGATTAATAGTTTCCGGTATAAAAATTCAAATATAGACCCCGGTGTCTTAAAAATAAGTATAAATTGTCAACTCAAAAATATTCTAAACCAGCAAAATAGTGACTTAAGGGGTTCCCTAGTAGCATTTATTTGTTGGGAGTTTGTTGGGCCAATGACGTGTTATCCGTTGGCCAACTGTTGAAGTGTCGCGCTATTTTTAAATGGGCCAACGATTGTAACCAACGTAGGCCCAACGTCACTTAACACGAAGGCCCAACCGAAGGTTTCTTTCCATAGGCCCAACTGGGCCCAACTGAAGGCTTCTTTCCAAAAGACGTCTTAAAAACGTCCAGAAGGCGTCTTAAAGAACTTCAAAAGACGTCGTAAATACGTCTTCTTCAGGTCTGGTTTAGGAAAAAAATAAAAAAAATTCGCGGTGAGGAGAATCGAACCCAAACTTTCCGCTTACAAAGCAACCGCTGTTCGCAGCTGACCAACACACTTCCTTGTAAACACTTATAATTTCTAGTTACATAACTAGTATTAATTGTTTATGAAAACTGTGCAGTGACGCGAAATATTCTACAAAATATCATCATCCAACCTTTAGACTCATTCCTTAAAATTTCACATTTGTCTTAAGACAGACGTCCTCATTACGTATTTATAAATAAGAAAAGAAAAATCACAACAGGTTTTTTGATGTAGCAAATTTTCTGACGTTTGTAAGACGACATTTAATCATCGTTGTAAATTTTTTGTTAATTAACCAACCATAGTAATTGTAGGCCCAACATTGGATATTCGTAGGCAAATTGTCGTAACTTTTTGTTAATTAACCAACCATAATAATTGTAGGCCCAACATTAAATATTCGTTGGCAAACTGTCGTAACTTTTTGTTAATTAACCAACCATAACAATTGTAGGCCCAACATTGAATATTCGTTGGCAAACTGTCGTAACTTTTTGTTAATTAACCAACCATAACAATTGTAGGCCCAACATTGAATAGTCGTTGGCAAACTGTCGTAACTTTTTTGCCGTAGGCCCTGTGTTGGGAATTTGTAGGCACAAACACTAACTATATCCCAACTAATTCCCAACTGTTGGCAACCGTTGGCCAACCAAGAATGCTACTAGGGTTACGCTCAGTCAGGAGGCCGAGAAAGCTGTGATTTTTTCGATTGTGGCCGAAAATCGACACTTTACGTTTGAACATTTGCCATTTTGTCCTAAATCAATATTACGAAAAACCCTTCCTCCAAGGACTAGATAATTTAATATATTAACCAAATTTTTCTGAATTTTCGATTTTAGATAATCCACTTCCGAGTAATCGTGGCCACCGCAAACCCCTAATTCGACCAGGACATCTAGGAGATTGTAAATAACTTTGTCATTAATAAATATCTTTTAACGCCAAAATTCTGAGACATAGCTGAATATACTACCTTTCAAATAAACCCAAGTTTTTTCAATAAAGTTTTATAGTTTCTGAGAAAAAAATTCCCAAATATCACACCTTTTTCGGCCTCCTGACTCAAACTCCCGGCCCTTGAACTCCCCCTAATTTCACGCAAACTGTATTACATTTCAATTTCGAGGGACCCTAAAGAGCCCTAAGCCTCTCTCTGCACGTATTAAGGACCCTCCCCGGTCCCCAGACAAACACAGTACACAGCCAATTCAACAATCCTGGTTTGCGCCGTTGTCCCGGAGCGCAGTAATTTTTGGCGCTGTAAGACCTCGTTACGCCGCGCCGTTGATTCGTACGCCAGCAGAAGAACGAGTATGAACGAGGATCATGAGCAACTTGGCTGGGAACACGAGGTTGAGGACGCGGGTCGCGTAGGCTTGAAGGCAAACAAGGTGTACCTAGCGGGGAGGTTAAATCCTCGGCGCTCCGTTCAATTAGAGAAAACCGAGAAAACGCGCTCCGGGACGGTGCGGTTGTAGGGGTTGCTTTCTGTATTCGTCGAAGGCTCGCTGGAACTTGGGAGTGGCGATGAGAAGCTCAAAGGGGCGGAGGTCGTTGGGAAGCAGCGGCGGGATTACCAGATCGCGACAAGGACGACACCAGCGTCGCGCATTCCTCGCCCTGGGACGGCGATTGTCGGCGAACGATGCAGTATACGATGTTGCACCATGGCGAGGTGCAAGAGTGTGCGCGTAAACACACGTATAGCCGCAACTACACTGTGCACCTACGTGCGCCAGGTACGGCTGGGTCAGAGGCTGACTTACGCTTGGCACATCCGTCATACAGGGTGTCGTACAATCCTTCAGTTAATCTTTGATCATGGTGTACTATGTTGGAGAAGCGGGGCGCTGTATAGACAACAGGCTTATCTACACGAAAAATCGAGAGAAAGGTAATTCTTCTTTCATTCTCCGTTGCAGGTCATCGACGTTCCCTTCGACGGTCTGCACAGGTTTTCAATCTTCATTTGAAGCGGCTGAATAAATCGGATTTGTTGGATAAAAGGGTTTATTTGCAGTGAATTTATTTGACGGATGAAGATGTAGGTCACCGTTTCATGTGGCGAGGTATAGAAATTGTGGGAACCGTACTATGACAGGAATTAAAAAACCTGGACGACCCGAGTGTACCACGGAATTCGAGTGGATTTATCACGGTCTCGGTCAACACTACGGAATTGTATCATACAAGGGTTGTTTGTGTTTTGATTTTTTAGTGAAACTTCGATTATCGGATATAAAGTTTACTGTTGGTACTTTGTTTGCTATTTGGAATTTTTATTTACGTGAAAATTTCGCCTCTCTCTGCTTTATAAATCCTAGGGTGATGCGGGGATATATGGAGAATCTACTTCAGGTTCATCGTCCTTCAGTCACCTAGACCCAATCATCTGTAGATTCTTTTATTTCTGTATTTACTTACGTAAATACCGAGAGAATCGTTTCAGGGTTAATGATTTTGTTTAGAAAACAATTAATAGACGTACTCAGCTCGAAATAGGCAGACCAATCTCATGCCCAGGGGCGTAGCCAGGATTTCATTCAGGCAGAGGCAATAAATAGTGAATTTCATTCAGGGAGGGGCAATAAATAGTGAATTTCATTCAGGGAGGGGCAATAAATAGTGAAACAAATTTTGTTATTACACCTTACGTACAATTAGATAGAAAACAAAATCTGTACACAATGCGGAATTACTTCAGAATTTACTTTATTTTTATTTTGTAAAAACTTAATTTAATTTTGGACGAATGACTAATTTTTTTTTTTTTTTTCTGTGCCAGGAGAGGCGAAGGGGTCCACTCCTGGTCCACCTTGACTACAACTATGCTCATGTCCTGCACTGGCAGCCTAAAGAAATGCTACTAGGGTAAAGGACCGAATTACTGTCACCCTAAGGTTTAGGGCCTAAGCTGTTTTACTTAAAACAAAAAATAAAAATTGTGCAATGATACATAAAAAAAATTTAGCATAAATTGAAACTGTCATTTATACGATACAAAAACAGCACTTAATTTTTTCTTCCTTAATTTGGATAAAACGATAAAAAATTTTAAGCGGATATTAGGAGAGTGAAAACGATGGCTTCCTTACTAGCGAAAGGGAAAACAAGATGTTAAAGAAAATGCTGTAATTGTAATATTTAAGCTATTAACATAACAAAATATTACGTTTTAGACAATATTAGCATCATAGAATGTAATAACGATCGGAATTCAACGATTCATTACGTCTTTTTATTTATTAATTAGGCGACAGTGATTGGTACAAGAGTTTCAAGCATTTTGGAATTAAACTGTCATAGCAGTAGTTGCTCCTGTACATGAGACGACATAACCTTAAAATGAGGTAAACAGTATTAGGTTAGCGGGCAGTAATTGAGGTGTCAGTAATTCGGTCAAATACATTTTAAGGGTGTCAGTAATACATCCCGAAACATATTTTTGAAATTCATGAATATATACATAAAAATCGAAGTTTTAAGATCCACCAAATTTTTTTCATCAAGTAAACATATCAAACAATAATAAATAACAAGGACAACATATACTTTTAGTCTATAAGTACTAAACTATAAGATGATGTCAGAGTCAATGCTTAAAGTGTCAGTAATTGGGTCCTTTGCCTACAATGTTTTCAATTTTTCTTTAAAAAGAATACTCCATGGAACTACATGTAACACGTAATTCCCCTAACTCTAAACCATCAGTACCAGCTTCATCGCGTCACTCTGTCATAATAAACAGCCCCGTCACTAAATAAATAAAAAAAAATCCTACTGTAAACATATTGTAATTATTTTTCCGCTACGCTACCGCGTTCGTAAAATTGATCCACAGCCCAGTCGCATTAACTTCAACCGCCAGCCGCACAGGCTGTTTGTAGCGAGAAGTTACCTAACAAACGTCAATACACAACGCCAGCCGCAACAACGTATCAACTTTGCATTCGCTCCCGTGGCCCAGCAATTTAAACAAAACTGTCATGAAGTTCCCGTGGAGTTGCGAATTTCACGTTTCACCGAAATGTCAGGTTTCGCATTTGCCGCTGTTAAACCCAGCGAGATCATTGCTCCCCCGCGTTTAAGGCTCCGATAGAATACAGTCCATCCTTCATGATTCGTAGAAGATTTCTCTCCTCGACCCTGGTCGTGGCAGGGTTGGCAGAAAAACTTCGGTACACCCTGTACGTGCACACAGCGCCGCGTGGGCTTTCACTCGAGTGTGTACTGCAGTCGCGCGCTATGCATTGCACCTAAGGGCGTAGCCATGCGAAACCCCTGCAATGGCAGTTTGTTCCGCGAATTTATGCGCGTGGCTGCCGCCGCCCGAAAACGGGATACTTTTGACCGTTATTCCGCGGCGCTAGCGTCAACCCTTTTGGCACCTTTGAAGTGTCTTACCGCGGTGTTCTGGCTAACCGCCGCGATGACATACAGCCGTGACGCCGGCGCGGCGACGCGACACTTCCCTGATATTGTTTTAACGTTATTGGACACGTTATTACCCGACAATCGCAGGGGCTGTGACGTGTAGCCGCGACGAGTGCTTCCCACCTATCCGCGTCCCCTCGTGCATGAAACGGAGATTTATACACCCACATACTTTCCGCCGCGCGGGGATATGTTCGCCCCAGTGTGGCGACACCTTACGAGCGACACTTACTCTGCTCGTTACTTTCTGCGATGTTTAGCACGAGTCGGAATTGTGCAGCTGTGATTGATGGTTGGAATAGTGTTGTTGAGAAGTTTCTTTGAATTTTATTTTAAATTACATTTTTATTCATATAGATTTCTGCTATTTTGACGAAGGAGAATATGCGTAGGGATGCAGTGTTAGTTTTAGGCAATTGTTGAAGGTGGGAAAAAGAGTCTCGGGCGATGGGGACTCGAACCCAAGATCTGCGGGTCCTCTGCGTACTGGCCAGCCGCGTTACCGATTCCTCCAACGCCGACTCCTCTCCGAACTTTGCAAATACCTAGACTAACGTGGCGCCACCTATGTGCCGAACGCGCCATAGTAAATGGTTAATGCTTGAAGTATAGAATTCATCAATTCTTTGTATTTAAAGAATTTCTCAAAAATGGTAAGCCCTATCGAAATTTTGTTCAAATAATATTAAAAGAGCACTTAATTCTCTATAATTACTGTATATATCATTTTTTCATGCTTCCAACCATTTTTCAGGTAATAGCGTTTGAATATAGTAGAGAGGTGGTGCGTAGAGGTGGTCCGCGGGGTGCGGACCTCTCTATATTCAAATGCTATTATCTAAAAAATAGTTGGAAGCACGAAGAAATTATGTGTACAGTAATTGTAGAAAATTGAGTGCTCTTTTGATATTACTTGAACAAAATTTCGATAGGGCTTACCATTTTTGAGAAATTCTTTAAATACAAAGAATTGATGAATTCTAAACTTTAAGGCCTAGTTGGCACCCTTCATGCTGTCCGATTGCAATAAAGTTTATCCGGGACTATTTTATTATGAAATGCACTTACAGCGTTTCCTACAAGGACTCTTCAATTGTTCTTCGATTACCGCTGCGTACGATCGACCAAGTTGTTAGCTGTAGATCGCATTCCATAACATGTAGGTACAGTGAAATTATTCTTAGCTGAGATTTGGAGCCAGAATATGGTATAGATTCTCCATCATGCGTTTTTATTAGTATTTGCGATTAGAATTATTGTGCAGAGAAGTGGGCGACTGCTTCATTGCTCTTGACACCTCTGTTGAGATATTTCTATAGTGTTTATCAAATATTGGTGAGCAATAGTATCAAAGAAGCTTACTTTCTTATTATCTACTTTGCAATTAAATGTGGTTACTCTTCCATTAAAACCATTAACACTTCATCACCATTCTCTGTAAGCAAATATTACTCGAGCTTATCGCAAGAGAGCTTCTCTAAAATGTCCCATACTGGGCTTGGAAACCTCTGTCACACTTAAAATAGGTACTGTAGTAGGCATACAGGGCATTTAGGCAACGGCCTAGTGTGTGACATTAGCACATAGGTGGCGCCCATTTAGATAGGAGTTCGGAGGACAGGAACCGTGGAGAGTCGGCGTAGCCGGTGTGGCTAACGCTGCTGATCAGCACGCGGGCGGCCCGGGTTCGATTCCCGGCGCCGTGGCTTTCCTTTTTCCGTCTCCTATAATTCAAGCTGCATAAATATTTCCAGCTACACAGGTAGCTGTATGTCAGCCTTTCTGAACGTATAAGTATCACAATACCTTGTACGGCTATTGCTAAAGCTCCTTCGCTGGTTCTTTTCAAATGGAAAGCACCTATAGCTCGTGGGCCCTTAAAGCGTTTGCTTTAAACTAAAGAAAGAGCCCTCTTCCAAGGATCAGAACCAGATCTAGAAGCTTTGCACGCACATACTCCACCTGGCTAACTGATGAAGCAGTAAAACCAAAATCATTCACCTAACAAATCCGGATGCTACATCACGAAACAGAAGATTATCTCCCACAAAAAGTCCGACCCCTGGCTAAAAGCAGAAAAACACCCCTACAATAAATCACAAAAGTCTGCGCACACCCACGAGAACTACCTCAACAAACCGCGCTTCTTATAACCGTTAAAATTTATACAGATGCATAGGCTTTCGCCCTCGGCTGTATACGTCCGGATCACTGGAAGGCTCGAAATTTCGCCGAGGGAGACGCTGATGCAAATTCAGATCGTAACACGGCGGGCGCTGGTGTAGAGGCGCGCGTGCACACGAAGCATACGTCACCTATACGGGCTCGCGACAAAAAGAACGATGGCATCTCGCGCAGAAGTTGCCATTCCCTCTTCCTTTTCCAACACCGCTTCCTCTCGTTCCATGATTTCCTGGCCTCGCCGAGATTTAGCAGGTATTTAAGGGCGCTTACGCCCGTTGAAAGGGGGATAGGTGGCACGGAGGGCGGCAGCGGGATCGGAGGGTGTGGGTCAAGGCAGGGGAAAAGCAGTGATTGTCTAGAAGGCAGCGAGAAACGAGGAGAGAAACGAAGCCACCGTTGTGCAGCTACGAGAAGAAAGAAACTGAAAGCCGATGCTCGAACACCGGATCGATCCTATAAGATTCCGCCATTCTCCCTTTCACCGGGGCTCGCGGCAGAGAACGGACCGACGTGTCTGGACTTCACTTTGTTCGGGATGGCCGTGCCTCGAAACTCCCGTGGCTCTCTGCAATTTGTCGGGCGATTTCGGCAACGAAATCTCAATTAAACCGACTTAAATACACGGGGGCTGAGGCACCATTCTGGTCGGGGCTAGATAAGAGGGAGGAGAAGCGTATTTGGATCCTATCCATTTCTTTTCCCTTGTCAGTGCGGCTGCTTCGAAGATGAGTCTGTGGGTACTTCGGATGGAAACTGCAGACGCAACGTGGGCGGGGTGCAGGGGATGGGTTTAAATAACGAATCGGTTCAGTTGCCATGTTATTCTTGCTGTGGAATTCAATGGGGATTAGAGACTCATCGTCAGTACGTTTTCAGGGGTCTTCCTAGCGTGATGGTTGAAACAATCTTAATTTTTGGGGGGAATTAAAAACGAAGAGTATTGCACGTTTCCTGAATTTTGTGTTTTTTTTTTTTTTGGCAATTATTGCTCATACCAAGTCTGGCATCCGGGAGCATATTTTTCGCTATAAATGGATATTTTTACTTATAATTTTTTTTTATAGTCTTAAAAGGTAATAGGATAAAGCTACAATCTTGCAAAAGGCTGGGTGCAATACGGGTTTCTGCTTTTAATTTCAGAAAAATTTAAGTACTGATTTATAGTACAGAGAGAAATTTCAAAGTTTTGCGAGAGTTTACAACCCGAGGCTTTCGTACTTAAATTTAAATATGAGGTCAAATTTCAGGGTTTAACTTCCAGTGTGTGCTTTTATAGAAGCCTTTATTGGAGGTGATAGTAAATGTAACATAAAAACGATTTGCTAATTTGTTATGGAATCAGCTTTTCGTTTAAATACAACTTCACAGAGGCAGGTACATTCTGCTTACAACCATCAGTGAATTACTATTCCGTTGGCTTCACTAAAGGGTAATGCGTTCTGGTCTTCACTAAAAGGTAATGCGGCATTTGCTAAATAGCAAAAACTCACTTTTGAAAAAAGTGGACTTGGTCAGCTTCGTCACCGAGTTAACGACGTCTCTTCACCCCTGAAGAATAAATCCGCGAAGAAGCTTGAAACTTGAGAATTATGCTTGGTGTCGACGAGGACACAAGCTCTTCAAAGACACTGCATAAGCCTCCTGTCCAAGAATCAGAGGCAGAACCTAACCGACCAAACCTATATCTCTTTCCTTTTATAGGTTTTATAGCCGGAAGAGTTAGAGAATTCGAAAGATACCTTTGAAATTAATTCGCTAGCTAATCGTTCGGCCGTTTCTCTTCAACCTTCAATCGCCCACACTTCTACCTCCGCTCAAATTCCACGCTGTTTAGCGGACATATGCGCGTTCCATTGATAATCTATGAAGCAGGCCTGATCCAACGATCCCACAGATTGACGCGCCTGTGCATACGTGGCTGCGCACGCGAATACAATAAATCATGGTGAATATGACCTCGAAACGCACGGGATACCATTCGAAACAGGTCGAACGTCCTGGGCAAGCGTTTGCAGTTTCTCTCCGACGCGTGTCTCTTGCGTATGCATCTGATCGATGATCCCGCAATGACAGTCGTCGTTACTTTACCGAGCACGCTGAGCCCATGACACTTGGAAAACTAAGAACACTTCCCATGAACCTACCATTTCCACATTCGTCTGTCTCCCTTGTTTTTACTTCGCGTTAGTCGGGTGGGGTGGATTAAACTCACGCGGAGAATGAAATTTCTGGATGTTATTTCTGGCCATTTTCGGCGACGTGCATTATATTATTAAGCGCGGGGAATGTTTCACAAATAACAGGCTAATTGTGATAAGATGATAAATGCTTCGCGAAGTGTTTTTAGCATTTGTAATCGATGGTTAATACAGGGTTGCCAGGGATTCTTTGTGGCCAAACGCCTACAGGAGCGGTGGTAATGTGTGACGCTAGCGCCAAGGCGGCCAAGTGGCCCCAACGCGAAGCCAACCACGGCCAATCAGCGTCGACAAACTATTTCCCGGCGACGCTGGTTGGCCGTGGTTGGCTTCGCGTTGGGGCCGCTTGGCTCTCTTGGCGCTAGCGTCAGATCACGCACACATTACCACCGCTCCTGTAGGTGTTTAGCCACAAAGAATCACTGGCAACCCTGGGTTAATATATGTATGTGTAAAATGGCACTTGGATTTCAATTATTTCTGCAATTTGTCGATCGTTCGATATTGCCTCGAATGAAAATGTTTTGTAAACGGAGAGTCACTTCTAATAAATAATAAATTCTTTGTACAATGGAGATTATGAAATCCATTTTCGACATGGTATTTTGTTAGTTTGGATTTTAAATCATTTTTAGACAGTTGGAAAGTTGAAGATATGCTTCGAGGGAAATGTGCTCCATTCAGCGGAGCACATCGAGCGAGACTTGAGTCGGGTGACATTTATGAATATTCTTTGCATCTCTTCTGTATATGAATATTTAATATCAAGGTTACTTCGATCGTACAAAGGAGCAAATACAAGGCTGGAAATGGAAAGAAGTATTTCGTAGTAACTTCTTCCATTAAGCACTGAACACTCTTGATGTAGAAAATTGTTGCTCCAAATGTGATGTAGGTTAAAATATTGCCAAATAATTTTACATTACTGTTTAAGTATATTCTGCAAAACTATGAGAACGCAACTGTGTAGTTAGCTTTCATGAAATTAATATACGGCTACCAGTTCGTTTCGGAGGATATATTTAATACATTTTTGCCGACGTCGAGATAAATTAGGATGTCGAAAGCGTTTTGTCAATGTTGTAAGCCACGTTTCGGCTAAATAAATAGGCAAATAAAATCTCGCGCGGCATCGTGTACGTTTGTCAAGCTGCGATTAGCATCACATGTTTGCCCGGTATCGTTATATTAATTACAGAAATTAAACCGCCCGCATTGATTAAACGGAGAAACTAAATCACGGGCATGAATTAAACATAAGAACTAAATTACTTGCATTACCGTACGATCAACGTTCGACCCGGACATTTTTGCTGCAGTTACGGGGAACGAGGTATCGAATCGAATCGCGAAAGCGTGAATTTTAAAACTTGATTAGAATATTCAAATTGCAGGCAATCCTACGAATATTGCGGACAATATAACGCCAGGGCTGATTTAATTCTGTAATTTGCCGAGCTATTCGCTATTTAAATGTAGCTATAAATTTTACACTATCTCGTTCAAATATTCAAATAAAAATTTATTTTCAAGTAAAATAGGTACACCGTTCGTGAAATGCACAGAGCTAATGCAGTATGGTCATTCAACGAATTATACACTGTTAAACATAATTGACTAAATGATGTTTATTTGATATTTTACAGTATCAGCAAAGTATCGAAAACATTGATTTTGAGCTCACGATCAGAAATCTCTTTGTCCCAAGTTCTACTACTGACACTTCTCAAGCAACCACAATCTGTGTCAATTCAATTAATCATCCAAGTGTGAAAATATTTTAAAACAACCACACCGACGACTCCATCACATACAAATACACACTAATCCTAATTACAAGCTATTTTACATTTTAAATTTCAATACCCACGGTCATCCACCGAGCCGACGCTACCAAACCCAGATCCCTGGCCACCAGGAGTCGAACGAAACTGCCAACTTTTATAAATAAAAGATATTTATCGAAATTTTAACTTTGAAAATCATTTCTTTTCTGTTTTAAGTTAACTTCGCTCGTTAACACTTTAACTCTGTTGTAAGAGTTCAGTTTTAACAGTTACTTTATGTTGGATTAATAAAAGTCCTGGAGGATCATTTACCTTCGAACTTTAGAGTAAAATATAAAAGTTAGGAATATTTTTTTAATAAGCAGGTATTATTTAAGAAATTGAAAGCAGGATAAATATAGAAGAGAAAGCCCTTATTTTCACCGAACGACTTAAGGGGTTACGCCACCCTGAGGCGCTCGAAACAGCACTAAACTAGACGAATTTTTTTTACTGATACTATGAGGTTGAAAATTATTTATTTTCTTCTTATGTGTAGAGCATGTATTAGTGCATATATTGTATAAATACGGTACAAAAATATTAAAAAATGACCGAGTTATTTGTTCTCCCGCGAAGCTCGTCCGCCGTTACACGCGTGACTAACCTAACAAATTATAACGAACATGTTCGTCTGAAATCAAAATCCCGATGATTTTCGTGTTCCTTAATAAAATACCTACGATGTAGCATAGGGATTTGAGAAAAAAAATTTATTGCACAAATGAGAGCAATGTGAAAAAAAATATACGTTTTTCACGTGAAAAAACGAATCTAAACCATTAATTATATACGAATGGGGTACCGGATGGAAAAACTGCTATGCTACATCGTAGATAATACCATTAAGAATATGCGTACCAAGTTTGAAATCAATCGGACAAATAGTTTTGGAGATATTTGATAGGTCATCTTTGAAAATGTAGTTTCGAGAAAAACGCAAAAGAAGAAAAGTAGATGGTCGCTACCTGCTGCGGAATATCGACATCCGCGCCTCGTTTAAAGTCTATAACTCGGCTATTTTGAGAAATTTTTGCGTCTACCATGACTCAAATTATTCTTAAAACTTCACGTAATAAGAAAATGCAAAAAAAAAGGAATCGATTTTTCAAAACTTTCAGGGTGGCGTAACCCCTTAAGGTTTCAACTTCAGATCTACCCCCACAACATTCCCAGCAAATCTGCTTGCCACAACCTGAACATTTTCAGAGTAGAATAAATGTCCCTGTTCAACCAGAACATTTTTCCACTTTGAAAATAATAAAAGTCTCTTATTTACACGAACATACGTGGAGCAAAAGTTTCGGTTGATTACCCTGCATTTTATAACAGCGTCCTCGGAAGAGAGAAGATAATAGTCATAAAATTACATTTCACAATTAATCGAAAATTCGAACAGTCTCATTCGACCCCCGCTGGCCGCGAGCACGAAAAGCTGAATAAAACTGTTTAAAAATAAAAAGGTCCCCCGTTCCTCTGCGCGGGTTGTAACCAGAGTAACGAAAAAATCGATGGACACGCATCGTTCGCATGGAATTAATTTTCCCCCGTTGGAGAACGCCGCCAATCAGGTCGTCATTCGCGCGTATCGAGTTGGCGATACATCGAGAGGGGAGCGCGACTGGCCGTCGAACGACGCCCCCGAAACCAACGGGGGATATCGCCGTTTTATTTTTCTGGCCCGGTTGTAACGGAAGCAGCGGCAAGCAAAAAGTATAATGTATGCGTCCCTGTAAAGAGCAACTCGGGGGCTCCGGGCGCGAAGCACGGTGGAAAAAAGCAGCGACGAAGAAGCGCGCTTTCTGGCGCTTCTCGTTTCCGATTTACGAGCCCTGCCCTTCCCTCGCCACGGGTTTTTCCTTTCCGCTGTTCCCCCCGCGAAGAACGCCGCGTAAGAATGGCACGAGCGGCATAGCAGATTAAGGGATTTAAATAAGTATCGTTTGGACGGATACATCGCATCAAGGGTAGTTTATAACGCCTCGCACACCAACTTTCTTTCGCCGCGGCCGCGTCCCGCCCTGCCATTTGCATTGGAGATGGAGGCGCGCCGCGCAAACAGACGGCGAACGGCGAAGTTCGATGTGCACGATCGTTGGGCCGACGTGCGCGGTATAGAAACTAGAGCTATTCTTTTGGCCCGGGTACTCGGGTACCCGGTGAGACCCCGGGTAGACAAAAATTACCCGGCTACCCGGGTACCCGTAGAATACCCGGCTACCCGGTTACCCGTAGAATACCCGGCTACCCGGTTACCCGTAGAATACCCGGGTACCCGTGCGATACCCGGGTAAATGATCATCGATTTGACAGCCGATCGTCTTTCGACTTCCGATCATTTTCGGCTAACCTCAGTAATGAACGGAATAAACGTCAAGCAATTGAATGTGTGTGTGCACGTTAAGATTATGAATATTATGATAAAACGTTTAATTGCTTGAAGTTTATTCCGTTCATTACTGATGTTAGCCGAAAATGATCGAAAGTCGAAAGACGATCGGCTGTCAAATCGAAATTCTCAACTATCTCATCACATCTAATTTACTCGGGTATCTCATGGATACCCGGGTAATTTTTGTCTACCCGGGTAGCCGGGTAATTTTTGTTTACCCGGGTAGTCGGGTATCTCACGGGTACCCGGCGGGTACTCAAGTAATCGGGTCGGGTAGTAAGAGCTCTAATTAGAAACCGTGCGGAGGCATTATAAGCTGGAATTTTGAAGGGTTTATGGTTACTCGAGACTCGCGATATATCGATACAGACATTCGGGGAGGTTAATAATTTTTTAATGGTGGGTGTTGCATGGACCCGGAATTCGTTTCGAAATTTAAATACGTGGCAGTGGTTTCTGTGGATATTATTTTCGGGGCAAAGTTCACTGTATTTACTATTGTTTTAACTTGGCGGGGATAAATTTGGATAGAATGGTACCAATTAGGGAAAATAAAGAGTGAGCCAAGAAATAGCCCCTTTTTGGGCCCACGATTTTGGGACTGAATTTTGTGCCAAATGATAGCTTATGATGAGACATCAATCACGACAAATCTTCAAGTTGAGGTGACAATTAGTTTCTGAGATACGGCGCACAGTGGGGCAAAGTGACAAATTTTGTGTCAAAATCAAAGAACTTTTGATAGAAATGAGGTAGAGCGATGATTTTTTTTTTTGTTAAAGCTGAAACATTGCAGAATAAGGGAAAATTGCCGAGATTATGGTACGAACGTTTTTTCACTGTGATAATTTGTGTTAAACTTGAAATTTTTCAACAAAATTGTGATTAATCCAATACCATGCACGGTAGGATTTTTTTCTTGACATGTTGGACCTCATTTCCTGTAGATTTTGTCACGCTGATTTCAAATCCGTTCGCAAAATTTGTCTACTACCTCAGGATTTTGAAAAAAATCGATTTATGTGAAAGACTAATGAAATCATATTTTTTTCGTTGAAATGATTTGATAACCCACTGGTTTGAAGGTATATTGTATTCCCATATATGGAACACAATCAAAATAAGAATAATGAAGTATTTGAATGTTTTTAGTTACTTACAAAACACTTCACATCTCGTGATCACTTGACGTATCGCTGTCCTGGTCACTGGCACTCTCTGTAGGGTGTGTGTGGATGCAATGTAATTTAAATTAGATATCTATTTTCCATAATTATATTTTCATTTACACGTGAAGTAAGGTAAGTATTTATTCTTTTTAACTTACTTCTCATCAACAACAAAAAAAAATATATAAAAAAAGACATTAATATAAATGAATATAATGTAAATGAAAATATAATTATGGAAAATAGATATCTAATTTAAATTACATTGCAGCCACACACAGCCTACAGAGAGTGCCAGTGACCAGGACAGCGATACGTCAAGTGATCACGAGATGTGAAGTGTTTTGTAAGTAACTAAAAACATTCAAATACTTCATTATTCTTATTTTGATTGTGTTCCATATATGGGAATACAATATACCTTCAAACCAGTGGGTTATCAAATCATTTCAACGAAAAAAATATGATTTCATTAATCTTTCACATAAATCGATTTTTTTCAAAATCCTGAGGTAGTAGACAAATTTTGCGAACGGATTTGAAATCAGCGTGACAAAATCTACAGGAAATGAGGTCCAACATGTCAAGAAAAAAATCCTACCGTGCATGGTATTGGATTAATCACAATTTTGTTGAAAAATTTCAAGTTTAACACAAATTTTCACAGTGAAAAAACGTTCGTACCATAATCTCGGCAATTTTCCCTTATTCTGCAATGTTTCAGCTTTAACAAAAAAAAAATCATCGCTCTACCTCATTTCTATCAAAAGTTCTTTGATTTTGACACAAAATTTGTCACTTTGCCCCACTGTGCGGCGGGTCAAAGAAGTGAAAATTCGTTAACGCGTCAGCTCATACGCTCCGATGTACGAACTTCTATGCGAGTCCGATAATTTAAACAATTATTTCCAGGGATTTTGCTGACTGCTGACAACGAATTTGAAGTTAGATTTTCAAAATTCACGAAAAAACATAAAAGTCAAGAAATATAAATGTCTGTGTAGTGGTTGCTTTTTTTTAATATATCGTCCACCATATTGAATCAGCCATCGTGAGTTTTGCTGACTGCTAACAACGAATTTGAACTTAGATTTTCAAAATTCACAAAAAAAATCAAAATAAAAAAATGTATATGTCCGTGTAGTGGGTGTTTTTTTTTAATATATCGTCCACCATGTTGAATCGGCCATTGTGAATTTTGAAAATCCAAGTTCAAATTCGTTGTTAGTAGTCCGCAAAACTCACAATGGCCGATTCAATATGGTGGACGATATATTAGAAAAAGCACCCACTACACAGTCATTTACATTTCTTGATTTTGTTTTTTTTTTCGAAGCGTATAGGCTGGCGCGTTAACGAATTTTCACTTCTTTGACCCGCCATATCTCAGAAACTAATTGTCACCTCAACTTGAAAATTAGTCGTGATTGATGTCTCATCATAAGCTATCATTTGGCACAAAATTCAGTTCCAAAATCGTGGGCCCAAAAAGGGGCTAAAACAGGCCTCATTTTTGGGTCACTCTTTGTACTTGGTTGTGAACTGGTTATGCCGCAATATTTCAAACTCTAAGCACTTGAATCTTGAACACTGTTGTTTAATAAACTTTAACAGTTTTAGTAACTCTCAGTTGAACTCACTCTATTTCTAATGATTCTTCGAATGCATTTAACGCTTTGTGTTCACACGGGGTGCATCGTACCCCGGGATATGTATTCGCCAATATTTCTGTAAATTTCTAGACCTTAATAATGAAATTTAAAATTTTTGTGAATTTTAACAAAAAAATCGCTTTTATCCTCAACTATTTTTTAAAATACAAATTTCAACATATCAAAATTTACATTTCTATAAAAAGACTATTACAGCATGATTGTACGAGTATTACGAAATCACTCAAAATTAATAGATTCAAAGATTCGAAAATGGCCCATTGGACCGATTTGTGATTATAAGAAGGTGTGCGCGCGGAGGGTTAAATGCGTCACATTAAAAACATACCGTCTTCTATTATCCATCTTCCTCGGAAATTGCAAAGCGAATGGTTCATTAATGCAGAGCAGACGGCAATCAGGACGACGACGATCGAGTTCAGTGGCTGAGATTCTCGCTGCCTCCGACGCTAAACGTAATCGATAAAATTTCCCCGCGATTCCGAGGGAAATAACAGCTATTTTCCACGGGATTGTTTAATGTTGATTAGGTCCCGCTCGAAAGCGGTTAATTTGCGATCGCGTGGCGAACTTACGAGTCCACAATAGGGCCGTATTATCTGGGTCACGTTGATTACTTATTCGATGACAAAGTTCTCGACGCCGAAACCAATACCGAATGCTCTTACTTGCGAAGTTCAAAGACTCGAAGGATAGGGACTTTGCCGATAGGGAGGATTTAACTTGTGGTTACCACCGATCCCCCGTATACGATTTGCGGAGACGCCGCCGGTCGCTTCCAGCCAAGCAACGCCTAATTCCTGTACATCCACTGCAACGAAATTCGCTGACGTCGAGTGAAACAGGTTTATGAAGGATTTACCGAGAGAAAGAGGCGCGGTCCCCGTCTCAAACCGTTTATTACATAATCCCTTCTCGATGCTCGTTTTTCTACAGTGTGCTCATTTAGAAAGAAGGTCGAGACTTGTGGCTTCTAAGATCCGTGGTATTTATCAAACCACGATAAAATTGTACAGCCGCTTAATCGCCGGAAAGAGTGCAATAAATTCATGGAGTGCTATTTTCATCGAATATACGAAGCTTGGAAAGAAATGATCACATCGTGAGTGGAGTTCGAATTTGGCGGGTTACGAGGGCCTCCAAAGTACTTTAGAATCTCTAAAACAGATGAAACGCAGACTATGGTGAAGCTTTTCCTTTCCAAGGAGACAAATGTGTGTAAGGCCTCGTTCACATTAGCCGAGTTGTATTTCAAGGCAGATAAAGTTGAGAGAATTTCTACATCGATTGAAAGTTGAAGGAAACTTGAAAGGATATTTCCAGGCGAGTGAATAACAGGTTTGCATTGGTAAAGTAGTTTCTCTGACTCACATCTACTGACTCATATCTCTTATGGAAATATATTCAGTAGAAGAGTTTCATTGTCAACCAGAACACTCTTGATCTTACGAGGATAAAGATCCAGAGATTAGGGAATGTCAAGACAACAATGCTCTTGCATTCGCATAAATTTAAAAAATTACACAGATGTTCTAGAGTTATATTTAGGTACATTCAAGACCTATTGAACCGACACGAAATTTCGGGAAAGAGATTACATATCTTCCTCGTTAATATTCTCATCCCCAGTGCACTGTTGGAAACCCGGGTGTGAAATGTCGCTGACGGATTGTATGTTGACCATATCACATATTTAGGCGACGTTCCAACAGACATACATGCAATCCTAAACTGAATCGATCCGACGAAACGTGAATTATTGCAAGATTAAAGGGAAATGACACTGTAGAGCCCGGAAAGGTAGCCTGATTTTGAGGATTTTTTTTATGTGGGAAAAGTGGATGGAATACAAAATTTGCTCGAAGGGCTTTATTTTACATACCTTGAAGTATAATCACAATTTTTTGTTTAATTTTTTTAATACAAAATGGCGGCGCCACAGCTCAACAAATGAAGCTTCTTCTGAAAAATAGTGTTTCGCGGCCGGAAAGTTTTCTCCTTCAATTTTTCACCTAATACAAGTGACCGAAAAATTTTGAGTTCTATATAAGATTATCTCGGGAAGTACGCGAGGAAATTAAAAAATACTGTTTTTTGTACGAATGGTGCGTGATTGAACAAAATGTTTCAATAATTTCGAAGTTGTGGCAGTTCCGTGTTTTGTTCAATCACGCACCATTCGTACAAAAAGCAGTATTTTTCATTTTCCTCGCGTACTTGCCGAGATAATCTTATATGGAACTCAAAAATTTTTGGTTTTTTATTCTAGCTCAAAAATCGAAGGAGAAATCTTTCCGGCCGCGGAACACCGTTTTTCAGCAGAAGCTTCTTTTGTTCAGCTGTGGCGCCACCATTTTGTACTAAAAAAATTAAAAAAAAAATTGTGATCATACTTCAATGTATGTACAATAAAGCCCTTCGAACAAATTTTGTATTCCATTCACTATACTCAAAATAAAATGATTCCGAATTTCGACCGAAGTAATGTTTAATTTACTAAATAAATGTTATCGGCGCGTAGGTTCGGTCAATGAAATAAAAGTTATTTTGCAAATTTTTATGTAAAGATTTCCAACGTTTCGGCCAACATTCAGGCCATTATCAAGGAAATAATAATATCCCACGAAAAACTGCGTTCACTTTTATAAATTCCGCAACGTAAAAGACGTGCCAATCACGAGTCGGTTCGAGAATGACTGAGGTTTCCTTTGTTTCCCTTGTTCTATGAATTTGGATAATATTACATATTATATGTGTAATATGTAGTTTTGGTTTTGACACTGGATTTATGACAACTATTATTGTTTTGGCAATTTACTGAGAGGTTACTTTTGGTTTTATATTTCAATTTTTCATAACAGTCAACGGTTCTCGCTATATGTCGCCGTTTAGACCATATTCGGCTTTACCCTCTGGTTGTTCTGCCTGCTGTTGGCTGTTTACCTCAGTCATTCTCCAACCGACTCGTGGTTCGCACGTCTTTTACGTTGCGGAATTTATAAAAGTGAACGCAGTTTTTCGTGGGATATTATTATTTCCTTGATAATGGCCTGAATGTTGGCCGAAACGTTGGAAATCTTTACATAAAAATTTGCAAAATAACTTTTATTTAATTGACCGAACCTACGCGCCGATAACATTTATTTAGTAAATTCACTATACTCGCATAAAAAAATTCTCAAAATCAGGCTGCCTTTCCGGGCTCTACTGTGTCGTTACCCTTAAATACCTACTCTGCAAGAAAGGAACACTTTTGAATTTTATGAAAAAAAAAAAAACTAAACAATATTATACAATATTATTATTCTAATAGGTATATAATAACACGAGTCAACCACTAATCGCTCTGTGTTTAAAAAAAAAGTACCACAAAGTATACAAACACAACGCTGCGCGAACCTATGGGATGACCTAATAAACTCCTATCAGAATTCTATCAAAAAGCTCATCACCCAAGAGCACTGAAACTGCAGGCCACGAATAGTATTACATTTCCCATCACATTTCCCATTTACCATCACATTCCCCACATGAAAGTTAAGAGTAACGTTCACAAGTCTCCTCCCCAGTCGAACCGTCGATCGGTGGCTGAAACGTCAGGTTCGCCGCGGCGCGACTACCGGCACAGAAAAACCAACCGGAGATTTTCCCGGCGATCCGTTAACCTGCCGTGCATTTGAAACCCACCAGGCGACGGCGCTCGTTTCGCCCGTCGCCGTGCAAGTACGTCGAACGAAATGTCAATTTTCACGAGCACCGTAGCAGCGAAACGGCGCGCGTACCCGCGGAACCGATTCAAATCTCTGCGCGCGTATTCCGCTTGATTTCGCGGCGATAAAATTCTGCCCGGCCGCGGAATGGGGAAAACGCGGCGGGCAGGCCCATCTTCTCGTGCGCGGCGCGCTCTAAATTCGCCGGCGTTATAGAGCGAGCGGGGGCTGGCGTAGGTGGAGCCCGTAATTACGTTATCCGTACCTGAGATCCGTGCTTGTTTGGAATTCATGGGCGACGCCGCGGATATACTGCGTATCTGGAGCCCGCCGCCGTAAAGCTTTTCCCATTACGTGTGTACTTGTCACAGAAAAGACCTCCGCCGCGCTCGCAGGATCCTCGAGTTACAGGAGATTTATTCGAATCAAGATACTGGCTCCCGCGTGATTGCGAAGCTTACCCGTTGCAAGATATATTTCAGCCACGAGGAAGAAGTATGTCGGAATTCGGAAAGAGGACGGGCGAGGGGATCCGTTGCCAGAGACGCGGGTCGAAAACGAACTCGGGCCCTGTCAGCCCGGCATTTCTCGTTCGGGCGATCCGTAAACGGCGCGGCTTGCGAATGATCCATACCCGGGGCCGGGCCTTTCGTCGATGGATCGAACCGTATTCCGGCCTACCCTCGCTGACAGAAATCGTTTGTCATACCATTATCGTGGCGTGCCTCTGGATTAATACACCATAAATCAGCGAGGGCGGTGCATTATACGCGGCCGATGTTGCGGGGCGAAAGATTGAGCGAAGTTGTGATTTCGCCCTGCCACCGATCCAATAGACTACGCGAGGCTGGTTATTCGCCTGCTGGGTAATTGCTGTATTCGTTGGAGTAAATTCAATTTACTGGTCAGGCGTTTCGATAAATCGCGCGAGGGACGTTCCGTTGAGTCTGTGCATTAACATTTGTGTTGATAGGTGGAATGTAATTGGGTATTCATGAATTAAGGTAGAAGTGGTTCGGAAGGTACACTGGTTCAGCGATTTAGACCTTCGAGGAGGTTGGCGCGAGGTGTATTTCAGTCACGAAGGTTTGCATAGTTTTGTTTTATCACCCAAATCGTGATCCTTATCTCTGGAAGATTATTATTATTATTGATTGTGTTCATTACGTAGAAAAGAAGAAACGTGAATATTTAGAGATAGCATAGTCAATAAGAGTAAAGGCGAGGGTGCAGTGCTAACACTGTTGGGAAGCCTAACCGTGAAACTAAAATAGGGACAACAACAAACATAACAAATATTCCAAATAAACTCAGTTACGGGAATTTGTGATTTAACGCTAAAGCGAGAATAATACATAAGGTAAAGTACAAGGTAAAGTACAAGGTAAAGTACAAGGTAAAGTACAAGGTAAAGTACAAGGTAAAGTACAAGGTAAAGTACAAGGTAAAGTACAAGGTAAAGTACAAGGTAAAGTAAAAGGTAAAGTAAAGGGTAAAGTAAAGGGTAAAGTAAAAGGTAAAGTACAAGGTAAAGTACAAGGCAAAGTAAAAGGCAAAGTAAAAGGCAAAGTAAAAGGCAAAGTAAAAGGCAAAGTAAAAGGCAAAGTAAAAGGTAAAGTAAAAGGTAAAGTAAAAGGTAAAGTAAAAGGTAAAGTAAAAGGTAAAGTAAAAGGTAAAGTAAAAGGTAAAGTAAAAGGTAAAGTAAAAGGTAAAGTAAAAGGTAAAGTAAAAGGTAAAGTAAAAGGTAAAGTAAAAGGTAAAGTACAAGGTAAAGTACAAGGTAAAGTACAAGGTAAAGTACAAGGTAAAGTACAAGGTAAAGTACAAGGTAAAGTACAAAGTAAAGTAAAAGGTAAAGTAAAAGGTAAAGTAAAAGGTAAAGTAAAAGGTAAAGTAAAAGGTAAAGTAAAAGGTAAAGTAAAAGGTAAAGTAAAAGGTAAAGTAAAAGGTAAAGTAAAAGGTAAAGTAAAAGGTAAAGTAAAAGGCAAAGTAAAAGGCAAAGTAAAAGGCAAAGTAAAAGGCAAAGTAAAAGGCAAAGTAAAAGGCAAAGTAAAAGGCAAAGTAAAAGGCAAAGTAAAAGGCGAAGTAAAAGGTAAAGTAAAAGGTAAAGTAAAAGGTAAAGTAAAAGGTAAAGTAAAAGGTAAAGTAAAAGGTACAGTAAAGGGTAGAGTAAAGGGTACAGTAAAGGGTACAGTAAAGGGTACAGTAAAGGGTACAGTAAAGGGTAAAGTAAAGGGTAAAGTAAAAGGTAAAGTAAAGAGTAAAGTAAAAAGTAAAATCTAAAGAAAAAAGTGAACCTACATGAACCAAGATAAGACGGAAAGAATAAGTAAATTATGCTAAGAATAGTACTGAAGGATATGTAATCGTGTACCGTGGGTGGATATACCAGTGAATGAACATATTTTATTAAAACGAGTAAAATAAGTAATTAAAATAAGCAACTAATTAATTAGAAACTTCTCTCAATTTCTTGCTTCATATCTAAACAGTATTTGCAATCGCGCTGCAAACATAATTTTATAATAGTGTTCATTCATTACCCTTAAGTGTTCAATTATTGGTGCGTTTGCCCTATGTCGTCTAAATGACGAGTAACATTTTAATTCGCGAATGAAAGATGTGAGAGCATTAAAGTAATATTATCAAATCCTGTGAGTATATGAACGGCGGAGAAGAGTGTAAAAGTACCATCTAGGATTTTGCAAACGCCCATCTGAATTTCGTATGTCGTATTAGAAAAGGGAAACGAATAATAATTTCTATGTTTCTTGCATGACGTGTATCTGCGAAGCATCCTTCGTCCCAGAATATTCGTTTCTTGCAATTCATCCGGAATACATTTCCGCGCCCCGATTACAAATACTACGAAACATCCCCTATAAAATCTCGCCGATCTCCCACAGTCATTTGGGTCACTCAAGAATAAAATTTCAAAAGAAAAGGTTCCATTGAACTCGTGTATGCCATACATAAGCGTCCTGGAATCATGTGAATCGCGTGGAGCATTTCATCGTGACGCTGCAAATATTCGCGAGGATATCAAACACCTACTATAATAGAAATATAATATTTCACAGCAGGAGGCCCTTCCGCCTCTGTCGTGTTTAAACATTTGTAAGGCTGACTTTATATACAGATACTACGGGCTTCTGCCGAGAGTTGTCGAGTAAATAGTCCGAATGGGATCCACCTCGGTAAATATGTCTCCCGATACGTCACGGTGCTTCCATGTTATATAGCATCGTTTATAACACAGGCAGGACGGCTATGGCACGAAGCAGTTACAATAAATAATATGCAGCGTGAGGAATTTCTCTGAGGATTCGAGCCAGCGAGTAAGAAACGACATTTTCCTCGTTCGCCGCGTTGACGTTCCTCCGGAGTTTCGAACGGTCTTGACGCAAATAGGAGAAAAACGCGAATAGGGAACATTATGCAACAGAGATCACGTCGTGGAAATTAATTAAACTACTGCAGAGCAATTATGGGATAGATGCCGCACTTTGGGCGAAATTGTCACCGTGTCTAAATTTTGCGACGGAAAATTTTTCCGAGGGTAGATAGGGTAGACCGGGGGCGGTAGTAACACTTTCACTTTGGAATACGATTACGCAAAAACTATTACAGTTACAACAAAAGTTTTTTTACGAAAATGTTACTTATTTATCTGACATTATTTGAGCCACAACAGTTTCGCTGTATGTCAAGTAATATTCCGGTTATTAATAAAAAATGAGAAGCGGAGAAAGTGTTACAACCGTCCCTGACCCCGGGTCGGTTGTAACACTGCATGGAGTCGATAGTAGCACAAATATAACTTTACAAAATTAAAATATTTATTGATTTAAATTATAATAATAAATGAAAAAAATAAATTCTATAATAAATTATGTGGTATCGCAATTGTGGCAGAAATAAAAGGCGTTTTGGCTGGTGCATTCTTCATCTGCTCAATCCTTACATTCAGTATATTGCACCCATTTTTCATTTGGTTTGCTTGTGCTATGCTATATGATTTCATGCAAATAAGACAATATTATTCGCCTTCTTTGTCCCTATTCGGTTCTGTTGCGGTAAAACCGACCCCGACTGCCGATGTTACAATCGCCCCCGACCATGCTTTTGAACTTAAATTATAAATTTTGACTAACGAGACGCTTAAAAGTGCCAAGTAACGATCAATATTAGTTTAAAAAAGGTCGAATTACAGATTAAAAAATCGAACAAGCACATACTTGCAAAGGGAGTGTTTATATTACAATTTTAAGTCAGTAAGGAAAAGTTACTTTAGGGTATCGAAAAGTTGTTTTCTTCACTATCCATGTCTATTGCGTATCTGTACACTTAGGGCATGGATGTGTATATTCCAAATGTCATTCTTCATCATATATCTAAAATTGGTGTTAATATCTATTATATGTTTTGAGATATTTAGCGTGTTACATTCGCCCCCCTGTTACTACCGCCCCCGGTCTACCCTATTATTAGTTGAACGTCTTGTATTACTACTTACTTGATTGAAGGGAATCAAAATTTTAATATTCGCCGCTCTTAAAAAATTGAAATTAAAAACACCGTTTCTTTGGAAGTGACGCCGCATTTCGAAGCACTTAATTTTCCATTTCCGGGAGTGATGCCGCATTTCGAAGCACTTAATTTTCCATTTAAACTTGTTAATTTTAACTTTTTATGACACAAATTTTTATTTTCTACAATTATAAAATGCAATAAAATTGGAAAAATAAATATTTACAGATATTTTCTGTTTTTTTTTTCTCGAAATTTAGCCTCTTCTTCTTTCTTCCACATTCATTACACAAAACATAAAAATAAAATGTGACAAAATTTAATACGTTTAGATTATCATTAGATTTGTCATTAAGAAACAAATAATTTGGCAAATAAAACACTTTCTTTGTATTTTAAACATTAAAAACAGCACTTAAGTCTTTCAAGTCCAACACAGTATGGTATCAATCCCGCATAAACGTCCGGGGTAGACGACGCATTTTCGTATTTCCACATGCTATGTCGAATACAACCTATTCTGGCTAAGAAATATTCCACAGAGCCCCTTTAACGCATTACAAAAGTAACATCATGAAAAACTATGAATTCTTAACTACTATGAAAATCTTCAACAGTGACAATGGAACCAATCACGTTCTCGCTTACTAACCTAACCCAACTCAACAGCCTAAAACAAATAAAATCGACAGTGCTGTATTTTATTACCGACAACCCTGAAATATCGAAAGTGCGGCGTCTCTCCCACAATTACCCTACTCGTTGCTTTCACTGGCATTGATTAAAAACCAGTGCTTCCATTCCGTGGAATAGTGGTAAAGAATTATGAAAAATATTGGAGTATCCAAAAGTCGTTTAATTTGCAGAGGGGAATATTTTGTCGGATTCTTGTTCGCAGAGGTTCGAATGTTACTCGCAACATACAGACCACGAAGCTTCCATTTTCCCAAATTTTCATCACTGAATCTTTCCGTCAATATCTCGCATTGACGCAGCTTGAAAGACTGCAGACAAGAAACATTCGAAAGCGTTATGTCGCGCTATTCATCGTGATTCGATCAAGGTAACTCAAATCATTTACTCGATCGACTATGGGCGAAGGCGAAAGAACAGTAGCTGGCGAAGTTGCAGCGAAGAAACCTTAAAGACAGTAAACTGGTTTAAATTGCGTTCCACTTCATTCGTCACCTAAACTGCACAGAAACATTCTCAGCACGCACTACAAAGGCCTGAATATTTCTCTCCGCTCTCTGCGCCAGGTAGACACAAAGCGCCAGCGGCGTCGAAAGCATTCCTCGATGTTCCAGAAAATATGAAAATCGACGCGCAAAACTCGGCCGATCAAAAGATGAATGAAAGGGCGAACGGTGTTTAATGTTACGCGGCTCTTTCGCCACGAACGGCCCAGGCGGCGCCGCCATCGTTCGTTTCAAAAACGAATAAATCACCGTCTGAGAAACAATCGTCGCGTATTTTTTTCGAACGCTCGGGCCCGGCTCGCGCCGCCATTAAACGGATAAAATTACAACAAAAACGAGGACACGTCGCGTCGCAGAACAAACGATCGCATCCATTACCGTCGCTCCATCGTAAACCCGCCGGCAGCCATTGCGTCCCAGAGCCCGTTCTCATCGCCGCCGTGTATTAAACGTATCCCGCTGCTACATCCCGGATCTATTCCCAGCGGGAGAAGTTTACTTTCAATTCTCAGGTGCTCGATTAATTTTCGTATCGACACCGCTCGCTGCTCCATCGTCGCGCGCACCCGCCAATCCTCCCCAATTCCGCCCGCGATGCTGAAGAACCCCTTGATCCGTGATGCAGCTGGGATCTCAAGATCTACGCACGATATAACTTGATCCTCTGTCTATATTCCAACGTTGTCTCGCGTAAACAAGTCTCAAGACCTAAAACCACTATCGATCAAACGATTAAGGAGTGTTGCCGAAGCAATCCTCTGCAATTACCCGCTTGGCGGACGAATTAAAAGTGGCGGGACTTTGTATGTAGGCAGTGTTAAATGTTGAAATTGATCAGTTAAAGGAGTCTCCAACTTTTAAATTCACCACAGTTAATAATTCTCGGATCTCAGCGAAACTGTTCCGCTGAATCCGGCAGTTTCTCACCATACGAGTTATCAAGTTCAACGTGGCTCGGTCAGTCTGTATATCCTACAAAGACTTGACCCAGATCCAGCGCTCAGCGATGCTCCTCGTGCCTGGGCAATTTTAAAATGGCCGTGCAGATGCACGCGTTTGAAATATCGGCGACTAAACTTTATAGAACCGATGGCTCCGGACGACACAGCCTCTCGTTGGTCAGTCGGCGGGGACAGAGAGCCAGAATTGATTGCTAAAGCTTGGATGGCTCGATCGTTTCATACCATTACAGTGTCGTGAAATTTATCGTTCAGAGGTCTAAGGTGTAGCTTTAACGAAAGCAATCTTGAGTGTCCTACTTTAAACTCCTTCCGAAGTCGTCTCCCTCGGAAGCTGCGGCTCCGGTGTCCAAACTGTATCCCACACCGTCGCCTCACTGTATTATGTATCTCAAGGAATCGTCCATTCTTCAATTACGCTGCAATCCCACGGCAATAAACGCTTTCGTATGCACACACGTTACGTTCCCTGGCCACTTGACGCAGCCGCCGCAGTGGCGCCATCTATGACGGTCGTCACCGCCGCGACGTCCCCCAATTGAAATCCCCAGGCTGGCGGGGTCGTAGAGAATCGGGCAATGACGCAGGAAGACGCTCCTCGTTGCCAGAACGATGACTGCGTCGGGTGACGTTGATCCCCGGGGCCCGGATCTCGCCAGTCGCGGGAGAAAAGTTCGCGATAATGGCGGCTCGATTATTCAACCGAGAGGAAGGAAGAAACGCGTTATCCGAGGCGGCACCGCGATTTCCCCTCGTCCCGGGCGAAAAATTACGAGTACGTGTAACTCGGCATCGGCGTGTAACGCGCCGTTTGCCCCGATACCGGAAAAGGCATTCCGGGCCATTGGTCACGGCAACGCTTAAGCGACATTCTATCTCTGCCCCTCGATGTGATTCACCGTGACGCTTTATGCTGCGAGGCAAACAAACTCCGGAGACTGCCGCTTTTCTTCGCGTTCCCTCTTCTTCGCTGCATTCGAACTTCCCTCAGTGGCTGCTACCCTCCCATCCCTCCGGCCTGCTCCTCTGCGGCCCTCCATCCCGGGCTCCGTCACCTGGTCAACTTCACAAATCCCCTGTCCTTCTCGTAATAAGACGTTGTCTGCTTGCAGCGGGTAACTCGTGATAAAGACACCTTCTCTCTGCCCCCTCTTTATTGTCTCATTAGTCTCTCCTTTCATTTGTCACGCGAGGTACAAGTTTCGTGAAGAATGTACCAGTAGAGTAATGTAGCTTGTTGTAATATGCATTGGGTGATTTGTTGGAGTTTTATTCAGAAATTTCATTTAAGCTTCCACTTTATACTATGGTCCTCTGGTCTCGACACCCTGGCAAATTTCTCACGTCCGCCTTAACCACAGCCGGATTTAAGGAAAAAGGCCCAGGTGGCAAACGTTCCGAGGGGCTCATTTTTCAGGAAATTGATGGGGTGGTTTACTGAAAATGGGCCAAGTGTAGCAACAAAAACTATAATTTTGTTTAAACTAGGAACCTGGGGGCCTTCTGGGCAGGGACCCAGGTGGCTACTGCGTATCACCCGCCCGTTAAACCCGCCCCTGGCCTTAACTCTTGATTTTCGATCATCTGTTGTTGAAGATTTCATACGCACGTCATACACTAGTGCCACTATGCGCGAAAGCTCTCCTCTTCTCTTGCAGCGGATGCTTAAAACATCACCATGCTCACTCGATCTCCTCACCCACAGCCCCGAACATTTGTCATTCTCACAAAACACACTGTTCGTTCACCTAACCGCGCAATCATGAAGTGCAGAATTCTCCGAAAGCCGCACTATTAATTTTACAGCGCTGTTACATTGTTGATAGCGCTGTTTGGTCGATGTGGCCAGACGTTCCGGGATTGCACGGTACACGTGACACGTGCCCGGCCCCGCTAATTATTTCCCCAGAAAATGTCCCGGACCGTTGAAAACATTCCTCGTTTTAAATATTTCACGGTTCGGCGCGCACAGCTGACCTGGATATATCGCAGTCAGCTGTCATCCGCGGGATAGTTGACACAATTGAAATCTAGGTGCACGAGGGTGGGCGCGGGCGGCGAGAGGCAGGGCGCAAATGTCGCATTATGCCTGATTGAATATTTCACGTGCACACTTGCGCTAGATACGATCGCCGAACGCAACAATTGATTTTCGCATCGGGAACTTCTCGCGAGCAGTTGTCCCTTCCTCCCCGCCAGCCCCAATTCTCGCAAAGACTTCCATTTCTTTTAAGGAACTTCTGCGTCCCTCTCTTTCCGAAGAAATTTCTTTCCAAGAAATGGGTTCCCAAATATCCCCGACCGAAGCACGCCTCGCACAAAGTGGAGCGAATAAACGTAGGGCTCTAAGTGTGTAAAGACTGCAAGATGGCGTACAAGGAAGCGCCGTCTCTTTTCCAATTAATTCGGGGACGAGTGTCCGGGAGATTCTAACGAGCGAGGTTCGAGGCTGGGGAAAGTTAAGGGCACTGGATTCCATTTCACGCAGGTTGCGACAGCTTGAATTATGAAAAATACAAACTGCATATTCTTGGGTGGTCGGTCGCGGTTTTAACGAGTGACAACACACCTGGCGGAAAGTTAAATTGATTTCAGACTCTCGGACCGTGCCCGTGGAAAAGACAGCGGCGCGAGCTGGTGTGCGCGGGGACTCGAGGCGTCTCGAACTATGCGGGCGCCGAGCGGACGTTAGATTCCTTGGGGTTGCTCGGCAGGAGTATTCCGCAACACGATCTCAAACAGTGCACGGTCTTTCGCGCAATTAGTCGCGCTGCCGTGCATTAATGCCTAGATTTATGGAAGCAATTAATACGCCTCTATGGGAATTATAGCGGTCTATTTGACGTTTGATTACTTGCACGGTGTCGTTCTAACGAGGCACCGCGGGAACACCGAGACCGGAGTCTTCGTCACAAAATTCTGGATCAGATGAAGCTCGTGTATTTATTATATTATAACAGCAGTTGCGCTTGGTTAGGCTGAATTATGTATTAAGCATTAAGGGGTCTAAAGAACCTAAAAAAATCACGAATAATTTAATACAAAAATTATTGTAAATAAATTTTTTCGTGCGCTGTATGGACCAATAAATCATTTGTAATATGTAAATTTTTTTTTTAAATAAAACTCATAAAAAATTCCTAAAATCATTCATTTTCGCTGAAGTATAATAATTATACTTTTGGATTGAAGAGCTAGGACCCTGCTAGGTTTTGGAATATTAAATCTTGATTAAGTGTACAGTGTAAAGCATTTTATGAAAAGTAAATTTATGTTTGGAAATTTATTAAAAGCAAACTACGCAATGAATCCTTTTTAAACTTTCAGGGCGTTTTACTGGATATTTAAGTTACACGAATATATTTTTTTAAATTTATTTAAAGCAGATTTACAAACTGTACAGGACCAGTAACTTTGCGTTGCAAAAAAAATTGGTTGTCAGTTTTCTGACGAACGGTGCTTCTAAAATCAACAAACCAAAATGTTTTAGAAACTACATGCGGATGGCTATGTCACGGCGGGAGATTTTTTTGATTGGTCGTTTCCTTCTATTTCTTTCTCAACGAAACAGCTTAATTTACTAGAACCAAATTTCACAATTTTTTTTCAGACGTTCGCCATTCTGTCATTATTCAACATTTTTAAAATCGAACCCGTCGTGCCATAGCCACGCGCACATAGTTTCTAAAACTATTTGGTTTTTTGATTTCCGAAGAACCGTTTCGTCGGAAAACTGTCAACCATGTCAGCGGAAATTTTTTGCAGTCCTAAGTTACTGGCCCCGCGCAGCTTATAAATCTGCTTTAAATAAATTAAAAAAAAGATAATCGTATAACTTAAATGTCCAATAAAATGTTCTGAAAGTTTAAAGAAGATTCATTAGCTAGTTTGCTTTTAATAAATTTCCATAGCTACCTTTACTCTTCCGGCCATTACAGTGGTGCCCCCCCCTTAAATAGATCGCCTTTATAGGGCAACTGTGTCGTATTAGCTCTGCGATAGGTCAGATGGGTCGCCACGAGTTACTCGAGTTACATACTGATTAAATTAAATCCAAGTTTGCTGGGTACGAATGAGAACTGTGTCAGAACATACAGACACAGTCTGTCGAAACTCGGTTTCAAACGTGATCCATTTATTCAGTTTTTTAAACTTCTGTGTATTTCGATGTGATCTCTGGGGCTCTAAAACTAAAGTCACCTGGAAAACAACTTCTCCAAACTTAAAAGCTTGCACATGCCACGATAGAAGCCAACGATAATACAGTTTTATTAAAAAATGCTACAACCTTTCGAATAAAGTAAAATTGTGTAAAAATCGCAAACAAGAGGAAAATTTTCAGACTTCATTGGAAAAACTGTGCCAATGTATCAGAGTCAAGGGGACTTTTAAAATTTCTTACAAATTTCCTCAAATAAACTACTGACTACCGTGCGTCCTATAACCTCCCCTCTGTATTTGTATTTTAATTTCCGTTATCCAACAATATTTCTCTGTCCTTGCTTAAACCACTTAATTTCCTGTAATTCCTGTTAATGCAAAAATCAAACGGAGCAGTCGACGCTTGTTATCGCAGAAAAATGTGGCAGCAGGTACTTGGGTGTGCTCCCGGCGGGCGTAACGATTGGCCGAGGTACCAAAGTTTCGGAATACTATGCGCAAGGAAATCGTAACGAAAGTAATGGAAACTCTATGATTATGCCGACATGCACATCGCCATCCAATTTGTATGCGGCGAAGGAAATAGCGTAACATCTAGTACATATATCGCGGCGACAGCCAAGTCTAGAGTTTTGGTATAATACAATTTTGAGGCACGTGAACCACCGTGAACCTTAATTATCCTCCACACGGTATCTCCACAGCGCTGAAATAATTACACTGCACACTCCAAAAATTAATCCCTTTTCAGTATCGAGAAACTGTGGCAATGGGAGAGCGCCGAAATATAGGTATTTCAAATAGGGCTGGGACTATTCGAATAATTTAATATTCGAATATTTTACGAGTATTCGAATATTTTACGAGTATTCGAATATTTTACGAGTATTCGAATATTTTACGAGTATTCGAATATTTTACGAGTATTCGAATATTTTACGAGTATTCGAATATTTTACGAGTATTCGAATATTTTACGAGTATTCGAATGCTACGAATAAACTTCGAATATTTGAGTATTCGAATATTATTATTCCAATATTTAAGTATTCGAATACCATTCGAATATTTCAGTATTCGAATAGTATTCGAATCCTATTGGAATATTTAAGTATTTCAGTATTCGAATACTATTGGAATATTTAAGTATTTCAGTATTCGAATACTATTGGAATATTTAAGTATTTCAGTATTCGAATACTATTCGAATATTTAAGTATTTCAGTATTCGAATACTAAAATATTCGAATAGTATTCGAATACTTGGATATTCGAATAGTATTCGAATACTTAAATATGTGAATAGTATTCGAATACTTGGATATTCGAATTATATTCGCCAAATAATTGAGCACCTGAAGCATTCGAATATTCGAATACCGAAAAATTCGACAAATGGTCTCAGCCCTAATTTCAAATAAACACTCGAAGTTTTCTATTGCTTCCGCGAAGATGCCCGCTGGATTAAAAATTATTTAAAATACCAGCAACACTTGCAGCTACAACGGTATTCTCATTAGAATACTTCATACTTTTCCTCCCTTTCCTTACTCTGGCAACAACGTGTAATAACCCGAACTCGAGGGCTGTTCTTCTGCGACGCACGTTAATGTACCGGGGGTTGAAGAGGAAGATAATTAGCGACTATCACGTTTTATGCAAAAACGGGAGACACTTGTTCTGTTTAAATAAAAGCTTTCTGGAGTACCGTTATTAATTGACTCGAGCGAAGCACGGCTTACTACGAATAATTAAGTAACCTGCACGCAAGAAATTGTTATTGACAATAACCGATACTCTTCAGGTAGGGTAGACGCCCCAGTTGCCGATAGTGTCCCTATTGCTGCCAATTGGTTTATTTTATTTAATAAAATCGTAACGTGTAAAGAATAGTGTACAAGAAAACTTTATTATTAAATCGGGACTGTTCTTCTTCTTCTTATTATTGTACACTATGCTTTACACATTATGTGTTCTTTAAATAAAATAAATAAAGTGGCAGTAATGGGGACACTGGCAGTAATTGGGAATTATTCAAGTATTTATTTTTACTACTGTTTATTAATTAAGTGATGCATAGTGTCATAAATCATTTTCATTATAACTTTGGATCGTCAATTGTAACAAATCTTTTAACACAAATTGTTGAAGCACCGAACAAATTGATATTGTAAAATAATACGTAATAATTTTTATGCAATGTCTCATTGAAATTGATTTCTGTTTTATTATAATCATTCTGAAGATCAGTAAATTTATCATAATATTTAACGTTTCACCACTATGTTACTGTTCACTTTCGCGGTAGCAACAATCTGGTACAAAGGACATTCTTCCTGAAGAAGGCGCGCGTCAAGAATCGAGACACTGAAATTAACATAAAATATGAAACCTTTTCGTTACCATAAAAATGATTCACCCCGTTATTCACGCGTAAATATGTATACCCTTATCGCTGGAAGCAATTTGAACTTTCAGTCACGCACTGATCCACCGTTTCTGCTGACAAATGAACAGATTATGTTACTTACGGCATGAAATTAGAGGAGCCTTAGTGGCAGTGAATTTTCAAAACACCAGACGCCAGCTGCGCACTTTCTCGGTGATGCCGTAGACCGACGGGATTACGTTTCGTGGTGGAAGGAAAAACTGGCATTATCCTGTCATCCGTAACTTGCAGTAAATTCGCCGAGTTCCCGCTGAGTTTGGGAAACTCGGGGAATTACGATTTTTCAGTTACCTGCGAAAAAATCAAGTCTCCCTCTCGAGATGTCCACTTTTATCCAGGCGACGGCGGCGATGTCGGTAGCGCGGGGCAGTAAAATTTCCATTATTCGATTTACTGCCCGTGGTTTCGGAAACTTGACGATAGCTCTCAGGAACGGAACGCGATTACAGAAGATTGAAACGGTTATGGAAAGTATATTTTCTGTTTAATCAATACGCTGTGAGAAATATTGTATAACGTTGTAAGAACTCTATTTCAATCACTCAGGTGTTTCGTAATATTTAAATGCCATTCTTGATCCCGAAGGTGCAGGAAACTGGGCAGAAAACAAATTGAGTTGTTCCACGTCTTGCTTCCATTCCTTGCATGTTACGGCTGACATAAAGATAAGTTCTCGAGCTTAGAAATTTGGAACAGAGCATTTGGGAGAAAACCCATTTTTCGTGACTTACGTTGTGTGTCTCAACATTTAGAGGCACTAGGTACTAATCATGATTATTTAAGTTTAAGAAATCGTAGGAGATTTATTGGAAACTATCGAAGTACCGCCGCGCTTCGCTTCGGGTGTAAGAGATATTATGGACTCCATGAAAACACATTTCACCACTTTTCACTACCCCCCTAGGGGTTGATTAGGACAAAATCCTTGAAATTGGTTTTTAGACATTTGTGTGGGTGACCTTTTGAAGTAAAAATCAAATTGATATCTAATCGGGCCTAAGAGATTTTTGGAATCCGTGGAAACACTCCCTTAGGGGTTGATTAGGGCAAAACCCTGAAATTGATTTTTAGGCATTTATGAGGATAATCTTTGTAAGCAAAAACCAAATTGATATCTAATGGGGCCTAAGAAATAATAAGAGGTCCGAGAAAACATATTTCACCCCTTTTTACCCCCTTCGTGGTTGGAATTTCAAAAAATCCCTTCTTATCGAGCACCGACTCCGAACTTCATGTTTCTAGGGTCAGCAGTTTGGGCTGGACGGTGATGAATCAGTGACACAACGATTATATAAGTATAGATAATGAAACGTTAGTTCTAAACATTCCTCAAACCCATTTAGCCCGCTGCTAATAAGAGAATTTATTATCTCAATATTTCTTCTTCACCGCCAAATTAGTTCGTCTCTCCTCTGCCGTTGAGATCTCATCAATTTTATATCATCCCATACTTTCAACTGTCACCAATGCAAGTCAGACAGTGATCATGTGTTATGCGGCCCTGTCGCCCGGTCTGCCTATCTTCCTCCTAGGAAGACCGGACGCTCCGATGTATTTTATCTCTAAAAATTCTAAGAAGGCGCATCTTGCATTTCTCCTGCCAGTCCGGCTGTGGAGACAATAAAGTGATCATTCTTTGACCAGCACTCTGCCGAGTAACAGTTATTCTTCCTATCCCTTGCTCCTAATATACGCGCCTCACTAGAGTTAGCATACAACTAAGAATTCCTCGTGCATTTCCGAGCCGTCCAGCAGGACACGAGTGAATTATCGAGTCAGTGTCAATTTTTTATATTCCGGGTAATTTCCCCGTGACACATGTAACAACGACGCGTAAAGGTAGATTTAAACTAGCCGTCTGGCCACCGTCCAGACGGCTAGTGTAAATCTACCTTAATGCGACGCTCTCATCCACCGCCTCGATGACATTTCGCTCAAGGATCAGGCACGGTGCATTCTCCATGCGTACAGGGAATCCTTAAGTTGGCGTCGCCATCAGGGTGAGTTTTCCCCGTCGCTAACGAACCGGCCGTCATCTATCATTTAGAAGACGTCAGAGATACGCTGCTAAGGTTCACGAATAACGCAGACCCAGCAAGCCCTTTCTTCACCGCAAGGCAATTCCATTGGATGTAACGCCACGGGCGACGGAGGTGGCATTAGTCCCTGGCTCGCAACCCTCTTGTGTATCCTGCATTTCGGCATGGGGCGGCAAGTACCCAGTAACAACTAAGCTACCCGATAAACTCATCAACCGTTTGAATTGATTGTACGGTATCAGCTTCAATTTACCGCTGGTTTTGGCTCGCCATTCCTTTCAACAAAGGTGGCCGTGTGTCCCGCCGGCTTTGTCGCATTTCCGGGTCAAACCAGCGTATACTTCTGCATAGGGTGTTCCTCGCTAACAGGGCATTCACTTGGTAATCATTAGCGAGAAACACGAAAGTACGATTGGATATGTTTGGTGAAATATTGATAGTCCACTATTGCGTCGCAGACAAACGCTGGGTCGCGCATTGAAAGCTGCAGGTTAAATTGGGGAGGAGTTAATAGAATTCAGTTTGAGTACACTCTTTAATACACAAAGGGTTATTGAGTATTTTAGAGATGTGATTCGAACTCAGCTCGCGGCGAAACTGAATGGACAGAATTATTTGTGTAGGTTTTATGATAAAAAAAAGTGATCGAGGGAAATAGGAATATTATGAGAGTCCAAAAAAAACGGCTATCCCTCGAATTCTAGAAACCTCTGCAAATAGAATTTCCAACGGATAGTTAGATAAGGCAAGCAGCAGCAAACTTTTTGAAAATCCTGAAGCTTGGTCGACACCCACCGGACCCAATAAACCCGACCCAGAGGCGTCCAATAAAGTAAGATTGCCAGCGCAAGAGGTTAGGCCACTGCTACTACTGTTAGCCGCGGGGCTGCCGGACACAAATCCTCGCGCGCAGAGGTAGCCCCAAATTGATGGAGAAATTGACGCGGGTACACTAACGAAACGAAGAACGCGACAAGGCTGAGGCGGAACAGGCGGCAAAGTCAAGGAACGAGAGGCGACGAGGACAGGCAGCGGAGACGGACGAGGGGACTCCAGCGGTGGCTCCAGCAGGGAGAAGCAGGTAATGGGGGAGACGGGGGAAAGGTCCGAATGCTTGTCCCCCTCGGCTTTAGAGGACCTTCCCCCGAGGAACAATAGGATCCATCTGCATCTATGGGCGCCCATTCCATCACGTGCCGCGGTAATTTGACGCTGAGTGATCGTGCTTGTCTATCGACAATTTAGTAAGTGGCTATCCCTCCCCGCATCTTCCCGTCCCCAGCCTAATCTCCTGCCTTTTTCTTTCGTTTGCACGCGCTCCCGGTCCATGCAGCCGGCCCACAATAGCAGCGGTCCATCGGCACAGTAAAGCCCAGCCAGCGGAATCTGGCCGGTGATTGTAGGTGCGTGCCGCTTTTCCTCCACATTATGGGCCAATAATCTCGCGGTATTACCGAAGCTGGAAACATATACGCGGGCTATACCGCCCCGCGGGGGGCGGCTTATTAGTCCAGTGAAATTAGGATTTGTCTTCGGAATAAATCCCGGCAAGCTAAATTTCGGTATGGGCCTTTATTTGGTCGTTTTAAACAATATGTCAAAAGTCCCCATCGATCCGAGTGCCGCTAAAAATTTTACAGAGGGTTGAAAAAAAAATAACAGTTTTTCGCGAATATCTCGTTATCTAGCAGTTTTGCGACAAAAATAGGTCTCACACAATTTATAACCTAGGAAATTCTCTACAAAAAAGGTTGTATGAGTTTTTTTCGTAGGAGTAACCATTTTCATGTGTGCCGGGTTACCAAATTTCAACCCCCATACTTTTGACAAGGGAAGATCCCGAACGCGGAAATTCAGAAAATTATGAAACTCTGTAAATATGTAGCGGAAGTCCTGCTGAGTACAACGCAATTTCGTTTGCTGCCCAAATTCACTCCAAGAGGGTGCAATTGACCCCTGAAAAATTTTTTACTTTGTATTATTACTCGCGAACTGTAGGAGATAGAAAAAAAGTGTTCAGGAAAAAGTTACTTCTCTTAATTAGGACTAACATTTGGTAAATTATAGTTCTTACAGATCTTACGGTGCGTGAGTTATAACACAAAATCTAAAAAAAAAAAACGGATTTTCAGGGGTCAATTTCACCCTCTTAGAGTGAATTTGGGCAGCAACAAAAATTCAGTAATACATACCTATATATCCTCTACTTATCCCCAAGGATTAAAGTTTAAATTTGTTCACTCGAAGGGGGTGAAATTGACCCCTGAAAATCCGGCTATTTTCCGATTTTGTGTTATAACTCACGAACCGTAAGAACTGTAAGAACTATAATTTACCAAATGTTAGTCCTAATTAAGAGAAGTAACTTTTTCCTGAACACTTTTTTTCTATCTCCTACAGTTCGCGAGTAATAATACAAAGTAAAAAAATTTTCAGGGGTCAATTGCACCCTCTTGGAGTGAATTTGGGCAGCAAACGAAATTGCGTTGTACTCAGCTGGACTTCCGCTACATATTTACAGAGTTTCATAAATTTCTGAATTTCCGGGTTCGGGATCTTCCCTTGTCAAAAGTATGGGAGTTGAAATTTGGTAACCCGGCACACATGAAAATGGTTACTCCTACGAAAAAAACTCATACAACCTTTTTTGTAGAAAATTTCCTAGGTTATAAATTGTGTGAGACCTATTTTTGTCGCAAAACTGCTAGATAACGAGATATTCGCGAAAAACTGTTATTTTTTTTCAACCCTCTGTAAAATTTTTAGCAGCACTCGGATCGATGGGGACTTTTGACATATTGTTTAAAACGACCAAATAAAGGCCCATACTAAAATTTAGCTTGCTAGCTTTATTCCGAAGATTGGGCAGATTTCCGTCTAATTTCACTGGACTATATGCATGCACGTAGCACGCGCGCAGAATGCAGCGCCGGGCGACAGGGCGCGGGGAACAACGACGGCAGAGGGCGCCAGTGGTAGAAGTACTACACGCGAAATGGAACGCTCTTTCCCGCTCCTCCGCTTCCCTCTTGCCGGCCGCGCGCCCGTCGGCGCGAATTAAACTTAACCACAATTAGCAGGCCCGCTGCTTCGTTTAGCTACACATAACCGCGTGTAAATTGTAATAGCTACCCGGCGCCGCCCACCAACACGCTCGAACACGGCCCCGCGCGCTTAACTACGCCGCCGGGGCCAGCGGCGGAGGTGTACGGGTCGTGGGCTGACGCACGAGACCGTGTGTCGGGATCGCGAACGTTGAATACGAGATCAGGTGATTGCGATTCCATCGATCCACACGGCAACTGGGAGCTTAATCAGGGGGGAAAACCGGGCCAGGAAGCTGGCTCTCGCGGCGTTGCGGAACGCTCGATTCCTCGGATTATACGCGGTACCTTGCCTTGTACCTTTAGCGGTCTTTTCGCGCGACAGAAATTGGGGACCCGCTTTCTCAGACTGGCACGACGCTGTGGGAAATCTCTTGTAATCGTTGGAGGGGAATGGTAGCGAGGAGATTCGGAAAAGAGGTGTGTAGGGGAGGTTCATTGGGGTGTCAGGTTCGAGAGGTGGGCTATATGGAGTATGTATTATATATTGATTGCAATGAAGCTTTGTAAATAATAGGGAGTAGTAGGGAAATAGTAGGGAAATATTTGACTGATAAGCTAAGCTGCCAAGTGGGGTTTACTTCGAAGCTCTTTGAATTAAGGGGGGAAGCCACTGTGACCGGTCGAAAATAAAGGCTATTTTCAAGACATTTTTTTATAATGGAATGTAACTTTCTACGAAAAATCTTTATTACCAACTGAAAATACATATATTTGACTAATATTTTATGCTCGCAGATTGACAAAATTTTCGGTTGTATGGCCACAGCATACGATAACGTTAGGCTCTGCAAAAAAAAATTACAAAACGGATGCACGTGTAACTTTCCAACATTTGATTCGAATTGAAAAATTCGAACGGTTTCTTAAAGTATATTACAATAGCTTCAGTTGCACGTACCAGTTTTTTGATCGAATAATTCATTCAATAGTAACATTGAAAAAACATGTTGATTTTTTATACTATTGGGTCAAGATTTCTTCTCAAGTCCGCCATTTCTTCAAAAATTAATATTTTTTTAAATCCGTACGTGCAACTGAAGCTATTGTAATATAATTTAAGAAACCGTTCGAATTTTTCAATTCGGATCAAATGTTGGAAAGTTACACGTGCATCCGTTTTGTAATTTTTTTTTTTGCAGAGCCTAACGTTATCGTATGCTGTGGCCATACAACCGAAAATTTTGTCAATCTGCGAGCATAAAATATTAGTCAAATATATGTATTTTCAGTTGGTAATAAAGATTTTTCGTAGAAAGTTACATTCCATTATAAAAGAATGTCTTGAAAATAGCCTTTATTTTCGACCGGTCACAGTGGCTTCCCCCCTTAAGGTAGTACTACCGGTTTTGAAATACTGTTGAGAAAATTCTGAAACTTTGTACAGTAGTTTGTTTTGACCTTACACTGACTCATGTAAATTTTTGGAAATCTACACCAATCCAGAAAAAAGTTATTAACAATTTTATGTTTCCACTATTAACACGTAGTCTTATGGAAAATTACGTTTTCAACAAAAATTCACATTAATAGCCAATTCAGTTTTGGATGAAACTGAGAGAAATATAAATTTAATATTCCATAAACATAATGCATGTATCCAAATGTTGATTCACCAATTTTTATAGCTAATATAAGCAAATGAATAAAATTATCTGTGCCCACTCGGCCATTATACGCACGATTTCGTAACGTCGCAAAGAGGTTAGTAAGACCGCGCAGTTTGAAATTTTCTATATCTCTATGCAATGTGATGCAATGCTAACTTCAAGCTTCAAGCGAGCAGAAGAAAACTTACACAATCAATCGTGCTACGTTGCCAAATCAAATCACCACGGAAGTCAAAGGACGATCTAACACGCACTTGACTCAAGGCGTATCGGTAGTACTACCTTAAGATATGTAGGGTGACTGTACCTAATATCGCCAGTGTTCCTAATATCGCCACTCGCTATATCTCGCAAAGTAAGCTCTAAAATTTATCGGTTATGCACTGAATTAGTACCTAAACATATGTAGGGAGACGTACTATAATTGCAGCATCATGTGATCAACAATTAGAGAAAGGGAAGGATTTTAGAGAATCTTAATAGTGCAAAAATTTATTGGACTATCACAATTTTACGTCACATTCGGAGAAGGTAAGTCTAATAAATCTGTGAATGCAAGAATATCTACTAGAAATACCTAATTAATGATGTACTTAAGAAATTAAATCGATTCAAATATTTTTCGTAATGAAAATAGCGTTTTTCTTTTAGCAGTATGCGTGTTCTCAATACCGCCTACCGGAGAACAATGGTTTCGATGTAATGCTTGTTACAGGTGAGGTCACAAATGTGCGGAGCAACCGAAATAAAATTTATTTGTCCAATATGTACATCGGAACGTAAAAAATAAAATATTTTAAAAATCTATATTTTCAAATTTCTATATTATTCTAATAAAAATGAAATCAAAGATGGATAAAAAGACATTTATAGAGCAAGAAATAATAAAAGCACATGTGAAAATGACTTTAAAAACTCATATATACATGAATTAATCAATATTTCTTGAGTAGGCGATATTAGGTACACTTTTTTCAGGACCCGATTTTTGCATGTCTTATGTTTTTTGAGTCCTAATTAACAATTTGTAGGTTTAAACGATTCTAACATATGCTACATGAAAGATGAATAATTTCTCTTTACTTTGAAACGAACTGCATGGAAAAATATCAATTATTATTCAATCGACAGCGATTTAACTTTTGCCTGGCGATATTAGGTACAGTCACCCTAGTTCTATTGCTAAGGCTTTAGCTTACTAATAGTGTTCCTGATTTCTCGATATTTTTCGCATAGCGAGAAATGAGAAATCAGATTATACTTCTCGAGAATTCTCAAGAAATTAAAAAAGTTTTGCAACATTTATATTTTTGGAAGAATGTTGATAATATTTATCTAAATTTTTATTCGTGTGTAACTCGGACAAAACTTGTGTAAATGAAAAAAAAAACAGATATTAAATATATTTGATAGATTTATTTATTTAATAGAAAATGTAAGCGAGGCGAAACATTACTTTTTTGTTATAAAATAGTTTTTTAAAAAGCACAATGCGACTAATGAACTAACTGAAAATTCATTTCTGAAAACCAATGGGATTTATAATAATTTTCCTACACTTAAGTTTCTCGAGAAATGAGTAATAAGAAATTATGAAATTTCTCGAAAAGGAACACTAGGGTAAAGGACCCAATTACTGACACCTAACCAATTACTGTCACCTTAAGCTATTTTACTTAAAATAACTAATAAATAAACTATAGTCTATAATGTATAGTATAGTATAGATCAGCGGTGGCCACATCGGGCCATTTGGGAGTAAGGCCTCCATGCTGTTTACCGTAGCCGCGCGGAAGGGGAGCTCGAAAGCCAATGGTAACGTGGGCGCGTCACGGATAGGGAAAACTGTAGATGTGTAGGTAGCAGCGTGCGGCACAGGTTCGTACCCGTAGGATAGGCTTGAATGACTGGGTTCCTTGGGGGGCCCCAATGTCCCAAAGATGTGCTATTATCTATACAAGGTTGATTAAAAACGTACGTAATTATAATGTTGTGGTTCGTCACAAACCGATATTTATAAATAACATTATTTAGCTAATAAATAGTTGCACTTGAGGAATTCATTTTAATTCCAGTAAATACTATAAATGTGTACATATTTATACACGTGCAGACAACCACACAATTGCACACATCGATACGTATAAGTGAAAATAGTTAACTAATAAATATTTTCATTAATTAATTTCCATTGCGATAACCACCGAAAATACGTGCATGTACAAGGTGAGGCGCGTAAGGCATGATAATTGAATATTGTTGACAATATTCGTGATATGAAAAAGTGATGTTACGAAAAATTGAAGTATTTGAGCGGAACTTTTCCGCGAAATTTCATCACATAATAATAATTTTATGCATTTACGAGCAGGAAAATCTCCGAATATATTAACTACATCCTGGACGAGTCCGAGTTTTTTCTACATTTCAATAGCAATTGCCATATCATAAACCCAGGCAACGGGACCCCTTGTACACCGTCCACTGGAGGGTCGCTGGGGCCCCCAAGAATCCCAGTCATTCAAGCCTATCGTACAGGCATGAGGTTGCCCCGCACACTACTACAGTTTTCCCTATCCGTGACGCGCCCACGTTACCATTGGCTTTCGAGCTCCCCTTCCGCGCGGCTACGGTAAACAGCATGGAGGCCTTACTCCCAAATGGCCCGATGTGGCCACCGCTGGTATAGATTATAGGCTGAATTACCTAATTCTTTTTGTGTATGACTTTACAACGTTTATTTATTCGTTATTTTAAGTAAAATAGCTTAAGGTGACAGTAATTGGTTAGGTGTCAGTAATTGGGTCCTTTACCCTACTTACTAATCTATTTAGTTGTTCAGATACGAATCGCGTTGTGGAATTTTATTTTTGTTCTCTTCCTTCTGTAATACATGTTAATTAATTGCCAATGTTCCCCCAGTTTACGGTACCTGTAACTCACCGAACCAAGTAGCTCATGATTAAAATTCTGTGATGATTGACTAAAGATGAGCTGCATCGATTATTGGAATTGCATAAAGAAGAGTAATAAAATATATTAAAGATTCTGCTGACCGAGCACGCTGAGTTTTTATCACGTTTAATGTAATTATCACGCGACCGAGTCGATGTTAAACAATGGCTCAGGGAGAGACGCCTGACTGATATTCAGTGAGCCCCATTCGTTTCCCGTGGATTTAGTTTTTCCTTCACCAGATTGATTGATCGGGCTGAGAGCCTGACGTGTGCTAGCGTTCCGAGAATAATAGTGTATCGTATTAGGGAAGGCATCGGACCGATCCACTGAGAAACGAAATTTATAGCTCTTTCGGAGGGGATTAAAAGTCAGCACGGTCAATAATGCGTGGCAATTGAAAACGAACGTATCACCAATTTAAGGGGCTGTCACTCGTTTATCCCTTACTTCTGCAAGAACCAGATCGCATGATTTCAAATATCCATAAAACGGCTACAGATGGGAAGGTAAGCTTGGTAGAAACAGCAGGAAGGAAATGGCTGCGTTGCACTTGGGAATGGAATTGAACAGTTCTTGTAGAAAACACCGCAAGTGCCAAAATTAAAAACAAAATTATCTGAAAATGTTAGAAGAACTTACAGTGTTTTCTACAAGGACTCTTCAATTTCCGACAATCCCAATAACAGAGCTTATATTTCCAAGTGGCATGCTGCTAACAATTTAGGAGTCAAAATGGTAAACGATGGTAAGTGCCAGAAGTGAAGATTTTCAGTATAATTTTGGCACTTACTTCAGCTCTACCTTGCGACTAAAATAAATTATTCTAACCCTTACAGCGCTTACCACCGCATTCAGCATGGAATTTACATCCCTTTCCACTGAAAAAATAATTTCTGATTTCTGTGCCATTTACATCGTTTACCATTTCAACTCCTCTATTCAGGGATATTCAACCCCAACGTACGAGCAAGCTGCTCGTGGAAGATTCTGACACGCTTCAGGGCCTTTCCACACGAGGCACATGTGTGTTTCATACCCGGAGTTTCAGATATAATCACTTGGCAGAGATTGCGCTGGTTTAACAAGGATAGAATGAGAAATCACGCGAATATTTCAAAAATAGCTACGAGAGCTGAAGAACTGTTTCGTGCCCAGTAGTAAGGAATTATATATCTCAGACGTGGGGGATGATATGTAATTACCTTTTATTCAAGGTTTCACCAATGCTCGTTGATCAAATGCTTGCTTGCGCCAGAGGTACATGCCCACGCAATTTACTATTTTAGAACCGAACTTTGGACCGAACGGATTTGGAATTGAAGTAGAATCGGACTGATTGCGAGACCGAACAGATCTCGCGCCGAAGTGAACTGGAACAGACGTGGCTAGGAAATTGCGACGGGATTTTTGAAGGGTTTTAGAGTATGGATGAGGTGATAAGCCAAGGTAAAATTGAGGACGTTCTTCTTCGGTGTATGAGCTGAGATCGCTGATGCAAAGGTTGAGCTCATATTGGGCTCGGCTGATGCTGAGAGAGTTTTGGGATGGAGGGGAAATTATAAGAGGATAAATGGGATTGGCAGACTAGACACGTGTACTGAATAGGTACTCCGGATGTAGCAAGTTTTCGGTTGAAGTAGAAATTATAAGGGGGTAAATGGGATTGGCAGACTAGAAATTTGTAGTGAATAATTCTCTTACAATAATACCCTAATAATACCCAAACAAGAGAGTTCCAACTCTCCATTAGCATTGCACGATGAAGAGTGGCTTATCTTGCTAAGCATTACTAGCCAAATTAATTCTGTTTATAGAAAGCTGAATAACATAAAATGACTAAAAATGAATGCGCCTAGCAGATCTCCAAAATCACTTTCCATCAAAACGAAGCTTAACCTACAATTTTACGATTCACTTTCATTTAACAACAACGGAAAACATACAGGTTAGATAGGGATTGCAAGTGTCGGTGCAACATAAGAATGCCTCTTTTCACCAGCATCTTAATTTTTGGTGCAGTTTTTGCCTACGCGATGTTTACGTAGGGACCACGTAGATCACAGCCCAATGTACGCCGGGTATCTAATTTCCGTCCGACATTCACGGGTCGTGGTAATAATTCCCACGGAATATCTGTGTTGCGCGGAACGTCCAGCGGTTTGCGGAGATTTGCAAAACAACAGTTGTACACCGCCGCCTGATATTGTACTCTATGCGAGATACACGTAAATATTCAATGTTGATTGTCAACATACATCATTAAATACTGAAACATTATGTGCATTGGTGTGGCAGAGAATTAAATTTATGCACCGATTAAATTGTTATACTGTACGTAACCTGATTAAGTGCCTTCAAGTTTCTGGGTCTTCGCTTTGAAGTACTGTTGCCAGAGAATTGCGACAACGTGCGCAGGGCGATGGTTTTAATCTACCGATGTCATAACTTTAAATTTCTTGGGGATGTGGAAAGCTTTCAGGTGAGGGTTAAAAGATGTGGATATAGAGGGACGTTACGTAATGAGTATAACTTAATAGGTAGGAGCATTTCACACATTTAGAAGGCCACCCTCGTTTATTAAAAATGAATCATAAATTTTTTAAATAGCACTGCAGATTCAAAAAAGGTTTGGTCGACTAGGTTAATTAATATTTAATGTAGAAATATTATTTTCTTATAATGGGACTTTAAAAGCATTTAAAAGATATCTGATTTTCTCACTTTTCGTACTAGTCAGTTTGTTCTATTATAATTATTATTCTAGTTTCATAAGAGTCACAAGTTCTTAAAATAAAAATCTCAACGGGTATTTAACAGGAAGCCTCCGCTAACGAAAGGCCAGAGACAAATGGAATACAGAGCAGAAAACTCAACATTAGAATATCCATACCAGAAATCAGTGAAGACTTGATTACTTGATACTGCCTTGATTAAGTACTGTCAGTTAAAAATGTGGTAAGAACGGGCTCTCTTAGGTGGACAGAAAAGAAGAGCAAGCGAGTGCTGTGACCAATTGAGTTATCCAAAATGTCTACACTCCGTCTCCCCAAGGCTAATATTTAAATAGCTGTCTACGTCGCTAACAAGAAGAGGTCCCCGGCGGTAACGTGACGTTCTCAAACTGGCTTTATACACTCGCAGAATTACTCTCCTTGATTATGGTGGCACAGTGTCTCCGCACGGACTTGGTACTTATGCTTTAGACCTGCATTTAAATTAAAATAATTTCTTTGTCACATACAGAAAATATCAGCAGATATCTAAAGTCACATGATTATATTATTTTGTGATCAAGAGACAGAATGCTGTACTACTGCAGGACCTAATTCAAGAGTACGAGTCACGCTTGGGGACCTTTTCTCGTAAGCGTAACGCATGCAAGAGCTTGTACCTCTAAGCGCATTTGCCCCGAGCACCACTTACTTAACTTCCACCTACTACTGGCGAGATTTTCATGGCAGCAAAGTGCGTCCGCGTTTTCTCATGAATCACTCAATTACTTGGACCAGAAAAAAGTGGCCGTTTCCTTTGTACACGACGTTTTAGCGCGAGAAGTATACGTTAGATCAGTTGCTGTCACATCCGCGCGAACGAAACACGGGTTAGGTTACTGTGAGTTGAATTTCCTGCTTTGATCCGTCCGAAACGTGACACTTAGGTGTGCAAGCGACTAGCAGTATGTGTTGGTCTCAAATTTTTTTACGTGTGTACGGTTTAAGTGAAAAATGGGTAATTCAATGGGCGATCATAACCGTCCATCATACTCGAGTGACGTTCGAAAGAGCTGTGGAGCGGAAATCTCTTCATTCTGCAAAATTGAAACAGGAATAAATTTGGATTGGAATTTCTGCTGACAAGCCACTTTTCCTTTCGCGCTTTTATTTTCGGAGATATTTAAAATACTTAACCAATCTTTAATGTTTCAGAAATTCGTCAGCTTTTGCATCGATTATAACTGTTTCCCTCTGCGTGATTATTCTTAATACCACGCTACTGCTATCTTTCAGCATTCTATTAGATGAATATAAAACGTGCAACATTACACTATATCATACTTCATTAAATTTCAGTGAATGTGTCATATGGGGTTGCACAGTCCAGATGGTATCCAACTGTTACCAGAATTTACAGTGCTAAGCATTAATCTAAACTTCCTTCGAGTACCAGGCGATAAAACCCTCTTTGATAAACCGAAAGATTCATCTGCACACATAAACTCAATTTCTATATTTTAAATTAACAACCGTAAAATTTTAAACTGTGTCCAAACTGTAATTACACTTTTTTGATTAGTTCCTCCTTGCCAACTAACTATTAATTTACAAAAAAGAATATAGCCTAGAGGGAAAACTGTAGGAATTATTAACATCAGACGCTGCAACTATCATTTTCATTATATTTAACCCACCGGGACCACCGAAATCAACTTTTCTCACTGACTCAATGAATCAATAAGAACTGGCATCTGAAGTAACTCGTTATTTATTGATTTGATCACAAATTCTTTTATATAAAATATATTGTATTTGGCGGGGCTCGTCGAGCAGACACATTTGTAATTCTTTTGTATCTTATATTTTCCGCGATATTCAGATGACCTTAAGGCAGGATACCACCTTTGACTGCGATTTTGGAGGCGTTTTTCATGAATTTTTTTTGCATACAAAGAATGCGCAGAAACAAAATCGGTTTCAGTCATTCATTAATGTAACTTTAATCTGTAATTACACATTTTTTGAAACTGAAAAAGTGAAAAATAATCTCTTGTAGGTGGCGCCAAAATACACTCCTTTGGAGGAACATCGTTAGACGGCGTGTCAAATTCCGCTTTGTACGTGGCTCTTAGAAAAAAAACCAAAGAATGTTCCTATTGGCAACAATATTTTTTAATGCTGTACGTAGGGATTTTACGAAATTTCGATTTTCAAGAAAATGGCGGTCATTTGAACAAAAAGGTCAATTTTTTTAGGGTAAAAAAGTTTAAAGAAGTTTATAAAATTGCGCACCAAAAGAAAAATAACAACGCTACAGCAAAAGTCCTACGTACATCGTTAGATTACACCACGGGGAAGAATTGTGCAAAGTTTCAAGTCAATCGGATGAAAATTATAGGAGTAATCTGACACGCCGATTTGGAAAACATCGTTTCGAGAAAAACGCGTTTAAAGTTTTATATAGATTTATATATCTGTTCCAATCCGGTTTTTACACAAGAAAAAGGTTCCGGCCACCTTTCTAATGAATGAATTTCGATTCTATACACTTGAAAGAGTACTTTGAGAACAAAAAAAATTTTCAATTTTTTTTAAGTGCGAAGGTGGTATCCTGCCTTAAGTTTTTCAAATGGCACCGCATATTTTTGTTACTAGGTACTGTGTCGTAGTCGATAAAAAGACGAATTCAGTGTCCTATAACAAACTGACCTTGAGCCGACCGTCCAACCATTCAAAAACCTCACGATCGCCTTGATATCTCAGAAAGCATCAGCTAGAAAAATTAAAATGCGTCTGTTCGACCAGCCACACGGAACACAACATATTCCATGCGAAACGGTTTCTGCTGAAATAAATAAATGCAACGGCTTCTTTCGGATGGCAGTTGTTATTCATTCACCTTGTATATTCATACAGAAATCAATCATCAGCCCCTCTCTGTTATCTGGCCCCGGTGGCGGGCGGTTTACCCCCGCGCCTTCAAAGAAACCTCATAAACATGGGATTGAACGAGAGAGAGAGTCAAAGGTAGCCAGGCGTTGATTGGAGTCCGCCCACCTTTCGTGTTCGAATGACAGAACGAGCAAGCAAACAACGTGATTACGTTGTCTGTGCCCGGGCACGTTGAAATTCGGTGTTCCGGGCGGTGTACGCGTGCACGCGGGTCGAACAAAGAGGGCGGCCAGGGACTGGCCCTGTGTTCCCGCGACGATCGATCGTACCTCGCAACAAAACTGACCGATGAAGATGCCGAACGGGCGGGGTGATGGGGTCGTGGCCCCCTCCCCGTCGTCACGGCCGCTGGTCGCGGATGTGTGTAAACTTCCATTATCTGGATACGCGGGTGGGTGACTTTATTACGCCGTTGACGTAGCGTTGTTCACTCCGGCAACGATACGGCCCCGTACGTACGACGGGCGCGCATTTGTATGAGCGGTGACGGTCTGGTCGTGTTATCCGAGGAGGACATCTCGAGTTTCAGTGGAGAACAAACGGCACGTCGTGTACGCGTCTAGTGACGACCCTATAGAGATTGCGAGACCGTTCTTGAGACTTAATGAATGAGACTCCGTGAAGAAAGACGAGCGGATAGAGGAGACAGAGATGGGAAGCTGGTGGGAAGCCGGGGATCAAGCGAAACAGACTGGAGAAGAGGAGTGTAGAGGAAGAGAGAGAGAGAGAGAGGGGGGGGGGGTTGGAGAGAAGGAGAGAAAGTAGAGAGTTGATGGGTTAATTTGGGTAGGTGGTTAGGGCCAGGTCGTTACCCGATTTCTCCCTTCTTCGTCTGCACGCTACAAACTTCCTGGCTGGATTCGATGACACCGCAAAGAGGCGTACGTAACTGGTTGCATTCTGGGCTTGGTAAGAAAAAAAAGAAGACTAAGGAGGAAAAAGAAGAAGAACGAGCAAGAGGAAGGAGAAAACGGAGAAACTGCCTCCGTCGACCTCGATTTTTCCTGCTAAGGATGCCTCTCCACTCAGTCAGCTTCGCCCATAAAGTCGTGACGAGCTCCGCGTCGGATTAGCCTCGACACCCCTTTTCTCTTCTTCCGGGCGCTGCTCTGCAATTTGTATCGCGGAGGCGAAGGAACGACGGCAGGGCGTGCAGTCGGGGTTTTAATCTGCATTGGATTATACCCCTCAAAAGACGATGCATTTCATTATGTCGAAGCCACGCGGGAAAGTGGGCCGTTGTTTGTGCGCGGGTGTCGCGCCGGCGGAACCCCGGCCGGCGGGATAAAGAACCGTCCGCCGTCGGGGAAAATCCCTTTGCGTTATCACTTTAGACACCCGTCTATTTACCATGGAGAATGAAAGTAGTGTCAGAATGCTATAATCTCGGCCATTCCTCTGCACGCGGCACTGCCGTAAATCACGGGGAATTCATTTCGACGTTGCCGCGCATCTTTCCCCTTTTCTTCTCGCCGGCTACTTCTCGGCGGGCGCGGCACCGGCTACGATCCCACTCGCGATCCCCTTCTGATCGATAAAGAATCGAATGGGGAACCAACCTGCCGCCGCGTACGAGGGTCCCGTGCAAATTCACCTGGACTGCCGAAGAAATTCTTCCGCGGATGTAGCGAAATGCGAAACTTTTTGGTTCACGGGCAGCGTGAAATTCCAACTAGGCGATTTCTGCATCCAGACTACACAGCGCTCGGCGATTCCCCCGTTCTGTGATTCGAGATTGCTTTCTTTCAAAAACGAAGCCCCGAGCGGCACAATTTTGTTTTACATTGTCGATTCGTGGAAGCTTCTTCAGTACTTTAGGCGTAGGCATACAAAATATGGTAGAGATATAGAGGTTAATATAGTTGTTACGACACAACGTCGATGATAAAGGCGTAACTCTTTGACGGGGTGTGCCGCTGCTCTTCTGACAAGTTAAAGTCTCGAGAACTGGTTGAGAAAATAAACTGCACGTTGTACGATATAAAGAACTGTCACTTTATTTGTGGGTTGTTACTGACGTGAGTGACTGGACAAGAATGCCTCGTCAGCTTGTCCAGCTTGCGAAGGAAAACCTCAGGAGGTGGTAGGTTTCTTAAAGGTGGGGTGGTTGTTTTTGAGCAAGGGGGACCCTCGCGGACAACCCTTGATGTGAGTCCCCGGATGGGATTTTCCTGACCCTTAAATTGAGGTAAAAACGGGACTTTGACCTGGGGGTCCCCTGCCACATCTAGCAATGGCCATAAAACAATTAAGGTTTAAGCCGTCGACATAAATGACCGGCTCTAGACCATAAACGGCCACGATGGCTTACAATAAACGCGACGCAGTAACAATAGTTTAATAACTATTCTCTTTCTTTAAGTGCTATATGTAACAGGTGGGAAAGAAAATTTGTAGGGACGCGTATTAAGGAATCAAAAAGTATAATAATTTTGAAAGAAATGATAAAAAAGCAAGTGCAAATGTGAAAGTGTGACACTAATTTTTTTCACATTCGTCTTCAGAATTATACGAGATAAAGTTTGCAGTGAGAACAGTCAGAGATTGGTATCAAGTACCATGTTGAAGCTTAACACTTATGCAGGAATTTTTCTTTTCCAAATGGTAGCTCAAATCATCATTTCCTAACGACGTACTTTCTTGTTGATCCTTTGAAGGCTATCGAAACCCTCCTCTGTTTATCACAGCCGTCCAATTAATTGGGACTCGCAACTCAATTAATGCAAGAAACGGAATGATGATGCAGCAATCGATTCGCAGCTTCGTCCATGCATCGTTATTGTGCCTGCAGGTGATAAACACGTGTTTGCGGGTTCATCCAATTCAACGTGGCTGAATCGGATCATTATCGTGCACGCACAGTTGCCTGCGTTTCGTCAGATATTCATTTTCCCCTGTTACCTCGGGACTCTTCAACAATTACTCGTATACTATACGCTCGTCGAACTGCATTTGCCATGGATTTCGAGTCACCGGTCCCCTTCGCGAAACAGGAAGTAGCTGCGGCACGTGAAATCTACTTCGCAGACCGAATAGTAAACCAAGTCACGAGAATAATAAATCAAAGACAAGAAACTATATGCTTCTATGTATTTTTCAGAAATATTGATACATTAGAGCAAGTGATTTGATATTGTTCCGTAGGAAGAACGGTTGTATGTTTACATACAATGGTTTATTGAATACAAATGGAAAAAATAACGAAAGAATAAAATTATCGTTTGATTGGTTCAGCTTAACCGCACTTATGATTGCCACGCGTTTAACGTATAGGTTAGACCTATCCTTGTGAAGACGATGACTGTTACTATTGTGGCCATGGACCTAAGAATTAAATGGACGGAGCACAAAGCTGCGGGGCCTAAGCTCGTGTAAGTAAGGGGGGTGCATGATACTGCGCATGCGGTGGTGGACGATCGGTGATTGGTTGATGATTTTCGTTATTGTTTTCAAACTTATTCACTTAACAAGATGTATTATTCAAAAATACATCAAAACAAGACTTTTTTACATCGCGAAATCAGTAACCAGCAATCTTTGTACGTCTAGACAATATTTGACCAACTTAATTCAGTTCAACAAATAAAGCGCAACGCATGCGTACTACTCCGCCAATCACAAGCCGTCCACCACGACTTCTCTCCTCCCGATCGACTGGCTCGACCCCCTCGTTTATGTTGAGACTTTGTACTCCGTCCATTTAATTCTTAGGTCCATGATTGTGGCCAGAGTTGGGCATTATTCGGTTAAATTTTTATTCGAATACGGATACGTATAAATCCCAAGATTTATTCGCGAATAACGAATGACGGTTTTATTCGACGAAAAATTATTCGTTATTCGCGAATAAATCTGTACCGTTCTATTAGAAACACAAAATGAACCAGCGAATACAGAACCACAGCCACATGCACAAAATAATAATCTAAGATGTTTCTTTGATTTTGCTACCTGTAGTAATACAGTAATTGATCAACCAATTTTAACCAGCAATAACGTAGAATTGATTACACTCCAATACTTCACACATTCTAACGACTACAGTATTTTAAATAATTTCCCACCAGTCAAACACATATTTCTGTAGTATAATACCACATTACCTTCATCAGCACCGGTGGAACGATTATTTTCCTTCGCCACAATTATAAATTCAGGAAAAGCAAATCGGCTAAGCGATGCCTTATTTGAGCAGAGAGTAGTATTAAAAGGAAATTTGTTAAATAAAGATACAATATAAAAACAAATTTTATGAAAAGAGTGTATATTTTTTTCCTAATCCTTCTAATATAATTCAATTATAAGTAACTTGTTTACAATTTAGTAATTAGCCAAAATACATAGCATAAGTTGCTCTATAACTAACTTTGAATATATGCATATGTGAATATTCGCATGACTATTTGTATGTATTTAAAAACGTTCAATGAACGCTTATAATTCGAAGAGATTGATTTTTTCATTAGTTTAAATGGATTGCCGTGAGCAAATTTTATTTAAAATAAATCAAAACGCCACTCTATTATATTTACTTCATGTACTCTATTGTGTTAGTTTTTAGTTTTCAGTAGCTTTAACTGGTAAGGTTAATAACAGCTGACAGCTGTACCTCGCCTTTTGCACTCCAGTACGGTCCTTATGTGCTATTCATTTGCTTGTGTTTTCTTTTGTAAAGTGCAATAAAGAATTATTATTATATAGTACCGCGGTCTTACATCTTCCTGCAAAGTGCGACCTATGACAAGAGTTACTTAACCTAAAACATTAGGTTTCATGGGTGTCAGTCAGTGGTGTCATGATACATCGCCGAAATCACGTGATCATTTTATTCGTCCGTTGACTCGAATAAATTATTATTCGAATAAGAAATTATTCGAATAAATTTTCAGTCGAATAAAAAATTATTCGTTATTGTCGAATAATGTCATTTTATTCGAATTTTTTATTCGAAGATTATTCGAATAAAAATTTATTCGCACAAATTTATTCGAATCCGTAATCGAATAAAAATTTAGCCGAATAATGCCCAACTCTGATTGTGGCTAACTAACTGCCTAAGTAATGCCTATTCGCTACCGGCAAACTACTACAGCGCCACGCACGTGGCACGCCATGAAACTAAAAACAAGATTAGACGGCGACACCGTCTAGAAGAGTAGGCAGCGCGAGCGCCGCGGTGGACATAAATATTAACATGGCGTCAACAGATGTTTATACGGACTCTATGGTGATGACTTCGACGGAGAATGAATTTGAGTTCTGGGGTCTGTTGGGGCACCTGTTGAAGTTGAATTTTATTCAGTTGGAATACGGTCGGTTTTTAGAATCTGTGGGGAGAAGAGAAATAAGTATTTTTATGGCTCGCATTTGGTAATCGAAATTGAGCATTGACGAGTCTCGATAATCGTTGCAATAGAATGGCAACGCAGTAAAAGTATTCGACTGTTGTACCCAATTACTGCTGTATAAAGAAAATAGAATGCTTCACTGATAGTTATCGCAAAAGCGATAAAATTTATTTGGAAATTCGTTTGTATCGTTGCGAAATTAAAAAACAGTGTTCATTGAATTAATTCGTTAAGTAGTAAGTAATAATATTTACCTCCCTTTTTACTCTAATTTTTAATGTAATACAATTCACAAGCTGCCAGGATGCTGAATAATTGAACAAAGGGAATGAGAAACGAGATTAAAAATAAAAGCAGTGAATCAAGATCCCAGAAGTTCTCCCAGGGCTACTACAGTATATTAAAAGTCTTGCGTTACTTCACGAATCTTTTATCCTGCTATTTCATGAATAGTTTACACTTGACTCATTGAGTCTGATTCGTTATTTCGATTGAACCTTTAGCAAAGTATCAAGAAAGTAAATATTGGCGCGTCGATCGACATCCTGGCAAGAAGTTCTAAGTGCAAACTGTGATCTTGGGTAATATGACTTTCTATTACGTGTTCTCAAAGATATTACCCCTTTTGGCCGGCAAAAGTGTTCGGCCTGAGCCATCTCGGTAGCTCGTAAGAACAATACGATTGAACGATTCTCGTCTGAATACGAGTATAGTTCGTGGTTCGCTGAGTCGTCGATACAACATGGAAATGAACTTCCTCGATCTGGTCTGATCCAGATCAAATTCCGGATGAAAATCGCACGTATCGCACTGCTTTCGCGCAATTTTTCTTTTATCGTTTCTCTCTGATTTCGGGAATTGGATATTTAAATATAAAGAAAAGTGTAATGAAGGAAGAAACAGTAGTGTTATGAATGTAAGAATTATTTCGAAAACTAGGGTAACAGTTGGTCTGTTAAGTAAAGGACCATTAAGGAAATAAGGAGTAACTTTCATCACACACATTTAAACCAAAGAATTCTGTATTTTTGAAAATACTGGGCTTTCAGAGTAATAATTTAGCAACAATACAATACGATAACACTGAAAGTACACGTTTTCCATTTTCAAATTTGCTTATTGTTCGTGGAATTAAATAAAAGTAAATACCTTCCCTCTGTATAATTCCCTTATATTTCCCATTGTGCACGATTCAACTAGCGAAATGACATCTGCTTTCCCCACATGTTTAATAATTGTGAAATAATCCCTGACCACATACAATATAATCTTTTTTTTTAAATCCATGGGCTCCAAAAAGCAGAGTCAAATAAAGTACTTATACTAATCAAGCCAGTAACGAAGGATGCTCGCTTAGCGATTAGCAAAATGAAAATGAAAAATAACTCCATTTTCTTCGCTCGACTTCATCCCCTTACAGCGAACCCGAGCAACAAAAGAAATTAACGTACAGGTATTACTTATCAGGACATGTCCGTCGTACTCCTCGAGTTTCATAATTCCTTCAATTTCCTGGCCAGGAATCTTCCCCGGCAGGAAAAACCGTTTCGTTTCCTCGCGAATTCCCAGCACTGTCGCTTTTGTGCTTTATAATGTCCGCCGTACTTCACCGGGCCGCAAGAACAACAAAGCCTCGGTGGTTCACCTGCACGAACAAGGGAAAGAAAATACGATGCCGAGGTCTCTCTGGGAAATCGTGGAGTGCACGGACATCGGTCGCCGGTACCTTCAGGTGGCAACTTACGATCCAATAAAGTTTTCACCTTCCCGCCCTTCTGTGCAGCTGCTACCTCGATCTTTCCACCCGCGGGCCGTGCATTTGATTGGTAAAAGTTGCCACGAGTTTTAAATCAATTATACCCGAAGGATGCCGGGGAACAGTTTCACGCAACCCGTCGTTACTTGGTTATCGAAATTCGGTTAGCAATGTCCAAATTTCCTTCCATCCTTCTGCCACACTGTACAACTCGCGTCTTGCATCGAGCATAATGTCGTATCAGTCAGTGGATATCTCACAGATTTCAAGTCAACTTATTATATGTGCATACACACGCTGTCTATGTTGCATCATAAGAAATTCTTCTTCATCTATATGTGGAATAGAATTATTTATTTCATTGATATTAACAACTTCATCGTCACAACGAGGTATCATTTTAGTGTGACATAGATGACGAAAAGTCAAACGCTTTTCCATAATAAAGTTTCCAAGAAAAGTGTTTTTCAATATAATACAGTTTTGCACCTGCTCTTGGCGTTTTCGTGAGGCGCTAAATTTCGGTTAGCAAGTCTGCTACATTTTTGGGAGACATGAATTGTGATCTATTTTGTGATGATGTCCGATTTGTGATTTGTGATTTGAGATGTGTGGTTTGTGATTTGTGATTTGTGATTTGTGATATGTGATATGTGATTTGTGATTTGTGATATGTGATTTGTGATTTGTGATTTGTGATTTGTGATTTGTGATTTGTGATTTGTGATTTGTGATTTGTGATTTGTGATTTGTGATTTGTGATTTGTGATTTGTGATTTGTGATTTGTGATTTGTGATTTGTGATTTGTGATTTGTGATTTGTGATTTGTGATTTGTAGACTGTAAAGTATGAGCTGTGAAGTGTAGGCTGTAATGTATGGATTGTGAAGTGTGAATTTTAATGTATGAGTGGGACAAGCGTAGCGTAAGAATGTTGCAGTTTTACTGACTTTCCGGACTTCTGTAATTGATTTGAATATTGCTCACAGCGTCACTGTTGTGTAACGCAGACTTCGCGACAAAGCCGTTGAAGTTTCAAGAAATCGATATTTCGGATCTCGTGACACGAACTCCCATAAGATGTTGGGGCTATCTTGTACCTCGTCTGTAATATTAATACCCAAGTGTCGGTATCTTAGGCTGTGTGACGTGAACTCGATTAAGATATTAGGTCCATTACGTACGTCGTATGTTGTAGGAATACTGATATAAAGTAGACGTTCCCTATAACATCAAGGACAAAGTTCCTTGCACACCAAACTGCGCCTAACTGTTTGCCACTCTCAACTGATCATTCCATTTTCTCCGATGCAACTTCAAAAAGTAACAGGTTCGAAATTATGCGCGTGAAAAACATCAGGGCACAGTGCCCTCAGATATTCTTTACGCGGCGGGAAAATTAAATTTTAAATGCAAATTGAAATTATGCAGTCAGCCTGGGAAAGAAAGCCTTCTGCTACAACGGACATGAACTTCACAGCATTTGCGCCCAATGTGACTAATTCTCTGCGAACCGACACAACATATACTCGCTTACTTATAGTTCGAAAGTTTAAAAAAAGTGTCCCGAAGGAAATGCAATTTCCCTGACTTTCCGCGTCGATGCAATTATGCATTTATTTTCAACCAGAGGAGGCCGGCGATAAATCTACATATCGAGAGACGAGACGTATCGCCCAAGTCCCCGCGGCGATCCCGATAAGTTAATTCGCAGAAAGTACATATTCCCAGCTTCCGGCCAATGTTGCCGGAGTCAGAAATAATCTGCTTAACAAGAAAGCCGGCGGAAAGTTGCGCTGCTCGGCAATTTGCCACTTTGGGATTCGACAGCGTCACGGGGCGCGTATGAATACAAAAATATTCTGCATGAATACGAAATCAAACCCGCCCGAACAACAGATACCGGCTGCGTTATTGAGAAATATATGCGTGACGGTGAAACGAAGACTGCGGTATGCGGATTTAACAACTCACCCGTAAGCGAGCAGCAATGGAAACAAACGCTGCTTCAGTGTCACATGGACTAAAAAAGCACATAGACCGAAAGCGTTGTTAATATAAATTCGGGCAATATTCAATTGCCCTCTGAAGTAACTAGTTAAAATGTCATACTCTGCTTAAAGTTACGTTTCCACGTGTGCAAGTAAGATGCACTTAAGGGGTGACAAAATTAAACGTATTTTTGGAAATTTATTAAAAGCAAACTGCTTAATGCAGTTTTCATTCTCTTCTATTTCTTTTCCAACGAAAGAGGTTAATTTTCTAGAATAAAATTCCACAATTTTCTACACAGGTTCGATATTTTGTCATTTTTCAAAAATTTCAAAGTCGAACCCCATCGTGCCATAGCTAACCCCATATAACTTCTAAAACTTTCTGGTTTTTTGATTTCAGAAGAACCGTTTCTTCGGACAACTGTCAACCATGTTAGCGGAAATTTTTTGCTGCGCTAAGTTACTGGTCCTGCACAGTTTATAAATCTGCTTTAAACAAATTTAAAAAAAGATATTCATATAACTTAACCATCCAATAAGAAGTCCTGGAAGTTTTAAAAAGATTCATTAATTAGTTTGCTTTTAATAAATTTCCAAAGATTACCCTGTTGCGCACCCTTAAAAATATTTTTGAGTGAGACTCTATTAAGAAATCCAACTTCTGTGTTTTGCATACCTATTTAAAGTTTGTATTTTTCTCTGAACACTCAAATATATAGATTTCGAGGGCATTGGTAACATGTATGCACTGAGAACGTCATCGATAATTTAAGAGCAACGTTTCATCCCCCACTTGTTTCCTCGAGTTGCTTTGTTTTATACAAAAGCACACATGTCTCGGGTAATACTTAAGGCAGAGGAATTTTTCCCAGAGATGGGCATTATTTAAATAAAAAATTATTAAAATAACGTATCAAATAAAATAGGCTTTATCTTTATTTGTCATCAAATAAAAATAACCCAGAGTTATTTTTATTTCAAATAAAAATAAGTGAGAGTTACTTTCGTTTGAAACGTCACAAATAATTTCTTTCGTTCGACGTGAATATATCCGTTGGCCACAAATAATTTTCTCGCTTGACGAGAAGTTATCCAACGGCCACAAATATTTTTCTGGTTTGACGGAATTCATTATAATTTTGTCGTCTTTCCATGCATTTGTATTTGAAAAAAATTATTTGAAGCGCAAATAGCTCTGGGAGTAGAGAGCGAGAGAGAGGGGGAGCGTGTGCGAGAAGGATAGAGATAGATGATACTTTTTCGCTCTCTGTAGCGGTAAGCAGGAGAGCATGATGCGAGGAGGTAGTTGTTAGAGCGATTTTTGGATTAATAATTATTTTGTGTTTAGTAAGTTATTCGTGAAATTTAGTGCGGAATGTAACGAAGGGGCTGTGTTTTTTCAGCAAATACTGTGTAAATGCGTAAATTATTTACACGTAATGTGTAATTGGTTTGGTTGTTACCTGGTGTAATAATTTTCATACAATTTTAAATATGTAAACAATCGGTTTTATTTTAGCTATTATTTTAGGGTACTCAGGTGCCCATCAGTAAAAATATGAGTTGTACCTGCAGTTGTTGAATAAATTATAATTGATAAATTGTTAATATGCCTGCAGGAATGATTTAATAAATAAAACCGATTGTTTACATGTTTAAAATTGTATGAAAATTATTACACCAGGTAACAACCAAACCAATTACACATTACGTGTAAATAATTTACGCATTTACACAGTATTTGCTGAAAAAACACAGCCCCTTCGTTACATTCCGCACTAAATTTCACGAATAACTTACTTAACACAAAATAATTATTAATCCAAAAATCGCTCTAACAACTACCTCCTCGCATCATGCTCTCCTGCTTACCGCTACAGAGAGCGAAAAAGTATCATCTATCTCTATCCTTCTCGCACACGCTCCCCCTCTCTCTCGCTCTCTACTCCCAGAGCTATTTGCGCTTCAAATAATTTTTTTCAAATACAAATGCATGGAAAGACGACAAAATTATTTGAAGGTTAAAATGAATTCCGTCAAACCAGAAAAATATTTGTGGCCGCCGGATAATTTCACGTCAAGCGAGAAAATTATTTGTGGCCAACGGATATATTCACGTCGAACGAAAGAAATTATTTGTAACGTTTCAAATGAAAGTAACTCTCACTTATTTTTATTTGAAATAAAAATAACTCTGGGTTATTTTTATTTGATGAGTCTCGAATAAAATTTTTGTCCTTTATTCGAAATCAATTTTTTATTTGAAATAATTTTTTGCCCATCTCTGATTTTTCCCAGTATTTTTTACATCTTTCTCGCCAAACATGGAACAACTATCCAGTGGGAGTTTAAAAAGCAAAGCAGCAAGGATACCTGAACGGTGCTGTTATTAAAAATAAGAGTGACTATATGTAGTATCTCATATGAAGTGTTACAAGCTGCTTTCTTGGGAACTATCAGCAGTAGCTGCAAAATTGCTTTTTTATATCCACGGCTCGATGGGATCCTTTACGCGACGGACATTCTAGAAAGCCTTCACGTGCATCTCAAAGGGGAGATTAAATACTCTTCATATTTTTAGTGCCATGGCATATCAATTTTTAAATTCCACTTAGGCATATGAGGTTCCAGTGAGAATAAATGAAACCCTTTTAAATGGTATGAAGTCACAAATGAATCTTGAATTCAATTACCGAATATTATTCCCAAGAAGCTTCAAAGCTTCCTCAGTTAAATAAACAACAAAATAAGTCGAAACTAAATCACTAAACGATCCCAGATAAAACTATACCACCAGGGCAGTGTTTTACTAAAAACAACAAGCACGTATTTCCGAAAGGATAAAAGAATAAAATTCCGGGGGTGCTCGCAGCACGAATCCCCAAGACCGCGGACCCGGAAGCATATTTCGCTCTTTGAAGAACTCTAAAAATCTGTTTTCCAACAGATGTACGCCGCGCGGCCTCTATTTCATAAAAATCTCTTCAAACAGATTCGATGGTATTCATGCACGCTCAAGCGCTGGGTGAGAGTTGGAGCAACCAAGCGTGACACTCGGGCCACACACGCGCCGCAAGCGTTCTGTGTGCGCGAAGAAGTGGACAGATCGACGGCGAAGCGAAGGAAGAAGCGGAAATAAAAATTGCGGGGACCAGCCGGCCATTGTCGACGCTTGACGAGGAGCTGGGAGCAGTATTTGCCTTATGGCTCCTTCTCGTTTCTGATAAACATACAGGCACGGCCTCTCGTAACACCTCGATATGGGAAATGTTATGGCGGCTCTTCTCCTCCTTGACCCGACGGTCTGGCCGCACCTACTCCCGTGCTGTTTTACGATTCTGTAAAAATGCGCGTTTACCGTCGCGGCGGGAATGCGTCATTTTGTCATTTCGCGCGCGGCCACGGCGATAAGGGCTGCTATCAGGCTCGCGATAGCTGTCATTTAACATGGCTCCTCTCAATCGCGCGCGCGCAACGTTTATTATAAGGCAGGATACCACCTTTGACTGCGATTTTGGAGGCGTTTTTCATGAATTTTTTTTGCATACAAAGAATGCGCAGAAACAAAATCGGTTTCAGTCATTCATTAATGTAACTTTAATCTGTAATTACATATTTTTTGAAACTGAAAAAGTGAAAAATAATCTCTTGTAGGTGGCGCCAAAATACACTCCTTTGGAGGAACATCGTTAGACGGCGTGTCAAATTCCGCTTTGTACGTGGCTCTTAGAGAAAAAACCAAAGAATGTTCCTATTGGCAACAATATTTTTTAATGCTGTACGTAGGGATTTTACGAAATTTCGATTTTTAAGAAAATGGCGGCCATTTGAACAAAAAGGTCAATTTTTTTAGGGTAAAAAAGTTTAAAGAAGTTTATAAAATTGCGCACCAAAAGAAAAATAACAACGCTACAGCAAAAGTCCTACGTACATCGTTAGATTACACCACGGGGAAGAATTGTGCAAAGTTTCAAGTCAATCGGATGAAAATTATAGGAGTAATCTGACACGCCGATTTGGAAAACATCGTTTCGAGAAAAACGCGTTTAAAGTTTTATATAGATTTATATATCTGTTCCAATACGGTTTTTACACAAGAAAAAGGTCCCGGTCACCTTTCTAATGAATGAATTTCGATTCTATACACTTGAAAGCGTACTTTGTGAACAAAAAAATTTTCAATTTTTTTTAAGTGCGAAGGTGGTATCCTGCCTTAACCCATAAATCTGTGGTTGTAAGGAAAAACGCCGCATGTCACATGTTTTCACTTTCGAGATATTGCCGTTGAAAGATCTAAATACCAATTCTTCTTATTAGCAATGTTTCCTTGTTTTCTTCTTACGATATAAACGTATATTTCCTGCACTTTGCATAATATTCAATATTCGTATAATTAACGTAAATAATAATAAACAAAATAGTAATAATTTACATACACTTTAGGCAGAACGACACAAGTCCACTGGACTTGTGTTGTTCTGCTTGACCGTGTCGCAGTTAAGTAGTTTTTCCAAAACAAAATATAAACATTCACACGTCTAAAGCATTAGTGCGTTCCCGTTCAGTAAATGTGTTAAAGTTTAATAAACACGTTCATTAAAATTTAACTATAGTTACCACAGTTGAAAATGGATCTCGTTGCCCAGTATTCCTCAGATACGGATTTAACGGATACAGATCAATTTTTTGAAGGTAGGTACATTATAATTATTGCCCACTAAACTAAATAATATATCTTCACATCGTACATAATCTCAATGTGTGTTAAATATGAATATTTTATCTGCAAACAAAAATTAAATGTTTATGGAATTACGATACAGGGTAAAGGACCAAATTATACTGACACTTTAAGCATTGACTCTGACATTATCTTATAGTTGTGTACTTATAGACTAAATGTATATGTTGCTCTTGTTATTTATTATTGTTTAATACGTTTACTTGATGAAAAAAATTTGGTGGATCTTAAAACTTTGATTTTTACGTATAAATTCATCAATATTTCATAGTGTGCTGTTTCTAGTAAAATAAAAATATGAAATATAATTTTGCTCATATTATTTTACACAAAATACGTTATAGTATATGCAGATAAATAAAAATAGAAAATAAAAAGCGATCACGAAGGAAAGATACGTCGTATTGTGCAAATTTTGTGGACTTACGTTGTTTTGCCAAATGCGTATTAATTGAATATTGGACTTCGGTTAAATTGCATTATTTTTTCAACGTATAAAATTCGTTTTTATGCATTTTTTTCTGATAAAAACATACATCCAATATTCTACAGTTGAATTAATGCATAAACTCAAATTTTTTGAAATTGTGACATGGGTCGTTTTTCCTTACAACCACAGAAATATCACGTACCGAAGCCAGGCGGGGGTCATCTTACCCCTTGCGAGCTCCGTTTCGTTTAAATTGTGCGACGTCGCGCAGATTCTTCTAGGCACTCGTGGATGTCTGGAATTAATACCGAAGATTCTAGAAGGCATTAGGTATTTTAGTGGGGTAGGAATGCCGAAGGAGTGGTTTAATTATGTGGACTATTAGGTTGAAGAGATTTCGTCCACGGTTTCATTTGTTATATTTAAATTATTTTTTCAATTATTATTTGTGGAACTGTTGGATTCTACTTCCGATCTTCTAATTTTTCCCCGGCCACGTAAGTCTGCACGCTCTCGTTACTGATTCTGGGTGAGCTGTTAGTATGTTGTGCGTCACGGACCTCGTTACTAACTGCGAAATCCAGAAAACCGAAACTACGGCTAAAAGTAATAATTTGTTACGCGCAGAGAAGTTTCGTCATTAAAAGTTGCTTTGCCGTGGCTAATGATAATTTTGCGTAAAAGTGTAAGTAAACACTGTACAATGGTTCGCGAGGGCTTAAGTGGAATGTAGGGGATGCATATTTCATCGTATGTTAATTTAATGAGTGAAATGAACGGAACATGTCGCGTCCTATGCTAGAAAACAGTTTAGGAGACATTTTAAGTTTTATTTTTGTATTGCGAAATTTCATAACTTCTACGCTAATGGTTATTTTTAAATAATTCCTCCTATGAACCTTCATCTACAAGAAAAACCAATGCCATCAAACTGGGTCAAGTTGTGCGGAAAAAAAAATAGTTGAAGACAGCACTGCTTCCATAATTTCTGATATTTATTTGGCAAAAAATTACCAACCCATAGAACAACTCTTACATCATACAATTCTTAAAACTACCAAGCCATATAGTTCCATTTTAGTCTTAAGCAACAAAAGCTACCGAAAATTAAAAATAATATTAATCATACACCTCTCGGAATCATTCAAATTTGCTTTCAAACGTATTTCGATGCCACGACAGTAGTTTCGACTTAAATGGATCAGCCTGCACACTAAATATATAAGAATCCTGGCTTTTAAACTCTTCCAGTCTTAAGAAAAAAATCCCCTACAAAACTTGTTCTATGTGACGAGATTTCGCCGTCACGAATAACTCGATATCGACTATGAAAAGCAGAATGAAGAAATCCCCCGTACAAATTAGGTGCGCTTCTTCGAGACAAGCACGTTTGACTAAGAGCCGTTCTACAACGCGAGCGTGTTTCTTGCATAGTGCCTTATTTCTTGCGACCACCGAAGCGTTCTCTCTGACTTCGACGAATGTCTCGAAACGACGTTAACGATAAGAAGCCATCAGACCGATATTCTCGCGATCCAACATCGTAGCCCCCCACGAGATGGCGTTCCTTTGCACGCGTAATATACGCGTATTACTAATTTCCTGCATCTCATTCTACGAAGAACCAACCCCGAGTTCCCCTATAACCGTACATTGCGCGAGGTCTATAACAATGGTGCGCCCTTAAAGAAAATAGGAAACCTCCCCTGCTTGGAATTTCCTCGTTGAAAATCCACGATCGTCTAACGGAATTTCATAAAATAAGAATGCAATTTGTCGTATGTGAATTTTCAAATGAAAACTCTACATTATTCTATGATTTAAGAAGACAGTATAGAAGTGACTCTTAAATTGAATTTCGATGAATTAAAATTGGCAGAGGTACGTAGATATTTCAAAGCTTATTGCTACATTTATAATATCGCGTAATGTCTGCACTAACAATGTTATGCAAGCTCTAAAATTTCGAGCGAACTAGTCGGGTCGGGTAACTCGGACAAATTACGTAGTTCAGGTTACACGATGGAGGTAAATTCGAAAGATTTGACCTGAATTAAACTATGGACACAGTTTATGCATATTTTGGATTCAGTGTGCTAACAGTGATATTATCTATGATTCTACGTTATCTCTGGTAGTCTGTGAGTTAGATTAAATATAGGTGAAATAGGATAAGTGAGTGGTTTAGGTAAATGAGAGCTACGACTGATCGATCAGTTATGTTTAGATTGGAAATTCTATTGCATACCAATTTTAGTACGTACTTAAGGGGTAACACCACACTAGAGGCAGAAAAAAATACCTAAATTTAACAATTTATTTTGGGAGTATGACAAACGGAATAGAATTTCTTTTCAGAGGGTTTATTTAACACATATTGAAGTACGAAAAACAATTTTTTTATTGTCATTTTCATACAAAATGGCGGCGACAGAGCCCGTCGTCGAAATCAGTTTTTTTTTAAAACACCGCCACGGGAGGAGGGATTTCTCGGCATGTATGAGTCGTGGAACAAAATACCAAAAAAATTTATAATCTATATACAATTGGCTTTGGAAGTACGTGTGGAGTTTTTTTTTATCAATTTTTGTGGACGTGGTGCACTTTTTAAGGAATGAATCGATTATTTGCCCTAAAAATGAGCATTAAATTTTTTATAAAACAAAAAGTTTACATTCGATCAAAAAACGGCTACGTACTTCCAAAGAGAATATTGTTGTGAAGCTACTGTAAAAATGTCAAATCGATCCATGCAATAGTCTCCGAGAAATCCGTCCTCCCAGTTTGAAAGAAGTGGTTTCGACGACGGGCTCTGTCGCCGCCATTTTGTATGAGAATGACAATAAAAAAATTGTTTTTCGTACTTCAATATGTGTTAAATAAACCCTCTGAAAAGAAATTCTATTCCGTTTATCATACTCCCAAAATAAATTGTCAAATTTAGGTATTTTTTTCTGCCTCTAGAGTGGTGTTACCCCTTAACGCATTAACAAAGCCCAAAGAATCGCCCGTAATATTTCCGTGCAACAACGTGACTTCGGCCTCGAACGCAGCGAGAATTATTTTCCCCCGGATTTATTCGCACAGCGCGCACCTACGCGGCACGTGAAAAATCCTCGCCATTAGGTGGATCACTTTTTTGACCCCGCATGTCACTGCATTTCAACGCGCCGAAGTTGCACGAGAATCGACAAATATTTCCCGTAGAAACGCATTATATCCGAGAGATAGGCGCGCGGGGTAAGCGAGGCTTTCATAAAACGCTGCTCGGCTCGCAGTTAGTCAAACAAAATTTTCCGCGGACCATCTGAATGCGGGGAGCATTCCATTTTCCCGGGTATACGGGTATTTAGCCGTATCGGATAATGAGATCCTACGCTCCCACCCTCGGGGGATTTTGGGTAATGCATCGCCACAGGCCACGCTCGTGACATCTGAGCCGGCGAAAAAAATTAGTTGCCGAACATTTTCGCCGGCTCTTAATTCAACGCGTACGACGAAGCCGCGCGTGGAGAAAAAGCCGCGTCGAGGGCGTCGGACGGGAAACCTCCCTGCGGATAATCATTCAGATGGAGGGTAAATTGCGAAATTATGAGAAACAAATCCGCGGCGAAAGGAGACACTGGCTAATGTACACAGGCCCGCGGAGTCCGCCACTGGGAAAGATTTTTCCAGAGGGGAAACTTCTCTTCTTTGCTTAACCTCCTTAACTTTTATAGAGCGGCTCCTCAAACTTTCATACTGCGATAACTTCCGCGGCTCTCTCGCATATCGTGCCAATTATTTCCTGCGCGTGTGCGTGCGCTCGATAGCGTCGTTGAAAATTGATTTGGATAAAATGGAACACCGTTGGGAAAAGTAAAATTTTCGGCTCGCAGAGGCGAACACTGCGATCGACAGCGAAATAAAAGCGAGACTTTCAGAAGCATTGATTCTGCAAGTTAAATTGGACTTTTATGCGCGTTTCATTCCATTGTGTTCTATTTATATATGGCTGAAATTGTTTATACAGAATGTTACCCCGATGAAATATTAAAAGGGAAAGAATTTTTCCATACGATCTAAATGTAATAAATTTTTCACACGGTTGAGTGAAAGATTTTCATAGGCGATAGACTTCTTCGAAAATCCTACCCTTTCCGCGCAATTTAATTATCGTAAAAGCTGTAAAAGTGGAATATTGGGAAACCAAGAATTTCGATACGCCAACTAGTGACGAAAAATTGAACTACTCAGAGTAGGCTGAAATCCGTCGAAGTCCATATGATTATCAGTGTTTATATAGACATGTTGTGAAAAACGAGTGTTTTTAAATTTTTTGGAACACTAAATTTTTACTTATTCGATTAATAAATAATTATTCGGAATGTTTGGTGGAATCCAGCCTACTGTCAATAGTTTGCCAACTTACCACCGCAGCGCTGAAATCTAAGCCACGCCTCCACTTGGTTTCCCAATATTAAAAAAGTTGTGTTTTGATGATCTAACTAAATTTATTATTACGCTTATCGGTATCACTGCAATTATCTAAATTTCTCACGCAACTGTCCAATGCCGTGTGCGACATTTTTTTATTTTACTCTTAATCCCTATGCTTGCCCCTTCGAAACAAACAATTAGTTTCTCGGCTCGGCGTGGAAACGCGCTTACACCATTAATTCCATGGCTCCTTCTAACCGTGGATTCGATAATGACGCATGGATTATAGGTATCACTTACCGCCGCGTTGTTTAGTGTGAATGAGAGATGAGCCGGTGGCTTTGAGGGTGGCAAGCTACAATTTGCCCTCAAAGTGTCTCCTGGGTCGTAACGTTCACGTTCCGGTGCGATAATGGGCGTGCCGTCGGGTAAAGCTGAAACATAATAATTCCGTGGATGTCTCTTATACTCGTTGCCTACGTGTCGCTCGCTCGCGCCACCCCCGCAGACGACGTAAGTGACACAATCGCGCTATTTTCCAGATTCGCCCTTCAACTTATCGAATATTCAAGCGACTGTGACACGAATCAGGTGGTTCACTTATGTGTACATAGAGACGAAGTGACTTTGTGTAGGACAATCTAAGGGTGGGTTCTTAGGGTGGGTATCTAGGTGGCCCTGGAAAAATTCTTACGGGTCACTCCACGTCACATAGGTCACTTTTTGATGACATTGAAATATGATGTAGTTTATGTGAAATTGGGGGGGTGTTTAAGGGGTTACGCCACACTGAAAGTTTTGAAAAATCGATTTTTTTTTGCATTTTCTTATTACGCGAAGTTTTAAGAATAATTTAAGTCATGGTAGACGCAAAAATTCCTCAAAATAGCCGAGTTATAGACTTTAAACGAGGCGCGGATGTCGATATTCCGCAGTAAGTAGCGACCATTCTACTTTTCTTCTTTTGCGTTTTTCTCGAAACTACATTTTCAAAGGTGATATATCAAATATCTCCAAAACTACTTGTCCGATTGATTTCAAACTTGGTACGCATATTCTTAATGGTATTATCTACGATGTAGCATATCATTTTTTTCATGCGATAAGTCATTCGCATATAATAAATGTTTTAAGTTCGTTTTGTCAGGTGAAAAACGAATAATTTTCTTCACCTTGCTCTCATTTGTGCAATCAATTTTTTCTCTCAAATCCGAATGCTACAATGTAGGTATTTTATTAAGGAACGCAAAGATCATCACGTTTTTCATTTTAGATGAACCTGGGCGTTATAATTTGTTATACCAGTCACGCGTGTAACGGCGGACGAGCTTCGCGGGACAACAAATAACTCGGTCATTTTTTAATATTTTTGTACAGTATTTATACAATATATGCAGTAATACATGCTCTACACATAAGAAGGAAATAAATAATTTTCAACCTCATAGTATCAGTAAAAAAAAATCCTCTATAGTTTAGTGCTGTTTCGAGCGCCTCAGGGTCACCCCTTAAGGGGACTAGGCAGTCAGATCGCTCGAAAATCAAGTATTTTTTGCGAATTATTTACAAGGAGATGAACACAAATTGTGACTAGTACGTTCGGGTAATGTTTATTAATACTATAAACAGTAAAAAAGAAATGATTTGAATATTATATACATATGTATGACAGCGCTACAGTCGTCTGATATGTAGGCGTTTTTTTTCGAGCCGCTGTAATTTTGCAGTGATTCTGGCCGTAAGAAATTTAATTGTGAAATATCCTCTGAAATTTATACTTTGCCCTGGCCCCTATTCTGCCCTGAACCTATTAAAAAAGGAAAAAAATCAAAATTATAGAAATGGTGGCTGCAAAACGGCAAATTTTAAAGAAACGCCATTTTTCGCCAGGGAAAAGAGCCATTCTATTTTTTTTTTTGACAAACCAGGAGTTTTTACAGACTTATGCGTAGGTCCAGGTCGTAACTAGACATGTTTCATATATGCTGAATTTTTTTCAAATCGACTGATACCTCCGTTTTTTCCCAATCACTGCAAAACGAAGAGGAAATATGATTCCGGGAAAAACGCGCTTAAAGTTTCGAAAGAGGAATCTAGTCTACCTGCGTGCGCGTAGAAACGGTTTATGGCGCGCTCGACCTTTTCGGCTGTAAAATCCTCAATTTTGCGAATTTTAACATAAACCAAACGGCATTTTAATCGGGAAGGGTGGTACTTTCGAAAAATGCAACAAATAAAAATCGAGTTTCTGACTGCCTAGTCCTCTTAAGTCAGCATTTTGCTGGTCCTGGATTTGTTTCAAAGACACTGGCAATCAAAATTTCAAATTCTTTAAGTTTCCTATTTCTGTTAAGCATTTAAGGGGTCTCCCTAGTGTGACGGTTTAAAAAAATCGATTTTTTTTTGCGTTTTCTGAAAGTTCAACATCTTAAAAACATATTCCTAAAATATTATAGCTGACTTCGAAACTTTGGCAACGCTGTGAGCTATGAAAGGTAGCGCGCGACCAGGCGCGCAGGTATGAATCGGAGCCCTCAACGCTTGTATCGACATTTTTTAATTGAAAAACCGTTACCTCCAGAGCTACCTATGATCTGGCTACCTGTACCGTCCCCTTCTGTGCTAAAGGGGCCCTTCCAAGTGTTATAGCTGGTGTGATTCAGTGCATCGTAGACTCTCGAGCAAAACAGCAGAAGTGAGCAAAGTGAGCATTTTACTCGAAACGACATTTTTGGCGCGGCGATCACGATATCTCAAAAACTAGTCAACTAAACGACTTAAAACTTAACATATATATTCACTGCGTGTTCTGTTAGAACCTGAACTAGAATGAAGTCATTATATGCAAAATTCGAATTTCGCAGCTCAAAAGATCACTTTTTCGGCGCGAAAAAATAATTTTCTTTAAAGTGCTGCCATTTTTGTATTTTGTGATTTTATATTTTCGTTCTAGTTCAAACCTTAGCTGCGTTCATATAGATTAAGAAAATAACTGTGTTTTTTATTTCAGATGACCATGACAGCCGGGATCATGATCGCCATTTATTTTCGAGCTCCTCATTATAATCCTTCAAACATAAAATATAATTATCACTAATGATTCAAAAAATTTAAGTACATTGCCCAAATGTAACTGAATAAATACTCCAAAGTTTGAAACTGCAATATCAAGTACATTTCCTTCAAAAAAATTCCCAAATGTTGCCCTATTTTCCAGGCGTCACACTAGGGAGACCCCTTAATTGAATTTTTCGATGCATTTATTAATTGCCAGTGATCTGTGCTGTGTTATTTCTGTTACGCCCCTTGTGTGTTGCTCAAAGGCACGAGAATTTTAGTAATGGTGAGCATTTATTTTCCTTTCATTTTTTCGGTGGTGTGATCGTTTGACTTTTTTTAGACTGATAAGCTGACTTTTGTGTGGGCATGCAAAGATAGAAAAGCTGATTTCTCAACTGACACTGTATTATTTAAAACTTTAAAAAATCAATCTATCTAAATTCACAGAATTCGTCCTGACCGTGAAGTTCAAGGATAAATATTCTTTAATCCCATACAATCTACACGACAAACCCCTACAGCACACTTCGTTGCAGGAACGTTGCACAAACGTTGCAGTACATTGCAATGTTGTCGTTTGATTGCAGGTTGCATTGCAATATTACTGCAACATTGTGGAAACATTGCCGTGGAATATTGCAATGGACACGTTTGTGCAATGTTCCTGGAATATTGTGCACACATTGCCGTGCAATATTGCAATGGCTACGTTTGTGCAACGTTTCGGGAATATTGCGCACACATTGTCCTGCAATATTGCAATGGCCCCGTTTGTGCAATGTTTCGGGAATATTGCGCACACATTGCCGTGCAATATTGCAATGGCTACGTTTGTGCAACGTTTCGGGAATATTGCGCACACATTGTCGTGCAATATTGCAATGGCCCCGTTTGTGCAATGTTTCGGGAATATTGCGCACACATTGCCGTGCAATATTGCAATGGCTACGTTTGTGCAACGTTTCGGGAATATTGCGCACACATTGTCCTGCAATATTGCAATGGCCCCGTTTGTGCAATGTTTCGGGAATATCGCCGAAACAGTGAACAAATAATTCCTGCAATTTTCCCGAAACGTTCCATGAAAAATTCCTGTAAGATCTCCGAAGCGTTCAGTGATCATTGCTGTAAAATCTCCGAAACGTTCCGTGACTATTGCTGAAAAATACCCGAAACGTTCCGTGATCATTGCTGTAAAATTCCGAAACAATGTTTCAGAAATATCTCCCGCAATGTCGCACAAGGGCGGACATAGCAATTTACTTGTAACGTTTCGGAGACATTCCGTGCAATGTATCTGCAACGATCCTGCAACTAAGTGTGCTGTAGGGGAAGTGACGAAAATTTAAAGAATACTGTACATCGCAACGGTGTCCCTTTTCTCGCATAAATTGTTAAAGTTTTACGTAATCAGATTGTGCAGAGTTCCTGCTGGGAGCAAAGAACTTCGCCCGCTTTGTATACAGCGACGGAAGCACCCCTGGGCAATTTAATTACTCAAAACTATAATGATTCATTGTGTGCAAACTGCTCGTTTGCGATTTATCGTTTATCTTGAACTTTTCTATCTTCTTATCAAGTAGAGCATCTAAAAGTAAGAAATATTTTCGCGTAAATGCGAAGTCCAAGTCGAATTACGTGGCATTAAATTCTACAAAAAGCGCAATATTTATTTATCGCACAGTTTAATTATTTAAGTGCTGATCAAACCGGGAGGGCGTAATCACGCATTCGTGGCTTGGAATTAACGCCATTGCATAGAATAATTGCTTCAATGTGCCATTCACTAACGCAAAAGGAATATCTTTATTGGTCCTGCAACGAGACAGTAGAATTACTTTCGATGATTATAAAGTGTATTATGAAACTGTGATTGCGCAGACACTAGTTTGCGGCTACGTAACGCGACACACGTGTTTGCAATTGCGGTGGCAATTCACTGTGGGCGCCGTTGGTCTCGCAAAACGTAATTTCTGGGGTTTAGTTACTGCCAATGGACATCTGAACGAATCAGGTGAACCCTAATGCGATTCAAGCTTTCTGTGGCGTTAAATTTCATTCCAATTTCTGGTGTGTTCTGCGCGATAATATGCCAGTTCCTGTTACCGGCGCAAGAAGTTTTTCGAGTGAAAAAGAGGATGGAGCAGAGTTCCAAATCGATTGATCTGAAATAAACGAGATCTTCCTTGGTCCGACCACATGCGTTCGACTTTCCATTAACTATATTGGACTTTCAACCGCTGTCGACAAATCTTTCGGGGCAATCGGAATAATGGTATGAAGTAGGTCGAAGTATTGTTGCAAAATATTAACGATATAAGTCGTGCGAGTGTTTGGAAGCATCACGTGAATGGCTCGAGGAAATCGCGACGATAGATGCTATCAGCTCTGTTGTAGAAATAAAAATAAGAATCGAGCGTTCATAACGAAGTAGCTGCTCCTCTCATTGTTATTTTCATTATTTGCATTATTCCAGAATATTTCAAACGTTCACTTGCACATATGAACACGAAATTTTTTCTCCCCATTTCTCTAGGAAAAACATCTGACTGCATATTTGAACAATCAAAAGGCCTGGAATCTGCGTGGGTGCGAGTGAACGCTCGAAAAACTGGTGTTATATAAATATTTTCAACATATCGATTTTAATATATAGAGAACATTTGGAAATAATTATTATTAGGAAAATCACTCGTGAAAATTTCTGATACCGAAGAACACCAAGTCTTTTATCATTTTGTTTCGCGGTCAAACTTTCGATAATTTCAGAAAAAATATATTTCCTTTAACAATTATTTATTTTTATTAAGTATTTCCTTGTACAATTCACTGAGATTTTAAGAAGAACGTTCTTCCTTTTCATAAAATCGTATAAAATAGGAAATTTGTTTACCGTGATAAAAAATGAATATGCTTCATGTGATTCTAACGATAATTGCATTTGAAGTCATTAAACTAAAGCAATTTGATATTTGCGATTGAAATTTGACAATGTAATATATGTGAACGTGAATCTGTCGACATTTCTCGTGTGTGAGTGGGTATACAACATGTCTGAGAAGCTGACATTTAAATAGCGCGCGCAGGATATTAAAATTTCAATGGTTTCTATCGAAAGAATACAGGCTTCAGACAGAAAAATCGTGAAAGAGTTTTCGATTTTCTTTATCGCAAGGAATCTGCATGTTTCTACTTGTCCTATACCTACTTCTGAAAAATCAATTGGTATCCTTTGTCCTGCTACCCACTGTCGCTATACGTTGTTATTCAGGATAAAATGCAACCCTTGCGACTTGCTTTCTCATATACCCCTTTCTTTCCATGCTTTTCCCTGGTTTTCCGTTTCACCACATTATCACAATGAAATACTACCGAAATTGTAATACCGAAAGCTTCTGCGCCTTTAAAATTTTATAATAAATAGCGTACTTAAAATAGTAGGGGAGACCGGGACTAGTTTGACTAATTTTTTACATTTCTAATTTTTATAAATAGACCATTAGTATTTTGTTGACTCACTGCATACCAAAAGTTTCCAAATTTCATTAGGTATACAGGCATAATTTTGAAAATCGTTTTAATTGAGTCTAGGTTGTAGTTTTTATTGTATTTAGAGTAGTGAGACGAATAAGTCAACAGACCCCGGCTACGGGGTTAGTTGACAAATATGATGGGGTCAGTTGACTTGACATTTACTTTTCAGTTTTAACCCTTTCCATGCGAAAGGTGTACATATACGCTGTCACAGTACATCAATATAATGTGAAAAACGTATATATACGCTGCCAATTCCATCAATATAGTATACGAAACGCGTACATATGTATACTACGACCAATAAATTTTTTAATTTTTTTTCACTCCTCCACAGTGTTATTTTTTTTTTATTAATTATCATGGTCTAAGATACTGTAATTATTTTGTACTGGTTTGTTATGGTCTATTTGGAAGGCCTGAGAGTTTGAAGGGAGGATAGGGTGTAAAACTGGTAGGGGTGAGTTTGGAAGGATTTGTGGTGGGGGAAGTGGACTTGAGCAGCTAAACTCTTTGCCTCGACTGCATCTTGAGGATAAAAAATGCAATTATTAGTAGTATTCCTATGCTTAGTCAAGTAACCCCGTCCGACATTGTTAACATGTTAAGGGTCGTACGTACAAAACCTCCATGCACCGGATAAAATAAAATACCGTAAATTATAGTCAAGGTATCACGTTTCCACATAATATTCACGAAATAACATCAAGCAGTACTTAGTGGACAAAAATTCATAAATAGTCGAAACGAAAATATTTACTTCCAGCCGACCTTTTTAGATTTTTCATTCTCACTGACAGAACACGCAGGTTTTTGTCACGGCGACACATTAAATGGCAAGCTGGTCATTCATATGCTCCAATATTGCGAATCGCAGCATAATTTATTCCATAATACAAGAATTAAAGGGAATTAGTCAACTAACCTCGTTAGTCAACTAGCCCCGGTCTCCCCTAGTCTATTATACCTCTTTTCTAAAAAACCAAGGACTAGGTATTTGTTTTTTGTATGAGTGTCTATAGATCATCCAGCAATTAATTCTCTCTTATTTCGACCTTCCTAGCACCTAACCGTCAGCAGCGTCCTAATAAAGAACAATAAACCCTTGAATATATCCTCCGCATACAAATAGGGTAAATCGGGGAGTGATGAACCAGTTTCTTTAAAGGTAGAACTTCGCCTATAATTAATTCAACAAAAAGCAGAGGGTTTTGTTTGTGATGTAGTATATTAAACGAATTTACAGTAACAATGTTCAATAACACAGAAATTTTGACTCCACTATTTTTATAAATAAGCGCATAAAAAAATATAACAATGGTTCAACTACCCCATACACTCTGGGTTCGTTGGACCACAGTATGCGGGGCAGATTGACCTCTATGGGAGCAACAAAATGGAGGTTCTTATTTTTTAAGAAAAATATATGTTTATATTTATTGCGATAACACTTTATCTTTTATTTGTAATTCCAGTCTTCTTGCCGCAATAGCTGCAACGATTTTCGGTTAATTAATGTTGCTTTAGGAGTGCCAAAATTTTTTGCAGCTTTATTCAAACCCGTTGCCTTATTTCCAAGCAAAACCCACTAAAGAATTCCAGAATTGAAGTTACACTGAAAAGAAAATATCTGTTTCACATTATTATTATTATTATCATTGAGTAGAAACTCTGTGTCTTTGAACGCCTATGACTAATAAAAAAAAGAGGTGTCCTGGCCAGAAACTGTGGCACTGGCGCGGTTCATTCCACCGTGCTGTTAACACTGTCCAACAAAATTTAACTTTTTTCTTTGTGTTCTGTAACATTCAATACCCGTTTCTTATAGATTTTTGTGCGCTGAAAGCGAATCCGCAAACCGTTTGGCGCCATCACCCTCGGTTTTCGAGAAATTCGGTTTTGAAAAAAAAATCCGCTGTCCTACCACTGTCCGCGCCGCACGTTTCGCCAAACTCTTTCGTTTCTGTATTGAAAACAAAAAGTGTTTTACCACTTCTGTTGATGGTTTCCGAAGGAAAAATGTCTGCTGCATCGCGTGGTGTGGTCAGATCGTCTCCAAGACCCTTAGTTTTTGAAATATATAGAAAGATATCTGCGAAATATGATGCATTTCGGGTGTCCTCCCTTCGATCGTTGTTTAAACATATTTAAATGTTTATAATTCAATAATAACCTATATCTTTGTGTTCTAGGGTTCATAGAATAATTCGACGGAACAAGCAACCAAGTAACTATTACCGTTAAGGAACTAGTTTTCGATCAGTTTAGAGGGCTTCCCGCTTTAATATTTATTTTTAACCTAATACAACTTTAAACCGTAGACTTTTTTATACTAAAAGATGAATTAATTTTTAAAATATAAGGAAAAAATTTAAAAAGTTGATAATGAGTATAATTTAATTATTTATAAGGTATGGAATAATAAGGTGACTAGGACCTAGTTTTTGATCATGTAAAATACATGGGAACTAATTTTTGATCAGGTCAGGAACTAGTTTTTGATCATCTAAAATACATGGGAACTAATTTCTTATTAGGTAAGCAACTATTCAATGTAAATAATCGGATACTAATTAAAAAGAAAGTACCAAATAAACTTATTTTTAGTATTATACCATCTAAATTTAATTTTTTTATAATTTTAAAATGTCCTAACCTATTTTTTATTCAGGTGATCAAAAATTAGTTCCACAAGAAAAAATTGGAACTAAATAATGATCAGTGACTTTTAAAGCAAAATGATACATATAATACTAAAATTCTTGCTCTACATTGTAAAGTAAACTATTGTAAGCAAAATGTATGAAAATAACCTTTAATACCGCAACAACCAGCAAAGAAATCGGCTGTGGCGTCGATGGTGATCTATTACTTCGAACAGTAAGAGATGGCGTTCAACAGGGCCTTCTGTCAAGTGGGCCACCTTACACATTTATTTTCTCGAAAACTAACAATACTAACTGCTTTCACGGACAACACATATATTTTTGAATTATCAATTTTTATGTTAGTAATTACTTCAAACAATTATTTATTGACATAAACTTAAAAGAACGATTTATTTCACGAACTGATCAAAAATTAGTGCCTGATCAAGAACTAGTTCCTTAACGGTACTGTTTGAACGCACAAGACGTTCAAATTCCAAAATTTGCATTTGTTTTCAAAATCGAATGTCTCGAAAACTGAGGGTGGCGCATTCATTTCCAGCGCACCAAAATCTATAAGTAACGGCTGTTGAATGTTACAGATCGAAATGGCTGCTGGACAAGTGGAGCCACTCCGAGGAGCGTGCCTAACGAGCGCAGGAATTAGAACGGCCGTTATCACATTTAATTTCGCAATCGAACGAGCCCGCGACAGTGGCGCGGAGGATCACGGCCGCCCTTAGCCGCGCGCGCTCACTTATCTGACGCGGCGCGCGGAGCTGAAACTGGAAGCGATTACCGCGAAGTGAAGCGAGGGAAATAACCGTTTACCCTCCCGGCCTGCCAGTGATAAACCGGTGATTCGGCGAAACGATAGAACGACTAATCGAATTTCAGTTATGTTATCGCCGCTCCGTCTATGAATGGCGCGGCGACTTCGCTGCGCTACAGCCGCCGCCCGACCGGCTGCCACTTTCTATAACCTGCAAACATCATCTGACATTCTCCCTGTGAAAACGAATTTGCACGGCAGGGGGTAGCGCGACGATCAGGCGGGGCGACGGGCGGGTGGGAACTCCAATGGGTCGCGTGAAAGATCGAACTTTTCCGAACGACCGAAGCGAAACGAAATTTATCCGGGTCAAGCGGCATTTTCGACAATCGGCGAAATGAACGCGTCACACGTATGTACAGGCCGCTCCAGACGTGTGGGTAGAAGTGTATCGGGGCAATGGGACTGATGAAGGGGCAGGAAAATGTTTGAGTGTAGGGACACACCGTTCGCGGGTGGTCGCTGATACGTTGGTCCCTTTACGTGTTAGTTTATAGTAGATGTAGCAGTACTAACAAGGGAAGTTTGGCAACCCGGAAATTCAGGAAATTATGGAACTCGGTGTGCAAGTAGAGTAGTTCATCCGTAACGCAACTCTATCTTTTGTTGGTGCCATAATGCAATTTTTGGGGGTGAAATCACCCCTTGAAAAAAATGCGGAATTTTCTTTTCCGCGGAATGTCTCGGGAAGGGTGAGGGATATCGAAAAGAAGTTTAAACAAAAATTGCATTCTTTTTTTATATCTACAAAACCGCGTAAAAGTAATTGTGGAATTAAGGATTGGTGGTGGGGGTAACTTGAAGAATATGGTTTTTCGAAAATTATCTTTATGCAATTTTGTAGATACAAAAGTAAGATGCAACATTTGTTTATACTATTTTTCGATATCTCTCACCGCTCTCGAGATATTCCACGGAAAAGAAAATTCTGCATTTTTTTCAAGGGGTGAAATCACCCCCAAAAATTGCATTATGGCACCAACAAAAAATAGAGTTGCGTTACGGATGAACTACTCTACTTGCACACCGGGTTTCATAATTTTCTGAATTTCCCGGTTGCCAAACTTCCCTTGTAAGCAGAAGGAAAGCTTCTGTAGTAGGGTAGAATAGACAAGGTCGTGATACTTGTAAGAAATAAATGGAGGTGCCTTGAAGAAGCTCGAAAAGAATTCCTGATGTATTTGTTAATCTCAAGACTGGAGGAAATAGTTTGAGGCAAAATACTAAAAATTGATATATTTCTATAAGCAAAAATTGTTTGAGAATACTATTTCATTTAATGCTTAAATCGCGAGCAAATAGTATTTAGTATTTATACTCGGATTCGAATAAAGGAAATAAGGGATGGAAAATAGGAGATATAAATTTCAAAACCAAATCTCTCCCTTAGTTATTTATATATATTCGAGTAAATATTTCTTGCAAGTATTTCTGAATGCAGGTGTGTATGTTTACACAATTTTTTTTTGTGTTGTTAGTCAGTCAGTCATTATTTGAAATAGTATTTTCTTATATTTCAATGAAATACTCATTTGACAATAGTATCTGTATGAGTTAGTATTAAAATATATATTTGAAATATTATTTCTTAACACTATTTCAAAGCAAAGTTTATTCGTCAAAACCTGTGTCACTCGAAGAAATAAATATATCTATTTAAACACTCTATTTCCCCCAGGCTTAGTTATTCTGAATAATTATTATTCAAAGTAATTGTCACGGCGACACATTTATGGCACAGTACACAGAGGTATAGGCACCGATCACACCGACTGGTTAATGCGTCTGACCATAGGCAACCTGCTTCTCCTTGCTTCCTCTCTTCACACTTCAGTGATATAGGTCGACCATATCTGCGCCTCCCTTCTCAAACCGCTCAAGACGCGTTCTATTAATGAAAACTCCTCCGAATTCCTGTTACTCAGATCAGTAAAAGCTTTGCGAAGGTGTATAAGTTTATCGGCAGGCCTATTTAACATTCCCAATTAACCTCATTGTTTAAATTATGAAGAAGCCTATAGCCTCGCTTCTGCACCTAACGCGAGAAGATCCTTCAAACGACAACGCGAGTGACGCTTAACGTCGACATTAATCGACTTTATTTTTGACGAAATATTAATTAATAATCTCTAATTCGATGTAAAAACGAGAGTGAATGTTAAAGAAAATTGCACACAGCCTTGTAAATATTCGGAATTATTCCTGTTCATATGTTAAAAAATAAGTGTTTATAAAGATCCTTCGCTTAAGTTTTACATGTTAATAATTGGCAATTTTGTCGCACTAGTTTTTAATCATCCTGTAGAGTCTCGATTTCCGGTTAGACGCCTGCAGGAAAATGCAGCGGTCGTAAATGCCCCATTTCCATGAATTCGAAGCAAAATCGTTAGTCCCTGTTTACGGGGAGAATTACACTCTTGAATTGACAGTGTCCAATTACTCTGTTCAAGCTAATGGAACCAGCATCGCGATGTTGATCAACCCTCACTGAAACAAACGAACTTCTATCACCGGTATCTGCATACATTCACGTTTTACCGAATTTATTAATTTCTGGCGATGTTTCGCGCTCAATTTTGGCACTGTATATTTCCCATTCGCTACCCTCCTCAAAATATTCTCCTTCCCCAACTCGTTTCGCTTCGTTCAATTGCATTTCCTTCCTTAATTCTTCCTATATATTATCTTTTTCAGTTTATCAGAATGAACTCCACTTCGTATTACAATAAACAAAAAATAGAACTCAAACATATTTAATTCCAATTTACCGAAGCGTTCTTTCTGTAATCGATTTACAAACGTTGATAAACAGTCCGTGAACCGTTAAACGATGTTCGAGTATTTCAGAAAATATTTTGCAAGCTGAACTGTCTTCCATTTTAACCAATAGAGCGCTGGCAAACGACAGGACTCTTACGTTGCGCGTATATTCGAGTAAAATATACAAATTGGTATCTGCTAAACAAAATATTTACTTTAGTATCAAGTCCAGACACAAAAACACGGTCGCGAAAAATATTTTTTTATTCCGCTTCATCGAGCTTACTTTCAACAGCTAAATATCCTATTATTACATTAAAACTCATTCCTGCTCCCCCATATATTTCTAACACGAACAACATTGATTGACAAATGACTCTCCACGTTTGTTCAAACAAAGAAGCTCTTCGATAAAATCGACACTAATATCCTAATCCACCATTCTACCTTAATTCCCTGAATATTTCTAATTTCGCGACTCATTAAACAAATCCTCCTATTTTATTCAGAAACAAGCTTACCACTTAGATCCCCTTAAACAATACGCGCAAACAATTACGCAAGCCCGCCCGGGGCAAGCACAGAGATTAAACGGCGCGTTACGATTTAAGCTGCGAGCCGGTTTTTCAATCTCCAATATTTACGACGAGGTGAACGGTGGAGTTCGGATAGGAATCGATATATAGGTCGTTTCGCCGGCGTACCGTGGAATCCACGAGTAAGTGCGATTTTTCTTCGACTACGTGAAAACTGCGGCAGGCCAAGATTCGTTTACTTTAAGAACATCCCGCGGTATTATCGTAAAATATGAAATTCATATCCGGCCCGGCGCGGAGAATAGTCTCTTACGCCCGTCCCGCGGAAGATTCCGACCTCCATCTGCGAGTGCCGCTAATAAAGAACGTGTCCCGCAGGATATTATTCCTACGTCGATCATTACGAGCCTCGTCGAAGCCGCAGCACCGTGTCTCCCTGCGCTCAGCTTCGAAATGCCCAGTGCTTGTTTGGGATAAGATAATTCTTGGCAGCAACCGCGAAACCCGTTTACTACGAAGTGGTTCGCCTGGTAATACACGTATTAATATACGGAACGTACCATCGCGTGCAACGCCGAGACGCTTGACGCGTTTTTTCAGCAGTTGAGATAGCAGAATGAAAAAGCTTGTTAACCCTCTAGGGACGGGGATGTTTTAAACTTAACGTAGAATTTTTTTGAGCGTTAAAATAGTCTATTTTATACTTCGGATTTGGAAAGTACTCGTTATTTTTTTTTTTTTTTTTTTTTTTTTTTAATTTGTTTATAACAATATAACAGAAAAAAGTTTAATTTCGGGTTCTGATGGTACAACAGTTTCTTCTCTGCCTACTAAAGGTCACTATACCTATCAAATCTCGATCTTATTGATGGAACGTAAATAAAAATGTGTTAACCCTTATGTACACACCCAACTTTTACCACGTTGTTACACACCCAGGGTACCCGGGTGCCCACCACTAGTTTTTCTTAATACCTGAGTTCGCATATGAACGGAATCGTTTGGAATCAGTTTTCTTTATTAAATAAACATCAATAGAAACTATATATGCCATTTCCAAGTTCCCTAGCCCGCTACAGCTACCATAAAATAAAATAGAAGTAGGGTGCGAGCGCTGCACAGGTAGCGCGCGGTCAGTTTTGACATTCGGCGACCGGCAGATGGATAGTAGTGTAGCGGCTTCATCGCTACTTCGCTTTCGTATGTAATTGTTTATTTATTAATACCTGTTACACCAATAAAATATTCATCAATGATATTAATTAATTCCGGAGTCAAAACATCATTTTTCATCTAGTGGGTACCCGGGTACCCGGGTGTGTCCGCTAAGCACATGTACTTTGACGTCATTTAGTTTAGGTTCAAAAAATTTGAAAAAAATTTACCAGTGTGTTTTTGACTTTTAAAAGAGTTAAATAATGGGGATCTGAAGGCCCAAGTCGAAATTTCCATTTTTATTCGAGTTATAAGCAAAAATATGACAAGGTGGGCACCCGGGTACCCGGGTGTGTACATAAGGGTTAATCTGAATGGGACTCTGGAGTCCCAGTCGTCCCTAGAGGGTTAAGAACAACGACGCAGAGTAAGCTGACGATGTGAACGTAATTTTCCCGTTATTCTGGAAGATGCGAGCGCAAGGGCGTAAGGTAAAAGACCCAATACGTGGACACGTCCCAGTAGCTGGACACTGGTGCAAATAATACTGATTAGTACATTTAACCCTTCGTTGACACACCTCCTTTTTCGATCAACTTTGACACACTGGGTGGTTCACACCCACAACAATTTTTGAACGACAGCCATTCTTATCTAAAGATTTCAATCGTTATGAAAGAAATCGTGGATCAATTTCAAGGTCTCTAGAATGTATTCCAGTAGTTGGTCGATTGAAATTTTATCACAGTTTTTGTAAAAAAATTCTAGATTACCACATGTCGAGAAAAAACCAAGGAAATCTTCAAAAAATTGTAACTGTTACAAATTTCAAAATTATAAGCTACAAATCTACAGAGTTGTTGTTTGGATACAATATTTTGGAAGAAAAAATAGTTTATAAGTCGGCTTTGGAAAAAGGGTATTTATTTGGCATATAGAATGTAAGCTATTTCGATAATTGAAAAAACAGAGATATTCATATAAACGTTTTATTTTTGTGCAAGAAATGGAAGAAAATTATTGAACATTGTATTTTTCTGAGAAATTATACTCTTCATCTGAATATTCAGATACATGGTCTTCTTCCGCATCCGAGATTGCACCGCCATATTCTTCTTCTTCATCATTTTGTACTATAGCTTGTACGACCGTACGAGAGCGCAAATTGTAAGCCATGGTGCTGTGTATTGTAATACGTATTACATAACGTATTAATTAATGTAATACAAAATTACTATGATTCTACGGTATACTTACGATAAATACGAGCGAAAACGGCCGAGAGCACAATACTTTTTTCACTACCCAAAACTAACGATTTTGACACACATTGGGTGGTTCACCACCCATATCCTGCTACCAATAACCCCAGGATAACAATTGACACTTGCCACATTTGAATAATAGCCTTAAAGTGTAGTAAACTTTCAAATCTAGCACTAGATGGCGCCACTAATTCGAAATTCTAGGTTATGTAAAAGATACAGAGCGTCAAAGTCAACTTATGGGTGGCTCACACCCAGGGTGTCAACGGAAGGTTAATATTCGCTTTATCCAAAAAATAACTATTTTATTCAATTATTCAAATATTTAGTGAAATATATTCATATATATATATATTTGGTATATTTGTAACACTTTCGTAAAAACAATTTATTCTCTTGAACTGTCCGGTTTACAGCATTTTAGTATTGGATTTATCTGATTTGCTAAACACTCGATGTTACACACGAATACGCATAACCTTAAAATTAGTCATTCAATAATAGATTCTTGTTACTCAAGTTTGTTTACTGATTTGAATAAATTACTTATACAGAAGAAATATGTAAAAAGAAAAAACTATTGTGTTGTTGTTTTTTATTTAATTTCTCTAGAAAACATCCAAATTGCTGATGTTTCATTATGTGTCCATGTAATGGGACAGTAAAATCGGGACGCCGGGACATACTAGTTAAGCTGTCCAAGTATTGGGCCATTGTAAGGTCTATGAATTTTCAATATTTCACAAAATTATTCACTCCTACAATATGTGTCTTTTTTTTTAATGATAAAGTACACACGATGCCCCATGCAATTGCAAAATCGTTTTTACATAAATCGATTTGTATAACTGAAAAATTCTCAAATGTGTGTACGCCGTACCTTAAATGTCCAGGTATTGGGACATTTACCTTACACGAAATGTATTTTGGCGACTCTTCTGATGATTGCGAGTGATTTTTAAATGTCCCTTCCGTGAACTTTAGCTTGCAGCGAAGAACAATCGTAGTTTCTACGAAATAACGAAAGTTTTGAGTACAGTAATTTTGAATCGAAGAATTTTGGGGCTCCTTCTTGCCTCACATTTTCTAGAATTTTTCCAAATTTTGTAGCAGTGAAATGTCTCTGCAATTGATATAAACGTGGCAATTTAGAGAAATGGATTGTTTAAAAAATGAAGCTGATATTCAAACAGCTGATATTTTCCATTTATCTTGCTGATATACAGCAAAGGATACATCACAGGACGAACGAATTACAGTGTACCACCGCTGCGCGGCGCCAGTCGCGTTTCAGCCTCTCCCGAATGGAACTATTCATTTCCCTACGAAAGAGTCCCGGTGAATTCGTTCAGATAAATTAAATATAAATTAAACGCGGTGGCAAACTTTTTGGAAGAACGTCCTGTATCGCCCGGCGATATTCATTTATTTCGTTCAAATTGCACGAACACGCGCGTCAACGGCGCACAGGGCGATTTATACACGGTCGTTTCGTCTATCGCCAACCGAATTTCACGCGCACACTGCGACATTATCGCTCCGCCACGGGCGGCGGGTGGGGCGGGACGCTGCGTTTCAGCTAATTTGTGTCACTTTCAAAGTGTTTTATACGGACGGATTCGTCCGCGCTCCGCGGAATATTGCTGGGTACAAACGACCCATGAATCCCGCGGATTTAAATGGCCAACGGTTGGCGGGGATTTCGACAGGCATCGCGTATCATTCGATCATCAATCTTGCGGGCCGCTTATCAGAGGTCGATTTCAAAATTGGCCTGACGGCGCGCGTGTCGTGACCAAGAACGCTTTCGTCTCGGCTGAAATAAAAATGGCCGACTCGGGGTAACTGATACGAGGGCGATAATGAGCACCTAATTTTGACTGAACTAGAAATATATGTAATACTAGCTGGCCCGTTACCCGGTTTTACCCGGGAATTATTTATGATGTTTCCAAAATAAAAAAGCGTAAAAAATAAAATAAATAGCCTATGATGTAATCTAGGACGTATGTTATGTATATTCAAAATTTCATTGAAATCCGTTCAGCCGGTTAGGCGTGAAAGAAGGACAAACAAACAGACAACGTTTCACTTTTATATATTAGTAAGGATGAGGCTTTGAGAGCAAAAATGGACTGACCCACATTGAAGCAAATTAATATTTCCAATATTCAAATATTTTGGAAAAATTTATATTTTAGAAAAATATTTCCAAATATAAATTTTTCCGAAATATTATATGATTAATAGAACCCAAAATTGGGCCTAAAAATACTATAAATTTTTCCAAAATAATCTTTGATTAATAGAACCCAAAAATATAGCCTAAAAATATTATAAATTTTTCCAAAATATTCTTTGATTAATAGAGCCTAAAAATATTATAAATTTTTCCGAAATATTATATGATTAGTACAACCCAAAATGGAGCCTAAAAATACTATAAATTTTTCCAAAATATTATTTGATTAATAGAACCCAAAATAGAGCCTAAAATGCTATAAATATTTCCAAAATATTCTTTGATTAATAGAGCCTAAAAATATTATAAATTTTTCAGAAATATTATATGATTAGTAGAACCCAAAATGGAGCCTAAAAATACTATAAATTTTTCCAAAATAATCTTTGATTAATAGAACCCAAAAATAGAGCCTAAAAATGCTATAAATTTGTCCAAAATATTCTTTGATTAATATTAATAGAGCCTAAAAATATTATAAATTTATCCGAAATATTATATGATTACTAGAACCTATTGGAATACATTATTGCTGCTAACTCAATTTAGTTAGTCCATTTTTGTTCTCAATGCCTCGTAGGTATATCAGCTTACTGATAAAACCATCGAAGTTCCATATATTAAATTCAGAGGCTACAAACATAAAAAAGCGAAAACAGAGCAACAAGGTAGCCAAACAACAGCAACGAAGAATTAAAAACTCTAACTGTTTCGTAATGCTACCTATAGAACTTTTCAATGAAATTGGAAAACTCGTGGAAAACTTCAATATTAAAACAGCATTGAAAAACAGAGCCGATGTATAAAAATTTATAAACCAATTACGTTGACGTAATTAACTCATTACGAGAACGTTGACTAAGGCTGATCTCATCTCGCCAGAGGGCGAAGTTTCAGCTGCGTACGCGAACTGCATTAACCAAATTCTCCACTTTTTTTTTTACCTCGAAATATTGTTCTTTATTCATCGCGCAGTTTCGCGTAACCAAGGGACAACGTTGCGAGGCAACGAAATCACATCGAAAATTGATTTTCTGCTCGCTGCTCGTTACACTCCTGCTGTCGGCGTATTTTTGAAACAGAGTTTTACGGGAAATGAATTTGAAAATTTTTTGGAAGTAGGGTAGTTCGATATTTTTGATGAGGGGCGGAACGAACGTCGATAATAAACTTTCAACCTGGCACAATAACGTGTCGCATTTAAGGGGTTAGCTCCCCTCAGGAGGTAGATAATGTATCGATTCTTTGGGAATTTATTTCTGAAAGTACATGCATATTTTTATGCAATGTTTTTTATATTCAAATGAGAGACACTTTAACAGATTATTATATTACGTTTTGGTATAAAAATATTTATTTATTGCACAATTACAACTGGTTTCCCGGAAGCTGTTTTTAGAAACACGTTTTGCGGTGACCAACATTATTCGGAACTGGGCTATCTGAAATCAAAAAACGAAGAAGATTTAGTTAGTACAATAGTTTATCTAGTCTTTAATCGTTCCGTTTTATAAAATATTAATCTGGGACAACATGGCAGATGTTTTAAGTTAAATGATCGATTTTCGTAGAAAAAAACACTGATTTTTCATCAAAAACATCTGCCATTTTGTCCCAGATTAATATTTTATAAAACGGAACGATTAAAGACTAGATAAACTATTGTACTAACTAAATCTTCTTCGTTTTTTGATTTCAGATAGCCCAGTTCCGAATAATGTTGGTCACCGCAAAACGTGTTTCTAAAAACAGCTTCCGGGAAACCAGTTGTAATAAATAAATATTTTTATACCAAAACATAATATAATAATCTGTTAAAGTGTCTCTCATTTGAATATAAAAAAACATTGCATAAAAATATGCATGTACTTTCTGAAATAAATTCCCAAAGAATCGATACATTTTCTACCTCCTGAGGGGAGCTAACCCCTTAATACCGCGTATCGGTGGTGATGAATGGAAAGCAAAATAAGAATACACATATAAAATAATCTCGGGGGTGTAAGAGAAATTTTAAATATAAATGTTAACTTTGACAGAACGGAGTGATTGAATGCATTCTTTGGAAACACTTAACTTCTCCCCTCGTTCATGTTAGAGAGAAATAAGAACTTCAAAACTGTAACTATGAGAATTGATTAAAATTCAGACGTGCACGCAAGGGATGGTTTCTCGCTGCACTACCCCTTTTCTTGCATGCCTGCTGATTCCCGGGATCGTTAAACTACTTATAACGAATTCATTACGGAACTTCGTATTATTTCCTCTTAAGCGCTAATCGATCATCGATCTCCTTGCTCTCGCCTCAACTTTCAGCACTCGTATATTAGGAACTGGTTATGAGTCGGTAAGAATGTTAATTTACAACTTCTTCGCTTATCTACGCAATCGAAAAAAAAATTCTGGTGTGCACGAACCCGTTAAAAACTCTTCAATAATCCTATCAAGTGGGATTTTCTATGATTTTCTAATAAACATATTTATGAATATATACTTATTTATTTAACTCACAGAATAATCGCAAAACTTTATCCAAAAGTGTAAATATCATTCGCGAAACGAGAAACTCGGCAAAGGTGTTTTTCCCCGACTTAACGATCGATTATTTTCAATCTTCTCTGCTTTTTTTTTTATCCGAACGCGCTGCATAGTTTCGCGCAAAAAGGGATAACATTCCGAATCGCGAGAATCGCGCGCGATTTAATTCACGATGGATGTACCGAATACGTCGCGCCGAAGTGAAATGAATTCGGCGAAATCAATTTTGCGTAATTGTTTACGGAGCTATCCCGAAATCCGAGATAAAAATGCCGTTCCGCGTGTCCCGGCATGAAAACGCTGCACGAGAATTCTGAGCGTATGTAGCGGGATATTTCCCGCGGTGATGCTCTCGTATTCGCGGCGAAATGCACTTGAAATTCATGGGCCGTTCGAAGAAGCGACCGAGAAGTGGCATTAGAATTATCATAAATTCCCTGGTTCTTATTTCTTTAAGCCACTCTCTCGGACGAATGGAAACGTTCGGTAAAACAAACGCGTTTCAAACTACTAAGGTGAATGTCCCAATTTCTGCTCATTTAAGAGGTTACTCGTCATAAAGAAGGTGTACAAAATTTGTTTGTGATCAATAGTTTTAGAGTAATTGATTAATTCTTTAATCATAAATCAACCAATTCGAAAACTATTTAAGAAAGATATTTCAAGATGTTTAACTATTAGTAATTTGTAATTAAATACAATGCAATAAATGTCCGTATTTCTGCTCACGAAAAATAGCGATGTACGTACTTCTACTCACAATTTCTACCAATTTCTGCTCACATAATATGTTGCCTTTTCAGGTTAAAGTAAGTTACATCTTCTATGGAGAGGTTTTATAACACAACAGTAAAGCATAAAATAATGATAGACAAAAAGTAAAATGCCTTCGAATAGAAATAGAGGTTACAGCATACATTGAATTGTGAGGTTATGTTACTAAAATTTTGGTGAGTAGAAATGCGGACATGACGGTGATTCACTTGACCTTAAACCTACTCACCTGTTTTCTACTTAAAAAAATTAAAAATAGTAAAAAATCTAAATCCAGAGCACAATACGGTATTTGTTTTTGTTATTAAATAAGATCTTTTACTGCAAATACTATTTTCTGCCCAATTATCGAATACCAATAGTGACCCTGTTCCTTAGCACAACCAACTAGAACACGATCGAAAAATCACGAGTCTCTCGTTTTAAAAGTTTTTCGTTGCTTATGCTGCACTTTGATTAGCCCCAACCTCGTGCAACACTCGTGTAAATGATCAAATAATTTGGAATTATTTTGTTGCAACTATAGTACAAGCGTAACGCTTATAATAATAAGAAAAATACGAAATGAGCAGAAATGGGGACATGAGCAGAAATAGGGACATTTACCTTATAATTTATAAACCCCGCGATACGGTGGCCGAAACAGTTTCGTGTGTTATCCATAATGCACCCCGAATCGCGCGACACAATATTGGTAGAATGAAACGTTATGAAATACAAAATGAATATTATATTATGCACGTTTAGTCTTCTGTTATGTAGATATATAATAGTTGTTTAAGTAGAGAGGTATTCGTTTGCAGTGATTGAAGTGTTCATTCGAAAGTACAGAAATTGAGGTATTTCCAAATAAAGTTCTATTAAACATTTGCGTGAAGAATATGGGAGATATAGGGTGACTGTACCTAATATCGCCACTCGCTATATCTCTTAAAGTAAGCTCTAAAATTTATCGGTTATGCACTGAATTAGTACCTAAACATATGTAGGAAGACATACTATAATTGCAGCATCATGTGATCAACAATTACAGAAAGGGAAGGATTTTAGAGAATCTTAATAGTGTAAAAATTTATTGGACTATCACAATTTTACGTCACATTCGGAGAAGGTAAGTCTAATAAATCTGTGAATGCAAGAATATCTACTAGAAATACCTAATTAATGATGTACTTAAGAAATGAAATCGATTCAAATATTTTTCGTAATGAAAATAGCGTTTTTCTTTTAGCAGTATGCGTGTTCTCAATACCGCCTACCGGAGAACAATGGTTTCGATATAATGCTTGTTACGGGTGAGGTCTCGAAATGTGCGGAGCAACCGAAATAAAATTTATTTGTCCAATATGTGCATCGGAACGTAAAAAATAAAATATGTTAAAAATCTATATTTTTAAATTTCTATATTATTCTACTAAAAATAAAATCAAAGATGGATAAAAAAAACATTTATACAGCAAGAAATAATAAAAGCACATGTGAAAATGACTTTAAAAACTCATATATACATGAATTAATCAATATTTCTTGAGTAGGCGATATTAGGTACACTTTTTTCAGGACCCGATTTTTGCATGTTTTTCGTTTTTTGAGTCCTAATTAACAATTTGTAGGTTTCACCGATTCTAACATATGCTACATGAAAGATGAATAATTTCTCTTTACTTTGAAACGAACTGCATGGAAAAATATCAATTATTATTCAATCAACAGCGATTTAACTTTTGCCTGGCGATATTAGGTACAGTCACCCTATATATGTAGATAATGTAGATATTGACAGATTTAAGGGGTTAGGACACAGTAACGGGCCAAGAAAGCAGACGATTTTTAAACGACGATAATAAGAAAAGTAAACAATCGATTATTATAAGGTTTCATGTTTTAGTTCACTATATTATGAACTATAAGGAAAGCATATAATATTTACAAAATAACAATTGTACGCCGTACAATGTCTCCATTTAAAATGTCCTTTTTTTCCGGATGACCAATTGGTGGGCCGGATTCCGGAAAATCGGATGAACTGTAACAAAAACCCCAAAAATGTCATAAACTATAATACATTTCCTAGGCATTGACGATCCAACATTTCAATTTTTGCGATAATTTACAAAATGGTCGATGTTTGAAAAATAATGATCAAATTTCGATAAAAGTGTGTTTATATTTTGTACTATAATTAAAAAATTTAAAATGTTGGATCGTCAATGCCTAGGAAATATATTATAGTTTATGACATTTTTGGGGTTTCTGTTACTGTTCATCCGATTTGCCGGAATCCGGCCCACCAGTTGGTCATCCGAAAAAAAAAATGGACATTTTAAATGCACGGCGTACAAATGCTATTTTGTAAATATTATATGCTTTTCTTATAGTTCATAATATAGTGAACTAAAACACAAACCCTTATATTAATCGATTGTTTACTTTTCTTATGATCGTCGTCTAAAAATCGTCTGCTTTCTTGGCTCGTTACTGTGTCCTAACCCCTTAAGTGGAACAAGAACATCAAACGAATTTATAGTGTGAATTTTTAACCTTCCCTCTGTGGACAAATAGTTTAACGCTAACCGTGTACAGGGGTGTAATTACACCCCACGCATTTTCAGTGCAGAATGTTGAAAAAAAAATTTGGCTGCGTGGGTATTTACGAAATTTTATTGATTTTTAAGAAGACAAGTGTAAAAAGAATTAAAACGTTTAATTTAAAATACAAAAATTACAAAGTTGTGTATAAATAAAGAAAAATAATGTTTTTTTTTTATCAAATTGTATGTGAAACATATCGCAGAGAGCATTCCTAAGAATATTTTGGAAAGTTTTCATTCAACAATTTTTTATTTCCGTTTTTATTAGCTTGGGGTGTTTTTGCACCCCTCTATACAGAGTGAAGGTTAAATTAAAATTGTGGTCTTTGAAGTAGTAAACATTGCCTTTAATGGATATTAATAGCTGTCGCTTAAACTACTCAAGTGATCCAATTAATAGAAGAATATTCAATATTCTTGCATATTTGAAGAATGTTAAATAACAGGAATACTTGCTCCCACTTCAATTACGGAGCAACTGCAGCCTGCCTCAAACATTCCTTATTATTCTATCTCCTTTTTACATTCCCGTAAAGCTGCCTTCTCATTGAGGTTCGCTGCGTTTCACGAAATCACTGTACTGGGACCCAGCGAATTGCTAGATTACGGAGATTCTGAGGTGGCTGCTGGCAACCACTGCGCATTCTATTGCAGTACCTTGCATTCCTTATTTTCAGAAATAAGTAGCACTGTGTGTAGCTGCCGCGATTGTCACTAATATCTCTGTTGCTACAATTCCTGGCCTGACGTTAAGCAATTCCGGGGATTGGGCACGGCATATTACAAATTTGCAGAACAATAAAATTGTCTGCGAAGCAAATTATTGCACTACTACAACTTTCTGTAATTCCTTCGGGCTGTCATTAAATTGTCAAAGGAGATGTAACAAATAATTTAGTTGCTCCGTCGTCCATTCGAACAATTAGTGCCTAAGTTATCTGAAGGAAATCCGAACTGAAGGATTGTTAATTAACGCACTCCCTTCGCCCGTTTCGCGCGAAGAATTCTTTTGCATAGGATTATGTTGGAAAAGAAGAGAAATGGATATTGTAACAACGACCGCGGGAAGTAATGGCTACATACCAGCGGGCTTGCCCGTCGCGAAGCTAAACATTCACATAGGGAAGATCCTGCTGAGTGTTTAATGGGATGCGCAAGGAGTTATAAACTTTGAGATGCTACAGTTACAGCTGAACGATCGCCAGAGAGCTCTACTGCGAACAACTGAGCCGATTGAAATCAGCATTGGAAACAGAATAGCCGGCTTTGCTACACAAAAGGTGAGCTCCCTTCCACTAGGATAACGCACGACCACATGCGGTAAAACGAGCATTGGGCAAACTAGAGGAATCTGCCTGGTAACAGATGATTCAGCCAACCTACTCCCCCCGTGTTGCTTCGAGGAGTCTGAAGGACCACTTAAATGGGAGGAAGTGGATATTGTCGACAACGTCAAAGGTATACATGCTTCTCTGCAACCGCAATGAAAGATTTTTTCCAAAAGGTATATTACAAAGTCACCAGATAAATCAGAGGTAGAAAGCAAGAATAAATACTACAGTGTTTAATGACTGTAGGGTAAATCCGGGACACGCGGTCGACCTAATATAACATGGCTATTAAAACTAATATAGATATTACTTATTTTATCAGAACAAACCTAATATGTTCAGAATTTTATGCCGATTCAGAAAAACTGGTCGATATTTGCTTTAAGACAATATTTACTGTAAATCGGGTTGAAAACTGAAGTCATGACATCTGACCACCTCACCCGAGGTGCCGGGAGAAATGGTTTTCGTCGTTGGCAGAGACCACTCACATAATTATTCATGGAAAATTAACAAAGGATTAAGCAAAATTATTTATGAGTGAATACAACTACGGATTCATTGATATTTAATTTGTTTACGCTAAACAAGTAAAGAACACATCAAAGAAAAAGTGAATTACCTACTGGCGATTAGCAAGGCAAATGAATACAAAAGTGAATAAATAAACTAAATAAACAAAAATAATAATAAAATAATAATAAAAAATAAAAAAATAAACAAAAATAATAAAAAAATCATAACTCGACCATCTCACCTTTTTGCAGCGAGACATGGTCTTTTCGTTAGCTTTGAGAGGAAGAGTTAATATGGCCAAATACTTTGGCTGCATTGTCCCTCAATGTCTCTACTATCTTATTATTCCAAACATTAAAGGAAAATAAACTTAGAAGTATATTTTAAATACGATTCTGTACAACCGCTGTTTGACAAAAGAGGTTAAATGTAACATCAGTTTACCTTTTATAGCCTATAAATCCATAAAACCACAGAAGGAAGCAAAATAACGCTATTCATTCAACTATTTGGCTTCTAGAGAAGTAATTGGTCTGCACTTTAATGCATTTTTACGTATAGACTCTGAAATATAGCGACACGACCAACTCTCCGGCCCGACCGCGTCTCCCGGATTTACCCTAAGTACCAAAGTCACTGTATTACATCTCCCGAAAATGTAAATTTAACCAGAAAGAAATTATTCAGGAAGGCCGATAATTCTAGGTTAGAACAAAGAAGGAATCAACTAAATCCGACAAACAGTTTCAGCCCGTTTTCACGAAAATAAGCAGAATCGCAAAATTCAAGGCGCTGTATTTTTTAAACGCATTCGAAATCGGCAAAATGATGACTTAAACCCCCCCTAATTTCACGAGGACTATAACATATTCTGGTGCGAACAAAATCCGCGACATCGAGGGGAAAAAGTGATCGATTTGGCGTGGACTGGCCTAAAATAAACATTACATTCCGTTGCTACAGGAAGAAATTTAACTCCATTCTTTTAAGTGTTTTGGATTTGGATGTCAAAGCACTTGGTTGACTGAGCCAAGTGCTTTGACACTTAAACTTGAGATTTTTCAAAAAATAGAGTTAATCGATTTAGTGGCGGCTCATATATTGGTCACAAAATGTGTGTAGCTGAATATTAATTCAGTTCTATGGAAAACACGGACTTCTACCTTAGAAGTGGCGAAACAATGAAATTCGCTGAATCATGTTCCGCGTAGAATTAAAAACATTAGGGGAAAGGTGGGATAGTTGATCAGCGGGGATACATGATCACATCAGTTTTTTACTTAATATATTGGCAATTTGTGCCTGCTGTCACGCTAGCGTGGTAATGTTTACATTATCGCAACACTTCACGTTGCAGTTTTCTTTTGGGAGCATAGAATAATGTTGTTATAAGCTTCGATCTTATTTGCAGGCAAAAAGTAAATATTTCGGTCTGCTTGTTCTTCCTCCTTTTCGAGTAAATGTTGCATTTTCAACGATTTGAAATATACCAAGTAAAAACGGCAATTTCGAGTCAATTAATGGTATTTATTGATTTATCTAAATATTTAAGGTAAGTTTAATTTTTCATCTTTTTCAAATCGAGTGCATTGAGGGATACATGATCAGTGTGTGAGGTGGGATACTTGAACAGCTGAAAATGCTCCAATAAAGAACCATAGAACGGCTAATGAAACAGAAAAATACGGCAAAGAAAGTGAGAAGGAAAATCTTTTCTTTATCATCATCTTAATCAGATGATATCTAAGTGAAATGACTTTTAAGAATGCATTTATGTTGCTTTATGTCATAGAGTTTAATTCTTCGGTTTCATTTTTTCAGTAATTCCTTCAAGTTTGTTATAGTTTACTTTCTTTTTATGATATTCCCTTTATTTCATGTTATTGACGAAGATAATAAATATTTTTTAGAAAGTTAATGTGTTATTTACTCTGAAAGTTCACTGATCAAGTCTCCCCTTCAGTGGGGGATACTTGTGCATAACGTCACTGCCAGAAAATGTTGAAATTCTGTCATTAAAATTAGTTTTCAGCTCTCAACTTTGTCAAAGTGTATTGCGAATACTCTAAGAATCACAACTTACATAATGAAATAGAAACAAAGCAAACCATTATTATTATTTCAATAAAAAAGCAAAACTGTGATCAACTATCCCACCTTTCCCCTATAGACCCACTTTGATTTCAAAGTGTGCGTCAAAATTCCCCTTTCGCCGGGTGAGTTCGCAGTGATACTCACGAATTCCTATCGGGACAACGTTCCCATCGATTTCGAATTACATTCGCGCTATCTGATCCAGCTCTCTGCAAACAGCCACGGCCGTCGCGCGATCGAGATCGTGCATACCCATTCTAAGGACCTGCACGCCGTCTGATAGAAAACTATAAAACAGTTTGGTACCGCAACAATTGACTGAATATGAGGAGCGAAGGGAAGGAAGGCCGTTGGTGGTTTACGTAAGCGAATATGCGCGGGCGGAAGATTCGACTCCAATATCGGAACTGCTCATCCTAAACAGCAGATTCCTGAGATCATTTACCAGGGCTCGATCTCGAAACGGCAAACGAAACTCGGCTTCGACCTATCTTATAAAAGACGCAGCCAGAAAAAGCATCGGGAGAATCTGCCAGTGGAAGAGGCAATCCTTTGGATTGGCTTTGATAGCACGGATTTAGGCGACGGTGCCGAGCTGCTCGATGTATACTTACTATCGGGAATGGAGGCAAAATCTGACGTGGTTAATCCATTCGTACGAGCGAGCTGGATTCGTACAGCTTCGCTTGAACGTGGAGAGGAATCAGCCTCGTGGCTTGAGATGTTATGTGACTTCTCTAATAATGCAGCGCTAGAATAATCCGCATTAAGAGTGGTTTAATTTTACTAGTTTTATTTATTGAAAAGAAGAAGGTTGTTACGTCTCGGCTGTTGCGTATTTCCTGGAAGCGGTGCTCGATAGGAACTCGCTTTGTCGTGGCAACGGTGCGCGATGACGACCGAAGGAACACGACGCTGCACGATTCGGCAGCGCTGCGCGATCGGCTCGGCACGCCGCCGGCATTGGCACAAATGAACTCGTGCGACACACACGTATTATAATAAAGAGATTTTTACCAGTTACCTTCTCTTGTGTTCATAAAATCAGGAATCGTGTCAACGCGGCTCTATCGCAGTAATTTGTGGTAGAGAATCCGTACGGAGATCAATTTTGCATCGGTCAACAAAGGTAACTGAAGGAAAAATATGTGCGTATATTACTGTTATATGTAAACGGAACTAAAGTAAGGAAATACCAGTTGGAGAGGCTTGCCGACCTAGCAGAGGTTAGGATTGAATTACCAACTTAACAAAATGTACCTTTAAGGGGTTATGCCTACCTGCAAGCAGTGATGGGTCGCGTATTTTACGCCGCGTCGTAAATGCATTTACGACGTGTCCCAAATGTATGTATAATATGTCGTATTTAAGCCCATTTTATACGTGTCATTTGTCGCAAATGTAGTAAATAGAAATATTCATTATTTTAAGGTTTCAATAATTAAAGTGTTGGAAAAATATAATTCTTTCTGACTCGCTTGTTGGTTGCATGAAAATACTACAGAATACTGTAGAATACGTCGATTACGTCAAAAACTACATATAAACGTCACTTTCCTAACCCCAAAAAAGTATTCACAAGCGTGGTATTAATTATTGTTTTGTAATTGTTTAGATAATAACTAATAAAAATGAATCGTGAAAGGTAAAGTAATTAGAAATAAATGTACGACAATAAATAAAATTTATTTCAATTGAAAATTATGCAAATAAAAATATCCGTTTCAGAAATAATGAAATTGATAAGTTATTATCAAATTTATTTTTTGGGTGCAACATCCCTTCCAGTGTGGTGAAAGTAAACAAATTATATTTATTATTCTATATTGGGAAACTTAGTGGAGACGTGGCCTAAATTTCAGCCCTCTGGTGGTGAGTTGGCAAACTATTGAAAATAGGGCCGGATCCCACCAAACATTCCCAATAAGTATTTATTGATTGAAGAAGTAAAAATGAGTGTTCAAACAAATTTAAAAACACTCGTTTTTCAAAACATGTCTATTAAAACACTGATAATCATATGGACTTCGACGGATTTCGACCTACTCTCAGTAGTTCCATTTTCTGTCACTAGTTGGCGTATCGAAATTCTTGGTTTCCCAATGCGTTTCTTTTACTAACCTTTCAATATCCATTTTTCGTCAGTGTAACTTAATTTAATTTAATTTTTTTAATCAGAATTATAATTATTAATAAATTGGCACTTCTTCATAACCTATACGAAAAATGTTTTATAGGTTAGTTATTTTCATTTCAGATATACGACATTTACGACACATTTACTACATTTACTACATTTACGACATTTACGACATTTAAGACACGTGTCGTGTATAAAATCGAAAATTCGTGTCTTTACCCATCACTGCCTGCAAGGTCTGAAAACGCAAGTATTTTCGGGATTTTTGGGGGGAAAAACTTGAAGAGTTTTTTAAGCAAACCTTTATGTATTAGAAAGTGTACATCTTATATTACTTGTAGTAATTATTCCAATGGAAAATATAAATAAATAAAAGAAATATCAGTGATCTCCCGGCAGCGTTTTTTTTTCTAGTAGTTTGCGGTGATCACTCTAACTTTGACCAGATTCATCTGAAATGAAAAATTCGACGGAATTTAGTTAGTATATTAAATTATCTTGTCCTTAATCGTGGCTTTTTCATTTCCGTTGCGTAGTTTTTGTTTTACAGATGAAAAATGAGCGATTTTTGCGGCGAAAATCGATATTTTAATTTGAACAGCCGCCATTTTGTAGCAAATTAATTTTTCGGGATAATGAACGATTAAGGACAAGATAATTTAATATACTAACTAAATCCGTCGAATTTTTCATTTCAGATGAATCTGGTCAAAGTTAGAGTGATCACCGCAAACTACTGGAAAAAAAATCGCTGCCGGGAGATCACTGATATTTCTTTTATTTATTTATATTTTCCATTGGAATAATTACTACAAGTAATATAAGATGTACACTTTCTAATACATAAAGGTTTGCTTAAAAAACTCTTCAAGTTTTTCCCCCCAAAAATCCCGAAAATACTTGCGTTTTCAGACCTTGCAGGTAGGCATAACCCCTTAAGTCATTTGGGCCGTTCTGAGCTATCGTTTTTAAGTTTCTGGAGAAAGTTTTGTGTCTATCAATGTCCCAAAGCGAATTTATAATGAACGAAAGAAGATTTTCATGAATGTTCACCGAATGACTGACTAAGTAGAAAGGAAGGTAGGTAGATATCCGGAATTTTTGGGAAACTATGGTGGTAGAGCATTGCTGATTAGAAATCTTGGAGAACATTTTGAATATTTATTCGTTGATAATGCAACTGTAAAATTCGTTTGAACGCGACGAGCCTGAAGCCCTCGTCTGAAACGGTGAAAATAGCTTGTGCTTTGTACTTGTATTGTCTCGCATCCATCGTCTTTAAAACTTCATCCACTCTTCGTCTTAGAGTATTCGTTTGTACGAAAGTTCGCTCAAATATTTACGTACGCAACATTCTCCGGAAAGTTTCGCCTCCATCAACTTCTTGGATTTGAAGTTCCGGCTAAACTTCTACAGTGAATATATTGGCGCATGGTTAGCGAGCTCTTACAAACTAATGAAGCGTCGGTGTCAAAACGCCGCGGTTCTTGTTTAAACTTTTTCGAAATTCCATTTTACTTCTAAAAGCAGGAATAACTAACATTGGCTCCCTCGCGGTCGAGTGATATTTTAATTGCTGGGCAAGGAATGAATATCAAATTTCTTACTTATGCTTGAATGGCTAAAGACAACAAACTGTAATCACTGAAGACGAATAATGAACAAACCCTATATTTCAGCTAACCTCTTGCGTGATTAGAAACATAAATGACCTTCCTTAAAACGCACCGTGTACCTAACAGTCCCAGGACGCACAATCTAAACACAATTAGTAAATAAATAAATTTAAAAAAAATGATTAGGAAGAAGTTTAGCAACTTTTATTGAACGCTTTCTACACATATTGGTCACGAATCTGCGTGGCTCCTGAAATAACTACTTTCACCTTTATTTTACAGTTTATGCTGAAGGTTTTAGATACGAGGTGTCTCATTCCAAATTGAATTTGTTTCTAAATTTAACAGCATCGCAATTATCTTCATCGCGAATCTGTTGGCACCTTCAGAAAATTTTCATTTGAAACCTTGTCTCCCTTCAAACCATGTAACTTCGATGATAATATCAGGTAACCCACCCTGTATATTAATTCACACGTTGCAAAATTAATTGCAATATAATCTACTAATATCAAAGCGTCATCGCGACCCGGATGAAAGCGAACTTTAATGTGAAAGAAATATCCGACTGCAACTTGAAAAAGGCACAGCTAAAAGTTGGAAGCTTCATACAGTATTAACCGTCAAGAACCTGTGGCGTGAAAGCCACAAATGGCCTATAACTTTTGTGTTAAGTCCAGAACGCGATCCGACTCCGATGAAAGATCCCTGTTGAATCCACTACGAGGATATTAATGACCATGGACTTGGGTATTCTACGTCTAAACCAGTGCTGTCCAGCCTAAGCTCCGGAGCTTAAAGACATTCCCTTCTCATTGTTTCCACGGGCATAATACCTGAACGCTATTTGACGCTATATTACGGGTGTATGCCCCGCACAAACTCGGCGCAGTGTGTTAGGGGCAATCAAAATTGCATAAGGGGCCACTTTCGTGGAAATCATCCGTCTGAATTATTCGAAGCCCTGCCCGATGCAATTGGTAAAGTCTTCCTTCGCCAATGAATATATTCAGTGGAATAATGAACCGATAAACAGGTCATGATTTGCATTATATTGAATTCACTACTTGGGCTAAACGATTGTCAATGGATGAAACCTAAATTCTATTCGGCCTCATAACGCGTCAATTTCCTACCGACGGTGAGTAAACCAAAACTTCGAAACTCTACGGATGTTTTAAGGCCACGACGCGACGTGTACCTACCTCAGCGGTCGTGGCTCATGAATATTTATAAGTGTGTCGTATAGGTTTGCTTGGAGGACCACCTGAAGTGGAAAATTCATTTGGATTCTAATTGTGGTTACTATAGAAAGAAGAAGCTAACTATGATGCAGCTATACTGATACGAACTGGCAACCCAGCTGCACCTTCAACATCGGAGACTCTTTCTAGGAAGTCTAACTGAATCTTCACTGATCTGGAGCCCGATTGCTGCTTGATACCAACAACTGAAGCTTGACAGTTTCTAAAAGTTCATCCGGCTTGCCAATGCCTGAGTGGCTCTAGGTTCAAACTTATAAGAGGTATCGCGTACTCTTTCCCATTAGACTTTCTCCACTCGACATTGGGAAAATCTCCCCACTCATCAAGTGTCCATTGTTAATATTAAAAAACCTCAGCTCAATTATATTTCCAACACGATTCCTCCGAGTGTAAATTGCAAGTCTAACCTGGAGAGACCTAAAGCTCAACAGTAGCACTGTTCTGAATACTCGAATGACCTTCTACGCTGCCCACCCCGTGTTACCCACAACAAGAAGCAAAGAGAAGAGTACTCCCACCAGATAAATCTGCAAAACAAACCCCAATCAGCACCAGCCGCATCAGCCATACACCTCATCTCTTCTGACCAACGTTTATAAAGCTATGAAGGCGTGCTGACATATAAAGTTAGAGCTTAAAAAGAGCATGTGGACGCCAACTCTGCGAGCAGCAACAGCTACACCGGAAACCAGCAACATTTTAATCCACCGTCGAGCGGCGCGCGTGCATCCCCGTGAAACCAGCCGCCAGCGGAAAGAAACAGGGCTGTTACGCTAATTTACACGGCGTATTTGGAAAACGCGTAAACGTACTCGTGATCGCGCGCCGTGCACTGATTAACCCCAGAAGCGTTCCTTTGATGTCTGGGGGGGGCGGCGGCGGCGCACTCGAGGAAATTAGAAACACTCGACGAATTTACGCGAGCGCCGGCTCCGCGACGCGTGCACCTACATACGTATGCACATCTGCCGGGCGTGTGCGGGAACCGTTTCGTGACAACGAAGCCGATGCACGGGTTCGGGGCACGCAACTTGCCCGGATCAAACGCGAGGCAGTTAATGACGTCGACAAGGAGAAAGTTTCCCCGTCGAGTTGCACGCTGCACCGCGGCAATTCGCACGGATTGAAGACCGGCAAGGGATGCGCCAGGGGATGGCTGCGCGTGGAAATGTGCGTGGCGTTAACGGCGCGATGCTGCTATCGGGCCGCTATGTAGCTAATGAATTTTCGGATACTCCCAGGCTACGGAGAAAGTTCCAATCCCGTGTAATGGTGTATTCGCTCGCGTTATCAATTTGCAGTCGGATGACTGTGCCACGCTGAGAACTAGCCGCGTCACGGGAACGGTAATATTGTGCTTGAAGATTGTGATCAACGGGGGAAGGATGTTGAGCCCGAGGGGCCGGACGACATTTTTGTCTCGAGAGTTAGGTAGGGACGCGTTTAACGGTGGATTTAATGTTTGCAATTTCAGGTTCACTGTAAAAAACAATCGCATTTGAATGGAAGGACTTTGAAGGCACATTTCTGTTGAATGTGTAGATGAAATCTGTGAAGACTAGTCCGTCAAATGTGTACACTGCCGTTCATAAGTATTAGCACACCTACTGTATTCGCACAAAATGTGATATTTGGTTCAGCTTGAATACTCTACACCGCATTTAATTTACGGGGAGTAAAAAAAGATTTTTTTATAATGGCGCCACAGAAGGTGGATTATACAGTGTTTTGGACAAAGTGTCTTTGGTTTTGCACTGATATTGAGTTTAAAAATAAAGATGCAACGATTTCCTTGGAATATAGTTCTCCTAGAACCTGTAATTTCGGTCCGAACCTTGGGAAAAATAATTTAACCAAAATTATTAAAATAGCGACTAGGAGAAGGTGATTTTTATGATAAAATCGACTTTCGGCGTGCGCAGATGCCTATTTTTTTATTTCGGAAACTAGAGTGTGTACACTTTAATGCTGCGGTTCAGTCCAGAGAGGAATGTGTTTTGAACATGCTGTAAAAATTTCAAGTTGCTCCGAACCTCCGTGTTTATGCAATCACTGCAGAACCACAGAAAACGCCCACACATCACGCTCTGTATATTTTACCACAATTTTTTTTACAGTTTGTAGTATTAATAAACAATACCTAAAAGTACTAGTAACAATTTATATTCCTTTCCTTGTAACTAATTCCCCCAAAAGTTACATTTTTACCAAATCTGACTGCCTAAGTAGCCTCCTCAAATTTCCGAGAAAAGTAGAACGTGTCAGAATTCTTCCACGCAGACTAGGTCCCCTAATACTCACAAACTTCACTGTAAACCCTCGCTATTGTGTTCCTATAATGAGTATTGAACAGCCATTTCCCATAAAAGCTTCTCACCGGCATACAGTGATCGCGGCACGCTCTGTGGTTACACATCACTCTGCAGACTCAAAGGTATTCTCTGACGCGATCCTGCATTGTGCAGGCGCATTTCGGTCCAAGTGAGTGGAGCGCCCTGTAGAAGGAATTGGGATGCCAGTAGGGCTTGGTCGGGGGCCTGTACTGTTACGACGTCAGAAAATCGTGTACTTACACACTACCGTGAGATTCTTCGATACTGAGGCCGTGGAGAAGGTAGGCGCGTCCGCCGTAACTTCGCAGCTGAATGTACCCGAGAGGCCGAAGTCGACATCCCGCAGCGTTACCTGGCTCTTGTTCGAGTTGGCAACCTGAAACAGAGGACGAGGATGGTGTGCAAAATGAATGCAAATGGGTATCAGCCGCGACGACACGCGTTATCGTGCACGGCCTGAGAGACGGCGGAGCCCTGCTCGTCGATTAACGATAACTCGATTTACCCGGCACGGTTATAATTCGAATTAAATTCCGCATGGCCGCGGCTGACCAGCGAATATATCCCCGAGTCGCCGCGCTGTTTGCGCGGAATTAAGCGAGCACGCGGTCCATTGCCTTCTTTCCTGGCCTCGCAAAGGCTGGGAAAACTCCAGCCAACGATTGTCTGCGCGAGTTTACGCCGATAGTGGGTTGATGTTAATCGAGGGGAATATCCATTCGGTTGCAATATGGTGTAGTTGCGGTCTTAAGTTGACGGGGAACGGTGGAATGAATGTGCCGAGCGACTTGGGTTTTTTTTTCGACATAGTGTTTCATGTGATCTACGAACAGTGCTTTGAATATAGAAAGTGGAAAATTTTATTTAAATTCTAGAATTAATATAACACTATTTTGATGGTTGAATGAGGTTTTGCAGTTTTGAATAGCTTTATGTACTTTATTTTTGTAGGAAGAGAATTGCAGGAATATTTGCGTGAGATCTGTAGTTTAAGGTTTGAACCAAACCTGGGCATTTTTGAAACGACATTTCTCTGATAACATAATAATGATATTTCAAATATTATATAATTTCAATAATTAAATATTATTTCAAATAATAGGTTATTTTATTTCATAATTATTTCGCTTTCGAAATACAATTGTGCTATTTTATTTCAAGAAATAACTTTGAAGATAATCATCTTGTATTTAATAAGATAATGAAATAATTAAATAAATAGGTTCAACTGATGTATTTCAATCGTATCGTGATTACTTTTCTGATTATCCGATAATAAGAAATGTTTTCCTGAGGAATAATTCCATCTTCCTCACCAGTAGAACGATTATTTTCTACGATTAAAATCTCTTACTGATGAATTTTTTTAGGACACTGTTGTTAAAATTTCTTGATATAAGATCTTTCATTTGTATTATCTTGACGATGATTTCTCTCGCCATTGAAATACAAAAATAATAAAATAGTTCGTTATTTCAAATTACTATCATTTCAAATTAATCGATATTTTCCATATTTTCAAATAACAGTATTGAAAATAACGGACCGAAATATTATTTCAAATATCTATTTCTTATTTTAATTTCAAATAAAAATTTCCCAGGTCTGGTTTGAACGCGTCTGTATGGAAGATTCGAAAATAAATTGGTTCTTTAAGTTCATCAAATTTATATTTCGCAATGGCGCGTGCAGTTCAATTATTACTTCTTTCTATTGAAACCAGCACCCCTTAACATTGAGATTTCGGTGTTTAAAGTAACCTTTTTTATACAGAAATACTAGTCGAGTCTCCATTTGTGCAGTTTGAGCTTCGGTATTTTCAGAAACACGCATGCTGCTCGAGATATATTCTAAAATGAAATGTAAGGGCTACTTAAAGTCAAAGTTATTTGACCTGATGCAAGTGAAATATACAGGGGCTAGGAAGAATTGACTTTAAAGCTCTTGAGCATGTTTTATTGAAGCCCATCTCAAATCTGACTTGCAGACTGTAGATATCAATTCAAGAAATCCCCTATTGCGCTTCCGAGCATGCAGGTCGTGCACTATTATCTAACATGCATGAACCATGAGTTCCGAACAATTTTTTTGTGTTCCGATAGGTGCCACTTTATTATTCAGGAATCTTCCCTTCGATAAATCTTCGATTTTACAATAACATTAGTCGCGTATAAATTATCAATATCAATTAATATTTAACTTCAGAACTCTTGATAGTATCAGCCGTTCTACACAGTTAGTAAAATAAAAAAACATTCCAAGCTAATATCTCCGAAACAAATCGAGGCATAAAATTGTCTGTTTTTCGAGGCTTATTTAATATCGATAAAAATATTTTAAAATCAAGTCAACATTTTTAAAGAAAAAGACATGTAAATCGTTTTGATCTCGCAAAATTACAACATGCCTCTTTAAATCTCTATTTTCTCACTACGTAAGGCGAGCAAGTAGAAACACTCAGTATGCAGTCAGACGCGGCTCGCAGTTAGACCCGTCTATCGTCGCACTTCAAATTGATTCACAGGTGTATCATTAGACAACAGATTTTTGTGAATTAAGAAAACATGGTATAGCCTACAGGCCTTCCAAAAAAAAAAATAGTTTTTGAAATTACACCAACCTCCACGTGAAACAAAATTTCCATACTGCGCGTTAACTTTAAAGATATTCGCCGGAATATTCTAAATTGTGCAACTGATACACTATTCGTTAACTTAGAATTCAATCGCGATATGACTGTACTTAAGCAATCCGGAAGCCTACAGATTACCATAAAGTAGCACGATTCGTATCATTATATTAATCCAATTACGGAACCCCTTTGCTCCGTATTCCGCTAAATACCTAACCGAACGAACGAGCGTGTACCCATCGATCATTAAAACACAAATCATTATTAACGATTGCACGGCACGGCAGCCGGAATTGTACAATCGGAATGCTCGGACAAAGCTTATTATTTAAAGTGAATCACGAATTGGACGACAATTCGGTTTGCACGTTGCAATTAGCATGTCGCATTATCTGTTGCGGTTTCGGATGCGGGCTAGTTTTATAATACGTACGTACGTGACTTTTTCATCATACCTACTTGTGGACAGAGCATTTCTACACGCCGTTATCGTGTCTTTTTAGTTCTCGTTATTTGTAGATACGAGAACTACGCGCGATAAATTCGAACGTGTAATAAATTCGTATTAAGGCGCGGCCACGAAGAGACTTTGAAATTTTAAAGCCATAGTTCCACAGTTCCATAGTGCAACGCGCTACATTCAATGCATGTGAGCAATTCAAAAAAGGGTCTTTCAAGGGGGATTCATTGCTCGGCGGAAAGTTTTTAAATTAAAGATTACTTGAAAGTGATACCATGATGCAGTAAAAAAATGCTGGCTCGCAGATATTCTATCTTCCATTTAAACTTACTAAATGTAACGCCACTGAAAGCACATATTAAATGTTGGCCTCGTTTCATTGCAACATATGCAACTCAGATAATTCTTATAAAAGTGCCTTTAAGAAGTTAATTATAGATATTATACTATGCTTCACGTATTCCTTTCCCTACGAGCCAAAGAGTTCCTTGAAATTCAGAGATGGGCAAAGTTTTTATTTAAATAATATTTCGAATAACGAATAAAAGTGAAAATATTATTCGTCATGTGTCGAATAATAAGCCCGAGTTAACTTTAATCGACGAGCACAGTTAATTTATTTATTCGGCGAATAAAGTTAATTCTCTTATTCGTCGAGAGTTTCAATTTCCGCGTCGAATAAATTTTTTAACTTTAACTGTAACTGTAACTTTAACTTTATTCGACGGCAGATTCGGCGTCGAATAATTTTCTGGCACGCGCGTTACAATTTAGTATCGCCCAATGACGAATTAAAAAATTAACTTTATTCGTCGAATAAATTCTCATCGAATGAAAAAATTAACTTTATTCGTCGAATAAATTCTCATCGAATGAAAAAATTAACTTTATTCGTCGAATAAATGCTCATCGAATGAAAAAATTAACTTTATTCGTCGAATAAATTCTCATCGAATAAAAAAATTAACTTTGTTCGTCGAATAATCTAAAATTAAAGTAACTTTTATTCGATCCTTATTTAAATAATCTTTTATTTATTTAATGCCCAGCTCTGCTTGAAATTCACCCTGCATGACAAAATTAACATGCTACAGCGCGCCCTCGATTTGCTACCAAGCTACTCCATTTTTCTCCGCCTGTATTCCGCAAGTATCCAGGCCCCAGCTGGGTGCGCTGAAGCAAAAGAATGCTCGCGAACTTCAGCCAGCGAAACGTTAATATCGACGCAGCGCGCGACGCGGCAAAGGGGATGCTTTCTTTTTTTTTTTTTTTACTAAATGTTTCCCCCGGCTGGCCAGCCCCGGGAACACCACTCGAGAAAATCGTCATCTTATCAGGAATTACCCAGCACTCGAGTAAATTGGCTCGATGAAGCAAGCGCGAAAGCCCAGACACTGAGAGCAAGATAGCGGTTAAAGGTGGAGCCGAGGCATCCCCTGGGAGAACAGGGAGAGTGGATCGTTTCATCGAACCGGGCAAAGCGAAATATGCATAATTAGCGGGATTTAAATAACGGTGCAAGGAGTCAACAGGAGGAGGAAAGCGACAGCAAAGGGGAAAAGATGGAAGGGCTACCTTCAACGAGGGCGGAAGAAACGCGAAACAAAAGCAAGCTTTTTGTCTCCGGTGGATTTATGTGCGTGGAGTGCACGCGATACAACGTGGATGAACGTTCGCCTGATAGTATGGAAAAACTGTTCATTATGCTACTTTCGAGTTGCTTTTTATCAAGGTTATTAAGTTATCAGCGAATGGATGAGGTTCGCTTTGTTGGTATTATAAGAGCTTCCGCCTTTGTGGCATAAGGTAAATGTCCCTATTTCTGCTCATGTCCCCATTTCTGCTCATTTCGTATTTTTCTTATTATTATAAGCGTTACGCTTGTACTATAGTTGCAACAAAATAATTCCAAATTATTTGATCATTTACACGAGTGTTGCACGAGGTTGGGGCTAATCGAAGTGCAGCATAAGCAACGAAAAAAAATTAAAACGAGAGACTGATGATTTTCGATCGTGTTCTAGTTGGTTGTGCTAAGGAACAGGGTCACTATTGGTATTCGATAATTGGGCAGAAAATAGTTTTTGCAGTAAAAGATCTTATTTAATAACAAAAACAAATACCGTATTGTGCTCTGGATTTAGATTTTTTACTATTTTTAATTTTTTTAAGTAGAAAACAGGTGAGTAGGTTTAGGGTCAAGTGAATCACCGTCATGTCCGCATTTCTACTCACCAAAATTTTAGTAACATAACCTCACAATTCAATGTATGCCGTAACCTCTATTTCTATTCGAAGGCATTTTACTTTTTGTCTATCATTATTTTATGCTTTACTGTTGTGTTATAAAACCTCTCCATAGAAGATGTAACTTACTTTAACCTGAAAAGGCAACATATTATGTGAGCAGAAATTGGTCCAAATTGTGAGTAGAAATACGTACATCGCTATTTTTCGTGAGCAGAAATACGGACATTTATTGCATTGTATTTAATTACAAATTACTAATAGTTAAACATCTTGAAATATCTTTCTTAAATAGTTTTCGAATTGGTTGATTTATGATTAAAGAATTAATCAATTACTCTAAAACTATTGATCACAAACAAATTTTGTACACCTTCTTTATGACGAGTAACCTCTTAAATGAGCAGAAATTGGGACATTCACCTTAACTTTGTTCAGTAGATTTTATTGCACGCTGTTGCTGACGTTTAAATTGAATTTTGTACCTGCTACAGCGGGTTTGGAGTTGTATTTCTGACAGAATAGTGATTTATTAAAGTGAAAGGAATTAATATTATGTAGATTCTCTTTGAGCATCCCAAGGAAAAGTAATAATATATGACTCTCATACCATTTACTTGAAAAAAGTCACTTTTACTGAAACATTTTTAGTGCAAGCTTATGAAGCTTATGAATATTGAATTTTTTGTATATGTTGCTTGGAAAAATTCGAGGATCCTTTGAACAGGAAATGAGATAAAAATATAACTCTGGAGGAAAAACATTCTTGCTTAATTTTTTAGAGTCCAACTATTTAAATTTCTGCAAACGATGTATTAAGGAACTGTGAATCAACTACCTATCAAATATCACAAGTGATATTTTCAAGCTTGTAGCATGTTCCACAGAAATTAAATGCTTCTAAGTAGGTATCTCGGAACAAAATTGTTTACTAAGTCTCCTTTAAACTACTTATTTCGATCGACAAATAAGGCTTTGAAAGGTTAGATTTAAGCTTCGATAAATTTATGCTTCAAAGTGTTAGCTACAACGCTTGCGTGAATAATCCTCAAACTGAAGCAGAATGTGTATATCTTTTTAATATTATATTCATATAGCACGATAAGAGGATATTCACGTATATTTAACTCGCACTTATCAATTATGAAATTCCGGTAACTTTTCACTCAAAAGGAAGCACTGTGAGCAACGAATTAAGGCAGGATACCACCTTCGCACTTAAAAAAAATTGAAAATTTTTTTGTTCTCAAAGTACTCTTTCAAGTGTATAGAATCGAAATTCATTCATTAGAAAGGTGACCGGAACCTTTTTCTTGTGTAAAAACCGGATTGGAACAGATATATAAATCTATATAAAACTTTAAACGCGTTTTTCTCGAAACCATGTTTTCCAAATCGGCGTGTCAGATTACTCCTATAATTTTCATCCGATTGACTTGAAACTTTGCACAATTCTTCCCCGTGGTGTAATCTAACGATGTACGTAGGACTTTTGCTGTAGCGTTGTTATTTTTCTTTTGGTGCGCAATTTTATAAACTTCTTTAAACTTTTTTACCCTAAAAAAATGGACCTTTTTGTTCAAATGGCCGCCATTTTCTTAAAAATCGAAATTTCGTAAAATCCCTACGTACAGCATTAAAAAATATTGTTGCCAATAGGAACATTCTTTGGTTTTTTTTCTAAGAGCCACGTACAAAGCGGAATTTGACACGCCGTCTAACGATGTTCCTCCAAAGGAGTGTATTTTGGCGCCACCTACAAGAGATTATTTTTCACTTTTTCAGTTTCAAAAAATGTGTAATTACAGATTAAAGTTACATTAATGAATGACTGAAACCGATTTTGTTTCTGCGCATTCTTTGTATGCAAAAAAAATTCATGAAAAACGCCTCCAAAATCGCAGTCAAAGGTGGTATCCTGCCTTAACAGTTATAATTTTGCAATAACCGTCCCAGATTGTAAATAAAACAACTGAAGCCCGTCGTAAACAATTTCATGGCCTACAGACCTCCACCATGTATCACAGAAGGAAATCAATAAATCGCACATTGCTCGAGGCACCAAAAGCTGCTACTTTTTCCCTATAAAAAATAGACGAAGCCAGCAATAAACAAGCGCGGACACTCTAAACAAACAAAGAGCATGCGGCCGTGTAAGTGAAAAGTTAGGACTCGCCGGCATCAAAGTTATCTCCTGGTATCTGTGTCGAACGAGATGATCCAGCAGGTACTCTCCTCCGTCTGCTTTTCAGCAGTGTTTTTCGGATCGCGTGACCCGGCCACTGCACATTTCTCTCAGTTAGCGAGTGCAGCAGAGGACAGTCGCATATGCAGCGAGGCGATAAACGTAAAAGCGGCATGCACGGCGTTTGCGGATCGTTCGCTCGACCCCGAAACAACAGATCCAAAACCGTTGCGTAAACGTGCGCGCGAGTTTGGATCGTTCGCATCGATCTCCGCCAGGATTGGCGTTTCGCGAAACTGCTTGCCCGGAAATGAGTGAACGATGATAAAAGCTGTGTGTTTCATAGCGATTACAAACGGTCGAGGGGGCTGTTAGCGCACGCGAGATGCGTATAGCGAGGGAAAAAAGCAAGCATGTAGCGAGGGACTTCGTATTATTATCTTGGGAGCCATGTTTCGAATGGTAAAGATTGTATTGAGGGGTAACACCACTCTAGAGGCAGAAAAAAATACCTAAATTTGACAATTTATTTTGGGAGTATGACAAACGGAATAGAATTTATTTTCAGAGGGTTTATTTAACACATATTGAAGTACGAAAAACAAATTTTTTATTGTCATTTTCATACAAAATGGCGGCGACAGAGCCCGTCGTCGAAACCACTTCTTTCAAACTGGGAGGACCGATTTCTCAGAGACTATTGCATGGATCGATTTGAAATTTTTACAGTAGCTTCACAACAATATTCTCTTTGGAAGTACGTAGCCGTTTTTTGATCGAATGTAAACTTTTTCTTTTATAAAAAATTCAATGCTCATTTTTAGGGCAAACATCGATTCATTCCTTAAAAAGTGCACCACGTCCACAAAAATTGATAAAAAAAAAACTCCTACGTACTTCCAAAGCCAATTGTATATAGATTATAAATTTTATTGGTATTTTGTTCCACGACTCATACATGCCGAGAAATCCGTCCTCCCGTGGCGGTGTTTTAAAAAAAAAACTGTTTTCGACGACGGGCTCTATCGCCACCATTTTGTATAAAAATGACAATTAAAAAATTGTTTTTCGTACTTCAATATGTATTAAATAAACCCCCTGAAAAGAAATTCTATTCCGTTTGTCATACTCCCAAAATAAATTGTCAAATTTAGGTCTTTTTTTGTGCCTCTAGAGTGGTGTTACCCCTTAACCCTCGGTTGTCACACCTACTTTTTTCGAACGTCGTTGTCACACTGGGTCAATTTCACCCTGCCAATTTTCAATCAGTTGTTATTTAAAAACTATTTGTTGAATCAAGTCTAAAAAATTCTGTGATAAAGTTTGAACATTGTAGAATATATGCCCATCGTTGAAAGTTGACATTTAAAGTGTCATCATGCTTAAAAAAAATTTTGAAGCAATAAGTGTTCCGACAAAAAGTTTTTTGCTTAACAAATTGCAGGGTCAATTTGACCCAGTGTGACAACCGAGGGTTATGGTTGGAGAACTCTGTGATTCCAACGCCTTACTACTCCTTTCAGCCACTATTCCAGCTAGCAGAATTGCTTGGCACAGTAGACGTATAATTAATGCGATACATAATTGAAGAGTCCCTGCAGAAAACACTGAAAGTGCCAAAATGAAAAGAAAATCTATCGGAAAATGTTTCACGTGCCAATGTTAATACTATAATTATAGAATTTTATTTTTGGCACTTGCAGTGTTTTCTGCAAGGGCTCCTGAACTCTAATAATTTTAGTGACTTTTTTTGTTTGTGTATTTTTTTTATAGCAGGTACATGTTAGTATTTGTTTTTCGTACTATCCACTCATTGTCAGCTGGTTTGTTTGCAAATAAACGAATGCTTTCCAGAATTTGATCACTCCGGTTCTAATTGCACAACGGTTTTCAGTTTGGGCATTTCTGCTGACATTTATAAACCCCGCAAACATCCGATTTCGCCAACACACGAAGCATCTCCATTTATTTATACTTTTGCTTTTAATCCTCCGCAATCAACGATTCATATATCCCTCGGGGGTTTATTAATCGTTGCAAACCCACCCCTACATAGTTTTCAGTGTATTTGTTTTTGGGACTTTTTAGAACTTGGCAAAGGATCATAACCTTTTTTTATCGTTTGAGATTGAATGGATTCGAGGAGTCAATGAGATTTTCTTCATCCTTAGTCTTCGGGAAAATCGATCTCGAAATTCTGTTGGGCGCGCGTGCGGTTGACTAACAATAAGAATTGTTAGAGTGTCACAGTAAATATGACACTACTGTGACAGATAAAAATAATAGGCTTTTTTCGGACACAGACTGCGGGAAAAGTAAAAATTCAATCAATTTGCGGTTGGGCACTTTGTTCGAGCATATTATAAAGTAATAAAATCCATTGCAGAAACATTAAAAATTGGAATATATTAACCGTGGAACGACTGTGCGTAAATTATAGCTTTTCGCGAACAGCTAAACGGTGTACACGATTTCTCGGGTTCTAATGGTTCGATGGCGATAGAAATTTACCGTCGCTTTTTACAATATCAATTTTTTTATTGTAAATTCTAAACAAATTTAGTAAAAAAATTTCTGCAGAAAGTCGCGAGAAATGTTCAAACACTTGCCATTTAGTTCAATCTTGATAAATTAACAAACACGAAAGGTCATCACCTAGGAAATGCATTATGATTAATGAAAAATATTCGCTTTTCTATTTCAGATACTCCTACAAGGCACAATCGCGTACACCGATTGGCTGTCCGCGACAATCAGTAACTCACGCGTAGTCGTCTCACGGTTAATATATTCAACTTTTTAATGCTTTTGCAATGGATTTCATTACTTTATAACATGCTCAAACAAACTGCCAAACCGCAAATGGATTGAATTTTTACTCTTCTCACAATCTGTGTTCGAAAAAAGCCTTTTATTTTTATCTGTCACAGCCAGGGACTCCTACCGGTACGTAAAATACCGGTATTATACCGGTATTTTTCGGTTGTATCTTCGTCTGAGACTCAATACCGGTATAACGCCCATACCGGTATTTCGCTATACCGAAACCGATATCATACCGAAATAGATAAATACCGAAAACAAAAGGTTACCGGTAACCGAAATAAATACCGGTATTTTATCGGTATTCTTTTCAGTAACATGGTAGGTTTCGGTGTTCACCGAGAAGAATACCGAAAAAATACCGGTATTTATTTCGGTTACCGGTAATTCCGAAAACCGATTGTTTTCGGTATTTATCTTTTTCGGTATGATATCGGTTTCGGTATTTATCTTTTTCGGTATGATATCGGTTTCGGTATAGCTGTATTGGCGAAATACCGGTATGAGCATTATACCGGTATTAAGTCCCTGGTCACAGCAGGCAAACCCCTTAAGTGAATTTTCTAATAAGTCCTTGTTTCCCAGAAAATCGAGTTTGAAGATCTAAAAATCGGTTGCACCTTCAAACCGATTTTTCCGAGATCAAATCCCATTTAAAGAAACTTATTCTAAAATATCCATTAAGGGGTAACACCACTGTAAATTTTTCGGAAAATTGATTTTTTTTTTATTTGCTTAAAAGATGATTTGAACCTTTTAGAATATGGGGCAAAAACTGTATTACTTGAAACAAATTTGTTTCCTTGAAATTTCGAGCTCTTCCCCAAGCGCATCGGACTGCTTCGAAACGACTACCGGCGTTAAACGCGTTTTTCTCGAAACACGATTTTTCAACACGGCACGCAGCATAACTCCAACAATTTTCATTCTTTTCATTCGAACCTTTAACAATATCTTTAAAATAACATTTTCAAGAGAAATACGTACGGGATTTTCGATAAGTTAATTTAAACATTACTTATTAACAAATGATTGCCCTCTTTTTATAGAAAATTGAACGTTTTTCATTCAAATGCTCACCAATCACACAAAAATCAATATTTTTAAAATCCCCTATGTATTTCTCTACCTATAAACATGTAGATTTAAGTCATATTTTTTTTTTTAAATTCAAATTTGCACCAGCTACACTGCGTGCCGCAGAGCGCTAAAACTTCAACATGTCTCACGAAAATGGCTTCAGTGCCGCCATTTTGTAATATTTCTCAATAACTTTTTTTTTTAATAACAAAATATGTGCTTAATAACTTCCTCCAGTATAGTTATTCTATTACCTTTCCTTCCATCCAAGAAAAATTGCCAAATAAAACGCTATTTTTCAAGCTGTTACAGTGGTGTTACCCCTCAATCCCATTCGCAGGCAATTCGCTTCCCGCGAAGTGCGCGCGTGTTTAGCGATTATTTAAGAAACCATTTCCCCCAGAAACTGAGCCACGGATGATTGAACTTTATCCCCGTCCGCTTGGTACCATCCCGCCAGCCGCGGCCTGTATAATCCCGTGGAACAGAATCTCCGCCGTGTCTCCGGCCCGGCAGCCTCGAGGAAGCAGCATGAAAACTTACGTCAACGTAGATCCCGGAAATGTTGAAGGTCTTCGTGGCGGGGTCCTCGCTGGGCGTGAAACGGTAGAACTCGTGCCTGCCGCGGTACCACTTCAGGGAGTAAAGGGGCGCCTCCTCGAGATCGTAATGGCAGCGCAGCATCGCCTTCTGACCACGTTGCACTGCCTCCGGAACTATTTCCAGGCTGACATCCCGCAGGCAGCTCGCACCTTTGTGGGAAATGAGAACAGGAACGGAGCATTAAGTCTAGTGTGCATCATTAGTCCGCTTTTACTCCTCGCGCCGGAGGTTGCACAGCACGCGTCAGCGAGAAATTGCAATTCCACCGAATGACAATTCCTCCCGCTTCCGCCCAACCTAACCCCGGCCGCTCTATCTCCCTCTTCCGCAACGGCGCGCGCACACAGACACGCACCTTTGCAAACACACGGACACACACGGCGGGGGCGCAATTTTTCTTCTCGCTTCTCGTGCCATCCATCTACCCCCTTTTGCCCTAACCTCGATCAACGGTACCCTTCTTCTTCCCTCTTCTCCTGCTTCTCTCATCCTGCCCCGCGTGTACGCGCACACAAACCCCCTCGACGACCACCTCGAGCCAGCGTATATATGCCCCCCCCTCCTTTTTGCGGGTTTTTTTTTTCGCTGACGTTCCGTTCACTCGGATTATCGACGGTTCGAACTATTAAAGCCCGAAGGAATTGAACTGTATACGCCATTCATATTAAAACAGAGCCTGGGCTTTTTGCCGCTCCTTGATGTCGCTGCAGGATGAGAGAGACCTCTTATTACGCGCTAGCTTCCGGCTACGCGGAAGTAGGTGGGTGTCACCGAGCCCGGAATGGGGACGAGGTTCCGCGGGCTGACTCTGCCCCTCGAGAAGCGGCGAAAAACACTGGTTTTTGATGTTTCAGCGGACGTATTATTTCGCGCGGTTGCCGGGCCGCGTGAAGCTCCGGTTTCGAAAGGGCGCGTGGGAAGACGCGGCGTAGGCGCGCGTTGGACGCTTGGGTGCCGCAGCGCAGCGTGTGTTCCACGGTTCGTGCAGAGGGAGCCTCTGCCGCGGTTGCCTCGCAGCGGCGAACCTCGGAGGATGTATGGGGTGACTGTGCTAATTTGCACCTGATACTGTAAATACTGAGTGGACACTGAAGCAGAAGCTGCTTCTTTAGAAGACTTAGGAGAAGCTGCGCTCTGTCACATTGAGTTGAATGTGCGCTTTTGGTTACGGTGCACAGTGGTCCGAATAGGGGTAGTAGAGGACATTCGTGTATAACTTTTGAACTATAAAAGATATCGGAATGAAATTTACGCCGAAAAATAGGAAAAAATTATCCCCTTCTAATGATTTATTATTTAATATATTGTACATTTATTTAATGTTTTTTTTCTTCAATTTTTTCACTTGATTTATTAAAAAAAATTGAAAACGGTGTATTTAGTGGTATATTTAATGCTCTTTAAGCGATTTAAATCGCATGTTGCGGAAACTTTTCGTTTCCAAGTTGTAAGGAATAGTCGAATAGTACAATAAGAAATTGTGACGGAATCTACGGTTTAGTTAAACATTATTATTCATTTATTATTCATTTATTCGACGGACTAGAGCCCAATATATACATAAATATTTGTAAAAACCCTTTGTAATATAATAATAATACGATGGATACAAACTTATATACGTAAAATGACGTAACGCTGACAGTTTTAAAGATTAATAATTTGAAGAGAGGGATGAAGTGGGAAATGATTTTTGCATGATTCTGTAGAGGAACGTATGCTGAAAATATTCCAATAGGTTACAACGTGGGACTCGGTGGGACTTGAAAGATATTCCTTGTCAATTGTACAGAACTTCGACAATTTTCTCTATTTCATTGAACATTACTTTTTTAACACATTATGAACAGTAATTTTTAGTTAATGGTGTTAATCCTTAACGCAAAAGTATGCTCTTCATTCTAGAAAAAAAATGGAGAGAAAATATTAAACAGGGTTGTCAGGGCATCGCTAAGGAAGCAGATTTTTCTGATGAAAAATGTTATCTTTAAAATATCCAACTTTAAGCGTTCGTCCTAATTACAATTTTTATTAAATTTTAATAATATTTTCAGTGTCGAGATTGCTGGACATTTACGAAGTAGTATACATTCATTGGATTTCGATAGGGGAAAGTGCATTTTTCGGCCGAATGTCCTCTACCACCCCTATTCGGACCACTGTGCGGTGTTGTGGACGATTTAAGGCGCTATGGGTGTTGTTGGGTCCTACGAGTGAGCTCCTTTGTGAAGCTCGAATCGTTTAATTCTGATTTTCAATGTTGCTTATACAGGTTGGCGCTAATGGGGCGGAATGTTAAATTTAAGGGGGGTTTCTTGCGTAACAGATCCAGAAGTAACTGATATTTATGAATCTGTTTTGAATAAACCAGGGTTACCAGGCGATCCAGTACACGTACTGACATACAGTAGCGGACAAAAAAGTGACCACTTTTTCGAACCACCCTACTTCTATTACTTTTCAATGTCAACTCAAAACTGCAGTCTGTGCCTAATATACATATTCTGAAAGAGAATTAAAAGCTGTATAAAACTCAGTGACGGTTGAATTTATTTAACTAACAAACAAAAACCCTACATAACATTAAACAAGACAACACACTTTTAAAGCCGACCGAAATTTACCAGTTTTGAACATTATTAAAAAAAAATATAATATTTTGTGGGGGGGCACCTTTTGCTTTTAGGACAACCTAAAAATTTACTATACGTGGTAATTTCTTTGTCGGCCCCAAAAATGTGTTACCCCGTTCAATGTCATATAACACTCTTGTTTGTCTGTTAAATAAATTCAACTTTAACTGGGTTTTATACAGCTTTAAATTCTCCATCAGAATATGCATATTAAACATACAACAGTCCGAAATGTATGCCAAAACATAGCAAAAATAGAACAAATCGAAAAAGTGATAAGTTTTTTGTCCGCTAGTGTATATGACGTCACTTAGCTTGGATTGGCTCGGCGTTGGCATGACGTCACGGCGTCGCCAACCAAATATAAGTATTCCCCTTCTCCTGACACCGTATGACGTCATATAGGCCAGCACGCCGCCATTTATCCAGTACGCCTGGCAACCCTGGAATAAACTATTGTTAATATTGGATATAAGGAGGCATCTTTAAACTTGCGGGAATTTTTTTTATGTCGATCCGTCTTATTAGTTATTAATTACTAGCTTAAAGTACCCGGCGTTGCTCGGGTAAAACTTTGATTATCACCGAGTGCCAAGAGGGTGAAATAATAAGGGGGATGTCCAGATATTATGATAGCCTATATTTTCCGCAGGGTTCTGGAGAGTAATTATGTAAAATTTGGTCTAGGTTGGTTAAAAAAATAGGGATAAAAAGTATCCTATATGTTATTCCTGGTCCTAGGCTACGTATATACAAAATTTCAGAAAGATCTGTTGCGTAGTTTCGACGTGATTGAGTAACAAATATTCAAACATCCAAACACACTTTCGCATTTATTATATTAGTAGGATTGTGGAATCTTGTTAACCTCTTCGACGATGTAGCACCTGACGCAGTAATCTGATTGCAAAAAGCAGACAAATTTCTTAAAGTTAGATAGCTTACGCTGGAACTGAACCTGAAATTTTAATTTTAGTTTATATTTATAATACTTTTTTCATCGATATAAACTAAATTTATCTGAGGAAGAAGGTAACTTTTTCTGTCATACGATATAAATTTTACAATTGTTCAATTTTTTCTTTAAATTAGGTTCAACCCCAGCGTGAACTATCTAACTTAAAGAAATTACTCTTTTTTTTTGGCAATCGGATGACTGTGACAGGTGCTCACGTCACGCGAACAGGAGCTACATCTACGAAGATGTTAACAAGATTCCACAATAAATAATAAATAACCAGAAGATCAACATGAAAAAAAAATGTCTGCGAGTTTAAAGATGCCTCCTTATATCCCAAAAGAATTTCACCCATATTAACAATAGTTTCTTAAAACAAAAATCCTGAATGTCAGGTACTATTGCCCGATGAGAAGAAGACTGACTACCTCCAAGCTGAAATGTCACAGGGGCAAGGGGAATCGTCCACTCGCGTCAAACTATCCCCTCCAACACAGTTTGCCCCGTGACGAAGAACGTAAACAAAGCCAATCGCGACAATCCGCGGATGAACCGAAAAGTAGGACTTCTTGGAGGGGATAGGGTGGAGCGAGCGGGCGATTCCCCTTGCCCCTGTGACATTTCAGCTGGGTGGTAGTCAGTCTTCTTCTCATCGGGCAATAGTACCTACTTTTGGGGCTGTTACACGAGAATCACCCCTCAAATAACTTTTTCTTATTATTGTTCTTTTATTCTTTCCTTTTCGTAAATAGGTTATAAAACATTCTTCGGAGATTTGCGACGGCTACATTTTCTCGCAAAAAAAAAAAAAAAAATATTCTGCGAAAGTTATTTAAATTTTACATCCTCCATTCTCCTTCGGACCACCTCGCGAATGATATTTAAAGATTTCCAGGCTGACTGTTTCCCAAAATCGATGGGAAAATTTTGTAGCTACAGATCAATTGTCTACTCCCACTAGGCGTTTGTGTAATTCTTATTTAAAAGATGCAGGTAACAGGTGTATGAAGTTTGAGTGGGGGCTAGAAGAAATTGAGACAACTCGAGTGAAAGCATGCGTTAGATTATAAATTCATGGTACAAGCGTAATCGATACTGGGCTTGTCTGGAAAGCGTGTTATCAAATGTATTCTCAATGATGAATGACGGAGGACGCTGTCGATGCTGCATAATCTGGACAGCTCCATTATAAATGCATTGTATAATACTTTATCGACCCCGTGCTGGTGGATTTTCTGCCGTCCCCTGAAGATTCAATGCGTTCCTAGCGTCATAGCTGCTCACCGGAGAAGCCAGTATTGTCTGTTATTGGTAGCGCAGCCGCTAAAGGTGTGATTATTTATGAAAAAGTAACCGAAAAATGGAAACATCAAGCTGTCGCAAACAGGGCCGTTCCTGGCGGGGGTGCAGAAGGTAAAATGTCGACTAATAAGAATAACAATCGAAACTCCTTTGCGCGATAACTGTTTAAAATTGTCTACATATAGATATAAAAGTAAACGCTGCATATAAAATTCTCAATTAAAGAATATTAAATTATCAATGACGGCAATATTGTTTTTGCACCTGGGCGGCCAAAACCCAGGAACGGCCCTGGTCACAAACATCCCTTTTTGCGTGACAAAATCGGCTTCGGAAAATCCTTAAATCGACCTGGGAAATTCAATTCATTCTCAGCGAAAGAAAAGTGACATACACTAAGTAGTATTGAGTTCCCAAAATTTCTTTTACTCCCCCAGATGAAGTTTTCACGGACAAAATATGGCCCCCACATATCTGTTCCATTTTTACATCTTTCACTTCGCTCTACCTCTCATAAAGGAATAAAAGCGCGTCGATTTTCATTCACATTCGACGAAGTAAGACGCTAAAGACGTGTCGAACCCGGGGCGGGTTCTAAGATTTTCATCGACCTCCGCGTAAAAGTGTCTAGCGACGTTTGTCGTCGCAAGAACAGGAATAAAGGAGGCAAAACGAAAATTCTTCGCTCACAAAGGCCAAAAGCTGCGAAGTTGGAAGAGCTTGCTCCCCCCTCGCCGCACCTTTCATTTGGAATTGAAAGGAATTCTGAAAAACGTAGGCAGGTGTATGGTGTATGCTGAAAGTTTGCTGGGGACTGCTTTTGAGGATTGCAATGTTCTCAATCTCCGTTCGCCTTCCGCTAGTTCCTCGCTGCATTACCCGATATATACACAGGCCGCCTGCATTTAACACAGACCAGTCTCACTTTTAAAGCCGAAAGCACTGGCTCGACGGCGTCTTATATCTAATTACTGCGAGAAAAACCTACTTCGCAGCTTAATATCGCGTCCTCAGGAGGAATGCGTAATCCAAGACAAAAACTACCCCGGCGCGCGAGTTCGCCGAACTCGCTGAACGTATTAGAATCCGTGGATTTACTCGCTTAAACTAGCAGTCTGGGCGCTGATAGAAATCCCACCGTCATTAATGGATTCGTTTTGTTCTTTAAAGGTAAAATGTATGAAACGTCTGTTTGCAACGAGTGTTACAAGATGGATGTTACGTTTCAAATTTTGTATATATTCTTATCATTTGTGTCTTGGAATGAAAGGAGAGAACTTGTTCTGTTTGCTTTCGAGCGACATTGAAATTTTTTGAATCAGAAATTAAAACACTTTGATTCTGGAAATTGGTCTTTGAATGTTTCATGCACCTTTTCGCAGTGAATTAGATTTTCATCCCCATCACTTACTTAGGTAACTTTGTTAAATATTAAATGCTTTTGCCACAGATGTTCTTACTATGCTTTATAACAGTTTATACGGAAGAAATATATTTTCTCATGTAGAATGCAATCAACGTTCGCTTAACAAAAAGTGTAACGATTGAAGGGCTCGTGTTATGGGCTTAAAGCTGAGGAAAAAACTTGCAAATGACATTGCTGTTTTGCAACACATTACAGAAGCAAATAGAATCACCTATATAATTTCTCCATATAGAACATAAAAAACGTGGTACGAGTCGATTACATCCGTTGAAAGTAATGCTGTGTCACAAGTCACAGAATCCTGCTACCACTCTATCCGAGGAAGACGACTGTCTGCCAGTGGATACTGTTATTTCCAGCGAACAGCCCACCCACCAACGTATTCTAGGCAAATTAAGCTCTGCTCGTGACCGCAAAGGGCTGCGATCAGAATTGCAAAGTCCTGCTGGCTCTTTTTCTGCAAGGCGTTTCTTCCATTCCAGTCGGTCACAAACGAATCCTGCTCGCTGAGTTAATGCTATCGAATGAGGTGCATAAAACCGAATATTCGCAAAGCAGCTTTGAGGAAATTCTGGTTTAATCTACCAACAACCAATACCGAATTAAATTTATGTGCCCATTATTGACAAACAAGCAGTAAGTAACTTTAATCATAATGCGGTTATTTTATGAGTAATTGTATTCGCTTTTGTATTATGAAATTGCAAATATCGTTGAGATTTCTATCACAGTTTTTAGAATTTAGATGAAACTGCAAATGGATTACGATTATGTTATCAACTCTCCTGATATAATCATTAAACTCTCCATTTTCGGAGCAAATTAAAGATTACACATAATTTAACAGGTTAATTTCATTTCACAAACACTCCATTGCGAAATAAAGTTGCATATGGAACTTCTGCGAATAATCACGCAGCATTTCGAGGGTTTATGATTGTGTTACGATTAAAATAAATCTCACTGCAGGAATAATAATGTGCATTTTCGTTGATTACCCATGGACAATAATCTACAATCGTTCCCACGAATTTACTCTCAGTTCGCCTAAATTGCGTTCTAAAACGATAAACCCACTCTCTCGAAAAGTTTCAGTTATTCTTCGATTCAATGGGTCTGCGAAAAATTCAGGAAATACTCCAAAGTACGCCGATCATTATCGCAGTAACGAGACAATTAGTAAGAAGACGGGTTTTAGCTGATTGACTTCATTATGAGATAATTATATCCAAGTAACTCGAGTATTGGATCAATTGCTGGATATCAGTTTGCTATAAATTACTCCAACAATTAATGTATTTATTACGTTTAATTGTAACTCTATACATACCTATAGGTACGTATATACGTATATTGCAAAATACGAAGGCAGCTTAATAAATCAGGTTATATAGGATTCAATCAGAGATTATATAAACTTCCAAGTCAGTTCAACGTTTTGACTTTTGTCTGTATGGACGCGATGAACAGTATTATATTTTTTAATCGTGTAACTAACCTCCGACAAATGATTAATAACATCCCACAAAGAAGGGTGTATAATATCCCCTATTAGCGGGTCCCGCGTGAGTTGTGTGGAATGTGTGAAATTCCATATTCGGGAATTTGGAAGCCATTTTTTATTCTTCCCTTGCGTACCACTGTTTAAGGCTGTTGAAATTTGATCTTTTAATTCGTACTCCCCCAATAGCACACTCAGGAAAAGTGTACTCCCTGTCTATTAGGTGCGTACACACAAGGAATGTTGGCAAAGGAAAAAGAGTTACGCGAGCTCGCGCCGCGGCTTCTTCCATCGGTGCTCGCAGAACCGAGGGCAAAAAGGGTGTGAACAACTGGCTGCAGAATAAAACAGAGCATAGATGCACGTCCGTAGCAAAAAAAAAAAAAGGAAGAAAGACCAGTCACAGGTGCGTGCAGTAAGGATCGTCGAAGTTGTATCTACCCTAATCTGCGCAAAAAAAAAAGCGTAGCCAGAGGCTAGACACAACGGCGCTCTTTATCGGTGCTCTTTCGACCCAGGAAAAAAAGGTGTGAACAACTAGCTGCAGAACGAAGACAGACGAGGTCTCAGACGCGTGCGAGGGGGGCTAGCGTAGCTGTCCGCGCGGAGATGAAATGAGCTGTCAAACGAGGCTCGAGGAACGGTAAACAGGCTTTTTATTGGCGTTCGATGGGCAGAGAACGCGTGACTGGCTGGCGCTAGAAAAAGAACGGACGAAATCTCAGGCGCGTGTGAGGGAGACGGGCGAGTGGCGTTTTAGGTGTTCGAAAGAAGGACCGAGGTGGTTGTCCACGCGGAGTTGAAATGAGCTGTCAAGCGAGGCTTGAATTGCAGTGAGCAGGTGTTTCCTTGTGATCGACGGGCAAGAAATGTGTGAGCAGCGCGTTGGAAAAAAGGGCGCGATGTCTTACATCCGTGCGATGAAGATGGGCGTAGGTCTACGCACGCTGATGAAAAAACTGGTGCCCCAGACTAAGTAGGGTCACATCGGTCTCTGTTGTCGTCGGTGCTCGATAGGCCGAGGGAAAAAAGGCGCGAACAAGTAGCTCTAAAAAGGACGAAGGAAGTCGTGGACGCGTGCAAGAAGATGAGCGAGATCGTGCGTTCTTGCGGAGAGAACGAGCGACGAAAGGGTGGGTCGATCTCGCTTCACTTCTTAGATGGCAAAGGAAACTACCGCCGCGGGAATGGTGGCGCTAGTGTGGCGTAACAAATATGGACGACGCAGGTATACATTTTACTACATGTTTATACGGCGCCGGTAGTATAAAAGTTTATTTAAACGTTATTTCTTACAGTGAAAATGTTGACAATACATTTAGATAGAATATTGGAATATGTAAAAGTATGCAATGTGGGCAATTTTATTTGCTCCACTTTTTGGCACTTTTATGAAAACTTAAACTGAGATCATTGTTTATTGTAGCGTTAAAATTTGCTATACAACATTTTTTCTGCATACAGTTCGTCGATACTGTGAAAATTGGTAGACGGCAATAAATTGTATACCTGCGTCGGCCATTACTATCAGTTCGCGTACTAACCGCTAGTGTCGCATACTAATGTTCTACTCCCAAAAATGTAACTACAGTCTGTTCTCTGTTCCACCAGAGTGTGTCAATCATTAGGGGTGCGTTCCGATTTTCGCAGTGAGTGCAGAAATCGCAGCGGTTCATGCGGTCTTGAAATTTAAAAATGCTACTATGGAAAAAGAGACGTTGTTTACAATAACCTCGATACTATTAAATAATAGTGATAATGAAATCAGCAGCTGTGATTCGTCTGATGAAAGCGAAAATGAAGATGATATTAACTTGCCATTTAGAATCAGAATTAATATACATATTATCATTAATTGTAAACAAAACACTCGGACAGATTATGTTTTCCTAAAAATGACAGATTATGGAGAACATTGTGGAGGTTATTCCGGGATATTCGATAATAAGTATGTAATTATACATTTGTATTAAAAAAAAACATCACATGAAGTTTCTTCGGAATAATAACGTAAAAAAGTGGCATTGTAATCATGAGAGAATTAATTGTTTTTATTACTTTTCATTAAATTGTATCAGCTGTTTCCAATAGAGAAATTCAAATAATCAAAGATTGGAAAAACAAATACGCATGCGCGCGCGCAGTGACTGCTTCACCTCTGAAATTATGCGTTTGCTGCACGCTCGCTGCACCGGAAGTAGCATCGTATTGGTGGAAAGTGAGAGAAATTCTAGGGAATCGTACGATGCCACCAATTTCATGCACTCACTGCGAAAATCGGAACGCACCCTAGATTTAAAAACAAAGTCTATAAGGTGAATGTCCCAATTTCTGCTCATTTAAGAGGTTACTCGTCATAAAGAAGGTGTAAAAAATTTGTTTGTGATCAACAGTTGCAGTGTAATTGATTAATTCTTTAATCACAAATCAACCAATTCGAAAACTATTTAAGAAAGATATTTCAAGATGTTTAACTATTAGTAATTTGTAATTAAATACAATGCAATAAATGTCCGTATTTCTGCTCACGAAAAATAGCGATGTACGTACTTCTACTCACCATTTGTACCAATTTCTGCTCACATAATATGTTGCCTTTACAGGTTAAAGCAAGTTACATCTTCTATGGAGAGGTTTTATAACACAACAGTAAAGCATAAAATAATGATAGACAAAAAGTAAAATGCCTTCGAATAGAAATAGAGGTTACAGCATACATTGAATTGTGAGGTTATGTCACTAAAATTTTGGTGAGTATAAATGCGGACATGGCGGTGATTCGCTTGACCCTAAACCTACTCACCTGTGTTCTACTTAAAAAAATTAAAAATTGTAAAAAAATCTAAATCCAGAGCACAATACGGTATTTGTTTTTGTTATTAAATAAGAACTTTTACTGCAAAAACTATTTTCTGCCCAATTATCGAATACCAATAGTGACCCTGTTCATTAGCACAACCAACTAGAACACGATCGAAAATCATCAGTCTCTCGTTTTAATTTTTTTTCGTTGCTTATGCTGCACTTCGATTAGCCCCAACCTCGTGCAACACTCGTGTAAATGTTCAAATAATTTGGAATTATTTTGTTGCAACTATAGTACAAGCGTAACGCTTATAATAATAAGAAATATACCAAATGAACAGAAATGGGGACATGAGCAGAAATAGGGACATTTACCTTATTGCCAAAAAGTACGTTTTATGAACTAGAGCTCTGATTTTAAAAATCGCCGGTTCTACGGAATCGCGAGCTAGAATGCCACACGTGTTAGCCAGGGTAGTAGAAGACACTTTTGCTCCCCCGAATTCTCAGGGACCCACCCCTTCTTAAAGTACAGGGCCGTGGCCACCAGCGACACGCTCTTGTGGGACACAACATCGTTTTAAAAGTGTTAATTTTTAATATAGATATTGGTAAATGTCTATCTTGCATAATGGTCTACTAATAGGGAATGCTTTAGGTGAAGAAGGATACCGAAGAACAGACGCATAAAGCGTTTCAACGAGTGATTAACGTAGAAGGATTCATGAAATCCGTGGATGCGGGCATAAGTTTCATTTTTCTGCCGCGCGAGTGCGCGCCAGTCTGCAGTGGCATTGCAGCTGCGAGCTCGCGCGAATTAAACGGTACGCGCAGCCACAAGCGGTGATCAGAATTGCAAAATTCCTCTCGCAGGAACCACCAGAGAAGAATATTGCCCGTCCCCTTCTTCCCGCGATATATTTCACGAGCCTGAATGCACCTGATCCACCGTAAATAAACGTGTGTGCGGCGCGAAGCGGCGCTGGCGGCTATGTTTTATCAGACTGCTGCGCGTCAAGTGTTCAAACTGACGGAAGAGCACGTTTTCTTAGCAAAACAATTTCATTAAAGGGTTATATACCTGTAGTTTTTTTTAGATATCTTGATCGCCATTTTTAAAAAGGCTTCTTGGATGTCGGTGGTTAGTTTATTATAAACGTAAATATTTTTCTACGAAAAAATTACCAAATGTTCTTTAAATGTTGCTCTTTTAAGTGCAAAAGGTTCTGTAAAAATATATGCTTCCGCTTTTTCAAAAAAATCACAAATATTCGCCTCTTTTCGTCCTCCTGACTAGGTATAACATCTTAATCGAAGGGTTCCCTGCTTGGTGGATAACATCTTAATCGAAGGGTTCCCTGCTTGGTGGAAGGCAACTTTGGCATTGGGTTAAGGGACTTTAAATTCTGTTTGAGTAGAATTTTCGAATCCTGGATCTTTATGAAACTTGAAGTTTCCTGCGCGAGTTTCTCGTTAGAAGCTGTGTATGTCAGAAAATTGTTCATGTGACTGGATATTGATAATCTAGAGACCGTAATCGAGAGTCTGATTTTAATAATGAATTTTAAGGATAGATTTGGAGTGTAATGAAAATTTTGGAATGTATAGTTTCATTTTCATTGTCACCGGGTAAATAGGATTGTAAAATAAAAGTGGAAAATAAAATTTTTAGTTGGAATAGAATTTATAAAATATAAAATATAAATTTTTCTATAACTGGAACAGATATTTTGTTCAAGAATATTAAAAAAGTTGTCAACCGTTGTAATAAATACTGAATGCTATTCAATGAATAGTACTGCGACAATATTAAATAATTATTACAATTAAATTTATATACTGAATGTGTTATTTATTTGTAATATTCACCTACGTAGATTATGTATGTAGAATTTTTATGTATTTCGGTTCATGTAATAAAAAAATGTTACTTTTAGTATTATCCTTGACAAGATCTCTTTTCAGTTCAATACTTCTTATGAAACTATTAATTACTTATGTTACGATTTTCATACCTTTTATTAAATAAACATATGAAGAATATGATATTATATTGTGAAATAAAACTAGTACCTAATAGTCTAGTACTTTTCTTTATCTTAGGGAACCTTTTTTAATAAACGTTCTAATATAACTTGTTCCCATGGAACTTTTATTATACAGATTCTGAAATATCTGTTCCATGAGAACCCTTTTTAAAGAAGTTCCCGAGGGTAACATTTCTTTCAATAAAAATTCCACAGGAACAGATATAAGTTCTAACAGATTTTTTTTAAAAACGAGAGTTCCAGAACTTGTTCGATCCTTGGACAATACCAGTCGGTCACTTGATTTCGATTCAAAGGTCCAACAGTGTCCAGCCACTAACTGTAATTGTAAGTAATTCGTTGTAGACTGTCACACGAATTGCCTGTACTGTCAGATATCATTAGTCCCCCGAGGAATTATTCCTCAGAAACGAGTGGAAACAATAGAGCACATTTATAATTCCCATTGAGCTGAAGAGAAATCCATTTTTCATGCTTTTCGAAATCGCCAACCCTTTGAGCCCGTGGAATCTCTCGCAATTCACGCGAACTCTGCCCCAGAACCTTCTTTAATAATCAATAATCCTGTTCTTTAAAAAGAATTTCAAGTGTGGTGTTTAAAATCGACTTTTATATTTAAACACTAATCCTTCACCAGCGAAACTATTTTCTGCGTCTCCTTTACTTCAAACATCAACAGAGAAATGTTCATCGAAGCGACAAACGAAAACCATCACCGTAATCCAGGTACAAGATAGGGGAGACCGGGGCTGGTAGGCCAGTTTTTCAGTTTTTGATTTTTAATAAATTATGTGGACGAAATATCATTAAACCGGTTAGTATATTTGATAGGGCATACATTTGGCTATCTGATTAAATTATTAAAGTTGACTAAATGTGACAACAATTAAGGCATTTTAATGTTTTTCTAACACCTTACATGCTGGTCAACCAGCCCCGTGGTCGGGGTTGGTAGACTAACAGTGTGGGGTAGGTTGACTATAGGTGCAATCAGTGAAGAAAATGTTGTTAGCAACTTATCTGAATGGTAATAAAATAGCACAATGTCACGAGAGTTGTTTCATTATAAAATATTTATTACTTTTTAATAATAAATAACGATTTAAACCATCACTGGGGTTGGTTGACCAGCTTAGTCATGTAACCCCGAAAGTTATTAGTCAACCAGCCCCGAACGATCATTTTGACTTCAATACTCTATATAACCTTTAATTATTTATGTAAAATCAAAAACGCAGTCTCAGTAGGTCGTTTAATAAACAAACTTTAAAATAGTCCCTTCGCATTAATTCTACTGTAACTATATAGAGCGTGGAAACATAAAATCTTTAAGAAAACATATTTACTTACATAGCCAATTTTTCGATAAACGCTGGTAACTGCCAAACAACGTGTAATGGTGGTGTCGGAAACAAATGAATGACATAGTAGAAGTGACTTGTTTCTACAGAAAATCGCTCCGCAGTAGAGCACACGTTAGTAAAAAGTTATTAACAATTAGTCAACCTACCCCTGGGGCCAACCAGCCCCGGTCTCCCCTACTTTTCTGCACGAACAAAAAATTCTAACTGAACCACAGAACATCCCTTGTATCTTGGATTTTCAGAGACGAATCTGTTGAGAATCATACACGATCCCCGGCAGCCTCGGTGTCCACGTGAAAAATCCTCTCCCTTTCTGTTGCTCCGCAGGGTAGCAGTGGACAATTTGCTCGTTTCTAAGGAAACTCGATGCTGTACGAGCGACTTATTGTCGTGTCGCGGGTCCGACCTTTCGACTTTCGGGGGCCTGAACGCGACGTGAGCTGCAGTGAATCAAGTGGAACTAACAAACAGATTTAGCATCGCGACCGTACCACTGTGCACGCGTCGGAAAAAGTACGCCTTTTCGCAGCGTGTCGCGAGCACTGCAACGCGGGACAAGTTAACGAATTCTCTGAGTTATTACGGCAAGTTTGGCGGTTCGATCGGGTCGGCCAACAATGGCTGCGCCAAAAGCTCGCTACGATTCTTTGTAGACGCGAATTTTTGTTTGCAAACACGTACGGTGGCGGTTCGACGAAACGCTGGAACGCGACGGATAACGAAAACACTGCAATTCGACGAGTGTATTTATGCAGTGATGCCAATGCGATAGGTGAAGCGTGGAAGTAATGTTATAAAAATACCACTGTTACACTTTCATTCGACCACAGTGTTTTTCGGCAATTTTGTAATAGAAGATGGGAAAATGATGTCTCGATACTACGTGAGAAAATTTTATGTGTAAGCTGTCAGGATGTACTTGAATATTGCAGTGTGCAGTCGAGTGAAATTAGGATCTGTGCGAGGAAAATTTTCCAGCAAGCAAAATTTCTGTAGGTATGGGCCTTTATTTCGTCGGTTTAAACAGCATGTCAGTGTTTTCGCGAATATCTCGTTATCTACCAGTTTCACGACAAAAATAGTTATTATGAAATTTGTAGCTTAGTAAATTCTCTATAAAAAAGGTCTTACAAGTTTTTTTCGTATGAGCAACCATTCCCGCGTGTGATTAGGGGAAATACTTATATTGTAATGTGATCTTCGAGAGGTACTTTTAACGACTGTCCAGTGCCACCACGCACTTATATTTCCTCCTGTATTTGATAAATTGCGAATCGCTTATCGCACGCTTGCACGAGGGACGGAATAATCAGCGAGAGCGCACCGTTTAATCGCGCAACGCATTTATGAATTTTTGAGAACCGTTCATTTGTTAATTAAATCCGTTTAAGCTGGTAAAAATTCAATGGACAAAGTGGTTGAAATACCCTTGCATATTTGATTTGTTCAGCGGATATCCCCAGTGCAGGCAGCCACCTTGTATCATTGAATATAAAATATTCACACAATTTAATGCTTCAAATAGTGTGTGTAATTTCAATAAAAGGCAAGAGTACCTAAATTATAGAATCGCCGATTAAATAATTGATATAACGAATGTTCCATTTATCGTGGAAGCTTAATAAACCTACTTAACGAAAACGAAGTGGATACGACAATTCCGAATATAACGAAATCCCCGAAACACTTTAAATCTCCCTATACACCGCGTTAAATAATATTCCAACGAGAGCCTGTAGAAGAATCGGAACGTAAAAATCTTGAAATTAATTCGACAATTGAAATTAAACAATTTTCTCGTCGCCTTCCGCTCCAGCTGACCATAACCTCTTCTAAAACACTTCTCGGCGGGAGCTTGCGAACTGACTTGCCAACAAAAATACCAGAAAAATGAAGTTCGATAAAAGCAACTCAACTAGGGTAGATGTCCCGATTACCGTGCCCTGACGCCGACTTGCTCACGACGGAATTAATAACTGACTTCTCTCACTATAATTTTGCTTGGTGAAAATTTATATTGGTATTTTGAACCTTTCTCTTTATTAAGGCATTTTTTTCGGGTTGAAAATGTTAATTTTTCATATTTTGTTAATTGAAATAAAAATACATGTTTTTGTCCCAGTAACCGTGCCCTGAAAAAATGCGTTGTCCCAATTCCCGTGCCCCCAGTTACCGTGCCCGTTTTCGAATAGCGTTCCCGCGGTTAGGTTATGTCTTTCAACTTTGAACTGTTCGAAACATTTTTATGCTCTACGTGAGGTGTTTTTATGTAATTTTAATATGACCTTTTCATTACGAAAGCAAAATATGCAAATATAAATTTCTGTTCACCCGTTCTGACAAACGAAAGTAAGGTTAGGTTTAGCAGTTACAGAGGGCGCCAGTGGGCTTGGAGGGCCACGGTAATAGGGACAAGCGTTAAATACCTGTCCCAATTACCGTGTTCACTTTAAAAATACGAAAACGTTTCAAAAGTGCTCATTTGGCTATTTTTTAATAAAATTTGAACCTTTTATGATATAATAAACACTTTACATGAGTGCAAATCATGATAATTATCAATTTATTCACTTCTGTAAAGTACGTGTTCCTTACCGTTTCCGGTAAGGATTTAGGTAAATCCATCGAAATCTTCATATGCATTTTTGAAATTTTTTTTACTATGCTTTAGTTGTTTAAAAACGCAACTTTCTCGTTTGTAACACATACATTAATAGTTTAACTTAATTAAAAAAATTTCTTTCCTTATTTATTTACGCGAGTTTTTTTGTACGGCGTCTTTAAGTACAAAAGCACGGTAACTGGGACCGAGCACGGTAATCGGGACATCTACCCTATTTAACTGCTACATCGCGAAGCAGATGTTGCTGGAAAATTTCCACAGATATCAGCACCTAATAGCTTCGGAGGCTGCGTTAAAATAAAACAGAAAGCACAAGGTCGAAGGTAGGAAAACAGAGGGAGGTTCGGGATGGAAATGGGTGTGCAGAAGAGGACGAGAGCACATCGGCAGCTGCAAATGAAAATGGCTGGCTGCGCGCTCGCCTGTCAAAAGCCCCAGAAAATATCGTAATTGTGCGAAAGCCGAAAACACGCGGGCTTCGTTAATGCTGTGAAATAAAAAGGGGACGTTGCTGAGCAAAGCAGCACAAAGAACAGCGGCCGTGTAATTAGAGCTTTATGAGACAGTTTCCCGATGCAGAAGATGGCATGATGGAGGCTGCTTTTTAACAAGTCGTTGTATTCATTCATTATGCTTACGGTGTCTTTCAAATATTCCTCTTAAGAAGCAGAACGAACTGAATCGTCGCGTGGCTTTTCTTTTGGGTAAAGTGACATTTATGAAGAGCAGACGCGTCGTTCGCGACTTTGAAGCTGCCCAGATAGCTCGTTGCAGCGTCGAGTAAATCAACAATTAATTTGAGCAGCTTCAGGAGTTTAGTTTAAAGAATTCACAACCTAGTAGCGCGACTTTAATGTCCGAATTTCAAGCCTCGACTTACGAACTTAAGGGAGATCTTGTTACGCAGAACAAGAGTCGGGGATGTAAAGAAGTAAACTGCAATAAGGAAAGTGTCTACGACTTCCAATTATCGAACTGCACCGTGTCTTATCAATTTCCTGGCACGAAACTTTCGCTGCTACAGTTAAGTAAAATTTCTACTCCTTGGAGGGGAAAAAAAACTTTCCTTCGCTTTATTGGAGTTCTCCAAGTGTCCTTGGATAGAACGAATTTCTGGCCCATCCTCGACAATAACGCTGCGAGCGTCTTTGACGGGTCTCGAACAATAGAATTCGTGTCGGAAGTAGAGACAATGAGACGAGGAATGAAAGAAACCGCGTACAGCTTGCAAAGAGGTCTCGCCACACGTATGGACAGTCTTGTGTGCCGCAGATCAATGAAGGAACGTCGAGTGTTGATAATTCGACCTGCAAAATCGATTTGGTACATGTCTGCATCGAAAGAAATGGATTCCAAGACACCATTTGACAGTTGCTTGTGAATTATTTAAGTTCAAATTGACGTACTCGATTAAGGGGTTATACCTAGTTAGACGGCCGAAAAGAGGCGAATGTTTGTGAATTTTTTTTGAAAAAGCGCAAGCATATATTTTTTCAGAACTTTTTGCACTTAAAAGAGCAACATTTAAAGAACATTTGGTAATTTTTTTCGTAGAAAAATATTTACGTTTATAATAAACTAACCACCGACATCCAAGAAGCTTTTTTAAAAATTTGGTTTTGTGGTGAGCACTGCCATTCGGAACCAGATTATCTAAAATGTAAAAACAAAAAAGATTTCGTTAGTATGTTAATGTATCCTCTGATTAACGGAGGGAATTTCCGAAATATTAATTTAAAATAAAATGGTGGCTAGTTAAAGTTGAAATCCTGATTTTTTTCGCGTCATTTTGGTACGAAAAAAATCAGGATTTCAACTTTAACTAGCCGCCATTTTGTTATAAAGTAATATTTCGGAAATTCCCTCCGTTAATCAGAGGATACATTAATATAATAACGACATCTTTTTTGTTTTTTGTTTTTTGATTTTAGATAATCTGGCTCCGAATGGCTATGCTCACCGCAAAACCAAATTTTTAAAAAGGCTTCTTGGATGTCGGTTGTTAGTTTATTATAAACGTAAATATTTTTCTACAAAAAAATTACCTAATGTTGTATAAATTTTGCTCTTTTAAGTGCAAAAAGTTCTGTAAAAATATATGCTTCCGCTGTTTCAAAAAAAATTCACAAACAACCTCTTTGCGGCCGCCTGACTAGGTATAACCCCTTAAGGCAGTGCTGGATATAATTCGAGAATCTTGTACTCTGGAGGACAGATACTTTTACGAGCTACTCGTGTTACACGAATAAAATTGAGCATTCGACGAATAACTTTGGTCCTTTTGACAAGAGAAGCCACTGTGACTCACCATTGGTATTTCAGAGATATTTACACATTTTCTTCCTTTTCCTCCCCTTTTTAAATAAGCACTGTTTCTACCAAGTGAATATATCTGAAATAATAATGGTGAGGCGTACAGGTTTCTTCTATGAAAAGAGCTTCATGGTGTTAAATTTACAGCCTTTCTTATTTCTTAAATTTGTATCATTTTCTAGAGTCCGATATTTTACTATATTAATACTCCGCACATGGAATTATCTAAACATTATAATGGTGCATCATAAGCTTTTCCTCATACTTTTGCACAGTCTCCTCTAACGCTTTCCTATTTTCCATTCTCTGACATGTTACACTGTTGATGATAAACAAATTGTCTCTTTCTGCCAATTCATTTCATCGAACTATATGTAGACTACCACCTGAGAAGAGTGCCTATAACGTAGGAGAATGAGTGCTTGAGGAAGCAAGGAAAGCAAACTGCAGGTATAAAACTAACAATTACGTTAGGTATAAAACTAACAATTAAAATGTTATAGCTCGCGTCATCGACGTAGCGAATCATAAAATTGACGTAGCCAGATTTCCATAATTAAACTCTTCCCTTAATTCCTTCTGAATCACATTCATCACACGTAACTACCTGCTCATTGGATATTAAATTTGCTTTTTCATAATACATACCATATATTTATTTATTTTTTTACTAGCTTAAAGTACCCGGCGTTGCCCGGGTAAAACTTCGATTATCACGGAGTGTCAAGGGGGTGAAATAAGGGGGAAAGGGTGGTATGTCCAGATTTCATGGTAGCCTATATTTTCCGCAGGGTTCTAGAGAGTAATTATGCAAATTATGGTTAATAATAAAGACTATTGTCACCTAATTATTATTATTTTATGTACGTACGCGCATATCTCCTCAGCATGTTGTGTCAATATATATAAAACTAAAAAGTTAAAAATAAACAAAATTTGAAAAAAAAATTAAAACCGACTTCAAAAAAAAAAAAATTGCACTAAAAAGTAAAAAATAATTCTTTCCCTTATTTAATCTACGACTCATATTTTTCAAGTCAGTGCCTCATCATTTGCACTGTGTAAATCTGGCGCCGGCTTAAAAAATATGAGTTGTAGATTAAATAAGGGAAAGAATTATTTTTTACTTTTTAGTGCAATTTAATTTTTTTTTTTTTTTTGTATAGAGTCGGTTTCAATAATGTATCCCAGTAGACTGTACTAATCACATAAAACAGGGAAAAAATAATTTTTCCAACGCGGGTTAGTTGGTGTTTGCTCTCAATGCCTCAAACATATTCCCCAAAGTTCGTATTCCAAAGCAATAAATATTGGAACCCTGCTCGTGCCCATAACTATTTCCCTCCCTTGCCAAACTCTTCATCAACGCCCAGGGACTTAATACCGGTATAATGCTCATACCGGTATTTCGCCAATACAGCTATACCGAAACCGATATCATACCAAAAAAAGATAAATACCGAAACCGATATCATACCGAAAAAGATAAATACCGAAAACAATCGGTTTTCGGAATTACCGGTAACCGAAATAAATACCGGTATTTTTTCGGTATTCTTCTCGGTGAACACCGAAACCTACCATGTCACTGAAAAGAATACCGAAAAAAATACCGATATTTATTTCGGTTACCGGTAACCTTTTGTTTTCGGTATTTATCTATTTCGGTATGATATCGGTTTCGGTATAGCGAAATACCGGTATGAGCGTTATACCGGTATTGAGTCTCAGACGAAGATACAACCGAAAAATACCGGTATAATACCGGTAGGAGTCCCTGTCAACGCCACTAGCAATCTAAAGAAGTACGCAGCAAGGAAGGAGAGATCGGTGGCGATATTGAAAATGAACGACGCGTACAAGGAATAGAATTCAGAGCGTCTAGACGCCTCGTTCGGACCATCCCTTCAATCAAACTAAAACGTTGGATGAATCGCCCAGCAACAGAAACGATTCGAGCTATTCCGAGGACAGCCGCGTCTGAATCACGGCCGCGACCAAACTTTCCCCCAGACAAAACCCTCTTGTCTCCCGACTCCTCGGCGGTTTCCAGGTGACAGTGTTCACTCGTGTACACGTAAGCGCGAGCTTTCACGCCGCGAACAAAACTCACGGGGTTGATTCGATGCACGCGCGAAGGAGGCTTCGAATCAAACCCCGTTCACGCTCGCTGGCTCTCCTCGCCGCGGCGGTGTTGCGCCAACTTACCGAGGCGCGGAAACCGCGAACGCTGTCGTCAGTTCCATACGGAGCTCGATGCAATTCGTTAATCAACCGCCCTCGCCGGGCGAAAGGGCACGCGGAAAAGTGACTCCTCGCGCCGGCTAATGAAAACGTTGTCGCCGAATGTTTTCGCCCGACAATGGACGCCTCTCCGCGGAGCCAGCGTCTGAAAATAACTTTCGGGGCTCGACAAAAGCCAGGGTCGGGGCGGAAAGTTTCCGCGGCTCTATCGGGTCCTCCGAAGAATCGAGGGGGACACGTCCTGTCCACATGCAAATCGCGAACGTGCGAGGAAATAAAACGGAAATGTGAAGCAGAATTGTGATTCTCCGCCAGCGGGGTAATCCGATGCACGGGTAATCTCATGAATAACTCCAGCCCCGAAGGGTATATCGGGTTCTGCCGTGAAATTATTTTCAAACGGTGTAAAGCTTTGCGCGGAGCTGCGCTGCTTACTAAAGCCGGCGAAATAAGCAAACGATTTGCTATTCAATTTAAATACGGTATGGTTTAAAGATTAGGGTGGATAGCGGGATCAGGTGCTCTCGGATTAAAGGATGGTCGTATATTTTTTTTGCTGGATGTTATTGTGAATTGAAAAGATCGCAAGGTGGAGGAGCGATTTTACGAGTTTGATCTGGGAATTTGTGAGGCAAGCAGATAGATTCTAGTAATCACAGTTAATCGTGGATATCTGGGGACTCTGGAGTTCAGTGATCGAAGATTCTGGAATGAAGCTCTGTTCTAATTCGGAGTACGCTTGTACCTCTTTGTTTGCAGATTTCCTCGAACGTGCTTACTTTTGTGCCGTTACAAACTCTAGGTTTCACTTTATTTTTTTTTTTTTGCAATGCGATATCTAAATAAATAATGGAATTATAGGCGATCTTCTGACAGCGCTTTTTTATTTAAGCACTTTACGGCGATCGCTGTAGCTCTGACCTGGTTCATCAGAAATAAAAGATTCGACCAAATTTAGTTAGTTTATTAGATCATCTTCCTTAATCGTGGCTTTTTCATTTCCGTTGCGTAGTTTTTATTTTACAGATGAAGAATCATGAAAAATTAGAGTGATTCTGTGTGGAAAATCGATAGGTACTTTTGCTTTGAGAAGCTGCCCATTAATTTTTCGAGATAATGAACGATTAAGGACTAGATAATCTAATATACCAACTAAATTCTCGCGAATTTTTTATTTCGGATGAACCAGGTCAAAATTAGAGTGGTCAGCGAAAACTACTGAAAAAAAATCGCTGCAGGGAGGTCGCTGATATCTTTTTTATTTATTTATATTTTCCATCGCAGAAATTACTACAAGTAGTTTAACACGTACACTTTCGAATGCATAAAGGTCTGATTAAAAAAGCCTTCAAGTTTTTCCCCCAAAAAATTCCCGAATGTAGGGTAAACCAACCAGTAATTGACCGCATACCAGTGAATGACCATTAGGCAAAGAAATGTCAATTACAAATTTAAAAATTATTATATTTTTATAAATGGAGTGTAGTTGCACTTTTAATATTTTACTTTAATATTTCCACATGCTTGCAAATGGTGCTTAGCATACGACTGGTAAGAAAACAATTAGTTACTGTATTTAACAAGAGTATGGATGAAGTTTTATACATATTTATATTAAAAAACAAATATTTTTGAGATTTAAAAAAGAATTTCAACGATACAACCTAAACTCTAGTGGAATTAGGCACTGACCAAAAATGGTACATCGAAAATGGAATTGTACCATTCGTGGCCACGTAATGGCCATAAACAGTCCACGGTACAACCATTTTTGGTCAGTAGGCATTCTCATTAGCAACTTATCGTACGATACCTAATTATTGTAAAATTATTATACAATAGTTAGCGAAAAAATTCTTCTAAAGTCGAAGATTTTTACGATTCGTGAAAAGTCATTCGATGATGTCTTCAACGAAATTCTTTTATGGCCCGAAAAGCAAATCATAAAGCGAAAGCGGAAAGCAGTTGAACATTTACCTGCTGTAATAACATCAGACAAATGGATGGAGATCATGTTGGCAAAAAAAAAAAGAAAAGGAGAACAAAGAAGAGGAGAGAAAGATTAATAAAGAAAAAAGACTAGCAAAAATAGAAGAAAATAAAAAGATTAAAGCCATAAAGTTCGAAGAAAGGAATAAGAAAAAAAAAACAGAAAACGCAAAACCTGTCGCTACCAAAAGAAAAAGTAAAAAGGATATTGGCAGTTAATATTATTTTTGTGCAGCAAGTATTGTATTATTTGTTCAGTAGTGAACATTTGTAATAAATTAAAAACTACAATTCTTACTGTGGGTCTTTCGTATTATCAATTCTATAAGTGGCCACAAATGGAAAGCCGGCTGGCCAAAAATGGTACTCTAGTGGCCACAAATGGAAAGCCGGCTGGCCAAAAATGGTACTCTAGTGGCCACAAATGGTGCAAAACAGTCTGGCACGATAATATAATGATTTTTTAAATAATTACGTTTAAAACATTGTTCAACGTAGAATATTTTAATTATCTGTATATTTTGGATTACACTTATATATTCTTTACTTTTGTGTACGTATTCTTTTGTAAGTTATGTATCTGCGAGTGGTACGGAAATCCTTCAAGTGGCCACAAATGGTACATCTACCCTAATTGACCATTCGGTTTTGTCAAATATCTAAATGAACGATTACAGAAAATAATGTGTAATCAATTACACAATTACAGTTTAATCGTAATTTGCAATTTGTAATTAGATTACATTTTGCCCAACTCTGGTTTACCCTACATGTTTTTCCAGACCTCACGTTTTTTCTTACCCCCTCCGTCCCCCAATATAAGAATTCGTAGGATTTTATATTCCAACTTCCTCACGTAATATTTTTTACATTGCATTCTTTCAGTAACTAATATTCTTTTAAAGATTTATATAATTCATTCAACTCGGTTTCGGGAAATTCAAACTAAATTTACTTTTCTGTAACATTAATAATAGAATTTGTGTTTACTCGTTTTAGAAACATCTCTGAATACTCGAGTAAACTTACATATTAATTATACACTAATAAAATTTAAATTGTAATAACAATTAAAATTATATGGACTTAAAGTTCGTCGCTTGGCCATGGCTTTTGAATTTTCTGTGCTTTCATCAGCATCCAACTCGTTCTCAGGAATCCACTCTGCATCTTCCGCTCCTGTGTTCTGATCTCGTAAGACACACAGAATATCTTCGTTGCCCCGATCTTTTATGCAGCAATTTTTTTCACGATTTAAGACAAAATTATCCAATGTGTGTGTGTGATGAAACATCGTTGTTTAGGCTACTCGTATTGAAAATTGGGTTAAAAAATATTACGCAAGACGCTACCAACCCCCCAACCCCTGTAAGAAATACACCCCCCCAAAGCTTTTGGTAATTTAAGAACGACCCTTAATATGGCAGATGGGGCCATAGAATAAAATGGTAAAAATCAGTAAATCGCGTCAAACTGATTTCCAGTGCGTAATAACAATTACAGGGGAAAAATGAAGCTACGCGAAAGATAGGGCTCGTAATTCTTCGCGTGGCCGGTTTTAATCGGATACTTTGCCCGTGTAATAGCCGTGTATTACGACATCGGCATTAATGGCTCGCAGCGGAGGAGGAAACAGCCCGCTATCGCCACTTATCAGTAGTTCAGATTCAATTGGCACTCGTTTCGCAGGAGGGGTGGAAACGATATTATTCCCAACTGTACGTTGTTTCGCGTTCTAGGGCCGTGATAAAGCGGCGTCGGCGTTGTATGCAAAGAGGAAGAAGAATGGCGCGAAACGCAAGAACCACACATTTTTCACGACACCGAGGGTCATTAACGTTCATTAAACTTAAACTTCATAGTCCGGGGACACGCCGCGCTGTGCAGCGCGTTTATGTCCCTTGTGCCTTTTTTCCCCTGCATTCAAGTGGCTTTCGTCGAGCCTCCGCGAGGATGTTTTCTACAGAGACCGAAGGTTATGTCGCTGTTTGCGCCGCCGAGATAAAAGCTACGCTGCGGACGTTCGTTTCCGCGTGCTCGGGTATCGCGGGAATGATAATAATAGTGGCGATAGGAAATTTGCATTGAATGAGATTCTTAGAAAAATATTTCTTCGCCAGTAAAAGCGGACGAATATTTTAATATATTATTATTATTATTATTAAACATCTTTATTGCACAGAACAAAGGAAGAAATATTTATTTACCAAAAAATGTGGAAGTGAAGAATATTTTTATATTATTATTATTAAACGTCTTTATTGCACAGAACAGAAGAAAAAAATAGTGCTAATGCGATTTTCGACGAAATTGTTGATACGCTATTTTATTCGCTGCGAGAATTAAGTAGATACTCGTATATGTACGGAGCCTAAACTCATGCACCTTTTCTGTGATACGATATTTCATTGTGACACTTTTCGGGGACATTCAAGCAACCATTTCGACCACCCCATCCCCAAGGAAGCATTCCCGAAAACTTTGGGAAGCAGCAAGAAACCTCTTACTAGGACGTTGATAAACCCTACGTCAACGATAATAAAGGATCATCGGTTACGTTGACACGGAGACCCGCCGACAAGAGACAGTTTCTTCGTCGAACAATCAAGTTCCTCGTGATACTTAATCAAACTTATTGTATTAGATCATCCCGAGTCTCGGTTCCACCGAGAGTTTTATTGAAACTCCCAAGCCATCGGACCAATTACGTTCTTTCGTCGAAGTACAATTTATCCACATGTATTATTATTATTATTATTATTATTACGACTTTATTACCCCCTAAGTGGAAAATATAACGTATATAGAAATAGTAAAATTGGAGTAAGGGCGAGGCAGCAGTAGGAACCGTTAATCAGCCTAAGCTTAAATATTGTATTGTAAAATAATATTGTAAAAATATTATTCAATAATGTATTGTGTATGAAGCTTCGCTGGTGTTAATATTCAATGTTACGCTAGTAGCATAATAGTTATTAGCTGCGGCAAGTAGTTTGCGAAACGAACCGAAGCGAGGAAAGCACTTACAAGATTAATAAATGTTGAAATAAGCTTCGGTACCTTTCTAATGGAATTTCAATCGTATGTGCTCGAAAAACTGTATTTCTTTCTGACGCTCCCGCTTCCCCACTCAACGATCAATGAAACGAATTTTACAAACGATTCCCCAACACTCGTTCCACTCTTTCGAATTACACGGAACCACTTTGCTCAAAGGCGAACAATTCAAAAATTATTTCACATTGGCACACGCATTCACCGAAATTATGTAATACTAGTTTATTCTATGACAGGTAAAAATAACAACAACGTTAGATTAAAAATGAGACAAAAAATACACCTGGCACGATTCAATTTCTTCTTTCGCAATTCTATTTCAATTATCAAGCAAACCAAAAATCCACCCCATCTGCTCCAATCGCATTGCACACTATAAATGCTGAACAAAAAACGAAACGCGTTACCAGCCTCTACAAAACGAACAGTTTTTACACTCGCACCATTCGGAAAACAAGCAGCCCACATGAAAGCACGCGTTTATACGAATTCGACCGCGGGTGGAACAGCGCGCAAGTTCCTTTGTTTCCGCGAGCGCGCGCGGCGAACCTTAGTTCGCGCCGGTTGGACACCTTTGTGCGCGTTGTTCCATTAAAATCGACCCTTTCCGAGCATTTCAAGTGTATCCCCGCGACAGAACATTGCGGCGATCGTGTAGCCTCCCACATAGAAATTGAATCGGGACAGCCAGACAGTCCAATTAGAATGAAAGCAATGATTTACACCGGCCCCCGGTCCCGTGGCCCTCTGCCGTCCCTCTGGCGCACTAAATTCTGCCCCCCGATCATCCGATATGCCGAAAGGAAATTATAATAAAGGACGCCTTTACCGTCGCTGCTGAGGAAAAGCTATGGCGTTGTATAATGCGGCGCGATTAACGGAGTTGCGAGTGATAAAGTAACGCGAGCTTTTTTGCATCGCGTGTTGCGAGCGGAATTAGCACGTATCACACGGGACCATTCGGCTGGCGAGCCTGGTCATCGTAAATTATGCGAGTAATGGCGTTACGTGATAGAGTTAGTAACCCTTTAAACGCATCCCCCTTTTAAGCTAATTCTTTCCAGGTGTATAAAGCTCGAAACGAGTTTAATCGTGTAGCGAGCTGGCCCGATAAACGATTTTACGCCCCGACGCCGTTTAATGTTACAATCGATGAGTTATTAAGATCGTGGGCGAACCGGACCGATAGCGCGTCCACCGGCCGGTTCTTTCTCGATGAGCAATGTTTGGCTGGTGCTGGAATTTTAGTCGATTGCACGTTCAATGACAGAATTTTTCTTCATTCAAGCGAAGCTCGTTTTCGAGCAGTTTTAATTGGTTGTTTGTGGAAATTTTTTTAGTTCAAACTAAATCCCTTCTGTAGGAGACGGAAAAAAGGAAAGCCGCTCACCGGGACTCGAACCCGGGCCTTCCGCGTGCTGGCCAGTCGCCTAACCGATTCCCCCACTGTGGCTTCCCCGAGGACTCTGCTTAATGAGCTCCTCTTAACGGACGCGCGCCACCTATGGACCTGGGCCTCACTTACACCACAGGCCGCCCGTCCGTCTCCTAACCTATGAATCCTACACTTCCTGTGCTCTCGGAGCGGGTTACCCTAATCCGGTAGAGGGCGTAGTGTTTCCCTATTTTTGTGAAATCGACCTGTACTTATGAATTTTTATTTTAAAAACTATCTATCGCATTAGGTTCATCCTTTTTTTATTTTAATGCAGAAGATTTTGTCTATTTGAATAATATTTTTTTGAAATTGTAAAATTATTTATGTAACGTCAAATTATAAACAAATTTTTTGTGGATATGTGTCTAAAGTTGAAAAATGTACTTAATATATTCCATGACCGTATAGTATAAACATTGTGTTTTCATTTTAACACTTGCATACTATTTTCTTACAAATCAGTAAATTTCATATATAATAGTTGTGTTACAAAATATTATTTTTATTATAAATAAATAAATTACCTTTCGAACTTCTACAGAATTGTTACATTTGTTATAGGCCATTCATCCAACACGGTGATGCAATTTGACCAAGAAACGATTTGCATGTAATGTCGTGGATATAATTCAAGAAAATTCGTAACATTTTTCCTCGAGAGATTAAAAATTACATGGAGAATCAAAACCCTGCAAGTAATTGACGTCATTGCATGCAACCCGGTTCTTGTTAAAATTGCAGTTGCATAGCAGCGGTGGACGCGCGCGGAGCAACCGTAGTCGGATTTTGGACGTAGAATGTCGTATGTCACTTGTAACCCGCTCCGAGCGGGTTAACCGGCTCTCTGTACTCTTTGGGAGCCGTTCCTTCGGGGTTACTACGGGTTACAGTAACCTTCGCTCGGTTAACCGGGTTCGGGTTAGGGTTAGGCGGCGGTTACAATCCCTGGTCATATCTCCACTAGGGTGGCTATCGTTTACTCTTGGTGAAAACTTTTTTCAAGATTTTGGCACCCTCCAGAATAGTTGCAAATAAGAAAAAAAATCTCTTTGGCATATCTCCGGCCCTTAAATGTTGAAAAAATAGTCCTCGAAAATAAAAATTCCATTTTTGTTCGCCTTCATAAATAAAAAGGGATATTGGGAAACCAAGAATTTCGATACGCCAACTAGTGACAAGAAATTGAACTACTCAGAGTAGGCTGAAATCCGTCGAAGTCCATATGATTATCAATGTTTATATAGACATGTTGTGAAAAACGAGTGTTTTTAAATTTTTTGGAACACTAAATTTTTACTTATTCGATTAATAAATAATTATTCGGAATGTTTGGTGGAATCCAGCCTACTGTCAATAGTTTGCCAACTTACCACCGCAGCGCTGAAATCTAAGCCACGCCTCCACTTGGTTTCCCAATACTTCCGAAAGGGACCGGTGGCCGATCGAGATGAGGTTTTGTGGGAGGGGCGGGGAGGGGTGTGAACCCTAAATCTAAAATTGTAGCTTCGGGTATTTATTAGTTTCCCGAAATATTAATAAAAAATTGTTAATTTTTTTGAAAATTTTTTTTGCACGTTGGTGCAGGCCTCCCTGCCCGGGAGCCCTTCCGTCCCCCTATTTTTTATTTTTGAAATTTTGTAATCACAGTCTCATTTTTAGCATCGCCAAACTCACCTCGGTTCGCTACCCATGCTTTACGGGCCCCCCGCGCTACTCTACCCCCCCCCCTCCCCCACCAATACTAATACCCGGGACAAGTTGGAAAGTGGAATGCGTTGTGTCGGTATAAATCAACAGAAATATTGTTAATAGGGGGGACCGTGGTAAAGTGATTAAAAAAAAAATCGGTAAGGTGTACCCGTTTATGCACAATTACCCCAGTATCTTTTGAACGCATTAATTGCCGAAGCTATAATTTTATATTTCGGGTCTGTCCACAACCCTCGTAATACCCACAAAGTTTCATCTCGATCGGCCACCGGTCCCTTTCGGAAGTGCAGCCATAAAAAGTGTTCGAGAAGCATTTAAACTTTCAAAATTTGAGGGAAAATATGTTTTTTTAGTTTTTCGGACTTTTTTCGAAAACCGTTTGTCGCGCGAGAAAAAGTGATACAAAGTAAAAGATGCTCCTTGTCCGGATCTACAACTTTTGTTTGACATGTATTTTGAAGTAATCAATACCTTGGAGGATATTATATAAAATCGACTTTGTGAGCTGTTAAATAATTATTTAAATGGTAAAGGGCACCTTTTCCCGTTATCCGATCGGGCTCAAACTTTACACAGAGTTTTTTTTTATTATTTGAAACTATTCTGGAGGAACGACAGAAATTCGTGTCTGAGAAACGATATACTTCGACTACTAGTAAATATTTCCTCAGCAGACGCCCGCGACGAAACACACTTCGAATCACAGCCGCGATAATTTACCAGCAGCTCGTTTCTTTGCGGCGCTGCCCGTTGCTCCCCAGTTCCCACAGTGTGTACTCTACCTAAGCCATGTTTTGATATAGAGCGCTTGGACAGAAAAAGGACTCAATTAAAGGGACGAACGGAGGTACGGTCAGACGTGGAAGAAAAATGACGCGTTCGCGTCGAAGGAAAGGCATCGCCTGATGTTGCCAAGTATGTGCCGCTCCGTCGCCAAACGTACTCCGCCACTGCTGCCTTGCATTTTCTTGAGTTACGTTGTTGTGCGAGGTAACCATAACACGCGAGCGCAAGCACACTTGTCTGTTTCCTACACAGAACACCGCATCCTGTAGACACGTGGCCCATCCACAGACCGCATGCACGCACTTAGATAACTCTGTAAACATTGATTTTAGCGGAAATTGCTTCACACGAATGTTGCATAATTCAAACAGGGGGCCATACAATGCGCCACTCCAATTGATGATGCTTCGCTGCCTTCCAAGACCGCTAGATCACATTTAGAGTTCCCCTACGGTTACACAGAAATATAAATTCCGGGAGTGGAGTGTAATAACTTGGGAGGCTAGTGATCTGGCATTTCTCTGTCAAAGCGAGTTATCTTGGTAACCTTTCGACAAAATATTGTATTGCGTATGCAGCTTAAAATTAAGTACGCTGAGGATATCCTGTTAGCGATCTTGAGATGATAATACTAATTAAAAGCGAATCAAGTAAAAGTACAGAGAAATGGTAATTCCAAGGAGCAGAATCTACCCACACAATGCGCAAGTTTGTCTTTCGTTGCGAAGACTCCCTATATCGTAATCTGAAGTTTCCTCTTCTACCAAGGAAAATTTCCAACACGATCTTTCTCCAATTACAGCTACTCGGCCATTGCAAAAAAAGAATCCCAACAATCTGACTGAATTTTTGCTAAGATCAACATTTACGAAGTTATCCAAGTGGCCCCAGCTGCTTGGATGGCGCAGCACAGGCGGGAGCGACGTCCTCGGATGCAGGAGAAAAAGGAACAAAGCGGCTGCATCTAGTTCGTTGATCATAAGAAAATACAATAGTTTCGCGTAGTTTAAAAGCAGAAACTGGTTGAGCGAGCTCGCGGCCGGGCGACGACGTCCTTCCCTTTATTCCACTTCGGAGTTGTAATCGTTGACTCGAGTGTACCGACGGCAGCGCTTCTCTATTACGCTCCCGTGCCGAATTATAAGGGAATCGGCGAGATCAAATTTTCCCGATGAAACTCCCCGCGTTCTGGTCTCTCGATTCCAGGTCGAATCGTATCGAAAAATGCGATCCTTTGTCGGAGACGAGACTTGTTAGACAGCTATAGACAACTCTAGTTGTCCGCCTGCTCGAATGAAATGTGACGCAACTGTCGGCGACAAAATAAGGCAGGTCTGTCGAGTGAAGCTATAATTCTGTTTGCTATGAATGGCAATTATCGACGTCTTAATAGCCGGGGTAAGGTATCCCGCCATTACGTGCGTGTTACCGATTCCTCGCGCGTTACGTTATCGAGCTGGCCGCGCATTTAGCTCAAACAGGCGAGTGTTGGTACAATGTGGTACGGCTGCGTTCGTGATACGTGTACTAGATGATTAGTACATATTAGGATATCCGATCCACCGTAATTCGTCATCATTTAAATTAGTAGCTCGTGCATATTAATCCAGGAAGATTATGTAGTGTACGTAAGTATCGCCCGCTGAATGTCCCACATCAGCAATCAGGATATACCAAAATTGCGCGTATTGATATTAGAAATCCTTCTTACAAAAGAAACACCGCGAACCTGGACTCGCCAATTGGGCCGCAACATTGGGTGCGTTCCACTTGTGCCCAAATCGCCCGCAACGCCCGTGATTTTCATTAAGGTGGGTTTCCCTGTACGCGACTGGACGCCACGTCAAGAATTTCAAAGTCGATTTTCTCGAAAATGAAGCGCGATATAAAAAAAAGTTACTCTTTCTTTTCGATTTATAACAAGTAAATAAGTCGAAAAAGAGGAATAAGATTTTTTGATATTGTGCTTCATTTTCAAGAAAATCGACTTTGAAATTCTTGACGTTGTGTCCAGTCGCGTATAGGAGAATCTACCTTAATGAAAATCGCGGGCGTTGCGGGCGATTTGGGCGCAAGTGGAACGCACCCATTGTGGGTTTATAGAGTGACTCAAAACAGGAACAACGGTGTGTTTCATTCCTGCTCAATCGTCCTTTAAGCCTGTGAAAACTAACCTCAAAGTCAAATGTCCAAGGCACTCCCACTTTTTCGCGTATAACTCCAGAAGTACAAGAGGCAGAAAAAAATTTCCAAACAATGTTTAGTGGTACGATAACCGTTGCAAACTTGCGTTAACAAAATTTTGAAAAGAGTTTTAAAAAAAATACCCGATGAAAAAACTTTTTTCAGAATTTTGTTAACGCAAGTTTGCAGCGCTTATTTCACCATTAAACTTCTGTTTCAAGCATTTTTTCCTGTCTCTTGTACTTTAAGAGTTATATGCGAAAAAGTGGGAGTGCCTATTGAATTTTGAGGTTAGTTTTCACAACCTTAACCTTCCGTGGTCACACTTTCTTCTAATCACAAATTGGTCACAGGGAGGTTACTGCATCCCAGCGTCATTTTTTAATTACCATTTTCGTATTTTTGATTCTCTCACTTTCGAGTGATAATTGTACATTCGTAACACTCGTATAATTGAGGGCTCGGATGCAATAAGGGGACTAGCGCTCGAAAATGGGAAAAATTATTGTCCAAACGCTATGAAATATTGGAAAATTAAATGTTGTTAAACTGTATTTTGAAAAATATAGTGTTGTAAAGCTCGTCGCGACACATATTTTTTCTATTCATAGTTTGTTTGTCAAATCATTACTATTCGAGCTAAAAATTATAAACGAAAAAATTTTCATCGTCCAAAATCATTATTTCTTTAAACATAAATTGCGATAACTTGAGTAAATATTAAGGGATCGTTATGAGACTTGAAACATAAAACTCAGAAAACTCTAGCGAAGCCGCAAAATGTATGCACAAAACCCTTATGTTAACAAATGTAATAATATTTCATTAAAAGGTAATACTGGATATAACCCATGTTTTTCAACGTTCGCCGTTAAAAAAAATCGAGGCAATTTTGAGATACATATAACTTGCAGCGACAAAGTTTTTCCTTAATATACAAAGAAGATTTTCACCAATTTTCACACTGATTAATAAATAATTGTAGAAGTTATAACGATATATATAATTCTCCCACGGCGTCAACTGTCAACGCGAATGCTAAGACTGCTAAATAGCCCATTACACGCGGCTGTTGACTATTGGTGGCGCGGGAGATTTATATATATCGTCATATCGTCTACAATTATTTATTAATCAGTGTGAAAATTGGTGAAAATCTTCCTTGTATATTAAGGAAATACTTTGTCGCTGAAAGTTATATGTACCTCAAAATTGCCTCGATACTTTTTAACGGCGAACGTTGAAAAACATGGGTTATATCCAGTATTACGTTTTAATGAAATATTATTACATTTGTTAACATAAGGGTTTTGTGCATACATTTTACGGCTTCGCTAGAGTTTTCTGAGTTTTATGTTTCACGTCTCATAACGATCCCTTAATATTTACTCAAGTTATCGCAATTTATGTTTAAAGAAATAATGATTTTGAACGATGAAAAATTTTTCGTTTATAATTTTTAGCTCGAATAGTAATGATTCGATAATCAAACTGTGAATAGAAAAAACGTGTGTCGTGAGGAGCTTTACAACACTATATTTTTTAAAATACAGTTTAACAACATTTAATTTTCCAATATTTCATAGCGTTTGGACAATAATTTTTCCCATTTTCGAGCGCTAGTCCCCTTATTGCATCCGAGCCCTCAATTATGCTCAAATAGTCTTTTTCTAGAAATGTGAATTCTGTTATGATGAGATTTGTAGAACAGCGATTTTCCGCGGTTTCATTTCCATTCCCCACGAAGATAGTATCCTCGAACTTGAAGATAGTAGATATTCCACTAACCCCGTCGCAAATAATTTATCCAACACCATCGCACAATATTCTCCAATTACTCTACTTCTAACACTTTAAAAGATTCCTATTTACATTACACGAGCAATCCCCGCACCAGATAAAGCTTCCCAAAAGAAGTAAATCTCGTAGAAACACATCCGCGCAAACCCCTGTAACAAAGTTAGCCCAACGAATCTTCGTTAATTACGTTAAAGTGTCCATAGGAGCTCGGGGGAGAGATTCGCGGCAGCGTAACCGTACCCTTAAAGAAACGTCCTCTATCTGCACTCTAAAAAAAAAAACTTCCAACGAGTTTCAGTTACCCGGCTCGTACCGTAAACTACACCGGCCGGAGCAGCGGAGGGGACCCGATGGGCCGCGCGGGACGTAGCGGAGAGAGTATTTATTCATGTTTTAGAGCAGCGTCCTCGGCAAATAAAACTCGATAGAGTGTAGCATTGAAAGCGACGAGAAAGAAGCTCGTCGGGGCCGGGCGGGTACGAGGCGTGCGGGAGATGAAGAGGGAACGGTTTGATGAGGTCTGCGGGCACACTTCATGAGCAGTTACACATCGCCGGTGGGATCTGTCCGTAGTCACCGCCTCGTAGAGCGGGAATTAACTTCCCCTTGCCGGGTCTGTTCCAGCCGGTCGAGGATGCAGTTGGAAAAACTACCATACCCCCGGCCCGGCTTCCCGTTAACCACCCCGAATGGCCCTCCGAATTTCCCTATTACACCGGTGTATCACTGTTCCCTCCGCTCGCGGAGCGCGCCGGCCTCAAGTGCGACAGTACAATTTCCGCGGTTTCGAAACTTTAAAAGGCTGCGCACTGCGAATTAAAACGGCGGAAAGGGGCAAACAAAATAACGGCCGGGTCGTGTAATTCAAACCCCCGCTGGAGACGGCATCGGCTTCTCACTTGAGCGGGGTAGGCGCGCCCTCATCCTCCGCGCGGATAGATCCACTGTGCAGCCCGATGGATGCTCGCGAGCTTCCCTCAGCCGCGCGGCGTGCGGGCTGCGCGTGTATAAATTACCGTCGGGTGAAAGGCAAGAACAAGCCTCGGAGCCACCGTCATTTTCCACCGCCTATCCCCCCAACGTTCGCAACCCCTTCTTTCAAACTCCTCGATCAAGCCGGCTGCTCAGCGGTACGCGCGCACTCCGCCGATATTGTCCTTCTCCGTATTGCAGCTCGCGATATCTACGGCAGCCCCGCGCGATGCTTGCTCAAGCAACCAGTAATCGCAAACTATGATTCTTCGTCAAGGATCGGCGCACTCCGATTGCTGTGCGTTTATTGGCGTTCTGCGGAACATCGTCGGGCTGCTCCGCGGGAGCTCGTTCGAGTAGAAGGCCTTTTCAAAGCGATGAGCTGAGATTTATCGTAACGTTTAGCTCAATGCACATATAGGGAAACGGGGATTTACTTCTGTTAATTTCTAATGAAATATGAAGTACTATTTGTCGACTTCTTCAGGCTTCTCAGTAATTACCAACCATATACTTTCCTTGTTTGCTGAACGTTGGTATTTTTTTCTCGAGGTGCATAATCTTTTACATCATCACAGTGCTCTGAAATAGGGTGGAACGAAATATAGGGGCAAAATATTTTTTTATTATTCATGACTTTCTAATAGCGGGCAAAAGTTGCCTTTTATAATGTTATTTAAGCTGTGAAAGTTTGATCTTGATGAACAAAGTTTTTGAGGTGCCGCGAGCCATCCAAAAATTCATATTCACTGATTGTGTGACTTTTGAATGGCTTGCGGCACCTCAAAAAATTTGTTGATTAAGACCAAACTTTGGCAGCTTAAATAACATTATAAAAGGCAACTTTTGCCCACTCTTGGAAGTCGTGAATAATAAAAAAAATATTTTACCCCTATATTTCGTTCCACCCTACTCTGAAATCGCTGCATTCATTGTTTCTAAAATATGTAATCTCCCAGCTTTTGCTTGTTATAAAGAATTTTCAATAATTTCACAGTTTATGTCAGAAATTTTCATATCCATTTGTTGCGCTGTAAGCCCTTTATTAGTTCCTGCTACTTTAAAGTCCATTTCACCAAGGTAATGATGCGTATATATGTGTAGCTGGCAGCTTGATCTCTCGATATTTGCAGACAAAACTTCAATAAATTTGTAGATTATCCCATAAAACTTTTATATTCAATAAACTTAAAAAATATATTTTTTTAAATTAAATAAATATATGAATTAAATTTGTAAATATAATGGAATGGAAGTTGGATGCAATGTCAATTTTGGAACAGCCTGTATAGTAAATCTGCTAACAGATTCCAGGAATTAATCAACTGATAACCAATTACATCATATATCAGTTAATCGATGGCTCTGACAATGTCGTTCTATCTGCACGTATAGCAACTTTGAATATTCAATAAGTACGTCGTTCCAGCATTATGATTAATTAATAAATTGATCTGCTAGATCTGCTTACGATGAAAGCAGTTCACTTTTCACAGTGATACGTGTCGTACCTGTTGAGTTCACTGTTTCGGAAACGCCGGTACGTTTGGAGGTGCGCGACGAAAAAAAATTCGCCAAGCAGTTTTCCTCGGCCTCTCTTAAATCGCATTTGCGGTGGGCAATAATTTCCATGAAGAGCGGGCATATATGCACATGTAACGCGCAAGTTAGTCGCATCAGTTGCCACGGTAATTCGATTTCGCGAGCAAAATGCGGCAATTAACGAACAGGGATGGGGGGAGGGTGTAATGTAATAGAGAGCGCGACGTAGCCGACTTAACAGCCGCGAATTACTCGTAACGTACTTAATGTGTAAAAAAGTTTCTCAAACGAAGTTTGGATAGAGTGGATATGCATCAGGTGGATCGATGCCGACGGTGCACCGATTAAATGTTTTTCTGTCCAATTTCTTTGCCGGTGTAACGAGATTGCCTCTGACTTTGGAAACAGAAAATGTAAATATTTATTTTAGATAATAATTGTTGACTTCGTGCAACCGAAAATAGTCCGAAACACTCGAAACCTTTGTGAGGTGTAATGAAAAGCGATATTACTATGTAGGATTTAATTTGTTATTAAAATACGCCGGGAAATAAAACAAATAAATCGGATTTCTGTTACTGATAAAGCTTGCATAATCCGAAATCGCGAAGCCATTTTTCAAATATATTTTCCTTTGATGTTTTATCGTGCTTTGGAAAATAAAATGGAAATGGAAAGCCCGGAGGCAACGGTGATATATTGGCAAAAGGAGCGTTTATTTATCAATTCAAAAGATCGTTATTTATTGAAGTATAAATGCAGGTTACAGACCATTTGAATGTTTCGCGTCACGCAGACGGCCAATTAGCCGCGTAAATGTAGGTTTTCCTATACGCGACAGGACGCAACGTCAAGAAATTCAGAGCCGATTTTCTCGAAAATGAAGCGGAATTTCAGAAAATTTTATTCCTTTTTCTCGACTTATTTACTTGTTATAAGTCGAAAAGAAAGAGTAACTTTTTTTTATATCGCGCTTCAGTTTCGAGGAAATCGACTTTGAAATCCGTGACGTTGCGTCTAGTCGGGTATAGGGAAACCTACCTTAAGAATGACTTATCCAACGCGTGGATGGTACTTTCAATTGCCCTGGAATGGCACCAGCGGTGTGCGTCCATTGATTAGATTAAGGCATAAATATTCGGTCGATTGTGGGCATAACCTATCAACGTTACGTTAATATAGAGATACACTAATCAACTGTACCGGAGTCAATAATCTCCCGTTTTGGATTAGCTCGATTACCATTCTAATACCTTGTGTATGTACTATGCAATTAACTGCTCCTAATAACATCGTATTAGAGCACCACTCGTACCGCGGTTAAACGTTTCGATGCACAATGTTATTACGAATAGCGTACTGCTTAATTACTCATGCTTTAACGTGCCTAGGGGATAGTTTCGGTCCCTTTGTTTCTTAAGGAACCCTCTGCGCAACAACACGGGTATTCAATTAAATATGGAAACACGTCAGATTGTGCGCTAGAACCAGTCCGGCAATAATTGCCTTTATCCTGTTTAATTAGCGCCCTTATTAATTGAACGCCCCGTTTCTGCAAATGAATCGTTACTAACGGCCTAACGAGGAAACAAATTGCAATTCGTCCCTTTGATCGCTGACACCAGGAATATTTCCCGCTCACTTGTCACTTAGGCAACTCGCAAAGTTAGTTAATGAGTCTGATAAGACACTCAACTCGAAAATATACAATAGAAATAATATTATTAACTTCAAATATTGAACTGTGAATATAAATTTAACCCAAAAATAAATCAAAGTTAAATTAAACCACCAAATAATTACAAATTTAAATGTTTAATTAAACTGAAATATCACAGATATTAGTGAAATTAAAAATCTTATAAAAATAATTCCGAAATATTCAGCTATATAAGCACTATGTGTAACTTTAATACGTCTTTCGCCCCGAGAATTTCTATGATCACAGTCGAAGTCGAATCTGGGTGCCTCCCCACTGATCATCCTAACGAGGAACATTCTAACCCCAATCGTTTCCTCGTCAATGGCTTGGGTGTTCAAAGCCGAGCTCCGGAGCTCGTCTGGTAAAAGTAGGGAGACTTTGTATCACTTCTACGGTCTTGGCAAATGAATTAGATATATCGAATTACTGGATATCCTTGAACTTGGTTCCAATAATAAACAAAAGTCTTCGGTGCAACTCCACCCACAAATCCCTCTCGAAGCCAGCTGCAATGGTGACGGAAAATCGGAACGATATTTCATCCAGACCCTTCAAATGATATCACTCAGCCCGTGAAAGCTTTGAAAATCCATATTTCAGTGCAGGGCATACTGCACTCAAAAATAATATCGTAACAGTCAACGCGGCCATGCCCGCGTGTAACCGTACGCCAGACGGGAGGCAGCGGTTTCGCGACTATGACGAACGTCCCCCTCGCGATTAGCATAAGCAGCGATGAACTTGGTGCATCGCTTGCGAGCGACAATATTTCGTCGACAAACAGCGGCGCGTGATAAAGATACGCGGGGTCATCTCGGGATTATGCCGACTGAATGGGCACGGAGGAGTTAAATGGCCGTCTATTCTTGTCGAGTGGCCGCTCCGAGGACGCGGCGCGGCGCGGCGCGTCGCGGCACGCCTCAGGAACGGAGAATTATATGTAGGGAAACACGGGGAGCGTTACACGACAGCTGTCGCAATAATGTAATTTCGCGGGGGAAAATGTAGCAATTAACGAGCTCGCGTGTTCCCCTGGACAGGGTGGAGAGAAGGTTATAACGATCCAATGGGTGGAGGACGAGTGTTGCATGGGACGCGGCCACACCGTGTCCGACCGGAGTACACGCATACGTGTGTGCACGCGCGAGAGAGGGCACTTGGCGCGTGGTGTGCAAGCACGCGACATGCTCCAACGCAAGAGGGAAATATTCCACGCAGCCCACGGCTGAAAGATGCGCGCCGCGGAAGTCGGCCTTGGGGCGCGGAGGGGTTCATGGGAGTCTGAGAATTTTTCATCGAGTACTAGGCAGTCGTTTTTGTCAAAAAACGAAGCATTTATTTTGCATTTAACCTTCCGGTACTCGCGCGTGTGCACGGAGTGCACGGAGGTCAGTTTTTGGCTGAAAAAAACGTTTTATCGTGATGTATTGTACCCAGCACCCCTATGTATTCTTCCAGCGGACATTTTTGCATAATGCTACGTACTTGTCAGGTTCAAATTCAGTTTGGAACTGTTTCTGATTGGATGAAAATGATAGTATGCCGCGTATCTTGCCAGCGACCGCGCCCGTGTACTCACAAGTTTTCCAGTTATCCACCTCCGATTGCTTTGATTTTTGGATATGTTTTAGAGGACCGAAAAATAACATATACGTGTTTTTTTATTTTGGCCTGTTTGCATGTTTAGGGGTGAAACCACCCCTCAATGGTTTTCCAGGTATCCGCCTCCGATTGCTTTGATTTTTGGATATGTTTTAGAGGGCCGAAAAATAACATACACGTGTTTTTTTATTTTGGCCTGTTTGCGTGTTTAGGGGGTGAAACCACCCCTCAATGGTTTTCCAGGTATCCGCCTCCGATTGCTTTGATTTCTGGATATGTTTTAGAGGACCTATAAATAACATACACGTGTTTTTTTATTTTGGCCTGTTTGCATGTTTAGGGGGTGCAACCACCCCTCAAAGGTTTTCAGGTGTTCGCCTCGGATTGTACTGGTTTTTGGATATGTTTTATGGAATCGAAAAATAAGATACACGTGTTTCTTTATAGCGGCCCGTTTTCATATTTAGGGGGTGAAACCACCCCTCAAAATTCATAAGGGGTACAAAATTTTGTTGAGTCAAATTTCATATGGAAAAACATATCCAACAACCAAAGCAATCGGAGATGATCACCTGAAAACCTTTGAGGGGTGGTTTCACCCCCTAAACATGTAAACAGGCCTAAATAAAAAACCACGTATATCTTATTTTTCGGTCCTCTAAAACATATCCAAAAACCAGAACAATCGGAGGCGAAAACCTGAAAACCTTTGAGGGGTGGTTTCACCCCCTAAACATGTAAACAGGCCTAAATAAAAAACCACGTATATCTTATTTTTCGGTCCTCTAAAACATATCCAAAAACCAGAACAATCGGAGGCGAAAACCTGAAAACCTTTGAGGGGTGGTTTCACCCCCTAAACATGTAAACAGGCCAAAATAAAAAAACACGTATATCTTATTTTTCGGTCCTCCAAAACATATCCAAAAACCAAAGCAATTGGAGGCGTACTTATGAGTACACGGGCGCGATCGCTGGCAAGATACGCGGCATACTATCGTTTTCATTCAATCAGAAACAGTTCCAAACTGAATTTGAACCTGACAAGTACGTAACATTATGCAAATATGTCCGCTGGAAGAATACATAGGGGTGCTGGGTACACTACATCACGGTAAACCGGTTTTTTCAACCAAAAAGGCTGCCGGCAGGTTAATAATACGTCACCGTGCACTCAGTGCACGACGCGAGTGCTCGCGTTACAAAAATAGGCGCGAGTACCGGAAGGTTAATTGCAAATAAATAAATTGGCGCTGAGACTTTGTTCTTTGACGCAAAGTTTGTTAACATCATAAGCTTTAAACAAACATGTTTGTTAGGTCAAGAATATGCATTATATATGAGGCTACAGATGGGTGAGTAAAGGGGCTTTTTTAAAAAGGTCCTTTCGTTTTGCAGTAATAACTCAAAAAGGGAGGTTGCAATCGATTCAAATCGAATTCGAGCATATTCAGAAAATGTGTAGTATCGGCCTGAACCTATAAATTGTTTTGTTTTGTATTAAATATATATTTTTACAAATTCAATAAATCCAAATAATTTTAATAAACCATTAAATAATAATCAACACTATTACATACATTTTTCAAAATTCAATAAAACAAAATATTTTTCATAAATCATTAAATAATATTTAATCATGTCAGTCGACATGAGGATGAAAGTTCAGAAGGTTCCATGTGTTTTGAAGAAACCCTTTCGTAGAAAAAAGATCGTTATAGTCTTCACCAATTAGACCGCACTAAAATGCTTCTGGGGCGTGGCCATTCTCGCACTCTGTCCATTTACTATCATTTTTATAGAGCTTGTAGATATGTTTATACTTCTACGATAGTAAAAATTATCTGTGTCACGTATCACCTTCCATATTTACCAAAAGCAACTGCTGGTAGAACCTAGTATTATTGTTGGTACAGGAACAAAGAAAATGTCTTTGCGCTATTGAAAAAGTTACTTCCTAAAGAAATACACTTGGTAGGGAGAAAAATATTAGCTCTACATGTCCCCGCGAAGTTCCTCCCTAGTCCTTTACACAGCTTTGTGCCCTACCATGCGCAAAGAGGGGAGACAAGTGAGGGAAGTGCTCTCCTCATAGACAACCCCGCGCGATCTAATTGGCCGAGGCTTTAACGATCTTCTGCGAGAAAACATTTCGCCCAGAGTACAAGACTCTTCTCCGTCTCCCAATCTAATCTTGCCTCCTCCTCATCTTCAGTAGAATTCCAGAAAGATGATTTATTCCTAAAGAAATCCTCGTCTCCATCCTAAAGTCTCCCTCTGAACTGTGCCTGAAATCGCGGCGCAGTTAGCGCATGAATCATCGACAACCGTATCGCGAACAACACCTCCGGTCTACAGTCAGCATCCGGGGCGCGTTTGAATCCTCCGATTAAAAGGGAACAATGGACCAGTTCGCGAGGAAAAGCCTGCGACCTATTCCACGAATGGAATTTCCTGCTCCCTCGGCCCTGCGTTTTGTACTTTTCCGGCAACGCGGCGATATTTTTCCCTCCTTTTTTCGCGTCTCCGCTGTAATATATGCCGCGAAACAGTGCGCGAACCGCTTTGCCCCGAGTGAACCGCTCGCGGCAACGTTTAAAACAAAGTACTTTCTATTCGCGGCGTCGCGGGTAAACGCCGCGACTGAATTCAGCATTGTGCCGGCCCGGGCTTGCCATGTAAATCTGTTAACTCCGCACCCTCCTCTTCGGGATGCTTTTACGACCTTACAGAGAAGTTTTGCCGAGCGATTACACCGAGAGGTCTTACCCCCAAGATCAGGGGAGTGATAGGCTCGCGAGATACTGCACAGTCAAAGGGTGCAGTTTCGAGTGCAGACGGGGGAGAATAGTTTCCATTGGTGGCAGCGGGTCTGAATAGATGGCAACGAAAGGTGTAACGCGTTTGAAACCTGTTAATGCAATTTTCAACTGTAACATGAAGAATCTGAAGGAACCTTGGGAAGCTGTAGGTACCATACATACTCTAGAGTCTAGACCTTGGATATCTTCAGACCACCATGGACATCTTAAATGTTCAAGTTTCTTAAGAATTTGCGGCTTTAAAAAATACCGCTGAGCGATGGAATTCGCAAACACATCCCTAAATCAGTGATAGGTGTTATGACCTGGCGTTTTGAATTCTTTTAATGAATGCATCTTCCCGCCTTCGTGTGTATAGCTTCCATTAACTGCCCACTGAAGTTCAAGTCTCTCATAATAATAACGGATCCATTCCAACTACAGTGACACATTAATCTGGCTACTGACGTGACAATGTCCCTAACGTAACCATACTAAAATCTGCCCACGACACTCACCACAGTCTCCCCTGTCATTCCAAAGTCCCCAGCTCTAGCAACGATGGCATAAACCGTGGCGCACAAAAATGTTTAACGTAAAACCTGTCCCGGCCAAAGATTCCCATTTATGGAACCACCTCAAGCCAGCGTAATTACGAAACGGTTCTACTTAGGCGAATTAAATTTAGCGTGCGTATCGCTGGCGACGTCCCTTTGGTCTCGACCGCGACGCAGAAGTCGCCGGACAGCTTCTACCCGCTTGGACAAAGCTCGCTGCTCTTTTAGAGCGCCGCTTCTTTACTCGATCCCCAAGTTTCTATGAAGAGGAGCCGGAGCAGGCTGATCTGCATTAGAAGGATGCGTCTTCCACCGGGGGGGAAGACTACTGTGCTCGTGGCGTGGCAATATAGCGGGAGTAACGAAGTCTCCTGCTGATAAATTCACCAGGACGGAAGGAGATCGTTCGCCTCTCTTCCGCTTCCCATCAGTAGTTACCGAGCGAGCGCTGAGAGACCTCGAAAGTTTGAACAGAGACGCTCCAGGATCGCCTGCGAAATCGACCTCCCTTCCGGCGCACCGAAGCCGATCTTCTCCCCTAATTACGCCATTCCGACGACGTTGTTCTTTCGACTAGGCAGAAATTCAGCCAGCAGCTCCATGCTCGTTACCTTTTCTTGCCCATCCCCCATTTTTATGATGTTTACGTTCCTTTTATGGGGCCAGGGAATCTTGACTTTGCCCCTTGGCTTCGCTTGTTTGCTAGGTCTCCCGCGATGAGACTGGAATCATATTTTCCTCTGGCAAGATTGGAAACAGGTCCTGCTTTGAATCCTCGCCGGAATTTCTCGCGGTGCGTGGAGAGCGTAACGATGATAATCCAAAGAATTGCATATCGCAGCATTGGTTCTTCAAAGTCAGTAATGTGAAAATTATAAAAATTTATAAAAATTTCAAAGTGTTTAGGTTGAGGATCGTGCCTAACGCGACAACTAATTATGAGTTACTAATATGTACTATTCATGATTCGTGTGATATTGTTTAATTTCAAAGGTCATATTGAACCCTATTTTCTTGTTTTCTAAATCTCGAAGCTATCCAATGGGAGATTTTAGGACTTGGAATTCTGCGAATCATTGCGTACGCTGAAGATTACGTCCACAAATATAACTATAGCTCCGTGCAGAATACTGTAGAGCCACCCTTGTCAACCTTACTACTCTTCGAAACAAAAAGCATCGAGCGAGATGGCTTCATTTCGCTGTTTTTTATCACGAAAAACTCATCCTCTAACTTCGTTGTACCACGAATTACGCCGATTTTATTCAGGGCGAGGGGCGATATAAAATCCAAGCTCGTTCGAGGAAACGCGAGGGCAAGATCGTTAAAAATTTTCTGCCCGTTTATCCCGGCGATTCGTGCCGGGTGCTCTTTTTACGTCGATTTTCGCCAGCACAGGTCAACCGGACGGGCAGGAAGCCGCGATGGAAGAGTCGGATCGCAAGCTCATCGGTAAACGGCCGAGTTCACAAGATGTAGAGCAAATAAACCGTGTTTTCACTGTACACTTGCCAGGCTTGCCCGCGCCGCAGACCCCAGTTTATTAGTTAATTATCTCGGCCATCGAAATATTCCCGGCGCTCGGTGCAAGTACTTGGCCACTGAAACGAACAAACCTGGCCGAGTTTTAACGAGAATGCCGCGGACTTTCGAGCATTCCTTGTTAGAAACGTGAAAAGCGTTCGGAACTGCTTCCCCAACACTGGTTTCTGTCCACGACCGGGGGTAAACTGAGCAGAAATGACAATTTAATGACGAACTTTCCTCCATGCTCTGCTTGGTAATTTCAGATACGTAATAACGGAGGAAAGTAATAAAAATGGCACAGCTTTACGATTATTAATGAAATCTGTATTTAAAGAAAATTGCCTAGAACAGCTATACACTATGCGAACAATCCACTAAAAAGATGTTGAATTATACGAGGAGACGGAAATGGTTCGTTTACACTTGCCTCGTATATTACGGGGCGGAAGCCGCTTACTCAATTTTCTTGTTTAATAATGCTTGATCCAGCCGCGGTCGAGAATAGGGAATCGCTGCTGCGGCAGCTAAACAAATATTTGCGCGTAGAACTGTATCGTTTAGAGGGGAATTAAAGTTCCGAAACCACAGTGGAATACACGTATTTATGGGATTTACGGATGGCGGAACTATTGGGTTAGCGCGTAACAAGCAAGCAGGCGAAAGAAAACGCGCTTGCGTCACGTTATTTCTGCTGTTAGATAGTTTTTAATTCCCTTCCATTTGCGTACAGAAAGAATCAAGAGTTACGAGATTAGGAAACCTACTGTGGTATCGGGAAAGCTTGCAACGGTCGTTGTATTTTATCGCGCTACAGAAAGTTTTGTGTAACGACCTGTGTATATCTCTTGATCCATCGCTCTGCAGCGGTGGTCGAAAGAAACTTGAAAAATATATTTGTGTACGCAGCTATACGAGCAACTTTCATACTAACTATAACTTGTTATTGGAATTCGATTGAGATATTGGATATAATATTGCCGTTCGATTCTCAAGTATTATTACTGCCTGATATAGAAATATGTAACGAAAATAAGGAGAATAGTGAATTTCATTGGGAAACTTAATTATTCAACTGGAGGATATGCCGTGGCGGATTTAAGGGGAAAGGCCCAAGTCGCAAACGTTCTGAGGGGCCCATTTTTCGGGAAAATGAAGAGGTACTTTACTAATAAAATTGATTAAAAACGAACTAAGTGTAGTAGTACAGAAAAAAAATATAATGTTTGGTTAAAATCATTTTTTGAAGATAGGGCCCTAGGGGCCTTCTGGGCACGGGCCCTTTTTCAGGGAAATGAAGAAGTAGTTTGCTAAAAACCGGGTCAATGTAGTAGTACAGAAAAATATATAGTTTAGAGGAAATCATAATTTTTTTGAAGATAGGGCCCTAGGGGCCTTCTGGGCAGGGGCCCGTTTTCGGGAAAATGAAGAGGTAGTTTTCTAAAAACCGGGTCAATATAGTAGTGCAGAAAAAAATATAGTTTGGACGAAATCTTAATTTTATTTTAAGGATGGGGCCTTGTGGGGCCTTCTGGCAGGGGCCCAGGCGGCAACTGCTCGTCGCCCGCTCTGTTAAATCCGCCACTGAGGATATCATAACGAAACTTTAAGTAACGAAATATCACTGCACTCAGAAAATAGTTTAGGTATTTTCTACATCTTATTTCTTCATTTCTTCATTTGACACGTACTATATAAACCACGGTTTCTCCATAGTTGAACGTTGAAATGGCGGATTTACGTACAGGCGATCGATACCTCGTTGATGCTGTGAAAGTAGTCCTTTTTGGGCAATATGAATGGTGGTAGCTCGCTTCGCTACCGATAATCCAATACGAGAATAGTCGAGGGTGGCTCGAAAATGGGAACGTGGACCCGAAATGCGTGGAGATTGACAGTTAACTATACAGTCAAACTTCGAACGTACATACTAGAATGAAGTGTTCAGCTCTGTTGCCTGAAAATACCCGAAATTCCATCGGAAGGCCTGCGATTCAATATAAGAGAATGCCACTTCTATTTACATTCTATTTGCTACAGCTTGTATGCGCAAGCCAAATTACCAATCCACTCCTGCTCGGCCGCGAAGTTTCGAGACTTTAACGCGTATGACTTGGAACTTAGAAGTTGCATTTCACAAGCTTCCAAGTCAAGCAGTAGTAGCCTCTTCACAAGAGTTACGTTTAATGACTCTATTGGCAAGATTTAAAGGCCACTAGAAGTTGCTCCTTTCGGATCTTATCCACTGCTTCGCGTACAAAGTTTTCCCTTGTTATGCAAGACACTCTCGCTTGGCTGCAAGAAACTTCGCTAAAGGAAAAATCTCCCGCTCGACTCGTGGTTTCAACAAAGCCTCGCCCGACAGACAATTCTTCCGATGGCGGTGCGAGCGACTAGATAGTTCAAAAAGTCCCCTCGTACTTGCTTGCACAATAATTTACCTACAAGTGTATTCTTCTTTGTACCGCTTTTGTAGCTTCATAATGCCTAAAGCTCTGTTGCGCCAATCTGCTAAAGTAGCTGGCTAAAGGGGTTACCATTCCTTTGACAGGTCGGGAAATAGAGTTACCTTTATGATTTTTTTTTTCATGTAAAGAAATCGTTGCATTTAAAAGTTAAGACACACACCTTTTTGTGTATAAATTAAGCTGCAGTGTTGGTATAGATTACTGGTCCGATTTGAATGAAATTTTGCAGGAATATTCTTCAGACTATAATCTCGTGCTTGTCGGCGCCGATTTTGAACGAAATTTATTTCTCGAAAAATGGCAGCTACTACTCAAAGTCGAAGATTATCGACCCAAGTTTTCATCTTCTTTTTTTAATAAAAAAAAAAAACAAGACACTGGTAGCGAAATCTATTCGGCAATTACTAGATTATATGAAAGTTTGCTCCACTCAAACTACTCAAATTGAACATCTTTCTCTGAATATTGGAAATATCACCAATAAAACTTCAATGGAGTCTTTCACACGGAATGTAGGGCCAAAGCTGGCATACAGCGCGTTACTGCGCCTTCCAATTGCTCCTGCTCCAGAATCGAAAATCCTTATTTTCGCAAGGAGATCGAATTATGTTATTCAAGACCGCGAATACGAAATTTGATTATTCAGCGGGATAGATTGAATGTCGAGGGGGAAAGAATCCGGCGCACTGTCATCGCGCTGATGTAATAATCCTGGTTTGGAATTCCGCGGAATAGTTTCCTACCCCGTCGACGTGACGTCCTATCGAAAAATACCCGACTGCCTGCCATTCACCGCACTGCGTCGCTACCTTCACTCCAGCCTGCAATGAAAGCTATTTATTTGGCGATGTCCACACCTGATTAGCAACGAAATTTTTATTCAAAGACTCGACTACTTCGGCAGATTGAGATTTTAGCAACCGACACAGCGGCAGTGCTATTAATTTAGCTATCTGGAATTTTTTTTGTTCGAAATCTAAAAATTTTCTGCATAAAATCCAAAAATTGAGGACGTCAGCGTCGGGGTAAGTTACGAACGAGTTCAGTGCTCTAGATGGAATTTTTGAACCACGAATAATGTCGAGGTATCTAATTTTGAAAAACGTGAAAAGCTAATGTGAAACGCTACGAAGTGCCTTTGATGTACTCCTGGAAAATTGTCAGCAATTTTTTTTTATATGCGCAGGTCTTCAATGCGAAAAATAACGAAGACAAACTTCCACAAGTTTCCTCGGGCTCCGTAAACAGGTATATCGAAAGTGCAGAGCGACGCTGAATGAAAGAAAAAGGAGCCAGGTGTACCTCGACTTCTACCTTATGGAATCTGAAACTGCTTGGCCACTTTGAGGGATGTGAAATATTTAGAAATAGAGATTCGCAGAAGCATGGGGCGGGTTTCTTTCTGTTACCGAAGCAGCGGATAAAAGTTACCGTAAAATGATAGTAATCGAAGATCATTCAATTGTTCCGGCTCAACGCGGTGGTTAATGCTTTGCGCCAATCGATGCGCGTTGCCTGATAACCGCACAACAGAGATTATTAATTAAACTGTCGTTTTCGATAACTATGAAGCATGATTGCTGTTTACAGATAATACTGGCAATGTGGGATTTAATACAATACATTGCTGACGAGATTTGCCATGCTACGCGTATTAGCGGAGAAATTAGCGTGTAATTCCGTAAGATAGATCGTATCACCCATCATATCGTAACGTAGCTACGGTTTCCATAGATTAATCCCTCGATTTGCTCCAATTTGTATTCCACGTAACATGTAGCCTTTTAGCCGAATTTTCCAATTCTTTATCACGGTGAAAGTGTATTTAAAAAACGAGACGTTAAAGGTACACAAATTTCTTTGGATTAAAAAAATATGTTGCAAGCGTTGTTAGTGGTAAATGAATACAGCAAAGGTAAATATCTCTTTTGTTTGTAAATACTTGGAGAAATAAATAAAAGGATGTAAAAAGGAATTTTGATATTATCGAGATTTTTCTGTTATCATTTCTGTTTGGTGCTTCAGGGCGAAATAATATACAGTACTGGAAATATTTATTGCAAAACTCGAATATTAAATATGTTATCACTTGTATTTCGTTCATCGAAACAGTGATCAGCTGGTGGTTAATTACGGATAAGACGAGGAAAGTTTAAGTTTCAGACGACTGGAACCTCGTCACTTTCTCTAACAACTTCCCGTTATCAATTCAATTTATTACTGTTGTTGTTCGGTTAATCTAGATACGATTAACTCCCCTCGTAAATTAAATTTCTCTTCCCCTTCGCGCATCAAAAATCCAATCGTTTCTATGCAACTACTAGCGAAACATTATTTATCAACCCCCAGAGTCCATCTCTCGTTATTAATAAATCCTTAAAAATCACGCGAATGATCAAGTCAAGTAAATTCGAATTAAGAGGAACGCTACTGAAAAGCACACGTTCAAGCGTTTTCACTGAGGGTAGAAAGAACGACGATAGGTACTCGTAGCACGTAACAAATATCGAAATATATTTATTAATCGCGCGATCCTCTGCGATAACAATCACTTTACGAGCACCATTGGCACCGTAATTGCAATTATTAAATACGTGGTTCATTAGCATTAACGCGAAATTCCGATGGAATTCTGATCCTCTGTAGTTAACTTGTTAACAGTTGCTTCCTCGCCATTCGTATTGTCAAATATTTCGTATAAAATTCAAAATCACACCGAGCTTCATTACTCCCGAAATATTTGTAAAATAATAAAAATAAAACATTCTTCCACTCGAACGACTACATTCACTAAAATCTCGGGGCAACTAATTTTCCCTTACGCTGTTAACACCCTGATATGTTATCATATGTACACCGAATTATCACAGAACACAAGTGGCACACTCGAAGAGTACCAGATTCTCGCAAGATAAATTATTAAACTCTGAAGGGGACATTCTACTCTCTCGGCCGAAAAATCGGCCACTTTTCGGTGATGGTTTTTATAATGAAGTAAACACTTAATGTTTTCGAATTTCTGGGGGTATATTTTACCACTCTTGAAATACAAGAAAAAATCATTGTTCTTCGTTTATTTCATTTGTTTACACAAATATTTCGCAGTTAAGTTGGCGGCATCAAAATTGGTGGCGGTTGAAATTTCGGACGACTGGATCATCGGAAATAAAAAAACCAAACATATTTTTAATTCGCAGGAGTATGGTTATCGCGCTTACCACGAAAGAACAACTTTGGACCAAAATTATTAAAATGGCGGTCGATCGAAGTTGAAAGCACCGAAAAGGGCATTTCTTTTCTGTTTAATAGATATAAAATGTGAGAAAATATTAAAAAATCTTAAGATATTTGTGCTAAGCGGGAAAGCCACTAATGTGTAGAATAACATATTAAAATTTTGGATTAATTGGTCATGGAGTTTTTTTTTTATCACATCCGCCAACCAAGAAAATGTTGTTTCGAGAAAAACGCGTTTAAAGTTTTGAGAACCACACCGCTGACGCTACAAATACCTATAACATTGAAAATACATCGAATTTCGCTGAAAAAATTTAGGAGGATATTGTAGAAGGTGCATTCTTCCGAATTCAGCAGAAAAAAAATCGAATTTTTTGAGGCCGAGAGAGTAGAATGTCCCCTAAAAGTTTTGAGAACCAGGCCGCTGACGCTGCAAATACCTATAACATTGAAAATACATCGAATTTCGCTGAAAAAATTTAGGAGGATATTGTAGAAGGTGCATTCTTCCGAATTCGGCAAAAAAAAAAATCGAATTTTTTGAGGCCGAGAGAGTAGAATGTCCCCTTAAGCAAACGTCATTTTTATCAGAAAAGCAGCAAAACCATTCCGCTGAAAATTAGCGTACCCATTCGACTCGGAGAAGAAATGCTCGCGCGACAGGCGGGCTAGAAATTTCGCGTAATTAATATAGCGGCCGAAAGTGGCCGTGTATAATTCTGACGTTCCGCCTGATTATTCAAACTGACGGCGAGTCCTCAATTGACAGCCACAAAATGCAGCAGTTTATTGGATGGAATAGAGGCGAATCCATCCTTCATGGTATGTCGTGCACGCGATTCGGTCGAATTTAAGTAGCCGATAGGTCGGCCGGTCACGTCGAAACCAATTACAATCGACACGATGATCGATACGCGAATAATTATTCCGGGGCTAATGCAATGTCAACAGGGCTGTGTTAGGACACAAGCGCCCGCTTCGTTTTCAACGGGTGTCGGCCCCATTTCGGCCGCGCTTAACGCAGCCAAACGCTCTCGGGATCGTACTTGGTGTACACACTTTACCGACGCACCGGCCGCAGCATAAGATTTTCATTTGCATTGCGTGAATCGGCTGTTCCATGGAAGAGCGTCTATTTGCACGCGGACTCGTATCACCTCTCGATATCGCTCGAAGCAGTTGGAAAAATCCGCGAGGCAAACGCAGAGTCGAGATCCACTCGCGATTGTATTTTCCATCGGCAATGCCGCCGTACGTTGGTTCTCTTTAGTTAATTACTGGCATTTGCGGCGGTGTTGCAGGTGCACTTGAACAGGCGATACGCGCGAAAGGAAATAGTGGAGTATCATGAATCTATTTTCACTGATAACTAGGCTTTGCTCCCCGAAGCACGAAACGCCTGCTTGGTTGAGTGGAAACTGAATATTAGGTTGATATTATTTTCGACGACGGAGCTTTCAGTTTTAGAATGATCTGATAAGAAATCATTTTTAACCGCCTTCGAAAGAAAGATGGTATTTTGTTAGTCAATCTTTATTTAATTATCCGAACCTACTGACCTAATTTCCACCACGCATGTATGTTTGTATGCATTATGTTTGTCCGCGAATTTCTCCAAAACTACTGGACCGATTTTCGCGAAGCTTATTGCATTTAGTTTGGCTTCAATCAACTTGGGTCGTGGAGAAAGAATTATGAAAATCGGTCCAGTAGTTTCGAAGTTACACCAGGAAATCTGTTTCATTGTTTGAAGTCTATTTTAGCAGTTTCCATTAATACAGACGCGGTCGACCTAATATAAAATGGCTATTGAAACTAATATAGATATTACTTATTTTATCAGAACAAACCTAATATGTTCAGAATTTTGTGCCGATTCAGAAAAACTGGTCGATATTTGCTTTAAGACAATATTTACTGTAAATCGGGTTCAAAACTAAAGTCATGACATCTGACCACCTGTCCCGAGGTGCCGGGAGAAATGGTTTTCGTCGTTGGCAGAGACCACTCACATAATTATTCATGGAAAATTAACAAAGGATAAAGCAAAATTATTTATGAGTGAATACCACTACGGATTCATTGATATTTAATTTGTTTACGCTAAACGAGTAAAGAACACATCAAAGAAAAAGTGAATTACCTACTGGCGATTAGCAAGGCAAATGAATACAAAAGTGAATAAATAAACTAAATAAACAAAAATAATAATAAAATAATAATAAATAATTAAAAAATAAACAAAAATAATAAAAAAAATCATAACTCGACCATCTCACCTTTCTGCAGCGAGACATGGTCTTTTCGTTAGCTTTGAGAAGAAGAGTTAATATGGCCAAATACTTTGGCTGTATTGTCCCTCAATATCTCTACTATCTTATTATTCCAAACATTAAAGGAAAATAAACTTAGAAGTATATTTTAAATACGATTCTGTACAACCGCTGTTTGACAAAAGAGGTTAAATGTAACATCAATTTACCTTTTATAGCCTATAAATCCAGAAAAACACAGAAGGAAGCGAAATAACGCTATTCATTCAACTGTTTGGCTTCTAGAGAAGTAGTTGGTCTGCACTTTAATGCTTTTTTACGTATAGACTCTGAAATATAGCGACACGACCAACTCTCCGGTCCGACCGCGTCTCCCGGATTTGCCCTAAGGTGGTTTGTTAAAGCAATATTTAAATTATTATTTATATAAAGTTTAGACAGCGCTCAATTATTTAAAGAAGACAGTACGTTAGGGTGGAGCGAAAATATTTTTTTTATCAGATATAATATTGACGTAGCTGTCAAAGTATACAAGTTCTATGAAATTTTCCACTTTTTATGACTTTGGTCGTACTTCTCTGATTAACTGTTTAAACTGAAGAGTCTCTAGGTCCTTGATGGAGTCAATTTTCATACCCAGCTGTTACACACACTTTTTCTAACTTTCAACTATTTCTGTCACTAATTATTCAAACCCGTGTCGTTCTTCTGCGTAGCTACGTACGCGACGCACGGAACAGACGAAACTGCGAACTCAATTTTCCCGCGAAATTCTGTTGTGTGTCCCACCCGTTTCGCACATTATTATACACGATACATACTAATTGTATGCAAAATTCCAGCCGTGGCCCATGACTCGAAGCTCGCGCATTCGCCGTAAGATCTGTCGTGCACTTTCCACCTATTCAACCGGCATTGAATCAACGACCCCTCTCAGAGTGCCCTGGAACCTCTTAGGAACTTCGAACAATTGTAAGTCAGCTTAGACTCTCTTAACAAACTTTAATGGTTCTAACTCAACTTGGGCCACCTTAATGAGCTAGAATAATACTATGCCAATTAGAGTCCCGCAGTAGAATACCTCTACGAAAGAAATATCAAATATGAAACAGATCCCAGATAGCACCGCACATCCCAAGGACGTCCTTTTCATGTCCAGTTTATATCCGAACGTCCTACGTCCATTTCTTAAGTCCTACGGACGTTCTTAGGACTTAAATTTCGGATGTTCTAGGAACGTCCGTTTCTTAAGTCCTACGGACGTTCTTAGGACTTAAATTTCGGATGTTCCAGGAACGTCCGTTTCTTAAGTCCTACGGACGTTCTTAGGACTTAAATTTCGGATGTTCCAGGAACGTCCGTTTCTTAAGTCCTACGGACGTTCTTAGGACTTAAATTTCAGATGTTCCAGGAACGTCCGTTTCTTAAGTCCTACGGACGTTCTTAGGATTTAAATTTCAGTTGTCCCAGGAACGTCCGTTTCTTAAGTCCTACGGACGTACTTAGGACTTAAATTTCGGTTGTTCTAGAAACATCAAACAATCTTGTAAGTCACGTGATTGTTTTGCACGACTACATTTCGAATGTTCCGAGAACATTCGTCTCGTAAGTCTTGTGAATCTTTAGAAGACCTAAATTTCAGATGTTCGAAGAACAACCGTCTTGTAGGTTTTGCAGATGATTCAGGTTCGGTTGCAAAACAGTCTTACGACTGAACCTCGCCTTTGCGCTATTTTTTTGTGCAATGAAGACGCTGAAATGCTGAAATGTTCCCAGATAGCTTACAACGTCTTCAAGACGTCTGTCTTAAGTCGTCGTTAAAACATCTGTCTTGAGACGAATGTGAAATTTTAAGCAACGAGTCTAGAGATCGAATGATGATATTCTGTAGAATATTTCGCGTCAATGCACATTTTTTATAAATTATTAATACTCGTTATATACCTAGAAATTGGAATTATTTGCAAGGAAGTGTCTTGAGTAGTTGCGAAAAGCAGTTGCTTCGTAATCTGGGAGTCCTGGGTTCGATCCCCGTCACCGCCAAATTTTTTTTCTTAATGTCCTAACCCAGACTTGATGAAGACGTCTTTAAGGCGCTTTTAAACCATCTGCAAAACGTTTTTAAGACGCCTTTTGGACGTATTTAACTTTACTTTCGGACGTTCGGAAAACGTTCTGAGAATGTTGACACAGCACGTCCTCAGGACGTTCCACTTTGTAAATAGGACCTTCCTACGACATTTAAAGAACTTAACGAGGACGTACAGAGGATATGGACCTTCTCGGGACATTCTCCGAACGTACAGTACGTCCGGAACGGACGTCCTTCGGACGTCCATAAGATGTCTTTGTGCTATTTGGGATAGGAATATGACCTTCGATGATAAAGCTGTCTAACAGACACAAGCCTCCCTAGTCTACCTGAAATGAAGTTGGCATTACCCGCAAAGTGTTATCGAATTACCACGATGATATGAGAACATTAGCCTCAAACCATATTTTTCTTTTCTTCCGCTGCACAGTGGTTCGAGTATACTACATGCTAGCTGGACAAAATTATTTTTTCGCGGATTTGGGTTTATATGGGGTTCAAATTGTTAGAAAACAAACCTGATTCGTATCACAGTTTATTATTTCACTAAAAATATGAATAAAATAAAAATATGACTAATTTAATCAAGGAAAAAGAACAAAACGACAGTATTGTACTTTAACTCTAATTATCAGTTATAACATTATGTCTATTCCCGTAATTTCTGAGTTTTTAAGTTTAAAACCCGGTTTTTGAAATTAGTTTTCTCTGCATCGCTATTAAAATAGTGTTTTACTATATGTTCCACGTCGATCCACGCGACAAGGGCTGAATGTACGGAAAGTAGAGACTTTCTAGTTTATTTTAATCAAACGATCGATCTGCAAAAATTTGCAAAACTATATTTTTTTAATTCTTTTCGAGCGCGGCGCTCGGCAGGAGAGATAGCACAGTTGTTATATTTTTTCGCGGTATTGGGTTTATATGGGGTTCAAATTTTTAGAAAACAAACCTGATTCATATCACAGTGTATTTTGTCACTATTAATAATATATTATTATTATTATAATTAACGGGTATAACCCTATAAATATATTATTGCAAACATAAGAAATAATAAAAAGTTACTACTAGGTTACAAGTCGTTCATTATGTTTACAATTACAAAATACTTTTTCTTATTTCTTATGTTTGCAATAAATATTATTATAATAATATTATTATTATTAGTGACAAAATACACTGTGATATGAATCAGGTTTGTAACTAATAATTATAGTTAAAGTACAATACTGTCGTTTTGTTCTTTTTCCTCTATTGAATTAGTCATATTTTTATTTTATTGATATTTTTAGTGAAATAATAAACTGTAATACGAATCAGGTTTGTTTTCTAACAATTTGAACCCCATATAAACCCAAACCCGCAAAAAAATAATTTTGTCCAGCTAGCATGTAGTATACTCGAACCACTGTGCGCTGCTTCGAGTTTCGAATTTTGGCTTCTGCAGTGTTCGACTTATCAAGGAACGAAGTCACAAGACACCTTCAACATCTCGATTCCCTGCGAGGGGCCGGTTCCACTGGAAGCCGCGCGAGCCTGCCGGAGCGCCGCTAACAAAGCAACAACGTATTACACCTCGACGAAAAAGTTGCGTGAGAGATGAGGGCACTTTGTAGGAGGACTCGAAAACAAGGAGCACTGGTTTCGCGTATAGAGGGGCTCGAGGTGCAAGATGACCGTAGCGAAATGAAAAATGTCCCTAGCGCCGGTATCGCCGTGAATCACGCTGAAATTTGTCCAGCAGGACGGAGCGTCTGCTTTCAAAGGAGGAAGCCCGGAGTCGCGAGGAAGATGTAGTCCACGTGTAGGGCCGTGTACGTGTCTCTTCGTAAGCAGGACGACGACGCGAGGGTGTTCTCAGCCGTGCCAAAAATGTACGTGCGATACGTACGTACGTGGATAGGAGAGGCTCGCGTTGCAGCATGTACGTGACCTGCAATTGGCCAGCAAGAAAAATGGCACTGTCATACGGCACAGCTGATCATATTACCGAGACACTCTTCGCTATAATTTCGAGAAGAAAGAAGAGGCTTTAGCGCTCTAAAATATGGACTATCTGCGTGCCACGAACCATACCGCCGGATATGTATCACGCCGTTGACAAGAATGGAATCCGCGCGGTCTATCTCAAGAAATTTGCACACCTCTTACCAACGTTGGGTAAGTCACCTGACTTCGGCGACACACCTATTCTTTCGACCAACTTTGACACACCTGGGTGGAACACACCCGTAGCAATTTTTGAACGACTGCCATTCTCATCCGAAGAATTCAATTGTTATGAAAAAAATCGTTGAGCAATTTCAACATCCCCAGAATGCATTCCAATAGTTTTTGGACTGAAATTATATCACGGTTTTTGGAAAAAATTCTAGATTACCATATGTTGAGAAAAGACGAGGAAAATGTTCAAAAAATTGTAACTTTTACAAATTTCAATATTAGAAGGTAAAAATCTACAGAGCTGTTGTTCAGATATAATATTTTGAGGATAAAAATAGTTTGTAACGAAGGGTTAAAATACTTGTAATTTAGAGGAATAAAAACAGTAATTATTACATCGTGCGCCGCCGTTGATACGTTTTTATTTATAACAAATAATTTGCCTACAAGTGAGGGGTAAGGGGGAAACAGGGAATGCCACAAAACAGCTTTATCGAGAAAATTAAGGTATAATACTTTAGTCCACCAGTAAGGAAACAAAGTTTAATGAATTTAATTTTCTTATATAATCGTCTTAAATAATTTCTTGTTTTACCTTGACGACAGAAGCTTATGCTTAGACATAGAAATGGGACATTCCGCATTTTGTTCCAGTGCAGAGTATACATTTTCCGTTTTTAACCGGTTTACCAAATCTTTACCGTTATCTTACGGGGGTATTTGAACTTTAGAACCCTTTGTGACTCGACAGTTTTGTAGTCCCAGTAGCCACCAACAAAATATGCTGACAAACACAACATTACGGAAAATGGACATTCCCAGTTTTCCCGTTACCCTTCAAGTAATTTAAGGTGGTAGATTTGGGTGACTCGCCCTGCATATGTTTGAAGCTAAAAGTTGTATAGACTAATTGGCAGATAGATGATACCAGAAAATCTAATAAGGCTTTCTTTCGTCGCTTCTCAAATGAAATCTGATAGTAGAGGAAGTGCAGCATATTTGGAATACTGTTGGTAATTTGGAATACCGAAGTATCTAATAAACTACTAACGCTATTTAATTTGTAACACCGTAGATTATAGGGGCTAATGACCTCTTAACTAATAACATTTGTGGATGAACCGCAATTTTTACATTTTCGACTTAATCTGCAGAGGAAGAAAACGTCAATCTGCAAAACTTTTTCAGCGCGTATTCAATCGTTCCAATCATGGTTAAAATATGTCAAAACTTTAGTGTTAAACACTTAATCGACTCATTTGCATGTCCCTTCTATGGTTCCGTGCCAGTTTTGCGATAATTTCGAGAATACAAAGTGTGACATGAAATTTTCGGTTTCGATGCCATGTGGTTAATTCGGAATACCGAAGGTGAAGGTAATTTGGAATATTCCAAAGCCTACCGATGCTTTTGTTTCACGCGCAATGGATACCACCGCGTCAGTTTCATCTGTCACCTGTATAACCTTTTAGGAGCATTTGTGTAAATAATGTCTTATAGACATCTACATCTTCAAGATTGGTAGAAACGTGTGAACCAAGAGCGAGTGCAGTATGTAACCGTTCTTAGCATTTTTATAAATATTCTGGTATACATATCTCCTCAAAATATCTATATGTTTTGTTTAAGTTTATAAAGTGAAGGTAAATTGGAATACCGGTATTCCAAATTACCTGCACCTTAACGAAATCGATACTTCTTGTCATTTTTCATTCAAACCAAAATTTCAGTTACTTTTTGTTTTTTATTTTTACTGACACTCAGAAATATGAAAGTTTATTAGTTTCCCTATGATATCATGTAGTTTAATTTGATCCCATCCTCTGTCGTAATTTTTTATTCGTCTTAAACAAACTGGCATTCCAAATATACTGCACATCCTCTATAAAATAAAAACTCCTCTTATAGAATCCCAGGAATTTTAACGTTAATTATAACGGTGGATGGTATATTTATTACTAACTAGCTTAGCTGTCAAAATTCCCGACTTCCCACGGTCGTCGACCACAAAGTTTATTTACAGTGCCATTTATGAAATCATCGAAATTAATAAACTGGTATAAAACGAGAACCGCACGACGCGGAACATTTCGACGAGATGGGACTCGCCAATTAAAAAATCCGTCGGGTATATCAAAATCGCCGTTCGACGGCCGACAACAGGGTTGAAAATTTTTAATGAGGCCCCGGCGCGTCCGAACGCGGGCGAAACGATCAATTTAACGAAACGTTCGCTTCCCCCGTCGCTAACTACGGCGATTATTCCCTGTTTGTCATCGAGAAGCCGTCCAGCTCGTTTGCCAGCCGGCTCGCCATTCCTCGGTGATAATTAATTCATAATCCCGGATTCTCAAGGAGTTGGCAGAGATAATCGTGCTCGGCTGGAAGAAGAGCCTGTCAACGTTAATTCTTCCTGGCGGGCAGATCGTTTGTGTCTTCGTTATTCCCCGTGATAAAGTGCGAGTCTCCCAGAGACGACTCTCCAGCTCGGTTTTACCAGTGATTTACGATCTCCCGCCGCGGCCCGGGCGTATTCATATAACCTTCTACCCGCTAATATCCATACGCTCGCTTCGAATCCGACTCCGGCCGTAAGAACGCAAATGCAGCGTCCCCCGATGAGGAGCGCCACCGATACTCATCACCGCGAGCAGACGCGGCTTATCCGCGGCGGCGCGTCAAGCAGCGATCGATCGGAGAAGCAACAACGCGACACGAGGAGGAAATTAAACCGTGATCTCCTTTGAGGGCTCCTCCCTTGTTAGCTAAGAAGCGACGGTTTGCTGGAGCGCCCCAACCCGGTTCCAAACGCGGGGGAACGCGATCCCCGCGCGCAACTATCGGCAAAGACATTCACCAACGAAAGGGTCCCCAGCCCTTTCCGCCAGTCCCCTCCCGCCCCGCGTTTTCCCGCCTCTTTCTCGCCGTAGTCCCGAGGCAGTTTCCGTCGACTGCCGTGCGATTGCAAAACTATTTCCACCCGTTCCACGATGATTCTCGTATTTCCCGTGCGCCGTTCCTCACCGCGGCGCCGATGTATCATCATTCCGCCGCCACCGCCGCCGCCCCGCCGACTACTTGCCGCGGCACCATGGTCCGGACCAATTTTCCCCGCACGCAGTATCACGTTTTCATTCTCATTTCTGCCTCCGTGTCAAGCATACCGACGCGAAGACTGCTTTTCCTCAGCCAACCGCCCCCGCTCTTCATCCGGCCCTACTCGCGTAGCTCGCGCCCCATCCGCCGCGTTTGGCTTCACCGGGTGGTTTACTTGCCCCACAATAGAAGCAACCGCGTTATTTATACATTCCGCGCCATATGGGCCCATACGCGGCCGGAACGGGAACGGCGACGAGGAGGCGACGAGGGCTTGACCCTTTGAAGATACAAACCTCAGACACGTCAGACAAATAGTTCGCTGGGAAGCACCGTCGGGCCTCCCCTAGACCTATGAACTCGGAGCACAATATCGTCACGACCCCTTCTCAACCTTTTTTCTCCTCGCTCCTCCCCAGCACTCCGAGGAATGACAGCCGTTTAAGTTGTGACAGAGGCGCCACGTTCCTGCCCTTTGTGCGACAGTCTCACAACAGTCCCAGCTCGTGCCACGGGCCTATTGTGACCGCGGTAATGAGGGGACAAAAAATTGAACGAGATCCAGTCGCACGGCTATTCTGCCCGCGTTTACGCTTCGCCCAGCTGCGCGGGGGATGATTTACCATACGTGGTTGATGAAGCTTCGACCGTTGAGTTTTGCGACGGGCATTATTTCGCGGCGAGCATATTTGCCACCGCCGTTGTTCGAGTATTTTAAAGGAGAAGGAAAGGCGCGAGGGAAGGATCGTGAAAGAAATTTGCTTGAGGTAGAAAGCAGCCGGGTAGGTATTTACTAATTTGTTTCAAAAGCAGCTGTGTTATTGAAAGAAAAGCGTTTTGGGGAATGATGCGAAGAGCTTCAATCTGCAATTATTGAAAGAGTAGTTTTGCTGTGTTTTGGGATTGTTGTTAGTGTTTGTTGTGTGTAGATTTCTATGGCACGATGAGCAAGATTGGGAGAGGACAGTACTAATGCTTATCCCTCTAGGGACGACTGGGACTCCAGAGTCCCATTCAGATTAACACATTTTTATTTACGTTCCATCAATAAGATCGAGATTTGATAGGTATAGTGACCTTTAGTGGGCAGAGAAGTACCATCAACTGCTGTACCATCAGAACCCGAAATTAAACTTTTTTTTGTTATATTGTTATAAACAAATTAAAAAAATAAATTAAAAATAAAACTAACGAGTAGTTTCCAAATCCGAAGTATAAAATAGACTATTTTAACTCTCAAAAAAATTCTACGTTAAGTTTAAAACATCCCCGTCCCTAGAGGGTTATTAAGGGATGTCCATACTTTGGCGGACGAAAAATTATGCGAAATTTGGGAATTTTTTAAAGCAAAACCTTTGAATATATTTACTTCCAGCTTTGTGGCTTTATTTGTCAATCTTTAGAGAATACGGGGAAAAAATTGTATGCGAAAATAGTGGTTATATCCGGAGTTATAGGGCTTCAAATAGAGCGCCATACAAAAATCATATGCGCATGGTTAGCGTAAAATCAGCCGTTGTAGTTGTCTGAAATGGAAAATTTAAAAATTTGTGCAATCTGTATGAGTGAGGCTATCGTCTGGACTGGATTAAATGAGAAACACTGAAAAGTAAACAAAAATCGCAGCGTCTAAAACAGACATCGATTTCTGCAAAAAATTCGCTGGTTTTTTAACTCGCAAAAATCTAATTTTGCAAAAACCGACTTAGTTGTAGCAACAACGAGAATGGGACATCTAATGAAGATATATACCAAGTTTGAAGTAAATCGAGTGATTGGTTTTTGAGATATCATGCTAACCAATTCGAAAAACACCGTTTTGAGAAAAACCGCGTTTAAAATCTTAGGTACGGTTCTTTTTTAATTAAATTTGTTTTAAAATGTTGTCTAAATATGTACAAATATAGGCATAAAGTTTTCAATAAATATAATTGGGGGGTTTCTCTTGAAAAAAATCCCAAATATCGCGCTCCATTTCAGGCCGTCAAAATAGGGAAACCCCTGAAATTGTTTTTATAATATTTATCCGATTCTTAATATAAATGGCAGTATTTATACTGTTGTCAGCGCGGAGGTGCTAAATGATTTATGGATCAGTTTAATTAATCTGCAGTTTCATGACACATGGTTAGAAAATAATCTATGGATTTCCAGCGGCGCGTCGCTCGTAAGGAATTTCACGACCATTATTCACGAGGACCAGAAATTCTGCGGTATCACGGAATATCTAGAATAAAAAACCCGAGGTTCAGACAATATACTTGAGGCTTATACGGCTTACTCTTCGTTTAAAAAAAAGATGCTGACTCTTTTAGACTTTGTACAGGAGCCATGGTCGTGTAAAAAATGGAGGAGTTTAAAGGCTGGGTACCCATGGGAACCAGACTGGTGCAAGGTTATCCCGAAAATCCCTAGTATGGTAGTCAAGGAGCTGAAAAGTTTAGGTGCTCGCACAGTGGTCTTTTTGAGGAGATATCGTTCTATGCTGCTTGTTCGCGTGCACCGTAAAATATTCCGGCTGAGTAATATTTCTATTTATTGGCAATAACTTAACTATTCGCAAAGAATATCTGTTTAGGAAAACTATAATTCTTTTAAAAGCAGTCTCGATTATACTGAAAAAAAATTATTTCTCTGTTATCAAAAGTATCTTTGCAAGTCAAGTAACTCCTGTCCCTATTCATTTTTCATAGAATGTGATGTAATGGAAATATTTAGACGTATAATTCCGAGTGTCCAATCCATTTATAGAAGACGCGAGAGAATATTCATTAATTTACAAACTCGAGAAAATTGAGCTACGTGACATCACCCACATAAACTTCCATGCCACTGATAACCACGGTAATCGATATCGGTCAATGGATGGCGGACCAACGGAAACGTTTAGGCAAAATTTTAATCAAACGCCAATATCGTTGTCACGGCTATCGACGTGAAAATAGCTCGAGATCTGCGGATAGCATCCATCACATACGCAAATACGTTCGCCCACGAAGTTTAACCAAACTTCGTTTGTAAAATCCTGCTGCAGAGCAGAGTAGAGGAAGTGCATCATATTTGGAATAGTGTTGGTAATTTGGAATACCTAAGTATCTAATAAACTACTAATGCTATTTAATTTGTAACCCCGTAGATTATAGGGGCTAATGACCTGTTCATTAATGACATTTGTGGATGAACCGCCATTTTTACATTTTCGACTTAATTTGCAGAGGAAGAAAACGTCAATCTGCAAATCTTTTTCAGTAACCTTTCTTATCATTATTATAAATATTCTGTTATACATATCTCCTCAAGATACCTTTATTTTAGAAATGGCAACGGTAAACACATACGAAACAAGGGAGCAGTGGAGTTCGGAGTATTTGTTTAAGTTTATAAAGTGAACGCAAATTGTAATACCGGTATTCTAAATTACCTGCACCTTAACGAAATCGATACTTCTTGTAATTTTTCATTCAAACCAAAGTTTCAGTTACTTTTTGTTTTTTATTATTACTGAGACTATGAAATATGACAGTTTATTAGTTTCCCTATGATATTATGCAGTTTTATTTGTTCCCATCCTCTATCGTAATTTTTTATTCGTCTTAAACCAACTGGTATTCCAAATATACTGCATTTCCTCTATTGAATTAGGCGAACGAAACAATAAACAGTTCAACCATCCCTGCCCCGCCCTTATTAAATTTAATTTCTCAAACAGAACACCACTTATCGCATAAAAACGAATCCATTTAAGTTAAACGAAATTTCTCCACGCGTGCGGGCTTCTCCCGTTGCAGAAAAAGAAGCACGGAAACGGGTATTAAGTTTGCCTTTTAATTTTAATTAGCAGCAGCCCGGAACTGCGCATTACGTTTAACTCGCCTTAATAACGCTGCAACTTATTCCATCCGTCGCTAATTCGGGCCGCTATATTATCTGTCTCCTAAATAGCCCGGGCCAAATAAACATAATGCCTCCTAATGGACTAAATCCACGAGGAGAGACGTAACTAGGGAAGACAAACGCTGAGCCTTCTTCTTCTCCGCTTTAAAAGTGTGACCAAGTGCCGGGTTCCGCGGCAAACGAGTGCTTTGTTTACGACTACCCACCATTACCCTCGCCCCGAATTAATTCCTTGAAAGCAATAAGTCACTGGTGGGTATTTAATCGTGCTTAATCAGTCGCAATTACACATTTACCACAACGCCAAGAAACGGGGAACACGGGTGCCAGCAGCTTTCTTATATTTCTTTGAGAACTAGAAAAGTTTTTAATAAAATGAGAAAGCTATTGGGTCGAGAAAGACCCGGGGCCCGCAGCGAGGTTAACCGCTACGAAGTGCACGTGACCAAACAGAAGTTTTTCCTCGATTCACGACCGCTGGAGGTTAATAAAGTTAGGAAATATGTGCTCTACCCCAAATTAGAACATGAGCAGGTAGTTCAGTGTCAGAGAGCCGAGAGAAACTTAGATGGACTAACAAGGGAAGATCCCCAACCCGGAAATTCAAAGAATTATAAAACTTTGGGGGATATGTGGGGGATATATAGACACGAATTGCGCAATTTTTTTTTTTTTGCTGCCTAAATTCACTCCAAGGCACAGTGCGTTGATACATGGACAAACATTGAAAAATCAAATATTTTGCGGGGTGATAAATATCATCTAATATTTACATCAAAATATTGAGGAATCGAGTTCGGTTATGGTGGCTAGGTTACCGTAGTTGTTTACGATGTTATTTACAACCTGGAATCTAAGGACTTCATGCGTCACTCGAATTTCATACGCGGTAGAGTTACTTTCTTTTTTTTTTTATTTAGACCTTCAGAAAATTTATTATTCTTGGCTCACTTTATTAACCATGGATTCTAGTATTATGGGTATGTGTGCTTCAAAATTATTGTTTAGGCTTATGGCCTTACTGATCATTCGAAAATATCTTAGTCCCGAGAATGAAAATTTTATTTCAACCGACTTTTTAAAAAATACGTAACAAAACGTATCCGTGATTTTTTTATATTTGGTTCCCCTAACTTTAAACTTTATGAAAATAACGCGCTTTTCTGCTACTACTTGCAATTATTTGAGAAATAATTTTTTTTAGGAAGAAGTGTGCACATCAAGAATTCTAATGTCTGTGAAATTATTATTATTATTAAACTATTATTAAACTAAATTAACAGATGTTACTATTAAAAGTTTATAATAACAATACATCACGTTAACGTATTTAGAGTGTGCTTGTGTTTCAGTCTAAATAAGCTTATATTTAAATGCACGTGATAAAAAAAAATTTTGACCAAAAGTTAGTCAGTATTCAGTTGACAACAAATTGCAAAAGTAAATATTGATAAAAAACCTTTTATTCAATAAAACATCGAGATCACCTCAATTTTTCTTAATGCAACTGTATATTTTTTTCAACACCAATCGATGCATCTATATATTCTGGTTAAAAAAGTATTGGGGTATATACGTCGAAAAATGATTAGTTCAGAAGTTATGATTTTTGTCCCGACTTCCCATTGATTCAACGCACTGTGCAAGGGGGTGAAATTGACCCCTGAATATTCGGCTATTTTCCGATTTTGTGTTATAACTCGCGAACCGCGAGTTACCAAATGATGGTCCTAATTAAAACAAGTAACTTTTGTCTGAAAATTATTGCTTAGAGTTCGCGAGTTATAACGCAAAATCTCACCCCTTAAAATTTCACCCCCCGTGAATTTGAACAGCAAAAAAATATTCCGTAATACATACCTAAAGTTTCATAATTTCTTGAATTCCCCGATTGGGAATCTTCCCTTGTAAGATCAACCCTGGCGACCTGACACGTGAATAATTAAATAGAACCGAATAAACTTGTGACGCGTTAAGTGCTATAGCGAAATTATTAGTTAATAGTGCGATCGCAAAGGAAGCAACTACTTTCCGTCGAGTAGGGATTTACATAAAAGCTCTCACCAACGGACGCAATATTCGTTATGTGGAATATAGCACTTAACCTACTTAACTTCATCTACCGCTCGGGGTCGTCGAAGTCGATTAATAGGCTCCCGGTAGGTAAAGTGTTAAGAAGGTTCTTCGGCTCAATAATCCGGGTTCTCCAAGCTTCGTATGCCTTCAAAGACACTGGCGGATACCCGAAGAAATATTAAACAGAGGCGATGGCACAAATTATACGAGAATACATGGGGCAGAACGGAAATGGAGGAGGCACACTTAAGGGGACTAGGCAGTCGAAAAATCGATTTTTTTATTGCATTTTCCGAAAATACTATCTTTTCTGAATAAAATGCCGTTTGGGTTATATTAAAATTCGCAAAATTGTTGATTTGGCAGCTGAAAAGATCAAGCGGTAACTTATAGCGTCGCCTTTGCCCCGAAACTTTAAACGCGATTTTCTCGAATCTTTTTTTCTCTTGGTTTTTTCCTGATTGCGAACGAATGGAGGTTCAGATCGACTTGAAAAAAATTACAGGATGTGTAAAACATGTGCCATTTCGCCCCAAACCTCTGATATGGTCCGTAAAAATTCGAGATTTTCATAAAAAAAATTCAGGAGTCACCGGATTTTAGCAGCGCACAAATAAGAACGATTTTTTCTCGGAAAAATCGCCGTTTTTCAGCCACCAATCTCATGATTTCGATTTATTTGTTGTTTTTATAGGTTTGGGCCGAAACTATGAATCCAACAAACAAGAATCTCACCTTTGAAATCGGATTACGTCACATTTTAAGACCGATATTAAAGCAAAACGACAGAAAAACGTTAAAATGTTTACCCGTCGGCAGCGCCATTTTTAAAGCACATATATATTTCTTATTAATTTTTTTTCGATCTGTATGATAGTAATAAACATTGGGTAAAAGCATATATCTGGATGTGATTTCATTTGTTCACAAATAAATAAAGGACAGAGTCTCTTTCTCACGAAAAACGACTGCCTAGTCCCCTTAAGGCAGGATACCACCTTCGCACTTAAAAAAAATTGAAAATTTTTTTTGTTCTCAAAGTACTCTTTCAAGTGTATAGAATCGAAATTCATTCATTAGAAAGGTGACCGGAACCTTTTTCTTGTGTAAAAACCGGATTGGAGCAGATATATAAATCTATATAAAACTTTAAACGCGTTTTTCTCGAAACGATGTTTTCCAAATCGGCGTGTCAGATTACTCCTATAATTTTCATCCGATTGACTTGAAACTTTGCACAATTCTTCCCCGCGGTGTAATCTAACGATGCACGTAGGACTTTTGCCGTAGCGTTGTTATTTTTCTTTTGGTGCGCAATTTTATAAACTTCTTTAAACTTTTTTACCCCCAAAAAATTGACCTTTTTGTTCAAATGGCCGCCATTTTCTTAAAAATCGAAATTTCGTAAAATCCCTACGTACAGCATTAAAAAATATTGTTGCCAATAGGAACATTCTTTGCTTTTTTTTCTAAGAGCCACGTACAAAGCGGAATTTGACCCGCCGTCTAACGATGTTCCTCCAAAGGAGTGTATTTTGGCGCCACCTACAAGAGATTATTTTTTCACTTTTTCAGTTTCAAAAAATGTGTAATTACAGATTAAAGTTACATTAATGAATGACTGAAACCGATTTTGCTTCTGCGCATTCTTTGTATGCAAAAAAATTCATGAAAAACGCCTCCAAAATCGCAGTCAAAGGTGGTATCCCGCCTTAAATCCCAGATGCACAGCGGCCACCCGCGCCGCGTCGTTGTTTCGCTCTCCGATTTATAAAGCGCGGAAGGGGTTGCGATCGCGATCGAGCCCTGGCCCAACATAAATACGCGACTTCATTGTTTATTTGCCAGCGCCGGCGGGGGAACAAGAAGATTTCTGCCGCCCGGCAAGGGCACCCCCGGATGGAGACGAAGGGTGGCTGGTGGTTGCTTCGAAAGGACGATTTCTCTTCCTGCGCGACGTATCGCGCTCGGCCACGCCCCCGCCCGCACGGGGATCTATTTCTATATCGGGAAAAAGTTCTCTAGGAATAGTGAACAGGAGCGAAGAGAGCTTCAATGATCGCGCGCGTGTGCGCGCGTGCTCGTGCATGTGCGCCCGAACATGCGAGAAGGGAGGCGGCCCCGCATTGTGGGAGGAAGAAGAAGGTAGATAAAGGGCGAGGGGAGAAAGAGGAGAAAGGGAACACCGGCGTGTTTACTGACGGCCACGTAGCGCACCCCCTTTTTTTTTTCTATCGCCGATGTTTTCAACCCCCTCGCCGCCCCCACTGTGCCCGGCCCCACTTTCTCTGCTCTCCCCTCTGCCGCCCTCGTCGTTCAAAGCCTGCTTTCCACCAGGGATTTTCGGGGATTTTGTCCGCGGCCGGAAACGGAAGGGGAGACGATCCGTTAAATCGAATTCGGCTAATATACGATGGCCTGCTATCGAACCAAGGAGTGCTTCGTTCTGAGGAATTCGTCGCCCGAACGTCAACATCGTTTGCCTCCCCCTATCATCGGCGACAGTGTCGATCCAGGGGAGGAATTGCGCCCTCGTTTTTCACAGATCGTTTAACTCGTGCGTAATCTTCCCCCCATTTTGTCGTCCTGATTCTTCCCTTTGTCTTTATCGAGTTACTACTTTGTACTCTCCACACGCTACTAACGAGGGGAGGCCGCGAATGGGACGAGCGATTTTTTAACGAAACCGGGCAGAAAATGTTGAGGCCGATGTGTATAAACAAATTCCAGAATATTATGATAGCTGTGAATGGCCGGCCATTTTTATAAAAAAAATGGCTTTAAACAGTAAAATTATGAAGTCGTCGAATCAAAAATTGCATTTTCTGGTTAAATTATTGATACTATGACAATACACATAAGACTTTTGTATTCCTTTCATCAAGATCTACCATTTAACGAAGTATAAAATCGATTCGACGACTTTATAATTTTACTGTTCATAATTTTTTATAAAAATGGCCGGCCATTCACAGCTAATATTCTGGAATTTGTTTATACACATCGACCTCAACATTTTCTGCCCGGTTTCGTTAAAAAATCGCTCGTCCCATTCGCGTCCTCCCCTCGTAAGTTGCCCGGAGGAGTCTCCATACGCGATTGAGAAGGGAACAGGGCCGGCCGGATTGCGGAAGGGAACAAAGTTTCTGCAGAAGACGGAGGGAAGAAAAATACGATTACTCTTTCCCTGCTTCAACGTCCACGGTTGTCACTGGCGAATATAGGCTAAGTGCGCCTAATACATATCAACTAGTACCTAATATCGCCACTCGTGATATCTCCTGGAGTAAGTGCTGACATGCAGGGCCGTTCCTGGCGGGGGTGCAGAAGGTGCCCCCGCACCTGGGCGGCCAAATCTAGGGGCGGCCGCGGGCCGTTTATTTTGATTAATAAAAATAATAATCGAAACTTTTTTTATAATAAAGTTTAAAATTATGTATGCATAGATATAAAAGCAAACACTGCATATTAAATTCTTAATTAAAGAATATTGATTTAATAAGGGCGGCAATATTGTTTTTGCACCGGGGCGGCCAAAACCCAGGAACGGCCCTGCTGACATGTGTTGGCAATTAACTGACAATAAGTTAGTAGTTAAGCGTGTGTAATACTAAAGAATAAGTATTTCCTTGTACTACAATTTCGATGGTGATATGTGACTTTCAATAAAGTCATACAAACTCTGCGATGATCCTGTAGAATTGTTCAAATCAATTGTGAAGAAAAAGATAATCACAGAGTTTGTACGATTTTATTTATCACGTATCACCATCGAAATTATAGTGTAAGAAAGTAATTATTTTTAGTTTTTAGTGCATTTTTAGTAAAATGGTTTGACATAAAAGTTTTTTTTATATATTTTTCCCCAGTTTTTAGGGTTTGTGACATTTTTTTATACATTGTTTTTCATTTCTTCTTTTTTCAGTTTTGACTTTTTTTTATAAAAAATTGTAAAGTCATCACACTCACGCGCGGCTAAAAGGATTAAAGACAATTGAACCGGTGGAAGTGGGTGAAAATTGTAGTTGCCAGATTTGAACCATGCACCAAACAAATACCAAACATACACAGGCTCGAAGCTAAGTAAAAATCATTTCAAAAGCCTACGAATGCACGAACGACACAAATGACAATATAAATATTTGGAATTTCTATTTCTTTAGTTTCTTTAAACATAATCCCAATAAAAAGAAGCTTGGCAAACGGCCTCCAATATATTCATCTGGTTAAAACTAATAAATACACATATAAATATAACTTCAAAATCTCATAAAATACACGAATTAATCAATATTCATCACGAATCTTTAGATTTTGGTATTTCTTTTTTATGAGAGACTCTACGAAAGAAAAAGGAGAGGAAATTAGGCGCACTTGCCCTACTATACACCCCAACGATTACCTCGCAAGTAGTAGCAATCGAAAGCAGCTGCCAAACAATCGTCGATATATTAAATAAATAGTTTCATCGAGCAACAACACATCTGACTGTCTACACAGCGAGTCCTGCGCTGCCGTAAAAGCCGAGGGTAATGAGACTACCGCTCGTAAAGTATCCTCGGAGCGCGTCGGGCCGCGTAAAATCCTGCCTGTAATGCAGAATCGAATGACAGGTACGTATGTCTGTCACAATCTCGGTTGAATTATTCCCGCGTCCGCCTGGAGAGCCGTCGCGCATTAAACTCCGCCCTTAGCGCATCGGAAATCCGGTGTAGCTGGGTCGGAAGAGGGTTGAGCCGTCCGCCGGGCGCATTTATCCGCAGCCCTCCCCGAGCCGGATACCGGAATATTTTCAACGGCGATAAACAACCATTCGTCTACCCACCCGTTCAGGGGCCAGTCACCGTTTCTTTCTCCACTCGTTCCCGAGGCAAAGGGACGCTGGCGCGCACGCTATCTCCCTTCCACCCGCGATGCACGTAACACGAAACGATCTGATGAATGTTCCGCAGGGCAAAAAACGGTTCCACTGGTCGGAGATACGTCGCGGTTCTTCCTGAAAGAATATTAAGCACACCTCCGGCGCGCTCGTCGACGTTGGGAGTTCTCGAAAATTCTCGATCGATCAGCCTCCTGGTGCCAGGGAGCGCCTGAACCGCGGCTCTGAGCCCCGAGCCAGAGGGGACGAGGGGGAACAAAAACGTAGACAGACAGATAAATCTCTGATGCCGCACGCGGTAAATGAGCCGACAGACAAGTGGAATAGAAAGGGGACGCGGCGCAAGATGAAATACAGTGTAAACAGGTAAAAAACGAAAGCTTCGGTAGCGTTGGAGATAGAAGCTGGAGGAGCCATAGTGCTGAGCAGGAAAAGGGTGGTTCGAACTGTCCGTTGGGTCTGGTAGTCAAAGTTTCGTCACATCTCGATAAGCCTAAGGCCCGATCCACACTATCGGTCCGGTCACGGTCCGGTCTCGATCAAATTCACATCCCTGAGCGTCCACACTCGCCCGGATTGATAGTGCGGACGCTCACAGATGTGATTTTGATCGAGACCGGACCGTGACCGGACCGATAGTGTGGATCTGGCCTAATACATGATTAGGTGGTCACCCACCAAACAATATAATTCTGAATTATATGAAACTTAAATGCAAGGGTGGAGTGTGTTGATGTTTAAATCCTGCAAAGCTTAAGACTTCCTAGAACTGGTATTAGCAGACGAGTTACAGATTTGTACCAAGGTAGTATCCCATTAGAGCAAACACTTTCCTCGTCAATTCTCCTTTTGGAAACACTACACTCCATCAACGGAGACTACAGAGGCCCATGTTCATCGAAGACACGTTCGCCCATAAATCCAGCGACACCCTGTTTAATAAATCTACGACCTACCGGAGGGTTCGGAGAAGCGTTTGAAGCTAACGAAACGTTGGAACACGAAACAGGTAGCAAGGACCAGGTTGGCCGAGCACGCATAACACCGGGCTTAAGGATCGACGGTGGAGCAAACGAAAAAATATCGCCGGCCGGTATTTTTATGAATCGCTTAAATCACGAGAAACGACGGCGTGTATCGTGGAGTCGCGGAAAAGATGAGAAGAACGGCGGAAGGAGATCGTATTTCTGGGCTGATCTGGGATTATGGCGCGAGGAGAGGAGATATACGTTACGCGATTCCTCGGGTCCAGAATCTTCCCAGGGAGGCGCGAGGAAACGCGAGGAAGCCAAATGCTCGGCCCCTTGAGCGATACCGGCTAGGTTCCCACGACAACTTCCATTCCCCTTCTTCGGGGGCGGGGATGCGACGAGAGACCTGTTTTTGCGATAATACAGCAGGATCGTCGAACGTCGACGTATTATGACGTATGAAGCGCGCGCGCGCGCGCGCGTAAATTCGAGCCGGATGATCGACGATCCGTTCCGCCGCGACCGCGGTGGTAGAGAAGAACGTGCAAGTTTTTTTTTGAGAGCGCGCGACTCCGGGCCAGATATGAGCGCTTTTTTCGCCCGGGGCCGGGGAAGTTTCCGATTTAAATTCAACTTCGGTGGCGACCTCCTTAAAATTCCACGGCTCTTGGACACCAACTTCTCCTCGCCGCGGAGGCCAATGAAACGGGAAAAAGCGATGGAGGAGCCTCAGGAATAAGCAGCGTATTGCTTATGCTTTATTTAGGTCGCTGCTGCGTATTCCTTTTTGGATCCTTTGAGGAGATGCAGCCGACGGGATGAATTTACAGGTTTGGAAGCTTGCGAGCGAATGGTGGTAAATTGTTAGTTGAACAGGAGTCTCTTAGATACACCACTTGCTGCGCAGATAAAAATTGATTGGAGGTTAATTTGATTTGCTTCGATGGGGTGCTACTTTTCGATTATATTCTATGGCATTGATTTTGGTTACAGGTGCAGGTGGATAATAAATATATGACGAACTAGCAGGGAAATAGTTGAAGTTTATAAATTACAACTACTTAGGAATAGTTCAATTACTTAGGAAAAATAGGTTTCATATTTCAAGTTCAAGTGTTTCGGACTTCATATTGTAATGGAAAATCAACGAACCAATATTAAACTGTGTAAATACAGTAGGGTAGACCGGGGGCGGTAGTAACAGGGGGGCGAATGTAACACGCTAAATATCTCAAAACATATAATAGATATTAACACCAATTTTGGATATATGATGAAGAATGACATTTGGAATATACACATCCATGCCCTAAAAGTACAGATACGCAATAGACATGGATAGTGAAGAAAATAACTTTTCGATACCCCAAAGTAACTTTTCCTTACTGACTTAAAATTGTAATATAAACACACCCTTTGCAAGTATGTGCTTGTTCGATTTTTTAATCTGTAATTCGACCTTTTTTAAACTAATATTGATCGTTACTTGGCACTTTTAAGCGTCTCGTTAGTCAAAATTTATAATTTAAGTTCAAAAGCATGGTCGGGGGCGATTGTAACATCGGCAGTCGGGGTCGGTTTTACCGCAACAGAACCGAATAGGGACAAAGAAGGCGAATAATACTGTCTTATTTGCATGAAATCATATAGCATAGCACAAGCAAACCAAATGAAAAATGGGTGCAATATACTGAATGTAAGGATTGAGCAGATGAAAAAATGCACCAGCCAAAACGCCTTTTATTTCTGCCACAATTGCGATACCACATAATTTATTATAGATTTTACTTTTTTCATTTATTATTATAATTTAAATCAATAAATATTTTAATTTTGTAAAGTTATATTTGTGCTACTATCGACTCCATGCAGTGTTACAACCGACCCGGGGTCAGGGACGGTTGTAACACTTTCTCCGCTTCTCATTTTTTATTAATAACCGGAATATTACTTGACCTACAGCGAAACTGTTGTGGCTCAAATAATGTCAGATAAATAAGTAACATTTTCGTAAAAAAACTTTTGTTGTAACTGTTATAGTTTTTGAGTAATCGTATTCCAAAGTCAAAGTGTTACTACCGCCCCCGGTCTACCCTATTTATTCGCTAAGAGCTCGCGGCTCGGGACCGGCGGTGAGCATTTAACGTAGAGGGCGCACGGTTCCGAGCGAGACACAGTGTCAACGTGTCTCTCTCGTACCGTTCCTCGCTCGCCTTCAGTCCCTCTGACTCCTCTCTCTCGCCTTTTCGGAACAGGAGTGAGCCAGAAGTAACGGGATAGCGCCGAGCTCTTAACGTGAAGGTCAAAGCGAAGGTTCTTAACGAATAAATACTGCATAGAAATACGTATAATACTTTTCTTTATCTGAATTGAAAGAGGTTCGTTCAGTAGTATTTTACTTCGTAACTTGTGCATGGTAGCAATTTAAATAATTAAACCGCGAGAAATGTAACTGATTTATAAGCCCAACGCTTCTGTTGGTCTCAGTAGCCACTAAATTAATGACGCATAATCCAACGTTGATTCTGCAAATCAATTAGTTAACTCTTTCAGCTCCAAACTCCCATTGCACGCACCGCAGTGACAACTTGCACGTTGCTCTCGTACATATATTTATTTCATCGCATTTACAATTCGCTTGGACAATTACTTCCGCACTATCCCTCGCGCAGGAAGAGCAAGAACTCGCTCCGTGAATCATGTAATATAGACAGGTCTTAGAATAAGAGATGTACCACTTGTCACGTAGCGCGCAGCAAAAAGCCAAGTTGCTACCTAGGGACGAAAGTCTGTTCCATCTTGGAGATCATAGCGAATGGGGAAGAAGGCAAGCCACGAGTTTTATGAATATATTACGAGTTTCAGTGTACGCCTTAGATCTCCCAGCCATCCAAAATCTGCACACGGCTGCCATAACACCGAAACCCTGAAGGATGCCTGTGCCCGGAGACGACAGAGACACGCCTCGGAGGAAACTGAAAAGTTCTATTAAAAATTGCAAGGTCGGAAACACGAGACAACGATCGATCGTTCGGAAACAGTAATCGGGGAACAGGAGTTGTTGACCACTGCCCTATGCCTCTCTGCTTGGTTTAACCGGTTAACCGGCACGGTCCTTTTCATTATTCGGGCCCAAACTGGTACCATCGAATAATTAAGTGAATCACACAAAATTTGGTACACAGGGGTTTTTTGACTCGCTGAACCGATTCCGGGGGTAATTTTTTTCATCTGACACCCCCAACCCCTAAAAAAATAGAATTTAGGGGTGAGTTTGTCAATTAGAAAACGATGTGCTTTATGCTATAAAAATAAGAAAACAAAGTGGGTTACTACAATGTGTGACATTTGCAACAACATCCCATTGTGTGTAATACCTTGTTTTAAAAATTATCATACTCACCAGAATCAAAATGAATGAAGAAAATTTAAAAAGATGAAAAAAATACTATAAATATTGAAAAAAGTAAAAAAAAGCACAAAAATAATAAAAAAAAAAAAAAAAAATATATAAAATAATGCAAAAAAGTAAAAAAAAAAAGTGGAGTATAAAATCTTTCCGTAACCTCCTCGTCGGTAGACTCTGGGGTCGTGAAATTTTCACCAGCTAACTACGGGAGTAAGAGTTTACTTATGAAATAGAATACAGTACGAGTAATTTATACAAATCCCAACAATTCGCTAGTTATTTTGGTTCGGCCATATTGAATTTTACAATTCCAATGCCAAATTCAGATTCAGCGACCCCCAAAACCATTACATACCAAGTTTCATTCAAATCGATTGAAAAACAAAAATGTTATTCCATTTGATCATATATGATACATTGACAGAATTGGCCAGATTTTTGTTTGATCATATATGATACATTGACAGTTAACCGGTTAAGCTACTTTCTGCGACGATGGTGAAAGCTAGGTCCATGCTGCAGTCAAACACACGCGAGACAGTCTCGATACGAAACCTACATATACTTATTGGTATTTGTACTCAGGAAACATTGTACCCCTAGGATATTTGACATCGCAGCAAGCGAGAAGATGGAACGTAGAAAACAAATGAAAGGAAATGGAGAAAAAGCATTTGAATGGAAGTATACAGTTGTGGAGACAACTCTGAATTTAAATATTAGTAATTCTACTAAACATGTAGCTACTAATGTCCCTTTCCCTTTAGGATTTATGTACAATATGAAAGTCAGTTGAATATTGTATTTTCTTTAGTAATTTACAGAATGCATATGTATTTCCATTTCAAATGTAGGGTAAAAGACCCAATTACTGTCACCTACCCAATTACTGTCGCCCTATGCTGTTTTACTTAAAATAAGCCTTAAACCATGTGAATTCATACACGAAAAAATTTTAACATACATTTAAAATTGTAATTTATGCGAGGAAAAGCAGGAATTAATTTTTTCTTCTTTAATTTTGATAAGATGGTAAAAAGTTTTAAGTTGGTTACGCTGTTATTGTCACTTGTCATTCCTACCATTTCACGTTCGTGCGCGTGTTGACATAACCTTGTCCAATTTCGAAATTTTTGACAACGTAACCGTACACGTTTTGTAAGTACTATTGTTAATATTTATAACAGAATGTACTTTGACATCTTTTATTAAAATAACAAAATTCCTATATTTATTCTCGTTTACTCCTTGCTGAACTAGAATTTAAAACTGACAATAATTGGGATGTCAGTAATTCGATTGAACACATATCACAGGTGACAGTATTAGCTCCCGTCATATATTTTTTAAATCAATAAATTTATTAATAAAAATAGAGATTTTAAGAGTCATACAAATTTTTTTCTTCAACTAAAAATATTAAATAATAATAAATAAATAGATAAACTTATGCCTGTGATCAATAAATACAAAAACTATGCGATACTGTCAGAATCAATCCTTAACCTGACAGTAATTGGGTCTTTTACCCTAGTGCGAAAAAGAATTCGTCAATTTTTAAACGAAAGAGAATTATATATTTCGTTTATAAAATGGTTCATTAAAAGCCATTAAAAGTCAGGAAAGAGAAATTCAATTGTAGCTTCATTTGTATGTAGAATAATAATGATCAACATATGTACAATGTGTCCGGTTTGTTCATATACACGTTATTATTTTTGTAGTTATTGAAAAAGCGAAGAAATGTTCCATATGAAATTTGTTTGAATTGACGCAGGAAATTTATATAGAACGTTAGGATTTGCGTTTGAGCTATTTACAGAGATTTCAATATCAATGTAATTTTTTAAAATATTTCTATTATTGTCACTTTATTATGCATTTCAAGACGCGCGAAGAAAATACTTGTAAAAGTAAATTGAAGGGACCCAAAGTCGACTCTACTCTTCCGCGAGTCTCAGTTAATCGAAAATTATTAACCCCACTCAAAAAATGAACACAAGCCCCTATACAATTTATTATACTAATTTATTAATTTAATATATTAATTTTGTGTTTGTTATAAGTGGTTATGTTAACAACAGTTCTGCCCTCCTTAGTTAAACTGGCCTATCTAGCATTTTTTCATTTTTTGAGATATGTTGAAATATTTGAAGTAGCACACGTCTTTTACCTTTTAAGTAATGTTATAAAACTCTAAGTGCTTCGTAAATATTTATAAACAGTCTAATGTATTTAACCTAACTTATTTCCAAATGGTTAAAATATCCTATCTAAAACAATTAATTAATTGGTACGTTAATAATACATTACCTACCGGTACACCTATTGCAAAAAAATATATTAGGCTGTTACGAAATAATGACAACATGTTTTAATTTGAATAAAGGAAAATAAGGACGGTACAAAGTAAATGATAAAACTTCGGTTTTCCTCGGTTGTTTCAAAATGCTAGATAGGAGATTTTAACTAAAGAGGGCAGAGTTGACAGCTGTACCTCGCCTTTTGCACTCTACTTCTACTTTTACATGTACTATATAATTTCTAACTCTATTATTTGTCTCTCCCTTGTGTTCTAATATGTATTTACTTTTTTCATATCTTCTTGCTACTTTCGTAATGTCTACTGTGCAATAAGGAATTATTATTATTATTACTATGTAAATCACACTACTAAATATGTATGTAAAAAAAATGCTTGCCCCAAGATTAGCTTATGAAAACCCATTTAAACAATGCAAATTGTAAAACGAATCCCTAGTAAACGTATGGTTTCCTGCACCGGTAGCGTTCGCCGTGTGGATTTTCTCCGGGGCGATAACGTTCACAGATTGAAAGAGCGAAATTAAAATGCAACGTAATTGACCGATCGAGGTGTAACCAAGGGGAATATACTTTGCGGTACCGAGCTGTAACGACGATAATCGACTCAGCATAAGCCGATTAACCTGCACACGCGAACCTTGGATGGCCGTGCGGATTACGCTTGCGGAAAAAAATGTTGCGTCGAAACGCGGCGCCAGAGTATTACTTACGTTGTCCTTAGCTTTAATAACGGCCCATCGAGATGGGATACGAAGGACTTTTAAGACTCGCCGCTTCCGTTAATTAACTTTCTCGCAAACAGCCACGCTGAAAGGGCCAAACTGTCGAAGAATTTGCAACACCACGAGTCGGAATAGTGTACCTGGGGCAGAGAAAATGTTTGAACGTTTGAGACTAATACAGTGGACGAAATTTCTATAAGAACACTCTGATTTACACACAAAAAGTAATGTATTCCATAAATTTTTACTAGTTGTACATCTGGAACTTTACGAACACTACAATGCCTTTATTACGGAACGATTTATCTAAACAAAGTCGCGAGTTTTCTAGCGTTATGTAAACAACAGTCACTCGCTGACCGAGGACAGTGCGAAATTTCTATAAGAATGGTCACATTGATTTAGTTCTGTTTTACCATTTCCACGAGAGACATTTGAAAGAGTCAGTGTTATTAGTATATGTATGTGTATTTGTTAAATATATACAGTAATAAATTAAATAATTTCTGTTCAACCAAAATGCCACGAGGAAAAGTTTTAAGTTCAGAAGAACAAGCAAAAATAGAAGCATACCGCGATGCAGGATTGTCTCTTCGAGAGATCGCTAAAAAAATTAGTAGATCCACTACTTGTATATATTATTTTTTACAATTACGCGAAAACTACGGTAAAAATCATTATACAGGTGGAAATACAAAATTAACAAGGCGTGATCGTTCGCGAATATTTGAAGAAATATCGACCCAAAATAAAACTGCTAGTGAAGTAACAAAAATTTTGGAATTGCCAGTGACCACGCGACGTGTGCAACAAATATTGCAGCAAGATAACAGATTGAAGTGGACGAAAAGGTCGTTGAAGCCACCTCTTACGCAGGAGCATAAACGTGCAAGATTAGAATTCGCACGAGGCCATATGACTTGGAGCGAAGAGTGGAAAGATACAATATTTTCCGGCGAAAAAAAGTTTAATTTAGACGGACCTGATGGATTTAAATATTACTGGCACGACTTACGCACAGATAAATCTGTTGCCATGAGTAGAAATTTCGGCGGAGGAACTTTGATGGTGTGACTCTAAGACGCCACTTTGTAAAATTTCTACAAGAATGAATTGAGAAAAATACATAGATTTATTAGAAGATTGTTTGATTCCATTTATTGAAGACAATCACGAAGAAAATGTTGTTTATCAACAAGATAATGCAGCAATTCATACTTCTAAAAAGTCACGCGAATGGTTTCGGCAAAAAGATTTGCCACTTTTGAAGTGGCCCGCTCGTTCCCCGGACTTAAATCCAATAGAAAACTTATGGGGAATCCTATCTAGAGCCGTATATAAAAATATAATAATATTAATGAGCTCGAAAAGGCAATTAGAGTTGAGTGGAGTAAAATCCATATTACAACATTACAAAAATTAATTTGTAGTATGGCGAGCAGAATATTTCAAGTAATTCAGCATAATGGCGGAAGTACATCTTATTAATATTATACTTCTTTATGTTTTTTGTACTAATGTTTTGTTTTTAATACACTGTTCTTATGGAAATTTCGTTAGTCTTCTGTAGTTTAAAGTATTATATTTAAGTTTATAACAAAAATACAAAGATTTTTTTAATTCTTAAGACCTTTTCTTATTTTGTATCCTTCCGTCACTATTTCCTAATCTTCCATTAATTGTATTAGCACATTACTTGACATTTTTTATTAAAAATAGTAGTGTTCTTATAGAAATTTCGTCCACTGTAGAAATCGATAGATGGAGATTTGTTAGTGTTACAGGGAATTAAAAGTGCTTGAAAACTGTGGAAAAATAATTATTAGAAGACCTACTCTGTGTGGCATAATTGTGAGAAAGGTCGCAAATTTATTGAAGAACTCTGAGAAATCTTACTTTATTTGATACTTTAAACTGAAACCAAAGTGGAGAGCATTCGATCTGTACAAAATACAGATGAATGAAAGGCATGGATGTTTTAGAAGCCTTGAAACTTTCGAACGTTTCCAGAGACTTGTGGCTTTTAATATCCTTGACTTTCTTAAGAACCTTAAAAGTCGAATTATTTAGTAAGCAATCATCCAGGTTATTTTTTATTCATGTTCCTCTGAGAGTAAGAGTTACAAGGATTAGTATATTCTGCCTCGAAGCAATGGGGCAGGGCTTTAAATGTTATCGTGATACACTTTGGAGGGATGAAGAAAGATACGGTTTTGAATTGGATTCTGTTATGAAGAAACGTTAAATCTCCAATTCCATTTCCCTTCTTGCTATATGTATTTTCTACTTTAAACAAAACGCTTGTATGGAATTGGGTTTTCAGATCATGAAACAGAGTCCGCGGCTGATTGTCCGAGGTAATAATGCATACCTATTTACTTTCCAATAATCTGAACAACGATTAATAATATTAGCATGGATATTTACTGGAGAATGATGTTTACCATTGTTATAAATACATGTGAATCACATTTAATCTACCGAATACTTATAAACATTTTATAAAATTTATGAACAATTTAGCACGGTTCTTTCGAGTTCATCATCAGTAGAACATGAGAATTATGTCAGCTAGTGATCCTAGTGGCACTAGGGTCGATATTGGGTACGAGAAATTCCAGTAGTAAAAAATTGAATAGAGTGGGACATCGTCGTCCTCAACGTTCAAATGAAATGTTCCGGTTTTACGAGTTAACTGTTCGACCGTCCCATCGATTTCTTATCAAATAAGTAAGAAAGAAATCAAGGAGCCATCAAAGGGATCCTTCTAAGACTGAAACTTTTCCTCCTTCGACGGGCGTAGATAAGACGGGGGGAAAGGAACCGAACGGTCGTTGCACGACAAATAACTCTGGTTAACGTAGCTGAAGGAATTAAAACGACAGAAGGTAAGGTTGATAGAAGAGCCATTCTTTTGAAATATTATCCAAGGTATCGGCCATTTGTATGGAAATGGAAAATCTCTCCAAAAGGTTACAAGATATACGTGTACCGGTTTCGTTATGGGGGAGACGATAAGATCAGAATAAATGGTTCCTTCAAACACGTGTATAAAGTGGAGCTCGGATTGTCAAAAAAAAGTTTGATTTCCAAGGTACCGTTAAGGAACTAGTTTTTGATCAGTTTAGAGGGCTTCCCGCTTTAATATTTATTTTTAACCTAATACAATTTTAAACCATAGACTTTTTTATATTAAAAGATGAATTAATGTTTAAAATATAAGGAAAAAATTTAAAAAGTTGAAAATAAGTATAATTTAATTATTTATAAGGTATGGAATAATAAGGTGAGTAGGAAATAGTTTTTGATCATGTAAAATACATGGGAACTAATTTTTGATCAGGTCAGGAACTAGTTTTTGATCATCTAAAATACATGGGAACTAATTTTTTGGTCAGGTGAGGAACTAGTTTTTGATCATCTAAAATACATGGGAACTAATTTCTTATTAGGTAAGGAACTATTCAATGTAAATAATCGGATACTAATTAAAAAGAAAGTACCAAATAAACTTATTTTTAGTATTATACCATCTAAATTTAATTTTTTTATAATTTTAAAATGTCCTAACCTATTTTTTATTCAGGTGATCAAAAATTAGTTCCACAAGAAAAAATTGGAACTAAATAATGATCAGTGACTTTTAAAGCAAAATGATACATATAATACTAAAATTCTTGCTCTACATTGTAAAGTAAACTATTGTAAGCAACATGTATGAAAATAAACCTTTAATACCACAGCAACCAGCAAAGAAATCGACTGTGGCGTCGATGGTGATCTATTATTTCGAACAGTAAGAGATGGCGTTCAACAGGGCCTTCTGTCAAGTGGGCCACCTTACACATTTATTTTCACGAAAACTAACAATACTAACTGCTTTCACGGACAACACATATATTTTTGAATTATCAATTTTTATGTTAGTAATTATTTCAAGCAATTATTTATTGACATAAACTTAAAAGAACGATTTATTTTATGAACTGATAAAAAATTAGTGCCTGATCAAGAACTAGTTCCTTAACAGTAGGTCCTTGCAAATGGTTGAAAGAAATGTTTATTAACGAAGTATGGATAAACCTTTATTAATCGAAACAAGTGGCCAGATTCGTAGTGTAACCGAATGGGCGAGTGATTTTTCATTGAAAAATATGTTGAAAATGTGAAATCAATTATTTTAGAGAAAGTCGACCTCGAAAATTCCCAGAATACCCGTGCATCTGCACGTGGCGTAATTAATCGCTGTTTAACTTAATTTGTCTATGAAAGCTGTAGGGACTTTGTATAATTGATATATTAAGTGAATTAAACATAGACTTAACAGATTCGTTTGTGAGGCGTATTTGGAATTCCTCCCTGCATTTTCCTCTTTTAAGGGCAGTGAATTCCTTCGCTGGAACCTATTCCACTTAAGTAAATTGCTGCTGATTAACCCCGGATCGAACTGTTTTCATTTTCGTTTGCACAAAAGAATACGATTAAGCGGCTTCATAAATAGGACGTAATAAAGGCGAAGGGAATGAAAAGCGAAACAATTGGGCCAATTTATTTCTCAACTCTTATATCATTACTTACCTGTTTCTTGCAAATATATATACAGTATCCAGTTCAGAACTGTGTTAAGCCAATAAATGTACACTATTGTAACTCCTTGTACTTTCATTTTGTTATTGTTCCAGTTTTCAGTAAAATAATAAAGGTGCTGCAGATAAAACGTTCCGAGACCAGCCCAAGAATAACTCTAAAGTCTCGGATACTTTAAAACGTTAGGTTTTGTAGAAAAAAGATGACTGATGCGAATCCTCGCAACTCTTCTTTCATCTACAGGGAATTATGGACAAAGAATCCTGGGCGAAATGTAAATTTACGACACTTGAAATTCTGAATAATTTGAATGCACATTTCATGCCTGCATCATAATATGCATGCACATACATACGTTTGGGCGGGCCAAATTTTTTTCGTCATACCGCGTGAAACAAATTAACTATGCCACACTTTCCTACCAGGACATAATTAATGTCATATTATCGCATACGAATATTCAGGACGGCGAAAAAGCTTTTTTTTTTCGCTTTCTGTTTCAAACTTCCTTCACCTGCGTAAATGTAGGTAATGCGTAATTTTGTTACGGTTATGGAAGCCGCTTTTAAAAATATACATACAACAGGCGGGTTTAAAATTATTATATGAATGCAATTACGAAGGTGGAGTTACTGGTATTTTCGGTTTCTCGTAATAAGCTCAATTCATCAATTTTCAGCGAGAAATTGGTCCCTTTGCGATATGTCATAGCTTTCGAACGTTATCCTTTTGTGGAATCAAAAATGTATAGGTATGAAAAAAGCGTTCTCGAATTTCAACGTCAATATCAATTTCGCGACATTTTTTAAATTGAATTTTCGCGAATCTGGGTGCGCTGAATTCATGTGTGAGAGCCACGCCCAAAAATTTTTGAACCAGTTTCTAACTCATTCAAACTTGCGCCCTTTTATACGCGATCCATTTTTCACTTTATATTAGGGAAGTAGAATTAGTGCCAAGACATTCTTACGAATTGAAAAATAAAAAATTCACACATCGTTACATTTTCGAGACTTCGCGACATTTTTTTAAACTAGTATTTCATTTACATTCATGGTATAAGTTCTATAATCACTCAAAAGGAAATACGAAGGAACGCAATCGGGGAAACTCCTTACACGCATGACAAGAGGGTAGCGCGTTTAATAGGATATTCATAAAACTGCAAATTCGAACGTTGAAAAAACGTAGACACGAGTATCCATGTTGCGTAAAGGAATTTTTAAATTCCACTTGTGGATTTAACAGGATATGAAATTCTATCGGGTTTAGCAATTCAGAGAGGAAATGCCTACAGGATAAGAGCACAGTTCCTGTTTCGATGAAGCACGAAGCTCTCGTGTTTTAACTTTTATCGGAGAATTATAGCCTTCACTTGAAATATCGACCATCGTCGCACACACAGTCGAGATTCTAATAGAAACTAAATTCGACGGATTAAAATTAACACTACACCGTGGAGAAGATAAACGACGTGGCCACTTAAAGCAGTTCAATAAAGTCAAGATTATGTCACCACGAGGATAGCTGACAAATGAATTTAATTATATTACACAATGAGGCTAACTTTGGTTGACTATTAGAAATATTAGAACGTGTTCGTTAGGAAATTGTTTGTTAAATAATATCGCCTTCTTAATTAAAGTTAAATAATATCTATATCCGCAGTGGAAACAGAAGCAAGCAAATCATTGCCCATCTATTTTTACGTATGGTGAACAAAGTAAGCAGAACGTGCTTACAAGGGGACACTAAGGTCGACGGGAAACGGATTTTCCTGAACCTTGCAGTATTTGAAGATGTCGCCTCCGAAGTTAATTTGGCAAAGCAGTAGGGCGCGCTTCTCAAGATTTTCCGAGAAAATTGCATTTGAAAATCGAATTATTTTCGCAATTAGCTTTCTTCGAGTTTCAGTTTATTTTTTTTTTGTTTTTTTTTTACTTTCCCTTTTTTACTTACATGCTAGTATGACACGAGCCAGGGTGATATTCATCATAAAAGCATGGAAAACAATAATTTTTGCGGCACCTAGCACACACTATAAACGATTTTCAAATGCAATTTTCTCGGAAAATCTTGAGAAGCGCGCCCTACTGCTTTGCCAAATTAACTTCGGAGGCGACATCTTCAAATACTGCAAGGTTCAGGAAAATCCGTTTCCCGTCGACCTTAGTGTCCCCTTGTTAGTGTTCAAAAACACTTATTCTCTAAGCTTCCCTCTGTGACAGAAAATTGAATATTGATGCGTAATAATTATATTTATTCTGCGCTATACATCTAAAGGGTAAGTCGTAAACGCAGTCAAGCTCGAAATCAGTTTAGTTTTCCACCTGCATGAGAGTACCAGAGTTCCATTTTTCCTCATGCCCCCGAAAGCGACTGACTCTTGACAATAAAAAACTGTCCAACGAATGAAGAACTTTATCAAAAAGTACTGCGTAACTTCCACCATTGTTATGAATTTTTTTGAGAACTCGGTACAATAATAATATGATGATATGATGATATGATGATATGATGATATGATGATATGATGATGTGACGATGTGACGATGTGACGATATGACGATGTGACGATGTGACGATGTGACGATGTGACGATATGACGATGTGACGATATGACGATATGACGATATGACGATATGACGATATGACGATATGACGATATGACGATATGATGATATGATGATATGATGATATGATGATATTATGATAATAACACAAGTACTATGACACTCAAACCTGCACTCATACATTAAATACTCATTCATCCCTAGATTCACAGCTTAGACTTATCACGTACAAAATGCTGCAGTATATCGAGAGCTATCATATAAAATTCATATCTGGAGACAACGAAAATAGTGATTCTCTGATCGTACTGTAAATTACCATAAACCATATTTAACAGCAAAGAATCTACTAATGGAATTCAGGAGAGAAGAATCAAGTTGTCTAAGCTAGTAACGCGAAACGAATATAAATAATTGGCTTTATACCTACGACGGGAGCAAAGGGTAAAGAAATAGACGACAAAATCGCCTGCAGGCGTCAGTAAAGCGCCACGTATTCCCAGGTGTTCTCCAAGCAGCCCGAATGGTATCGAATATGTATGTATGACTCAACTCACGGCTGGGAAAACGGCCTAATCTCATCAACACGTTCTTCTTCGACTTATACCTTCGGGCGCCTGAAATGGAGTTGGCTTCGAGGCGGACTTCCACCTCTCGCTTAACGAAAACTTCATCCCCCAAGAGGGCCTACAAAATTATATGTACGAGCGCGCGCCAGCGAGGCACATAGGGGCAAAGTCTTTTGCGAACAGGAAGAAGCCTGGCGCGCGAATAAACGCTGGATTCTCTGACTTGCAGGAAGCTGCTCGCACCACTGGCTTCAAGACACCCATCCAAATGGAGCACCTAATTCCAGGAAAGTGGTCGACACGATGCATCCTGATTGTACAGGATGTTCCCTATTTGCGCGATACAGTAGTTGAAATCCAGTGATTCATCATATAACAGTAATATCCAAATCTGTTTGAGGGAAAATACTTTTTTGCGGAACGAAAAATCAGATGCGAATAATGACACTCGGTTACTGGCGAAAAGATTTATCTATGCTCACAGAATATTAATATAGTCTCCGCTTTAACGGTATCTATCGAAAAAAGTTACTTCCGCTTCAACCTGGAGCACAACTTGAACGGTGGAACCTCGATAATCTGAAATAAGTAGGATTCCCAATCGCCTCGTCAAACAAAAAGCTATCTAGAAAGGAACGAGGTCAAACGCTTCTTTATAATACGAGCTTGAATTATGCAGACATAGGTCTATCGAGGCTCCAGCGGACTTTAAAGAAAGAGCTAGTTCAATTCCAGCTACCAATATCAAATTTCAATTATACAATCTCTATTTGAACGAATTTCCACCGTAGCAGATAGTCACGCAATTAAGCTCAAGTGGGTGTGTTAGCGCGGTTCGCCTAAAATTGCCGCGCTTAAATATTTATAGCCACTTAACGGGCGAACGGCGTTTTCCTATAGGCATGGAAGCAATCAGACACGATCCGCGACTATAGTTGACCCATGAAAAGCTTTTTTCGCCGTGCTTAGCGGAGGACCATCTCCCGAGGGATAGTCCTATTACAAGGATACTGCCTGCGTTTGCACGTGTGCGCGGGCAACAACCAGGAGCTCTAACAATAAGGATATGACCGTCTCTCTCTCTCTCTCTCTCTCTCTCTCTCTCTCTCTCTCTCTCTCTCTCTCTCTCTCTCTCTCTCTCTCTCTCTCTCTCTCTCGAGCAGAGATTTCCCGATCGTGTGGATACACACACCGGGCTCTCCCGCTTTGCGAAAACTGCACGAGGAAATTCGGGGAGAACTCCTCTTCCCGTCCGACAAATTGCATCATGCGGGAAAAGCAGATGCCGGGATTTGCTTCATTGATCCCTCCTCGTGCGCTAACATTTGATTTCTCGGGGAATACGATGTTGGTTTTAATTAATCAACCGGGGAGAGTGATTCTTCTCTCTCTTTCACGCTGGCCGTGCTCGTCACGTTTTGCTCGTGTAATCATTACCAGGCTCCCTGGGCCCCTTGTGCACCTCCCGCCATACATCAAGGATCCACGATGGATCCTTGCCATCAAAAGGAAAAAATAAGGAATGGAAATTGAAGGACGAGTGGAGAAGAGTTTTCCTCGCCCTTCGAGGGATCCCTTCATTGATCACCTGTCGCGTTCTTCGCCGGCCAGGGCCTTGCATTAAGAGAAATTACTCGGTCCAGCAATTCCAAGTACATAGGTAGCTTCTTCGTGGAAGTAAGTAGCGATAATAGTACAGAATTCAGTAAGTGTTTGGCGTGTATTTGTAAATATACATATTTAAGTTTCTCAAAGTCTTGAATATTTTTTACTGTTTTTATTAAGCGCCAATATCTGAAAATTATTATTTACATGGTGTATCGCGAATTAATGTTATCGCGGTGACAATTTCTAACGATACATCCTGCACGAATGTAAACAAAGAAGGATGAAGAGCTTCGTAAATTACTGCACCATTTCGGTGTACGGGTATTACGTGAACCACGTTGTTCATAATTTTTACATTCGGCAGAATTCCATGGAGTTGCTCGTTAATTACTCGAACGAGCTCGGAGAATCGTTTCAACCCGATTAATCACGCTGAATTTGTGTAATCGTAAATAACTCTTAATGGGGTTTAAAGAACAAGCTCCGGTTCAACTGCGCGCGATTTGCGCGCCTAATATTTACACAAACAGAATTCGAAGCTTCAATTACAAGGATAATACAGCAATGCATTGTAATTATCACCAATAACCAGTTCCCATATTTTACATTGCTGAATTGCTTTCTATAAATGCCAGTCGAGGCATTTCACTACTTTATTGCTAAACAGTATCGTTCATACGAGAACGTTTTAAGTGCCACTGTTACCAACGTAACGGAATGCGGTACTTCAACCATCTAAATGAGTTCTAACATGGTAATACACCATTTCCATGCTACGAATATGCCATAGAAACGGGAACAAAGTCAAATGGCCGCTCAAGGCCACTGATGGGACATTCCCACCACCGAATTCAGCAACGGCCCCAGCATTTTATCTCCCATGGCTTGATGCAAAGCTACATACGCCCGATCCTCATCTCTTAAACAGGGGGAGCACTTAACATTGGACGGATGTGGAAGCGGCGCAGAGCAGCTACTTCATTTTGCTTTCACCACAGCAATACGAATACATTGGTGGAATTCCAACATTCGAAGCGCTACAAACGGACGTGTCCGCGTGGTTACAGTCAGTGAAACGAAAGCTTAAAATATCGGAATCAGGTGAAGAACGAGTAAACGTTAATGAGTGCTGAACAGACACCACAAAGGTCAAACGGAGCACGCAGTCGCAAAATATCGTCCGTCCAATGTATCTGCTTTACCGCTGCTGCGCAATTTTTCTATTTTCTTTTTCAGTGAAACGTATGATGTCTGCACCGCTTTTTTACATCCTTCCATATTTATCCGCTAGCTGACTTATCAATTCCATATCATCAATTTCCCGTTACAGCAAACCCTTCTTTGCCCGCATTTGAAACGGAAAATGGCGTTGCCAAGCAGGTCTCCTCAAACCCCGCATTTATCAGTACACTAAATCTCAAAGCGATGCAGGAATGAATATTCAGTTTGCTCGCGACACCTCAGCTACAAAAGACGGGGTGATGTATCTGGTGACCGTATGATTAAAAATGCCACGCGGTGGTCTGAAGCGATTAGACTGTCGTTGGAAATATCAGCTTTGCGGCGTGGCGCGTCCATTCCTTAGAAATACACGGGGGAGTATGAGTCGCCGATTCAATTTCGGTTACGTAGTCCGAGTGTTTGTCTTCCCTTGTTTACCCCGCATGCATCGCTTTGTGTGGATGGATTAAAGGTTCGCCGCGAACATCCCCTAACGTGCGTTTGTAACGTAACGGCGCCCTTTGAGCGAGATGTAATAATATTATAGCCGTGTGTACGTTTGTACTACACGAGCACAGAGGTTTGAGCCAAACAAGGTAAGGAAATAATCCTCGTGCAGATCCCTTTACGCGTCAGCGTAACCGAAAACATGACACCTAAAGTACATCTACGGCAACCTGGCGCTATCAAGCCAGTTCATTTGGTAGCATAATTACTTCCACTTTGAATCGTCACACCACACGGGCTACTTTAACGCGAGGAAGTATATTCAAAAATATTCCCACCCATTTGCGAAACCGTATCCAAAAAATCAGGCACAGCATGAGAAACCTCAGAATTCGCCTGGGAACTTCAAGATTCCATAAACGATAGCAATTATTCCCCGAAAAGCAGCCTTAACAAATCTCGCTCCCGTGGCGCAGTAAATGGAGGAGCAATAAAAATTTCATAGTCCCCGGGGGGTGGGACAAGACGCTACGAGGCTGCCGCTGCGAAGTGTTTAATTAGCAGCCCGCGTAAACACCATTTCGCCAAGTGACTGACCGTAAAGGCCACTAAGAACGAATTTATACCGCTGAAAGGGGCGCGGTGTTGACGCAGGATAGATACAAGTACGCAGCAAGGATATCCGTTTATCGGGTCCATTGTTAAGGCACTCAGCTCGCCGAGCTAGCGTGCGGGCGAAAATGTTGGCCATTTGATTGCCGTCATGTGGGTACTTTGCTGGCATGGCCCCTTGTGTACGTTGCGTACGACACGCTCTTTTACGCTCCCTCTCGCATTATTCAGGTGAGCCGGTACACAACTCACAGAGACTGGCCATCTACATTCATAGGCGAGGCGCAACTGCAGCTGGCTGGAACTAGCCCGCGCCAAGACAGCTTGCGCCGGGCAATAAAGTGGCGAAGGAATAATTAATAAGCCGAGCTTGGACAGTGAAACCTCGTTACTAAGACGCCGCGCTATCGTTCCATCGAGAGCGTCAGGAATGCATAAAGATGGCCAATACGCGGCTCGTCCCTTCTCCGTGTATCTACGCTGCGCAAAAAATGTCGGAACTGTGGTTACGTTTAACTCCGCCGCAGCGCTGGCGCTGCCTATTGCTTTAGATAGAGCACTAAAGAGGTGAGTATGCGCATCCGCCATGTTGGGTCCTCTGGAGAGAGAAGATTATTGAGTACCCGCCTTTTTAAGTATTGTCAGATTCACTTTATAAACAAAACATGCGTTGTTGATATTGATAGATGGTAGCACGACACATTATTACAGTATTTTATTACATTTTAGTTTATATTTGGTTTATACAGCGAATTTGACAGTACTCAAAAAGGCGGGTACTCAATAATCTTCTCTCTCCAGAGGACCCAACATGGCGGATGCGCATACTCACCTCTTTAGTGCTCTACTTTAGACGGTGGCGCCGTCGACTCTTGAGTTTTTAGTTCTGTGGCGTGGCGCTGCGGTCGCATCGTGGTCTTTTGTGAGGCCCCCAGAGCAAGTCTAACCTATAAGTGATGCGAACGCGTAATACATAATCATAAGTGCAGTTAAACTCGATCTGCCGAACGATATTTATTTTTAACTTTCATCTAAATAAACTATTGTGTGCAGAAATACAATCTTCTCCCTATGTTGCTCCTATGAAACAAACATATTGCTAAATGTTACCGGTTTTATCTATCTGAACGACATACGGACGAGGATGGGCATTTTAATAACAGACTTCTGGAGAGAATTTGTGGTGGAGGGTGCGCGATAGAACAGTCTACCAAGTTCAAAGAGATAGAAATATCTTTTTTGTTACTCTATCTCTATATTCCGCCTGCACTATTCAGGTTTCAATGGTGGTCGTATGTTTGCCCTTTTATTTCAATCAAATTTTCAATCGAAACAGAAGGTGTCGGCGAAACAACAGTGAACACATAGCGGGAACGAAAAGTCAATTTGAGATTCGGCAGGCATAGCGCGCTGTCTGTGCCAGAGAAGCACTGTTAAACAAATATTTGCCACTGACATCAACGTCCAAGCTGTTGCGTTTTAATTTCAGGTTCTCTATGATTTATTCTCGCCTGTTCACAAGGCCCATTTCGGTAAGCGTTTACATTAGGTTTTCAGACCCGGGGCGTCTGGGAATTCGCGTCAGCGACCGTCGGTAGGTATCTGGCAGAATATGAAAGAGTAATTAGTACGGGCGGACAGCCGGTAACGGGCGCAAAAGGCTCGTTAATGAACGTTCGAAATTTCGAACGCGCCTTGTCCGTGACTGAAAGCATACTAACACCTTACGAGACCCGAGCTAATCCATCGGGAATTCCTCTCCCTATCCAGCTCGCCTTGGTATTTGCACTGATCGATCTTGCGCGGAGTCGCCGTGCTGCAGGACGATAAGTCCGTAATTGTTGTACTTGCTCAAGCTGGCGCCGGATGCACTATAATGCAGATGCAATTAGTGCTTGATTTGTCGCGTCCCACCGTCCCCTTCGCCCTGTCCCCTGTCTGTACTTCCATACCGTTTTCTCTATGAGCTACGACGCCCAAAAACCTTCGCTTAACGAAACCACCAAGTGTACGCTCGCATCTGCCGCTTTTAGCAAAGACACGTCACGAGAAAATGGGTTGCTCGATTGGACGTAATCTGGTTAAGTGCTTCTTCATAGTGATTGCATGTGCGGAACACTTAATACTAATATTCAGCCTGAAGATAAAAGGATCCGGAGGAAAAAGGGTGCGCGTTTCAGGAGATTCAGGGTTCTGTTCAGGTTGCAATGGATGCGGGAGAGGTTGGTGACTGTGACTGCTGTTGGATCCAAGCAAGAGATTTGAGGGCTGAATACTGCAACGATACCTACACGGCGTCTCAGAAGCAGTGTTTGCTTTAGCAGGAGTACGAGAGTTATTAGGGTGAAATTGAATTAACAGCGAACTAAGGGCTTCTCAGAAATTACATAAATACTCTCACGTGCAAAATTGAAGCGCGATGATCGGAATCGGAGTTAAACACTGAATCTGACTGTGCCCAGTTTGAGGTACTGTTAAGAGCGCTTTAAATTCTCAAAGTACAAGCTTTTTGCAAGTTGTACTGAGCTGCTGATAGAGGAAAGGAAGACCCTTGATTAATAAACGAACAGGCACCACTTTTGACTTTGGAGTGGACAGTGATCAGAACGGTGAATAATATATTTTAGAAACAGCTGCTAGGGTCTGCTAGATGAAACTTGTCAGCAAACTTGTCGAAGACTTTAGGGATCCAGGGCTAACAAACACTGGCCATCGAACGCTGATACAAATGCAGATGAAGTGTCCACAACTTAGAAAGTAGTCGTGGAGAGAGGATGACAGAACTGGGCTATTTCACCGACCACAGAATAAAAATGATTAGGAAATGACGTTAACCTATCTCCATTATCAGATGACAGTCGCAGAAAATGCAATCCTCAAGATAATTGGTATTTCGTTGCTTCTAAAGTGCTCATTCGGACTTCGTTTATTTTATCTAGCCAGGGGCTCATTGCGGCAGACTATTAAGTTCGCACAGACAGTCTGAACACTCCAATTTTATGGCAGAATGGTGCACACGTATCTGCTGCATACATACGCATCAAACATGGAGTGCAATTTAATATAAAAAACGCGATGACGCAGAATGAAAACGATGTTACGTTTGTGGAACTCACATTGCGATATTCACGACCACTATAATAGTGTTGTGTAATTCATTTAAGACCGTACTTTCGTTTATAATGCCGCTGCAGTATTGACACACTTGTTGTGCAGTTTTTTTTTTTAGGCGCGTTAGAAGGCAACATACGAAATATGAACCAAGCAATAATGAACAAGGTTAATTACAGTTCTTTTGTGAAACTCGAGGAAGAATTTTTTTCGTCACTTGCAATTATGCGCGATGCAAATTAGAAAAGGTACAAAACGCGCGTTCTAACGTTTCAAGCAACGGTTCATAAAATCATCTCGTCGCTCGCGGTCGATACCTGCAATTTCCTGGCGCTGCGAATATAACAGCGCGCATTTTATGTTTCATTACGGATGGGTGTCGGGAAACAATGCACCGGAAGTATTGAAAAGTCGGGACAAATATTGGTCAAAGCAAATTCAATTAAAATCTACAATTATGAATAAAACTTCACCAATGTGTAGGTATTTCGTTTTCGTACATGTGTGTTTGAACGCGCATCGCGCTTAATGTTCGATATTAAATGGAGTGTAATATAATTAAATAAATAAACGAAAGTAACGCACCGTTCGCGATGTTGCAGAACATTGATTTACACGAAAAATGATAAAAATCATGACAGAACAGATACGGTGACGGATTTAAGGAAAAAGGCCCAGGTGGCAAAAGTTCTGAGGGGACCATTTTTTCAGGGAAATGAGGGGGTAGTTTACTGAAAACGGGATAAGTGCACAGAAAAGTACAGAAGAAAACTATAATATTTGGATAAAATCATATCTTTTTTAAGAGAGGGCCCTGGGGGCCTTCTGGGCCGGGGCCCATTTTTTAGCAAATGATGAGGTAGTTTAATAAAAATGAGCTCAGTGTAGTAGTACTGAAAACAGATATAATATTTGGATAAAATAATTATTTTTGAAGACGGGGCCTCTGGGTAGGGGCCCAGGCGGGCCCCTGCTAATCGACCGCCCGTTAAATCCGCCACTAAATAGTTAATTTAAACGGGATAGGTGCACAGAAAAGTACAGAAGAAAACTGTAATATTTGGATAAAATCATAATTTTTTTTTAAGAAAGGGGCCCTAGGGGCCTTCTGGGCCGGGGCCCATTTTTTAGCAAATGAAGAGGTAGTTTAATAAAAACGGGCTCAGTGTAGTAGTCCAGAAAAAGATACAATATTTGGATAAAATAATTATTTTGGAAGATGGGGCCTTCTGAGTAGGGGCCCAGGCGAGCCCCTGCTCATCGACCGCCCATTAAATCCTCCACTAAATAGATAGAAGTACAATACTGCAATAATTCTTCGTACAAGTCCTCCTACACGACAATTCATTTTCGATATCCACGTTGATGCAGCATGAAAATCCATTTTCTTGAAATCCAAGACTCGTATGAAAATTTTCACTCCGCATCTTTTGACATGGACTTTCGAGAATAATTACATACACCCCGCAGAACCGCAGAAAAAAGCCTCGAAGCCAAGCGACCCACACACCACGTTTCAAAATCTCCTACCACGAACCTCGAATTCTAAATTTTCGATTTATACTTTGGAACCCTCCGTACACGGCATGCCAAGTTCTACATGACTTAATACCGTCCTCCGTATTCCATTCAATATTCGTTTTAATCTGACGAGCAGAGTGCGCCGTGCCTTCTGCAATTTTATCCCCGGCGCAATCTAAGGAATTTATGGTATCCATGAGCGCACCTGTTCTCGCATCAATCGCGCGACTGCAAGACGAAAATTGATGTGCAAACGAACCGCGCGCGAAAATATTCCGCGAAAGCAATTACCCGTTCCGCGTCTTCGTCAAGCGAACGGGGTGGTAGCGTGCAATGAAAATTCCCGACAGGGTCGATAACTCCTAAAAACGGCCATGCTTTCACAAATCGTGACGACGTATTTATGGGGACGCGCAAGGGCCGCAAGGATGTCGACTGCTCGTAGATGGGAGCACTTCAACCCCCCGCCCTTTAGAACGCCTATGATATTTTTAGAAGCCGTAGAAAAGCTCGGTGCCTGATTTACAGCGATCGCTCCGCGGCGAAGGCGAACTTCTGTTCTCGTTTTCCGAAAGAAGAGGCACTGATCGAACCCTTCAGCGGCGATTACGTGGGCGTCGTGACAAACGAGCCTCCAGAACAAACATACAACCAGTTGATCCGGGCTCTGTCTACAGGGGAACAAAAATTCGTTGATCTTGTTAAACATAGACAGCGGGAGCGGAGCAAGTAGGTGCTCGAGTGTTTGCGGAGCCAGTGTCGCCGCAAAACTTTTCGCCGCTCGAAAAAACCGATAAAATATTCAGGCCGGCTAACAATAAAGGAAACTCCACTCGAGATCCGGCATTTGAATATTACGCGGACTGTAACCCGCTGCCGTCGGCCGCCGTTAGCACTACAGCTGTGATTCAGAAAGGGCCCCAAGGGCTCGAAACATATGTCACGGGGCTCGGGGAACAAAAGGGCTGCATGCAGGAAAGCGTTTCGAGCAGCGTTCTTCGTGTCTTTAGCGGTTCAGCAAGCATTGTTCATACCAGGTTTTTTTTGTTTTAACAGCGAATCTCATTTATCCTTTGAATCCCGCGGCACACGCGAAATGGCGTTGTTCTTGAATCGAATTTGGAACGAGCTGGAGGTCACTCGGGCTTCCTATTTCACGTTAGCTCGGTGCGTATGATATCTTCTAGGACTCTAGGTTCATACGCTCAATTCTACTTTTACGAGAATTTTTTAATACGTAATTTTCTGACATTTCACACTAACAATGTGGATTCAAATATTCATCTGATTATAAGGATCGCTTCCTTCACGTCGCCAGGAGTTTCTATATAAAATGAATCCTTCGAATCTTCACAATCACCTGGAATACACCGTTGCTCGTCGTTATTTTCACAAAAACCTATCTCGGCGCGTCTCTCGCGAATTCAAAATCCAAATCCAATAACAGCACAACCGAACAGAACGTAAAGGGTTATCTGGTGATTGTGTTTGTGGAGCCAGCCGGGAGTATTTTATTCAGTATTAAAGCAAGAATCTTAATGAGGAACCACTCGTGTCCGAAGCAGCCCGAAGGGATCGGAAAAAAATTCCCTACTCCGCCGCGAATGACAACGACGTACTTATGTAAACCGTCTGTTTTTATGCGCGGGACGTTAAATCATTCCCGATTGGACTTGCCGCCTTGCTGTTTGCCCGGAAGAGCATAAGTAATCAGGGCGTGTCGGCTGGAACACACTGGCACATCTGGAACGGTTAAAAATCGCCCCGCACTTTCTTGTCCCCCGAAATTCCGTTTCATCGTGTAACGAGCTGGGAAATATATATTTCTGTCGGTACATCTTCCCTTTTATAAATAGACGCCTATTCCTCTCCGGCGAAACTGCAGCTTCCTCTAATTGCAGGCGATGATATTCGGCGTACGCCATTGGACCATTCTTTTCCCGGCTTTCAATTCGTTCCGTTGGACCGTTTCTTACTTAAATTAAAACATTAATTACGAGAGGGGTAATGAAGAATTTAAAAAATTCAATGGCCATCGATGAATAATGGAAGTATGAAAAGTATTTGTAGGACAATGGCTACTGGAATTTGTAGAAGGTAGTTAAAATGCGAAAACAGATTTTTTCAAACTTTTGAATAGGTGTGTGTATTTTAAATCACCACTCGTAAATACGTCAGTGTGTAAGCGCAGTGCTACACATGTCGAATTATGGCACAACTTAGATCGTAGGTACTAGAAAATCAATAAGGGAAGATCACCAACCCAGAGATTCAAAAAATTATGAAACTTTGGGGATATGTAGAAAACTTACTCTAAGGCTAATCCAGCTATTTCCCGATTTTCTGTTATAACTCGCGAACTGTAAAAATTGTAAATTACCAAGTGATGGTCCTAATTAAAAGAAGTAGCTTTAGCCTGAAATCCGTCTCTATAATTATTCTGCACATTTATGGCGCACTTTCGAGCAGCAGATGGAACGTCCTATTGGTTTAAGATTTAAATCGAGAGATTAACGTTCTCAGCAGTTGCCACTTCGCGCTACCCAACAAGTAACGCCGTCGACAGTGTACTTCCATTTCTCGCCTCCATTCAACTTAATTAATAGCTTTTTTAGCATTTTCCGCAGCTCGAGCCGTTGCTTTTAAATGCATGCTTTTTGCTGCGAACTCGTTACCCGGTATCCCGTGAACTCTAAGAAGTAATTAACGCAAGCGTTGCGAAGGAATTCACTCAGTAAACGCGAGCCGCCGCCCGATGAGATCGATGCTTTCTGCTCGCAACCAGGGGAGACCGTGTTCAGATTCTAAGTAGTTATTCCGCGAGAGTGTCTGGGAAAAGAAGCCAATGCTCCGCTGCTTTTCCCGGCAGCGGCCGCTTCATTTCTTCTTGTGACCGTGGAGCTGAAATCTGCGCGACACCCGCTACATCGGCGAACAGTGCTGCCTCTGTGCACGCGAATCCGATTTTCGCCTGACGAAATAAATAACCGACGGCGGATTAGTACCTCATGAGATTCTATGCTCCGCACACTTGGCAGTGACTCCTTCAATTTATTTTCCAACGATAACTCGCGACGTAACTGCCATTCACAAATCTGAAGTTAAAATATGAATGGAATTAATTCGCTTATTTTACATAACCTCCATGCTTTAACCCTTCGTGGCCACACGGGGTGTATCGCACCCCGAGAGCAATTTTCAATTTAAAATGTCGCACCTTTACGTCTTCCAAAGGGGATTTATCGCAAAAAAAAAATAAAAAAAAATTTAAAAAAATCGGTTTCTCCCCCACAACCGTGGAAAATCGCTCGTTTTCAACTACAAATTTTATCATATCAAAATTTACATTTCCAGGAAAAGACTATTCGACCATGACTGTATAAGTATTACGAACGTACAATTATCACTGAAAAGTTAAAAGATTCAAAAATAGGAAAATGGTAACTCAAAAAAATGACGCTGGGGTGCAGTGAAACCGGTGCGATCAATTTGTGATTATAAGAAGGTGTGACCACAAAGGGTTAATGCAACGAATCGAATACTGCATGAAGTATTATCGTGCAACCCACACAGCACCATAACATTGCAGCAACGTCTCTGCAATGATGCGGTGCAAGATGGCAATGTTGCAACATAACATTACAGAGACGTTGCAGGTTCAGTCCTATGTCCGCCTTCGCAATATTGCAGGTGTGTATTTTTGCAAAGTTGCGGCAACATTACGAATATGTAGTCCTGCAACGTTCCGGCAATGATTCCGCAACGAAACGGCAAAATTGTGGCAATGATCCTGCAACTCTTCGGCAATATAGCGGTGCGTATCCAGTTAAATGAAACACGCCGTAGAATCCACTCGACGTCATGTACATATTTCGAAAATATTTGACAAAGTCATAGTTGCTTCAGAATATTGTTGTAATGTTTCCACAAGTTTTCACTACAATATTGCACGACGATGTGCGCGCAATATTGCAGAAATATTGTAGGACCGTTGCCACTGGAACATTGCACGTCGATGTGCGCGCAATATTGCAGAAATATTGTAGGATCGTTGCCAATGGAACATTGCACGGCAACGATCGTACAATATTGCAGCAATATTGTACCATCGTTGCGAACGGAACATTGCACGGCAACGAAATTGCAATATTGCTGCAATATTGTAGGATCATTGCCACTCCAATAATGCACGACAATATTGCAGGAACGTTCCTACAATATTGCAATGCAACCTGCAACAACGTAATATTGCAGCAACGTCCCTGCAATACTGCTGCAACGAGGTGTGCTGTATGGGAAGTATAGAGTCCCGCTAAAAGGAAGTACCCCGTTCGAAATTATGTAATATTGCTTTACCGCTTCCTTCTTTATCGCCAACTGTTTCGAAGATACAACCCGGGCGAATTTTGTGGGGCACCCCGCGCATTACTCGCACATTTATCATTTCCAGTATAAGTATATTGAGCTGCTCCGCCATTTTATTGCTGCGGGCAGAAATGATACACGGCGCTCGGTTACAGAATGCCTAATACTCTACCTCCTCGGAAATAAAACAGAAATTGAACTGCTCTTAACCAGCCACCTGAATTATATTCTTCGCATTCCTCCGTCGCGTCTTTGAAATCGATAGAGATATTCGGGCGCTTTGTTCCCCGGCGATCTACCCAGCCGTAAAAAAAAATGCGAATCGCGCGTGCGCTTATTGTACAACGTGCTAGAAATCGTGCGGCCGCTAAGCGCGCAGCTATTTTTTGCCGAATTGGCCAATTTGCAGCGGCGAGGATCGACTACACTGGGAACAAAGTACGACTCGCGGTATGCACGGAATGAGGTCGAAGTCGTCGTCCTCTTACCCTCTTGGGAAACGATCGGTCCTGCGATTGCACAGGATTTTCCTACGTGCGCCGTAGCGGCGTCGTTTGTATGCCGCTATCTCCGCAAAATATCTAATATCCTTTGAAATATATCTAGGCGCAAAGAAGACGCGCCCCTAAAGCGGGCGAAACGTCAGATATGAAGGCGTCACGTTCGACAACAAATTCCAGCACTCCGATCCAAGGATATGCCGTGTGCTTAAAGCCTCAAAGCGCGACACCTCGCGTGTGTAAAATGAGGTTTATTCGGCAGACATTGATGAGAGTTTCGATGATATGTGTTTGATTATTTCTCTGATTATATCGTCTAGAAAAAATGGCTACCTTTGACAGAGTGGACGTTTTTATTCCGTCTATTTGGGTGTGTTAAATTTATTCTACTTAATGAGAGGCGATTGGGATAAATTAAGGCAGGATACCACCTTTGACTGCGATTTTGGAGGCGTTTTTCATGAATTTTTTTTGCATACAAAGAATGCGCAGAAACAAAATCGGTTTCAGTCATTCATTAATGTAACTTTAATCTGTAATTACACATTTTTTTAAACTGAAAAAGTGAAAAATAATCTCTTGTAGATGGCGCCAAAATACACTCCTTTGGAGGAACATCGTTAGACGGCGTGTCAAATTCCGCTTTGTACGTGGCTCTTAGAAAAAAAACCAAAGAATGTTCCTAGTGGCAACAATATTTTTTAATGCTGTACGTAGGGATTTTACGAAATTTCGATTTTTAAGAAAATGGCGGCCATTTGAACAGAAAGGTCCATTTTTATAGGGTAAAAAAGTTTAAAGAAGTTTATAAAATTGCGCACCAAAAGAAAAATAACAACGCTACAGCAAAAGTCCTACGTACATCGTTAGATTACACCACGGGGAAGAATTGTGCAAAGTTTCAAGTCAATCGGATGAAAATTATAGGAGTAATCTGACACGCCGATTTGGAAAACATCGTTTCGAGAAAAACGCGTTTAAAGTTTTATATAGATTTATATATCTGTTCCAATCCGGTTTTTACACAAGAAAAAGGTTCCGGTCACCTTTCTAATGAATGAATTTCGATTCTATACACTTGAAAGAGTACTTTGAGAACAAAAAAAATTTTCAATTTTTTTTAAGCGCGAAGGTGGTATCCTGCCTTAACAGGTTAACGAATGTGATACCTGAGAGGGCAGACTTTCAAGTTGCTTGATGGTTTATTTAAAAATGGCTTTCCAGTTATTTAAGGTTTCTGTACGCTCATGTTGGAATTAGCTGCGTTACTGCTTATAACTTCGGTCTTCTTTCTCAAAGGTATGAAAGTATCTGCAGTGCTTAAATAGGGTTTCGCGCGTTAACGAGGAGAAAGCTGTGTGATTTTAGAGAATTCAGAAACCAGCTCTTGAAACTTCTTACTGTAATATATTTAATTTTCCTTTAACAAATGTACCTAACAGCGTTGCTTGCTGCACTTCGACGAGCCATAGATTATAAATTACAGATTCAATGAAAGTGAAAGGGTTTTTGCGATTTCAATGGGCGCGGACTCAACCGTTGAGTAACCTCTCACTGATGTTCCGCTGAACGCTACCGCTCAGCTGCTCACGTCCCAACACGCCATTTTGTCTGGCGTAAATAAAGTCCGCTACTTTTACGGAACGTGTCGAGTTCCGATCACCGTTGAGTTCTCAACGGCTGAGTCCGCTGAACGCACCCAATGCCTCACGGACCACTTTGAACTAATCTTTAAAGACCAATTACCAAAATGAAATCAGAATTGATACAGCCTCGATTTAGAAACAGAGGGACACAAATGCTAAATCCAGCGCCGAAGTGAGTCTCACCAGTAAAAGAACGCGGCTCGAAAACATTCCACAAGCGGTGCCCAAACACCTACGTCTTCGCAAAGCCCGGCCTAACCTCCAAATTAAGAACAGACACGAAAAGGTGTCCCTCAGCTTTAGCAGTATCGTTGATCCCCGTACGGGAAACAGCATGACGAGCCAAGAGGCGACGTTCGAGGCGAGAAAACGGGGGTGGTGCGCTAGTTTCCGGCCGGCCACGCAGGTTGACTCATTTTTGCATAATGCAGCCTAATAAGGGCTAATGAATGAAATGCTGTAATCCCCGATGTTGCGCAAATTGGATTTACACCACTTGCTATTCCACCACTTTCACCTCCCCTTTCCACCGGTCCTTGTCATACTTGTAATCTCACCCATTCCCGCTGTCCCTCTCCTACCCGCTTTCCCGCCCCGACGCCCTCACCCCGCCACGCTCACGCCCGTCTCGCGCATATTTGCATACTTTATAATCTACGCTAGCACGGCGCACAGGGCAAATTCTGCGAATTCCTCTCGTGAGCGAGCCTATCTCGAAGAGTGGTACGATTTACAAGGGAACGAGGCCGACCCTTTCATTCTTTTTTTAATTATTCTTTTCATCTCCCTCCCCACAGCCGCCCCTCCTCCATCGTATACCCATCGTCCTGGCCACTCTTTCGACATCCCCTTCCGTCGCCAGCCCCGTGTTTCTGTTTTGTGTCTGAAAGCAGGATGGGGGTCGAACAAAAATCGCCTCGACTCGGGGTAAGAAGTCCTCCCCGGGCTGCGGAGCGCGGGCCTGATCGATGCGGAGGCACCGGGCGGCGTGAAAAAGTTCAATGGATCGTTGGGTGTCGAGGCAGCACGGAAAATCAATTACCCTCGGTGGAGAAAGGTGTCGCGATCTGGATTAAATAGTCACGCGAGTCGCTCTAAGCGCGTTTCATCCCGCTAACGATTTATGTACCGAGGACGCTCGGGCAGCGATTTCTCGCCAAGGGAGGTTGTATTTTGCGCGCAGAGGGGACTGGGTAGGGGTGGTAGCCTCTACGGGTGAATGAAGTATTTTCACTTCCAAGGGCCCATTCATTTCCAGCTGAATATACAGGGACACGTAAAAATATGTTCGGGGGTTCATAGACAAGCATGACTTGGGAATGAAGGCCGACCGATTTTCGGTGAAACGCAATTTTCCGGCACTTCCAGCGGCTTGCTAGCTTCTATTCATCGTAAGTTGCGCGAAAACACAGCTTCCCCCCGATTTTAAGTTCTCCAGACTTTAAGCCTTCTAGCCTGCAATCAACGGTTTGAGGAATACCTATGTAATACAATAGTGGCTAGTGAATAGGGCTGTCCGGGTACTCGAATATTCGAGCAGCTTGATATTCGGACCGAGCTCGGACTCGGGTTTCGAGCCGAACTGGGTACCCGTAAAATCCGGGTAGCTTGAATCTGTTTTGGGCGGCTTGAACAATCCGGGCAGCCCGAATTGTTTTGGGTGGCTCGGAAAATCCGACCGCTTCGAATGTGGTTCGAGCAGTCCGACTGCTCAGGAGCTCGGATTTTTCAAGCCGCCCGAAACAAATTCGAGCTACCCGGATTTTTCGGCTACCCGGATTTTTCGGGTATCCGGATTTTTCGGGTACCCAGATTTTTCGGGTACCCAGATTTTTCGGGCCGCTCACATTTTACGGGTACCCAGATTTAAAAACAAAAGCTCAGATTTTACGGGTACCTGGATTTTTAAAAAAAACCCTCGGATTTTACGGATACCCGGCCCGGTCGAGCCAAACCGGGCTCAGTTCGCTTTATTCGAGTACCCGAACTAGTCTTACTAGTGAACGCGTTCCGGGTAATATCAGTGCCTAAATAGGTAGGTATTTTTAAAAGGGTATGAAATTCCTTCGTGTGGAGATATTTGAAGGTATGCCGAAACACAAGGGTAACATATGGTGCGTATAGTTTTTATGGAAGCGAAGACAGTACTGATTACTTTGACTGATTCACAAGCAGTGAACAGAAGCAATGATATCACAATTTGGAAACTGAAACAAACACTACTCCGAGATCATAAATTTCAGGATATTTGGATCACTATACCAGTGGTTCTCAAACTGCCAGTCGCGACCCCAAGTGGAAGTGTTTTCTTGGGCTCGGTTCTTTTTTTTAATATTATTAAGTTAAATTAGGTATATTCTAAAATACTTATTTCTAATGTGTTTTCTTTACCTTATTAAATTTACCTTACCTTATATGGGTGGGGGTAATATTAAAAAAGGCGATCGCGACTCAAAAAAGGTTGAGAAAAAACTGTATGTAAAGTTTGAAAATTATAATTAACTAAATTGAACAAGAACATCTGGAAATAAAACCATCCACAGCATTTTTATGAATGGCTTTCTCGTTGACGAATTCTCGAAACGATGATTAGAACTTCAGATTTCTTTCTCTTTCCTTAAAACGCCCCCAGCAATGTATGTACATGAGTTTCTATGCGCCTTTTTTTCGTTCACGCCGAAGTTATTCACCCCTGAAACGTTGTACGCTATTATAAATCAAAACTGGCTTTGAAGTCTACGATCGGCATCTGCTGGCTCTCAGCCGTAACACACTTCGATACTCGAACGAGATATACATATGCTGTATTTCGAGCAATCCTTACGCAATTGCAGCCACACGTCTTTGGACGCCCATCTGAGCGTATATAAGTACAAGATCTTTGCTTCCAAATGTGAATTAATATATTGCGCGTGGTACAGTGCGCCCAAAAAACCAGAGTCTGCCCAAAAAATATATTTCCTAGTTATTTTAAACTAGCATATGCAGTCCATATGCAACTGGAGTAACCTAAAATATCTTTAAATATCTATACAAATATCTCTTAAATTATCTATAAAAGAAATATTGAAATTCACAAGCTACAAGATTTTAAGATCTCTTAAAATTTTCTGTGATGAAATTCATCCCTTTCTTTACGTGGCTATGAGATCTATTCTATGGGATATGTTCCAGTTAACATACCGTTAATATATCGATTGAAAAGAAACATGTACTGTAAACGAATCATAAATATAAATTCCACAATAAATCTATACCGAAACTAAGAAGTATCACGTTAAATCACTTCATCGTTTCAGACACAATATTTTACACTTTTACGACCTGATAAAACTACACATCCATGAATTTGAAGAACCAAGGCTCCCTGTTATGCTCGCACCGCTGCAAATTGTTTCAATTACGACGTGGACTGGCATTCTTCCCTGAATAAAGCCGAGGGGCAGGGAAAAGCTGCGAACATCTTCCATCCATTTCATTATGCGCACACCCACAAATCTTTCATAATACTAATTGCCATAAGCACCCTCGAGGCTCCCCAGCTCTTGACGTCCGCCCCTTCCCTACCAGCTGCGCAAGTTTGGAGCTATTTGTAAGCGGGCGATAAAAGAGCAATATACGTTCCACGTTAGGAGAACAAACATTGGCTACCACAACCCACTGAGCGACGTAAACTCTGCGTTGGGGGTTCAAGAAAATGCGTCAGCTACGGACTTGCTTCCGTAAGGACTTGACAATTGCTAAGCGAATATACGGGCTTTACTATTACTAAACAAACTAAATTCCCATTGGAATTCCCGTTTCCTGGGTTCTTTGCTTGGTAGTGAAAAGGCTGCAAAGTGAAATTTCCAGTGCAACGATGGATATCCTACACTGCTAGTGCTAGGTTAACCATCTGCATAGCGGTTGGAATTGTCGATAACATCAAGAGTTGTACCAGTGCTGACAATCAGAACAGAATTACACCAAGCACTTCTATAAATTCCTGTGCCATTTTAAACCTACCACTCGAACGAGAGAGACTAGAGCGAGAGGTAGATAACTGTACAAACGAAGAAGGTTCAAATGTGTTATCAGTTACCCTTTCTTCTGAACCTTCAAAGGAATCATTACTTCAAACTTATCTGCCGTAAAAATTACTTACGAGGAAGGTTCGGCAACTCGAAAATTCGAAAAATCTGAAACTTTGCAGAAATGTAGGTAAAGTGATGCTAATAACCTAAGTATTTTTGTATTCGGCAATAAAACGATCCTAGGGGTGAAAACACTCCCTCGAAGAAATTGCGAGTTTCGAAAAAAATCGAGAAGAAGTTCAATTCAAAGTTTAATGGCTTTCGATATCCTACAATTCGGTGATAAAGAATTATAAAAAAAAAAAACAGTGGCGGTTGCCGGGGATAAATTTTGAAAAAAATAATGTTTTTCGCAAATTCATTATCGCCGCTTTGTAGGGCATAAAAAACCATAGAACTTTGAATTTAACTTCTGATTTATATCTTTCACAGTTCAGTAGATATTCGCGATAATCTGAAAACTTACCACTTTTTCGAGGGGATGTTTAAGAATAATTACGTTATTAGCATCACTTGAGCCGCATTTCTCCAGTTTCAGATTTCTTTGATTGAATTTTCACCTCGACACTTCTATCGAAAAGACTTCCAAGTTACCAGCCCATTTGCATATTCCACAGAAGCGCAGAAATTTCTTCCAGATGCCATAGAGAAGCCTTTTCCCTGTCTCGGAGAGGTTAACACGAAAATCGTCGTTCTGTCTAATCGTAACAGCCGGCTTCTTATCGCGCGGCGCCGCTTGAAGCGCTTTATCGCGAAGCCTCCGCTGTCAAAACTTCTAACCCGCGGTTTATTGCGATCGCAGAGGACGGAGCTAAGTAAACGGTGTCGCCGCGGAAGATGGTCCCGTTTCGAATTCACGCTCGCCCCTACGGTGTTAAGTGCACGTGTAGTCATTAGCTTTCGCGCCTCGGGATTTCGTCGGAGCAAGAAGGGCGTGGCGCCTAATTGGAAGGGGATTAATTAACGCGCGTAGATGGTAAGAAAACCTCCGGGTGTTCGAACGTCACGGGGCGGTTTTCTCCGCCGCGCGGGATTTCCTGCCGAATTATGCGCCAGAGTTTCTCATCGCCGCCCGCCCTCATATCTCCTCGAAGGAGGCGTGGGAACACCGTTCCCGTTGTGTTCCAGCCGCGAAACGAGAACAAAAGAGACCCCGGCCGGGCCGCACGGAACGGAGGAAGATGGATGGAATTTTGATAACGTCAGAGCAGGGCATGCTTTACCGCAACAACCGCGATATTTCCTTCCCCCCCCCCAGCCATCCCCGCCCCCCGGAGAAAGAAGAATCAGTGCCGCTCCCGTCGCTGGCTACGCTAGCTGCGCTGGCATTGTCTCGGAACGATTTCAAACTGGGCATGAAACGTTCGTCTCGAGTTAATTGCTTCGCCCCGACCTTAAATGCCGCTTCTTTTCAATGAATCGCTGTCGAACGATGCGCCCTCCAAGGTCCCTTGCCTATTTGTCTGTCGTGCAACGATAAAAGAAGTTAAGGGGACATTCCCGTTTGATGGGTCGAAAAATTCAATTTTTTTTTGCTTATAGTTTTTGATCCCAAAATTGTAGCAGAGTACTGCGGCGAAACTGGTGCAACTGCCAGAGTTATAAAGGTGCAAAGTTCGCGCATCCTGTGCGGCACTATTGTCTGTAAGAACTTTAAAGGCGTTTTTCTCAAAACGACATTTCTTAAGAGGGACGCAGCGATTTCTCAGGAAATGCTGGGCGGGTCCAGTAGCGGTTACACGTGCAGGGTTTCGTGCCTCCAACTTTGTTCAAAGTAAACAACGTTTTTAGGCCAAAATAGACAAAATGTTTCTTTAAAACCCAATCTTTTTTGTTTGCAGTGCCATCATTTAGTAATTTTTTGGGTTTTTTGGGATGACTGAGGTACCGATCATAGTCGCACTTCTACGGGTGAAAATAAATATTGGTGTTTTAATTTTACATGGCGTGTACAATTTTTTTATGCAGGTTCGCGCCATCGACCGTAACTCTGTGAATTTTCAATAAAAACGCGGAAAAGAATTCCGAGTTTCACCTCAAACATACCTTACTATGCAGGCAAAACGCCATACAGTATAAACTTACAGTTTTCGTTCAGGGAGTAGGACTCTAGTGTAACTGTCCGTTTTTCAACGCCATCTTCGGAAATTTATTTAACAGAAACTGTAAGTTTATACTATCTGGCGTTTTACCTGCATATTAAGGTACGTTTGAAGTAATACTCGAAATTTTTAGGATCCAGTTTATTGTACATATATGTACATTGATATAGTCGGTGGCACAAACTTCTTAAAACAAATCTTTTCCGACGGGCGTTGGTGTGGGACTGTTCTAGTCAACCAAAATGGAAAAACTAAGGTTTATTTTCTTTATTATGTTTGTCCCTATGGTTGGAACCACGGACGAGCCTCTATACTGTATAAAATTAATTCTACGGAACGAAAACAGTCGAACATTTTTTTCAAACTGCTATCATTCCGCAAAATTCTATTGTTAGGGGGCCTCTATGGTTCCGACCATAGTGAGAAACATAATAAAGAAAATAAACCTTAGCTTCTCCATTTTGGAGGACTTGAACAGTTCCCACACCAACGCCCGTCGGAAAATCATTTGTTCGCCACCGACTATATCTATGTATACGTGCGATAAAAAATATCAACAAAATTCTGACATACCTTAACACGCAGACAAAAGATAGTATAACCTTACAGTTTTTATTAAATAAATTCTCAAAGATGGCGTTGAAAAATGGGCAGTTCCACTAGAGCACCCGCTTAAATAAATTCCCAAAAATAGCGTTGAGAGCAGGCAGTCAAACCAGAGTACATAGCCCGTTACGCGTGCTAGGAACATTGTATCCCTCAGTAAGAGGGTGTGTCAAATATAGAGGGTGAATTACGTGACCCGATCGATTGCATTTCCTTCTAACTACACACACAAACGGAAAATAGACGAGGAAACCATGCGACACACCGAATTCCACTCGAATTACAGACAAAACAATGAATACATACTCCGAGCATTCGTATCTCTCTCTTCGCCAGCGAAAAGCACAGTCGAAAGATGATTAAAAATTACCCTCAACCGCGGTGCATTACGTTACATCAAACGACAGTTTACTCTCCGACCGTCGGATAAAATTCCGCCGAAAACTGTTTCATTTAGAATTCCGTCTGACTTCCAGCGGCCGAAAAATCTGCCGCGGCAATCCTTTCTCTCCGAAATTTCACGGCGGAAACATCGCCGAGCGAGGGCTCCCTCTACCGAGGAAACGCACGTGCGCCACGGGGTCCGCGCGCGACGTGCCCCTCGCCAGAATTCGCTAAAGTATCCTAATAAAAAGGGCAGCAACGGTGGCCGGCTATATCGCAGAAATATCGCGCTACACTTCTGCGGCAACTGCGATGCCGAGTTTGGAACTATCCCTGACATTCGGCGGGCAGTCGGGGGCGCTCTCTCTCTCTCTCTCTCTCTCTCTCTCGCTCGCGTGGCCATGTTCTTAGAGGGTGCCGCGGCAATAAACCGCGGACTTAAAGTTCCGTGTATGGAGCATTTTTACAAGCGGGACACCCATTACACATGTAGGTGAGCTCGTAATGCGGTAAAATGCTACGGGAATGCGGATCGCGGGGTAATATCCAAGCACGGCCGAGCCGCGGACCGCTGCTCTTGACGCGGGGGGAAATATATTCTCCCTTTCGCGGTCCCAAAAACCGCCGCCGCGCCGTGAACCGGGGGGCAAACATCTCCGATCGAGGAAATAAACCGCGATCGTTCTGGCGAATGTACAGGGGGGTGCTCCATAAACGCATACTCCGCAGGAGTGGATCTACACGGTGAAACGAGCGAAAAGTGGTATACGATTTTTGCGTCGCGAAGAGAGCGAGGTGATGGGGACAGCTTGTGCTATTTAACTACCCCTGTGGCGCCCTTTTATTCATTTTGTAGTGGACCTTGTGTGCAGTGGCGCATTGAGGATTTAATCTTGAGGGGGAGCGAGATGAACGGATAAAAAATTTTTAAAGCAAATTCAAAAAAAGTTATTAGGTGATTACAGAAATTTATTTAAAGAATAAATCCAGTTTTCTTTCCTTTTGATAAAGCTTCTTCTTTGGGTACTAGGACCCCTTGGCCTCCCTTTTGGGTGCGCCATTGCCTGCTTGGAGTACCATTTTCTTCAGGGGGATGATTATGGGTGTAGTTAAAATTGTAAACTGCATTCTACTCGAAATGTAAGTTGAAGTATAGAGAGATGGAACTATTAAGAGATGTAAGTGGGTGGAGTAGTGAGTCACGTACTCCTTGAGGAATTTCAAGTAGGGATGGGATTAGGTTTAATATATATTGAATGTCACGTTTCACTTCAGGGGATTCGAATGCTACTTGTAAGAGGTGACATTTCATGGCTCCATATCAAAACTACACAGTACAAAACTACACATGCAATTTAGGACACATCAGAACAGTGCACAGAAAGTAGTGCACATGCAATTTAAAGCACATTAAAATTATAGTGTACATACAATTTAGGACACATGCGATTTAGGACACATACAATTTAGGACACATGCGATTTAGGACACATACAATTTAGGACACATACAATTTAGGACACATGCAATTTAAAACACATGCGATTTGCAGTGCACATACACTTTAGGTCACATGCGATTTAGGACGCATACAACTTAGGACACATACAATTTAGGACACATACAATTTAGAACACTTGCGATTTAAAACACATTCGATTTGTAGTGCACATACAATTTAGAACACATGCGATTTAAAACACATGCGATTTATAGTGCACATACAATTTAAAACACATGCGACTTAGGACACATACGATTTAGAACACATGGGACTTAGGACACATGCGACTTAGGACACATGCGATTTAGGACACATACAATTTAGGACACATGCGATTTATCATGGGCATAGCTAGGATTGCATTCGGGGACGGGGGGCCTAAAGCCCCTCTCATTTGGGGCGGGGGAATAAAAGACTCCTTCGGCTTCCAATTCGGCCATTTGTGCACTGAATTTTGAATTTATGTACTTATGTAGGAACCAATATAACCGGGGTCGTGTAATGCGGAATTAGGTCACAATTGAATTTATTTCTATTTTATAATAAACATATTTAATTTTGGATGAACGTTTAAGTTATTTTTTTTCCGGAAATTGAATTTATTTCTATTTTATAATAAACTAATTTAATTTTATATGAACGTTTAAGTTATTTTTTTTCCGGAAATTGAATTTATTTCTATTGTATAATAAACTAATTTAATTTTATATGAACGTTTAAGTTATTTTTTTTTTCGGAAAAAATATAACTTAAACGTTCATACAAAATTAAATTAGATTATTATAAAATAGAAATAAATTCAATTTCCGAATCTTAATATATAAAGCAGAAAGTATCTATGTTTGTGTGTTTGTCTGTCGCCTAAAAAGTTTTGAACGATGAACTCTGGGATCACGAAATTATGCTTCAGCTCATTATGCCTGACTGATCCAGATGAATGTGACCATTTTCAAAACAAAAAAATTTTTTTTTTTTATTAAATCAAAATCTAAATTTCGGGCGAAGCCGAGTAGTGAAGCTAGTATTATCAATGTATGTAGGGGAAAGGTGGGATAGTTGATCACAGTTTTGCTTTTTCATTAAAATAATAATAATGGTTTGCTTTGTTTGTATTTAATTATGTAAGTTGTGATTCTTACAATATTCTCAATATACTTTGACAAATTTTAGAGCTGAAAACTAATTTTAATGACAGAATTTCAACATTTTCTGGCAGTGCAGTTATGCACAAGTATCCCCCACTGAAGGGGAGACTTGATCAAACGGTTAGGGAGACTTGATCAGTGAACTTTAAGAGTAAATAACACATTAACATTCTAAAAAGTATTTATTATCTTCGTCAATAACATGAAATAAAGGGAATATCATAAAAAGAAAGTAAACTATAACAAACTTGAAGGAATTACTGAAAAACTGAAACCGAGGAATTAAACTCTATGACATAAAACAACATAAATGCATTCTTAAAAGACATTTCACTTAGATATCATCTGATTAAGATGATGACGAGGAAAAGATTTTCCTTCTCACTTTCTTTGCCGTATTTTTCTGTTTCATTGCCGTTCTATGGTTCTTTTTTAAAGCATTTTCAGCTGTTCAAGTATCCCACCTCACACACTGATCAAGTATCCCTCAATGCACTCGATTTGAAAAAGATGAAAAATTGAACTTACTTTAAATATTTAGATCAATCAATAAATAGCATTAATAGACCAGAAAATGCCGTTTTTACTTAGTATACTTCAAATCGTTGAAAATGCAACATTTACTCGAAAAGGAGGAAGAACAAGCAGACCGATATATTTACTTTTTGGCTGCAAATAAGATCGAAGCTTCTAACAACATTATTCTATGCTCCCAAAAGAAAACTGCAACGCGAAGTGTTGCGATAATGTAAACATTACTACCATAACGTGACAGCAGGCACAAATTGTCAATATATTCATTAAAAACCTGATGTGATCATGTATCCCCGCTGATCAACTATCCCACCTTTCCCCTACATCGTGCACTGCGACTTCACTCGAGTTCAATGTTGTAAACAGAAAACTATCGTAGGAAACCTTTGAATCATAAAAAGTTCGAATCTACTTGGTCAGGGTTGGATTATACTTGAAAGTACCGCTTGCGTTTCTCAAAGTACTTATAGGGAGTTCCAACCTACTTCGTCGAGGTTCGAGTCTACTTAAAAGTATTATTTTGCTTTTTCCAAGTACTCGCGAACTGTTCGAAACTATCCAGTCAAATTCGAAGGGACTTCCAATATAATTCACCCCATCACTAATTGCAAGGGTGAAAATATGTCAAACTACGACTGTATCTTGGGTATTTAAAACACATTGGTTTACTTACAAAGAAACAATAGCATAGAAGTATAATTTTCGGGAGGTTCTCTCCCTCCGAAGCAGGTACGCGTAGGGGTTGCCACCCTATTTACAGGAAAATACCGAGAATTTGCCTTTCGTGGAGTATAAAAAAAATACGCTAGAAAAAACTAAAAGCGCATTTTAATCTGATTAGTTTTTATTCCTTCCAATCATATTTTTTATTGCAGAGCAACTTTTTATCATTTTTAAATAACTCAATGGCATTGTTGCAGTCAATATTCATATTAAAATATATAAATAATTCATTCCCTATTAAATTAAGAGGGGCCTTGTTTCTTTCACCCCACTTCACATGCATGGCAGAGAAAACATTCCCAGTAAATGCTGCGGTGGCAGGAACAGATAGAAAATAAGAAATTACTCCGAGACGATCATGGCTTGTGTACGTTTTGCAACTGCGTACAATAATATTGCGTTACGTGGCACGTTAATCGTGGAATAAATTATTCTCCCATACTTTATTGTCATTCAAAAGTATAGAGTACATTTGCGTATAATAACGCGAGATACTTTTTTTTTTTAAAGTACGGGTGGCAACCCCAGTTACGTGACTCATTCTGTAGATCGAAAGTTTCAGGAATAGGGGATCAGTGGTGCCCCGGTACAATAAGTACAGTTTCCTGTTATTTAGAGATTCCAATGATAATAACCTCTCTCACTGTTGGCTAGGAATGTCGTATCGCATCAGCGGCCACGCTCGTACACGTCAAATCGTTTATTATCGCATTCGCGCCAGTTGGACATTCGTGTATATTATTAAACCATCTTCGCCCTCAGCGTATGGCGTCCACTTGCGTTTACGGACGTTTCTAAAATTACGCGGCAATCTCCCCTTTTACTTCGTTTTCAGGGGCTTCTCTTTAACGGCCCTCTCGCATCCACTTGCGGCCGCCGCGTGTTCGCACGTGCATTCTCATTCGAAACAGCCGCCAACGATTTCTTATACCTTGGCACGCGCGTGGAGGAAGGCGCGCAGGGGGGTTAAAAGAAGATCTAAAATGCGGACAGCGGAAAAAATGCGCCACGGTTCGCCCGGGAAAAAGTCTGCGCCGCGGTACATGTCAGATGGAATACGGGGACCCTGAAAATAGGGTAGCGATGCCCACGTGACACGCGAAGCCAAGCATTATTTACAAGTGTGCATATAGAAATAAATTTGACTCTCTGGCGACCACCACTGCGGATTGGCAGAAAAGTTTTGTACACGCTTCTGTAGAATAAAAGCTTAGAACAGGGTACAGATTCGTAATTGAAAATGTTTTCATTGAGGATGCTGACAATGAGCGACGCACAGTGGGGTAGGAGACCCCAAAAGTTGGCGGAAAATCGAAATACATAAGGATGTTTAAACATCTGATTTTTTATCCCTGGTATAGTTGAAATATGTGCGCACAATAAAACGTATATCCACAGCCTTCGACAACTCTTCCTTCCTTACCCGAGTCGGTCAAAAACAGTTAGCTGTAGGAACTCCGTTACACGTTTATTCCAAGCGATTTATCAAACGATTTTGTGTAGCTATTTTTTGTGTTTTCTGTGTTCTAAACTTCTGTTTCGCGATAAAGACGTCAATTTCAGGTGTTTATTTAATTACTTTTTGTTGTTATACGTTTGCGGCAAGCAATAATACCTTCATAATGTTTAATTCAAAATTGCCTCGTATAACCTTAATTACCATAGCTGATCTACAAAAACAATTAAACATTTAATTAACTTCCAAGTCCGATCAAGCATTTTTGTTTGCACAGTTATCATCTCTGATTATTAAAGAACTGAGACTAACTTTCAGATTTTGTTCGTTTTTGCTCCAATCCCTAAAATTTCAGTTTATTCAAAACGGTTCCCAGTTCATGAAAATAATTTCTTTTTGCAAACACTGTTAATTGAAATATTTATATCTGTTGTTATTTTCAGGTGTAAATCCTAATACTATTGTTGTAACGAGATATTTAATTAACACATGTTTCCACGACGGCAGTGGTGGTTTTTTTAAATGGAACCATATATTTTTTAATACATAAATCAACCCATCCTGATATTCCCTGATATTTGTTTTTTTTTTGCCATTTTGACTTGAGATTCGTATACAGCGACCTCGGAAACTCTAGAATACCAAGTTTAGACCAAATCTGATATTTTTTGGGTATACGCGTCCGCCATATTGGATCCGCCATTTTGTTTTTTGCCATTTTGAATTCAGATTCGTAATCAGCGACCGCGAAAACTTTAGTATACTCAGTTTTGTAAATATCAAAGATTACCTTCATATTTTTACCATGTTTCTGGGATTTCAACCCACTGTGCGACGTTGCGAGAATGTTAAATATTGAAATAGATTCTGTAGTTTCGGAGTTTTAGAGTTGCTAAAAATTTAATTGGAACACCTATTTGACGGAGTGGAATAGAATGTTTTAGGTGGAAATAACTTTTTTGATATGACTGAATTTTTGTGCCTCGAGATATCCTGAACTGGAGGTTTCTGTGATTCGTGTCTACGGAGTCTCAATTCGGGGAGGTTTTCAAGCTAACATAACACGGGAAATATTCATTTTGAAGTATATTCCTCAACACACACAAGATAAGTCATGATTTATTTTTCTAAAAAATCTGAAGTGATCCTACTATAGGCTGTCCTTCGAACTTACAAAAAATCACAAATTTTGCACGAGGCAAATGAAATCTTCTCAAAAATAAATTCTTCGTCGAGCGAAATGCAAATTCGAAATATCTCAAATAATTCCCACGTTATCACGAATGTATCCACAACTATAAAAAGGACAATAACATGTTTAGAATGTAGAGCTCTTACTACCCGACCCGCCGGGTACTCGAGTACCCGCCGGGTACCCGTGAGATACCCGACTACCCGGGTAAACAAAAATTACCCGGCTACCCGGGTAGACAAAAATTACCCGGGTATCCATGAGATACCCGAGTAAATTAGATGTGATGAGGTAGTTGAGAATTTCGATTTGACAGCCGATCGTCTTTCGACTTTCGATCATTTTCGGCTAACATCAGTACTGAACGGAATAAACTTCAAGCAATTAAACATTTTATCATAATATTCATAATCTTAACGTGCACACACACATTCAATTGCTTGACGTTTATTCCGTTCATTACTGAGGTTAGCCGAAAATGATCGGAAGTCGAAAGACGATCGGCTGTCAAATCGATGATCATTTACCCGGGTATCGCACGGGTACCCGGGTAGTCGGGTACCCGGGTAGTCGGGTATTCTACGGGTACCCGGGTAGCCGGGTAATTTTTGTCCACCCGGGGTCTCACCGGGTACCCGAGTACCCGGGTACCCGGATACCCGGGCCAAAAGAATAGCTCTATTAGAATGCCGACAACAATGCAGCGTAGAAATTATTTTTCCGACCTCCGCAAAAAGGAAGAACACCCTTCGCATACGAAATCTAACGGATTTACGACGAAATTGCCCCATAAAAAGAACTGTCCATTTACTTGCATGTTAACCGACCAATTACGCGATCCAAGGGTAGTGGGGGCAGGTTCTACATAGAACGGCGTAATTCACAGCCAGGATTCCTCGCCCATCTAATTGCTGGAGCAACGGCCCTGAGTCGCCCTATACCCGTGCAAAGATTCGATCGTTAGCTGCGAGTGTCTCATCTGAGAGGCGCTTCGACAGATCCAAGACGTTTACCTGGCACGGGTCCCCGAAGGCTCATTGCAGCACGGTTCTATGTATCCACTCCCGGCCCCCCGTTCGTCCATTCTCCAACCAAAATCCGTGTCTCTCCTCCAGGCGCACGTCCTTTATCGCGAAGTCCGTCCCCGCGGGAATAACGGCGAAAATTGACAAAAGTCTGGCGCGCTGGAGGCGCGCTGGAGGCGCGCGAGCTCGGCTACGTGCGACGTCTCCTTTTCGTCGCATCGGCCGTCGCGGTGGTCGCCGTCGCCGTGGCGATGGTCGCTATTGCGGGCCGCGGAGACGCGCATTTACGCCGCAATGGAAATCCGAGAAAGCCGCGAGTTCATTCAAAGTCCGCCTGTCTTTTTTTTTTCCTCTCCCCACCTTTTCCGTTGCCCCGTAGAAGTCCGCGAACCGTGAGACGCATTCATCGTATCCCGCGGGGACTTTCCCTAGCTAATGCGAGATGAAATTACAGCCCCCCCGGGGTTCCGGTCGACAGTCACGCCGTCTACTCGAAAGACACTGGGCGGAGGCCCTCCACCTCCGGCGGCTTCTCTTTCAGCCTCTACGTTTGCTTTCTTCGTCCTCCAGGCACCCCTTCTATCCTTTCGAATGCTCGTACACACGGCGGAGGCATTCGTTTCGACTCGTTTGGTCGCTGGGGCTAGAGCGAACGTTTACCCTTAGAAAAAAGGCTGCCCTTAATCTTCAGCGGGGATCCGGCCCTCCATCCCGCCAACTTTCAAAGAGGAGTTCTCTAGTTATTGGACGGGAATATTCTCTCGGGCTTAACAAGATAACTTGTACTTTTACGATCAGAGATTGACAGGCCACGATACCGCTCTCACTCGGAGGCTACTCGACTACCCTGCGCGCGATGGGAGGATTCGTTTCCACCAGTCTCGACTAATCTTCCCTCGTTACAGCTCGCCCGGCTGCCGCGTTAACATGCTTTATTTTACGCGTCTATCCCATCCTCAGCCATGCGTATTTGCCCCTGTTCCTCAGCTCCGCCTATCGATCCCCATCGCACCGCGTCATTTCGTAGCGCGCCGTGAATTCTACTCCTGATCGACTAGCACCTGGACAAGGTGTCATACGTATATTCCCCGCGAGCGCCGTGTGGATCCCGTTTAAGTACCACCCGGGGAGAGTTCCGCGGGTATTAGATGAACGGAGAATCGATTAGGGGAATGATTTGTATATCGTTCCGCGTCTCTGTCGAACGGAGCAAAACAACCGGGCACATCCGATGTACTTAACGAGCAAACTATTTCCAACTTTCGCGATGAAACATTTCCCGAGCTTCTTCCTTCTCCCGTCTGCAAATAAGCTCGAAGCTCCCGCGCATATTATTGCGCCGTGTAGTAGTCGGTCGGGGCATGGACGTTTAAAAAAAAATTAATGGCATTCCAAGAGTTTCTAACTGCTAGGGAAACGGACGGATTATTAATGACGCGAGGAACGTGGACGTATTGCCCCTTTGTACAGCTTTATATCCGCGAGAATGAAGGGAAAGCGCTATTACTCGACGTCGTTTACATTTATTCGCGGTAAATGGGACCCGTATGGAGGCTCTAAGGAGCCCGGTAAAGAGTGCATGATCGACGGCACGTTAATTGCCGGAATAAATTACTCGCCCGCGAGAAATAAACAACCCCCGAAGATACGGTGGTTGGGAACAATGACACAGAATAAATTAAGAGCATCAAAGGAGCTCGTCCAATTTTTTGCACGCTTTTAAGCGTAAACAATGCCTTGGCAAAGAAAAATACGCAAGCGGGGAGGGCGCACGACCGGAGTAATGCGCGCAAAGACACGGCTACCTCTAATTATACTCAAAGTTCTCGTAACAAAAACATGCTCGCGATTTATCACGGTGAGTTACCTCGCCGGGTAACGTTTCTTCGCCCACCCAAACGTAATATCTCGATTATCACTGATCGTGACAGCAGCTTCGCGCTTACTGCTTCAGAGTAACGACCGCTGTACTAATTACAATGATATTAAGAAGAACGATCGATGGTCTTGTCTGGCTTCTTCAAGGGGCAAAAATTAAAATTAGCTATTTAGGAATTTCTATTATTTTCATGTGGTAATTTCGCAAGTGCACGTTTTTCTAAAAATTCAAGCAGTTGAGGTTGGACTACTATACCTAGAATGTTTAAACATTCACTGTTCCGAGGTACTTCTAGATTTGCCATCGTGTATAATTAATCAATTATTACTTTTCTTCCCATGAAAAGTGACTTTCGCAAACACTGAAACGCTTCACAGACCTAAAGGCTCGTTCGCATTAGTCAAGTTACTTGACTTCAAGTTTGCGTTCAGTAGTGCCAGCTGCTTTTAAGTTACTTTCAAGGTTACTTGAAGCAAGTGGATATCTAAAATGGTGTCAAGGAAGGTGGTCTCCTTCGTTATTCCATAGAATATCATATGTCTCATACATTTCTAAGAATTTAGAAACCTTGTCATTACACCAGCTATTCTTAGTCATTGTTTTATGATCATAACCTCACTTTTCAAAAACAATACTCAGCTTACTTCGAGTGACTTCAAGCTCATACTTTTAGGTACATACGTTCACACTATTCAAGCTGCATTTCAAGGCAAGAAGAGTTGAAAGACTCTCTACTTCTCTTGAAACTTGACAGAAACTTGAGAGGATATTTCAGGTCAAGTGAATAACAGGTTCCCATTGGTAAAGTGGTTCCAAGTTACTTGATTTCCAGCGACTTGAAGTCAAGTAACTTGACTAATCTGAACGAGACTTAACCACTATTCATTTCATTACCATCCCGAGAAACAATATAGTCACCTCAATCGCTTCACTTAAAAGAAATTTGCTCGAGTGAAGAACCACCAACCGCTAAAGTCCGCGCGTCTATTTCGCCGGGGCTGTCCATCCGAAATTGCAGGATTACCAATATGAGTGCTTGCTCAGCATAGACCATGCTTCAAATATAACCGATCCCAATGGCAGCAGTGCCTACCTGCTCTAAATCTACACATCAGCAGTAAAGTTGCCACTGTACACGTCGGCTTACTACTAATTATGGCCGAGTTGCTTGGAGCAGCGATGAACCCCGCCAGGGCGATACAGTTGTGCGATGTCCAGTTCGATAAGAATGACAATGCCTCGATGCTCCTACGCGGACACGGGTCGCATCCTCCCCAGCTATCTCTGCCACTGGATCCCCCGATTATTATTGATTCCGATAGAAGTTTCACCGCCGATGCACGCGTCGGGGTAGCTCCGAGCAGCCTCGGCGGTGAAGAGAGTCCCTACTGTACGTCACACGTACGCCCCCGATTAAGTCTCTCTGCAAAGTTTGCGAGCGCGGAAACCCAAGACCCGTTAATGCGCCGTAAATCGTTCCTCTCGCTCCGTGCACAAGTCAACCGCGGAGATTACACTCGACCGACGTAGTCAAAAGTGACTCTCCTGTAGCTTAGTCAAGTATCCGGTCTTAACAATGTACAAGCCTGAGCGCGGAATCCCCCCGGCTTGGAGTATCCGCGTACCGTGAAAAGCTCGGCCAAGCTTGCGCCCGTCGTCTGTGCGCCAGCGTGCACCGAGCGGGGACACACGGAGGAGTCGTCGAAAAAGCAGACCCGGAATCAAATGAGTTTGCCTAGGAGTGACAACGGAGTTTCGTGAGTGTAATCAAGCCGGGATATCGGGGCGCGGGAAAAGGGAATCCGCCCGTCAAGGGACGCCCGTTCTTCCCGGCGATTTAAATTTCCGCCCAAAGGCAAACGAGCCAACACCCCGGCGCACAGAGAGGGGGCGAACGGGCAGAGGGAGCGGAATATCGTTCGTCCAACGATCGCCGATAGAGAGGACGCGATAAGTGCGACGCAATAGCTTCTTAATTACCGAGAAACTCGTTAGAATCCGTCTGCCCGACCGGGATATTTCGCTTTTGTGAGAGGGAAGGCGGCAGGCTCCGATATCGGGACAAAGAGTGCCCGTTACGCGTAGATCGCTCCAAGAGGGAATGAAATCGATTTGCATCGCCGAAGAACTCTCACTGCCCGGACCCTGGATGTACGCACCAATTTCCTTTGGCAATTTCGTGATTATTACTCGGATCCCTTCAGCGGGACGGTCAAACGATTCTGCGCCGCCAGGTGAATGGCAATTTAGGTGTGCCAGCGGATGGATCTAACGTGTATCACTTGGTACGCAGTGGTGTACGTTCCTAGGCTTTGGACGCGGCCACGGTGACGGAATAGGATAGACTGTTATTGTCGTGCGCTATTACCGCGTCACGGAGTTCGTGGGCGAATGAGTGCACTTTAAGTAGCACGAGCATGTACACGGCGAAGACAAGGCTGGTAGGAGGATTCTCCACCCTGGCAAGCAAGCGGGCTGCGTTCTAAAATTTCGTTAGCAAGCCCACGTTCCCTCCGCTGAAATGTACGCGCATAGCCAACCCATTTGCCTGATTCCGCAAGTTGGAGTGATGCTGTCGCGATAACAACGGAGGCACCAAACAGTCGGTTCTCAACATTCTTCTCCGTAACTCTCCTGCGCGCTCGGTTTCAGGGGGAGAAGAAGATATTTCTTTGCTCAGCATTCCTTTTGTCTCCGTTTTCACGCTTGAGGCGTAACGATGAAAGAGGGATCCGCGCGCGACAGCACAAGCAAACAGCGGGGGGGGACTCCACGCGGGACACACTTTTCCGCCACTTTATTCTCGCGTCACTCGTCGCTGCACGCTTCTTTCGGGCCACCAGCTGACCGACTCCGCGCCGGGGTAGCGGAGCGCGTCGCGACTTGTTGGCGAGATGCCGGGCTACGAAGAACGCAACGGGGGTAGCGGCGCGGTGTGTTCACCGGCGATGCTTCATCCGACACGCGACGAGGGGTCCGGCGGATTCCGTCGTTCGGTCACATTACTGGCGATTACCCGCGTCCCACGGCGTCGACACGCGCCGCGAGCCCACGCGCCCCGCTTCCCATCAGCGTCCCGAGCCGCCGTGACGGTTGGAGCAACGTCGACGTCTCGCGACCAGCTTACCTGATATCACGAGGAACGCGAACGCTGCTCTTAGCCACAGGTGGCGAGTCATCTCGAGCCGGCAGGTGAACGTTCCTTGGTCCGTCGTTCGGTCACAGGTCTTTCGTCGGCGCACTGTCACACACCACTCGCGTACCCCGGCTCCAGGCTAATGGCGAAGGTACCGTTGAAAGCGTCGATGACACATCGGAGTACTGAGGAACTGGTTTGCATCCAACTTCACGGGACAGTCATCGTACACGCGGCCGCTGGTCAACGCATCATCCCTTGCTGGCCGATTGGAGCGTCAGGCGGCACGTCGGGCTCCGAGCGTAGCGTCAAACTCTCGCCCCGGACGGCGCACAGTACCCGACTGATCGCGACCACGAAACTGGCGGACCGGGAGCTGGCTGGCTGCCGACGACGGCGGCGATTCGAATCGCCGTGCGAGCCACGGGACCGGGGAGGACGTTTGAAAATTTTTCTCTTCACGTGGCCGCGCCGAAAGGCACGCGATTCCCCAGCGGGGGGCTAGCCGGCCTAGGGGTAGGCGCTAGCGAGGAATACGATCGTTCCCGTGTCGTTCGAACGGCGAACGTTATCGATCACCGTACGCGGAGCAACCGACACGAGCACCAGAAGAGATTTTAAGCACTGTTGACAGGATAATTGCGCGTATATCTGCACTGGATTGCGACAGACGAGACTGAGCGTCGCCGCGCGAAGCAGTTCCGCCGCGAGCCGCGCGTGCGCAGACCGCCCTCGCAAGCCCCACCACCGATCTTCGCCCGAACCATTCGAAAGATCGTGCCACTCTTTCTCACCCCCGGCGCCGTCTCGCTCTCGCTACCTCTCTTTCCCGCGCGCGCGCTCGTTTCTCTCGGCTATCGCCACTCTCGCCCCCGCTGCACGCACACGATCAACGGGGCCGCGTCGCGATCTTATTCCACACCTCCTTTCGGCGGTGAGACGAGGCACGCCAGAGAAACGGGAGAGAGAGAGAGAGAGAGAGAGATAGGGCCAAGGGGTGGGAGAGAGAGTCCGAGCCCTCCGGATTCAATTTGCCGACCGAAACTTTTTGTTGAATAAGGTTTGTTACGTATCATCATTCGGTCGCATTAGGGCCATTGTCGGGGGCCTCGGCCTCTTCCTCCCGCGCCGCGACCTTATATTTCCTGGCGTCTGCACGTCCCTGACGGCCAGACCTGTTCAACCCCATACGCGGCAGACCGCAAACACATTGTGTACGTACGCCGCGGTATCTGGTGCGCGCGGCTCGCTCACCCTTGTCCGTCTCTCGCTACGCTCGCGACCTACTCGTAGGCGACGGGGTGTCGATCTGCGTGGCACAACATATGCTGACCCCTCTCTCTCTCTCTCTCTCTCTCTGTTCCCGCTCGGGAGTGCATCGACAACACGGTTCCGCGAGCCCCGCGGAAGCTGCGGGGTGGACGTCGCCGGCGACAGTTAGGAAATCTAAGAGGCGAGATGAGTAACGGGCTTCACGACCCTGTATCTCGTCTGTTCAACGATTACGTTTATACGCGATTTACGGCCCGTGAAATTTATAGGCGAATAAACTAACCGTGCATGATAGTCGCGGGCGGCGACCGCGCTGCCGCGTTTCGAGTCCGTTCCACCGGGTTTCTGGGATGCTCCGCCGAAGGGCCACGCGTAACACTGGTCATGCGGGTAATCTTTCGATGGAAAGTGAACCCCTATGGGCAATTAACTTGTGATGATGAGTTTTGTCTGGCGGGGAGTATACAGGGTGGATGTAGTTTATACGCGAGCTTCTGGGGGTTCGAGGGACTATGAGGGATTGTAGTGGATGTGTACCTGGAAGGTGGTAGGTTGAAAAATATCTAATGTCGTTTGTAGGATAGAGAATGTCTTCTATAGCAAGCCTTACCTTTTTCACGCCAACCGTTTTCAGTAGGTACGTTTTCTTCTTGAGTTGGTGGACTCTGGTAGTACCTATCAGGGCCGTTCCTGGGTTTTGGCCGCCCAGGTGTAAAAACAATATTGCCGCCCTTTTTAATTAAATATTCTTTAATTAATAATTTAATATGCAGTGTTTACTTTTATATCTATACATACATATTTTTAAACAGTTATCATGCAAAAAAGTTTCGATTATTATTGTTATTAATCAAAATTTTACATATAATAAACGGCCTGCGGCCGCGCCTAGGTTTGGCCGCCCAGGTGCGGGGGCACCTTTTGCACCCCCGCCAGGAACGGCCCTGGTACCTATAATAAAACTTACACGCACTAAGTAGAGATACTGGCTTACTGGTCAGACGATTTGTCTTGACGTACTTGGTACGCAGGTTGTTAAGAACTTACGGGCGAGAAGTTTTTAAATTCGTGGACGTCGTAGAAAGAAACCAGGTGAATGGAAGTGTACTTGGACAATAACTGGGGATTTTCGCATTCTTGTTTGTAAAACACACAATCCGCTTTTAGATGGAAATGCTCAAGCTGATGGTCGTTCGTTTGAATGTACATCTAGCAATAAGAATGAGTCTGAAGAACCTCGGCTATAAAATGGAAACACCGTTCAACCAAACGATATTATCAAGTAAAGGAATAGCCCGAAGCGCTGCCCCGAAATGTATTATTTCAGAAGTGGAAACGAAACGTGAAATAATAATTCGTTTGGAAAATGATGAAGAAAGAGTCGGCTCGTAAGAACCGATGAGCACCGTATAACTGGAAACAATAACAGAGAGAACCATTGTACTTCTAAAAAGTACACATGCTGAAGGACTATCCAATCGAAGAACAGTTTCCAGATATTGCAAAGCGTGAAAAAAGAGCGTTAGGAAAATAGTAGCTTTTAAAAGAAATATACAGCGAGGCTCGCGTTTCTGTGTTGTGGGAGATCATTAAATTTCCACATAATTCTTTATATTAAAATGTGAGCATTTCCCTACCCTAAATATTCGATTATTCGCACCCTGTATCCATCAATTCGCATTATGGAGGCTTCGCTGTATTATAAAAGAATTTTCAATGACGATGGCAAATCCTGTCTCTCCCTATCCAGTGGCGCATTTAAGGGGGGAATCATATTTTTGGGGATAAAAACACAGCAAAATTTGGGAATTTTTTTAAGAATCAAGCGATTCGATTCGTCTGAAATTTGGACCATATTTTTATTCGTCTTTGAAGAAGCTGCGGTTTTTTATTAATTTTTAATAATAAATACAGGAGTGATGCATAATTTCTTCAATGGATGATGCTTCAATACCAGAATACCTATAAATTATATATATTTTTGTTACATAAGAAAATTGCAGAATCTTGATAGCAAATATTAAGGGTTGATTTGAAAACTCAGCTTTCTCCTCAATAAATTTTTTTTATTCTGGTTCATCAAATTGAATTCTCCTAAATGTATCAGTAAAAATTGATAAAAAAATGCAACTTCTTCAAAGAAGCATAAAAACAGGATCCAAATTTCAGATAAATCGAAACGCTAGTTTCTTAAAAAAAATCCCAACTTTTGCTATGTTTTTAGCCGCTAAAAATAGGATTTCCCCTTAACGGGTGGCGAATGAGCACGTGCCGGCTGAGCCCCTCCAGATGGGCCCCCCCATTTTCAAAAACAAATTATGATTTTATACAAACTATATAGGTACTACACCCTAGCCCGTTTTACTAAGTAACCTCTTCATTTCCCCGAAAAATGGGCCCCTATAAAGGTGGAATCAGACGGCGCGTGAATCGGCAAGCTTGCTCGGCTCGGCAAGTCGGTTTGGCGAGCCGGACTCGCGATCCATGACCGATCAGACGGCGCGTGGCTTGGCGAGCCATGACCGATCAGACGGCGCGTGGATCGGCGATTCACGCGCAAAGATCGCTGATTCACGCGCCGTCTGATTCCACCTTAAGACCGTCTGCCGCCCGAGCCTTTTCCAGTGGCGGATTTAACAGGGCGGCCATTGAGCAGTTGCCACCTGGGCCCCTGCCCAGAAGGCCCCCAGGGTCCCATCCTTAAAACAAATTATGATTTTATCCAAACTATATTTTTTCCCCTCTATTATTACACTGAGCCCGTTTTCAGTAAACTACCGCTTTATTTCCCCGAAAAATGGGAAACATTTTCCCTGCTCAGAAGGACACCCTAGGGGCCCTGTCTTAAAAAAAATTATGACTTTATCCAAGCACTATATTTTTTCCATACATTTCTGTAGGTACACTTACCCCTTTTTAGTAAACTACCTCCTCATTTCCCGGAAAAATGGGCCCCTCCGAACGTTTGCCACCTGGGCCTTATTTGTTAAATCCGCCACTGGCCTTTTCCTTGCCCCATCAATTCAACCACCTCACTTTAATCTCCCTCCCATCAGCCACACGTCCAAGCGCGTGTCCGCTTCCTTCTCAGACCCTCGAAATTTCGCCGCACAATTGCCGGCTTAAATACGCGCGCGCATCCATTACGAATATCGCGAGAAGGTGAGCCGGCCGGGCTGCCTTTACGAGGGCACATCCGCGATCCCAAGGTATCTTTCCCTGGCCCGTTCTTTCGCTCAGCCTTTGTCGCCTTTCTTTATTTCCCCGTCCCTCCTCTTCCTTTTTCGTGTCTCGTGAATCTCGACCCCGGAAGCGCTAAGAGGGAAAAAAGTGGGGGGCAAAGGGGGAGGGGGTTGGGCGGAGCGAGCAAAAGGCAGCGAGGTCCCGTTGAAATATTACGAAGACATCATTCGTTACCGCTACGTCGTTTATTCGCATCGTCGTCTCGTCTCGAATATATAAAACTCCATCCTCGTTCACGGCGATTCAGGGGTGGTCTGGGGTCCACCCTAGCGCCGCTGAAACTCGCGAGCTCCGGCTTTAATAGGGCAGACGGACCGAAAGAACGCTAGCGGAGAGGGGTTTCTTCGCCGGTCGAGGACACGGGTCAGCAGCGGTGCTTTCATGAAGATAGGAAACAAAGACGTCTGAATTATCGTACGCTACTTATTTCTTCTTTTCGCCGCTGCTTCTTCTCGCCGCGAATGCAGCTATACTTTATGTTATTACGAATGCTACAATGGCCGGGCGCTTTACAGCGGCGGACGCGAGGGAAGCTCGTGTCTGGCGTTGGTCGCCGCGAGCCTGAAGAGAAATGTTACGCGTTACCTACGTCGCGTAACGCGCTCGAAAGCGTAACTTATGCGCTCTGGCCCCGGCGACCCGTCGGGGAATATCGAGAGTCGGCAACCGACCCCCGGCAAAAAGAGGGCGATATGTAAAAAGCCGCGGAGGATCGTCTCGCCAGAAATATTGAACGACGCACCGTTACGCACTTCAGCAGCTGTCCGGTTTCTCTCTTTCTGCCCGTCCTCTCGCTCTTCGTATTTCTCATATTTATTTTCGTCGTCTGCGGTGAAGAGAGGGAACCTCCTCTCGCATATACTTTATTATAAATTGCAATATGGAAGGCTGAATAGAAGTGATGCGCTGAATTCTGGAAAGAAAGTGCCAGGAGTTCGGAAGCATATAGCGTTCATTGAAATCAAGAAAAATTTAACCGGATAATTTCAAATTAAATAGGAGTTTCAATTCCAAAAATTATCTTAGAGTGTACTCGTCATTCCTCTCGTATTATTTCATATTCTTTTTAAAACAAATATGTGTTTATTGCACAGGATGATCGAATAACTTTCTCCGCACCATGCTCTTCTTCGTTAAAATCCCTTACTGCGCACTTCGTGTCCGTAGCAGGGTTTTCGACGATGTTTTTGCTAGCACGAGTGTGCTTATTATGGGAAGACAATGGTGCGCAACGTTTGTTTGCTGAATATTATCGAGAATATCATTACGCGAACGTTCGTATCCTTGTTTTGCACAGTTTTTCGTTGTAGGATTCCTCCTGCCGCGGGAGTGGGGTCGTTAAAATTTATCTCGTTGTTAACTCCGCTTTCTAGCTATCCAATATCGCGAACTCCCTTTTTTATTCGGGAGCTTCAAGCGATAGTTACCGTAACATGGTAGTTAATTCCCGCGCGCATATATTACAGAATATTCGTATGTTTTACCGTGGCTCGCGCAATCAGTACCAGTGGAAACATTTCAGCAGCAATCACACGCACGCGTGTGCGTGCATTGTCTGAAACGAGTATTTCCCCGCAATTCTCTGTTTCAGCTGATTTTAGCTATCGATACGAGGGAAAACTTCTCAGCAGGAATTACGCGTAGATAGGTACATGTTTGTGTGGCTATATTTTCATCCAATATTCTGTTACACATAAATAACGTTGGGGGAAGATCTCGTAATTTTCGTAATAGGCTCCACGCTCGGAGCTGGCGGCGAGCTTACAACGCATACCGTCGACTATTCCGAGCCGCCAATGAGTGTTGCGCGAGCGAGCGAGAGGGGACACTTCCGGTCTCACCTCGACCGAAGGATTCCGAGAAATGGCGGGGCTAGCGACCGAGCATACAACGCATAGTCGAGATGAGCTTATAACGAGAATTTACTGTATCACGAATGAAAATGGAAGACGTAAAAAGAATTAATTGTAATCTAACCAAAGACATTTCAGAGATAAAGTAACCTTTATCTTCTAACAATACGATTTATAATAACGATATAATTAATAACTTTGAGCTACAATTTGTCGAAATAAATTGATGAAATAAATAAAGGTAAATCAGTCCTAGGTAGAAAGGACCTAGAACAGCGTCGGAAGCTAATTGAAATTAAACAAAGGAAAACTCACGGCATGCAATTCGTCGACGTCGTTACATCTATGTCATGCACATAATATAAAAAACTATATTCGCCCAAGCTGTTGCCGTCACATCGAAACGCCGGCGCAAGTATTAAACATGCGTTGAGCACTCACGAATTTATGTACTTTCTAACGTCGGGAGCCGCGGAAAATGCGACAACACTTTTGAAAGTGACGTGGCTCCTTCGACGTGCCGAGTTTTATAGATATACCTGGCACACGACGCCGGAATAACAAATGCACGGGGGACTGTTTTCTTTTTACGGTGTTCCTCTGTACCGTGCTTACGATTTATCGTCGTCAGCCTCATCCCGAAAATTGTTTCGGCAAGCTTTTAAAGCCTCCCTTGTTCCTCATCGTTACGCTACGTCAAAGGGGAGACTTCATTTCCCTCTCTCGACGACGAAGATTCCGCGTGGAGCATTGCCGCTATATTTTTTCGAAACGAGGCAAATGTAACAGTGGAAGGAAATTTATAGATACTGCAGAATCTTGACGAATAGTCGACCGAGCTTTTGATCATTTGAAGTGCCATCTAGTAAAAGGGAACGAGCGCCACGTCTGACTCGAGCACGTCAAATATAGCAGACACGTTTAATGTTGCCATCCTTCCTTATAATAATAACTAAAAATTACAGCTGTCGATGGGGAAGCTGACGCAAAGCTCCGCGCAGAGGGCGCCACTGGCGCATGTACCTCTGCTCACTGTTGGTTTCAAAATTATAATGACAACAAGAGGAGAAAATTATAAAATATTATAAAAAGTTTGAAATTTTTTTATGCTAAAGTTGTCTTCTAATATCTTTCTTCCTTTTACCAGGTTTCACGTCTTTACAATCTAAAAGATGCAAATTTATTTGTTATACCTACGTAATTAATAATAGTTAATAATAATAACAATAATAATTATTATTTTAGAAATTAAGATGTAAAATAAGATAATTTAAATACACCTAAAACACCGATGACAAGTGGCGCACGCGCTGGTGGCGCCACGGGTGGGAAAAAGTTGCAGTCAGCTTCGCCATTATAGTTAAAATGGAGTAAGGATTGTGCTGTGACAAATGTGATATTTGTAGATTGCTAAACAAATCACACGAATGAAGAGATACCGATGTCAGAAAAAAACATTGTACTGCTATTATTGTATCTGTACACATCCCCAATTTTTAGGGGAAAAAGATTCTTCCGTGTGAGGCATTATACCGCTGTAATCTGGCGATAAGAATAAAATAGAAGGAGGTTAGGGGGCAGTGTTCCTCTTAATTCGATTTTTGAACGAGGAATAGAGATGGGGACACTTGATACCAGAAATATTCAGGTATCGCTGCCTTCCTTGATCGTTTCATGTATTTCACTAACGCCAGCTCGTGTTTCTCAGTGGACCGGTAAACGTTCGCGCTTTATCCAGCTAGTCCAGTACGAAAATGCGACTGAACCGCACTCGCTTGGCAATAAAGCATCTCCTGTCCAAAGTGTCAGTGGTATACGAGTCGAAATATATATAGTCCACCCGTTTCCCCTTTCCTTTCCTCTTTCTCTCTTCTCGCGAGCTTTTCTCGTTTCTTTCTGTGCAGGGAGCAGGGCTACGCGGATGGCAGTGATTAATCGTGTAAGGGTCGGTATTCCCAGCACACAACGAGCGACGTGTTGCTCTGTACCAACGTACACCCGGAAAAAACCGCTTCAAGCGACCCTCTCTTTCTCCATTCGGCCTTATTTCAACTTCCCTGCCATCCCCCCCTCACCCTTCGCCTGCCCCTCTCTCTCCCTCATTCGCATCATTTCCCCTTCAGATTTTTTTCCCCACTCAGTTTCAGTTCGTCCCCGTGCACACATACCTTCCCCTAGTTTCCTTCGCGAAGTACACGTCGACCGGGGATCAAAAACTGAGGGGATGTATCTTCATTGCTCGAGGCTTAAGGGAAGTAATGGTTGCCGGAACACTGGTTAGTGCAAGGTCTCTGTTCCAAAGAGAATACGATCTGCAACACTTAAGACTAACTTAATTATCATAGGGTGAAACCAGGTAACACTGTGTTACAAAACGCCCCACGTAAGGTCCAGGAAAATGATTATTCGCGGTTGTTTCCTGTTATGTTTTCTTCACAATCCCGGCGTAGTTGTGAAGAGTAGCCAATGAACACTTGATGTGTTTACACAGAGAATTTAAAGAATTATTAAAGAATATTGATTTTATAGGTCTTTCTTTAAAAGTGGGGCGTATTTTATAGTTTTACCCGACCCCAAGGGCCGATCAAATATTTCGTAGCACGGTTTTAATGGAACCTATCTAAAGCTATCCCCAACAGTCCCACTTCCCAATGTAAACCCACAAACGTACCTTCTAATCCTCCTCCCTCTTCACGGCAAGGGGTAACGCAGCAAACGCGCCCTCTACGTAGACCCGGAAAAGGTAGAATGCTTTAGCTCAGCCTCGCGGCTCACAGCGGGATACGCGTCTTCAGCTAAGCCCAGCGGACTGTCGTTTTCGTGAAGGCACGGACGAAGAGAAGCTCGTTAGAAAAATCGACCAGTCGTCGCGCGGGTAAAAAGGAAAAACCGTCCCAGGCGGGGATAATTAGTGCCTTCGCGAAAACACCGGGGGACACTTGCCCGGGGAACGCTCAACTTCCACGAAACCCTCCACTTTACCTAATTGCGATCTTAAATCATCAGCCCATTACGCTATTGCCATCTCTTACGGTTTTGCAGATCAATGCCCCACTGCCGCCGCTACGTACGTAAGGAGCAGCAACGGCGGGCGGTTCATAACTGGGATAACGAATGCCGTCGTTCTGTAAGTTTACTCGAAATTGTCTCTCGTCTGCCGCCGGTAAACTCATTGTTAGGCGCCTATTGTAGGCGGCCAAGCAGCCACGTCCATCCTCCACCCGTTCGCCCGAACGAACTGTGCAAACTTTCCGCGTTTCCTTAGAAGAGGTAGACATAGGGGACACACAATCTCCTTGGACTGTAAACACAGCCGCAAGCTGGTGGTCTCGGTGCTGGTAAATAGGTTTTCCAGGCGCATAATATCAATGTGGAAGGTCGATCGAATTACGGCCACAATGCCATGGCGTAGCTAGTCGAAGGGTTTGCTAGATCCCCACTGTTATTTTCGGTCGGTGTGTTTTAATGAAAGGGGGGCATTCAGAGTAAACGAATCGTTTAATGAGATTTGGGCATTACTTTTCGGAAATGGATGTGTTGTTGGCGAGGGATACGTGGGGAGAGAATTTTTAATGGATGCAGAAGATTTTGGCACAAAATGAAGGGAAGCTGGCCCGTTGGGTAAAAGGATGACGAAAGTGACCGGTTGCTGAGGAAAGTTGAATGCATTTGGAGAAGAACCCTTTGCGTAAAAATCCTCACAGTGTCATCTTTCAGTGAACGATAATATTTCGCGGAAAGGGCGGCAGACACTTGGTAGCCTAGCGGCGGCAAATCTCCAAATCCGCCTACTTCTAATTCCTCGAATAACTAGAAAAGCTGTTCCTCATTAGCCCTCAACTATCAGAGAAATCGAAAGCTGCGGGGCACCTCAATGAGACGTTACACTCCTCCCGACTAATGGCGTATGGGGATAGTGGACATGGCAATGATAAAGGCTGTAGCCCATTAAAATTTCATAAAGCCTCTGAGGGCATGTCGCATATGCGTTCTCGGAGGCATTGTTAGATCAAGGGAAACGATCGGATCACGTCCTCCGTTCGTACGAGTGTACCTATTTGCTTTTCTTAGTGAAAGGGACGAGGGTCTTCGAGAGGGTTTCTTGCGAGAGGTTACAGTCCTCCTTCCCAGTTCCTCGTCCCTGCCCCTGGATCAGCGAGATTAACGAGTGTTTCGAGGTAGTATCAAGGGTTTGCCTCTCTCGCTCTTTCTAGACATTCCGCGGCGGCAGTATGGCGTCAGCTACCGCGGCGCCGAACCGATAAAGTCGTTCAAAGATGCACATTCTCCGCGGCATAAACCAGTGCGTATATACTGGGTGTACACCCACCACCTGACACTAGAACCTGACCTAGGTACTTGGCGAAATTATTGCTGTGTTATTTAACCTCTCTATTCACGATGAATGAAAGTGAGTCGCTGCAGGCGTACTATGCATTCGTACCATGTACCTAACAATCATATTATTGTGGCCATTGTTTTCGTACCCTGACCAATTTAGTCACGCCATTGTTGTGCAAGTTATTATTCATTCCATTGTTGGCACTGGTTGCTAGTTATTTGTTACGTATTAGCTTTGTTAAAAACATATTTATCAGACACTGGCTACAACTGTGGACCTCGATGAGAAGAATACCATGATTCCGTTCGGAGGGCCAAAGACAAGCCGCGGTGGGATTATTTCCGTGACTTTGCAGACCGCTAAGGTTCGGTGTAAGCCTCTTACAGAGATGGACGAGCCTTATCTGACACTTTTCATCAAAACACTTTAGATTTGAATGCCGGGTGACTCGCCCTTTACACGCGTCCGCGTATACAATTGCCATTGAACGCTGCGAAAGTTCCATCCGCGACACTTGCTTCTACGTCAGAAGTTACAGAAGCTTTTCAGCTGGCAGATGCACTTCCACGACTTCTGCCGTTGCAAGCACGAATAATTTTTGCGCGTTACCCGACTGTAGCCGCATTCCTGCTTGCATCTCCCTATTCCGCGCAAATGTTCGCCGAGTGTGGTGATGGTTTTTCAATAAACAATCTTGCGAGTGCTTCGTTAAATCTTCCCGCTCAAGAATTGCAGACATTACCATCTAGACGCCGTAGATTTTCCGACAGGGCGATACCACGTATTTCACTTAAAGCGTTGCCGCGAGAATTTACATACTCATTAACCGCACGTCCAATGGCGCGTTACAGGGCGTATAAAGCCTCCACTGAGGAATATCTTTCTTCTAATCGCAAAACGAATACGTGTTTGCTGATTATATTTCAAAGGGGGCGCTTATGCTATGAGCAGTTAAGCGTGAAAGTAAATCGAGAAAAAGGTATAGACGTTTTATATCGAGTACACGGTTCAACTACCCATTCATTGCGCGGTATCTCGCGAGTTTAACCCCTTCGTTAGCATTCTATTTCCGCTTTACCAGATGCGTACGGATATTTATAGAAGCGCTAGGAATTCGTCAATTAATATGTTTAAAAAGTCTAGCAAAATTTATTATTCCGAATCCTATTTCTTTTGCACAGACAGCTCATATTTGAAATCTACTGTACACCTCGTGTTATCAAACCTGAGGGCACTAAATCAATTATAGGGGAGACCGGGGATAGTTTGGACACGGGGATACATTGGACAGTTTGAAAATTGCCTCCATAGTGTCATGATGATTGCAATTTTTTTTGTAGTTTGTGCCTATATGCACACCAAATCAACTGATATTCAATATGGCGTGTTGCAATCACGAATGACATGGTATGTCACACTTTTCAATTCTTGTATGTTACTGTATAATATTTTCATCTACTTTTTGTTGTGATTCGGATACTTCATTATGGAAAAATTTTATTGTAACTTTTTTGAGGCATTGCTGAATGCGTTTAGAATAAAGTAATGCTATGCAAAAATCAAAGTATCCTTTTTGAGGAAAGGCACGAATAATTTTGTTTTGATATGATATGAGGGGTTACATTGGACAGATAACACGTAGGATAGGCTTGAATGACTGGGATTCTTAGGGGCCCCAGTGCTGCCACTGGCCCAAGCGGCCAGTTATTTCAGCCTATGAATACGAGCTTGCACCGTACACTACTACCTGCATACACTCTTACAGTTTTTCTTACCCGATGTACACCCGCGGTATCATTGGCTTCGAGTTCCCCTTTCGCGCGACTCTGGAAAACACCATGGAGGTCGGGCTCCTTAATGGCCCAACAGGCTATTTGTCATTTTAAATAAATTATATATTCATTGGATTATTCATTATCATTTCTTTCCATCTGTCCAAATTATCCCCGTGCTATGTCCAATGTAACCCCACCAATGGGGATACTTTGGACAATATGCATCTCTGAACTTTTTTCATCTCAAAGTAATACTAGGGAATGTAAGGCCCGTTTCTCAGGTTCAAATGAATAGCGCACATTCTGAGCTATCGAATGGTGTACAATTTTTTAGCCGTAAGGCATCTCACAGGCCCGCTAAAGACTATTAATCAAAAATTGTCCAAACTATCCCCGGTCTCCCCTACCACCTTTAAGCACGCTGCTTGATATATAACAGCTTTATTTGGCTAGCAAGAGGGGAAAAACAGGAAATATCACAAAACAGCTTTAACGAGAAAATTAAGTTTTAATAATTTAGTCCACCAGTAGAGAAACAAGCTTATAGTCTAATTAAGAATCAGAAAAAATAAGGAATAAAATAGTAATTGCTTTACATTATTTTAATATTTTTATCAAGTTTGAACAGGGGCAGCATACTGAAAGAAAATAAAAAATTTCCACTTTTATTATTATCAAAACATTGAAAGCCACACATTTTATTAATTGTCAGATATTTTATTTCTCACTTACTTGTTATGCATGAGGCAGCGTGTCATACAATAGCTAAGCCTTAGGATCGCAAAATTTTTTTAGGACCTTGAGGCCTTTGTTGAGGCCGGAGTTCTGTGTATGCTCTATTGGGACGTTCTAACTTTTCCTTTTTTTCTATTAGGGGAGACCGGGGCTGGTTGTCTCAAGGGGTAGGTTGACTAATTGTTAATAACTTTGCACCGCCATATGTTCTGCTGCGGAATGATTTACTGTAGAAAGAAATCACTTCTACTATGCCATGCATTTATGTCGAAAAATTGACTGCGTAAGTAAGTATTTTTTCTTAAAGATTTTATTTTTTCACGCTCTATATAGTTACAATAGAATAAATGTTAAGGGGCTATTTTAAAGTTTGTTTATTAGACGATCTATTGACATAGTATTTTTGTTTATACATAAATAATTGAAGGTTATATAGATTATTGAAGTGAAAATGTTCGGTCGGGGCTGGTTGACTAATAACGTTAATAAGGTTTAAATTGTTATTTTGTTATTCAGAAAGCGATTTTTATATTTTGTTTAAATATCACTATGTTATGAATACATTATAATTTATGTTTAAGTTGAAAAAAAATTTCAGTTTATTATTAAAATATGAAAGAAAGAAATTAATATTTTATAATGAATCAACTATTGTGACATTGTGTTATTTTATTACCACTGAGATAAGTTGCTAATAACATTCTCTTAACTGATTGTCCTATAGTCAACCTACCCCATACTGTAAGTCAACCAATCCCGGTCATGTCGCTGGTTGACCAGCATGGAAGGTGTTAGAAAAACATTAAAATACCTTAGGGTAGCTGTACTCGTAGTTGACAGTTTACCAATAGTTGACACTTTTATTTTCAGTCACGAATAGTAACCTTTCTATTAAAAAAATATTTTTGACTAATATGCTGTTTGAAAAAGTATTAATCAAAAATATTTTTGTAATAGAAAGCTTATTATTCGTGACTGAAAATAAAAGTGTCACCTATTGGTACACTGTCAACTACGAGTACAGTTACCCTAAATGGAATACTTAAACTTTTTCAAACAGCGTATTAGTCAAAAACATTTTTTTAATAGAAAGCTTATTATTCGTGACTGAAAATAAAAGTGTCAACTATTGGTACACTGTCAACTACGAGTACAGTTACCCTAATTGTTGTCACATCGAGTCAACTCTAATCATTTAATCAGATAGCCAAATGTACTAACCGCTTTAATAATCTTTCATCCCCATAATTTACTAAAAATCAAAAACTGAAAAACTAGCCTACCAACCCCAGTTTCCCCTACTGTCGCGTCTCTCTCTTTTAACGGAGATGAGATTACTCGACCAGCAGCCATTATATCTAGATGCTTCGATAAAAAATATCACATAATAGGGTGAACAGGCCAGTAGATGGACGGGCCCAGTAGATGGACGAATCGTTGGTTAATCGTTAATATTGAAAGAACTAGAGTTTTAATCTACATTATTGTTTTTTTATTTTGTAGAAAAAACGTTTGTTGTTTTACAAAACATTAACATATTTATCGAAAAAAAAAATCTTGTATGCGAAAAATGTATTTGTATGTATGATTTTACGCCACTATGCGCGAGTCACTCTTTTATTATTAGCTATTGCTCAGCATCGCGTCCCTTACAGTTAATAAAAAACGTATTCGGATGTATTGTAAAGAGGTATGCAATAGATGATTGCATTCTAATATTAACAATTTATATATAAACGCGTGAACAAAGAAAAATAAACCGATAGAACTTATAAAAATGACTGTCCATGTACTGATATGGATTTTCTAACCTTGTCGCAGCAGATGGCCAGAACGGAATTACACCTTTTGAAGCCGTTTTTTTTTTAACAAACAAACAGTTTACACATTTACTTGTAGGTAGCTTATTTTCCTTTTTTTATTTAGATGGCAAGCATTAAAAAAAATATACCGTACATCAATATACATGTAATGATCTAAATAGAGCCTTGGATGATATTAGAAAAGGAACTAGTGGATATATATTTTTACTTTGTGCCACTAAGAAAATGTTAAAAAGGTTAGATATCCAATCCGGGACACTTTCCGAGACAGTTTTCAATGCGGGACAAACAATTCAAATTCGGGACAGTCCCACACGATCCGAGACGTCTGGCCACTTTAGGCTAGACATAACCTCACTTTATTTGCGGCCTGGGCCCATAACCTGTTGCACCGGTTTCTGGCAATGAAGACTCCATACGTTTTTAGTTTTGATGAATTAAACTATATTTTAACAAAAAATAACTTAATCTAGGTACCTACTATAGCTAATAAGTCTTGTACTCGTCTAGCCAGACACCCGTCCATCTATTGATTCTGAACTGTCCATCTGCTAGCCCTATCGTCCATCTACTTGTGATATGGGCTGTGAGTAGAATTTTCATCATTTCATCCTTAAATACATTAATTTTTTTACTTGCAGTTGTTTTTTTCTTTAAATTTGTACATTTTTACGTGCAAAGCTTTTGATTTCTTTTAATACCACAGATATTTCTTAAGAGACACCTTGTTGTAAACTTCGGAATCAGCTAAACTGTCCATCTACTGGCCTGTTTACCCTATTAGCATTTCCTTCACTTGCTGAATGGGCAATGGACATTCCCTTATCGTAATTATTTGTTCCATCTTAACGACAGAAGCTTATGCTTAGGCAAAGAGTGCGAACATTCCGTGTTTTGTCCCAGTGCAGAGTGGACATTGCCCGTTTATAACCAGTATACAAAATACGTTATAAATCCAAAAATCACGAAAAATGGACATTCCTTCTACCCTTCAAGTCCCTAAAGATTATCATTTAGAATAATTGCAAACCATCCCCCCCCCCCATCGACGCACCCACCCCCCCAGCTCGTCTCTATGTCCAATCAGCAACCTACAAATCTCTTACCCCCATCATCCTCACAATCCGCCATTCCGCTTTCAATAAACAGTAATTGACTCAGCTGTGCCCCAAGAACTTCCTCCCGTTCAATCGAACGGTTCACCATGCGCTCCCAATCTATCACAAGCAGGGATCTACCCGTGGAATACTCCGCCGAGGTGTCCCGAAAGAACATTCAGCGCGGATGGCTACCGAAAGGGTCCCGATTATCCGACGTTTACGCGCAGACGTCCGAAAGGTGCGCGCCCATAGAAATTACCCGCTCGCCCTTCCCCGTAGCGCCCCTCTGTCTCGTAAATTGCGCCCGGGCGATAGAAATCAGGAAACGCGCTACGGATCCGTCGTAGTTTCGCCGTCGTTCCCTTGGCACCGTTGGCGCGAAGTAGCTAGATCCTCCGGCCGAGATATCGAAAGGAAACGCACTACCTCCCCCCGAACGATAAGGAACTACGGATCGCCATTCGACGATCGCGGCTGGGTGTATCTCCGTTCCGCGTCCACGTTTCCACCGTTTTCTCCTCTTTTTTTTTCCCCCCTCCTCTTCCTTTCCTCCCTCCGCGGCTGTGTGTATTTTTCCGGGAGCGGGTTTCGCGAGAATGAATGGACACTTTATCCAGCGTTGAATCTGAAACACGCCGTTCGGAAAGCTTTGCTCGCACGGGCCCGGATAATTTCTCCAGTTATCGCGATGCTCCGCCGGGGCTTTTACAAAAACGGTTACTCGACGATGGAGATAAAGAGGGAGGGCACCGGTGAAAAAAGCCGTGTGCTCTTTTCGCCGGTGAAAACGGTTCGCACACAGGCCAATGGCGTGGAGGAAAAAAAAGAGGAGGGACGGGCGAGAGAGACCTCGCCGCAGCCTGATTCGTTACCGTGGAAATTGACTTTCAATTACCGGTATTCGAAGGAAGATAAAACAATGTCGGTTGCAAAGTTTCTATGCTGCACTGTCAACGCAGGCGATAGGATGCTATTCAAACCCTACAGCCCGGGGGGGCTCGAATTCTGTTAAAATCGCATCGAAATTCACGGCGCGAAAAGCTTCCGCAACAGAGGGAAATTTACTTCTGGCGCGCCGCGATAGAGCGCGTTCAAACGCTTTCGTGACCGCCGCGCCGGCCGACTCTGATAACTTGTAACGACTTCACGTGTCGATCATATCTTTCATATCGCTGGGACTCGGCCGTGAAACGCGCCCGGGCGATTGTATTCGGGTAATAGAGTTTGGTGGCAGGTTGCTGACAGGCGCTGATCGCGGCGAGAGTTGCGAAGCTAATCTCCTTCCTCGCATAATTTCAAGTGTTGGAATGTTTTTACTTGCGATTAGTGGCGCAGGATATTGTCAAGTAGAAGAACACTTTTGGCCTGAAGGCTCGCGGAAAATAATCAGATACGGATTCGATGGACTAATCAAGCTCCGGAAATCGTTATTACAATTCAACTCCCCATACAGCACACCTCGTTGCAGCAGTATTGCAGGGACGTTGCTGCAATATTACGTTGTTGCAGGTTGCATTGCAATATTGTAGGAACGTTCCTGCAATATTGTCGTGCATTATTGGAGTGGCAATGGTCCTACAACATTGCAGCAATATTGCAATTTCGTTGCCGTGCAATGTTCCGTTCGCAACGATGGTACAATATTGCTGCAATATTGTACGATCGTTGCCGTGCAATGTTCCATTGGCAACGATCCTACAATATTTCTGCAATATTGCGCGCACATCGTCGTGCAATATTGTAGTGAAAACTTGTGGAAACATTACAACAATATTCTGAAGCAACTATGACTTTGTCAAAAATTTTCGAAATATGTACATGACGTCGTGTGGATTCTACGGCGTGTTTCATTTAACTGGATACGCACCGCTATATTGCCGAAGAGTTGCGGGATCATTGCCACAATTTTGCCGTTTCGTTGCAGAATCATTGCCGGAACGTTGCAGGACTACATATTCGTAATGTTGCCGCAACTTTGCAAAAATACACACCTGCAATATTGCGAAGGCGGACATAGGACTGAACCTGCAACGTCTCTGTAATGTTATGTTGCAACATTGCCATCTTGCACCGCATCATTGCAGAGACGTTGCTGCAATGTTATGGTGCTGTGTGGTCACAGTATTACAGGAATTCCATTCCAAACAATGCTCGCGAGGAGTTCGCGAAATTTTTACAACTACTGCTCGATCTTTTCGCGAACATTGCTCGTGTAACAAATTCGCTAACAGCTCCTGAACAGTTTTAAATATTCTGTGACACCAGTCTATCAGTTTCTTAAGGGGAATGGCAAGTAAAGGTATCTTTGGAAATTTATTAAAAGCGAACTACTCAATGAATCTCTTTGAAACATTCAGGAGTTTTTAGTGGATATTTATGTTATACGAATATCCTTTTTTAAATTTATTTAACGCAGGTTTGTATGCTGTAGGGGACCGGTAACTTAGCGCTGGAAACAATTTCCGCTGACATGGTTGACAGGTTTCCGACGAAACGGTTCTTCTGAAATAAAAGAATCGATTTTTTTTAAACTATATGCGGATGACTATGGCGTGACGGGTTCAATTGTGAGAATTTTGAAAAATGACAAAATGGAAAATTTTGAAGAAAATTGTGAAATTTTGTTTGCGAATTAACAATAAGAAATTGAAAAAGAAATAGAGGAAAACGACCAAACAAAAAAATCTCCCGTCGTGCCATAGCCATCCGCATATAGTTCCTAACACATTTTGGTTTTTAGATTTTCGAGGCGCTGTTTCGTCAGAAAGCTGTCACTCAGATTTTTTGCAGCGCTTCGTTACTGCTTCTGTACAGCTTGCAAGTCGGCTTTAAATAAATTTCAAACACAAAATCGTATAACTTAAATGTCCAATAAAAAAGGCCTGAAAGTGTAAAAAAGATTCATTAAGTAGTTGCTTTTAATAAATTTTCAAAGATAAAGAAAATCAATAAACAAAAAAGATTTCGTTAGTATATTAATGTATCCTCTGATTACCGGAGGGAATTTCCGGAATATTAATTTAAAACAACATGGCGGCTACTTAAAGTTGAAGTCCTGATTTTTTCGCGTGATTTTTAAAAAGGCTTCTTGGATGTCGGTTGTAATTTTATTATAAACGTGAATATTTTTCTACAAAAAAATTACCAAATGTTCTATAAATGTTGCTCTTTTAACTGCAAAAAGTTATGTAACAATACATGCTTCCGCTTTTTCAAACAAAATTCACAAACATTCGGCTTTTTTCAGCCTCCTGACTAAGTATAAGGCTTCTGTGACTCGGTGATCATCGCGATTTTTTTTCAAAGAGATGCTTTAATGGATCCTTTTGAAACTTTTAGGATATTTAATTGAACATCCAAGGAAGTCGAGAAAATTTTGCTTGGATTTTGTTTTTTGCGAAAAGTTCAGGAACAAATGCGAACAGACGATTTCTGGGAAATTCAATTCTCATACTGTGAACGCTGTTTGAGACGCTCCTTTAGCTGAGGATGAATATGCATCGTTATAGGACGGAACAGAGAGGAATTTACTCCTGTTCGGATCGTGCTTTGTTGTTTTATCGCGCAAAGGTTCCTCGATGCGTGCCAAATAGCGCTGGATGTTGTGGGCTTTTATTTTTTGATGCTTTCAGGATTGTATTCGGCGGAGACTGGGCTGAATGCGCGACTCATGTTTTCCACGCGCACACGGGTGAAATATTAAAAAGTAGATCGAAATGACGAGCGATACAGTGGCGGGTCGCGTTGGATTTAACTTGTACAATTGCGGGACTCCGGGTTAAATGGAAGTTTCCACAATCGCCGTATCGGTGTGCTAGCGTGTAAAGTGGACCGAACTAGGCGAAATGCACGTAACGACGTTAATTGTTTGTACCAGACACACGGGGAAGAATGGCGACGGAGTTCTATAGCCAAGGCGTCACAAAAGAAGCGTTTCGCGCATTTATTACGGCGCAATAGAATGGTACGCGCGGCGACCGAACCGCGCTAAATACACGTTTATTTCTCGACAACTTTGCCCCGTTACTTTTATATCTAAGAATAATTCGTTCCTCGGCACAGACAAATAAAAAAATACTAGTCCGTGCAAAATTAAATAAATTTATTACAAAATAAGAATAAATTAAATTGTGACGTAATTCGGGTACATAAACTCAAAATTCACTATTTACTGCCCCTCGCTGAATAAAATCCTAGCTACGCCCCTGAAGCACACCATCCAAAAAAGAATGAGAACCCTTCCATTCTGAGATGCACTACTGCCACAGTGTTTCGCCGATCGTGGTCGTTTTCTGAGAACCTGGACGAGGTAGAAAACTACTTAGCTTTGAACACGGAAGCTCCAATGTCGTCGAATCGGGTTTGGCTCTCCTTCCAAATAAAAGCTCGCGGCTCATAAATCAGAGGGGATAGATAGACCCCCAGGTTGCCCAGCTCGCAGCGAATGCGAGCCACAAATTTTCATGCGAGAATAATAGGTACCTTATCCTTCGTTACGAATTGAGTGTGGTCGCAGGGGGCAAGTGGGAGCCGATAATAATGGCCAAGCGAGCCAGCGCGGCGACTACGCGTCTGGTCGGAATCCGAACGCGAAAAGAATCAACTGAAACCTCATTTCCCTCATCGCGGGCGGCGCGGGGTATATCCAGCACGGACCCACTGCGATCCCCTCGGGAATATCGTGACTCGGATTCGCCGATCTTGCACACTTTCCGCGGCGCTCTCTACCCCCGCGAGGCGAAACGAAGTTTGCGGAACGGTTTCCCAGACTTCGGGCTCTTACGGCGCACCCGCCAGCTCATGGGACTACGTGGATTCCCCATTTTTAGGGGAAACGCTCAGGCCGCACGCGGAAACGTGTGCACGGCAAGGATACAAATAAAGAATTCCCGTTGCTGCGCGCTGGGAGAAGTTACCTGTGTGACGTTTACGTAAACGCGGGCAGACGATCGCGCGAAGTGCAAAGGCAATTCGATCGTGCTGCGACGGAGATTGTTATGGAGCATGTAAGTAAGTGTCAGAAGTGCGAATTTTCTGTAGGTACTTTGTCTCCAAACACAGCGACGTTGGTACTTGTGATGCCAGCTCCATCTTGCGGCAGCCCTAGAAACTAAAATAAATTACTGTGACACATATTTCCTAGCACTTGACATCCTTTTATATTAAAAGATTCTTTCTGATTTCTTTGGCACTCGCATCGTTTACCGATTCAACCCCTCAGTTGCATCAAATATGGTCGAAACTTTAAGGGGTTACGCCACCCCGAGACGCTCAAAACAGCAACAAATTAGACGATTTTTTTTATGGTACTGTTAGGTTGAAAATTATTTTTATACTTCTTGTGTTTAGGACATTAATGAATATATTGTATAAATCTGTATCAAACAATAAATAATTATTGTTGATGGATAAAATATCTACTATGTAGCATATCAATTTGAAAAAAAATTAAACAAATGGGAGCAAGATGAAAATTAATATTCATTTTTTACCCAACAAGGGGAAGGTAAAACATTTATTATAAACAAATGAGATATCCCATAAAAAAATCGTAATGCTACATTTTAGATATTTTATCAACGAACAATAAAATCATAGTCTTTCTAGTTTCACATTTTCTAATATACTGTTTGCGCGGAGGAGCTTCGCGGGACAACACATAACTTGGCCATTTTTTAATATTTCTGTACAATATTTATCTTAACACTTTACCGACCGGTAAGGCTGAACATCCTATACACATCTCACCGACCAGTCGCCGCAAATACTTCCCTGACACCGGCTCTGTTTCGGCTTAGACTGTCGCGCGGGAATATATGCGCTTAACCAAACTTTGTAAAAGTGCTTAATATATTATTCGCTTTCTGTTATTACTGGGTAATTAAATCTAATAACATATTTTATTTTCATGAAATTAGTATTAAACAAGATTTATTTTATCTATTAGAATCGTTTTCAACTTTTTTTTTAAATAATCAATGACAGGCTGAACTTTAACCAGCCTATCCAAAATGAAAGGAATGTCCTCATTGTCACAAAAATGCCAGCTCTGCATTATTTGGAAAAATCTGTTGCTGCTCATTACTTGCGAGAAGAATGGAGTTTCTATACTCCGATCAGTTGGCCAATAGTCGTAGAGAGCACTCTTTATTACTTGTCCCATTAGAACTATTAGACCTAAAAATTTATTATTTTCTGGTACCGTGTCTGGTACTGTTCATTTCCTCGTTTTTGATTTAATTTTATATTTATCTACGACATCATAATGATACCTATTCGATTCCCTCACCAAGTATTCAAAAAAGTCATTTCCAATGAATAAATTTACACTGTCCATTACACTTTCTGGAGAACTCGGCATAATTTTTATGCCGGGGCTGCCTTCGAAAGGTTCCAAAATTATTGATTCATCATTCGTCGACCTTGTATCATCGTTGACTTCAAAGTCATTTGGATTGTCGTCTTCTGAATCGCTATATTCCAGTGGCAATACATGACATCTCTTTCGAATCATTACATCACTGCCACCACTTTCATCACCACTATCATTTGCTGAATAACTGTCAGAACAATCTGATAGGTCATCTAAATAAATCTCTCCACTACAGTGTTTTTTATTCGTCGCGAAGGGTGATTTTAAAAAAAAAAATTATATAAAAATATGGGAGCTTACAGTACAATCTAACAATTGTACCTCAATAATAGATAATAAATTATTGGTTACCGTGGCAACCGTTTAGGCTACCGGTCGGTAAGCGTCGGGGAGAAAAAGCCTATTAATAGGCTACCGGTCGGTAAAGTGTTAATATATAAAGCAGAAAGTGTTTGTGTGTTTTTCTGTCGTTTAAAAACTTTCGAACGTTAAACTCTGAGGTCACTTTGAGGACTTTTTTCACAAAAAAAAACAAATAAATTTTTTTTTTATAAAATCAGAATCTAAATTTCGGGCGAGTCCGATCAGTAAAGCTAGTAAGACAATACATTCATTAATACGTGCGCTAAACATAAGAAGTATAGAAATAATTTTCAACCTCGTGGTAACATAAAAAAAAAAAATTCGTCTAATTTGGTGCTGTTTTGAGCGGCTCAGGGTGGCCTAACTTCTTAGAACAAAGTCGTAGACTGTATTTTACAGTGGCGGGTGCAAGACACAAAGATGGGAGAGCTCACGGACAAACATGTCTGCTGTTACCAATTTTCTAAAATTCCTTATCGAATTTGGGTGCACTAAAAATTATCAGTTCGAGTTCAAATTCAATGGAACCAATTTAGTTTCCTCCGCGAAGACTGCCAACCACGTCGCACATACAGAAACCTTTTAAAAGTCGCGGTAGGCGATATAAAATATCCTCGGTGTCTGCTCTGCATGGATTCCTCATTTCCAGTTATCGTTTCACAGGCTTCCCGAGGTAGCCGTGAGACAATAAGAGGAGGAAGATGCGGCCTCCGTCCTCTCTCCGTTCGCCGATGGAGCCTCGCGTCCCGTGGTCACGCCGGGCGAAACTGTCGTCGAATCCAGAAGGAATATCGTGACTCGCATCCCGCCATTTCACATACTTTTTCCCACGCGACGCGAAATGAAGTTTGCGGAACAGTCGGCGACTTTAAGGCTCTGGGGCTTCCCCGACTCGCTGGCGAGTCCCCCTCGATTCCCCATTGTGACGAAAAACGTCCCCCTAATGGCAGCGAGTATCCGAGGCGAGGCATTCGAGTTGACTTGGACGCGAGTCGTTTTAAAACAAGCCCACGCGAGCCGGCCTGCAATTAACCGTCCGGTGTATAATAACTTCAGCGCGATTATCAGCCAGCAGGACGTGGCCCGTGGACTGAGCAAAACCGAAACAATTAATACGTCCAGGGAACAATGGGGCAGCCTTAATACGATACGCTCGCCGTCGAGTTAGCGTAATGGAAATAAATATAAAATTACGCTATATCGTTCAAGTAAATAATAATAATTAATTCGCTTTGTGACGATCACGGGGTAATCCCACCACCGCGCTGCCACTCCCGGCGCGCCGAAGAATAGAACACAGGCGTATTGTCAAAAACTCGAGCGCGACATCCGTGAATTTCCATACGCTAATTTCCCAGGCCAGTGAATGATTAATGTTATCATTTCTGCGAGACAAAGCGTTTGTTCGTGCCTCAATTGCGTTTCAATTGAGAGTAATTGATAAGTAGCGATCATGAAACGTTCAGGCGTGTAATAAATTGCAATCGAGCCCTTTTGTAAGGCCCCCGAATGGAACGTGACAGAGGAATAATAAATTCAGCTTGGTTGCTGGGCGAGAAGAAAGAAAAAAGCCGAGCGAAAATCACTGTTGCCGTTGCCTATGGTGTTCTTCGGCGGAGGTCGTTCTTAGTTTCCCTGCTGGAATTATCGAATTAATCGGCACACAAAGGTGCCTGCTGAATTGGAAACTCTCCATTTTATAGTACCTCTGCTTCATCTGCTTCGTCTTTCTTTGACGCTTGGCTACTGTGGCGTCACGGTCAAATAGAACGGGGGTTTAATTTGAGATGGAGTCTATCTGCTTGGGTATATTTTGTGAAAAAGTAATTGTCCTTACTCAGCGGCTGTAGATTTTCGAAGAACGGCACTTTGAATTGCACTGTTGGATGCAAGAACGGCCACTCGGGGAATATTTGCATGGAACGCATAATTAGATTTCTTATTCATTTCTACATGTGTCCCCTACATTTCATTGCCGTATCCTTAAAATTCACAGAGATATGATATTTTCAGTCACGAATAATAAGCTTTCTATTAAAAAAGGGTTTTTGACTAATACGCTGCTTGAAAAAGTATTAGTCGAAAACATTTTTTTAATAGAAAGCTTATTATTCGTAACTGAAAATAAAAGTGTCAACTCCCTACCCATACAGCACACCTCGTTGCAGCAGTATTGCAGGGACGTTGCTGCAATATTACGTTGTTGCAGGTTGCATTGCAATATTGTAGGAACGTTCCTGCAATATTGTCGTGCATTATTGGAGTGGCAATGATCCTACAATATTGCAGCAATATTGCAATTTCGTTGCCGTGCAATGTTCCGTTCGCAGCGATGGTACAATATTGCTGCAATATTGTACTATCGTTGCCGTGCAATGTTCCATTGGCAACGATCCTACAATATTTCTGCAATATTGCGCGCACATCGTCGTGCAATATTGTAGTGAAAACTTGTGGAAACATTACAACAATATTCTGAAGCAACTATGACTTTGTCAAAAATTTTCGAAATATGTACATGACGTCGAGTGGATTCTACGGCGTGCTTCATTTAACTGGATACGCACCGCTATATTGCCGAAGAGTTGCAGGATCATTGCCACAATTTTGCCGTTTCGTTGCAGAATCATTGCCGGAACGTTGCAGGACTACATATTCGTAATGTTGCCGCAACTTTGCAAAAATACACACCTGCAATATTGCGAAGGCGAACATAGGACTGAACCTGCAACGTCTCTGTAATGTTATGTTGCAACATTGCCATCTTGCACCGCATCATTGCAGAGACGTTGCTGCAATGTTATGGTGCTGTGTGGGTAGTAGCATTTTTGGTTGGCCAACGGTTGCCAACAGTTGGGAATTAGTTGGGATATAGTTAGTGTTTGTGCCTACAAATTTCCAACACAGGGCCTACGGCAAAAAAGTTACGACAGTTTGCCAACGAATATTCAATGTTGGGCCTACAATTGTTATTGTTGGTTAATTAACAAAAAGTTACGACAGTTTTCCAACGAATATTTAATGTTGGGCCTACAATTATTGTGGTTGGTTAATTAACAAAAAGTTACGACAGTTTGCCTACGAATATCCAATGTTGGGCCTACAATTACTATAGTTGGTTAATTAACAAAAAATTTACAACGATGATTAAATGTCGTCTTACAAACGTCAGAAAATTTGCTACATCAAAAAACCTGTTGTGATTTTTCTTTTCTTATTTATAAATACGTAATGAGGACGTCTGTCTTAAGACAAATGTGAAATTTTAAGGAATGAGTCTAAAGGTCGGATGATGATATTTTGTAGAATATTTCGCGTCACTGCACAGTTTTCATAAACAATTAATACTAGTTATGTAACTAGAAATTATAAGTGTTTACAAGGAAGTGTGTTGGTCAGCTGCGAACAGCGGTTGCTTTGTAAGCGGAAAGTTTGGGTTCGAGTCTCCTCACCGCGAATTTTTTTTTTCCTAAACCAGACCTGAAGAAGACGTATTTACGACGTCTTTTGAAGTTCTTTAAGACGCCTTCTGGACGTTTTTAAGACGTCTTTTGGAAAGAAGCCTTCAGTTGGGCCCAGTTGGGCCTATGGGAAGAAACCTTCGGTTGGGCCTTCGTGTTAAGTGACGTTGGGCCTACGTTGGTTACAATCGTTGGCCCATTTAGAAATAGCGCGATACTTCAACAGTTGGCCAACGGATAACACGTCATTGGCCCAACAAACTCCCAACAAATAAATGCTACTAGGGCTATTGGTACACTGTCAACTACGAGTACAGTTACCCTAATTATATTAAATATAAGTTCAGTCAAATTAAGTGTAAATTCATTTAAACGCCCAAGACGTGATAAGGACTAGAAAAACAGATTTACAACACTCCAAAGAGTCCAGATTCCCCACAGATCCTACCCACCTTCACCCACATTCTCCAACTATTCAAATTTCCTTCTTCGATTCTGAGCGCCGCGCGGTACTGAAACGTCTACGTTCTCAAAATTCTGTATGCAAAGTGTATCCATTCGCTTTTTACACAACGCCGCTCGATTGAATCCGAGCCCCTCCATTCCCAAACACATGCTTCCAGGAACACCGTGTGCGTCCAGGCCAGCGTGCCGGTTCTGAGGCATGAATGTTCGTCGTGCATGGCTCCGGACTAATTGAGGACACGCAGGAAGAAGTGGAGAGCGCTGCTCGGGCAATGTGGATACATTCAAAATTAACCCGAACGACTGGCGTGCTTGCCCGTTCGTGGTTTACGCTGTTTAATGGCGTAAATAGCCTTTGGGGAATGACATTTGATGCTGCCCGCTCTTTCGTGGGAGTCGCTTTAGCAAAAGCCCCCTACCTGGACGGTCGAGTTTCAAATGCGCGGCCGCCTTCGCTGCGTTCTTCACAGGGACTCGTGTTTCTCAGTGACCCAACGGAATAAACGCCCGACGAAATTTCATTTTCACGCTGATACCGCTCGCTCGCGGTCGACTCCACACGACCGCGACGCAGGTCGCCTTTTCTTCCCCTTCGACTTTGTTCACGCCAGCAGGGCCAAGCGTTGCACGAGCGTGCGGCAAAAGACTATCTATCAAACTGAAAGGATCTATCTGGTACAAGCTGGATCGGAGATTAAGTTAACTTTGGTGGACTTCGTGGACCCCGATCCACCCTCTAACAAGGGATGATCGGTGAGTGACATACGCCGATTTTCACGCAACTTTGCTGGAACGTTCGCCGGACCGGCCTGAGAACTTTGCCGTATTCGGCTAAGTTGTTATTTTTGTACTTTAAGGGAGGAACCACCCCTTTTATCTAAATCAGCCCCTTTATTTATGCGCTTATAACTCGTAAATTACGAAAGATCGAAAACACGTTTAAGTTCATATTATACCGCTTCTGAAGGTCTATATATCTGTCGGAAAGAATTTTCGTAAAAAAATTATTTCCCTTCAGAAACCGTGTAACATTTATTTAGGTTTTAGATATCTTTTGTAATTCACGAGTTATTAGCAGGGCCGCGTTAAGGCATTTAGAGGCCCCAAGCACGAAAAAGATCTTGAGGCACAGGGTGATCACTTCGGCGCAATGTAAGATTTCTTAGGCATTTCCGACAATTTAAACGATATCGATTAGGGAAAAGTCGATACAAGAATTCATTCTAGAACCGTTTCGGAATCGATATTGAACCGAAAAAATAACGGTTACGGAACCGATATGAGGAGGGAAATAGGAACAGTGACCGAAACAGATGGAAATTTCGGTTCTTCATAAAAGTTATTCGGAATAAAAGTTCTTCATAACCGTTTGGAGAACCGACATCGATATTATAACAGTTTTCAAACCCTGACCAGATGTGACAGATCTTCTCCGTGTCAGCTATACTTCTGAACTAGACTGTCCAAATCAGACCTCGCGCACCTAAATTGCATCAGCTGAACAATACCTACCTAATTCGGATGAAGTGTAAGCCTAACTTCGGAGGTTTCATAGAATTCGCGAAGCAAGCAATTCGGAATGATAACTGTGTAATTAGGCAGCTCAGAGAAATCCTGCCTGTTACATTCTCGTTGGATTCTATTAGACACCGCCGGTAATGCTCGCTGGAGCAAGCCGAATAGAATAAACGTGACTGTCAGGCGTGTAGGAACGACGCGGCAGAGAACTTCGTTAAACTCGTGTCCACCGTAAAAGTGCAGGAGGAATCTTGGCGGAGAACCGCGGCGCAAATCGATTACCCTCGTAAAACTGTATGCAACTAGAGATCGGTGTGGGGTGCTCGATACAGCCCGCGGGGCTTTGCAATCTCCAACCGGGGGATGCTGTTCCAGCAGGTAAATACTTAATCCCCTTTCTTCTACAGCGCAGTGGGTTTTTACGGGGCCGCCTGTGAAATTTAAAGTCACGTCTTATGAACGTATAAATTTTATTGCGCAAGTTTTATCGAGTGGAATAACACGGCCCTACGGCGGACGAATCGCGAGGTTTGGCACGCCCTTCTTCTTCATCAAACTTCCCGCGGAGCCGTCACATAAACCTCAACTTCGGCGCGCAGATACACGGCACCCCCACCGACCTGCGCGTGTCAATGTAGAATACTTCGCAATGCTACGTGCGAATAGCTGTTTGCTGGTTGTGAACGCAAGTGCTAGTTGGAGGTGTAAGGCTATACTACTCCGATTTAATCAATAGGGGCCTTTTCACTGGAGACACTTCTGCGGCTTACGACCGGTATTCCAGATATGTTCACTTTGCGCAGGCGACGTTGCTTTGGCGAAAATAGGAAAATAGGAAGAATTTAACGGCTGCAAAATTGTCTCGTGTAAAAGGTCACGTGTTATTATAATTGTGAATATTAAAAGTAAATGGTTGGTCTTGGATGGAAATTCTGTTTTAGCCTCAATCATAGTACTTGGTACTCATTTGGTATGATTTCATTCAAAAATAGGTGATTTCTATGAACTTTTACAAGAGGTCATAACATATCCTAAAAAATATTTTTGTCGTTGGGATGCAAAAATAATTTTTTGTTTCATGTTTCCGGTCTTGATGCATTTTCTAGGTGGCGCTTAGTGCAGGTGCTGCCAAAAAGAGATGCCAAAAACGGTAACCACGAAATTTAATCACAGGATAGTCCAAAATCAAGAATTCAAACAATTTCTTAAAATTTATTTCAATGGCTATCGCAGCTCCTCTTGTTGGGGCAAACAGGGCCAAAACTACGATGTTGGTGCATGTTTGATGGAATTAGTACAAAAATGGTGGGTAATTTTTCGCACAAATATGCAGATAAAAAAAACGTGTTTCTAAAAATTCTGTAACTACGAATCAAATGCCTCATTTTTTTTTTAAACGGTTCATTAGTTCTTCTGAAATCGTGGTTGCCGTTTCGGAATATCGTGTTTCGAGAAAAACGCGTTCAAAGTGTTCTCGGCTCATACCTGCGTTCGGAATTTGAATTAATTATGTGAATGTAGAATCTATACCGTTACGAATTTTTGTGCGAAAATTTCACAGGGTATTCTCGGGATGTTATATTACAAAAATATACATATACCTATATAAAAATAAGTCGATTTTCAGAAAAATTTTAACCGGAGGGTTCCCTTAAGCAGCTATTTGCTTCTTTTCACGGCGTAGAACAGAGAAGTTTGATTGGTCTCATATTGTTGGATATTTTTTTTGAGAGCGCAGAAGTGGCACAGAATTAAATTAAATACGTTATATTGGAATATTAATATACTACTGTATGAAATATTCAGTATTGTTCCTAAATAATTAAATTCTGCCAATGCTCCTAATTATTCATCAGTGCATTGAATTAAAGGGAGCTAAATGTGATTGTGTACGAAATTATTTGTACTAGCTTGCATCGTCCAATTTTAATTCGCGGAATATCTACAATTTCCAGGAACCTAGTTACCATTCATAGACACGCACATCAATGAAAGAATTAAATAACCCAGCATTACCACTCCCTGACACGATGCCACTCAGAAACCTCCATTAAAAAATTAATTAATCCTCCACAGAACCAATGAAGCACGTCGGTCATGTCATATAATAGACGACATTACCCATACAGCACACTTCGTTGCAGCACCGTTGCAGGAACGTTGCAGTGCAAGATTGCAATGTTGCACGCAACGTTGCCGCGACGTTGCCGGAATATTACAGGGACGTTGGTCGTACAATATTGCACAGCAACATTGCTTCAACGTTGCAGCAATATTCCTATGTCCGCCTCGTGCAATATTGCACGGTAACGTTACAGCAACGTTACATCAATATTGCGCTGCAACGTTGCTGCAACGTTGCTGCTACGAAGTGTGCTGTATGGGTAGTAATCTTGCGAAGGGGTAAAAAAAAAATTATCAGTAAATACAACATATAACAAAATAAATATTTTTGTATTTATTAAGCTACTCTTATATTATACAAAAGAAATTTAAAAAGAATTTTCTTAATTTGTTTTCAATGTTTTTGTTATAGCCTCAATATGGCACCGCAAAATCTAACACGAGTTTACAAAATTTATTCACTGTGAAGGGCAAAAAGTGTAGTACTACGTCTTTTTTGGAGCAGGCGCGATTTTTGCTCGGGCAACGTCTGTGAGTTTCACTGTCGCGTTTTGGGCGTATCATAGTTACTTTGGCGCGATAGAATAATACTGCGTAATGGAAACTGAACGACGGCGGATTTACGTCTCCTTGTTCCGAGCTATTTTCGCGGTGTGTCGCGCGTTCGCGTTTAAGCCCGTTACAAATAATAATCGCGGCAATCCGAACGAAGAGATAATACCCACTGTTTTATTGCCAGATCCACGGAATACACATACGGCCTGCACCTGCGTGCCTCCTGACCGCGAGGACCGTGGCCTCTTTCGATTTTCGCGAGCAAATGGGGACTGTAATTCATCCTGTGGCCCATCCGAATGTTTGAACTTGAGTGGCTCTTAGGATATTACGCGGGGACCGTTTAATAATTTGTAGACACGGGTTCCGGTTATTGCTATATCATTCACTGTTTCATTAGTGTCTGATTTGAGATGCAAAGACATTTCATTTAATATAATTTCTCCAATAATTACTTTACACAATATTATTTATTTTCCATTTAACATTAATTGAGAGGAGGTCTTGATGGATTTAGTGAAATTGGAAGCGAGAAAATTGTTCTGTAAACAATGGCAATGATAGGTTTTAATAGTTTAATTGCAGTGTGGTGATGTAATGAGGATAATAATAATGATAAGGGAACTATGGAAACTAAAGCTGATGGGATTAAAGTCACAGAGCACGTATAACTTTTTGTGATGTTAAAATTACTCTGTATAAATTGCCAGTTTCAGATCAGAGTTGGGCAAAAGTTTATCTAAATAAAAATCTCAAATAACGAACAAAAGATAAATAATTTTTATTCGTTATTCGAGGCTCGAATAATCGAAATTATCTTTATTCGAAGAGCACCGAATAAATAATTTTATTCGATGAGAATTTATTCGACGAATAAAGATAATTTTTTATTGGATGAGAATTTATTCGACGAATGAAGATAATTTTTTTATTCCATGAAAATTTATTCGACGAATAACGATAGTTTTTTTATTCGAATAAATGCATCGAATAAATTTTTCATCCGTAGCATTTATCTTTTCGAATCCTTCGAATAAAGCCACGAATAACTTTCGTCAGCGTCGCGCGTGTTTATTCGAGCCGCCGGTCCTTTGTGTTCGGCGCTCGCCGCTCGGCCGGGCTCGACCCTCGGCGGCTCGAATAAACACGCTCGACGCTGACGAAAGTTATTCGTGGCTTTATTCGAAGGCTTCGAAAAGATAAATGCTACGGATGGAAAATTTATTCGACGCATTTATTCGAATAAAACCTTCGAATAAAAAACTATCGTTATTCGTCGAATAAATTTTCATCGAATAAAAAAATTATCTTCATTCTTCGAATAAATTCCCCTCGAATAAAAAAATTATCTTTACTCGTCGAATAAATTCTCATCCAATAAAATTATTTATTCGTTGCTCTTCGAGCCTCGAATAACGAATAAAGATAAAGTATCACTTATTCAATCGTTATTTAAATAATTTTTTATCTAGATAATACCCAACTCTGTTTCAGATGCTTCGTTCTGTTTTCTCTGACGTTTCAATAAAGTCCGAATTCTAATTTTAGTTTCAACTTCTGAAGTGTGAATAGTACTCTCTTTCTGATGATGTGTGGGAGTATTCAACAACACAGAGGTATTTCAATGGTACCCTCATAGTATTAAAGAAAAAACCTGGTGGGTTCAGTAAACTGAGTAAACCACTCTGCAGGCTTAGAAAAAATATCCAGAATAGCGATAAAATCTTGACTCATCTACCATAATAGTCCCACCCAGCAAGAGCAATAGAGGTACTTCCAACTGAATTTGATATTTTCGATACTATCCCAATTTCCCATCACATTTTTAAAACCCCTAAACAAGTCAAAGTACTCCCTCGGTTTCAACAGTCTTAACTTCTCTAAAAGTTTCAAAGCTTTCACCCCTTTTGCTCGATCCTCTAACGGACAGAAGTATTTAAAGAACTACATTCGAGAAACTTCAAAAGGCAAAGTTTATTAAGAAACCGGCTGGGTAGATAGAACTGATCCTTTAATAATTATTAAAACTTTACTTTCCTAAGCAACGCCTCAAGTCGAATTTCACTTCCGCGCAGCTCTGACTAGGAAAGAGCGCAGCTCCAGTTACGTGGCAGGTGTTGCCATAATTCCTTCGTGAAAGGGATAGAAATTCAATGGCATTGTTAAAGCTAGCGCACGGGGAAGAATTAAATAAAGCGTACTTACCGTTACCTCGGTCGGGGAGTAAAAAATGGTGGGCGTTTCACGCTGAATGTTTAACAGATATTTCAATGGGAAAGTAATATTCCTCACGGCAACCTCCTCCGTGACCCTGGACAATGGTCCTGGCCTCCTACCGCGCAACCCTTTTAATTATGGAAAGAGGCGGGTAGTTAAATGAACTTTATTTCCTAACGCCTCTCCGCCTAATTCTTTCTGCTAAGTGAACACGGAGCTCTCCGCTCATGTGTGACTGATATATGAATACGGATTCACGATTAAGTACACTCGACAAAGGTTCTCCCATTCCTCGCGGTATAACCAGTTCGAAGTGTGTATCTATCAAACGGAAGAGAATACTTTATCTCAGGGGTAATGTCGCTGAAGTTACTCTTTTTTAGCTGGATCGAATAGAATTGGAAATACACTAAGAAGGAAAGTATCCCAGGTGTCCGCCTCCGATTTCTTTGGTTTTTGCATACGTTTTAGAGGACCGACAAATAAGCTATATATATGTGTGTTTTTTTTATAGCGGCCCGTTCTCATATTTAGGGGGTGAAACAACCCCTCAAAGTTATAAGATTTTCAGGTGTTCGTCTCCGATTGCTTTAGTTTTTGCATATATTTTAGAGGACCGAAAAATAAGAAACAGGTGTCTTTTTATTTTGGCCTGATTGCATGTTCAGGGGGTGAAACTACCCCTCAAATTTCTTGAGAACAGGTGGTGCCCGCCTTCGAATGCTTTGGTTTTCGGCCAAAGCAATCGGAGACGAACAGCTGAAAATCTTGTAAAATTGAGGGGTGGTTTCACCCTCTAAACATACAAACAGGCCAAAATAAAAAGCCACCTGTTTCTTATTTTTCGGTCCTCTAAAACATATCCAAAAACCAAAGCAATCGGAGAGGAACACCTGAAAATCTTGTAAAGTTGAGGGGTGGTTTTACCCCCTAAACATGCAAACAGGCCAAAACAAAAGGACACCTGTTTCTTATTTTTCGGTCCTCTAAAACATATCCAAAAACCAAACGAATCGGAGACGAACACCCCCTAATATAGTAAGTTAATTTCTGAAGTAATCACACTAGGGTAAAGGACCCAATTACTGACACCTAACCAATTACTGCCACCTTAAGCTATTTTACTTAAAATAACGACTAAATAAACTATAGTATATAATCTATAGTATAGATTATAGGTTGAATTACATCATTCTTTTTTTGTCTGACTTTACAACGTTTATTTATTCCTTATTTTAAGTAAAGTAGCTTAAGGTGACAGTAATTGGTTAGGTGTCAGTAATTGGGTCCTTTACCCTAGTAGCTAAGCTTTTACTTGAGAAAAATAAAAGTATCTTTGAATAGGATGACAAAACACTTTATGTTTGCATTAGTGATAAATTCTGCACCAAATCTTATTAAAATTCCATAATTAATACAATTATATTAATGGAAACTATGGAATTGAAATCATTTAATTTATAAAATAGTAAGCTGGATAACTTGAAGCTGTTTTATAAATCCTCCACTTGACGTCCACTATTTTAAAAAAGGAATACGTAAAGATGAATACTTTAATGCAAGGCTGTTTGACTTATCAAGTGTGTTGCCTTGCCGAAGTCATAAATTCTCGATGCCTTAATAGTCCTTAGTATAATTACTCTGGGAGAAACCCAAATTAGGTAAGCTCGAGTAACTTGCACGCATGAACAGAGTGTTTGGCGGCGATTTGGTAATACGAGTACTAATAACAACCTGCCCATAAACGACACTAAAGTTTCCCTTATGCGCCGTCTTGAGGGATTTAACCTATCGTGTAGCCTGGACCCGTGTTTTGCTTAAGGGATTTTCCAAGGAAATTTTACAAAAATTTTAATGGGCGTTTGGAGACTACCCGCAGTATACACACGATCAATCTCTGTTACAAGAGACCTTTGCGAACATTGATTTATTCATAACATAGACGTGTCTGGTTCGTGAAGTTTTATCGTATGAGCAAGCTTTTCACACTGTGTAACACAGAAAATTCCAACTCACCTTCAGCAAATTTTAAATACTTGAGGAACTTAATTAATTCCTTTAAGTGTAACATGCTTTCTGTTTAGGGAGCAATAAAGAATTTACAGATCGATAGAATCAAAAGACATAAAAAAGGAATGATTCTCTTAGAGGGGATGAAGGTGGTAGGATAATTTTATTAGACTCCTGACTCCTCATTTTGAAAATCATTTCTTTCAATACCTATTTCAAAATCATTAGCAGTCTTTTACTTATTCGATTAAAACTTTGACAGCGGAAATCAGGACAAAAAATTTAAGTTAAACGATTTCATTTAAATTCATCAAAAATACACTAAAAATGGAAAAATAATTATTTTCTTGTTCTACAATTACAACGGTATTTTTTTCACTTTAAATAAAATCGTGGGGCAGGATATTTCACAACAATTTAATTTCCACGCTTGATTATGTACTAAATTGATTCATATTTTGTTATGAAATATCCTGCCCCAAGATTTTATTTAAAGTAAAAATACACCATCGTAATTGTAGTACAGGAAAATATATTTTTATATTTAAGTGCATTTTTGATCCACTTAAATAAAATCGTTTAACTTAAATTTTTTTATATTTACTTTTTAGTGTTTTTAATTAAATTAAACTATATTGTCGCCCGGGGCGGTTTTAAATATTACTTAATTTATTTATTGATCAACGACGCTTAATTTACACAACAAACTTGAACGCCCTGAAAAATTGAACTATTTATACGTGACGGATGATTTTTCGATAAATTTTGTGTTTACGGAAATCGCATCGACTTTCTGTCGTTTCCGAGAAGATACAAACGATTATTATTAGCCCCAAAAGTTTCTAACCCTTCCCCGAAAACACCCTGCGTGCGTATAAAATTCCTTGAAACCCGAGTTACCGAAAGACTATGCCTGTTGAATACAGATCTGCATATTTGAATTAAAGGATCACACACGAGAGGGTCATTGGTCGCTGCTGATTGATTTTCTTCCACCCAGGACAACTTCCGACCGTGACATATTTCCCGTTAATCAGACCGGGCTGGAAACTTTTTCCATTTGTTTTCCTCCTCGTCCCGGTTACCTTCTCCCGTCGTTACTTGAACTTTCTCGAGGCGGGCAGTTTTTCCTCCTCTTTTTTTTTCGAGCGCGCCCGCTGAAATATTTAACCGCGCGCAAACTTCCGAAGTGTTACGGGGGCCAGAACGAAACGTATAATCGGCACGGCGATTTGTTAGGAGCCGCGAGCGGGGGAAATTTGCGAATAAGGGCCGCGGAGGGCAGCAGCGGTCGCGTTTCCCCCCTCGCGGATCCCGCGAATTGCTTCTCGGCGGAACTGAAAATTGCAGTTTCGCTTAAAAGTGCTGGCCCCTGGATCGACGTAAATCGAACATAAACACGTCGCCACTCCTCGTCGATTTATCTTGCGACGTGTTACATGCGTGACAGGACGGCTGCGAAATACCGTTTCAAACTCTGCCGTTTCCCCTTTTCTCCTCTGCAACCGCGTCGCGTATTCTTGACTAACTGCCATTGAGGAATACTGTAGTAGTAGTGCTGAACACATTTCTGATTTGTTTCGCGTTGTATTTGTATCCAGCTGACCCGTTACCCGGTTTCATCCGGGAATTATTTATGATGTTCCCTAAATAAAAAAGCCTAAAAAGTACCCTATAATATAATCTAGGACAGTCCTGAACAGCTGAATGCCCGCCGGGCAAAAATTTTCGACAGCGTGAGGAAAGAGCGTCATAAGCACTAAACCACGTCTTCATGAGCAACAGTGCCGTGGTGGGGAGTGTTCGTGAGTGGGGAGTCTGAGTCCCATTAAAGCTAGCAACCAGCTTTGCTCAGATGTATGTGTAGCGAGAAACTGGATGTGTACAGAAATTTGTTTTGCTATTTCCTGAACGCTTTTTACATACACCACGTCCCATACAGCACACCTCGTTGCAGCAGTATTGCAGGGACGTTGCTGCAATATTACGTTGTTGCAGGTTGCATTGCAATATTGTAGGAACGTTCCTGCAATATTGTCGTGCATTATTAGAGTGGCAATGATCCTACAATATTGCAGCAATATTGCAATTTCGTTGCCGTGCAATGTTCCGTTGGCAACGATGGTACAATATTGCTGCAATATTGTACGATCGTTGCCGTGCAATGTTCCATTGGCAATGATCCTGCAATATTGCTGCAATATTGCGCGCACATCGTCGTGCAATACTGTAGTGAAAACTTGTGGAAACATTACAACAATATTCTGAAGCAACTATGACTTTGTCAAAATTTTTCGAAATATGTACATGACGTCGAGTGGATTCTACGGCGTGTTTCATTTAACTGGATACGCACCGCAATATTGCCGAAGAGTTGCAGGATCATTGCCACAATTTTGCCGTTTCGTTGCAGAATCATTGCCGGAACGTTGCAGGACTACATATTCGTAATGTTGCCGCAACTTTGCAAAAATACACACCTGCAATATTGCGAAGGCGGACATAGGACTGAACCTGCAACGTCTCTGCAATGTTATGATGCAACATTGCCATCTTGCACCGCATCATTGCAGAGACGTTGCTGCAATGTTATGGTGCTGTGTGGGGTATAGAATTATTATTTGACAATATTTCTTGAAAGAAAGGAGTACATAGGGGTAATAATTATATATAATAAACATATATCATACATATGTGACCAATTACTGTCACCTTAAGCTATTTTACTTAAAATAACGAATAAATAAACGTTGTAAAGTCATGCACAAAAAGAATTATGTAATTCAACCTATAATGTATACTATAGATTATATATTATAGTTTATTTATTCGTTATTTTAAGTAAAATAGTTTAAGGTGGCAGTAATTGGTTAGGTGTCAGTAATTGGATCCTTTACCCTATATGTATATAAATGCGACAAAATGCTGTTGTTTCCTTATAACGGTAAGATATCTAAAAATTACAATACTTTTCAAAAAGAAAGGTAGCTGTCGACGTCTCAATGACTGGTTGTATTTCACCCCATTTCGATTCAATACGTTCTGCTGGCCGAGAGTGCCGCTGAACGTCCGCAACCCACCTTACATTTACACGCATACTACGGCAGCTAGTGGCCACAGGGTGGGGGAACTGCTCACGGCGTCGCTCTTCGCTTTGCTCATGAGCAATCGAGAGCGCTCTTGCCCGCCACAGCCTAGCTGTGCAGGCCTGATCTAGGACGTATGTGATGTATATTCCAAATTTCATGGAAACCCGTTCAGTCGTGAGTGAAGGAGAAACAGACAACGTTTCACTTTTATATATCAACTAGCTTAAAGTACCCGGCGTTGCCCGGGTAAAACTTCGATTATCACGGAGTGGCAAGAGGTCGAAATAAGCGGGAAGGGATGGGGTGTCCAGATTTCATGGTAGCCTATATTTTGCGCGGGGTTCTAGAGAGTAATTATGCAAAATTTGGTTCAGATCGGTTAAAAAAATCGGGATAAAAAGTATCCTACACGTTATTCCTGGTCCTAGACTACGTACATACAAAATTTCAGAAAGATCCGTTGCGTAGTTGCGACGTGATTGAGTAACAAACATCCAAACACACTTTCGTATTTACTACGAGAAAGCGTTCGAGAAGCTTCGCCACCTAGTGGTAACATCGCGGTACTGCTACGGGCGAGGTACCACGCGGGCCGAATACGCGCATGCGCGCGCGAAGTAGACTGTCGTATACACGGGTCACGTGGTCTGCAAAGCAGCCGTACGCATGAAATGTTTACATATAAATTACATGTTAATAACGCGTTTCTGAGACATGCTACATAGCCTATGTCCGTCCTAGAGTATGCAGGAATAACGTGTCAAAATTTGAGGAAGGTCGGTTCAATAGGTGTTGAGTTTTGCGCGAAAATAAAAATCGGCTCTCTCTTTATATAATAGTAATATAGAATATATATAGATAGATATAGATAAGGAAGTAGGAATGGTTTGGGTTAGGTTTGGGACAACGTTTCACTTTTATATATCAGTAGGTAAGTAGGAATGGTTCTTAATGTTGATGAAATTACACTCTCTTTTGTTTGTACGCTTGTTAGTTCATTTAACTAATGAATGCGTATTTACGCTCAGCGGGAAATATTCATTAACGCAATGGAATGATACCTTTCCATCTACGGTATGCATGATATGTTTCTTTTATATGGATGTAATGAAGCGAAATATAAATGTGACGCTTTTTAATGAAGCAGTGGAAAAAGGAGAATTATGATTTAGTGAATTTGACACAGTTGTACTAAACAATTAACGAATAGTACAAGAGTGTTAATATTGTTAAAGAGTTAAAGTATTGCAACACGTTTTATAGTTTTTTAATATTACAAGAGATGAGATTCATTTTTTGTGGTACAGTTTATAAAAAGGAAATTCTTTAGATTTTCTTTACACTTATCTGAATTATGTATTTCTGCCTCTAATCTGCAGTCAACGTTATTAATAAATTGCATCGTTGTGTCGATCTGTCGGCATTTTTAACTCTATAAAGGGGTGAAAATGGGAGAAAAGGGCACTTGTTATTTTCAGCCGAAGTTTAGTTTCCTTTTAGCCGTGATATTTCGCTGTCAACGTTAATGCACATTTTTTTCTTCCCTCCGTGTCGCCCACACACCCTTTCTTTCCTTCTGGTGGTTTTTGTGTAAGGGAATAATGCATCGACGTACGTACGTATATATGCGCATGGTAAAAGTGAGAACGCGATGCAGGAAAATAGGATTACTTTCAGCTTGAGAACGAAAGAACAGTTTGCAAATATTTGCGTATTTTCAGTAAACTTTATGACAAATTACCGTGTTTGCAGACATATGTGATATATTTTATTTACACTGCTTCCGCTGTGCAAAGAGGAACAATTAAAGAACAATGGTGAAATGGCAACGTCAAATTCGTCCGAGGGTCACACGTCTACGGTAATCAGAAAATTATAAACGTTTGCGATGGGGAAGTTACAAAAAATATATCTACATGCAAGAATACGACTGTATTTATGGAGGGTGGAGCAGAAGTATGATTGCCTTTGTAAAAATAAATCCGAAACGAAGAATGAAACGTTTTTCTTACAACTTTCCGCTATCGAGAAATTTGATTTCGAAAATCTATCAAATACCTCTGCTCTGCCGTGTTAATTTGAAGGAGCGTATCTGGTCAAAAGGTGGTTCTGAGATAAATGATTTTTAGTATTCTGTGCTATGCCAGCGGTATGCTATATAAATCGGAAAAAAAAACTAAAACTCCATCGATGAGGTTTTGCCATCCCCCAAGCCCCAAAAGATGAGGTCTTAGTTTCTTTTCACAATGAATAAGAGTTTTCGTTAACTTTAATTTAGGCCTGGTCCGAGACTACACATTTCGTGAAGATGCTCGAATTTGTTTCGAATCGATTGGAACCTCCGTTTCTGAGTTATCACTGCAAAACGAAAGAAACTTTTTTTTAAAAAGTCTCTTTAATGATCCATCTGTAGCGTCATATATAATGCATATTTTTGACTAAACACACAAGTTCTTTAAAGCTTATGATGTTAATAAACTTCATGCCACAGAACAAGTCTCAGTTGCAATTTGTTGCTTTGCAATTAATTGTAACAGAAATGCTTCGTTTTAGACAGGAACAACTGCCTACAGAACAACATGCTTCTTTGGGAATTTTTTCTAGAAAAGCCGATAAACTTTTATTATTAAATATCTTACGGATATTTCAGTATTTTTTGTGGCAAATAGTATTGAAAGGTTTGTGAGTTATAGGCGATACCCGAGACGTCTTGTTTTTAGGCGGTTTACGGTGACAACCGTAGCTCGGTGGAGGATCATCCAAAATTGAAAATTCGTTTTCTTTCAGATAATATATGAAATTATCTAAACGCTATCGGGTCCGATTTTGGAAATATTATTTTGAGACAAAATGGCGGCTGCGGAAAGTCGAAGCATCGATATTTGGCAACAAATCGCTCGTGTTTCGAGTGTAAAAAAATCTACTAAAGCCTCAACTAAATCGGTTCATTAATTTTTGAGTCATGTGTGTCACCGACTTTGAAAACATGATTTTGAGGAAAGTGCGTTTAAAGTTTTGGGTCTGGGCGCTACACCGAGGAGCACCCACCTACTTACACGCGTATAACTTCGTCAATCTTGGTCGGATTAACTTGAAACTTACAGGGAATATTTTCCAGATGTATTTCCAGAAAATATAAAAATCGATTTTTCGATAATTTCTAGGCCTCCCCCGACCGTGATCGTGATTCTGCGATCACCGCTAGTGATGTTCCACACCGTCCCTAATCACCGTAATGAATCGAGGCTCCTCAGCGATCCATACACCTCGCTACTTTGTAAACTAACCAGCAACTTTCGCCCGGCCGAAACGAGCACGGTTACCATGGGCCAGGCCGGCGTTCCGTTCGATTCAGCCTCGGCTGACGGAGTAGAGCGCCATCCCCGAGAATCGCGACCTCCCCCGTCGCTGAAGTCCTCTCCGGAGTATGACAGAAAGTTTCCGCGGCAACTATGAGCGGAATAGCATGCTAAAATATTACCCGCATCGCAAAAAACCCACCACTCCTGGGAACTTGATGCCCATCCCAGCGATTTCCCTACCGCGAAACTTTCCCGTCACGGTTGCATCGGCCGGGTATTTTTCCTGCTGCAACTCTTCAACCCCCCGTCGTTCCTCGCCGTTTGTGATTGGAGTCGAGGCTGTTTCGACTATCCTTCCGGTAGCCGGCTGTTATTTCAAGCAGCCCTTTTCTGCGATAACGCGATGCGCGTGTCTGGCTGAAAGGAAGCTGCCTCGCAGGAAGTACCGGCGTATCCACACCGGTTGCAGAGCAAAAGAAGGGGATCGTCGCTTCCGCGAGGCGCTCGCTTGGTACACCTTGAACCGTAACGCCGTTAACCTTGGTGAAAGGTTTACAAAGTGTTCGGCAGGAAAGGTTGCCGTGTCGTGTAAACTGCTCCTTCCGTTACGCGATCGCGATGATGTTTGGAATTGCGCCGCGATGGGTGGAAAACTTCGGCCACCTCGGGGGTGGAAGGTGTAATCCTGGAGGTGATCGGACGTGATCTGTGAAGCTTCTCTGGGTACCGTAAAATGGGGGAACATTGGCAGGTTTTTGATACATTTTGTTATATAATGTAAAAATTAAAATGTTTACAGTTGCTTTAAGTATCCTATCATAACATTGCATGTTTCGTGATTGTACTACAAGTGTTAAAATGCATAAAATTTTTGTCATTTTCTTCTTTAATACATGTTAAATACCAGCCGGTACGGGGTAACATTGGCACATCATATAAATAGCAGTAACAGGTTAAGTTTTACTACTCTGAAGTCAGTAAAGACTGGTTTAGACACGTCCAGTAGTTTAGTCGATTAGCAAATAATTTAATCATTTTTTGTGTGTGGATATTAAAAATTAGTCGAGTAAGGTAAAAGTACCAATTACTGGACACGTCCTAATACCTGGACACCAATGACATTTATATTTTTACTAAGCTTCATAGAAAGTTTACAACAATATTGTCGGGAATATATGTTATTTTGCGACTTGATCTCTTATATAAAAAATTAAGAAAGCCCCTGGATGCAAAGTTGAATATATAAAACAGTCTTTAAATATCGGAGGTGCATGCACTTGAATTCTGCGTAGATGTCTTAAGTAATTCTTAAGAAAAATACAGTTAGTTGTTAAGGTGATAATAATCGTTACATAACGTTTTTCTGAGAAGAAAACGTATGTACAGAATCTCAAGAAGTTTCTTGTGACATACAAAACAAAACATTGATCGGTTAATGTTGATTTTAATTAAAAATATACGTGTTCATGTACCAGTACATAATAATCTTGTCCTTTACACGCTGTCCCAATAACTGACCAGCCGTCCAGGTGGTAGGCCTGTCAGCATTTTGAACGCTTAAGGGAAGTCCCAATACCTGACCGCATTGTCCAACCGGTAAGGTGTCTGGGTTTTCTCAAATTTTTGTATATCAAAAGTGTAAGTACAAGTATATTGTACATAAATTAACAGTTTTTTTTTATTTTCAAGTCCTATTTTTAGCCAATTTCATGCTACACTTGCAACATAACCTAAAATTGTATTTGCTGTCTCCGCGCGCAAACCAGTCACACAAACACTAGTGGCGCCCTCTGCGCCGTGCTTTGCGCCATCTTCCCCATTGACCAGGTATTGGGACACCAGAAATGGGACGCTGGGACAAATCAGAATTCTATTGTCCATGTACTGGTACACATAGCTACTTGTGTTTTTACTCAATTTAATTAAAATAACGCACTGAAAACAAGTTTTTACTAGCTCATTTGATAAAAAGAAGTAACATTTATCTGAATATTGACACTTTTGTTAAAAAGAACATTTATTTTTAGTCCATTTTTAAGCTATACTACTTTGATATCCTTAAGTGTCCAGTTATTGGTACATTTACCTTAGCTTAGTAAAACAATCGTAAATTACTAAATTACTCGCTACTCGACTAAATTACTGGACCTGTCGGTTCCAACCTTTAGATACATTGACACTTAAATTTGTTTATTTTATTTTATTTTTTACATCTTAACAAAAAAATCTAATCGTCATCCAGACAGACTGGACATTCATAAGAAATTGTTTCGGTTCCTCGATTACAAGTTCCGCAGACCCACTGACATTGCACCCAGTCAGGACCTTTACAGGGTAAATGACCCAATTACTGACACCTAACCATTTACTGTCATCTTAAGCTATTTTACTTAAAACAACGAATAAATAAACTATAGTATATAATCTATAGTATAGATTATAGGTTGAATTACATAATTCTGTTTGTGTATGACTTTACAACGTTTATTTATTCGTTATTTTAAGTAAAATAGCTTAAGGTGACAGTAAATGGTTAGGTGTCAGTAATTGGGTCCTTTACCCTATGTTTCCCATTTACATAAACATATTTTGCAGACATTATCGTCTTCCCGGTAGTCTCTGTATAAGTTCTAGGCATTATTGCGATCTAATGTTATTAATAATATAATGTATAACGTAACAAAGTTATCTATTTGACAGGCGATTATTGGATATCTAACCGCAAACGTTGAAACAATTGAATACCTAAAATCTCGATCTCGAATGCGACTTTATATGTTCATGCGTATAGGTGCCAATGTAGCCCCGGCATGTGCCAATGTTATCCCCTTCTGCCAATGTTCCCCCATTTTACGGTATCGGTTTGGTTGTTTATAGTTTTGTTAATTGTGTCGCGCCAGGGAAAAGGTGGTTAAAGGGTTACTGAATCTCTGCCTCGAAGATGCAGACACTTCGCGGCGCGGCGAGGACTGCGTTGAGCAATCCTCAAGTAGATATAGAAACTATGCGCAACTTCACGACGAACTCCTCGGGAATTGCAGGAACGCATAGAGAATGCATGCAGTACAGCTGGGAGTGTTTGAACGCGTGTGTGGCTGCCAATGGAGGCCGCATCGTACACCTACTACGAGCTAATGCAATAACCTCAAGCGTTTGCTGTAATCCAATAGACAGGGAAGAATTATTGCCTCGTGTTCGGTGGAACATTTTCTCTGTGTTTAAGACGTAGAATCTGATTGCGTGATTGGGTGTTTTATGACAGAATATTTAAAGCAGCCTAACTGTCGGTTGTCGCATTGGGTCAAAGTGGTCCACAATTTAACTTTGAGGTATCATTGATTTGAGGTATCGGTGATACTTTAAATATTAATTTTCAACGATGAACGTGTGTTCTATAATTTTCAAACTTTATCTCAGAATTTTTGCGACTTAATTCAGCAGATAGTTTTTAAAAACCAGCTGACTGGAAATTGGCTTGGGGTCGAATTGACCCAGTGACAACTACGTTTGAAAAAGTATTTTTTTTGTGATTTAATTACAAGGAGCGGAATACAAATTGTGACTAGTACTTTTGGGTAATGTTTATTAATACCTACTGTAAACTTTACATTTTTTTTTGGTATAATATATACATGTATATGACGGCGCTACAGTTGGCTGATGCGTAGGCGTTTCTTCTGCGGTTTTGCCCTGATTGAAAAAAAATCGAATTTAGGATCGACTTAAAATTTGTTGCAGCATGTTCAAAATATATTCCTTTCTCAAGCGTAGCTCAGCATAAGGTGTAAAAGCTCTAGCTTCGGAGATAAAAAAACAGCTATCTGTGCACCCCGAAAATCGACATTTCTCGTACAAATCGCCTTCTCCTAGTCGCTATTTTAATAATTTTGGTTAAATTCTTTTTTCCGAGGTACCCTCCGCAAGTTCTAGAAGAGACATATTTCAAGGAAACCTTCGTATCTTTATTTTTAAGCTCAATATCAGGGCAAAACCAAAGACACATTTTCTAAACCACTGTATAATCAACCTCGTGGGACGCCATTTGTAAAATAGATATGTGGACCAAAAAAAATATATTTTACTCTACGTGATAGTAATAAACATTGTGTAAAAGGAAAAGTCTGTGCTTGCTTTCAGCTCCTTGTAATTAATTCGCAAAAAATACTTGATTTTCGAGCGACTTAACTGACTAGTCCCCTGAATGATTGACTTGTACTACTTAGTCCACCAATTACCTTGCGCGGTATAAATGGTACCATCACACAAAGTACATATTATTATATTGTTGAGTGCCAGTCGCGTAATAAGTACCTTTTGCAAGTACCTCTTAGAGAACCTATCACGGTGGAGAGACGTTTGTTTCATAGTTTGATGAACACTGCATAACGCAGCTTTATCCCCGAAAGTTTCGAGTTCAAAATTACGTCCTATTTAACCCATTACCGGCCAAGCATTAAAATAAAAACTCTAGAATTTTTATTGCATTTACGCTAATTAAAAAGAAATTAAAGTTTAATGTTGCGCTGCCGCAACAACAGCTGTTAATGGGTTGAAATGAACTCATCATTAGTTCTAGCACCTCTGAACAAATATAATTCGAACATTTTTTTACACTCGAAAACAAACAACTTGAAAACTATTTATTTCGTGTTTTACGCATTGCCCTTAAGGGGCCGTCCTGAAATTACGTAAAGGTAATTTTGGCGATTTCTCACCCCTTCGCTCTCTCGGTAAAAAAATTCGTAAGATTTTATATTCCAATCCCTTCCCTTCCTTCTTTACGGAATATTTTTCACATTGCATTTTCTCAGTTATTAAAACTCTTTCAAAGGTTTATATAACTCATTTAACTCGGCTTCGTGGGTGCGATGGAACATCGTTTTTTTAAGCTACTCAGGGCCGGCTTAAGACCGAAGGAGGCCCTAAGCACTTAAAATATTTTGAGGCCCGCTTATACAGGGTGATCACTTCAACGCAATTTCTTAGGCATTTCGGATAATTTGGCTAAAAACTTTTTCTAACAAAAGTTGGATTTTAAAATTCAGAAAATTTTGTATGGTGCCCCACTTTCTCCTGACGCTCTAAGTACGTGCTTATTTTACTTATTGGTTAATCCAGCACTGAGGCTACTCATATTGCAAGTTAAGTTTAAGAAAATTACGTAAGACAGCCCCTCCAAACAGCCTTACGTAATTTAACCCTTTAACGCGCACACCCTTGAACCGTTATTTCAAAATTGTGAAACTGATATATATGTTGTATATTGATATTTTGGAGAGACAAATATCGGTTCTTTTATTTTATTTTTTATAATAATCCACAATACATTTTTGAAGAGAATGTTTGATTTTCTACCCCGAAAACATTGAAATCTACTTTACCATCAGGAAATCCACGGATGGTTGCTAAGAAAAGTTAAACATAAACAGGCGATAGAATTTTGCGCACTTTTAAAATGAACCCTATATAGTAGCATTTTTGTTGGCCAACGGTAGCCAACAGTTGGGAATCAGTTGGGAGGTGGTTAGTAGTTTCGCCTACAAACCTTCTTTACAGGGCCCAACCGTTGAATGTTGCATTTGCATCCCGACAATTTGCCTACGGTTGGGAAACAATTGGGAGGTGGTTAGTAGTTTCGCCTACAAACCCCGTCTATTGGGCCAACTGTTTAATATTGCACACATCTTCCGGTGATTTGTCTACGAATAACCAATTCTGGGCCAACTAATAATGCCCTACGGAAATACATTTGGTTAAAGATAATAAAAACAAATATATAGGTTCGGATGAAAATAAAATCATATCCCAAAGTAATTGAAAGAATTTTGAACCCACATTGGCTACACTTTTTATGAAGACTGTCTGGGGGAAGAGAGGGTTGAGTGGAACGGTTGACGTCGACAGTCACAGGACGCAAGCCGCCTCGCGAGCGAAATGGTCCCGTCCGTCATTTTGTACACTGTTTAAGGCTACGGTTATACTGGATCTTAGAGCATGTACGAAGAGAACTAAGGTCGGGGCCAGATATATTGGCCGGTGAATTCGTTTTCGCGAGCAACGATTGAGGAGAAATCAACCACCACCATCTGACGATCGTGGATTTGTCAGTTGGAGTTGCGCGGTCGTCGCAGGGTATGGTGGGGTAACGGGAACGCTGCTCGGCTCCGCCTGAATCTAGCCGTTTGGCTGTTATTTATTCTTAGCGTAATAGTTGTGTGCGTGACGAAGCTATTCGTAGACCAATACGAGATGAAGCTATCGAGAAGGAATCAATGTTCTGTCCAATAAACCTCCTGAATTTTTTCGGAGCTGACGCACACCTATTCTGATGTGTGTATTTCTACGCTGACAGCTCGGTTTGACCTACACGCCAGAAGCTTGGCACTATCCCCACCACTTCTGGCTCACTCTTGTTCTGCGAAGGCGAGAGCGAGATGGAACGAGAGCGAGTAAGAAAACGTTGAGAAAAGAAGCACCGAGGCAGGCAAACGGTGTGGTGGGAGAATACCCCTCACGAAACTCACCGGCCAATACAGTAATTCGTCGTTAGAATCACGACGATCGGGGCTGGCAGCGTGATACCGTTAAGGAACTAGTTCTTGATCAGGCACTAATTTTTGATCAGTTCATGAAATAAATCGTTCTTTTGAGTTTATGTCAATAAATAATTGTTTGAAATAATTACTAACATAAAAATTGATAATTCAAAAATATATGTGTTGTCTATGAAAGCAGTTAGTATTGTTAGTTTTAGACGATTAAAAACTAGTTCCTAGTCACCTTATTATTCCATACCTTATAAGTATTTAAATTATATATTTATTTTCAACTTTTCAAAATTTTTCCTTGAAGTTTAAACATTAATTCAACTTTTAGTATAAAAAAGTCTATGGTTTAATGTTTTATTAGGTTAAAAATAAATATTAAAGCGGGAAACCTTCTAAACCGATCAGAAACTAGTTCCTTAAGGTAAAAGTACCAATAACTGGACATGTCCTAATACCTGGACACCAATGACATTTATATTTTTACTAAGCTTCATAGAAAGTTTACAACAATATTGTTGGGAATATATGCTATTTTGCAACTTGATCTCTTATATAAAAAATTAAGAAAGCCCCTAGATGCAAAGTTGAATATATAAAACAGTCTTTAAATATCGGAGGTGGGTGCACTTGAATTCTGCGTAGATTTCTTAAGTAATTCTTAAGACAAATACAGTTAGTTGTTAAGGTGATAATAATCGTTACATAACGTTTTTCTGAGAAGAAAACGTATGTACAGAATCTCAAGAAGTTTCTTGTGACATACAAAACAAAACATTGATCGGTTAATGTTGATTTTAATTAAAAATATACGTGTTTATGTACCGGTACATAATAATCTTGTCCTTTACACGCTGTCCCAATAACTGACCAGCCGTCCAGGTGGTAGGCCTGACAGCATTTTGAACGCTTAAGGGATGTCCCAATACCTGACCGCATTGTCCAACCGGTAAGGTGTCTGGGTTTTCTCAAATTTTTGTATATCAAAAGTGTAAGTACAAGTATATTGTACATAAATTAACAGTTTTTTTATTTCCAAGTCCTATTTTTAGTCAATTTCATGCTACACTTTCAACATAACCTAAAATTGTATTTGCTTTCTCCGCGCGCAAACCATTCACACAAACAGTAGTGGCGCTCTCTGCGCCGTGCTTTGCGCCATCTTCCCCATTGACCAGGTATTGGGACACCAAAAATGGGACGCTGGGACAAATCAGAATTCTATTGTCCATGTACTGGTACACATAGCTACTTGTGTTTTTACTCAATTTAATTAAAATTACGCACTGAAAACAAGTTTTTAGTAGCTCATTTGATAGAAAGAAGTAACATTTATCTGAATATTGACACTTTTGTTAAAAAGAACGTTTATTTTTACTCCATTTTTAAGCTATACTACTTTGATATCCTTAAGTGTCCAGTTATTGGTACTTTTACCTTAACGGTACTAACGCGATGCGGACACCATTCGTAGCCGACGACAACTTCGTGTCGACTCTTTTGTTCTCTCGCACGTTCTCGGATTCTCTCACTCTCGACTGAAGGATGGTGGGGATAGCGAGCGTGATTATAACGCATGGTAAAAACGTGACACTAACGACGAATTACTGTATATCTGGCCCCGACCTTAGTTTAAAATGAGTTCACCTAACTTTTTAATTTTGCCAGTTGAAATTCTAACATTTTCCCGTTACCTATAAATAATAACTATAATTCAAAATCCAACCGTTTGCCTACCGTTGGATTACTATTACATATAGTACGGTAGGCCTTATAAATGGTTGGGCAACAGTAGGAAAGCCTACCTTGGTCATCTGTTGTTGGGTCCAACCTGAAAAAAAAAGTGCCAAATCTAACTGTTGGCCAACTAATATTATGTGCGTGGCCCAACTGTATGCCAACCAAAAATGCTACTAGGGAATGTGCCACCGGTGCAACACTCGGAGTCGAAGGGTTAACCACCACCCCTAATGTTTGAATTCAAGAGAAGCCACGTCTCGATCTGTCAAAGTACATCGTAAATGTCACCGATTCATCCAGGTAAATGGCAGCGGTTGATTGTAAAAATGCGAGAAATAATCAACGCCCATAACGGGCGATACGAGCGGGATTGCGTGTCTGTCGCCGCGCGAAACATAATTAGAAGCGGAACGACGCGTAATATCTTTTTAATGCCGAAAATGGCGCGTGCAACTGATGACAGAGCCGGGGGTTAGGTGGGACGGTGTCTCCAAGGTCTATTGCGTTTACAGGCGGCGGACAAAGTTTCCCGTCTTTTTGGAGGCTAAAAAACTACTGCCGACGAGGTAAGCGTTTATTGAAACGAGCGACTGCCTCATTATTCATAAGTTCTGCCAAAGGGTCTCAGTTTCTTCGCCGTCTCCGCCGAGCAACGGGGAGGGAAACGGGGGCCACCGTTTCGTCGCCGCTCATTTCGCCGATGATGGGATTTACTCGAGTTATAAATCGAAAGTACTCCAGGTGATCCTCGTAAATTAGACTGGCCTGTTTATGATACAAAGAGACAAAGAGCAGCGCGGAAAGAACGGAGCTCAGGTGGGGCTAGGCAAACGGATTAAAATAACGACGGCACGTTGCAGCTAAATATTCATTCCCTTCTCGGATATAATTGTGAATTACAAATTGGTGTTTCGGAGCATACCGTAAAGTATTTGTGTCGATAGTCAGATTCTATCGAATTCAATTCATGCATTTGGTAGATTAATTTAATGTGTACATTGCAATATTGATAGATTCTGACGGGAGCTAGGTTTATCTCACTATTATGTAGCCCGTGAGTTTCTAATTGGGAAATACATATTATTTTCGTTAGTTAGTGAAACGAAATTCCTTCAATTTAACGAATTTATTATTTGTTTCACTTAATATGATCGTATTATTAATAAGGTGATGCGTAGAATTTCGTGTATGGATTGAGTTGATGATGATGGAGATGGCATTGCTAAAGAGAGTTTTGAATTGATACATCCATGAATCGAAGAAAATTCGACAGAAGTACATGGTACAAACTCGTACAGTACTCATCAGTACGAAGAGAAGGGTTACCAAAGTATAAAACCATCAACACATTTACCCCTATTTTATAAATAAAATAAATACTTATCTTATCCTTTTTCACATACCTTCTCCATTTTCATTATTTCATATTCTCCATATATTTACAATAATTTAAGGTATTGCATAAGTTTAGGCGCGGAGAAAATGAATGATTTTAGGATTTTTTAGGGGTTTTATTGAAAAAAAAAAAAATACTTATTACACATGATTTATTAGTCCATAAAGTGCGCGAGAAAATTAATTTACAACAATTTTTTTATGATTTTTGAGGTTCTTTAGACCACCACAGAAAATATGGTCAGCATGATATCCCCTTAAAACAGTTTAAACATCGATAGAGCTGAGAAATAAAATGGTATTCTTGTAAAATAATATTGCCATCATGGGCTGACGGGCCAAATTTTCTAATTTCAGAAAAATAAACAATTTATGGGACTTTAATGTTAAATGAATTTCTTGCATGTAACCGTGCATAAAAAAATTAACTAAACAAAATATAACAAAATGGCCCCTCAGCCCACATTGGCAACATTATTTTACAAGAATATTATTTCATTTTTCAGATCCATCGATGTTTACGACCACTTATTCTGCAGTGGTCTAAAGAACCCCAAAAATCATGAATAATTGAATACAAAAATTATTATAAATAAATCTTTTCCTGCACTGTATGGCCTAATAAGCCACGTGTAAATAACACCTTTGTTTTATTCTTATAAATAAAACCCCTAAAAATCCTAAAATCAATGCAACCCTTAACTACTCCCACAAAACATACCTACCCCCCTGCCGCAAATTTCTGACGATCTCATAGCTTGCTCGAAAACGAAACAAACACCAACAGCGTTCATAAGAGTAAAGTTCGTTTCATCCCTCACTCGCGTTCCACCTTCATCCTCTCCTGAAAAATTCTACCCCATAGAGCCGTGTCTTTTCCCCAGCCGGAAGGGCAGGGAGGGGACGCGTGTCCTGCCGTGGAAATGGAAAAAAATAAACGAGATTGCTGGCCGTCCTCCGGAGAGCGGGATCGGTCACCCTTCGTTAGAAACAAAAAGCTAATGCGGGGATACGCGGCATTGGATTCCGATCGACCATTACGGGGCGATCGATCCAGGCTTTATCTGCTGTTGACTCGATGTTAAACGAATCGCCCGTTCAAAGTCCCTCTCGAGCGACAAATGGCCGCTGGTGACGCGGAACAGGCGCGTCGAGATGGTGGGGCCCCGCGGCCAATGATTTACACAGCCACTATACGTTTCATATTGCGCGGCCCGATATACGTATCGCATGATGCACAGGTAGGTTCGAAGGGCGGCCACTTCGAGGCGATAATTTTTTTCCGCTGCCGCGCAACCAACACCCCCGGGGGTATCGCAAGGGGGCGGGACGGGCGACACGCTGCTGCCGCGCAACCTGTTTGTTACGTTAGACGAAGCAATTTGTTGTCCCCGAGTTGAAAGCTCCTCTGGCCTGCGTCCGCGGCTGTCCGGGGGCTGCGGCGCCCTCGGATACGTACTGCAGCGGAAATTGAGGTTGAAATTGCAGTTTTCAAGCCGTTCCCCTTGCATATAAAATAAAACCGGAGTTGGGCATTATTGGAATGAATTTTTATTCGGATATTCAAATAAAAATTTCGAATAAAATGAAGCCATTCGAGAATAACGAATAAATCTTTATTCGAATGATCTTGAATAAGAATTGCGAATAAGAGGAAGTTATTCGAGAATAACGAATAATTTTCTGGTCGAATAATTTTTTATCGTTTTATTTATTAAGAAGAATAAAATAAAATTTTAAAGAATAAAATGAAGTTATTCGAGAATAACGAATAAATCTTTATTCGAATGATCTTGAATACGAATTGCGAATAAAATGAAGTTATTCGAGAATAACGAATAATTTTCTAGTCGAATAATTTTTTATCTTCTTATTCATTAAGAAAGAATAAAATAAATTTTTAAAGAATAAAATGAAGCTATTCGAAAATAACGAATAATTTTTTAGTCGAATAATTTTTTATCTTTTTATTTATTAAGAAGAATAAAATAAAATTTTAAAGAATAAAATGAAGCCATTCGGGAATAACGAATAAATCTTTATTCGAATGATCTTGAATAAGAATTGCGAATAAGAGGAAGTTATTCGAGAATAACGAATAATTTTCTAGTCGAATAATTTTTTATCTTTTTATTTATTAAGAAGAATAAAATAAAATTTTAAAGAATAAAATGAAGTTATTCGAGAATAACGAATAAATCTTTATTCGAATGATCTTGAATACGAATTGCGAATAAAATGAAGTTATTCGAGAATAACGAATAATTTTCTAGTCGAATAATTTTTTATCTTCTTATTCATTAAGAAAGAATAAAATAAATTTTTAAAGAATAAAATGAAGCTATTCGAAAATAACGAATAATTTTTTAGTCGAATAATTTTTTATCTTTTTATTTATTAAGAAGAATAAAATAAAATTTTAAAGAATAAAATGAAGCCATTCGGGAATAACGAATAAATCTTTATTCGAATGATCTTGAATAAGAATTGCGAATAAAATGAAGTTATTCGAGAATAACGAATAATTTTCTAGTCGAATAATTTTTTATCTTTTTATTTATTAAGAAGAATAAAATAAAATTTTAAAGAATAAAATGAAGTTATTCTCGAATAACGAATAAATCTTTATTCGAATGATCTTGAATACGAATGGCGAATAAAATGAAGTTATTTGAGAATAACGAATAATTTTCTAGTCGAATAATTTTTTATCTTCTTATTCATTAAGAAAGAATAAAATAAAATTTTAAAGAATAAAATGAAGCTATTCGAAAATAACGAATAATTTTCTAGTCGAATAATTTTTTATCTTCTTATTCATTAAGAAAGAATAAAATAAATTTTTAAAGAATAAAATGAAGCTATTCGAGAATAACGAATAAATCTTTATTCGAATGATCTTGAATAAGAATTGCGAATAAAATGTAGTTATTCGAGAATAACGAATAATTTTCTAGTCGAATAATTTTTTATCTTCTTATTCATTAAGAAAGAATAAAATAAAATTTTAAAGAATAAAATGAAGCTATTCGAGAATAACGAATAATTTTTTAGTCGAATAATTTTTTATCTTCTTATTTATTATTCCAATCATCAACCCCGGCGTGCTACGTATAAGAACATAATTAAAAGATGATCGCTTAGCTATTAGAAAGCCTCGTTTCCTGTTTCCTTCTTGCAATTAGAATAATAAAATGCTCGTTCGTGGCAAAGGATGCCTCGGCAGGTTTCCCGCGGTTGCATGGGTGCTCACGACATTGTCAATGCTCGCTAGTTCGCCTCGTTATATACGCCGAGATCGATACATCCGCGCGGACAAGTCAAGAGCCCAAAGAGGAAGACATTGTCTGGTATAATAGCCCCGGTATAATTTGCGACCAAGGTAAATAGGAACTTTATCGATTCCTGTCGCGCTCGGCGTACGCGCAACAGCCCCTGTCCCGCAAATAATTGCGTGAATCGGGACTCTGCTGGATAGCTGCGGAACACCCGCGTAGCTGCAGCTGTAGAGACTCGGCAAGAGCCGGGATAGAAACCGAGCGGCAGGCTACAATAAGGGCGGCGATGGTGAGCGGTGCCCCGTGGAATCCGCGCGCGTCCCATTATACAGTCAGGTGACAGAATATTCATCGGCTGAGAACTTGCTAAATGGCGAATTTACTGTCGTCGAGCGTCCCGAACCGATCGGAAGTACAACGATCTCCGCGGGGCGACGCGAGGCACGGGTCAGAGGCGAGGAGGAACAGCCCGGAGCTTCGGAGCTTGAGCATTTCATTTGATTACGGGATACAGTCACGTCGTGATTTGCTGTAAACCGAATTCACCTGGCTTCGAATATGGTAATCGTTCGCGGGGCTGGGGGAGGCAAAAATTATGTTAATTCCCGTGTTTCGTGCTTATTGCGTCTATGTGCGGTGAATAGCGGGTTTCTTAATCGAAAACATCTAACAATTTCGGGAGTTTGTTGGGCTTCGATATGGCTTTGGTTCGAAGCAACGGTTTTAATTTACTACGATTGTGTGCGAGGTATTTGAATAAGGAATGATGATATTACTTAGTTTTACTCGGTTGAAATTTTGAAGGAATTTGTTTTTTGAAAGATAGCAGTTGCTCAAAGTCAAGCATGTGATTTTCGACCTAAGTTTTCATCTTCTTTTTTTTTAATAAAAAAAAAGACAAGGCAGTGATCGATAAATCGTCTCGACAAGTATTGGATTGTAGTCTTGAGAATATTCGTGGAAATTTTTATTCAAATCGGTCCACTGATCTCTGAGATATTTTCGGTACCGTAAATGTTGCACCTAATTAGAAAGGGCCTTGGGTGAAGGGGCTACTATGGCACGGTTTCTTAAGATATCAAATTTCTGCTTCAAGAGAATACAGCTTAATTTATAGACAGCAAGATGTATATCTTGATTTTTAAATACGACGCTTCTTTATATGAAGTAAAAATCATAAAAGTGACCCTATATTTTTTAACCTGTCAAGGGTATCTACCCCTAGGCAGTCAGAAACTCGATTTTTTTTGTTGCCTTTTTTCGAGAAGTACCACCCTTCCCGAGTAAAAATGCCGTTTAGTTTATGTTAACACTCGCAAAATTAAGGATTTTACAGCCGAAAAGGTCGAGCGCGCCATAAACCGTTTCTGCGCGCACGCAGATAGACTACTATATAGTTTCCTCTTTCGAAACTTTAAACGCGTTTTTCTCTGAATCATATTTCCACTTCGTTTTGCAGCGATTGCGAAAGAACGGAGGTACAAGTCGATTTGAAAAAAATTCAGCATATGTGAAACATGTCTAGTTACGACCTCCACCTACGCATAAGTCTGTGAAAACTCCTATTTTGACCAAAAAAAAAATGGCTCTTTTCCCTGGCAAAAATCACGTTTCTTCAAAATTTGCCGTTTTACAGCCGCCATTTTTATAATTTTGATTTTTTTTCTTTTTCAATAGGTTCAGGGCAGAATGCGGGCCAGGGCAAAGTATAAATTTCAGAGGATGTTTCACAATTCAATTTCTTACGGCCAGAATCACTGCAAACTCCAGAGAAAAAAAACACCTACATATCTGACGACTGTAGCGCTGCCATACATATGTATATATTATTCAAATAATTTTTTTCCACTGTTTATAATATTAGTAAACTCTACCCAAAAGTACTAGTCACAATTTGTATTCATCTGCTTGTAATTAATTCGCAAAAAATACCTAGTCCGCTTAAGTATGAATGAAAATGTTCCATTAAAAAATTATAAGACTCGACAGATTCTACGGTGTGCTATTGTTTAGAAATTTAATTCTTCCGCGAGTTTCGGAGTAAATTTCACATAGGTATTCCTGAAGGGACCAGCGGTTTCTAATAACATCGATTTCTCGTTTAATCATACAGAACGACGAGTGGAGCAGTCTTGAAAAGTTTAATATACCCCGCGAGTCCTGCGGGATTGGCACATCGGTTTAACGAAAATTCGCGTGGATCCCTAGGCAGCAGCGCGGCAGTCAACGCGTTAATTTCGAAATTTTATGCAAGCGGCTACGGTGAATTGCTACGCTGTAAGCAATGAAGTTGAGTCAGGCGAGCCAGACCTCTGCTCTTTTAAGCTACATATATGTTTCGGCGGTGCGTTTTAAACTGTAACGTACGTACACTGCCTTCCATTTGTCGCACTAAATGACACGGTGGTGATAAACCCTGCAGCGTTGGTAAGAATATTGTTGCAATTCAAAAGCAACGTATCGCGCTCCTTAAACGAAATAAACACGAGCGCGATAAACGCTGTAAACGGTTGCACCAAACGAAAGTGCACTTACGATTAAGCATTAAACACTTTGGAGCCTGGATTTACCGCTTGTTGTTTTAAATTTCAGTCGATTGGGTATTTAATCGAGGGATTTGTTTTTTGGATTTAATTATTTTGCACAATTTTAACGCGTACTTTTTCGTTGCGATTTAATTTCAATAAACATATACTGTAATGTATTATTCTATCAAGAAAGGTTTGATCACTGTTCGTGGGCTCTATCATTTTTCAGATAATAATCAAACCCGTTAGATGCAGAAATACACAACGCGACGAAGGTAAAGATATATTGAGCGCCGTTGAATTTTTGCAGTTCAAACCGTCGCTCATCTGAAAATCGCTGTTCAAGTACAATGACACACTTCGGTGCTCGACAAGTTTTCAATCTCGAGTTCCCGACAGCCTAATATTGTACGGAAAGCTTCACCCTCTGGCCATATTTTCGTTAAAAATCATACATCCGCCGCGGCTGCGCCGCGAATTAAAAACGAAATTCATTGAAATCACTGTTCATTGTGGAGAAATTCTTGCTGAACCCACGGTAAAAGGTCAGCGATAAAAATCATACTTTGAATCGCACTACTATCGTTGTTAAACTGTTTACAATAGTCAGGGTTTTCTTTGCCGCGTCCTTTCTTTGCGCCGAGGTAAAGGGAATGCTGAAATATTGGCCGCAAGGACTTTCGCCGAGGAAAATAACAGACGACAGGGGAAAGTACGGCTGAGATCAGAAAGCAGAGGGTAAAGAAATTTTTTATTAGCAGCCTGCTTTAGAAAGGAGCCTTCTCTAATAGGTAAATGGAATCTGCGATGAAGTCCTGCGCCGTTGCCTTCAATGCAATAATACACAAACGAAGTTTGTAACGGAAAAAGGCAAGGAGAGGCGGGACAGAAAGCGAGCATCATATTCGTCTTCTGCTGCGGCGTATGGACACTTTCGTGGATATGTTTGCCGCTTAAATACTGGGGCCGGTTTATTTGCCCTCCGATGGGGTGGAAATGTTTGAACTCGTTGTAATTTGCTGACGGATATTGCGCGAGAAATCTTATATACCCACGTGGCTTTATTAGTGTGCAACCTCCCGAAAGAATTTTCTACAAAGGCATTCGGAATGTTAGAATAATTACTTCTTAAATTCCATCGTGCAAAGAGATGTGGGTACTTTCGAACTCTTCTGAATTTATAAGCCTGTGGTATAACTTGAATGGCTAATAAATTTGTAGATTCTCAAAATACTGTTGTTCCACTGCTGTGGAAATTTCACTCGAAGTAATGTTTTAAGTAGTTGTACAAAGGGACGAAGTAGGAGATAGAAATATACTGTAGCGCGAGTCTGAGAAATAATGGGACAAGACGGAGCATGGAAATTTCTCGCGCCAAGAGAAATCGAAAAGTACGTACTTGCACACTTTACAACCTGAAGCTTCGTTTCCAGGATGCAAGCAATTAAAGTTTAGTACTCTGACTTCCGACGTGCGATGTTTAAATGGCAGAGGTATATACATGCATTCATAAATGGGATGTAGTTCCACGTATATTCTAGCCTTAAGGCAGGATACCACCTTTGACTGCGATTTTGGAGGCGTTTTTCATGATTTTTTTGCATACAAAGAATGCGCAGAAACAAAATCGGTTTCAGTCATTCATTAATGTAACTTTAATCTGTAATTACACATTTTTTGAAACTGAAAAAGTAAAAAATAATCTCTTGTAGGTGGCGCCAAAATACACTCCTTTGGAGAAACATCGTTAGACGGCGTGTCAAATTCCGCTCTGTACGTGGCTCTTAGAAAAGAAACCAAAGAATGTCCCTATTAACAACAATATTGTTCAATGCTGTACGTAGGGATTTTACGAAATTTCGATTTTTAAGAAAATGGCGGCCATTTTAACGGAAAGGTCCATTTTTTAGGGTAAAAAAGTTTAAAAAAATTTATAAAATTGCGCACCAAAAGAAAAATAACAACGCTACAGCAAAAGTCCTACGTACATCGTTAGATTACACCAATCGGAAGAATTGTGCAAAGTTTCAAGTCAATCCGATGAAAATTGTAGGAGTAATCTGACACGCTGATTTGGAAAACATCGTTTCGAGAAAAACGCGTTTAAAGTTTTATATAGATTTATATATCTGCTCCAATCCGGTTTTTACTCAAGAAAAAGGTTCCGGCCACCTTTCTAATGAACGAATTTCGATTCTATACACTTGAAAGAGTACTTTGAGAACAAAAAAAATTTTCAATTTTTTTTAAGTGCAAAGGTGGTATCCTGCCTTAACAGTGAACGGTCTAACACGCTTCAGAAGCTTGTACTCGCTTGACCAGGCGACGTGTCACGTAAGAAATTTCAAACATCTTTCGCTTGTACTGCTTTAAATGTATTTATTACGCGATTGCGTAAGGCGTCCTCGCTTTCAGTCGTAATGAAAACACTTTTTTGTTTAATGTATTTTAGCATAAAGCAGGAAAAACCGGGTTTTACTAGAATTAATGTGTAGAAGTTAATTAATTGTTTAATTAAAAACGGTCACATGTTGACTTGAAATCGCCTCGGGTTCCAGCATGTTGTAGTAACAGTTTACTGTGAAACTAATCTTCGTGAGTTCGTATTTGCTGAAGAAAAATACTAAACGAAATAAAGATATATAATTTATGTTTTGTACGGATTTTAGTTTGTTGAGTTTTTATTACTTGGTTTCGTATGGAGTATAGTTTATTTTGTTATATTTTTGTAGTTCCATAAATGTTAAAAGAACTGAGAAATTGTACGGATTTTAGTTTTTGGGTTTTGTATTGGGAAACTTAGTGGAGGCGTGGCTTAAATTACAGCGCTGCGGTGGTAAGTTGGCAAACTATTGACACTAGGCCCGGATCCCACCAAACATTCCGAATAAGTATTTATTAATCGAATAAGTAATAATTTAGTGGTCAAAAAAATTTAAAAGCACTCGTTTTTCACAACATGTCTATATAAACACTGATAATCATATGGACTTCGACGGATTTCAGCCTACTCTGAGTAGTTCAATTTCTTGTCACTAGTTGGCTTATCGAAATTCTAGGTTTCCCAATACGGTATGTTTTATTTTGTTATATTTTTGTAATTCCATAAATATTAAAAAAAAAAATGAAATATTTTGAAATAAGTATAAATATTTTTTACTGTTTGAATTATATTTTTTTCTTTGGCAAAAATTCGAAAACCGGTGTAACCAGTTTTTGTGGAATACTGGGATTCGAAAACCGATTTTTTCAAAAGTCGGTACATTTTAAATGATATTTTAGAGAATTAACTGTGCATTAGTGCTTGTTAATTTGGGTAATTATTTACTTTAGGTATTCCTTGCCGATTTTAATGAAATTTGTTGTAAATAATTACCGAGGAATTTGTATCGTTTCACTTATCCAATGATCGTAGGTACATACTGCAGCGTTGTAGAAGGTAGTAAAGGGAAGTGGATCGTCCGCGATTAGCCGCGTTTTCCAACCGATGTGACAGGAACTATTTCTTCCTATAGCATTCCATAGATCCGGCCTCACAAAAACTCTCGTCAGAAAGAAGGATCTAGAGTACCAGGCTCCTCAGAAGCATGTGCAAGTTTAATAGCAATTTCATATAAATTTTTAAATCACAACTTCCTCCCGCCCATCTAAGAGAAGCGTAAAGTTACGTTTTCTGCGCAGTACAAGGGGCCCCTTTACACCGTGATAAGAGAATTAAATCGCCGACCAAGTCCAACTCTACGTAGAAACCTGAGGATTAACAATTTTAGTAAATAACAACGACCATAAATCAATTCTTCTCCTGAACCATGATTTAAAGCATATTACCACAAAACTACTGAAAACACTTCATTATTCAAAATGCAAAATGCACTTTGCATCGCAGTATTTACCACAAAGGCACGGGAAACTAAAAATAATATTCATTCCACATGAAGCACAAGTACAAAAATTAATTTTACCTAAACTCTTTTCCAACCACCGCTCCCCAGATTTTACATAAAGATTTTTCTATCGTGAGGTGAAAATCTCAGCAACAACTAAATGTAAATAACAGAAATATTCACGAGAGATAAGATTTTTGAAAATATATCAAATATATCACGAAACCAATGACGAAATAATTAAAAACTGATAAAATAGTGAATTAATTCTCTCGCGAGATTAAAGTCTCATACGAGACTGAGACACGACATTTTTCTCTCGTCGCGGATCCGCACCTTCTGTTACACACCCCTCTATCCCCCGCATTGGAGCTCGCGGTAGGACTATTCCACGTTCCGCGCAGACTTCCGTCCGCAGCGCCGAGCTCGCGAGCCATCCGAAATTCCATGTCGCTCCGGGAGAATGATTAATGGATTATCATTGTGCCTGGAAAGACGTTGAACCGGGAACGAACGGTCCTAACGTCGCCGTGAGTACGTTTCAGTTCCAGCACCCTTTCTGTCTCCCCGAATCGCCGTAAATTACGAGTACCAGGGATTCTTAAAGCTTCTCACGTAATGAGAGTCTCCAGGATATAAGGAACAGAGCGCTCCCAGGTTCGAAATTCATTAACGGCGCTACTCCTTGCTTTGCAGCCTCCATCTCTCCCGGCCTCATGCTCGCCCGCCGTTCCTACATCACGCTCTACCCCCTCACTCTCGTTTTCCACCCTTCCTGCTGGCCGTTGTGTGCGAACCGTCGCACTTGCGCCACTCGGATAATGGTATTTTTATAGGTTTACTTGTTTCTCACCCGGCAAGTGGACACGGTGATCGACCGCGCTAATTATTTCCACGGATAATCCGGACGGCGGACGTTTGCTTCTCCCTCTGCCGTTGGGGAAGTACCTGGCACACCCGCCACCCCTGTACGCATCGAACGTATCGGGTTGAGAAACTTAAAAAAAAAAGGACATTGCTGTGCATTATGTGGTTGCCAGGTTTGTCCTGTTTTGTGGTCTTTGTGTATCGTCTGCAGGGTAGTGTTTAGCAATGGAGTCTGAAGTACCTCTGCTGCTTTTGGTGCTGCAGAGGAATGTCTGGGGAAACAAATCTTCGCTTATCTTAATATATAAAGCAGAATGTTTATGCGTTTGCGTGTTTGTCTGTCGCCTAAAAACTTTCGAATAGTAAACTCTTGGATCAGGAATTAGCTCATTATGCCTGGTTAATCCAGATGAGTAGTAAAGCTAAGTAGTGTTACGTAATTGTTAGGGTTACGTTTTTCAAGATTGATAGGTCAGTGTAGAAATTCGTTCGCTTTGTTGACCGAGTCTTTATTAGAAGACGAAATATATTACAGTTTTTCTTAAGGGGTTGTGCCTAACCGGGGGGTCTGAAAAAACGTGTATACTCGGGAATTTTTTGGGGCAAAACTTGAAGGATTTTTTAATCAGACCTTCATCCATTCGAAAGTGTACATGTTAAACTACTTGTAGTAATTTTTGCGATGGAAAATATAAATAAATAAAAGAAATATCAGTGATCATACTGCAGCGATTTTTTTTTTCAGTACTTTGCGGTGACCACTCTAATTTTGACCTGGATCATCGGAAATAAAAAATTCGCGGGAATTTTGTTAGTATATTAGATTACTTAGACCTTAATCGTTCATTATTTGGAAAAATTAATTTGCTACAAAATGGCGGCTTTTCATAGCAAATTATCGATTTTCGCCACAGAATCGCTCTGATTTTTCGTCATTTTTCATCTGTAAAATAAAAACTACGCAACGGAAATGAAAAAGCCACGGTTACGGACTAGATAATCTAAAATACTAACTAAATTTGGTCGAATTTTTTATATCTGATGAACCAGGTCAAAGCAACAGTGGTCGCCGTAATAAAAAAAACGCTGCCGGGAGATCGCATATAATTCCATTATTTATTTAGATGTCGGATTGCAAAAAAATCTACAAGAACTTTAAAATATATACTTCCGAATATACAAGTGTTTATTTAAAACAGTCTTCAAGTTTTTAATAAAAAAAATCCCGAAAATAATTGTGTTTTCAGACTTCACAGGTAGGCATGACTCCTTAATTAAAATATTTTCATTGGCTATCTGTGATCTTTACCCAGGTTTCTGGTAAAAATACAAGTAGGTGTAGCGAAAACAGACATTTCGACGACAAAAAGACGACAGAACTTTTCCACTGTGTGGTGTAATACTTCAAATGACAAGCTGAAAAATTATTTTTGTAAAATCGCAATTGTGTATGCAGAGGCGATAGGTGTGTTTCTCTTATTTTAGAATACTATTGTACTATATTATCTCCCGTTCCACCATTTATTACCATTTAGAATATTGTTCAAGAATTCAGTAAAAAATAATATGAAACGAGAGAATAGTATAAAATCCAAAAAATTAAAGGCACGTACAACGAAATGAAATTCCATTTACATGCACTGAAAAGGCTTGTTACCGCTGGGGAAATATATTTTTCATCTAATTAAATTCCCTGCCGTTGCCATTAACGTCATTCCACGCACCGATATTAAAAAACTTTCCAATTCCCTGTTATTTTACATAATTAATATTGAAATCGTCGAGCTAAGATTTTCGCAGAGTAGCATAGAAAATACCAGTCGCTTTAAACGTAAAACGTAACCCGAAGCCTGTGTACATTGTAGCAAAACTATTTTTAAATAATCAATAAAACCCGCGCCGGGGAATTTGCATGAATAAAGGCGCTGATTTTGAGTCTTGTTAAATATAATTACTTCCATTAAGGGTGTGTGGGGGGGGGGGCTGGATTTATGAGGGGTGTTGGCGTAGAACGCGGCGAGTGGCTGGGAAAATAATTTTCTCTTACTTTTTCACTCGCAGCTAAGGGATGGTACTTTCAACTAATTTCGGGCGAAGTCTATTTCGACCGGAACGGCGCTTAAAACGTTTCCACAGGGACACATTTTATGCGTGAAAGACCTGCAGCGGGTAAATAAAAAGCGTGGCGTAAGTAAATCTCGTCTAATGGAACCTTTGGAAAACTACCAGGCCAGTGAAAGAAAAATAAATATAAGGTTGATGTAAATAGGTAATGGAATAAATTATTAACCTTTCGAAGGCGCAACATCTTCCGGTGGGCCAGAGTTGGGCAAAAGTTTATCTAACTAAAAATCTCAAATAACGAACAAAAGATAAATAATCTTTATTCGTTATTCGAGGCTCGAATAATCGAAGTTACCTTTATTCGAAGAGCACCAAATAAATAATTTTATTCGATGAGAATTTATTCGACGAATAAAGATAACTTTTTATTGGATGATAATTTATTCGACGAATGAAGATAATTTTTTTATTCGATGAAAATTTATTCGGATGAATAACGATAGTTTTTTATTCGACGCATTTATTCGAATAAAACCTTCGAATAGAAAACTATCGTTATTCGTCGAATAAATTTTCATCGAATAAAATTATTTATTTGGTGCTCTTCGAATAAAGATAACTTCGATTATTCGAGCCTCGAATAACGAATAAAGATAAAGTATCATTCATTCGATCGTTATTTAAATAATTTTTTATCTAGATAATGCCCAACTCTGCCGGTGGCGCCTTTCGTACATTATTTTGATCATGCACACAGTCGATTATGCGCAGACGTTTAGCCCAGTTCCGTGGCGTTTAAATCGTGTCGATAACACACAAGCGAGCGCCAGTTCATCGCGCGCCGATAAAATTTAATGCAAAGTACCCAATTAATGGCAATCTCATTATTACTCGAGCGGAAACCGGGCGAATTTTCTTCGCGCTTCTCGTCGACGGACGCGAAAATACGGTGCATTAATGAAAACGGATAAAACAATCCGACGATCGGGCGAATCTCCGCGAACGTTTTAATTAAACCTTGCGCGCCGGTCATTTTTCCACGCTCGGCCAATAATTTCATGCCGGTTATTACGGCAACGCTGCGGGGCCATTTTCGCCGGAATATTATATCGAAATGATCTAGCGTCGTCGGAACAGGGACCAATGCAAACCGCCTCGTCTTCGGCGTATTATTATTATTATTATTATTAACGTCTTTTATTGCGAAAATATAACAGAGGATTACCGTTAAGGAACTAGTTCTTGATCAGGCACTAATTTTTGATCAGTTCATGAAATAAATCGTTCTTTTGAGTTTATGTCAATAAATATTGGTTTGAAATAATTACTAACATAAAAATTGATAATTCAAAAATATATGTGTTGTCTGTGAAAGCAGTTAGTATTATTAGTTTTAGATGATTAAAAACTAGTTCCTAGTCACCTTATTATTCCATACCTTATAAGTATTTAAATTATATATTTATTTGCAACTTTTTAAAATTTTTCCTTGGAGTTTAAACATTAATTCAACTTTAGTATGAAAAAAGTCTATGGTTTAATGTTTTATTAGGTTAAAAATAAATATTAAAGCGGGAAACCTTCTGAACTGATCAGAAACTAGTTCCTTAACGGTATGTATCCGGATTAAATGTGTCGCGCGATTGGCAATCCCGCGGATCGCTCCACCCTCTCAGAAACAATATCTCGATAATTTGATGGAAGGTAGTTAGAAGTTCTAGCGATCCGAAGTGGTCCTTCAGAAGAGCTTCAACAAGAACCAGGAACTACGATCGATCTCCGGCGATAGCCCCCCCGATCTAGTTGCAGTTGATAGATACTTGCCTCTCGGTAAGCTATTTTTGATATCTATTGATGCATCTGCCAGCTTTTCGTGCGCCGTTCTGCTGGTTCTTCTAGTTCTCGCGTTTCCTCGTTTATTCCGACTTTCCGCGGGATACCCCCTTCCGATTCTTTTCACTTCGAAGGAGATTTATGGCCGCCCCCGCGAAGCTGCAATTTACTCGCGCTTCAAAATCGTTCTGCCCCTTCTTCCTACCGCCCCTCGTATCATTGGCGGTCGTTAAGAGGTAACGCCGGGCGCTTCTTCGGCAAGGTTATTAAAATCTCTTTGTCACGAGCAGATACCCTTTGATTAAAGGATGAAAGACAGATGAAGGAAACCTCCTCATTTCCCTCCCATGTTTAATCCGTGTTTATTCGAACGCCCGACTCCAGCGCAACGTCCCGCGATATTACAATCCCCTTCAGGAAAAAAGGAGGACTTTCGTTTAACTTGTTTCCTCTGGTTTTCGGGCTGCGGTGACTCTAGGTTCGCGATAAGCCCCAGCATTTATTCATTTGAAACGGTCACTTCTGGTTAAAGCTGGTTCAGTAATTGTCTATATTAAAATTCATATATTTTCATCGTGTTTTCAGAACGTGCATTATATTTGTTAAATTGGCCAATTTAAAGTAACATTCGTCGGGATTAAGATTAATTCTATTAATATTTTAGTTCGCAGCCCGTGCAATTTTGGCGAAATAATAATGCGTTATTATTATTCACTTCGACCTCTGTCACTGTCTAAATTTAATTATTATTTAGCTGGCCAGCTTTCGATCACGGTGGGGTTGAAGTGATATCCATCTCATTTCAGAACCATAGTTGAGAAAGCGCGAATATTTTTTTTAGATCCGTCATATATTTCGCCTCGTGTTCCTGCATGGAAGCGAGGGTCTAGAAGCAGCGCCGGAAACGCGGCGTATGGTAGGCAGAAATACAGTTTTCCAGCACGACCTGGATTAAGGCTCGCGTTGGTGCAATCGAAGGGGATGGATACAGCCTTACTTGAAATTTCAATAAAAATTTTCATCAATCCGCGTCTCCCACTCTTCCACGGCTATAGGTATCTCGCGGGATTACCATTCAATCAGACCGATTTATTGAATCTTTAACCCTCAAGCGACTGCGTTGTTTTAAATCGTGGGTGCTGTGAGGTGGGTGTATCCAAGTCCGACACAGTGTTTAAATGGAAAGAACAGTCAAGTGTTGTATTGAAAATCTGACAGAGCTAATCTGTATCGTAATACTCGATGCAGGAAATTTCTTATTAATAGGTTTATTCGGTACTTGCTACTTTACTTGGGCAGGTATTCGAGACTTACCGCTTCTGATTTACTGCTGGGCAAGAAATCCGTGAAAATAGATGTGGATGAATGTATTGTAAATTAGTGGTTTAGATATTTTTGTTGAGAAGCAAATCGAGGTAAATAAATTCTTCTTAAGGGGTTAGGACGTTAAGTCACCTTGGAGGGAACAAAGTTGCAGTCATTTTTGGCAATTTTTTTAGGAAGATTATGAAGTAAATGGAAAATTCAATGCGAAAAAAAAATTTTGGGCATAACGAGAGTAATTAATTTTTTAGAGACTCTCAGCGAATCTGATTCTTACTTAGTCACCCCCCATTTGAACCTAGAAACATGAAATTCGTGGAGTATATTCCTTTTACGACATAAGTGCTCGATAAGGGATTTTTTGAAATTCGAAATTTGATATTTTCTCGGACTCTTTAATAATATCTCTTAGGCCCGATTAGGTATGAACTTAGTTTTTACTTACAAAGGTTATCCATACAAATGCCTAAAAACCAACATACAAGGTGGATGTACCAGTGAATGAACAGTTTTTTATTAAATCGAGTAAAATAAGTTATTAAAATAAGCAACTAATTAATTAGAGACTTCTTTTAATATCTTGCTTCATGTCCAAGCAATACATATATAAATGTTCGTTAAACAAAGGTTACTTTACAAAAATTACATAAATAATTACTTAAAAAAACAGTTGTACAGATTTTTGAAGTCTAATAACGTTAATAAGATTTAAACTGTAATTTTGCTATTCAGAAAGCGACTTTTATTTCTTGTTTAAATTTCACTATGTTATAAATATATTATAATTTACGTTTAAGTTGAATGTACGGGTGGATGTACCAGTGAATGAACAGTTTTTTATTAAATCGAGTAAAATAAGTTATTAAAATAAGCAACTAATTAATTAGAGACTTCTTTTAATATCTTGCTTCATGTCCAAGCAATACATATATAAATGTTCGTTAAACAAAGGTTACTTTACAAAAATTACATAAATAATTACTTAAAAAAACAGTTGTACAGATTTTTGAAGTCTAATAACGTTAATAAGATTTAAACTGTAATTTTGCTATTCAGAAAGCGACTTTTATTTCTTGTTTAAATTTCACTATGTTATAAATATATTATAATTTACGTTTAAGTTGAAAAAATGTTCAGTTTATTATTAAAATATGAAAGAAAGAAATTAATATTTTCTTCCGGCATTGGGTTATTTTATTACCACTGAGATAAGTTAATAATAACATTTTCTTAACTGATTGTACCTATAGTCAACCTACCCCATACTGTAAGTCAACCTACCCCGATCATGGGGCTGGTTGACCAGCATGTAAGGTGTTAGAAAAACATTAAAATAATTGCTGTCACATTGAGTCAACTTTAATAATTGAATCAGATAGCCAAATGCATGCCCTATCAAATATACTAACCGGTTTAATAATCTTTCGTCCACCTAATTTATGAAAAATCAAAAACTGAAAAACTGACCTACCAGCCCCGGTCTCCCCTACCTTCAAACCACGATCTCCTTACCCAGCCCACATCACACGCCTACATCACAATTCACTTCAGAACGATCAATTAATCCCCCAGACCCATTAACCATTCACACGCAAAACTGGCCGCACGATCAACCCAAGTGCTCATCGACGGGGCGAGCCAACCGGGCGAGCGCCGTACCCGTCTTCGCCTTGGACTGCCAATAAAACACGTCCAAGTAACTTTGCCCGCGAAAAAATTCCTTCTCGCCCGGTTTCTTCGAGCGTGCGGGCCGCGCTCCGCTCAGCTGGGAACATAGTTGACGCGTGCACCCGCGAAAATCGATCAAGACAGCCGCTTTTTTCCAGGCCAACCGTAAACTCGAGCGCCTCTGCTCGCCCTCTGCCCGCCGAATTTTTTCCCCACCAGCCGTCACCTGATCGGCACGTTTGCACTTCGTTCCAACCGCCTCCCTCCCCCGAGGGGATGCAATATTTGACGGAACGGCCGCGGAGGGCCGGGCTCCCGCGCGTAAATCCGTAACACCATGGTCGTACGGCGGTCCCCTCCTTTGCGAACGGATGATAACCGAGGCCCGCTTAATACCCGCGCCACGTAGAGACACGCTGGCCCCGCCGGGGCGGGGAGAGGCGAATGAAGCCAAAGCCTGGGGACATCTCCCGTATAAAGTAGGTTCGCACTTTATCGAGCAAATTCGCACGTAGGGGCGAAGCCAACTGCGGATTCCTAACGAGCCACGGTCGTTTAGCGCGAGCAGCGACACCGTAACACGGTAATTGTTGTCCCCGATCGACGATCGTCCCCCGGCAAATCCCGGAATAGATCCCCGCACGTTCGCGGTCGGGAGGACTTTTCGCCGGCTCCGCGATCGCCGCCGTCCTTGGCCCTCGAAAATCGATCCCATAGCTGCGGATGATTGCCTCCACGACAGCTGAAAACCACCCCGCGGTGGCGTGGAACGTGATGGCACTGTAAAGGGTTTCTAACGGTTTGTTGCTAGGTGGCGACTTAACCAATTGCTTCTCTGTCACTTGGGTGGGCTCCTTTAAGGGTAGGTTTTGTCAAAGTAATCTGGCAATTATCTGGTGGGCAGGCAAACGGGTATCAGCCAGAAATTAGTTTTGTAGGAAGACACTTGGAATATTTAAAGTGGTATCTGGTGTTAAATCTTGGACGTGAGTGTTGATGACGTATATGTTAAAAGACACGTTTATCTTTAAGTTCGAGTCACAAAGAAGAACAAAAGGGAAGGTGGTTCAGCTTGAGGTAAAATTTTACTTATACTCGTTTGCTTGTCCACCAGAGAATTATGATACTTATTCTTCAATACGTGTTGTGTAGTGCCTCAGGTGTTACTGAAACTTCGTGGGAGTCGGCGGAATTCGGAATGGGTACCTAGAGAAACGAAAGGAATGTATGAACACTATTTTTTGCCGAATTTATGATTATGTGTGATTCAATTTGAATAGTTTAAATTAGTCCTACAGCTACCTAACCTCGTTTATTTACAAACTAAATTGCCCAATAATTTGTAATTTCCTCATGCAAGGATTGAAAGAAGCAACAAGCTGATGTCCCCACTTTCCCTATGAACCCACTTCCGTCGCAAAGTGGTCTAACCGAAAGTCGTCCAGCCGCCCTCCACTTGCATCTTCAGCTACAGCGCGTCCCTCGTTAAACGAATCATCCCGCTCCCCGCGTCGAACGTCCATCAACCGCAAGTTCCGCGAGTGGTTCCTCGAGGCCCATTCCCCGGCCGGCTGAAAAGAGCGACAGTAATCGCGCGATGCGTTCCTCGCGTGTGTATTTCAATACCCGAGCGCGGGCATAACGGATGGAAAAGCTCGAGCTGACGGAATCGCGCGGACTCGGTGCACCGGCAGCGATGAAAACGCCGTTAAGCTTTGACCGGTGAACCGCGGGGTTGCGCGTCGCTCTTGCTGAAAATTCCTCCAGCTGCCTAACGACACACGCGCTTCGTCCGCTCGCGCGGACGCTCACGTCCACTCGGTGCCCCCGCGTATGATCCCGTAATGAAGAAATGCGGAGAATATAGGGGCTGTGTTTCCAGTTTTCCGGCCACGTATAGCCGACGGCTCTCTCTTGTATCCACGAACCTGGCGATTCTCTCTCTGCACGCCTGACACCCCCCACAACCCCCTGGCTCCGCCTTAACTACTTCACCTGCAGCCCCGCGCCCTGCCTTTCTTCCGCCCTACCGTGACGCCGCGCTCCCGAAGTGTTGGTGCACGTGCACGCACGCAAACTCCAGGGCCCGCCTGCAACCTTCCAGCGTCCGCCAGGTTCCTCGGTCGCTCGGCTTCAACCGGCAACGAGCTAAGGGGCGGCAGAGGGGCGAAGAGGCAAGGAAAAAGAGTTTCCTCGGCTGCTGTTTTAGAGTCAGCGCGGCACCCGACCTCAACAAGCCGGGTATATGTGTGGAAGATTACCTTATTTGTTACGTCCTTCTAACAAACCACAAACATCCAGCGCGCGGGGGCGAGGGCTGGCGCGGCATCGGGGTGGAAAGGATACTCCTGGGAGATCCCGGCGGAGCCTGGGAAGCTGGATGAAACCGCCGGACGACTTACGCGAATTTCGGCCCGATAGAATTGCAGCTACACGAGGTCCGACGTTACCGCGGCTCTTTTGCTGCCCCCTACTTGGCCGGCAACAACACGTGAGGGACGAACAATCGCGGAGAACGGCGGCTGTTTGTGAGGAGTAGGATGAATGATCGGCCTATGAAAGGGGATTTGGGTTGTTATTATACGGCCGGGGATGGCGGAGGAATTGATTTCTTCCTGGAGATCTATGCAGAATATGAAACAGGGGTTGAAAACGGTTTTTATATCGGTTTCGTTTACCAGAACAGTTATAAGAACCGAAATAATCTTGAAACAAGCTACGAGTGAAAAAGGCTCTGGCCTATGGGTTGCGCTTGGGGTTCTATTAAAACGATTTTAAATCGGTTCCATAGCGGTTACAGTAGAGAAAAGCAGGGTAATTTTGGCCAGTGGGTAATTCCGGCCGCTTTTTAACCGACTTCAAGAAGGAGGAGGTTATAGATTCGACCCGTTTGTATTTTTTTTTAGGTTTGTCCCCGCATAACTCCTCAGCATATGGGCCGATTTTGATGATCTTTTTTTTGGGAAAGCAGAATCTTGAGTTAACAGCCCCAGAAACACTTACACAGGCAACACATATAACCCCATTTTGAGGCCGAGAGGCAAAAAATAAACCTATCTCTTCTTCTCTAAATATATCTGTTTTCCTGTTCCCTCACAACTCAAGAACTAATAGATCAATTTCGATGCGGCTTTTTTTAGCGTGTAGTACAATTCTCGGGGAAGGTTTAAGGCTATATATCATCTCGATATTACTAAATGGGACTGAGTAATAAGCGAAATAGTGAAGCGAGGCAGATAGACCTTATCTTACATGGCGTCCCGCACAGTGGTTGGGATGCTTGAGGGTCACATCGTTAGTTGCATGTTTAATAAAGAAGTCATGACTCGGCCGGCTCGCGATGGATAGTACGCGACGCGACCGCCAGGTGGCGACCGGGCCGAGCGCTTCTCGCAGGTGGGATACAGCAGTAGACACAAATCCGTAAAAAACAATTTCAGGATTTTGCACTGATCAACCCCTGAGGGGGTGAAAGGGGGTAAGCTGTGTTTTCATGGAGTCCTTAATATCTCTTAGGCCCGAAGCGAAACGCGGGTATATTTGCTGGTTTATTATAAAAAAAATGTTATAGCATTTCTTGCTTATGTAGCCGGAATTATCCCGCTTCCCCTAAACTCTCGCGACCGATATAATATCGGTTCCGTAGAACCGAAATCGATGCAGTCAGAAATGTCGGTTCCCTGTAACAGTTATTCAGAATATCGGATCTTCATAACTGTTTCGGTCAGAACCGATATACCTACAACAGTTTGAAACAGTTACCCTCGGAACCGTTCCAACCTCTGAATTATGAAATTCCTTGATTAACACTTTGCCAGCCTACAATTACAATTCTTCTTTAAAATATTTGCAATAAACGACCCTTTGGATTCACAACCTTCCGAATAATATTACCGCCACGGGGGATAATGTAGGGTGTTAAATGCACCATTCAACTATGTGGTAATTTTATTTTCGACAGTACATGTTCGAACCAGTGTGAATGGACAGAAAACGCGGGAGAATCGCGTGGCTCTCGACGTGTTAGAATCTGCTCGAACGGTTTATGCATTTATGATTTATCGAGCTGTTAGTTTCGCGTGCTGCCTCGTTTAAACTTTAGTATTCATTTGTCCGAGGCTGGTGGCGCGAAATTAAGTAATTTCAGGTGCATCAATCTATATTTAGTCGCTACCTGCCCATAGGCGGGAGTATTCTGTTGGGCACTTGGACTAATCACTTAATCTAATTTCTCCACTACCTCAGACAAATTAGAGGGCTGCAGGAATTACGGCGGAACATGTTTTCCTGGTGTACTTGCCTGCTATCTGATGGACGCCAGGCAGAGCTCGTGTACCGTTCATCGCGCACGCCATCGCACAGCATGAAAGTATTCTTTTGTCCCGGTGTATTCTCACCACAGATGTACATTTTCCTTTAATCCACGCAACTTGCATCGTGAAAGGGTGGAAGGCTCTGCCAGATGTCTGTAGTTCCTTTCACGTGTTATCTGTGCAACGTAATTTTATTCATTCTTCAATGAGGAATACAGGGTGGACCAATAAGAATGCCATCTTCAACATCCCCGGGACCATGTAAGTAAAAGAACATTTCTCCGAATGAAAGTTGTTTGGTACAAAAGGGGCCATTATATGGCCGTAATGATTTTTTGTGGGTGGAGTATGTAGGTTCATTTTTCTCTTATTGGCCCACCCTGTATATTAATGATTCACTTCCTGACAGTTGCACGAAACGAGCCAATTATTCAAATGGAAGGATGAGAGAGCGGAAATATTTTTCTAATGGCAACTCCTACTATGTCCACTTTAATATCTCTGTGCGACATGCCCCATCGTTAGCTCTTTAATGTATTTCATATAAACACAAGACTTAGATGTATCATACCCTTTCGCTGGCACGTTTCGCTTGAAGCGAAAGGACCTAAGAGCTGAAGCATTTCCCTGCATTCAGCTTTTTGCCTACCTACAATTAGTTCAGTTCCCATGGCGTGTTTCTCCCAACTTCTATCCTGCGACTCCCTCGCAACTAAATCCCGCATCGAATTTAATCTCCATTAGAAGAACAGCTCGCACAAAGTGGATGATACACTCCTTACAAATTAGCAGCGAAATTAATTGGCGCCGGTGCAGGTTACTACACAATTATCTTCAAAGATTCTACCCTGTAGCGGAATGCCCCCCGAAGTTAGACAATACCGTCTGGCAATGTTCGCGGACCAAGTTGTAATCTGTCCCGCACTTTCTGCAAGCCAGACGGCCAATTACGTAAATTATATGACGAACTGGACCCATTGCCCTAGAAAAGCACTTGTGGGTCCGTGGACTGCCGGCGAGCTGTTAGAACAACGCACAATCGGATTACGTAGAATCGCAGCGGAATTTCTAAAAAGTGTTTCCACCTCCGCGCCGGGAGGGACATTCAAGATGCGATTTCAACGGCCGATGGAATCCAATTTGTAAATGAGAACTCCACCCTCGACATCCTCGCGGGGACGGCGCTGTCTACGAAGCGAAAGCGCTTTGTCATATTTTTTCACATTGCTAGGTAACGGTTAAACCATACTTTACAGAAAAGCGGACAGAACGAGGTCCACTTAAATCTTAAATGGCCTCCGCAGCTTCAACCATTGAAACATTTTGATCTTTCATCGTGGATCATCTTACCAATCTAATATACCCACAACCTACTAATAATTCAAGGAGTTCAGAATATATTTATTCCCATTTAAAGAAGCAGCGTTGAATTTGGAAAAAATGATGTGTCAGTCATATTATTTGTCTCTTCGAACCTAGCAATTTTTTTCAGACACTCTTCTGTCCTGTCAGTAGGGTATCATCACCTATGAACTGCTAGCTTTATGAAACCATTATTTTGAGATCTGACTGACTGACTGACTGACTCATCAACGCCCAGTTCAAACCGTTTAACCTAGGAACGCGAAATTTGGGAGATACATTGTTTTCATGACGTAGGCGCCCACTAAAGAAGGATTTTTGGAAATTCCGTCCCCAAGGGGGTGAAAAGGGGTAAAATGTATTTTATCGGATTTCTTAATATTTCTTAGACCCGATTAGATATCAACTTGGTTCTTACTCACAAAGATTGCCCACAGTCCCACACAAGTGCCTAAAAACAAATTTCAGGATTTTGCTCTAATCAATCCCTAAGGGTGTGAAAAGGGGTAAAATGTGTTTTCACAGACTTCTCAATATCTCCTAGGCCCGATTAGATATCAACTTGGTTCTTACTCACAAAGATTGCCCACACAAGTGCCTAAAAACCAATTTCAGGATTTTGCTCTAATCAACCCCTAAGGGGGTGAAAAGGGGTGAAATGTGTTTGGACGGACTTCTCAATATCTCCTAGGCCCGATTAGATATCAACTTGGTTCTTACTCACAAAGATTGCCCACACAAGTGCCTAAAAACCAATTTCAGGATTTTGCTCTAATCAACCCCTAAGGGGGTGAAAAGGGGTGAAATGTGTTTTGACGGACTTCTCAATATCTCCTAGGCCCGATTAGATATCCACTTGCTTTTTATTTACAACGGTTACCCACACAAATCCCTAAAAATCAATATCAGTATTTTGCCCTAATCAACCCCTAAGGGGGTGAAAAGGGGTAAAAGGTTTTCCCAGACTTCTCAATATCTCCTACGCCCGATTAGATATCAGCTTGCTTTTTATCCACAAACGTTACCCACACAAATGCCTAAAAACCAGTTTCAGGATTTTGCCCCAATCAACCCCTAGGGGGGTGAAAAGGAGTGAAATGGAGTCCTAATATCTCTTAGGCCGGAAGCGAAGCGCGGGGGTAGTTTGCTAGTCACAAATATATTACAACGGACGTATTCTAATTCATGCGTAGGATTTTCCATCATCTGGTCCTTAGCTTACAAGCTTTTCTATCCCTGCTCGCTGACAGCTTGTGTGCACGTCACACTTTGCTGAAAGAGATCGAGCTGCCGAGATTGCGGCGCTAACAATGCCGTCCAGTCTCCGAGCCGCGTATAATATAGGGATATCAACGACAATTTCAATAAGCGAATCTGAACACCCCATCATCTTTGTCCATTAGGTTAATTATAGTGTTACATTAACTGGCGTGATAACGGGTTTCGGTTATAGCTTTGGACAGCGAGCGTTGGCAGGAGATTATGTTCTTGTAATACAAAGATGCGTGTCGAGAGGGTTATTGAAATCTAGATACAGGCATTTGCCGGTGTAAATGTTGGTAATAATGTGGCTAATTAACTCTGCACGGATACTGAGAGAGGGCTCAGTTACCAGCTGCCTTATCGTGCTCCACCTTAAGGCACACTTGCGATTAATGCGCTGAATTATGAATGTTGACAATACCAGTTCCTTGGGGCGGTATTGATCACACAAGGGCGAGGGTTATTCCAATTTGTGAAATATACAATGCAATGTGTAAACGTAGGGCTATTTCGATCGGTATATTATTAGGGAGATTCCTGATACAAAGGGATGATTCGAGTATAAATCATTTCTTTTTAGGGAAGGTAACAAATATTATGCCGAATAAAATTCATAAGGAAAGTTGCTGTTCTATCTGATGATTCTTCTGAGAAGTAACAGCAGTTGAAATAGAAGTATCAAATAATTAAATGAAAGTATCAAGTAATTAAAAGATGGAGTAATGAGAAGGTACATTAAATTTGACAGAGCTAATTAAAGGATTAAGTACCGAGTTCTTCTTAGATCCATAATGACAAATATAAAAACTCATTTTTTAGTGAGGATGACTAAGTAGACGTGGTTATCTAGTAACTTTTAGTAAACACTGTCAGCTTGAATTGGAAGAACACATGAATGCAGTAAAAACTGATTTCGGCTTTGCGAAAGTAAGTCAAATTTTTATTTTAAAATTATATTAATGAAGCCATCCGTTTTGTGAATGAAAATGTTATTAAACAGAGAAAATAATTGACAAGCTTCGTTGTTAAATAAAGCTTGGGTATTGAAATATTAACAAGCGAAGTAGTAACTAATTTTGAACGCCAGCAGGGAATCTGCTATTGGTACTGTGGAGTATTCGCTTTTGGAGCAGAGGTTGCTGGGGAACGTACAATTGAGCACTTACAATCAGATAAATGGAATCTCGCGTAATTAAAGTCTAGTTGTGATGCATTCCATTATTTTCCCTTCGCATTTACAGAAATACTCTGCTGTGCCCGGTTTGTTTATGATTGCTTTTCAGCGAAAAATACGAACCAGTCCAATAACGGCTTTAATTACCGCTCGAATTTAATTATTATCCGAAGCAGCTTCGGAACTAACGGAATAAAAACAAGAGTTTACCCAGTGAAAATTGCACACTACGAAAGGAAGACATTATATATGTCCTAAGAATTGTTCATTGCAATCAGAGATATCTTAAATACATCAGGATACAAAAGTACCAATATTTCACAATGAAACAAATAATCTATTCAAATTCCTAATTGTACGCCAACATATGATGGGCGTTGCGAACGTGGGGCAGGGTTGGGCGTTTGCCACCCCTGGCACAGGCAAAAAAATAATTAAATTCCTCTTTCCTCCAAAATTAAATTAATTTATTACAAAATAAAAATATTCAGTTTCACTATTTATACTAAAACTTAAATTTAAACACAAACGCAGGATGTATTTTCAAAGTTACCAAGAATTAAAAAAATATATAGGTAGTTAATTTCACTGAAATAACATATAACAATTACAATACCTCAAGCCTCAAGCACACGAATGAGAAAAATATTTTCGAATTTCTCTAACGATTTATTACACCATCTTTAATGGGGTCAATATCTGGATTATTAAAAGGACTCGAAGTTCGGCACTTGCTGTACTCAGTTCAAATAAATGAAAGGCCTGCGTGTCAGAATAAAATTGCTGACAGAAATTACGAGGTGAATTGGACGCATTTCCATTTAACGGTGCAGTTAAGGTTCATCTTCCTCTGTCATATCACAACGATACTCATCCCTGAAGCCGATGGCGAAACGCGATCACGTGCACGCGCGCGCGACGGCGGGGGGCATATTTAGAAAAACACCGGCGCGGTAATACAGCGCGACGTTTAATCACGTTAATGGACAAAAAGTGTTATCGGAAGCATGCAAAACAGTCTGCTGTCTGAAGCCAGGCTTCCGGTTTATCAGACGCCGTCTGTCTGTCACGAACAGTAGTTGCGTGTCGCGCGAGTTTAAGGCGTACTTACCTCATTAAGTTACCCCCGATTCCAAACCCCCCCCCCTCCCATACGCATTACATTAATTAAAGTTGAATTAAGCTAATTGCATTTCTCCGTCCTTTGTCGTCTCGCGTTTCCCCCGTGACTATAATGATTTCGCTATCACGCCATTGTCCCGTCTTGTTAATTACTTTACTTTTATCGCGCGTGTATCGACGCGACCCCTACACCGTCAATTATATTCTTCCTGCCGAACAAAGCTGTGTAATCTACCGCGCGAGCTATCGAATTATCGGGACACGTTGTTCCTGATTAATGGGGCATCATATTTCGGGGAATGTAATCAATCATCGGGCTTACGAGCTGGTATACTTCATTTGGATAGTGCAGTACAATTCAGGTGTGACGTGTTGAAAAAAAAAAAGAAATTAATCCACCTGACGCTGGGCGGGTACTGCGGCTTTGGAATGTTTAACCATTTGTGACGTGTTTCGTTTAGCTGCAGGGCGTTATGAACGCTGCAGTCAACGAGGCAGTAGCCATTAGACACTTGCGCGTTTTGAGAAAAGTGATACAGCGTCAGATTTTTTTTTAAACTCGAAATGTAATAGTGCGCGAAAGTTGCCTTACGCAAGTACAAATTCAACGCAAAAAAAATTTTGTAATCGAATAATATTTGACCATCGGGCATCGAGGTCAAAAATTCAAATTTTGGGAAAAATACCCAATTTCTTAAAATAGTTGAAAAACGTTTTCCTCGTATTATTTACATTTACCGAAGTCGTAAAATGAGATTTAAACACACCAAAAGACACTTCCGGTATAACATTTTAGTTATTATTTCAATGGCTTGGGGGAGAAGCTTCTATAAAAATTTACTGTGCAGCTCTTGGCTCGTCCATATGAAATTGAGGACGACTCAGAACTCACCACGAGAAGGTGGCTACACGTCGAGTTCCACCCGCACCCTACCCAACCAACCAACCATTCGTTAATTATAACAATATTTCAGGGGAACATTAAATTTTTGTTAACAATTCAACCGTCGACTGGAAATTGTACCTTGGTTTCGAATTTCCGCATTAGGCCTCTTGATTTTAAAGTTGAACGAATAAATCCGTCCCTATTCTCGAAACCCACAACTTTCTGTGCCGATTCCGAGACCAACTTGACACATCTCTCCACTGATTGCGTGTGGGATGGAAAGTCTCTTATATCCCATTCCGGGACAAACCCGCTCTCGATCAGGTGGGAAATGTGGTCGTTCGAAACATTGCTCAAAAGAGGAGGCGACGACAACTTTGCGGAGGACCAATCAATTATATTAAAATACTCTTGAGCATCAAACTTGAGTGTGGGCACTATAAAACTTCGTACCTTCGTTTTTTGCTTAGAAGGTAACGATCTTGATTTGAGAATTCTCTTCAGAGCAAGTTCTCTCACGTGCCTCCGTTCATCCAGCGCCATAGTCAGAAGCAAGCTTTCAGGGTGTGCGAAATATGCATTTCGTTGAATGACAGGATCAATGATTTGGAAACGTTTTTCAACTATTTTAAGAAATTGCGTATTTTTCCCAAAATTTGAATTTTTGACCTCGATGCGCGATGGTCAAATATTATTCGATTTCAAAAATATTTTTTTGCGTTGAATTTGTACTTGCGTAAGGCAACTTTCGCGCACTATTACATTTCGAGCTTAAAAAAAAATCGGAATTCGACCCACTCTTTTTAATATAAACTGCAACTTAATTCTTCTGTTATAACTCCTCGACAAAAAAAATAGCACACTGTATTTAAATACAAGTTTTTTAACTTTTGAAACAATATACTGCATGGCTTTTGACCTTTATAATGTTTAATAACAATAGCAAATTATTTCAATGTACTTGAATACATTTATTACAAGAAGAGAATTTTATTTTACAACTTATTGAAAAATAGGGGAAACTCGGTGCGTAAAAAAGATAGCACATTTCTCTTAAAGAAATTCCATAATATCTATAGAAAAAAATTATTTCAATATTTTGTAAATATTATTTGAATACTTTGGTACAGATTTATAAATACGTTTTTAACAAATTTTCGGCTTAATGAGATCCAGTTTCGCTCGATGCAATTTCTTAATTCCTGAACGGTCTGAAATTGTCATCCCTTTGCATATACTGATCTCGATAATCCGACTTTTGCTAGAAAATTCAAGATGATGAGAAAATTCAAATGATCGCCATTCCTTCAAAAGCAGCGTTGCCAGGCGTACTGAATAAATGGCGGTGTGCTGACGTATATGACGTCATACGGTGTAGGAGAAGGGGAACACCTACAGCAATAACGGTGTATTTGTGTTGGTGACTTCGTGACGTCATGCCAACCGACACCAGCGCCAAGGTATGCCAAGTGACGCCACTACCGATTAGTACCACAATTCATCGCACGGCGTGCACAAGTCGAGTAGTGTATATAGGTCTATGCCGTCTTGCGACGTCATATATGCCAGTACGGTGTACTGAACCGCCTGGCAACCCTGTTCAAAAGCCAATATTTTTTCGAAATCTTGGGTACTTGTCTAGTATTTAGTGTGTAAATTACAAAACTATTTACCTTTTTCTTCCAGCTCTACCGGTGTGCACGTAAAAAAACTCCACCGCGGAATGGCTGAAACAGACAACACGTATCGGCTGTGCGAAAAGTCTGAAAAAAATCTGAAAGAAACTTCATAAATTTCTTTAAAATCACCTCCAAAGTTATCCCACAATTTTTGGCCCATCACCGCGGTGTTACCTATTAACGATGTTGCTTCGCCGTTCGCCTATTCTCATGCACTGCGTGACTCACGAACGCTCAGGCATGTGGAACGCATCCAGCGTAACTCGGCGAACCCAAACGTGTCTAGCCCCGCCCGAGCCGAATGCAGCCCCGGATCCGGCAAACGAGATCATCGAAAGCAAACGCCAGGAAAATCACGCCGTGCTTCCGAGTCTTTTTCATCAGGTACAGCTAGATTCAAAGAGAGTCGAGATCGCAAAGCCGGGATGGAGGGGCAACCCGGGGTGAAGAGCGCGGCGAGACAGAGAAAGGGAAAGAGCACGTCTTCATTAGTCGGGCAAAGTCGACTTCTCAAAGTGCTCGGAGAAAATGTTGGAAGCAAATCACCCACATCACGAGAAGCAAGTTTCGGGGCGAACCTGCGGCTACTCCTCTTCCCTGCCAGTGTAACGCTCTAATGTCCATTATTAAGTTAACCGATCCACGTTATTGTTCACCCCCTGCCTCGCCCCACCCAGACTCTCCTAATACCCACTTATCCAGCTCGAAGGGCGAGACTTCGGGGTGCCTTCGGTTTCACGAACTCTCGACGGCGGGGCTCGAGGGAGCTTACCGCGTCGAGAGAATGGAAACCGGGGCACACAGGTGATCCACGGTGGTTTACCGTGATTTTTGACGAGAACACGCGGCAAGTTCACAAGGGAACGTACGCGGTACAGAATTACAGTCACGCGGCTGGAACCGTTTCGCTGAAACGCCATTGTGCGTGCGGGCTAACTCCGGCTCCCCTTTTTTGCGGGCACTGAGCACGTGGAGCTTTTGTCTAATTACGTGATGAGCTTCCAATATTCGTGCAGCCAACCCGGCAACCGTGGCCAACGCTAGGGGATGCCGGTGAAACTATCTCGAACATTCCCAACTAATCCCTCGAGGAATTCTCAAGACTGCTGTATTTCGACGAATTATCTGAGGCATCTTTCAGCGGAAACTGTTAAAGACTCACCGATGCGTTAATGTTATTGTCTGCGAGATGTTGGTAGGTGTCGTTTTCAATGGGAACTAGGGTGCTTGTGGATCTGCCTGTTGCTGGCAATGTAGGCCTTGAATGGGTGAGGATGGGAGCTTAAGGAGTCATGCCTAACTGTATAGTCTGAGAACACAAGTATCTTCGGGATTTTTTTTTAAACTGTTGAGGACTTTTTTAAATAAACTAAATTTTTTTAAATTTGTGAATAAATAATGGAATTATAGGCGATCTCCCGACAGCGTTCTTTTATTTAAGCACTTTGCGGTAAGCACTGTAGCATTGGCCTGGTTCATCTGAAATGAAAAATTTAAAAAATTTAGGTAGTATTTTAGATTATCTAGTGCTTAATCGAGGCTTTTTCATTTCCGTTGCGTAGTTTTTATTTTACAAATGAAAAATGATGGGAAATGTACCCTGTGGCGAAAATCGATACTTTTGCTATGAGAAGCTGCCATTTTGTAGCAAATTAATTTTTCCAATATACTAACTAAATTCCCGCGAATTTTTTATTTCAGACGAACCTGGTCAAAAGTAGAGTAGTCACCGCAAACTACTGGAAAAAAATCGCTACCGGGAGACCGCTGATATTTATTTTATTTATTTATATTTTCCATCGCAAAAATTACTACAAGTAGTTTAACGTGTACACTTTCGAGTACATAAAGGTCTGATTAAAAAAGCCATAAAATTTTTGCCCCAAAAATTCCCGAATATACATGCCTTTAAAAGGGGTAATTAGAATTTATAGCGTTGAATAAGAATGACGATGGCATTAGAACTTTTGGAATACTTGAACAACGAAGTTTGGATTTAGAGTGCTTGGAGCGTGGAAATGGATGAAATGTTTGCATTTGTGAAAATTTAAACTTCGTTAATCTTTAGAATCCACGCGACCTGCAGCTTCCTGGGGGAATTGTAGTTCTGGTAATAGGATTAAATTAATACTAAGATTAGAAGAAATTAAAGACCTTTTTACACAACGACGTGTCCCTTCAGATCTTTACGTATCCACGTCGATTACACTTCATCGCATTTCTGTAACTGCACTAGCCTCACACATCTCAATTATAAAATCATTGCTTCTTTCAATCGTGATTACTTAACAAACCCTCAGTCAACTTTGTAGCATTCTTACCACACAGACTATTCGCTTTAACAGGTTATACAATAGCTGCCCAAATTATTATACTCTATATCTCTGCGGAAAATGGTCGCAAAAAATATTTAAAAAACCCATTTTAACGCTCGAAGTTTCTAGTTTTTGAATCAAGGACTCAATTTTTTCATCCATTATGATATTGTTTTATCAAGATGAAGCGCAGGAAACGAAGGTTCAGAAATTTTCTCCTAGTTCGAGCTTATACGCGGGCCAAAAAAAAATGTTTCCGGTAAATCCAACGAAGAGATCTAATAGAGCAAACATTTCTCTTTAATTTTTTATTTTTTATTTTGTTGTAGGATTTTTATTAACCGAGTCACTCGCGATCATAGCAAAAAAGGTACTTTTCAATTTTTAACACCTATAACTTTATCGTAGACAAATTTTCACGAGTGTTTTGGAAAGCTAAGAAACTGTCCTTTCAGAACCTTCAGTTGCCAATTTAAGATTTTTTTAATCGCATTAAATCCATTTTAAAATGACCCCAAAAAATCGACGAAAATGTTTTGAGTGTAATAACTTCGCCACCCTCTGTGCTATAAACCGTTATAATTTCCTAATTTCCGAATCGTACCTACGAGAACCACCCCCACTTTCTCAGACAAGGTAGTACAAAACTACTCGGATTCAGAAATACAGGAAGCAGGAAGAAGCTCGACCACGTTCGCGGGGATGTCCAAACGTTACCCAAAGACGTGCGCGCACGCGGTAGGCGGCCTGGCACATCCGAGGCCCAGTATGATGAAGCAAATGGTGACGCATGCATACAAATGACCCAGATGCACGGCGCGCTGAAAGATCACTGGCGCGGTTCGAATGCGCAGTCCAAGTTTGAAAGACTCCCGGGGGTCGTGTAAGCACGACCGTGGCGCTCGTGAAAGCACAAATGACCTGTAGGGTGCAGGTTGACGAGAATCGATCGACGCGGGCGGGACTTGCGATTCCCAGCGGTCCCGCGGCTGCTGCATCGCAAAATCGATATTAAGAGACCTGTCGTCGCGGCGCATCCACGCAATTATTCTCGCTCCGCGAACGATACACGCCCCGCGGCTCCCTGCGCGCAGCCACCGGGCTCGCGCTTGTGTAAAAAAAAAAAAAAAAGAGAGAGAGAAGAGAAGGCAAGGGACACACGCGCGCGATCGTACGTGCGCGCTGGTACAGCGGAGCGGCTAGGTCCTGGGTTTAGCGAAGGTACAAACATAACCGCGGTGTACAAGAGTTTCCTTCGCTCATTGAGAATTGGTTTATCGACTACTTACGTCGCAATCGCTCCCAGGGAAAACGTTCTACGAGCCCCGTAGAAGCCCGGCGCAATAAATATAACCATAAAACCCGGGATCGTAAAATCCAGCGGGCTGCTACACCCTATGACCGGTATATATGTATGTGCTCGGAGGCAGCGGGAGCGAGCTGAGCGCGGCCGCGAGGGGAAAGAAAGAGAGTCGAGGAGACAGGAGTTACCTATTGGCACGTATGATGAGAAGATACAGCGAGAATGGTGCGGACAACCCGACCCAAACGCCTCCTACACGTGTAGCTGATGGCTTTTAGAGCATCGCCAACTATTTCGATCCCGCGCTCACCCTGCTCGCCGGTATGTACCAAACGGCACCCCCGTGCGATGCTCCCGGGATTCTATGCGCGTATATCGATATACAGGAGAAATCAGACGCGTGGACGTACGTTCTAGTTTAAGAGTAGAGGCGTGATTCGCTGAGGATCCCTGAGCGTGATGAGTGGATTCTTCATTGTGCGCCGGAGGATTATCGTTTGTCAATACAGTCCGCGGGGCATTTGCTTTATTAAGCACACTTATCGGGCCGGCCCGCTCCCACGGACGTTAAGTATCAAAAGAAATTCTGCCGCGCGATCATTCCCAAGGACCCCGAGCCCGCCCGTAAAGCCGGAGTTCATGGAAACGGACGTAAAACGGTTGGCTGTGCGTGGAAACGCTTATCGTTTGAAATTCCCTGCTCTTTTGGACTTGCCATTGTTCCAACGGCCCACTGCTCGGCCGTTTAGTTATATGCACTTTAGAGAAGGACGGCGATTCGAGCGGAAAGAAGTGGGCTTCGTGATCGCGGAGCCGGTCGCTCTGCTCGCCACCGGTCGTTTGGCCTTTTTCTTAAATAACCGTATAACCACGTTAAGATTCCGGTAACTGGGGAATTTATTGGTGAATGGTGTTTGTGCCGTTGCATAGCTGACGAGTTGGAGTTGCTTTGGCAGAAGATGGAGAGGTTTGTGGTTGTTGAGAGCTGACGGGGGAAGTGCGCAGGATTGGGTGGCTCAAACTGTGCTGCTATTTGGGCCGTTCCGCGTGAAATTTGACACTTTTTGGAGTTGTATTTGGGATTTCGCTGAGACTTGAATATGTTGCGGTCTTTGGTGAGATATAGACGTGTCTCGAAGGACTTTTAAATATTTTAAAAATTGTGCATCTTACGGCTCTTTGAAATATAGCGTTGACCTTTTCTTTAATAAATTATATCTTTTGAACTACGAAACTGATAAATATGAGCTTTTGGGTGCTTACAGTGGCGACATAAGAGTACCTAATGAAAATTATTTCACTGAGAAAAAAACAAATTTTTGGCCATTCATTTTCCAAATGTTCTAAACAAATGCAATTTTATAATAGCGGGGCACTATTTGAAAATTTGAAAAAGTGAGGATATAGTTGTCCTCTTTACGGACACGCTTTCAGAAATGTGGACATTTTAAAATTGACCGCATGAAAATTAATTGCATGTGACGCTGTGTGGAAACACACAGGCGCGGCTTGACTGGCTGATTGTGAGCCGCGCGGTACTAGCAGTGGCCAATCAACTACACCTGATATTCTTATACAGGGTTCTCGCAAATGGTTAGCATTTGAAAAAAAAAAAATGAAAGACTTTTACTGTTTGTTATACCCAACGAAATTCGGTATGTTAATTTTTGGTGGTTCGTAATATTTTTCGTGAAACCAAGATGACCTTCACCTTCTTAAGGGGTTAGGCCACCTTGGACGGAGCAAAATTGCAGTCATTTTCGGCATTTTTTTTAGGAAGATAATAAAATAAACAGAAAATTTAATATGAAGCCAGTTATTATACAACTCTCGCCGGAAAAAAATCGTATTTTTTTTCTTACAAAAAGGCGGCGGTAGAGCCGTGATACGCAAGATCTTGTGGAGCGACGTTTTCCACGGTGTTCAATCTCACGGCTATACCGTTTGACTTAGAACAAAAAACCAAAAAGATTTATTTTCTGCATGCCTAAAACTATGGAAGTACGTAGGGAAATCTAGAAACATTAATTTGTCTCGAAATGGTGACCATGGAGAGAAAAAGTGCATTTTTTTTTTTATAAAAGTGTCAATTGCACAGAACATATTCAAGATATCGCAAAACCGCTACGTACTTCCATAGTTTTAGGCATGCAGAAAATAAATCTTTTTGGTTTTTTGTTATAAGTCAAACGGTATAGCCGTGAGATTGAACACCGTGGAAAACGACGCTCCAGAAGATCTTGCGTATCACGGCTCTACCGCCGCCATTTTGTAAGAAAAAAAATACGATTTTTTTCCGGCGAGAGTTGTATAATAACAGGCTTCATATTAAATTTTCTGTTTATTTTATTATCTTCCTAAAAAAAATGCCGAAAATGACTGCAATTTTGCTCCGTCCAAGGTGGCCTAACCCCTTAAGGGGTTTTACCTAGTCAGGAGGCCGAAAAGAAGCGAATGTTTGTGAATTTTTTTGGAAAAAGCGGAAGCATATATTTTTGCAGAACTTTTTGCACTTAAAAGAGCAACATTTAAAAAACATTTGGTAATTTTTTTGTAGAAAAATATTTACGTTTATAATAAAAATACAACGACATCCAAGAAGCCTGTTTAAAGACGGTGAGCAAGATATCTCCAATCTTTCTGAAATTTTGTGGACTTATTTTTTATATAAAAATGTACTGAATGACGGGGGGATTTTTTTTCAATTTATAGTTTCCATTATATCAACCAAAAATGGCTTCGCGGTTATCATGCTTTTTCAAAAAAAATTCGCCTCTTTTCAGCCTCCTGACTAGGTAACCCCTTAAATGGAATGCTGTATATTTGATTACCCGATATAAAGGCGACTGTCATGTCAAATTCAATCATACGGTATACTATAATCTTCAAGGCCACACAAGGTCAGGAATGAAAGGAATATATTGAACTATCTATCTAGTAGATTGAATCCCATTTAAGTGTCTGATCCTTGTAATGATACGAGAATCTCGTAGGGGATGAAGTAGTATATTTTGGAATAGACAATAAAATTGTAATGATTTTCAGTTAAAACTTTGAATATGAGTCCTATTTCCGGATATAATATTGTTTAGTATAATCGATAATTGAAGAGTCCATGTAGAAAACACTGTAAGTGCCAAAATTAAAAGCAAAATTAATCGGAAAATATTCTCGTATCAATAGTAATACTATAGTATCGAATTTGATTTTTGGCACTTACAGTGTTTTCTGCAAGGACTATTCAATTATGGAACACTGAGAGTTAATGTCAAAGCAGAAACTTTTAATTTCCTGGCACCTTTCATTTCATTTGGAAATTCACAGTAAAATACATTCACTGAATCCAATGAATATAGCTCGTATCTAAACTTCTAACCAATTTCTTTGATACCTAAACCCCAAAAAAATGGTATTTTCTGAACTCACCTACTTTCTCAAGATTCTCTACAACTTTTCTTCACTAAAACTTACACACAAGATATATTCAATAGCACACTCTTTACATCAATTTTGGCTGTCACAGTGCCAATTTTTAATATTTATTTCGTTACAATAAACTCAATTACCAAACATCAAATTAACATTATTTATATCAATAAGGAGCTGATATGCAACCACGAAGAAACTGATAAAATACATTGCCTTCTTAATTAATTCTTCCTTGTCAACCAATTATTATTTTATAAAAAGAGTAACGCTGCTTAACAACCTACAGTTTTCTTAACAAACTCTAGTAACTATTAGACGCTACACAATCATTAAGAACGAGTATTCACCCGTCACTTAACGCAACTAAAATTAATTTGAAACATCAATTTCAATGAACACTTCAACTTGCCATTTTCCCCGCCGTTTACCTCGAACAGAATTTTCCCTCTGTTTCGCATCGAAGCTTCTCCCGACCGTCGATGGCTGTCATGTTCCCGTTTTTAACTCGAAAAATCGCTAAGAAATACGTACTTACACCGCGATGAGGCAGATGCTCAGAACTGTTTACAGGAGAAATGTCTGATCGTCGCTGTATCGTGCTTTCATCGCAATGTGAAAGCGGTGGTGGTAATTACCTCGGCGGATATCGAATCTGTAAGTAGCCCTCGTTACTCGAAAGACTTCCACTATTAGCCCATTCGGCGGGCTCTCGGAACATACTCGTCTACTTTCCACTTGCCTGAGCCTTCGTTCCAAAGAGGTCGCATCATTAGCCAAAAAGTTTTCATCTTTATCACTCTTTAAGATGATCTCCGTTGCGCAACTTCCCCGCGAAGGTCCTTATGCAGTAACGGTGGCCAAGAGACGATGGCGACCGATCGTTACGTGTAACTGCAAAGACACTCTCGAGTGGCCCCCTCGAAAGTTCGCGACGTAAGGTCGAGGAGGCCTCTTCACTGACGGATCTTGCAAGTAAACAGGCAACGCGATCGTTCGAGCTGGCTCGATGGGCTGTGTCATAACAGTGTACGTAGCAGGGCGTACATACACGTTTACCGCATTGATTACTATTTTCTTTCAACGTCCATTGAACAGGTTTCAATAGTAGTAAGTAGCTCTTAACATAAACTAGAATCATTTTTAACAATAAAAGCTGTAGAACAATGAAGAATAATAAAGTCTGAATAAGTAGGTAATATCAGTGAACCGTTATGAAGATTTTTGGAAACGCGAACGAGGAAATAGCAAAGCTACGTGAGAAGAGCGGAAGGTGAGAATATCATTGTAAAAATAAATATAGTTTAGTTAGTTATATGCGACTTAATATTATTATTTAAATAAATCAAATTATTATGAATTATGAAATGACTATGTTGATTTATTCCGTTTTTATATTTTTCAGGTGTTCATAAAGTAATTCACATTTTTAAAATATTCCGAAATCCTCGGGATTAGTTGTATCAAATCCCGGGAGTTTTGGAATCCAAAGAAATAGCCGGGCATCGCGGGATTCTAGACAGGGACGTAATACCGGTATAATGCTCATACCGGTATTTCGCCAATACAGCTATACCGAAACCGATATCATACCGAAAAAGATAAATACCGAAACCGATATCATACCGAAAAAGATAAATACCGAAAACAATCGGTTTTCGGAATTACCAGTAACCGAAATAAATACCGGTATTTTTTCGGTATTCTTTTCGGTGAACACCGAAACCTACCATGTTACTGAAAAGAATACCGAAAAAATACCGGTATTTATTTCGGTTACCGGTAACCTTTTGTTTTCGGTATTTATCTATTTCGGTATGATATCGGTTTCGGTATAGCGAAATACCGGTATGAGCGTTATACCGGTATTGAGTCTCAGACGAAGATACAACCGAAAAATACCGGTATAATACCGGTATAATACCGGTATTTTACGTACCGGTAGGAGTCCCTGATTCTAGACGAGAATATCCCCTTAAAGCAGGGAACCGAACCCTTACCCGTACCCGGTTCGGTACGCCGTATCGGCGACATAAGGTCTGCGCACACATATGAGAAGAGGGGCGTAGAGGACCTCTTCTTCTTACCAATGGCACACTGACACGGAACTGAGACGGAACGGATATGTGTGCGCAGACCTTAACCCACCTAACCGGGTAACAGAATTCATCTGTAACCTGAGTAACCGGGTTAACCGGGTTAATGCGGTTACAGTAATACGGTGAAAACCATAGTTGAGGCAGTGAGAGCAACAATGGACTAACCCACATTTTTTTCGAAATGTTTTCCCGTTGATAATCGTACCAAATGTCATGTAAATCGGATTATTATTAACGAAATTAGCTTCAGATTATGGAAATGAATTTTGCATGGAATTTCCTTCATTATTTTCCGAATTACGTCGTTCTTGGTGTCAGTTTCATCGGCGAAACATAAAGAATCATTTGGTGTCGTTTTCGCAAAGATCTGATCAGAAATGCGGAAGTCGAAGATTTCTCATTTCTTAATAGGCACTCCAATTCCTTCGAGGGTCGAAAGCCATAAAATTCGGTGAGGCACTGCGTGGGCTTGTCCTCGGTACGGGGTACCAGGCCGCATCCATTGTCGGGCGTAGCTTCAGAATCACCCTGTATTGCCTGTAGAGTGTAGATTCACATATCACTGACTTGCCTTAAGTGACTGTCTTATTTCACTAGTAACCGGCTCGTAGCGGGTTAACCCGGTTACTTCGGTTTCTTCTAGAATTTAAGAACCGTTCCCTCTTATTATGGGTTACAGAAACCTTCCGTGGTTAACCGGGTAAGGGTTGGGGTTACTAGGTGGTTCGGATCCCTGCCTTAAAGTTCTCTGAGCACTGTGTACTCTTTCAAAAATGAATTAAAATACACTATCATCCCTGAGCATCCCTACCGACTCACCCTACACGCGTGCCAGCACACACAATGACAATCCTGTTTCAATCAATCCGAACAGCAAAGTGACACAGTCCCAAAATTCTCACACCACCATGATGTTTCTGTAATTACAAATCAATTAAAAAAAAAACACCCCTCTTACGATCGAATTAATGTGGCTCAGGAACAAATTTTTTATTTCCATATCATCCACCACCTGTATTCTTTGCTTCTCTACCGTACATAACTCCATATCAGTAGTTATCACAAGAAGCAGTTCGTCAAATATGTGCAGGGTGATCTTTGAGTCTATATTCATGGAAAGGTACCTACATTAAAATTTTATTTTCCAAATTTATTAGTTACTCATTAAACGGATATTTTACAGATGTATCAACATCTGCCTCCGTCCAAATAACATTTTTCCATTCATTTTTTACGTATCTTCTCAAGTTTCCGTTTACTATACATTAAAGAGGAAGGACCAAAGTATATTTCGGCATATTTGTTATTAAGTAATTAATGCAAACAAAAATGAAAAAAATTGAAAACTGCCCCGCGCTAAAACAAATAGGGTAGGTGTGGGTATTACTGCGGATGTCCCGATTACTGCGGATATTCTAAAACAGATCATATTTAGTGTTGGAAAGTACATAATCTCTTGAAAATTTTTGATAAAATTATTTTAAACTCTATTACAGATAATTATTAATAAGTATGTACAGCAATGTTATTATTAATTCTTTTATCGTAGTTTGAAATTCGTCAAGGCGAAACTTCGGTCGATTTCCGATATGGCGGTCATGAACACCTACTTGAAAAACATTTATATTTTTGTTATTAACAGTAATACATGTACTGTAGCGGTATTGCTCGATAGAATAAGAGTTATTTTTTCAGAAAAACAGTAAATCAGTCGTCTACATTTTAGTTTTAATTTTTGTTTCTCACCGCAGTATTAGGTGCACTACTTGACACCATGTGCATGTATTACTGCGGACCTACTACTGCATTTAAATTTATTTTTCTTGAAATTTCTATAAATGTAATTACTTATTCTTGTCATAATTTATCAAAATACGATTATAAAATGCAAAGCATGTAGAAGCCCAGTTACTGGTTGGTTTACCCTACAAGTGATATTTGTACTAAGGTTATGTTTGGCCTGACATCAGACCGCAGTAATACATGCGCAGTAACTGGTGTTCCGTTAGTAACTGGCACGCAGTAATACATGCATGTCCGCAGTAACTCGTGCAATGACATTGATCGACAAATCTCTTTGTTTTTAATTAACTGTGCTTATTACCCCGCCCTTATATTTTTTTATGGAATTATTAAGGTCCCACCTTTCTTTTAAAAAAAGAAGGAGCAACTTTCATTCATTTGAACGCCGTATCGAGGGTTTTAAAGTTAACCTACCTTAAAAGTCCGCAGTAATACCCACACTTACCCCACCACGTGCGAATTCGTTTCTATAGGACAATTCAACGAAGAAGCCAGTAACCAGCAACCTCGGTTCAACGCTGTCATTAGATGCCACATGCGAATCGCCAACTGCAGCAACCACAGGTCTCACACCAGGTAACATCGATCTTACACATCAGACATCGCCGTCGTCCATGATTCTCTGGCGGCGAATGCAACTGCAGCGGGCAAATTTGCTCGCGCCCCCGCCGCCACCGACGATTTTATGTAACGCAATAAAACAATGCGTGATCCGAGACTTATGGACGCCGGTGTATCTTGTTACCAGGCTCGGCAGCCTCCGCCCGGTTATCCGTCATCCCCTTATCGGCGGGGACGTTTGAGGCCGCATAAAATAGTCGTGAAAATTGTCCGCGGATTCCTTTTCTGATTTACTGGCCGTATCGATTCCCGATTCAATTCGAAAATCGTGTTACCGCGAAAGCGATAACAGGTAACCGCCGTTCCCAGCGCGCAGGCTTCCTCCGCGGCCGGCGCGATAAACGCGCCAGAAACGCCGGGGAATAGCTGGGTGGTGGTGGTGCTGCTGCTGCTACCTCTAATCGAGTCTTTGCCTAAATGTATGCGGTAACCGAGTAACGCCAAACTTTAAATCGATATCTGGAATTCGTCTAGGCTAGAGGAAGCTGGCACAACGGCCCCCCTCTGTGCCCGGCTCGGCGCCCCCGCGCCCTCGGAGTTACCTACCACGAAGCGTACTGGAGGGTGCAAATGGTACATCCATTACTTCCCGCAGTCTAATGGCTGGAATTTATTAGGCGATAAGTTACTTCCCGGCTACCTGCCTTACTTGCCGAGTTCCGGGACTCTATCCGAGCGGAAGCCGAGGGTAGGGGACACATTTTCAGGCTGTTTCCTCGTTCCAGGATCCGTCACCTTTCGCCCGTTTTGGCACCCTCCGCCAGCGCGCCGCGCCGCCTCGCCGCGCTGTTGAAGGGACGCGGCAGACCGCAATGACGCGCGACCGTGATTCCCTGGGGATCGCACTCTTTAAACCCCCGGGACGAGATTCACGGCCGCCAGGACGAATTAGGGGGCCTCGTAATTCACGCGGACGGTGCCCGGGGACGGCCGTTCTGAGCACTCGTCGCGCGAAAGGGGTGACGCTCGCGTCTTATTTTTATCCCCGGCCCGTGAAGGATTGCTCGGGCGAGGAAACTCTGTGCCGGAAAACGCGAACTCTCGCGTGAAAGGTAAATATAGAAGGTGCTCTATAAGCCGCGCGCGTTGGATGCCTTCTATCTTTATAAGACTATCGTTAACGTCGACTACCGGAGCATTTAGCTGTATCTTATTTTAGGGGACACTAAATGTATCCCCGAACGTTTATTGCACGCTCACGTACTAGGGAATGGGCTTCGCGGGACACGCCGGATGTACGGTCGTGTAATATTTCTTCTTTAACACGATCTCCTGAACGATTCTTTTCTGTAATATTGTATTCGGCGGCTTGGCGGGATGTGATTGTGGTGGGTTGCCAGGTGAAATGTGGTAAGCTTCTTATGTAGGGATGCGAGAGTATTATATGTATTGGAACTGTGATATGTATGCAGGGCCGTTCCTGGGTTTTGGCCGTCCAGGTGCAGAAACAATATTGCCGCCCTTATTAATTCAATATTCTTTAATTAAGAATTTAATATGCAGTGTTTACTTTTATATGTATACATACATAATTTTAAACAGTTATCGTGCAAAAAAGTTTCGTTTATTATTCTTATTAATCAAAATTTTACATATAATAAACGGCCTGGGGCCGCCCCTAGGTTTGGCCGCCCAGGTGCGGGGGCACCTTCTGCACCCCCGCCTGGAACGGCCCTGTATGTATGTACGATTATATATAATTTGAAATAAGGGACCTGTCCAGTGAACACTTAAGTGTCATGACCAATGAAGGAACACCTAACAAAGTCAACAACAACCAGACTTACCTTAAACTTAAGGATGTATCGGACATATATTGAAAATGCTACCATGTTGATGAAAATTTGCGAGATTGTTAATCTTTTTAATCTTCCTGATGTGCTCCAAAAATTTTAAACGAATTCACTAAACGGTTGCTGAGTTATAACGACTTTAATTTTTATTGATTTGTACTCTTATGGAAAGAGACGACCTTGACAGATAAAACAGCTGAATAAATGGTGAACAAATGGTACCAATGTTTTCAATTTTTTTGTAGATTTAGTATATGGATAGATGAAAATATCTGCCGAGTGTCAATTGTTTTCACTGCACCGTTTTAAAGAAATAAATTATAACTTGAGAAAATTGTGTATTCAGGGCATTTTCACTGCCAAAAGTTTAGCAAATAATGCAAAATTGAAAACGCATTTGTAACGTGAAAAATACCTTTCTAGATGTAAAAATAAGACTCCAACTGTCCTTCGAATTGCTTATATCCAGGGACTTAATACCGGTATAATGCTCATACCGGTATTTCGCCAATACAGCTATACCGAAACCGATATCATACCGAAAAAGATAAATACCGAAACCGATATCATACCGAAAAAGATAAATACCGAAAACAATCGGTTTTCGGAATTACCGGTAACCGAAATAAATACCGGTATTTTTTCGGTATTCTTCTCGGTGAACACCGAAACCTACCATGTTACTGAAAAGAATACCGAAAAAATACCGGTATTTATTTCGGTTACCGGTAACCTTTTGTTTTCGGTATTTATCTATTTCGGTATGATATCGGTTTCGGTATAGCGAAATACCGGTATGAGCGTTATACCGGTATTGAGTCTCAGACGAAGATACAACCGAAAAATACCGGTATAATACCGGTATTTTACGTACCGGTAGGAGTCCCTGCTTATATCTAGATATTCAAGTATTTCAAATTCCATATACTTTTGTCTAATATTGTACATCCGATACATCCTTAAGGTGGGAATCATATTTTGGGGGTTAAAAACATAGCAAAATTTGAGATTTTTTTAAGAATCTAGCGATTCGATTCATCTGAAATTTGGAACATGTTTTTATGCATCATTGAAGAAGTTGCAGTTTTTTTTATTAATTTTTAATAATAAATATAGGAGTTATGCTTGATCGACCACCACGCCGCGCAAAATTCGTCGTCCGTTGGTGTGCACAATATTTATCTCAAAGGTAATCTGAAACAGTAAACTGAAACGGCGTTTTACTTGATACATATGTAGATTCAGTTTGATGAACCAGAATACCGATAAGTTATATACTGCTTTCGTTACATAAGAAAATTGGCACAAAATTGGATAGCAAAAATGAAAGGTTCGGAGCTTTCAGTTTGAAAACTCACCACTCTCCTCACTAATTTTTTTGGTTTATTCTGGTTCACCAAACTGAAGCTCCATATGTAGGGGTAAACAGTGTAGTTGTTGGCCACCTGGCAGTGATTGGCCTTTTTTTAAAAAAGCATGAATATTAAGAAACAGTGTACATTATGCCTTTTATAATGAACATATTCAGATACCTTCTTCTTTCATGCGTCAAAAATAGACAACTTGAAATCGATGCTTGAAAACTACAGTGATTCAATTGAATAGCCATACGGTTACATCAGGCAATTCTTAGATAATTTAATGCACTTATGATATATATAGAACTTTCATATTCGTTATATAGACAAATAAAGGTTTAAACTTTATAAAAAAGGATTATTTATTCATTAAAATTATACATGTTTGCAAAAATTATAGGTGGCCAAGAACTGTAATGTAAATAATGGTTTAGGACAGTCATTGGCCACGAGGCCAATGGGTAGCTGACAGTCATAGAAACAGTGAAACAGTTGTTGGCCATCATTCGCCATGCTTTGGCCGTTTCAGGGTTGTGATTGCAAAAGGTTATGTTTTAAAAGAAAATGCTATTAATACCATGTAAAAGGAGGTGCAATACTACAATACTAACTAATATAGAAACATTTAAATAGAAAAGGTATTATAGTTTACATATTTTAATAATGTAATACTCTCATATTACATTTAGTTTCATTTTATGAATATAATTTAGGAATTTTTGATTTTAAACCATGGCGAAAAGAATCAATTCATTTTTTTACATTTACATTATTTCATAATTAGGTCTTAGAGCATTAAGAATTAGGTAGGATATATGTCACATATAGGTTATGAAATAGTGGCCAATAACTGCCATACGATCGGCCAATCATTGCATTCGTCTGGCCAATAACTATGTTTTTTCATAGAAAACGTATTTTGTGTAAAATTTTTGTGGAACCATCTACTCTTTCTTTAAACAAATTCTATTTCTAGACTATTAGAGTCGTTTAAAGCTATTAACACTAATTGTGTTCTTAAAGATAGCAAAATAAGATTTATAATTCAACGCTTATGTGAACCTCTGACTTAGGTGGCCAACAACTACACTGTTTACCCCTATAAAGTAAAACGCCGTTTCATTTTTCTGTTTCAGACTACCTGGAAGATAAATATCAAGCACACCAGCGGACGACGAATTTTGCGCGGCGTTTTGGTGGATCATGCATAACTTCTATATTTATTAAAAATTGATAAAAAAAACTGCCACTTCGTCAAAGGTGCATAAAAACACGGTCCAAATTCCAGATGAATCGAATCGCTAGTTCCATAAAAAAAAATTCTCAAATTTTGCCATGTTTATAGCTCCAAAAATAGAATTCCCTTAATGAAGAACTTAATGTTGAATAAAGAAATGCTGTATAAATTTTAACCTGAAAAGAGCGTGATAGGTGTTCATTTTTCGTCCGATATGAGTAGCGTTCATTCACAGGACAGGTCACCCTAAGACGAATATAATTGCATGGTAAAGAGCTCGTTAAAAATCCAGGGGGATGAACAATTGTTTTAATTATAGGCAATCCTTATACCATATCCAGTAGTTATAGGCATAGTTTACATTTTACACTGACAAATCCCCTACAGTACTCCCCCAAAAAGTGAAGAAAAATTCAGACATCAACCACCAAAGCGAATCTCACTTCAGCGTCTCAAATTCCGAACAGGGGATTCAGAAAATACCTCTCAACTTCTCAAAATCCTTCATCTGACCAAAGTACATCCCTGCTTCCCCACAAACATAGAAGCCTAACCTTCCACCAGCCATACCACCAATCCTCCCGTTCTCAATAATTTTCCACATTCTGGCCCCACATCCCAGCACCGCGACACATTGTGGTATTTATCCATTCTCATCACGTCCGCCCGGTGTGTCACTACGATTGTTTTGCACGCCGCGCAAACAGGCGCGCGAGGGTATAGAAACCGTTACCGGTGATCGACTGACCGAGCAGCAACCCAGTGATCGCGCGTTATAAAAATAACAAAACAAAAGCGGGGAGAAGAAACAAAAAAAGGAAATCATCGAGGGGTCGCGATGCGGCGCACAACCCCTAGCGGGATCGGCGCTGGTAACGGTGAATCACGGTCGAATTTATCGGACGTCGGGTGGCGTTCTCCAAGATTACCGGAAGCTACAGATAGATTGATAAAGCGGCAAGCCCTCACCAACAGGTTCTGAGCTCGGTGGGGGCGAACGGCTCACTCGGAGCGGCCGACAGAGAAGCATTACAGGCGCGGACCCGTTTGGCGGCGGTGGGATCGCAGCCGTAATTTCGCCGCCTCCCCTCACGTGCTGGAATCTGCAGCTTCGATTTGTCATTCGCCGCGACTCGCGGCCCATTTGTCAACCGACGATTCGAGCGACGAGTAGTTGCGCAGTCGTTTTATGTGGCGCGATAACAGCACGTCGCCGGCTGCCCGCTCCCGCTGCCACCACCCCCTCGCATTACGGGCCGGGAGTATACGATTTCGGGCGGGTATAATTGGCCGGGCGCGTATGCAAAATCGATAAGCTTTCAATTTTCAAACTGCCCGACAGATTTACCGTCGGAACCCCCGTGACCCTGCGCTTTGTTACTGATAGCCAATAATGCCGTGCAGCTTCGACGTTGCGCCGTGCTTTTCAAGGGATGGTCGAAGTGAAGACGGTGTCTTGGGCACGTCGCGCGTCAATTTTGGGGGGTGATTTAAGTTTAGATTCGTTTGGTTGCGCGGAATGAAAGGGGTAGCTGGAATAGTGGGTCAAGTTTGAATTAAGGGGTTGCGCTCGGTCGGGAGGTCGAAGAAGGTGTGATTTTTGGGATTTTTTTCTAAGAAACTATCGACATTTTACGTTCGAACATTTGCCATTTTTTCTCAAATCAATATTTCGTGAAATCCTTCGTCCAAGGACTAGGTAATTTAATATGTTAATTAAATTTTTTTTAATTTTCGATTTTAGATAATCCACTTCCGAGTAATCGTGATCACCGCAAACCCCTATTTCGGTCAGGACGTCTAGGGGATTGCACATAACTTTGTTATTAATAAATATTTTTTAACGCCAAAATTCAGAGACATAGCTAAATGTACTACCTTTCAAATAAACCCAAGTTTTTTTAAATAAAATTTTATAGTTTCTGAGAAAAAAATTCCCAAAAATCGCATCCTTTTCGGCCTCCTCACTGAGCGTAACCCCTTAAGTGAGTCAAGGGTGTTTAGATAGATAGATAGTAGAGGTGTGCGGGTACCCGATTTGCGATTCGGGAGACGATTTTCTTGCTTAAAAATTCTTACGTCTGATCACACTGCAAAATCGCAACTTAAAAGTTCTCGGGTTTAAGGATACCTTTAAGCAAGAAAATCAGCTCCTGAATCGCCAATCGGCTCCCGTAATTTCGGGTACCCGCACACCTCTACTAGACAGATAGTTTAGGTAGAACGAAAGAAACTGTGGGAATGTGTGTGGGAGGCCAGTGGTGATCAGCTGAAGTGTCTCGTGTGAAAAGGCCCTTACTCTTCTTTCTTCCTCTTCATCACACTCTTCTTCTTGCATGACTACGACGTACATTCATTCCTTGTTATTCTATTCTCCTCGCGTGTATTTATTTACTGTTTGTGTTACAGATCTTCTAACTTAGCCTCCTCCTATCTCTCCGAGATACTGCCACTGGGCACGTAAGAGTCCTGTAACGGTATTTTGTTCATAAAAACTCGTTTCGCTTCTTCTCTGCTGCTCTCACTTCGACAGTACTCTTAACTGACATACCGCAAGAAGAAGGAAACACATCCTGGGCTTAGTGTACAAATCAGCGGCGCACGCTGGGGCCCCCCACACCAAACGAGTAAAAAGTAACATTTCGCTAGTAGATCGACGTCTCGCAAGGAACGGAGTTCTATCAACCGCCTGAAAGACGGAGCGAGGCAAAGTATCAACGCGTTGCGCGCCATCTGTCGTCAAAATAAAATCCGGACTGCGCCACTGGCACAAACATTAGTAGATATAAATTTGATTTTTATACAGCATAAAGAAACAGCCAAGAACTATTTGTTTCAAAACTCGCTAAAAGTGGACACACAACATTTGTGCGCTAAGCCATCCATATGCTGGCTCTACCAGAGCTGTAGCTCAAGTTCTTAGCTTCTTAATCTAGCTGCGCAACACCCCTGACCACAAACAATACAACCACCCTCGATTCTCGTAAACCGATAAATCCGAAGTTACTCGACTGACGATCGCGAAGGTTCTGAGAAACACCGAAACAAAGAATACCTACCGAAGGACGGTGCGCGCACCGATACCAATCGCGATTGCCTCTGCCGGCCGGAATAAGAGCTCGGTGACATAAATCGCCAGCTTGGTTAGCGAAGAGCAGAGCGGGGGTGGCTAGGGAAACGGGGTATTAAGCGGGTTGCATCGCGTTAGCGCTCCGCGGGCGTTTAAAACACACCGAGGGTTGGCTTAATGACGCTGCCGGATGTTAATTATACGTTATACCGCGAATCGTTATTCCCCGCCGTTGAAAACTCCGCCTGGCGGACCATCGAACGGTGCCGATGCACGCCGCTGGCCGTGTGAATGCACGATTTTCGATGGCGCCGCATCGACTGGCTCCTTCCCTCGCCCGCCCCAGTTTTTAGCCGCCCCGATACCGTTGCCCACCCTGTGCTTAGTTCGCTCTCTATCCCCGCGGATACTTGTATTGTAAACATCGCGGCTAACCGGTACGTCGAAAGGGTTTTAAAACTCCCGGAAATTTCGGCTACAGCTGATTCGGGTAGCTGGTATTTACCCGTTAGTCGCGGCCGTAGCTACCCGCAGGCCCGCGCGCGATTGTTTGCACGCTCCTACGGCGCCCTCGTTCGCGGATGGGCATCGCATGTGTCCGTATGATATCTGCGCGTATATGAGCGCGGCTGTAATCACGGCTCCGAACGATCGCGGGGCATGTCTGGAAGCTTCCGCGATTGATGTTACCGTTGCGGTACCCGCTGAGGTCGCTGGCTGCTTGGATTTATGCCGCGGCGGAAAATTAATACTTGCCGATCTTTTGCTCGGTGGGTACGGTGCCGTGGATCGAGTTTATGGTGGCGTATGGCTGATAGGGGTGGGCTCTTCGCGATGCGTCAAGCCTTTTTTTTTTTATTTGCAGCGAGGGGCGGGTGATGTAGGAAGAGTGGATGCGATACATTTCAAAGGATGGATGTTGCGTGCCACAGTTTTCGTGCCACTTGGGTCCCAGTTTGTCAGGAACGTAAGCGCAGAAACCTCTTGACCTCAGAAGCCAATTAACCAATTGGGGCTATCAGCGCAATAGTGGCGCAAACCTAACAATTTTGTTTTGTGATTACGGCTGATGAAATTTTAAAGTCGTACGACGTTTTAAAGACGGGTTTTAATTGGTATTGTTAGGTATATAGGTATGATTTTTTTAAAAATATTATTGTTAAGATGTGTATTATTAGTATATAACTGTAATTGTATGAATATTTGAGAATTGGTACTTCGCGACGTAAATTAAGAAAACACTCAGTGCAAAATCACGTTTTTGTGCTGCCGTTTTGTAGATGTTTTTTGGAAGGTTGCTCGGGCTACTAGAGAATTAAAATGTTGCTGCATAAGAAGTGGCTTGGGATGAAATGTCAATTCACTCAAAATTGTGGATTCGACCAGGGTTGCCAGGGATTAGTTGCAGCGCAACACCTACAGGAGTGGTGGTAATGTGTGCGTGAACTGACGCTAGCGCCAAGGCAGCCAAGTGGCCCCAACGCGAAGCCAACCACGGCCAACCCGTGTCGACAATCTATTTCCTGGCGACGCTGGTTGGCCGGGGTTGGCTTCGCGTCACGGCCACTTGGCTGCCTTGGCGTCAGTTCACGCACACGTTACCACCATTCCTGTAAGTCAGGCCTGCACAGCGAGCCTTTTTCAGCGCCTAGCGGCAAGCAACCAGCCGTACGCCGTTACTAAGGGTAGAATCGGTGAGGCGAACTGCAGTAGTGTAGGTGCGGGCTCGTAGCCCCGTAGCGTAAGTATGTATGGTTGGGTTCCTTGTGGGGCCCCAGTGCAGAGCAGGTCCCGTAATATAATTCGATGGAGTCATGAAATTTCCAAAACATTTGCTACTGCCGGCATTTCGTATGACTTGACAGTTCGATTCTACTGATAATAAAACATTTATTACTAATAACACTGGGGCCCCACAAGGAACCCAACCATATATACTTACGCTACGCGGCTACGAGCCCGCACCTACACTACTGCAGTTCGCCTCACCGATTCTACCCTTAGTAACGGCGTACGGCTGGTTGCTTGCCGCTAGGTGCTGAAAAAGGTGCAGGCCTGCTGTAGGTGTTGCGCCGCAACTAATCCCTGGCAACCCTAGGTTAGACCACTATTGCGCTGATAGAAACGAAGCAGAAGTAATTCATTTTTGAAGTATCAGAAACCTCTTAATCTTCGTCTCCAAAAGTATGTTGACATTTATTCAACCAGGGACGGATTTGAGGATTTGGTGCCCGTAGGCTAACAAGCGTCTGCCGCCTTTCCACGAAATATCATCAAATATTTTAATTCAAAAGAGCCGAGACAATTTTAAAATTAATTCAATATGACAACTCACATATGAGTTATTACTAATTTGCTACGTGAAAAAAGTGAGTTGTTTTTAAAGATGCCACAAGCCTATGTGTTTACACCTTTTCCAATTTCTTTTGCCCAAAAATGGCCCCATCTGGACTCCCTTCCTGCAGCTTAATTAAGGGAAGGTTCGGGTCTAAAAATCGATTTTTCTTATTTCATTTTTCGAATGTTCAACCGTACTTAAAAGGATTTCGTGAAATTCGTAAAATTCCCGAAATTATAGGCATTTGACTAAAACTTTAAACGCGTTTTTCTCGAAACAGTGTTCTTAAAATCGGTGGAACCAGTATCTCGAAAAGTTACTATCCCATTCGACTGAAACTTTTTTATTTTGAAGAATATACTTGTGGCTCGTGGACAAGCCAGTCAAATTTAAAAAAAAAAATGAAAATTTGTAATTTTTAAAGGCGGTTGAAAGGACGAAAAATATAGGGAAAAAGTGATTTCAAACTTCAAGTGTCGTTATTTTCTCAAAAAATGTCATTTTTGTAATTTCGACTACTTATTCCACGTTCGAGTATCGTGCCCTTTAACAATCTGACATTGTTTTTTATTTCAGACCAACGGTTTAGATGCCACAGGTTCCACCGAATAGTATGAATTTTTTAACGCCCCGACTTTAACGACTCCCCAGTGCCGTCGGCAATCATTAATTATAAAACAAAAAATACATTTCTATAGTTCAAGACATCCTTAATACAATGCAAAAAGTCCCATTAAATTATATTTAGTAGTTTTCCTTTAATTAATTCCTAAAGATCAGTCATCTCTAAGGGCTGTAGGCCGGAACAGCCCCTTAATCTATACTCAAATCCGCCGCTGCATTCAACGCGAAATTCGAATTCGATTCGGCGTGAAATCGTTCATCAAGACTGTTCGTCACTATTTCCAGCTCATCGTTGCGTTCCGCGTTCCACGTTTCTCGCCACTTACCGCGTTTTCGCCGCCGGTTTGTGAAACTGGGAGATCTCTTTACGCAGATATCTCCGTCTGTTCCATTGATCTTTTATTAATCGCGCGTGCCCGCGTGAAAGAGCGGCGGACACGGGCCGGCGAAGGTGCCACTGGCCGTTTCAATTTGCGCGAAATGATCACTTGGAACGGATTGTCTGGGGGTGCAGCGATACAATAAATATCGCCGCGCATTCCGCTGAAAATTAATAGCTACAGTGGCGTCCGCGCGAGTGTCTTCCCGGCGGGGGTGTACGTGTAATTTTATACGGACGAATTTTAAATGTAATTCATTTAAAATGGAATCGAATCCTCCGACCAAAAATTGCGATTGTCCCGTCGCGGCTACGCGCGTTTGAAATATCCACTTTATTTGCAAAGTTTCAGGGGGAGCGGCGCATACGCGTTTGTTTAAAAATGTGTAATAAAAGCGCCGGTGAATGATTACAGTCGCGATGCATATTTCAAACGTGGCCCGCGAGGCAATTCCTGCACGCGCGCGGTCCTCGAAAATTTTTTCCGCAAAATTCTTGCCACATGCATCACTGTTTGCGATCTTTCTTCGGCTCCCGTTGCGCATCGGTGAAACCGGCTCGTTAACATTCGTCCGCGAATACGCGAGATGTAAAGATGAACGAATTAGATATTTATTACATAAATATTTACGTACTCACTTTCTTCGCATTCTCTTGCAAACATAAGTGTTATAATTATAAGTGTTCATTTTGTAGCAGGTGGTGGTTAATTATCTTCAGCACTGAATAATTCTCTAATAATAGGAAGCCCTTCAAGTGACGATTTAATATTTAAAGGATTCTACTTAATTAAATATTCCCTTGCTATTTCATTGCCTCCCTATACAAACGACTACAATATTAATCAAGCCAGAGATAGATAGTAACAGCGCCGCGCCCCGAAACCTGAAATTTAAGGTGACCAGGTGAAATAATTGTTCCGTTTCTAATTACTCCAATAATTATTTCATTCATCTTTTTCCCGCGCTCCGCGTCCCACCCTGGTCCGCTCATATTTATTGAAATTATCGAGCTTCGTAATTAATAATTTACGAATAATTTGCAATCCTGGCGTAATGAGGGACATATTAATATTTTATCAGTATGTTAACGAGCGGAGGGAGAATTAAGCGCCCCCATGCATACTCTAATGCTTCATTACACGGTGGAATTTGAAACATCCAAAAAATGCTGCCACAAAATTACACATTCTCTGTTATAACGACCTTCAACGCCACGAAACGCAGCATCGATAATTTTTCATTCCGCGTCGATACACCGCGCGCAGCAGCGCTCTGAGAATTTCGAATCAGATAGCCCGGACCCCACACAGCACCATAACATTGCAGCAACGTCTCTGCAATGATGCGGTGCAAGATGGCAATGTTGCAACGTAACATTGCAGAGACGCTGCAGGTTCAGTCCTATGTCCGCCTTCGCAATATTGCAGGTGTGTATTTTTGCAAAGTTGCGGCAACATTACGAATATGTAGTCCTGCAACGTTCCGGCAATGATTCTGCAACGAAACGGCAAAATTGTGGCAATGATCCTGCAACTCTTCGGCAAGATTGCGGTGCGTATCCAGTTAAATGAAACACGCCGTAGAATCCACTCGACATCATGTACATATTTCGAAAACTTTTGACAATGTCATAGTTGCTTCAGAATATTGTTGTAATGTTTCCACAAGTTTTCACTACAGTATTGCACGACGATGTGCGCGCAATATTGCAGAAATATTGTAGGACCGTTGCCACTGGAACATTGCACATCGATGTGCGCGCAATATTGCAGAAATATTGTAGGACCGTTGCCACCGGAACATTGCACGTCGATGTGCGCGCAATATTGCAGAAATATTGTAGGATCGTTGCCAATGGAACATTGCACGGCAACGTTCTTGCAATATTGTAGGATCGTTGCCACTGGAACATTGCACGACGATGTGCGCCCAATATTGCAGAAATATTGTAGGACTGTTTCCACTGGTACATTGCACGACGATGTGGGCGCAATATTGCAGCAATATTGTACCATCGTTGCCAACGGAACATTGCGCGGCAACGAAATTGCAATATTGCTGCAATATTGTAGGATCATTGCCACTCCAATAATGCACGACAATATTGCAGGAACGTTCCTACAATATTGCAATGCAACCTGCAACAACGTAATATTGCAGCAACGTCCCTGCAATACTGCTTCAACGAGGTGTGCTGTATGGGACGCTCGGAACACTAACCGGAGCTCACCGCCACATTCTCGTGGCGCTCATTAAAAATCCACCCTCCATCGAGTAAGACTACTTAAAACTTAGCTGAATCTGCGAGGGACGCTTTTCGAAATGCACGATTATAGCGAGCATGCTCAGCAACGTCTCGTTATTTCGGGCCCATAGGTCGCCGCGCGACACTCGAACATCCCGTTACCGTAACGATTCGAAAGTTCTCGCGGTTAGTCGAATATTACGCGTTATAATCCGTCCTCGGGCCGCGCGACCTGATGAATCCGCGGAGGGCGGAAAGAAGGGGTGGAAAATCCGGGGGATGGCGAACTTGCGGAAGCTGGAGTCAATCGAGTGAGGTCTTGATGTTTGAACTTCCGTAATGAAGCCCGACCTTCCGAGTATTGCGCCGAGGGTGGTACTTGCGGGAATCTCTCGCTACTCGCTATTCAGCAACACTTTCGCGGGCCGAGGTTTGTCTGAGCTACGCGAGCGAGCCGATCGCCGGGCGATCGATCAACGGCCCTCGACTGCCGGTGTCTTGTTCCATTCTGCGCGTGGCGGATGAAGAGGGCTCGCCGGGACTTGGCTACCCACCGGCGGGATAGTTCGTTCAATTATTAAAATAAAGTCCTCCGCGGATTCCCCGTCGACGCTGGAAACGAAGTCTGAGTTCCGCGAGGATTTCATTCGCGCGGAGCTGAAAGGTGAATAGCTCGAACCTGTTAAAAAGTTTCGATCCTAATGTTGGTAGGAGGCGGCGTTCCCACGGCGGCGGGGAAACATTCTCAAGTATAATCTCATAAATTTTTAATGCACCTGATGCTGGATATATGTGTTAACGTCTTTAAGGAAGAATCTGATTACTTTTCGTGTGGGTGCTTTGTTTCTCCTCGTCTCTCCGTGTTATCAGTAATAATTAGCAGTTTGTTGATTAAAGTGTGTTAAGTTGATATTTAGGAGTCACTGTTACTAATAAAGTAATTTAATTTCTTGCACACTGTCGTTTAAAATGCGAATCTGGCTGAGCAAAAATTTAAAAAAATTCAAACCGACTTCAAGAAAGTAAAAATGCACTGAAAAGTTGATTAGAAGTTTTTTTCTTATTTAACCTACGACTCAATTTTTTTAAGTCGGCGCCAGATTCACCCAGTGCAAATGATGAGGCGCCGACATAAAAAATTGAGAGTCACAGATTAAATCAGGAAAAATCTTATTTTTTACTTTTCAGTGCATTTTTATTTTTTTGAAGTGGGTTAGAATTTTTTTTTATTGTTTACCTTTTAGTTATTTAAGTTATATAAACACGTTTATTTAAAAAATATGGATAGGCCTACAAAAAGAGCTGTAAAGAAAGAACCGTTTGCTAGAAACTGAAGATTCCAAAAATGAGCGACTTGGTGATAATAATGAAACAGATTTTTTATTTTTGGTGTAACTTCAGAACTACTTAACCGATTTGGATCATTCTTTCTCCACGAGCTAATTTCATTGAAGCTAAAATTTCTATTATTTTTCCTGAACGTATATAAAAGTATTTTATCAAAAACGCCTATATTTTTACTTAACACTCAGAAGCAAGCAAAAAATAATTATAAATAAGTAAAATTAACATTTGAAATAATAAATGAGTAAATACTTTGAAAACATATACGTACAGGAAGAAGTAACGTCCAAAATAATTTTGCTTACGTATTTTAAACCACTGTGCGTCTGCAACATGTCTTGCTCTGAAGAACCACCCCTGTTTACATGAAATTACATTCTTCCTCCCCGCGTAAATTAAATCCCCCACCTTGGACCTTTACAAATGCATGCATTTACAAATATTTAAGACGCTCCCTGCGTATTGCCAACGTTTATTATTGCCCAGGTTAAAATTCCACTTGGCCGAATCGTAGCGCGGTTATCACGGCAGATGAAAAGATCGCGATCCGTCATCTTGCCTCGTCCGTCATCTTGGCCCACATTCATTTACGTGGCCGCCGCGCGAAATGCGATAACTGACACGGATTTACTTCGCGCGGATGCATTGTAACGCCGCCGCAAAAGAATTCGAATGAAAACGAAGGGAACGGTCTCCGGCTCCGTGCTCCTGCCGCCGGCAGAGGTATTAAGAAAGTTATTGTGGCGTACATTTTTAAAACGCGAGACCCCGCGGAACACGGCGTGTGTGCCTCGATTTTCATCCGAGCGGCAAGGATCGAGCCGGAGATCATTATGCGCGCAGAATGCTCCGTGACCTTTTCACGTAGTAATTTAGCGTCTTGTGCTCCGCACCCACTTCAGGTACAGTCTGCCACGCTCAATAAGGCTCGGCGGCCCGTGTCGTTTGTCCTTTGGAAACGGGTAACCAGGCACTGAGGTGTCATCATTCGAAATGGTGAAATTAGTGGGAAGCTTCGACGTGACTTTGGAAGCTTTTCTGATTATTTCGTCCCTTTTGAAATGATCGTTATGGAGTCGCGGAAGAATATAGTGAAATGCCTGTGACTGGTTTGGAATTTGGATACTTTTTTTTATTACGTTAATAGAATTAGGATCTTTAAGGGGGAACACCACTGCGAAGGCCGGAAAAGCAAACCCTTTTTGAGAATTTTTTTCAGGAATAATTCACAGTTTTCAAAGAAAATGTTTATTATCTATCTTTAGTACGCTGTCTTGAGAGACTATACAAAAAAAATAAATAGAAAAACGTCAATAGATTTTAATGTATTAATTAATCTTCCAGACCTCCCCACGCGAGCTGGTCGAATGTGTAACTATGGAACAGCAGGTCTGAAATTAAATTTCTTTTTTGTTTTATAAACTATATGAGTGTAGTTTCCGTTGTACGTACGGATTCTTTGATTGAAAACAAATTTTTTTAAATACGCTCGAAAAACTGTCCATCTCATTCGCGGATTCTCGAAAATTTTCTTCTAAAGCGCACCATTTTTACAAAAATAATTTGTTTAAGAAATCGGCACGCACAACGGAAACTACACTCATATAGTTTATAAAAAAAAAAAGAAATTTGATTTTGGACATGCTATTCCATAGTTACACATTCGACCAGCTCGCGTAGGGGGGTCCAGAAGATTAATTAAGGGATAACACCACTCTAGATGCAGAAAAAAATACCTAAATTTGATAATTTATTTTTGGAGTATGACAAACGGAATAAAATTTCTATTCAGAGGGTTTATTTAACACATATTGAAGTACGAAAAACAATTTTTTTATTGTCATTTTCATGCAAAATGGCGGCGACAGAGCCCGTCGTCGAAAACAGCTTTTTTGAAAACACCGCCACGGGAGGACGGATTTCTCGACATGTATGAGTCCGGGAACAAAAAATAAAATAAAATTATAATCTATATACAATTGGCTTTGAAAGTACGTAGGGTTTTTTTTTTATCAATTTTGGTGGAAGTGGTGCACTTTTTAAGAAATGAATCGATTTTTTGCCCTAAACGTAAGCATTAAATTGTTTGTAAAAAAAAGTTTACATTCAATCAAAAAACGGCTACGTACTTCCAAAGAGAATATTCTTATGAAGCTACTGTAAAAATTTCAAATCGATCCATGCAATAGTCTCCGAGAAATCCGTCCTCCCAGTTTGAAAGAAGTGGTTTCGACGACGGGCTCTGTGGCCGCCATTTTTTATGAAAATGACAATAAAAAAATTGTTTTTCGTACTTCAATATGTGTTAAATAAACCCTCTGATAAGAAATTCTATTCCGTCTGTCATACACCCAAAATAAATTGTCAAATTTAGGTATTTTTTTCTGCCTCTAGAGTGGTGTTACCCCTTAATATATTAAAATTTATGGATGTTCTTCTATTTATTCATTTTTGTATAGTCTCTCAAGACAGCGTACTAAAGATACATAATAACAATTTCCTATGAAAACTGTAAATCATTCCTGAAAAAAATTCTTAAAAATGGCTGTAACTGTTTCCAGCGAATATATTATGATTTTTGTTATTTCTTTCCTATTTCGTGAAATCCAGTAGCATTCTGTTATACGTAGGGTATTTGTTTGTCAGTAATTATTGACGAATGCATGTGGGTATAGAATAACGATGATTAAATGTAAACATATTCTTTAGCAAACAATAATTTGAGAATGGATTCAGTATGTAGCTCAAATAATTTTCGTGAATTGATGGGCTATCTCATTACCCCACTATTACGGAGGAGCGATTAATGTGTTAAAATTATTTCTTGCATCTTTATTATACCTCGGCGTCAATGATACAGGAATAAAAAAGGCAGAAGGAAGATTATAGCAAAAAATTATAACTAACAAACCAGAATGTGCCACCTGAGTTTCAACGAAAAGGAATTTACCTAACTCTACGAGTCTCAAACAACGATATTCCAAAAGTGGCCACAGATAAAACCAAGCGCGGAGTCACAGTATCAAAATAATAAATAAAGATACCTCTATATCTCCGCAACGACAAGTGTGCGTTCGAAACTAAAAGGGACGGTAATTTGATGAAATGGAAATTTATAACGGGACACTGTAATTTTGCGCAAGGATTCGCAGTTCTTCAAAGCAGAGATTGTAAATGGATTTACGCGCGGTGCTTTAGTTATGGAAGGGTTCGTTGGAGAACGCGTGCTTCCCTGCGATTAAGTCTCCTACACGGAATTACCGGTTTCACTGAAACAGGCCTCAAGTTTATTATCGCCTTGTGCGTAGTAAGTAGCGTAGTCTGGTAACACAGGTGCTCGTTCTCGGGCCGCGATTACACGCGCGAGAGGGAGCATGTATCGCACCCCTTGCTCTCGATCCCCTGACTCGAGAAGATGACCGCGAGCACACTATTTAACACTCTACTGAGCGCGGGATTGAAATTCCATTCGCAACATATGGAGTGCCATTTTTACCTGTGCGCGTTCCCTTTTTATTTCCCCGATTAAAATCACCAAACCTGAAGCGTTTCCTGGAACGTTTGAAAAATATTCTGTGACGTAAGAAATATCATCAGCCAGAAGCTATTTTTTTATATTCGTATGAAATGTCTTTTTAGCGATTCGATACGTTTTTAGACGAGCAGAAGACAAATCGACTTCCATTATTTATACGACGTGGAAATGTTTCATTACGAATGTTGCTGAATAATTGTAGGTGTAGAAAAATAAACAAGAAATGTTATCGACATATTACTAACGTAAGTGATTCACTGCTGTATAATAACGTTGTTTTAAACTCGTTGGCTAAACATTACCTTATAATCTATTACTGACGTTATTAATTTAATTCAGTAAGCATCAATATTACGTAACAATTTCATTGGTAAATGCATGTAAACGGTGTGTTATGCACAGTTTCAATTCTGTAGGAAACTTCGTGATTGAATTACTGCGGGTTGTGCGAACGCCCCGGCCTTGCATTATAACGTGTGATAATTATAAGGAGTTCCCATGGCTTTAAAAGCAGCAATGGTTACGTAAAGTACCAGCAGTTTTTCCGCTTCCTGCTGCGAACGGAATTGAACATTCGTTCAACAATCTTCATCAGGAATATGAAACATCTCGCTGCATATCCGTCTCCCCTTGATTCAATCCTCGATTTATCTCCAACAGGACTGTAAAATACGTTCCCTTCACTCTGAGTTCGACGTAGAAATGATTTATTCGATGTAAAGGCACTTGCACTTGAAATTTTGTCAAAAACCTTAAATCTTCCAGTTGCGCATCTCTGAATTCGTTATTCTGTTTCAAGCACAGTAAAACGCACACAGAATTTCATCGAAAGGATTTCGTACAAAATAAAGAGACTGTCATTGAGAACTCAAGGGGAGGTTCCGCTCTCTAGATGCCCAAAACAATGGGTGATCTTGAGGAATTAATTAAACGAAAACTACTATATATAATTTAATGGAACTTTTTGCATTGTATTAAGGATGTCTTAAATTATGGAAATGTGTTTTTTGTTTTATAATTAATCATTGCAGACGGCACTGGGGAGTCGTTAAAGCCAAGGGGTAAAAAAATTGATCCAAATCGGTGGGACCTTTATCTGCAAAAGTTATTATCCGATTCGACTGAAACTTTTTTTTATTTTGAAGAATATACTTCTGGCTAGGGGGGAAACCAGAAAAATTACAGAAATTACATTTTTTTATAAAATAACGACACTTGAAGTTTGAAATCACTTTTCCCCTATATTTTGCATCCTTTCAACGCATTTAAAAATTATAAATTTTCCATTTCTTTTAAATTTTGCTAATTTCCCCCCTAGCCAGAAGTATATTCTACAAAATAAAAAACGCTTCAGTCGAATCGGATAACAACTTTTGGAGATACAGGTCCCACCGATTTTGAGAACACTATTTCGGGAAAAACGCGTTTAAAGTTTTACGCGAGCGCCGAGTGGCCGGTTGTGACCCATGCATTTGCCGTTTCTATGCCTATAACTTCGGGAATTTTACGAATTTCAACAAATCGAAAATAAAAAAAAAATCTACTTTTGGACCGGAACCTCCCCTTAAATAATTACACACACTCTATTTTCCCAGCACCTTTCAAAAATTCCTCAAACTGCCAACAACTCAATGTTTCCAAACCCTTCACTCTGCTCCATTTCTCTTCCTCACAATTTATAAAATTAACAATAATACATATTTATGACGTGTCACATATACGATATACGTACAACACAGTAACAGAAGATCTCAAATGAAACGGACTTAAAAAATCCCCGCGGTAAAAACTGTGATATTCAGCGAAGACAGGTTCCATTGCTGTTACATGTAACCCTGAATCGAGGAACTTGCAGCCACAGGGATGCAGCCCCATCTTTACCAACTGCGATTAAATTAGAAAAAACTATTTATAAAATTATTGCTTCCGCTTAGCATTAAAAAGTGAACAAATTGAAAAAAATACATTTCCACACAGTAGTAGTTATTCAGTTGATAAGTTTCTATTTATTTCTCTTTTTGGTGAACTGTTCAAATCTAGAGTTTGCGTTCAAAAAATTAGAGTTAAAAATTCAGAATTTGCAATAAATCGCTCATTTGTTATCGGATTCGCATCAAACCTCCACCAAACGACGTAGAACTATTTTTTACATACATTACACGTCACGACTCAAAGACTGTAAAAAATGGAGCTGCGCCCCCTTGCTGCAAGCTCCTCAATTACAAGGAATTTGGAGCCGAACGCCGAGCAGGAGGTGGCCGGAGCATTAAAATCACAAGTCCCGCTGATGGAATTCCAGGAACGTCTGTGGGATGGGGATCCTTGAGCGCGATAGGAAACCACCCCTATGAATACGTTTCCGGGGGCGCGTCGATCCGATGTTCCGGCGACGGCCCCGAAATAATAATATCGCCAGATCCGCTAGTGGGTGAATTAGGTCGGTCATGCGAGACGCTGGAGAACCACTGGGTTCCCGTGTAGCTGCTTGAATGCGCAAATGATTGGTGAGATCGAGGCAGCAAGTAGGCGCCTGGCGTCTTTGCCCCCGGTTGGCCGGTTCGTTGCTCCTACAATGGCCCGGTGAGCTCTCTGCAAGGCAGAACAGTGAACTCTCACCCCTTCGAAGATGGTATAGCCACCTGCTACGTACACACAGCATGGGTTTCTCATAGTTATTCCCCCGTGAAAGAGGATCCCCCTAACGGTGTGTACTCGAGGCCGCTTTACAGCTGCAGTTGCCTCTGCGGGTTGGCCGGCGGGCTCTTTGTTTTATTTCTACCCCCCCCCCCCGCGTGATCATTAGGTGGCTTGCGAGAGAAATATACTAAATTGAGTGAATTGCATTTAGAGATTAGATGATTACAAGCAGCCATCAACTAGGTTTCTATGTTGCTTTGTTTGTTACGTGGTTGCATTATGCTTAATTTCTTGTGCCTCGAGGAGGTTATTCTTCAAAGCCACCTGAACTGAACAACTGAAGAGTCATTGTAGAAAACACTAACAAGGACATGTTAATTATTAAACATTTCGTGGTGGCCGTGGGGTTTTAGTGGGAAAAATCCCACACAACTAGATTCCCCTCTGGAGGCGTCGGGGTGTCTTTTGAAGATTTCTCCACGTTAAAAAACAAATAAAAAAAATAAAATGTTAATTATATTTATAATTTTTTTCCAACGTGGGGAAATCTTCAAAAGGCACCCCGACGCCTCCAGAGGGGAATCCCCCGGTGCGTCAGGGTAGTGTGGGATTTTTAGCCACTAAAACCCCACGGCCACCTATTTACTTATTTTCGACAGAGATTCATCGTGCCAAGGCTCATAAAAATCGGCGTCTACCACGCCCTGTCCTCCCCTTGTAAGTGCCAAAATTGAAAAAAAAAAGATTTTATCGGAAAATGTTCTATATGCCAGTGGTAAAACTATAATATACAATTTTATTGCAATTTACCTTTGTAATATATTAATGCAAAAAATAGAAATTTTTGTGACGTATTTGGGTTGTTGTACACTGAAGCATATTTAGCAATCAAAAGAAATCGAATTTCGTAAATAAATTAAGGTCAGGAATGTTTCTTCTCCCTCCCGAAAAATCTTATTTTTGCCACTTACAGTGTTTTCTACGAGAACTCTTCAACTGTATTTCGTTCTTCTTACATAAAGGGGTGGCTGCTCGTATTGTCCGTTCTTCCCCTTAATATTTCGCATTCTGCTCGACTCACGCAGAGCTCGTTCATCTATCTCTGCCAAGGCCTCAGCGATCCTCCAATGTCTAGTATTTCGAACGCTGCTATCCGTTACTTTTGTATTGAGCATTTAAATATATGAGAAACCAGTTCTCTTCAATTTACTCCCTGCAGCTGAAAAGCCACTTCGTATTACTCTTTCAGGCTCTCCCTTACATCCTTCAAACTCTTAGGACGACCCGCATCGAGCCTTAGCTAGCAGCGAGGATGTGACGAAGGCGGTGGCTCGGCCAAGAACAATTTCCATGGCAGACGGAACATCGATATTCGCCGTTTAAGCGGTGCGTCGGTGAATTATAAGCGTACCGTTCGATCGATGCGGGATAACAATAAAGCGAGGCGAAGTGGGCTCGCGGACTGATTTAAATATCGGCCGCGTCCGTTCGATTGAACCGTACGAGTAGCCACTTTGAAGTAATTAAATTAGCCGATTGTACCCGAGCCCCGTTGGAAACGCCCCGCCGCAACAGATACGGCTGCCGTTCGCGTAATAAATTCCTGTCTCGAGATGTCTATGGACACAGCACCCTCCCCCTAAATATCAAAATCCGATATTGGCGTGGCTGCCTTCGGTCGGGCCGGCGCTCGTTTTCCCTGGACGTCCGCTTTCGCGTTCGGCACAGAGCGCAGGCCGGCCTTCCAGCTGGAAAAAAGACCCGGCAACAAAAATTAATTGACGATACGCCGTAACACAAAAGCCCGATCGCGCGGGACTGCGGCTGCAAAGGACCGTAAGAATCACAAAAGCTGCAGCTAGCTTTGTGCTCCGCGGCAGCCACGACTGTCAATAGCCGCCGTTTTGCGTATCCTAAGGTTTTCAGATCAAACAGAAGCTCCTCTCAATTAACCCCCTCCCAACCCTCGGTCCGACGGAACGAACAGATACGGCCCCCAGGTTCAAAAGGTTAAAGGGTTTCCATGGGAATGGCAGACGTTGTTACGCTGTGGAATAAATCGCACGCGATATGATGCGCGGCGTAACGAGTCGCCAGTGGGGCTGGGGCTATTCGAGTAATTTAATATTCGAATAGTTTACAAGTATTCGAATGCTACGAATAAACGTCGAATATTTGAGTATTCGAATGTTATTATTCGAATAATTAAGTATTCGAATACTATTCGAATATTTCAGTATTCGAATACTATTCGAATATTTCAGTAGTCAAATATTTCAGTATTCGAATACTATTCGAATATTTCAGTAGTCAAATATTTCAGTATTCGAATATTTCAGTATTCGAACATTTCAGTATTCGAACATTTCAGTATTCGAACATTTCAGTATTCGAATATTTAATTATTCGAACATTTCAGTATGCGAATATTTCATTATTCGAATATTACAGTATTCGAATATTTCAGTATTCGAATATTTCCGTATACGAATATTTCAGGTTTCGAATATTTCAGTATTCGAATATTTCATTATTCGAATATTACAGTATTCGAATATTTCAGTATTCGAATATTTCCGTATACGAATATTTCAGTATTCGAATATTTCAGTATTCGAATATTTCACTATTCGAATATTTCAGTATTCGAATATTTCCGTATACGAATATTTCAGTATTCGAGTATTTCAGTATTCGAATATTTCACTATTCGAATATTTCGGTATTCGAATATTTCGGTATTCGAATATTTCGGTATTCGAATATTACAGTATTCGAATATTTCCGTATACGAATATTTCAGTATTCGAATATTTCATTATTCGAATATTACAGTATTCGAATATTTCAGTATTCGAATATTTCCGTATACGAATATTTCACTATTCGAATATTTCACTATTCGAATATTTCAGTATTCGAATATTACAGTATTCGAATATTTCAGTATTCGAATATTTCCGTATACGAATATTTCACTATTCGAATATTTCACTATTCGAATATTTCTGTATTCGAATATTTCGGTATTCGAATATTTCGGTATTCGAATATTTCAGTATTCGGATATTTCAGTATTCGAATATTTCAGTATTCGAATATTTCAGTATTCGAATATTTCACTATTCGAATATTTCAGTATTCAAATATTTCAGTATTCGAATATTTCAGTATTCGAATATTTCAGTATTCGAATATTTCAGTATTCGAATATTTCAGTATTCGAATATTTCAGTATGCGAATATTTCATTATTCGAATATTACAGTATTCGGATATTTCAGTATTCGAATATTTCAGTATTCGAATATTTCACTATTCGAATATTTCACTATTCGAATATTTCAGTATTCGAATAGTGAAATATTCAAATACTGATGTATGTTGGAATAGTATTCGAATACTGATGTATGTTCGAATAGTATTCAAATACTTAAATATTCGAATAGTATTTGGATACTTCGGTATTCGAATTATATTCGCCAAATAATTGAGCAACTGAAGTATTCGAGTATTCGAATACCGAAAAATTCGACAAATAGTCCCAGCCCTAGTCGCCAGTGGTTTGGGTTTCGCTGCTGTGATTTTATTATATTAGGAAAACTTTTTTCCTGGAGAATCTGGGATCGGGGATGACGAGCAGTGGTGGGTTTAAGAAAAATTGCTCAGGTGTTATGAACAAAGAAAGCTAGGCGCGTGTGGTGTGAAAATTATGGGAAACCAAAAGAAATATAGTTTTTGAATTGAATTCATTTGAAAGATTAAGGAACCTTCTGGGCTATTTTACTTTCCACTTTACTTGCGTATGATGTAAAGTTTATCCTAGTTCTCTTTGAAAGACGATTCAACAATCCACTTGTTCCGGAAATGAGTGAAGCGTTGAATATTCCACGTGGAAGATTAACGAACAGAAACGGCAGTTCACTGTCTCCATTTGTTCTGCAGAAGTAGCGTTTCACGCACAGCATCGAATAGCGCAGTCGAACCGGCAGGAAGGGGGGCGATGTGTGCTTTTCCACGAGAAAGGAAGACGAATGATAATGAAAGAGTGGAAACGGAACGAAAAGGAGGCGAGCGAGTGAGGGGAGGGACGGGAGAGAAAATAGTAGTCCGTAATTTTCGAAGGAGGAAGACCGGTCAAAGGGTTCTCTACCTGTGTTTTTCCGTAGCTACGAAAAGCTCGGCGATAGGGTCGTGAATCGACCGAGCTGAACTTGATGACACACTACTGCGACAGACTTCCAGCGCTCCTTCTCCTCTTTCTCTGCGAGCCGAATCGAGAACAGAATTCGAAGATCGCCTGGATTTTGTCTCTTTCCCGTTCTGTGCTTCCTTTTTCCAGCCCCGCTCGCTGTCTTCGTCTCGCGGCGTGTTCCCGTTTCTAACGATGACACTCCTTCGGTCTGGCTTCTCCGAATATATGTACAGACTGGTTCACATGGCCGTGCACCTTAAATTACTCGTAAATTCCGCGACCTAGGCAAGGGCAGCTTATATAAATATCGCGCGTTGCAAACTATTTTCCAAGTGCCAGATTTAATATCGCTCGGCACGTAATATCGCCACTCGTGATATCTCGCGGCGGAGAAGCATTTTAGCGAAAAGTTTATTGAACCGTGTCAATTTTATTGGAAGAAGGTAAGTTTAAAAATTCTATGAATATGTCCTGGTAGTATCTAATCAATGACATGCTTCAGTAATAAAATCGGCTCCAACATTTCTGTTAATGAAAACCGATTTTTGTAAATGTGATTGTCTCAAAAAATAATATTGGAATAATATAAATATCTTGAAATTGTGTTTCTTTAATTTTATAATAAATGCATTTTTTAAACATAATCCCAATAAAAAGAAGTTTGGCAAAAGGCCTAAAATATATTCATATGGTTAAGAATAATAAATACACGTGTAAATATAACCTTAAAAGCTCATAAAGACTTGAATTAATCAATATTTCTCAGATAGGCGGTATTTTTATTCTTTTTACTTTAGGGGTCTTTCCACTGTGACGCCCTGATAAAGTACCGCTGTTTGGAATTTTTTTTGTCACGAAAAGAATGTGTTTACTAAACTGAAGTTTTTTCTATGCATTAAGACATGCTTTGAGAATACAAAAAGTTTTTTTTTCATATTTTTTGAATATCTGCTTGCCCCCGAATAAGGGGATGCAATATGCGCTGTGAAAAAAAGACGCCTCGACTGCGCAGTCGATTTTGGAGGAACGGTATGTCTGAAAGGAAAAAAACAAAAAGATTTGTAATCAGTAGGCCTGTCGCTATGGCCCGAACTAGAATCACACATTTTCCTTGTTTTTCTCTCATCTTTTCCGCCGCAGAATGACTAAAAAATTTAGCTAATTTCGATAGTTCAACTTTGAACGTCCGCCATTTTATTAATTCTTCATCAATCTAATTAATCCTAGCCCCTGCCATAGCGGCAGTCACACCGATTACAAATCTTTTCAGTTTTTTTCTTACAGACACACGGTTCCTCCAAAATCGGCCACGCAGTGGAGGCGCCTTTTATTTCACAGCGCATACTACACCCATTTATTTTGGCGCGAGCAACCATTAAAAAGATATGAAAAAAAAATAATTTTGTATTCTCAAAGCACGTATCAATAAATAGAAAAAAAACTTCAATTTCTAAAACACGTTCTTTTGGTGACAAAAAAAAAATTCCAAACAGCGCTACTTCACCCCTTAATTTGCCACATTGGTGGCCTCGCGCAAGACTTTCAGCTCCCAGATCGCATATCACAAGCCTCCGAGTAGTGACCCTTTTTGCCCGCTTCCACGAAGCTCGACACGGAGGTCCGGCCGGCCCGTGAAAGAAGTCGGAAATGACCTGCATGTGTCACATGTTGATGACCCACGTGCGCCGCGCAATGCCGCGTACAGTGATATACGTGCACGAAGTGGCTCCGACAACCGTCGCCCCTATCCTTCCAGCGGATTTTCAATTCGAAACTCCTCGAGCTTCCGCAGCGTTCCTCAGGAACAAAAAGTCTTCGAATTTTCCCATTAGAATTTCAGTCACCCTTCTGCTCCAATTCCCTCAGAACGAGGGACATCCGACGGGTTACAGCAGGTGCCGTGATTAAATACAAGCCCGGCAGCGCGCCGAATTTCCTCCTCCCGTCCCGGTTCCGGTCACTTTCGGCTCGGTCGAATATATTAGCGACGGAGCCGGCCCCCGGTCAGGATATATACGGGCGAGCAAATGACTCGTACATCGTTCTCGGCTGCTTCTATGAGCGGCGCAAAAGGAAGCCTCTTCCCCGGGTTCGTTGCTGGAAGATTGACGGTTCAAGGGAGCGCGGAGAGTGGCGGGCGAGGGAGAGACGAGCGGGCCGCGCGGAGAAACGAGACAGAAAATGGGAGGCTACGTACAGAGAGGGATGAGGAACGAAGCTTGATCACGTCGTCGATGAAGCGGCGAACCGACGTCGCGTTGTTCCCATTGATCGAATCTACGGGACCGTGGCGCACACAATTCCCTCTTTCTCTCTCCCCTCGGCCTCTGTACCCGCGGGGATTTGGCACTTTGACGAGTTCACATCGAACGTTACGTCTGCCTTTCCGTCTCCTTCCGTTGCTGCGGGAGCACGACTGCATACAGTGGATTCGGTACGTGTGCTGGGTACGGGGCGCGCCTCGAGATGTATATCCCTTATTATGGGGATGAAGCGTACCTGCTGCTCGCGTGAAATATGCGCAGTCAGGCTCAAAGTCGCCCGTGAGATATAAATAATTTCGGAGGGAATAATTTTCGGTGGTTGTATCCGCAGGAATAGCTCGCCTCGTGAGAAGGTACCATTTGAGTTGCTGTTTTTGAAAGTGGTATAAGTTCATTCATACATTGAGATATTAAGGGTTTGCGTTCGAATCGACTTAAAAATATTCGCATACTTTAATCAATTCGGGTAATGTTTTCAAAACTATAAGCTTGTTAAATTTTATTATGGAATAATAATGTATAAAATTGTTAAAGAAAATAAACGATTTTTTAGCTGCAAATGGACTTTGAATAATAATATATTCTGAAAATATAACCAACAGCAATTTTAAATTTTTGTTTTAATTGAAGGTGGCTTCTGTGAAATGTATTTTTTAATGTGAGAAATAATAATTTGAAACCGAAGACGTACGTGTCTTCGTTACTTACAAGTAAACGAATAATCGAGTTTATTAAGAAATAATTTCAGTTATATTATAATGAGTTTATAAATAAACTAGTGTGAAAAGTAAATTACATCGTTAAGATGACTAATAATGACAGACTTATTTCTCCTTTACACTTAGCATAGTGAAGTATTTTTTCCAAAGAATGGACTTACACCACTTTCAAAAGCAACGGCTCATGTATGCTTCAAGAATTATTCCATTTCAACTGTTATCGCTATTCTTATAGTACACTTGTACATATGTGCGCATAATGGCAATTAAACTAGGGCTGGGACTATTCGAATAATTTAATATTCGAATATTTTACAAGAATATTTCAGTATTCGAATACTACTCGAATATTTCAATAGTCGAATACTATTCGAATATTTGAGTATTCGAATGTTATTATTCGAATATTTCAGTATTCAAATATTTGAGTATTCGAATATTTGAGTATTCGAATATTTGAGTATTCGAATGTTATTATTCGAATATTTCAGTATTCAAATATTTCAGTATTCGAATATTTGAGTATTCGAATATTTGAGTATTCGAATGTTATTATTCGAATATTTCAGTATTCAAATATTTGAGTATTCGAATATTTGAGTATTCGAATAATATTGTATTGTCATTGGAACTATGTATGTGTGCAATGTTTCAAGTCGATCGGATATGTTGAAGTGGGTCAAAATTAGCTTACACGATTTCACCCTGACAAACTAACGAACTCACAACTGAATTTAAATAAAAGCTTGTAAAAAATGAACCTAAAGAATTTGATTTATAATTCACACCATACTATTCGAATCCTTACTAATATATAAAAGTGAAACGTTGTCTGTTTGTTCGTCCTTCTTTCACGCCTAAACGGCTGAACGGATTTCATTAAAATTCTGAATATACATTACACACGTCCTAGATTAGATTATAGGCTATTTATTTGTTTGTTTTAGGCTTTTTTTATTTTTCAAACATCATAAATAATTCCCGGGTGAAACCGGGTAACGGGTCAGCTAGTACTTAAATATTCGAATAGTATTCGAATACTTGGATATCCGAATTATATTCGCCAAATAATTGAGCAACTGAAGTATTCGAGTAATCGAATACCGGAAAATTCGACAAATAGTCCCAGCCTTAAATTAAACGGCACACACTTGCTGCACATAATGGCAATTAAATTTAGTCTCCTTGGTTAATCAACGTTCGCTGTGTTTAAAGACTCTCTCGTTTCAGTGTCCCATCGAGATTCAGTGTATTAATAATAAACCCAGATTATTTGATTATATGTAGGAAGAGAAGCAGCGCGAAGCTTTTGTGATAGATAGAATGCGGGGGGAATTGCGAAGACATACGTTGTCAACGTTGTCGCAAAAGTGCTTAGCCCTGCTGCATTATTGATGCACTTCTGCCCGCCCATCTACATGTCCCTGTGTGCTCGTCCGTCTACCCATTCCTCGTTCCCCCGAACCCCAGGCCTGCCTTCCTTACTGAATGAATTCGGAACGACCGAATTCCTGGAGCCACGAGGTGAGGCCAGCCTGTAGCACGGGGATGGAAATCGTTTCGCATTGTCTACGAGTTGGCCCCCTTCTTTTATCGTTATCCGCCCGTGGCACCGAAACGTAGCTGTTCCCTAACCTCGAAAGGACCGACCCGGTTTTCTATCGGTGGCAACCCACGCTCTAATTGCGACGATCCTCTCGGTGGACCGGATGACAGACCACCAGGGGGAATCTACTTGTGCTGAGGGAAACGGTGAACCCCGATCCACCCCCGTCGCAGCTCCAACCCACTTCATATAGCCGGGTCTACATAGTCCAGAAATAAAGCAACGAGACTAATTCTCTTCTCAGAAGGAACATGTAGCTGTACCGCGGTATTTTTAAATAGAAGATGCTCGAATGTTGTTCTTCCTCTACTTCTACTTCAAGTAACACGGCCATGATACTGCTCAGGAGCTGCTCCGAATGCTGGGGCATGTTTGTGCGAAATATTTTCTGGGGGTTGAAGATCAAGTTGACCATGTGTTGAGATTGTTGTGACGTGGGCTGTGAACAGCATCCCGTGAGATACATTTTGGATATGTTACAAACAATGGTAGGAACTGTTGGAGATTTTTTGTACAAACGAGGGGGTGCTACTTTGAAAGTGATCACGTTTATTGGATAGAGTATGAAATTATTTTACATAAATTTGGACAAACAGATCATAGACAGAAAGTGTTAAGTCGCGTCCAAAAGTTTAATGTTTAACGCATAAAGTTTGAAGTATAATTCGCAAATTAAAATCTTGATGTTGCCGTAGAATAAAAAATAAGTAAAAATTTAGAATTTTATCGTAGCTTCTGAAATATAGTGTTTTTACGTACTAGATCTTTTTCTAACAGTAAATAGTACACTAGACAAAGATATAGTATACTACTATACCCATTAGGGTGGCTCTTATTTTCGATTTTTGAATTTTCTTCGGGGCACCCTCCAGAATAGTTCCAAATAATTAAAAAAAAATCTGTGTAAAGTTTCAGCTCGATCGGATAACGGGAAAGGGTGCCCCTGGGCCGTTAAACATTTAAATCATTATTTAACAGCTCGCGAAGTCGATTTTATATAAGGTCTTCCAAGTTATTGATTAAATAAAAAAATATGTCAAACAAAAGTTGTAGATCCGGACAAGGAGCATCTTTTTTGGTGTACATTACTATTTTTCGTGCGACAAACGGTTTTCGAAAAAAATCCGTAAAACTAAAAAAAAAAACCTTTTTTTTTTCAAATTTTGAAAGTTTCAGATATGATCATTTTACCCGAAATCATGACGTCTATATCTCCGATATTTTTGCGAATTTCGACCCCAACTTTTCAGGAAACATTCATCACATATCAAACACTGTTAATAAGAAGAAACATTTTTTTTACCTTATTTGCATATTTCGGTATATGCACCCCCCTTAAATGTTTAAAAAATATTCCTCGAAAATAAAAATTCCATTTTTTTTTCACCTTCATAAATAAAAAGCGTTCTAGAAGCATTTAAACTTTCAAATTTTGAAAAAAAAAAGTTTTTTTTTAGTTTTTCGGATTTTTTTCGAAAACCGTTTGTCGCACGAAAAATAGTAATACTCCAAAAAAGATGCTGCTTGTCCGGATCTACAACTTTTGTTTGACATATTTTTTTATTTAATCAATAACTTAGAAGACCTTATATAAAATCGACTTCGCGAGCTGTTAAATAATGATTTAAATGTTTAACGGCCCAGGGACACCCTTTCCCGTTATCCGATCAAGCTGAAACTTTACACAGATTTTTTTTTAATTATTTGGAACTATTCTGGAGGGTGCCCCGAAGAAAATCTTGAAAAAAAATTTTACCAAGAGTAAATAAGAGCCACCCTAATACACATAATATTGTACGGTTGGCAACCCTAAGTATTTTGTATTGTAAAATATAAATTCTAAATAAAACATTTATTCAAATTCTCCATGACTTTTCCACAAGTGTGAGCATTAGTTGTTGCGTTCATGTGCCCGTTGTAAATACTATAATTAATTTTCAATACACTGAAATACATTGTAATCATTTACCACCAAGTGCAGATAACATTTTCGATGTGCTCGATTTCACCCCCGATCAGTAGCATCAGTGGGTTTTACATATCGTTACCATATGGTATTTCGAATATGCTAGAGATTGAGGTACGCTGATATCCTATAACAAGAACTCTTGCATTTGAACTCGGTGTACCACATGCAGAGGCTTATTCCAGATAATTTTACTAACTGAACATGCATTACGATATTAAGCTTACTAAATAGTTACAGAAAGCTTCCCAGTCTCCAAATATATAAATGAAAAAATCTATATTTACTTCAGGTGGGGCTTAGTTGGCAGTACAACAAAAAGGGTGGCGATTGTTTCTCCCGAAATAAACAAAAACTGTGGAGTAACATATTTTCATAAGAGATCTCCTCTTTAAGAAAATCAGTCGTGAATATTCGACGGGTGAGAGGTCGACTGACAAGTAGTACATCTCTGCTCACGTGTCTGGCTATTACTTGCTGTATCTACTTCTGCGTTCGACTGGCACGGAGTATGTATACTACTTGGCGAATCCACATTCAATGTTTTACATAAAGGACAGCACTGATTCCTTACAAGTCTGTTGTATTATTTAAACTGTACCATCTGTTATACCAGTGGTTACCAAACAGTGTTTCGAGAGATATTTTTAGTCGACGATTCTTAGCATTTATATATTTTAATACGGTTACATTGCCAAATTAAATTAACGAAGTAACACTGCTTTAACATTTATGAAAAAAAAGAAGAAGCTCTCATCACACTAAATAAGATAATTAAATATATTAAGTATCTTCAAGTATATTTAATATATTTATTAAGATAATTAAATATTATTAAGTTAAATTATATTCTGAAATACCCATTTTTAATATATTTATTTGCAGGTAATTTGAATATTATAAAAGGTGGTCGCCACTCAAAAAAGGTTGGGAAACACTGTGTTATACTTATGCACGTACCAACACACAAGTAGAAACATCGTTCACTGGTCAGACACATTTGTCAGCCATACGTACTGGAGGCCCCCAATAAATCTTCACGATCGATTATCTGGAAATTAAAATCGCCTATCACAGAATCTCATCCCACATTTTCCATTTATTTTTACACGAAGAATCGCCACCTTCTTTGTTACACCACAAATTACGACCCACAATGTTGACAATAGTATATAATATCACACAATATTATTATAACCTACTTCATAGCAGCAAACAGCCTTACAAACATGCAACCAAATTGTACTGCCAGTTTCATGGTCCCTACCCACATTTAGACCATTCGTTTATAATATTATTATAGCCTATTTCATAGCAGCAAACAGCGTTACAAACATGCCACCAAATTGTACTGCCAGTCTCAATTCCCCTGGCCATATTTATACAATTCTGACGCTTTGCCACATATGCAATAATAATGCCTCTCCTAAATACCTACGTAAACACAGTAGGTACACTCCTTTTGTTCCGAAATGCTGCAAGTCCACGTCCTCCCCGGTTCTACGGGGCACGTCCACGCGACGTAGAGAATGCAAGCTTGCCCGTTTAGTCATTTAAACTGCTACTCCGTTCGAAATTTCACGTGCTCGAAGAATCAACGATAGAATTCACTTACAACTCGTACCCCGCAATCTCGCGAAAAGTACGATCCCCCGGTAAGTTTCCCGAAAAGCGTCGAGCTTATTCGCAAAGGGAAGGGTACGCGAGACGCGTGCACGATAGGCCAGCAGAATTTATTATTAAGCCCCCGCGCAACGAGACGCGACGCGTGCTCGATATGCGTGCGGAGCCCCGAACGGTCCTTATAATTTTTGTCACGAAACCGAGCAGCGGATCTGGGTCGCCGAACGGATCATTGAAAAAGTTCGAAAGGACGTTGATGTCGCGTCAGAGAAGGCTGGATATTCTCGTTTCTACGAGAGCTGGCAGCGGCGGCGGTGTGGGTGCGTCAACATGGGGGGTAGCGCGGAAGGCGGCGCCGAAATATTCTGCAACTATCGAACGGCTTACGTAATTTTATGAACAGCATCCTGCTAAAATTTTCATTCCGCCTCCCGGCGGGCGGGGAGCGAGCAAACGCTTTAAAATCCGCCGAACGGCATCGCGCGGGATTCGTGAGAAATTTAGGGCGAGAGTTTGCAGCTGAAGGCCGTATAATAACGCAGGAAGGTGTCTCCGGAGCAAACTGTTTACATTCACGGGGCGAATCATGTGAAAGTGAAAGGGGGTAGTATCGTAATTTCTTTGAGCTTCGTATACTTAAATTGAAGGGTTTCCTAAGTAGCTGCTCTTACAAATCAGTGAATAGTTGATATTCTTAGTTTATATTTCATATTTTTCCAAACAGTTGAAATTATCTTTCGAATAACAGGTCTCTGCGGAGTCCACTTTCGTTTGATATAAACGTGTTATTCGATTGTATTGATATCTAGTTTTTTTTTTAAATGAATTTAATTCATATGTTTGGTTAATTAATAAAATAATTTTTTTTGGTAAATATAAAGAACTTGTGGGATAAACTATAGATTTATTTTATTATCAGTGGGTTGTTATTTTGTATTTGTGATTTTAAAATTAAGTTTCATTAAAGATAATTTAATAATTCATGTTAAATTGAATTAAAATTTTAATTTCTGATATAACTTTTAAAAAAATAATATGTATGAATAAATTATGTATAGATATAATGATAGAATTAGTAGTTAAGGTCTGTAAAAAATTATTTTTAATGTAAATTAATCTAAGGAATTCGGCAAATTAAATATTCACCTGTTTATCAGAAACATATCTTTCTGTTTAATAATTTAAAGTCTGCTCTGCCCAATGAAATAATTTAAATGGCTGCAGTATATTGACTGTGCAAAGGTAGCATAATAAATAGTCTTTTTATTGAAGGCTTGCATGAATGAGTTGATGAAATATTTTCTGTCTCTGTTTTAATATACTAATTTAAATTTTAAGTAAAAATGCTTAATTTTTATATGGGACGAGAAGATTATATAGTGTTAGTCATCATACACTTCTTTTCTCACGCCATCTTTACTTAATTTATTATAATTATATCCCAGGAAGTGTTCAACGACGTCACATTATCAGATCAGAAAGTATCGCTGACTTTGTTTCCACAGGAGGAAGCCCACGAAAGTCGAACGTATCTTGAGCCGGACCAAAGGAGCGGGCACAAAGAAGGCGATTGCGAGGCCGGGTGAATTCTAAGGGAAGGAAGCGGCACGAATCGACAAGATTCTACATTAATGGAAGTTCCTTTCGGGACATCTCGCGAGCCAGCCTATAGACACCCTATATTTAATTTGGCCTCACCGTGCTGCAAAGGGAAGTCGGTTATACCAGCCGAAATACCGTCTGGTCGCCTCAGATTACATGGATAATTGGGGTCTCCATCAGGCCATTCTTTCCTCGAGTCCCAACCCTTCGGCTCGACAGCGCTAACTGTGGATTTTTCGCTTCTGCGGCGAGCTGCTCGGAGTGTTGGTGAGCTGGCTTCGCAGCCCCTTTGACCGGGGGCAAGTTCGGAAGGTAATTCATCTGTCTCTGCGCGCGCGCTTCTAGCGCGGAGACGTTGGAAGAATGAGAAAGGAGCGGTCAAGTAGCGTCGCTCCTTCCGCCAAAGGTCAAGTGTCCTGGGAAGTTTTTAACGGGAAAGTTGTCAAGTGTCCTCCGGGCATCGCGCTGCTCGAGGGTTATTCAAATTAGTGTGGCGATAAATTCGGTAACGGGAGAGCACTCGAACGTTTGTACGACGCTTGTTAACCGGAAAATACGTCTCGCTCGAAGGGGTGAACGGTTCGATTCCCTGGACACGGCGATCCCAACTTACGGCGGCTGCGCTAATTTCAATTTTCATAATCGCGGAACAGGCATAATCGATTCGAGTTTTTTTTTTTTGGAGGTTGCCTTTAGGTAGGGGTGTGGCAATAGTTGAAATTTGGAGAATCATTTGGGTGGAGAGATTAGCATTTCAAGAGTTGCATTCAAAGAGACAGAAATTATCACTAAATCTCTGCAGTACATGGGCGTTCGGGACAAAACTCATAAATTCTGAAGTAATCAGTTCTCGACCTAAGTGCCCTAAATACTTTTGTAAATGGGATGCACAGATGCGTCGATTGGTAAAAAAAATAAAATAAAATTACATTTAAAAAATTAAAGGGATCTTAATTTTTTATTAAATAAAAAGGATTTTGCAAATTTCATCGGTTACAGTTTGTTGTCACATAATTACTGACTGATATTTGTTTGAAAAACGTTCTTATCGGTTTATCGGGAATGAGTGAAAAATTGAAACGATTGTTTAAACTTTGGAGCACATGGATTTTCGGGACAAAGGATAAAAGATTAATACTTATTCGAATTTTTTTTAAATATATTTTCTAAATCAGTTATATGCTATATGATGCCTTCATCTGAATCAGAATATGAAGACTCAGAGACTACGCAGAAGGCCTGGACGTTGAGTGTCTTAATAATGATTTCGACTATTTTCTCCATTTTCAGCAATTTTGAGCAATTAAATTTGACGTGATTGTGAAGTTTAATACGTCCCCGATTAATGTACAAGAAATGACGGAGGTACGTTTTAGTACATTTTTTTAAAACTCAAGTCAAAGATGATAAACATTTAACATACAAAATTGGGAAAAATTGTTGATGTTACCAAAAAAAATTTCGGCAGCTTGGAAGGTCTTATTATATTAAACATAACTGATACAAAACAAATTAATTGACAAACATTACGTGTTTCAAGCCTCATTTTTGACAACAAATTAGAAAATTAAATAAAAATTGTGGGCAGTATTAAAATCTACGTTCCTTTATTAGTATTTTAAGATCAACAGACGCGGTCGCGTCTGGAAGCTAATTCCCCTTCCCCCTCTACCCATATAGGCACACTGAGCGACCATGTCTCTATACACGAAAGATAGCGAAATTGACAGGTCGTCGGAGCTATTTTAGCCTTATTATCTTATTTTATGACATAGTCCCGGTGTTTTTACATGATTAAGCGAATCATTTATTCTTTTCGAACCCATATGTCGTTTTACTTAATGTTTCAAGCTATTTGTCTAAAAGATATATGATTTATTCTGAATTAATAGTTATCAAAATGATACTTTTTTGAGTAAGACGTTTCGTGACGTCACGTTGTTCTCCTCCACTTGACGCCAGTAGGTGTCGCCTCGAAAGCATAATTTTAGAGCACTAAAGAGGTGAGTATGCGCATCCGCCATATTGGGTCCTCTGGAGAGAGAATATTATTGAGTACCCGCCTTTTTGAGTATTGTCAAAGTCGCTTTATAAACCAAATATAAACTTAAGTGTAATATAATACTCTAATAATGTGTCGTACTACCATGTACCAATATCAACAACGCATATTTTGTTTATAAAGTGAATCTGGCAATATTCAAAAAGGCGGGTACTCAATAATCTTCTCTCTCCAGAGGACCCAATATGGCGGATGCGCATACTCACCTCTTTACTGCTCTAATAATTTATACAGTGGGTCCAGGGACAGTGTGGCCAATGTGTTCCTCGCCGCTGATTGGTGCCGCCATATTCAGGCAACTTCCGGCAGCTCTTATGTATAGATCAATATACATATATACTTACACATTCTCAAATTGGCTACTCCAAATTTTGACAGCTTACAGTCAGGTTATAACCTGACGAGTGTCAAATATGGTAAGCTGTCAAAAATTGAGATGCCACGCGTGTCTACATATTTTTTAATAAATTATTGAATATAATTACTATGTAATATACTATGATTAATAAAGTATTCGAACTAGAAGTCATACATTTATTTTTTAAGTATTTATTGAAGTATAATCAAATTATAATTATATGAGCTTTTAATAGTTATAAACTATATAATTATATATTTATATGTAATTTATATATAATATATAATTTATATATAATTATTAACTGATATAAACTATGAAATATTTATCTAAGTTTTCATTAATAAAATTAAATATTAAGTTCATACATACACGCCACTATATAAGACATGATTCCACGCTTTTCAAATATCGCGCGCGCTTCACCTGGCTGGAACTGAAAATGGCGGCTTCCGGCTCATTGGCCACACTGTCCCTGGACCCACTGTAATAATTTATAAATGTCACTTGGCTGTCATTCAATCATAACCTGCTAGTTGTTAACATTTTTGAAATGTCACGATGGTAAAGAAGATTTACGGAACTCGGGATACGACTAGCGACCCGAACTCTGTGTCGTTTTGTCTTTTTCGTAAAACCGCGAGTGACTGATTTCAAGTCGTTTGGATTTGTGGTAATGGGTAATATTTTTATTGATTATTGCTGATTGGGTACAATTTTCACCTCCACGGGGTTCTTTCCGTCAACCTTTTCCAGAAATCTTATAATGTCCCTCCTCTGCCCTACCCCTCTCAAATACATGAAAAAGTCGAGGACAAAAAACAGTATTATTTGTACTTCTACGTTAGATTTAGCTGTATGTATGAGCACTTAGTAATTTATATGAAAAAAGTGATGAAATCCTCCCCCCCCCCCCATAAACATGACTCATGTATGAAAGAAGCTAATTCCCTTTAATTCACGAAAAAAGTTCACATGCAAAGATTGTGAAATCAACTTTGCTAGTTCCAATTGTATTCTCGTTCTGCGCTCGAACATTGATTTCTCTGTTTCACGAAAAAAATTAAAGAAGTTCTCACGCAAAGAATGTGAAATCAACTTTGCTAATTCCAATTGTATTCTCGTTCTCCGCTCGAACACTGATTCCTCTGTCACTTTTTATACTTGACATTCCTTTATTGGCCACCAATCAATTCAGTGGTCAGTTTTTCAGCTTCGGCTTTAAGGAATTAGCGGGCGTTGTATAAGAAAAAGCTATGAAGTAGGAGAGGCCCGCAGTTGACACAAAAACTTTTATAAGAGGGACATCTTCTGTTAAAAATGTCGTATGAAGATAATAAAAACTTGGTAGAGACTAATTTAAACGAATCACAGTCGGTAATAGATTAATAATAGCACATTCGGCAACCTGCACTAGTGCGCACTGAATGCGAACTTTTTCGCTTCCAATTGGTGAAAATTCGCACCCAGTGCGCACCATTGCGACCGTCCGAATACGCTGTAAGAGAGATGCGGAGAATATGAAACATTTTTTTTTCAGTCGACTTCATAGCTTTTTCTTATACAACGCCCGCTAATTCCTTAAAACCGAAGCTGAAAATCTGAGCACTGAATTGATTGGTGGCCAATAAAGCAATGTCCAGTATAAAAAGTGACAGAGGAATCAGTGTTCGAGCGGAGAACGAGAATACAATTGGAATTAGCAAAGTTGATTTCACAATCTGTGCATGTGAACTTTTTTCGTGAATTACAGGGAATTAGCTTCTTTCATACACGAGTCATGTTTATGGGGGGTATAATAAGCTACAAGTTTTAGACTTCAGTTTTCATACTTTTGTCCATTACGTGTCACATTGTGTGTCTGATACAATTTAATTTGGATTGAATGATGACACGCACCTTTTGAAATAATAGAACAGGATTTCCCAACTTTTTCTGAGTCGCGATCACCTTTTGTAATAATCAAATAGCCTCCCCATCCTCGTACAAGTTAAAGTAAATTTAATAAGCTGTAGAAAACACATTAAAAATAGGTATTTCAGGTTATAATTATAACTGAATAATTAAAATAAATAATTGCGAAAAATCGCCAACTAAAAATAACCGTGGCGACCCCCAAGAAAACACTACGCGAGCCACTTAAGAATGACTGTAAAAGAACGTTCGTTAATATCGTTGTAAATCGAATTAATTATTTCAAAATACTAAATATAATTTAAAACAAACCACGAAAACTATGGTACCTATTCAACCGAAATTGAACTAAGATTCCACAGACTTAGTAAACATTTAGAAACGTCAATTTTCAATCTCCACGAATTCTTTTACTGACTACAGTAGACACTAAATCTGAAGTTTGCCGCCAACATCATCGCACACTCTACGTAAACCTAATTAACGATTGTGTAAATTGCTTAGTGAGATATCCTCTTTATGATCATTCCCTCTACCAGTCATACCTTTCAAAAACCCTTTACGCAAGCTTTGCGTCTTCAAGACCCCGTGTTTTGATACACGTAAAATACGCGCACTTTGAACAATATCCGGTTGCCTGTTTACGGGCATTTTCTGTCCTCCTTCCGTATACAGGGTGATTATGGAAACTGGGACAGAATGTAATTCCTATCCAAGCGAAGATACAGGAAATTGCTGGAGGAAAAAGTTAAGTGGCTTAATTAAAAGTCCCGTCCCATAATAAAATTTTTCTCTCCGAGGCAACGGTGTAATTCCAACTCTCAACTGCACTCCTCTTTAATGGAACTATGTATCTTTCATGCGACGAATCGATTCTGCTCGTTACCCTGCGATAAACAGCGCAAAGTAAAATCGTTTCAAAGGTTGCGCAGACTTGTTAATAACAAAAATGCAAACCCAATGCACAGTTACACACACTAGACGTACTTTACTCTTCGGAATCATCCCCCGCGGAAAGGCCCCAAGTCCCCGTCCGCCTAAAACGCGAACAAATCAACTCTGAATAATTCAGACACCTATCTCCGCCATCAAACGCCGAGGCGCCATTTCCTTTGGACGAGACAGTGAAGGACGTTTCGCACGGAGGGCTGAGAGAACTCACCCACCCCGGGGTCGCAGCTTTCCCAAACCGGCGAGAGGCATCCCGGGCAGAGACAAAGGGTTGCCGATTTTAACAAAGACACCCGGATCCTCCCCATTGCCTATCGACGCTTCGAAAGTCTCGCGGGTAAGACGCCCGAGATTTACCGTATTCAGCGGCTCCGAGGGAGAGGACTTTACTGCCTACTGTAACGGCAGGACTTCTTTCCCCATTGATTCGCCCAAGGATTAGGAAAGTTGATCGAGCCCGGAGAGGGGGCGCCCGGGGTTGGAGAATCCTCGCAGTGTCTGCCGCTGATGGGAGCGGGGTTGGGAAGAGTCGGAAGTTAATTCGCCGATGGATGGCTTCGGAATGGTTATGTAGCTAATAACGACGGTGGGGCGCGGAGGCGATAGCGGAAGTCGAAGGGACCCCCCGAAAACGGGAGGTCGATGAAGTACAAGGGCCGCGGCCGAAGGCGGGACGGGAGGAGTGAAGTATTATAGGTCGGTATGCAAACGACGCCTATACCCATCCGACTTTACGACCGATCGTAAATACCGCGCCGAAGCTCCCGGTTTGATGGAAAATTCCTCCGGGATAGGCAGGGCTTCGTCGCCGTCGCTAATGTTACTCAATTGTGGCGCGGCTCCGGCCGACTGATCCGGGCGCGCCAGTGCCCTGCCGCTAGACTCCCGCGTCCACCGGGCCGGGGCCCCCTGACGAACTATTGTCGGCCGGGCGGAACGAAATCGTAAGCTTCCAGGGATCGAACTCAGCCGGGGCGAAATCTAATTTCTGTAGCCGCCGCGAGGAACTCCTGTCCGAGGAATCACCGGGCGAAACGTCTGGGTGTGGGCCGCCGCGAGGATCGTTGCCCCCGGCCCTGAAGATTGCCAGCCTTCTCGCCGCTGAAAGAGCGAAAAATGAGGATGGTTCGCGCGACGGCGGGGGGGTTATCGAATATCAGGAGTTACGGAATGCCGCGCTGCCAGCGAACTTCACTGGAAAACATAACTTATAAGTAAGTTCGCTAGGGTCCGCTAAGGAGAGAGCATCGGGACAGGCGGGGTTGGGTCAGTCGAGTAAGGGTGAAAAAGCAAAAGGGCGGAAGTCGCGGGGCTGGCGGCTGGGGATGGCGTTGGTAGGAGGAACAGGTCCGGGGATCATTCGTCTCCGCGAGACGGAAGTTAGGCCGGTTCAAGGGGGCCGGGAAAGGGGATGGCGAAAGTTTGGTCAGCGTCCAAGTCGCTAAAAGGAAGAAAATTTCGGGAAATACGGGGCAGAGCCGTGTACCGCTGGCCGGTGCCATTGAAGAAATTTAACAGGAACACTGCGTGGCGCGACCGAATTCGCCAACTCGCGGGACACTTTTAAACTAACTAACGGGCCACGTCTGCCACGGAATGTCCGCAGGAAGGAGACGCCGCGCGGGACAGAAGCGGGACGAGACGAAAGGCTGCTCCTCGAGATGGACTCGCGCCGCAGTGCTGGGCGCCGTTCGACTATGCTTTTTCGTCGGCTGCGAGGCATGCTGCAAAGACGCCGCTGGTCCTCCAGCCATTTATTTTCTCCGGGGGCATGCCAGCCGCGTGTTGCGCGGCGAAGTGGATGCGTAACTACTGGGCTTGTAACTCACCGAGCCACTTATTAACTTACATGGGAAGATCCCGAAGCGGGAAATTCCAAAAATTCTGAAACCTTGTGAATATGTAGGGGATTTCCTCCCGATTACAACGCAATTTTTGTTTGCTGCCGAAATTCACTCGGAGGGGGTGAAATTAACCCCTGAAAATTCGGCTACTTTCCGATGTTGTGTTATAACTCGCGAACTATGAGAGATGGAAAAAAAGTTTCAAGACAAAAGTTACTTCTTTTAATTACATCTATCATTTGGTAAAAAAATATTTTACGATTCACGAGTTATAACACAAAATCGGGAAATAACCGGATCTTCGGGGGTCAATTACACCTGCTTAGAGTAAATTTAGGCGGCAAACAAAAATCGCGTTGTAATCAGGAGGAAATTCCCTACATATTCACAAAGTTTCAGAATTTTTTGAATTTCCGGGTTCGGGATGTTCCCTTGTTAGGGACGTTATTTGTTACTTGACACGATGATCGTTAGGGGTGGTCATTGGTGAGTAGAGCTTTGAAGGTAGGTTGTCATTAGAAGGTGAACTCCAAAGGTGCAAATCGAAGACGAGATGGAAATATAGTGTCTCACGTGAGACTTCAATCTCGTGAGACAATTATTGAAGTATTATTGTTTAATTATTTTGTCATCAGTTTCGTGAAACTGGACGCTCATGAGACAAGTTTCATGATATATTTTCAACAATCTCATCTCTCGGGGCTATTTTAGTTGTTGCTGTGATTTTTGTCTCATGTAAAATCTCATCGTGGATTCGCACGTTTAGATTTGCAAACTACTGAGCAGCATATCAGTCAGTTATGGAGAATTTGCATTTCTGAAGATACATGTTTGAGTGAATTTGTGTGGGTAGGAAGAAATGTGTTAGGGATGGTGAGGATTTGACCCTGCAAGATTCCTAATAGAGAATGTATAGAGCGGTTCTTAACAAGTAGTATAACGTAGATGAAGTACCTTTGTGTGGAAGAATAAGCTTAAAGTACGTGCATTCAAACCTGCTTCAATTAGGTGACTTATTTTGCAGAAGATCTATGGTATATTCAGAAGGATTTAAGTATACCGAATAAATGTCTGTGAAATGGTACCTGCCTATTATGACTGCTTTGAAAACAGTCTTCTTCTGCAATCTAATGTTTAAGATTTATTGTTAGATGCACATTTGTTGGTAGATTGCCTTATCGGATGTATCATTCTCCTTTTTGGGGATAATTCAATTTAATTCAAAGTTGGAATTGAAACAACTTGGCATTCAGTTATACACGATTTGTTTACTCACTCCCAACAGCACCATCGATTTCCCCTTTCGTTGTTTCATTCGCTTGATTGAACTGAAAAAGTGGGACAAGCATGTTTTCGAATAACAGATACAATTCAAATTCCTCTTGTACCATTGTAAATAGCACAGAAAATTTAGGGTTATAATTTTAGCAATCATATTTGCAGGAAAGTTTTTGCGTGTTCGTGTGACCATTTAAATGAAATATTGTAGCTGAATTAATAGGTACGTTCTTCTATCGACTCAATCTAATTTAAATTCACTACCCCAAGCAAATTTGCACAGGAAATATTACTAAATACCATCGAGTTTAAATCACTTTTATAGATTAATTATAAAATTGCTAATACTAACGTGACGTGATCGACGATTTTTTATTAAAAATTGGGGAGAATTTTCTCCAGCGACGTGAAATATTTAATATGGGCGCGGCTAACCATGTCAGCGCTGTTTTCTCTATAAAAAAAAAAGAGGACTTGATCAGGATAATGCCTCGATCAAAAGTTTCCAATCTTTTTTATCAGACTTATTCGACGCTCGTAACTTCGAATAATAAAGGGGGGCCATGTGCAGCGTTGTATAAAAAAATTCGCACGGACTTTTGCTTTTTACGGTAACGGGATAGAAAAGTGCTTCCTTAACTCTATTGGATCGCGCCCTTTCTCGCGCCTTTACACCTAATACTGGCAGGAACTTTGAAATTGCAGAATTATCCCAGTGTACGGATACATCTTTGGGAAATCGACTTTGGAACTGAAAGTCGAAACCCTCGTTCCGGAGCTTACGCAAATGTTTCCTCCTCGATTAAATAATCCTGCTGCCTTACGGCGAGGTTCCGATAAAAGTTCCTTTCGCCACAGAAAAATGGCCGACTTGCAGTGCACGCGCTGATGACTTCAAGATTAATGCATATTTAGGATAAAGGATAACGTGACATTGTGTGCTTCTGTATCTGTGAATCAATATAGAACAATGCAGTAAACAAATAGATATTGTAGTATCTTCTTTGTTATTTTTAGAAAGTGTAATAAATTGAGCAATCACTCCAAACCGAGGAGTCATTCTACTTTGAACCACCGAAAAATTAAGCTATTTTTAATGATATTTTTCTGAGTAAATGCAACATATAATGAAATAAATCTTTTTGTTATTTATTAAGCTACTCTCATATTCTCAAAAAAAATATTAAGAAGAATTTTTGCAATTTGTTTTAATAGTTTTTTTACAGTGTCAATATGGCACCTAAAAAAAGAGGTATGTCATGGCGTAGGTGATTTCCGGGCTCAGGCTTATCCGAAACAAAAAATTCCGGAAGATTCTTAATCTGTATGAGTGTCACTATAGCCCCTAGCTCAATTACCAATTTTTGTTGAAAAGTAACAAAATGGCGCCGGCTTGAAAAAAATAGTTTGACAAAACACCCAAAAGGATGTATTCTGGGGTGTTCCATGAGAAATATCTCAGTTATTTCTCGACAAAAATCGTTAATTGAGCTAGGGGCTATAGCGACACTCATACAGATTAAGAATCTTTCGGAATTTTTTGTTTCGGATAAGCCTGAGCCGGGAAATCACCTACGCCAAGAACATACCCCTTTTTTAGGTGCCATATTGACGCTGCAAAAAAACCATTAAAACAAACTAAAAAAAAAATTTTTTAAATTTTTTTTCTATAATATAAGAGTAGCTTAATAAATACCAAAAAGATTTATTTCATTATATATTGTAGTTACTGAGAAAAAAATCTTTACAAATAGCTTAATTTTTCGGCCGAGCGAAGTGGAATGACGCCTTAATAGAAACCAACATGATAGTTGAAACAAAAATACTTTTCGAAAAAGTAGGTACGAAGCACGACTATTCGTAATTGCAAAATTCTAGGTACTATCAGATAGTGGCCATTGTTTGAACTTCATTTCAAACACTCTTTTCACTTTTTCAATTCAACAAATGTGTTCAAGTAAATCACAGATGAACACTGATGTCTCTAGGTACTCCAGATTTTTGGTGAAGCAATTTATATACCTGGTGATATTTTAGATCCCGTTTCAAAAAGGGCTGAGTGTACACTTGAGGATCTCTAACAATAACCACCTGAACCACGAAAGTCTTCTGCTTCAGTATCTACAGCAATTAAAGAAGCAGGATTCAAGGATGTTTCCAATTACACCACGCTAAAGCGACATCACTAAAATGTCCCGGTGACAAACCAAGTATCTAAAAATTCTTGTAGCTTCCTGCTGATTAAGAAACTCCTCTTTATAATTTACATACATAAAATCAGCAACAAGAAGCTTCCCCTGCCAACTCGCCGTGTTTAGTGTTTAATAGCAAAACGATGTCGGAAGCTGGCCACGTGGCGACACGGGTCACAGAATATTCAACATTCCCCGCATAAGAGGCACCAGGTCCGATACATTCCGCCATCCGATGCCAGCAGGGCGTCGCGCGGCACGCTAGTCCGCAAAACACACGTCCCCCCTGACTGCTCATCGCTCCTCGGTGGCTGTTACCGCCGATCGACGTTGTGCATCCACTGCAGTCGTGCGCAGAGGACACAGTGACCCTTGATATTTACACTTTCCATCGCGTCCGCACACCGATATTCATATCGGGCGTAGCTGGCTGACCTATCGTTATTTGGGAAGAGTGCAGACGAGCAGACGCTGGCTCGTGCAATCTAGCCCCGGCGCGCTTCACCCAGCACCGCCCGAGCCAAGCGACACCGGACGACGGACGGTGCCGTCCCTCGGCCGGTGCACGTGCACGGCCGCACACAGTGTAACGTTACAGCCGATCGGCCAATGTTTTTCCCGCCAGTCATAAATTGAATACTAATTGACACGTGTGATCGGGCTCGTTGTATTTCACCCGCTCGACTTTCGTCGCCCGTGCCGCCTCTGTTTAAACGCTCGGCACATATGTACCGGAGATATAAATTTGCGGATAAATACGTACGACAGCCGGTTAATGCGAGCCCGGCACCCCACCCTAATCCGGCCCCTCCGCCCAGGCCGGCTCCACCTTTGCCATCTGAATCAATACCTACTTGTTTACTGGACCGTTGCCAGCCGGATTTCATCGAACCGACGATCGTCCCATCCTAATTAATTCCATCTTTTGTTATGGTTGTTTCGCAAACTGCGGAACGTTCGGTTACTCGCGGATGCAGGAAAACCTATAGGTTACCCATGCTCGACTTTCCTCTGGCACGGACGTCGACTAATTATCAAAGTCTTGCTGTCTTCCTCCGACGTGACGCGCCGCGCTCGCCTGCCCTCCTCGTCCCCCGCTGGCTTTTCTCTGCCGGGAAACATCCCGCACCGTCGCCTCACCCACCCACCCGCCCCCCTTTTGTACCTTATCGAAGTGGATAGAAGCGATAATCAGGGAGGCTTCGCGTGGATCAGTTGGCAAGTTTGCTACATAAACTTGCGCCCCCGTCTATGACTCGTGGCTATTCGTACTCCTCGAAACGGGGTATAATGGATCCTTGGGTGTTATGCCTTTAATTAACCGCCGCGGGATGAACACGGTGTAGCCGATATCGCGCCACGATGTTCGGTGACGATTCGGATGAACAATGGTGCTCCGCTGATGGAAACCGAACTGGACTGCGCACTCGGCAAGAATTATTTATTTAGCTGTTTATTTGCTTCTCTTGCACGGGTGAGATAAGACCAGGGACTTAATACCGGTATAATGATCATACCGGTATTTCGCCAATACAGCTATACCGAAACCGATATCATACCGAAAAAGATAAATACCGAAACCGATATCATACCGAAAAAGATAAATACCGAAAACAATCGGTTTTCGGAATTACCGGTAACCGAAATAAATACCGGTATTTTTTCGGTATTCTTCTCGGTGAACACCGAAACCTACCATGTCACTGAAAAGAATACCGAAAACATACCGGTATTTATTTCGGTTACCGGTAACCTTTTGTTTTCGGTATTTATCTATTTCGGTATGATATCGGTTTCGGTATAGCGAAATACCGGTATGAGCGTTATACCGGTATTGAGTCTCAGACGAAGATACAACCGAAAAATACCGGTATAATACCGGTATTTTACGTACCGGTAGGAGTCCCTGGATAAGACACATTTACAAGGGCGGTTCGGTTACCCGAGTATTCAGATGATTTTTAAACTGTGCCGGTTTGTACAGGACGTCATTGTACGGATTAGATAATTTTTCGTTTGTGAAAAAAAAAACACCCCTCGAAGGGTTATACTTAGTCAGGAGGCTGAAAAGAGGCGAATGTTTGTGAATTTTTTTTGAAAAAGCGGAAGCGTATATTTTTACAGAACTTTTTGCAGTTAAGAGAGCAACATTTAAAGAACATTTGGTAATTTTTTTGTAGAAAAATATTTAAGTTTATAATAAACTAACCACCGACATCCAAGATGAGCAAAAATCACGCGAAAAAGACAGGACTTCAACTTTAAGTAGCCGCCATTTTGTTTTAAATTAATATTTCCGAAATTCCCTCCGTTAATCAGAGGATACATTAATACACTAACGAAATCTTTTGTGTTTTTTCATTTTAGATAATCTGGTTCCGAATGGCAGTGCACACCCCAAAACAACTTTTAAAATAAGGCTTCTTCGATGTCGGTTGTAAGTTTATTATAAGCGTAAATATTTTTCTACAAAAAAATTACCAAATACCTCACGACGTACGAACCATTAGGTATTTCCACCGAACAATTTAAATCCTATAAATCGAGGTATTTATATTCTCGACGAAGCTGTTACTCAGCGCGAAACACATTCCACCGGATCGACGAAGCTGTTTAGTCGTCCCTTGGACGTATGACATCGATAATGGCGGACGGTCCCCAAGGAACACCGTGGATCCAGGGAGCCAACCACCGACCAAATTCCACGTCATTAAACCGCCTCCCAGCAGGCTTGACATTACGATTCATACGGTAGCAGAGCAGGCGTCAGTCATCTAAATACAGCTTATCATTCAACTTTCTAAATTATCGATTTCCAATCGCGCCCCGGCACAATTTCTACAACCCGCACGCCTATAATGGCCGAAATGCCCGAAAACGTTTCAATCGAAAGAAATATGAAACGGGCGGATCGAATGGGGGAGGATCGCGGTCACGGGGAAAAATTGCGACGGTGGTCGGCCACTCGAAATTCAGTGGGATTATAGGATTCAGCGGCCGCTGGCACGTATCACTTTTCCGTTAACCAGCGATAGGATAATCGAACCGCAAAAGCGGCATGACGAGTGTGTACCTAGCAGTAACGGGTTTGTCATGTCGCTTCCGGCCGGCGGGATCGCGCGTGATTCTTCCACATTTTACATACCAGTTATTTATCTTCCGCCTGCGATCGCCCGTTTACCGTGGCCGGTTAATTAAATCGCTTTTTTTTCTCCCCACCTCGCCGGCGAAATTGCACGCCGACGTGGCGTCCTCTGAAAATCATCAAGCGGACCGAAACGCTCCCTCCTGTCCGTCTCGCGTCGCGTTCCCGCCGTTTATCGCGTTCGAACAGAATGACACGTGTCACGAACAAACACGCGTCTTTGAACGCGGAACGAGCGGTGCAGCTGACTTCCCCGCGCACTCCCGCCACCAAGACGGAAATCACTGTTTTCTGCGTATTTCGTGCTTAATCATTGAGTTAGGATTGGGTTAGGTTAGGTTAGGTTAGGTTAGGTTAGGTTAGGTTAGGTTAGGGTTGGGTTAGGTTAGGGTTGGGTTAGGTCGACCGCGCGGCTATCGAGACGGTCCGGTGACTTTCGAATGGCCATTTTTGACTAAGGACCTTTGTCCGCGGTTGGCAGAAGCTTAGCGGAAATAGACTCTTGACGGGAGGAATATGAGTTTGCGGCTTAGGCTGTTTTCGCTGGAGATGGCTTCGGTGGCTTCGGTTGGCGTGTGATGTTCGATTTACAGGTTCTAGATTTTCTTTCACTTTTTACCCGACTGCGGCACGCAAAGGAGGGTATTGTGTTTATCAGGCTATGTATGTATGTCCATGTTACGCTCTAGAGCCTGTACGGATACACCGATTTGGACAAATGAGGTGTCTTTAGAATGGTCTTGACCTTCCGAATGTCATAGGCTATATGATTTTCAAAATTGTGAGATAAAAATAATGGGAACGGTAAATATTGACAAAAGGGTCCCAATGACGTTGTTGACCTTGACATATGTAATACATTGTTTACCACGCGAGTTTTCATCAAACCGATTGCTACCTTGATGAAAAGATCCTCTTAATATGTAAACATCGTCTCTTAAACGTTCAAACTGATTCACTGGACAGGGGGGCCACAGAAGAGTCTACCGTAGTGGGCCACAAGAGCAACATATCGGTTCTGGGGTGTTTTTTTTTTCAGTAAACTTTTCCCCAGCTCCTATCCTGTGCAATGCACCTAGGTGACAACTGAATAACAGTACCTGTTAGATAGTAAGAATAAAGTTTAAGACCTAGTCAGCAAGGACATTGTAGTTTCTCTATGAGATTCGTTGGCAAACGAACCAGTAGAGATACATATTATATCGAATGGCTCTTTTTCTGTGTTTTATTGTCGCCAATCAGTATTATTGTATGTTTCTGGACAATAAACATCTGTTTAAAAAAAAAAAGTCTACCGTAGTGGAGGGGGAATACCTACGGTAGTGGTGGTATATGTCGCGTGATTCGACTTGGCTTGGCAGTGGGGTCGGTTGGTTTGACGTCACGGAGTCATCACGCACACATATACCGCCGCTGCCGTAGGTGTTTCCCCTCCACTACGGTAGACTCTTCTGTGCTATCCCTGCCGAGGTGTGCTTAAGGGGTTAGGCCACCTTGGACGTAGCAAAATTGCAGTCATTTTCGGCATTTTTTTTTAGGAAGATAATAAAATAAACAGAAAATTTAATATGAAGCCTGTTATTATACAACTCTCGCCGGAAAAAAATCGTTTTTTTTTTCTTACAAAATGGCGGCGGTAGAGCCGTGATACGCAAGATCTTGTGGAGCGACGTTTTCCACGGTGTTCAATCTCACGGCTATACCGTTTGACTTGGAACAAAAAACCAAAAAGCTTTATTTTCTGCATGCCTAAAACTATGGAAGTACGTAGCGGTTTTGCGATATCTTGAATATGTTCTGTGCAATCGACACTTTTATAAAAAAAAATGCACTTTTTCTCTCCATGGTCACCATTTCAAGACAAATTAATGTTTCTGGATTTCCCTACGTACTTCCATAGTTTTAGGCATGCAGAAAATAAATCTTTTTTGGTTTTTTGTTCTAAGTCAAACGGTATAGCCGTGAGATTGAGCACCGTGGAAAACGTCGCTCCACAAGATCTTGCGAATCACGGCTCTACCGCCGCCATTTTGTAAGAAAAAAAATACGATTTTTTTCCGGCGAGATTTGTATAATAACAGGCTTCATATTAAATTTTCTGTTTATTTTATTATCTTCCTAAAAAAAAATGCCGAAAATGACTGCAATTTTGGTCCGTCCAAGGTGGCCTAACCCCTTAACCGAACGGGCACAATCGTAAGGGCACACGCTACCGAACGGACGAGCGCTAATGCAAAAAAATATGGTGTTGTTTTTCAGATTTTCATGGATATAATTTACAATACTTACATTTAATATTGTCTGGTTTTTATTATCTTGCAATAAAAATGGGATTTTCAAGGAAACCAAAGCATGCAGAGTCAATGGCTAATTTAAGAATGAAAAAATAACTAAAAAGTAAAAAATAAAAAATAAATTAAGAAACCCGACTGTTTAAAAAAACATTAAAAAAATTAAATTAATAAAAAAATTAAATTAAAAAGAGAACTAAAATGACAAAAACAAGACTTAATTTATTTATACATGGTATATTAATTATCATAAATAGGATAATAATAAGATGACAATTTAAATTAACTCAATTGGCTGCAGGCGGAGGCCTTAAATATTTTGATGCTCTTCTACCCCAAGCATGTACCGCAATGACTAAAGAAAGTGCTTCAAGCTGGTAACAAAAAGAGGTGGACAACATCAATGCAAATTCATGCTTATATAGTGACATTTCAACTTCAGTGTGTTGTGTAAATTATATGTTTCTCTCTTCCGTGTTGGGAATACTATTGGCGTTGTTAATAACCCATCGAATCTAATTAGGGCGAACAGCGATACACAATATTGAATGTAATGTAATGTTCGAATGTACAAATGTTCGAATGTAATTACATCAAATCATTTGCATCAAAATATTTAAGGCCTCCGCCTGCAGCCAATTTAGTTAATTTAAATTGTCATCTTATTATTATCCTATTTATGATAATTAATATACCATGTATAAATAAATTAAGTCTTGTTTTTGTCATATTAGTTCTCTTTTTAATTTAATTTTTTTAATGTTTTTTATTAAGCAGTCGGGTTTTTTAATTTTTTTAATCTGTTGAGTGAATGTATCTGGGCCCTAGTAGCATTTATTGTTGGCATTTTGATGGCTAATTACTTTCCAAGCTGGGCATACTGTGGGCGAAGCAACACTCTGAATATTTATATACATCTACCGTTAAGGAACTAGTTTCTGATCAGTTTAGAAGGTTTCCCGCTTTAATATTTATTTTTAACCTAATAAAACATTAAACCATAGACTTTTTTTATACTAAAAGTTGAATTAATGTTTAAACTTCAAGGAAAAATTTTAAAAAGTTGAAAATAAATATATAATTTAAATACTTATAAGGTATGGAATAATAAGGTGACTAGGAACTAGTTTTTAATCATCTAAAACTAACAATACTAACTGCTTTCATAGACAACATATATATTTTTGAATTATCAATTTTTATGTTAGTAATTATTTCAAACAATTATTTATTGACATAAACTCAAAAGAACGGTTTATTTCATGAACTGATCAAAAATTAGTGCCTGATCAAGAACTAGTTCCTTAACGGTACGTCTGTTTCTGTTTTTTAAACAAGTGAATGTGTTCGAGATGTCGTGTTGAATTTATAGTTTTCCTTTTCCTGTCTTCGGTAGCAAGTGGATTTAACGGACGTCTGCGAAGCTTTATGGCAATGGTTAGGTTTATAATTTAGGACGTTGCGTTTGGAGGAGATCAACGCGTCTCGTGTGCGAAAGGCACGCTAAAGGCGAAATGAATGGGGAATGTGGAACAGTTTTGGACAGACTTGGCAGTTGATAGACGAAGTTCAGGTAGCATTCAGCAATCGGTCGGAATCCAGGAAGCACTTATTGACAGACTTCGAACAGCCAGTTAGTTCAGTTGGTCTTACTATTAGCAGCACTTAGACTACAGTCACTTCAAGGATCATTCACGCTTCAGTCAGCTCAACGAGCAATCGGGCGTGACGTACACGGTACTAACAGATATATGTGACCAACTCCATATTATTTTCTGATTCCTTCGAATGAACGGTTTACAGATCCTTCGATGGACACTTTTTATGTAATACTTAAAAGTGTAATCAGGGACTGCATCCTTTAACACATTCCGTGCCACGGTGGAAATTCAGATTTCCGCTAGGTCTATACCACAGTTAGGCAAAACGCAATTACAAATTACAGTGCAGCGTTCCCGTTACCCCACCATACCCTGCGAGGGCCGCGCAACTCCAACTGCCAAATCCACGACCGTCAGATGGTGGTGGCTGATTTCTCCTCGATCGCTGTTCGCGAAGACGAATTCACCGGCCAATATATCTGACACCGACCTTAGGCAGCTGCCTAATTTTGCTCATAGGTGCGAGCCGAGCCTGCCTCCACCTAGTATTACAGCCACAGAAAAGAACCATCGCACACTTCACAGAGGATGCATGGAATAGAAAAAGAAGCCTCCAACGCTATTCCCTTTAAACAGAGCTTCACCCAGATTGCACACGCAAGAGAGCGTAGGTGCCTCAGTCGAGCCCGAGCAATATCAAGTAAAGTACAATCCTATCACCTCTGCGTCAGAGCTATCAGAACGTCAGGTCCCCAACGAAACGTACACATCCTCTCAAGCTTTCCATCCTACCCGCAGCCTACACCGTCCGCCTTATCACACTCCCAGCACCCAACATCCACGACGACGGGCTGCAATGCCGGGGCGGACGGAGGCGCGCGTTATTACGAGCCATTTCTCTACTGGACCGAACACTGGTTCCAAGCCCGGAACCAGGTAAGTCGGTCCACTCGGCTGCCCGAGAATTATGATATTGGTCTGGTCGCTCGATTCCGAGGACCGAGAGCGTTTTCCATTACATTTACCTGCCGCCGGAACTTGGGCCGGCATTACTGTTAGTTACGTTACCTTTCGCCTGCAAGCGGCCCCCTCCGGGCTCGAGCGAGAAATCGAGGAGGCATTAAACTATTAGCCGGGCGATTGGTGCACGCGCGCCCGCCTTCGAATCCATCCGGAGGAACTCGGTCTTTCGGTCTTGCCGCGCACGGAGCGAACTTTAATAGTCGGATGCTCGGGCGCGGGGAATCAGCCACGAGGCTCCAGCGAACGAGGCGAGAGAAAGAGGCTAGCCGAGAGAACCGGGACGAAGATATGCTCGTTCCGTTCCGTCCAATTTTCTTCGGCGGGCGGCGCGGGCCGGGGATCCTCTCTGGCGACGAGCCGCGACTACGCTGCTCGATAAATAGAGCCACTTCGAGGCCTGTCGCGAAGTCGCGAGCGAGCGTAGCCGCGGCTGTTTGCCCAGGAGCGCGCATCCCCCCGCGCGCCGCTACCGGCGGGTGTCGCTAGCTGGTGTCCCCGTGAATTACGAGCCTCCCAGCGAGAAGCGTATCGGCTATTTCCGGCTGAGCGACAATGTTGAAATCCCGATGCATGGGAGCCACTCCAAGCGGCTCCGGGCATTATTGGCCGGCTTTCCAGCTGGAATCACGCCGCGCAACTAGCCGGCAGACGTTTTCCTCTGGATTGAAGAATGCTGAACGAGATGCAGCTCTTCTGCGGGGATGATATCTGTCGTTGATCAACGCCGGTTCCGCGGGGGGTGCAGCGAACCATGCCATTTGGCGAACGACGATTCGAACCGCCTCGGTTCGGTCTAAGGGTGTCGCACCGGTGCGCTCCGTGGTGATCCTCACGGTTGGCGCGGAGTCGCTTTAACGACCAGGCGGGGTGCAGCTCTTCGCGAGCATCGCTGCCTCGTGTTTCTTTACGGGAAAGGACTGGGTGCAAGCGATAGAGTAATTTTCCAAAACGAGCTCGAAGCACTGTTGCTCTTTCGGCCTACCCTGTCTCCTCCAGTTCGCATTCAGAAGCTCGCGGCGCTTATTTTTCACGTTTCCCCGGGCCCATCGAGTTTCGCAGCATTTTTATTATTCAAGGGTTTATAGATATTTATCTGGCCGCTGTTTTAAATTCGGATTTGAAATTTTAAATGCCGCGGCGCGGCTGGGCTCCAGGCGAATGTTATGGAAGAATTTCCGCGATGAATGCGTTTAATATTGAATGAGATCCCGGCGAGCGATTATGAAGTCCCTGTTACAGATTTCTCGCGGATTTCGATAGCCGAGCCGCGCGCGTCGAATATTCGCGGATAAAGTTCGACGCGCGGGGACCATTTTTATCAACCGGCTGACGTGATTATCCCGGAAATTTTAGTATGCGACGGCTGATCCATTGTAAACTGATTGGAATCTCGTAAAATATTACAGTTATTAGCTCGTTGTCTGTTTCGATGTTATAAGAAGAATAGTCGATTGACTGCATTTTGGAAATGATAAATTTCAGAAAGAGAGAAAATCGCTGCTCCCCCGTTTAAGGGTAATGCGGGGGTAAACGCCTTTACAGTTATTAATATTTTCTCGGTTACTACTTAAGATATTTAAATGAAAAATAAACGAAAAAGTAGCTACGTACTAACTGTACTTCATATAGGGTAGATGTACCATTTGTGGCCACTGCACCATTTGTCGCCACTGTCTTATTTATTCCGATATATTAAGTATTCTTAGTTTACTTTCATTACAATGAATGAAGCTGTCTAAGGGTGGGTTATGTTGGCACCATTTCTACTACTTTCTACTGTTTTGTTGTCCCGTTTTATTTAATAATCATACGTGAATGTGCAAATCTTTGATCACTTTCCACATCCTTGCAAATGGTGCTTAGCATACGACTGGTAAGAAAACAATTAGTTACTGTATTTAACAAGAGTATGGATGAAGTTTTATACATATTTATATTAAAAAACAAATAGTTTTGAGATTTAAAAAAGAATTTCAACGATATAACCTAAACTCTAGTGGAATTAGGCACTGACCAAAAATGGTACATCGAAAATGGAATTGTACCATTCGTGGCCACGTAATGGCCATAAACAGTCCACGGTACAACCATTTTTGGTCAGTAGGCATTCTCATTAGCAACTTATCGTACAATACCTAATTATTGTAAAATTATTATACAATAGTTAGCGAAAAAATTCTTCTAAAGTCGAAGATTTTTACGATTCGTGAAAAGTCATTCGATGATGTCTTCAACGAAATTCTTTTATGGCCCGAAAAGCAAATCATAAAGCGAAAGCGGAAAGCAGTTGAACATTTACCTACTGTAATAACATCAGACAAATGGATGGAGATCATGTTGGCCAAAAAAAAAGAAAAGGAGAACAAAGAAGAGGAGAGAAAGATTAATAAAGAAAAAAGACTAGCAAAAATAAAAGAAAATATAAAGATTAAAGCCATAAAGTTCGAAGAAAGGAATAAGAAAAAAAAACAGAAAAATCAAAACCTGTCGCTACCAAAAGAAGAAGTAAAAAGGATATTGGCAGTTAATATTATTTTTGTGCAGCAAGTATTGTATTATTTGTTCAGTAGTGAACATTTGTAATAAATTAAAAACTACAATTCTTACTGTGGGTCTTTCGTATTACCAATTCTATAAGTGGCCACAAATGGAAAGCCGGCTGGCCAAAAATGGTACTCTAGTGGCCACAAATGGTGCAAAACAGTGTGGCACGATAATATAATGATTTTTTAAATAATTATGTTTAAAACATTGTTCAACGTAGAATATTTTAATTATCTGTATATTTTGGATTACACTTATATATTCTTTACTTTTGTGTACGTATTCTTTTGTAAGTTATGTATCTGTGAGTGGTACGGAAATCCTTCAAGTGGCCACAAATGGTACATCTACCCTATTTGTCTCTAAATTGTAAATCAATTATTAAGGATAGGAAAAATAATTTATTTTTTGGGGGTGCTTTTTGGAAACAACCCTTTGACTGACAATCTTCAAAAAAATCAAGAATAATGCTCTGTTATCGAACTATTATATATAAGAACCCGAAGATGATCGAGATGGTGGAACATAGTTAAATAATTTAAGGAAGATCATAATATTATAAATATGTGGGGTTTTGCGACGAGAAAGAGTATTTGCCGCGAGCCTGGGTACGTGTCATTTAAATGCGAATGGAAGAAACGATTGCGGTTCGTTTGGGAGATCGAAGTGTGAAGTTCAAGGTACCTGCGGAACAACGCGCATGCGTTAAATAGAAATATTTCCCAGATATTAATATTTGTATGGAGCTTTACCTTGAATATACATTAAAGTGAATATAATTATCGCTTATATTTCTAATCTTCGAGACAAATTGTTTACATATTCTCAAATAAGAGAATTATAGTGTGACATACAAAATTTTCAAAATTTAAAAAAAATCCAGACCCTTATCTCTTTGTTATTGTATACACCGACTGCAGACAAAATTCTCGAAAACTTCATTTTTGTCAGAGTTATAATGTTTTTTGTTTTGGCGTAGTAACTAAAAAGCTCCTGCTCCGTACGTTGGACCTTCCTCTTCTTGTAATGCCTGTTCTCTTCGTGATTGTGCTGTTCGCATAATTTTTTTGCACGATTGTATCTTGCTGATGCTTTATCCTCGTACCTGATTAGGTATTCATTTTTTATGACGATGTTGAAAATTTTCCATTTGGATATCTTTGAACGAATCTAGTATTGTTTTACTCCATCCTTCATCACACTCAATGACAGCTTCTGCGAATGCAGCTCGAACAAGATATTTTGATGGAAACGATACTCGCTTTTGATACTCGAATTTTATCACTGTATTAATTCTTACATAATTCAGTTCAGCGAAAAAAATAATATTGAAATACGTACATATTTTCAATTTTTTATTTGTAAAACAACTAGTAGTTCATTTTCACCCGAGTGACTACCCCATAAAAATTCAAACACTTGTCTTAAAATTTTCTAACAAAAGATACTTGTAGCCTTTGTTAGATTTTAAAAATCCTTAGCAGAAATAAATCTTTCTGCGGAATTGCAATGGGCTCTAATGAAGCTGCATACAGAAGAACGCGCATAAATTTATTATTAACCGTGATTTTCATTTACTGCAGCTTACGGATTTGCAATGCTTTCTGTACGCCCGAGGCAAATAGTAATCGGATAATGGGCAACAGCCTGTTAGCTATCGTACAAGTGTCCTAATGTACATTGTACCGTAACGATGCGGTCCTGAAACGAATTTATTAGGTCGTAGATCCAAATGCCCGACGCGATGATGTTGAACAATATGCTACATTGCAATTTAATGAAACATGTCCGCGTGTTTAGCAACTTGGGCTGTCATTTGGGTGAATGGCCCCCGGTTTATGCCTCGTAGAAATATTTATAGAGAATTATAGAGTGCGACACGCAATACGTTACGTTTCAAAGGTAATTTCGCTCAGCTGGGAATCTTACGTAGCACTACTGTTGTCCCCATTTATTTTGTAGGATTTATTGCGCTATTATACTGCAGGGACGTTAGAATTCATACTCTTTCAGTAACATAAAGCTGCTCGGCCATTGCTAAATACTAGTTTCTAGACATAGAAGTAAGATTACAGGAATTGTTGAACAGTTTAACGCAAAATAATAATAAAATAGAAGAAGAGGAAGAAAATGCATCAGTTAGAAAATTCTTTCAAATTTTTCCGTCAGAATATTCATCTACAAATCGAACACCTTTTGCAGGTATAGGGGAAACCTTCCACATTTTTAGCCTCCATGAAATTGCAGAATGCGCCACTCAAAAAGTGAATAAATGTTAACGAAGCTCATTTCCATTTCGAAAGTTTTAGATTCGAAATTTCGTTTGTTTGAATCGACACTTGGAGTAACAAAGTTTTACTGTACTCAGAGTTGGGCATTATTGGAAAAAATTTTTATTCAAATCATCTGGAATAAGAATTACGATTAAATTTTTATTCGAATCATCTCGAATAAGAATTACGATTAAATTTTTGTTCGAATCATCTCGAATAAGAATTACGATTAAATTTTTGTTCGAATCATCTCGAATAAGAATTACGATTAAATTTTTGTTCGAATCATCTCGAATAAGAATTACTATTAAATTTTTGTTCGAATGATCTGGAATAAATTTTCTTTCGAACAATGCCCAATTCTGACTGCACTTGAAGGGGTAGACAGAAAATCTAGATGTCAAAAGTAACGAAGAAAATGACGTCCATGTCACAAGCCCAGCTACAATGGCTGTCCTCCACACAAATACATATCTGGAAACTTCGCAGATAATCGCATTAGTTAAGCCAGAGGAGCCATCCTCTGTTACAGATATCCGTGGACACACAGCAGACACCGCTCTTGCTTTATCTCGACTGGGCTCAAGTGCATACATACATCAAAAATGTACACACACGTTTGTCGTAATGTACGTAGCGGCTGTTTGAATATTCATGTCGAGCAATATGGGAGCCGACGATCGCAAAATAGATAATGCGCCCTAGGCTTTGTTCCAATCCGATAGTTTAAATTGCGTCCGCGGGGCTGGATACATTTTAAATTTGATAATTTTATCGGCCGCTCAATAATCCGAGATATTTATCCGGGACACGTAGCCTCCGTATCGCGGTGTAAATTTTAACGCGTTAAAACTCCCCTCGAAAAACGTTGGATGCACCGAATTTTCCGAGCGCAATGTCACTCAAACGTTTGAATTTAGCGTTCACGTTTAATCCTGCGTCGCGACGTTAAAAGGCGAGTCGATTGTGCGATCAGCTTTACGTTCCGATGTACACGCTGCAATATTTTTGTTAACTGCGCAGCTGATTGTTGTCAATTTCGTTATAAATAACAGTCTTTTTAGTTGAGACACTTTTGTCGCTCACGCTTGGTATTTTGCATAAATATTCACTTGATAGAACTGGTTTGAGGAAGATAGAAAAAGGCAAAAATGTGGGAATACTTATTAATTATTATTACAAGAAAATTATATAGGAAATTTAAATTCATTGAACCTTGTTTCTTTAATGATGGACTAAAGTATTAAAACTTAATTTTCTCGGTAACGCTGTTTTATGATACTCCCTCTTTTTCCCTTACCCTTCATATGTGAAACTCTAATTTTTTTCCTGGTCAAATTGTTTATCTAAAAGAGTGTACACAAATATAATAAATAAAAAAGACGAGTGGAGTTTACTAAACGGAGGGTTGGGTACCTACCTGTGTCAGCTGAGTGTGTCCGTAGAAACTGAATTCTGCTGGTTGAATTCGCATTGGAAAGGTGGGATGAAGTATTCTAACGATATGTATTGAGAAGATGGGTTCAGATTCAAAAGAGCGATAAGAAGTGTATGCAAAGTACATCGTAGTAGTATTCCACGATCTCAGTGCAAGTATAAATATTACCCCTTTTCCCTGTAACTGCTTCACCACATCCTCGAAATCTATTCAATAAATGTCTGAAGCTATCTCCTTATAAATTACGCGATGTATTCAGGAAGTTCAATTCTTACATTGCACAGTGGTCTGGGGAGTGGCCAAATTCAATTTCTCTATTTGAACTTTACAATGTAATTTTCTTTATGAATTGACAACCCTCCAGAGCTTCTAAATCCGCTGCCTTTGGTTTTTCAGATGATTCTTTGATTAGATATAATATTATGAAAACAAACTCACGAGATTTCATGTAAATCTAATTGCTTCAATTACTCGTTATAGAACGTCAAAATACGCGTTTGGATTGCATTGTTATGTAAGCAAGTATATATGTGTCGTAAGTATTTTTTATTCCATGTACAAACAGTGTAAATTTATGCCAAGTCAAACATTGAGAAGGCTCATAAAAAAATATTTGAAAGCGTTCGACGTCGGACTCTTCTTTCATGAAAGCTTAGACAATTGTTAACGGTAAATAGTCGAATTATATAATAGAAAATAAATTTGCATTGGAAAAAACCGATGGAAAGATGTTTTTGTTTTTGGCTACAAAATTGAATCCGCCATCAAGAATTTGAATTTTTGGTGTCAGGTTTTATCAGCGATTTTGGGCTACTAAAAGCAGGTCTCCGGACCACTGTGCTGAGATTCGCGGTTCACCTTTCTTCGCGTGTATTACTTTGAAGGATTTAACTCTCCACGCGAATAAAAGGTAGATCGTAGATGTCTCTCCAGTAGTAATCAAGTGGATTAAGGGAACACTTAACCTTCGATATCCATTGAACAGAGAAGCACTAGTATAAATTGTCTTCGTGTTTTCGTTTAAAGAGAGAAGTACAAATTGAATTACATGTAATTTATAAATTTGTTTCAAGATTCAATGGTGTTTGGTTTAAGCCTGTAAATTATCGATCTGTAAAATACGAAGCGGTATACAATGGGCCACCCACAGGCTAGAATTCGAGGTATATAAATGTAGCCTTTTGATGGAGCTGGTTATTTATTTCAGAAGGACGAAGGTTATTGTATTTTCGAGATAATCAATGGATAATGAGGATCCTCGAGAATTTCATACAGACTGTCAAAGAGGAGTAAAAAAAGTGTTGAAAAAGGTTTTTAGACTTATATAATATATAATATTTAGTAAATTGAATAATGTTTAATTAATAAAAGTGAAATTGAAATTAAATTGGTTTTCGACATTACTGGTAAAAATTATGTAAAGAGTTAAATAATTTTGCAGTTAATTTCCACGCAATTTTCAAATCTTTTTTTGCCATAACATTACGTACTTTTCAAAAATTTCAGACCTGCACATGGCAGGCATCCTCTGCTTATTAATCGTATATGTTTCGTAATCTATTCTTATCGTCCTAAAAAAATATATTAGCGGCCATCTAACCGTTAGACGGTAAATATTGTATAGTTCTTTGAGTTCGCCAGAACAAGCAGGTGGAAAGGAAGACAATAAGGAACGTGGGGCAAACTAAAACCTAAACTTTCGAACTTCTGTTATATCGGCTTAATCACCCTGCTGTGTACGTTAGTCCTTTCCTCCAGAAACCCTCGGAACAAAGTCCTACAGGATAAAGTTTCGAGTTCGACGTCTTTAGTGATACTTTTCTAAGGAAATACAGGAGAACACTGATTGTTTCAACAATTTAAAATGTATTCTTAAATGCGCGTTTTTTATGTGTGCCTACATACAAGTCTGTGTAAATTTAAAGTAGTCAAAGTAGATAAAAAAATTTTAGTAAAATGTTGTTATCTCGTAAAATCTAACATTAAATAATTAATCTTGAAATGTTCGCGAACAGGATCTATGCTTTGGGACCAGCACTTGGAATGTTAACAAAATTGCTTCAATTTTGAGAAACGCAGCATTTGTATAACCATTCATATTCTAACACGATGACTGTCGAAATTTTTTATGAATTGTCGAAACACTGATAAATTGAAATCTAACAAACTTCGAATGTGATAAATTCGGATTCTATTAAAGAAATATCTTCGCATTGGCATCGCAAATTAGTAACAAAGGATTTAAAAATTCGACTTCAAATACAACTGATTGAATGATTAATCGAAAATCGCGCGATCAAAGGCAGCGGCATGAAGAAAAAGAGACCGATAGCGGATGGAATCGGAAAATTTTGATTTTCAGATATTACATAATAATTTACAGATAAACGAGTTTAATGATCGAACGTTTCTGCTCAAAGAATTTATTCCTTTGAACCAGTGAACTGAAATTAGAGTACGCTTGCCAGCGACTTTTCTCTCTGCCTGATGATAATCGTACAATAAATGTGGAGCAGGATGAATCGGAACGTGAACACGTGGAGTTTCGAACGGCTTTCATTCCAGCTTCAAAGACCTCGTTTCATTTTTAACTTCCACCAAATCTTTCAATCGCTAACCAATTGGACCCCCCAAAAACGAGTAAAGAGAGTACTTCAAACAGTGATCAGAGAATATTTTTCTAGATTATTTCGTTCAGTTTTCTGGTTCAACGTGGCATATTCTCGAAAAAAATACAGCTTTATGTTAACAATGTAGTGCTGTTAAAAAAAGTATACTACTAAATTCCCATATTATTATTATTATTATTATAAACGGGAATCCCCCATAGCACCCATACAAAAATTATTATATAAACAGTAAAACTTACCGAGTCTGAGACTTAATAAACTAATTATCGACATGTAAATAAATCAGATCCGGAATAAGTTCGGAAGATTAACACATGTTTCCCATTATAAACTTTCAAAAATCTCTTTCTCTATTACCGTACGCCAAATAACAATCTAATAAATAATTATTTTATACAAAATAAAAATTCTCTTATGCAGATTCCAGCAGTTTGAGAACTGCTCAGCATCCACAACTATATAAATATTTAAAAAAATGCGCATCTAATTTCTAGCACAAATAGTGTAATTGATAAACGAGCCCAAAGAAGCAACCCAGAAAGTTGCAGAAATTTCTCACGGTGGTCGGTTTGCTAATTCGTTTAATTAGTCGCACACATCGACGTGTCTGACAATGTCTCCATTTCGTCAGCGTTGGGCGTCTCATTACGCTCTTATTCCAGCGATGGGAAAGGAACAAAGAGCAGAATCGGGGAGGTGGCGCGAGATACTCAAGATTTGAGCCGAGGTGCTGATGTCGGTGCGCTCAGATTTATCGGTTTCCTGAATCATGGCGACGTGGCTGTCGGAGGCAGTCTAATTGATTTCTCTGTCCTCTACTCCCGCGCCGTTCAGAATTTTATAGCCCGGGCGCGAAGCTTTTCGGTCGGCACGCCTCCCAGGAATACTGTGTAACCCTCCCGGGGCCCGTCTTCCTCGTTGCCAAAGAAATTTAACCAACCGTCTGCAGACACTTGCTCCCGGTGAGATATCGGAACTTACTGTAACGAATCGTTGCTTCGACTCCTCGAACGGGAATTTCTGCTTCTCACCCGAAGAAACGAAAAACAAACGCCGGACTGGCTCGTAATCGATACGAACTACCTACAGTTTATCATCTCTCTGCGGAAGCTAATCGCAAAATTAGACACCGGATTCTATTTTATTAATCTTAATGTCTCCTTGGAGGTAAAAATTACAGAAATTAGATATCTAGTATCATTTATTTCTAAGCAAATTGGGACTGGAAATATTGAAGTGATTTCGGTTGTTTAAAGAAGCATAAACAGAGTGTTAAGGAAGATTGGACGAATAGCGTGTTATAGTAACAATCACACACTTAATTCGCTTACTTTATCTCTAGGTGTTCCTCTAGGAAGGATATCTCCCGCACCTGTCACCACGGTGTCTGTTCTTCATCCACACTGTTCATACGATTTTTATCTACAAGGAGCCGATGATTCTACGAACCCTGGTCTTCATCCGTCAAATTATTTCAAGAGGACTCCAGCGGTGCCTCTTTATTTAGATGTGCACCAACTCCATGTGTATAGTCTCTCCTACCTTTGAGCCTAAGACTTCCCAGTATGATAAAGTTGTACGATCATTTGGCTTATTATAAAATTCGTTGGAAACTTAGGTGCTCTGGCTCGTGGCAGACAGAAGGAAATAGTAAATCAATTTAACTATAGGTTGCAATTTGACTAATAGTACACGCTATTTTGTAAAACTTCCCTCTACCCCATTCCGTGATTTACATTTCTCACGAATCTTCAAGCACAGTGATTGCTAAGACTCTGTAAATTTCGTCCCTTTTTCGACGCTGTTCCCATCCGTACTTACGCGCAGACCAGCGTCACAGGTTCCGTGGAAATTAAACGCGAGCGTCTGCAGAGGTGGTGGGACATGTCACGGGACCAGATACGGTCGAGTGATACAGCATCGATTCAACGCAGTCTTTTCAGAACGCAATTGAAAAAAAAAAAAAGGAAAATGGGGCGGCCCGGCCGAACGACGTGTGTCGAAATGACGCTGCGTCGACGTTGAGCCAGAGCTGGCTGCTACCGGAAACGCACCGTCGAGAGCTACACGTAGCAATTCTGACGGCACGTGACAGTGAATGCCTCTGTGCACGCGCGGGAGTTGTGTCAACAAAGGGAAAACCTGTCTTCAATCGTTGCCACCGAAATGGTAAATTGATACCCTTTCACCAACGAAAGACAATTGGAGGCTTTGCAACTGCTCTCATTTTTCCAAAAAAAAAACCGGTCACGGCTGTATCTCCATTATCCTCGCGTACAGCAGATAAACCAGCGCAAACCTCTTCCCTTTCATAAACACATCTGCGCGAGCCTGCTAAATATTCCGGCCTTCATCCGTGATTGTGGAAGATAACTTTTGCGACCCCTGTGCGCGCAAAATTAAATGTCACTTGCTTCTTTAAGGATAACCCTAAAACACGGTGTTTGCTTTCGTACCGGGACTGCTGAAGAACTCATCCCTCCACCAAACGCGCAAACACAAGCGGCAACAATCGCCGCTGAAGCACCTCTAGCAGCGGAACACCACTGGTCCCGTCAGCCTCTGATTCCGCTGGAAAAGCCGTCATCCGATCTATAAAGTTCATAATTCTGATGAATGAAACTTCCCTGTGAACTTAATCCTTTCTGCCCAATAAGGCGTAGCCCAATTCCTGCGCGTTCGTGTGCACTTCAATCGATTAATCCGGCCGAAGTGGGGCCGAGTCCCCCTTTTACCCGGGCGGCTTATCACTGGTTATCGCTTAGTTTTCGTTAGGCTAATGTGTCTCTTGGAATCTCTGGAATTAGCGTATATAAGCTGAGGCACGTATAGCCCGTCGTCAACGCGGCAGCTCCGGCCCCGATGGGGCCGGAGATATATGTGCCCGCATGCATGAGCTTTTGACGCGCATCGGTGTAAGCAGCAGCCCTGATAGGTAATCGATTTTCATTAATGGACGTCGCTCGCGTAACACAAAATTTCAACGGACACAGTCTCGACCTCGGCCTCGGTTCAAGGGAAAGAGACGGGGCAGGTTCTGTCGCAGCGTGTGTCCTCGTTTAAGTCGATGGTGCATCACCGCTCTACAGGGTGTCCAGCTTTATCGTGCGAAAGGCTTCCTCTGCTTCCAAGGCTGATCAAGCATGTCTGCTGTAGATTCTATTTTGTTTGGAGATTTTGACAAGGTGTTTGGAACACTAGTGTTCGCTGTGAGCGGTACTTTTCGGGGAGTATTCCTCATTGACAGTGATGTTTAAAGTGTGTTCAGTAGCTTATGATGCGAGGGGATTACGAGTTAAGGTGGTTCGGGATAGATATTCGAAAAGATTGCCGTTATTTTTAGTATGTATACAGGATTAGAAAGGAGAATGGTAGAAATTGGTCAATTTTGGACCTGACTGGCAACGAAAGTCTTTTACAGGAGATGTTTCTGCAGGTCTTAAGGGGGTATACCTAGTCAGGCGGCCGAAAAGAGACGAATTTTTGTGAATTTTTTTTAACAAGTGGAAGCATATATACAATTTACAGAACTTTTTGCATTTAAAAGAGCAACGTTTAAAGAACATTTGGTAATTTTTTGGTTGAAAAATATTTACGTTTGTAATAATGTAACAGCTGGCATCCAAGAAGCCTTTTTAAAAATTTAGTTTTGCGGTGAGCACTGCCATTCGGAACCAGATTATCTAAAATGAAAAAACAGTATCCTCTGATTAACGGAGCGAATTTCTGAAATATTAATTTAAAATAAAATGGCGGCTATTTAAAGTTGAAATCCTGATTTTTTCTTGAGAGGGTAGGTAAGTGAGGAAAGAGCCCTAGTAGCATTTTTGGTTGGCATACAGTTGGGCCACGCACATAATCTTAGTTGGCTAACAGTTAGATTTTGCACTTTTTTTTCAGGTTGGGCCAACAACAGATGGCCAAGGTAGGCTTTCCTACTGTTGCCTAACCATTTATAGGGCCTACCGTACTATATGTAATAGTAATCCAACGGTAGGCAAACGGTTGGATTTTGAATTATACTTATTATTTATAGGTAACGGGAAAATGTTAGAATTTCAACTGGCAAAATTAAAAAGTTAGGTGAACTCATTTTAAACTAAGGTCGGGGCCAGATATATTGGCCGGTGAGTTTCGTGAGGGGTATTCCGTTTGCCTGCCTCGGTGCTCCTTTTCTCAACGTTTTCTTACTCGCTCTCGTTCCATCTCGCTCTCGCCTTCGCAGAACAAGAGTGAGCCAGAAGTAGCGGGGATAGTGCCAAGCTTCTGGCGTGTAGGTCAAACCGAGCTGTCAGCGTAGAAATACACACATCAGAATAGGTGTGCGTCAGCTCCGAAAAAATTCAGGAGGTTTATTGGTCAGAACATTGATTCCTTCTCGATAGCTTCATCTCGTATTGGTCTACGAATAGCTTCGTCACGCACACAACTATTACGCTAAGAATAAATAACAGCCAAACGGCTAGATTCAGGCGGAGCCGAGCAGCGTTCCCGTTACCCCACCATACCCTGCGACGACCACGCAACTCCAACTGACAAATCCACGATCGTCAGATGGTGGTGGTTGATTTCTCCTCAATCGTTGCTCGCGAAAACGAATTCACCGGCCAATATATCTGGCCCCGACCTTAGTTCTCTTCGTACATGCTCTAAGATCCAGTATAACCGTAGCCTTAAACAGTGTACAAAATGACGGACGGGACCATTTCGCTCGCGAGGCGGCTTGCGTCCTGTGACTGTCGACGTCAACCGTCCACTCAACCCTCTCTTCCCCCAGACAGTCTTCATAAAAAGTGTAGCCAATGTGGGTTCAAAATTCTTCCAATTACTTTGGGATATGATTTTATTTTCATCCGAACCTATATATTTGTTTTTATTATCTTTAACTAAATGTATTTCCGTAGGGCATTATTAGTTGGCCCAGAATTGGTTATTCGTAGACAAATCACCGGAAGATGAGTGCAATATTAAACAGTTGGCCCAATAGACGGGGTTTGTAGGCGAAACTACTAACCACCTCCCAATTGTTTCCCAACCGTAGGCAAATTGTCGGGATGCAAATGCAACATTCAACGGTTGGGCCCTGTAAAGAAGGTTTGTAGGGTGACTGCACCTAATATCGCCAGTGTTCCTAATATCGCCACTCGCTATATCTCGCAAAGTAAGCTCTAAAATTTATCGGTTATGCACTGAATTAGTACCTAAACATATGTAGGCAGACATACTGTAATTGCAGCATCGTGTGATCAACAATTACAGAAAGGGAAGGATTTTAGAGAATCTTAATAGTGTAAAAATTTATTGGACTATCACAATTTTACATCGCATTCGGAGAATGTAAGTCTAATAATTCTGTGAATGCAAGAATATCTGCTAGAAATACCTAATTACTGATGTACTTAAGAAATGAAATCGAGTCAAATATTTTTCGTAATGAAAATAGCGTTTTTCTTTTAGCAGTATGCGTGTTCTCAATACCGCCTACCGGAGAACAATGGTTTCGATATAATGCTTGTTACAGGTGAGGTCTCGAAATGTGCGGAGCAACCGAAATAAACTTTATTTGTCCAATATGTGCATCGCAACGTAAAAAATAAAATATGTTAAAAATCTATATTTTTAAATTTCTATATTATCCTACTAAAATAAAATCAAAGATGGATAAAAAAAACATTTATACAGCAAGAAATAATAAAAGCACATGTGAAAATGACTTTAAAAACTCATATATACATGAATTAATCAATATTTCTTGAGTAGGCGATATTAGGTACACTTTTTTCAGGACCCGATTTTTGCATGTCTTACGTTTTTTGAGTCCCAATTAAAAATCTGTAGGATTCAACGATTCTAACTTATGCTACATGAAAGATTTCTCTTTACTTTGAAACGAACTGCATGCAAAAATATCAATTATTATTCAATTGACAGCGATTTAACTTTTGCCTGGCGATATTAGGTACAGTCACCCTAGGCGAAACTACTAACCACCTCCCAACTGTTGGCTACCGTTGGCCAACAAAAATGCTACTAGGGAGAAATGCAACTCGAATCTCCACGCTGGTGTACTCGATCATTATGACAATACACAATAAAACATTAACTCAAACGGTGTTTCTTAACATTGTTATTATTTATCTGGAAAATATTGTCTCGTATTGGAGATATTTTTCTAACGGAGTATTACTAACGACGACATTCCGAACTTTACGCTTATTTTTCATAACTTTCCCATCATTTCCAGGGTAAACAATTCTGCATTCCGGATTCCTCAAGATCCGTAAAAAACTATCATTACCTGCCAGGTCCTAAATTGAACAATTTCTACCATTTTCCCTTTGCAATGGCACTACTTTTGTCTGAAATCCTTGTTGAGAGCAGAGATGGGCAAAATTCGTATTTGAATAAAATTTCGAATAACGAATGAAACTTAAAAGAATTATTCGTCATGTGTTCGAATAAAGTTAACTCGGGTTAACGAACGAATGACGAAATTTATCTAAATAAAAATTTTGCCCATCTCTGGTTCAAAGTAAAGTGTGATTAATACCTTACGATAGAATCACATTGTTAAAAAATCTCATGGATATAAAACTCGTAGGGCAGAAGTGGGATGAAAGGGACATTTTGCTATAGGGCCAAATAGTAAAAAAACTAAATAAGCATTCGAGTTCTAATAAGTAACATTAAGAAGGTCAGTTATCTGACTATAACATTACCCCGTCATATTAAGCTTCTCTCTATATTTACATGTCTTACTTTTCGCTTTTTAAAAAAGTCCATTTTGTCCCTTTCATAAATTGTCTATATTGAATGGGACATGGGTGTTCACCTCTTATTGTTCTTGAATAAATATCAGTCCAAATGCAATAATAAATAAATCAGTCCGTGGTAACAGCCTTCGGCAAAACGTTTAATAAAAACACCAAAAATTATAGGGTAAAGGACCCAATTACTGACACCTAACCAATTACTGTCACCTTAAGCTATTTTACTTAAAATAACGAATAAATAAACTATAGTATATAATCTATAGTATAGGTATAGATTATAGGTTGAATTACATAATTCTTTTTATGTATGACTTTACATTTTACAACGTTTATTTATTCGTTATTTTAAGTAAAATAGCTTAAGGTGACAGTAATTGGCTAGGTGTCTGTAATTGGGTCCTTTACCCTACTTCGAAGCGCGAAAAAATTCAACCATGTATCACCGGCATCTTTGAAATGGCAGCGGCATATACGTCTTTGGGCATGCATTAGTGTTGCTACAAAATAAAACTACATTCGTCGCAGGAAGATAACTGCAACGTCCCTTTCACCCCACCACACCCCTAACTTATAATAAAATTCCTGTTACAAAATTGGACTTCCCTTTCTATTTCTCGAATCAATGCAACCTTTTCAACACCGCTGCGTGTCCCGCGGATAATTTAATGCCAATTTCATAGAACGTCGCAGCATCCTCGTTACTTCGAAGCGTGCCACGCCGCGTGAAACAATTCCCACCCGTTCTCGAGTGGCCGCCTGAAAAATGACCGCTCCGATTTCGCCGAACAACGACAGCTGCTCCCCGTCCTTCTTTCGACGATCATTTCCCTACACCCCGCGGCTGCATGGTTCTTTCCTCCCCCGAGGACGCAGCGGGAGGCGTTTCTTCGTTTGCATGCTAACGCGGATTTAATTGAAAAGGAAAGCCGGTAATTACGTTTGACAAGCCGCGCGCGGGGCAATCGCGCGAGCCGTACAGGGCGTTCCCAAGCATTCGCCGGGCGATTTTTACGATCCCCGAACGCGGCGTACAGTTTTCAGACCCGGGCAACGGCGTTCTTTCTACAAATTAAAAGCTCGCCCCCATTTATTGCGCGCGTACGGCGCGCACGGGCGGCCGCGAGTTTATTCGTCCAGCTGCGTAGAAATTGAAACGTGTTGCAAGAGTTGGTAACCATGGTTTAGGATCCAATACGAACCCTATATTGCCCTATCGATTTCCACCCCCGTGCACGTCTAATTTATTATACTCGACACGCAACAATGAACCGGCACCGTTAACTTTACGCATAACGGGTATTAGTGTCGTTTACGCCCGCGGAGCTGCTCGAATTTTCGCTCCGCGCGTCACAACTTTCTCCCCGGCAGATAAACTGTCACGGCCATAATCGATACGACGTCGAAACAATGGTAGATTGTATTAGGTCGGCCGGGGTAATTCTGCGTTGCGTCCTGCTACAGTTAACACTTTTTCAGTGACGCAAGGTTCTGAAAAATGACGCTTCAAGTTTTTTACAAAGCGACGTCGAGCTTGCTTTAGTCACAGAGTAAACGTTTGGGAAACCTTGGGCAATATTTCCGACGCCCTTCGGAAAATATTGGACGTGAAAGCACGCCTAAAGTTGTGCGAGACGCAATTTCCTCGGCGCGGAAACACACCGACGCTAATCAAAGTTTAAACTTACTGCCAATTAAAGGGAAAGTCCAAAATTGGGGCCGAGTTATGGAGAAACCTATCAATCCTCAAAGTGACAAAGAATTAGTTGGACACAGTATACGGATCCCATAATTTGGTGATCTTTAATTTGCAAAAAATTACCAAGCCATGGAACAAGTGTTATATTATGCAATTATTAACCCTTCGTTGACACGCATCCTTTTTCAATCAACTTTGATATTCTGGGTGGCTCACACCCGGAGGAATTTTTGAACGGCTGCCATTCTCGTCTAAAGAATCCAATCGTTATGAAAAACCGCATGGGTCAATTTCAAGGTCCCTGGAATGTATTCCTATAGTTTTTTTAATTGAAATTTTATCACAGTTTTTGTAAAAAAAATTCTGGATTACCATATGTCGAGAAAACACGAGTAAAATCTTTAAAAAATTGTAACTTTTACCGATTTCAATATTAGAAGCTAAAAATCTACAAAGTTGTTGCTCAGATATGATATTTTAAGAAGAAAAATAGTTTGTAAGTCGGCTTTGGAAAAAAGGAATTTATTTTGCATATGGAAGGTAGGCTATTTCGGTAATTGAAAAAATAGAGGTATTCCACGAATATGTGTCACAATCTGCTTATGGGTGGCTCACACCCAGAGTGTCAACGAAAGGTTAAAATTACCAAAGCATAGTTGCATGTTAGGCTTTAAAAGCAAAAACTATAGAAAATTTAAAATAATATTAATTATACCACTCACTATTAAATAAACAATCGAAAACGTTGTAAAACTATAACAAGCAATAACATATACCCAATAGAAATAAAGCTACTTTTCTTTAACAATTAAAATCTTGAAACTAAATCTATTCAATTGAGAACCCTTCAGCAAGAGGAGTGCACCCCTATTTTTGACAGTTTTTGAGTAACGATGTGCAACAAAAGTAAAAAAAATCTACATCGTTTGGCGCACGTTTGATGCAAATCCGATAACAATTGAGCGATTTATAAAATAAATAAAAATAAAACTATTAATATTAATATTTTCTCCTCAGAAATAGAAATAAAAGCTTATCAACTCAATAACTACTACTTATTGTGTAAAAAATATATATTTTCTAATGTTAAGTAAAAGCAATAATTTTATAAACAATTGTTTCTAAAGCTGCATCCCTCGTGTGTGCAATGTGCTCAATTTCAGATCATCGAGGGTTGCTAGCTTGCTGCATAACGTGGCCCAATTGTCGCACAAGCTCCCCTCATTCATTCTGCACACACAAGAGTTGTATAAACTCGTGGCTTCTAAACAAATGCAGAGTCTTTTCACAGAATATGACGAGCCGCAGAGATGTACCGTGTCCAACCAACGTACGCGCGTTTCCGCGTCGGGCTCTTTTCAATATCGACAGAAACGTTTCCACGTTTGTCGGTCCGTTTCGATTCGTAGCCAATTCCGGAACACTTTTCTGGCAACAAGCAGAATTATCCGAGCCCCCGGAATTTTTCTTCCGCCGCAGGGTGGACCGCCGGATAATCCTGAGGGCGGACCAAACTTGATTGGCCTGTTTTTCCCGTTCGCGCTTTTTGCTTATCCGCGAGGTTGTAACGAAAGATGATATTGCTGTGGGCCGTCTAATGGGATCTTCGAAAAGGCGAGGATCCAAGCAGCCCCGACCAATTATTCGCGACATTTATAAAGTCGGCCGAGATCCAATTACACGGGCGGCGATGCGCGCATCTTTAGGAAACACTTAAAGTGGATGTAGCTGGCCTGGGGAAGGCTTGAATCCGGGCTGCGCGCACTTCAGCTGCCATTTAAATTGGACTTTCCAGGCGGATCGACGTGTTTGCTCGCTCTGTCTGTTCGCGTGATTTTCCAAAGGGGCATGGGGAATAATGGCGGCCAATGATATATGCCAAAGTATTTGCTTGCGACGGCGTGATTCGATGAATGAACTGTGGCGCTTCGCGTGAATGACAAGCGCGTGGGAACGAGTGCAGGTTTGGGCTTACAGACACGCGACGCAAGAGACAATTTCGCGAAATTTTAGCGAGTCCGGATTAATCTCTGCGCCACCGGCAAAGCTTTGTCGGCGCACGGTTCTGGGGTAACGAAATACTTAAGTAAAAGTGAAGGAGTTTATATTGGACATTCTGACTACAGCTACGTAGCCTGTTGTACAAGGAACTTAATAAAAATTCCGCAATCCAGGCAAAGCTTGCAGGGTGACTTGAGGCAGCGAGGGAATTTAATGTACATAGATTCGACTCTAGTTGATGTTTAATTAAAGTTAGGAAATCATTGGTATTTCTGTATAAGGGAGGAAAAGGTAAATAGCGTAGTAATAAGTGATTATTTTGGTTATAGGTTCTTCAAACGTCTCACCTCTGACAGCTGTGAAGCCTTTTCAAAATCCCCGCGTCAACGAGAGATGTTTTATTGAACGACAACTGTAGAAAGCACGCTAATGCTTCGAGTGTTGCAGTTCTCAAGTTGCATAAGCCTCCAAGCCCTTTCTGATACCCCAAACATAACGATATTAACAAGACATAATACCAGATCCGATCTGCCCCAGTTCACGTTTAACTAGGATGACAGAAACTAAGCCATAAGCCAGTCGAAATGATCCAAACCTGACCAAATCGTCTTAATACAGCCCTAACCCAGTTTAAGCGAAACTTAATTGATCAAACCCATCAAGAAACTTCTCATAGCAGCCTGCTGAGTACCGTAGCGCGCCAGTTTTTCAGCTTCTCCATTCCCCGCTGCCTAAACCTGCCATTTCTTTAGTTAACCAGCCCCCACGCGCCTGTTAATCAACCTCCTGAAGTCCTCTATTTCTTGCACGCCCCAGGTAATTATGTCTTTCGACGAGTGTTGGTTAATTGCTTCGCGATGTCGAACAGTTTAGGCTGCAGTGGAACAGAGGCATATGTGTGGCGTGGCTGCACTATAGCAGCAGGAAGCGGGCATTAATTGCATAGAGAAACTGTGAATAACATCGAGAAAGTATCAATGGTAACGGTAATAATTCTCAGGTTACCGTATAATTTAAAAGATATGTCAAGATGTAGCAAAATATAGTATGTATGAGTGTCCAGAGTAGGGCTGTAATGAATATTCGAATAATGTAAGTATACCAGAGAATTCGAATTCGAGATTCGAGATTCGAATATTTGGATACCAGAGAATTCGAATTTGAGCTTCGAATATTCGAATACCAGAGAATTTGAATTTGAGATTCGAATATTTGAATACCAGGGAATTCAAATTCGAGATTCGAATACCAGAGAATTCGAATTGGAGATTCGAATATCCGAAGATTCGAATACCAGAGAATTCGAATTGGAGATTCGAATATTCGAATACCAGAGAATTCGAATTGGAGATTCGAAGATTCGAATACCAGAGAATTCGAATTGGAGATTCGAATATTCGAATACCAGAGAATTCGAATTGGAGATTCGAATACCAGAGAATTCGAAATTGAGATTCGAATATTCGAATACCAGAGAATTCGAATTGGAGATTCGAATATTCGAATACCAGAGAATTCGAATTGGAGATTCGAATACCAGAGAATTCGAAATTGAGATTCGAATATTCGAATACCAGAGAATTCGAATTGGAGATTCGAATACCAAATAATTCGAATTGGAGATTCGAATATTCGAATATTCGAATACCAGAGAATTCAAATTGGAGATTCGAATACCAAAGAATTCGAATTGGAGATTCGAATATTCGAATATTCGAAGACCAGAGAATTCAAATTGGAGATTCGAATACCAAAGAATTCGAATTGGAGATTCGAATACCAGAGAATTCGAAATTGAGATCGAATATTCGAATACTCCTAATTATTCGAATATTCGAATAAACAGGATCATTCGAATATTCGAATAATCAGGATTATTCGAGGAAATAATTCGTATTCGAAATTATTCGAATTATTTAAATGTTCCAAGAAATTATTCGTCTTCGAAATTATTCGAATTATTCGAATATTCGAGGAAATTATTCATATTCAAAATTATCCGAATTATTCGAATAATTACAGCTCTACTCCAGAGCACGAAGAAGCAGCGAAGTATGTATTTATAACAGAGCAAGGGGAAAAGGTCAGTGCATAGTCAGACACCCCTTGAAATCACTGCTATAACTATGTTCCCGTCTCTGTCTCATTTTAAACACCCTTCAACCAAAATGCTCGTTAAAATCGATATACAAATCTATCCAAAATTTCACAGAAAATATTTAAAATACCCCTCCACGTTCCCCTAGAATTAGAAGAAGCATAAATGCCACGTCCTTGGTGCGTTCACGCTAAACACGCTGGTATATTATTTAATGTATTCGAGCGTCCACAAAAGTGTCACTGCCCCTTCAAATTTCCAGCGTTTCAGGCTGTTAGGTTAATTAGGCCTGCCAGTACAAGCTTCATCAGCGGCGCTGGCCGCGCCGCGTCGCGAATTCGAGCCATTGCGTGGAAACGCGTCAAGTTTTAATTTAAAATGCGCCCATACCGCGGAAATTCTGGGCCATCTGAATTCATATCTTCCCCCTTTGCTGTTCACCCGCCGTCGCTGTTCCTCTCCTTTTCAAGTTCCCACCGGCGCGCCGGCCCGAAGTAAAACATTGCTGTCTCCAGGAATGATAACCCTTTATGCCCGCCGAAACAATTGGCTCGCCGCTGGCGTTTACGATGCAACGGGAAAACAGTGGCACACATCGACGCCGTCGCGGTGTCATCAGCGAATTTCCACCGCGGTGACAGTTTCGTCCGCGACGCATCTTACGTGCCACATTGTGGCACGTAAACGCGGTACCTTCGCAACGCTACTACTCTAATTAGAGCGGATTCCTTTTCCTTGCACAGCTGCCTTACACAACGCTGCCGCTCGATGCTTCAAAACGCTGCAGCGCGGCGCGCGGTTATTAAAATTAATAGCACAATTATACAACTGCGAATGATTTCACCCTATGTTTGCTTTGAATTAAAACTTACAAAGGAGAATCGTTCGCCGCGCCGACGCTTTTAAATTGCGATGGAATTCGTTACAAAGTTTCGCGGGGATTCGTTATGCGACAATTTTCAATATCCAACCGGCCGGGCTCGTTTTATGCTCTTTTTCTTTAATGACTTTAATCGTTAATTGCGCCCCGCTTTTTGTCCGCGATTACTCCTTGCGCAGCGGCGACAAAGGCGGTTACGGCCGCGTACGTGACCGTTTGTGGGAATATTTCTGTTAATGTTAAGCGGCTTTCAGAGCGATATCAATTCGAATTCCGCGAGTGGCGCTGCTGGTTATTCGTCACTTCTGTTGAGCATTTAAATATGTATTTCAGGGAAGGTCAGCATTCCCGCGAGTTCTCTAGGGACACGTTTTCGTAGGTACTTTCTCTCATTTTCCGCAGAATATTTTAATGACTATCATTTTAAATAAATTACAAAATGTGGCTAAAACTACTTAGAAAATAAGAATTCCTTGTAGATGAACCTCACCGAGTATGGAGATCGCCTTATTTCGGATAATATTAGTATTCTGCCAGATTACCATTTTTACCAAAAATATAAATATGCATCCACGTCTAGAGAGAAAGCGTAACGGGACACCCCTAATCGAGGTCACACACAAAATGCTTGCCGTTCTGAATTTATTACCTTCTTAGAAGATTTAATTTTGCAGCCATGATTAATGAAAACATCTTAAACATCTTCAGAAATTTGAGCCAGCAGTAAATCCTCGTATTGGATCCCCTGATCGCGAAATAAAAGTTATAAACGAATTCCTAGCCAATTAGATAAGGTCCTAAGGCAATCTCTGGATGCAGCTAAGTCCTTGATCTGTTCAGTTTGAAGCGACTCCTTGCCCCAGCTGCGTAAAGCCAATACGCCAGTAGAACGAACTCCGTTGTAGATAGTTTGGAGGGTATTTAGGGGGTAGAATTTAAACTGAAAGAGGATAAGGAGGAAAAGAATCGGCGGAGTAGATTGCACCGCCTCTCCACTCGCATTCTTCCACCCTCGACGTGGAGATAGCGCGAAGAAACGGTGTTGGGTCGTTAAGGTAAAACAAACGTGAATATTCACAAAAATAATGCGGTACCGTTGCCACTTAAGTTGCAGATAAGCAATCGGGAGCTGGTTCGTATCAATAAACATTTAGGAAATCGTTTTCTGATTGCACGAAAGGCTATTTCTAATCCTTGTTTAAGATGGTTTTAGCGCATTCTTATGGCAAATCGATTTGGAACTGCAAATTAAAAAACTCGTGGCGAGAAAGAGTCTTATGCTGTTCAAATTCGAGGGTTCGCGTAATCAGTCATGTTCGAAAAATTAACAGTGCGTAAGATATAGCATTCTGTTTATTAAGGGGTGACCCCACCCTGAAGCCATTAAAAAAAGGCAAAGTTAGAGATTTTTTGTTCGTATAAATAAAAATGTAGGGCTTGGATTTATTTATATAGTTATAAAGCATTCTTTATTTTGCTAGAAAATATTTTTTTATGAAAAATTGTGCAAAATGGCAGCGAACAAAAAAAACTGGCCCATATTCCCTGAGAAGGAAATACAAAAAGGATATATAAACAGGAATATATTATCTTTGACCTAGCCTAGGATTTTTTGAATATTTCAATTATTCGATTTTTTACAAGCATTTCAGTGCAAATTTTCATGTAAAAAATTAAAGTCAATTCTTCAAACTGCTATTATTTCCAAAATAATTCGAATTTTGAGAAAATCCTACGCTAGGTCAAAGATAATATGTTCCTGTTTATATATCTTTTTTGTATATGTTTCTCAGATGATCCAGTCACTCCCGGGAGTGTGGGCCAGTTTTTTGCAGTGCTCCGGGAAGCCATTAAATTCAATTTTTCATAAAAAAAATTTATTCCAGCAAAATAAAGATTGCTTTAAAACTGTATAAAAAATCCGAGCCCCATATTTTTATTATTCGAACAGAAAAATCCCTAAATTTCTCTTTTGTTAGTGGCTCCAGAGTGGGATCCGCCCTTAAATTCTGGAAAACAAAATGGCAAATTATACCGAGTGTCCCATTACTGATGGTACAGCCGAGAAGGGAGTAACTCTACATGAAGAAATAAGTCAAAAATATAAAACATTTATCCATTTGAGGCTTTCTTTTCGAGAAAATCAACAAACAGCATTAATATCATACGCAACGTTGATTGCTTAGTAACATTAAATGCTATTATCCACCCCTGCCCGCTTGGAGTGCATTTATAAATGAAACTAAAAAATAAAGCCTCGAATGAATAAAATGTAAAATGTATTTTATATTATTCCACTTATCCTGCAGAATCAACCCTTTCTCTGTTCCACCATCGGCACTAGCGCGCCCTGTATTCAACACCGATAATATTGTTATGGATCTAATACAATCATACCGCACGTTGACAAGGAACCTAAATTAACCTGTCACCGTATGCATGACTGAATCCGGATCAACAGTTGCTGATTGTTTAGGAGACAACTATGCGCAAGCATATTGACAGAGAGTTGCTCCCGTGTCTTCAGACCACCCCGCTCCACAATAGATTACAACACTAGCTAAAGTGAGCAATTCATTTTCCTAATGAAACTCCGAGACCGTACAAACGCACGCACACCCTCGCGATGGCAATTTGTCTCATACGTTCCCGTTGCTGCCAAGAGAGCCTTAAGGTGGAATCTGACGGACCGTGGATCGGCGAGCTTGGCACGAGACTCGCCGAGCCCACGCGCCGTGAGAACGCTCATGGATAGCTGATTCGCGAGCCCGGGCGAGCCTGGGCGAGCCGAGCCGACTCGCCGATCCACGTGCCGTGAGAACGCTCATGGATAGGGTAAGTGTGGGTATTACTGCGGACTTTTAAGGTAGGTTAACTTTAGAACCCTCGATACGGCGTTCAAATGAATGAAAGTTCCTCCTTTTTTTTTTAGAAGAAAGGTGGGACCTTAATAATTCCATAAAAAAAATATAAGGGCGGGGTAATAAGCACAGTTAATTAAAAACAAAGAGATTTGTCGATCAATGTCATTGCATGAGTTACTGCGGACATGCATGTATTACTGCGTGCCAGTTACTAACGAAACACCAGCTACTCCGCAACAGATAAATGTTCTTTTAAATAACACAGCCGTTGGCTTTTTCTTTTATTTCTTGATTCCTTATTATCACTTGAATTTTTTCTCGGCATGCTTACAGAGTTACACGTGATTGCACGTACCGTTGCGTACATTGCAGGTTATATATACCTAGACGTCAGTGAATACAGTCGTAGGTCCGCAGTAATACATGCACATGGTGTCAAGTAGTGCACCTAATACTGCTGTGAGAAATAAAAATTATAACTAAAATGTAGACGACTGATTTACTGTTTTTCTAAAAAAATAACTCTTATTCTATCGAGCAATACCGCTACAGTACATGTATTACTGTTAATAACAAAAATATAAATGTTTTTCAAGTAGGTGTTCATGACCGCCATATCGGAACTCGACCGAAGTTTCGCCTTGACGAATTTCAAACTACGATAAAAGAATTAATAATAACTTTGTTGTACATACTTATTAATAATTATGTGTAATAGAGTTTAAAATAATTTTATCAAAAATTTTCAAGAGATTATGTACTTTCCAACACTAAATATGATCTGTTTTAGAATATCCGCAGTAATCGGGACATCCGCAGTAATACCCACACCTACCCTAGCTGATTCGCGAGCCCGGGCGAGCCTGGGCGAGCCGAGCCGACTCGCCGATCCATGTACCGTGAGAACGCTCATGGCCAGTGATGCCAGAATCGTGGGACGTGGGACAAATCCTTACCCCCACTATGACCTACCGTCGTCTCCCACTATGGCCTACCGTCGTCCCCCACTTTCTTCCCATCGCACTGCACACAAGCATATCCCTACTCCTGTCCGTGTGCGCTGCTTGTTCGGCTGCCGAGCACATGGACAGGAGTAGGGATATGCTTGTGTGCAGTGCGATGGGAAGAAAGTGGGGGACGACGGTAGGCCATAGTGGGAGACGACGGTAGGTCATAGTGGGGGTAAGGATTTGTCCCACGTCCCACGATTCTGGCATCACTGCTCATGGCTCGCCGACTCGCGAGCCTGGGCGAGCCGAGCCGATCCACGCGCCGTGAGAACACTCATGGCTCGCCGACACGCGAGTCGGGCCGAGCCTAGGCGAGCCTGGGCGAGCCGAGCCGATCCACGCGCCGTGAGAACACTCATGGCTCGCCAATTCGCGAGCCTGGGCGAGCCTGGGCGAGCCGAGCCGACTCGCCGATCCATGTGCCGTGAGAACGCTCATGGCCAGTGATGCCAGAATCGTGGGACGTGGGACAAATCCTTACCCCCACTATGACCTACCGTCGTCTCCCACTATGGCCTACCGTCGTCCCCCACTTTCTTCCCATCGCACTGCACACAAGCATATCCCTACTCCTGTCCGTGTGCGCTGCTTGTTCGGCTGCCGAGCACATGGACAGGAGTAGGGATATGCTTGTGTGCAGTGCGATGGGAAGAAAGTGGGGGACGACGGTAAGCCATAGTGGGAGACGACGGTAGGTCATAGTGGGGGTAAGGATTTGTCCCACGTCCCACGATTCTGGCATCACTGCTCATGGCTCGTCGACTCGCGAGCCTGGGCGAGCCGAGCCGATCCACGCGCCGTGAGAACACTCATGGCTCGCCGACACGCGAGCCGGGCCGAGCCTAGGCGAGCCTGGGCGAGCCGAGCCGACTCGCCCATCCATGTGCCGTGAGAACGCTCATGGCTCGCCGACTCGCGAGCCTGGGCGAGCCGAGCCGATCCACGCGCCGTGAGAACACTCATGGCTCGCCGACCCGCGAGCCGGGCCGAGCCTAGGCGAGCCTGGGCGAGCCAAGCCGACTCGCCGATCCACGCGCCGTGAGAACGTGATGGATCGCCAATTCGCGAGCCTGGGCGAGCCTGGGCGAGCCTGGGCGAGCCGAGCCTGCTCGCCGATCCACGTGCCGTCAGATTCCACCTTAAGACACATGAATCTCGCACGCAACATTTTGTGCTTCGGTACCTTTCCAATTTAAATCCCATTATGCAGAGCCCTCCGAAGGATCTAAATCCTCATCCGCAGTGGCCTAGTGGCGCACGCTATAAAGAAGTAACTCAATTATCGTCGCACAACAATCCCAACCCCGCGCGATTCTACCAGAGACGTTGCAGCGACCCCCGCAGTTCCGAAGATCCTTAAAATGATAATCGCGGCGAGGATCATTTCGCATAATGCGTCAAGAGGAACCGGGGCCCCGACGCCGGCTAGTCTCCCACTTGGCAAGCAACGTCGCGCGCCCCGGCCAGCCGGGGTACGCGCGGAAGTGTCTCGCATTCAGCGAGGAGTAACTCTCAGATCGGTTCGAGCGGGCTGGATAGCTCGACGGCGAAAAAAGAATTTCCGCCGTCCCGGGACAGAAACTTTTGACTGATGACTCCATGGAGAATCGGGATTACTATTTATGCGCGGGAAAGTTCGATTATCGTCGGAGGGGACGCATTGGCGGGAGCGGAGCCCGTCTATGGATCCTCATTTCCCGCGAACGGGAGTGGCATTATTCCCCGAGATGCTTCTCATTGTTACTGGCAAAATGCCTGGCGCAAGTAACGCTCGAACATCAACGGTCGCGTAGATCCTGTTTCCCACCGATGCATCGCTCCTCCCATTAATATTATCGTGATTGTTACTGCGCGGAACACAGACGGCCATTCCTCCCGAGGCATTTCTTTAAAATACGTCCGCTTGTCCCCTGAACCGTGAAACGAAGGGAGCGAGTTTTCTTGTCATTCGACGCGGCCCTCGTAGCCGGCAAAACTGGGTTAACTCGGCTCGGAGGTTTAACGATTATGCTTAGTTAGGAAACGGGAAGGTATTGCGTGTTGTTCGCGTCCTGTTGTGCTTCTTTGTGTCGGCTTGAATCATATATCAGGTTACGTGATAGTTACAGCATCGCTTTTAAATACGTCTTCGAAGGACTTTCGGTTTGAATGCAGGAAATGTTTATTTACCCTCGGGGGTCGTCCTTAAATTACGTTAGACTTTTTTTCGGAGGAGGTCGCGAGTTTCTTACGTTTTCTCGTCTTCAGGTATTTTCAATATGAGTAGCCTGTGGGCGATATCCAATTAGGGATGATCGTTACTTTTATAGGGTAAGAGAAAAATACTTCTTAACTGTTTGAGGGCAAATTATATTATGAACAAAATAGCAAATATTAAACAAAATCTTAGACACCAAAAAATTTACAATAAAGGATAACTAAATATAACACATTGATAACCCACTTCATTCTTCCGATAAATTACAAATTCGCGCGCAAACCAGTCATACAGACATACTAACAGAAAATCCTGCAAGCCTATTGGGAAACCAAGAATTTCGATACGCCAACTAGTGACAAAAAATTGAACTACTCAGAGTAGGCTGAAATCCGTCGAAGTCCATATGATTATCAGTGTTTATATAGATATGTTGCGAAAAACGAGTGTTTTTAAAAATTTTTTTGAACACTAAATTTTTACTTGTTCGATTAATAAATACTTATTCGGAATGTTTGGTGGGATCCAGCCTACTGTCAATAGTTTGCCAACTCACCACCGCAGCGCTGAAATCTAAGCCACGCCTCCGCTTGGTTTCCCAATAAAACGATATTTCACCGCACACACGTTAAACAATTTTGTTTTAAATTTTGAAAAAAAATGCCACGTACGTAGAAGATCGCAGAAGATACAGAAAATTCAACCCTGTTATAGAATCAGTTGGTGATTGGACCCAAAATCCATGGAGAAGCCACGAAGTTTAAGTTCATATAATTCTAATTGCTATTACAATTTAAATTTTATTAATATAATTAATATGTAAATTTACTCGAGAATTCAGAAATGTTTCTAAAAAGAATAAATACATGTTCTATCGTTAATATCCCAGAAGAATAATTTTAGTTTCCTGAAACTGAGTTACATGAATTATTTAAACCTTCAAAAGAATTTTAATAAATGAAAAAATGCAATGCGACAAATATTGCGTAAGGAAGGAGGGAAGGGGTTGGAATATAAAATCTTACGAATTCTTATACTGGGGGAGGGAGGGGGTAGGAAACTGCTAAAATTACCCTTACGTAATTTAGGGTGACTGTACCTAATATCGCCAGTGTTCCTAATATCGCCACTCGCTATATCTCGCAAAGTAAGCTCTAAAATTTATCGGTTATACACTGAATTAGTACCTAAACATATGTAGGAAGACATACTGTAATTGCAGCAGCATGTGATCAACAATTACAGAAAGGGAAGGATTTTAGAGAATCTTAATAGTGTAAAGATTTATTGGACTGCCACAATTTTACATCACATTCGGAGAAGGTAAGTCTAATAATTCTGTGAATGCAGGAATATCTACTAGAAATACCTAATTAATGATGTACTTAAGAAATGAAATCGATTCAAATATTTTTCGTAATGAAAATAGCGTTTTTCTTTTAGCAGTATGCGTGTTCTCAATACCGCCTACCGGAGAACAATGGTTTCGATGTAATGTTTGTTACAGGTGAGGTCACGAAATGTGCGGAGCAACCGAAATAAACTTTATTTGTCCAATATGTACATCGGAACGTAAAAAATAAAATATTTTACAAATCTATATTTTTAAATTTCTATATTATTCTAATAAAAATAAAATGAAAGATGGATAAAAAAACATTTATAGAGCAAGAAATAATAAAAGCACATGTGAAAATGACTTTAAAAACTCATATATACATGAATTAATCAATATTCCTTGAGTAGGCGAGAGTACACTTTTTTCAGGACCCGATTTTTGCATGTCTTGCGTTTTTTGAGTCCCAATTAAAAATCTGTAGGTTTAAACGATTCTAACTTATGCTACATGAAAGATGAATAATTTCTCTTTACTTTGAAACGAAGTGCATGCAAAAATATCAATTATTATTCAATTGACAGCGACTTAACTTTTGCCTGGCGATATTAGGTACAGTCACCCTAAGGTCGGTCCCTTGTCCTTCGACGTTACTAGTATTGTGTACTAATTTGCTAGAAAAGCTGTTGAACTTCTTGAGACTACTTTACCCTTGCGATTTTCAAGAGCAAACCTGAAGGAGCTCGAAACTTTCCCTTCTTCCTCAGTCCCTTCAGTTCTCCTCGCCAGAATTAAAATATTGCTTCAATACAATTTTAAAGTAACGATACAATGTTGCTCGCGCCAACTGTACGTATCCTTAAAATCAAACAAAATCAATGTCACGCACCCTTAACACTTTGTGGTCACACGGGGTGTATCGCACCCCAGGATATATCTTTGCCAACGTTTCCGTAAATTTTTCGACCTTAATAATACCTAAAATTTAAAATAAAATCCACAACTATTTTTTCAAATGCAACTTTCAAAATATCAAAATTTACATTTCTAAAAAGACCATTGGAGCACGATTGTATGACTATTACGAATGTAGAATTATCACAGAAAAGTTAAGAAGATTCAAAAATACGAAAATGGCAACTCAAAAATTACCAATTTGTGATTACAAGAAGGGGTGACCACGGAGGGTTGAAGCAAAACAACACTATCATCCCTCCTCACATTTAATTCCCCGGAAAATCTGTAGCTTCCACCGAATCGTCTGTTCCTTTGACAAATTAACGAAAGAACCTCGTTGCGCTGACAATCCCGCAGTTTTAATACGCATAATATTCCGACGTCGCCGGCCATCCTGGAAGACGCGGACGACGTTCAAGCAGAGTAGGTAATTACACTCGCGAAATTCTCAAACAGGTCGGTCTCGGTACGTTGAGCTTGCTAATTATCCATGTAACGGAACACAAATTAAGGTCGCGGCCAATGCGATTCGAAACTCGGTGGACGTAGTTCTGGGCGACTTTGAAAAATTATTGGGCGACGTAACTTTGCTGCGGGACACGGACGGCAGAAATAATTACGTAGCGGCGCGCGGGCCGCGGTGTCGTCTTATATTCCCAACAATTCACGGTTATTCGGTTTTTAGCCTCGCGGGCGAAACGTTCGAACAATTTCCCGTTTCGGATGCTTCCCTAGAAGGACAGTGCCGAGATTACGCACAGTGGGCCGGATTAAAAAGTTGGCGCATTTTGGATCTTTTTTTTAAGTATATTATTAAGTATAAAAATATGATAAAATTATTCCTTTATAATGGTGTATAATTTAATATTTCTCACACTTATTTATTTGTTTATTTTTCAAATTTGTTAACTTATTTGAGACCAAAAATTTGAGTACTGTTTAGTTGGGTCTTTATTTAATTCCCTTTTAAGCGGTTTAAGTCGAATGTTTGAGAAACTATTATTTAATTATTAATTCCTCAGCTTCGAGATCCACACTTTTAACTTTCTTAATATCTATACCGAGAAAATCACAAACTAATATATATAACTCTCTCGTTAAATTTTGTTTTAAGCCTCGAAGCTGAGGAATTAATAATTAAATAACATAGTTTCCCAAACATTCGACTTAAGCCACTTAAAAGGGAATTAAATAAAGACTCAACTAAACAGTACTTAAATTTTTGGTCCCAAATAAGTTAACAAATTTGAAAAATAAATTTAATAAATAAGTGTAAAAAATATTAAACTAGACATTAAAAAGGAATAATTTTATCCTAGGTATTTTTGGCGCAAATTTCATTCTGATATCTTAAAAAAAAGTCCCAAAGGGCGCTAACTTCTCAATTCGGCCCACAGTGCGACGCCGCATACAACCGACCAGTGATGGGTCGCGTATTTTACGCCGCGTCGTAAATGCATTTATGACGTGTCGCAAATGTATGTATAATATGTCGTTTTTAAACCCATTTTATACGTGTCATTTGTCGCAAATGTCGTAAATAGAAATATTCATTATTTTAAGGTTTCAACAATTAATGCGTTGGAAAAATATAGTTCTTTCTGACTCGCTTGTTGGTTGCATGCGAATACTATAGAATACTGTAGAGTACGTCGATAATATCGAAAACTACGTATAATCACCGCGTTCATAACCCCAAAAAAGTATTCCAAAGCGTGGTCTTGGTCTTAACACTCTTCATTATTGTTTTGTAATTGCTACTAAAATTTAGAACATTTTAATTTTTTTGTGTTCATTACATATTTACGAAATGTTAATTTTGAACAAATTTTATTCTAATTCTATGTAAAAATGTGTTATAAACGGTATTACTATGTCTTGTAATTTCAATTTTAATACACTAACTTTAAAAGTTATTTTTTGTAAGATTACAATTTTTTAAATTTTTATTATAATACAAACAAATACCTTCAGCCTTCATCATAAGACAAATCTAATAAAGTCGTCTAGTTTCAGTGAATAATACAATCCCGCTAATTTTGCCAATTTGTGGTCTTTTAACCGATTTCTCGTTTTACAACGAACCTATGCTCATTGAGAAAATAATCATTCATATTCCGCTGTAGATTAAGCAATTTTTCAGCTAATGAACTTATTCTGAGTAAAAAGGTTTCGCAAGTTTCCAAAATATTTCAGGCGATTTAAATTGTTTCAAACAGTTTTCCAAATATGGAAGTTTTATGTTTGAACTCTTCTAATTCTTTTATACCATTTTGACTTAATGAACTTTTAAAACATTCATTCATTATATTTACATAATGAGCATTGTTAATGTAGTAGTAAATAGGTTTATTTTTTGCCTTTCGGCCTCAAAATGGGGTTACATATGTTGTGCGTGTAAGTGTTTCTGGGACTGTTAACACAAGATTGTGTTTTTGTTTTGACTTCTTTCATCTTGGGCTTCTTTTCTTCTCCTTTCCAAAACCATACGCGTCCACTCCACTCCTACTTCTCCTTTTAGTATCCCGCTTATCGTTGAGTTTTCTCTTTTCAACTTCCTATGTGACCTAGCATCTCTCTGGCCCCATTACATAGTCTATGAGCATTGTTAATGAACCTATGTCCTTTATACAATGGATGTAAAAAGTTTGCAGCTAATCCATATGAGATAATGACTTTTGTTAAACGTAGCTGTAGCGTTATTTTGAATTCTGTAAGATGTAACATGGCCACAACAGTTTTAGTATTAGCTATTGAATTTTTCCAACCATCAATTAGTAGTAGTCCATCTTGTGGTTCATCTTTCCTTATAGAATTAACAAGTTCCATTCTGTATCTAAAATTGTTGTGGATAATGTTTTTCTTGTAGGATGCTTATACTTATGGACGATGGTCCAATTTATTGTTAACGCTTTAAAATGTTTTGATTCTACTATGCTAAGAGGTATATTACAGCCAAAAATAAAATTGGCTAGTAATTGATCGATCTTTCTTTCCCTAAAATAAAAATAGTCTTTTTATTAACATAATTTTTAATTTGAACAAATTATATTTATTATTCTATATGTATTTATTCTACTAACCTTTCAATATCCATTTTCGTCAGTGTAACTTAATTTAATTTAATTTTTTTAATCAGAATTATAATTATTAATAAATTGGCACTTCTTTATAAACTATACGAAAAATGTATTATAGGTTAGTTGTTTTCATTTCAGATATACGTCATTTACGACACATTTACGACATTTAAGACACGCGTCGTGTATAAAATAGAAATTTCGTGTCTTTACCCACCACTGCAACCGACCGAGCCGCAGGTATTTCTGCTCGAGATCATGCCATCCGAATGGTCGCCAGACGTTAAGCTGGGACAATTATTTCGGGACGAGTCATTGAGTTAGCCCGAGATAGCTAGTGCTCCGCGTGGCCTTTGATAGATTCGCGTAACAAGATGACGGAGTAAAGTTTGTCCCTGTCGTCTGTCGTCAGGGACTGAAGATGGACAGCGCGGGCAGGAAGGAAACCAATAAGCGAGCTTTGAATTGTTGGGATGAACCGGTCCCAATATGGACTTTGACCGAAAGGTTGATCTAGTATGTACATTCTATGGGGGGTTGACTATGAGACCGGTATGTCGTCGGTGTAAAGCCAGAATAAACGACGCTTATAGATTTTACTTGAATCTGCTCGGCGGTGTGTAGGAGAGGAAGAAAGTTTTGTCTATAGTTTGCTTGTGAATTCACGGTATTGCACGTAAAACTCGCTGCGACACAAATTTCGCGGCGCTGCTGGTCATCTGTGTTTTTGTGGTTATGCCGTCGTAAAAAAGTTATAGATTTCGTGAGATTTCATGATTCTATATACTTTGCAGTATCCAATAGGGGATGGTTAGCTCTTTGAAAAGCCGCTTATAGAGAGTTCAGTTTACCTTGATATACTGGTTAGTTTTCAATTTGCTTTTTACTGTTTGGCTACTTATTCTATGTATATAGGAAGTGTGCTATTATGGATTAGTAGGTACTTAACATGAGTACCTTTTTTATTTTTAAAAAATTATTTTTGAGACACATGCTATATCAAGAATGTGATATTTTAAATTGCTCAATTTTAATTTTATATTATTTAATATAATTATAATCACAAATTGGTCACGCGGGGTTCACTCTACCCCAGCGTCAATTTTTGAGTTACCATTTTCGTATTTTTGAATCTTTTAGCTTTTCAGTGATAATTGTACATTCGTAATACTTATACAGTCAGTCTTTTTCTAGAAATGTAAATTTTGATATGATAAAACTTGTAGTTGAAAATGAGCGATTCTCCACGGTTGTGGGAAAACCCCGATTTTTAAATTTTTTTTTTATTTTTCTTTTTGCGATAAATCCCCTTTGGAAGCCGTAAAAGTGCGACATTTCAAATCGAAAATTGCTCTTGGGGTGCGATACACCCCGTGTGACCACGAAGGGTTAAAATGAGTGCCTTTTTTTTATTTTTAAAAAATTATTTTTGAGACACATGCTATATCAAGAATTTGATATTACAAATTGCACTTTTCAAACCCCACAATTTATCCCAATACAATGTTTATAAAAAACCAACGAATATAAATACAAACCTTAGTAAAAAACAAAGAATTTTATGAATATTAAAAATATAGTATCATATAATATGATACAATTTTCACGCTCCCGAATGCGAATTGGTATTCCGTGTTGCGTAATTTTCGATAACTTGTGGGGTTTGAACAGTGCATTATAAAATATCGAATTCTTCATTAAGCATGTGTCTTTGAAATAATTTTTGCAAAATAAAAAAAGGTATTCATTTTAAGTACCTACTAATCTATAGAAGCACACTCCCACTAATATTCTATTGAATATTAGTAGACAACTAACGACAAGTAGGTTCGAATAGACATCAGTGTTTAATTAGACTCAACAGTAAAATCTGTAAACAGTGTAACAAGTGTATACAATATAATCCACTGTTGTTGCTAAATAAAGTAAAAAAAAAAAATATAATCCTTATAAAAAAATTAGGTTCGATACATCCACCTGATCGAAATTTACAAAACGTTTCCTCGCCCCGAGCTTTCACACAAATGAAAATAAAGTTCCCCGAAGCGCTGGTTTATGCTTTACAGTGATTCACTCCGCGCGGAGCCGCGCCATTTGCATTCATTCCTGGTTTTTATCGGTCGTGGCTCACTTGTCCCTCGAATCCCGCGGGACGGGGCGAACTATCAAGCCGCGAAACACAACAGAAGCTGTCATTCTCTAGAAGCGGAGTCTCGTACTCGTCCCAAACGAGTACTCGCCGAGGAGAAGTTTCGCGGGCAAAAAGAGTGCGCGCGTCGACTTCCTGCGCCGCCGCGAATCCGAAGCTTCCGCAACCGACTTGCATTCCGTAGTTCTTTTTCCTACCGTAGACGCCGAGTTTCGACCGCGGCGGGGAGGGGGGGGGGGGGGAGCGGTGAATCGCCTAGGTATGTTTTGCGCGGCTTTGCGTTTTCGAACTACTTTAGATTTGGCAAACCCCCCCGACTACACCGCGCAACTTCCAAGACCCGCCGAAACTTAGGAACAAAAGGTATTGCGAATTTTTCGGTTACAGGGCTCTCGTACGGAAGAACGGGTACACTTGCTTTGTACGAGTCACCGTGATTCCGCGGCACCGGCGCTCGGTATTATACCCGCCTTCCTGTGCGACCCACATCTTTTTCCATATACCTGTACATCGCGGGCAACGATTACAAGCGTCGGACATCCTGCGAGGAGATTTCGCCGAGCTTCCATTTTCTTTCAGACATTCTCCATTGGAAGCAACTGCTACGGTTCGATCGACGATTCCCGCGGGACTTACTGGCAACCGTTGGGATTTAAATGGTCGTTAGAAAAAATACAGGGGAATCGGAGAATCGACAGTGCTGGTCTGGACTAGGCCTGGGACTATTCGAATAATTTAATATTCGAATATTTTACAAGTATTCGAATGCTACGAATAAACTTCGAATATTTGAGTATTCGAATGCTACGAATAAACTTCGAATATTTGAGTATTCGAATGCTACGAATAAACTTCGAATATTTGAGTATTCGAATGCTACGAATAAACTTCGAATATTTGAGTATTCGAATGCTACGAATAAACTTCGAATATTTGAGTATTCGAATGCTACGAATAAACTTCGAATATTTGAGTATTCGAATGCTACGAATAAACTTCGAATATTTGAGTATTCGAATGCTACGAATAAACTTCGAATATTTGAGTATTCGAATGCTACGAATAAACTTCGAATATTTGAGTATTCGAATGCTACGAATAAACTTCGAATATTTGGGTATTCGAATGCTACGAATAAACTTCGAATATTTGAGTATTCGAATGCTACGAATAAACCTCGAATATTTGAGTATTCGAATGCTACGAATAAACTTCGAATATTTGAGTATTCGAATGCTACGAATAAACTTCGAATATTTGAGTATTCGAATGCTACGAATAAACTTCGAATATTTGGGTATTCGAATGCTACGAATAAACTTCGAATATTTGAGTATTCGAATGCTACGAATAAACTTCGAATATTTGAGTATTCGAATGCTACGAATAAACTTCGAATATTTGAGTATTCGAATGCTACGAATAAACTTCGAATATTTGAGTATTCGAATGCTACGAATAAACTTCGAATATTTGAGTATTCGAATGCTACGAATAAACTTCGAATATTTGAGTATTCGAATGCTACGAATAAACTTCGAATATTTGAGTATTCGAATGCTACGAATAAACTTCGAATATTTGAGTATTCGAATGCTACGAATAAACTTCGAATATTTGAGTATTCGAATGCTACGAATAAACTTCGAATATTTGAGTATTCGAATGCTACGAATAAACTTCGAATATTTGAGTATTCGAATGCTACGAATAAACTTCGAATATTTGGGTATTCGAATGCTACGAATAAACTTCGAATATTTGAGTATTCGAATGCTACGAATAAACTTCGAATATTTGAGTATTCGAATGCTACGAATAAACTTCGAATATTTGAGTATTCGAATGCTACGAATAAACTTCGAATATTTGAGTATTCGAATGCTACGAATAAACTTCGAATATTTGAGTATTCGAATGCTACGAATAAACTTCGAATATTTGAGTATTCGAATGCTACGAATAAACTTCGAATATTTGAGTATTCGAATGCTACGAATAAACTTCGAATATTTGAGTATTCGAATGCTACGAATAAACTTCGAATATTTGAGTATTCGAATGCTACGAATAAACTTCGAATATTTGGGTATTCGAATGCTACGAATAAACTTCGAATATTTGAGTATTCGAATGCTACGAATTAACTTCGAATATTTGAGTATTCGAATGTTATTATCCGAATACTATTCGGATACTATTCAAATACTGGTGTATATTTAAGTATGCGAATACTATTCGAATATTTAAGTATTCGAATACTGATGTATTCGAATAGTATGGTATGAAGTGGGTCAAAATTAACTTACAATATTTCACCCTGACAAATGAACCTAAAGAACTTGATTTATAATTCACACCATACTATTCGAATACTTTAATATTCGAATAGTATTCGCCAAATAATTGAGCAACTGAAGTATTCGAATATTCGAATACCGAAAAATTCGACAAATAGTCTCAGCCCTAGTCTGGACGTCTTATGTGCGTTGCGGTACTTGCGATGTATACTTTAATTGAAACGGAGCAGGCCGGGTTTATACGTTTGGAGGCCCTAGGCGCAGCTTCACTCTGGACGGTTCAAAAGAACGAGTCTGCTTCTACGGTTGTGTGAATTATGGAGATTACCACCAACCAGCAACAATAGGGAACAAAATGGCGAATTGTAGGCGATACCGCAGTTCCTGTTAGTTTTATATTCTACGGAAAGAACGCTGTATTCGAAATGCCTCTAATTTTTAAAATTTAATATTCAAAATGAAGTATTTTATTTTACAACTATAACTAGGCTGCTTTTTATATTGCTGCTTGTGAGGAGCGAGGCTTTAAAATGCGGCCCTGAAAAGGTGGCAGATCTGAGAAGAAGAGCTGCAAATTTGGGACACGGTATTTGGTGGATAGTGTTGGTTACTGTGTAAGAAGTTTGTCAGCATGCGGTGTCTGCGGTCGAAATTTCGATATTGCGGATTTGTCTACAAGCGTTTCCTAGCGTTTTCTTAGTGCCCCTATTTTCTCGCACGTAGGAGATAGAACAACACGTAAGCACAAAGGAAATATATTAAACAGCAATCATGACGCAGGAAAAATGGCTAAAGGATGAGTCTCGCGTGGAGGGTAGAAACGATATAGGAATTGTTAGAGTGGTAGGAATCCCTCCGAATGTGACTACTCATCCGCGCCCCAGATAGCTGAAATTTCGAGATAGATTGCAATCAGTAATAATCGAATGGGGTAATTAGCTGAATGCGAACTATAATTGTGAGAAATAAGCATTCAAGCGCAAAGTATTGGTATTGGTGAATATGATTCAGGTGTCTATGGCTGTTGAATATTTAATAAAAAGTATAAAATTCACACTCCCAGTCAATATTTATATGCCCAAGTATAATTACTCTTAAACGATTAGATTCTTATTGGGAAACCTAGAATTTCGATACGCCAACTAGCGACAGAAAATGGAACTACAGAGAGTAGGTCGAAATCCGTAGAAATCCATATGATTATCAGTGTTTATATAGACATGTTGTGAAAAACGAGTGTTTTTAAATTTTTTTGAACACTAAATTTTTACTAATATTTATTCGGAATGTTTGGTGGGATCCGGACCTACTTTCAATAGTTCGCCAACTCACCACGACAGCGCTGAAATCTAAGCCACGCCTCCACTAAGTTTCCCAATACATTCAGCAATTTACGAAAGCACATGTCCACATTTATATTACTTTCACTCGTTCGAAGAGTTAAAAAATCACTGGCATCAGAAGAATATGGCGCTGTAATAACACAGTATTCATTGGAAAACAAACCGGCGAACAACAATTGTTATTAGTAATTTGTTCCCGCAATAATTCGATTCACATCCTCCCTTTATCGTCCGCATTGTTTGCTACCGATGTATTGTAGCACCGAAAACATGAAAGCTAATACGAAATCAATAGGATTTTTGTTTTCGAAATGAATATACATCAACGGACAGGGATCGCGTAATCAATGAATTTGTTACGAAATCAGATTGCCATGAAATGTGTATAGAAATCACGTTATTAACTAAATGAATGTTTTCCCATATTTTGGTTTGTTTAACTTGCGTCTATGTTGATCTAATTAATAATTCAGAAATTTGAAAAATTATCTTCTTTAATTGATAAAAAAAGTAATAATTAGTCAATTACTGTAATTTACGATTCTAAGAGACAAGCGTGGTGTATATTTGGTAGAATCTCTCTGCCGAAGCGTTATTCACACAAAATATTGAATAAAATCGTCTGTCGTCCCCCAGTCTCTTTATCTCCGGCCTCGAGTGAAGGAACTCGGGAAATAGTGCGATGTATCGGAGGCAATCATCCGTTTCCGCTTTTGAGTCGCAACGGGCAGGAGATCGAAGTCCTTGCTCTTTCGAGTACCAGCGGGCAATGGATACGGGCCAAAAGGAGAACAGCCCTTTTACATGAAATAGATCGACCGGATTGTTTCCACGGATCTCGTTTAATAATGCTCACTGACCATTCAAAGGGATCCAATCGTGCTTTGTACGCGACATAAATTTCAATGCACCTTGCGCTGGCAGTATTGCTAAAACGTATAAACAGGGGGGGTTCGAAATGATTTAAAACATCGTTTCTTTTACATAAAACCATACAATTATCGGTGCAAACAACAAATATTGTTGTTTAATAGTGATTAATAACGTGAAAATGTTGAACGTGTAAGGCGGCAAAAAAAGAGAAATCACATTTTTTTATCTTTCGTAAAGAAATCTTTTAAGTTCCTTTTTTTATTTCTACGTATTTTGTAGGGAAAATACGTAATAAGTTGAGACGGAAACGCGTGTTGAAAATAAATCGCTTCCTTAAAAATTATTAAGGTTTTGAGCCAATATTGATGGTTTTTGCGAGTGGAGGCCTCTTGTAATTAGGGGTGGAAGAAATGTTCCACCCACAAAACCACTTTTTTTTATTTGATTCGCGGAAACTTTAAGAATCTTTTGCATACACGTGGTCTGTTTGGCATATTTATTTATTTTGCCATGTAGAGCTTGTAGAAAGAAGAAACGTTTCGCTTTTCATTTCAAGACGAAAACCTAGCTTTCTGCTGGTTATGGTAACACATAAATTCATTTGCGGAAGCCTACATTCCGAAATGTCGATCTATTGAATATGCAAGTGTCATATTGTTAGGCTCGCGTGACGCTCGTGCGAGTAATTGCTTCGCTTCATGTATTAGCGAAGTACATGGAACCATTAAGCTGGTATCGAAATTTACGATCGTTAAACCACCCTCCGAAAGTACACAACGTAGGTACTTCAATTTCAGCAAATGTTGAACCGCTCTCAAAGTACTGTGCGAATATTTCTGTGCAGAGTGAGGTGTAATTCGAGGTGTAACTGAGCAGGAGGTCAATCTTTGTGACAAAATAATTTCACCACGTCGAATGTCTGTTTGCTCAGTCAAGTGTCACTTTCTTCAAAACCAAATCACTTCGCGCTCAAATTTTTTAAAAAGAAAACTACATACAGACAAACATGTTTAACATTTACACTTCTACTCTGTGCCTTAATAATTTACAATCAGATTGCGTAAAAGAATTATAAATAAAACATTCAATAAAATAATTAACTTCAACATCTGCTAAACTACCCACGCCATCCCATACAGCACACCTCGTTGCAGCAGTATTGCAGGGACGTTGCTGCAATATTACGTTGTTGCAGGTTGCATTGCAATATTGTAGGAACGTTCCTGCAATATTGTCGTGTATTATTGGAGTGGCAATGATCCTACAATATTGCAGCAATATTGCAATTTCGTTGCCGTGCAATGTTCCATTGGCAACGATCCTGCAATATTGCTGCAATATTGCGCCCACATCGTCGCGCAATGTTCCAGTGGCAACAGTCCTACAATATTTCTGCAATATTGGGCGCACATCGACTTGCAATGTTCCAGTGGCAACGATCCTACAATATTGCAAGAACGTTGCCGTGCAATGTTCCATTGGCAACGATCCTACAATATTTCTGCAATATTGCGCGCACATCGACGTGCAATGTTCCAGTGGCAACAGTCCTACAATATTTCTGCAATATTGCGCGCACATCGACTTGCAATGTTCCAGTGGCAACGGTCCTACAATATTTCTGCAATATTGCGCGCACATCGACTTGCAATGTTCCAGTGGCAACGGTCCTACAATATTTCTGCAATATTGCGCGCACATCGTCGTGCAATACTGTAGTGAAAACTTGTGGAAACATTACAACAATATTCTGAAGCAACTATGACTTTGTCAAAATTTTTCGAAATATGTACATGACGTCGAGTGGATTCTATGGCGTGTTTCATTTAACTGGATACGCACCGCAATATTGCCGAAGAGTTGCAGGATCATTGCCACAATTTTGCCGTTTCGTTGCAGAATCATTGCCGGAACGTTGCAGGACTACATATTCATAATGTTGCCGCAACTTTGCAAAAATACACACCTGCAATATTGCGAAGGCGGACATAGGACTGAACCTGCAACGTCTCTGCAATGTTATGTTGCAACATTGCCATCTTGCACCGCATCATTGCAGAGACGTTGCTGCGTATCAACAGCAAATCTCATTAGCAGTGGCGGACTGGGTCTAAAAATATTGGTTGCCAGAAGACAAAGGGGGGCCCACCCACAATTATAAGATTATCATTAAATTTTTATAAGAAACTAGTAAATAAGCCCGTGCTTCGCTTCGGGCCTAAGAGATATTAAGGATTCCACGAAAACACAGTTTACCCCTTTTCACCCCCTTAGGGGTTGATCAGTGCAAAATCCTGAAATTGTTTTTTACGAATTTGTGTCTACTGCTGTATCCCACCTGCGAGAAGCGCTCGGCCCGGTCGCCACCTGGCGGTCGCGTCGCGTACTATCCGTCGCGAGCCGGCCGAGTCATGACTTCTTTATTAAACATAAACTTCTTTTTTAAACATTTTTCCCTGCGTCACATTTTAGCTATTACCCTTTTAAATAAGAAAAAAATTATTTTTTATGTTTGAGACGATGCCTAACAGAGAAATCAAGTACACCATCAGCAAGGATTTTCAAAAGAGGGTCCTACTTATCGGCTTATATCTCCGCCATTTTTTTTTGAATCGTTAATATTGTAAATTGTTCATAAAACTACTATATATATGTGCAAAATAAAGATCATTTTATATACTTAATGGCAGCGTAAAAAAAAAAGTTTATTTTCATACCTATTTTTCCGAGCGCCAAGGTGGTGTAACCCCTTAAGGAGGTTCGATACCGGAGCAAAAATAATGAGAAATCTTTGAAAAGTGTTTTAATCTAATGTTCAAAGTGTAGTCCGCATTGTGTCAAAATTTCAAGTCGATTGACTACACGGTTTTTGAAAAAAGTGAAATCAAAGTTGCGCTCTTATACACAGGCCGTTATGGGAGAAGCGATAAAATTTCTATAGAATGTTGCACGGAGTCCTCAAAAATGATGAGAAAGTTTTAAAAAATGTGGCAATGAAGAGCTGAAATATTCCTGTGAAATTCTAAAAAAGAAAATCGGACATGAACCGTACCGATTTATTAGATAATCGAATAAATAGACAGCAATGTGCTCGTGTTTTTGGAACTGCCTGAAGGAACTCTTCGAAACGCGGCAACGCTGTACGCCGTGTAGTAATCTATACAATGTATACTTGTGCAAAGCATACAGTAGAAATTGGTAAAAACACTACCAAGCTGTAAACATGTACTTAGTAATTTCTTGCGAACCGGTACGAACGGGCAAAAGAACGCCGCAAGTGTGAGATGGAAAGAGAAAAAAAGATGGACGCAAAGCGACGTTGCCGCATTTCGCTCACATATCTTACGCTACTTTTAATGAAAATATTCTGTTTCTATCTGCATTAAACATACTTTTTATTTGATCGAATACCAAAACAAAATCTATAGTAATAATTTTATTAGGAATAGACATGTAAATAACATTTTTGTCTACATAATTTTTTTTTTATCTAAGATTGGTATCACTGCAGAGCTCCCATGTACTATTACCGGGCGAAAAGAAGACTCCTAGCAGGCGGGCTCGGGCTGTGCCGTCCTCTGCTGTGACCATTGGTCGAGTCACCTATCTGGGCACACTTTTAAAGACGCGGCACACGTATTTTGGTTATTGGCTGAAGTAGGCACAAACATTGTCGCACCGCGCGACGAAGAGAGCGAACGAAACACATCGAGACCGAGTGAGATAGAGCGATCTGACCGATGATCGTCAAAACAAAACAATCGCGTAGGCTACAGATCGCTCTATCCCACTCGGTCTCGATGTGTTTCGTTCGCTCTCCTCATCGCGCGGTGCGACAATGTTTGTGCCTACTTCAGCCAATAACCAAAATACGTGTGCCGCGTCTTTAAAAGTGTGCCCAGATAGGTGACTCGACCAATCGTCACAGCGGCGGACGGCACAGCCCGAGCCCGCCTGCTAGGAGTCTTCTTTTCGCCCGGTAATAGTACAAGCATAGGCTCACTCCTCTCGCCGGCTGCCCCGCAAGCGAGATATCGAACCTCCTGAAGAAATCCGTGCAGCAAATTAACTTATTCGCTGAAAAAGTCTCATCCACTGACATTGGTTGCTCGTTGAAAGATTCTCCGCCGCGCTAAAGTCAGCCTTATGTAATTCGAAGTGTTACGGGCAAGTTCGGACGCAGCTTATAGACTTGTCGTCTTGCATTGTGGCCTTCCGGGCCGTAACACGTCGCTGGTAATATGGCACGGACATAAATTGGACCGTACTTGAACCCTTCGGCTGCAAGTGTTACGAGTCACCGGTAGTACTTGCCCATGAACATGCGTCGTAAGTTCCCCTTGCCTTAAGTGGGCCAAGTCGGCCCATTATCTCAGTTTACGTCAGGGTCTTTTACGACTCAATATAGAAACTCCCTGCGGTGTATAACCGAAACCACAGTGAACTCGCTAATTGTCCGCGCGGAACTCAATGATCCGTGCTGCCGATTACCAACACCTTCTACCAGTTCGTCGAATTTATGAGCCTCCTTTTCTCTAATAGAGCCGCAATACCGCGGGGAACGCGGTCCCCTTGATGGGCCCATTGAAATGCAAATGTTTTAGTGTGGAGCAATGAAATTCTATGTTTCGTTTCGAGGGACAATTCTTTAGTTGGCTTTGGAACTGTTGGCTGCCTTGAGGAAAAGGGTCTTCATTGGTAGTAGTGCAAATGGAATTTTGCAGTGATTGAAGTAAGCAACCGAACGTAAATCATGAATGGTTTTACAACGGTGGTTGGAATTTTCATTAAAGTTGTGCGTGATCTATTAGAGGCTGATGAATTTAAAAATGTAAAATGAATTGTTTCTTGGAAAGCTGTTTTATTAAAAACAACGTGGATTAAACTATGATCTAGTTTAATTATTTTTAATCCTCCGACTCGTGCTTCTGATACTTTTATTCGGATTGTATATAAGACTCTTTCTTTATCATGAAAATGGACTTGAGAAACAAGCAACAGGTCTCCTCACCTTGCAATGAAGTACAGTTCGTTCCCCGAGGCAATTCACCATCAACAATTCATGTAGAATAAACCTTTTAAGACACGATAGTTTTTTAATATTTCTCAAATGCCGATGCATGTGACGAAAATTTTTATCCACTCTGTTTCACCCTGCATCATTTTTAATTAATTCTTCACAGCCTCCAAATTAAATTACACCTTTGACTCGATCCATAATTAATCTCAATAGACACTTAAAGTACTCAAATTCAATTTCCATCACTTCATCGTCACAGATTTCTATTTATTAGAATTTAAAAAATGAATCCTGGACAACGCAGGTAATTTGCCGGTTTATTGCCCAGACCTAACAGCAGAACGAAACAATGAAAAATCGCCCCTCAACACGCGCACGCGGCAGAAGACTCTATTTGGGCAGAATTTGGGGTGCTCAGCCGTGTATTAATCAAATCATTTTATTCCAATTACGATGAAGCTGAGCCACGACTAATTGGAGAAGTGACGGCGCGGGCAATCGAATTTTTCTGCTAACAGAATGACCGGTTCTGTTGGTTGTTTTCAACTGAATATGACGGAGCGTTTTGTTATGACGTGAAGATTTTGTAATTGGTACGCCCGGCTTTCGGACTGCAGTCTACGCTATTAAAAAGTTCGAGTGTCCAAATATTGATCTGGAAACTACTATAGTTGTTTTGGCAGTGAGTGAAACATGCCTGAAGGGAAATGGAATATTCAGAGTTTCTTGCAGCGAATCGGATTTTATTACAGGATCCAATAACAGAAAATATATTCAGAAACATCATCTATATATATGTATATATACCATTCTGCACGGCGTTTCACTGGCGTTACCAACGCTTTTAAGTGACTAATGGTCAAAGCCTACCGGTGCCATGACGGATTTGAGGAGAAAGTCATCTCTCATCGATGAAACTACAGATCTGAATTTGCCATATATATACAAAGAAAGATGTGCATAAAAGTGATACTTAACATAATTCTTACATTTCGATAAAATCTTGTAAATAAAGTGTTATTGAATTTGTGATGAAGGCAAGTCAAGTTTTAGAGGACCGAAAAATAATTTTTATTTTGGCCCGTTTGCATGTTTAGGGGGTGAAACCACCCCTCAAAGCTCATAAGGGGTACAAAATTGTGTTGAATGAAACTTGATATAAATTTAATTTGCGCCATAAGTTGGTGTATCGATGATGTTCTTGTTGTCAGTAACTCTTATTAGGGGGTAAACTACCCGTAATCATTTAACTGCGCATTTGAGAGACTTGAAACGTGTAAAAAAATTCATGAATTTCTTAAAAAACGTTAGAAATTATTTTAAAATGACACGTCAGTGGTTTTATGACCTCCCATCGCTACTGACAATGAGAGGCGAACCTCCCCTTGGGTAGTTCACCCCCTAATAACGGTGGCTGGCGACAAGAACATCATCCATACAGCAAGTTATGACGCAAATGAAATTTGTATCACGTTTTATTCAACACAATTTTGTACCACGTATGAACTTTGAGGGATGAAACATCCCCTAAACATGCAAATGGGCTAAAATATAAAAACAGGCATTTCTTATTTTTCTGTCTTCTCAAACATATCCAAAAACCAAAGCAATCGGGGACGGACACCTGAAAATCTTATAACTTTGGGGGGTGGTTTCACCCCCTAAATATGAAAACGGGCCGCTATAAAAACAACACGTATATCTTATTTTTCAAAAACCAAAGCAATCGGGGACGGAGACCTGAACATCTTATAACTTTGGGGGTGGTTTCACCCCCTAAATATGAAAACGGGCCGCTATAAAAAAAACACGTATACCTTATTTTTCAAAAACCAAAACAATCGGGGACGGACACCTGAAAATCTTATAACTTTGGGGGGTGGTTTCACCCCCTAAATATGAAAACGGGCCGCTATAAAAAAAACACGTATATCTTATTTTTCAAAAACCAAAGCAATCGGGGACGGGCACCTGAAAATCGTATAACTTTGAGGGGTGGTTTCACCCCTAAATATGAAAACGGGCCGCTATAAAAAAAACACGTATACCTCATTTTTCAAAAACCAAAGCAATCGGAGGCGGACACCTGAAAATCGTATAACTTTGAGGGGTGGTTTCACCCCTAAATATGAAAACGGGCCGCTATAAAAAAAACACGTATACCTCATTTTTCAAAAACCAAAGCAATCGGAGGCGGACACCTGGGAACCTCTCCTTGCAAGTCCATTTCGGCTCAAAATATTTTGCTGAATATTCTTATGAAAAAGGAAAATTGATTTTTCTCAGAACTTAGTTTTACTGACTTAGAGGATTTTCCTTGTAAATAAAATGACTTATTAAAATTATTTACTTCTTACACGATTTTTAAGAAGATTGTAGGTATATGCCTCTCCTTGAGCATTAATTTTTCAATTAATATATACATAATCACATATTCGGCAAAAAATAGTGTCGTTCACAGGTCAGTGAACACGAGCCACGCAAGTGTCTCGCGCGAAAAGGCCCCAACGCGGGAGTGTCACAAACTGAGTATGTATGTTTGTATTTCGAGAACTATGAGTACCACGATGCACAGTGTTACGCGTGTATGGGCGTTCGGGACAAAACTCATAACTTCTGAACTAATCAGTTTTCGCCCTAAGTACTCTAATACTTTTTTAAAGGGAATATAAAAATGCATCGATTGGTGTATAAAAAAATATACAGTTCCATTAAAAAAATTAAGCCGATCTTGATTTTTCAGTGAATAAAAAGTGTTTTATTCATATTTACTTTTGCAATTTGTTGTCAACTGAATACTGACTAACTTTTGTTCGAAACATTTTTTTATCAAATTATTTTTAATACGTGTATCGCGTTTGACTGCTATTTTAAAACTGAAGACAGCATCCAGGATGGAAAAGTCATGGTAGATATCGTATAAACAATTGGAAAAAGCATATCGGATGTGTAGATTCACATAAGGGTCTTATGCACGAGGAGACCTAGAGACTACGCTAAGGGCCGGAGCGGTGAACGTCTTCATAATGATTTTGGCTATTTTTTCTGTTTCGTGCAAATTCGTGCAGTTGAAATTGACGTTAATATAAAGTTTAATGATCCCTAAATTTAATATACAAAAAATCAGGGAGGTATTTTTTGGTGTTTTTTTTTTAAAGTCCCATCGAAGTTGATAAACATTTAACATAAAGAATTAGTACAAATTGTTAGTATTGTAAAAAACTGACTCGGCAGTTTTGAAGGTATGACAGTATTAAACACAACTTATAAAAAGCAAATGAAAAGCATAAACATTCTGTCAATGGCACGTGTTTGAAAAAATGCACCGAAATTTGTAATGAATTTCTAGTATCACTTTTGACAACAAATTAGTAAATTCAGCAGAAGTTATGGGTAACATTGAAACCTACGTTCCTTTATTAACATTATAAGATACAAGAATTTGTGGATCAAACACTTCGGATTCTTGACTTTTGTCCATTACGCGTAACACTGTGCGATGGTTCGAAAAAGGAATCTGATCAAACGGGGATTGGATGCACGATATACGCTGCACTTTGTTTACCTTCATTTATCTTTTAACATCGTTGCCCGTTTAATGGATGCGCTAGTTGCAGTGGTAAAAATAAATTCGTGCCGTATGAAATCGGGTTGGTCGTGCATTTCCCGGCGTACAAAAGCGAAGGCTCGCTTCAACTATAAACAAATCAATGGCTGACGGCCTGCGTTGTATTACATGACGTCGGGATTGCCCGCTGGAGCATTTCTGTTTGCGCGATGCGCGCGTAATTATTTACGCAGGTGCGATTTACCGCGATATATTTTCTAATAAAGCCTGCCCGCCCCTGATACATGTGTCCGTAAGTGATAACTGGTTCAATTTGCTCGAATAACTCACCCCATCCTCGAAAGGGAGATCGTACGAATGTCAATGTGTTTCCTCATTTCATTCGGCACGCTCGCCGGGGACGCAAGCGTTTCGAAATTTTATGAATTGATCGCCACTTCAATCGGGTTCAAGTGGTTATCGATATTCGATGCGAGGCACAGCATTCATTCAGACCAGAGCGTAGCATTGAAAGATAATACAGCTAATCGATTATAATGCCTTAAATTGAATAGTGCCGATTCTCTTTCAACGAATTTCGTACATATGTACAGAATTAAAATTCGGTATAATTATGAGGTTTTCCAGCGTCGTGAAGTGCATTAATTTCTTGTATAAATCGATGACGTATCGAATGATATTGTGTACACCTTTATTTTTCTGGTATAAATAAATTCGAATAATTTTGAATTGTAAAGGAATATTTGGATCCCAAAATCCCTGAATTTATTTAAGGGGACCTTCCGGTCTAGAGCCCAAAAAATAGGTGATTTTTAGGAATTAATTAAAGGAAAACTACTATATATAATTTAATGGGACTTTTTGCATTGTATTAAGGATGTCTTAAGTTATAGAAATATATTTTTTGTTTTATAATTAATTATTGCAGACGGCCCTGGGGAGTCGTTAAAGTCAAGGCGTCAAAAAATTGGTCCAAATCGGTGGGACCTGTATCTCCAAAAGTTATTATCCGATTCGACTGAAACTTATTTTATTTTGAAGATTATACTTCTGGCTAGGGGGGGAACTAGAAAATATTAAAAAAATGACATTTTTTTTAGAAAATAACGACACTTGAAGTTTGAAATCACTTTTCCCTGTACTTTTCGTCCTTTCAACGCCTTTGAAAATTATAAATTTTCAATTTTTTGTAATTTTTCTAGCCCCCCCCCCCCTAGCCAGAAGTATATTCTTCAAAATAAAAAAAGGTTCAGTCGAATCGGATAATAACTTTCGGAGATTCAGGTCCCACCGTTTTGAGAACAGTGTTTCGAGAAAAACGCGTTTAAAGGTTTACGTGAGCGTCGAGTGCCCGGTTGTTGCCCATGCATTTGCCGCTACTCAAATGCCTATAACTTCTGGAATTTTGCGAATTTCAACAAATCCTTTTAAACACGTATTCCTAAAAGGTTGAACATTCGAAAAATGAAATAAAAAAATCGACTTTTAGACCGGAAGGTCCCCTTAAGTGTTCACAAGGTTTTATACAAAAATCGACTTTTGTACAAATCGGTTTTCGAATTTTTACAAAAAAATGTATTACAAAGATTATTAGAATGATCGCAATATGCCTTGTCAATGATCCCAAATCTCTGACTTATTTCCAACATTCATTTTCGTCTAAGATTAAAATGAAACATTTTAAATATTTTTATCATTGACATTAATATTTAATAATGAATGCACATGCGCGTTTATTGCTTCTTTCAGACTCAATAGTTCAGCGTAAATCATTTCATATTTATTTGACCAACTAGCTTTACTACTCGGCTTCACCCGAAATTTAGATTCTGATTTTATAAAAAAAATGTTTTAGTTTTTTTTTTTGTGAAAATGGTCACATTCATCTCGATCAGTCAGACTGAGGCACATTTTGTGATCCCAGAGTTTATCATCCGAAAGTGTTTAGGCGACAGACAAACACAAAAACATAAAAGCTCTCTGCTTTATATCTTAAGATTACCTGACAAAATCTGTTTGCTAACATTTTCTTGTTACAGCTGATTTGTGGACCACAGTCTTCTCCTAAAATTTTTCTTCCACCTCGACTATTTCTTATCGCCAATATCTGTTTATAATGCCAAAGCAGTAAATGCATAAGATATCTGCAGCTGGACCCCACAGTTTCTGAAATACCCATTTTCCAAGCTCCGTTACTCCCCCGATTTCCTTCAGATGATGGTGAAGAGTTCACCAAGATGAATCGAGCCCTTTTGCAATTTGATCAACCATTAATTCTGGTTCTGCTTCCACGAGACTGGCTATCAAACTTCGCAGGATGCCCAGAGCATTTCTCATTTTTAGCAGTCACATATCCGATATTAAATCTTCGAAACCGCTTCGGTGCAGTTCGTACATCCGCTTCGCATCCCCTTCGTGCATTTTTTTCAGATTCTCACCAACAAAGTACCGAAGAGACCAAACCGAACCAGTGCAGAGTATAACATTCCTAGCCATCCAGGATTACCATTTAAAAAAAAAAAAAAAACGCCACTGCACCTACAACTTCGTACTGAACTACCCCAACGTACCTGGCAGAAGCTCCTCGCGTTCACGAAGCGAGAGTACACGCAGATTCATAGACCACCCATCCATTAGTGCCCCATTTTTCTCCCGCAATTAAGACACTTGCGATGAGGCACGTCGACGAGCGACCAGGCGTTGTCGATGGAAAAATCCAGCGCGACGTTTCCTTCCCTCGAGATCATCGCGTGTTATCGGATTTCTCTACTGTGTGCAGCAAGAAATTATCTGATACCACTTGAACGATACCGTGCTTAATGGAGTATCGACGAGACAGTGACAGGACTCGTTTTGATGACCGACGCCCGTCACGTTGGCTGCACTTGAAGCTGCAGACGATGCATCAGCAATGGCCATAATTCATTGGCTCCAGCAGGTGCACCCTCGCACCCCTGCCTGCTCCCTCGACGCTGGCGCGCGTACCGCGCACACCGTGCGGCCCTCGCAACGTGGACCAACGACGATATTCGCGGCAACCTGAAAACTAATCGGGATCGAAGGTAACAGATGAGAACGCTATGCTGAATCAATCGGGACATCGTTGAAAGCCACCGAGACACTGGCAACGTCAGGGACGCCTCGGATTAAATAACAAGGGAGGTTAGGCAACCCGAAAATTCAAAAAATTATGCAACTTGTTGGCGAGTAGAGCAGTTCGCCCGTAAGGCAAACCTATTTTTTGTTGGTGCCGTAGGGCGGTTTTTGGGGGTGAAATCAACCCCTGAAAAACAAGGAGAAATTTATTTTTCGTGGAATATCTCGAAAATGGGGAGAGATATCGAAAAGAAGTTTAAAGAAAAGTTGCATCTTTTATTTATATTTTAGGGTTAATGATTGGGGATGAGGGTAACTTGAAGGATATTGATTTTTTGGTATTTATTTTTACGCAGTTTGGTAGATATAAAAAAGGGATGTAACTTTTGTTTAAACTTATTTGCGAAATCTCTCACCGTTCTCGAGATATTCCACGAGAAAGAAAATTCTGCAATTCTTTCAAGGGGTGATTTCATCCCCTAAAACCGCCCTATGGCACCAACAAAAATTGGTTTGTCTTAGGGAGGAACTACTCTACTTGCACACAAAGTTGCATAATTTTCTGAATTTTCCGGTCGCCTGACATCCCTTATAAATATCTTATCACCGATGCAACCGAAAAATCCAGGACTCTGAAATTGTAGCACTGAAACAAAAAAAATTCGAAGACCAACAGAACCTTCGGCATTCTGTAATATCTGGCAATATCTTATCACTCAAAAGAATCATAGATTCTAACACTTGGAGGCCTACTGAAATGCAATAAAAATATTATTATCTTATTTATATTGTAATATAAGAAAACATTTTGTACAGCTCCTCGGAGTTTCATAAAATCAATCCCTTGAAGGATCCTCAGGGCGTTTGCAGCACCCTAACGCTGGGCAACGCATTAGAGGAAAGGCCGAGAAAAAATTACACGACGTCGACTAGAAAGTTTTACCACGTCCCTTATCCTCGACTTTGCAAAAAGTCGAGGGAGCATAGGAAACCTTCAGCGGCACGTACAAAACTTTCCTGGCAAAAAGCAACAATCGTTTTATGAGAAGGGCGCGACGGCGTAGCTACGAAACTAGACAGGGAACAGGAAGGGTGATTATGTGTTTTCCTGAAACAAGATATCATTGTGAATACAACGTTTCCTGCTTTCACGAATGCTGCTGATGATGCAATACAGAATCCCTTTATTTGAAGCGACTGGCGCGCATGGTACTGCAGAAAGGACAGAGTAGTTGAAATTAGAACTCTGGATTACATTAATAATAAAAGTGACATGGTTCCAAGTGTGGCACGACATTCTAGAGTTGAATATATGTTTCAGGCATTTGAAAGTGATCTTTGACTTCTTAAAAGAGAGGCTTTAACTTCTTAGAGAGGGCAAAAAACTGACGTTCTTTTAGAATTTTTTTATACGAAAGTATAAATATTATTGCATCCCTAATTTTTTTATTAATTACGCCACATTTTTGGCTATAACACTTAATTTTTGTATGTAAAAATATTAGTCGTGTAATACAGTTACAGGGGCTAGTTCCAAATGCGTCATTCCCTGCCGTGATTTGCGATACCCAGTGGGACTATTTGAATAATTTAATATTCGAATATTTTACAAGTATTCGAATGCTACGAATAAAGTTTGAATATTTGAGTATTCGAATGTTACGAATGATACATCTGTATTCGAATACTGATGTTGTTATTCGAATACATCAGTATTCGAATACTGATGTTGTTATTCGAATATATCAGTATTCGAATACTGATGTTGTTATTCGAATACATCAGTATTCGAATGCTGATGTTGTTATTCGAATACATCAGTATTCGAATACTGATGTTGTTATTCGAATACATCAGTATTTGAATACTGATGTTGTTATTCGAATACATCAGTATTCGAATACTGATGTTGTTATTCGAATAGTATTCGAATAGTATTCGAATAGTATGGTGTGAAGTGAGTCAAAATTAGCTTACAAGATTTCACCCTGACAAATGAACCTAAAGAACTTGATTTATAATTCACACCATACTATTCGAATACATCGGTATTCGAATACATCAGTATTCGAATACTTAAATATTCGAATAGTATTCGAATACTTAAATATACGAATAGCATTCGAATACTTGGATATTCGAATTATATTCGCCAAATAATTGAGCAACTGCAGTATTCGAATATTCGAATACCAAAAAATTCGACAAATAGTCCCAGCCCTAAATAATTACCCACTGCCAATTAAACAGATTACACCTGACAGCAAAGAGCAAATTAGTTTCTTAAAACATATTAACAAATGCTGTTTTCGACAGGGCGGACATTGCATTGGATTCATACTTTCTTTTTGATTTCACACAAAGTCAAGCTTTCATGTCCGAAAATTGAACGTTTCATTTACAGTGGTTCCATTTCTTTAACAATTAATGTTTATGAAATCGGAATGACCATTGCGTTAATTTAAATCACCTAAGGCAACACACAGCTCCTCGAATTCAAATAAATCTGCGCCAAGCGAACCAAAAGAATTATATAAATGACTCTGGGAGTCAGAATTGTCCACCCTCGCTGAACCTTACACCCTCCGAAGCTGTTCACTCAGACGGCCTGCATGCAAGTTACGTTTCAACTCTGCCAATAATTCGTTGGCCACTCGACGCGCAGATTAGACGGACTGTTTCTAAGTTGGATATATCAAGGCCGCTTGTTAGGTTGGGTGCAGGTATGCTTGACTAGTTACATTCGATTCCTTTCTTCGTACTTGTACCCGGTATCGATTATTGGATCCCTGTCGATGTATACGAAGTCTTTACTTCTCAAGATTTACTTTGTCTCTCCATCCCCTTCCTCCTACCACCAGGTTTCAGGACCGTCTGTCTTCGTGGCCGTCCTTTCAGCGGAACGGTACCACCCTCGATGCCGCCCCCTTCCGTCGAGAGCGTTCTTTAAACTTTCCTCTGCCTCTGTAGCATTCACTTCGCATCGATTTCGACATTCACGCCTCGATGCGTCTTCTTCGCCCGGGGATGTTACCAATCGTTCTACCCCCCGCATCCATTGCTACGTCTACACGATCGCGACTCGAAAATGCCACTGTTCGCGCCCGCCCCTCCCTCCAACCCCCCGTCTTTTCCGCAAGGAAACTTGAAAAATGGCCCTGCTTACGATGGAACTTCCCGAGTCAGTTGGAATATATGCTCGCGCGAAGACGACAATCCCCCTTGACACCGCCGAAAAAACCCACCGGCTTCCATTTGTTTTGCTGGTTAAGCGAGTGATTAATTACTCGCGCACGGCAATAACTTGTCGTGCCGATTCCCCCGGAACTTACCAGCGGCTCTCCTTGCGCGAGGAGAAGCAGATTACGGAACGAGAAAGTGGGTACTTTAAAAGGGCGTTTGGGGTTTTATTGATCTACCTATGGATCGTTTGCAGATACTCGTTACTTGGGGCATTTGCTTCGGGGTCATCTTGGTTCGTTTGATTATTAATCTGTGGGGTGTAATAGAAGAATAGAAAAATTAGGGCCTGATCCTTTCTTGGATCCTCGGATCTCCTTTTTATGTAGTAATTGTAAGTGGAGAATGCCTGTAAGAATATAGTTGTGAAGTATGATTCTGTGGAAAAAGAGGGTGGTGCACGTTTTATGGGTTTTAATTATCAAAAACTTGAAATACCTAATGGAGCAATGTATATATTTTTAGCAATAATTGCAAAGACTGAGTGGGGTGCCTATTGAAAAATTCGCGAGCAAGCACTAGAAGACAGTTTTTGAAAAAATATGGTAACGATGCCACAGCAGATGTCAAATTAATCGGGGGAGCACTAGGGTGGCTCTAATTTACACTTGGTAAAATTTTTTTCTTGATTTTCTTCAGGGCACCGTCCTGAATAGTTCGAATTAACCAGATCGGATAACGGGAAAAGGTGAGCTGTAAATAATTATTTAACTGCTCACAAAGTCAATTTTATATAATATCCACCAAGTTATTGATTGAATAAAAAAATATGTCAAACACAAGTTGTACATAAAACTAAAAAAAAACTTTTTTCCCTCAAATTTTGAAAGTTTAAATGCTTCTCGAACACTTTTTATTTATGAAGGCTTACAAAAAAATTGAATTTTCATTTTCGAGGACTATACCGAAGGACATATGTATACCGAAATATGCAAAAAAAAACAAAAAAAATATTCCCATATTTTCAGTGTTTGATATGTGTCATGAATGTTTCCTGAAAATTCTGGAGCGAAATTAGCAGAAATATCAAAGATATAGACATCATGATTTCGAGAAAAATGCATTTGAATACCTCACTTCTGATGTCTATATCTTATATATTTTTGCGAATTTCAGTCCCAAATTTTAACGAAACATTTATTACATATGAAACACTGAAAATATGTAAAAAAAATTTTTATCTTTTTGCATATCTCGGTACATGCCCTTCGGTTTAGTCCTCGAAAATAAAAATTCCATTTCTTTTGTTCGCCTTCATAAATAAAAAGTGTTCGAGAAGCATTTAAACTTTGAAAATTTGAGAAATTTTTTTTTTTTAAGTTCTTCGGACTTTTTTCGAAAACCGTTTGTCGCACGAGAAAAAGTAATAAAACATAAAAGATGCTTCTTCTCCGGATCTCCAACATTTGTTTCACATATTTTTTTATTTAATCAATAACTTGGAGGATATTACATAAAATCGATTTTGTGAGCTGTTAAATAATGACTTAAATGTTTAAGGGCCCAGGGGCACATTTTCCCGTTATCCGATCGGGCTCAAACATTACACAGATTTTTTATTATTTTTTCGAACTATTCTGTAGGGTGCCCCGAAGAAAATTGAAAAGTCGAAAATAAGACCCACCCTAGTGAGCAGCAGAGTTGGGCAAAGCTAATATCTAGATAACATCTAGTTAAAAGGTCCTTACGGTTAGTCGTTAGTCAAAGGGTGACTAAAGATGATTTAGCTTAGCTTTAGTCATGACGCCAGAGCCGAAGCCGGTTATTCAAGAATCTTTAGCTTTTGGGTTGTGACTAATGTGGTTTCAGCTTTCATTCAATTTTTAGTCGAGGAAACGACTATCCGGCGAAAGCCTTTGAGGCCTGACCCGCGCACGGTCGCCTACCGGTCAGATTCTACAGAATCTGAATTTGTTTATTTTTCATCGTATCAATATGAAAGTGACGCCAATGGATTCCTGGTGTTCTCCCGATTAATTGGACAGAAAATAATTTAAATCGGACTATTTTTAACGAAACGGGCTTTGAATTCTGCAAACAAATTTCTCACGTAAAATCCTTAATTATGGTCCCAATTATATCATTTTTGGGCCCGTTTTCATCGGGAAGACATGTATGTAGACAAGAATATGTATGTAGAATCTTTCGATTGTTGAGAAGCCTTTGGGCTCGGATTATCGGGAAAGACCTACCCACCCCACCGTTTTGCTTTCTCGCTTGCGAGCGAGGACCTTCGGGCCCCAGTAGACCGCCCGTTGACAGCCGAGAACAATAAAACCGACGGGCCACATAAAATCTTCCTGTTTTTGATAAGTGTTAATAAAAGTATTACCAATCGATTTCTCATGTCTTCCCGATGAGAATGGGCCCAAAAATGATATAATTCGGACCATAATTAAGGATATTACGGGAGAAATTTGTTTGCAGAATTCAAAGCCCGTTTGGTTAAAAATAGTCCGATTTAAAATTATTTTCTGTCCAATTAATCGGGAGAACACCAGGAATCCATTGATATCACTTTCATATTGATACGATGAAAAATAAAGAAATTAAGATTCTGTAGAATCTGACCGGTAGGCGACCGCGCGCGGGCCAGACCGCAAGGCCTTTCGCCGGTTAGTCGCCTTCCAGACTAAGAATAGAATGACAGCTGATCAACGATAGTCACAACCCACGACTAAAGGCTCTTGACTAACCAGCTTCAGCTCTGGCGCCTTGACTAAAGCTAACTCAGGTAAGTTTTAGTCGACTAAGGAAAAAGGTGAAGTAGCTTTAGTCGAGACGTTATTTCAATCACTTTTTAGTCGAATGATGCCCAACTCTGGTGAGCAGGATATTACGCAGTTTCTGTCGAAGTGGTAGCTGCTACAACTCTTTCATCCGTATTATGGATTTATCATCGCATCCTCTCCCGTACACAGAAATTATTTGGCATTACGTTTAAACGCCCAACAATTTATCGCGCTGTTACTTTGAAAACTATAATAGCCGTTATAAATAGCAACAATTACCAGCGCCCCCCCCCCCCCCCATTGTGAAATCCATCGTAAATTTATCTCTAATCTGACAGAATAATCTGCGTTACGTGACATTCCAGCGGTGCAGCTGAAACAATTTATACGGGACCCAGTAACGGAGGCACGGTTAATTCTATCGTTTGTGTCAAGAGCCCAGTAAACATCCGCGGATAAAGAAAAGCACTTCATTGAATTGGCAATGGCAATCGTTTCGGCGAGGGAAAACGATAATAAACCTCCGTTGCGCCGATGAATCCTCGGAATCACGGTGCCGTAAATCTCATTCCGCGTTACGATGCGTTTCACGACGTGATGGAATGCGTGGGTGTTTACGGCCGAGACGCCGTACTTTTTTTCCACCCCTCCCCAGACGTGGACTTCTTTATGTAACATCGCCGCGCCAGTTTCCCGAGGATCCCTGCAAATGGGAATAAAACTCTGCGACAATTTTCTCGTCGCTTTCCCCTCCGCTTTTCTTTTTAAACAGGCTAAATCTTTCGTGTTGTTTGAAGAGCCCGGGATTGCTTTTAACTCGAGCTGCCTGTAGCGATGTTGCTTGCCAATTATCTGCAGTCTTGCTCGGGGAATACATAATTTGTGTGCTAAGGGAGGAGTGTGGATTTGGTGTTGGCGTGACGATTCTCTGTTGTTTGGAGATTCGGAATGTAGAGCGTTCGAATGTTCGGTGGATTTAATAATAATAATAATAATAATAATTTTATTTACGGGACAAGCCCATTAAGCACAATAAGAAGGGATAATAACAATAGATTACAATAAAAAAACAATAAAAACAAAAACAAAACAAAAACAAAAGAGAAAAGTAGAGTGACAAGTAGGTGCATGGGGAACCTCTATGGAATGCCTTCTGCAATAAGGGCTCTGCGAATACTAATTTTGAAGCCGGAAAGAGTATCAGCAAAGAAATCGATGCCCTCGTGGAGTTGATTAGCGATACCGCAGATCCTATGGAAGGGGTCAGCATGACCAACCCAGGAGGAGTAGTCCGGTGACCTGAACAGAGGTGTTTGCCTAGTACTGCGAGCGGGGACGTTGAAGTTAACCAGCGCAATAACATCAGGGTTATCAATCAAACCGTTCAGGATCCTATAAAGAAAGGATAGGTCTGAGATTCTCCTTCTGTGTTCAAGGGACCATACCCCGAATCTGTTCATGATCGGTACATAGTCATGGTCGAACCACGCCAGGGGCTGGCCAGCTTTGAACGCCAGATAGCGTAGAAAACGATGCTGAACTCTTTCGAGTTGACTCCTGTACTTCGACCACCGCGGCGCCCAGATAACCGACGCGTACTCGAGATGCGGCAGCACTAAGCTGTTATATAAGTAGCGTATCGTACTAGGGCTGACGAAATCGGAGCTATTCCTAGTAATAAAACCTAGAGCTCTGCTCGAGGCCGCAACGACATGTTGAATGTGGTCCACGAAGGAGAATGAAGAGTCGATTAGGACTCCAAGGTCACGCGAGACCTCAACGGTTGACAATTGGGAGCCTGCGATTGTATAGCTAAAGAGCATCGGACTTTTGCTACGCGACAATCTTAGAATATGGCACTTACTGATGTTAAGCTCCATGCGGTTGGAAAGACACCACTCCGAGAGTCGATCCAAGTCCGATTGAAGATCTAAGGAGTCAGGAATAGGGAAACTTTAGTCATTTTATAGTATTTATTTTTAGTATTTTATGCAGGTAGTATTAAATCCTAGGTACTATACAATTGATTTTGTGGAGGCACTGGAGATTGGTAATTTTATCTCAAGAAACTCGGTTCCTGAATATTAACGTTTACTGTCGCAGTACCTGCTCGATGCTAATTTCTTCCTGTAGGAGAATCCTGGAAGGTTATCGACAGGTGTACAGGTCTGAGAAAGTCAGTGAGGAATTCTCAAGCGATTCTTCGAATTTTCCATCCAACTTGCATAACTCCAGCTGAAGGATACGCGGGAATGGAATGTCCAAGGGTTGCCCGTGTCTTTATAAGCTGCAGAAGAGTAGTAATCACGACTTCTATGGATAAATTCGCGCACCCAAATACGGCTGAAGAATATTCGTCATGATTTAAGAAATAAATTCTTTGTCCTTCCGTCGATTGATGGAACGTAGGTATCGACTGAGAGAAATACCGTACAAGGTTCGAAAAGTATTTGCACCCCGACCTACATCGCCGCTATGAATTTCCGAAGGCGAACTGTTTCCCGTGCACGTCAATGTGTTCTACATTCTCGGGAAGTTCTATCGAAATCAGGACTTTCCGGAAGGTAACCGGAAAGACACTTTTGCCCGACTTCGTGCTGGGAACAACGTACCGCCTTAAGGCGGCATTACATTATGCGTTTTCACGCGGAACTCACAAAAGCCCACGGAAGCGTTTAATTTCCTGACGCAAGCTCGCGAGAAGCGCGGGAATATACTGCATAGACGCTGCTACCTTCCCTCTGTGAACTCTGCGAACTGCACGCGCGGAAGGAGCCTGCCCTTTTGACGTCCGAATCAAGGATCTTGCAGCTTGTTTTAATGCTACCTACCCTTTAACGTTATTAAAAGAATATTCATCCCTCCGCGAAGAATTATTAAACGCGGAGAACACGAGGTTCAGATCAGCAATTGCGATTCACTGTTCTAGTGAAATTATCTGTTATACTGAAATTAGGAATATCTTCAGGGATGGATTTATGTATAGGCTAGGTAGATTGTTGCTTAGGGCGGAAAATTTTGGGCGAGGGAAATTGAAAATGGTAGCAAAATGTGTGTTTTTTTTTTTAAAACAATTCAATTCTTTTCATGCAACACATTAGCAATAAGGTGATATGTGAGTTGTATATTGAAGTAATTTTAAAATTGTCTCAACTCTTTTAAATTGAAATATTTGATGATTTTTAACGAAAAGGACGGCAGATATTTTTTAACCTGGGGGTGCCCAATCTCCAACATCACCCTTGAATATCATTTTTTTATAAAGTCGTGTTGTTCGTAAAGAAAGGATAATAATTTGTAGTTACCTCTCCATTCAGAGTCCAGTAATATTACCTTTCATACAATAAAGTTGCATCACCATTGGATCTTTATGAAGCTTCGCAACCCTGTAAAGTAAAATACACTCGAGTTTTTATTAAACACCACCCCCGCAGAGTGTAACGAGCATATAGGGAAAAAAATTAATTTTCCGTTAAGATACTGTTATTTACGTGCAATTGATATGTTAATCATATTTGTTCACGAGAAAATTATTTTTTAACATAAAATAATTCATTAACACGTAATAATGCGTAAAACAAATAAAATATATATTTTTTTAAATACATTTAAACACAAATTAATAACAAACATATGAAACAATTATAAGAAAAATAAAATTCATTTTTTAAATAATTCGTATTGATAATAAATGAATCTGAAGGAATTGGAAGCTCACTGTCTTTTAAAACTAAATATTCTAGCACAGATTTGTCCAGTTTTTCGTTTCCTTATGTATATTTTTTCTTATGTGGGAGCAGTCGGGAGCAGACAAAATTTATACCAAATTAAAGCACATGAAAATAACTAATTGTGGTAAAATAAATGAAATTCTCAAATTTAAAAAATGTAATAATTTGAGCCACTGGTACGTATCCATATCTTTAAAATGTGAGAATTTTTAATTAATAAAACGAAAAAGGGATATATTTTGCTTATTTTCAAAAAGATAAGACCTTAAATACAACAAAGTGATTAAATATTTCCTATGTGTAGTCTGTGGCAGCTTGCGTTTGGTTATTCGACTGTGAATGTAATTACTAACTATAAATTCGTTATTTATGTTACTAAGTTACGATGTTCATAAGTCGAATGACCAATTCCACGAAATGAAATACAAAATCACAGAACCCAATTTTTTGCTTTTTCAACACGGGCCGTGACGCTGTGCCCCGTGGCGAATAGCCTCTTAATAACAGCAATAATTAATACCCATCCGCGTGTTCATCTGGCACGAACCATTCATCACCCACTCAGTTTCTATCAATCACAAACATCCTCCCGCAAACACCACCCAAACCGTCCTTTCATCGACATCAAATTAGAACGTTCAAATCGGCAACCAAGGCAACAGCGGCGTTTAGCGATAAATATTCGATTAACCGAGTCGCGGGGGAATCCGTACGAGCAAGTGCAGGGCGAAACAGATAATTCCAGCCGCGGAAAGTAACTTTGACAGCCAGCGACCGGACGCTCGATAAATTCAGGCGGCAGCCAGTTTTCTCTACGCGCGGCAAGTAAATCGTTCAATTGTCGACAGGATTCCATAAAATTGCTGCAATTTCCCGGGGCGACAACAGCGCCATTATCTCCGGCCCGGGGGCGAGGAATCGTTATGAACTGTAATTACTTCGGTTAACATTCGGAGGTTGATCTGGCGCTCCACGCTCGCGCTGCTCCCTAGCATTACGCCCCGTATTACCGCCCGCGAACTAAGTGTCTTGTTACGGCTACGCCCATGCATTACCGCTACACGGCCCGGCGATTCATTCCGGACCCGTCCTTCGCCTCTGCCTCCGCAGTAATCTGCATGCAGCCGCTGGAATAACGTCCCCGGGAATCGCTCCTATGACGCGCGCGTTTTACGCACTCGGGCTGCTACCTAGGCTGGCTGGCCGTAATCGCGCGCGGCGCCACGCTCGCTCGTGGCGCGCGTAATAAAGGCGGGGTGTATTGTAGGCACGTAACACTAGTCTCGAACAATTTCAGCCGGCTACGGCGGCGCACGACCGCGGCCTCGCACTGGGGACCCCCGCCGCCCGGCCCTTCGTTAGGAACGAAAGCGGGGCTCGGTTGAACGATCGGGAAGCGTCTTTCAGGAGGATCATCCGAGCGAGTCGATACGCGAGGCGGCCTGTAATGGCTGGCGTGTTGTGGCCGAGGACCGGGAATGGGCGCGGGATTCTTTCGCGCTGTGGGTGGGAACGGGTGAATTAGGGGTGCATGCTTGGGAAGTTCTTGTCGAGGTGAGCGAGGCTTAGATGAGAGAATTCTTCAGGCAACGTGTGCCTGAAAGATTGCGGGCAGGTATGGAAGATCATGAGGGATGATCGCGAACTCGATAATTCAAAAAATCCTGAAACTTTGTGGATATGTAGGGGCTTTCCTCCTGATTACAACGCACCTTTTGTTTGCTGCCCAGATTCACTCGAAGGGGATGAAATTAACCCCTGAAGATTCGGCTATTTTCCGATTTTGTTTTATAACTCGCGAACTGTACGGGATAGGAAAAAAGTTTCAAGACAAAAGTTACTTCTTTTAATTAGGTACAGCATTTGGTAGAAAAATATTTTACAGTTCACGAGTTATAACACAAAATCGGAAAATAACCGGATTTCCGGGGGTGGATTACACCCTTTTAGAGTGACTTTGGGCAGCAAAGAAAAATTTCGTTGTAATCAGGAGGAAATTCCCTACATATTTGCAAAGTTTCAGAATTTTTTGAATTTTCGGGTTCGGGATCTTCCCTTGCTACGATATAGCGAGATCGTAAAAATGGTGGCGCGTGTCTGTTTACATGTTTCGGGAGTCGGAACGAGCGAATTGACAGATATAGGGGCAGATAAGGGGCTCGGGCCTCACTCAGGGCTCAGGGCACATGGCCTGATACTCAATTCCTACTGATATTCCTACAATAGTATACCGCGCGCGGCCCTGGGTGCCGGGTAGGGTGGTCCTTATATATATATTTAATTTAATATAATTAAAATATTATATATATGGTAAAAAATCAAAGTTTTTAAAATTTTCCTCCGACCCTCTCAGAAGCTTCCAAATAGTTTAAAAGAATTTCGTCTGAAATTTTGTTAAAATATATTAAGGATTAAAGGTCGCTCAATGGCATTGAAATATTACTATTTTGGTATAAATTGATAGAAATTTTTGCAATAAGAGCAAAATAATTTTATTAACTTTTAAGTGAGAGTATAACATTAAAATTCAGGCACACATCGCACAGACGAAACGGGCTTATAACGAGTGTGTACTGTATTGTGTTGTGGCATAAGGCTTTATAATGCACATTTAAATTTCTCTCATCAGCAGCTCTCGAATCAGATGCGGACGCAAACTTCGACGTACATTCTACATATTCCGGTTGTTAAACGCATAGATAAAAGCATGGTTTCGGATTCTGATATGGGCCCCGTTTCATTAAAATTGACAAGTGACAATATTATGGAAAGTCGCAGTCGCCAAACTTGTGGTACATGCGAAATATAAAGTCCTTGAGCGACCTTTGTATATCAAAATATACAAATAAAAAACACGCAGATATTGTTATTTTGTCGAATAGAAGATTTTAGGAGGGTCAGACAATACAAATTTAAAAGTTGAAAAATAAGGACCACCCTAGTGCCGGGGCATCAAAGTTTAATTTACGACCTCGCTATATCTTTGCGGGTAATATACGCTGATACCGATCCATCGATACCGAGACAGCCAACTACACGTTGAGATATGTATCGCGATACTGATACTTGCAACATGTATCGTCACAGATCTCACTGTCTATGAGGCCCTTTACAATCCGAGGAATCTCCAACCGAATTACCAACCAATAACCCCAACCGATCACTTCGCACTAAACGCCAAACCACACTGAACTAATTTCCACCGCCACGCCACATCCCAAATTCCCAAGTCGCTTAATAAATACCTTCAGGACACGTCAGCGGCGGAGCAAAGCGTTCATCGGATTTTCCGCGAAATCAATGAGCTTAATCGTTTTTTCCCCGACTTACCGATCCAGGCGGCTAGACCGCCGCTCCTCCCGTCCCCGGGCCTGCCCCTTTCCCACTTAAATCCCTCTGGGAAGGATCTAAATTACAACGCGTGCACGGTAATTACCGCAGGATTCGGCAGCGCCGCTGTGTTCGCGTCGCTATACATACAGAGCTAATAACCGTTCCCTCCTTTTCCCACCGCCGAAATTCCCCGGTGTGCCTCCTCGTCGAATCGTCTCCGTTTCTCAACGCCTGTTGTTGGCCCCCGCGCAACGGTGCCCGAGCCGGGCCGCCCGTCCGGCCCCGGACGTGGCCAGGATCGTGATGACCCGCGGTTTCGGCGGCAACCGATGGCGATAACTCTGGGCAAACGCCGCGATAGATTTTCTCTGGTCCTCGCCCGTGTCGTCATTATTCCAGCGAGCCCGTGGTCAATATGCTCGCATTACGGCTGGGACTTCGCCGCCCCCTCGTACACCGCCCTGTCCCCGGCCCGGTCCGGCTCGGATAATCCCGGAAACTTTTATCGGATCCTCGAGTCATACACCCAGACACGAGAAAGTGTTTCAGTGTAAAGCGGCGACCTGGAAGCACCGTGTCGGCCCGTATCGGGGGAGAAGGACGGCTTATCGTTCCCACGGTGACCGTGGCCACGGTATGAAAGTTTACGAGTGCTTCGCGGGAATCATTCTGCGGCTATCCTTTTATTAAGTTCCGGGGCCAGGTCGCGCTCCTCCTCGCTCAGCCTTGGACGGGAGAGACGTAAATTGGAATTCGATTACACGAGGAACGTCGCGCGATGTCGAAAGACTAATGGTGGCTGGGGGGGTGGGTTGCTTGAATGGGAAGGGTAGTTTCGGCGCGGCAGGGTAATGAGCGGCGGAATGGGATTCTTCTGGTTGGTCATAATTTTGTTACGTTTTCGGACGGAAGCCGCAATGATATGCTGTAATGTTTAGAATTACTCCGGGAATTAAGGGATGGAGAGAAATTTTAATAACAGTAGCATGGCCCGGGTATGGGAATTAATTCTGCAATTCAAGCGTGGTGCGGAGATAAATGTGTACAATAGTGGAGGTATTTATTTCTAGAAAGAGGACAGGAAAGGAAATACTTTTAATTATTTCTGCCTCTGTGGCAGGATCCGGTAGATAAGCTTCCCCTTTAATAAAACTGCTCGACCTCTTCGCTGGAGCCAATTAACTTCTGCCACCAAGAACAATTAAATAGGCTGCGCATCAGCACAGTCAGGTTTACGAACTGAGAAGATCGCGGAATGTAGGGATGCTGTTCTTTGAGAAGTCGCGTGTCTCGCTAACAATAGTAGATAACGTTTTTCGGACGTTCGCGTTCAGCCCCGTCTATTGCTCGCGAGATATTTCGCGGATCTAGATATCAAGGCGAAAGGGGAATAGAGATCTCGGCTTTCCGATTGCAGTCTCGCTGTATTAGAGCCTCTTCGCTTCTGTTTCGAATTCGCCGGCAAAGCGTTATGCCGAGAGGAAATGGCTTTGTCCCTTTTCCTTTCCGGCGCCCCTAATTCTCGCTCTTTCTCTTCCGCCTTCCCTCTTCTTCTTCCTTTGTCCGTGTCCTTCCTCTACTTCCCGGTCTTCACGCTTGAATAGCGGTATGATAGACCGATATAATTAATATGGACAATGAGCGAAGAGAGATCGACTAGAAAATAATACAGCCGTGTTGCAGCCAACTGGGGGAGTATTGACAGTAAATCAGAAGCAGCAGAAAATTAAAGGAGATTTTTAATCAAGCAAAGGGACTGCGAAAGGCCAGGGCACAATGAAATCAGAATGGTTCTGCTTTAACACAGATTGCTGGGGACACAGACGCTCTCGATCTTTGAAAACACTTTAATGGCGCTGGGGGGGATGTGTTCGCGTGATAATTGAAACTTGATTCTCTGAGATCTGTGGAAATTGTAGCAGCAATGATAAGAAGCGAGCGAAAGAAACACGAATAACCTCGTCCCCGCGCCCTTGTCTTAAACCGCGTATTCGCCTGAGCATACGCCCCGAATGTGCATCGTTCGGTATTCGGCGCGCGTTCGGTGTTCGGCGAACGGTCGGTTCGTCTCGGAATGACGAGTGCGTATACAATGTATGGACCGTGATCGAGGCGACTGCGCACCGAACGCGTACCGAGCTGCGAACGAGTGCCGAGCTGCGAGCGCGCGCCGCTGAGCACCGAACGCGCGCTGAGCTGCGAACGCGCTCTGAGCTGCGAACGCGCTCTGAGCAGCGAACGCGCTCTGAGCTGTGAACGCGCGCCGCTGAGCTGTGAACGCGCGCTGAGCTGCGAACGCGCTCTGAGCTGCGAACGCGCTCTGAGCTGTGAACGCGCGCCGGTGAGCACCGAACGCGCGCTGAGCTGCGAACGCGCTCTGAGCTGTGAACGCGCTCTGAGCTGCGAACGCGCTCTGAGCTTCGAACGCGCTCTGAGCTGTGAACGCGCGCCGGTGAGCACCGAACGCGCGCTGAGCTGCGAACGCGCTCTGAGCACCGAACGCGCGCTGAGCTGCCAACGCGCTCTGAGCTGCGAACGCGCGCTGAGCTGCGAACGCGCTCTGAGCTGTGAACGCGCGCTGAGCTGCGAACGCGCGCTGAGCTGCGAACGCGCGCTGAGCTGCGAACGCGCGCTGAGCTGCGAACGCGCTCTGAGCACCGAACGCGCGCTGAGCTGCCAACGCGCTCTGAGCTGCGAACGCGCTCTGAGCTGTGAACGCGCGCTGAGCACCGAACGCGCGCTGAGCTGCGAACGCGCGCTGAGCTGCGAACGCGCTCTGAGCTGCCAACGCGCTCTGAGCTGCGAACGCGCTCTGAGCTGCGAACGCGCTCTGAGCTGTGAACGCGTGCCGGTGAGCACCGAACGCGCGCTGAGCACCGAACGCGCGCTGAGCTCCGAACGCGCTCTGAGCTGCGAACGCGCTCTGAGCTGCGAACGCGCGCTGAGCTGCGAACGCGCGCTGAGCTGCGAACGCGCTCTGAGCTGTGAACGCGTGCCGGTGAGCACCGAACGCGCGCTGAGCACCGAACGCGCGCTGAGCTGCGAACGCGCGCTGAGCTGCGAACGCGCTCTGAGCTGCGAACGCGCTCTGAGCTGCCAACGCGCGCTGAGCTGCGAACGCGCTCTGAGCTGCGGACGCGCTCTGAGCTGTGAACGCGCGCCGGTGAGCACCGAACGCGCGCTGAGCTGCGAACGCGCTCTGAGCTGCCAACGCGCTCTGAGCTGCCAACGCGCTCTGAGCTGCGAACGCGCGCTGAGCTGCGAACGCGCTCTGAGCTGTGAACGCGTGCCGGTGAGCACCGAACGCGCGCTGAGCACCGAACGCGCGCTGAGCTGCGAACGCGCGCTGAGCTGCGAACGCGCTCTGAGCTGCCAACGCGCGCTGAGCTGCGAACGCGCGCTGAGCTGTGAACGCGCGCCGGTGAGCACCGAACGCGCGCTGAGCACCGAACGCGCGCTGAGCTGCGAACGCGCGCCGCTGAGCACCGAACCAGTGTTCACGGGAAAAGGCCTGATACCTCTCGGCTACCCTCTGTTGCGCATGCCCGCGACGAGCTGTGACATCAAACCAATCAACGCCAAGCTGGGAAACGAAGCCAGCCACTGGCGTCGATTCGGTTCGTTTACCAGCTTGGCGTTGATTGGTTTGACGTCACAGCTCGTCGCGGGCATGCGCAACAGAGGGTAGCCGAGAGCTATCAGGCCTTTTCCCGTGAACACTGCACCGAACGCGCGCCGAGCTGCGAACGCGCATCGCACGAGCGGTGCGCCCGATGCACATTCGGGGCGAATGCTCCAGCGAATAACGCGGCTTTATTAAAAGAATACCAGTCGCCATGTCGAGCAGAAGAGCACGGAACGTCTCATAAATTATTCCAAACAGTGGTGAGTGCGCAGCTGTTGCATCGGCCCGAAATAATGCCGGTGTAACGCCGATCGGAAAAGAAGAAACTAGGCCCATTGTGCGTCCCATAAAGCAGCGATCTTTTCTTTAACCTTGAATGGCGATTCTCTTTCCCCCGTTTAATCGCTCTCCCCTGTCGTTCGCAGGCTGCAGCGGCCGATGCAAGAATGGCGGTGCCTCGGGTTCCTCGGGAGGCTACGCGATTACTTTATCCCGCCGCTTTCCCGTCGCTCGTTCCCGTGGAATCGCGGCCGGCATTCGGAAAGCAGCGGGAAAACAAATTGTATGGAAAGATGAAACAGTCTTAATGGTCTCTTAGAGAGGGGCGCAGGGGGAGGAATGAAATTGCGCGAAAGCCAGGGACGCCGGTTTAAGTGAAACGTTCCTCGAACGAGTGGAGAACAGTGCGCCATTGGATCGACTGTTTCGCAAAATATTATTTAAAGTGCGAGCAACGGCGCCGAGCGGATGACATAAAGCGCTTGCTGATGAAGGGGCCGAGGAGGAGGAGCTGCAGGTGGCAAGTACACGACCGGGGTCGCCTGCAGAACCCTTCCTCCGCGCCCATCTCGCGCCGCGCCCTAAGAATTCTCTATCCCGCCGCTAACTTCATTTAAGTTCTGATCCTTTTACAGGCTGCTCCCCGCTAACTTTCTATATCAAGCATTGAGGTGGATACTTTAAAATCTCAAATTGGAGAGAACCCTCTTACTAAGGGCGTGGTCCCTGCTCTGGGCCGCGGTCACGAGGATTGTGGGGGCCGTGAGTCGTGAGAGGGTCGCTGGGAAAGGGGTGGCGGGAGAGTCTGTGCGACTCAAGCCACACACATCTCGGGGAAACTTCGTTTACGGTGCCTCGACTTGGAAAGGAGGCGCAGTTTAACCGATTACGTGCGTATGTATACCGTTAACGGGTCATTTTACTCTGATAGGCCGAAAGATTAAGCTATTTTTAAAGATTTTTTTTTCGGAATAAATGCAGCATACAATGAAATAAATATTTTGGGAATTTATTAAGCTACAAATTAGCTTAATCAGCTAAGCTTATTTGGATTTTATTAAGCTTATATTATACAAAAAAAATTAAAAAGATTTTTTTAATTTGTTTTGAATGTTTTGTTATGGGGTCAGTATGGCACCTAAACAAGGGGTATGTTCGTGGCGCAGGTGATTTCCCGGCTGAGGCTCATCTGAAACAAAAAATCCGAAAAGATTCTAAATCTGTATGAGACTATTAATAATTTTTGTCGAAAAATAACCGAGAGAAAAAAAGGTGTTTTGTCAACCTTTTTTTTTAAAGCGAGAGCATTTTGTTATTATTCAACAAAAATAGTTAGTTCTTCTTCTGGTTTTTGGGAGGGGCTATGTGCACGTTTTTAAAGATATTTAAAGAGGCTTTGTAGAAAATACTGTAAGTGGCAGAATTAAAAAAAAGTAATTTTATCGGAAAATGTTTCACGTGCCAATGGCAATACTATAGTATAGAATTCGATTTTGGCACTTACAGTGTTTTCTACGAGGACTCTTCAATTAATCATGGATATCGCCTCTTTAAGTAATTTGATATTAAATCTCGATTCTTAAGATCTGGGAGCAGACACCGAAGATCATCTTGCAATTCACTTTTTGCGAGGAAAACTGTAGTTTGAAATATGCTAATTTCTTTGATAACTTGACCTCGTGAGTGGCCTGCTATAATAATGAGGCAAGTTACTTTCAGTTTAAAAGAAGGTAACAGAAGTTCAGTAAAAGTGCATTAAAGTTCAATTTCTCATCTGTTTTAGTGAAAGAAAGCAATCTATGGCGACCTAATTGCGGCAAGGTTTTCAGACAAAACCAATATTCTCAGCGATCTCAGAGTTTGTATCGATCTTTCTCCCGCCCCATAAAAATACCAGCATTTGCGCAAGTAGGGTAAACTTGCCTAATTCGTACCTGCGCCTAAATCAAAGCCCTTAAAAAATAGATTATCTTTATGAATTCTTTACAAGAAGAGGTTATAACATATCATGAAAAATATATCTGGCATTTATTGATACACTCGTTAGGGTGAAAAAAAATTATTTCTTGTTTTCACATCAACGAACAGTGCCCTATATTTTAGCGCGGTAAATTTGAATTCAAGTTGACCTATGTGCCTATTTCGTACCACCTTCTGTAACCTTAAATCGCACTGAGACACTGGGATGAGGCTGTAAATAAAGCCGTAACTAGGAATTTAACCGGAACAGCGAAGAAAACCCGTAAGAGGAAGAATAGCGCAAAAACCGATACACAAAAGAAGAAAAAGAAGACGCAGAAAGTCGATGAAAATGAAAGCCGGTTCTGTGAAATGTGCGAAGAGAATAGACAGGAAAGTTTAGGTACAATGCACACAGTGCAAAATATGGGTATATGGGAGAGATAGACTAGGTACTTTAGATTAAATCTCAAAGTACGAATTAGGATAAGTATGGTACGATTTAGAGACATTAATCCTGAATAGTATTTTTTCCACATTAAAAATAAATCGTTTTATGAATACCGTCAAGGACCCAGTTCCTGATCAGTACCCAATTCCTGATCAGTTTAGTATATAAATACAAATAATAAGCTTATTACGATACAAATTTATTCCCAAAAATTACTAAATAATTATGAAGTATTTTGAAATTTATACACAAAATTTGATGTCTCATATTAAAATGTGTTTTGATAAAAAAAATATCAAAGTAAGACGCTTGTAGCTACGCCTGGTTTGACGCCATTTTACTGTTGTTCAGTATAAGAGAGCACGTCGTGAATTTCAGTTCTTTTCTGTGATACTTTTGAAAATTCTTAGGTAATATATACTTAGTTAACTTCTTTGATACTTTAATAATATTAAATAACTAAATTATGAATGTTTTGTATTCTTATTAATGCAAAAAAGTGGTGATTAGTTATTGGGTACAGTTTTTATATGCTTCCGCAATTCCTGATCACCTGATCAGCAAATAGGTTATTGAAGCAAGAATTTTGAAAACCGAAAATTTAATTATACAGTTGAAATTTACTAGCTAATTTTTTATTATTTTTCAAATAATATGTAATACTCTAAATTGAGTAATTTCTAATCAGGGTTTTGTGTTAAAAAATAAAGGGTATGTTTATTAAATCATCCAAGACATTTAGGTTAGCAAAACGCACATAAATGATCAACTATTAAAATTTTGCATTGAAAAAATTTCAAATACCAGCTAAAAGATTGTAAAAATATTTAGTATATTTATATTCTGTTAATAAAGATGCCATAAAAATATGCTATTTTAATGATTTTTTATGCAATTTATACATTTCAATCTATTTGATCAGGAATTGGGTATTGATCTGATCAGGAATTGGGTATTGATCTGATCAGGAAATACTCCCAGGCATGATTTAGGTGATCAGAAACTGCCCCCTTTGCATTTTTCACTTTCAAAGTTAAATTATAAAATAATTATTATTATGTTTGCATTCTTTTTAATACCAAATTAAAGATATAAACCTAGATCTACTGAAATAACAAAAACATCTTTTATATTTGGTTACGTTTTCCATTTACACGTTTAAAAACCCGCGATGGTTACTCTTAAGTGATCAGGAACTGGGTCCTTCACGGTAGAAGCTGATTGTTTTTTTTTTTGTTTGAGTTTGTTAAACTGTTCATTCTGTTACTAAAGACTTGATTTTCCCTAATTTTGTTTCATTTACCCTGTTATTTTTCATGTAATAAGCATTTGGTTCTTATAGCGAATTCGGTACCTCGCACTGATTCCGCACTGGTGCCAGAAAATGACTTGGATTGGTTGTTTCTGATAGAAACAGTCATTTTCAAGTCATTTTCCCGCACCAGTGCAGAGTCAGTGCGAGGTACCGAATTCGCTATTAATATGCACGATTTAGCCAGGTTTACTCTACACATCCTCAATCAGGGCTATTAATTTTAAACATGTAAATCGACCACCTCGAATCCCCCGTCACAGACGCAAGTCGCTTCTCACCAGCTCCCACACAGCTCGCCTCTGAAGTTCGACGATACTCGTGAAAGCGGTTGCATAGGATCCGAGTGCCGCGGAAATGCAAACAGCCTGAATGCCGCTTTTCTAAGAAGTTTTCATTGCAAATATTTCCTACGTACGATGGATCTGGCCGTTCAATATCCAGATTGACACACTTCTGCCTCCCGGCATTTGCATCGCCAAGAACCGGCCGTATTTATACATTTCGAGAAGAGAGAAATGGGGAAGTGCGTTTCCACCCGTTTCTCGGCGGCTTCGCGACCGTGCAGAATAATTTTATTTACAGCAGGCCCCGCAGCTTTGCGCGGCGCCGCGTTCCTTCGTTTCCGCTAAATAAAATAACACTTTCGCGGCTATCGCCGGGGAATATAGGAATCTCCCTAGCAGTCAGTTCGGAAACTCGCCGGGAACGGCAGCCGAACAACGTGATACGGAATCGCCGAAGTATCGGATTCCGTTGCGCCCCCTGGAGAATTTAAGTTACAAATATTCTCTGTGTTCCGTGCCAGTTCCCGGTGTCTTTTTATCGCTCGCGTCTGAAGCGACGTAAATCGTCTCCGGGGCGGAAACAAAAGGGAAAACCTCAAGTGTCTCGCGCCCGCGCCTGTATGTACGCTCGATCGACGTGATCCAGATGCGAAAATCAACTGTTTAGAAAAAGAGCGGGGTGTTCGCAAGGGCACTCGTCATGCCGGTGTTATTGCGGATCGCACGTGTGGGTTAAGAGTCACGTAAGGGTGGAATGACGCGATGGAACAAGGATTTAGGGGGCGCATTTTGGCGGGGGGGATGAAGCTGGGATGGGGAAGGTGACGCAAGCGGTGTTGCACGGGGTGGTTGCTTTAAAATAAAACACTTCTGTAGTAGGTACTGATAGATGGCACGTGATTATTGCTGTAGTTCAATAGGTTAAAAATAAATTGATTAGAATTTCGACCGTATATATGAGATAATTCAAAATTCAATTAGTTTCGGCGCACTGGTTCGGTCAATTTAAAAAAAGAAAATTAATATAAAGGCTGTTTTGCGATTTTTTTTAATATATTTTAATATATTTTTAATATATTAAAAAAAATCGCAAAACAGCCTTTATATTAATTTTCTTTTTTTAAATTGACCGAACCAGTGCGCCGATATTTTTAATATATTAAAAAAAATCGCAAAACAGCCTTTATATTAATTTTCTTTTTTTAAATTGACCGAACCAGTGCGCCGAAACTAATTGAATTTTGAATTAGTTCAATAGGTTAGGTATGCATTGTTACTTTCAGGGGGTAGGTGATCCTCAACAGCCCAAAAGCAGGCCCCTTTTTTATACGCATATTCTGAAGTAATAAATGAATATAGAGTTAATTTTTCTTTCGATTTTTAATCGTCATTTCGTTGACTTTAACGCACGAAAAGAAAATTTTAAATATGTTTACAGGGGAAAAAGGTATAAATATAAATGTGACGGTGAACTGGATTCCGGACAGGTGACTTACCTAAAACACAAAGTAAAGGCATTTTTATAATCTGTAAGACCGTCCCCATTTTGTACCGGAAGCAAAATTTTGATAAACAAATTAATACAATTTTTATGATGATGTATATGATTTTATCCCTTTTTTTTTGTGGGAAAAATATTTTTTATCTTTTTTTTAAGAATTTATATTGAAAATCTGCTCGCGTCACATTGTGGGGAATAGTTTTCTGCACCCCCCTGTAAATTTTCATTTAAATCGTTGGAGCGGTTTTCGAGATTTTACGTTCACCGTTTTGGAAAACATAGTTTCGGTGAAATCACGTTTAAAGTTGGACATGCAGTTTTGTCGTGCGATCTCACGTGCAGGCTCGTACATTTTTGGCTGCAATGCCTTCAATGTTTGGAATTTCGGGGCCCGGTTGCGCTTAAAATACATAAAAAATGTGTAGCTAACGGAATATGTAACAATCCGAAAATCGAATTTTCGAAAATTTTGAGGGTTACCTACCCCCTCAAAGGGACCATCCGCTTAAAACGCTCGAAAAGTAGATGATTTTTATGAATTTTTACAAGAAGAGGTTATAACATATCCTAAAAACTGTTTTTGGCTTTTATTGATACACTCGTTAGGGAACTAAAAAAAAGCGTGTTTCATGTTTTCGGTATGGATGCATTTTCTAGGTGGCGCTTATTGTTAGTGCAGCGCTGCCAAAAAAAGATGCCTAAAAATGGTAACCACGATTTCAGCAGATCTAATGAACCGATTAAAAAAAATTTGATTCGTAATTGCACTCGCCATCGCATCCTCCTCTAACATAATTTTTTGAAACTCGGGTTTCTTTTCTATCTGCGCATGTATGCGTAAAATTACCCGTTTTTTGCACTATTTCGTTAAAATGTGCAGCATTGATTAAACAAGACAACAAAATGATGAAGCAGAGAAAAGTTAAAAAATGTTAAAAAATACACATGTAGAGAATGTAAACACGGCGAAAACTGTTACTGACCGATGCATATTTTGTAATAAACTCTATGTTCATTGCACACAAGAGGAAAATTGGATACAGTGCATCGAATGTAAATGGCGGGCCCACGATGCTTGCACCAGTGCCGAAAAGGATTATACATTTATATGTGATTTTTGTTCGTAAAATAATAAACCAACTCTATTAATCGATCCTTCTTTTACAAATTTATATTTATACTTGATTATCTTCAGTAATTTTTTATTATATATTCGTGACCAGTACACATTTGGCTTCAACATTAATAATAATAAATATAATAAAAACTTAAAAATGTTTCTTCTGGAAACAAAAAACCAAAAAGTGAGAAATCTCTGAAAAAACTGAAATTTTCATAACAAAATCTTTAAAATCATCTTACACAAATCTAATATTGCCATTTTTGCCGCCTCTATCAGCACAATTTTCGTGGCACCACTCTTCTCAGACAATTTTCTGAAAGTTTACGAATTAATTATCCACCACAGTAAATACGTCATTTCTTTAGATATAATTTTTATCACAGCTTCCTTTATTTTTTTTAACACCATGATCCCTGATTGCTCTATATATTTTTGTTATATTTTACCTATCTATAATAGTTACACCTAGAACATATATTTATAGTTCTTTACATGAATCAACACTTTTTAAATTAAAAAAAAAAGATTTAGCACTTTCACATGGTCTTGAAATGGGTGTTTATTATGGGGAATATTTCAATAGAGTAGAGAATGTGTTTGCCCAATTGGCTTTTGCATATGGCCGCAAGATCTCGTACGGCCATTTACATGTGTATGATCGTAAAAAAGTTCAACGAAATAACTGGGTAGTAACTATGCAGCAGATGGTGGAAGTTCCCTGCTAATAATAATGGTAAATAATTTTAGAAACTTCGAAGCTGACCGTGTGGAAAATATTATTCTTCCTGAACGGCGAAACTGGGTAGTTCATGAAAAATGGTACTAACGATAATAAGTGATAGTTCTGTTGCGCCGGCAGCCTATTTCCCACCAAAGTGCATTCCATTGGATCCTGTTCTCGCAAGTTTTCACCCAGCTATCGATTTCAATTTATAAACCCTTTGCCTGACCACCGAATCTTCTTGGAGTTAATATCCACTAGGTAGCTTTATCCACAAGTTCGATATAGTTGGATCAAAAGCAACTGGATACTCAGGGTCACTAAGAGCTTATCCCCAACGTACCCTACCATAGTTCCTGATAAGCTTACGAAGCCCAATACTTTGGAGAGGGAAATATTATCTGTACACTCAACAAATATCGCTATTATAGCTCAGGATCATCAACCAGTACTGAGGCCTCCAAACGCGCATGCGCAAGTCGTAGAGAGCCGCGGCACCGCAGATTCTACGCTTCTGCAGACCCAACACGAGCCCACTCAAATACAAGCCAAACTAAATTGCCACATCTCAATGGGCTGACCCTCTAGCGCAAATGCACCTGTTTAATCCAGGTGTTGGGCGGCTATAATTTATTTTCAGAATTCTCATTTGCCAGCCTTAAAAGTATTGCCACACCGCACAGATTGGCCTAATAATCGTGTGAATCTGACGTTTCGATTTGACAGAAATCTGGTTCGAAGTGCATTTTTTAGCTAAGTAGGCTGCGAAAGTTATTTGTGAAATTCAAAAAATCAAATGAAATACTTCCCGATACCGTACAGCTGAAAGAAAATTATTGGTAAGTAGTCTCTGATCCATCGAATGGAATAAAGATTTGAAAATAAAAAATAATTTACACCTGTGAAGTGAGGGTTGGCCCGTAGCCGCCTTAAGGCGGTATCGTATTAGTAGTTCATCCTAAGTTAGTTAGAGTGCTAGTTTATCACCCTAATAATTGGTGAAAGTGAAAATTCTACTTGTGCACCTTTTTAGCTCTTTGTTCGTGAAATTTGGTACCTATATACATACATATATCATATCACACTATTATAATAAAGCTGCAGCATTTGTAGGGCTTCGTATGCTCACAAAAATCTCAAAAAGTACTGAACAAAAATCATTACGAAATTTTAACTACAGTATCCTTGAACAACAATAAGGGATATAAGCTATATTTCATGACCGCAATATATAATTAATGTGTATAAAAAATGGTATGTACATAAAGAAGTCATGACTCGGCCGGCTCGCGATGCGTAGTACGCGACGCGACCGCCAGGTGGCGAGCGGGCCAAGCGCTTCTCGCGCTTCTGCTATGCTTTCTTAAATTTTACAATGCACATTAATGAATAATTCTCTAATATATCATAAATTTATATTATCTTTAACATGTTTCCATTGTTTTTCATTCAAAATAAAGTATTTATTTTATAAAAAAAACACTACATTTTTTATACTTGCTACATAAACCCGCCTTAAAGCGGTGACGCAGAAGCCAGCCCTGGGGAGCCCAGACGTCCTCCAAATTGAAAACAGACATCGGATTCGGTCTCTTCATCCCCAAATTAGACTAGTCTAATTTTTCCAACTGAATTAAAAATCTATGCACTAATAAAAACGAGTAGTAAAAACTCCAATACACCCAGCAATCGACGGTTCGACCCCTGAAAAAAACTTCGAATCGAAACGTTTTATCAACTCCTACCTACCTCCCTTCTCATATTATCACGAAGCGTGAGTTTTGCGCGTGACTACATTTGTCAGGTTGGTGCAGATGCGCGTGACAGGTACTTGGATATTAGGCACAGGAAGAAGGAACCTGCCTTCGGATACATCAACCGGATAGACTGATCGCCCGCCGAATGAAAAATCTGAAATGCAATCTGGCTCCGACAATTGGGGCTGAGTGCAGCCTTCGATGAGTAGCCCAGTTTGTGCTAACAATGTCTTTGCTACCGGGCGCTCGACTCGGGGACTCGCGCGAGTTACCGGGCGCCTCTTCTTTTCGCCGGGGCGTCGCGAAGTAACGTGCCAGGGGCGCGAGGCCGCCCACGGAAATTTGAAAAAAAAAAAAAATGCCCAACCCTTGAGCGAGAAACACGACAAATATCAAATCGATACAGTGGTTCTGCGCTGCGCGCGCACCAGATATAGTCTTCCCCCTCTGATTTGCACGCACGCACACGCAACGGCCGCGTTACTGCGCTTAACGTATCGATAAATGGTCGAATACATCACGTTGCTTTGTTTATACTCGGCCAGGATAACGATCGATGTCGGGTGGATGTTGCGCCGCACCATCGCGGTGAACGGACCAATCTGCTGGGCCATCCGAACGCGTCGCGTCCCCCTAATTTTTCTTATTAACGTGCACGCGATAATTCCGCCCGCCGTTGGGCAGATTGAATTCAAGGAGCCATCGAACGCCGTGAAGGAATTGATGAAGCAGCGACTCGGGGTAGCACTTGAGGGTAGTTTCTAGGTGGGTGTTCGTGAAATCAGTTACTTAGCGAGTAGTAACCCTAGCTTCTAATATTACGGAATTAATTTTACGAGGGTAGACGCACAGTGGGCCGGATTCACATAGTTTGCGCCATTTGGGTCTTTTTTTTAACATATCGGAATGAAATTTACGCCAAAAAATAGGAAAAAATTATTCCTTTCTACCCTAGTAGCATTTCTGGTTGGCCAACGGTAGCCAACAGTTGGGAATTAGTTGGGATATAGTTAGAGTTTTGCCTACAAATTCCCAACATAGGGCCTACGGCAAAAAACTTACGGCAGTTTGCCAACGAATATTCAATGTTGGGCCTACAATTATTATGGTTGGTTAATTAACAAAAAGTTACGACAGTTTGCCAACTAATATTCAATGTTGGGCCTATAATTATTATGGTTGGTTAATTAACAAAAAATTACGACAGTTTGCCTACGACTATTCAATGTTGGGCCTACAATTATTATGGTTGGTTAATTAACAAAAAGTTACGACAGTTTGCCAACTAATATTCAAGGTTGGGCCTACAATTACTATGGTTGGTTAATTAACAAAAAATTTACAACGATGATTAAATGTTGTCTTACAAACGTCAGAAAATTTGCAACATCCAAAAACCTGTTATTATATTCCAAATTGTGATTTTTCTTTTCTTATTTGTAAATACGTAATGCGGACGTCTGTCTTGAGACGAATGTGGAATTTTAAGGAATGAGTCTAAAGGTCGAATGATGATATTTTGTAGAATATTTCGCGTCACTGTGCAGTTTTTATAAACAATTAATACTAGTTATGTACTGAGAAATTAGAAGTATTTACAAGGAAATGTATTGGGTAAGTGCGAATGACGGTTGCTTCGCAACTGGGAAGTTTGAGTTCGATTCTCCTCACCGCAAAAATTTTTTTTTTCTTAAATCAGACCTGAAAAAGACGTTTACAACGTCTTTTGAAGTTCTTCAAGACGCCTTCTGAACGTTTTTAAGACGTCTTTTGGAAAGAAACTGTTGGGCTTATGGAAAGAAACCTTCAGTTGGGCCTATGGAAAGAAACCTTCAGTTGGGCCTGCGTTGGTTACAATCGTTGGCCCATTTAAAAATAGCGCGACACTTCAACAGTTGGCCAACGGATAACACGTCATTGGCCCAACAAACTCCCAGCAAATAAATGCTACTAGGGTAATGATGTATAATTTAATTTTTTATTTATTTATTTATTTATTTTTCAAAATTTTTAACTAATTTTTGATAAAAAAAAATTTAATTGTGTTTATTTAGTACCTTATTTAATGCCCTTTTCAGTGCTTTAAATGGAATGTTCGGGAAACTTTTCATTTCCAAGTTATAAGCAAAAATCGAATAATAAATGAATGCAACCAAATATCGCTTTGTTGAAATTAAAGACCAATCTTTTGCGCTAAACATCATCTTCTAACAGTAATTAATGTAAATAATGTATTGAAAAATAATTCTGAATATAGTGAAGAAATTTGCGATGTTTTTTAAATTTGACAAGGAATATCTTTCAAGTCCCAACGAATCCCAACTTCTAACCAATTGGAATATTTTCAGTACACCTTCCTCTACATGATTATGTAAAAACCACATCCTACTTCGTCCTACTTTACAAATTATTACTGTTTAAAGCGCGTCGCGTCCGATATCGGGACTCCGCGAGACACGCAGACACTCCCCTAAGGATTTGTTTAGATTATAATCACATGAAATTGTTTATACTATGGTGCAGATAAGGCTTTGACAAAGTTCTGGATTTTCTGTCTGCAGTCAGTTGAAACAGTACCATCAGAGACTGCACAGTGTGACATTCGAAGCATTTTTGCATAATATTTGAACGTTACGCTCTAGTTTTCTTTCGTTTTAGACAATTTTAGTTTTGCCTTGTACAGTTGATATTTAGTGTGCATAATATATATGTTTATCTTATATTTTTTTAAGTTTATCAGTGAAGTTCATCAGTGAAGTTTATATTTAAGTTTTGTTTTCTTACATTTATATTACATTTCATTTTACACATATTTTTTTAACCTGGTTTTTAGTGCGTCTGAACTTTGCGATGAAATAACGATTTTCTCACATATAATACGATGTAAAAATACATAGTCATTCAGGGCGCAATCATCAAATGGCGCAAACTATGTGAATCCGGCCCACTGTGAGACGGTGCAATTGCGGGACAATAGTTTGCGGGGTGCGTAATTGCATGCCTGGACTTGTTTCCAGAACTCTGAGGCCATTTTTCTATACTCTGTTTAATTAATGTTTTATACACAATTATAACCCAAAATTTTGCTGGAAAAAAATTTATTTACCTCTAGCGCCATTAAGTGCCATAAATTGTTTATTTTTTAAATTAAAAAAAATAGCGACATTATTTTACAAGAATATCATTTTACTTTTCCCAGCTTCTCTGCAAGAATCTAAAGAACCTCAAAAGTCACAAATAACTTAATACAAATATTATTGTAAATAAATTTTTCCGTCCTCTTTATGGACTAACAAATCACGTGTAATAAGTATTTTCCTTCGTTTTCTTCGATCCAACCCCTACAGAATATTCCGCAACCCATGTAACCCCTTAATCCTCGTAATTAACATATGCATATTCGTCTCGGTGAAACAAAACCTTCAAGCCTCTCCCAAGCCCGCCTGGCAAGTGGATCAATTCGGTGCCAGTGGTTGTTCGCGCACCGAGTGTAAGTAAAACAAAAGAAAGGGGGATGCTATGGGGGGGCGCGATTGACAGATTCCCAGCCGCGACACATAATATTCGCGTTGTTAATTCAACGCAGCACTTACCCCTTTCGAGCGCAAGCAGCACACACCCCCTGTAACTTTCGCGTTCCGCAAATAGAAAATAATACATAATTCAAAGAGGGCTGCGTGCAGGTACACAGCGGCGACTGAATTATATACGGGGAATAACACCGTCGACTCGCGCGGCTAACGATACCCGACGAAAACCGCCCGGGGATAGCCACAAAGGATTGTAATTTTAATTACACCGCCATCCCCCAGCCCTCCGCCGCCACCCGTTCCTGCTCCTTTCGCGGTAATATATGTGCGCGGCACGACACAAAGCGGGTCCGCGCTGTCATCAGGGCGTCCATCGAATGTTCAGCGACGCGAGGGCCCGCCCAGCTTGTGCTTTTTGAGATGCAAATTTCACGCCTATTCCCGGATATTCTGCCGTGTTTCGCGATAAACGCGAGCCACGGCCGCTGCCGCGAGGACCGCCGTGAAACCGTCGCGTTTTGTGTATCCTATCTGGCCAAACATAAATCGTTGATTTCCCGACGAAAGAAAATTTAGCGCGCCGCCCGGAAAATCAATATCAATCTACTGTTACTACCAATTTCGCCCGATGGCCGGGCAACACGAGCAACCCCCCCGCCGCAACCCCGTCTGCGAGCCATTGATTTACCGTGTTTTCAAGGAGCGATTCATTAAATTGGAAGCTATCGTAACGGGGCGGGCCGGTTATCGAGGATAACGCGTGCATCTTTCGACGATTAATTAAACCCGACGAGGACCGGGAAACAAAGGTGAATGATTGATGAAGTGGCGCGGCAAAGAAGCGGGGGAAGCGTCCGTGGGGCGGCCTGGACCGCGCGAAAATTTGCGGACTTAATTCAACCGCGGATACAGGGGGCGGTTTTAAAAAGCGAATGAGAAATATCATTCTCGAGAGTGAGAAGGGAAAAAGCTGGTTGATGAGCCTGCCCCGCGGTTTAATGAGACGTGCTTTTCGAAAACGTTCGCACGAGAGCGGAGCGATTGTCAGGTTTCCTAGGGTAGGTGTGGGTATTACTGCGGATGTCCCGATTACTGCGGATATTCTAAAACAGATCATATTTAGTGTTGGAAAGTACATAATCTCTTGAAAATTTTTGATAAAATTATTTTAAACTCTATTACACATAATTATTAATAAGTATGTACAACAAAGTTATTATTAATTCTTTTATCGTAGTTTGAAATTCGTCAAGGCGAAACTTCGGTCGATTTCCGATATGGCGGTCATGAACACCTACTTGAAAAACATTTATATTTTTGTTATTAACAGTAATACATGTACTGTAGCGGTATTGCTCGATAGAATAAGAGTTATTTTTTTAGAAAAACAGTAAATCAGTCGTCTACATTTTAGTTATAATTTTTATTTCTCACAGCAGTATTAGGTGCACTGCTTGACACCATGTGCATGTATTACTGCGGACCTACGACTGTATTCACTGACGTCTAGGTATATATAACCTGCAATGTACGCAACGGTACGTGCAATCACGTGTAACTCTGTAAGCATGCCGAGAAAAAATTCAAGTGATAATAAGGAATCAAGAAATAAAAGAAAAAGCCAACGGCTGTGTTATTTAAAAGAACATTTATCTGTTGCGGAGTAGCTGGTGTTTCGTTAGTATCTGGCACGCAGTAATACATGCATGTCCGCAGTAACTCATGCAATGACATTGATCGACAAATCTCTTTGTTTTTAATTAACTGTGCTTATTACCCCGCCCTTATATTTTTTTGTGGAATTATTAAGGTCCCACCTTTCTTCTAAAAAAAAAAGGAGGAACTTTCATTCATTTGAACGCCGTATCGAGGGTTCTAAAGTTAACCTACCTTAAAAGTCCGCAGTAATACCCACACTTACCCTATCAGGGATTTTAATATTCCTTGGGCTAAAGACGTGGCGAAATTTGGGATTTTTTTTTTTGGAGAAACTAGCGATTCGATTTGTCTGAAATTGGGAGCGTGTTATTAATTTTTAAAAATAAATATAGCAGTTGGAACGCAGGTCGCTTAATGAATAACCATGTACACGTGCACGGGATTATGGAGTTTGCTCTCGAATATTACAGCGCGCGTGGATTTTCGAAATTTTTCGATAAAACAACAGCCCGCGTTTTTGGTCGCGATAAATAATGGGTCCGAGCGCTGTGTTGATGATGCGTGGATGTAAATACTACGGGCTATTTTTTTACCGGACGTATTTCAAAAATCAATCGCGCGAATTGCATTTTGCAAATCTCGTCGCAGTTATTACTGCTGCGTTGGAGGTTTAAACCTACTCGTAATCGGAAATCGCTTTACGTTTGGACTATAAATTTCCCTCCACGTTCAAATACATTTATTCGCCCCCCTCGCTGTTGTCACTTCCCACACGATTCCTACGAATTCTTTGTGCCTCTCGATTCATTGAAATATGAACATCGAATTCCGCGTGTCGTTTCAAGCGCGCGTCGTGTTTTACATGCTAATTCGTAAAGTAATACAGAGCGGTAACGCTCGCGCGTTACATCGGCCCGTTGCGTTTTGTATAGAGACAGATTTATTTTGTTCATTCATAAGGGATGCATCTTTCATTTTAATGCGTCCCAATCTCTGCAACAGGGACATTCGTGTTTTTATTAGGGAACGGTTATTACAGTATAATATGGAATAACAAACCAGAAAACGTGTAGTGCGAGATTTTTGAAAAATTAAATCCCATATGTGGGGCAAAATATTATAAAGTATTATTAAGTCCCTAGAAGCTAATTCTAGGGACTTAAAAATTGTGACGTATTCAATGATCCTTTAATGCTATAAAATTAGATTAGTGATCGTGCTTAGAGAAACTTCATATTCATGTACAGACGAAGTGAGATGACTAGAGAAATTGTGAAGAACAAATTGCAGAGTCCTGAAGAAAAATATCACATTACGATGAGGATTTAAAGGAGATTTGTTAAGTAGGATAAGCCAATTAAGAAATCGAACAGGGCAGTTCTCTTATCATCAGGCAATATAAAAAAATCCACGTTCCTTAATTAATATAATTATAGGTAAGTACACGGTACCTACTCACAAAAGTAAGCAGAAATCTCGAATTGAAGACACTGTGCAAGCTGTTCCTTTCAAATCAGACGTTCATTTTGACTTTCTACAAAATATTACCCCACGCGTCTACTTTCTATTACAGCTCACACTCGAAACCTGCACAGCGAAGTACATGCACTACACACTCAAAAAACACTCCTTTCGTCAAATTAATTTACAGTCCCTTCGCATTCGCCCTTACACACGACAAATGTACGTAAAAAAAACCCTTGACACTTTTCGATTTGCTCTATTTTTTTTTATTTTTCAGCATACATTTGTAACTGTGGTACGTTTAATATGCATATTCTGGTGGAGAATTCAAAGCTGTATAAAAGCCAGTTAAAGCTGCATTTATTTAACTGACAAACGAAAGTGTTATACGACAGTGAACGAGATAACACATTTTACTAACTTTTTAGGCTGACCTAAAAGGTGCCCCCACAACACATTAGATGTTTTTATTAATATTCAAAAGTGGCAACTTTCTTGCCCGCTACTGTAGTTGACCTCTACATAAGAAGAAGCTACTCCACATCAACCCAAGTGCCACGACAAATTCTGATCCCCGCAGAAACAACGTCCACAAGCAAAGTAGCCATCTGCACCCGTTTCCGAGGATGATTCACGTAGATACACTAAGGTAAAAGTACCAATAACTGGACGCGTCCTAATACCTGGACACCAATGAGATTTATATTTTTACTAAGCTTCATAGAAAGTTTAGAACAATATTGTTGGGAATATATGTTATTTTGCAACTTGCTCTCTTATATAAAAAATTAAGAAAGCCTAATATATAAAGTTTAATATATAAAACAGTCTTTAAATATCGGAGGTGCATTCTGCGTAGATTTCTTAAGTAATTCTTCAGAAAAATACAGTTAATTGTTAAGGTGATAATAATCGTTACATAACGTTTTTCTGAGAAAAAAACGTATGTACAGAATCTCAAGAAGTTTATTGTGACATACAAAACAAAACATTGATCGGTTAATGTTGATTTTAATTAAAAATATACGTGTTCATGTACCGGTACAAAATAATCTTGTCCTCTACACGCTGTCCCAATAACTGACCAGCCGTCCAGTTGGTAGGCCTGTCAGCATTTTGAACGCTTAAGGGGACCTCCCACCCTCGAAAATGACCAAAACTTAAAGAACTAGAGGTGCAGCAGAAGGCAGATGAAGGGGCCCTGTACTCAGCTGGCATGGCAGACTAGCTCTGGTGAGTTCAAAAACATGTCCAACTCTAGTAAAAATCACTCCCCTGACTTTAAAGGCGTTTTTCTCAGTTTCACTATTTTTGAAGTTAGCCGACATGATATCTCAAAAACCGTTCGACATAAAGTCTTGAAATTTTCAGCACACCTTTGGCACACCCATAGCTACGATGTGACCTACAATCATCACTGGGAAAATTCTACAACCAGTGTTATAAAGCATTTATAAACTTTTAGTTTTTCTTTAAAATTATAAAATAGTTTCCAAACGTCAGAAAAGTCGTTCAAACTTTGTCTATTGGATTGAAAGTAGGTCACATCATGCGGAGGGATGCCCTGACCTAAATTCTTTCTTTCTTTTTGATTTCAGTCACCTCATTCTCCTGGGAGCATGTCGGCCAGCAGTGATCATCTCAAAAGTGAAAGTTTGCGGTTTGAACTAGAGCTATTGTTTTTGCCCGGGTATCCGGGTACCCGGGTACTCGAGTACCCGGTGAGACCCCGGGTAGAAAAAAATTACTCGGGTACCCGGGTACCCGTAGGATACCCGACTACCCGGGTACCCGTGCAATACCCGGATACCCGGGTAGACAAAATTACCCGTGTGTCCATGAGATACCCGAGTAACTGAAGTGTGATGAGATAGTTGAGAATTTCGATTTGACAGCCGATCGTTTTTCGACTTTCGATCATTTTCGGCTAACCTCAGTAATGAACGGAATATGCTGTCAAATCGAAATTCTCAACTATCTCATCACACTTCAGTTACTCAGGTATCTCATGGACACACGGGTAATTTTTGTCTACCCGGGTAGCCGGGTAATTTTTGTCTACCCGGGTACCCGAGTAATTTTTTTCTACCCGGGGTCTCACCGGGTACTCGAGTACCCGGGCGGGCGGGTAGTAAGAGCTCTAGTTTGAACTACTGTGGTTTTATTCAGAGGTGAAATTAGGCGCCTATTGACTGAATTTTTTTTTTATGTTGTGTAAGGCTAGCCCTTTCAGAAATATATCCACTTTCTTCAATATGTCTCATAGTTTTTTCCTGCAATTTTTCAACAAAGAGGCTCATTTTTGGTAATTTTGAGGTGGTCAAGGGTGGGAGGTCCCCTTAAGGGAAGTCCCAATACTTGACCGCATTGTCCAACCGGTAAGGTGTCTGTGTTTTCTCAAATTTTTGTATATCAAAACTGTAAGTACAAGAGTATTGTACATAAACTCACAGTTTTTTTATTTTCAAACCCTATTTTTAGTCAATTTCATGCTACGCTTTCAACATAACCTAAAATTGTATCTGCTTTTTTCGCGCGCAAACCATTCACACAAACACTAGTGGCGCCCTCTGCGCCGTGCTTTGCGTCATCATCCATAGACTTATATAGACGGAGCGGAAGAGAGGACTGTAGGCGAGGGGACTGTAAGATCGGAGGGGAAAAGGCAGAAACCATACAGGCCATTCGGTAGCTAGGTTCGGATGTATTCGGTTCTTGTCGGTTCGGCATTAATGGCTATGTTCGAAACATAACCACTGTTGCTCAACTATTACTGTTCTAAAGCATCGTAGTGGTCGTTGTATATAATCATATATTAATTGAGTGTAATAATGACTTATTGCGTAGTAAGCGGTTGTGCAAATCGCAGGAAAAATAAAAACTGCGAACAGTTGGAGAAAGAAAATATAAATAATGATAGTATTCGATTTCACATGTAAATAAATAAATATACATACATAACCAACAATTTATATATTATATATATAATCTTAGAAATTCAAATGTGTTGCTTGATTATCGAATAGATAATATGTTTATAATAAAAATATTTTTTTTTTTTCATCAGTTATGTCGCAGCAAATGAGCGATATATATCTATTATACTATATAATTATTTATGCATATTAATTATGTTTATGAACTTTTAAGCTTACAAAATCTTTAAAAATATAAATATTATTGCATATATCTATAAGTACGATTTTATTTAAAAAAAGCTTCATTCTATTTACTAATTTTGTTATATATATAACCTACATGATATACGAAATTTTGAATTATGTATAAGTATACCTAACCTTTTCGACTAAGTATCCCTCATAGATATATATAACGTCATTGAATTTCCGAATAGCCCCGAGGAGGAACGGAGTTACCCGATTTGCCTGTATGACAGTCCCCTTACCGCGAATCTTACAACCCCCCTCAGACACGCTCCGTCTATATATGTCTATGTCATCATCCCCCATTGACCAGGTATTGGGACACCAACACTGACACCAACACGGACGCTGAGCCAAATCAGAATTCTATTGTCCACGTACTGGTACACATAGCTACTTGTGTCTCTCCTCAATTTAATTAAAATAACGCACCGAAAACAAGTTTTTAGTAGCTCATTTGCTAGAAAGAAGTAAGATTTATCCGAATATTGACACTTTTGCTAAAGAGAACATTTATTTTTAGTCCCTTTTTAAGCTACACTACTTTGATATCCTTAAGTGTCCAGTTATTGGTACTTGTACCTTAACTGGACACCGTCCTCTGTAACTACTACTTGCCCGAAATCCTCCAACCCGTCGGCCAGATCAGCCCCTAAATGCCGAATTTAATTGAAAAACGTCGATTCGGCGGCTGCCGCGGACGGCGGGAGCATACAAGTGCCGTCGCGGCCAGATTGCCCGGTACGTGTCGTATATATATCCCCGCACATAAATCCCTGATTTCGTGACGAAAGGAAAACCGGCAGATGGGAAAAAGGTACAGAGGACAAGGGCGGCTCGAAAGTTTTCCAATTAAAGTACTGGCTATCCGGGAGGACGATCGCAGGGCGGGGGGCGGCACAGCGTCGGTGTGCCTGGTCTCATTAACGCTTTTCCAAAGTGGATACAGGGCCGATCGGGAACGGGAAGAGAGAGGTCCTGAGCGGGGATCGGGCCACTATTTTTCTTGGCCCCGGCCATAAAGTCTCAGCTGGAATGACAACAGGCTTCCCTCCGGCCGCCTGAGATACGATAGTAAACGCTTCGATTTCCATCGGCGCTCGGTTACGCCGCCGTGTATCGCGGAACCATTGATAGCCAAAGGAACGATGGACGGGGGACCGGCGGAGGGCGGGTGGACAGGGCGGGCGGGGCGAATGGAGTCGACCACGGACTGGCAATTTTATTCGAAATCGTCCGAGTGTTAAACTATGCCCGATTGAAAATCGATATTTCATTCGGGGCTGTAGCTGCCGATACGCGGCCCACTAACGGGGAAGATCGACAGATTTTTCTATGGCGGACGGTGGACGGCGCGGAGCCCGGGCGGCGAGAAAATTCTGCCGGCCCCCGAATAGTACCGCCGACCGACGGGGATTATCTTCGATCTGCGAGCGGATCGTGACGTCTCTCGGCTGTGCGCTCACGCGGACAGAAAAACGTCCGCCACTTTGCACAGCAAGATGGCCGAGGGTGCGGATAACGGTTTACAGAACGTTCCGCGACGTGCTCGATAACCGGGCTTCGTTAAGCTTCGAAAGGTTTTATTAAATACGACGGCACACGCTGGCGAATCGCTAAGAGGTTTTATTGAAGGGCCACTTCGCGAGGAAAACAGCGGGGAAGGGAGGAACGAATTTTGTTCAAGCGGTTTGGCATTTTCTAAATTTTCGTTACGAGCACTGACAAAGGGGTTGAAAAACACGACATTTAATCACATCACTTAGCAAAGTAATCTGTTACGTCCGAAACCGATGGGTGTGTGATTACCGGAACGTAAAGGGGATCTCTTGCCCCGTCGCCTCCGGCGTAACCGTAATCCCTCAGGCCGGTCACGCTTTTTGGAGTACTGTGCAGGGCAGGTGGATTGGCATTTTGAAGATCGAGGAGGAAAAGAAAGATTTGTGTTTCGTCTTGGGACCGTCAGCCAGACTCATCAGTAGGGCTACAGCTGACGGTCCCTGCCCCAGACACACGGGAACTAAGAGGAATAAACTTGGAACTTGTATATATACGAACGAGATTAGAGTTGGGGACTTGTGAGAAGATTAGACATCTAGCGGCGCTGGCGAAGACTAACCAGCCGCGGACCCATGGTGGGGCTGGGACGTGACAAATCCTTCTAGCTTTCCAGAAAAACTCAAGTCGTTTGGACCAATTTTAAAGAAGTTATTCTGTTTTAAAGAGTGGCCGATTACTTTTGCACGCCACTGTATATGTATTTTAAGAGTAATGCCATGATGATAGGCCAGAAAGGGTAGGACAACTTTGGAGGTCATTTTAAAGAAATTCATGAACTTTGTTAAAAATGTAACATAAGATTCTTAATATATATATAGATTTAAAAAAGAAGAAAATTTTTCAGATTTTTTTAACAAAAAAAAGAAACAGCCAATAACCGCACAGCTGTTACGTATTTCCCACTTGAGTCATTCCGCGGTGGAATTTTTCACCTCCACAACGCTGGGCCTGGAACAAAAACACAAAAAGTTTTGTAATCTACACACTAAATACTAAAGAAGTACTCTGGATTTCTAAAAATATTGACTTTTGAAGGAATGGCGAACATTCGAAATTTCTCATCATCTTGAATTTTCTAGCAAAAGAAAGGATTTTTTTCAGAGTACAGAATTTGATTTTTGGCACACTCAATGCTTTCTACAAAGACTCTTTAATTTATTCTGTTTGCTCGGATCATTCCAAAGGAATGTCAAAAATAAAATAATTTCGTGACCAAGTAGTTACACTGAATACACAAAGCGACGTAATTGCCATGCATCCGTTAGTCCTACTTAATACTGTCAGGCAGGGAAATTCATTAAAATCACGTTTTATAGACATTTAAACATTTGTCCCTTTGACAGCAACCGTTCCCAGCTTTCCTGTCCACTTTGTGTATACGGGTGCATCATTAAGCGGTTGCACGCGACGCTATGTAAAACAGAGCGTTGCACTATGTGTGCAGACGTCATCCGCCAGTGGTAGAGGTCCGTATTGGATCAGGCGTAACAGGTTTTCGTGTTCTCTGTACGTTGTTTCGCGGCAAAACTTCCTGCGCCCCTTCGCCGCTGCATTTTAACTCGATGATCGTGATTTCGCGTAAAAATGTTCAACGGAAGTGCTTTTCGGATATACATTAAACGAGGCAATGAAATAACTACCGGGCGGTTATCAGATTACGGTAATAGTTGTCAGGTTTACAACAGCTTTTAGGATCTGGTAGATTGATTCAACGTGCTTCGAAACTGCAAGGTCCTCTACTTCCGTAGAAAACCGAGAGCAATCAAATTCAATCGCTAAGCGATTGACTTTTTACAGTCGTTTGTAATCGTGTTTGAATACTGTGAAAAAGAGGGAATAAAAAAGACTGACAGTAACTTTGAGACGTAGAAGCTGCCTTAAGTATGTCGTATCACTCAGAGCAACCATCAGTAATTACTGAAATTTTAATTACACATGGAAAATAAAATAATTACGTTACACAATCTAGTCTACTTTGCCATTGAAAAGAATCTTTCTAGCTAAAGTGCTGTTCTTGATAAGAATTTTCCGCGGAATTCATTCCACATTATTACACAATAAAATCTCTTTGGATATCGAATTAAGTTCACCCTAAGTAGACAATAACATTACAATATCCACGCCTCAATTTCTCCATCTCATCACAGCCAACTAGGGTTTATACAAAAACCGACTTTTGAAAAAACCGGTTTTCGAATTCCACTATTCCCAAAAAACCGGTTGAAACGGTTTTCGAATTCGCACACAAAATATGATTAAAATAGAAAATAAATATTTGTACTTATTTGAAAAATGTTCAGTTTTTTTTTTAGTATTTATGGAATTACGAAAATATAACAAAATAAAATATACTCTATCTATACAAACCCAAATAAATAATAAAAAAAATTAAAAACTGAAATCTGTACAATTTTTGGGTCCATTTAATATTTATGGATCTACAAAAATATAACACAATAAAATACACTGCATACAAATCCAACTAAAAAAAAAACTAAAATAACTAAAAACCGTACAAAATATAAATTATAAATCTTTATTTCATTTAGTATTTTTCTTTAGAAAATATGAACTCACGAAGATTAGTTTTACAGTAAACTGTTACCAACTACAATATGCAGGGCCGTTTTAGGATCGTCGTAGGGCCTAGGCGCTTTTGCATAAAAAGTGAATTTGTAAGCCTTTCAATTTATTGTTCGCGTCATTCAATTGCTAATATATTTACATTATTTTTTAAATTAAATTATATTTTCAATCTTGTCTTTGTCATATTAAGGTACATTCCTATTTAAAATTTAATGTTTAGACTTTCGTAGGCCCCTGTAGGTTCGCAGGCCCTAGGCAAAGTGCCAATTTTTACATATTAATTGTAGAAGATAAAACCGTTTATTTTAAATTTAAACCTAACCCAAACCGTTTTTTTTTTTAATTTAAAAACCGGTTTTCGAATGTTACATAATTTATAAAAAAAACCGGTTTTTAAAAATCGACAAACCCTACAGCCGAAACACAAATCCATCGACAACAACTTCCTCCCCCCGCTTTCGCAGCCGTCGTTACCCAACAAACCCTTGGCAGGCCTCTGATCACAGACGTTCCGAAGGTCCGCCGGTACACAGCAATTTAATAGGCGGAACCGGTAGCGCAATTGCGCGGCAAACGGTGTTTACGCGGCGCGTAACTGAAACGATCGTTTGAAAGTAAAATTTTTCATTTCACGGAAAGGCTGAGCCCCGTTCACTTGGCGTGGGCGTCATGAATATCGCAGCACTATAAATCGACCAGAAGCTCAACGAGCGGCTGCAATTACGGATCATCTACATAGCGTGGTCGCGCGCGAAGCATCGTAAGATATTAACAGGGCTGCCAGCCGTAATTTTTATTCCGACGTATTTTCCCTACGCCCCGGACGTATTATTGTCTCGCTCCCGTGTGCGCGGCAAAAAAAAAAAAAAAAAAACATGGCCACTGCAGGACACTGAGCAATTTACACCGGCCAGTTTGTCCCGGGCAGTCGGTAATTTTCTTAATTTCAGGGGTTAATGCGTCCACCTTATTCCCTGCCCCGTCGAATAATATATCAACGGTTCAGGCGGTTTTTCCGCGCGGCGGCCGCCTCGCGCAATCAATTATCTTCGTCCGCGGAATCCTCCACCGTCGCGGTGCCAAGGCTCCGTGAACAATTCCGTGGAAGTCGTCGCGCATAATGTACCGCACAAGCGAAAGAATCTTTTCTTTATCGCGGAAAAAAGTCGCGCCCGTACATCCGCCAGACAGATCTGCACGAGCGTCGAGCGGGTCGAGCAGCTTGCTTCCACGGAGCATGAATGTAACGGACGGGGTGCTGAGGGGGATGATGATTTTCTGTTTTCAGAGTAGCTTCACTTTGTGGAATATTGTTATTTAATGTGAAAACATTATAAAGAAAAGGGAAAATAAGATCGCAATAATACTATACTATTTGAGATTATTTTATGCTGTTAGTTTAAAAAATTTGGCAGATTTTTATTTTGGGAAACGAGTAAGTTCTAAGTGTACCTATTTACAAATTCAAAAAATTATGAAACTTTTGTATGTGTCGAGAATATATAAGTAAGTATTACGCAATTTTTTTGCTGCCAAAATTTACTCCAAGGGGGTGAAATTGACCCCTGAAAATCCGGCTATTTCCCGATTTTGCGTTGTAACTCGCGAGCTGTAAGAACTGTAATTTACCAAATTACACTCCTAATTAAAAGAGCTAACTTTTGCCTGAAAACTTTCTTTCTGTCTCTCACATATCGCGAGTTATAACAGAAGATCGAAAAATAGCCGGATTTTCAGCGGCCAATTTCACCCCCTTAGAGTAAATTCGGGCAGCAAAAAAATTGCTTAATACATATCTATATATCCCCTACATATCCCCAAAGTTTCATAATTTTTTTAATTGGGCTCCTCCCTTTTTAGTAATTCCCGACTTTGTTGCGTGTAATGCCTGCGACATTAGGGTGGTCCTTATTTTTCGACCATAAAATTTTTTGCACGCCGCCCCCTAATTTTGTTCCATTTCATGAAAAAATAATTTGGGCCAAATTTGAGATCGATCGAACGTCGGGAAGACGTGGCACAATTGAGTTGAAGTTTTGAAATAATAGTGATTTCTCGTCAATTTCGGACATAATTGTGTTCGGCTATTTTGGAAGTATCAGTGAATATTTTTTAATAAAAGTACAGTTTATTAGATGTTTAATAATAATATGTACGTATTACTTTGAAAAATATTGACGAAATCTTTGAGTTTTATCTTTTAAAATTAGTATACAACGCAGCGTATAGGCCATAATAGGCAACCGGGGGTCTTAACTACACTATCCAACACGTATTTGGATCTGCAATATGCACTCCGAGATCCTAGTGGAGGTTTTCGTCCCAAATACGAATCCGTAAATAGAATTGCTCTATCACCCTCAGTTTTTGAAAAACATGAGTTTTTGTAAAAAGCGCACGATTTTGGGCAAGAATGAGGTATTACGTGAAAACCAAGAATGCTAGAAAGTTGAATTTAGTCTGAAAATATAGAGGAGAGTTTCCTGAATATATCGGTGTATACAGTTATCAAATTTGATAGTTTTATATGATTGTAAACGGCCGTCAAAGTTTAATAAAATGCCGATGTGCATGATTTCTACGCAACACTTTTGCATTTTTACGAAAAGTTGTGTATCTAGCCCGAATTCGCTACAGAGTATCGGATTCTGTAGACATTTCTGAAGAAGAAACCATCCACGAAAAATGTCGGAACGGTTTTTAACTCGGACTGTTCCAGAAAATATCCATCGGCAATGCGTGCACGCGGTGTTTTGGCGCCTGGCGGCTTGCGAGCCATGGCGAGCCGATACTGGATGCGTTCCACTTGCGCCCAAATCGCCCGCAACGCCCGTGATTTTCATTAAGGTGGGTTTCCCTCTACGCGACTGGACGCAACGTCAAGAATTTCAAAGTCGATTTTCTCGAAACTGAAGCGCGATATAAAAAAAAGTTACTCTTTCTTTTCGACTTATAACAAGTAAATAGGTCGAAAAAGAGGAATAAGATTTTTTGATATTGTGCTTCATTTTCAAGAAAATCGACTTTGAAATTCTTGACGTTGTGTCCAGTCGCGTATAGGAGAACCTACCTTAATGAAAATCGCGGGCGTTGCGGGCGATTTGGGCGCAAGTGGAACGCGCCCACTGTGTAGCGATTTCGTGATAGATAAACGACTTTTCGTAAAAATGCAAATATATGGAGAAATCACTATTATTTCAAAACTTGAACTCAATTGTTGGGTAAATTCAATAACCGTATTTTCTTTTCTTCACCTATTTATGATATAATATTCACCATTTCATATTAAACATATTATCTTGTTATTAAATATAAAATATTAATGTCGAACATACCCCCATTTTTAACATTAATATTATTATTAACTTGCAAATAATATAAGAAAGAAATTAAAAGAATGGTCACTTTCATTAAAATACGTAAAATTTAATATAATTAATTAAAAAGATATAAATATTAATTAGTTATTACGTTGAAAAAATCATACCGTAGCACTATTATCGTAAATATTTGGGCACAAAAAGAACGCTTAACCATCATTATAATATTTTTATTCATACCTTTCCGTTCATACAAAATTTTCACATTTATTGCAACTTTAACGCGAATGTGCCACGTCTTCCTCTTATCCGATCAACTTGATCTTTTACGGGAATTATTTTCTTATCCAATGGAACAATTTTAGGGGGCGGCGTGAAAAAAATTTGGAAAAAAAAATTTCACCAAGAGTAGCTAAGGACCACCCTACTGCGACATAGTGTCGGAAGGGGCATAAATATATTTTGAAAATTACGTGCCTGCTTGATTTAAGACGCGCTGGGAGTAACTGCATACTAGCAAACCTTCTCTTCATGCGCAGGAACAAATTTACATGCGTAATCTGAAACAGTACAGAAGGTTTTGTAGCACACAATCTTTATACTTCAAATACACGAGCTTAATATAGCCCGAAGATAAAGCCTTCAAGTGTGCCATTGAATTTTTCCCGAATTAAATCATTTCGTCGCGGATAATGCGTGAATAATAACTGGGTACGTTGACAGAGCATTAAAAATACAGCACGCCACGCCGGGGAAGCTTTATAACAAAGAGCGCAATAATGTTTCATTTATCGCCGCGTTAAAGTTCGTTTTGATCGGGGGATCTGGGACAAAAATGTATTTGCACGGAAGGCGTGTCGATTTATTTCGCGCCATGGAAATGTGAAATGCAATCAGCAGCATAAAGGGCGCAATTAATGCGAAATTACTTGTCGCGAAGTGGGGTCAGCGCGTCTTGACACTCGTTGCGGTCGTTGAATGATAGGCCTCTCTACTTGAAGACGCGCCACTATGAGCTTGTCTTGATGAAATTCCTCCAGTATATCGCGGCATCAGCGTCGGACCACAACCTGACACGATGACTGGCAAAGACGTGTCGGTAATTAGCTCACAGAATGCTGTCAGATCCTCGGACCGGTTAATTAATTATACGAGTGCACGACTTTAGGCTATTTGTCTTGCCGATGTCCATTGTAATCTCCATTATCCGATGCTTGAATTGCTTAACGTATGGCTGAGCATGTTTGTAGAAAATACAAACGTGAGCTGCTCGACGACACTTCGTGGTCGCACGGAGAATATTAACGTCAATGGAATGTGACTTGCGAAGTGACCATTATTTATAACGCGATAGCAAGACAGTACACTTTAGAGCAGCGTTTCCGAAACTTTTCCTACGTCGTAGATAACAAGTACCTCGGCGTAAAAGTAACATTTTGTCCTAACTTCTTTTATGATTTACTTCTCGGGAATGTATTTTTAGTAGAGTATTAAATTGAAGTAAAAAGAACACTGTTGAGTTCGGACGTAAATCGTAAAGTCCACCTTAATTTTCGACCAAGTGCAGTGATTATTCTCCTTTAGGATGAAACACCGTTCACTGCGGATACATATCCTGTTGCAACAGTAGATAACGATGATCTAACAAAATGAAGAATTGAATTACTTGCCTTCAACGACTCGAGTCCAGCGCAGTTACGGGCGGATGTGCGATGGTTCGTCCATGGTGGAACGAATTGCATCGATAGGACCATTTCTTTTCCCTCGATGGGTCAAAGCAATACCCAAAGGGACTGCGATATAGCGGATCGCGCGGATGGAAAAGCGCGCCATTCAACGGGAGTAAAACAAGTTCATCAAAATGCAGCGGGACAATGGATTGCGCCGGAAGAAAACAAAAGGGCTTGCAAAATAACGGCGACACGGTGGTGGCAAGTAAAAAAGGATTTCATTAAATCCGTAGGAAACAATTGGAACGGTCGTTTCTCTTGGCAAATAAAAGATTCCGCGTTTAGCCGGGGTTTGATTTTAGGGGTAGGTTATAATCAGGTTCGCAACAGCAGAACGGGGGGGGGGGGGAACAATGGGCGCGTTCCCCAACCTGGTTGTTGTTTAACATGCATGCTTAAAATCCCCATTGTTAATCAGAATGACATTTATAAAGCTACGCGGCTAACGAAATGGCTACGGAACACGGCCAAGTGTAGTGTGCAAACATTTCCTTAATGATCCACTTACTTACTGATATTCTCCTATTCAGAGTAGGCCATTGTTTTTCAATTTTCGAATGTTCAAATTCTACTTAGAAGTTCAACAGAGACGCAATAATTCCTGTTTGTGGAGCATATCGGTCGGCGATTACTTATCGAGGTACCAGGGACCTGAAGAACCCTGTATTCATACATAATTTCTGCTCCAAATCGAACCCCCGCGGGCTCTGTGAATCCATAATCAAAGGAAAACCATGCCCTCCGTCGTTATTACGTATAAAACCGCAAATAAATTACCACGACCGGCATAAATTACGCGCGCGGTTAGTCCCGCAAACTGAAGCTCTCCTTGAAACAACAAGTCCGTATAAATATTACCGCGGTGTTGAAAGAATTGCATTATTAGCACGAATAAGTGTAAATGCGCAGAAGTAAATCTCCAATGAACCCTCTGAATTACCCTATTTTCTTTGTTTTGCAGCGTTACACAGTGGCCGTAACAACGCGTCCTCAGCCACCAGCACAGAGACCACCTGGAACCTAATTTCTCGCGGGCCAACCAGCCGGCCGCAAAAGCGCGGCCGAAATTGGGCGGCTAATAAAATAAAAGTCGCAGGGACACGTGTCGCATCCGCCGCACCGTATCGGTATACGATCAAAGCCGGCTACACAGAAGTCGCTGAGTTCGGTGGACGCGCGTGCGACGCCGCTACGTGCCCGGAACGTCTCATGAGCTCGATCAGCCCCGCTCGATTATTGTGCATCCGAAGGGCCGGCGGCGCGGCGCGGTCGCCTTTAAATTGCCCCTGATGAAACGGCAGATCGCCGATATCATCGCCGTGGAGACAAACGAGCCGGCCATTACGCCGGACGGCGACGACTGGACCTCCCCTGGGGTCGGGGGACAGGTCGGGCGGGGGACAAAAACCCGGCTGGGATGCATGGAGGTCGGGCACACGTACGAGCGTCGCGCCGGTGGCGCCGTTGACGGGTCCGGCACGGAAGAAATCCTTAATATCCTATTCATGCATCGAGGCGAAGTGCCCAGCCCGACCTGGCCCTGTGAAAACGCCGCGCCGGCCGCGCGCACACAGGCGCCGGGCCGCGTCATTTTTATACGTGTCCCCGGGCAGGCATCGCGGAGGACGCCACCCGGCCGGGGCGCAGGTCGAGGGTGATGGTTGGTATTGGCGAGTCCATCGGCGGAATTCAACATCGCCGGCCCGTACATCCGCTCCAATGTCGGCGGAAAGCAAGCGGTGTGCTCGAACGGGGAGAGGCGCACCGTTCTATTCATGTTTATGGAAGCTGGTCCATTTGCCGGGATCGCCGGTGGAAACTATCCGGCATAAGCTTTAGCCCGACCGTTGAAACGTCGAGCACTGCCGCCGCGGTGCCACCCCCGTCGCGCTGCCACCGGGAGAGCCACATCTCGTTCCGTGAAAGGGATCTTGCGACCGTGAGCGGGAGCCGATAGAACCGCCGCTGGGCGCACTCAAATGCATATAATTGTTGGGTCGTCCCGTGACCGATGTCGTTTCTTTATCTCGCGGCAACGCGCCGGGATCCCACCGTACGTCGCTGCGGCGGCGCTTCTTCTTCGTTGGGTTTAATTGGATGTTCCGAGGGGGTGGCTGATGATTCTATTGGGGATTCGACTGTGGGTGGGGATCGGTAGGGTGATTGTGCAGGAAGCTGCGAGGATCTCGGAGATGAAGGGTGAGGCTAGTGCTTTTCTTTTTAGGCTTCATGAATAAGTTCACGAAAACCTGGAGCAAATGGGGATACTCTTGTGAAATAGCCTGGAAGCTTTCAATCGATCTGAACGACATGTGAGGCATTCGGAGCATAAACGGACTAACCCACATTCAAAGAAAATGGTTTTTCGTATTTTATATGACTAGTACAGCCTATTGGAATGCATTATTGATGTTAATTCGATTTTGCAAAACATGTGGGTTAGCTCGGTTTTGCTCTCAATGCCTCATTGACAGCACAGGTTCGCTTGTAAATGTGGATTGGAAGTAGAGCTCTTACTACCCGACCCGCCGGGTACTCGAGTACCCGCCGGGTACCCGTGAGATACCCGACTACCCGGGTAAACAAAAATTACCCGGCTACCCGGGTAGACAAAAATTACCCGGGTATCCGTGAGATACCCGAGTAAATTAGATGTGATGAGATAGTTGAGAATTTCGATTTGACAGCCGATCGTCTTTCGACTTTCGATCATTTTCGGCTAACATCAGTAATGAACGGAATAAACTTCAAGCAATTAAACATTTTATCATAATATTCATAATCTTAACGTGCACACACACATTCAATTGTTTGACGTTTATTCCGTTCATTACTGAGGTTAGCCGAAAATGATCGGAAGTCGAAAGACGATCGGCTGTCAAATCGATGATCATTTACCCGGGTATCGCACGGGTACCCGGGTAGCCGGGTAATTTTTGTCTACCCGGGATCTCACCGGGTACCCGAGTACCCGGGTACCCGGATACCCGGGCCAAAAGAATAGCTCTAATTGGAAGAGCATCGGACAGTTTGGAAATGGATTCCACGCGAACTGTCAGTAGCACAGTGTTTTCGATAAAGAGCACTGGATTAGATAAATGAAGATTCAACTTGCTGATTGAGCTAATATGGATCGCTTAGAAATTCAATAAACGAATTCGCTCCAAATTGTGTCGAGATTTTGAGTCTCGTCTTCCTCGCAGGCAAATCATTGCGCAAAGCGTGTGATAGATTAGGTGGTAGCGAGGAACAGGCACAAAGCTAATCATCGTTACAGGATCATTGGTGGAAATTATCCAAATGTTAGTTCGGTCTAAAAATCGATACTCAGTGCTACCGGGTCTGCGACTACAAAGCGATCCGGTCTCTGGCGAGCGGAAGTTGGGGCAGTGTGAGGCAACACTGCGGTCGTAGGTTGTCTGCTGGTCCTCCCGACGGTCTAATTAACACGACTAATTCACAAAGTCCTCTTAGAACCTGTCGTCTTGTCGACCATGTGGTCATAATTAGAAGTGGATTTCGAAGGTGAATCGATAGGGAGCCGAAGGGTTTAAATTTCTGTGGGAACACTCCTTTATTCGGCATTTCAATAAATATTGAAAATGGTGGCAATATAGTATAAACAATATGTACACCACTCTGTTAAATGTTTGCATGAAAAGTATCATCAATTGGAGGTGTGAGAATCATAGTGGTACAAGTCCAAATTTTGATAATTTGTGTTAATAACAATTTTTAAGATTTAAAGGCTCCATCTATTTCCTTGCATAGTGAATTAATTTATAACTTCATTCTTGACTGAGAAATAAGATCATTTCTCTTTAGCACTTAACTAGCAAGAGCAGAGCGCTTTAAACTATACTGGTGTAAATCCGACTAAGTGTCGTCGCTCTTAGCAGCACAATGCATGAACAGAATAAATTATAGTGACAATTGACAAGTGAAAAAATTAAAAAAAAATTTTTACATTTTAAAGTATATACATATTTATTATGGTAGCATTTTGAGCCTTTAGATGTGTTCTCACAACTGCAATATATATGTACAATTTTTTTTTTAATAGTAATTGCAAAACATTATTTTACGAGAAACCAATTATTCAACACAATAAATGCCACTTCTTACAATGTGAAAAGAATTTACTTAAGATCCTCATTGATGGAAACCTCCCTTGAATTCATCTTTAGAATTGTTTCCCATTTTGCATAAAATGCAGCATCCCTGCAGGCAACTTGCTGATTTACTCTAAAACAGTAATATTCGATTCTGGTGAATTTTCGTAGACACCCAGAAATGCAACAATTTTCCCCAAAATATCTTCATCATTGTCAATTTCCCGCAAGGTCGATTTGTTTGATAAAGACACTTTCCTTTCGATAGTAAGAGTTTGACTGTTCCTTGACACCACTTCAAACGGCTGCAACGTTTGATTCGTCAAGACGAATTGCGAACAGACCAGTTTGCATAATTTTATAACAGAACTTCGTACTGGGACGTGACACGGCACAGTCAACTATGTTTGCAGATTCAAGCCTCGGATATGAATTCATGTACATTGTTCAAGAATTGCCAGCAACTCGCGCGCACTGTTCAACCATTTGCAAGCAACTGTATCAGCGTGTAAGTTATGTTAATTGCCACCGCTGAATGTCTCCAAAACTTCGACACTGAGGGCACCGTTTAATTTGTTACGAATAATCAGTTGTAGACTTGGAATGTTATTTCACGCTAATTACTTCTACATTATCGTTTACACCGTTTAAGATATTCTCTTTACCAAAGTGCCACGACACAAGAGAAATTATTTCAATGGGAACAGTACCTACTTGTACCTTCAAATCTCAAAATATAAAATACACAAATTTACTGTTTCATATTAAATCAATATTCCATTCGTCACCCTCGTCGCGTGAGAAAATATATTTTATCATCGGAAATGCATTTCTAATCTTACACGCGCTCCTCGAAGTAGGAATCTTACAGATATTGAAGATTCCACGTCGTACACATCTCGCTTGGTTGATCGATGGAGTCCTTATTAACGTTATTTGCCAAACAGTCTGTCAATTTATCGAGCCACTCAGTAACAACGTGCTATTCGAAGGATGTGGCCTTGTTCCCCAGGTCTTTGTAGTCTAATAAGGGCGCAGTATGCGGCAAATTGTTGATCGAGTAACCCCACATCGCGAGGCAAATTGTTCCCACATTTATCCGCTAGCAAGCACGCATATTCCTCAGAATATGTTCCTCTATACGATTTTAAATTCACCCAATACAATTGCACTTTATATTGTGAGGAAGAATCCTTGGTTCGCGAATTCTGCGCTTCGAATAACAGTCTCCGGGCAAGCAAATTGCTGCAGAATCGAAAGAAAACATTACTTTCGATGGAAATATCGTACCAGTATACACAGCATTGTTGCCATATCGATAAATTAATGGGCCATTACGAACGACAGACAGTAAATCGTGTCCCGACTAACGATTTGTAAATATAAACGCAGACAGACCGAATAGCTGCCATCAAGATCTATGAGTCCCAGACACACACTTGAAGTTTTACCTGCTGATTACAGGGTGCTCCATTTCCAATCGTCATTGTCATCCCCAGTTGGTGTCCAGCGATAAGTGACTGCATTAGCAGTATGAATGAGTGAGTTTAAGCCCGTCTGTCCACGGAGCGTCGCGCCATAGACGCGTACGCGTAGGGACCAATCGTACGCCGGGCATCTTGACAAATACAGATCAATGATCGACAGATGCGTCGTACGATTGGTCTCTACGCGTACGCGTCTATGACGCGAAGCTCCGTGGACAGACGGCCTAAGTCTAAAGTAGTGAACAAAATACTGTGAGAATAGGAGACGAAGTAGAAGAAGCTACACACTTATGCAAGGTTAATATGAAATGGGATTAAGGTCACACAAATTAGGTGATTTCCTTAGACCTTTATAACGCTATGTGACTTTGAGATAACATATTAACTATTGCAACATAGTACTTTACTTTACAGTAAAATGTGTATGAAATTAAATTAAAATGTACCCGTTAATATACATATATACCATTTTTTAACCGACTTCAAAAAGGTGGAGGTTATAGATTCGACCTGTATGTTTTTTTTATGTTTGTTCCTTCATAACTCCTCAGCATATGGACCGATTTTGATGATCTGTTTTTTATTCGAAAGGGGGCGATGCCCCGGTGGTCTCATCCTAGACTAAATCAACATTGGCCCAATATTTGCCAGTTATGGTTAATAATAAAGACTATTGTCACCTAATTATTATTATTTTATGTACGTACGCGCATATCTCCTCAGCATATTGTGTCAATATTTATATATATATATATAAATATAAAGTTATATATAAAAGTTAAAAATAAAAAAATTTTAAAAAAATTAAAACCGATTTCAAAAAAATAAAATTGCACTAAAAAGTAAAAAATAATTCCCTCCCTCATTCAATCCACGACTCTCGTATTTTTTAAGCCGGCGGCGGATTTACACAGTGCAAATGACGAGGCACCGGCTTAAAAAATATGAGAGTCGTGGATTGAATGAGGGAGGGAATTATTTTTTACTTTTTAGCGCAATTTTATTTTTTTGAAGTCGGTTTTAATTTTTTTTAAATTTTTTCATAATGTCCATCGACGTTCTAAGAATGCCAGTAATAGATGGTTCAGAATGACATTTTGTTGAAAAAGCTGCTTCGTGGTGTTTTTAGTTTCCCTGTTTCGTGGGTCTACTAACCCAGTTTTACCATCGGTTGTCAGGGACACCCTGTAGAGGCATTTGTACAGATACAGTGGAGGAGGGACTCGCAGCGGATAATAAGGATCGTCACGTGCCGAAGGGTTCAGGGGGCATTTGGATTCGCGCCACGGCGGACTGAAAGAATAAAGCTGTTCGCCTCTGATACGTACACGAAATCTATTGTTGAAGTGAGCGCTATTGACAAAATGAATGATGGTTATATGGCGCCAAACGTCCCGCGGCCCCTTACTAACGCTATAAATCGTCTCTCGCCGAGCTACCGACTATTTTCAGCCCCTGTACCTCGCGAATATGCTGCGCGCTGCTCCCTTTCCTTCCCCTTTTGCGGTATCTTCGACTCATCCACTTCCTTTCAGATACCGATCCAACTGATTTCGCGATTTCGAATGGGCCACAATGGACAAAGCCACGAGCTGCTTGTACGTAGCGATTCCTTGGTGGCACTTGCACGCGGTAATGTCAGAATCGTGGGACGTGGGGCAAATGCTTACCGCTACCATTACCCACCGTCGTCTCTCACTTCGCTCCAATCGCAGTGCACACAAGCATATCTCTACTCCTGTCCGTGTGCGTTGCCTGTTCGGAGTGTTTGTTTATGTTCGCCAACAATCCGCATTGCCGAAAGCCCAGCGTACGAGTCGCAATCAGGAGGTCGGGTGTTCAAATCCCAGTGCGGTGGTTTTTTTTTTTTTTTTTTATATTCACTAATTTTACTTTCTATCTTCTCAGTAGAGTAGAAACTTCGAAATTGTTAATTTGCAAATTATTTTTAAAAGATTGATTTTTTGTTAGTGATGCAATTCCGGTTACCGGGTGCGGCTGTGGATACGCTTATACTTCGTCAGGAATACTGTAGGTCAGTTTTCATTGTCATACAAATTTATGGGCGCCACCTAGGGGTCCCCAAGCTGCAGACGAAACTCTTTCATTTTGAAGAAATAATCGTTAATCCCCACAGTATCGTGCATAGGCATGAGGAACCATCCGTTACGCTCCCGTAATTGAATGCAACCAAGTCCCCTGTCGTCGCGTGACAATTCGACTGGCGGCCAGGACGCCCGTTAGAATGCATAACGCAAACCGTGATCAAAACTTGGTCATTTCGAGATTGGAAGCACCGGTACGGCGCATCGAAGCCGGCTAGAGGAGCAAACACTCGGCGTACACGAGGAAAACTTTATTAAAACACTAGAAGCTCCATCTCGGTCCACCTTGGGGGCCGAGATAAGACAGCTTTGATTGCCTCCCAGACGGCGCAATTTATGCTTCGTCGCGGTGGTAGCCAGAAAACGGGATCATTAGAATTAGTAGCGACCGCGTTACACATGTGTAGGCGAGTACGTGCGCCGCGCAGATGGAGACATATGCCCGCGAACGAATCGATATATGGCGGTATACAGCGAAGAGGCAGAGCAAATACTAATCCCTAAGGAATTGGAGAAGCGCGCTGTGGCATCGTCTGTTGCTGATATTTGCCCTGTGGTAATCCTGCGCACATATATTTGTATCCATACGCGGTGGAAAATAACCACCGTCGCGTGCATATAAACGTACACAGGCGCGCGCGCACAGGCCGCAGGTACCATGCCAACGTATTTTTCTCGAGTCACAGCTTTAAAATGCTTTTCCGCCCTCTATCCACTTCCTCGTTTCGATCCAGTCGCTTCCTCTAATTTCTCCTCCTCCGCGCGAGCCCCACTCCAACACCCACTGTTCAACCAGCCAACAAAACGCGGTGTTTTAATACCGAAGGAGATCCACTATATTCTGTTCATCGTATGTCTGCACTATGGAGATTTTATTCCACGCGGACAGGACAAATCCCGAGCGATAGAGGCGTATTTTTCAGCGGACTACGCTCTTCAGCTTTGTGGATTAAGGGTGGTGAAACGCCTGTAATGACGGAACGAAGTCAATGGTCGTTGTGCAGGTAGTGTTTGCAGACGATGGCGGTGGAAAGGAAAGGTCAATGATTTGAAGGCGTGAAAAGCGCAAATATCAATTTTATTAACTAAAAAGTGCGATATGCAAAATTCGTTGTATAGCAAAATTAATAATTTTGCTGAATAGGAAAAATTAATTCTCATTACTATGAATTGTGTTAAAATAAGGCATTCAAACACTCGTTGCAGATTGTTGCTACTTTTACACTACAATCTCTTACACATTTTTTATATTTTTTTATAATAATTCCCCCTTTTTTTGCACTCAATATACAGTGCATTCTATTCATTTTGGTGAATAGGCAACTCATGTCGCGATAATTATATCAATGGGGATAATTAAATATATTAGTTGATAACGGTATAAAATTTTATATTACTCTACAGACTTTAATAATGAAAATAACCACTGGTCAAAACGGAAAGTTTGTCGCGAACCACCTACGGCCCACAGAACATGGCAAGAAGAAGGGTGCAGCCGCATTTTTACCAATTTCAAGTAAATTAGGAAAAACTGTTCACAAAATTATTCTTTTGACTCTAACATTAAAAAGAGAACACTAATTTAAAAAAAAATTATATATACACGATAAGTAGTAGTTATTGAGTTGACAAGTTTTTATTTCAATTTTTGGCAATTTTTTCAAATCTGGAGTATTCATATTGCGCAAAACAATAATGGACGCAAATTCAAAATTTGCGATAAATCGCTCATTTGTCATCGGATTTGCATCAAACGTGCACCAAACGATGTAGAATTTTTTACATATATTACACGTCATAATTCAGAAACTGACAGGAATGGAGCTGCACGTCCATTAATATTGTTTTATTTCTTCATTTCTGAATTCTACTAGTCAACGAAGTCTTTATACACAATTTTCAAGTTATCATCGCGTGGTTCGCTCGAATTTTCACACTTTACAGACAATGTTGCACACGTAATTCGGGTATGGCAGTATCGTAAGCAGCAGTAATGCTACCATTGTCCCCGAATTCCATTTCACTCGAGCTGGAAGACGACGTCAAGAATCATCGTTGCTTCCGTTTCGGGGGATCGAACTGGGACAAAGAGTTTGGAACTTTTGAAATAGCGATTTCGGAAGAGCCAACAGGAAAACGCTCAAGGACTGCGCAAATTTCGGTATGAATTCTGTTACGTATATAAACAAGAAGAAATAAGAGAATACGCAAAGTTTCTACTCGTTTTACAATGTAAGAACACATTGAATTATATTTAACTAAAATCTTGAGCATCTTAAATGCAAAGATTTTGATGTATTTTATCTGTCCTTCTATTTCGCATTAATACTCCTGAATTTGCGTGGGTAATTTTGGCTCTCTAATAATTCTTACTTAAATTGAAACTTGAGGAAATGCATCAGAGATTTCTAAGCTACTCATCCATTAACTCATGACAATTAAGGTAAATGTCCCAGTCCTTAAACATGGCCCAATAATTAAAAATTGAGAAGAAATTTTATTAATAATAATAGTTTTACTAATTTGCAACGTTTAAACTGTTCGAAATATAATTGCAAAATGTATTAGCTTTATATAGATACAATTATAAGCTTACATAACTGAATAGTTATATCATACAAAAATATTATTGTACAGTAAAGCTTCAACAGTTTCAATCTCGCTTCTTACCTAATGGGCTCAAGCAAGCGCGAGAATATTTTTGTTAAGGTTGTAATTAATTATTATTTTATAATTTTTTAAATTATATAGTTGTTTTGGATTTATTATACATTGAAGAATTTAAAATTAATTGGATCTTTTAATAATTTTTTGTTTTTAATATTGAAATTGTTGCGTTTATCCACTAGTACACGGTAACATGACGCGTACCAATCATTAAACGTGTGTTCAATGGTTGTTTAACCGCGGTGTTACAGATGTCACTGTTCAGTAGTTATAAAATTATAAATATTTATTGTACCAAAGTAAGTATTTTTTGTATCCTATATATTTACGTTAATAATAACTAGACAAACATATAATACTGTTTAAGAATTATTAGGATAATTAATCTTATACTCGTTATAATATTAACATAACCTAAACTTTTATAATATACTTTTAATCATTTTTTAACTTTTTCAGACATAAAGTCATGCCGAAGGTAAAAAAGATAAAGAAGAAGAACTACAGTCAGTTGATTTCTTTTCATTAACTGATAGAAATAGTTAAATTAAATACATATTCAATAATTGGGACACTGTTAATTAATGACTGGGACACGCTATGAATTTTATTTAATTACTGGGCCATATGAACAGTTTGATGTTTTAATTAATTTAAAACTTTTGCTTTAACAAATGTAGATTCTTGTTACGTTATGTGAAAGTAGAAATTTTACGCTTTCGAATAATTATATTTAGTTATAATTTTATACTATTTAAATATAAAAAAAATTGCAATCATCTCAACTGCTTCCTTAACTGTTTCGCCATTGGGACATTTACCTTATGACCATAAACAAAAAGTGGTTTCGGCGCACTGGTTCGGTCAGTTAAATTTTTTTTTTTCTTTTTGATAAGATGAATTCTTTGGTTAGAAAGGTCCTTGAGATTTCTCATAGTGTCTGGTCCAAACTTTCTTGACATTGATTTAAAGAAACTTTCCTTTGTTGTGGATTGTGATTTTTTAACGATTTCGAAACCACTTTTTGTTTATTCTAAAAATACGGTCGATAGCTCAACTACTTTATTTAATTATGACCATAAATGAAAATAGTTATCTCTGCTTTGGCATTTTTATTCAAATCTCTTCTCTACACTCTTCAAACGGTTCGCCTCGATGCTTCACGCAAGACAATTCGAGACGTAATGTTTTGGAATCTCAAGAAAATTGTCAAGCTAACAGAAATTCGACAGCCGCCAGTGCAATTGTGCCAGTCTCGCGTGCATAAATAAATAAACGGACGAATAAATAAATGTACAATGGACAAATGAGATCGGTACTTCGAGCGGGAACAAATTTGTTCAGCAGAAAGTAAAATACGAGCCTGAGCTTTATTTGACCAGACTTTGTTCTTCCCTCGACGGTCTCATTACGTTGTACTGTTTTATGCCAGCACGAAACTCGTATCCGCCCGTCGGGCTATGGAGAACCGATCAAAGTTATCGAATGCCTTGTTCTGTCGAAGGAAGAACGAATTGAAAAAGCTTCGCTGAAAACACGCTGACGCGTCTTAAAAGTATTACGATACATCAATATCAAGGATGCCAAAAACTTTGAATACACCGTCTACCTCGAAGACGCACTACAGCACAAGTTTTCCTCACTTTCCGTCAGCTATCCGCGGGAGAATTATTCGCGCCATTTTTCTTCGACGAGCTGCGACGATAACGAAATAAATAAGCTAATTCTGTTGCGACAACGTTGCCGTTATTTTAGAAACGATGCACCGCAGCTTTTAAATAATAAAGGAAACTATTCCAGCGAATATATCAGAATATGTAACATTTCATTATTTAATAATAAATTCCGTTTACATATTTCCATTCTCATGAATAATATTTCAAAAATACGTAGTCGTACCGTCCACAGAAAACTGTTCAACACATACGTACCTATTAGGTAAAAATAATTATTTGTTCACTCCACGAAGGAATTTTGTGGAAATACTGTGGTGGAATGCCATAGAAATTCAAAGCACTTGAATTCCATTAATAGAAGAATAAAAGCGTCCTCTACTCACGACGTTTCATTTCATTATAATGTACCAAAGGTTTGTTACCCGTAATAAATAAATAAATAAATAAATAAAATAAAATAAATAAATAAAAAAAGGATATTTATATTCCAACTGTCACCAAATTTTGCATTTACATTTCCAGTCATCCAACGTGCGACCCATAGCAAGTGTATAGAATAAATTAAAATGTAGGTTCACATCATGTTGACTCAACAGTACCTGACTCAAACGACATCAACTATGCTTGCACGTCTAAAAAACGTTGTCAAAAGACACAACTATCGTAGTGAATACAAGTACCGCGTGTTATTAAAGAAAAGTACACAGAAATATTCAAAGAAGATTCCACCGTTCCACGCGGCAAACGTGACAAGATATCCGCCGTTTCGATCGGCTGGATCGCGATCGCGGCGCACGTCAAACAGTTTCATGATCAAAGAACCAAACTAACCCAGCCGTGTTCCTTTTAACAAAGGTCAGACAGTGCTTAGTTCTAAGTGCGTACGACGACTGCAGCGGTTCCCTGAGAAACGACGGGACAGATCCTCTTGCGCGCGCTCAAAGCCCTCGGGCTTTGAAGCTCCGCCCGCGTTGCCCAAAAGGAAATAATTCCACAACTTTCTCGAACGTTTTTAAATCACAGGCACCGTTTCGTCGTCGATATTCAACTCTTTCAGGGCCATGCCACCCCCGTCCGCGCGGACGTCTGCCGTTCAACGGCGCCATACTCGCGTCTAACTTCTCGCCGTCAAAGCCAGGCCAGGTCCGCCATGGTTGTCTTAGCGCCGCGTATTAATCGTGCCTCTGGCTTTTATGCTCATTAAATTACACAGCCGTCGCTGGATACGGAGCCGTTAAACCAGCGACATCACCAGTACATCCACGAAACAGCGGTTTCGCCCTTGCGCTAACCGAGTAAGACGATCGAGAAACCAGATTCCGTAGCGGCACCCGCAACCCCAAGCCTACGCGCCATACTGCAAAGTTTGTGCAGGATATAAGTCCCCATCAAGTTGGATCTCAGACGTTAACAGGACATGGCTCGGATTCTACGGACCACTTGGTGCTTTAAGCGCGGTGATACGTGGGTGGAAAAACACGCTTGCGTTAATTGTGCAAGGAAGTTGGCTTTGCTTTGGAACTCAATTGCTTCGATTAATATTATTTTCTGGTTTATAAATTATGGAGTCGACAATTTAAGAAATGAAAACAGTGGCAAATACTATTGATTATGCGGTGACACCTTATATATTTCCCACCAAGTAGTTTTCTACTGGATTTTATTAGGACAAGGTCTGAACAAAGTAGGGATAGTTGTAAGGTTATGAGGTCGGATCGTTGGAACTAAATACATAGAAAGAACCATGGCCTAGTTACCTTCAAGAAATATTACTTTGACAGCAAATTATATACAGGATGTTCCAAAATTTCGGCACTTCCCGGAACAGGCAATATCCTGATGCAAAGGGACATCGAAAAGTCCTTTACCGTTTTTGGATCGGAGGCTTCGTTCTCGAGATATTAACGGTTGAATATTAGCGGTGCAACTTCCGGGCCGCGCGGTTTAAAGCCGAGCCAGCTGAGCGCGGAGCAGTGACCGCTCGCTCGCACGCTGACTCGGCTCTAAGCTGCGCGGCCCGCAAGTTGCACCGCTAATATTCAACCGTTAATATCTCGAGAACGAAGCCTCGGATCGCAAAACGGTAAGGGACTTTTCGATGTCATTTTGCATCAGGATATTGCATATTTAGGCTTGTCCCTAAATTTTGGAACACCCTGTACACGAATTACCATCTAAAACCTTTCGAAGCGGGTAAATTCATTCTTACGATTTTGTTATGCACATAAACAAGCATGTTTAAAATGGCCGCTTTGTAGATTGACAGAGGCGTTGATTCAAACACTACTTTTAACTGATCTATTCCGAATCCACTGGAGTTCCAATAATTATAAACTATATTGTGCATCGCAAAACGGCGACAACCAAGCAGCACGTAGCTTGCAGCTCGCGAACGGAATGATGTCGCCCAAGTTGCAGGTTGGCGCGGGTCTGCAGGGAGAAAGTTTAACTTCGGAATTTACGGAACGACACGGGGAAAAAAGTTTCAGGCATCCATCTGGACAGCCGATAATCGATACGCGGGCCCCTTCTTCCCGTTCGTTCGAACACACAAAAATGGAATCACTCCTTCGATTGATTCTTCGATTCAGGGGAGTTTGACGTTTATTGATTGCACTCGGATATTGAGACTTCCGCGTTAAAAGAGCCACTGGAATTTGGAACACGTGCAGCCCAGTTAGCCAACCAAAATCGAGGGAGAAATATTAGTGCGGTACGATGGAATGCCAAAACTTTCAAAGAATGAGCGAATCAATGCGTTCTACAAGTAGGGTAAAGAGTACAATGGTTGGCCACTTAAGTAAGAGTGTCACATAAATAATGAATTATAAGTGTGAATTTAGTAAATTTGCATTGGAAATCAATATAAATAAGTAAAAAAAAGTCCTAATAATCTAAAAATAAATGGAGTTTATTTAAAAAAAAGCAAGAATTTATAAAAATATACAAAAAATGTGTTGACTACGAAAAAATATAGTTATTGGCATGGTCACGACAGTAGTTGTCCGATCGGTTCGACAGTGATTGGCCGCTATTTGACACATAATATAACCTAAAAGAAAATGTTATATAGCTTTTATAATGTGTTCATCTGTATATTCTTTCCCATATTTCCTATCACCTTTTTTCACTTTTGGCATATTTTATAGTGGGGTAATTCAGTTCTACTAAAAAATTCAAAATTTTTACAATTTATCTACTAGGAAAGCACAATTTAAATTTTAACTTCAATTTACTTAAATAAATTATGTAATCAAATTAAATTTGAATAATCTAATTAATTCAATCAAATTTCATTTTTAATTCCAATTTAATTAAATAAATTTAATAATCAAATTGAATTTGAATACACCAATTAAAATTCAAATCACAGGAAACTTAAAATATAACTATACAATGTAACATACCTAATTGTACTTCTTCTTTTTATTTAATTATACTATAATTATATAAATGTTGAATCTTTCTTACAAATGACCGTTTCAGTACCGCTAATGAATAGGGGGCCAATAACCGTTTTACCGTTACTAAGGTTATAAAACAATCATCGGCCGCCCGGCCAATTATTGCCATTCAACATTATTCATATGACAGTTGTTGGCCCCCTGTATTTTTCATAATATATGTATAATTTTAACAAATAAATAATTCCTTTATAAAGTTTCAACTTTTATTTATCGATATATACCGAATATGAGAGATATACATATCATAAATACATTAAACTATTCGTAAACTTTTAACTGTACTCTTATGGTTTTTTGATTAAATGGCTGTAATTTCCAAGCTTAAAAGCCGAGTCATCCTATTTGCTTTTATATATAATCACAGTATATAGTGAGTGGAGAAATGTTGATTACATCCGAAGCAAGAAAGTACAAGGAATATGAATATGTTCATTAAAAAAGGCATAACATTGGTATTTCTTTATATTCATTTATTTCTCAAAATATGGCCAATCATTGTCAGGTGGCCAACCACTGTACTCTTTACCCTATGTTTCATTCCAACAATTTCTTACAAAGAAATCGGGTAACATTCGAACTCGGCTAACCGTATTACGAATCTGGAATAAGTGAAAAACAGTTTCTTCTTCAAAACACACTATTCTGTTAAATAAATAAATGGATAATTTTTACAAAACACAAGTTTACACATGGAATACTTTCATACGAGATACTTTTGTCTCTTCAGACTATTATTTCAGGTATGATTCACATATTTTCTACCTCTCTCCATATTTTCGAAACTACCCCTATCTCTGCCACACGAATATACCAAAAACACAACTCGTCGGCCACAGAAATATCTCGTGTGAAAAGGCCCTTTACGTGTCTTAATACGTGGCTCAATTTATTAAGCTCCCGAAACAATGTTATTGGTAAATTAAATCTACCTCGCGCGCCAAAATCCAACAGAAAGTAATCCATTTTAGCGTGGAACGAAGGGCAACGATTTTAAATCAGCAGTATTTGCACGTTCGGGCGCGGGGAAACGGTTCTTTCATCTGCGGAACAACATTTTCTTGTGATTAGATGGAAATGATGGAAATCATTGAAAATGCAATGCAATCAAACTTTCCGCCCCGCTGCCAGCGATCGTTCTTCTAAGCCCGCCGAGACGGCGGAGCTTCTGTTTCTATATTCCTGCGACCCCTTGCTCTCTCCAAGTACCGCTCGCTAGTCAGTCTCGCTCGAGCGTGAAACACGTCGCATCTGTAATTTCCGTGCAGGAACTCCGAGCCCCCTCTTCGCGATGCCCCCTTTCTCTCGGTCGTTCCTTCCATTTCTGAATCGCTGAAACATACGTTTCCCAGAGGTCGTGCGAACAGCCAGGACTACGTTTGATCCACTCCTCTCGGGGATGTGCAGCGTGCCAGAAAGAAAACTTTAACTCCCTTCGTTCCCGGCGACGGTTCGGCAGCTCATCTTTTTTACTAACTAACGGCAGGCTGCGCTGCGATTGTAAAATTTATGGAATATCGGGAACAGCGATAGGAAATGATGATAATTGAATCGGCATTCAAGAATACTTTCACGAACTTGCAAGTCTCACCGGATATGAAGATTGAAGATCTGGGTGCCGATGATATTTTGAGGGGATTCTGAGTGCATAAATTTATTATCCCATAATATTTTAATTTCAACGGATAAAGCTTTCAACTCAATTCTCACGCGAAGTTTTAGTTGTAAATAAGATTTGAGTTCGATGGATGACGTACTTTGCAAACCTCTTCGTCAGACGTCAGCAGCTAGGTTGGGTTGGAAAACAGTCTATAGACTGAACCTCGCCTTTGCGATAGTCTTGTTCTTCTTTTCCTTCCTCTTGCTTATTCTGTTTGTGCAATAAAGGCGATTAATAATAATAATAATAATAATAAAAATAATGCTATTTTTGAGGATTAAGGGTTTCACTCGGAGCATTTGGAATTCTTTATACAGGACGGTTTCGAATTACTTAAACCACCCTGCAGGTAATATCTAAACTATGGTATTCTGATCCTGCTTTTGCGGTCTTCAAGGAAGTGTTTTCTTAGTAAGACATTTATGTAATTGCTACGTCACTTGTTCTCGAGTTCATGACATCGAAGTGGCACACCCAACCATGGTCTATCCAATCTTCTCCGATATATATAAAAGACGAAGTCCTGACTGACTGACTCCCTCATGAACGCCCAGCACAAACCGTTTAACCTAGCAACGTGAAATTTGGAAGGTACGTGGTTTTTATGACGTAGGCACCCACTAAGGAAGGGATCCCGAAAATCCGACCCTGAGGAGGTGAAAAGGGGTAAACTGTATTATCTCGGACTCCTTAACCCTCTAACGCCCAGACCCTTGTATCGTTACTTTTCAAAATTGTGACTGATACATATGTTGTATCTTGGTATTTTGAAATGAAAAATAGCGTTTTTTTTTATTATTTGTTTTTTATTTTTTATAATAATCCAAAATAGTTTTTTGAAGAGAATATTTGATTTTCTAAACCGAGAACATTGAAATCTACTTTACCATCATGAAATCTACGGATGGTTGCTAACAGAAGTTAAATATAAAAATATAAAAACTTTTAAAATGAGTGTTGCACCGGTGCAACTCTGGGAGTTAGAGGGTTAATATCTCGCAGGCCTGATTAGATAAAAATTTGGTCTTTACTTAGAAAGGTTACACACACAAATGTCTAAAAACAGATTTGGGATTTTGCCCTAATCATCCCCTAAGGGTTGAAAAGGGGTGAAATGTATTTTCACGGATTCCTCAAAATCTCTAAGGCCCAATTTGATGTAGATACTTGCTTTTAGCCTAACAACACAAATGCCTAAAAACCAATTTCTAAATTTTGCCCCAATCAACCCTTAAAGGGTCAAATCTGGATCAGGTAACAGATCTTTTTTACAAATATTCGTTACACAAAGGTTACTTTACAGAAATTACATAAAAAAATGTTTTGAAAAAAAAAACAGATATAAAAGTAAATCCTTTTAATTATTTTACCATATCGAAGCACATGTATTTTTGCTATTATTTACTATTCTTCAAAGTCTTAGAAACTTACTAAACCAAACGATGTGTCTGTGGTGGAATCGCGAGTCCTTAGACTCGCACAGAGAGTGGGATGACGTTAAGAGATTTCTTCTTTCATGGAGGAAAATTCATCTCAGGTTTTCCTACCCTTCTTCTCCCTCGCTCCTGCACACTGCCTGGAGCACGAACTCGAAACTCCGTGGAAAGATCTGTGGAACAGTGGATTAATCGATATCAGTAACGTTAGAGCCTTCGATATGTGATATATCCGATAAGCTGTTCCCCGCAACTGTGCTCAAACTACTGTAAAGTCCTAAAGCTTACTCAACGTATCGCCGCGAGTACACTGCTCTGTTTCAGCTTTCTGTTACATGTACGAGCTGGCCTTATCGTATTAAACGTCTCACGATAAGCGTTTCTCGAAGGGCGATCAACGCCTCGCCGGAAGAATTCCAGGGAATACTACTGGCGCGGAGGAGGTGCAGCAGCTTGCAAGTGTTGGCTCGTTTGGTATTTGTTCTGGAACGTGTAAAGGATTACGCGTACTTTAACGGAGTGGAAGTATGTTTCGTGGTGGAAGTGTTATGGAAATAATATTGAAAGAGATGTTGGATCGTCAAAGAGGTTAAAACGATTCCACAATAATTAATAAATAATATGAAGAATCGATATAAAAAAAATATTTTTTGCAAGTTTAAAGACGCCTGCTTATATCCCAAAAGAGTTTAATGCAATATTAGCAATAGTTTTTTAGAAAAAAATTCATAAATTTCAAGGACTGTTACACGAAAATCTATGAGTTTTAGGGCTGCAAGAATGAGAACCCAAAACAATTGAAAATTAAGATCTATTAATTAGTGGCTATTATGTTATAAGAGTTCTGCAATAAACCTGTTTTCCTGTAAATATTCCGCAACAACTTTTATTCTGTACGATTTTTGGGAAAACTTAATTTCTTTTTAATAACGTGTCACGCGAACCTTCACATCGATGTTCATTATTTGAAAATTTATAAACCACACCTATATAAAATGTGGAATTATGTTCCTAATAAAAAACCGAATTCCGTTGCGCAGAAATCTTTGCCACCGAATATATCTCTAACGTATCAACAAAATATTCTGTTCTACTCTAACAAGGAGAGTATTTTAGGTGTCCGCCTCCGATCATTTTGATTTTTGGATATGTTATAGAGGACCGAAAAATAAGAAATACGTGTTTTTTTATTTTTCCCCGTTTTCATATTTGGGGGGTGAAAACTGCGTTCAAAGTTAGGGTTAAAAACTCATTTTTGTGGAATATCTCGAGATCTATTAGAGATAGGGGAATAGTGTCAATGGACGAATTTTGTGTCTTTGAATGCGAAATATGACTGACTCACCAGATTTTCAAAAAGTCCACAAAAATGATTTTTCACCCCTAACTTTGAACGCAGTTTTCACCCCCCAAATATGAAAACGGGGGAAAAATAAAAAAACACGTATTTCTTATTTTTAGGTCCTCTACAACATATCCAAAAATCAAAATGATCGGAGGCGGACACCTAAAATACTCTCCTTGTAAGTGACACGAACTTTCTGCTTAAATCTAATTTGCAGGCTCATCTACCACCGCCCGGTTGATTCAGTGTAATGAAACTGGATTGTATAGATACTACGTTATATGATATATTGCCGTGACAGTTTGCCATCAGGGCCCAGCGAGATGTAAAACAGTAATTTACGTCGATCAAATTGGAGTGATCGATCGATGCCCCGTCGTGTCGCGTTGTGACGTATAATTAACAGCAGCCAGGTAAGAGCAACGAGCTTCCATTGACATTCCACTTGTTCAAATTCTCGTCGGCATTATTCGCGTATCTTGCCTGCGAGGCAAGATCGCCGTAATTGCCGCACAATAATTATCATCGAATCACGTCGTTTCCCAACAAGCCACGAATATTATTGCCAAGTTCCGACGATTTGTCTGTGATCGAACTATGAAACTTGCTGTACGCTTTTGCCTAAAGTATCTAGGTATACTTAATCTTAATAAATACTTAGTAATTTTAAGTACCAGAAAGGAATCGAACAGCCTCTCACTATTTTGCAATCTGACAATGAGACTCGGCTTTCAATGTGTCGGGCATTGAATCAGGCGACTTTCAACGCGCACTGTTTAAATGTTAAGTGACCGTATGAAGTTTAGAATACGCAGAAACCGTAGGAAATGGTAGCCGTGAAACGTGGGCGAGTATAACGAGGCAAGGCTTGAATTTCGCCGCCGCATGCTTGTTCTGGTCGCTGTCGCCACTAAAGTCCAAAGTGTCCACTCGCCACGCGACCCCGAAGAAGACACTGAAACGCGGTCCGAAATTGAATAAACAGGAGTGTTTGCTAGCGAAACGAATCCTATGACGCCTTTTAATTCGATCCTTTTAAATCGACGCCGTGGCTGGCGTCGGCGTGTTTCCTCGACGAGGACTCTCCACCCTGTGCACGGCTCTCGCGAATTTTTTGCATTATCGATATTCTCTGCGAAGCATTGAAAGTATTTTCCGAGAGTCTTCGAAAAGTTTTTTCGACAACAAGCTGGACGAAATTTTCTTGGCAGAAGCGGTCGTACAGAATAGTCTAGGCAGTTTCCCAAATGTTGAGGTGTATTGTAGTACTGGAACTGTTTATTGCATCACTCGGATAAATACGTTATCAATTATACCTCTCTTATTATTAATGCTATTAAGAAAATATTATTGCAAACATTTTTAGTTCACTATATTGGCCGAAATAAGTTGGATACAAATTATTTTATTAACCGTATTGCTACGAAAATTGCGCGTATAAGGGTACTTAATATCGCCTAGTAAAATGTTAATTGAATAGTAATTGATATTTTTGCATACAATTCGTTTCAAAGTAAGGAGACACCTATTCATGTTTCATGCAGCATAAGTTAGAATCGTCGAAACATATAAATTTTTAATTAGGAATTAAAAAACGTAAGACATGCAAAAATCCGGTCCTGAAGAAGGTGTACCTAATATCGCCTACTCAAGAAATATTGATTAATTCATGTGTACATAAGTTTTTAAAGTCATTTTCACATGTGCTTTTATTATTTCTTGCTCTATAAATGTGTTTTTATCAACCTTTAATTTTATTTTTATTACAAAAATATAGGTTTCTTAAAATATTTTATTTCTTACGTTCGGATGTACATATTGGAAAAATCAAGTTTATTTCGGTTGCTCCGCAAATTTCGCGACCCCGCCTGTGACAAACATTACATCGGAACCATTGTTCTCCTGTAGGCGGTATTGAGAACACGCATACTGCTAAAAGAAAATTCTACCGGAACTGAAAATACTGGTATGATACCGGTATTTTTCGGTTCCATCTTCAAAACCTTTATAGAAACCGAAATACGCAAATACCGGTATGACATCATACCGATATATGCAAATACCGGTATATTTACCTATATTTACCGGTACTATTTTCGGGTTTCGAATTTTATTACAGTTTTCAAAATATTATTAGACAAGAATCTATACGCTACACGTATATTAATATATTGGTATTTTTATGAAAAGATATTATGTTATGTCGGTGTTTTCATAGCTCGAATTAATAAGGGTTATGAAGATATTACTTTAATCCACCATGTCACCGAAAGAAGACCCGGAAAAATACCGGTATTTATTTCGGTTTCGGTACTTTAACGATTTCGGTATTCGCCTATTTCGGTTCTATAACGGTTTCGGTACTCATCTGTTTTGGTACGATATCGGTTTCGGTATAGCTTTCATAGTATCAAAATCATACCGGTTTGAAGTCCCTGAGAAAAACGCTATTTTCATTACGAAAAATATTCGAATCGATTTCACTCCTTAAGGCAGCGCTGTCCAGCGTAGGGGCCCCTCGCGCGTCTACTTCCCCTTCCTACCTGCCTTTCGAGCAGCGTGACTTGTCGTCAAGGAGACCGCGCGACGCTGAAAAGGACACCGCGATATTTCCGTAGACAAGGAAGCTCAGACAACGCGCGCGACGCTGACGTTCACTGTTACCTTGAATCGGCCGCGTCTGTGCCCCATGGCAACGGCGGACGATGGTGGGGGACGGCTTTTGCTTCTCAAGAGGCAAGTTGGACGGCGCTGCCTTAAGGGGACCTTCCGGTCTAGAGCCCAAAAAAATAGGTGATATTTAGGAATTAATTAAAGGAAAACTACTATATATAATTTAATGGGACTTTTTGCATTGTATTAAGCATGTCTTAAGTTATAGAAATATATTTTTTGTTTTATAATTAATTATTGCAGACGGCCCTGGGGAGTCGTTAAAGTCAAGGCGTAAAAAAATTGATCCAAATCGGTGGGACCTGTATCTCCAAAAGTTATTATCCGATTCAACTGAAACTTATTTTATTTTGAAGATTATACTTCTGGCTAGGGGGGGAACTAGAAAAAAATTAAAAAAATTATATTTTTTTTAGAAAATAACGACACTTGAAGTTTGAAATCACTTTTCCCTGTACTTTTCATCCTTTCAACGCCTTTGAAAATTATAAATTTTCAATTTTTTGTAATATTTCTAGTTCCCCCCCTAGCCAGAAGTATATTCTTCAAAATAAAAAAAGGTTCAGTCGAATCGGATAATAACTTTTGGAGATACAGGTCCCACCGTTTTGAGAACACTGTTTCGAGAAAAACGCGTTTAAAGGTTTACGTGAGCGCCGAGTGCCCGGTTGTTGCCCATGCATTTGCCGCTACTCAAATGCCTATAACTTCTGGAATTTTACGAATTTCAGCAAATCCTTTTAAACACGTATTCCTAAAAGGTTGAACATTCGAAAAATGAAATAAAAAAAAATCGACTTTTAGACCGGAAGGTCCCCTTAAAGGTTTACGTGAGCGCCGAGTGCCCGGTTGTTGCCCATGCATTTGCCGCTACTCAAATGCCTATAACTTCTGGAATTTTACGAATTTCAACAAATCCTTTTAAACACGTATTCCTAAAAGGTTGAACATTCGAAAAATGAAATAAAAAAAAAATCGACTTTTAGACCGGAAGGTCCCCTTAAGGGGTTAGGCCACCTTGGACGGAGCAAAATTGCAGTCATTTTCGGCATTTTTTTTAGGAAGATAATAAAATAAACAGAAAATTTAATATGAAGCCTGTTATTATACAACTCTCGCCGGAAAAAATCGTATTTTTTTTCTTACAAAATGGCGGCGGTAGAGCCGTGATACGCAAGATCTTGTGGAGCGACGTTTTCCACGGTGTTCAATCTCACGGCTATACCGTTTGACTTAGAACAAAAAACCAAAAAGATTTATTTTCTGCATGCCTAAAACTATGGAAGTACGTAGCGGTTTTGCGATATCTTGAATATGTTCTGTGCAATTGACACTTTTATAAAAAAAAAATGCACTTTTTCTCTCCATGGTCACCATTTCGAGACAAATTAATGTTTCTGGATTTCCCTACGTACTTCCATAGTTTTAGGCATGCAGAAAATAAATCTTTTTGGTTTTTGTTTTAGGTCAAACGGTATAGCCGTGAGATTGAACACCGTGGAAAACGTCGCTCCACAAGATCTTGCGTATCACGGCTCTACCGCCGCCATTTTGTAAGAAAAAAATACGATTTTTTTCCGGCGAGAGTTTTATAATAACAGGCTTCATATTAAATTTTCTGTTTATTTTATTATCTTCCTAAAAAAAAATGCCGAAAATGACTGCAATTTTGCTCCTAACCCCTTAAGTACACCATGAATTAAGTATTTCTAGTAAATATTCTTCCATTCTAAAATTGTGGCAGTCCAATAAATTTCTACGCTATTAAGATTCTCTAAAATCCATTCCTTCCTGTAATATTGTTGATCACATGACGCTGCATTTACAGTGAAATTTCCTTTCCCCGAAACGTCCCGTAAAATGGTTGGCAGTCCAATAAATCTTAATATCCAAAAGCAGAAAGTGTTTGTGTGTTTGTTTGCCGCCTAAAATTTTCAAACGGTAAACTCTGGGATCGCGAAATATGTTCCAGCTAATTATGCCTAACTAATCCAGATGAATGTGACTATTTTCAAAAAAAAAAAAAAAAAATTTATAAAATCAGAATCATTTCGGGCGGAGCAGTGAAGCTAGTTTCACATAAATTTGAGAATAATGCAATGAATATTTCCCGTGCTGCGTCTACATCCCCACGAAAATTGCAAGGTAATCGTTTCGGCCGCGCAGCATTCTTGCCCTAAAAGCGCAACGAGCCGCGTCTCCGTATCAGTATCACTCCGTCACGGACGAGGCAGCAGGTACTCGCGAATGGCGCGTAATGATAATCACACGATCCCTCTCTGCCCTTCGCCGCGACAAGGAAAAGAAGATGCCCGTTCGATCCGTTTCACCGTGCGCCTGGGAGGAAGGTAAGCGCGCGTGTCTGCCTTTGCGTCGCTGAATGAGGCATTAAAAGTCAGGCGACCGCAAATAGAACGCCGCATCCGCCCGTGCTCTATGACGGAGGTAATCGACGTTGAAGCTACCGGCCGTCGATTGAAATCGTGGCCTTCTGCCTCTCTTTCCCTGCCTCGTGCCTCGCCCGGTATTAAGCGAATTGCCATTTAGAGAATAGGCAGCGAAAGAACCTTTCGTGCAGCGCCGATGGCTGAAAGGAGAGGACCTGGAACCAGTTGCGAGCCGTGCCCGCGAGGGGCCGGGAATACGTGTGTGCTTCTGCGTGCACGCGTATTGAGGTGGAATGAGATGGACAGGAGCTTGTTTCATTGGAAATGACCGCAAGCCTGCGCGGCCGTTCCGGCAGCGTTGCATTTCTCGTTGAGCGATGCGAGGCTGCAACTTTATCGGGGCTCTTCTCGTTCACGTTTCGAATTTCACCGCGCCGCGCTGATCATCACGGTGGGATTGCGTTAGAGGTGTGCTGGGGGGGGGGGGGGGGGGCTAAAAAACAGCTCCAAAGTTCATTCGTTGCGAGCTGATGGTGTGGCTGGTTGCGTTAGATTGGATCGCGAAAGGGCTTTCTATGAAAATTAGATAAACAGGTGAGTATAATAAGAGATACTGTAACGTGCTCTTAATTTCCTTTGCCACAGGACAATGTTAAGATTTTAGAATGAATTTGGAACGATTGTTATCTGCTGTTAGAAAAATCACGTCAAAGGAGACTGGAATGGTGGCATTTTTATTTTGAAAATCAGATGGGGGACACCTGAAACAGAAACTGTCTTCACGAGTAGTACATGAATTTATAATATTGAGGAGTTGAAATGGTAAGCGATGTAGATGCCAAAAAAATAAAATATAAGGTTTTTAGTAGGGCTGTTCGAGTACTCGAATATTCGAGTAGCTTGAAATTCGGACCGAGCCGAGACTCGAAAAATCGGACCGAGCCGAGTACTCGAAACAACCGAGTAGCTCGAATAGAACCGAGCAACTCGAATAGAACCGAGAACTCGAATTTTTTCGAGCGGCTCGAAGTAAACCGAGCGGCTCGAAGTAAACCGAGCGGGCCGAAAGTACCTAGTGGGCCGAAAGTACCGAACAATCCGGTGTGACGAGTAGTTTGAAGTTTGAATGTTTCGAATATTTTAAAATATGTTTATATACTGGATAATGATTCGTAATTATTATTATTATTATTTAGGTCTAGAGGACCGAGGATTAATTATTTTGACTTTATTAAGAAAGTCAAAATAATAATAATAATAATTACGAATCATTATCCAGTATATTAACATATTCTAAAATATTCGAAACATTCAAACTTCAAACTACTCGTCACACCGGATTGTTCGGTACTTTCGGCCCACTAGGTACTTTCGGCCCGCTCGGTTCTTTCGGCCCGCTCGGTTTACATCCAGCCGCTCGAAAAAATTCGAGTTCTCGGTTCTATTCGAGTTGCTCGAAAAAAATCGAGTTGCTCGGAAAAATTCGAGTTGCTCGAAAAAATTCGAGTTCTCGGTTCTATTCGAGTTGCTCGAAAAAAATCGAGTTGCTCGGAAAAATTCGAGTTGCTCGAAAAAATTCGAGTTGCTCGAAAAAAATCGAGTTGCTCGAAAAAATTCGAGTTGCTCGGAAAAATTCGAGTTGCTCGAAAAAATTCGAGTTGCTCGAAAAAAATCGAGTTGCTCGGAAAAATTCGAGTTGCTCGAAAAAATTCGAGTTGCTCGGAAAAATTCGAGTTGCTCGGAAAAATTCGAGTTGCTCGAAAAAATTCGAGTTGCTCGGAAAAATTCGAGTTGCTCGGTTCTATTCGAGCTACTCGGTTGTTTCGAGTACTCGGCTCGGTCCGGTTTTTCGAGCCGAGTCTGGCTCGGCTCGCTTTTTCCGAGTACTCAAACAGCCCTAGTTTTTAGTGGAAAAGGATGTGAATTCCAGGCGGAATACGGTGGCAGAGGTTATTAGTGCTAGAATCATTTATTTTAGGGCTATCGCAAGGTAGAGCTAAAATCCGAAGTGCCAACTTCGTTGTGGTGCTAAACAATGAAAGTGATCGCTATCTTTTTATTTCTCTCTAAATCTGCAAATCTTGTAGTTATAACTATCAACTCACGTATCAACTGCAGAGTTGGGCAAAAGTTTATTTAAATAAAAATCTCAAGTAACGAATAAAAGAGAAATAATTTTTATTCGTTATTCGAGGCTCGAATAATCGAAGTTATCTTTATTCGAAGAGCAACGAATAAATAATTTTATTGGATGAGAATTTATTCGACGAATAAAGATAATTTTTTTATTCGATGAAAATTTATTCGACGAATAACGATAGTTTTTTATTCGAAGGTTTTATTCGAATAAATGCGTCGAATAAATTTTTCATCCATAGCATTTATCTTTTCGAAGCCTTCGAATAAAGCCACGAGTAACTTTCGTCAGCGTCGAGCGTGTCTATTCGAGCCGCCGGTCCTTTGTGTTCGGCGCTCACCGCTCGGCCGAGCTCGACCCTCGGCGGCTCGAATAAACACGCTCGACGTTGACGAAAGTTATTCGTGGCTTTATTCGAAGGCTTCGAAAAGATAAATGCTACGGATGAAAAATTTATTCGACGCATTTATTCGAATAAAACCTTCGAATAAAAAACTATCGTTATTCGTCGAATAAATTTTCATCGAATAAAAAAATTATCTTTATTCGTCGAATAAATTCTCATCCAATAAAATTCTTTATTCGTTGCTCTTCGAATAAAGATAACTTCGATTATTCGAGCCTCGAATAACGAATAAAGATAAAGTATCATTTATTCGATCGTTATTTAAACAATTTTGTATTTTGATAATGCCCAACTCTGCTATCAAGTGACAAAATTAGCAGACATGCGCCATTTGTTTCTACCGAAAATTTTAACTACTGGCACTTACATCGTTTAACTCTTCAACTCCGACTGTTTCATCTTTTGCGATAATTTATCTAATCCCCAAGTATTCTCGAATCAATATGAAATTCAATTAAGCATCTCAATTCCGTAAGCACTCCATACTGCTCTCGAAACGTGAATTGTCGAGTGTGCAATCTGTAGTCCACGTTAGCGGTAGCAATTGCTCAGCGACGATTGCAACTCCGATGTCGCGATTTAATTCAATGGACACTTGCCACGCTTCTTTCCAGTGGATTGACTTTAAGCCTCGGCCGGATATGAAACTGAGAATCAATAGAATCTAATTCCAAGTAACATCTATCGGCAGATATATCCCCGACGGTACTTTTCCCCACGTTTCACGGCATTCTACTCGCCCGCCCGACCAAAAAGATTCATAGTCGGTTCGCCGACCACGAGAGAGCAATATGGTCACTCATCTTTCCCATATAAACTTATGCCGCGTGTCTTGAATGAGAAAATGCTGGCCGCGGTTTTTGACCGTGGCCGTCGCCGCTTCTTGCCAAGAGTACATTTGAAACGACGGATTATACGACTTATTCGGAATACCGCCAAGTGGATTTGTAAGTGAAGTAGATTCGCATCGCGGAAAGTGACGCGAGCGCCTCGTCTCCTTCCCAGCGACGCTGTATTGTGCGTTCAGAAAATACTGATCGCAGTTCTGACGTACGTGCAAGAAGAGATATAGATTGTATGAATGTAAATATTGCTTAATAAATCGATGAAGGTTTGTTAAGAAAATTGCAATTAAAGTCAATGTTATTTCATTTATTTGTATTCTACATGTTAACTACCCCTACAGCACACTTCGTTGCAGGAACGTTGCACAGCCGTTGCAGTACATTGCAATGTTGCCGTTTGGTTGCAGGTTGCATTGCAATATTCCTGCAACATTGTGGAAACATTGCCGTGCAATATTGCAATGGCCACGTTTGTGCAATGTTTCTGGAATATTGCGCACACATTGCCGTGGAATATTGCGTACATACTGTCGCACAATATTCCCGGAATATTGCGCACACATTGCCGTGGAATATTGCGCACATACTGCAGTACAATACTCCCGAAATGTTGCGCACACATTGCCGTGGAATATGGACTTACATCTTTTCACTCCTCGCCTACGCAAAGCGTTCGTGAAATGCAAACACACGGAATACAGTCTTAAATACCACAGGAAACCTCCGGGGGAATATATGCGACCGTGAACAATATCTGACATAAGTAATTAATACAATTACTTAGTTAACACTATAAAGTTTAAACAAACTAATAAACTATATATAGCAACAAAAGATATTTGTAAAAAAGTGTTTCATGTACCAATTACTGCCACTGTGCCTACTATTGCCATTTAATTTATTGTTCATAACAAAAACGTCCCGCGATGTCGAGTGTAAATTTAGAAGTCCGTATTATTGGCGAACGCTGTAGGAACGACCCCGTGGGCCGTTCAGGCAACATTCGTACATAAAACGGATTGACGCGGAGCGTTCCTGAAATACAAACACGCGGAATATAGTCTTAAATGGCAATAGTAAAGACACTGGCAGTACTTGGGACATCTAATATTTCTTTTTTACAAATATCCTTTGTCGATGTTTACAGTTTCACACTTTGCTTCAACCGTATATAGTTATAATTAAGTAATGTTATTAATTATTAATATCACATACTTTCCATGGTCGCCTATGTTCCCCCGGAGGTTTCCTGTGGTATTTAAGACTGTATTCGGTGTGTTTGTATTTCACGAACGCTCCGCGTCAATCCGTTTTATGTACGAATATTGCCTGAACGGCCCGCGGGGCCGTTCCTACAGCGTTCGCCAATAATACGGGCTTCTAAATTTACACTCGACATCGCGGGACGTTTTTGTTATGAACAATAGATTAAATGGCAATAGTAGGCACAGTGGCAGTAATTGGTACATGAAACACTCTTTTACAAATATCTTTTGTTGCTATATATAGTTTATGAGTTTGTTTAAACTTTATAGTGTTAACTAACTAATTGTATTAATTACTTATATCACATATGTCGAAAAACGGAATACAGTGTTACATTTCACAGGCATCCTCCGAAGGAATATATGTAAACTCGGACAATATGTGATATAAGTAATTAATACAATTAGTTAATTAGCACTATAAGGTTTAAGCAAACTGATAAACTGTATACAGCAATAAATGATATTTGCAAAGAAGTCTGAGCTGTGAAATGTAAATCCACAAACACTAAATACTAGAAAATAGAATAAATGATGTTAAACGATTGTATTAAAAATGCGCTAAAACTAAAAAAAAACATTATTTTCTTGTACTACGCAGGATCTTTCATAACAGAATATGCATCAACTTAATACAACATCAAGCGTCGAAATTAATTTGTTGTGAAATATCCGACTCCACGATTATGGAGATGTAATGGAGTTTGTCAAAACGAATCTTTGTTTTTAAATAATTTGAGTTTAAAGTGTTGCACGGTAGGAGTATAAGTTCGAATACGTAAGTAACATTCTCAATCAACAGTTCCAGCTGCAGCGGTATAGTGTTCGTCTACGGTGCTACGGGTCGCGGGTTTCGAATCCTCCGGTGGGGTAAAATAATTTTCTATTTAATACAGATACACGGACGTTATACTACTATGGTTCTGCACACACATTCATGCCGTCGACCACCCTCGGAGACACGTCCGATATATACAATTAATAGAATGAATATCGTTATTTTTATTTTTGGCCCTACTGCCCGAAACGTTGCGTAATTATTGCTGTAATATTTCAGAAACATTGCGTGGCCATTGCTATAATATCCCGAAGCAATGTTCCAGAGATATCTCCTGCAATGTTACACAAGGCGGACATAGGAATTTGCTTGAAACTTTTCGGGAACATTTTGAGCAATGTTCCAAATGTTGCAGCGCGACGTCACTGAGACGTTCCTGCAACAAAGTGTGCTGTAGGGGTAGCGTCAGAAGCTTCCACTTTCATCACTGCCGAAGTTTAGCCGGACGTAGGATTCTTTAATTTTATGGATTAATTCCCGTGAAACCGAAACTTGTTGCAAGCTTCTTTAAATATGAAAACTGAATACTAGAATAAAAACTGAAGGATTCATCAAGTCCCTTTGTATTCACATGAAACGAATCTACCTTCTGCCTCGATTTGTAAAATCATTCCAATTATTTATATACACAAATTGGTGTAAAAAATGCGACAGACACGAGCGAAATACTATTTCTAACAGAATCTCTCGCAGGTTTGAAAATTGCAGCTAGAAACGATGAAATGAAACGTTCAGTTCCCTTGACGTTCAATATTAAAGAAATAACGAGTTCTCTTCCTCCAAATACAGTTCAGAAATTATTTCTCACTGTTTCTGCAGAGTATCCTGCAAGATAGGAAATTTAACTGGTGCATTAATACGATGTACCTACGTTCCACTTTTTAATAAAATTCTACCTATCTGGAAAACACCCAGGGCAAAAGGACCCAAGAAACAAAGAGCAGACGTTGCCACGCAAACGAACGTAAAGAGATCCCGACGAAAATCAAGGAAACGGACTGCAACGATACAAAAGATAACGTAGTCACGGCATTTTCTTTCGAACTGGGAAACACGGAAAAAGGGAAACAGTCGCGCGAGAGGGAGAAAGAAGGTCATCATCCCCCTGAGAAGTGCAATGACAAGGAATAGAAAAACGCGCGACACGGTTGTGTAAAATTAGAGTAACGAATGAGCGCGTCACCGTTAGTGCCTCCGGACGGGGGTAAATAGCAATCGATAGGATTAACCCCTTACGAATCGAACTTTGTTCCGCGTGTAATCAAGCCCGATTAACGATTACCGGCGATTAGCTCACATTAGTTGATTAACTCTTGTAGAGCGCGGCCGCACGAACGTGTACGAGAATTTATCAGATGTGTAGCATTGTAAGCGCCGTCGATTACCACGCAGCGTTTCGCAATTCTCCCATGCCACATCTAAATCTTCGTGAGAATCGCTATGAAACTATACGCACCGGTAAGCCCCGAATTGATGTATCGCTGATCACTTTCGTCGAATCGAAACGCGCCCCCTAAATCGTCCTGATTCATTTGACGTATGGTACAATCAGCTCAACAATACCGGCCCAGCTACCATGATGCCCTCATTGGGGCAGGTTAAACTAAAACTGTAGAAATAATTATGATATGGATATCAATGTCTTTATTGCATTAGGAAACGGAATACAGTAAAAGTATTTATTAAAATAAAATGATTATTATGCCTAAGTTATTCTGCAGTTTTCTTGGTTCATTTCAATACTTTAGGGTAAAGGTACCAGTAGTCGACTAATTTTCAGAAAAAATGTGAATAATAAGGTTTTTAGGAGTGACAATTTTTTTAAAAAAGTGCAGTTGACGTATCGTTATTTTCTTAATGATTTTATCAAGAACGGGTGTGTGGTTCAGGTAAAAAATTCGTAGGTTATTACAACTCTTTATGGCTGAACTCTTCACTTGTGAAACTCTCGTAGTGTTTTATATTTGATAAATGCAACGTTTTTTGTTGTCCTGACCTCAAAAACACAAAGGTTGCAGGGTGGTCAAGTAATGACACGAGTCATTCTAATTGTTTCTAGAAGTTGACAGGTATGGTCATGGCTGATGTGCTGGATTATGAGTGGAAGGTTGTAGTTGTTCATTAGGGTGACCCTTATTTTCAACCTGCGATTTCTTTTTCTCTCACCCCCTAATATGGTTCTATTTCATAAAAAATACCCCTTGAAAAACATCATTGCAATCGGACAATAGGAAAGGGTGCCAACCAGGCCTTAAAGCTTAGAATTCATCAATGGTTTGAATTTGTAAAATTTCTCCAAAATGGTAAGCCCTATCGAAATTTGGTTCAAATAATATTAAAAGAGCATTCAATTTTCTACAATTACGGTGTATATAAGTTTTTCGTGCTTCCAACCAGTTTTAAGATAATAGCGTTTGAATATAGAGAGGTTGGCAACACGCGCGTATAGACAAAAATCACAAAAAATAAAAGATAATAATATAAATCACAAAAAAATAGAAGAAAATATATAATATCACAAAAAATAGAAGATAATAATATAAATCCCCCAAAAAATAGAAGAAAATATACAATATAAAAAAAGATGTGAAATCAAAATGAGCTGCAAGTACATAAAGGTGCTTTCCAACTGCCCTTAAGATGACACAACTACATAGACACAGCTAAAATGCTGTGTGCATACATTCCATTACTCATATCGCGGACATTTTAATTAACCCATCAAAAAGAATCCCAATTAAAAACATTGTCGTAAATTAATTAATAGCTTTACAAAATTAATATACAAAATTGCGCCTATTATAACAATGGCTACTTATACAAAAAAATGTATTAAATAATATTAAGCAGATATATTTTAATACGAATAAATATTTTATTTTTATTTAAATGCAATGCAATTTTTTACTACAATATATTATTTTGTACATGCATGGTACAAATTTCCAGAAACTTATGCGAAAGAAGATACTTCTTTGTCGACAACTTCTCCGGACAACTTCCAAGTCTGCGACTCTACATAAGAAATCTATTAAAAAAATTTTGGCGACTTACCTTGTTAATTGAGACAATAATTCAGTCTCCTATTTAGTGTAAAAGCTCCTGACATTTCAAATTTGGACCACTTACATTATTTGACACTTGGCAGGTTATGACGGTTTGACACTTGGTAGGTTATAAACATAGGTATATGTACAATGGCGGACGCCGATCATACATACACTAGTTTCTTTTGGCTGAAGGTGTGCGTGTAACGCGTATACGTATTATGTTGACGAAAATTTGGCTTGAAGAATCAGAATCAGAAGAAAATCTTACCGTTTCTGACAGATCCATGAGACGATATTATGATATCTCTGTCATGCGTGGACAGATTTTATTGAAATTTGGTCTTATTCGAAAGCTTATATGCGGTTTACATAAGAAAAATGCCTTTAAATTTAGAAAATATTGCAGGCGTCATGAGATATTAATGAAATAAGTTTCAGGTTAGGTTGGAATAGCCCGGCGACGAGTAAATGATAGCGGTAGCGACAGTCGACATATACAGGGTGTCTTTCCTGTACTTGGCGTCGAGACGCTACCGCGTCTCTAGATACATCACGCCGTACAGGTGGGGCGCGCGAAGTGCGCAATTCAAACGCTATTGTCTAAAAAATGGTTGGAAGCACGAAAAAATTATATATACAGTAATTGTAGAAAATTGAATGCTCTTTTAATATCATTTGAACAAAATTTCGGTAGGGCTTACCATTTTTGAGAAATTCTTTAAATCCAAACTATTGATGAATTCTAAACTAAAGGACTGATCGGCACCCTTTCCTGTTGTCCGATTGCTGATATTCTTTTTCAGGGACTTTTTTTTTATCAAATTCACCGTTCTAGGGGGTGAGAGCAAAGAAATAGAAAAAAAATTTCGACACGTATAAATAAGGGCCCTATTGCTCATATCAATGAGCTTCCGGAAGTGAATAAAGCTCGAAATGTCTACTCTGTTCTAACTTTTTTAAAAAATCATTCTCATTACATAATTTAGAAAGCTTAAAGAGTATCTTTAGCCATCGACTCTCACTATTTAATGACACACCGAGTAGTTAATATTGTTTACGTGACGAATTTCCTTTAACTGGTCAACATAATGGTACCTTTATCTTAAATCAGTAATCGGCATCAGAGAAAAAATGATTTTACATGTAACATCGAAATGTATTTAAGGCCCGGGCGTTTATTTGTTTGAAGTACAAAGGCGGAGGGATAAAATCCCTAACAGGTACGGCGCAGGGTGAAGGTAAATATTATCGAAAAAAAAAGAGAAAGAGGAAAGAGAATAAAATGGAGGAAACGCAGAGGAAAATGAAATAATTAAGAGCTGATTGCTGATACGACAACGTTTCAATGAATGCATAGAGAGAAAGGGAATTGACCAATCGAATTTCCCTGGACTGGAATTCCAAGCTCGGATTTGGTCGCTTGCTGGACGACTGCTTTGATCAATTAATCCACCCAGGCAGCCAACGAAATTTTTCTCTTTGACCGTCATAGTGAAAATATCTGTCAGCTACGCATGTCACCTGGTACAGAAGAGGTCTCCCTTGTTCGTTCACTGCATTCATCTAATCGCGTGTATTAGGGCTTAAAATTCAACTTCTAAAATATTGCTGGGGCACCCTAACATTCTGTTCTCTATGCTGAGAAACGGGCCTCGTTAAAATTTGATTACATTTCATAATGTTTTAGAGCTTGCTACCCGCTTATTAATATTTTAAATAAAATTGCATTTTTTTAGTTAAGACGAATATTTGCATTCTGACTAATAAACTGGCAATTTTTAAAAGTTGTTGGATCACAAATTTACTTGGTAATAATATTCCAATGTTAAGCAAATGTGTTTAAAAACTATAATACATCGAAAAGAAAATTGCATTTTTATTCTTAAACAGCACATAATTCAATGCCTGGTAGCAACCCCTAATCTGTAATTGAAAAATATAAAATTAACACCCCTTAAAGGCGAATACATTGAAAGGGTGGCCCGTGAAAAAATACAAAAATAATCTTCTGCGGTCAAATAAGCGCTACCCCTAGCGTGTATCCTAATAATAAGATTAAGGGGGCAGACCACTGTAAAAAATCGTAAACAACGATTTTTTATTTCGGAAAGACATACGTTTCAAGAATGCTCTTTCCAAAGTTTATGTAGAAATTCATAAAATTGACAGAGACATGTCAACAACATTTCCCAAACTTTTTACCCCCCAAAAATGATTCTCTTTCAGTGGTCCGCCATTTTGTTAATCTTTGCGATATTCACTTTCTTGACCGTCACGTCATAGACACAGGCTTCTAGTTTCTAAATATTTTTATCTTTTCGAATTCAGATTAACCATACGGCTAACGCCGCAGGAACGTGTATGAATACGTTTATAAATACACGAAAAGATGAAAAAAAGAAAGATTTGAATTTAGTACTTATTTTCAAAAGTTGCAGAATATTTCCATTTACAGCTTACATTTTAATTATTCACATTACCTATTGAGAACCATTATTTACATTCCAGTAGATAAACGTAACCTAAAATTATCGAAACATTCGTATTGCTCGAAACGTTCAAGCTTCAAGCTTCAAGCTACTCGACACAGTCGGTCAGCTCGAAAATTTCCATCTGCTCCAAGTATATTCGAGCCGCTCGAAAAAATTCGAGCTTCTCGGTTCTTTCGGGCCGCTCAAAAAAATTCGAGCTACTCGGTTTTACCGAGCCGCTCGGTTCTTTCGAGCCACTCGGTTTTTACGGGTACTCGGCTCGGCTCGGCTCGAAGAACCGAGCCTAGCTCGGCTCGCGTTTTTCGAATACTCGAATAGCCTTACAACCAGAGTTGGGCATCATTCGACTAAAAAGTGATTGAAATAACGTTTCGACTAAAGCAACTTCAACTTTTTCCTTAGTCGACTAAAACTTACCTGAGTTGACTTTAGTCGAGGCGCCAGAGTTGAAGCTGGTTAGTCAAGAGCCGTTAGTCGTGGGTTGTGACTATCGTTGATCAGCTGTCATTCTATACTTAGTTGAAGAAACGACTAACCGGCGAAAGCCTTTGCGGCCTGACCCGCGCACGGTCGCCTACCGGTCAGATTCTACAGAATCTGAATTTGTTTATTTTTCATCGTATCAATATGAAAGTGACGCCAATGGATTCCTGGTGTTCTCCCGATTAATTGGTCAGAAAATAATTTAAATCGGACTATTTTTAACGAAACGGGCTTTGAATTCTGCAAACAAATTTCTCACGTAAAATCCTTAATTATGGTCCCAATTATATCATTTTTGGGCCCGTTTTCATCGGGAAGACATGTATGTAGACAAGAATATGTATGTAGAATCTTTCGATTGTTGAGAAGCCTTTGGGCTCGGATTATCGGGAAAGACCTACCCACCCCACCGTTTTGCTTTCTCGCTTGCGAGCGAGGACCTTCGGGCCCCAGTAGACCGCCCGTTGACAGCCGAGAACAATAAAACCGACGGGCCACATAAAATCTTCCTGTTTTTGATAAGTGTTAATAAAAGTATTACCAATCGATTTCTCATGTCTTCCCGATGAAAATGGGCCCAAAAATGATATAATTCGGACCATAATTAAGGATATTACGGGAGAAATTTGTTTGCAGAATTCAAAGCCCGTTTGGTTAAAAATAGTCCGATTTAAAATTATTTTCTGTCCAATTAATCGGGAGAACACCAGGAATCCATTGATATCACTTTCATATTGATACGATGAAAAATAAAGAAATTAAGATTCTGTAGAATCTGACCGGTAGGCGACCGCGCGCGGGCCAGACCGCAAGGCCTTTCGCCGGTTAGTCGTTTCCTCGACTAAAAATAGAATGACAGCTGAAACCACGTTACTCACAACCCACGACGAAAGGCTCTTGACTAACCAGCTTCAACTCTGGCGCCTCGACTAAAGATAAGTTACATCAACTTTAGTCACCCTTTGACTAACGACTAACCGTAAGGACCTTTTAACTAGATGTTATCTAGATATTATCTTTGCCCAACTCTGCTTACAACCTATACTTACTTGATGGAAAATACGGCATAATTTACTTCGAGCGCACGAAAAGAAAGAATGATACATCGTGTCTCCATGCGACTCCACAACGACTTGTGTGATGGGGAAGGAGGCGACGATATGTTTACGCATCGCCATGGATTATTAGTACATTCCTATTGTTTATAGTTTCTTTCTTATAGCGCTTGTGACAACCTACCCGTGTGACAACCATACCCGGTCTCCCTATACCGGAAACGGATTTAAGAATTTGATTGAAAAAAAAATTTTCTCACCCTTCAACACGTACGTAATAACTATACTAAGCAATACATTGATTTACACACCATATGTCCACGCAGATACCCAGAGCGATAATACCATTGCACCGCCACCCGACACCGCATCGTCGCTCGTATCAAACAGATTGAAGCAACCGACCAGCCCGACAGCAGCCGCGGGACCACGAGCAGGATCAGCATGCTCGAGCCCGTAAAAGGACTTTCACGACCCGTTCGTGGCCCGCGCGCATTTGAAGCACGGAGAGCCGCGCGAGTTGGTCACGCCACGATGGGATTGAATTTTCCTTTCGTAATGGCTCGCCCGGGCTAGGAGCCGCCACGCTAATTCCACGATGCACGCGGACCGCCGCGCCGCGGCCGGGAGAAAGTAGCGGAGGGACAAGATATGAACGAGCCCCGGGGCGTGAGCGCGCAGAGACGGCCGGGGAGCTTGGCCAGCCGGGCAATAAAGTTAGTGCCTGATACCAGCCGATCTAATTTTGCGATACGCTGCAAGTTGCCAGCAATCATTATCGCGTTACGCCGCGAATGCTGGATCACTTGCAGTTAGACGGGGGCCCTGCCCGTCTCAAGTGTATGCCGCGGGAATCAAAGGCGCGCACCGCCGCGACAACTCAATTTGTACGCGCGCGATGATAATGGATCGTTGACCGACTTCCGAACACCGGCCGACGCTATTTAATGGATAAATGGAGAGCATATCGATCGGAAGTTAACGTGACATTGCCGCGGCGGCCGAGGCTCGAGGGGGCGAAGTTCACGGGGACGTTTTACTGCAACTTTCTTGCGCGCGCGGCCGTGCGAGCGCAATTATAGTCCAGTGAAATTAGATGGAAATCTGCCCAATCTTCGGAATAAATCCCAGCAAGCTAAATTTTGGTATGGGCCTTTATTTGGTCGTTTTAAACAATATGTCAAAAGTCCTCATCGATCCGAGTGCCGGTAAAAATTTTACAGAGGGTTGAAAAAAAAGAACAGTTTTTCGCGAATATCTCGTTATCTAGCAGTTTTGCGACAAAAATAGGTCTCACACAATTTATAAGCTAGGAAATTCTCTACAAAAAAGGTTGTATGAGTTTTTTTCGTAGGAGTAACCATTTTCATGTGTGCCGGGTTACCAAGTTTCAACCCCCATAGCTTTGACAAGGGAAGATCCCGAACCCGGAAATTCAGAAAATTATGAAACTCTGTAAATATGTAGCGGAAGTCCTGCTGAGTACAACGCAATTTCATTTGCTGCCCAAATTCACTCCTAGAGGGTGCAATTGACCCCTGAAATTTTTTTTATTTTGTATTATTACTCGCGAACTGTAGGAGATAGAAAAAAAGTATTCAGGAAAAAGTTACTTCTCTTAATTAGGACTAACATTTGGTAAATTATAGTTCTTACAGTTCTTACAGTTCGCGAGTAATAATACAAAATAAAAAAAAATTTCAGGGGTCAATTGCACCCTCTAGGAGTGAATTTGGGCAGCAAATGAAATTGCGTTGTACTCAGCAGGACTTCCGCTACATATTTACAGAGTTTCATAATTTTCTGAATTTCCGGGATCTTCCCTTGTCAAAACTATGGGGGTTGAAACTTGGTAACCCGGCACACATGAAAATGGTTACTCCTACGAAAAAAACTCATACAACCTTTTTTGTAGAGAATTTCCTAGCTTATAAATTGTGTGAGACCTATTTTTGTCGCAAAACTGCTAGATAACGAGATATTCGCGAAAAACTGTTATTTTTTTTCAACCCTCTGTAAAATTTTTAGCGGCACTCGGATCGATGGGGACTTTTGACATATTGTTTAAAACGACCAAATAAAGGCACATACCAAAATTTAGCTTGCTGGGATTTATTCCGAAGACAAATCCTAATTTCACTTGACTATTAGCCGAACGTCGCCAGGCGACGACGTCTAGGAATCCGATCGCGCGGCGGTGCGAAATAGTTATTTCGTATCGGGTTATAGCGACGACCGTATTAAACGGGGCCGTTAATCCGCGAGAAATAAAACGGCCAGGGTGTCCAGGGGATCGGCGAAATCCCCTGTTAATACCACTCAAAACTCGCGCTTGGCGAGGAGTTGTTTACGTTTTTTAATTCCTGCTCTATGAAAACTGGGTTTTTAAAGTAACGCGTTAAATTCGGATTAAGCGGAGACAAATTCTGATAGACTGGGGGTGATTATTTGCCGGGAGGGGTGAAAATAGGGAGCACCGAGTTCTGCGTGCGCGAAATTTCGTTTTCGATCGAAAGAATTTTGAAAATTCGTGCACTACGCGTGCGTTTGATTGTAGTTCATGGGAAGGACTAAGTATAAAGTGATATTTTTATGGCGCGGCTGGCACATTCGGTTTGAAAGACTAAATAGAGATTATGGGATAGAGACATTTTTTTAAAGATTTCCCTGTAAATCTGTGTTATGGCTGGGTATGGTGTTTGGAAATCGAGATTTGCAACGAAGTATATTTTTCTAGCGGTAAAAATGTTGGAAGTGTTTCAGAATTAAATCAGACGAACCTTGGAGAGCTTACGTAACGAGGAATTTAATCGGAGGAAATCAGAGTTGATGTGTGAAATTGAGAGCGAATTAGATTTTTTCGTAGGTATAATAATTTGTAAATTTGCATGCTTTTGTATGAATGGAAAATTGTAAAATACTGCAAATAGATGGGATTATTGTTTTTTAAAACTAAGAAATTTTCAGTACCTTATTGCGCGTACTCTTGCTGCATCTAAGATTAAAATTTTTGAATTTACTTAATGAGTAGATCATTGCGTCATAACGAATAATGCTAGTAGTATCACTACGTAGGTGTCTTGATCTATTTATTTACGCTTGGTTATACGAAAATTACGTCGTAATGGAGTAAATCAATATTAACAATAAGTTGGTGCGTATCGGGTGATCATCGGGTACTAATGCAATTATTCGTGACACTCAAAGGCAGGTTTAATAGCGAAATCAGCTTTGTGCAGCAGATTTGCAGTTTAGAACAAGCAGGTTATTGTAGCGAGTTTCCTGCGTAATTCAAATATATAGAATCCGAGCAAGAATAACCATAATCCTGCTAAACTAAACGTTATACAAAGCTGTTGAGCTGTCGACCGTATTTTTAGAATATAACAATAAGTGGTTTCGGCGCACTGGTTCGGTCAGTTAAACAATCTAGAAGCTAATTTGCAATTTTAATAATTATAAATTTCCGACGTTTCGGTCTGCGATTTAGACCTTTTTCAAGGAAAGATATTTAAAAATTATACTGCGTTTGCTTTAGAGTCACACGTTTGGTATGCCGTGTAACACACGAGTCGGTTGTAGCATGACTCAGGTAAACATAACTTGGAGGACTATTTAAAGGTGAAACAAAACTGTGGCTAGAAACGGAGTCAAAAGAAAGACCATTAAATATTACGAACGAATTTAACAATTATTGACAGAACGGACATTTTCAACCTCACAACTACTGTCAAAATACGAACACAAAAGGAACATTTTCCTACCACCCCCACAACATGCTGCCCTAACGAAACACGCATTGGAATTTGATCACAGATTTGACTTCGATAATGTTAAAATTATTGATAGAGAGGCCAATTGGAGTCGCAGAATTTTGTTGGAGACGTTGTATATGATTAAACAACCAAGCGTAAACCTTAGGTATGAAACACCTAAAATACAAGAGTACTACGCAACTTTATTAAAGCAATAAGGCTTTATGATGTAATTCCTCCAATATAGTCTTCACTTCAATTGTGACCAGTATAACCAGTTCATCTATACATAATAAAATTATATTATGTAATCAATTGGTCATATATCCTAATGCGTTTGGCCTTTACCACATGAACATCAATTAGTGGTATTTTGACAGTAGTTGTGAGGTTGAAAATGTCCGTTCTGTCAATAATTGTTAAATTCGTTCGTAATATTTAATGGTCTTTCTTTTGACTCCGTTTCTAGCCACAGTTTTGTTTCACCTTTAAATAGTCCTCCAAGTTATGTTTACCTGAGTCATGCTACAACCGACTCGTGTGTTACACGGCATACCAAACGTGTGACTCTAAAGCAAACGCAGTATAATTTTAAAATATCTTTCCTTGAAAAAGATCTAAATCGCAGACCGAAACGTCGGAAATTTATAATTATTAAAATTGCAAATTAGCTTCTAGATTGTTTAACTGACCGAACCAGTGCGCCGAAACCACTTATTGTTATGTTATACAAAGCTGTAAATATTTTCAATAATTGTTTAGTTTTTATTCCCCATTTCCTCATAATATTGCAGTTCCATCCTGCACATTTATTTGTTTCCCAACAGTTAATTACCTCCGAAAACATAACAGCAATTATTAAATTACAATATTAATTACATCCTGAACTAAATATTTGACGCATTTCACATGCGATACTGCGGAATTAAATCTCCCCGTAAGGTTTATTACCAATCGAAATTTTGTTAATACGTTCGTCGCAACGCTCCATTTAAAAGTCTCCATTAGCCACAGTCCCTGCTCCAACTCCTGACAAAACAACCCCAAACATAACCTCATTTTCGAACCACAAATCCTCAGGCATTAAGAAATACGCGTTCAATCGTCCTCACGATCCCCCGAAAATTCTGTCAGAAAACTGCCACGAGGCGTGCAAGCGTCCGCACTTGGCCCGGGCTACTATTAAACCTACCATGAAACAAGATGAATCGTGCCGGTGGAATAGCAAACGAGGAGCGACGCGAGGGCAGCGAGAAGAAGCCGGGTATCCTGGAAAGTGGCCGCATCGTTTAGGGGTAAGAGACGAGGCGAGTCGACAGTGGAAAACACCGGCATAGTTTCCGCGCGGAAAAAACGCCAGGGGCGAAGTTTTGCGGCGGGCGTCGAGTCTCTGCTCGTTTCCATATCGAGCGACATTCGAGAGGATAGCGGTGACATCGTAACTCAATTTTCCCCGCCTCGCCTCCGACGGCGGAGGGAAGGAAAGTTGCCGGTGACGTCACCGGGAGACCAAACGTCGTTGGGGCCAGAAATCGACCGGATCGCCCGTTGACGACCGACAACGTCCCCTCCGCCCGCCGTGCCCTTTTTTCGTTGTTGGCCCAACGATATTTCAGTATTCCCACCCGGAAGTCCATTAGTCCCTGGATCGTCGTTGCCCCGTAACTCGATTTCGCCGGACTTCGCCGGAACAAGCGCAACGAGACAGAGAGGCGCGGGCACGGTGTTAAAGGAGGATCGGAATACTAACCAGCAAGCGGAAGCTCCTCGGCCGGGGAAAGAAGAAACATCGAGTTCGTACGAGACGGTAACTCGTCCTCACCCGCCTTCCCCCGCGGCCGTTGCAGGAGCACTCCTTTCCTTTCAATCTGCTCAATTAATTCGGCTCTTAGTTCGTGGGCGTGAAAGATGCCGGTCGTTAGAGAATGGAGAACTCAATTATTCCAACCCTGGGCCGGACCCCCACCGGTAGCCGGTTCCTCGGTATGAGTGCCGCTGAAACTCTTCCCGTCCCTGGGCTGCTACTTTCTCGTTACAACGCAACCGGCTACCGCAGCAAGCTTCCCTTCGTTAGTCGAACGTTAATAGCTGCAAAAACCATTACCGCGTTGGATTCGTGGCGGCTCCTTGCGGAAGTATTGAATGGGACCGTAATGCAGTGTCGTATCTAACCAGAAGCTCCGCCAGCCGTCAGGGGGGCTGTTCCCAGCGCGGAGGAAGCGCGGGGAGCGTGGCTGAGGCCCGCGGCGCGAGCTTCTCGTTTCATTGATTCGTGCCGCCTCCCCGCGACTCCCCACCGCCACCCGCCGGGTGGAAATGATTAAACGGGCAAATGCATTCGGCGAAAATTGAGAATTCCTTCGGGGGCCATGAAAGGAAAAGTGACCACGCCAGACGGGCGAACTGGCTTGCGCGTGATTCGAAGAAAGAGGAATTACGGGGCGATTCAAAAGAGAGGGGTTGTGGGACGAGGGTCGGAGGGATGAAGGTGAAATCAGGTGGAGGGAGGGTGTATTAGGAACTCAAGAAGCGAATGGACCGTGTGTATGTGCACGTAGGCGGCCCCGGCCTCACGTAGAGGCAATCGCTGTACCGTGCTGAAGCAGCTATTTTCACGTGGCCACGCTTGATTGGATGAGCCGTAGTGACATCGAAACGTTTGGACGCCGTCCACTTGGCAACAATGAAGGATCATAACAATTTTACTTGGCGATTAAAAAGGGTCGGTCCCCTTTCTGTTCCTTGACCGGCCATCCGAGGAAGAATGGTGTCATCGATCTTCACTTTAGCGATAGCGGCCGATAGTTGAGCAAAGCCGGCGTACACTGTCGATCAAAAGTTTTCCGTACGGCAGCGAAGTGTCCCGTTCTGTGGACCAATGCGGGATACAACGCCCGACAGTCGGTCGTTGCTGTATGAAATGCTGCAAGCTATGGTTCGGCCACTGCTATTAACTGTCTGAAACATGTTCAGTCCGGGTGTCTTGTAATACAGTTCGACAGCCATCTGGACTTGTGACAGTCGATAGACGTTTCTAAGAGGTTTTCGTGCGTTGAAAAGGAATCCACTACCGATTGTCGCCATCGGCCTCAGTTTTTGAGAAATTCGATTTTGAAAAAAAAATTAAAATTTTCGAAGTTGAACGTCTTTTGTATCGACACGGTAATAGTTGTTCGGTTGGTTGTTACGCGAAATTATTCTATGAACCTTCCCGAATACAATCTCGATCAAAGGGAAAAGAACACCCGAAATGCACCCTTTTTTGACAGATATTTTTCAATTTATTTCCAAAACTAAGGGTCTAGGTGAAAATCTGACTGCTCCACGCGATGCAGCAGACATTTTTCCTTCGGAAACCATCGACAGAAGTGGTAAGTCACGTTTTGTTTTCAATACAGAAGCGAAATAGTTTGGCAAAACATGCGGCGCCGACAGTGGTAGTCAATGGCGCATGCGCCGCTCAGCGTCAGAGTATCGCGTAACGCGCGTGACTACCACTGTCGGCGCCGCACGGTTTGCCAAACTATTTCGCTTCTGTATTGAAAACAAAACGTGACTTACCACTTCTGTGGATGGTTTCCGAAGGAAAAATGTCTGCTGCGTCGCGTGGAGCAGTCAGATTTTATCCTGGACCCTTAGTTTTGGAAATAAATTGAAAGATATCTGCAAAAATGGGTGCCACTCGAGTGTTCTTTTCCCTTAGATCGTTGTTTGAACATATTTAAATGTTCATATTGCACTAATATTTTATATCGTTGTATTCTGGAGGGCTCATAGAATAATTTGAGCAACCGAATAATTATTACCGTTTCGACTCAAAATATGTGCAAATTTGAAAATTTGAAATTTTTTTCAAAATCGAATTTCTCAAAAACTGAGGGTGATGGCGTCAAACGGTTTACGGATTCGTGTTCAGCGTACGAAAACCTATAAGAAACGGCTATTGAATGTGACAAGTCCGAAGAAAAGTCAAATTTTGTCGAACTGTAACCGACCATCATGCTTGGATTTTTATTTTCCTTCGTTGAGGGTAACATATGCATTGCACCTTTTTAAACATTTAGAGTGTATCACATTGGTACCCCGTTAATCCTGGAAAGAAAGAAATATTATAAATAAATTTCCGTCCGCATTGTTTATTCGAGTTTTATGAACAACCATTTTCCGTTCAGTTCTGCGATCTGTTGGGGGGTAGTCTGCATGGGGTGAAACAATTGGAGCAAGCAACCCCGGTGTTTTGCCATGGCTGGAGGAGAAAAATAATATTTCAAGTGCAAGCTTGACGCTATGTGGGTTAGGCACTCTATTCTGGAAATTGTTTATTTCCAAACCACCTGTACAGAAAGTTGGTACACAAGTGTTAATGTTCAATTTCTCCGGCTAATACGTGTAATAACATGTTTGACCCTCGATTATCCACGAGAGCGATGTGGATTATGTATAAACAGAGCAGAAATCGCTTGATACGTTAGAAATGGGAACACGTCAGGGGTTGCGGTGACGGGAGAGCCCCGCGTACGAAGCTCTTCACCCTAAGTTGATTATTGCAGCGCCTTGGATGATAGCAATTTCGGCCGGTTAGGTAATTACCCGTTGATCAGGAAACTAATGTACAGTTGTTCATTTGTTTGCTAATTAATCGCTCCGCGAGTTTATGCTCCGGCTACGGAATTAATACCTGTACACATGATCAACCGATTACGGTCGATATGGTTACGCATCTAATCTGTGAACTCGAATGCAACGCGATGATAGATGGACACAGCGGCGGCGGGGGGGGGGGGGATGAATGTGCGAACAACTGTAATAAACGACATGAAACGTATCGGACATATTTTGGATTAAACGACGATGCGCGTTACATGCAACAATAACTTAAATTGCTGGCATAGCTGCAACTATTGCGCATCGAACAGAACGTCGGAATCCATCGCTTGAGGGTTAATGCCACTGTAGCGGCAGAAAAACGTAGCGTACACTTGGCAATTTCTTGTGGGTGAACAAAGAAATGAATCGAAAATCTGTTTAAACGCCTTTATTATACACATCTTGAGTAGGTTCGAGCTATTTTTCGTTTCTTTTAAAGGCCACTTTAAAAGCGTTTTTCTCGGAACTTTTTTCGCGTTTTTCAAATTGGCCTGCAGCATAATTTATACAAACTTTATTCGATTCACTTGAAATTTTCCATAGAAATACGTACCGATATTGTGAAATATTGTTTTCCTTAGAAACGTCAAGCATTTGAACATAAAAATTGTTCGTAACATTAAAAGTTTTCAACAAATCGTAAAATCGGTACTTACTTCTATGGAGAATGTAGTTTAGGGGCTACTGTAAAAATTTCAAGTGAATCGAATTAAATTTGATTAAATTACGCTGCAAGCCAATTTGAAAAACGTGGTTCCGAGAAAAACGCGTTTAAAGTGCCATTTTGAAAGTAAAGAAAAGAGAAAAAAGTAGCTTAAATCTACTTTACGACGTGTATAATAAAGGTGTTGAAACAGATTCTCGACTTATTTATTTTTTACCCACAAACAATTTTGCACTACGTTTTTGTGCCGCTGCAGTGGCGTTAAAAAAAAATCCCAGCATCATTACACAAATTATACCCAACTCTTTCACCAGATTGCAACCTCCAACGTTGCCAGGGATTAGTTGCGGCGCAACACCTACAGGAGTGGTGGTAATGTTTGCGTGAACTGACGCTAGCGCCAAGGCAGCCAAGTGGCCCGAACGCGAAGCCAACCACGGCCAACCAGCGTCGACAACAGATTTCCCACCGACGCTGGTTGGCCGTGGTTGGCTTCGCGTTCGGGCCACTTGGCTGCCTTGGCGCTAGCGTCAGTTCACGCAAACATTACCACCACTCCTGTAGGTGTTGCGCCGCAACTAATCCCTGGCAACGCAGCTCCAACGACTATCATTCAAACTCTGCCCTCGCTCTTCGTAAAATGGCGAACGAACCCGGCACCAACGCCTCATTCGATAATGCACATCCTCAAAATATGGCTCTGGCGAGGAACGGTTCCATAAATATTTCCTGAAGCAGAATTTCATTTAACCACTGAAACGTCCCTTTAAAAATGGACATCGGGTGTGCGCTGTAATCCGTCATTTCTTGGAAAAGTGCCTGCCTCCCCGGGGGAGGAACGAGCGTCGCACGCAAGCGTCTAAGACAATTTGCCAATATTTCGTCGATGTTAGTCTCTTTGCCCCGTGCGCCTGCACGGTCGCAAATCTTTTCTTTCAACTATCCCGTCCCGCCGCCCTCCTTCCGCCGCGCCGCCCGCGCGCCCCTTTCTCTCTTCTCCGCCTACTGCTGACCCCGGTGGTTTCTCGCCTTAAAGATTTATTTGCTTTATAAATGAAATCCGATGTCCCGCACGCCGCGGCCGCGGTGATTCATGGCGTATCGGCTCGAGTGCCGTGCACTTTCCTGGTATACAGTTTTCGAGGCTGCGAATAATAGCCCGGAGTGATACCGTCCCCGCGCGAGATCCGTTCGAGAATCGAAGCCGAACGGAAATGCCGGGGAAACAGTGGAACTATCGGGAAGCACGTTGAACGTCTACTAACGAATATCGAGATTTAATGTTCCGCGTAGAAGGGAAACGGAGTTTTCGTTGATCTACGACGTAATGCGGCAGCTTCGATTCGCGAAATGCCGGGCTAGCAGTGCAACTATGCGGGCTGGACACTGTTATTGGGTGACCAGCTTTCTGTTACCACTCCGTTAGTTACTACAGTAAGGTAAAGGTACCAATAACTGGACACGTCCTAATACCTGGACACCAATGACATTTATATTTTTACTAAGCTTCATAGAAAGTTTACAACAATATTGTTGGGAATATATGCTATTTTGCAACTTGATCTCTTATATAAAAAATTAAGATAGCCCCTAGATGCAAAGTTGAATATATAAAACAGTCTTTAAATATCGGAGGTGCGTGCACTTGAACTCTGCGTAGATTTCTTAAGTAATTCTTAAGACAAATACAGTTAGTTGTTAAGGTGATAATAATCGTTACATAACGTTTTTCTGAGAAGGAAACGTATGTACAGAATCTCAAGAAGTTTCTTGTGACATACAAAACAAAACATTGATCGGTTAATGTTGCTTTTAATTAAAAATATACGTGTTTATGTACCGGTACATAATAATCTTGTCCTTTACACGCTGTCCCAATAACTGAGCAGCCGTCCAGGTGGTAGGCCTGTCAGCATTTTGAACGCTTGAGGGAAGTCCCAATACCTGACCGCATTGTCCAACCGGTAAGGTGTCTGGGTTTTCTCACATTTTTGTATATCAAAAGTGTAAGTACAAGTATATTGTACATAAATTAACAGTTTTTTTATTTCCAAGTCCTATTTTTAGTCAATTCCATGCTACACTTTCAACATAACCTAAAATTGTATTTGCTTTCTCCGCGCGCAAACCATTCACACAAACACTAGTGGCGCCCTCTGCGCCGTGCTTTGCGCCATCTTCCCCATTGACCAGGTATTGGGACACCAAAAATGGGACGCTGGGACAAATCAGACTTCTATTGTCCATGTACTGGTACACATAGCTACTTGTGTTTTTACTCAATTTAATTAAAATAACGCACTGAAAACAAGTTTTTAGTAGCTCATTTGATAGAAAGAAGTAACATTTATCTGAATATTCACACTTTTGTTAAAAAGAACGTTTATTTTTAGTCCATTTTTAAGCTATACTACTTTGATATCCTTAAGTGTCCAGTTATTCGTACTCTTACCTTAATGCCTCGTTAGAATCACGACGATCGGGGCTGGCAGCGTGATACTAACGCGATGCGGACACCATTCGTAGCCGACGACCACTTCGTGTCGACTCTTTTGTTCTCTCGCACGTTCTCGGATTCTCTCACTCTCGACTGAAGGATTCCAAGAAATGGTGGGGATAGTGAGCGTGATTATAACGCATGGTAAAAACGTGACACTAACGACGAATTACTGTATTTAGGAAATCTCTCCGATGAGGGGTTCGGTTGTGACTTGCTTCGAAACAAGTTATTTTATCACCATATTCTCCACTTGAGCGTGCAAATGCAGGGCCGGGTTCCAAAATTGTGCGGGGCTAAAAAGACGCATTTCTGTGTGCTTCCAAATTTTATAATAATAAATATCTAGGCATAGGGCCCCGCAAAATTTACGGTAAGCTCTTCGTGGACCGCGGGGCCTTAAGAGGGCGTATTGGGAAACTTAGTGGAGGCGTGGCTTGGATTGCAGCGCTGTGGTGGTAAGTTGGCGAACTGTTGAAAGTAGGTACGGATCCCACCAAACATTTCGAATAAGTTATTATTAATCGAATAAGTAAAAATTTAGTGTTCAAAAATATTTCAAAACACTCGTTTTTCACAACATGTCTATACATATAAACACTGATAATCATATCGACTTCCACGGATTTCGACCTACTCTCAGTAGTTCAATTTTCTGTCGCCAGATGGCGTATCGAAATTCTAGGTTTCCCAATACGGTTCTCAGCGCTAAAACGTAGTCAATGTTTGCGAGTGATTCAGGGATAAAATATTAATCCGATTGGTTTAATTCTTTTTGTGTTTTACAGGTATATGTGTATATACTTTGGGTATGAGAATTGGAAAATTTTTAAAAATGTAGGTTTTTCTCGAAACATCGTTTTCCAAGACGGTGGGCATAACTGCCACACCGTTCTTGCGATTAACTTCATTATTTACCCACATATTCTACATAAGATTCGTTATCCGGTGACGGTGAACTTTTTTAATCAAATTGAACCATTTTTTAATAACAAGCAAAATCACGACCCTTTTCTTCAAATTCTTACCATTGCCGCAATTTCTTTTCGAAAAAAATGACAATCCAGGGCTTGTGTTGAGTGTTGTATTTTTAGTTTTATTATTAAACTATAAGAGCTAGATACCTGTAAATATTATTAGCCAATAAACACAATTTTATTAATCATACTACCACATACTTTTATTTCTTTCCCCTGTGTCTACTTAGATATACTTGCGAGACATCATAAATTAACTGTGGCACATTACACTGACAATGAGTCACCCCACACGAATTGTTCGTCTACTTCAAATCATTCTGCCCATCTCGTCTTCCCTTGCATCACAATTACTTGGTTCTGATCAAGTAAATGTGTATCTTCGTTCGATGTTAATACACGTTCCAACCGAATTTCGTTGTACAATATTGTGACAGACCGGCCCCGCGATACAGAATCTTGACTACCTGCGTCACGAATGACAGGGCGCAGACCAGCGACTCTATAGTGCAACGTGTTAATCTATCTCCATTGGACGATGCACGCAGGGTGCATTTATTATCCGGAGCTACACTTGCTACAAAGTACAACACACCTTGCACAGTCGCTGGGCTTATCGGTGGTGTGAACAACGTGTCATCGGTATAAGCGATAGGCGTCAGTCGTTGGTGCTTTAGCATCGACCAGTTAACGCCAACTGTCGATATCTGTCAATCGGCTATTGCGTACGGACGCGTGTCCATGTAAACCACTTTGGCTGACGTGTAATTTCTTCCGTCTATCAGGTGTCTGTGTTTTCCTTCCCGAGGACACTTACCGCGGACACCGATGTGCTAACTGAACCTTGAACCTTCGTCGTAATAATGGGCGTAGAGATGTATTTGGCTGGATTGCAGAAGTGTTTATATATTTGTACATAGCTGCCACTTGTTTTCAGGCAATATAAATATTCAGCGACGTGTATGCCACGTCCATCGCCATTATCAACTGAGACGAATATTTTAGGGCCGAGCAGCAGAGGGAGGATCCTCGCAAGACGCGCACAAATCGCATTAGTCTATACATATAACTAAAAAAACCTGGACGATCAAAACTACCAGGACCCATTAGACTAACTGGGGGACATTTTCCAAAATTTCTGCCTGCAACGGAGGAAAAAGCTGTCGCGTACTGAAAGTGTGCACTTTGCTGCTCTAAAATAGATGATAAAAATAGGAAAAGAAAAAAGATGGTAGGGTAAGCAGGCCAGTAAATGGACGGGCCCAGTAGATGGACGAATCGTTGGTTAATCGTCAATATTGAAAGAACTAGAGTTTTAATCTATATTATTGTTTTTTTATTTTGTAGAAAAAACGTTTGTTGTTTTAAAAAACATTAACATATTTAACGAAAAAAAATTTTTGTATGCGAAAAATGTATTTGTATGTATGATTTTACGCCACGATGCGCGAGTCACTCTTTTATTATTAGCTATTGCTCAGCATCGCGTCCCTTAAAGTTAATAAAAAACGTATTTGGATGTATTGTAAAGAAGTATGCAATAGATGATTGCATTCTAATATTAACAATTTATATATAAACGCGTGAACAAAGAAAAATAAACCGATAGAACTTATAAAAATGACTGTCCATGTATACTGATATGGATTTTCTAACCTTGTCGCAGCAGATGGACAGAACGGAATTAAACCTTTTGAAGCCGTTTTTTTTAATAAACAAACAGTTTACACATTTACTTGTAGGTATCTTATTTTTCTTTTTTTATTTAGATGGCAAGCATTAAAAAAAATATACCGTACATCAATATACATGTAATGATCTAAATAGAGCCTTGGATGATATTAGAAAAGGAACTAGTGGATATATATTTTTACTTTGTGCCACTAAGAAAATGTTAAAAAGGTTACATATCCAATCCGGGACACTTTCCGAGACAGTTTTCAATGCGGGACAAACAATTCAAATTCGGGACAGTCCCACACGATCCGGGACGTCTGGCCACTTTAGGCTAGACATAACCTCACTTTATTTGCGGCCTGGGCCCATAACCTGTTGCACCGGTTTCTGGCAATGAAGACTCCATACGTTTTTAGTTTTGATGAAATAAACTATATTTTAACAAAAAATAACTTAATCTAGGTACCTACTATAGCTAATAAGTCTTTTACTCGTCTAGCCAGACACCCGTCCATCTATTGATTCTGAACTGTCCATCTGCTAGCCCTATCGTCCATTTACTTGTGATACGGGCTATGAGTAGAATTTTCCTCATTTTATCCTTAAATACATTAATTTTTTTACTTGCAGTTATTTTTTTCTTTAAACTTGTACATTTTTACGTTCAAAGCTTTTGATTTTTTTTAATACAACGGATATTTCTTAAGAAACACCTTGTTGTAAACTTCGGAATCAGCTAAACTGTCCATCTACTGGCCTGTTTACCCTAGATATTTGTGTTGTCGCTTGTTTTGAAATGTATCATACCCAATTGAATTTTTAGTTAAGTGCAAAGTGTCAGTAAATATAAAATTCGAGATTTCTTCGTACAAATGTGCGAAAATCTTCAAATATAAGCTTGTCCATAATAAAATTATCGTTTTTCATAACTTTTCTCCGTTTTTTGCCACTAAAATCGAGGGTATTATGCGTAAATAAATCCAATTTAAAGTTTTACAAGATAAAAAAATTATTTTCTTCGACCGATTTTTCCAATAAGAACCGTGTGTTAAGCGGTTTATATCGAAGAAGAATATAAAGACGTTGCTGGGACGTTCAATTAGAATATGTATCTTCCACTATGCCTCCACAAATTTTCTCAGTTTATTCCACTCAACTTCGTGTATCTGCACACAAGCTTACCTTAACATCTCTCCTTAACTCCACCTACAAATCTCACAATTGCTTGGTACACGTATGCGCGAAGCAGATCTCAGTGAACTCTGATTTATAAAACACTGTGGCCAACCGTTGAAGATTTCTGTGTCTCGCTCTTCACCCGGACATGTTTACGATTCAGATGCGATTGGTGATAACTGCATAACAGTCTTCCTTTCGCCAATAATTCTCCATCCATGTGAAATAAATGTTCCACTATCAGGTATCCTCCTGCCAACCGTCCCAGGATCACCAGTATCTCGCGAGCGTATCACTCCACGTTTAGATAAAGACGCTCAAACAACAGCCCCTTATTTACCCCGAAAGTTCCAGCGGGGTTCCCCCCGCATCTTCCCCGCGCGGATCTGCAATCATAACAGTATGATTAATGCCAGCAAAGACGTCGTTCAGACGACGATAATCCAGGTGGATGTCTGACACGCACTCGGAATTTATTCCGTCCAACCCCCCCAGCTGGCGAAAAAAGTTTTATGACTAATATGCGATAATGTGCCATCCAATACATATATATTTTGCCGGAGTCTGATAGAATTGGAGACCCGTCAATACCAGCCGCCGCAGATGCCGGAGTCGCTCGCCCTCCGCCTTCGAAACCCTCTCTCGCCCAGGCCACCCCTAGTTCTTCCCACTCTCTGTAGATCGACCAAACTTTCCTCCTTAGTTAAAGTATCAATATTTTTCGATGGCGCGGCTTTCCCTTATACCTGAGATGTTATTTCACCAGCGCTATTGATTTTCTTCATTTGAGTCCCCCCGGCCCAACCCCGTCCCGAGAGTGGATCCGCCCTCAAGTGGATGCTCGTCGTATTTGGAGGAATAAAAATAGCGACGCCGGGGGTAAACAAAAATATCGTAACGCATCCTCCAGCAAAGCCAGCCTAACATTCTATCCTGCCAATATAATCGCACCATTCCCCGCGCTGCGAAACGCTGAAATGTTGCGGGGCGCAGCGTAGTCGATCGCCACGGCGATGTGCAGGGGGTGTGGAAGAAAAAATGTGTCACAGACTGGCTAGAGTTTGGCGGAGATATTCGCGAACGGGGTGCCGCGAGATTCGCATTGAATTTCAAAGTCAATGTTACTGTTGTTATTGAGCGCCCCACTGGCTGCGAGGGCTGGGACGCTTCAAAGGGAGGAATATATCATAATGGAGCTGCCCTGCTAGGGTATATTAAAATGATATATAGGCCGAGTCGTTCTAAATTCTCCTATAGTGGGCTATAAAAGTTTGCGCAGTCAGATAAAGACTATTATCGAGTAGAGAAAGCATTATGGGGTAGCGAGGTAAGATGGGGTAGTGTAAAAAAAACGTTAGATATTTGACGAACGTACCAAAAGGAAGCCATTGTATCGTAACAGTTAGGTCGCTGGTAGAAATGAGTGGAGGAGCTCGTAGGGGTGTTCGATTCCGATTCGATTCTTCAGAAAATCGATTCTTTTGGTTAAAAGATCGATCTTTTGAATCGATTCTTTGGTATCCGATTTTCCCCAGAATCGATTCTTTGATGTATGAATCGACAACCGATTTTTTGCCCTCTGGCGGAATTAATTGCCACTAGTGAAAGGACCAATCAAACTGCTTGATGCGTAGGTTTTCCTGATCTTATATGTTTCCCGCCATTTACACACGATTCCCGCCAAATTTATATACGATTCTTATGTTCTGGATATTGGTTACAGTACGAAAGGATTTATCCTACATTAAGTATCATTGCAAAAAAATATCTACCAATCATGGCAAAATCTGTGCCATCAGAACGTGTATTTTCCAAAGCTGGAAATATTTTAACTGATCACAGAAATAGTTTATCACCTGAACATTTACAGCAATTATTGTTTTTAAATTCCTTATCAATGAAAGAATGACAATTACATGATGAATAAAATATTTAAAATGAATAGCAAAATATTTCTTCTATTCAATACAATGCCCTTCAACAACTATCCCAAATTGTTCCTTGTAAAAGTAATTTTTATAGCGATTCTTTCAAAATTATTCAAAATCGACTTCTATATGTACTAATTTCGGAAAAAGTTTTATGGCGATTCTTTTCGTCTCGATTCTGGAAGAATCGATTCTTTGGTTCCGATATTTTAGAAGGATCGATTCTTATGATCCGATTTTGAATCGATTCAAGAATCGATTCTTTGAGGTGAATCGAACACCCCTAGGAGCTCGCGTCTTTTGTTTAGAGCTGTGAAATCATCTGTGGAATATATTTAACCCTTCGTGGTCACACCTTCTTATAATCACAAATTGGTCACACGGGGTTCACTGTACCCCAGCGTCCTTTTTTCAGTTACCATTTTCGTATTTTTGAATCTTTTCACTTTTCAGTGATAATTGTACATTTGTAATACTTATAGAGTCATGGTCTAATAGTATTATTCTAGAAATGTAAATTTTGATGTGATAAAACTTGTTGTTGAAAATGATCGATTTTCCACGGTTGTGGGAAAAACAAAATTTTTAAATTTTTTTTATTCTTTTTTTGCGATAAATCCCCTTTGGAAGACGTAAAGGTGCGACATTTCGAATCGAAAATTGCTCCTGGGGTGCGATACACTCCGTGTGATCACGAAGGGTTAAAAACGGTAATTTCAATTTTCGTTACTTTTAGTCAGAGTTTGGCATTATCTAGATAAAAAATTATTTAAATAACGATCGAATAAATGATATCTTTATTTGTTATTCGAGGCTCTAATAATCGAAGTTATCTTTATTCGAAGAGCAACGAATAAATAATTTTATTGGATGAGAATTTATTCGACGAATAAAGATCATTTTTTTATTCGATGGGAATTCATTCGACGAATGAAGATAATTTTTTTATTCGATGAAAATTTATTCGTCGAATAACGATAGTTTTTTATTCGAAGGTTTTATTCGAATAAATGCATCGAATAAATTTTTCATCCGTAGCATTTATCTTTTCGAAGCCTTCGAATAAAGCCACGAATAACTTTCGAGCCCTTATTTATCTTTTGTTCGTTATTTGAGATTTTTATTTAGATAAACTTTTGCCCAACTCTGCTTTTAGTTCAGATATCAAAATGGTATTTGGTAGGAACATATGAGAAACAAACTAGAAGACCAGAATGGTCAAAAGAAGCTATGAAGAAAGCTGTAGATGAAGCTTTAAGCAACAAAATGGGGTACAAGAAAGCTGCTCGGGAATATTGCCTTCCACAAACAATGTTAGAACGTTATGTCCAAAAATTGAAACAGGAAAATAAAGTGACTATAGTTTTACCATTAGGGCCAATTAAGAGGGTTGGGTTGCGTGCCCACTTTGTGGACGTTGGTCCTACAACTCCTGTGCGAGGGTTGGAGAAAATGATTTAGAAGAAATATTTAGGGGAACCATTTTGTCCCATTTTCAGTAACCCGTGGTAGAGGCAAGATGATTTTTCACTACTTTTGTTTTAACCCTTATGTACACACCCGGGTACCCGGGTGCCCACCTCGTCATATTTTTGGTTATAACTCGAATAAAAATGGAAATTTCGACTTGGGCCTTCAGATCCCCATTATTTAACTCTTTTAAAAGTCAAAAACACACTTGTAAATTTTTTTCAAATTTTTTGAACTTAAACTAAATGACGTCAATGTACATTAGGGTGGTCCTTAATTTTCAACTTCCGATTTTTTTTGGTCTTACCCTCTTAAAATATGATAGTTGGTGAAAAAATGATATGTGCAAAATTTCAGCGAGATCGGACCACGGGAACCCCTGCCGCAATTGAGTTGAAGTTTTGAAATAATAGTGATTTCTCGTCAATTTCGGACATAATTGTGTTCGGCTATTTTGGAAGTATCAGTGCATATTTTTTTAATAAAAGTACAGTTTATTAGATGTATAATAATAATATGCACGTATTACTTCGAAAAATATTGACGAAATTTTTGAGTTTTATCTTTTAAAATTAGTATACAACGCAGCGTATAGGCCAGAATAGGCAATCGGGGGTCTTAACTACACTATCCAACACGTATTTGGATCTGCTATATGCACTCCGAGATCCTAGTGGAGTTTTTCGTCCCAAACACGAATCCGTAAATAGAATTGCTCTATCACCCTCAATTTTTTGAAAAACATGAGTTTTTGTAAAAAGCGCACGATTTTGGGCAAGAATGAGGTATTACGTGAAAACCAAGAATTCTAGAAAGTTCAATTTAGTCTGAAAAGATAGAGGAGAGTTTCCTGAATATATCGGTGTATACAGTTATTAAATTTGATGGTTTTATATGATTGTAAACGGCCGTCAAAGTTTAAAAAAGTACCGATGTGCATGATTTCTACGCAATACTTTTGCATTTTTACGAAAAGTTGTTTATCTAGCACGAATTCGCTACACAGTATCGGATTCTGTAGACATTTCTGAAGAAGAAACCATCTACGAAAAATGTCGGAACGGTTTTTAACTCGAACTGCTTGAGAAAATATCCAGCGGGAACGCGTGCACGGTGTTTTGCCGCCTGGCGGCTGTGGCTTAGGGTGTTCCTTAATTTTCAACTTCCGATTTTTTTTTGTCTTATCCTCTTAAAATATGATAGTTGGTGAAAAAATGATATGTGCAAAATTTCAGCGAGATCGGACAACGGGAACCCTTGCCGCATTTAAGACGAAGTTGTAAAATTACAGTAATTTTACATCAATATCAGATATGATTGTATTTCATTATTTTAAAAATGTGTGTCTATTTTTTTAAATAAAAATACAGTTTCTTAGATATATACCAGGAGTATTTCTATATTACTTCCTATAATATATTTCATATTCTTAAATTTTACCTAGCATTAAGCTTCCTATGTATCGCAGTATCTGAACCATACTGTTACCTGTGTCGGCTACCTGAGGCACGAAACGCATTCTTGTGATATAAAGAGGCGTATGATCCAAAATTTGGATTCTAATCAAACGGAGATTTCAAGTAAAAAGATTGTTTTAAAAGATGTCAAAAACTATATTAATATTGGCATAGAAAATTTCATCTCGTCACAAAGTCGGAATTTTTTTCTAGATTTCATATAAGTACCGAATTTTTACAAAAGGACCCTTCAGTTTGGGAAATCGATGAAACATATAAAAATGCGTTAAAAATAATAAAGAATTTAAAAGTAGTTAACGACAGTGCAGAACGAGGCGTAAAGCTAATCACCGAATATAATAGCTTACTAACGAAAGATGAAAATAATAAGCAGTTCATTTTACAAGTATTAGAAGATTATCGGCGATGTTATCCAGATGCGAGTAAATCAACCTTAATGAAAGGCGTGTATTGACAAATATGTAATATTTTATAAGATATTACAATTAATTTTATAATATGTAGTTAAAAGTTAACTTTGGATAATATTATGTACATGTAAGACATTATATTTTCATTAAAAAATATTCAGTACTACCTCTAAAACGGCGGAACACATTTATATTGAAATTAACGAAAATAATAGAAATTTTAAAACTTCGTCTTAAATGCGGCACGGGTTCCCGCTGTCCGATCTCGCTGAAATTTTGCACATATCATTTTCTTACCAACTATCATATTTTAAGAGGGTAAGACCAAAAAAAAAAATGAAAAAAAAATTTTGACCCCTATAGCTAAGGACCACCCTAATGTACATGTGCTTAGCGGACACACCCGGGTACCCGGGTACCCACTAGATCACTAGATGAAAAATGATGTTTTGACTCCGGAATTAATTAATATCATTGATGAATATTTTATGGATGTAACAGGGATTAATAAATGAACAATTACATACGAAAGCGAAGTAGCGATGAAGCCGCTACACTACTAGCCCCACTACTTAAATTTTGAACATCTGCCGGTCGCCGAATGTCGTAACTGACCGCGCGCTACCTGTGCAGCGCTCGCACCCTACATCTATTTTATTTTATGGTAGCTGTAGCCGGCTAGGGAACTTGGAAATGGCATAGATAATTTCTATTGATGATTATTTAATAAAGAAAACTGATTCCAAGCGATTCCGTTCATATGCGAACTCAGGAATTAAGAAACACTAGTGGTGGGCACCCGGGTATCCTGGGTGTGTACATAAGGGTTAATGTTTAATAACTTTAAAATTTTATTTAAATATTTCTCAAACTATGTACCAAAGACTAAAGTCCATATTAATTTACAATTATATATAGATTCCTAAGAAATTAAATAAAACGTATAATTATAAATTTTTTTGCATTTTTTCCCCCTACGTGATCTACAGTTATTGAAGAGCAGTCTCGAAATGGAATCCAGTAGCGCTGCTGTATACCCAAACACCAAGTTGACTGCACTTTTTTGTACAAAACACCTTCGCTGCTCGAGGAATCGTTACCAATCGATGAAGGGGTGACAGCGAGTGGAAATTCGGGGCCGCGCGGAAGTCAGGGATAATCCCCAGCCAGCTCGACAAAACAGCCTGGAACAGAAGTTCGTTGGCCCGCGGTGCGCGCCTGGAAGTAAACCAATTAATCGGCGGGAAGTTCCGTGGAGAATCAGTAACTTAACTCGCCCCGGCCGTTCCTCCGATGCTTCTTCTGCCAAATTGTGAGCACCTCCGTCCCCGCCCGCAGCGCCCCTGTAACTGCCGGCGAAGAAACAAAAATACCTCCTTGCGCCCGAGGTGCGGGGCGGTGGCGGGACGCTGGGGCTGTCGACATCCGGGCGTCGTCGGGCAGGACGGCAGAGGAGACGCCAGGGGTGGCGGTCGAGAACGACGTAGACGGGCGATTTCGAGCGCTGCAAACGAATTACGCCGCGCGCGGCCGAACAAAAACAGCAAATCCGGTAATCTTGTTTCAGAGTCACCGGTGAACTGTCGTAAGGAGAGGGAGCGTTCCCCGCTGCCTCTAATTAATTTCTGTTTGCCTGGTGGTGGCCCGGCCCAGACAGAGAGGAGCAGCGCCGAACACCGCGTCAGGCGTTGGCATCCGACTGAGGAGAATCGACGCTCGCCCCTGCCACGTTTTTATGGACCCCCTCGTTAAACTTCCGATGTGAATTATCTGGATGGCCCCGTGAGATTCGTGGCGCGCTGGGCCATTCGGCTGCCGGTGGCTCTCGTTCAAGAAACGGGATCGTTCTTAACTTTGCGCCGCGATCAGCTCTTCCTGGTCCGCGGCGTTGGAAGAGGGACGACAGTAATGGGGGCTTCATTGAAAACATTGAGCAGGGAGGAGGACGATGGCATTTACATAGGGCGAGCTTGTCATCTGAATTGGCCCAGCGAGGGACACTTTGGCTGGGAAATTTTGGAAACACTTTGCAACTGGTTGAATGGGTCTCGTCGCCAGGGGGTACCGTAGCTGGGCTTGGGAGCGGCAGCGAATTTATGATGGGGCGTCTGACAGTTTACTTTCTGCGGGGCAGGCGGAATTTTCAGGAGGCTGGGATGTTGGGTCTGGTAATTGCAGGACTGTGTTTGGGATTAGCAGAGGAATAGGTGAGTTACAGTGGTAGGTAGGGTGTATTTATCGTGGGCGATGAATTGGGACATCCATTTCGAGGGGTGAAATATTGTCACAAACTTCTTACTCCCTAACAATTTGGAGATTTTTTCGAAGACTAAATTGTCCTGACACTCAGATATGTATTGGACCAGTCTTTCAGACACTGCGTGCCTTAAGGGGGGACTCTACCTTGTTGGGCCGAAAAATCGATGAATTTGGTGAATTTTTTGTACAAAAACGGTTTGACAAATTAATTTGCGGTTTGACAGGCTGTTTTATTGTATCTTCAGCTCTTGTTATAAATTTTTATGTGACGGTAAAAAAAAAGATGTGGCTGATACAGAGCGCTGACTTGAGGCGTTGAAAAAAAATCGGGTGGTCCTGGCGTTAACGAAATATACTCGAAGGATAATCTGAAACACAAAAACGAAAGAGATTCTTAATCTGTATGAATGTGGCTATCGATGGTAGGTAGATTCATTAAGATAAACAAAGAAATGTTAAAATGGCAGTAACCGTTCCTAATTTTACTTAATGATGTTTTGCCGATTTTTGAGAAAAATTCGATTCATCATATTCAGAAGCCTGCCATTTTAACATTTCTTTGTTTATCTTAATGAATCTACTACCATCGATAGCCACATTCATACAGATTAAGAATCTCTTTCGTTTTTGTGTTTCAGATTATCCTTCGAGTATATTTCGTTAACGCCAGGACCACCCGATTTTTTTTCAACGCCTCAAGTCAGCGCTCTGTATCAGCCACATCTTTTTTTTTACCGTCACATAAAAATTTATAACAAGAGCTGAAGATACAATAAAACAGCCTGTCAAACCGCAAATTAATTTGTCAAACCGTTTTTGTACAAAAAATTCACCAAATTCATCGATTTTTCGGCCCAACAAGGTAGAGTCCCCCCTTAAGGGGGTACTCCACTGTGACAGATTCGAGAAATGGAATTTTTTTTTTCTGCATTTTTCGAAATTAAATATCTCTAAGAATCAACTGTGTAAGTTTGGAGTCCTTATTTCGATTATTTCGGCTTTCATAGCCAACTTTATTAGGAGAGGCGGAACTGCGTCCGCGGGCGGACGGATCCCTATTGTTGCGACTACTCATTAGCTTCAATTATACCTGATCCTATTGTGAGTGACACTTTTAGTTAATTGCTTCTTTACCTGAATGTGATCCCCTCCTAGCAACTACTCATAAACTAAAACCCCGTGTGCAAATACGGGTCTTCGACGAAAAGAAATTAGTACTAAGGTAAATGTCCCAATGGCAAAACAGTTAAGGAAGCAGTTGAGATGATTGCAATTTTTTTTATATTTAAATAGTATAAAATTATAACTAAATATAATTATTCGAAAGCGTAAAATTTCTACTTTCGCATAACGTAACAAGAATCTACATTTGTTAAAGCAAAAGTTTTAAATTAATTAAAACATGAAACTGTTCATATGGCCCAGTAATTAAATAAAATTCATAGCGTGTCCCAGTCATTAATTAACAGTGTCCCAATTATTGAATATGTATTTAATTGAACTATTTCTATCAGTTAATGAAAAGAAATCTACTGACTGTAGTTCTTTTTCTTTATCTTTTTTACCTTCGGCATGAGTTTATGTCTGAAAAAGTTAAAAAATGATTAAAAGTATATTATAAAAGTTTAGGTTATGTTAATATTATAACGAGTATAAGATTAATTATCCTAATAATTCTTAAACAGTATTATATTTTTGTCTAGTTATTATTAACGTAAATATATAGGATACAAAAAATACTTACTTTGGTACAATAAATATTTATAATTTTATAACTACTGAACACTGACGTCTGTAACATCGCGGTTAAACAACCATTGAACACACGTTTAATGATTGGTATGTGTCATGTTACCGTGTACTAGTGGATAAACGCAACAATTTCAATATTAAAAACAAAAAATTATTAAAAGATCCAATTAATTTTAAATTCTTCAATGTATAATAAATCCAAAACAACTGTATAATTTAAAAAATTATAAAATAATAATTAATTACAACCTTAACAAAAATATTCTCTCGCTTGCTTGAGCCCATTAGGTAAGAAGCGAGATTGAAACTGTTGAAGCTTTACTGTACAATAATATTTTTGTATGATATAACTATTCAGTTATGTAAGCTTATAATTGTATCTATATAAAGCTAATACATTTTGCAATTATATTTCGAACAGTTTAAACGTTGCAAATTAGTAAAACTATTATTATTAATAAAATTTCTTCTCAATTTTTAATTATTAGGCCATGTTTAAGGACTGGGACATTTACCTTAGAGGTCGTGACTTTTCACGTGTGTCTAAATACTTAAGGAATTAAAAATCGCCAAATACCGCCGCTGCTGATAAGGGGCGCTAACCGGCGCAGCACCGATGCCTCAAAAGAGGCTAGAACAGCTCGAAGGGAAGCGAAATCGGCTGAAGAAGAGTCATATGAAGAAACTGAAGGCATATTGTATGGAGCTGGCCTCGCCGATTAATTGTAGGTATATATATTTGCGAATAACTTAGGGAAAATCGATATTTTTTTTTAAACGCGTTTTTCTCGAAACCACTTTTTTTCAACTCGTGCAGGTAAAATAGAAAAAACTACCGGACCGATCAGGCTGAAAATTTTACACATTACTCTACACATACCTGGCTCTCGTTGTTAGCAGAATTATATTGTTATTTCAATAATTAATTAGTTTTTACATCGATAAACGATTTAAAGAAAGTCATTTTTTCGATATTAATCTTTTAACGTGGGCCATTTTGTTCATTTGTTATGTATGATAACAAATCTGCTACGGACGAGAATTACACTCATATTAAGCAAAAAAATCACTCGAAATTTTGTTTCAGATCACTGAGTCACCCGGAATCACCTGCACCAATGATACATTTATTTTTTAGGAGGCAACTTCGATTGCCTGTTGCACTGTGTATATTATCGTTTAATAAAAAATGAAAAATACTAGAATATAGTTTACAACTTATATAATAACCAGTAAAAATTTCAATTGAATTGTTCAATTTTTTTCTATCAAAAGAAAAGTCCTGAAAATTCATCAATTTTTGGCGCGTCACAGTGGAGTACCCCCTTAAGGGGTTACGCCACCCCGAGGCGCTCGAAACAGCACTAAACTAGACAATTTTTTTTACTGATACTATGAGGTTGAAAATTATTTATTTTCTTCTTACGTGTAGAGCATGTATTAGTGCATATATTGTATAAATACGGTACAAAAATATTAAAAAATGACCGAGTTATTTGTTCTCCCGCGAAGCTCGTCCGCCGTTACACGCGTGACTAACCTAACAAATTATAACGAACATGTTCGTCTGAAATCAAAATCCCGATGATTTTCGTGTTCCTTAATAAAATACCTACGATGTAGCATAGGGATTTGAGAAAAAAAAATTTATTGCACAAATGAGAGCAATGTGAAAAAAAATATACGTTTTTCACGTGAAAAAACGAATCTAAACCATTAATTATATACGAATGGGGTATCGGATGGAAAACTGCTATGCTACATCGTAGATAATACCATTAAGAATATGCGTACCAAGTTTGAAATCAATCGGACAAGTAGTTTTGGAGATATTTGATAGGTCACCTTTGAAAATGTAGTTTCGAGAAAAACGCAAAAGAAGAAAAGTAGAATGGTCGCTGCCTGCTGCGGAATATCGACATCCGCGCCTCGTTTAAAGTCTATAACTCGGCTATTCTGGGGAATTTTTGTCTCTACCATGACTCAAATTATTCTTAAAACTTCTCGCAATAAGAAAATGCAAAAAAAAAAAGAAATTGATTTTTCAAAACTTTCAGGGTGGCGTAACCCCTTAAGGGGGTATTCTGGTCTAGCGCGCGAGTTTCATAACTATTTGTCAGAATTTTTTATGGGCAATGAATGTAAGTGTACTGCACAAAGTTTTTCCTAAAATCTTAATCGTCCTTTTAACTGTATTTACAATTTTTTTGTCGTGCAAAAATTAGTATGACATGTCTGTATGAAGACATGAAGATTTTGCGTTTTGCCATGTGGATTAAATTGATCATATATGAATAATAAGTTCCTTTTTTCTGGCGAACTTTTCTGTTCAACATGGCGCCATTTTGTGAAAAATTAATTTCACTGAATAATCTCGATTGAGGCTATAGCCATATTTTTACTGAATAAAATTTTTCATTAATCATTTGTTTCAGATGCCTACGAAGGACAGAATCATGGCAGCCACATGGCAACGCGCCAAATCTTCATGTCTTCATACAGACATGTAATACTAATTTTTTGAAGACAAAAAAATTTGGTAAATATAGTTAAAAGGACGATTAAGATTTTAGGAAAAACTTTGTGCAGTACACTTACTTTCATTGCCCATAAAAAATTCTGAAAAATTCTAGAGTCTCGGCCGAAAATTCGGCCACTTTTCGGTGATGGTTTTTATAATGAAATAAACACTTAACGTTTTCGAACTTTTGAGGGTATTTTGTACCACTCTTGAATTGCAAGAAAAAATCTTTGATGTTTGTTCATTTCATTTGTTTACATAATTATTTCGCAGTGAAGTTGGCGTCTTCAGAATTTGACCCATTGCTGGCGCTTGAAAATTCGGACGACTGGATTCTTGGAAATAAAAAAGCCAAACATATTTTTAATCTGCAAGAGTATGGCTATCCCGCTTACCACGAATATGTTAACTTTTTTAATATTTTCCCACTTATTTATATCGATTAAATAGAAAAGAAATACCATTTTCGGTACTTTCAAACTTAATCGACCGCCATTTTAAAAATTTCTGTCCAAAATTGTTTTTCGGCGGTATACCAGATAACCATACCTCTGCGAATAAAAAATATGTTTGTTTCTTTTGCTTCCCATGATCCAGTCGTCCGAAATTGCAACCGCCAGCAAGGGGTCAAATTCTGAAGACGCCAACTTCACTGCGAAATATTTATGTAAACAAATGAAATAAACAAGCAACAAAAATTTCTTCTTGTGTCACAAGAGTGGTAGAAAACACCCCCACAACTCGAAAACGTTAAGTGTTTATTTAATTATAAAAACCATCACCGAAAAGTGGCCGAATTCTCGGCCGAGACTCTAGAATGTCCCCTTAAGACTCGAGTTTTATCAATCTTAATATCAAGTTGCTTCTTAAAAAAATTTAGTAAAAAATATTAGAAGTAAAAAACAGAAGAAGAATCGATCAAGATAATTGCGATTTTATACATATTTTCCAAACTGATGAAAAGCATTTGTGATTGTTCTACACCTTCGAAGAAGCAGCTCAAAATAATCTGCGGGACGAAATATCACACCCACCCTGTAGAATATATATTTTTGATTTTTTTTAACGTGAGAGTAGATACTTCGTCCAATTAAAGTGCGTGCATTGCTTTTCACAGTTGATTGAACGTCAGAAAAATGAGCCATTGAGTCAGTTAATCCCCTCGAATTGTATCGAAAGCATCATCTCGATGGAGACCGTTTCACGCGAGGACGCTCTCGAGGACATAACATTTAATTTTCTTCCGCACTCGATCGTGCATTGATATGGACGGTCTGTCAGCGCCGCGACCAATCGTTGTTGATATTTTTATCATCCGTTTATTTCTATAATAATTCCCGCTGACAGTTCTCGCGGAATTATTCGAGCCGGCTCGTTATGCATATATGAATATTAAACGGCAGGAAACAACAGAGTGTAATTGAAGTTTTAATATTTCAGTGGCTGCGCTTAAAACTTTTAAACATTTTGATGAATCCGCCGACCCAGAAGTTCCCGGCCCCTTTGATCCAGCATAGACTTTGCAAGTTTTTCAACGAAGAACTTGCATACGGAAAATAATTAATTTCGTGGCAGCGAAACTCGCCCCGTGGATAATAAAAAATGAGAGTGCAAATGTGGTCGCAAGTTGCGATTCGCTTTCGATCGATAGGGTTCTTGCGAGATACGATCGTTTCTAGCAAAGGCGATTGATTTAGAGACGTTTGAAGCAACCGAAGCTTCTATATTATTTTTTATCTCCATCGTCCGCCTGCATCCGGCAGCGCTACGTAATTAAGCAAATATTTCCAGTCGCAGAATTGTTATGGAGCCGTTATGAAGCACGTTTTTAATATCACACACTGCAGCCGGTTCTTTTTTGTAAAAATGAGAAGTTACCACCAAAGCGGGCATCAATCCAGGGGCGATATTTTTTTTCCCCTTGCCTGCTTGCAACGCCCCGGCATAAAGCTTGGCACTTGTCGCTTGTTCCCTGCAAAACAGCCCTCAATCAATCCGCAAGCCTCTCCAGCGCCGTTCGTATTTATTAAAACAGTTCAAAGTCGTTTGATTAAAGTCCTTTCCACTGTGAAAGTGACCGGGGCCGTGCGTTGCAGGGAGAATCCCGCAGGCAGGGGGCACAAAATGAACGATATAAAACTTTCATTTCGAGAACTGTGAAATTTTATTCGACACGTTACCTTTTATAGGATGGCGCGAACCGTGTGTCACGCCGCTGTTTGTAATCCCCTGTTGTCGGCCTTTCATTTCGCACTTACGTAGGCGGCTCCTCGAACTGTGAAGCTCGAGCTTACTGGCGAAATAATCAGAAGAATCGAAGCGCGAAGTGCGGGTGTGAACGGCGATACGTCGCAGGAATGTATTGGTGGGTCTCTGCAAGCGCACGGTGTGCAGCAGCCGCGAATTAGCGGGGAATTAAAAAATTTTAGTCAGAAGACAGGCAAACTGTGTAGCCCTGATTTTGACGCGAGATTATGTGGAGTTTAAGTCAGCACTTCGCTGGTTTCGAATTTATTTAAAAAATACAAGATATGAATGTTTCAATTATTATTTACTTTCGCGAAAATAGGCTCCATATCTGAATATTTATCTCTAAAACTATCGATCCTTCGAGATTTTTTCGTGTTTTATTTTAATTGAGAAAAATTGCCGTTCCTGAATAAATTATTTTCGAAATCAGAACCTCATTTTCTTAAAATGAAAATTGAAAACTGAAAACTAATTATTGTTTTGCTAATTTCGCTTCAAGATTTTCACTTCTTCGTGGGCTCCTCTCGTAAATAGTTTAATAAATAAGATCGCATGTTTAAAAATCTTACAACCACGTTATCTATTTTTTTTATGCTTTTTTCAGCAGAGAAGTGACTTTTCAGCCTGGCCACTTTGAAATTAACTTCATAAAGACCAGTTAAAGACAGCGATGCTCTCCATTTCAGGTATCTATTATTATACAATCTGAAGAAATTGAAAGTTTAAATAATTCGTCAATGCGTGCAATAACGAATGTACATGCACAGTTACGATGCCAGAATATCAATGGAGGCAACGAATTCCATCGACATCCAGTTGTACACACGATTTACTGGTGGAGTAAAAAAAAAAACATGGCGAATTGCATGTTGCAACGTAGAGTTTCGTTGATAGAATGCTGTCGACAAAATGGGGGACGCAATTCGCGGTGGACTATCTTTAATTTGTCGGATACACACACCGCGCACTGGTATACATACGTTTTCAATCTCCGCGTTATTGTACAAACGAAAGCGGGTAATCCGACAGGCCGCGCTTTGAATATTTACAACAACAAAAGAGACATTTTCAGGATTTCAGCATGTTTTGGTCTCTGCGGCCGTTTCGCGTGGAATCGTATAGGTACCGAGAGACTCTACACTTTCAATTCTCTTTTTTCCGCGCAGCTTTTGGCTATGGCAAAAGGAAATTAATTTCTAGAAAAATTTCGTCCTATATTTCGAACAGTTTACTGTGTAGTGACATTGGGCAAAATGTATCTCCGCTCCAGTTTGACAGTAAAATATGATGCTTCCCTAATTCAACAAATGTAATTGATTGTGTAATCAATTACAAAGTGGTCTAGTACCTACACTGTATACACCAGAGTTGTGCACAATTACAATTGAATTACTCCACGAATTATAATTACAAAATAATTCAAATACATCGTATTCAATTACATTGTAATTCGTAATTTCGATATCTCATTCCATTAAATTACATCGCGATTCGCAATTACAAAGTACAATGTAATTGGATTAGAATTACGAATTAATAGGTAACCAAATTGAGAGGCAATAAGAGGTGAGAAACATAAGACTGAGTCAGGTATGAACGGGAAACGGGATACGTCGCGTCGTGTAGACAAGAAAGATAAATATAATCATCTATCTCACTTCATATGAGTTCTGAGCTGTAATTTAATTACAGTGTATTTCAATTGCATTGTAATTCAATTACACGCATGATTACAGAAGTTAGGAATTGAATTAATGGTAAAATTTGAATTACGTAATTCGCATTAATATGTAATTGAAATACAATGTGATTAAATCACAGTGTAATTGAAATACAATGTAATTTAACTACAATGTAATTGATATACAATGTAATTACACTACAATGTAATTGATATACAATGTAATTGAAATACAATGTAATTAAATTACAGTGTAATTGAAATACATTGTAATTGAAATACAGTGTAATTGAAATACAGTGTAATTGAAATACAGTGTAATTGAAATACAGTGTAATTGAAATACGGTGTAATTGAAATACAATGTAATTAAATTACAGTGTAATTAAAATACATTGTAATTGAAATACAATGTAATTGAACTACAATGTAATTGATATACAATGTAATTACACTACAATGTAATTGATATACAATGTAATTGATATACAATATAATTGATATACAATATAATTGATATACAATGTAATTATATTACAATGTAATTGAAACACAATGTAATTAAATTACAGTGTAATTGAAATACATTGTAATTGAAATACAGTGTAATTGAAATACAGTGTAATTGAAATACAGTGTAATTGAAATACAATGTAATTAAATTACAGTGTAATTGAAACGCAATGTAATTAAATTACAGTGTGATTCAATTAGCACACCCAATGGTACACAGCCACACAATTAAGGCCCTTTAAATTATTATCCTCCGTTTCAAATCCGTTCACAGCTATCACTAATACCAACGTACCACGTGCTCGCGACAGAAAAAACAATTAGCTTGCATCCCCTCACACTGAAAACCGTTCATCAAATTCTTGCTTTGAAAGCCAGCCCCGATGGAGTTCCTTTTATGCCCTGTTGCTGCGCGATACGCGTCAGTGTGCATACGCAAAGAGTCTGTTAGAAGGTAATAAATTTACGTAATACTCGCACACACGGACAGAATAATGAGCTTACGTAAATATCTACAGACAAGATCATAAATTATTGCGTGGAGCACGGTGCAGCGGGGCCTGGCGAGCGTATTATAATCAATGGAATTGTATCTGCCTTTACCATGCCGCATCTTTACGTAGTATTCCGAGCGCGTCTAGCCGTGCTCGGAGTGGCACATTTACAAGCATAATGAGATAGCGAGTGGAAGAAGATACACCCGCGTATAACTGCTTTTCCAGGGAAGCGGGGAGGAAAGTTACTGATCTCGTTCTAGAGGGGTGGCCGTCGGTTTTCGGTACGAAGTTGCAACAACGACATCAGAAAGTTAGCTAAACATTGACTGGCGGCACGTAAAACGATCGCTAGGCGGCCGACATAATATCCTATTTATAATCATCCGCCGAAAACAAATTAGCTTGCCGTGGATCGGGTAATCACGCGCTCAGACAATTAATATTCGATATCCGCCAAGTGACAAAGACCTGCGTTGCGTCAATCAACGCGGGCACGACCCATGCACCACCGGGGAGAAATTATTCTGCGCGACAGCATAATGGACCTTTGATGAACGATCAAGTATGAATTTGTCCAATAAAATGACAAGGAATTCATGGTCTGATAGTAAATTGCCAGTGAAAAGAAAGAACACGGACACTTACTTCCTGCCTGGAAACTGTGCTCGGTGTGGCTGAGAGAGTGTTGCATAATTAAGCAGGAGTATTCTACAGTTTGGACCTGGAAAGAAGCTTCTAATAAACGTGAGTCTATTTTATGCACATGGTGTAAAGAATATTGCTACTATGAGCTTGAAGAACTGGTGTCAAGAGATAAATTACTGTTATTCAGTAAGTGCCAAAATTAAAAAAAAAATTAATTTTTAGCGGAAAATGTTCTACGTGCAAATGGCAGTGTTGGGCAAAAGTTTATCTAAATAAAAATCTCAAATAACGAACGAAAGATAAATAATTTTTATTCGTTATTCGAGGCTCGAATAATCGAAGTTATCTTTATTCGAAGAGCACTGAATAAATAATTTTATTCGATAAGAATTTATTCGACCAATAAAGATAATTTTTTATTGGATGAGAATTTATTCGACGAATGAAGATAATTTTTTTATTCGATGAAAATTTATTCGACGAATAACGATAGTTTTTTATTCGAAGGTTTTATTCGAATAAAGTTTTCATCCGTAGCATTTATCTTTTCGAAGCTTTCGAATAAGGCCACGAATAACTTTCATCAGCGTCGAGCGTGTTTATTCGAGCCGCCGGTCCTTTGTGTTCGGCCCTTCCGCTCGGCCGGGCTCGACCCTCGGCGGCTTGAATAAACACGCTCGACGCTGATGAAAGTTATTCGTGGCCTTATTCGAAGGCTTCGAAAAGATAAATGCTACGGATGAAAAATTTATTCGACGCATTTATTCGAATAAAATCTTGGAATAAAAAAATATCATTATTCGTCAAATAAATTTTCATCGAATAAAAAAATTATCTTCATTCGTCGAATAAATTCCCATCGAATAAAATAATTATCTTTATTCGTCGAATAAATTCTCATCCAATAAAATTATTTATTCGTTGCTCTTCGAATAAAGATAACTTCGATAATTCGAGCCTCGAATAACGAATAAAGATAAAGTATCATATAATTTTTTATCTAGATAATGCCCAACTCTGGCAAATAGTAATAGTATAGTATAAAATTTGTGTTTTGGCACTTACAGTGTTACAATTCACCCCTTTGAATCAAAGCTATCTTCCTTCGAACAGATTTTCTGAAAAAATTCAGTATAGTGGAATTGATTGTGTTTTAAAATTCATCGTATGGAAAAGGAAGTCTTAAAGTCTTAGCCTTGTTAATATTGCATAGAACATTGTAACCTGAACGTTTTAAACTGTATTAAATCTGTATGCTTGCGTAAAGCTTTCGTTAATTCCAGTAACTCCTACTCGAAGCAATCTCTGAAGTATAAAATGTTAGCATTTTAAACGACACAATGAGATGGGATGATTATTATTCATTTATAGGATTTAACAGTGAGAAACTGAAGACTGCAAGGGAAATAGGGCCGCGCATGGTCAGACGGGCTTTGAACCAGTATGATGAGATTATATCTCTCTGTAACTTCCCATACGTGCATCGTTTCAAAAATTGTTTCCAGTCAAAGTTACTTAACTTAATAAGAACCGTAGGAACGTGTGCCGGTTCTGCAGGAATTTCATTTATTTATAGTTCTAGGTTTGGTTCTAGTTCTGGTTTTTAAGTTCCTCCCAATGCAAGGGAGTTTACTGACAGAGTGATTTTGAAATCTTCTACGCCGTCGTTAATTTTATTCAACAGAGTTTAATAAAATACCTTGTACACCCCTATTCAGATTTTTGATATCGGATGACTTATACTTTTGTTGCTGCGTACTCGTATCAATAAATTAAAAAGCGATGGACTGATTCCTTTGTATATTTTTTACGTAACATGTGTTTTATCAAAGACGCGGGAAATTAAACAAAACGAGAGCAGCGACAATTTCTAGAACAGTACATCTTAATAAATCAAAGGCCTTTCATACACACGTCGGTGTATTTCGCTGGTGGAACGTTGGAGACTTTTATGAAGACTTTTATAATTGCTTTATGCGGTGTACGTTTCTGAGTGCATAAAGCATTCTTCTGCTTTGAGGTTTAAAATGATACTGGAACCGCGCAAAGGGAAAACGAATGTCCGTGTTCCATTTCAACGTACGTACGTTTTGTCTTGGTTTCAGACTTGGAGCTACGTAAAAATCCTGTCGCATACAGTGAAACATACGCTTCGCAAGATTAACTAACCGCACACAAAGAACACGCTATCCCGGGGGACACTTTAGGCGTCTAACGATATTTCACAAAAGCTGCGGCGACATTTGAAACCCTAATACTATGATGATTGTAAAAAATTCACGGAAATGGACTTGTCAGTATGAAAAATGATACGAGACAACAGCTGAAGCCTGGATATGATGCGCTCTTGCCGCTGAAAAAATGGGGGATCCATGCTTCTAACTGAGAATAGCCCTTTTCCCTAATATTCCCATTGTGATATTCTGGTTTTTGCTAATTCCCCCGGGCACTGCTGGGGAATTCTTACCTTATTACATTTAACATATACGCTTTTGCTTCGCGTTTCTACGTCACATTGTAGGAACGAAACATTTACAGACCAACTCTGCACTGCTCCATCTTATGAGGTATAAATCCACTGTCATATACACTGCATACATTCTCAGCCATCACCCTAGTACTCCCTTCTTTGAATTCCGAAAGCATCAGGGGCGAAATTTCCATTTTCGAGCTACCTGCTCTGTCGACTATAAATTCACAGTTTGAACGCTGCATTCACTTGTTGGTTACTGGCTCGAAGATAAGGGATAATCATCTGGTAGCGGGAAGCAGAAATCATCGTACGATGTCTCAGCAAGAGGGGTGCAGCTCCATTTTCGAACGTTTTTGAGTTATTACGTGTAATATACGTAACAATATTCTATATCGTTTGGTGTACATCAAATGAGGGATTTATTGCAAATAAATAAGTATATAAATATTGTTATTACCTTTAATATCTCTATTAATATCCCTATTAATATCACTATTAATATCACTATTAATATCACTATTAATATCACAATGAATATCACAATGAATATCACAATGAATATCCCTATTAATATCACTATTAATATCACTATTAAAATCACTATTAAAATCACTATTAATATCACTATTAATATCACTATTAATATCACTATTAATATCACTATTAATATCACTATTAATATCACTATTAATATCACTATTAATATCACAATGAATATCACAATGAATATCACAATGAATATCCCTATTAATATCACTATTAATATCACTATTAATATCACTATTAATATCACTATTAATATCACTATTAATATCACAATGAATATCACAATGAATATCACAATGAATATCCCTATTAATATCACTATTAATATCACTATTAAAATCACTATTAATATCACTATTAATATCACTATTAATATCACTATTAATATCACTATTAATATCACTATTAATATCACTATTAATATCACTATTAATATCACTATTAATATCACTATTAATATCACTATTAATATCACTATTAATATCACTATTAATATCACTATTAATATCACTATTAATATCACTATTAATATCACTATTAATATCACTATTAATATCACTATTAATATCACTATTAATATCACAATGAATATCACAATGAATATCCCTATTAATATCACTATTAATATCACTATTAATATCACTATTAATATCACAATGAATATCACAATGAATATCACAATGAATATCACAATGAATATCACAATGAATATCACAATGAATATCACAATGAATATCACAATGAATATCACAATGAATATCACTATCGCTGTCGCTATCAATGTCGCGTATGTTATCATTACAGTTTTTTCTAATTTACTCGAAATTGGTGAAGATGGAGCTGCACCGCTCTTGCTGCAAGGTCCTCAATTCAAATCTTTCCACGTAAACATATAACCACTTTCTGCGGCATGTATTTATACTAGACTCGATACGTTCATATTCGTTCGTTATTGTCCAGCATCCTTCAGATCCGTGTTCCTACCAATTCTTTACGTATATACGGTGTTTCGAATGCGTATCGAATAACTGCTTCTGTGGAATCTGAGCTGAACAAAATTCGCCCGTAGCGGAAGGAGCACACAACGGGTGGAGACGTTACGTGCATTATTACCGTTTAATAGTGAAGCAATTAATTTACACTCGATGGTTATTAGCCACGTGCTAGGAGGAATATTAACTTCAGGCACTCTTGATGCATGCACGTCCTGGCAGGCATGATGAAAGACGTGCAATCTGCCGCCACATTAATGCTACTGTCAGATGGCCAGGTGCTGCTTGACCCGTGTAAATCGATCTCAGACTAAATTGCATCGTTAGCCACTCCATCGCGCAACTGCGTTTCGCAGAACGGATCATTGCGCTCGATTTATTCTCGTGATATTATAGTTTAGACGTTGCTAACGTTGCTACGCAGAGGCTGACGTGTCCGAGACGTACGCGATAATGGAACAACGTTGGCACAGCCATGTACAGGGTGTAACGCGATATATGGGCAAGCACTTATAGAATAGAAGCACATATACACATATTTTCTCTAAATAAACGAATTTATAAATAAAAATAGAGGCTTTGGGAGTCACAAACATTTTTTCTTCAACTAAACATAAATAGAAAAACGTATACTTTTGGCCAATAAATACAAAAACCATGCAAGTAATGTCAGCCAATTATTAAGGTGACAGTAATTGAGCCCTGTACCCTAATATAATTTGGTAACAGCAGCGTTTAATCGCATCCGTTCACGTGGAAGTCTTACCACGAGAAGCAGGTAGCCAGCAGGTATTACATACACACAGTGTGCGAAGATACAAGTGTCTCTGTAGTGGTTTATATCAATACTACTGCCAATGACCTATTTACTACAGACGATAACGTTGAAACCATCCTAATTTCAACAAACAATCAACCTGGCCTCTAATTTGCAACTATTTTTTCAGGTGCTCGAAATGGACCTAACCCAGACCTGTTCTATTTTAATTTCCACAGATAATTCAGGAATACATTTCTCCTTTGAAAGGAGATCACCGAAGTGAAACTGCAACGTTCCCTGGACACTACGTTACACCCTGTACAGAGCGGTCTACCATCCCTCCGTTGGACGGAATAGTTGCCGTTAGCTGCCCGCGCCCCATGCACCGAGATCAACAGTTTTAAAGGAGCAATGTGTTTTACGATTATCGGGGATGCTGTTAGCGTTCGCGTATCGAAATGAGTTTGGATAGCCGGTAGGCGTGACAGAATTCAATACGGTTATGAAGCGGCGACGCTATAGGGGCAGCGTAACTGGCGGATCAATAATTGCTTATCCCTGATAGTCATTGAACAAATTGGAAAATTGGTTACCACCCAAATAGGCGGTCATTACATAATCTTAACGGTGGCAATTATCGATCAGCTGATATTACCTGCCCGCCGACCGCTCTCTGCCAATTTATATACACAGGCCTGCGTACAATGCTGTTTAGATCGCGGTTTTTCAGGCCATTTCGGGGGATTTTTTTTATGATGGCCAGTTCGGAGGGTGCCACGCGTGGGGCGCGTTGCGAAGCCACGCGGACGTGTGCGCACACAGGCGCATGAATTTGAATCAGGGACGAATGATCAGTAATCCAATCCGTGCGCCAGGAAATACAGCTGTGATCGGAACGATCGACGAACGATCCCCACTGTCCATTGCTATGCAGTAACGCAATCCACGTGCCAGCTTTTATTCTGAATTAAATAAACTAATCGCTGTTCACTTTGGGACTGTTCCTCTGCAATTTTTAGGCATTGCAGTGTTTTAAATATATGTTCATTCTTGTTTATTTATATAAAGCATCTGACTGATAACAAATATTAATTGTTACTGTAGTTGTATTATATGGTTGTGAATCACTTGGATAGATTTAATTAGCATTGTGTGAAGGGTAAGGGGAAAATAGGGGATGTCACATAACAGCTTCATCGAGAAAATTATGTTAATACTTTGGTCCACCAGTGAAGAAACGATGTTCAATGAATTTGTCTGCATTCTTCATAACACGAAGCTTATACCCTAATTAGCTATCAGAAAAAATAAACAATAATATAATAATTATTTGCCACCAACAAAGTATGGTATGAACCGTAAAATCAAGAAAAGTGGAAATTCCCTGTTTTTCTCACTACCCTTCATGTTAAGTGGAAATATTTTTATATATTCCATTATGTCCAGCACTATCTAAATAAATAAAAATATAAATATTTTTATTACTTTTAATATTACTATTAATATCACTATTAATATCAGTATTAATATCACTATTAATATCACTAATAATATCACTAATAATATCACTATTAATATCACTATTAATATCACTAATAATATCACTAATAATATCACTAATAATATCACCATTAATATCGCTATTAATATCGCCATTAATATCGCTATTTATATCACTATTAATATCACTATTAATATCACTATTAATATCACTATTAACATCACTATTACTATCACTATTACTATCACAATTACTATCACTATTAGCATCACTATTAACATCACAATTAACATCACTATTAATATCACTATTAATATCACTATTAATATCACTATTAATATCACTATTAATATCACTATTACTATCACTATTTTTCCCGTTACTCTTCATGTTAATTGGAAATATTTTTATATATTTTTCCTCCCGAATTTCGCAACCCCTTTTTGCGTCTTCCCGAACAGTGTAACGTGTAAAATAATTTACCTTGGCATTAAGTGTTATGCCTAATTAAACGCCCTTTAAATAGGCGCTCGACGAGTCGGTTGGCTGGGGTGATTGTTGCACAATACACATTGCGTGCAACGTTCACCAGGCCAAGACAATAGAAAACAGAACAAGACAATTGTTTGACTGACACTCCAGCGGGCTGCTTGGAGTGGTTGGTATTCGAGTTACGGCCGAGTGAAAATGGAGGAAAAAGCTGCAGGCAGAAAATTAATAGCCATTCAAGCTGAGCTGGCACGTCATCCTCTCCAAGGCAATCGAAGCGAATTATCACGTGAACTTCCAATTGGAAATTCAAACCAGTACTTAACCAGGTTTTAACTTCGGTATTCTGTTCGTAGATTTTCCAGCACGTAAACCGGCATTAATTGAAAGGTTAAATGTACTCGTTTGAAAAAAAAGGTAAACAGAAGTGAACTAGCAGATTTTTTAACTTTTCTGCTTTGCTTGTGATCTTCTTTTAATCTTTTCAAACCAGGTTTTTATAAGTTCACGCAGGGCGTGCTGATAATTCCTCAGTTTAAATCCGTGCCTGATAGTTTTCCTAAGGGAAAATCCTATTTTTAGGGCTAAAAACATAGCGAAATTTAGGATTTTTTTTTAAGAAACTAGCGATTCGGTTCATCTGAAATTTGGACCATGTTTTTATGCATGTTTGAAGAAGTTACCGCTTTTTTTTTATTAATTTTTAATAATATATATAAGAGTTATGTATATATAAAAACTGCAACTTCTTCAAAGATGGATAAATACATGACCAAATTTCAGATGAATCGAACCGCTAGTTTCTTAAAAAAAATCCCCAAGTTTGCTATGTTTTTCGCCCCAAAAATAAGATTCCCCCTTAAATCACCTTTATTCTACTGGAGATCATCAAATCATTACAAAAATTACAAGAATTCGTCCACGATTTCATTATTCAAGACCCTTAATCTTGGGATTGCTAAGGAAGAAATTATATCTTTAAGAAAAAGTTCACTTACCTACCTATCATTAGAATGTCACATTCTGTTTTGCTGTCTGCTAGCAAAATTTTGCACACGTGTTACTACTCCAGGTAGGTACACAACTAATGAACCCGTTACAGAAAATATTCGAAGACCTTGCAGCAAGTCCACATTTAACAGTTTCTCAGTTATGACGTGTAATATTCGTAAAAGAAAAGTCTACATCGTTTGGCGCAAATTTTTATGCAAATCCGATAACAAATGGGCGATTTAGGTTGGGTTGAAAAACAGTCCCTGACTGAACCTCGCCTTTGCTTTTGTCTTGTTTACTTTCTCTGCTGTTACCAGCTGTGTTCTGTTTGCAATAAAGTCGTTTAATAATAATAATAATAATTTATTGCAAATTTTGAACCGGCACCCACTACTGTTTTTTAACCTTTTTGGAGGGTTTCCAAATGTGTGTTGACTGAGGATGAGGATATATATCCACCGATAACGATGAGGAGCAGGCGCAAGAACAATGTTAGTCTCTTATGTCTACAAACAGTTTCTTCCAGTTCACTCGAACCTGGTCAAGATGGAGTTGCACCCCTGTTGCTGCAAGGTCTTCACTCACATCCAATTGCACCCCCTCCCGTTCCGTGACTCTCGAAACACAGTCGTCCATTAATCACGCGTTAATTAATGAACACGACGTTCGAGAACACCAGGCCCAGGGGCTGTAAAGAAATCAGCAGATTCCTAAGACGCGCCGCTAGGATGCAGGCGTACGGTTGCACCTAGATTCAGGAACACTGTTCGAGCACCCCAGTCGCACAGGGATGAAAAATTCAGCCGGAACCATCGCGGTCTGAGCAACCCGATTCTCAGCGCGTCTCGAGTGTTAGGCGTCGATGTTCCAGAATGCTTTACGATACCCGATCCATTCGACGATCGTGATTCCAGCCTCTGAAGACGATGTTCGCGCTCAGCGGCGGTTCCGAGACGTGTACGGCGAGCTTGATCGCCGAGAAAATCGAGACATCGCCTGGCGGAACGCGGAGCGCCCGCTTGCGCGGAACTTCTCACGGAGATGTAGACGCCCATGGGAAGGACGATACGGCGGATTGAATTAACATAGCTGCAAGACAAAGGGGTGCGGCGGGGTGGTTGGACGATAGGGTTAGGAATCCGGTGCTCGCGTTTGTAGTCTTCATGATCATTCGACGCGCACGTCCGGATGTTTTCCCTCCCCCGTTTCACTCTCTCCTCTTCCCACCACCCCCATTTCCATCCCCCTCGTATATCATTCCGCTTGGTTGTCCTGCACCCCTCTTTTTCCCTCGCGTTGTACTCTCATCTTTACCATTCCTGTCGGTTCGCTACACGTTCGTGCTGACCACAGTTTATCATCCTGCAATTATTTTGCAGACCTACCCCTCACTCTGCCGCCACCCCCTGAAAACCCTTCTCCCCTGCGTGTTGGCCCCTTTGCTGCTCTTCGTTCGTAGCTATCGCACAGACTTCTGTAAAATATACGTTTGTAGGCGGGTCTCCGCCGCCGGTGCGATGGCCGGTTATTTATTTTTCCAGTAACTGTAATTTTTCAAACACGTACTGGCCGCCGGATAAATGTGCCAGGCTGTTTTTGACGCGCTGAAAAATACGATGTCGGCCCGCACGGCATTTCTCGAGATCTCGCCCTGCTAAGGAGGATGATAAAGATCGTAACGCGGCGCAATTGATTTTTCCTCATTGCTGCCAGGGAATCGTGGCGTTTCACCGTTACAACTAGCGATGGGGCGGAGCGCCGCGCGGCCTCGGGAGACCCGGTTCGGAGCCGTCGCGGAGAATCGTTTTGATAAATCGAGAATCTTTTCACTCGGGGCACTTGGTGTTAAACAGTGTGATATTAGAAAATGTGAATTAGGATGCAGAATGTTAATAAACAATAGTAGATTTTTGTAAGTGATTAAGGGGGTAGGTAACCCTCGACAACTCCAAATAAGGCACTTTTTCATACGCTTATTCTGAAGTGATAAATGAATATAGAGTTAATTTTTGTTTTAATTTTTAGACGTCATTTCGTGCACTTTAATGCACGAAAATAAAATTTTAAATATATTTACAGGAAATAAAGTTTTAGATGGTCTCTGATGGTGAACACGATTCCGGACAGGGGAACTACCTACAACACGAAGTAAAGGCATTTTTATAATCTGTAAGGCAGTCCCCATCTTGTGTCGGAAGCAAAATTTCGATAAACCAAATTAATACAATTTTTATCTTGATGTATATGATTTTATTTTTTTTTTTTGGTGGGAAAAATATTTTTTATCTTTTTTGTAAAAATTTATATTGTAAATGTGCTTCCGACACATTATGGGGAATAGTTTTCTGCACCTCCCTGTAAATTTTCATTCAAATCGTTGGAGCGGTTTTCGAGATTTTATGTTCACCGTTTTGGAAAACGTAGTTTCTGGGAAATCACGTTTAAAGTTGGACCTGCAGTTTTGTCGTTATGCGATCTCATGCGCAGGCTCGTACATTTTTTACTGTAATTCCTTCAATTTTTTGAATTTCGGGGCCCGGTTGCGCTTGAAATACGTAGAAATCAAAAATAAAAAAATCGAATTTTCGAAAATTTTGAGGGTTACGTACCCCCTTAAGTAGAAAATACGTGACCACGATTATGTTTCACAATTCCTTTGATTTGCTGAGCTACTGTAGCCAGAGATGAACGACTCTGAAATTTTCGAAACGTGTCTAAATCTAAAATATTCCGTACGCCGCGCATTTAGGAGTTCTGCAGGCCACTCGCCTAAGTTAGGAAACTCTTTCAACTGGAAAATTGTTATACGATGTACAATATAGGGCGATATGTAATTGCTTATGAATATTTCGAGCTGCAAATCTGAAATGCAAAATGCGAAGAAACATGGTATGAACATGGAAAATTTATTCTCTGTTTTAGAGGTTAGGTAGGTACCTATGTGCATAACTTTTCTTTTTCTATAGTACAGATAATGATTTAAGAATCGCCTTTTATTTGCAAAAAAAGGGTTTAAGTCTATTAAATGCACTACGAATCTCACGAAGGTAAATTATACGACGATCTTTGCACGAACTTGTTCCACTACTCGAGACACGCTTGTTCCCATCGCTACTCCCACCTACAAATCTTTCTGATACGACGCAGTAACGATTTCCTGATCACTGATTTCTTGTCGACCGATTACCAGTGCATCGCAGCGGAATGATCGATTTCTAAGAAATATATTAATTACAAGACGCGACGATGAACATCCTCGGCGCCCAGATGCGCAACACGTTCTCATTAAAATTGAATTTCCCGCGAGCTCCATTTAAGGCAGGATACCACCTTTGACTGCGATTTTGGAGGCGTTTTTCATGAATTTTTTTTGCATACAAAGAATGCGCAGAAACAAAATCGGTTTCAGTCATTCATTAATGTAACTTTAATCTGTAATTACACATTTTTTGAAACTGAAAAAGTGAAAAATAATCTCTTGTAGGTGGCGCCAAAATACACTCCTTTGGAGGAACATCGTTAGACGGCGTGTCAAATTCCGCTTTGTACGTGGCTCTTAGAAAAAAAACCAAAGAATGTTCCTATTGGCAACAATATTTTTTAATGCTGTACGTAGGGATTTTACGAAATTTCGATTTTTAAGAAAATGGCGGCCATTTGAACAAAAAGGTCAATTTTTTTAGGGTAAAAAAGTGTAAAGAAGTTTATAAAATTGCGCACCAAAAGAAAAATAACAACGCTACAGCAAAAGTCCTACGTACATCGTTAGATTACACCACGGGGAAGAATTGTGCAAAGTTTCAAGTCAATCGGATGAAAATTATAGGAGTAATCTGACACGCCGATTTGGAAAACATCGTTTCGAGAAAAACGCGTTTAAAGTTTTATATAGATTCATATATCTGTTCCAATCCGGTTTTTACACAAGAAAAAGGTTCCGGTCACCTTTCTAATGAATGAATTTCGATTCTATACACTTGAAAGAGTACTTTGAGAACAAAAAAAATTTTCAATTTTTTTTAAGTGCGAAGGTGGTATCCTGCCTTAAGAAATCAAACCAATTCCATCCTTCGCGTATCCCACATTCGAGCATCAACCACCCCCCGACCAATATATCTTTGCCTCTCGGAACACCCTGCAACCCCATCGACCCCGCAGCTAATTAAACCCCAGCCAGTTCGAATTTCCAAAATCCCCGCCTCGTTTTATAGAGCCGCAAAATTTAACGGCCGGACGGGAACGAATTCGCGCGTCTATTAAACAATCCGAGTAATTATGCCGGCCCGCCCGCGGGCGTATTTCTCAATCGAAGCGCAAGAAAATCGAGAAACATTACTCTCCAATAATCGACATATGCGTTTCCAATAAAATCGTAAAACCCGACTCCGGCCAATTTAGAACTTCGCCGCGTATATCACACGTACCAGGCACTCCAGACTTATTGATCTTTGTTCACGTCGGGGGAATCTATGCGCCCCTGGGCTCCCGTGTCCATCTGGCCCCCGCTTTAATAATCTCGGAACGAAGTTCGATCTAGCGATGCATTTTCTCGCCGCCGTTTTCAGCCATCCCTCTGTCGGTGGATCGAGGAAGGCGTCGATACGTTGCTCTGCTTCCTCCCACTTCGCGGTCGCGGCGGGGGATGAAAAAGAAACGAAACAAAAGGGGCTTCCGCGGCACGGGGGTGGGTGAATGGGATTTTCACCGAGGTTTCACGATGCCATTGGAAACGTCGCGGATGGAAACGGGGGAGAGTAAGCCGACGGCTTCTTCCGGTGCACGACGCCCCCGACAAAGGTGCAATCTTATTCTTACCGTTTGTCGCGCCTCGGCGGGGATGCACTACAGCCGTGCGTGTCCATAAAGCGTGCCGGGGATGTTCGCTGATTCCCTTTCAGCTTTGTAACGAACTCGAGAACCTTGCGGTGGATTTACACCTGGACTTGTAATGGGGCTTCAGATCGATCTAGGGGCGAGTACGTTCGATGAGTAGGGGTGTTGAAGGGTGAATTGTATTTTGACTTTGGGGAGGTTTAGGGGGACTAGGCAGTCAGATCGCTCGAAAATCAGGTATTTCTTGCGAATTAATTACAAGGAAGTGAACACACATTGTGACTAGTAAGGTAAATGTCCCAGTCCTTAAACATGGCCCAATAATTAAAAATTGAGAAGAAATTTTATTAATAATAATAGTTTTACTAATTTGCAACGTTTAAACTGTTCGAAATATAATTGCAAAATGTACTAGCTTTATATAGATACAATTATAAGCTTACATAACAGAATAGTTATATCATACAAAAATATTATTGTACAGTAAAGCTTCAACAGTTTCAATCTCGCTTCTTACCTAATGAGCTCAAGCAAGCGAGAGAATATTTTTGTTAAGGTTGTAATTAATTAATATTTTATAATTTTTGAAATTATACAGTTGTTTTGGATTTATTATACATTGAAGAATTTAAAATTAATTGGATCTTTTAATAATTTTTTGTTTTTAATATTGAAATTGTTGCGTTTATCCACTAGTACACGGTAACATGACACGTACCAATCATTAAACGTGTGTTCAATGGTTGTTTAACCGCGGTGTTACAGACGTCAGTGTTCAGTAGTTATAAAATTATAAATATTTATTGTACCAAAGTAAGTATTTTTTGTATCCTATATATTTACGTTAATAATAACTAGACAAAAATATAATACTGTTTAAGAATTATTAGGATAATTAATCTTATACTCGTTATAATATTAACATAACCTAAACTTTTATAATATACTTTTAATCATTTTTTAACTTTTTCAGACATAAAGTCATGCCGAAGGTAAAAAAGATAAAGAAGAAGAACTACAGTCAGTTGATTTCTTTTCATTAACTGATAGAAATAGTTCAATTAAATACATATTCAATAATTGGGACACTGTTAATTAATGACTGGGACACGCTATGAATTTTATTTAATTACTGGGCCATATGAACAGTTTCATATTTTAATTAATTTAAAACTTTTGCTTTAACAAATGTAGATTCTTGTTACGTTATGTGAAAGTAGAAATTTTACGCTTTCGAATAATTATATTTAGTTATAATTTTATACTATTTAAATATAAAAAAAATTGCAATCATCTCAACTGCTTCCTTAACTGTTTCGCCATTGGGACATTTACCTTATACGTTTGGGTAATGTTTATTAATACTATAAACAGTAAAAAATCAATGATTTGAATATTATATACATATGTATGACAGCGCTACAGTCGTCTGATGTGTAGGCGTTTTTTTTCTTTTGGAGCCGCTGTAATTTTGCAGTGATTCTGGCCGTAAGAAATTTAATTGTGAAATATCCTCTGAAATTTATACTTTGCGCTGGCCCCTATTCTGCCCTGAACCTGTTGAAAAAGAAACAAAATCAAAATTATAAAAATGGTGGCTGCAAAACGGCAAATTTTAAAGAAACGTCATTTCTCGCCAGGGAAAAGAGCCATTCAATTTTTTTTTTTTTGACAAACCAGGAGTTTTTACAGACTTATGCGTAGGTTCAGGTCGTAACTAGACATGTTTCATATATGCTGATTTTTTTTCAAATCAACTGATACCTCCGGTTTTTCCCAATCACTGCAAAACGAAGAGGAACTATGATTCCGAGAAAAACGCGCTTAAAGTTTCGAAAGAGGAATCTAGTCTACCTGCGTGCCAGAGCTATTCGGGTACTCGAATAAAACGAGCCGAGGCTGGCTCGGTGACTCGGAAAATCCGTACGCCTTTTACGCACTGTTCGAACCACATTCAAGGCGTACGGATTTTCTGAGTCACCCGAAACAATTCGGCCCGAAACGATTCGGACTACCCGGATTTTTCAAGCCGCCCGAAACAAATTCGAGCTACTCGGATTTTTCAGGCCGCCCGAATTTGACGGGTATCCGGCTCGGCTCGAAAACCGAGTCCCGGCTCGGTCCGAACTTCAAGCCGCCCGAATATTCGAGCACCCGAACAGCCCTACTGCGTGCGCGCAGAAACGGTTTATGGCGCGCTCGACCTTTTCGGCTTTAAAATCCTCAATTTTGCGAATTTTAACATAATCCAAACGGCATTTTAATCGGGAAGGGTGGTACTTTCGATAAATGCAACAAAAAAAAAATCGAGTTTCTGACTGCCTAGTCCCCTTAAGTGGTTAAATAAGGTGTTGCTTGAACTTGCGGGAACACTTTTAAGTGGGGATTTAAAGTAACAGTTGTTTTAAGAATTTTCTGGAGAAATTTCATTTAGCGAGGATTAATCTTTATTTAAATGGAAGCCAGTTGTCATAAGGGATTTTTAAAAAAAATGAGATGATTAGGAAATACTAATTTTATCGTGTTTTTTTTTTTTAATTTTTGCATGGTCTTTGTTTTATTTGGCATTCGGATTTTTTTTAAGTTGAGAATACGACTTTCCTTTGGGAATAATTCTATGTTATAAAAGTAAAAAATGTGGTTGGCTTTAAAAAAGAAGAAAGACGCAACAGAGTTAACGATTACTGTTATAAATATGTATTGTTTTATTCACTTCCGTTGCTCTGGTGACTCCTCTCGCACAATAGTTCCACTTTGGAATGTGTTTTGCTTGGGGATCGATAGAGTTACGGAAGTTTTTAATTGGTTCTATTTAAAACATGGACCGTGGAATTTTTTTTAAAAAACGTTTTGATATTATAAGTTCGGAGGAGAACAGGTAAAGGAAAGTTCTTGACAATAAAACTTTTAGTTAGAATAGAACTTATAAAATATAGAAATAAAAAATTTTCCTATAACAGGAACAGAATTTTGTTCATCAATATTAAAGGAATTCTGAATCATTGTAACAAATACTGGATACTGTTCAATGAATAGTACTACAACAACATTAAATAATTATTACAGTTAAATTGATATTCTCAATATGTTATTTATTTGTAATATTTGCGTAGATAATTCACAGTTTAAAGCTTGTTTGTGTTCCTCTTTGAAATGAACAGTTGGGAAGCTAATGACTTTACTGAATACAAACATGATATTTATGAAGCAAATATAAAAAGATATATGTGATTTCGGCGCACAGGTTCGGTCAATTTAACAAACTAAAAAACAAACTATTTAGCAATAATAAATATATAAGCTTGCGACGTTTCGATCTCCGTTTAGATCTTCTTCAGGAAAGTTTAGAATATTGCTTTCGCTCTTAGAATTGAGTCACAGTGCTATGGCACTGCCTACGACACGCGAGTCGGTTGGAATAAGACTAACGTATATCGCGAACCAAACATCAGCTTCCAGAAGGTGAAAACGAGGTAAACATCGTTACTCGTTACAAAACATATTTAAACTCCCTGAGATTTAAAATTGATGATATACAGTTTACAATAACTAAGCATTTTTGCTCATATGGTGTGTTATACACTCAAAGGTGTTGACGAGCAACTAAAAGTTACATACTGATATGTAGAAAATTAATTCAATCATAGGAAATTCTATGGAGCAAAAACATCATAAGACATTACTTCTTTAGTAATGTTGCCTAATATTCTTGTATTTTAGGTGTTTCATACCTAAGATTTACGCTAGGCTGTTTAATCATGTGAATTGTCTCCAAAAGAATTCTCTGATTTAAGTTAGTTTCCTTATCAACAATCTTAACATTGTCAAAATCAAACCTATGATCAAACTCTAACGAATGCTTAGTAAGAGCCGTATGTTGTAAGGGAGATAAAAAAATATTTCTTTTGTGTTCATATACTCGTCTCTCTAAAAGTCTAGATGTTTGTCCGACACAAACTTGATTACAACCTAAGCAAGGAATCGAATATACGATGTTAGAATGTTTTAAAAGCGGTATTTTGTCTTTAATTAAAGGGAACAATTGTTTCGTGTAAAAAGGTAATTTAAAAATAGTGTGAATTCCGGCTTTTCTAAAGATTCTTTTTATGTCATTAGAAATATTGTTACAGAAGGGTAAAACAACAGTGTTTTTCCAACTAATTGATCCTATCTCGTTTTTTCTTAATTCTTTCCGTCTCTCTGTTAACATAGGATGGTAAATTTCAAAAGTACGATCTTTAATAATAGAAGAGACCATTTCTATAGGGTAACCATTACGTTTCAAGGTGTTTTTTAAAAGAAGCAAATTAGCGGGTCGGAATTCCGGATTCGAAAGCAAAATCGCACGATCAATTAGTCCTTTAATTAATCCTACCTTGCGTTGCATAGGATGCGCAGAAAAGAAATTAATATATCTGCCCGACCAACTCGGTTTATGATACCAATTTGTGATAAATTTGTTATTTGATCTGATTACTATTGTGTCAAGAAAGCTAAGACATGAATCCTTCTCAATTTCATGTGTGAATTGAAGCCTAGCATGGAAACCATTAAATACATCAAGTAATGTTTGCAAATCTTCAAGTTTAAGACATGTAATAATATTCATCTACATATCTTTTATAAAAAATAAGTTTAAAAGGTACCTTCGAGAGGGAAATCGTCTCTAATCCTTCCATTACTATATTTGCAATTACAGGGGAGATTGGTGACCCCATAGCAGTTCCAAACACCTGTTTGTAATGCACTCCATTAAATAGGAAAATGTTTGATTCCAATACAAACTTAACAGCTCGGAGAAAGTCCTCTCGATCAATTTTGGGGTGTTCCTTGATTTCATTCCAACGATGATGTAGTACTTGTATGGCTAGATCGACAGGAATGTTAGTAAAAAGGGAAACAACGTCTAAAGATACCAAGCGTAACGAACCTGTGCGCCGTAATCACATATATTAATTATTACGGTCGAAATAAAATTTATAAATAACTTTCAAATATAAAAAAGAACAAATTGAAAATTACATATATTATAATTTTCATACCTTTTATTAAAAAAACATACGAATAATATGATATCATATTTTTTAATAAAACTAGTTCCTAACAGTGTGGTACTTTTCTTTATCTGATGGAACCTTTTTTAATAATCGTTCTAAAATAACTTGTTTCCCTGGAACTTTTATTATTCAGATTCTAAAATATCTGCTCCATGAGAAAACTCTTCAAAGAAGTCCCTAAGGGTAACATTTCTTTCCATAAAAATTCCCCAGGAACAGATATTTTCTTCAACGAAACACATAAGTCCCAACAGAATTTTTTTAAACACGAATGGTAACTGTTTATTTCGCTCCCTGACTTTACCACTGAACTTCCACACACGCCGTCGCACTTCCTACGAAATTACGACTTCTTCTTTCCACAAAGTGCAGAAAGCATAGCTAAAGAATTCGAAAGGGGTTCAAAACCTATCAGTCGCTCTCAGGAAAAAAAAAATCCCAACTGTTGTACATTTTACAACAGCGCAGGTAACGCAAGGTTAATTATAATTTTTATTTTTTTATTTTTTTTTCCGTCTTTATTTCACCAATTAGTATACAGTAAGGTGAAAAGGCGAGGCTCAGCTAAAGCTGTTATTAGGCCTAACCTCGTAATAGCATACAGACCAAGCGCAAACTTGAGAAACTTGAAGAAAAAAAAAAAAAAACTAAAAACTAAGACTAAAGACAAAAACAAAACTAATCTAAGCATAGAGCTAAGTAAAGTAGAGGAGGTGAGGAGTAGAGGTAATTATTTATTTTTAAATAGAATTTATAAATTATGAGTTAATTTTATATTGAAAATATAATGTTTTTTTTAAACTATATAAATTAAAGAAATATAAATGATTAAACATTTTAATTAGAATTAGAAGTTCTATAATTTATTTCTATTTAAGGGGGGACTCTACCTTGTTGGACCGAAAAATTGCATTTTTTTTTTTTTGCTTTTTCGGAAAGATATGAGTCTTGTGTATACACTCTGCAAAGTCCTTTATGGCCCTGGAATAGCTTAAATAATGGTAAGTAGTCAATTTCTATCCTTATACGTAATATGAACTTTTAAACTCGATTTTCTCGAAACTACATTTTTCGACCTGGCGTTGAAGAAATCTCGACAACCAATGAAGCAAACAACTTGAAATTTTACATGCATGTTGAGCAAGCGTCTGTCTATCTATGGTAGTAGATTTATTGCCGTATTGTAACCGTTCCTAATTTTACTTAATGATGTTTTGCCGATTTTTGAGAAAAATTCGATTCATCATATTCAGACGCCTGCCATTTTAACATTTCTTTGTTTATCTTAATGAATCTACTACCATCGATAGCCACATTCATACAGATTAAGAATCTCTTTCGTTTTTGTGTTTCAGATTATCCTTCGAGTATATTTCGTTAACGCCAGGACCACCCGATTTTTTTTCAACGCCTCAAGTCAGCGCTCTGTATCAGCCACATCTTTTTTTATACCGTCACATAAAAATTTATAACAAGAGCTGAAGATACAATAAAACAGCCTGTCAAACCGCAAATTAATTTGTCAAACCGTTTTTGTACAAAAAATTCACCAAATTCATCGATTTTTCGGCCCAACAAGGTAGAGTCCCCCCTTAATTGGATTTGATAATCATTGAAATTATTAACAATAATTCACCTCTATTTTGGTTTCAATTAAATTTAAGTTAATAAAGGAATACCAAGTTTCCGAGATGAGCAATTTTAACAGAACACCATCATACGTCGCCGAGCTCGTTGCCAATAAAATGGAGGGATTCCGAAGGCCGCGCTGTTTCAGTGGAGTATAAGCGAGAGAATTTTTTTGCGCGCAATATTTGTTCCGCGAAATAGTTCGGACCGCTTCGAATTGGTCAGTTTTATAGCGCACCTCAGCCTGGAAGCTCAGGGCCAGGGAAGTTTCAATTGGAAAGCGTTCAGAGCTCGCCGCAATGGAAGTTGCTCCATCGGGCGAATCGCGAAACGCGCCAATTTATAGTCCCGAAGTGGACAGGGCTAGCTGGACGTTCACCAATACGGCGGCGCAAGAAAATCGCAACAAATGGCGGATATCATTTCGCCGTGTTTACACCGCGGTCTACGAATGGGCCACCCCCCGGAAGAAATCAACATCGTAGCGGGCGAACAAGCAACGGGGATGGAAAAATTGATCGAGGAACGCGAAACGAGCGGGACAACGGCGGGGATATTTGTTCCGCGAAAACATCTAATAAATTCCAGATAAAGATGCCGGGGAGTTCGAGGCGGGGGCGCAATATTTGCCGCAATATCGAGTCCGCGTGAGAGGTGTAAGCGATAATGTAGACGGGGGGTGCGCGGGGGTGGAATCCGTTTCAGCGGAAAAGTATCACTCGGAGGAATTATTAAAATGGATACGGCTAGCGGATATGGAAAGACGCTCGACTTGTATGCCTCGAATGGTGGGTGAGCAGCGCGAGCAGTGATACGTGAGTGTACACGCGACGATATATCTCGAGATTACGAAGATACATCGGCGTCGACGCGGGCGACAGCCAGATATATTGAAGTATATGTCGGTGGGCCGAGGCGCGGGCCGAAAGGCAAATTTTCAATAATGTTGTCTTCGAAAGGGTGGATTGCCGATGCTCGATAAAAGTCCAGGTCGCTTAGGTGGAGGAGTCGGAATCGGGGCACCGCTGCCACAGTGGGGTATTTGGCCCCAAAACCCGGACATGGCTATTATAAAACCTTAAAACCTCCATAACTTTGTTAAAATTCATCCAAAGTTGATGAAACAAAAATAATTTTAAAGTTTAAACTTTCTACTTGTCGACTCGTTAAATCAATTTTATCGAAATCGGTATCCACGGGGGGGAAATCCGCCCTTAAAGAGGACTGTGCCAGACTGAAAAATTTTCTTGATGCTTGTCAAGTGCTACGGAGTGCAAACAATATTTTTTGTAATTTTTATGTATACTACCGGAAAGTATGATCCTTCGCCTTTGCGATAAGTCGAACCTCATAAAAAACGGATGTTTTTTAACAAAGATACAGCCATTTAAAAAAAACTACATTTTTTAATGTTTTTACAGAAACTCTTCGTTTACACAAATCGTGAGCTCAGGGGGAAGAAGTAAATCTATTGTTTCATTTAGGAATTGCATCTTGACAGCTTTCTTTTTAATAAATTTTATGTTTTCTCGCGTCAGCAGTTTAAGGGGTTAGGCCACCTTGGACGGAGCAAAATTGCAGTCATTTTCGGCATTTTTTTTAGGAAGATAATAAAATAAACAGAAAGTTTAATATGAAGCCTGTTATTATACAACTCTCGCCGGAAAAAAATCGTATTTTTTTCTTACAAAATGGCGGCGGTAGAGCCGTGATACGCAAGATCTTGTGGAGCGACGTTTTCCACGGTGTTCAATCTCACGGCTATACCGTTTGACTTAGAACAAAAAACCAAAAAGATTTATTTTCTGCATGCCTAAAACTATGGAAGTACGTAGGGAAATCCAGAAACATTAATTTGTCTCGAAATGGTGACCATGGAGAGAAAAAGTGCATTATTTTTTTTTTATAAAAGTGTCAATTCCACAGAGCATATTCAAGATATCGCAAAACCGCTACGTACTTCCATAGTTTTAGGCATGCAGAAAATAAACCTTTTTGGTTTTTTGTTATAAGTCAAACGGTATAGCCGTGAGATTGAACACCGTGGAAAACGTCGCTCCACAAGATCTTGCGTATCACGGCTCTACCGCCGCCATTTTGTAAGAAAAAAAATACGATTTTTTTCCGGCGAGAGTTGTATAATAACAGGCTTCATATTAAATTTTCTGTTTATTTTATTATCTTCCTAAAAAAAATGCCGAAAATGACTGTAATTTTGCTCCCTCCAAGGTGGCCTAACCCCTTAATTCCAGATGGACCCGCAGCTTGAACCGAACAATTTGCTGACATTTTAATACCTATACATATATATATATTCTCGTGAAATAAGTAACATCTGAATAACAAAAGCGGAAAATATCTCGTTCATGTGACAAATGTTTAAGCGTACTTACCAAGTACAAGTAAAATGAAATTTAATATAAAAGTAAAATCAAAACAGAACTTAAATATGAACTCAACTAATGAACTTAATAAACACAGGATAAATATATATAACACACACTAAATATAGGTTATACAAAACAAAACTTTAACCGAATAAAATGTAAGAAAAACTAAAATATAACATATAAGTACGTAAAAAGAGCTTTGAATATTTTGCAGTGTAGTCTTTGATGGCACTGTTTCATCTGGATGCAGACAGAATTTCATAAAATGTTTATGTTATGCTATAGATAAATCTTTTACTAATTGTAAGTCCTCTACTTTATGTCTGTATTCAGTTGAAACAGTGTCATCAGAGCCTACACGGCGAAATTTTCAAAGTATTTTTTACGTACTTATATATTATATTTTAGTTTTTCTTTCAGTTTACTCAATTAATACACATGTGTTCATAATTTAAACAGTTTCATTGAAGAGTTCCTAAACATCTCTCGAAGGCCTGCGGAGCGCGACCGTACAGGCGTACGTAAAACGCACCAGCTCTCGATTGTCATTTCTAGCTAAATTAGCTATAAAACTTAAATCCGGACGAACCCGGAACCAATCTTTTTTGCACTGTCTTCACAAACCTTTATCAAATGTAATGGCACCAACAAAAGCAGTTAACACGGCTTAGCAGTATAACAAAATCGTTAATGAAATCTTATAATCGTAAAGAAGATTTACTGAATTCTCGATTATCTTCAAACGTTAATAACTATGCAAATATATATGATAAAAAGTAAAACCTTTTGGAAAGTGTAGTATATACCTACCTGAGAAGCTTCCATAATGCAAGAATTCACCAAATTTCTTTACAACACGTTGAGCTCTAAAATCTCTTAACTTTCGACGAAGCCTGTTGCTTCATGAGTACACAAATGAAAAAAAACGTTAGGGTAAGTGACCCAATTACGGATTGTGTCCGTATTATGGTGGGCTACCTATGCCTTTATGAATTAAACACACTGTATTTATACAACACCTGAAATAATTTTTTTTAACTAAGTTCAACGCTGATTTTATTCGGGAGAATTAAAAAATTTTTACTTTAAACTCTTATATTTATTAAATTTCGTATTTTAATACTGCTCCTGACAATTTTGTCGTAATTCTTCAAACAGCTAAGTGAAAGTGCTAAGAAGTCGCATCTGTACGTAAGTAAAGATAAATGTATACTTTTATGGAATGAAGTTTCAATTTTATTTTTATGAGTAAATATTACCTTGATATTTCTTATAAAACGAAATAGTTTTCAGTTTAAAATAGTTTTATCTAATAAAAATGGAAGTCCGTGATTAGTACCGATTTATTGAATATGTTCCTATTACGGAGTCAGTAATCGGTACAGTATTCGCGGACTCGACCCAGCTCGACCATTTACCGATTTTAATACAGAAATTGTATTAAATTTATAGTTACTGCAATTTGTAATGTAAGTATATATATTCAGTGATTACATAGGTTCTTAATTTATAAAAAATACCAAAATTGTATTTACTTTTATTTATTTATTTCAGAAAAATGATGAAAAAACCAAAAGTGCGACGCCTAACCTACAAAAGAGAGAATCAGTTGAAAATGCTTTGAGAGATATTAGGAAAGGAATGCCTATAGGCACTGCTTCCACGAAATATAATGTACCGAGGACTACATTGTTCAATAAAATAAACAGTAAACATGCAACTAAAAACCCTATTCATTAAAGAATGTTATTTCAGAATTTGTTAGAAATAGTTTGTAATTTACGCAATTCTTATTACTGTGATAATATTATGTAATTAAATATACTAGTCTCAATTAAAATAAATATACGTAAATGTTATTCCAAATTATATTATAGTAAAGTGTGCAAAATAAATTATAATAATTCATAATTATTTATTTATTTATTTACCCATTATAATTATTTATATTATTACCATTATTTTAAATATGTCAATAAAATTCGAGAACGCCGCAATTCGGGCTCCATATGGGGTCTCGAATCCGTCACTGGGGCTCCATACCGGGACATATCTTCCATAATTGGGGCTCCGTAATATAAGCATTCCAGGTTTGAAGGCTCCGTAATAGGTGCAAAAACCTGTTTTTTTCGCTTGATCGGTATTTCACTAATTTCTAATTATTCCATACAAAATTATTTTTAGGGGGTTCCGGAACCCTTAAACTTACTAGAGGGCACGAAAAAAAACAATTATCCATAATTTGTTATTATTTCTAAATAACAAAAAGCCCGCAGAGCCACTAATCTGTCCGTAATTGGGTCACTTACCCTATTCATACATTGTTCCTCAGATATTTAACTGCCTCGAGCACCAAAAATTTTACGGTTCACGTAAAATTTTTTAAATCGATTTATGTCCGGGTTTTGGGGCCAAATACCCCACTGTGCGCTGTGACGCGGCTGCGCAGCGATAAAGCACGTTAATTTCTCCCCTGAAGTAGTGTAACGCCCACCGAACATCACGTTCGATAGCTCGAATGATCGGCTTATTAATAATAAGGGCACGAACGTTCCGTTAAGTATATATCGTTGGTTCATGATACTTGTGGCTGCTATCGGGGATGCTGGAACTGTTAATACGGCTCCGCGATGAAGCCACTGCGCTCCATTCACGATGGCACCGCACAGATAACCTCCATCATTACCGAAAAGTCGGCGCGCTTGTTCGCAGACCGACGATGGAGAGGTGTTCCAGCGGGAGCTGGACTTTCGCACATCAGGGTTTCAACATTTTTAGTAACTAAATTGGTGGTTTTTTATTTAAATACTAAGCAACGTACTGTGGAGTTTCGCTAAGGGCCTGAGAAATATTAGGGACTCCGGGGAAACACATTTCACCCCCATTTACCACCCCCTTGGGGGTTGATTTGGGCTAAATCCAAGGTGATGTCTAATCGGGCCTGAGAGATTTTTAGGAATCCGTGAAAATACATTTCACCCCGTTTCACCAACTTAGGGGTTGATTGGGGTGGAATATTGAAATTGGTTTTTAGGTATTTGTGCGGGTAACCTATGCAAGTAAAAACCAAGTTGACATCTAATCTGACAGCCAACCAGTGATCGGCTAAATTCTGAACATGGGAAGAAATGAAAAAATAATATTATTATTTATTATTTCTTATTTTTATGTTAAAAGTGAACATTAAAATATATAATTTTTTTGTCGCTATTCAAGGTTCTTTGATTATTACCTATATCCAATTTGCAGAAATATGAGTTTAGTGACATTTAGTTATTTATACAGGAAAAATGAAAATCGCCAAAAAATTCTTAGCCATTTCTGTTTCGCTTGTCGATACGCCATTCATTGCCAATATTTTTCGAATTTATATAACGGACAGAGCGCAACTGTGTCCACAGAAACGATAAAGAGCTGTAAACAGAGCCGACCCATTGACTAAAAAGTTCCACCTAACTTCATATTTTAATCACTGAGCGTTTTTGCACACATTTTTCAATAGAATTAGCCGATGAACAGATATTGGACGAAACTAAATTGTCAGTTATCGGCTGGTTGTTTTAATAAATGTGGCTCTACAGCCGAGCAGCGCGAACGTCTGCTAAATAACCAACTTCATACATTTTTCAGTGAGCAAAAAATTCCATTATTTGAAATTTGGAATTTATAAAAGTTTCACATGGCCACTCGGCTTGCCAGATTCGTCCCCCAGGCTGTGGGTTGAAATACCGATAACTCTCGAATTGATGAAGCTTCAGCTGTTCAGATTGGCCGGCATGGAAAAATAATGGAAGCTTTCCCAGAATCTGGCAGTAAAAACGTCGCAATCGAGCGGGATTATGTTCCTGGAAACTGTCGGGTGTATGGAAGCGGGGAGGAAGGTTTCGCCGAGTGACGGATCCTCAGAAGTAAGCAAACGTTTTGTTTACATCGGCAAAGAAGAAGGAACCTCTGTGGGGATCAGGAACCCCCATAACATAAGAGGCGGATATGGAATACCCAAGAGGAGGAAGTCGGCGGCAGTGGTGGGTAAAGACACGAAATTTCTATTTTATACACGACACGTGTCTTAAATGTCGTAAATGTCGTAAATGTCGTAAATGTCGTAAATGACGTATATCTGAAATGAAAACAATTACACTTGATTCCACAGTAGAGCATCAAGATTTCGCGCAGGCACGACCCTCAGGCGACGTTGCTACGCCGCCTCCCCACTTAACCGCCTAGGTTTTTCTCCGTCGCACGGCCTTCTCTACTCTCTCTGTTCACTCTTCGTGCGGGACTGTTTACGTTGACAACGGTCAGGTTCCGCGTTTGGGATGTACCAATTATTCCTTGGAAATTACCACGACCAATCGCATGCGGTTCAAACCGTGGGTAGTAGTGGGAGCTGCGCAGATCGGTCGCAAATCGGTAGGGGCGTCGAGATGCTCCAATGTGGAATCAAGTGTAACCTATAATACATTTTTCGTATAGTTTATAAAGGAGTGCCAATTTATTAATAATTATAATTCTGATTGAAAAAATTAAATTAAATTAAATTACACTGACGAAAAATGGATATTGAAAGGTTAGTGAAACGCATTGGGAAACCAAGAATTTCGATACGCCATCTAGTGATAGAAAATGGAACTACTGAGAGTAGGTCGAAATCCGTCGAAGTCCATATGATTATCAGTGTTTAAATACCTAGATATGTTGTGAAAAACGAGTATTTTTAAATTTGTTAGAACACTAAATTTTTACTTCTTCGATTAATAATTACTTATTCGGAATGTTTGGTGGGATCCGGACCTACTTTCAATAGTTTGCCAACTTACCACCAGAGGGCTGAAATTTAGGCCACGTCTCCACTAAGTTTCCCCAATATAGAATAATAAATATAATTTGATTACTTTCACCACACTGAAAGGGATATTGCACCCAAAAAATAAATTTGATAATAATTTATCAATTTCATTTTTTCTGAAACGGATATTTTTATTTACATAATTTTCAATTCAAATAAATTTTATTTATTATCGTACATTTATTTCTAATTACTTTACCTTTCACGATTCTATTTTTATTAGTTATTATCTAAACAATTACAAAACAATAATTAACACCACGCTTTTGAATACTTTTTTGGGGTTATGAACGCGGTGATTATACGTAGTTTTCGATATTCTCGACGTATTCTACAGTATTCTACACTTGATTCCACATTGGAGCATCTCGACGCCCCTACCGATTTGCGACCGATCTGCGCAGCTCCCACTACTACCCACGGTTTGAACCGCATGCGATTGGTCGTGGTAATTTCCAAGGAATAATTGGTACATCCCAAACGCGGGACCTGACCGTTGTCAACGTAAACAGTCCCGCACGAAGAGTGAACAGAGAGAGTAGAGAAGGCCGTGCGACGGAGAAAAACATAGGCGGTTAAGTGGGGAGGCGGCGTAGCAACGTCGCCTGAGGGTCGTGCCTGCGCGAAATCTTGATGCTCTACTGTGGAATCAAGTGTATAGTATTCGCATGCAACCAACAAGCGAGTCAGAAAAAACTATATTTTTCCAACACTTTAATTGTTGAAACCTTAAAATAATGAATATTTCTATTTACGACATTTGCGACAAATGACACGTATAAAATGGGCTTAAAAACGACATATTATACATACATTTGCGACACGTCATAAATGCATTTACGACGCGGCGTAAAATACGCGACCCATCACTGGTCGGCGGTAGCCGAGTAGGCTAAAGGCGGGATCTCCTACCTGCGACTGGTCGCTGCGACTCGTCGCAGCGACCGGTCGCAGTATACTGATGCAATGGGGAAGCATGCATCTGTTCTCCTACAAGCGTCTGCGATCGTCGGATATGCGCCAGACGTAGGAGCCTGGCGCGAGTCTGTTTGGCTACTCGAGACGCAACACAATGCGATAGGGTCTGTTTCCCATTATACCTAGTCGCAGACTGAGCACTGCGACCCATTGCCACGGTGTGACAGAATCCCAAGAAATAAGGAAAGAAGCCAGAATTCAAAGGATATGGGAGTATGTATTTTTATGTTACCTGTAGACTACTAATATGAGCACATAAAAGCGGTAAAAATATCATGACGCCTACTTCTGATCTGTGTGCAAACACGTGTCTATGATTGTATGTATTTTTCGTGCAGAATTTTAAATCGCGTCTTTTAATTTTTGGTGATATAAAAGAAAACAATTTTTGGGGCCCCAAATGAGTAGTGTCGATTCTGTTTAGTAATAGCAAATAATTAGTTGCATACAGTTTTTTTTCCATACGAAACCAATTGAAAAACTGTCAGCAACCACCCCATTTTTAGTTCCACTTCCGGGAACTTCTGAACAAATTTTTTGTTTGTTTTCTAATCAACATAATCTAGGCCTTGCTACTGCGGAAAAAGCATTCGCGAATATTTGGCAGTTATGGATTAAGTACGTGTATTCTATGTCGCACAGTGACATCCCAAAAAAATAGGAAAAATGTAACATCCTGTATTTTGCATTTAAAAATGCCGAATATTATTAAGAAAATTGATACTAAAAGTGTTAATATATAAGTTTGACGTTATGTAAGAAAATAACGCCAATTCGTCATGAATTAGCGTCAATACTGCCCTCTTTAGTTAAAATGTCCTATCTAGCATTTTGAAACAACTGAGAAAACCGAAGTTTTATCATTTACTTTGTACCGTCCTTATTTTCCTTTATTCAAATTAAAACATGTCATTATTTCGTAACAGCCTAATATATTTTTTTGTAATAGGTGTACCGGTAGGTAATGTATTATTAACGTACCAATTAATTAATTGTTTTAGATAGGATATTTTAACCATTTGGAAATAAGTTAGGTTAAATACATAAGACTGTTTATAAATCTTTACGAAGCACTTAGAGTTTTCTAACATAACTTAAAATGTAAAAGACGTGTGCTACTTCAAATATTTCAACATATCTCAAAAAATGAAAAAATGCTAGATAGGCCAGTTTAACTAAGGAGGGCAGAATAGTTCCAATAAAACTACAAGAATTTGATAAATATGCCATGGAAAGTGCAGTGTTTCTATCGACACACGCGCGAAGTTCCATGATGTAGCGTGATGAGTGAAGCCCTAAACGGATTGTTAGCGGGCCACGGTTTACTACAGCTTTATGACACTAGACCTTTGGCCCCTTACACGATATAAAGCAATTAGGAAACATCTGCCAAGTAACTTGCACAACAGCGGAACAATTTTTAGGATTAATCCCCAATTGCTACAAGCTAATTCCTCTACGTTCGGCAGGCAATAAACCGTGTTTCCCTACAGTATAAAAGAGTAATAATTATGGTCGGAACGTTGGCCGTGACGAAAATTAATTTTAAGGTCCGCACAATTACCAATAGAAGAAGGTGTTCTTATGTTAGATCGAAGAATGTTTCCTTGGCAATGGTGTAGGAAACGAAATTATTCTGCAGAAAGACCAGTACGCCTCGTGGAGAGCCACAGGAAGAAAAGGGGTGGACCGCTGACTGCGCGTGATGCCGCCTGCTTTGTCCTCCCTACAAATTCGAGGCCGATCTCTTATCTCTCGAATATAAACACGCGTTGGAATATTAAAACAAAAGCACGCGCTGACGTATTCAGATGCGAGAGAAGGTGGGCCATTGGGAGGATCTAATATTTTTAGCTACAATTTTTTGTATAATTTTTAAAATCTTTATTTCTGGCTTCTTTTTGGGTCTTCTTTCTGGGTTTTTACCTTTTTTAGGAGCTCATATTAGTAGCTTACAAGAAATATTCGGGTCAGGCATGAATAACAGCAACGCTGAGCCTCGCCCATTCTGTACTTTGCGTTTCTAACTCCACTGCGTTGTATCAAATATTATAAAAGAATAAACATGACTTATTATTTTTATTATCATAAATATATAAAAATACATAATCCTCCCACAACTTTTGAATTCTGACTCGTTTCCTTGTTTCTTGGGATTCTGCCCCACTGTGGCAATGGACTTGGTCGCAGGTAGGAGTGTGCGGATCGTCCCGAGGCTCGGGTTCCTGGCCCTCGGGACGGGTCGGGAAATTTCGGGTGGGGTCGAGATACTTTCGTATTGCTCGAGATCCCGAAGTATTCGGGATCCCGAGACTCGTTTCGGGCTACAAGCAAAGAGGAGATATAACAAGAGGCGTCACTTGACAAGGACAGAAATAAACTAGGGAAATCACTAGACAACCAATTTAAATGCCCATTCGGCAATGATTGGTAAACTTCGGCAATAATCAGCAAACTGCGGTAAGGTAACATTTAGTCGATTTGAATATCCCGCTCGAATAGACAACCAGTTTAAACGTCCGAGTTTTGCTGAGCCGACCTGAAATCAAATTGCCCGCTCATGGCGGCTATGCTTGTAGCCAGGGATTGTAACCGCCGCCTAACCCTAACCCGAACCCGGTTAACCGAGCGAAGGTTACTGTAACCCGTAGTAACCCCGAAGGAACGGCTCCCAAAGAGTACAGAGAGCCGGTTGACCCGCTCGGAGCGGGTTACAAGTGACATACGACATTCTACGTCCAAAATCCGACTATGGTACAGTGGGTCCAGGGACAGTGTGGCCAATGAGCCGGAAGCCGCCATTTTCAGTTCCAGCCAGGTGAAGCGCGCGCGATATTTGAAAAGCGTGGAATCATGTCTTATATAGTGGCGTGTATGTATAAACTTAATATTTAATTTTATTAATGAAAACTTAGATAAATATTTCATAGTTTATATCAGTTAATAATTATATATAAATTATATATTATATATAAATTACATATAAATATATAATTATATAGTTTATAACTATTAAAAGCTCATATAATTATAATTTGATTATACTTCAATAAATACTTAAAAAATAAATGTATGACTTCTAGTTCGAATACTTTATTAATCATAGTATATTACATAGTAATTATATTCAATAATTTATTAAAAAATATGTAGACACGCGTGGCATCTCAATTTTTGACAGCTTACCATATTTGACACTCGTCAGGTTATAACCTGACTGTAAGCTGTCAAAATTTGGAGTAGCCAATTTGAGAATGTGTAAGTATATATGTATACTGTTCTATACATAAGAGCTGCCGGAAGTTGCCTGAAAATGGCGGCACCAATCAGTGGCGAGGAACACATTGGCCACACTGTCCCTGGACCCACTGAAACTATGGTTGCTCCGCGCGCGTCCACCGCTGCTATGCAACTGCAATTTTAACAAGAACCGGGTTGCATGCAATGACGTCAATTACTTGCAGGGTTCTGATTCTCCATGTAATTTTTAATCTCTCGAGGAAAAATGTTACGAATTTTCTTGAATTATACCCACGACATTACATGCAAATCGTTTCTTGGTCAAATTGCATCACCGTGTTGGATGAATGGCCTATAACAAATGTAACAATTCTGTAGAAGTTCGAAAGGTAATTTATTTATTTATAATAAAAATAATATTTTGTAACACAACTATTATATATGAAATTTACTGATTTGTAAGAAAATAGTATGCAAGTGTTAAAATGAAAACACAATGTTTATACTATACGGTCATGGAATATATTAAGTACATTTTTCAACTTTAGAAACATGTCACCCTCGAGGAGAAATTTGAAAATAAAAATTTGTTTATAATTTGACGTTACATAAATAATTTTACAATTTCAAAAAAATATTATTCAAATAGACAAAATCTTCTGCATTAAAATAAAAAAAGGATGAACCTAATGCGATAGATAGTTTTTAAAATAAAAATTCATAAGTACAGGTCGATTTCACAAAAATAGGGAAACACTACGCCCTCTACCGGATTAGGGTAACCCGCTCTGAGAGCGGGTTAACCGGGTAACTCTGCGCCTAGATGCCTCGGGTTATCCGGTTATGTAAATTAGTCTACGGTACTGAGAACCGAACCGGCCTAGGGTTACGGTTACAATCCTTGCTTGTAGCCCGTATCGAGTCTCGGGATCCCGAAACCGTCGGAATCTCCAGCAATACGAAAGTATCGGGACCCCGCCCGATCCCGCCCGAAAGTTTCCGGCCCGTCCCGAGCCCGAAAAGTCAGGTACCCGCACACCCCTGGTCGCAGGCAAGGAGATTCAGCCTAGGGCCAGTCGCTGGGTCAAATCGCTGCGACCAGTCGCAGGTAGGAGATCCCGCCTTAAGGGGACCTTCCGGTCTAGAGCCCAAAAAAATAGGTGATATTTAGGAATTAATTAAAGGAAAACTACTATATATAATTTAATGGGACTTTTTGCATTGTATTAAGCATGTCTTAAGTTATAGAAATATATTTTTTGTTTTATAATTAATTATTGCAGACGGCCCTGGGGGGTCGTTAAAGTCAAGGCGTCAAAAAATTGATCCAAATCGGTGGGACCTGTATCTCCAAAAGTTATTATCCGATTCGACTGAAACTTATTTTATTTTGAAGATTATACTTCTGGCTAGGGGGGGGGGAACTAGAAAAAATTAAAAAAATGACATTTTTTTTAGAAAATAACGACACTTGAAGTTTGAAATCACTTTTCCCTGTACTTTTCGTCCTTTCAACGCCTTTGAAAATTATAAATTTTCAATTTTTTGTAATTTTTCTAGTTCCCCCCCTAGCCAGAAGTATATTCTTCAAAATAAAAGAACGTTCAGTCGAATCGGATAATAATTTTTGGAGATACAGGTCCCACCGTTTTGAGAACACTGTTTCGAGAAAAACGCGTTTAAAGGTTTACGTGAGCGCCGAGTGCCCGGTTGTTGCCCATGCATTTGCCGCTACTCAAATGCCTATAACTTCTGGAATTTTACGAATATTAACAAATCTTTTTAAACACGTATTCCTAAAAGGTTGAACATTCGAAAAATGAAATAAAAAAAAATCGACTTTTAGACCGGAAGGTCCCCTTAAAGGTTTACGTGAGCGCCGAGTGCCCGGTTGTTGCTCATGCATTTGCCGCTACTCAAATGCCTATAACTTCTGGAATTTTACGAATTTCAACAAATCCTTTTAAACACGTATTCCTAAAAGGTTGAACATTCGAAAAATGAAATAAAAAAAAAATCGACTTTTAGACCGGAAGGTCCCCTTAAGGCGGCTGATCAGTGCGCAACGAATCTAAAGATCGCGGGTTCGAGTCCCCGCGTCCGAGGCTTCCTTTTTCCGAATCCTACACATCGGTATAAAAGTTTCATCCATTTTTTACTCTGCATTTCCTTTCAAATTACACATTTCAATATATCGGAAACTTCACCTCGCTTATTTCGTTAAAGGAGCTAAATAGTCAGAAGCTAATTAATGTATTATACGTGCTCACCAATACCACACAATTCACTTCCAACGCTTCCTTCCGTAGAAATCGCAATTACACGAAGTCAACTTATTAAATTCCTTGGCACAACTCTCCCAATTCCCTGCGAGTGACTCTGCTGCAACGTTATTAAAAAAATTTCCTTCAGAACTGACCAAACAATATTCCTTTCTGCGAACATTGTGCTGCACAATTTACTGCCCCGTTACCATTCGCTCGTAATGCACCCTTTAAAGTGCAGGTACTTAAAGGTGACATTCTCCTCTACAAATTTAATCAAGACTCATAACCGTGGAAGACGTTTCTTTATTAAAACGAAAGAAGGAAAGGTCCAACTTCCTCCTCCGACGGGGCACAGCAAAGATGAAGTGCGAAATATGTGACGGTGCTTAATAAAGGCGACCGGAGCAATGAAAAACAGCTGAACGTTTAATGCGACTCGAATAGCGCGAAGATGAAAACCGATCCCTTCTCGGACATCCTTGAATTATCCGAAAGCACCAAATTTTCAACAGAATTTCATTTGACTCCCAAAACGAGGAGTAAACCTTTCCCACGTTTTCATATCTGCTATGTATAAAAAAAAAATCCCAGCAAAAATGGCACTTTCTCGTACAGAAAGTTTCCACTTGAACTTTCCCCTCCTTTCCCTTGCAGTCCCCGTTCCAATCCGCGCTCGCGCGCCACGCTGCGAGTAATATTTTCATCGGCGAATTAAAATGATGAAAAGTAATCGTTGCAGTCCGCGGGCGACGCTGAATCCTAATATTTCCCCGTCTCCATTATCGTTCGCCGGAACTAATTCGCCATCTCGTCCGTTGCCGCCCCCGCCCCGCCGACCGAGAGCGTTTCACCTCGGACGTATAATTGTCCGAAGTTTGCTGGGAAGCATTGGACAATCTGAATTTAAGCTTCCCTGATCCCTGTAATAAACTTACGCTCGCATTCGTTGCCCGCGCAGGCGGCCCCGCCAAAGGGTTAGGGTATTACCATAAGGGAGGCACGGGGTATTTGTCTACGATGTGTAAACTCTGGATCGCAGTATGTGCTCGATGATCAACCACCCTTCTGAAAGTCTAATAGGTCGCCGTGCATCCAGGAGGTTGCCATTGGCGACTGGATAGACAGGAACGACGGCGCGCCGCGGCTCCTTCGTGCCGCCTCCTCGAATTCACTTCGGCTCTAGTAGCTGCGGGGGAGTGTTAGCGTGTCTCTGGTTTACCCGGGAATTTCCTCCGAGACTGATAAAACGGTCCAGACCTATTATGCACCGGTTACCATCAAACCGAGAATCTTCTTGTCCCTTCCGCGGCATTTTACGCCCCGCGCCTCGAAGCACGAATCGCACTCCACTTTTTCTTTCGCCGGGCTTCTTGCGCGCACCGGCTCGCGCCGAAGTCTCTCGCCGTTTGATATGCTAGCTAACTGGGACGGGTCTCTCGTTTTCGTGGAGGAAAAAAGTTGCTTCTAATGGGGTAAATAATATTTTCAATAACTATCGAAGAGGTTTTAGAGGAAACTTAAATTTTGTTAGAGAAAGTACGTTTTTAATGGATCGAAGTAACATAGAATCTAGCTTTTCTTTTAAGGGGAGCCTCCGGTCAAAGCGCTCGAAAAATACGAGATTTTCATGAGTTGAAAAAAAAAAGAAACTGAACAACATACAGTAAAAATGTTTTTTTGGACTTTATTACGTCATATTTGAAGAATAAACAAGAAAATTATTGTTTGAATTTTATAAATTTTTGGCTTAGATGTACAGCATTCATTGTATCACTGTAGAAAATAGGGTTCTCTCTAGACTTTTTGATTTTTTTATTTCAAAAACTATCGCCTTATCCACAGAGAGTAATTTTGGATCATCCATTTTCTTTTTATGGTCAGGTTTATGCGTAGGAAAATTGCATTTGTGCAAAATTGTGTTTAAACGTGTGCTAAAAATCGCCGGATTGTTTGGTTGCAATGAAGACGGATAAGGCGATAACCGTTCACATATATTTTAAGAATATTTTGAGTTTTTAACCGACTTCAAAAAGGAGGAGGTTATGTATTAGACCCGTATGTATGTTTTTTTTTTTATGTTTGTCCCCTCATAACTCCTCAGCATATGGACCGATTTTGATGATCTTTTTTTTATTCGAAAGAGGATGGTGCCCCGTTGGTCCCATTCTACGCGGAATCAACATTGGCCCAATATTTTTACCAGTTATAGTTAATAATAATTTATATGTTTGTCCCCTCATAACTCCTCAGCATATGGACCGATTTTGAGGATCTTTTTTTTATTCGAAAGGGGGCGATGCCCCGGTGGTCCCATCCTACACTGCATCAACATTGGCCCAATATTTTGCCCGTTATGGTTAATAATAAAGACTATTGTCACCTAATTATTATTATTTTATGTACGTATGCGCATATCTCCTAAGCATGTTGTGTCAATATATATATAACTAAAAGGTTAAAAATAAACAAAATTTAAAAAAAAAATTAAAACCGACTTCAAAAAAATAAAGTTGCACTAAAAAGTAAAAAATAATTCTTTCCCTTATTTAATCTACGACTCATATTTTTCAAGTCGGTGCCTCATCATTTGCACTGTCTAAATCTGGCGCCGGCTTAAAAAATATGAGTCGTAGATTAAATAAGGGAAAGAATTATTTTTTACTTTTTAGTGCAACTTTATTTTTTTGAAGTCGGTTTTAATTTTTATATTTCAGACGATCCTGTTACGAGTTCCGATGGCGCCAGTGAAGAGCACTAATTTCTACAGTGGTATAATGAATGCTGTATATCGAATGCAAAAATTGATAAAATTCAAACAATAATTTTTTTGTTTCTTCTTCAAATATGTAGTAATAATGTCCAAAAAGCTTGTTTACTGTATGTTGCTCAGTTTCTTTTTTTATAATTATCTTAATGTTTTAATTACTTTAAATCCCATCCTTTGGGCTAAAAGCGTAGCAAAATTGGGGATTTTTTTCTATGAATCCAGCGTTTCGATTCGTCCGAAATTTGGACCATGTTTTGATGCATCTTTGAAGAAGCTGCAGGTTTTTTTTTATTAATTTCTAACCATGAATATCGTAGTTATGCATGATCGACCATCACGCCGCGCGAAATTCGTCGTCCGTTGGTGTGCACGATATTTATCTACCAGGCAATCTGAAACAGAAAAATGAAACGGCGTTTTATTTTATACACATGTCGCTTGAAATTGATGAACCGGCAAAAAGCGAAAAAATTTATTGAGCGGCGTGGAGAGTTTTCAAAACGAAAGGTCTGAACCTTTAATTTTCGCGATCCAACTTTCTTACGTAACAAAAAAGTATATAACTTATCGGTATTCTGGTTCATCAAATTGAAGCTACATATGTACAAAGTAAAACGCCGTTTCATTTCTCCGTTTCAGATTACCTGGAAGGTAAACATCACGCACACCAGCGAACGACGAGTTTTGCGCGCGTGATGCATAACTCCTATATTCATTATTAAAAACGAATAAAAAAAAAAAACCTGCAACTTCTTCAAGGATGCATAGAATCATCCTCCAAATTTCAGACGAATCGAAATGCTAGTTTCTTAAAAAAAAAATCCTAAATTTTGCTACGTTTTTAGCCCACAAAATAGGATTCCCCTTAAACAAAAAAACACAGGGAGTTTTTATTAGCTACTCTTCAAACGACTTCCCGTTTAAAATACAAGTTGCATTGTGCTCGTATCGATTCCCCGCACAAATTAACCGTGTTCCGAGGCAAGAGCCGAGTTACCGAAGTTCCCCCCGGCTAGAAGCTCTTCGGCAAGAGACTCCATTTGTGTCTTGCCAGTGAAAGGGTCATTCATTCCGCGGCGGCCATGGTGGGAAGCAACGCGAGTGGAAATCTACAACGCTAATTAGAAGTTGCCGCAGTTTTCTGGCGACGCGAGCATCGGTTCGCCGTGCCGTTGCGTCGGGCCTGGCGCGGGGCCTCTGTCAAGCGGGTCCATTGAAATTCAAATAAACCGCAAGCGCAACGATATTCAGCCCGGTGCCTCCGCGGGCACTGTCTTTATGAGCGATTTACTGCGAGTCCGCCCTGTACGGGGGCACTAAGCGTGCGGAACACGGGGAGAAAGAAAGGTCAATGGGGGGACAAACACAGGGACGCCGGCGTGGCGGTTTGTATGCCGTCGAATCGTAGAATATCCAAGCTGTCTGACAAGAGGCGACGAGCGGTTGCCGTTAAAATTTCAATGGCAATTATAATCCCCGCGATTATTAAGGGGGTAAAGGTGTGCATCCAGAGCGCGGAGCAACGGAACCTCCGCCGGGGTATCGTCACGCGCAGCCTCCGCGCGCAGCCGCCGCGCCGGTGGGGCATAATACGAGCTAGCGTCGAAACGCACCATTATTACACCGCGATCGACGTTTCGATCGGAGAAAAGCGAATGCACTGCTGCCACAGACACGGCGCAGAAGTCCCCTCTCCGGTCGCTGTTTCCACGGGCTTGTTGTCCCTAAAACGGCGAGAGGGGAAGCTGAGTGCGATAAAGTGTACGGCGAAACGTGACGCGCAACCAATAACTCGTTATAGGTACGTACAACTGCTCATAAAATGTAAATTGCCCCACGGCCCCTACGTGCGGCTCAGTGATATTTACAGCGGCCAACAGCCAGCTCCAAAACTGACCGTTGTTCACCGGCGACGTGACACTGGCCCGCGCTTTTTCATATTTATATTCGCCTCGACTTTTGTCGCTTTGTTGCTCCTCTACGGGGCGCGCAATAATGCTACCGTGGCTGCCGTTTCGATGTTTCCCAGCGCACGCCGGTAGCCACGGGTGGGGACTAATGAAATTCTTTGGGACCAGCGCGGAAGCGACGGTCGCCTGCAAAGCTATGGAAATTTGTAGAACCGAGATATCTGGCGGACGGAGGATGAGTTTTATTTTAAGATGTTTGATTGCGTGATTAAATGTTTGAAAGGGGATTAGGAGGCTATGAAGGGGAGCATCGGGTGGGGTGAAGGAGCTTGGGGTTCCTGGAGGCTGTTAAATTGAGAGCCTCAGGGCTGGGTTGACTGTAGAACGAACTGGAGAAATGAGTAAATGGAGGACTAAAGCGTGAAGGAAGTGTGGAACTGTATATACGCTGGGTTGCAGACTTCACGAGTGGCGAGACTGGAGTGTTGGAAAAACGGAGAATTCGTTAACTGTGAAGATCGAGGGATGAAGCACTTGGGTAGGGAATAGTTCCTGAACTGTGCGATTGAGCTCTCTTTCGCTAGGAAATTAAATAAATGAATGTATGGTGCACGTGAAAATGCATTGGTTTATGGAACTCGGGGATTTGTGGGACCAGTGCACTGTAGAAATGGTGGACTGACTATAAAAATAGGTTGTCCAGGTTGTCCTGAGGAGCACTGAAACTGCCAGACTGTTAGCCAGTTAACTGTAGAATTGGGGGAATTGGGTATCGTGGGAGATGTTAGGAAACTGCGAGACTGAAGGGGTCTCCCTAGTGTGACGCCTGGAAAATAGGGCAACATTTAGGAATTTTTTGAAGGAAATGTACTTGATATTGCTGTTTCAAACTTTGGAGCATTTATTCAGTTATATTTGGGCAATGTACTTAAATTTTTTGAAGCATTAGTGATAATTATATTTTATGTTTGAAGGATTACAATGAGAAGCTCGCAAATAAACGGCGATCATGATCCCGGCTGTCATGTCATCTGAAACAAAAAACACAGTTATTTTCTTAATCTATATGAACGTAGCTAGGGTTTGAACTAGAACGAAAATAGAAAATCACAAAATACAAAAATGGCAGCACTTTAAAGAAAAGCTTTCATTTCGCGGCAAAAAAGTGGTCAGTTTTTTGAGCTGCCAAATTCGAATTTTGCATATAATCTATATGGTCTAACAGAACACGCAGTGAATATATATGTGAAGTTTTAAGTCGTTTGGTTGAGTAGTTTTTGAGATATCGTGATCGCCGCGCCAAAAATGTCGCTTCGAGTAAAATGCGTTTAAATATTCAAATACCATTTATCAAATAATAAATAATACTTACAATTAGTCTCCAATGCCTGGCCCATAGAGAACACCTTCCTTTTCTTCATATAATGTTGAACTTTCAGAAAACGCAAAAAACAAAAAATCTATTTTTTTAAACCGTCGCACTAAGGAGACCCTTGAAGGAGACTAGACTAGGGTAGATGCAGCATGTGTGGCCACTTTAAGGTATTGTACCAGTTTTGGCCACTTCTTAAAAAATATAATATTTTTCGGTGTAAGCAAAAAATGTAACCTTTCTGACGGTATACTAAATATTAAACAAAATATTTATAACGTGAAATTCTCCACATATATTGCATACTTTGTGATGCTGCTGCAAGTGTGAAAATGCATAATATTTGTAGGGAAGACCGGGGCTAGTTGATAAAGGGGCAGGTTGATACGGACGAATTATCTGGACACCGTATATTTTTCCATTTATTTCTAGGAAAATGGTTCGAAATTATATCAAAACGACAAATCGTGGCGAAATATCGCAAGATATTTTTGGAAAAGCGTGTGCCGCAACAGAAAAAGACTCAATATTATTAAGGCAAATTGCGAAAATACACGGTATTGATAAAATGAGTTTATTAAAATATATTAACAAAAAGAAGAAGCCACCTCGTGTTAAAGTGGGATATTCCAGACATAAAGAAAAAATAAAAATAAAAATGTTTGTCTATATTTGTTGAAAAAAATCTGTTTGGTTTTCAGAATACGTATTTATTCAATTTTAGTCTATATTGTTGGAAAGGTATCAAAATTAAAATTATATTTCTCAAATTTATTAATATATTATTCATTATACTATAAATTTCAGTGGGGTAAATTGATACACCTTGCCTTCGTCCGAATAACATTTTTTCTTTCATTTTGTATGTATTTTCTCAAGTTTTCGCTTACTATATATTAAAGAGGAAGGACCAAAGTATATTTTAGCATATTTGTTATTAAGTAATTAATTCAAACACAGATGAAAAAAATTGAAAACTGGATAACGTATCAACTAGCCCCTGTCTCACCTATCCATTTCCTTCTTTACTACATGTTAAATAACTGCCAATGTTCCTCCAGTTTACGGTAATCTGAAAAAGAAAGAGACGCAGGAACTGAGGAATCTGAAGTCTGTCAGATATTGAAGTTGAAGAATTGTGCAAACCAAAGAATGCAAGATTAATGGTACGTTTGTTGGTAAAATTACTGGACATTGTGATTGTGATTGACAAACTTCGGGTAGGACTTCCACTGAATTGTAAAGTGAAATGGATAATTATGGAAGCTTCGTTAAGTTCAAATTAGGTAAATAAAATATATAAAATAAATATACGGATCGAATTGAGTAACCTCTCCTCATTTTTGAAGTCGGTTAATTACGCGATTCTGGTTAAAGTGACACGGTGGGCGAAGGGAACATCGATTTACAAAATAAAATTGTATCAGCCTCGACAACAGAAGTTATTGTGCTTCAGCATGACATATCTGTCATTCGCAAGCATTCTCTACAGGCAGCCAACCGCAGAAAATTTTTATTTGAAGCGTCTTCCACTTGTTACAAACGTTTATCGGCCAGATACGTTTGGCTTTGTAGCAGTTCCTCTCTGCTATGAAGAGAGGAAAAAAGGAATCACGAATCCGACTGGTGCGCTCGACTGATGCACCTATCTGCAACGGTGCTGTATTGTGTCTTTTTTTTTACGACTGCTTTTAACGTCGTCTGCTGCTGATTTCGCCAGAAATGACGAGAACGTTTAGACTACAATTATACTGCTTTATTTCTCAGGCTGCATCCCCCATTCCCGTGTACGCTCTTCCATTTTAAGAGTAATTCCTGAACTCCACTTCCCGCTGGATCTTAGCAGGGAAAATTATACGCAAAAATTATACGAAAAATTCCGTGATCGAATGCATTTCAAAAAAAATTTGTTAACCAATATCCTTGACTCTTATACCCAAGAATTTCAAGAATTTAGGACCGTGGTAATTTAATTACCATTTTTTTCAAAGGATTCCTTAACACTGGAATTTCATACGCGTTGCTCTTAGAATGCTGCCTGGGGTTTTTTTTTCCACGTGTGTAATTAAAGCTATGAGGCTTCTGGATATTAATATTCCTTGGGGGTTGAATTTACATAACTTCGAATTACATCGAAAACGAGAGAGGATGTCTTAAAGAATAATTCCTATTTGATGTTAGCACACTGAGATTATAACAAAAATTGGATTAACACGATTTTGAAATATAAATCCTATTAAATGACAATCCTCGAATTATTCAGTTTTTACATATACTCTATTAGCATTCACTCGCGAAATTAGTAACGTGGTGTAGGATATTAAGTGGCGTAACACGAAGAGTATGAGCATCTTTCATATCGAGTATAAATGTCCTCCGTATTAATGCCTGTAAGTGGAGGTAAATAATTGTGCCAGAAGAAAATGCATGAAACTTTCGAAACGTTAGCTGCGCGATCAGTTTCGCGGAGGTTTTTCTACGGCCCCTGCTCAAATAATAAGGATCGCTCTTGAAGCGGCTGGATATGAAATAACATGGACATCGATCACTGTCAAAATAAAACAAGAAGTCTTATAACGGTCTGGAACAGCGTTTAATATAACTCCGACTTTCCTGTCGAAATTCTCCTTTCAAGTGTGTACGGAATTGGTGTAAATTTATGTTTCGAATAGTTGCCCCGTCGCCCGGAACACTTCGTAATAGACTGCAACACGGGGAAATGACTTTCAAATCGAGTTCTTTCCCTTCGAACGCATTAATTCAATCAAAATATGGAAATTATTCGATGCGAGCCCGTTAGCTCGGTGGTCCTTTCATAGTATTATTTCTGACCACACATTGCTCCGTGTGACTTACATTTAATTCCTTGTGAATCAAGCAGGCACTAATTTTAATAGTCATAAAATACTGACTTTTCGAGAAGAGTCACTTTTTCTTCGTTTTAAGCAATGAGGAAGGTAATTTCGTTAATTTATCACTCCACCAACCGTGTGATATATTGTGTATTTGAAATTAGGGCTGGGACTATTTATCGAATTTTTCGGTATTCGAATATTCGAATACTTCAGTTGCTCAATTATTTGGCGAATATAATTCGAATAGTATTCGAATACTATTCGAATATTTAAGTATTCGAATACTGATATACTCGAATATTTAAGTATTCGAATACTGATATACTCGAATATTTAAGTATTCGAATACTGATATACTCGAATATTTAAGTATTCGAATACTGATATACTCGAATATTTAAGTATTCGAATACTGATATACTCGAATATTTAAGTATTCGAATACTGATATACTCGAATATTTAAGTATTCGAATACTGATATACTCGAATATTTAAGTATTCGAATACTGATGTATTCGAATGCCGATGTATTCGAATAGTATGGTGTGAATTATAAATCATGTTCTTTAAGGGTGTGTTCCACTTACGCCCAAATCGCCCGCGATTTTCATTAAGGTAGGTTTTCCTATACGCGACTGCAGTCAACGGCAAGAATTTCAAAGTCGATTTTCTTGAAAATGAAGCACACTATCAAAAAATTTTATTCGTCTTTCTCGACTTATTTACTCGTTATAAGTCGAAAAGGAACAGTAACTTTTTTTTATATCGCGCTTCATTTTCGAGAAAATCGACTTAGAAATTCTTGACGTTGCGTCCAGTCGCGTATAGGAAAACCTACCTTAATGGAAATCGCGGGCGATTTGGGCGTAAGTGGAACGCACCCTAGGTCCATTTGTCAGGGTGAAATCTTGTAAGCTAATTTTGACCCACTTCACACCATACTATTCGAATACATCAGTATTCGAATAATAACATTCGAATTCATCAGTATTCGAATAATAACATTCGAATTCATCAGTATTCGAATAATAACATTCGAATAGTATTCGAATAATATTCGAAGTTTATTCGTAGCATTCGAGTACATGTAAAATATTCGAATATTAAATTATTCGAATAGTCCCAACCCTATTTGAAATGAAGCTTTTCCGTACACGAGGAAGTGTATATACTATACTTATTTTCGCGTGCAAGTATATAGAGCGCTTCATTAACCTTATTATTCCACGAACGTAATCAACATTGAAATGGATTTTTATTAAAAACTCCATCGCATGAAGGGCCCTTCTGTTCCGTGTAAGGCAACGGAATTTTAAACCCCTTTTATCAGAGTAAATATGATAGTATAACGTGAGCAGCTCAAATAGAATTGCTGATAAATTTATACACCTTTACCATTTTACCAGAGTTCTGCTACTCTACAACAATGTTTAAAATAGTACACTTTCAACTATTAGTACTACCAATACCGGATACTTTAGTGCTAGTATCGTACACTGAAATGCGAAGATACTTTTATTTGTAGTCTAATAAATCTCAACTATAATTAAGATCAAAAATAACTATATTTTAATGAACCATAATTTCCATTTTTGCGCGTATAATCAAATTTGAATACCTAGTTAATACCCTCGATTAATTTATTTTACGCAATTCCACGTCACTTCTACTTGGGCCAACTATCGAGTGGCGTTCCATATTTACCATTTAAGTAACTGCGTTCAATAATTTCTCTCGCAATTAACGGGCGTCTAATTACGAGGCTCCATGAAGCGCGAGCGAAAAAGTGGAATGTCTGTCTGACAGACCCGCGTCATGTGGAAATTACGGCGAATCGCGAAACGGAAAATTCGTCTCCCTTCCAGTGAACGAGATCCACGGGTACGTGTGTACCGTTTCTTCGACCGTCGTTAAACGATACGTCCGTATAATTTCTCCTCGACAGCCGATAACTTCGTTTCGGATGGAAATCAATGCAATGTATCGCTATGAAGCTGCGAGACACGTTAAAGGCAGGGGAAGATTGGGTACGAAGGACAGTAAATTATACATCCATTTTATAATCAAACCGTTGATGCATCGAAATAATTTCCTGAGGATATAATACTGCAAGGAAAAATACCGCGAAAGGAATTTAGAAATGGTGCAACCGTAAATATTCTACAGCTAAAATTCAGTGACGAGAATTGGCATGTTCTTTTTGTTGAACTTAATTCTGGGATTGCTTCAGAGGTTCTTATGGATATTTGTGCAATGCTTGGATTAAGCAGGATTGTTTAGCAGGCATAATTATTTTCTTTTTATTCTATTAAGTATTCGAATGAATCAGTAATGAATCTATAAAAATATATAAATAGATTTATATATATATATATATATATTTAATTAATGCGATAAAAAATACATCGTAATCTATACCGATTATCCATTAACATTTATTTCATAAATGTTGTTTTGCAGATATATATGTATAATAATATTAAATAGCTTAATTATCTTAAATGCATTATATAAATTATTTTTCTGTTCTCTTCGAAAACAGACCGCCATTCTTCAAAATATTCATTGAACTAGGGCAGATTTCACAATTTTTCATACAATTTCGCGTTTCTCTTATTATCTTCCCAATATATTATTGGGTTTGTATCAAATTCCTCTGCTGCAAATAAATTATCCGGTATTCTGTAATTAAATGCAGGTCATTACGCTTGATGTAAGACACTGGTGAAGTAAATACATAGAGAGTAGGTACTCTAAAATGACAAACGTGCAAATGAGATTGGAAAACACTTATAAAAATTTATAATAAATTTTTTTTAAAAAACCTGCTGTTATTAAAAGGAAGAAAATATGACTACAAATAAAACCGTGGGGCGTAAATATTGAAATGTCCTTTTTATATAAATATTTACAATGCTCTACGAATTTTAAAACATTAGCTTTTGCATTCTGCTAGAGCGTCCTTATTGTAATTCCTCAATTCAAAGTCTGTCTTGAAATCTATCCAGATTAAAAGTCAATACAAAATCATCCCGTTCAGCAATTAGAATTTGCAAGACTTTTAATATTCAATATTTACGCCCCACGCTTTCATTTTTACCCGTATTACGAAATTCCTCTAAGGCAGTCATTTAGACCGGTATCAAAATTATTTATTTCCTTTTTAGTACATTTTAATAAATGCTTATTTTTATCAAAAAATTTTGCTATAAATTACTTTAAACTTTTTAGTGAAAATATTGTATTCTCATCGGAACTACATGCGTGCAAAGTTGGAAATCGTTCGGATATGTGGAAGTGGGTCACAATTAGTTTACAAGATTTCACCCTAAAACTAACTAACGAACTCCCAAGTGTTGGGTAAAAGTGAAACAGATATATATATATATATTCGGAGTTCGTTCCAAAAGAGGTGTACATATAATGTCTCGCTACCCGACTCGACGCAGACTGCCTCGGCCGCGCAGTTCTCCCGGCTAACCGCCTAGCAACACTTCTCTGGCAACGCTGAGCCTTGCAGCGCTTCCCTGGCAACGCCGTGTCCGCCGCGACGCGTGCCTGCTACACAAGCGAAGCTAAATAAACTACGTTCACGTGGCTTTCATCCCCCGTCTCACCCCAGGATTGCGGTGCAATTAAAGTCACCCCGCACTCTCTAACAAATCGCAACGCAAAGTCCCATCTCCCGCAAGTAATTCACCCAAGATGTTTCAATGCGTATCTGCACAACAAAACAGTGCTTGAATCCTTTCCAGAATACGCAACTCGATTACCGTTCCCGAGCTTACAGGATCTACCAACCTACCCCTCCAATGTAAACGAACACAGGCACCTCGATGGTAATCAGTGGCATACCACCGTTGCTCCATCATCCGCCATCGACCTCGCCTACTTACTTCCAAGCCAGCAATAAAACTTCCCGTCCAACTTTTAATAATCCCATTCTGTCGGCCACTGTAAATAAAATCTCGCGGCGATCGGCTGATCCCCCTCGGAGCGATCGATGAGCCCGCGGGAATACCCCAATTTAATACCAAGAGCCGCGTGCCCCTTTATTCCGGATCGGCTCCGCGAAGTAATCAGTCGCTTTTGCTGCGAGCGGGTATTGCTCCAATTACGCGTATCGATTCGCCCCAGAGACAATTTGCCACGCGACACGCGGCCTTTGTCCGCGATAATTACGGCCAAGTTCGAGTTCGCTCCGCGATGAAATATATCTTGAGCCAGCGCTAGGAGGCGAGACGCAGCGCGAAATAATCCCACCAGCTAGCGCGAGCACGTCCAGCCGGCCGTTCGACGCTCCGGCATCCCCCTCGCCCGGCAATCGACCCACATCCGCGCGGAGACACGTACGCCGGGCCCTACACTCGTTCCTGTCCGCGAGATACGTGGCAAATCGTCGTCGTGATTGCCGGCGTCGATAGGATATCCTTGAGCACGGGAATGAAATTAATGGCGCGCGAATGATACGGACACGCGGGAGGGGCCGCTGGCGAAATTTCCGCGATAGTGTTATGCGACGGGAACCCCCCGAAGCACGTTCCTGCGCTTCCTGTATATTCCTGGCATCACATACCGACCGTTTCGTCGCACCTCGATGTCAGCTACGCAGCGGATACACATCCCTCTGTCTGGTTAGGCTGTATCGCATGCACAGTATCCCAGCGCGGAATTATTCGGACGACATGGGGAGCACAATGGCGCCTCGTCACCGACAAACATTAGGTCTGTCCGAACCCCGTGTCGCTTGTACCGTTAACGTGTCACCGGTGTTTATCGTTATTTCGGCATTTTCGCGGTGCACCAGCGGCGTCTTTATCGCCGCGCTGTGGGCTGGGTGTCTGACAAGGGAACATCCCTAACCCGGAAATTCCAAAAATTCTGAATCTTTGTGAATATGTAGGGAATCTCCTCCTGATTACAACGCAATTTTTATTTGCTGCCCAAATTCACCCTAAGGGGGTGTAAATTGACCCCTGGAAATCCGGCTATTCCCCGATTTTCTGTTATAACTCGTGAACTGTAAAATATTTTTTTACCAAATGATAGATCCAATTAAAAGAAGTAACTTTTGTCTCGAAATTTTTTTTCTATCTCTCACAGTTCGCGAGTTTATAACACAAAATCGGAAAATAGCCGAATTTTCGGGGGTTAATTTCACCCCCTTCGAGTGAATTTGGGCAGCAAACAAAGATTGTTTTTTTTCTATAATTTTGGTTGTATTTCTTGAGAAATTTTTCTTTTTGTGTTACAGTGTATTTTTTAATTCAATGTGCATTTTTATTGGATTGATATTTTGTTGGTTATAATTTAGAGTTGAATCTATACTCTTATTATTTGATTTTATAGGTTCTCTTTATAATGGGAATTATTTTAAAGGTTATTAATGAAAGTGAAGTGTTTTGTATTTTTTTTTTAATTTATTTTTCACTATGGTTTTATTTTTGGCTTTTAGATCTATTAGATTTTTGATATTTTATTTTTTCTTTGAAGTTAGATTAGTTGTTGTTTATCTGATTATTTTGAAGTGAGCTGTGCAGGTAAATACTGAATTCGTCAGTTCTGACGTAATATTCCCATATTTAGGAATCAATATTATTCCCATAAATTGATCAGTAAATATTTTAATTAACACGTCGTTACTAATAGAAGTTTTCTGTTCCCCTCACAGATAACAGGGTTGATTAAACAATGGAAAAGTAGCTGTGGGGGCAAGAGTTCGCCCAATGCAGTGGGGCAGGCGTTCGAATGCAAACTCCCCATTTAAAAATCAGCTTGAAGTAAATGAAGCGACGAAAAGAAAATCTGAATGCGAACGTGCAAAGAAATAATTAGAGAGAAGCAAAAAAAAAATAACATCTACTTCCGAAAACTTTTGAAAGGACCAAAACAAATCGGTTGCAGAAAGAGAATAGCCCAACCATCAACGTCTATGGAAAAAATAATGTGCCCCACGTGTGAAGAAGAATACACTGATCCTCCAGAAGACTGGTGCCTGCATAAACCACGAAGGTGTGGCTAATGTTATGTAATGTTACTTTGATTTAAAAAAAAATTAATTGTAAACTATTAATCGTTTTGCAATATTATACCACAACTATTGCATGCAGGAAAATATAACACTTTTGTGAGAACTTCTCGTTCCGATGTTTTGCCCCACAACGTGCGAACTTTCGCCCCGCATATCGGGTGAAAGTGAGAGTGAAATGGTTGGACTCGTTGCAACGGAAATGGTCATTTCGACGGGTTAATTGTGGAAATTGAGAATCAACAATGACCGGGGTGATCAGCTATCGTTGAAACGGCAGATGTTTATTTCGATTCAATTAATGCTCCCTCGGCGGCGAGGGTGTTGCGGATGTTCGGAAGGCGCCGGGACTTTCCGCCAAAACTCGATGCTCCTTCGCGTTGCAGGATGCGCTCGCAGCCACCGAGCATGTTTGTTCCGTTTTATAAACGCGTAAATGATGGCCGCGTATATTTCTTAAACGCTACAGCGGCGCGTTTCGTCGGATCTTTTGTTGCCCCGCTCGTCGAGGGTGGCTTGACGCAGAGGGGTCCATATTCATGAAGGAAGTACGGCCAAATAAGCGCCCCAGGGTCGGAAAGCTCGGCCAATTTGTGTAGGAATGAACAGTGCCGCGCGTCGGGATTCTCGCCATTTCGCTGCCTGTTCTCCGCGGTAGCTAACAGTTTTCGACAAAACGCTCGAGACCATTGGCTAACGGGGTTAATTATTGCTCCGGGTGGTGCTGGTGAATTAACTAAAAACCGTACCAGTTCATCTAAATTGTGCTGCATTTCGTATGGATATTAATATGGCAATTACTCGAGTATATTCAGTGGAGGAAAATCTAGCTGAAACTGATCAGCTTCGTGGCAGCGAGAAGTATCATTTAACGTAGCATGTTTCTTTTATTTATTGATTAATTATATAACTCAGGGCAATTCTTCTTCTAGTTTAGTTGTAATCAGGAATTACTTGGTTTTATACAGCTTTTATCTTTGGTTACCATTTTGCGTCACATGTGTAGAACTTCTTTATACACTGCTGGCCAAAATTAAAGGAACACTACAATTTTCCGAAAATGTTTGACAGTTTCAAATGGCTGTATCCCCGCGAAAAATGGTTGCAAAAAATATTTAAAATAAGCATTTTAACGAGAGACGGGATACAAATGTTTTTTATCCTTTTGCACAGTGTTTGAGGGCAGTTTTAACTCCCAAAAAGCGTAGGCACTTGAATGATTCCACGATTTTCCCTGAAGTGGCGTCATGTTTTGTACAAAATAGTAAATATGCCATTTTTGGGATCATTTTAAAATCGATTTTATAAGATGAAAAAAATCTCATTAAATTGGCAAGTGGGGACTTTGAAAGGAAAATATCTTGACTTTCCAAAACACTCGTGAAATTTTTTCCACGTTCATGCGTTCGCAAGTTATAGGTGTTCGAAGTGAAAGAATCTACTTTGCTTTGATCACGAGTGACTCGGTCATTAAAAATCATACAACAAAACAAAAAAAAAACAAATTAAAGAAAAATGTTTGCTCTAAAAAAGCCCTCCATTTGATTCACCTCAAAAAAAATTTTTATAGCCCGTTCATACGTTCAAACTATGCAAAACTTTTTGAAACTTCGCTTTCTGCGCTTCATCTTAATAAAACCGTATCATAATTTCTGAATAAAGACTTTAGAGTCCTTGATTCAAAAACTAGAGAATTCAAGCGTTAAAATGCTTCTTTTAAATATTTCTTTCGCACAATTTTTCGTTGAGATACAGCCATTTGAAAATGACAAAAATTTTCGGGAAATTATAGTCTTCCTTTAATTTTGGCCAGTGGTGTAGTATTGAAGAGCTTCTGAAATCCTTCATAGAGCATCCAGTCTCTTGAATTTTATTTGGAGAATGAAGTAGCATAAGTATAACGTCGTGATTTGATTCTTCAAACTTTTTGTGATATCATTATTGGTGTTGATGTATCACAACGTTCCTTACAACTGCCTTAAATTATTTCCCACCGATTACCATTCCACTAACGTTACCATTTTATTAATATATTGTTAATGCTTCACTTCTGTTAGGTACAATTATTTGCCATCACCAGCGATAACTCCTTCAAGAAAACATTAATTTCCACACCGAAATAACGAGGAGGAGCTTAAATACATTAATTCCACAGGAATAAACTGACTCTCTGCAAAATCCGATCCATTGTTAATTGTTTATGCGACTCAATGCGTCTGCACATGATACCTAAATGGGAAAACTACTGCCTCGAAGGCCATTCCTTGAGCAATATTGTTCGTCCAACAAGCATCATAATAAAAAATGCACTTAATCTGCTTTTCCCCAATTAAACCTCCCTATTTTTCTTGAATTTTATGGGAACACCTCTGCAGATGATTCGCGAACCATAATTTTGTCCAGACCTCGGTTAAATTTTATTATCTCTTTGCCCTCCTTACCGCTAAGTCTCTGGTACGCCTACTAGAACTCTCAGCTTGGCTTTCGCTGACATGGCGGGATGAAAACATTTTATACGATATAGTTAATGACTTCGGTGTGAAGAACGGCCAAGGTAGGACTGGATACACTAGGTACTAGGGCTGGGACTATTTGTCGAATTTTTCGGTATTCGAATATTCGAATACTTCAGTTGCTCAATTATTTGGCGAATATAATTCGAATATCCAAGTATTCGAATACTATTCGAATATTTAAGTATTCGAATACTGTTCGAATATTTAAGTATTCGAATCCTATTCGAATATTTAAGTATTCGAATACTGTTCGAATATTTAAGTATTCGAATACTGTTCGAATATTTAAGTATTCGAATACTGTTCGAATATTTAAGTATTCGAATACTGTTCGAATATTTAAGTATTCGAATAATAACATTCGAATACTCAAATATTCGAAGTTTATTCGTAGCATTCGAATAGTTGCAAAATATTCGAATATTAAATTATTCGAATAGTCGCAGCCCTACTAGGTACCATTCTCGGATACAAATTCCATGAAAAACGAAGCAACGAGAAATATTTAAAATATCATTCCCATTTAAATCCTCTGTGGTTGCGTCAAATGTTATCGCAGCCGCTGGAAAATTCAGCAAAAGTTCATCATCGTCCGCGATATGTACGTTTTTTACCATTACCGGCGTCCACGGGCAGACGCTTTCGACCAAGGAATTAGATAGCGTTTAATTAAAACGTCAAAATCCTCTTCCCACCGTACGATGAATCTTTATAACCAGCGCCCTTTTTGTCTGCCAGCAACTAATCGGGCCAACAAGGTCGTTCTGCGTTTGATAGGTGTAATTACAGAACTTCCTGTGCCACGAACATTGTTTTCATCTTGCCCTCCGCGACGTTTATAGCATGGCCCGCGCGATGATTTATCGACGACTAAAAAAATCCCACAGAATTACGAAGTCCATAGTGGACTTCGAATCCCCAATGGTATGACCCTGAAAATAATTACCTGCCAATCACCACGTTTGCCTCTTTCAGCTGAAAAATTTATTTCTCCAATATTTTGCTGTGTCCCGAAAACAATGGGAATTTTTTTGCCTGACAGTATTTGGCAGCTCATTCGAAACACGAATATATCCCAGAATTTCCAGATGCATTCGATAAATAATAACTATTTGAGAAGGGAATGTAAAATAAGGCAGCAGAGTGGTACTAGAAGGGAATCCAAATTTGAAGAATTGCAGTGTTCATACTAGGGCTGGGACTATTTGTCGAATTTTCCGGTATTCGAATATTCAAATACTTCAGTTGCTCAATTATTCGGCGAATATAATTCGAATATCCAAGTATTCGAATACTATTCGAATATTTTAGTATTCGAATACTGATATATTCGAATATATCCGTATTCGAATACTGATATATTCGAATATTTAAGTATTCGAATTCTGATATATTCGAATATTTAAGTATTCGAATACTGATATATTCGAATATTTAAGTATTCGAATACTGATATATTCGAATATTTAAGTATTCGAATACTGATATATTCGAATATTTAAGTATTTGAATATTGATATATTCGAATACCGATGTATTTGAATATTGATATATTCGAATACCGATGTATTTGAATAGTATGGTGTGAATTATAAATCAAGTTCTTGAGGTTCATTTGTCAGGGTGAAATCTTGTAAGCTAATTTTGACCCACTTCACACCATACTATTCGAATACTGATGTAGTATTCGAATAATAACATTCGAATAGTATTCGAATAATAACATTCGAATAGTATTCGAATAATAACATTCGAATAGTATTCGAATAATAACATTCGAATAGTATTCGTATAATAACATTCGAATACTCAAATATTCGAAGTTCATTCGTAGCATTCGAATACTTGTAAAATATTCGAATATTAAATTATTCGAATAGTCCCAGCCCTAGTTCATATGCACAACAATCAAATTCTTAACAAACACATTCTTCTACAATTAGCTACATTTTAGTGCCCAGAATTTCTTATTGAAAACTCCCTCAGAGTTCCAATTTCACAACATTTTCACAACGTTAGTCTGTATCACAAAGAAGGGCACTTTCTAAGGGAACGTTTATGCTGGAGCTGCGATGAACGATCAGAGCGGTGATGAGAGCGAAGCGTAGAAATACATTTTATAATGGAAGTGTTTTCTAGATGGCCAACGATACAAGCGTCGAGAATCAAATATCAGTCTTTCTTCGCCATTATCACCGTTTTTGTCGTTGATGCTTAACAAATTTTCACTATAACAGATTTGTTTAAGTCATGAGACGAAGTAGCCGTTAAATTAAATACAACGCAATGTTTACGTTTACTGCGTAGACTTTTTCCGAAGTACCATTTTACGGAACTTAAAGATAATAATAATTCTTCTTCAGAATGAACTCATGTATAAATAATCCATCGTTGGTAATCCTCAAGGGGACTAGGTAGTCAAAAAATCGATTTTTTATTGCATTTTCCGGAAGTACTATCTTTTCTCAAGAAAATGCCGCTTGGTTTATACTAAAATTCGCTAAATTGTAGATTTCGCAGCTACAAAGGTCAAGCGGCAACCTATAGCGTCACCTCTGCACATAAACTTTAAACGCGTTTTTCTCGAATCTTTTTTTCTCTTGGTTTTGCCGCATTTGCGAATGAACGGAGGTACAGATCGACTTGAAAAAATTACAGGATGTGTAAAACATCTGCCATGTCGCGCTAAACCTCTGATATGGTCCGTAGAAATTCGAGATTTTCATAAAAAAATTAAAAGGTCACGGATTTTTAGTAGCACACAAACACGACCTAAAAATCCGCGACTTTTTAATTTTTCGATGAAAATCTCGAATGTTTACGGACCAAATCAGAGGTTTGCCGGGAAATGACATATGTTTTACACATCCTATAATTTTTTCAAGTCGATCTGAACCTCCGTTCATTCGCAACTACCTAGCCGAAAACCAAGAGAAAAAAAGATTCGAGAAAAACGCGTTTCGGTTGCCGCTTGACCGTTTCACTTGCCAAATCCACAATTTTCCGAATTTTAATATTACCCAAGCGGCATTGTATTCAGAAAGGATAGTACTTTCAAAGAATGCAGTAGAAAAATCTATTTTTCGACTGCCTCGTCCCCTTAAACGACATCTGGAGCAGCTTTCATCGCCGTCTGATCGAGGCTCCTATGCTTCCTATCGCAGCCCCAACGTACCCTAACACCCTCCACGAATCCACACAAATTGCGTCGCGCGAGGAATTCACCCAGCCTAATGTTTCAACGCAGCCACCTCAATCGAGCCGCACGCACTGGCCGCGAGACGGTGGAAACACTTCCGCTGACCGGGAGAAAAATCTTTGAGAGCTGGAAGCAGCGGAGTCCCGCTACAGCTCCTTACCTGATTGCATTCGCGTCGCAACGAGTTCTTGTAGCCGGCCAGACACAATCGAGGCAGCAATATGTACACGTACGGCCGCGTGTATACGCCGCAGTCCCCTTGTACAGCCCCCATTTCCAGGCTAGAACACCATATTGCGTATCAACGACGGGGCCATCTCCAAGATTGGCGAGTACCTTGTCGTGCCGTCCGACACGAAAAGAGAGCAAATGGCCGGGGCATGAGCGCCGGAGCCTGTACAGGGGTTCCGGCTCAGGCTGCGAGGGGTGGTTATCGTGCAAAAAATGTCCCCTGACCCACCCACCCCCGCAGCCTTCGAATGACACGTATCCGTCTAGTATTTTACGAGGAGATCGTGCACGCCTTTTATATCGGTTTACTTACAAGCCGCCGCTTTCGGCGTCACTTGCTGGCGCTGCTCTTCCTCTGTTAGGGACACGTCCCGGACCTGCTTTTACGACTCGAACACCATCATTTCGGTAATTTATGGAACGATAATTCCTACACGCGCGTTCACTTTATATCGCCGCCTCGCGGCGCCACTGCTGATAGGTTAGGGCGCCGTAAACGGTGATTAAGGATTGAAACGTTGGGGGTTTTTGTTTGGCGATTAGCAGCGCAAGGGTTGCTGCGGGGAGCTTGGGATTAAAGAGTCCTCGAACGAAGTGGTAGGGGATATTACAGAATAAGGGTAGTAACGATGAAAGGGTAAGATGATTCTGCGCAAGCCTGGAGACCCGCTTAACTGTCGGAAGATTCTCTATAAACTGCGGCCCGTGAGAACTTTTCAAACGCTTCTCATTACTGCGACTCGTAGGTCAGAAGTTCCTCATCTTCACAGTTTTCTGCGGGGTGGTTCCACACTGATTGCCGGGGACGCACATTTTCTCGGGCACGCGCCTCTTCTGGGCGCATGGAGCTGCGTTTGAGAGACTTAACACCGCAGGGACCTTACACCGAACCTATCTCAGCATACAGAGTTCGCGATATGTAGACCGGGGCTAGTTGTCTCGAGGGGTAGGTTGACTAATTGTTCATAACTTTGCACCGACGTGTGTTCTACTGAGGAAAGATTTACTGTAGAAAGAAGTCACTTCTGCTATGCCGTGCATTTGTGTCCGACCCAGCGATCGCGCGTTTTTTTAACACTTATCAGCGTTTGTCGAAAAATTGACTACGTAAGTGAGTATTTTTTTTTTAAAGATTTTATTTTTTCACGCTCTGTGTAGTTACAATAGAATAAATGTTAAGGGACTATTTTAAAGTTTGTTTATTAGACGATCTATTGACATAGCATTTTTGTTTATCTATATAACCTTCAGTTATTATTATCTTCTATTTTTTGAGTTTGTATGTTTTCTTCGATTTTTTTTGTGATTTATATTATTATCTTCTATTTTTTGTGATTTATTTGTTTCATGTACTTGACGTAATTTTTTGAAGTTTTTTATGGGGATTTATATTATTATCTTCTATTTTTTGTGATTGTATATTTTCTTCTATTTTTTTGTAATTTATATTATTATCTTCTATTTTTTGTGATTGTATATTTTCTTCTATTTTTTTGGTGATTTATATTATTATCTTCTATTTTTTGTGATTGTATATTTTCTTCTATTTTTTTGTGATTTATATTATTATCTTCTATTTTTTGTAATTTATTTGTTTCATGTACTTGACGTAATTTTTTTACTTTTTTTAAGTTTTTTATGGGGATTTATATTATTATCTTCTATTTTTTGTGATTGTACATTTTCTTCTATTTTTTTGTGATTTATATTATTATCATCTTCTATTTTTTGTGATTTATTTGTTACATGTACTTGACGTAAATTTTTTACCGTTTTGAAGTTTTTTATGGAGATTTATATTATTATCTTCTATTTTTTGTGATTGTATATTTTCTTCTATTTTTTGTGATTTATATTATTATCTTCTATTTTTTGTGATTTATTTGTTTCATGTATTTGGCGTAATTTTTTTACTTTTTTGAAGTTTTTTATGGGGTACATAAATAACTGAAGGTTATATAGATTATTGAAGTCAAAATGATCGGTCGGGCCTGGTTGACTAATAACGTTAATAAGGTTTAAATTGTTATTTTGTAATTCAGAAAGCGATTTTTATATTTTGTTTAAATATCACTGTGTGATAAGTACATTATAATTTATGTTTAAGTTGAAAAAATTATCAGTTTACTATTAAAATATGAAAGAAAGAAATTAATTTTTTATAAGGAAACAACTCTTGCGATATTGTGTTATTTTGTTACCACTGACAAGGGATGATCCAGAACCCGAAAATTCAAAAAATTCTGAAAGCTTGTGAATATGTAGGGAATTTCCTCCTGATTACAACGCAATTTTTGTTTCCTGCCCAAATTCACTCGAAGTGGGTGAAATTAACCCTTAAAAATTCGGCTATTTTCCGATTTTGTGTTATAATTCGCGTACTGTAGGTGATGGAAAAAAAATTTCCCAGCAAAAGTTACTTCTTTTAATTAGATCTATCATTTGGTAAAATAATTATTTTACAGTTCACGAGTTATAACACAAAATCGGAAAATAACTGGATTTTCTGGGGTCAATTACACCCCCTTAGGGTGAATTTGGGCAGCAAATAAAAATTGGCGTTGTAATCAGGAGGAAATTCTCTATATATTCACGAAGTTTTAGAATTTTTCGAATTTCCGGGTTCGGGATCTTCCCTTGTGAAATAAGTTGCTGATAACATTTTCTTAACTAATTGTACCTATAGTCAACCTACCCCATACTGTAAGTCAACCAACCCCGATCATGGGGCTGGTTGACCAGCATGGAAGGAGTTTGAAAAACATTAAAATACCTTAATTGTTGTCACGTCGAGTGAACTTTAATAATTTAATCAGACAGCCAAATGTATGCCCTATCAAATATGCTAACCGGTTTAAAGGGTCATTCTGGTTAGACGGTTTTAAAAAAATCAATTTTCTTTTAACATTTTTCGAAAGTACATATCCTCAAAAATGTACTGTTAAATTTTCATTGAAAAATTCCAATTATTTTAGCTTCTACATAGGCATTTTGTAGGGAGCACAGAGGCTCGGCCTCTACAGATGAAAACTTTGAACGCGTTTTTCTCGAAACGTCATTTCTTCACATGGCGCAGGTAAAATCTCAAAATCTATCGAACCAATTGCTTTATAAATTGAACTGCTTATTCTGCACACCTATGCCTCTGGCCGGGACTACAACCAAGTATTTCTGTCGAGTCTAACCTACTTTTAAAATCGAAAATAGCACAGAAAACACAGCCGAAATACATTGATTCTTGTATTTCGCCCGCCATTTTGTTAATTTTAAAGATAAATCATTTATCCTAGTCGGGCCATAGCGACAGTCATACTGATAAAGAATCTGTTTGTATTTTTCGTTTCAGATAAGTCCAACTGCTGAAATCAGCTGCACGAGCGAGGCATGAATTTTTAAACACGTCATCAAAACCATTTTAAAAGCAATAATTTTACTACTTTTATATTTTTTATTTACTGTAGAAATGTAGTTTAATCAATAGAAAAAGGTTTTATTCCATTACTGTAATTCCTGTCTTCGCAAGAAATTCCTGAAAATCGTTGAATTTATCTCCGCGCTAACCAGAATCACCCCTTAATGATCTTTCGTCCACATAGGGTAGATGTCCCAATTACTGTCACCTTAAGATTATAACTGAACTTCATTTAATCATTTCACGTGTTGTTTAACCTAAAAATCGTCTCCGATTGAAACATAATATTATTTAACATCTCTTTAATTAAAAAAAATAGTTTTATGAATTAAATATGAAGAATTTATTAACAATTAATTAAAATTCGCGAGCGATCCTAGTGTACCTATAACTGTCACCTCAAAAATCGTCTTGTCCGTATGACTGCCACCCAATTACTGTCGGTCCTAATAACTGTGACCACATAACTATAGTTATAACTAAATATGACAAACCTACTAAATTTTAAATAATTTAACACATATACGTACTTTATATGTCTTATATCATATTATAATTTAATATATATCTATAATTTAATATCACAGCATCACACGCTACACGTGATTTTGAGGTTGAGAATTTGAACTTTGACAGATGACAGTTATGCTTACTTCACGTTTTTTTGTCCCGAATACTGCCAACAGTAATAGGGACAAGCCCAAAAATTTTGTCCCTAATGATGTCACCGTTAATTATTATAACTTAACAATAAATATTATGTATTTTATTCGTTACATCATTAAAGTAATTCTTCTAGACCGGAATAATTCATTTTATGCAATAGATAGAGGTTGAATAGTAAAATTGCGACCCTTTCTTTAGTACGATTTCGCCATCACTTCCTACTAACGTCGTCGCGTTTTTGACGCTCAAATCGAACTTTCATTTTTCAATATTATTTTTTAAGCACTAGGTACATATGAGTACATATATTTGTTTTATTTTTATGTAAATCAGAATCTCCGTTTCATAATAACATTTTTTTGTACATTTTGTTTCATATGTTACGTTTTTATTACATAAAATAAATAAAGTGGCAGTAATTGGGACACTGGCAGTAAATGGGGCATCTACCCTAATTTATTAAAACTCAAAAACTGCAAAACTGGCCTACCAGCCCCGGCCACCCCTACTGCCGAGTGGCATTAATGAATCGTAAATATTCAGGGACGGTAAAATCGAACCTGAGCGCGGAAGGTTCACAGAATTTTCAGACAGCAGACGCGAGTTCTGAATCCAGAATATCAGGGCCCGAGCGATCCCTTCGTGGAGTTACCCTTTATTTTCCCTTCCCCGGGATAGTCCTTCTTCCCGTGCCTCCGCGTTCATGCCCAGCCGTTCCTTATTCCTCACCTTTGCTCCTCGTCTCGCACCCTTCGCCCTTTTTCTCCTTCCCGAGCTTCACGCTTCCTTCCTCTTCCTTTTCCGCCTCTTATTCCGACTCGGTAGCCGAAAGTCGCTCCCAGGCGTCTCACTCGCGCCTCCATCCGTTTCCTTACACCCGCCGGCATTTTATTACCAGCTCCATTACCCCCGCGAACAGCCCCGCGCTTTTTCACCTTCGAAGATTCGCACGATTTCACTCGACCCCCGTGCTTGCCCCTCCGCGCGATATTTTACTGGCTGTTTACGGTGGAACATAATTATTACCTGTGTTCCCCCCAGCAGTGTTTCACTTTTCTCAAGGGCCACGTGTACTCATTGCGTCGTGACTTTTTTCGCCACTGGGTTCTAACAGGATACTAGAATCTCTTAAAGGATTAGTCCACGTGAAAAATTGACATTTTTTAGGATTTATTTTTTAGTAAACGAAATGTCCAACGTAAATAATGTTTTGTCTATTTATTAATACACTTATTGACAGTATATAAAAAATATATTTGAAATTTTTAACAGTTTTTTTTAAATATATATTGATAAAAAATTAACAAAATGGATGTTTGAAGTTTACGTGTCGAAATACGGTGAATTTTCCAATCATTTTGCCTCGTAAAAAGTATGAAATGGTTAATCAAAAAAGGTTTCCGTGGTCCCGGCCATAGCCACTGATGTGCTGAATAGCGTGTAAAAATTTCAGGCTGACTGGTCAAATAGTTTTTTTGCAATTACCTGCACCCGTGGAAAAATGTTGTTTCGGGATAATCGCGTTTAAAGTTTTAAAACAAATTAAAAAAATTGTTTTAAATTTTCTTGGTGTAATATTAGAGTAGCTTAATAAATACCAATAAGATATACTGCATTATATGTTGTATCTACGGAGAAAGAAATCTTTCAAAATAGCTTAATTTTTCAAACCGTCACAGTGGACTCACCCCTTAAAGGGATAATCGTACGACATTCTCGCTTCTATGTTCGCCTTCTATGTGGTATATGTTTCTATGAACTCCTGTCGTTAATTTGAATGAATTTGCTTTATTAGAAAATAACATTTATTACAAGCTTTTATTTAGCTTCACTTGTCACGTCGTTAGCCTAGTTTGTTAGGGTGAAATATTGTAACTTATTTTGATCCACATCCCCATATCCGATCGACTTGAAACTTTGCACACATACGTAGTTCCGATGGCAATACAATATTTTCACTAAAAAGCATACAATAATTTATAGTAAAAGAATTGTTTTAAAAGCAAGCTTTTACAGAATTTAATGTAGATAATAAATCTTCCAAGGCAGTCATTTAAGCCAGTATCAAAATTATTTTTTCCGTTTTGGTACATTTTAATAAAAGCTTGTTATTGAAAAGAATTTTTTACTATAAATTATTTGTATCATTCAACGGAATGGTATATTTGTTATTAAGAATTTATGGTGGAGGTTTCTCCGAATTGTTTCAATTTGAAAATAAAAACACATTCTAGTTTTAAGATATCATTTATCGTTTTCAAGGAGTCTCAACAACTGTGAATTTCATAAATAGAGTGAAAAAGTTAACAATCTCCACAAAAATGAATTAAATACGAATAAATTACTGCCAAGCAAAACAATACTTGAAGATCCTTTTCGAAATATTTTTTAATAAAATTCACTATTCAGAGTTCTATTTCATAACGCTTATCGCACGAATATCAAAAGTTCTTTAATTTTAAAAATCTGTATATCTAGGTCGTACAAAAATTCCATCTGCATTATTCGCCCTCGTAGTGCATCTACTTTTCCTTGCTCGTCGTGTATGGAATCCGTACAATATATGGTTGATGTTGTACGACCTCGGTTGAAGTTGATTTGAAATGGGAGTAGTTTCGTCGAAAATTACGCCCTCATTTGAGACTGCCACTAACAGGGCTACCCTCCATCTAGCTTTAATTCGCGATTTATTTTACTCTGGTAATTACTGCGCCGGTGCTCAAATACACACGAGAAGAAATGCCTCGGCTTCTTTTTGTTCGCGTAAAAACTTATACCACGAATGTTTGGAAAGCTGCTTTCCTTCGGCTTCACACAGCTCACATTTTCTATTATATAAATTTGTTTATTTCAGAGAATCCACGGGCCCCATTGCAATTCCAAAATCATTGATGCGACACTGCGATTACAGTCAGCTTTGCAAATAATTTTATAATCCACCTTAGCCTTTCCGAAAGCTTAATTCGAAATCCATTTCGCATTACCGACGCAAACGAGGCATGAACAGACTCGCGAAGCCAGGACGAAACGGGGCAGATTTCGAATTCACCGAAGAAAATCGAGAGTGATATTTGGGGTTTTGAAATTTCCGTGGGAGCAACGCGGTGTAAAGGCCTGGTTTCGTCCGAATCAACCGGGGAAAAGCCCCTTTTATCGACGACAGAGCCAAGTGCAAACCCCCCGACTAACCTATGCTCCGGAAAGCCCTTTGAGCTGAGGACGCCCCGGCTTGGATATCGCGATTCGCCTGCTTCTATTTGCGAGTACCGATAAAATATCGTAAGCGTAATGGCGGCCAGAATGCAGGGCAGTAAATGAGGGCCGTGTGCAGCTGAAAGCGATGCTCCAACACGGTTTTAAAATCCACTAAGCCCCCAGGAGAGCTTTAATGCCCCGGCTACAAAGCGATTGACCCAGCCTCAACACCTGATGTAACTGGCAAAAAGCTGACGCCGAGGAGCATCCTCCTGCTTTCCTTGATACTCGAGATATGCAGGCGAACCACGCGTCCACTTCGTCGAACCTTCAATATATTTCCATTGGAACAGCTTCACAGAAAGGGGATTAAAAGGTTTTAAGTTTTAGAATCCCTTGCTTCCATGAAATTCGGATGAGTCACTTCAGAATATATGTAGTAAAATGTTCAATCTCTCCACAGAAGTCTCTAGTATTCCTAAAAGCTCATTTCACTGGAGACCAAATGTGAAAAATAAAAATTTGTATTTTTCTATTATTGCGAACACGGAGGCGTTAGGAATTAATAGAAAAATACAAATTTTTATTTTCCACGTTTAGTTTTTTTTTTTTATACTGTATTCAGTCGGTAAAGAAATGTGTTGTCGATGAACTCTTATCGATGCAAACTCGAAATCGCGGAGGTCGCAACGATGGGTAGGCAAGATTGTTACTTAAAAGTGATCGAATATTCTTCGCCCGTCCAATCGCGCCCATTACAGTGGCTTACCAATAATTTGAGGCTGTCGAGTTTAGTGGCTCCCCCCGTAGAGGTTCCTGAGGCCGACGTCGAAATGGCCAACGATATGCTGGGAACCGACGAATAATTTGACGATTTGCGTGATCGTGCAGAAACCAGCGGGGCCTGGAGGATACGAATAATGCGGGGCCACCGACATTACAGCCGATATGAGATTGTTGAATGGGAGCCAAGAATGGTAATTCTCGGGCGGGGCGCTAAGGGAAAGATTATTTTGTGCTATCGCTCGCTACGATTAAGATAATAGCGCCGCGGCTAGGCTCCCTTGTAGACTGCGTGCGATTCGATTGAATTATTCCGCGACGGATTATTTTTCAAGCTAACAGTTCCTATCCACGTGGAGCGGTTAGTGAGATCTTAAAAAATGGCCCCTTTACTTGTCAGCAGTAATTACAAATGCGAGTCGAGTTGAATGGAGCGGTGGAAGAATAGGGGTAAACAGTGTAGGGTAGACCGGGGCGAATCGGATCACAGGGCGAATCGGATCAAAAAAAGAATTTGGTCCATATTTCTTATATCGCGATACAATTGAGGGCTCGGGTGCAATAAGGGGACTAGCGCTCGAAAATGGGAAAAATAATTGTCCAAAGGCTATGAAATATTGGAAAATTAAATGTTGTTAAACTGTATTTTAAAAAATATAGTGTTGTAAAGCTCGTCACGACACACATTTTTTCTATTCACAGTTTGTTTATCGAATCATTACTAGGGTAAGTGACCCAATTACGGACAGATTAGTGGCTCTGCGGGCTTTTTGTTATTTAGAAATAATAACAAATTATGGATAATTGTTTTTTTTCGTGCCCTCTAGTAAGTTTAAGGGTTCCGGAACCCCCTAAAAATAATTTTGTATGGAATAATTAGAAATTAGTGAAATACCGATCAAACGAAAAAAACAGGTTTTTGCACCTATTACGGAGCCTTCAAACCTGGAATGCTTATATTACGGAGCCCCAATTATGGAAGATATGTCCCGGTATGGAGCCCCAGTGACGGATTCGAGACCCCATATGGAGCCCGAATTGCGGCGTTCTCGAATTTTATTGACATATTTAAAATAATGGTAATAATATAAATAATTATTATAGGTAAATAAATAAATAAATAATTATGAATTATTATAATTTATTTTGCACACTTTACTATAATATAATTTGGAATAACATTTACGTATATTTATTTTAATTGAGACTAGTATATTTAATTACATAATATTATCACAGTAATAAGAATTGCGTAAATTACAAACTATTTCTAACAAATTCTGAAATAACATTCTTTAATGAATAGGGTTTTTAGTTGCATGTTTACTGTTTATTTTATTGAACAATGTAGTCCTCGGTACATTATATTTCGTGGAAGCAGTGCCTATAGGCATTCCTTTCCTAATATCTCTCAAAGCATTTTCAACTGATTCTCTCTTTTGTAGGTTAGGCGTCGCACTTTTGGTTTTTTCATCATTTTTCTGAAATAAATAAATAAAAGTAAATACAATTTTGGTATTTTTTATAAATTAAGAACCTATGTAATCACTGAATATATATACTTACATTACAAATTGCAGTAACTATAAATTTAATACAATTTCTGTATTAAAATCGGTAAATGGTCGAGCTGGGTCGAGTCCGCGAATACTGTACCGATTACTGACTCCGTAATAGGAACATATTCAATAAATCGGTACTAATCACGGACTTCCATTTTTATTAGATAAAACTATTTTAAACTGAAAACTATTTCGTTTTATAAGAAATATCAAGGTAATATTTACTCATAAAAATAAAATTGAAACTTCATTCCATAAAAGTATACATTTATCTTTACTTACGTACAGATGCGACTTCTTAGCACTTTCACTTAGCTGTTTGAAGAATTACGACAAAATTGTCAGGAGCAGTATTAAAATACGAAATTTAATAAATATAAGAGTTTAAAGTAAAAATTTTTTAATTCTCCCGAATAAAATCAGCGTTGAACTTAGTTAAAAAAAATTATTTCAGGTGTTGTATAAATACAGTGTGTTTAATTCATAAAGGCATAGGTAGCCCACCATAATACGGACACAATCCGTAATTGGGTCACTTACCCTATTCGAGCTTAAAATTATAAACGAAAAAATTTTCATCGTCCAAAATCATTATTTCTTTAAATATAAATTGCGATAACTTGAGTAAATATTAAGGGATCGTTATGAGACTTGAAACATAAAACTCAGAAAACTCTAGCGAAGCCGCAAAATGTATGCACAAAACCCTTATGTTAACAAATGTAATAATATTTCATTAAAAGGTAATACTGGATATAACCCATGTTTTTCAATGTTCGCCGCTAAAAAGAATCGAGGTAATTTTGAGGTACATATAACTTGCAGCGACAAAGTTTTTCCTTAATATACAAGGAAGATTTTCACCAATTTTCACACTGATTAATAAATAATTGTAGAAGTTATGACGATATATATAATTCTCCCACGGCGCCAACTGTCAACGCGAATGCTAAGACTGCTAAATATCCCATTACACGCGGCTGTTGACTATTGGTGGCGCGGGAGATTTATATATATCGTCATATCTTCTACAATTATTTATTAATCAGTGTGAAAATTGGTGAAAATCTTGCTTGTATATTAAGGAAATACTTTGTCGCTGCAAGTTATATGTACCTCAAAATTGCCTCGATACTTTTTAACGGCGAACGTTGAAAAACATGGGTTATATCCAGTATTACCTTTTAATGAAATATTATTACATTTGTTAACACAAGGGTTTAGTGCATACATTTTACGGCTTCGCTAGAGTTTTCTGAGTTTTATGTTTCACGTCTCATAATGATCCCTTAATATTTACTCAAGTTCTCGCAATTTATGTTTAAAGAAATAATGATTTTGAACGATGAAAAATTTTTCGTTTATAATTTTTAGCTCGAATAGTAATGATGCGATAATCAAACTGTGAATAGAAAAAATGTGTGTCGTGACGAGCTTTACAACACTACATATTTTAAAATACAGTTTAACAACATTTAATTTTCCAATATTTCATAGCGTTTGGACAATTATTTTTCCCATTTTCGAGCGCTAGTCCCCTTATTGCATCCGAGCCCTTAATTGAGCATTCCGATCGTTCGTAGTACCTCGTCCCTCTCCCCCGCACCTACTGTAATAGCCCATCAATTGTTTTAAGTCGTTGTTTAGAGCTGGCATACGTTTTCAGTGAGATGAACGCGTGCAAATGTTACAATTTTTGTCCGAATCTAACCTAGGTAATCTGCAATTTCGTAATTAAAATAAAAAGTAAGCTTGAAAATTCAAATGTGTTTATTGTTATTAGTTTGCACGGTGTCCAAGTTTAGTGTTTGATGTATTTTACACTATTGTACCATAATATGTTTATGTAATCTACACCGTTTGAAATACTTATATATGGGGCTAATCGGATCACGTTATTTGGGGCGAATCGGATCGCTCTTTTCTTTCATTTGTGTATTTTTATGATTATAAATATGAGAATTGTTTATATACAGATGTTTCGTACGTACGAAAAAAAAGAGCAATCAGGGATCATGGTGTCAAAAAAAAAAAAAAATAAGGGAAGCTGTGATAAAAATTAAATCTAAAGAAATGACGAAAAAATAAATAAATTCTTAGAAGATGGCATTGTATTTACTGTGGTGAAAAATTAATTCGTCCACTTTCAGAAGATTGTCTGAGAAGAGTGGTGCCACGAGAATTGTACCGATAGAGGCGGCAAAAAACGGCAATATCGTTCCGATCTGTGTGCTAAGTAGTGTCACTTGACTCCACTGTCATTAAATTAGATTTGCTTAAGTTGATTCAAAAGATTTTGTTATGAAAGTTTCAGTTTTTTTCAGAAATGAATGGGTTATCCGATTCGCCCCAAGGTTCGGGGCGAATCGGATATTTCTCACTTTTTCGTTTTTTGTTTATAAATGAAAGATTTTTATGTTTAGTTTGAATTTTTATATATTAATGTTGAAGCCAAAGGTGTACTGATCACGAATATGTAATAAAAAATTAGTTTTTTTAATGTTTGACTATTACTATTTTACCGTCAAACACAAAGTGATCCGATTCGCCCCGGTCTACCCTAGTTGTTGGCCACCTAAGTCAGAGGTTCACATAAGCGTTGAATTATAAGTCTTATTTTGCTATCTTTAAGAACACAATTAGTGTTAATAGCTTTAAACGACTCTAATAGTCTAGAAATAGAATTTGTTTAAAGAAAGAGTAGATGGTTCCACAAAAATTTTACACAAAATACGTTTCCTATGAAAAAACATAGATATTGGCCAGACGAATGCAATGATTGGCCGATCGTATGGCAGTTATTGGCCACTATTTCATAACCTATATGTAACATATATCCTACCTAATTGAGGCATTTGATGGAAAAAGGGCACATAGGCTTATGTGCCCTTTTTCTGTAAATCGGTTAAATCGACTCAGGTATATGTTATATATATATAATATATCAAGGACATTTCTTCTCCCACGTTTAAATTAGCTAAACGCTGTTTTGTTACGTAGCGTGAGCGACATGCAGCTACATAGTCGCTGACCGGTCGCGCTGCCGTGCTGTCTACTGTCTAGTCGTGCAATACGTTTGATTTTGTGTAAGCGAGGAACTATGGAAAGCGAGGCGTGTATCGAATCCGCAAGGAAAGAAGCGAATTTAGGAAAGATGAAACTGATTTGTAAGACAGCTTGCTGCAAAACATCAGAGAAATTAATACTTACTTAAAACATAACATTTTTTGTTTAGTTTTGCGCTTCATTTTGTATTTTTATTTAAGCGATGTATAAAAAATGGCCAACGAAGTATGTAAACAAAATTATATGTAAATAACTAAACAAAGAAGCAATTTTGTTACGAATTTACCCTATTTACGGAAAAAGGGCACATAAACCACTTGCATAAAACTATTAAATAAAGACACATATCATTTTCAAATCATGACTTCTGTTTACGAAACGTTTGAAGGATATGATACTACATCCTTAAAAAACATTGGATTTAATTGCATTACTTTTCATTAAGTTATACTATAACGAAAGCTTTGAAACCGATTTACTCGAAATGGCATTTTGGCGTATGTGCCCTTTTTCCATCAAATGCCTCAATTCTTAATGCTCTAAGACCTAATTATGAAATAATGTAAATGTAAAAAAATGAATTGATTCTTTTCGCCATGGTTTAAAATCAAAAATTCCTAAATTATATTCATAGAATAAAACTAAATGTAATATGATAGTATTACATTATTAAAATATGTAAACTATAATACCTTTTCTATTTAAATGTTTCTATATTAGTTAGTATTGTAGTATTGCACCTCCTTTTACATCGTATTAATAGCATTTTATTTTAAAACATAACCTTTTGCAATCACAACCCTGAAACGGCCAAAGCATGGCGAATGATGGCCAACAACTGTTTCACTGTTTCTATGACTGTCAGCTACCCATTGGCCTCGTGGCCATTGACTGTCCTAAACCATTATTTACATTACAGTTCTTGGCCACCTATAATTTTTGCAATAATGTATAATTTTAATGAATAAATAATCCTTATTTATAAAGTTTAAACCTTTAGTTGTCTATATAACGAATATGAAAGTTCTATATATATCATAAGTGCATTAAATTATCTAAGAATTGCCTGATGTAACCGTATGGCTATTCAATTGAATCACTGTAGTTTTCAAGCATCGATTTCAAGTTGTCTATTTTTTACACGTAGTATAACAATGATTAGCGAAATAGTGATTGCATTCGACGCATGAAAGAAGAAGGTATCTGAATATGTTCATTATAAAAGTTTCTTAATATTCATGCTTTTTTAAAAAAAGGCCAAATCACTGCCAGGTGGCCAACAACTACACTGTTTACCCCTATCGCAAATATTTTTGCCCGATTCTGTTTAGAAAGCTTCAATGAGAATCGAAGGACAGTGGTAAATAATTGAGCCAGCTTCATTACTTTATTCCACTTTCAATTTCCAATGCCGTAACTGTGGAACAAGTATTTTTTATTCATTTCTCTACGTTTAATTTTCGAGAATTTTTGGATAATTTATGCAGTGGAGTAGACGATTACAACGTTGGATAATCATCCCCGAGTATTCATACTTCACGAAGACACATTTCAAACGGCCGAGTAAAATGGGACACCGCCTAGGTCCCAGTCAGCAGAACTCGCTGGTAATTGCTTCTTCCATTTTTCATTCAAAATCCTGACATAGCGAGAACGCCTCCTCTCATGGTGGATTTCGATAGATTCAGTCCTTCAGGTCCTGCGAGTCGTTCCCGCTGCTCTTGGACACACAACTTTGCATAAAGCTTTGAGGAGAAGTTAGAAGGTGAGGACGAGACGGAAAGGAAATCGAAGAAGCCGAACGACTGGGGATCTTAAAGCCTCGCCTTACTAAGTCAGCCTTTTCAAACGACTTGGTTTAAGCTCTTTTCCCTTGACAAAGGAAATATTGCGATTATGTTTTCCTCTTTTGCATCGCCCTCTCCTCTTTTCCACCCCCTATTATTATTCCTCAGCGAATTGAGCAGCGTTTGGCGAGTGCTTCGGTGGGCAGATACAACCATTTAAGCATCGATATTTGCTGGATTGATCGAAGTTGGGTGAAATTTAATAAAACAATTGTTCGATAATCAGGATTTTTGATTAACCTACATTCATGGTTAATGGGCAGCGGGACCGACGAACATCAACAGCGTCGTTAAATATGATTAAGTTGTAAATGATGAATTAGTGAATAACCGCAGCTTTGGTCGTGATATTTATTGAATAAGCGTTAACGCCCACATGTACTTTGCACATTACTCTCCGTGATTGAATTTTGTATTCACTTCGGAATTAAATAATTTTGTATATAAGCTAACGTCATTTCCCCCCCCCCCCCGAATATTTGTTAAATTTACTACCGAGGGATGTTGGGCATCTGAGGATTCAAAAAATTATGCAACCAATGCAAAAATAATCGTAGAATTTAGGATTGTTGGTGGGGGTAACTTGAAAAGTATGGATTTTTAGAGAATTATTTCTACGCAGTTTTGTAGATATAAAGAAAAGAGGCAACTTTTGTTTAAACTTCTTCTCGATATCTTTCACTGTTCTCGAGATATTCCTCGAAGAAGAAAATTCTGCATTTCTTTCAAGGGGTGATTTCACCAACAAAAAATAGATTTGTCTTGGACCTGGACTTATTAGACTTTTGCAAGTACCTTGTTGATAAATTGTTTCTAAGATACTCCACCTCATTTTGCTATAAATGTAATATTCAAAACGTTACCATTTATTACATTATTTAGTGTATAGTGGCAGCTCTCTACCAAAGAGCTTTCTAGCAGACCCTGTTCCCTTAAGGGTGTCTTCTAGTGTAACGAGTAAAAAAAAATCGAATTTTTATTTTCTCAATTTTCTACAAGTATCTGTTATGGAAAATATGTGTACAAAAGGATTTTGTCCAATTCATAATTGGCTGGCTGATGGTGTGTAAAAGTTTTACTGTGTAAACTGTATGCAAATCTTTAAACACGTTTTTCTTGCACCATGTTTTTCGAACTGGTGTCCACGATATCTCAAGATTGACTTGATCAATTAAGGTCAACTTCTGCATACATCTGCAGCACACGTGTGGCTATCGCCCCTACCACAATTGTGTGAAAATATTTAATTTTTTTCGTTCCGACAGCCCCAGAAAGTCGAAAAATGTGTGAAAATCAAAGCTCAATCTTCAAAGTGCCGTCATTTTTTAAATTTTCAATATTTTTCAATATCTTTCTTTCGTTCTGGTACCGACTATAGCCAAGGACGTGCAAATAAGGAATCCTTTTGAATTTTTTCTTTCGAATGACAAGAAACCGTCCAATAGTGGACACCGTATGGGCACCGCTTTTTTCAAAAGCAACTACAAAGTGGTCCACTTGAGTTAATTTTAATCTTTTCGTGCTAAAAAAAAATTGAAAAATGTAAGGTAAATGTACCAATAACGAGCCATGCACCAGTACCTAGCCATCTGTTGAAATATTAATAATTGTTAAACTATGCACGTAAGATAAAATACATATTTGGTGTAATTTGCATTATTTAATTGTTGGGTTTAATATCTGAAGTTATATCGTCTTGTTTTTTTGTCTAGATATTTAGAAATACCATTTATAGTCTCGAGGCCAGATATATGACGCGTTTTCAGACATTCGTTATGATATGGCTAAGAAGAGCGTGCTTCTTGTTAAGAGCATAATTATTATAGGATAATAGTTTTTTAGATAGAAAAAAGGGTTTTAGAATCTTGAAAATATTTGTAACACATAGAAAGAAAAAATTTGAATATGAAAACTATTTTTTATTTGAATATTTACATGGCTATTTATCGGTGCAAACAAATCTTGTTAGCCCAGTAACTAACCACGTGTTCAATAAATCGGGTTGAAGTGAGTTGCAAATGTTACTTAATCGGCATCGCCAGAGCAAAATTACGAAAAAAGTGTGAATTTCTGACTCGATATTTGGAATAAAGCCGGTAAGTATTTTGATCATAAATCATAATATAAACATTATTTTTCTAGATAATAATGATAGCATTTAATTTAAGTTTATTAAAGTTTATGTATATGTACAGTTTAATGAATTTGGTGGTTGTTTTGAGTCTTATATAAAATAACCACAAACTTCTATTGATAGTGTAACTAAACTTATTGTTTTTTGCATTTATTTTCTAATCTGTTTATTATGGTTATTTATACAATAATTTTATATTTCTGTACTTCTTAATTTTCCTTAATAGATTTTTCAATTTAAGACAAAGAATCAGTTTTTAAAATAATTTTTACACGATTATAAAACCTATGGCTAGGTACTGGGACATGAAAATCGGGCCGCTAGGTCAATCGCGTGAGGTTGGCTATATATTGGTACATTTACACGTACAAATATTCTTGTTTATTTTACGTTAAATATATAAAAAAAACAAAATTTTGTTATGTGAGTACTGATGAGAAACAACAAAATCTTTATGAATGAAAAAAAGTTTCACTTAAATTGTTAATTTTATACACAATATTCATTATACTTTGTCACCGTTTCCTTAAACGGCTCGTTATTGGTACATTTACCTTAATCGAAATATAGATAAGTATGTAGAAATAAACCGGGTTGCAATAACTTTTACAAGCTCCTCATAAAAAATTCCGAAAAAACGCGAAGAAAATGCTTCGTTGCACTAGAAGACCTCCTTAAGTTCTAAATTCCATATAACCATATGGCCATAGAATCACGTCAGACTGAATCTCCACTTTATATCATATTTTGAAACAAAACAGCCCCCTTTCATAATTCATTGTTATTTTTCTCTTTTTCCATCAAACTCTCGGATGCCTCTGAAACTTCAGCGGAACAGTCTTCCATTCCTCCATCGCTAAATTATGCTGAGAAAGCGTAGGTTGCAAGTATAATTTTCGATTATATTTAAATCGAACAATGAATATCACTATAATCACTTTTATCCCAGTAATCAATTATTCGGCGAGAGAAAAATTAATCATTTAACAACCGAATGTCTCGGGTCAAGGTCAGACCTAGGTCTTATTTTTCAGACAACAGAAATTGGAATTTCCCTCGGACAATTAATCCCGGAAAAATAATTAAACCATAGGAGAGGAAAGGTTAAACGAAGCACGAAATTTAATGAGTTAGCCCACTACGCTTTTCGCTATTCGCGAGTATCCGTTCGGCACCGTAGATTTACGACAGGAGACGGTGGAAGAAAGTGAGGATCGGTAAACGGCAGGGAAAAAGGAGCACAGCGAGCATGAAATACCTCGAGGAATTCGTTGAAAGGCACAAATGGAAACCTCGGCCTGATACGGTGGAAAGTAACGACATTCTGCCGAGATGTGCCTCGACAATGCGCCTCGATACAATCTATACCGTGTATACGTTCGATAACGGCGATAAAAGTCGAGCAGCAGCTCAAGAATATGGCGCGCGGCATGCAGTCCGACCTCAAATCGCTTGAATGTGCCGACATGTGTCAGAGCGATAGCATTAAAACAAAACTACCATATTCGTTTAGGCGTGCCGAAGTGACACGAGGTAGAAACCGTCGGCGCGGAAAGAAGGATCTTTTCCTACTCTTTGCTGTTTCTCCCCCGAAATGTGCTCCACACGAAACTGAAACTTAATGTCACCCTTGGTAGGGTGTGTCCATTTTTTCAATGTTTTAATTTTAACAACGACTAGTGGAAAAACGGTACAATTTCAGGTTTAAGATTAAACGCTACCTTTAAATTTTGTGTAATACATTATTTACCTAGTTGGAATTTCATTTGAAATTATAGAAAAATACGAAGATTACTAAAATTATTAAAAAAAATAGTTAAGGCAGGATACCACCTTCGCACTTAAAAAAAATTGAAAATTTTTTTGTTCTCAAAGGACTCTTTCAAGTGTATAGAATCGAAATTCATTCATTAGAAAGGTGGCCGGAACCTTTTTCTTGTGTAAAAACCGGATTGGAACAGATATATAAATCTATATAAAACTTTAAACGCGTTTTTCTCGAAACGATGTTTTCCAAATCGGCGTGTCAGATTACTCTTATAATTTTCATCCGATTGACTTGAAACTTTGCACAATTCTTCCCCGTGGTGTAATCTAACGATGTACTTTTGCTGTAGCGTTGTTATTTTTCTTTTGGTGCGCAATTTTATAAACTTCTTTAAACTTTTTTACCCTAAAAAATTGACCTTTTTGTTCAAATGGCCGCCATTTTCTTAAAAATCGAAATTTCGTAAAATCCCTACGTACATCATTGAAAAATATTGTTCTTAATAGGAACATTCTTTGGTTTTTTTTCTAAGAGCCACGTACAAAGCGGAATTTGACACGCCGTCTAACGATGTTCCTCCAAAGGAGTGTATTTTGGCGCCACCTACAAGAGATTATTTTTCACTTTTTCAGTTTCAAAAAATGTGTAATTACAGATTAAAGTTACATTAATGAATGACTGAAACCGATTTTGTTTCTGCGCATTCTTTGTATGCAAAAAAAATTCATGAAAAACGCCTCCAAAATCGCAGTCAAAGGTGGTATCCTGCCTTAATAAACGGGCTTATGAATCGCAACAGAAGCAAACAAGATATCGCTTCTTTGGTGGACTTTGTTAAATAGCATTAAATTTACTACATAGATGACGTATGGCTAGATCTGTTGCTAAAGTTACATAAATTTTCATTTTGTAATAAATACAAATTACCACACATTTTCACGTGAATGTGATAAATACTAATTTTCACATAGTTTTATTCTCATTTTCATGCTTTTATGTAAGCAAGACTCGCTTTAAGCATTATATTGTTACGAGCCGGGGCTGCGGCAACGCGCGCGGCCGGCGAGAAGGGTATTTCCCAAGGAATACGGTTTATGAGTTTGTTAGTTAGGTGCGCGGACGAACCTGATGCGAAATCAGGGAGCCGCTAGGATTATTGACGGCGAGGACGAACCTGATGCGAAATCAGGGAGCCTCTAGGAATGGAGTCACACGCGGACGAACCTGATGCGAAATCAGGGAGCCGCTAGGATTATTGACGGCGAGGACGAACCTGATGCGAAATCAGGGAGCCTCTAGGAATGGTGAAACGTCGTGAACGAACCCAATGCGAAATCGGGGAGTCACTAGGATAAAGTTCACAGACGAACCTGGTGCTAAACCAGGGAGCTGTTCGGAAGTTGGTAGATTTACAGACGAACCTGATGCGAAATCAGGGAGCTGTAGGATACGGACGAACCTGATGCGAAATCAGGGAGCCGTAGGAGGGTGAGGTTTCGTGGACGAACCCAATGCGAAATCGGGGAGCCACTGGGTTGGGAAATATACCTTGTTTTGGATGAAAGGTTGCGAACGAACCTGATGCTTAATCAGGGAGTCGCGGGAAATGTTAGTAATGCCTCGTAACTCTTAATTAATATTTGATACAACTCGAGCGGTAAAGTTGTATCAGTGGGTGAATGCTACTAATATTATAAGGATCGCTGGGTAAGAGATGGGTTTAACGAATCTACTCGATTTACACGTGAACACCATTCGTATATTCAATAATAGGTTATTGTACAAATGTAAGTGTCGCGATTAAATAAAGAATAAAAGTGTGTGAGTTACCACTAGCTGCACGGTGTTGACGCACTGGCGATGCGGGGCGTAAGAGTGGCTATTTCAAAGTGCCCAATAGAATATAACCCGGACTCGCGGATTCTATGAGGTTAACTATGATTCTGACGGAGACTTTAGCTCGATCTTACTGAATATGACCAACTCTGTACGAGCGTGACACGACGTTGCTCTACGCGTGACTGTACTGCTTTTAACCAACGAGGGTTGAAACCAAAGGGTTTATATAGTCCCAAAAATGAGTGGGGGTTCGTTAGGAGATTTCCATATAAGGAAATCCTTCGGGGTCGTCGTCGTGTCACTCCCGTTCCCATGGTCGTGTTCCAGATGGTCAAGATCACGACCCCCTGAGTGGTATGTGATAAACAAAAAGATTCTTAGGGCGTTTTCCCTTCGCAGACGCGAGCTCGAAAAATTGTTGAGAGCGGCGTATGGGAATATTCCACATACGTAACAATATGAATATGTAATTTGTAGTTAAATCTTACTTAATTTCCACTTTTTTCAACTGTGATTTGAAGTAGCTAAACCTCACTCAAATCAATTTCTGAAGATAGTTTCAGATTCAGGATTAACCCTCTAGGGACGAGTGGGACTCCAGAGTCCCATTCAGATTAACACATTTTTATTTACGTTCCATCAATAAGATCGAGATTTGATAGGTATAGTGACCTTTAGTAGGCAGAGAAGAAACTGTTGTACCAACAGAACCCGAAATTAAACTTTTTTTTGTTATAAACAAATTTAAAAAAAAACAATAATTAAAAAAAAAATTAACGAGTAGCTTTCAAATCCGAAGTATAAAATAGACTATTTTAACACTAAAAAAAATTCTACGTTAAGTTTAAAACATCCCCGTCCCTAGAGGGTTAAAAACAGCATTAGGGGAGACCGGGTATGGTTGTCACACGGGTAGGTTGTCACAAGCGCTATAACAATGAAACTATAAACAATAGGAATGTACTAATAATCCATGGCGATGCGTAAACATATCGTCGCCTCCTCCCCCATCACACAAGTCGTTGTGGAGTCGCATGGAGACACGATGTATCATTCTTTCTTTTCGTGCGCTCGAAGTAAATTATGCCGCGTTTTCTATCAAGTAAGTATAGGTTGTTCCTTAGTATTGACTATAACATTGTTGCATTATTCTCGTAGTTAAGAGTTTTTTTCTAACTTATTGTAATGATTTTTTTGCATTCTTTAAACTTTTTAATACATGAATAGAGAGGTGAAATTGTTTAACGGTTTGGGGCAAGTTGTCACAGAACATTTGGGGTAAGTTGTCACAGAACATTTGGGGTTACGTATTTGCCGCATGTGACAGCTAATCCCGCTGTAACTTGCTGTACCTATCATGTGATATTATTTTCTTGTTTGTTTGGCAACAGTTCCCAATAATAATGCCGCAAACGTCCAGAGGTGAGGTGTCCCAGGAATTGATATTAGTTTCTTAATTGAATCGACTTTTTATTCATAAACTTAGCTATCCAAATGTGTGACAATCAACCCCAGATACTGTGACAACCAACCCGGCCTCGGGGTATTTTGTCACAAAATAGTTCCTGCAAATAATGTGAATTATCTCCTAATCTGGTTGACAAAATCCACAGGACCAATTTTTTTTATAAAGTCGGACGTACGTAGTTTATATTAATCTAAGTTTAAATCAACTTCCCTGCAGCTATAACCCGTAAAAAATCAAAATGAGAAAATGAGACAACCATACCCGGTCTCCCCTACTTTGTCACTAGTCGTTTTAAAATTTTCAAAAATTTTAAATTTACCCACAAAATCGACACACCCTAACCCTTAGTCACAAGGGCGTGGAATATTACCAAAGCTGGCAATATTTCTTTTAAGTCCTTGAAACTTTTTTATTTTCTTAAACTTTTGAATTTTATTCCTGTCGATCGCGAAAATACCTCACAACTAGTTGCAATTTATTTCCCCCCGAAGAAAATTTCGCACCCTCCGATCGAAGGTTACTCATCTCACAAGATATTCGAAAAAGACGAGATACTCAAGTTTTAGAAAAATTCTTGGGGACGATCTATTTAGTAAATTTAGTTTCTAGGGGAAAGTTCCTGTTTAAATAAAATTTCGAATAATGAGTGAATGTTAAGAAATTAAATTGACTCGTGGAAAGGGTCTAGCCGGGTAAGCTTAGGGAAAACGGCCCCAGCACCAATTTTAATATTTATGTGTTTTAAATAATGCTCTTTGCCTAAAAAACCACTGAGAGAAATTTCAGATCTCTACCCCCTCTCGTTAGGGTGATATGGGGATAACAACCCTAAACTTTACAATTTTTTTTCTCAGCAACTACTTAAGATATTGAAATGTTTAAAAATGCAAATAGTAGGTACTTTTTAGCTCTACCACATATATTTTTTTCGAAATTGCAGATCAATTGTTAAGGGTGGAAATAAAGGAATTCATTTTTTGGGGGTTGTTTTTGCAAACAACCCCTTGAGTGACACCAACGAAAAAAATCAGGAGTAAAGCGTCACTACTTAGGTATTATCTATTTAAGTTACAGAGGGGTCGGATTGGTGGAACATAGTAAAAAAAAATAAAACGTATATAAAATCTCTTGGCATATTGTACTAAATGGGCCGCATGACCAATAGGGAGGCCAAAAATCATGCATGTTTAGGATCTTTTTCAGGAAAGCTTAGGAAAATATATGTTCCTAAATGTCATTACGTTGTAAAAATTACATATTTAACGAGTTTTGGCAATTATTATTCAAGCGCTTTGCGACGACTGACGCTGATTGAAAATGGATCATCTGAAATAAACAATTCGGACAATTTTAGATAATGTGTTGAATATTTCTAGAAGGAGAACGCGTTTAAGGTTTTCTGTGTAGTTTACACCTTAATAAAAAAATAATTTTTTAACTTACACGGTATCAAACTTCTGGTTCTAATCTTCGTCGCTGTCTTCGTCAATAACATCGGTTACGTTGGTTATATCGAATAATTCGGTTAATATTTCCGCTGGCTTAATAATTTTTTATTTGTAACGCCCATGTGCTAAATAATAAATTATGGCAGCAACATGGGAACCGCATCCCACAGTCCTATTGCCATTTGCACAATCACAAAACGAATTATTCTATGTAACCAACGTAACTGCTGTTATTGACGAAGACAGCGACGAAGATTAGAACCAGAAGTCGATACCGTGTAAGTTAAAAAATTATATTTTTATTAAAGTGTAAACTACACACAAAAACTTAAACGCGTTCTCCATCTAGAAATATTCAATACATTATCTAAAATTGTCCGAATTGTTTATTTCAGATGATCCATTTTGAATCAGCGGCAGTCGTCGCAAAGCGCTTGAGTAATAATGGCCAAAACTCGTTAAATATGTAATTTTTACAACGTAATGACATTTAGGAATATACATTTTCCTAAGCTTTCCTGAAAAAGATCCTAAACATGCACGATTTTTGGCCTCCCTATTGGTCATGCGGCCCATTTAGTACAATATGCCAAGAGATTTTATATGCGTTTTATTTTTTTTTACTATGTTCCACCAATCCGACCCCTATATAACTAAACTAGATAATACCTAAGTAGTGACGCTTTACTCCTGATTTTTTTCGTAGGTGTCACTCAAGGGGTTGTTTGCAAAAACAACCCCCAAAAAATGAATTCCTTTATTTCCACCCTTAACAATTGATCTGCAATTTCGAAAAAAATATATGTGGCAGAGCTAAAAAGTACCTACTATTTGCATTTTTAAACATTCAAATATCTTAAGTAGTTGCTGAGAAAAAAAATTGTAAACTTTAGGGTTGTTATCCCCATATCAGCCTAACGAGAGGGAGTAGAGATCTGAAATTTCTCTCAGTGGTTTTTAAGGCAAAGAGCATTATTTAGAACACATAAATATTAAAATTGGTGCTGGGGCCGTTTTCCCTAAGCTTACCCGGTTAGACCCTTTTATTTAAATAACAATTTCGCGTAGTGAAACCACCGAAGTAAGTTTTATATCGTTAGTGGAGAGGCTTTATTAATAATAAATTAAGGGTAGAAACTGTATTACTCGGGTAAACTATTTTCCAACCGAAAACCGTGAAAATGAATTCAGCTCGAATGTAGAATCTCCGCGTTCACCCTCTCGACCTTCCCCGAATCGCGTTTGAATCCGGCAGACTGAACATTTCGAGCAGACGTCCAAAGCATTTTTGCTCCATACGTTTGAAATTATGTAGAATATCCGAGACGATGGATTATCGAGAGAATCGGCGGGAATCAAAGGCGGCGCCAATTAGTCTCTTCGGGAGGAAGACCCCATTCATATGAATCGGTAGGGTTAAGCCACAAAACCACGATCAGTGACCCGCGACTATATCTGCCGTTAAGGGTGCTCCGATAGACTGCGACTGAAATTCATGCATTCTAGAGTCTGGAGCGTGCTTCACAATATATAATTACAATGTAATTAATCTCTTTATTATCATCAAAGGCGGGACCTGCATGGCCGATGGGATTCCAAGCAGAAGGAACCCCCTGGCTGGCCCGCGCGAATTATAGGAGCACTTATTCGATAACAGCGGAATCCCTGATAATTGCACGGACAATTTAACTCCCCTCCCGGTGCGCGCCGCCCGGGAAATTTGTCAAAAGATAATGCGCCCCGCGGAATAGTCGGTTTTTAAGTATTTCCCGAATATATTTCGCGACTACGATCTCGTAATTTCGCTATGACTTTTTCGCCCGCTGCTCGATTCCGATAACTGGTAACCAGTATATCTTGCCGCAGAGCGGGGCGCGGCACACGGCCGTAAAATCTGAAAACTGTCCTGCTAAAATGTTTGCGCAAGCATTATGCGCCGTACCACCCAGCGCGTTCCCACTCTGTTACGCTCCGGCATCCATAATCGTGCCAGGCATTTAGAATTTTATCGCGAAACTGGGATTCGAAATTGCGGCGAGAAAAAAGTCCATTGTACCTTTGCCGCGGAATTGCGGGCGCAACGCGATCGAACAATTTCGGATGAACGCGGAATTACGAACGGAAACGTTCGGATTGGGGACAGGGGCGGATTTGGGTGGGGGCTAAGTAAAATTTTTGGGGCGGGAAAAAATTGGAAGTGGCTTGCGACGACTTTAAAAATAATTCCCTTTTTTTTTTCAATCCAGCGAATCGGCAATGCTTGTGTGAGTTACCGTATTGAATTGATTTTGAAATTGTCTCCGACTGTTTTGAATTAAAATATGGGGGAATATTTTGCGGAAGGGGCGCACGGTGGGGAAAAAATTCGGCGCTTCAGCGGCCAAAAATTTATGACTTTTGAACGGATGAAGGTAAAGTAAGAATTCTTTTTTGTTTAATGAAGTTGAAAATTTTTTTAAACATGGTGATACTTTAAATATTAATTTTCAACGATGGACATAAATTCTACAATGTTCGAACTTTATCTCAAAACTTTTGCGACTTAATTTAACCGATAGTTTTTAAACAGCAGCTATATCGATAAATAGGTGTGACAACCGAGGGTTACTTAATTACATTAACTAATGCGATAGGGTTATTTGCATTATTACTATTTAAAATTCGAAAATATCCCTAATCCCTTCTGGCCCCTCTTCTTGAATATCCTCCCCTTTTCGTAAATGTTGATAGAAAAATACTTGGTGCATTCTATCCTAAAACACTCAGAGTTTAATAATTAAAAAAAAAAAGAAAACCAAAAATTTCAAAATATCAAGACAAAGAGTTAATCAAGATTTCTTCTGTATTATGTTACTTTCACCGGATCCTTTAATATCATCTGTAAAGCTGCAACAAACGGGGAAGGATATTCAAAAAGAGTGGCCGGAGGAGATATTTTTGAATTTTAAATAATAACAATGCAAGCAACGTTATCGTATTAGTTAATGTAATTAAGTATTACTTAAAAAAAAAGAATTCTTAATTTATCTTCATCCGTTCAAAAGTTATAGATTTTTGGCCGCTGAAGCACCGACTTTATCCCACTGCGGGGGTGGCAGACGCTTGTTAGCCTAGGTGCGCAAAATTTCAAAATCCGCCCCTGATTGGGGAAAAAGTATTTAATAGTACGTTTTACTACGTGCTTCGCAAACTATGTACGGATGTTAATGAGCGCCTCAGTTCCAAGTTCAGGTGGATTCGATTAAAGCACTGAAGCACCCTGTTGGAAGGAACAGGCGTGTCTTTAAACCTGCAAACTTGCGTTCGATGTAACACCTTCGTTAATCCCACTTCGAACGTGAAGCCATTAGAACGCAAATTGTTAGTGTCATCGCGTGGCCCATTTTGAGACGTTTACCACAACTTGCATGAAACTTTGATGCAAAGGTGGCGTAAAGCAGCTATTAAGCTATTATCCAATTCTGAAATGGCCCCGGCTCCAACTTTCTTGCGAGGATCCTGCACTCAGTGCTGTATCGCTAAATACTCAAAACAGAAGTTTGAACGGGACGGTTAATTTGTATAGAAGCTATCGTTCCAAAAACATTTCTTTGATAAGATTATTATTTAAAATAAGAAGCCAATCAACGATTAACTTTCTAAAAATTAGCGAATAGCACACACACAGTTGGGGGAAAAAGTATTGGGACACCCTTTAAAGCAGAATAACTTTTTTAAAATTGGTCCAAACGATTTGAGTTTTTTTAAGAAGCTAGTTAGGGTTGGTTTACTAATTGGCGTGTTTTGATGTTTTGAAAGAGAATTGCAATTGGTCGGAATAGCGAAGAAAAGAGTGAAGGGGCCGTTTTCAACTTTTTTATCTGATTGTGGGCATGTAATGAAAATTTAAATTTGGGATTTTTTTTAAAGAGAGACCCTCAAATTATATTAATTGAAAACTTTCTGCCTATATTTGTGCATGTTTAGGCAACATTTTAAAAAAATTTAATTAAAAAGAGACGGTACCTAAAATTTTAAACGCGTTTTTCTCAAAACGATGTTTTTCGAATTGGTTAGTATGATATTTCAAAAACCAATCACCCGATTTACTTCAAACTTGGAATATATCTTCAGTAGATGTCCCATTCTTTCTGGTACGGAAACTAAGTCGGTTTTTGCAAAATTAGACTTTTGCGACTTAAAAAACTTGCGAATTTTTTGCAGAAATCGATGTCTGTTTTAGGCGCCGTCATTTTTTTTAATTTTCAGTACTTCTCATTTAATCTACTTCCACGCTCATACAGATTACACAAATTTTTAAATTTTCTATTTCAGGCAACTACAACGGCTGATTTTATGCGAACAATGCGCATATGATTTTTGTAAGGCGCTCTATTCGAAGCACTATTACTCCGGATATAACCACTATTTTTGCATACAATTTTTTTTTCATATTCTCTAAAGATTGACAAATGAAGCCACAAAGCTGGATATAAATATATTTAATGGTTTTGTTCTAAAAAATTCCCAAAGTTCGCATCATTTTTCGCCAGTCAAGGTAGGGAGACCCTTTAAGGGGACTAGGCAGTCAGAAACTCGACTTTTTTTGGTTGCATTTTTCGAAAATACCACCCTTCCCGATTAAAATGCCGTTTGGTTTATGTTAAAATTCGCAAAATTGAGGATTTTAGAGCCGAAAAGGTCGAGCGCGCCATAAACCGTTTCTGCGCGCACGCAGGTAGACTAGATCCTCTTTCGAAACTTTAAGCGCGTTTTTCTCGGAATCATATTTCCTCTTCGTTTTGCAGTGATTGGGAAAAAACGGAGGTATCAGTCGATTTGAAAAAATTCAGCATATATGAAACATGTCTAGTTACGACCTGAACCTACGCATAAGTCTGTAAAAACTCCTGGTTTGTCAAAAAAAAAAAAAAAAAATAGAATGGCTCTTTTCCCTGGTGAAAAATGACGTTTCTTTAAAATTTGCCATTTTACAGCCACCATTTTTATAATTTTGATTTTTTTTCTTTTTCAATAGGTTCAGGGCAGAATAGGGACCAGGGCAAAGTATAAATTTCAGAGGATATTTCACAATTAAATTTCTTACGGCCAGAATCACTGCAAAATTACAGCGGCTCCAAAAAAAACGTCTACATATCAGACGACTGTAGCGCTGTCATACATATGTATATAATATTCAAATCATTTCTTTTTTACTGTTTATAGTATTAATAAACATTACCCAAACGTACTAGTCACCATTTGTGTTCATCTCCTTGTAATTAATTCGCAAAAAATACTTGATTTTCGAGCGATCTGACTGCCTAGTCCTGTTAAGTAAATTGTACAAATCTACACGCTACATTACAATTTATACAAATTAATGTGATATAGGGTAGATGTACCATTTGTGGCCACTTGAAGGATTTCCGTACCATTCACAGATACATAACTTACAAAAGAATACGTACACAAAAGTAAAGAATATATAAGTGTAATCCAAAATATACAGATAATTAAAATATTCCAGGTTGAACAATGTTTTAAACATAATTATTTAAAAAATCATTATATTATCGTGCCAGACTGTTTTGCACCATTTGTGGCCACTAGAGTACCATTTTTGGCCAGCCGGCTTTCCATTTGTGGCCACTTATAGAATTGGTAATACGAAAGACCCACAGTAAGAATTGTAGTCTTTAATTTATTACAAATGTTCACTACTGAACAAATAATACAATACTTGCTGCACAAAAATAATATTAACTGCCAATATCCTTTTTATTTTTTCTTTTGGTAGCGACAGGTTTTGCTTTTTCTGTTTTTTTCTTATTCCTTTCTTCTAACTTTATGGCTTTAATCTTTTTATTTTCTTCTATTGTTGCTTGTCTTTTTTCTTTATTAATCTTTCTCTCCTCTTCTTTGTTCTCCTTTTCTTTTTTTTTGGCCAACATGATCTCCATCCATTTGTCTGATGTTATTACAGCAGGTAAATGTTCAACTGCTTTCCGCTTTCGCTTTATGATTTGCTTTTCGGGCCATAAAAGAATTTCGTTGAAGACATCATCGAATGACTTTTCACGAATCGTAAAAATCTTCGACTTTAGAAGAATTTTTTCGCTAACTATTGTATAATAATTTTACAATAATTAGGTATTGTACGATAAGTTGCTAATGAGAATGCCTACTGACCAAAAATGGTTGTACCGTGGACTGTTTATGGCCATTACGTGGCCACGAATGGTACAATTCCATTTTCGATGTACCATTTTTGGTCAGTGCCTAATTCCACTAGAGTTTAGGTTATATCGTTGAAATTCTTTTTTAAATCTCAAAAATATTTGTTTTTTAATATAAATATGTATAAAACTTCATCCATACTCTTGTTAAATACAGTAACTAATTGTTTTCTTACCAGTCGTATGGTAAGCACCATTTGCAAGGATGTGGAAAGTTATCAAAGATATGCACATTCACGTATGATAATTAAATAAAACGGGACAACAAAACAGTAGAAAGTAGTAGAAATGGTGCCAACATAACCCACCCTTATGCCTCGTTCACATTAGTCAAGTTTACTGGCTTCAAGTGACTTCAACCAGTAAACTTGACTAATGTGAACCTGTCATTCACTTGACTTGAAATATTTTTTTAACTTTCTTTCAAGTTTTCTTTGCCTGCAAAGTTTCAAGGCAATTGGATTGGCGTTTATAACCTGACTGTAAGCTGTCCAAATTTGAAGTAGATTGCATAGTGAAGGTAGCGTTTGACGAACGAAACATGTGTTAGTTTCGTTTTGGCTGAAGGTGTGCGTGTAACGCGTATACCAGTCGGCTTACCATCGTGACTCTTGTACATACGTTCACACTGTTCAAGTTGTATTTCAAGGCAAGAAAAGTTGGAACACTCTCTACTTCGCTTGAAACTTGAAAGGATATTTCAAGTGAAGTGAATAACAGGTTCACATTATCAAATTTAATGATTTCTAGCGACTTGAAGTTAGTAAACTTGACTAATGTTAACGAATATTTCGCGTAAAACTTGAAAGAAAGTTAAAAAGATATTTCAAGTCAAGTGAATGACAGGTTCACATTAGTCAAGTTTACTGCTTCCAGTCACTTGAAGCCAGTAAACTTGACTAATCTGAACGAGGCATTAGACAGCTTCATTCATTGCAATGAAAGTAAACTGAGAATACTTAATATATCGGAATAAATAAGACAGTGGCCACAAATGGTACATCTACCCTACTCAGAATGAACAATGCTGAAACAAATTCAGTCAACAGAATTACTATTAATTATTTTGCATCAAAGACCGATATGCGCAGCAATGGAAAACTCATTCTGAGCTTAATTGTTGATGCTGAAGTTATTTAAAGTCAACGATACATTGTAATTTCCAATTTCCGATGAAACCACAAGGGAGCTAATTCCACAAGAAGAAATACGTACAAAATCAGGAACAACATATCTCCAAACAAACCGTCGTCCCCCTCAAGGGGGAAGATTTGTAAAGCACACAAGCACTCAAGGTACTCAGATTAATGCAGGTGCAGCAATTCTCGAAGTGGCTCTCGATACCAAAAACCTCCCAGTGCCTCCCTACAAGCGTTATTCGTGGAAAATCTGCTGCTCGTTCCTCGTCCCCTCGTAAACTATGCAAGCTGAATATCGAAAGTGCATCTGGAATATTTAAATACCCCTCGGCCGTTCTGAAATTGTATTCCGTTTCCTGCGCGCCGCTCCCCGGGCGCGGCTCCTTTCCTCCCGTGCTTTTAATTTCCACGAGAGGAAATAAATCAGTTAGCTGAAACGAACGCGGCGAAAGGGGCATAATGGCGCATTAAAATCAGTTCGCGTCTTTTTATTCAACGCCCCCACCGCCTTGCCTCGCGTCTTCGCAGCTTCTCGGGCGGCGGGGGTGTGCGCGAGCTTTAAGGGACGAAATCGATTTCTCGGCGGCTCTTGTGGGAACCCGTTGAATATACATGTTCGCCGCCCACCAGCCGATCGACCTCATCCGCATTCTAATCAGCTCTTACTTCACACGGCCAGAAACAGCTTGCTGAACTTTAACTCGTTATCCCGGTCGACCGCGGGAACGCCGCGGCTGGTTTGGCAGCGACCACCGTTCCAGCCGAACCCGGGGCGCGAATGTTTTTGATGCCGGGGGGGTAGTTACGAAAAAATATCTACCATCCGCCGTCTACCTCGGGGCATTTGCATAAACAGGGGTCGAGGGGGGGGGCGGGAAAAATGAGACGCGTCGCGCTGCCCCCTGTCGTTCCGAGGGGCGTACCTTCTTTCGTGTCAATGGAGCGGGATATTTATATGAGAATGAAATCGTGATCGACGTTATTGGCACTGTGCTCCGCGGAGGGAAAGACGCTAGGAAGGGAGCAACGGTGGAACACTGAACGGACATCACAAAGGCACCGTTGGATGCAACTCACCTTTTCCCGTTTAAATTAAAAAGTGTCGTTCGTTCGTTTAATAAATCCGTCGGAGAGTCGAGGGGGTTAGGATTCAGGGGTCGCTTGACTACTTTCACGTTTATTTCTTAAGTGATAGTGGATTAGAGGAAGTGGGTTTCGCGTAGTCCAGTGAAATTAGGATCTGTTATGGGAAAAATTCCCAGGGGGTTGAATTTTTACAGAGGGGCAATGGTAAATGAACAGTTTTTGCGCGAATATCTCGTTATTTATCAGTTGTATGGCAAAATAGTTACGATGAAATTTGTAGCTTAGAAAATTCTCTACGAAAAAGGTTTTATGTGTCTTTTTCGTAGGTGTAACCGTTTTCGTGTATGGTGGGTTACAAAGTTTCAACCCTTATACTGTGGACAAGGGAAGATCCTGAACCTGGAAATTCAAAGAATTATGGAATTCTGGGATTGTGTAGGGGGTGCACATGTCCTCCTGGGTACAAGGCTATTTTGTTTGCTGCCCAAATTCACTCTAAAGGGGGTGAAATTGACCCTTGAGAATTTTCCGATTTTGTGTTATTACTTGCGAACTGTAAGAGATAGAAAAAAAGTTATCAGGAAAAGGTTACTTCTTTTAATTAGGACTATTATTTGGTGACTTGCAGTTCTTACAGTTCGCGGGCCATAATAGATAATCGGAAAATAGCCGGATTTACAGGGGTCAATTTCACCCCCTTACTTTGTAAGCCGTCATACATGAAAACGGTTAATCCTACGAAAAAACTCATTCAACCTTTTTTGTAGAGAATTTGCTAACCTATAAATTTTGTGATAACTATTTTTGTCATAAAACTGATAGATAAAGAGATATTCGCGAAAAACTGTTATTTGTTCCCATTGACTTTTGACATATTGTTTAAAACGACAAAATAAAGGCCCATACAAAAATGTAGCTTGCTGGGAATGATTCCGCAGATTGGCCATATTTCCGTCTAATTTCACTGGACTATTGTAGCGGGTGCTGGGAAATGTTACACATTTTCTAGTGAAAGAAAATTGTATACGTCAGACATTACGTGATACGTACAAAAATTTGGCTGGCACGTCAATAATTTACAGGTGATACCATTAATATCTGTATATTAATTTAAAATAATTATTAGATACTTTACTATAATTTTTACTATATTTTACTATACAACAATATGTATGTCAAGTTACGAGTTCATTCTTACCAAATTCTATACTAACTTTCAAACTTGTCTCAATAAAATTCAGCAATGATTAATCTTCTATTAACTTTTTCTCCTATTAAAAACTGCCCGGCACGTCAGCAATTGAATTTTTGACCCGCGCGGATAAAAAGCTTCGCCATCACTGGTATAGGTACTAACGAAGGAACCACATTTTCTAAAGTTCTCCAAGCCACCTCGAGTTTTTTTTTTTAAGTAGAATTGCATATTTTACTTTGTCTGTTCGTGAACGCCCCAGTGGCATCATCCACTACGACTCAGTGACATGGAAGGAAGCAGGGAACGTGATCCAGCAATAAGTATGTCGTGAGAATTTAATTTCGCGTTACTGTCCAGTTTATCTCCCCCTGAAATTCGCTATTTTGTTCGGCAAGCTCGTGTAAAGACTGACAACTTCGTAATTCTGATTACCTTTTAACACATTTCGACTGGCTGAACGTTTAATAATTGCCGCCCGGCTAATTACAATTTAACCAGTGCTCGGGTAATTTGTCAAAGGGGTACTTTCATCCATCAGCGTTCCAAGCGTTTTAACGTTTACAGTTCGTCTCGAGGGCACTATATCTAGCCTCGTAATTGTTCGCAGCATCTGAGGTACTGTCTGCCGGCCTCTGCACAGTGGTTGTAAATATAATAACTTAACGTTGCCGGGACAACTTGCGCGTCACTTCGTAGTCGAGCGACTCGACTGGATCGATGCTTCTTTCGACGGGGACGCAGTGTAATATTTCTGCATATCGTCGTCGAACTTCGTCGTATCGGCTCATGCTCGAGTGACTATGTTACGGCGGGCAATGGACCCCGCTCGTTAATTCGACGGACTTTGACGAGACGGTATGAAATTAGAAGCAGCTTTGAGGGCTAAGAGTAATTTCGACCAGTTGGGTCTCTGCTGGTGGAGCCTGATTCCCTTGGAATCTGAAACTATCCAGAATCAACTGCAACTGCGACGAGACGGCTAGGTCGAACTCCTCCAACTGCTGAAAGGGCAAGGAGACCGTGTCGTCAACGCGACGTATAAACAACGGAAATCCACTGCTGGGTGCTGATAAGATGGCAATCATTTTGAGAAACTTCTGTTCGATATTATGATATGTCGTAATTACTAGATTACTACTAGGGTGTATGCAAATTAATTATGGAGTTCGGTAGAGTTGGATATGTCGTTAGGTTAATGAACGCGAAGTCCCGTTGAATGGAGATATGGGCTAACGACATAGATATTTAATTGATTACATATGGTTATTGCCAATAATTTCGGGTTACATACCGTATACGGTACTTATCAGAATGTCACCACCATATCGCTTTGTGAATCTGTTATTATAGAGTTTTCCAACCTTCTTTGAGTCGCAACCCCCTTTTATAATATTCAAATAACCTGCGACCACCCCCCCCCCCCCATATAAGGTAAATTTAATAAGGTAAAGAAAACACATTAAAAATAGGTGTTTCAGAATATAATTCTAACTTAATAATATTTAATTATCTTATTACATATATTAAATATAATTAAAGATATTTAATATATTTAATATATTTAATAATATACTTAAATGTATTTAAAATATTTAATAATATACTTAAATGTATTCAATATATTTAATAATATACTTAAATGTATTCAATATATTTAATAATATACTTAAATGTATTCAATATATTTAATAAAATACTTAAATGTATTCAATATATTTAATAATATACTTAAACGTATTTAATATATTTAATAATATACTTAAATGTATTTAATATATTTAATAATATACTTAAATATATTGAATATATTAAATAATATACTTAAATATACTTAAAGATATTTAATATAATTAATCATCTTATTTAGTGTGATGCGAGCTTCTTCCTTTTTTCATTTATGAAAAATCAGTGTTAAAGCATTAATAGATTATGACAATGTAACCATATTCAAATAAATAAGTGCTAAGAATCGTCATCTAAAAATCAGGGATCGAAAAAGTTCTGGAACTTTTTAATAGGTTCCATTTGAAATATGTACCGCGGAACTTTTTTAAAAATGTTCTCACATTATAAGTTCCCAAGAAGAACCGATAAAATAAAAGTTCTTGAAAATAAAAGTTCAAATTGGAATGGAACTTATAAAATATGAAAATAAAAATTTCTCTACAACAGGAACAGATATTTTGTTCACCAATATTAAAAAAGTTCTCAATCGTTGTAACAAATACTGAATACTATTCAATGGATAGTAGGGGAGACCGGGGATAGTTTGGACAATTTTTGATTGATAGTCTTTAGCGGGCCGGTAAGATGCCTTACGGCTATAAATGGTACACCATTCGATAGCTCAGAATGTGCGCTATTCATTTGAACCTGATAAATGGGCCTCACATTCCCTAGTATTATTTTGAGATGAAAAAAGTTCAGAGATGCATATTGTCCAAAGTATCCCCATTGGTGGGGTTACATTGGACATAGCACGGGGATAGTTTGGACAGATGGAAATAAATGATAATGAATAATCCAATGAATATATAATTTATTTAAAATGACAAATAGATAAGAAATAATGAAGTTTAAAAACTTTACAAGATTTGCTTACAGCAGTTGGGGCCTGTTGGGCTATTAAGGGGACTAGGCAGTCGAAAAATCGATTTTTTATTGCATTTTCCAAAAGTACTATCCTTTCTGAATAAAATGCCGCTTGGTTTATAGTAAAATTCGCAAAATTATAGATTTGACAGCTAAAAGCGTCAAGCGGCAACCTATAGCGTCGCCTTTGCCCAGAAACTTTAAGGGGACTAGGCAGTCGAAAAATCGATTTTTTTATTGCATTTTCCAAAAGTACTATCCTTTCTGAATAAAATGCCGCTTGGTTTATAGTAAAATTCGCAAAATTATAGATTTGACAGCTAAAAACGTCAAGCGGCAATGTATTCCCATGGCTGTCCAATGTAACCCCTCATATCAAATCAAAACAAAATGATTCGTGCCTTTCTTCAATAAGGATACTTTGATTTTTGCATAGCATTACTTTATTCTAAACACATTCAGCAATGCCTAAAAAATTTACAATAAAATTCTTCCATAATGAAGTATCCGAATCACAACAAAAAGTAGATGAAAATATTATACAGTAACATACAAGAACTGAAAAGTGTGACTTACTTTGTCATTCGTGGATGCAACACACCATATTGAATATCAGTTGATTTGGTGTGAGCATAGGCACAAACTACAAAAAAATTGCAATAATCATGACACTATATAAGCAATTTTAAAACTGTCCAATGTATCCCCGTGTCCAAACTATCCCCGGTCTCCCCTACTACAACAATATTAAATAATTCTTACAGTTAAATTCATATTCTGAATATGTTATTTATTTTTAGTACTTACCTACGTAGATATTTTAGAATCTGTATAATAAATAGTCTTATGAAAACTTTTTTTAATAAATGTTCTAATGTAACTTGTTTCCATGGAACTTTTATTATATAGGTTCTAAAATATCTGTTCCATGAGAACACTTTTTAAAAAAGTTCCAAAAGGTAACATTTTTTTCAATAAAAATTCCACAGGAACAGATATTTTCTTAAACGAAATATATAAGTTCTAACAGAATTTTATTAAAAATAAGAGTTCCAGAACTGTTTCGAGCCCTGCTAAAAATAGCCGCGGCCACGCAGAAAACACTTTGCGACTTACAGGTTGGGAACCACTGATCTGTTATTTATATCTAACAAGGAAACATATATCGAAGTGACAATCGCCGATTTTGATGCGACTTTCGAAGAAAGTATTGATTACAAAAGTATTTGACACGTATTTTCTTTATCAGCCGACATTCGCGTTGAAGTGGTGAAAACAGCCCTCAAACTCGAGGGCGAGAAACCTATTTTGTCGAATATCTTGGAAACCACTAGAGCCAGGGAAACTGTGTAAAAGGCAAAATTCTGTAATTTCTAGTAAGTAATGCAACTGCGCAGACAGATTCCAAAACCTTCCGTTTGTTTAAATAACACAATAGAAAAATATCATTTTTCGTTAATTTTCGTTGAGTGATTAGCAATCTGACTTCCAAGTATCCAAGTGTAAAATAGCACCCCCAAGCGTGGAATTCGTGTCACGTCTCGAATTCCTCACGACAATGTTCACCGTGTCACAATCCAAAAAGTTCGGATCACTATTTCACAGAATTACGGAAGTCGCACGAAGATGTTTGGCTGTCGCGAGCAACGCAGCTTCCACACAGACGATTATCACTTACGTTAGACTCAGCGAGCAGCTCATCTCGTGCCGCCTTATTGCGGCAATTATGCGTCTTATAAAAGTAGGAATGTCTGTTGCCGCGGAAGAATGGTAAGCCCGAGAAAAGTCACGTGCGCAATCGAGCTGAAGAAGATGTCACTGATTGCGAGACAGAAACGGAGCAGGAAGGAAGCTAACGAGGATCAGAGACGGCGGGAGGGTGGCCTTATGGACTGTTATAAAGCAGTTATAAACTCGCACCTTCGTGATAATGGACAGAGGAATGCATGATATTAGAGCTCGCCAGTTATATTCGTCAAACCTGTAGAGGAAGTGCAGTATATTTGGAATACCAGTTTGTTTAAGACGAATAAAAAATTACGACAGAGGATGGAATCAAATTAAACTACATAATATCATAGGGAAACTAATAAACTTTCATATTTCTGAGTGTCAGTAAAAATAAAAAACAAAAAGTAACTGAAATTTTGGTTTGAATGAAAAATGACAAGAAGTATCGATTTCGTTAAGGTGCAGGTAATTTGGAATACCGGTATTCCAATTTACCTTCACTTTATAAACTTAAACAAAACATATAGATATTTTGAGGAGATATGTTTACCAGAATATTTATAAAAATGCTAAGAACGGTTACATACTGCACTCGCTCTTGGTTCACACGTTTCTACCAATCTTGAAGATGTAGATGTCTATAAGACATTATTTACACAAATGCTCCTAAAAGGTTATACAGGTGACAGATGAAACTGACGCGGTGGTATCCATTACGCGTGAAACAAAAGCATCGGTAGGCTTTGGAATATTCCAAATTACCTTCACCTTCGGTAAGGTAAATGTCCCAGTCCTTAAACATGGCCCAATAATTAAAAATTGAGAAGAAATTTTATTAATAATAATAGTTTTACTAATTTGCAACGTTTAAACTGTTCGAAATATAATTGCAAAATGTATTAGCTTTATATAGATACAATTATAAGCTTACATAACTGAATAGTTATATCATACAAAAATATTATTGTACAGTAAAGCTTCAACAGTTTCAATCTCGCTTCTTACCTAATGGGCTCAAGCAAGCGAGATAATATTTTTGTTAAGGTTGTAATTAATTATTATTTTATAATTTTTGAAATTATACAGTTGTTTTGGATTTATTATACATTGAAGAATTTAAAATTAATTGGATCTTTTAATAATTTCTTGTTTTTAATATTGAAATTGTTGCGTTTATCCACTAGTACACGGTAACATGACACGTACCAATCATTAAACGTGTGTTCAATGGTTGTTTAACCGCGGTGTTACAGACGTCAGTGTTCAGTAGTTATAAAATTATAAATATTTATTGTACCAAAGTAAGTATTTTTTGTATCCTATATATTTACGTTAATAATAACTAGACAAAAATATAATACTGTTTAAGAATTATTAGGATAATTAATCTTATACTCGTTATAATATTAACATAACCTAAACTTTTATAATATACTTTTCATCATTTTTTAACTTTTTCAGACATAAAGTCATGCCGAAGGTAAAAAAGATAAAGAAGAAGAACTACAGTCAGTTGATTTCTTTTCATTAACTGATAGAAATAGTTAAATTAAATACATATTCAATAATTGGGACACTGTTAATTAATGACTGGGACACGCTATAAATTTTATTTAATTACTGGGCCATATGAACAGTTTCATGTTTTAATTAATTTAAAACTTTTGCTTTAACAAATGTAGATTCTTGTTACGTTATGTGAAAGTAGACATTTTTCGCTTTCGAATAATTATATTTAGTTATAATTTTATACTATTTAAATATAAAAAAAATTACAATCATCTCAACTGCTTCCTTAACTGTTTTGCCATTGGGACATTTACCTTATTCCGAATTAACCACATGGCATCGAAACCGAAAATTTCATGTCACACTTTGTATTCTCGAAATTATCGCAAAACTGGCACGGAACCATAGAAGGAACATGCAAATGAGTCGATTAAGTGTTTAACACTAAAGTTTTGACATATTTCTTCCTCTGCAGATTAAGTCGAAAATGTAAAAATTGCGGTTCATCCACAAATGTCCTTAGTTAAGAGGTCATTAGCCCCTATAATCTACGGTGTTACAAATTAAATAGCGTTAGTAGTTTATTACATACTTCGGTATTCCAAATTACCAACAGTATTCCAAATATGCTGCACTTCCTCTGTAACGAGCAATAAACGGCGCGTGCGTTACATTTTCCACCGAACGCTGACAGAATCATAATAAAACGAAATGCAGGGTAGTAAACCGATGTGAAATCTAATATAAAGTTCAGAAATTACATTCAAATTACTAGTAGCTGTAACACCGCACGCAACTCACCCCGTCGCGAAGGGCGCAATTTTCATTCAGCTTCTGTAAAGAAGGAAGTCTTTATTTACTTCAACAGACCCTTTCGCGTCACCCGATTTGGAAAAAGTCCACTCGAAGGAAAGAGGATGTGTATTAGGAGACGGTGTTCCCCGCAAAGCCCAGAATAATGAAATTTTAATCGAATGAATCGACCGCGTAAATGATGAAGCATGCCGAGGCGAAGAAGTCGGCCAGGGGGTAGGAGCGGGTGGGTGTAGAAATTTAATGCAGCCACTACGCATTTCTGGATACGCTTTCGAAAAGTAGTTTGCGATATCGTAAATCACTAACTCCCCCGCACCCACACACGTGCGAGCAGTGTAATGCATTCGCGTGCGCACCGCTGGGGTGGTCTGGTAATGTATTCAGAGAGATGTAACGTATCGATGTCGAATCTTCCTCCCCCGCGCCCCCGAAAAATAACTATGTCGTTGGGCGCGCGGAGAGCGAGAGAAGAGAAAGGGGATTGGGCCATTTGGGGGAGCGGGGCGGAGAGGGGGATGAAATTACGCGGTAGGGGGTGTTCGTAGTTTTGGGAAGCCACAAGCAAAAGGACAAGTGGGAATAGCGACGGAACGAATAGAAATGGGGATTTAGTTCAACCGACAGGATTCCTTCCTTATTAGCGGTGGTCGCCGAAGATGATCGCTACTGGAATCGAGGGATTAAAACGTCTGGCGTGTTTGAGTTTGTGTAACGTGACGTCACCTGGAACTGTGCATTCATGAAATCTTTCACTGTGAAACGGTGGACACGGATGTCCCCTGAATTGACAAGTGCGGTAGTTGGATTCGTTATATGTTGATTGAAGTAGGTTTATATTTCATTGCAAGCTCGTGGTGTTTTCTATAACGTTTTATTTGTAACAAGGGAAGTTCGGTTACCCGAATATTCCGATTCTTTTGACACGATAGAAGGATCAGGGAAGTTTTTGGTTTTGCACGTTTTTGGTTCTGCAGGGTGCAAACACCTCCTAAAGGTTAACGGGTGTTTTCCCATTTTCCAGTATACCTTGAGAACTATAGTAGATAGAGAAAAATTGTTGTAGGGAAAATTGGATGGTTTTTATTATGCTGTGTAAAACTGGGTATGTAATCGAATTGTTTAAATTTTGTGGCGGGGAATATTTTCCTGTTTATACTGCATATTTTAAACAATTTGATTACACAGTTTTGTAGAGCATATAAGAAACCGTTGAGTTCTGATTTTAATAATATTCCAGATGTACAGGAATGTAGGAAATCACCCATTATACCTTCAGCCGCGGCGAAAATGAATGATTTATGAATATTCATTAGGGGGGTTTTATTATAAATCAACATACTTATTACACACGATTTATTAGCCCATAAAGTGCACGAAAAATTTATTTACACTAATTTTTTATCAAATTATTTAGATCATTGCAGAAAAATGGTCCACATGATATCTACTTTTAACATCGACGAGCCATTTTCTTATATTTTGTTTAACTAATTTTTTATGTACAATTGTAGAGAAAAATTTTGCATGAAAAAAATTCATTTAACTACAGTCCCATAACGTATCATAAATTGTTTATTTTTTTTTTAAATTAAAAAAATTGGCCCGTCAGCCCATAACGGCAACATTACTTTACAAGAATATCATTTTATTTTTCAGATCCATCGATGTTTAAAGCAAATATTATACTGACCATTTTTCCGCAGTGGTCTAAAGAACTTAAAAAATTATTGTAAATAAATTTTTCCGTGCACTTTATGGACTAATAAATCATGTGTAATAACTATTGTGTTTTATTTTAATAAAACCCCTAAAAATATTCCTAAAATCATTAATTTCCACCTCGGCTAAACGTATGTAACCACCTAACCATTTAAGTGGTGTTTTTACCCTGAACAACCGAAAAATTGCCTGATCCTTCTATCGAGGTGCCCTAAAACCCTGCCCAGTTTCAAAAACATCCCTCATAGGTGACATTCTCATTTGCTATTTTACTCTTCCCATAATACACAGCAACCTCGTCCTTCCAACCCAAAAATGTACCCATCAGACCCCTTCAATCTTCACTCGTTGCATTCCCCGCGACATCCCATAAACCATAAACGGATTCCTCCCTGTAAGTACAGAAATCCAATACGATTAGCTGCAAAGTAACAAGGCAGCATTCCGAAATAATGCAGTCCTGGGAATAAACGTACGTGGAAAAAGGGTCCTCAGGATTCTTGAAAACAATGACGTGGGGACAGGGGGCGCAAAGGAAACGCGGCCCGGGTGGCTTCCTTTTTTTACCCGTCCCTGCTCCCACCCGCGGGACGCGCCAATATGAAAAAAGCGGGAGAAGAGAGAGGTTGGACCAGCAGGAATACTTAACTGCATCCGTTGAATATTCCGAGACAGAGGCGCGGTAGCCTGGATGCAGGGGCAGGATGTGGGGGGCGCACACAGCGGTCGCCCGGCGTCGATATAGATGCACATAATCTATGTGCGCGTGTGCACATATCCGCGGGACGCTCTTCGGAAAAGGGACAGCGCGCGGCTGTTTAAATTACTAAACTTTAAACTTTCACTCACGTATGCAAACTAATGCAAACTGGAGGCTTGTGGAAGGAACTGCAAACAGCTCACTCGGGAGTCCCTACTACCATCCACACTCCCAGGACGGGTCTCTCGACACCCTCCAGCCTCCAGCAGCCGCCCGCGCCCCTCGCTCCGCCCCGGCGCAGTCCCCCGCCGTCTATATATCGGGTGTTCTAATTTTCCTGTCGACGCTCCAGCCGCCTTGCCGTTGTCCTTCGTCCTCCCAGCCGCCCCAGCCGCTGGCCCCCGTTCTTGCGAGTGTTTTCGCTTAACCAAATGAAGACCGAGTAAAGCACATCATTAAGAGCGCGAAGTGGTATTCATTTCTTCGGCCCCCCCCGAGGGAGCTTAGACGGCTGCCGGCTTCGACATACCATCAGCGTCCTAAGGCTTTGTCGTAGGTGAACAATCTTCTCGACGGCGGGCCCGGAGTCGTTACGAACGTCATTAAACGGCGCGAAAGGTCAACGAGTCTTCCGTCATCGATTCACCTTACTTCGCTCGGTGGCACCTAGCGATTTTCTGCGCCAGAGGCGGCTGGGTGCCGTCGCCCAAACGCAAGTTAGTAGTTCAGCTCCTGGCGCGGGGTCCCGCTGAAGATGACTACCATCGGAACTGGATCAGTTAATCGCTGAGTTCTTAAGCGATAAAGATTCTACGCGGTGACTTCTTCCTCGTATCCGCGGCTAGCTTGATCCGCGCTCAGTTTTCTAAATGCTGCGAGGTCGCTATCAGCGAGGATAGGAAGACGCCTCCAAGTTCCCCGCGATAAAGCTGGATTAACCGTGGAACGGTGGCTGAAGATTTACGGTTCGATTACGACAAAACAATCTGCGCAGCCACGGCCGTCAGCCAGGCATTTTCTTGCTGACTGTAATCCGCAAATTGAACTCTAATCCGAAGTTGAGCTGGCGCAGACACGCCGGTAAGTGAATGTATCCAGCAACTGCGGGGCTAATCAACAAACCGTGGCGACGCTGTAGTGCACCAACACGCGCGCAAACGTCGAACCAGCCCGCCCGAGCGGCGATAAGTCAGCGAAATTATCGAGATTGTCTTTCGAAGTTCCTGTGGCTGTGCTTCGCGGGTAATTTAATGCGTGCCGTAAGTAATAATCGATGGAGAGCGAGTAACGTGGCCGGCGGTAGACGCTAATAAGGACATACATACATATATGCGCCTATCTGTGCATAATACACGCGGCACCGCGTAATAGATGCCAGTTGTAACTCATCCTCGGAAGCATAAACGTCCTTATCTGCTATTACGTACAAGATTTATCCGGCGCTACTTGCGAATTAAACGAAACCGCGACCTTCGTTTCCGCAGGGCTCACTTGCACCCTTTAAACTCACCGGGGTTTTGAGAAATGGTGACGGACCTGAGGGCGAGCCGCATCAGTTCGTAGATGAGACACAGGAGTCGAATTGCTTCCCACACAGCACCATAACATTGCAGCAACGTCTCTGCAATGATGCGGTGCAAGATGGCAATGTTGCAACATAACATTGCAGAGACGTTGCAGGTTCAGTCCTATGTCCGCCTTCGCAATATTGCAGGTGTGTATTTTTGCAAAGTTGCGGCAACATTACGAATATGTAGTCCTGCAACGTTCCGGCAATGATTCTGCAACGAAACGGCAAAATTGTGGCAATGATCCTGCAACTCTTCGGCAATATAGCGGTGCGTATCCAGTTAAATGAAACACACCGTAGAATCCACTCGACGTCATGTACATATTTCGAAAAATTTTGACAAAGTCATAGTTGCTTCAGAATATTGTTGTAATGTTTCCACAAGTTTTCACTACAATATTGCACGACGATGTGCGCGCAATATTGCAGAAATATTGTAGGACCGTTGCCACTGGAACATTACATGTCGATGTGCGCGCAATATTGCAGAAATATTGTAGGATCGTTGCCAATGGAACATTGCACGGCAACGATCGTACAATATTGCTGCAATATTGTAGGATCATTGCCACTCCAATAATGCACGACAATATTGCAGGAACGTTCCTACAATATTGCAATGCAACCTGCAACAACGTAATATTGCAGCAACGTCCCTGCAATACTGCTGCAACGAGGTGTGCTGTATGGGTTGTAACGTAATTAGGATGTTCAGAATTTCAATCTTCGGCCTTGAATGGGTTCTTCTCACCCGCGAACACTCAGTCACCCATTGGAACGCAGCTTTGTGGGTTTATACTTAGAGTGACTCAAGGCAAGAATAATTGTACGTTTCGTTCCTGCCTAATCATACTTTGGGAGTGTGAAGACTAACCTCAAAGTCAAATAGGCACTCCCACTTTTTCGCGTGTAACTCCGAAAGTACAAGAGATAGGAAAAAATGTTTCAAACAAAAGTTTAATGGTGCACTAAGCTCTGCAAACTTGCGTTGACGAAATTTTGGAAAAAGTTTTTTTCCGTCGGGTATTTTTTTTTAAACTCTTTTCGAAATTTTGTTAACGCAAAGTCGCAGCGCTAATTGTCCCGTTAAACTTTTGCTTGAAATTTTGTTTTCTGTCTCTTGTACTTTCGGAGTTCTACGCGAAAACGTGCGAGTGCGTATTTGACTTTGAGGTTAGTTTTCATAGCCTTAGTGACTCGAACTGCAAATCCATGCTCAGGTGTATTAAAATTCTTGAAACATGTTAAACTTTCTCATTTAATATAATTTAAATTTAATATAATGTAATATCTATGTATATATTCATTTTTATATAAATTAACGTGATTGCTGATAATCCAAATAGGTTAATGCAACTTTAAAAAAAAAATAAAAAGTATATATTTGGTAGCTGGGGCTGTGAAAATTGAAAAGTGTCTCCAAAGCCACTCATGTATGAGATATAGTTAGATGCAGATGGAAAGCAAGGATTTCAGGGAAAGAATTTTAAGTTTTGGTTAATAAACAACGAGTGGAGTTGTTTAATCAATTTTGTAATTTTACCTGTAAAAGTTGTGGTGAAGGCCGAAGTCATAGCACACGTTTGTAATTAAATTTATAATAGTGGATATATTAATTAAGGAAGTTCTAAAAGGAAGGAAAACGAGACGTAATGGGATAGATTACGAATTGAAGCGTACGCCACAGTTAAAGATTTGCTAACTAAATATTACGTCTCAGTAAGAAGACCGAAACTTGCGATTGCACAGTCGATACGATCCATACCCATGTGGCCCCTATCCTCCAGTGCACTCGCATATTACAAAAGGGAGCCGGAAACAATTGCTCGATATCGGCCGGGAAGTTCTTCCGGTCAGTGCAACACAGTTTGCCCTGACGAAAAAAATGCGAAAACATTGAAGCATGTGCTACGAAACTATAGGCAGACCCTTTTCCGACGAAAAAAGCCCGGCAATAGTTTACATAAAAGAGACAAAATCCCACGAAACGGTCGATGCGCATTTCTCTATAATGAGGCAGCGTCGTTCATCCTATTGAAGTGGCGAAGAAATGCCTGGACGACTCGAGATTAGGTCATTAAACACCTCCGAAAATACTGGCTTCATCAGAAGATCGCATTCTGTGGCGCAACAAAAGTAAATGGCACGTTTTCGTCGCGCAAGTGTTTGAGCAACCGACGAAGATTTCAGCAATCCTGGGATTGCTTACCGTCAATGTTACATGTTGGGTTTCCCTAAACGCTTAGTCATCGCAAGTTGGCATACAGAAATCTTAGGAAACTTTCAGCAATCATCAACACTGCAGCAGATACCTATACAAATATGTAGGGGAATGTTCTCTAGGAATATTGGGACACTTAAGGGGCAACACCAGTGTGACGGCCGGAGAAGTAAGTCATTTTTAAGAATATTTTTTTTTAGGAATAATTTACAGTTTTCACCCGCTGCCAAGTGGCTACTAATTCGACTACAGTTTTCATAAAAAAAATTTATTACCCACCTTTAGTACAATATCTTAAGAGACTATAAATAACTCATATAGATTATAAAAAAAAAATTGATTTCGGACCTGCTGTTCCATAGTTACACATTCGACCAGCGCGCGTAGGGGTCTAGAAGATTAATTAATACATTAAAATTTATGCATGTTTTTCTATTTATTTTTTTATAGTCTCTTAAGATATTGTACTGAAGGTAGGTAATAAAAATTTTCTTTGAAAACTGTAAATTATTCCTGAAAAAATTCTTAAAAAAGTACCTTCCCCTTAAGAAAGTACCTTCATAAATCGGAAACGTGTTTATAGTTTTGAGCAGAAAAATTTGAGAATAATTTCAGGATTGTAATTGATACATAAATCTACTAAAACACAGTGAAACACTATGTGGCTGGTTATAAAAAATATTTTCAAAGTACCTCCAAAGGTCCAGTCTAAAAAACTGGTTTCCTAATTTGCACCACAGATATCCGAAATTGGACCATGTTTATTTTTCATTATTTTCGGGAATAACTTTTATTTAAAAATAAACTTACACTCTATAAAAAAAAGTCAAAAATACCTCTGAAGAAGCATTTTACAGCGTACCGAGATGAAATAAATATGCATCTGACGAAATAATCAGTTGCTGTCAGAATGGTAATTTATGCACTCGTAATAATCGGTAGTGCGGCCAAACAAACAACAAAAAGGCGTTCTTCATCCTCTGCTTCGCTTGAAGAATTTTCTACCATAATCTGTCCCATTTCCCATATTTTCCGCGCTGTGATCATTGTACCCTGAAGAAAGAAACAACGCGGCATAATTTGGACCGGTTCAACTGAAGAATCATTAGGTGGTTCGATTTAAAAAAACTTAAAAAAATTTATGCGTAATAAACAAAAACAAGTGCACGCATCAGGTAAATATTATGATATCATTAAAGATATGCCCATTCATAAAAAATCACACCCATTAGAATTCAAAATTTACCTACCAGTCAAAAGCTACAGCTGACATAAATCGCAGGCAAAATTACATCAGCCGGCATTAACGCAAAACATTCATCGCGCTGTAGATTATTGACATGTGCATTTAACATGTGAGTTACAACTCATGTATGAGCCTAACAAGTCAATTAATATGTGAATAAATACAATATATCAATTTAGAGTCTGACTTATCAAGTCAAAGAATTTTTCCCTACTTTCAAAAATCTTCCTCCTTCCTGAACGATTGGAACAGATAAATAAGATTTCAAACTTGTCAGAACGTTCTTTTAGAAATTCTAAGAAACGAGGAAAGTTAACATTTTGCGGTCGTTAAATAGCAGCGAATTTCGAACATTATTAAGCCGTAAGAAATGATGATAATTGCAGTAATAAATCGGAAGAACATGTCGAGGCTTTTATATCAGAATTAATCATCCATTTTAGACGTCACCTGCCATCCGAGACCTACGAATATAGCGGTGAAATTAATTTCAGACCAAGCTATGCGGCTTGATTCTCGCTCCGAATAGAACCCGCGTACTTCGCGATTCCCGTGACACGCTACATGGTTAGATTAATGGCATCAACATTAATAATAGGGCCGTAAACTATACGTATGGATTACCGTCTCCGTTTCATTTCACTCGCCGGCGTTTTAATTATCTTAATGAATTTGGTCGTCTTCGGAGCGACGGTGCCGAATGGCGAAACGATGCCAGCGACGCGGCAGTTTTTAATCTCATATTCGACGAACTCACCCCGAAATATTTCACGAGTGGTAAAAGCGGTGTAATCAGCGGTAACTGTTAAAAAAAAAAATTGTAAAATTCGTGGTAGATACAGAATCTTTGCCGAATGTTAATAGCGAATTTTCGTAGTAACGACAATTATTATTATTTAAATGCCTGAAGCTTTGAGTAACTTCTATAATGCAATTCATCGAGCGTCGATAGCTAAACAGTTTCCTACCCCCGCGATGTATCGCCATTGCGAGACAATTTCGCTGCGGTGAGAAACAGCTGTTAGGAATTTCAAAGTATACGCCATGCATCTTCAGTCAGCTGCCCTCTAAATCTCGGTTTTGCGCAGGATAAGGTAAGTGAAAAATGCCAGGCTAAACGGGCGACCGTGTTTCCAAAGGGCAAGGCGGTGAATATACAGGCCAGGTTTAACACACCCACCGAAATGTCAGTGGATAACAGGTTCTTAAGTTACTTAAGCAAGTTAAATCACCTGGCCTCGATGGAGCTGCGGCTTGTCCACGAATTAGGGTGAAACGTCTGTTAAAGAGTAATTGTCGATTGAATGTATTTTTATTCCAAGCAACGTCGTGACTTACTTTACTGCTGAGTGGCCTGTTGGGTAAGTTACTTAACAGTTAATTTATTTATTGAACATTTTAAACGCAACAGTTTGGTTAACGAAATATGCTAATGCAGCTGCATTAGGGTGGTCCTTATTTTTCGACCATAAAATTTTTTGCACGCCGCCCCCTAATTTTGTTCCATTTCATGAAGAAATAATTTGTGCAAAATTTGAGATCGATCGAACGTCGGGAAGACGTGGCACAATTGAGTTGAAGTTTTGAAATAATAGTGACTTCTCGTCAATTTCGGACATAATTGTGTTCGGCTATTTTGGAAGTATCAGTGAATATTTTTTAATAAAAGTACAGTTTATTAGATGTATAATAATAATCTGTACGTATTACTTTGAAAAATATTGACGAAATCTTTGAGTTTTATCTTTTAAAATTAGTATACAACGCAGCGTATAGGCCATAATAGGCAACCGGGGGTCTTAACTACACTATCCAACACGTATTTGGATCTGCAATATGCACTCCGAGATCCTAGTGGAGGTTTTCGTCCCAAATACGAATCCGTAAATAGAATTGCTCTATCGCCCTCAGTTTTTGAAAAACATGAGTTTTTGTAAAAAGCGCACGATTTTGGGCAAGAATGAGGTATTACGTGAAAACCAAGAATGCTAGAAAGTTGAATTTAGTCTGAAAATATAGAGGAGAGCTTCCTGAATATATCGGTGTATACAGTTATCAAATTTGATGGTTTTATATGATTGTAAACGGCCGTCAAAGTTTAATAAAGTGCCGATGTGCATGATTTCTACGCAACACTTTTGCATTTTTACGAAAAGTTGTGTATCTAGCCCGAATTCGCTACAGAGTATCGGATTCTGTAGACATTTCTGAAAAAGAAACCATCCACGAAAAATGTCGGAACGGTTTTTAACTCGGACTGTTCCAGAAAATATCCATCGGCAATGCGTGCACGCGCTGTTTTGGCGCCTAGCGGCTTGCGAGCCATGGCGAGCCGACACTAGGTGCGTTCCACTTGCGCCCAAATCGCCCGCAACGCCCGTGATTTTCATTAAGGTGGGTTTCCCTGTACGCGACTGGACGCAACGTCAAGAATTTCAAAGTCGATTTCCTCGAAACTGAAGCGCGATATAAAAAAAAAGTTACTCTTTCTTTTCGACTCATAACAAGTAAATAAGTCGAAAAAGAGGAATAAGATTTTTTGATATTGTGCTTCATTTTCAAGAAAATCGACTTTGAAATTCTTGACGTTGTGTCCAGTCGCGTATAGGAGAACCTACCTTAATGAAAATCGCGGGCGTTGCGGGCGATTTGGGCGCAAGTGGAACGCACCCACTGTGTAGCGATTTCGTGATAGATAAACAACTTTTCGTAAAAATGCAAATATATGGAGAAATCACTATTATTTCAAAACTTGAACTCAATTGTTGGGTAAATTCAATAACCGTATTTTCTTTTCTTCACCTATTTATGATATAATATTCACCATTTCATATTAAACATATTATCTTGTTATTAAATATAAAATATTAATGTCGAACATACCCCCATTTTTAAAATTAATATTATTATTAACTAGCAAATAATATAAGAAATAAATTAAAAGAATGGTCACTTTCATTAAAATACGTAAAATTTAATATAATTAATTAAAAAGATATAAATATTAATTAGTTATTACGTTGAAAAAATCATACCGTAGCACTATTATCGTAAATATTTGGGCACAAAAAGAACGCTTAACCATCATTATAATATTTTTATTCATACCTTTCCGTTCATACAAAATTTCACATTTATTGCAACTTTAACGCGAATGTGCCACGTCTTCCTCTTATCCGATCAACTTGATCTTTTACGGGAATTATTTTCTTATCCAATGGAACAATTTTAGGGGGCGGCGTGAAAAAAATTTTGAAAAAAAAATTTCACCAAGAGTAGCTAAGGACCACCCTAAGCTGCATTAAATTATTATATGACAAAGAAGACAATTCGTATCCCACGCAATTTATTCACCTTAAAATTCCTCCCCTGAAATAGTTTCACGTGGCGAATTCCCGGGGAAGAATAAAGTCGCGTAATGTAACCGATGAACCGAACTCTTATCAATTGGAACTTAAACGGGACGAAGTGCAACGGAAGTGAATGCTCACGCCTGCCAATGAAAGTGGTTGAATTAAATGGCGCGACTGAATGGCACGAATTAAGATCGGTTACGGTGGAATATTTTTAGAGAAGGTGGCTTCTTCCTTCCGGATAAATTATTCATGACCTCGATGGCTGATTAATTGTGCCCTTAAGCTGAAGGATTATTAAGATAAATGATGCCCATAAAAAGCAAACACCTTCACCGGCTGCTGGCGAGCGCGGCGGAATATTTCCCTGCTGGATTCGACGTTTCCATTCCGTTCCGAGAAGCTTGTATTATTATTCACTCGATAGGTATGTCTAGTCGTCTGCTGTTCGTCACTTGACATCGCTACGAGCAGTTACGTAAGCAGAAACACGTCTGGAGAATCTGTTTGGAGTGTCAGGAAAAGATTCAAGATTCTTAAGGGGAGATGCCCGCATAAACGGCGAATTTTTGTATCGATTTTTAGGATTTTTTTGCAAAGATACCAATGCGCTGATCCTTTCGGAACTTTAAGGGTACTTCGTTTAACATTAGAAGAAGTAAAACAAATTTTTATAACTGTAAAATTATAATAAATACAAAAGGAATAGAGCAGTATCTGAATTAGGATTTTTCGAGACGCAAAACGGCGTCGGTTGTAGCGTCTCTAATATTTTTTTGTTCCTAATTTATGTGCTAATTGTATAAATGTGAACCACAAATGGTGTAAAAAATTGCATATTTTAAAAATGGCGGAACTTCAAACAATTAGGTGTGATTTTCGTAAAAAATTCGCGTTTTATTTGTTTAGAAACAGTGGTTAAAATTAATAATTTTTTTAAACCTTGTGGTTCATATTCTGAGGAATATTATAAACTAAAAGTGTGCCAAATTTGAAGTTGATTGGTCGAATAGTTTTTCAGTTATAATTGAGTTACTTTTGAAAACGTGGTTTCGAGAAAAACGCGTTTAAAACCGATGCGGAGTTGAATTTCGGCCTATAACTTTGAGAATATATTTTCGAAACGTTTCAGAAGCGATTCGTGGAAATTTTTTCTCTCAATTTTTCGGTCTTCTCCCCTTAAACAATTCTTAGTATGCACGAAATTTGATGAGCACAACATGCTTAATTAATTAAAATGAAAAAACCTGATTGGAATCCATTTTTCTGCATATAACAACTCACAGTCATTATTTTCCGGTGAGTTTAGTGAGCGATAAATATTCTGTCAGTCATCAGTTAGTATGCTGATAATACCATATCCTTCCCAAAAATAGCAGTTCTAAGTGTAGTATTATATCTTTCTGCGGTTTCTGTATCCGCAAAAATCTTTCAGGATTATTCATGCAACACTATTTTCTCTCGCAAGCCGAAACTGTCACGCTTAACAATATACTTTCCTTTCTAACTTACACACACCCTCGTTCGATGCGTGTACAGATGAGGTAGGTTCGTTGATAGATCCGTCATGTTCTCAGAAGGAAGATATTTTCACCAGCTGACTTGTCTACCTCGTAACGAACTGCGTTCCGGGATATTCAATTTACAAGTGCATTTAGGAGGTTCGGGTAATCAAATCGTAATTAAAAGTGCATACCGAGCGGGAAATGCAACGCCAGAATTTGCGACGATTAAATGCTTACGAACGGTATCCCACGGTGATTAACCTTTGATCCGCATCAAGCGTTGATTGCGATCCAACGGATGCCGTTATAAAACATTCATAGACAGCTCAATTTACAATCATCGAGAGCTTACCACGGATCTCTCCGTAGTATACAGCTTACCACTTCTCTTTGCGTTGTACTGCTATTGAAAATCCATACGGGGTACTCCAAAATAGCAAAGCAACGAGGAATACCTAAGTTTTCTGGAAGATTTTCTGGATACCACGTGCTCCTCAAATTCCTCATTAATTACATGTTTTCTAATCTTTCGTCGATTATTTTAAAATGCATGCAATAATTAAAAAATGTTGACATACGATATGGAACAGTAAATATTTCAAGAGTCCAATTATTAAAACTGTTTTAACTATTTTTTTCGTCATTTCTGAATTAAAACTTCTTTTAACTATTTATTTTATTATTTCAGAATTAAAACTCTTTTAACAATTTATTTTATTATTTCTGAATTAAAACTGTTTTAACTACCGTCAAGGACCCAGTTCCTGATCACTTAAGAGTAACCATCGCGGGTTTTTAAACGTGTAAATGGAAAACGTAACCAAATATAAAAGATGTTTTATTATTTCAGTAGATCTATGTTTAATCTTTAATTTGGTATTAAAAAAAATGCAAACATAATAATAATTATTTTATAATTTAACTTTGAAAGTGAAAAATGCGAAGGGAGCAATTTCTGATCACCTAAATCATGTCTGGGAGTATTTCCTGATCAGATCAATACCCAATTCCTGATCAAATAGATTGAAATGTATAAATTGCATAAAAAATCATTAAAATAGCATATTTTTATGGCATCTTTATTAACAGAATATAAATATACTAAATATTTTTACAATCTTTTAGCTGGTATTTGAAATTTTTTCAATGCAAAATTTTAATAGTTGATCATTTATGTGCGTATTGCTAACCTAAATGTCTTGGATGATTTAATAAACATACCCTTTATTTTTTAACACAAAACCCTGATTAGAAATTACTCAATTTAGAGTATTACATATTATTTGGAACGTAACAAAAAATTAGCTAGTAAATTTCAACTGTATAATTAAATTTTCGATTTTCAAAATTCTTGCTTCAATAACCTATTTGCTGATCAGGTGATCAGGAATTGCGGAAGTATATAAAAACTGTACCCAACAACTAATCACCACTTTTTCGCATTAAAAAGAATACAAAACATTCATAATTTAGTTATTTAATATTATTAAAGTATCAAAGAAATTAACTAAGTATATATTACCTAAGAATTTTCAAAAGTATCACAGAAAAGAACTGAAATTCACGACGTGCTCTCTTATACTGAACAACAGTAAAATGGCGTCAAACCAGGCGTAGCTACAAGCGTCTTACTTTGATATTTTTTTTATCAAAACACATTTTAATATGAGGCATCAAATTTTGCGTATAAATTTCAAAATACTTCATAATTATTTAGTAATTTTTGGGAATAAATTTGTATCGTAATAAGCTTATTATTTGGTATTTATATACTAAACTGATCAGGAATTGGGTACTGATCAGGAACTGGGTCCTTGACGAATGTCAAAATAATATTTCTGGATTAAAACTCTTTAAACGATTTTTTTAATTGTTCCTTTTATTATTTTATTTCCGAATCGCTTACTCTTATGAATTAGGTGAGTTTGTATCTGTACTCTTGAAACATCCTCTATTCTAGGAGCATTTGCAAAATGCAATAAACGTTTCCCAGTTAGTTTCGCGTGGCCTAGAAGGAAGAAGTCGAATAGAACGATTTTAGTACATATTGTTACATTCCCGGTCTCTACTGCACTGGCCATCGTGGGTTTGTTATGTATGACAAACCGATGCGTTTGTCAAAAATGACAAAAAAGAATATTATTTCAATCGTGTTTAATTCCCTGGACTTGGTTCAGCTCTGCAACGTTTCATGTTCCTATTTAACTTCGGTAGCCACTTAACCGCGGAAACCTATAAACGAAAGAGTAATTTCCATTTGATTCGGACAGTCGATTGATGAGCCCCTGATCCCTGCATCGTGGTTCGCTCTTTTGCGTTGTGTGCGGCACCGGGAACCTGCCATATTGCAACCGCTACGAGACAAGCACACCTCGGGCGTTTAAATGCAGTGAATCAGAGATTTGATCTCCTGCTTTAAGAAACCTTTGAATTCATTACCTCAAACTTTGTCTTTCGTGAATCTCAGAAATAAGAAGCTAACAGTTATATAAAATACACCTGTGAGTAAATTCAATAACTATTTGGTAATGAATTAGAAATTAGTGGATACCAAATTATTGAATCTGGACTCGATAGAAGTGATTTAGTGCTCACATGTATTCTAACTTACTGTAACTCACGACTCATAAATATTCTAACTTACTGTAACTCACGACTCAGATATACTCTAACTTACAGTAACTCACGACTCATATATTCCAACTTACTGTAACTCACGACTCAGATATATTCTAACTTACTGTAACTCACGACTCATAAATATTGTAGCTTACTGTAACTCACGACTCATAAATATTCTAGCTTATTGTAACTCACGACTCATATATTCCAACTTACTGTAACTCACGACTCATATATTCCAATTTGCTGTAACTCACGACTCAGATATATTCTGACTTACTGTAACTCACGACTCATAAACATTCTAACTTACTGTAACTCACGACTCATAAATATTCTAACTTACTGTAACTCACGACTCATATATTCCAACTTACTGTAACGCACGACTCATATATCCCAACTTACTGTAACTCACGACTCAGATATATTCTAACTTACTGTAACTCACGACTCATATATTCCAACTTACTGCAACTCACGACTCAGATTCACTTGGAACACTCCAGTACTTTAAACCCAGAAAATGTGTCGACTACTTTTTAAGTCGTGTCATATGATAGGTTCGAGAGAAAGTAGTTCAACAGTTACCTCCAAGGTTCTTACATGCACCAATTTTCTGATTCGAATGCAGTTTAGTTTCTCAGTAATATTATAATCGCGACCGTAATGCCGATTCCGATTAATGTTCAACGGCGATGAAAACACTTCCTGCCGGACCGAGCATAATAATACTTGGAAATTCCCGCCGGACGGCACTTTACATTAATTTCTGACGTCTGAACTTGGTAGCTGGCACGTCATCGCGGGCGTCAAGGCCATGGCCATTGACGAGGTAGTGCAATCGGTTGGAGATCGCATTAGTCACGATCCAAGAAAACTATAAATATCTATACATAGTATCGAATAGGAGCAGTGAGATCCGATGAAGGTCGCATTGCAGATAATTTAAAAAAAATATATTCTCGTTGCAATCACTGTCTTCTAAACATTCAAAATGCTTTTAGGAGACCGCACTGCTCTTAATATCATTAATAGGCATAAAAAATACATCAATGTGTTCAAAATGCTCAGGATTAACTTTGAATGTGTACATATCGGTACAGCAGGAAATTGTCATAAAATTGCAATGCGGAAAATGAAGGAACAAATTGAACAAACAAACCGAAGAAAAGATTACAAATCCTTAATAACTTCAAGATTTCGAAACTGAAAATTTTCCTAGGTATCTGTTTCGATCAATCTTTTAAATAAACTAATCCTCCCAGCTTCTAAAAAAACTCAAGTCCTTTGGACAAATTTTAAAAAAGTTATTCCTTTTTAAAGCCCGTCCCAATACTTTTGGCCCCCACGAATTATGTACGGTAGAGTGGGGCTAAAAGTCCGGCGGGTAAAAAGTCCAGAATTGAATATCCATGTTCCTAAACAATGTACCGAGTTTCGCAGTATACTATGTAAAAGGCGAGAAGAAACGGAGGTAACCACAGAGTCGCCAGTCGCTCCTGGATGTTCGTTCGGATTACACGACGCCTTTAGTATTATACGTGTCAAAAAGTTAAATAAATACGTCGTCTTTATTGTTTTCTACGAAGTAATCCAAAGTTTATCAGTGTATCAGGTAAGTACGTTAAGATTCTATGTTCCTTTAGTAATGTGTACATGATATTGTTTATTTGTAAATGATAATATTTTCTACCGTAAATATCGCATAAACTATAGAGGTACCGTTGGGGCAGAAAGTCCCTCAGACTGAAACTATATATATTATATTATTTGTTTGCGTAATAAGATGGCCAAAGTATAAAGAAATGATGCCAAAGTTTTTAAATACTGTTTTTGTCTTAGTTGAGCGATTTTTTTTAGTTTTCAGTTCAAAGTGAGACTCTGACTTATATTTTTATGTTTTGTTAAAGAAGTCATGCTTTCTTTCAATATTGTGTACCAAAATGAATTGGTTTAATAAATATTTGTTGATTCGAATAGAGTTATTTACTTATTTAGTTTAATATTACACGAAAAGACATTAGGGATTGTCTATCCTATGCAAAATGCAAGAAGTCCATTTTGCATTGACGAACATTTTGTGGTATAACTCAACAAAAAATAACAGCATCACCAAACGAACTTCGTGAACGTAAAGCCTGATAGTTATAGTTTATACAAAATAACACCAGATATCTCTAGATTGTTAGTACTAAATTTTACATAAGTTTATACGAGAAACCGGACTATTAGCCCCACCCTACCCTACCTACCAGCTACCTACTTATACGACAGTCTCCCAAGCATTTCCCTCACTCAAGACTCCCGGAAAATAATTTCATGCATTTCAATCTCACCTCGCATAGTCCATATCGCTGCCTCAAATTAAGTGTCATTTATCACAAATTCTCCTCAACGGAATCTCCATCCAAGAGCATGCTCCCACCCAGCCAAGGAGCCAGCGCCTCGCCTGAACCTAAACACGGTTTAATCGCATAAACCTCCGCGGCAAGAGGAGTCCTATTTATCGAGCGATTCTCGACGTTGCCCTGCCGGAGACATAAATACGTCCTTTTATTTCCCCGGAGAGGTCCGACAGGACGGGTACAGCGCGGCGCCTTTCGAAAACGTAGTCTCCTCACGATCAGACCAGTTCTCTAAGAGGTGATCACCGGCTGCTCCGGATTAATTCCTTACCCTCGTCGTTCCCTCCCCACCCAGCCCCCTGCCTGCCCCCGCCAACTGATGACATGCCTAAAGGCAGACGATACCACCACCTGCCTCGCAGCTTCCACCTCTTTAACAAGGATCCTTTCGCTGGCCGGACTTAGATTAGCTTTTGATACGCGGTACCCGCCAGTCTCCGTCGGCGCCTCGATTCGTACGCGCGAGCTGGGACACGTCGTGCACATTCGATTATCAAATTTCTCTCAGTGAGGGGCCGTGTCGCCTGTAAAGAGCAACTTTATCGCCGGGGAGCTGCAGCGGCTGGAGGACGGCTACCGCGCGAGCAGCGGCGGATCAGGCCGGCGGAGAACAGAGGTGCAGGGAAGGAAATAAACGGGCAAACGTGAGTGTAAAGTAATCGTTAATCTTGTTGCCGGCGAGGGCGCGCGAAGTGCGAGTTTAATCTAAATTATGTAAAACGCTTTGCATCTCTAGTGGGCGCTTTCGGGGCCAGCCTCTTGTGCACGTAAAAGCGCGACGGCGGGAGACCTTATCGCCGATTTTGAGGCGGCCGTGATTAGCGGCGGAATTAAACTTCACGTGCGCTCGGGAACGGTGAGAGATTTAAGATCGATGTGTCGTTCCGGTGAGGGCGAGCAGTGGACGCGATCGGTGCGATGATGTGGTAGCCGTGGAAGCGGGGGCTTTGTCTGGAGCACTTGCGGCGATCTTTGTGCCTTCTCCTTGGTTACTTGTGCTGCTGGAAATTCAGTGGAGATCCAGTTAGAATGTGTTTAGTTATTTATGGTCAGTGCTCTTCGGGAAAAGTTTAGGTTCCCTAGCAGATTTGTGGTTGTGTATCTTTAGGGCAAAATAAGGTGGTTTGCTATGATGAAATTACACTGTTCAATGTTTTAGGGAAATGGGTTACTCAAATTGGAAACTGGAAGCTGATATTTCTTATTAAAACTCGGTGAAAAGTGGATAGAAATATCGCGGACAGTTAAATTCTGTGAAATTCTGGAAATTATACCAAGTCTGACCACAGAATCTTCACTCCTTGAGGGGTTACACCCACCTAGAGGTCCGGAAAAAGCATACAAGTTCAGGAATTTTTTCGGGCAAAAGTATAAGTGAAAATCATACGCAATGTTTTTCTACTAAAAGATACATCTTTTAACTATAATATTCTAATTTTTCATGAGATATTATTATTAACTAAAGGAGATTGGATGCGAGTCGTGTGTTTTTTGTAAGCACTACCTGGTGGATATTCCCTAGGCTAAACGATGCTTCTGAAAGCAAAAATTCAAATAGAGTTGAAAAATAAATAACTCTCAGAAGTACCCGACGTTCTCATGTTTTTTAATTTTGTTGTCAATTTTGCAATAATGGAAATACTTGCAAAGCCTTCTTGAAAACATTTTTCCACGAAATTTGGTACTTCAACGTCAAACGGTCGCCCTTTTTTTTACCAAAATACAATATTAAAATTCGGAGAACGTCAGGTATTTCTTACACAGGTAACCCTTAAGGGTTTACATCGGGGCTTCTTATATATTTTTTCAAGAATCGTAATATACACTTGAGAGTTTATAATTTAAAGAATATTTTCAAAAAAGGAAAAATTATGAAAATTCGTCTTGTTCGCCGTGTAGCTACTATTGAACAAAGCAGGGTCGTCACGTAAGGAGTTTGCGGTGCCAAAAATATCTCCTCTGGGTGTCACCTAAAGAAAAAAAGAAAAATGCCCCTGAAAGTATGTAAAAGAAGCTACTCCTTATCATCCACCATTTTTTAAATTTTCATTCTTAAAAACAATATGATTTTCGAGAAAACAGCGTTTAAAGTTCAAGGTACAGTTTAAAGCGAGATAATTTTTTTTTATTTTTTCGCTTCTGCGAATTCTTTATTAGAAAAATCAAATTTTTCACCAATTTAGGTATATTTACATAACCCCTTAAAAATATATATTTGGAAATCTCTTTCGTATTCAATCTTTCTTCGTTTAAAAGAAAACTATTAAAAACTCTGTTTTCCGGGGTCCCCCATTGATACCTATTTGTCTTGCCACTTGCGGTACGTTTCTACCCATCACTACGCTCGCGAGTCAGCGGGGAACAAGTTTATACCATAAAAGAACGTTTGGTGTCACTGCGAGAGACGCCGACGTGATCGATGAAACATCGCGGAGTCCGTTCGACGTGCCAACAAGCATAATGAATTATTCGAAGAGTAAACGTCAATTTGGATCGACTTGCTTCTTATCGTGTACCTGCTTCGCGAGGCTGCACGGTGTGATAATCAATTGTCGCAGAGTTTTCGTCACGCCCCACCGGGACCGACTAATTTTTAATTCACTGGCCCGCGAACAATTCATGGATATTCGCGTGCAATGGAAATTTATGCGATCGCCCATAGAAGTACAATGAGATCCGCGAAATGACACGTCAAAGGAGATGACGGATGCGCGTGCACCTTTTTTCGTCACGTTTACACGCACGAGTTTTTTCTTCCTTCCGCGGAATAACGGCGAGCGAAATTAAAGCGAGACCGTCGCGCGTTTGATTGTACATGCAGTTGAAATTAAGCAGCGCTGACGATCGATCAAAGTTTATTTCACCTCCGATATCGTACGAAATATTACGGCTGTAATATTACGATATTACAGAAAGGCTATGCGAAATGGACGTCGTAGAAAATTGAATGATCACGTCGGATTCGATTCGTTTGCATGAAATTTGCTGGTGACTTAATGGGCAATTTGAAAATTGATGCAAGGTGGAATTCGAATGGATTCGTACAAACTTGCGAGCTCTCCAACTCCGTTCGATTTTCGAAACTAGTATTCGTAACGCCGGACACGCTAACGGACGGTGTGTACTGAGTTATTCCATTAATTGACGGAACGAAACTTACAGCAAATATTGGTACAGAGAACTCAAAGCGCGGCAAATATTTTATATCGCAGATTTACTTCATCTACGCGTTACTCTGTAAATCATCGCAGTTGCGTCGGACCGATATTTCCAGCTGACTTTCATCCCCGTTTCGAACAGTTATTTAAAAACCCTGTGGCGTTAGGCAACTGCAGTCGGATCTGTTTCTACATACACGTTGCTTAAAATTGTCTGCTGTGCGAACTCGTTGAAATATAAATATAAATTCCTTCTAACGCACAGTGAAATTTAACATACCCATACAGCAATACTATTATTATTTTTATTGTTTTTATTATTGTTCTTGTTGTTGTCGGCTTGTATAGAAAAAATATGTGAATATTTAATTGTCAGTATTTATTGTAATTTAATTAAATTCCTTAACCGTGACCATTGCTACAAAATCTCCGGAACGTTCCATGAAGGTTGCTAGAAAATGTCCGGAACGTTCCATGAAGGTTGCAGGAAGGTTCCATGTGCAATGTTCCACCGCAACATTGCTGGAACGTTGCAGGAACCTTCCTATGTCCGCCCCTGTGGAACATTGCACGGCAACGCTCAGGGAACCTTCCTGCAACCTTCCTGCAATGGAGTGTGCTGTATGGGTAATGTTAAGGGGACGTTCTCATCAAACCTCTGAAGAAATAGGTGATCTTTAGAATTTTTATTTAAAAGTATACCACTTGCAATAAAAGACTTTATGTGTTTTATTTATTCGTTATTTAAAGATATAACTTTTTTTATATTTTGAAAAACGTCCTCTCGAACAAAATGCTCCTAGTATTTCCAAATTGAAAAAACACACAAGAAGCAACATCATATTTGATTTTAGAGAAGACCTAGGTTTCACTGATTTAAAAAAAAATCATTTAAAACAGCCAAACGATGAGTCATTAAAATACGATCACTTATAGTTCCCACGCTATCAACGTCACTCTCAGTTTCTTACGGTCGGATCAATATTTCCCCGACACACTGCAACAGCAGGCAATATTGGAACATGTTCGACCGCGCCAAGGACTACATGCCGCGCGATCTGGACAAACAAGTAAATAAACAAAATCCAAGGCAGTGGGCTTCGGTAATCTGTGCATAAAGCATGGGCGGAGGTATTTGAGAGGCAAATAAGAGGGGTAAATAATTATTGGCCGCGACGATACAAGCGCGGCGCGATGATCTCGTATGTCCGAGCAACAGGGCGGCGGGGGTTGCGTTTAAAAATTACGCCACGCATATATCGGGGGCGGCGGCGTGACAGCTGGGGCAGGGCGATAAATTTTTTTAAGAGCCGTTACGCGTATTATAATGGCCGTCCTTCCGCGTGGCTTTCGTCGCTGGGAATTCTGGGGGAAAAAAAGGACGAGAAGAATTGTCCTCGAGCGAATTCCCATCTCCTACAAGAGTTACGATTAATTGCTATCTACGCGCAATAAATTGTCTGGCGGCGGGAGGCAAGGAACGATGATAATGTAAAAGCTCACGGCGTGCTCTATCTTCTTGAAGTCTCGGTCATTGTATCGTCCGCGAAAGTTGAAAACTTACTCTTGGAATTATTACGAGTTACCCCGCGCGATGGGAGCAGGTACGCCGTTCCCACTGTATTTTACAATACGAATTCTGGGATGCTCGCGCGAAACACGACGTTACTGGCGAAAATTTATTTCGATTTGAAACTTCTTCGCGATAGGTGCTGTTTAGAGTGACGTCTTTCGAAGCTTCCATTTTATTTCCATTCGATTATTATTGCTGATGCTGATAAAACTGGTAGCTGGTTAAAGTTAAAGTTAAAGTTAAAGTTAAAGTTAAAGTTAAAGTTAAAGTTAAAGTTAAAGTTAAAGTTAAAGTTAAAGTTAAAGTTAAAGTTAAAGTTAAAGTTAAAGTTAAAGTTAAAGTTAAAGTGAAAGTGAAAGTTAAAGTTAAAGTGAAAGTTAAAGTGAAAGTTAAAGTTAAAGTTAAAGTTAAAGTTAAAGTTAAAGTTAAAGTTAAAGTTAAAGTTAAAGTTAAAGTTAAAGTTAAAGTTAAAGTTAAAGTTAAAGTTAAAGTTAAAGTTAAAGTTAAAGTTAAAGTTAAAGTTAAAGTGAAAGTGAAAGTGAAAGTGAAAGTGAAAGTGAAAGTGAAAGTTAAAGTTAAAGTTAAAGTGAAAGTGAAAGTGAAAGTTAAAGTTAAAGTTAAAGTTAAAGTTAAAGTTAAAGTTAAAGTGAAAGTTAAAGTTAAAGTTAAAGTTAAAGTTAAAGTTAAAGTAAAAGTAAAAGTAAAAGTAAAAGTTAAAGTTAAAGTTAAAGTTAAAGTTAAAGTTAAAGTTAAAGTTAAAGTTAAAGTTAAAGTGAAAGTGAAAGTGAAAGTGAAAGTGAAAGTGAAAGTGAAAGTGAAAGTTAAAGTTAAAGTTAAAGTTAAAGTTAAAGTTAAAGTTAAAGTTAAAGTTAAAGTTAAAGTTAAAGTTAAAGTTAAAGTTAAAGTTAAAGTTAAAGTTAAAGTTAAAGTTAAAGTTAAAGTTAAAGTTAAAGTTAAAGTTAAAGTTAAAGTTAAAGTTAAAGTTAAAGTTAAAGTTAAAGTTAAAGTTAAAGTTAAAGTTAAAGTTAAAGTTAAAGTTAAAGTTAAAGTTAAAGTCAAAGTTGAAAAATTTATTCGACGCTGAAGTTGAAACTGTCGAGGAATAAAAAAATCAACTTTCTTCGTCAACTAATCTAATTAAAATAACTTTTATTTGATCCGTCATTTAAATAATTTTTTATTTACTTAATACCCATCTCTGGCCACGCTCTGACACTTAATACACAGGACTTTTCACCATCCGATGTAACCAAATTGGCATAACAAAAACGAAAAAAATAAATAGAACATCACCCATGTCAACATAATATCACAGAAATATCTTCCGACGGCTTAGCACTGTAAGAAAAACCAATCCCCCGAAAAACTAATTTTTTTGAACACTTGAATCTTACATACATACCCCCCGTGAAGATCTACGTGTGGGACACAGAAGCTGTACTCCTTTAAAGAGTCTTACCCTCCCGGTAACCAACACGCAGATATTTCTTGGCCCCGTGCACAAATGAACGAACTTCTCTGACGCAGTAAACTTGCCCGGAGGAAGGCGAGAAGGAGGAAGGAAAGAGATTAAATCGAGGTCTCGAGGAGCAGCGTGCACGGAGGAGCGTGTTTGTTTCTTCGCTATCGCGTTTCGCGAAATTTTCGCATAGGGGTGGGCGGGCGGAGGCGACGAGGCGGTTAGCCCCCGCGGAAAGTTTGAATTTAATTTTCCATCCGAGACAAAGCCAGACCCGTGCAACGGCGCACGAACAGCGTTCGGCGGAGTCGTCGTGCGTCAATTCGAGGCACCGTGCCCGTTCCGTTTCCGGTGTATCGTCGATAAAAATCGTCCGCGCTGCCCCTGGCTCCTCGGTAGCCGGCAGAGTTTGAAAAACCGCTGTAAAGTCGGACCTCAACTGGGGAACCGTTCCCCCGTCCCCAGGCGGCGGACGTAAATTTTTATGGCCACCTATAAAGCCCGAACGCCAGTGTTGCTTAGTTGAAAGTGTCCCCTGTTAACTTACCGAGGATTAAATCTTCCTCCGCGGGCCCACCTATCCGTGCTCTGCGCCGGAATGTTTTCCAATTCGGAACGTCGCGGCCGAATATAACGCATTCGCGCAGCGAAGGGGAGACGTTTGCGGGTAAATTGAAGTTCCCCTGGTACCGCGGGACCCTGGCTGCCAGGTCTACTGTAACTGTGGGGATCTGGACTGGCGACGAACGAACTGTGAAATCGTAAATAGTCTTAGGAATTACAGCGCTCCAACCAGCGGCGCCATTACGGCACACGCGGGCTCATGCTTGGTTTTATTAAAACGTTCATTAGTATCGCTTCAGGGCTATTCGAACGGACACCGCGTTCCCCCGTCTGACAGGAAAACTCGGCGCGGGAGTCTCTGTGCACGGAATTTGCGTTTCAATGCTGGGGGGGGACGGGGATTATTTTGAGGGACCATTTTGAGGATCGTTGGAGCGTGTAACCTTGCGCGTTCAATAGGGTGGAGTAGAGTGTAATCAGGAACTACTAAATTACTTGTGGCTATTGATAAGCTTGGTAATTTTATTTCTGTTTCTATAAGTTTAGGGTGGCGATGACGATTGACGTGGGAGGGACGTATTTAAATGTCTTGCAAGCCCGTAGGGGCTCTGTACTCGTGAAACTCGGGCTATGTTTGCATACCGGATTACCATTTTTTATTATTCACTCGCGCGGATTTAGAATTATTTCGATTATTCTTTCCCAACTTGGGAAGCATACTGCATTAGGGCACCATATCAACACTGCACAGTACAAAACTACACAAGCAATTTAGGACACATCGGAATAGTGCACAGAAAGTAGTGCACATACAATTTACTACACATTCGTTCTTATAGTGCACATACAATTTAGGACAGACGAGATTTAGGACACGTACAATTTAGGACACATGCGATTTAGGGCACATACAATTTAGGACACATGCAATTTAGAACACATGCGATTTAAAACACAATCGAATTTGTAGTGCACATACAATTTAGGACACATACGATTTAGGACACATACAATTTAGGACACATGCGACTTAGGACACAAACAATTTAGGACACAAACACTTTAGGACACGTGCAGTTTGACGCACATTTTATTTAGTGTACAACAGGATAGCACGGTAAACTTGCCGGTGAACTGGGCCTTCGCCGATTTCAATGATCTTCACATATGTTGTCAAGGTCGTCATTCTGAATAACATTTTCCTTTAAACTGTTTGGCGGTCAGCCTTAGATTCGGAGATATTAATAAAAAAACTTTCGGCACAATATATTGAAATCTGTATCACAGCCGCGTAAAGCATGGTAGCGAACCGATGTGAGTATGTGTTAAACTCGGTAATTCTAATAAGTTTTTTGCGCATATCTCGTAAACCAAAGCCGACCACCAAAAAGTTTAAAGGGAAATGTTCAGAATGATTACCTTGTTAACAATAGCGATATTGACCCCATCGCGCGTTACTTGTAACCGCAGTCTCATTTTGAGCATCCCCAAAGTCACATCGGTTCGCTACCATGCTTTACGCTCCCCGCCCCCGCCCTGATCTAGTCCCAACCAATACTAATACCATCGGCTGTGAAACAGTCGACGGCGACGAGTAGATGGTTGTGTGCGAAATCTTGGTGTGCGCTATCCTGCTGTGCACTAAAAAAATGTGCGTTAAATTGCATGTGTTCTAAATTGTATGTGTCCTAAATTGTATGTATCCTAAACCGCACGTGTCCTAAATTGAATGTGCACTATAAAACGCATGTGCTTTAAATCGCATGTGTCCTAAATTGTATGTGTCCTAAATCGCATGTGTCCTAAATTGTATGTGTCCTAAATCTCGTGTGTCCTAAATTGTATGTGCACTATAAAAACGAATGTGTAGTAAATTGTATGTGCACTACTTTCTGTGCACTATTCTGATGTGTCCTAAATTGCTTGTGTAGTTTTGTACTGTGTAGTTTTGATATGGAGCCCTGCATTAGGGTGTGTCAATTTTGTGGGTAAATTTAAAAATTTTGAATATTTTAAAATTACTAGTGACCAAGTAATGCTGCTTTGAATCCTGAATCTGAAACTATCTTCAGAAATTGATTTCAGTGAGGTTTAGCTACTTCAAATAAAATGTTGAATAAAGTGAAAATTAAGTAAGATTTAACTACAAATTACATATTCATATACTGCTTAAAGTGAGTCTTGCTTACGTAAACTCATGAAAATGAAAATAAAAATATGGGGAAATTAGTATTTATTACATTCACATGAAAATGTATGGAAATGTGTAATTATTAGAAAATGACAATATATGTAACATTAGCAACAGATGTGGCCATATGTCATCTATGTAGTAAATTTAATGCTATTTAACAAACTCCACCAAAGAAGCGATATCTTGTGTGCTTCTGTTGTGGTTCATAAGCTAACTGCTAAATTATTAAAAAAAATTTAATAATTTTCATAAATTTCGTATTTTTCTATAATTTCAAACGAATCTCCCACTAGGTAAATAATGTATTACAGAAAACTTAAAGATAGTGGTTAATTTTAAACCTGAAATTGTGCCGTTTTTCCACCAGGCGTTTTTAAAATTAAATCATTGAAAAAATTGACACACCCTAATACTGCATTAGTCACTAGGTACTGGGTAATACAACTATGAAATAGTCATCACAAGAATGTGATACTTTTTGCATTCCAAAGCTATTCTTGCCTCCGTCAACTAAGTAGGGTAACTGTACTCGTAGTTGACAGGGTACCAATAGTTGACACTTTTATTTTCAGTCACGAATAATAAGCTTTCTATTAGAAAAATGTTTCTGAGTAATACGCTGTTTGAAAAAGTATTAGTCAAAAACAGTTGTTTAGTAGAAAGCTTACTATTCGTGGCTGAAAATAAAAGTGTCAACTATTGGTAAACTGTCAACTGCGAGTACAGTTACTCTAGTGCCCGTTGGAAGGGACATTTGAGCCGTTGTTTTGAAAGTTTTTGTAGCCGTTCATTTTTTGGAAAACACGAGTTAATGGTAGTGTTAGTCGGATATAGATATACTCTTTTTATATTTATAATCACACAGTCAATGGTGTACAATAGCCTCATAAATTACTAAAAAAAAGTTGAACTGTAAAATAATTTTAACCCTTCGTGGTCACACGGGGTGTATCGCACCCCAAGAGCAATTTTCGTGCAAATTTACGTCTTCAAAAGGGGATTTATCGCAAAAAAAATTTTTTTTTTTTTAAAAATCGGGTTTTCCCCACGACCGTGGAAAATCGCTCAGTTTCAACTACAAATTTTATCATATCAAAATGTACTTTTCTAGAAAAAGACTATTAGACCATGACATATATATTGCGAATGTACAATTATCACTGAAAAGTTAAAAGATTCAAAAATACGAAAATGGTAACTCAAAAAGTTACGCTGGGGTACAGTGAACCCCGTGTGACCAATATGTGATTATAAGAAGGCGTGACCACGAAGGGTTAATTACTATTTTTTACATTAAAAAATACATTTCACAAAAGCCAACTTGAATTAAAATATAAATTTAAAATTGCTGTTGGTTATATTTTTCACGATATGTTATTATTGAAGTTTATTTTATTTAACATTTTATTGATTATTATTGCATAATAAAATTTAACAAGTGTATAGATTTAAAAACATTCCCCGAATTGATTAACGTATGCGAATATTTTTAAGTTGATTCAAATGCAAGCCCCTAAATATCCCAGTGTATGAATAAATGGACTTATACCACTTCCAAAAGCAACGGCTCATTTTTCAAAACAATCTAAATAAGAATGGTATTGAAGGTATCGCCTATTTTTCGTTTACGTCAAGGTGGCTGCATTTAACGATTGGTAACTCTGCTCCCCAGGACCAGTCGGGCGCAGAGCTGCATCCCTAACCGAGGATTGGAAACAAGGATGCGTCGTGCGACAACGATATTCAGCTTGTGCACCCTGTGCGTTCTTGCCTATCCTTCGGCTGGTATAAGCAGGATCCTGAGCCCGGACTTAATCTACTTTCCCGACCAAGCGGAATACATAAAGCTGGCCACGAAATGTCCCGATAACACTATCCTGTGGCCCGGGGATCGTCGGTGTTACAGAGAAGGCGAGCAAGGTCCCTGTAATATCGGCCGAGCGTTGGCATTCGACTGGAGACTTCTGAAACCTTACTGCAAGGACATCCCCGCAGCGTGACTAGCCACTGTGTGCCCCTTGCTGTTACCGACTGCGCGCAACTCCCTGAAAGATGGCAGCAGACGTGCCGAACAACCCCTGACGTGCTCAATTGAATGTTAGCCTGATAATTTGTGATTATTTAATTGTAGGGTGAGCGGTTGTCACCCCTATGATCTCTTGCTGGAGCATTCGGCGAGGTTTATTTTTCTGTTATTTTTTAGAGTCACGAAATGCCCATCAATTTATTAGCAACTTCACACCCTCCTGGTCACTGTTCTCTATTATCAACCCTTCAATTTTTGGTCATGGCGTTGGTAATACGAGAGGGTGGCCACCCTAATAGGATAAGCGTAGTAGTTAGAGATCGATGAAAGAGTAATCTTGCCAACACTGTCACATGTTTAGTTAATAACATTCTTAATTGTTGTAGACGGAGGAAGTCTGTCAACTCTCTGATAAGATTCATTCCGTGGTGGTTTAAATAAAATTGAACCAAATTTATTGAAATGTGATACACAGTATTTTTAAATGTATTGACAGTGGGTTTCTTTAATTTTATAATAAAGTGGAATTGCCATAACGTTGCGTCAATATGTGCTTCAAATCAGACAGAAAGGAAGACCGAGTTGCAGGTGAATAAATAAATAAGGATGTACGATAGGGATGTTAAATTGAATTGCTGCAAAATTGGTGTATAATTCGAAAGTCCCCACCGATGTGGACAAGTTTTGCTGGAAACAATTTTGAAAATAATACACGCCTGAAAAGTTATGGCCACACATATTTCTGGTGATATTGGGGTGCACAGCGCGTCTGACCATAGACAATCCACACCTCCTTTGCTTCTTTCGCGTCCTCTGGTTGCACAGATTAGTTATATCATACCCTCCTATATCTTGTCGTATCGTGTGCATTATTTCGAGAATTGTTTCATATATAACGTGCGCAGTTTAACAACAATTTCGTAAAGCCACAGAAATTTATCAGCAGTTCCATTTTACTTTTTTTTTTTCTAATCAATTTCCACTCAATTTATCAAGCCACTTCAAACGCATGCTTGCGCAGGACACGCATGGGTTGTTCAGTAAAATTTGGGTTGTGTGGAATTGAGGAAGATTTTGATGAAAAATGTTGAATTCATTGTGTTGCGTTATTCACTTTTGTTCGAAAAATAACTGTACTTGCTGAGGTGAAAAGAAATACAATGGAATGTGGCATCATTCCTCCACTGTCGTCTGAAATATTTAAGCTTAAGCGTGTAAATAGTAATATATATAACTTTATGAAACTGAAAATTTGAATAATTTTATTTCAATTGCATTATTGTACTCTTGTTCAAAAAAATTATCCACACTTTGCATACAGATTTCATTTAATTTTTCCATTTAATTTTCATTTGTACTAAACATTATATATTACTTGAAAGAATTAAAGAATCATACGTATCAACAAATCTATAAATCAACCAAGTACTAAAAATGAAGGTATTCCTGGTTCTCCATTATTTTCATCTAATATTAATAAAAAATAGTATAAATTATAATAGAGGATATCTCTGTTTTCTTTAGTTTCACAATGTATCAAAGCAATTTGTCATAAGAAGGCAATTTTTAGGAAGACTGCAAGGGAACAGTAAAGAGAGGAACAGTAAGTAGTAGAAATCGTGTATGGTCAGACTGAGCCTTAAATCCCTGTTACTCTTCAAACGTGCAGTATTTTAAAAATTATTTCGACTGCGATTTGCCACGATTAATAGTAACCTTAGAATGATTCCCAAATTTAATAACAATCTTGTTTAAAACTTCTAAGTTTCACGAATTTCTGATAAAAATGAAACCTTTCTTCTCGATCACGAAAATGTTATTTATACCACGGAATTCAGTAAACAAATTACATAGACAGATAACAAGTCTTATTTGAAAGAAATCTTTTCTATTATTCAGAAGCAGTGTACACAAATCTATTCGCTATTTAAATCTCACATCTTATTTACTAGACTCGCAACGATTATCCTATTATTGCATCGCAATTTAAATGCAATTTCGCTTGGTATTTCAAAATAGCATCTAATAATTTAGTACAATCTAATACGTTAAAACAAGACTCAGAATCAGTAGTGTAATCACCTCGAATTATTTCACAGCATTTTCCACCCTCCGTCTTTGTTTCTCTTTTCACTACGTGCCTGGGGTTACAAGATGTCCGCTATTAACTCTATTTTAAGAATGATTGCTAGCAGGTAATAGGCTCGATAACCTCATCGGATTTTCCATCTTCAGTCTGGTGCGCGTACAAACAAGGTACAATCGAGTTTACTCTGCACGATCCCCTGGCGCACTTCTGTATCGAGAGACACCAATACTATCATGATACAGCTACGGTCCAAGTGTACCTTATTCCGTAGCATTCTGCTAATAGCTTGTTTACGCTGGCGAAATATTTTTCTATAAATTCGAGGAACAGGTACAACGAGCAGGCGATTCGCTGCATTTTTCTGGACAAGCGGAGGTGTATTCTGTAATCGTAATTATTGACTGTGTATGACAATAACAAATTGTTAATGGCAGTGACGTGAGTACGTTTCTGCGACAATAGTGGTACTTTCTTTCTTCGAATCACGTATGGGGAACATTTAACTTAGATTACAGGAGGAGTTTGAAATAAATAATGCAGTGGTGGAGAACATATTGGAGTAATATTAATTAAATTTACATCTTGATATGCTTTTGCATTGTGTGTAATTAATTAATTTACATTATGCGTTCCCTTTACTTGCTAAAGTTTTTAACTTGAGACTTTTCAACTTACAAATGAGTGATTTATATTCAGATTTTCAAAGTACGTAATTCACCCTAAAGTGTTCAATTAGCACCAACTTATTCCAAAACTGCAACAACGTATTTTTTTTTCAATTTCATAATTCCTTTGGATTACAATATTTCAATGAAGTTCCAAACTCAAATATGTCTAGAGAACTCACACAGTTCCTCTTTTGCTCCGTGCACTTAAATCACGCACTGCTGTACGGCACTCAATGCCACGAATCCTGAAAGCTCGACGAGGCCTTACAAGGTGGTTCGGTTCCGTGTACAGCATTTCGCACGCTTAGCTACCGAGATCTAAATCTTCGGATTAAAAGGAACGAACGAAAGGCTGGGGATGTCTGCAGCTGCTTATCCATTCCACTTGCTGTATCCATCGTGGAATTTACTTCTCAGAGTGCAAACTCGTGTGCACGCCCAGTGTCCACTTCATGGTTGAAATAAATGTAAGCTGCAGGATTAAGGATGCTGATGGTCAAAGTCGACATGCGTTTAGATTTACACTCCTGTCCATAAGGCATCGGACACTTACAATTAATAAGGTTGAATTGGAGGTCAATTTTACAGTACCAAATGACCTACATTATGATGTAAAAATAACACATATTAATTGTTTATATAGTAGAGAATATGTACTTCCAATTTTACGTACTTTTATATTTTCTTATTTAATTAAATTTTCTTATATAATTTAAGAGTAAGTAGGTACTCGATTTATAGTATCTTATTTAATGAAATTTTCTTACATAATTTAAGAGTAAGTACTTTTGTATTTTCTTATTTAATTAAATTTTCTTATATAATTTAAAAGTACGCTTATATTTTCTTATTTTATTAAATCTTCTTAAATAATTTAAGAGTAAATACACTTATATTTTCTTATATAATTTAAAAGTACTGTTATATTTTCTTAATTTTTTTGAAACTTTCTTCTAATCTGCTCCACAACTGTTTTTATTATTTTTTAATTCAGTTCGATTGAGTTAATGTGAAGTGTAAATAGTCATGCAGATCTTTGAAGTAAGTTAAAAATAAAACAAGTACCTAAATATAACAAACTAAACGATATAGTCACTTGAGACACTTGTGTCCATTTCCCAGTAATCAATTCACTCAAGTCAAGCAAGTCTCCGGTGATTTATGAACGGAAATGCAAACAGCGATGTAATTTTTATTTCACAGCATCAAGTATTTCCTTTATTCGGTCATAATTAGCTCCGAGCAAAGCCCATAAGAATGAAACATTGCATTTATAATCGATGATTAAGTAATGGATCGAAAATTATATTTTCAGCAAGGCGGAATGAAAAATAATCAAAAATCACGACGACGCACAGTGTCACGGACCGTGTTCAAAAAGCAAAAAATTGGGTTTTGAAAGTTTGTATTTCATTTTATGGATTTGATAGTAAACAGTCCTCCGACATAGGAACAACATAACTTAGAATTAGTAACATAAATAACGAATTTAAGGTTAGTAATTACATTCAAAGTCGAATAACCAAACGCAAACTGCCACAGACTACACATAGGAAATATTTACCCACTGTATTTGTGTTGTATTTATAAGTTCTTCTCTTTCTTTTCTTTTTTAAAATAAGCAAAATATATCCCTTTTTCGTTTTATTAATTAAAAAATCTCGCATTTAAAGATATGGATACGTACCAGTGGCTCAAATTATTACTTTTTTTGTCTCATCTTCTAAATTGTGGAGAGAATAAAAAAAAACGAAACATATCGGTTCTTTCATTTTTTTACTGCAATTAGTTCCTTTCGTGTCCTTTAATTTGGTGTAAATTTTGTCTGCTCCCGACTGCTCCCACATAAGAAAAAATACACATAATAAAACAAAAAACTAGACAAATCTGTGCTAGAATATTTAGTTTTAAAAGACACTGAGCTTCCAATTCCTTCAGATTCAACTGATAGTGATGAAGATGTATAATAAGAATGAATAATTTAAAATTTATTATCTATTTAAAAAATTGATTTATTGTTAATTTATTTAAAAAATTAATTTTTTTTTTTTTATAATTGTTTCATATGTTTGTTATTAATTTGTGTGTAAATGTATTTAAAAAAATATGTATTTTATTTCTTTTACTTTTATTATGGACAAAAATATATATTAATGAATAATTTATGTTGAAAATTATTTTTTTTGTCAATAAATATGATTAACATATCAATTACACGTAAATAACAATATCTTAATGGAAAATTGATTTTTGATTTTTTTCCCCTATATACTCGTTACACTGTGCGACGGTTGCTGCGCGAATCGATTACGAACGCTCTGAAATTGATATGAATCTTTATGCACAAGGATCCGTGAAGAGGAGGCAGGAAGTAAGGCGATCGTTTGTCACGGATTCCCGTCGTCAAGCCGCTTTTTCTGCCCGAACGTCGACGACGACAACAGAAGGCTCAACTCCCGGGGATTTGACTTACCAACGGAAACTTAGCCACCGATTCTTCGCGCACGACGCACGGAACTCCTACCAGATATCTTTTGTCGAGCTGATACGACGCGGAGATATAAAAGAGGTCTTGTAACATGAAATCCAATCCAGTAGAAGACGATCCGTCTTCCAGAATGAAACTCCTCGCGAGTGACTTCGTTTTCGCGAAAGCCGATTTCGAAAATTTTCAGGATAATTCAATGGCTGGCTAAGTCTCGATGTCGCCACGTCATTGTCACGTTTCCATCGCGAAAACTCGAAATGGGAATCGACAGTAACGTTTTTCTGTTTAAAATAACGGAGGCGGAAAGCAGTGGCGGAGTAGCCAGGCTGTCAGCTTGCCCGATGGAAACTGGGCCTTTGATAAAGTGGGCCCACTTATGACGATTTTTCGATTAGTGTCTTGTTTCGTTTTTTATTAACAAAAGAATATGAAAACTTAGATCGAAACTCACGTGGTTGACTTTGAGTACCTATCATTTTTTAAAAAAAAAAAATTTTTTCAAACTCGGCGTCGGCAAGTACTAAGAATTGCCGTGCAAAATTTTATTCAAATTGATCCGGTAATCTCTGAGATATTTTTGGTTCCGCAAATGCTGTAACTATGAAGAGGCCTTGGGAGAAGGGCTGCTAAGGAACCATTTCTTAATATAACAAATTTCTTTTTGAAGAGAATACAGCTTAATTTATACACAACAGTGTGTATATCTCGATTTTTAAATATGACGTTTCTTTATATGCAAAAAAATAAAAAATGTGACCCTACTTTTTACCTGTTAAGGGTATGTAACCCCTTAGAAAATATGTTAAAATTGTTAATGACCTTCTAGCAGCTTGCAAATCTAATAAAATATATAGTATGCAACTAAAATTTATGTTGTATTACTATTTTAATAAAAAAATTTAATAAAATCATTTTTCGAGGATGCTTTATATTTAAGAACTTATTTATATAATAAATAACTCTGAAAGAAGAATTCTGATTCGGGTTATGTGAACCCAATACATACGTTATTTCTTATAAAAATTAAATGATAGCCTTATAGTTGTGTAAAAAGCCAATATTTTTAGACCACGTCCGCCACTGACTGATAGTATTAAAGGGACATTCTCATCAAACTGGTGATATTTAGTATTTTTTTTTAAAAAGTATACAACTTGCAGTAAAAAAACTTTATGGCCTTTATTTATTCGATATTCAAGGATAAGAAATTTTTTTTTTTCATTCTCCAGTAGTGTTTCGATTTTTACGTGACGCTTAGTGCACTTCTACAACAAAAAGAGGCGTCGATGGTAGCCAGTATACTTGTAAGTAGTATTGTCTCAAATAAAAAATCCAAACATATTCTTACATGTCATATCAAACGCTATCGCATCAGCCTTTAAGAAGGCAAAGAAAGCAAAATGGCGATGTTTGGTGTACGTTTGAACACAAACACACTAAAAAAGGAGTAATTTTACGCCTAAAAATGTTAAGAACGAAAAACTATGACTCCTAAAATTTCTGTTCGAAGGCTGATACGATAACGAATTCAATGACAAAGAAAATGCCACCAAGATTTCTGGAATCGGTTCATAATTTTCTTTTGTTATGCTGGCTACCGTTTGGAAAACTCACGTTTAAAGATAAAACCGTTTAAAGCTTTGTTTCTATGTTTCGGCCGTTGGGAGGTGGAGTCGCTTCTATCGTTGTAGAATCTATACCGTCACAAATGTCGTATTGTAACTTTTACTGAGTATTCTTCAGATACTTACTGCCCTACAGACATATGCAAGAAAAAGAAAATCGATTTTCTGAAAAATGTTAAGTAGAATGTCCCCTTAAGGGGTCAGACCACTGTAATGGTCTGAAAAGAAAGGGTGTCTTCGAGAATTTATTTAAACCAAACAACGCAAGTAAATCAATTTATTGCGTAGTATAGTTAATAAGCACAAACTGAAGGGTAAAGAAAAAAATTTTAAATCAAATTCATAAATCCGTTTCCTGTATACTATTCGTCAAAATATGCGCTGCGGCAAAATCGTGCTTGTCGCGTTGACAGTGCCCAGGCCATATGGTTAATCCAAATTCAATAAGCCAAAATTATTTAGAAACTGGAAGCCTACGTCTATTACACGAGGATAAAAAAAGTCAAAATCGCAAAAACTTACAAAATGGCGGACCACTGAAACATAAAACATGTTTTGGGGGTACAAAATTTGGAGAACGGTGATAAAAAAAAATAGGAGGCCGTTAATTAAAAAAAAACCGAGCGTCACGTAATAGACACGAGTTTTTCGTACGATAAATGGTCTTGCTCATGTCAATTGGATGTATAGTTTTCTCTATATACTGTCAACGCGGTTCAAAAATGTCATTCTGAGAAAAACGCGTTCAAAGTTCAAAGACACCGCTTCGCGGAAAATATTATATCTCCGTCAATTTTATGAATTTCCACATAAAACTTGGAGAGAGCATTCTTGAAACGTATGTCTTTCCGAAAACATATACAAAAAAAATCAATTTTTCCGATTTTTTACCGTGGTCTGCCCCCTTAAGGGGTTATACCTAGTGAGGAGGCCGAAAAGAGTCGAATGTTTGTGAATTTTTCTTGAAAAAGCGGAAGCATATATTTTTACAGACCTTTTTGCACTTAAAAGAGCAACATGTAACGAACATTTGATAATTTGTTTGTAGAAAAATATTGACATTTATAATAAAATTACAAGGGACATCCAAGAAGCCGTTTTAAAAACGGTGAGTAAGATATCTCAACAACCACTGCACCAATCTTTCTAAAATTTGTGTGGGCTTATTTTTTATCTAGAGACGCGGTAGCGTCTCGACGCCAAGTGCAGGAAAGACACCCTGTATATGTCGACTGTCGCTACCGCTATCATTTACTCGAGAAACGGCTAATCCAACCTAACCTGAAACTTATTTCATTAATATCTCATGACGCCTGCAATATTTTCTAAATTTAAAGGCATTTTTCTTATGTAAACCGCATATAAGCTTTCGAATAAGACCAAATTTCAATAAAATCTGTCCACGCATAACAGAGATATCATAATATCGTCTCGTGGATCTGTCAGAAACGGTAAGATTTTCTTCTTCTCCAGGCCAAAATTTCGTCAACATAATATGTATATGCGTTACACGCACACCTTCAGCCAAAAGAAACTAGTGTATGTTTCGTTTATATGCGTTTTATTATGCGTTACACGCACACCTTCAGCTATTCAGCCAAAAGAAACTAGTGTATGTTTTTCTTCTCCAAGCCAAAATTTCGTCAATAATACGTATACGCGTTACACGCACACCTTCAGCCAACAGAAACTAACACATGTTTCGTTCGTCAAACGCTATCTTCACTGTGCAATCTACTCCAAATTTTGACAGCTTACAGTCAGGTTATAAACCTGGCGAGTGTCAAATAAGGAAAGTTGTCAAAATTTTCTGAAATGTCACGAGTTTTTACACCACAATCCACACAAGACACTGAATTATTGTCTCAATTAACAAGGTAAGTCGCCAAAAATTTTTAATAGAATTTTTATGGGGATTTTTGTTTTTATACCAGCAAATTATTTTTAATTTAGGGTTTTTATGTAAACCTTATCCCCATAAAAACTTCAAAAAAGTAAAAAAAATTACGCCAAGTACATGAAATCAAATAAATCACAAAAAATAGAATATAATATATATTAAAAATTATCTGAAGTCATTCCCTATGCAAAATTATCTTTGTAAAAAGAAGTGATATCCCCATAAAAAACTTCAAAAAAAGTAAAAAAATTACGCCAAGTACGCGAAATCAAATAAATCACAAAAAATAGATGATAATTACAAAATAAAAAAAGTTGTGAAATCAAAATGCGCTGCAAGTACATAAAGGTGCTTTCCCGCAGCGTGCAAAGGTGACACGGTGTAACGCAATGTAAGATTCGGTGCTTTCCAACTGCGCTTAATAATATTAAGCAGATATATTTTTATAGAAATAAATATTTCAATACCAATAAATATTTTATTCAAAATACTTGGCGCTGCGAAACCGAAAAAATGTTAATTGTCTTATTAATAGTAAATTAATAATTTACAATAACTCACGATTTATTCTACATATATTTAATTCTAATATCATACGTAGCATATGCACAAGCACACATACACACATTCACGAATGCACGCACAAGAAAGAAAGAAAAAGATTAATGCAGTTTATACATATGTATTCAGTTTAACAACACCAATTCGGTTTCGCAGCGCCAAGTATTTTGAATAAAATATTTATTGGTATTGAAATATTTATTTCTATAAAAATATATCTGCTTAATATTATTAAGCGCAGTTGGAAAGCACCGAATCTTACATTGCGTTACACCGTGTCACCTTTGCACGCTGCGGGAAAGCACCTTTATGTACTTGCAGCGCATTTTGATTTCACAACTTTTTTTATTTTGTAATTATCATCTATTTTTTGTGATTTATTTGATTTCGTGTACTTGGCGTAATTTTTTTACTTTTTTTTAAGTTTTTTATGGTATAAAAATCTACAGAATGTCTTTCGAATTTTTTTTCAATGTATAGTTTCGATTTTATCATCGAAAAATTGCGGTTTTTCGCGCGAAAATCAGGACTTCAAATTAATATTTCGGAAATTCCCCCCGCCAATCGGAAGACACATAAATATACTACCGAAATCTTTTTCGTTTTCTGATTTTAGATAATCTGGTTCCGAGTGGCAGTGCTCACCGCAAAGCAACTTTTTAAAAAGGCTTCTTGGATTTTATTCTAAACGTAAACAATCTTTTACGAAAAACTTACCAAATCTTCTTTAAATGTTGCTCCTTTAAGCGCAAAAAGTTCTGCAAAATTACATGCTTCCGTTTTTCAAAAAAAAAAAATTCACAAACATTCGCCTCTTTTCGGCCTCCTGACTAGGTATAACCCCTGAAGTCACTGTCTCTTACGTGAAACTACGACTTGAACAGCGATTTGAAGAGTCCGCATCTCACCGACATACTTTCCACCGCAAGCCTGCATCAACCCAGGGTCATAAAGTTTTCAATTACTATTCCAACCGCAACGAGTTCCCTTAAAACGTCAGCATCCTCCTGTTGATTCGACGTAACGCCAAGGATCTGCCTCCAGGGAGGAGGTTGGCAGAGCAAGCGCCGGGCCAGCGCACAGGAAGCGTACGCCCCGCGATTTATTTTAAAATTGCGTGTGAGACTCTCGTGCGGTGCGAGGATCGCGCTACCCGGAGACCCTCGAATTTTCATCTCCCCTCGAAGCGGTGTCGCCGCGCCGTCATACGGCTCCCTACACCGTGTGCGACGGCAGCTTGTTCGACGCGCTGAAAGTTAGCCCGGGCTCTCCGCGAGGACTGGCGCCCTACGAAACGGTTGTCCGTGCCAAGCACTAACGGCCCTTCTTTTTCGCTAAATACATTTCAATATATCCGAGCAGCCCTCTCGAACGCGACGCCTCGCTCCGCGGAGATACGAGACGGCCGCTGGATGAAGGCGGACGGAAAAGGAGCGCGGGGATCGGTAGGTGGCAAGAAGGGCGACAGGAGCTGCAATATTCTTGGCTCGCATTGTACGTGTCCCATAAGTTGGCAGGCGAGCTGCCTCTCAGCGACAGCTTGACAGAACATACGCCTCCGTCCCGCTCGAATCCTTTCGCCCCTGCACCCTCCCAGAACCCCGGGACTTTCACCTATCCACGGCTCCTATGTTCCCGTCCCTCTCGCGCCGCTCACGAAAATAAAAGTTTATAAGGCGCTGGGCCGTGTGGGTGAGACCGGCTGGGGCTGTTCCTCGCCGCGCACGTCCACCGGGGGCGCGAAAATGCGGGAAACGGGAGCGAGAACGCGGCAAGGTCGACGGTGGGAGCGCGAGGAGCGATCGCGCGGCTGAGGCGGGTGGGTTCGACGGGGACAAGCGGGCGGGCGGCGGTGTCGCGGGGCGAACCGGGTGAGAGGCGAGAAAAGTGGAGACCACGTGCAGAAATAACGTTCGTGTTTTTGATTTGAAGCACGTAACCGAACCACATTGAAATCAGATAGGGGCGCGCGAGAGGACGCTAAACTGGCTCCGAGGCTACGGCAGCCTCTACTACGGGAATACCTAAATCGGGGCAGAGGGGCAGGGCGGGGGCGGGGTGCTGGGAACGCGTTAGCCAGCCAAGGAAGCCAAAGGACCTAGGCGCCCCGGCGAGGGAGAAGAAGGTGAGACCCGGTGGCGGAACTGGCACGGCGGGGCTGGCGAGAGGGGTGGCCGGGACGCCTCACAACGGGTGAAACGTGCCACTTTCCACGGATTTTCGAATAAATCGGCAGGGTGCACGCGCTGCTTCTGGTATAACCGAGTCCCCCCCCCGGCCGCTTTGACGCCGGCTTCCCGCGCCCCGGCCGGATCCTCGCGCACCGTAATCCGGATGGGCCTGGCCCCTCGTGTACAGGGAAACGCAGAGGAATAGAGTTTGTCGTCCCGTCGAAGAATCGCAAGAATGCGCGTCGCCGGTGTGAATAAAATTGCTGCGACCCCGACCCCGCGGTCGGATTATTCCCGCGTTTGTTCATAGATTCTCTTGGGTTCCCTGTATGTTGCAGGGAGATTGCGATTTCTCTCACGGTCCAAGTAAGGGGAGATAGTTTTCTGGCGGCAGCTCTTCGCTGCCGGGTTTTCCGTGCGGTTAGAAAGAAGTTTAGAAAAGGGAAAATTGTATTCCTATGTGTTTCGGGTAGAATAAGGGATTTCTGTTGTGGGCAGGTGTATGTGGAGGTGCCGTTTTGTAGGGGAGACCGGGGCTAGTTGACTAACGAGGTTAGTTGACTAATTCCCTTTAATTCTTGTATTATGGAATAAATTACGCTGTGATTCGCAATATTGGAGCATATGAATGATCAGCTTGCCACTTAATGTGTCGCCGTGACAAAAACTTGCGTGGGCTGTCAGTGAGAATGAAAAATCTAAAAAGGTCGGCTGGAAGTAAATATTTTCGTTTTGACTATTTATGAATTTTTGCCCACTAAGTACTGCTTGATGTTATTTCATGAATATTTTGTGGAAATGTGATACCTTGACTATAATTTACGGTATTTTATTTCATCCGGTGCGTGGAGGTTTTGTACGTACGACCCATAACATGTTAACAATGTCGGACGGGGTTACTTGACTAAGCATAGGAATACTACTAATAATTGCATTTTTTATCCTCAAGATGCAGTCGAGGCAAAGAGTTTAGCTGCTCGAGTCCACTTCCCCCACCACAAATCCTTCCAAACTCAACCCTACCAGTTTTACACCCTATCCTCCCTTCAAACTCTCAGGCCTTCCAAATAGACCATAACAAACCAGTACAAAATAATTACAGTATCTTAGACCATGATAATTAATAAAAAAAAAATAAGACTGTGGAGTGAAAAAAAAATAAAAAATTTTATTGGTCGTTGTATACATATGTACGCGTTTCGTATACTATATTGATGGAATTGGCAGCGTATATATACACCTTTCGCATGCAAAGGATTAAAACTGAAAAGTAAATGTCAAGTCAACTGACCCCATCATATTTGTCAACTAACCCCGTAGCCGGGGTCTGTTGACTTATTCGTCTCACTACTCTAAATACAATAAAAACTACAACCTAGACTCAATGAAAACAATTTTCAAAATTATGCCTGTATACCTAATGAAATTTGGAAACTTTTGGCATGCAGTAAGTCAATAAAATACTAATGGTCTATTTATAAAAATTAGGAATGTAAAAAATTAGTCAACTAGCCCCGGTCTCCCCTATGCTTCTTTGAGGTGGCATTGTGTAGGGTGACTGTGCCTGATATCGCCTAGCAAAACTTAAATGGCTGTCAATTGAATAGTAATTGATATTTTTGGATGCACTTCGTTTCAGAGTAAAGATAAATTATTCAACTTTCGTGTAGCATAAGTTAGAATCGCTGAAACGTGCGAATTTTTTATTAGGAATTAAAAAAGGTAAGACATGCAAAAATCCGGTCCTCATAAATGGGTACCTAATATCGCATACTCAAGAAATATTGATTAATTCAGGTATATGTGAGTATTTAAGGCCATTTTCACATGTGCTTTTATTATTTCTTCTTCTATAAATGTTTTTTTATCAATATTTGATTTTATTTTTTTTACAAAATATAGAAAGAGGATTTTTAAAATATTTTATGTTTTACGTTCGGATGTACATATTCGACAAATAAAGATTATTTCGGTTGCTCCGCACGTTTCGCGACCCCACCTGGGACAAATATTACTTCGAAACCATTGTTCTCCGGTAGGCGGTATTGGCAACACGCATGCTGCTTAAGCCCCTACAGCACACTTTGTTGCAGGAACGTTGCACACACGTTGCAGTACATTACAATGTTGCCGTTTGGTTGCAGGTTGCATTGCAATATTCCTGCAACATTGTGGAAACATTACCGTGCAATATTGCGCTCGCAACGTATGAGCAATATTTCGGCAATATTGCGCACACATTGCCGTGCAATATTGCAATGGCCACGTTTGTGCAATATTTCCGCAATATTGCACACATATTGCCGTGCAATATTGCGCTCGCAACGTATGAGCAATATTTCGACAATATTGCACACACATTGCCGTGCAATATTGCAATGGCCACGTTTGTGCAATATTTCCGCAATATTGCGCACACATTGCCGTGCAATATTGCGCTCGCAACGTATGAGCAAGTTTTCGGCAATGAATCCGCAATAAATCCAGAATTACGCGGAATAATCCTGAAATGTCGACACGCAGAATACAGTCTAAGATTCCACAGGCTATCGCCGAGGGATTATATGCGATCGTGGACAATATCTGACATAAATAATTAAGACAATTATTTAATTAACACTATAGAGTTTAAACAAATTCATTAACTATATACAGCAACAAAGGATATTTGTAAAAAAAGTGTTACACGTGCCAATTACTGCCAGTGCCCCTACCATTGACATTTAATTTATTATGCGTAATGAAAAAGTCCCGTATTGTCGAGTGAAAATTTCTAAGTCCGGATTTATTGCGGAGACCTCGCAACTTAACAGCAAGATTTCGGCAATAAATCCGCAATAAATCGGGACTTAGAAATTTTCACCCGACAATACCGAACTTTTTCATTACGCATAATAAATTAAATGTCAATGGTAGGGACACGCGTGTCCCTAAAATATATAAAAAAATGATGTCAAACGATTGTATTAAAAATGCGCTAAAAACTAAAAAAAAAAACATTATTTTCTTGTACTACGCAGGATATTTCATAACAGAATATGCATCAACTTAATACAATATCAAGCGTCGAAATGAATTTGTTGTGAAATATCCGACTCCGCGATTAGGGAGATGTAATGGAGTTTGTCAAAACGAATCTTTGTTTTTAAATAATTTGAGTTTAAAGTGTTGCACGGTAGGAGTATAAGTTGGAATACGTAAGTAATGTTCTCAATCAACAGTTCTAGCTGCAGCGGTATAGTGCTACGGGTCGCGGGTTCGAATCTCCTCCCTGGGGTAAAATAATTTTCTATTTAATAAAGATACACGGACGTTATACTACTATGATTCTGCACACATTCGCCCCCCTCGAAGACACGTCCGATATATATGATTAAATAAAATACCGTTATTTTTTTTGTAAAATCTCAGAAATGTTGCACGGACATTGTTGTGAAATCTCAGAAATGTTGTGCGAACATTGCTGTAAAACCTCAGAAATGTTGCGCGAACATTGCTGTAAAATCTCAGAAATGTTGCGCGAACATTGCTGTAAAAACTCAGAAATGTTGCAGAAATATATCCTGCAATGTTGCACAGGGCGGACATAGCAATTTACTTGCAACTTTTCGGCAATATTCCGTGCAATGTTTCAGATATCAAACCGCAACGTAACTGAGACATTTCGGCAACCAATGTGCTGTAGGGGAGGGGGAACACCACTGTGACGGCCGGAATAGTAAGCCGTTTTCAAGAATTTTTTCAGGACTGATTGACAGGTTTCATAGAAAATTTTTATTACCTATCTTTAGCTCCCGTGGGGGGGTTAAGAAGATTAATTAATATATTAAAATTTATGCATGTTTTCTATATATTTTTTTTATAGTCTCTTAAGAAAGTGTACTAAAGGTAGGTAATAAAATTTTTCTATGAAAACTGTAAATTATTCCTGAAAAAATTTCTTAAAAATGGCGTTACTTTTCCGGCCGTCACAGTGGTGTTCCCCCTTAAAGAAAACGCTATTTTCATTACGAAATATATTTAAATCGTTTTCATTCCTTAAGTAGGTACATCATTATTATTTCTAGCAGATATTCTTGCATTCACAGAATTATTACACTTACCTTCTCCGAATGTGATGTAAAATTGTGGCAATCTATAAATTTTTACACTATTAAGATTCTCTAAAATACTTCCCTTTCTCTAATTGTTGATCACACGATGCTGCAATTACAGTACGTCTTCCTACATATGTTTAGGTACTAATTCAGTGCATAACCGATAATTTTCTGTGCTTACTTGGCGAGATATGGGCGGTATTAGGTACGGTCACCCTACACCAAGCCTTTCCTTTCGCGCTGACGTTAGTTTTTAATTGGGATGTGTTGATAAACCTGATAGAAGTGCTTCGGAAAGTATACCGCATTCGCTCGGCGATAAACCGAATTTTTTCAATTATGCTGAGCACGGCACTGATATCCGGGCTGCATGCTTCGGGTAATGAATCATAAAACCACGGGACATTCTGACAATTAAGTACGTACCGCCAGTCGTTATACCATTTAATCATCATTATCAGCAACGGCATTGCCCGCGAATGGAGTGACAAGCAGAATTGAGCGACTGATACGTACGTAATTAATTGCCGTTCCTGGGCGAAGAAAAATATCGGGTAAACACATTTGTCGCCCAGATGCCTGTAGATTTCGCTCCTCGATCCCCGGGCTTCCGGGACTCCTTTCTTTTTATTAGCGAAGTAAATTAGCTCTGGCAGGAACTCCGCCGTCGTCAGATACACAGGGAGCAGAGGGAAGCTATAAAGGAACGAATGCCTGCCACCCTGTAATGCTCCTGGTAATATAATTTATACACCGACAGTCCCTTCATCAGCGCCTTCATCATCATAATGTCGAACGGGGGACTAGGTCAACGTCACTCTTCTCCCGTCACGCGACGACCAAGCGGAGCGAACCTAGGCGCCGGGAAGGACCCGGAGCGTTGCTTCCTTCATCGATGTGTCCGAGCCTAACACCGTCCGGGCTGCGTCTTCTTCTCGAGTTCCTTCCGTTCCCCTTCAGCTGCCCCTCCCGCGATCCCATCCCTCTTCCCCGCCGAGCCGCCTCTTCTCGCACCTTCGAACACGCGTCGCGCCATATTTCACACGTCATATTAGCAAGGACCATGCGTCTTCCACGGGTAAAATGTCTATGCTGGCGGCAGGCCTGCCGCCACTACATCACACGGCTGGCCTCCCTCTTGGCGGCCCGGTATCGTGTCACCTTGCCAGCTCGCCACCAATTACACATTAATGCGACGTCGCGTTATCCGGGACGATGTGCGAAATGGAAGAGGGTGACCGTACGGGGGCGGAAGAGGACGACGTCCCACGGGAGCGCACCATCCTTCGATCTATACTAGTCAATTAACCTAGTTCCGCGCGTCAGAAAGATTCGATCAGCCCCGATCACCAAGGATGATAGCACGGTGTTTTGTGCAATTTTCTTCCCTCCCTCGTCTGATTAACATCGCGTAGACGTTTCACCGCCGGCGTCGCCGCAACATGGCTGCTGGAAGGGAATCCCAGCTTCGAATCGCCGGACGGGTGGAAATTTTCAGAGGGCGAGGCGTCTTCAAGCACGTCTGCCTGGCAGGCCGACGTCCAGGACGGATATCGCTGTCGGCGAAGGTCCAAGAGAAATGGGATCGTTTTCTAACTTATCGCTGAGCTGAATGCTTTAGCTTGACGGGCCTGTGCAGGTGTCGATGGGTTATTGGGGATCGGGTAATTATCAGGGACTCCTACCGGTACGTAAAATACCGGTATTATACCGGTATTTTTCGGTTGTATGTTCGTCTGAGACTCAATACCGGTATAACGCTCATACCGGTATTTCGCTATACCGAAACCGATATCATACCGAAATAGATAAATACCGAAAACAAAAGGTTACCGGTAACCGAAATAAATACCGGTATTTTTTCGGTATTCTTTTCAGTAACATGGTAGGTTTCGGTGTTCACCGAGAAGAATACCGAAAAAATACCGGTATTTATTTCGGTTACCGGTAATTCCGAAAACCGATTGTTTTCGGTATTTATCTTTTTCGGTATGATATCGGTTTCGGTATTTATCTTTTTCGGTATGATATCGGTTTCGGTATAGCTGTATTGGCGAAATACCGGTATGAGCATTATACCGGTATTAAGTCCCTGGTAATTATACAGACGAGGATCCGCATTGCCGATTTCAATGATTTTTGGATATGTTGTCAGGATCATGATTCTGAGCAATTTTTTTTTTTGGTACAACTCGGCTTTAGTTTTTAAGATATTCGTGAAAATATTTTTTATATTTTTATTTTGACGTGGGCTACGTACAAATAATAATTTACCATAAAGTTACGTATAACTTGTTATACGTCAATTCCTATAGATTTTGACGCGCTGATATCAAATCTGGGCGCAGAATTTGTCTTGCCCGTCAAGACTTGTTTGTCACACTCTTTCAATATTTTTCCCTTATTCTGCAACATCTTAGCTTTAACCTCCAAAATTATTCATCCCTCTATGCCATGCGATTTTTCTCTAATTTTAATAGACGGCAGTAAGCTTTTTGTTTATCTCTTAATTGAATAATTGTCTATTTCTAATGGTAGATAATTAGTATGAGAAAAGCAGTTTTCAAGTAAAGAAACAACAATAATTTAAAAAGGAAGGTTGGTTAGGCTATGGTAATTTTGCTAATCAATGCAGTTCTTAATATTGATCCTCGGAAGCAGCAATACACTGCCACTGCCCACATCGTACATGCTTAAGGGGGAAACCCACTGTGAGGGTCGTAAATAGAGGCTATTTTCAAGGCATCCTTTTATATTGAAATGTCACTCTCTACGAAAAATCTTTATTACCATCTGAAAGTACATATACTTAACTAATAATTTATGCCTCTAGATTGACAAAATTTTGGGTAGTATGGCCACAGATCGTGGCCAGTCATTCTCTACCCAGTTTTAAACAATATATAAGCTCATAATCCCTCCTATTAGATACATTTGGATGCTTGGACATAAACTTATCGGGCGATTCACACCAAGTAACCTACACCTATGCAGAACCTTCCGCAGCTCTCAGAATTTTTCGAGATCCACTTTGAAATCGCCCAGCTATATTTTTGAGCACCCCAAATAAGTATTATGAAAATGCACAAAAAAAGAAAAATCGGGGAAAACCAATTTTCACAGTGGCTTCCCCCCTTAACCTTCCGGTACTCGCGCCTATTTTTGTAACGCGAGCACTCGCGTCGTGCACTGAGTGCACGGTGACGTATTATTAACCTGCCGGCAGCCTTTTTGGTTGAAAAAACCGGTTTACCGTGATGTAGTGTACCCACCACCCTTATGTATTCTTCCAGCGGACATTTTTGCATAATGCTACGTACTTGTCAGGTTCAAATTCAGTTTGAAACTGTTTCTGATTGAATGAAAACGATAGTATGCCGCGTATCTTGCCAGCGACCGCGCCCGTGTACTCATAAGTACGCCTCCAATTGCTTTGGTTTTTGGATATGTTTTGGAGGACCGAAAAATAAGATATACGTGTTTTTTTATTTTGGCCTGTTTGCATGTTTAGGGGGTGCAACCACCCCTCAAAGGTTTTCAGGTTTTCGCCTCCGATTGTTCTGGTTTTTGGATATGTTTTAGAGGACCGAAAAATAAGATATACGTATTTTTTTATTTTAGCCTGTTTACATGTTTAGGGGATGAAACCACCCCTCAAATGTTTTCATGTGTTCGCCTCCGATTGATCTGGTTTTTGGATATGCTTTAGAGGACCGAAAAATAAGAAACACGTGGTTTTTTATTTAGGCCTGTTTACATGTTTAGGGGGTGCAACCACCCCTCAAAGGTTTTCAGGTTTTCGCCTCCGATTGTTCTGGTTTTTGGATATGTTTTAGAGGACCGAAAAATAAGAAACACGTGTTTTTTTATTTCGGCCTGTTTGCATGTTTAGGGGGTGAAAGCTTCCCCCAAGGTATAAAATTTTCAGGTGATCATCTCCGATTGCTTTGGTTGTTGGATATGTTTTTCCATATGAAATTTGACTCAACAAAATTTTGTACCCCTCATGAATTTTGAGGGGTGGTTTCACCCCCTAAATATGAAAACGGGCCGCTATAAAGAAACACGTGTATCTTATTTTTCGATTCCATAAAACATATCCAAAAACCAGTACAATCGCAGGCGACCACCTGAAAACCTTTGAGGGGTGGTTGCACCCCCTAAACACGCAAACAGGCCAAAATAAAAAAACAGGTATATGTTACTTTTCGGTCCTCTAAAACATATCCAAAAATCAAAGCAATCGGAGGCGGATACCTGGAAAACCATTGAGGGGTGGTTTCACCCCCTAAACACGCAAACAGGCCAAAATAAAAAAACACGTATATGTTATTTTTCGGCCCTCTAAAACATATCCAAAAATCAAAGCAATCGGAGGCGGATAACTGGAAAACTTGTGAGTACACGGGCGCGGTCGCTGGCAAGATACGCGGCATACTAGAGGAAGTGCAGCATATTTGGAATACTGTTGGTAATTTGGAATACCGAAGTATCTAATAAACTACTAACGCTATTTAATTTGTAACACCGTAGATTATAGGGGCTAATGACCTCTTAACTAATGACATTTGTGGATGAACCGCAATTTTTACATTTTCGACTTAATCTGCAGAGGAAGAAAACGTCAATCTGCAAAACTTTTTCAGCGCGTATTCAATCGTTCCAATCATGGTTAAAATATGTCAAAACTTTAGTGTTAAACACTTAATCGACTCATTTGCATGTTCCTTCTATGGTTCCGTGCCAGTTTTGCGATAATTTCGAGAATACAAAGTGTGACATGAAATTTTCGGTTTCGATGCCATGTGGTTAATTCGGAATACCGAAGGTGAAGGTAATTTGGAATATTCCAAAGCCTACCGATGCTTTTGTTTCACGCGTAATGGATACCACCGCGTCAGTTTCATCTGTCACCTGTATAACCTTTTAGGAGCATTTCTGTAAATAATGTCTTATAGACATCTACATCTTCAAGATTGGTAGAAACGTGTGAACCAAGAGCGAGTGCAGTATGTAACCGTTCTTAGCATTTTTATAAATATTCTGGTAAACATATCTCCTCAAAATATCTATATGTTTTGTTTAAGTTTATAAAGTGAAGGTAAATTGGAATACCGGTATTCCAAATTACCTGCACCTTAACGAAATCGATACTTCTTGTCATTTTTCATTCAAACCAAAATTTCAGTTACTTTTTGTTTTTTATTTTTACTGACACTCAGAAATATGAAAGTTTATTAGTTTCCCTATGATATTATGTAGTTTAATTTGATTCCATCCTCTGTCGTAATTTTTTATTCGTCTTAAACAAACTGGTATTCCAAATATACTGCACTTCCTCTATCATTTTCATCCAATCAGAAACAGTTCCAAACTGAATTTGAACCTGACAAGTACGTAGCATTATGCAAAAATGTCCGCTGGAAGAATACATAGGGGTGCTGGGTACAATATATCACGATAAAACGTTTTTTTCAGCCAAAAACTGACCTCCGTGCACCCCGTGCACACGCGCGAGTACCGGAGGGTTAAACGCCAAGGGTTGACAAGTCAAACAAAAATTCTTTGCTACAATTCCAGTCTCCAAAGTGCAGTATCACATGCCTCCAGACGAAATGATCTCTTCCGTTACAAGCAACCGAAGCAGACTAAACGGAGGTCCGAGAAGACGAGACACTCCCACAATCCATTAACTCGACTTCAATTGGCCCATTAATAACGGCGGGCGCGAAAACAGTCATCGAAAAAAAATTCCCTCCCCGAGAGTCCCTCGAACGAAGCCAGCACTCGATAACGGAGCGGCGATGGACGTCTATGGAAACAATTACCGAAGTGTTAATAGAACTTTGTTCCTCGGTTCTCGCATCGGTAGCTGTTACCGAGCGGCGCACTCGAAAGTGTGCCCATGATCGAAGTAATTAACGTCACTCTGTTACAGTTCCCAAGGAGTAATTGGAGTCCTACGTAGCAAGGGATGCTGCTTCCGCGGGGGCTGCTGCAGCTACAATCCGCGCCGTTTCATCCGTATTCACCTTTGATCGCGAAAAGAATCGATCCTGCCCGCCGGACCACCCCCGGAACGCCTATTCTTAGCTGTCATTAGGGGGCATTAATATCGCCGTACGTGTGAAGGCGCGCACGTACGCGGGCCCCGGGTACGTGTGCACACACGTCAGAAGCATCCAGGTGAAAACATAGAGGGGCCATCGAGGGGTGTATAGGAAGAGAACTCTTCTCGCAGTAAATATTGTAACATCTGGCGCGACTCATACGAGTTCCAGTCACGCCTCCAGCCCTCTACATTTCATTTCACTTCTTAGATACTTCACTGAAATACTGTCGGGGATCCACTGGGTTGGTTCCGCGCGGCGTACAGCACGGACGATGGTTCGGAAAGAGGAAAGCAGCGGGGAGAAAGGCGGGGAGGGTCGTGTTTGTTCCGGTAGCTTCTTGGATTTGCACGAGCGGCCTTTCTGTACGCCTTTCTCCTTCCACTAATCCTCCCCTCTGTGTTTGTGTGTGTGTGCGCGCGCGCGGGCTGGCCCGCAGGTTGCAGCCAACTCGTCGGGTTCTCGCGGAAAAGACTGATCGTTATGTTACTTTTGGATTACGCCATAAGGCGCGACGGGTCTTCCGTTCTCGTCACGCGGACCCGCGGAGTCAACGTCGGAGCAGCCTCGCACCGGCGCGATCTGTCTCCCGCGTACTTTTTAATGTCCTCGATCAATTTCACGGACAGCGGCCAGGCTACGTTTCCGCGGCGGGAAAGTATTTATTTGGACGGGCCGCGGGCAAGTTATCGATTTTCGAGCCGGGGCTGCCGAGGACACGTGGACGCTCCGGCCGTTTTCACACGGGACACCTTCGCGGCTCGGCGATTGCCCGCTTTAAGGCAGGACACCACCTTTGCACTTGAAAAAAATTGAAATTTTTTTTTGTTCTCAAAGTACTCTTTCAAGGGTATAGAACCATAAACATGACTCATGTATGAAAGAAGCTAATTCCCTTTAATTCACGAAAAAAGTTCACATGCAAAGATTGTGAAATCATCTTTGATTCACGAAAAAAATTAAACAAGTTCTCACGCAAAGATTGTGAAATCATCTTTGCTAATTCCAATTGTACCTTTAATTCACGAAAAAAATTAAAAAAGTTCTCACGCAAAGATTGTGAAATCAAGTTTGATAATTCCAATTGTATTCTCGTTCTCCGCTCGAACACTGATTCCTCTGTCACTTTTTATACTTGACATTCCTTTATTGGCCACAAATCAATTCAGTGCTCAGATTTTCAGCTTCGGTTTTAAGGAATTAGCGGGCGTTGTATAAGAAAAAGCTATGAAGTAGGAGAGGCCTGCAGTTGACACAAAAACTTTTATAAGAGGGACATCTTCTGTTAAAATTGTTGTATGAAGATAATGAAAACTTGGTAGAGACTAATTTAAACGAATCAAAGTCGGTAATAGATTAATAATAGCACATTCGGCAACCTGCACTAGTGCGCACTGAATGCGAACTTTTTCGCTTCCAATTGGTGAAAATTCGCACCCAGTGCGCACCATTGCGACCGTCCGAATACGCTGTAAGAGAGATGCGGAGAATATGAAACATTTTTTTCAGTCGACTTCATAGCTTTTTCTTATACAACGCCCGCTAATTCCTTAAAACCGAAGCTGAAAATCTGAGCACTGAATTGATTTGTGGCCAATAAAGGAATGTCAAGTATAAAAAGTGACAGAGGAATCAGTGTTCGAGCGGAGAACGAGAATACAATTGGAATTATCAAACTTGATTTCACAATCTTTGCGTGAGAACTTTTTTAATTTTTTTCGTGAATTAAAGGTACAATTGGAATTAGCAAAGATGATTTCACAATCTTTGCGTGAGAACTTTTTTCGTGAATTAAAGGGTTAAAGGTACAATTGGAATTAGCAAAGATGATTTCACAATCTTTGCGTGAGAACTTTTTTAATTTTTTTCGTGAATTAAAGATGATTTCACAATCTTTGCATGTGAACTTTTTTCGTGAATTAAAGGGAATTAGCTTCTTTCATACATGAGTCATGTTTATGGGGGGGGGGGGGAGGATTTCAACACTTTTTTCATATAAATTACTAAGTGCTCATACATACAGCTAAATCTAACGTAGAAGTACAAATAATACTGTTTTTTGTCCCTTTTTTTTAAATACCTTTTTCATGTATTTGAGGGGGGTAGGGCAGAGGAGGGACATTATAAGATTTCTGGAAACGGTTGACGGAAAGAACCCCGTGGAGGTGAAAATTGTACCCAATCAGCAATATTCAATAAAAATATTACCCATTACCACAAATCCAAACGACTTGAAATCAGTCACTCGCGGTTTTACGAAAAAGACAAAACGACGCTGAGTTCGGGTCGCTAGTCGCATCCCGAGTTCCGTAAATCTTCTTTACCATCGTGACATTTCAAAAATGTTAACAACTAGCAGGTTATGATTGAATGACAGCCAAATGACATTTATAAATTATGCTTTCGAGGCGACACCTACTGGCGTCAAATGGAGGAAAACAACGTGACGTCATACCTCGTAATCCTAAAAGTATCATTTTTATAACTATTAATTCAGAATAAATCTTATATCTTTTAGACAAATAGCTTGATACATTAAGTAAAACGATATATGGGTTAAAAAAAAAATGATTCGCTTAATCATGTAAAAACACCGGGACTATGTCATAAAATAAGATAATAAGGCTAAAATAGCTCCGACGACCTGTCAATTTCGCTATCTTTCGTGTATAGATACGTGGTCGCTCAGTGTGCCTATGGGTAGAGGGGAAGCGGGGGAATTAGCTTCCAGACGCGACCGCGTCTGTTGATCGAAATTCATTCATTAGAAAGGTGGCCGGAACCTTTTTCTTGTGTAAAAACCGTATTGGAGCAGATATATAAATCTATATAAAACTTTAAACGCGTTTTTCTCGAAACGATGTTTTCCAAATCAGCGTGTCAGATTACTCCTACAATTTTCATCGGATTGACTTGAAACTTTGCACAATTCTTCCGATTAGTGTAATCTAACGATGTACGCAGGACTTTTGCTGTAGCGTTGTTATTTTTCTTTTGGTGCGCAATTTTATAAATTTTTTTAAACTGTTTTACCCTAAAAAATTGACCTTTTCGTTGAAATGGCCGCCATTTTCTTAAAAATCGAAATTTCGTAAAATCCCTACGTACAGCATTGAACAATATTGTTGTTTATAGGGACATTCTTTGGTTTCTTTTCTAAGAGCCACGTACAGAGCGGAATTTCACACGCCGTCTAACGATGTTTCTCCAAAGGAGTGTATTTTGGCGCCACCTACAAGAGATTATTTTTTACTTTTTCAGTTTCAAAAAATGTGTAATTACAGATTAAAGTTACATTAATGAATGACTGAAACCGATTTTGTTTCTGCGCATTCTTTGTATGCAAAAAAAAATCATGAAAAACGCCTCCAAAATCGCAGTCAAAGGTGGTATCCTGCCTTAAAGAGAGGGCGCAGTTTTTGTTTGGAAAAATTGAGGGGATAGATTACTCGGCGATGTGTTGGAAATTACAGTGGTGGGCTGGTTAACAAGGGCGGGACAGGGTGTGGTTTAATCAAATAGGCCTTAATAATAGAGATATTTACATGTAAATTATTAGACATCTCATGGTGGCCGTTGGGTTTTCGTGGGTGAAAATCCCACACTACCTTGGCGTACCCGGGGGATTCCCTTCTGGAGGCGTGGGAGAGTCTTTTGAAGCTTTCCCCGCGTTATTAAAGAATTTATAAACATAATTAACTTATTTTTTAACTTGGGAAATCGTTAAAAAAGATTTATAAATACCGTTAAGGAACTAGTTCTTGATCAGGCACTAATTTTTTATCAGTTCATGAAATAAGTCGTTCTTTTGAGTTTATGTCAATAAATAATCGTTTGAAATAATTACTAACATAAAAATTGATAATTCAAAAATATATGTGTTGTCTGTGAAAGCAGTTAGTATTGTTAGTTTTAGATGATTAAAAACTAGTTCCTAGTCACCTTATTATTCCATACCTTATAAGTATTTAAATTATATATTTATTTTCAACTTTTTAAAATTTTTCCTTGAAGTTTAAACATTAATTCAACTTTTAGTATAAAAAAAGTCTATGGTTTAATGTTTCATTAGGTTAAAAATAAATATTAAAGCGGGAAACCTTCTAAACTGATCAGAAACTAGTTCCTTAACGGTATAATTAACTTTTTGTTTAACGTGGGGGAATCTTCAAAAGACACCCCGACACGCCTCCAGAGGGCAATCCTCCAGGGGCGCCAGGGTAGTGTGGGATTTTTATCCATTACATATTTAATAATTTACAGGTAAATAATTAATTATTGGATTAAACGCACAGCCACCTATTTACTTATTTTCGACATAGATCCATCGTGCCAAGTCTTATCAAAATGTCCACCACACCCTGTCCGCCCCTTGTAAGTATCTTGCGTGAAAAAGCTCTTATTCTCATCGATAATAATTATTGGCCCAGCGAAGGACTTTCTTCAGAGTTTCACTACTCAGTTTAAGTTGCAGTAACGTGGCATTTTTCATTTTTATTTGGAGATCGCTTTGAAAGGGTTTTGCAACGTGGTTTTGCAATGATGAAAAGGAGCTTTGAAGGACTGGGTGTCTGCTAGATACTGTATAAGCTTCACCACGGTGTTCTATGGATGGAACTGATAACTAGGAATGGTTATGATAATAAGTACAGACTAGTAGGGCAAGTAAATCCAGTATTAAGATAAATGAAGTCTTATTCCATTTCCTGTGAAGAACACTTTTGAAATAACTAATAGAGTCAATCTGATTATTAGTGGTTTAACTAGTTTGTTTAAATAATATTAATCAGCAACAGAGGTAGTCTCGTGGTTTTCCTATATATATATATATATATCACGCCAAAGTTTAAAACTGAATTTGATGAAATAATAATCTTCGCAAATGGTGGAGAATAAAGGGAAGTTGGGGCAACGCACAGTGGTGCCTTTTCCCGAAAAGCTGGCCGAAAGTCAATTTCTGAAGTGCATAGCAGCTTGTCGATAGTATGGTACATTTAATATATATACATCAGTGCAACAAATGCCGCTTGAAAATTTAAAATATAGTGGTTGGTTAATGAGATATAGGCTGTCAAAGTTGACGAAATTTCGTACTTCTTAGATGGCTTGAAAACGCTCGCATGTTTAATGTATCAGGCAAAGTTTATTTTTAAAAAATTCATATGTAACACATTTTACCATTAAGATACGTGTTATAAACATACATTTTGCACATGAATAATGCAAAATATCTTTGAACTTACTCTTGTATTTCCCTTCTCAAGATGTCCTAAATCCTACTCATATTTTAGTACAACGGAAGGAAAATAGTTACTTTATTCACGGAACTTCACACAGTTAAAGGTTTCTTGACGGAAAGTAACATGTGAAGTATGATATCCAATTGAAAAATCTTGCGCATATTTGCGCTTTTTTTAAGATATCCGCATTTAAAGTGCCTATTAGTATCTATCTACGCTCTCCGTGAAGGAACCCTTTTCATTTCAAACAGCATTTATAATTCCAACTTTGTTTATTACTATTTTCAACCACATATCTGAACTATGCAATCTTCTATAAACGTAGGAATGCTGCATTTTTCATAAAAAAAAAATAAAATTTTCCCAGTAATTAATTTCAAGAATGTTTTAAAATTAAGGTCGCCATACTAAATTCGACATTTTGATTATATAATTTTAGGCGAATATTGGGAAATTATCACAATTTCCGCAAAAATGAATTTAAAAAAAAGGTTTATGCCAATGCTATTAGGTCTGCGATATTGAAATTTGCATTTTGGACAAGATATTCGTAATCAGCGACCCGAAGAACAGTAGGATACCAATTTTCGTGCGGATCTATCAATTTTTTAATATACACGTCCGCCATATTGGATTCGCCATTTTGTTTTCAAAAATTTGAAGTTCAGATTCGTAATCAGCGACCCCAAAAATCCCCGACCACCAATTTCTGACAAGATTAAAGTACGTTTTGAGGGTTTTGCCGCTTTTTTGCGATTTGGAACCACTGTGCGCAACGCGTCTTGAACAAGAGCGCATGTTTCGTCACAGGGAAACAAAATATTTTTCAATCTCTCGTTCGACAGCTAACAGAATGGATTGGCCAATATCACGGGCAAAGACAAAGGGTAATTCACGTTTCCATTTTTCGAGAATGCGTCGATACAGCGAGCGAATGAAACCTGGCCCCCGTCCCCGTCCCTCCGTGCGCGCTGTTTTATTTCAATATATCATTTTTGAAACTGCGTCGAATCGAGGCAATTGAACGCACTACGGGGCCCAGCTAATTGCCGCCATCCCCGATAATTTCATAAATATTCATTTTAACGAAAGTTGCGTCAAACAAACTGTGCATTGGCCAAAGGACCTGACGCAAACTCAAATACATTTCAAGTTGGGCCATTTTGCAGCCTTCAGAGAATTCTTCGTTTCTTTAAGGGGGAACACCACTGTGACGGCCGGAAAAATGAGCCCATTTTTAAGATTTTTTTAAGGAATAACTTATAGTTTTATTATAAAATTGTTATTACCTATCTTTAGAACAATGTCTTAAGAGACTATAAAAAAAAAAGTAATAGAAAAACATGCATAGATTTCCATATACAGTTAATCCCCTACACCCCTCACAAGAAAAACATAGGTCGCTTATCGAAACGATATCTCTGGAACGGCAACTCTGAAATCAAATTTTTTTTTTTAATATAATCGGTATGAGTGTAGTTTCCGTTGTGCGTACCGATTTTTAAAAAGAATTATTTTTGTAAAAATGGTGCGCTTGGGAAGAAAAAGTTTCGAAAATCGGCAAAAAAATATGTTTTCGATCAAAAAATCGATACGCACAACGGAAACTACACTCATACCGATTATATTAAAAAAAAAATTTGATTCCGGAGTTGCCGTTCCAGAGATATCGGTTCGATAAGGGACCTATGTTTTTCTTGTGAGGGGTGTAGGAGATTAACTGTATATGGAAATCTATGCATGTTTTTCTATTACTTTTTTTTATAGTCTCTTAAGACATTGTTCTAAAGATAGGTAATAACAATTTTATAATAATACTGTAAGTTATTCCTTAAAAAAATCTTAAAAATGGGCTCATTTTTCCGGCCGTCACAGTGGTGTTCTAATATAATATAATTAAAAAATCCTACGGCGAAAACAAAAATTACGCAAAAACTAGGGCAAATCAATCTACGAGCTCGTTATACAACAATTCTTACACACCACTTTCTTTTTGTTTAATAAAATCCTATAACACTTTCCACGCATCTCTTGCCACAGAAATTAAAGCTAAAAATCCCTGTTTAAACACTGTTCTAGAAGCAAATTTAGAAGCTCGAAAATTGAAGGAAAATGTGACTAAACCAATCTACATCCGCCCCTGTACTAAAATGTTAACAAAAACAAAAACGGACCCGGTTTATTAACAGAGAAGCAATGAATGTGCTGCAGTTGCGTCATATTTTGTTGCTCCTACAAATCTTGTGCAAATCTTGTCGCGCGGGAACGTTGCAGCGGGATTTGTCACCGTCGATTCCCGGGCCTGTTGTTTGCGATGCTGTCGAATCGAATCAAGCCGCGAGAAATACGCGCGAAAAATTAGCGGGGAGGGCGCGTGACGTTGCTTTTTTCCTCCGTCACGTTCCGTTGACAATGGCCCCGCGGCCCCGGTGGAATTTATATTTACGATCTGTTAGCTTGATCGCGTAAGCGAGTTTCAGCAGGTACGCGAAGGGACACGCGTTGTTTGCCGACGCGCAATTGGAATCTGCAGATGAAAATGCAGCCTGCTCGAGGAACGTGCGAGAAGATGATTATAAATCCATATAGTTCGTTCGTTTCGGTGTGCAAATAAAGGCGGCCGACAAAACGGAACGTGCAGGATAGAGCAAGCTTTATTTATTTACTAGCTGCACCCGCCCATACAGCACACCTCGTTGCAGCAGTATTGCAGGGACGTTGCTGCAACATTACGTTGTTGCAGGTTGCATTGCAATATTGTAGGAACGTTCCTGCAATATTGTCGTGCATTATTAGAGTGGCAATGATCCTACAATATTGCAATTTCGTTGCCGCGCAATGTTCCGTTGGCAACGATCCTGCAATATTGCTGCAATATTGCGCCCACATCGTCGTGCAATGTTCCAGTGGCAACAGTCCTGCAATATTTCTGCAATATTGGGCGCACATCGTCGTGCAATGTTCCAGTGGCAACGATCCTACAATATTGCAAGAACGTTGCCGTGCAATGTTCCATTGGCAACGATCCTACAATATTTCTGCAATATTGCGCGCACATCGACGTGCAATGTTCCAGTGGCAACGGTCCTACAATATTTCTGCAGTATTGCGCGCACATCGTCGTGCAATACAGTAGTGAAAACTTGTGGAAACATTACAACAATATTCTGAAGCAACTATGACTTTGTCAAAATTTTTCGAAATATGTACATGACGTCGAGTGGATTCTACGGCGTGTTTCATTTAAGTGGATACGCACCGCAATATTGCCGAAGAGTTGCAGGATCATTGCCACAATTTTGCCGTTTCGTTGCAGAATCATTGCCGGAACGTTGCAGGACTACATATTCGTAATGTTGCCGCAACTTTGCAAAAATACACACCTGCAATATTGCGAAGGCGGACATAGAACTGAACCTGCAACGTCTCTGCAATGTTATGTTGCAATATTGCCATCTTGCACCGCATCATTGCAGAGACGTTGTTGCAATGTTATGGTGCTGTGTGAGCGGCCACGCGTTGCTGTGGCGCAGTCTGGTTAAATGGAAGGGAAAGAAAAGAGAGAGCGCACGTTTCTAATATGTTTAATTTCACAATGCTTGTGGGTATGCAATATTTTTTGTTGTTCCATTGTCTGTGCAGATATAGAGATTGTCTGGTTTGCCGACTCTCTCTCTCTCTCTCTCTCTCTCTCTCTCTCTCTCTATAATAACACGCGAGTATTCGAATGCAACGTTGTGTCAAAATTTCAAAGCAATCGGTGAAGAACTTTCGGAGATCTTAAGATTTTGAACAAACGAACATTTACATTTTTATTATTCTTATTATTATTATTATTATTAAATCAACGGGAGAACCCTTTAGATTACAGATTTTGTAAATACAGAGACATAATGAAATAACATATGATAACATAACATAAAATAAATTTATTTATATAGATTTAATTATAAGATTGTACGAGGCTCGATATGGGTTTGCTTGTTAGGTTCCGCATACACGATCCTATTGAATCGTGTCTTGCGCTGATTTCCGGGATGGAATAGCACAGATAGGAGCGGCATAGGACGAAAGTGGTTGTGTTTCGATTAATCTTTCGCTAACAACTTTCGTTTATTTGCATATCGGCTTCGCAGAGCGCGTTGTCCGCGTAGATCATCTGTTGCAGAGTGTCACGGTTTGCCGCTCCACTGAACTTGATTTATGCTCGGTAATCAGTCACGCTGTTTCTTTGGATAAAAGATTTACGGTTGTTGTTATAACGCATTCTGCTGCTCATCTGTAAGTGCGGGTAATAAGGCCCACCTAAGGATCTACAATTTTTTTAAAAAGAACTTGAACATATTTCTGAAAACTTTTTTTTTTTTATAGAAATCTATGGACTTTGAACTGTGAACTGTTATATTTATAACAATACATGAACACAACAGATACGAAAATTAATTCTGCATAATTTGCAAAACCAATTGTCTGCAGAGTTGCCGTCCCACGATTTCTCTGGAGGTGGATGGCGTGGGTTCACACAGTCTTGTCTTTTTTCTTCCGGTTGAAGTGACAGGTGCTTTGGAGCTCTTCTCAATATCATTTCAGCTTTGGAAGATGTCTCTGTTTACTTCCTGAACCTTAAATCCACTTAAAATTTTGGTGGGCCTTATTCTCCTTTTTGTTACTTCCTCATTGCCGAGGCTATATGTTAAGCGTGCACTTCACAAAATCGCCAATTTTCTGGGAATATGTGGCCAACACATGTACTTATACATACCTATAGTTGTACAGTAATTGGATAATGAGTACTCCCAATTAGGGCTGGGACTATTCGAATACTTTACAAGTATTCGAATGCTACGAATAAACTTCGAATATTTGAGTATTCGAATGTTATTATTCGAATACTATTCGAATACTGATGTATTCGAATATTATGGTGTGAATTATAAATCAAGTTCTTTAGGTTTATTTTTTTAGAAGCATTTACATATTTAGGTTCAGTTGTGAGTTCGTTAGTTTGTCAGGGTGAAATCTTGTAAGCTAATTTTGACCCACTTCAACATATCCGATCGGCTTGAAACTTTGCACACATATGTAATTCCGATGACAATACAATATTTTCACTAAAAAGCATGAAATACTTTATGGTGAATTTTTTTTAAAAAACAAGCTTTTATTAAAATGTACTAAAAAGGAACCAATAATTTTGATACCGGCCGAGATGACGGCCTGAGAAGAATTCCCTCATAGGGTGGATGTACCAGTAAATGAACACGTACCAGTGAATGGACATTTTATATTAAAATGAGTAAAATAAGTTATTAAAATAAGCAACTAATTAATTAGAGACTTCTTTCAATTTCTTGCTTCATATCCAAACAATTTTTGCAGCACGTGGAATCAATCGCGCTGCACACATAATTTTATAAAAGTGTTCATTCATTAGTCTTATGTGTTCATTTATTGGTGCGTTTACCCTATAACTAATTATAAAATAATAATAATAAAAAAAAGGACCAATAAATGAACACTTAAGAGTAATGAATGAACACTTTCATAAAATTATGTTTGCAGCGCGATTGATTCCACGTGCTGCAAAAATTGTTTGGATATGAAGCAAGAAATTAAAAGAAGTCTCTAATTAATTAGTTGCTTATTTTAATAACTTATTTTACTCATTTTAATATAAAATGTCCATTCACTGGTACGTGTTCATTTACTGGTACATCCACCCTATGAGGGAATTCTTCTCAGGCAGTCAGATCGGCCGGTATCAAAATTATTGGTTTCTTTTTAGTACATTTTAATAAAAGCATGTTTTTGAAAAAAAAATTTCACCATAAAGTATTTCATGCTTTTTAGTGAAAATATTGTATTGTCATCGGAATTACACATGTGTGCAAAGTTTCAAGCCGATCGGATATGTTGAAGTGGGTCAAAATTAGCTTACAATATTTCACCCTGCAAACTAACGAACTCACAACTGAAACTAAATAAAAGCTTGTAAAAAAATGAACCTAAAAAACTTGATTTATAATTCACACCATACTATTCGAATACGTCAGTATTCGAATACATCAGTATTCGAATAGTATTTGAATACTTAAATATTCGAATAGTATACGAATACTTAAATATTCGAATAGTATTCGAATACTTAAATATTCGAATAGTATTCGAATACTTGGATATTCGAATTATATTCGCCAAATAATTGAGCAACTGAAGTATTCGAATATTCGAATACCGAAAATTCGACAAATAGTCCCAGCTCTACTCCCAATGCGAAGCCAAGAAACCGACATAATTCTTATAATAAAATTGCAACAACGCCAGTTTCCGGGGAAACATTTCTTGAATTTACAGCCGGCAAATGTTAAATTAATTGCGCGGAAACTCTTCGAATGACATTTCGTATATAGTAAAAGCAATAAATGGCACTTCCAGTATTGTAGATTGATCTACCAAGGATAAACGACAGGTGGGCCATGTTACCTGCTGGGCCTTATTACCCGCACTTGCCTTATTTCATAACTAGCTTCTAGCAGACCGAACTGTAAAGTGGAAAATATCTGTTCAATTAGGAATCGAGGAACCTCTGATTAGATGAGTCAATTAAGGGGTTATGCCTAGTTAGCTGGCGAAAGAGAACGCGATTTTCGGGAATTTTTTGTGGAATATCTACTGTATATATTTTTACAACTATTCGCTTATTTTAAAAGTACATATCTGCAGCAACTCTCAGTAATTTTCTTATTGGAAAATATTAAAAAATGAAGGAATAACAGCCTCTCTCCCGGAAGCTATCTTTTTAGCGGTGAGCACGATTTGTCCGAGCCGGATCATCTGAAATCGAAAAGTGAAGAAGATTCTTTTAATACACGAGTTTATCTAGTTCGTGAACGAAGGATTTTTGTTTTTGATGAAAACTATTTTTAATTCACGAAAAACGAACAATTCAGACCTCGAAAAATCATGATTTTGCGTTAAACGGCCGCCATTTTGTCTGAAATCATTTTTTTAAAAAATCCTTCGTTCACGAACTAGATAAACTCATGTATTAACAAAATCTTCTTCGCTTTCTGATTTCAGATGATTCGGCTCGGAGAAATCGTGCTCACCACGCAGGGCCTTTATAAAAACGGCTTCCGCGAGAGTGGCTGTTATTTCGTCATTTTTTAATATTTTCCAATAAGAAAATTATTGAGAGTTGCTGCAGATATGTACTTTTAAAATAAGCGAATAGTTGTAAAAAAATATACAGTAGATATTCCACAAAAAATTCCTGAAAATCGTCAGAGTTAAGTACATTTTGGATGGGAACAAGGATACAGTAACAGATAGACTAAAAAGGCATATTAAAGTAGTTAGATCTGAATTAGGCAGCTTAAGTCTAAGCTAAACAGGCTTCGCTGGTTAGGTACGTTATACTCAGCTCAAGTAGTCGATGTCGTGCTATTGAGGTTGAGTAGGTTGGGTCGCGAGCTTCACAATTTACCCGGGTCAATGCAGTTACATTTAAGTTAGGGAGAATATTAGACGATGTAGGTTCAAGCGATATCTAAGTTACGCGCGGAATAAATTTGCCAACTGGCAATTAATATTTTCCTACACATTACTTTACTCTTCCTTAGACTAAAAAACCAGTGGTGGAAAACAGTTACGAGTGAAAAAGCTTCTGGCCCACATCGGTTATACAGTAAACAGTAAATTAATTTAATACTCAATTTAAAGTATGGCTAACAGTAACAGAAATAATTTTCCTAAAATGTACAAACTTACTACTAATATAATATTAATTATTAAGATTATTAACTATTTATTTATTTTTCAACAGAACACAATGTCTCGTGGATGAAAGTGTCAATTGTTGTGAAATATAATTCTTTTTTAATTAAATTCGAAATGCTCGAAATTCGAGTCTCCCTTCTCAATACTTGATTCACAGTGAAACAGTTATTTTCGGCACCGTTTCAACCCCTGCTGAAAACTATGCCACTGTCGCAAATTACAGGCTACACTGTGTGTATCTATTTCACTTAACAACTTCGTATTAAAATCCTCGACCAGTAAAATTAACTCATGCATTTAATTCAAACGAGTACAATAATTCTATAATATCGATGCAGCTAAGTGCCTCAAATTAATTGGATAAAGGTCGTTAAGCTGTAACTGCTTAAGTGTCCTAGAAAGTTTATCGTCGCTCCCTCGATCAGCCTGAAAAATGCACACCCTGCGGCTTGTAATCCTTCTGTATGATTAACGAGCTACATTTCAATACTCGATAAAGTATCTCTGTTGCACGAGAACCCAGAGCTTCTCGCTACTACTAATTTTAAGTGCGCTCTGTCTAGCTAGGATCCTTAATGGACACACGTAAATCAAGGAAGACGTCTCCCATCCCTCCGAAGAATATGCCGGCTGGGATTCCCCTCTTTAATTTCAATCGCTCTGCGGAATTATGCGATCTGCTGGCGTCCGCAGAATTCGAATGAAAGGGCCTAAGCGACTAATACAGACAGTAATTCCGATAATTTGTTAGCCACTTGTTTCGTCAGCCCCCTCGTCCGCGACCCGGATTTAAAACAAAGGATTTCAATATTGTTTGTCGACCTTACGAAGAGTTTCAGCTTCATGCCGAATATTGTTTCGTGGCTTGTTTCAGAAGCATGGGATGCGAGTGTATGAGAGAAAAATATCGTGCCTCGCGTGAGACTTTAATCTGATGAGACAATTATTTTATTATTTTTTAATTATCTTGTCATTAGGTTTCGTGAAATTAGTACTCTCGTGGGAAAAGTTTCGTGATATATCTTCAAAAATTATTTACATTTAGTTGCTGCTGAGATTGTTGTCTCACGATAGAGAAGTCTCATAAAATCTCATCGTGGATTCGCACCTTTTCATTCGCAGGTGTTACCATTAAAAATTTCCACGTGCCTGACCGGGCTCTATCTCGTTTACACTGTTTCGAATCACCCTGATTAGAATTCATCCGGTCTCGCTGAATTTTAAATGTGTAGCTCCGTTCAGACGAATACTAAATTTCAGAAATTTCTTTCACTCAGTTGAACATAATTGTGCCTCTCACTCAACAATCTTTTTCTCAAACAATTTCGTATACATTGCTGAGTTAGAAGCAATAAAGATTTCTTGGCAATCTTGTGCCCTGCATCTCGTAGAATCAGAGTTAATCAGTACTTCTAAAAGATTCAAATGTAATATGAGTACCGGTCGATTTTATTGAAATTACACTTGGATGCTAAATTAAAGTTGATTCTTTAAAATAATCCCCAACGTACCTTTTCATGAATTTTAAATAATTTATAGAAGTAAACCTCCAAATATTTTCAACACTGCATGCACTTCACTATCAAACACCATTGTGCTTTCAAAGCACACGGTGTAGAGCACGACTAGAAGTGCGCTGTATCTGCAGATGTAAAGCGAAGGGTGGATGGATGGAAACGTCATTCGTCATAAATTGAAGAAAGATGGAACTCCTAACAAACAGGGTCGAACAGAGGCATGAAGTGTAACACGCTTGCACGTGCAATCAAGAGAACTTCGCGCTAGGACTTCGTGGTAGGACGTAGTGAATTGCATGCAAGGTGTGCTGGTACAATGAGGGCCAGAAATTCGTGGGATAATATCGTCCCTTCGGACTGTCAATTGTATGCGCGAATACTAAGGTCGCGGAAGTAATCGATACCATTTTATCGTTCTGACGAATTCGAAGTAACACGTCATTCATGGATGCTTTGTAATAAACCCAGAAGAAGTGACATCTAAAATGAAATATAAGGATAAATATGAATTTTAAAAATTCATAGAATAAGTTTTGAGTTAGAAAATATTTATTACGGAAGGATCAACTCTATTTAGAGGACAAGAAAAAATTCATAATTTATGGGGTTGATAGTGCTCATTAAAGTAAGGCTCTTATTTTTCGCGGGTTTCCGGTTACCCGGGTCCTACCCGGGTTTGCGGGTAATACGGATACGATTACCCGATAATCGTGTTATAAGGGTAATCGACGAAATACCGGTTATTGCAGTGGATCGTAACAAACCTTTTATTATACCTTTTTGTTTCATGAATATTGTTAGTTATAAATTATTAGTAATATTGCAAGCTGCTTCTGCGCTGTCATCCTCCTCAGTTTTTGAGAAATTCGATTTGGAAAAAAAATGCAAATTTGCGCAAACAGTAATGAATAACTATTACTGTCTCGACACAAAAGATGTTCAACGTTGAAAATTTGCAGTTTTTTTCTTCAAAATCCGAATTTCTCAAAAACTGAGGATGATGGCGTCAAACGGTTTGCGGATTCGTTTTCAGCGCTCCAAAACATACAGGGTGTCCCAAAAATGTCGGACTTCCTTGAAAGGGGTTACTCAGGGGGTGATTTGAAACAACTTTTTCCTTAGCGAAAATATTGTCCGAAGCTTCGTTAGGGAGATATTAACCCAAAAACCCCGACCAATCAGAGCGCGCGCCTTCCGCCCGAGCTCCCGCGGTAGCGTTGGCTACGCGGTAGGCGACCGCGCTTGTGCTACGAAAGTACGAACAAGCAAGTCGGCATGCATCGAAGGAAACCGCGTTACACAGTTTTTTTTTAAAGCAGAATCTTAAATAAGAATAATTTGAAGTGAGAGGACAAGAAGTACGTAAATTTTGTTTTTAAATAACGCATAAACGAAAAGGTAACGTAACAGAAAATGTACGACAAGTGATCGTAATTCGTTATTGAGGTAAAAATCCGTAGTTTAACAACGGCCAACACAACTAAATTTAAAAAATAATATTAGGTGTATGAATAAATTCTTTTCGACTGGAATTTCTATCGCGGTGGTATTCAGAAGCTGCCAGAAAAATGGCAAAAGATAATTAACAATAATGGAAATTATTTCGATGATCGAGTTGTTTTCATATTTTTTAAATCGAACTGTTATTGTACCCTAAAATCGGAAAGAATTTATTTCTACACCTAATAATCACCAATAAATTAAACAAAACTCACCCTTTCGAACATTCCTTTCCTTGCTTTCCTTCCCTTTTCGGAAACCTGTGTCACTAGGCCACTGTACCGAGCCTGGTCATCGGCGTCCAGTGCTCAGCTGATCGCAGGGTCAATGTACCGAATATTCACTTCACTGCACGGCTACTAACACTGTTCACTTAATTTATGTTTCACGGAACGTGTTGTTCTTACGTTATAAAAATTAGTGGCCCCGAAAGGGGCCGATTACTGTTAATTACTGGGGCGAAATTACTACTATTACCCGGCGAAAAAAAGACTCGTGGCAGACGGTCTCGGGCTGTGCAGTCCGCTGCTGTGACGATTGGTCGCGTCACCTATTTGGGCACACTTTTACAGACGGGGCACACGTATTTTGGTTATTGGCTGAAGTTGCCACATACATTGTCGCACCGCGCGGCGAAGAGATCGAACGAAACACGAGATCGAGTGGGATAGAGCGATCTGACCGACGATCGTCAAAACAAAACAATAGCGTAGGCTACAGATCGCTCTATCCCACTCGGTCTCGATGTGTTTCGTTCGATCTCTTCGCCGCGCGGTCCGACAATGCATGTGGCAACTTCAGCCAATAACCAAAATACGTGTGCCTCGTCTGTAAAAGTGTGCCCAAATAGGTGACGCGACCAATCGTCACAGCAGCGGACTGCACAGCCCGAGACCGTCTGCCACGGGTCTTTTTTTCGCCGGGTAATAGTAGTAATTTCGCCCCAGTAATTAACAGTAATCGGCCCCTTTCGGGGCCACTAATTTTTATAACGTAAGAACAACACGTTCCGTGAAACATAAATTAAGTGAACAGTGTTAGTAGCCGTGCAGTGAAGTGAATAATCGGTACATTGACCCTGCGATCAGCTGAGCACTGGACGCCGATGACCAGGATCGGTACAGTGGCCTAGTGACACAGGTTTCCGAAAAGGGAAGGAAAGCAAGGAAAGGAATGTCCGAAAGGGTGAGTTTTGTTTAATTTATTGGTGATTATTAGGTGTAGAAATAAATTCTTTCCGATTTTAGGGTACAATAACAGTTCGATTTAAAAAAATATGAAAACAACTCGATCATCGAAATAATTTCCATTATTGTTAATTACCTTTTGCCATTTTTCTGGCAGCTTCTGAATACCACCGCGATAGAAATTCCAGTCGGAAAGAATTTATTCATACACCTAATATTATTTTTTAAATTTAGTTGTGTTGGCCGTTGTTAAACTACGGATTTTTACCTCAATAACGAATTACGATCACTTGTCGTACATTTTCTGTTACGTTACCTTTTCGTTTATGCCTTATTTAAAAACGAAATTTACGTACTTCTTGTCCTCTCACTTCAAATTATTCTTATTTAAGATTCTGCTTTCAAAAAAAACTGTGTAACGCGGTTTCCTTCGATGCATGCCGACTTGCTTGTTCGTACGTTCGTAGCACAAGCGCGGTCGCCTACCGCGTAGCCAACGCTACCGCGGGAGCTCGGGCGGAAGGCGCGCGCTCTGATTGGTCGGGGTTTTTGGTTAATATCTCCTTAACGAAGCTTCGGACAATATTTTCGCTAAGGAAAAAGTTGTTTCAAATCACCCCCTGAGTCACCCCTTTCAAGGAAAACCGACATTTTTGGGACACCCTGTATAAGAAACGGCTATTAAATGTTACAAGTCCAGATGGCTGTCGAACTGTGTTACCCGTATCATACGGGTATCGAGTACCTGTAACCGTATTACCCGCAGACCCGGGTAGCGCCCGGGTACCCGGGTATCACCCGGTTAACCGAGTACCCGGGTCACCGGGTATCAAGAGCCCTATTAAATTGACATGCTTCCTGTCAGCAATATACCAATGAAGATCTACTTAAGCCTAATGGAACATCAGTCATGTCAGAGTCGAAAGGAATTTTCGATGCTGGCAGTGCAATATTCTTTCCTCCTGCAACATTTTTCTCATGCGAAGTGGAAACAAGGGTTTCTCTTAACATTAGTATTTTACTGCTTGCAAAACGCGTAGGCAAAAAGACATCGGAGTGAAGCAAGGTAAAATGGTAAGACGATCCTTCGTAATGAAATATTTGTTGATATAGAAGCAAGTCACACAACCACCATTTGCGTTATGAATAAGTCTTATCGGTGAGTTGAACTGGCAAACCTAAATGATACACATAAGTTCATCCCTTATTTACTACACACTAGCACAACCTGTGTATTCAAAATTCTTATAGTAAAATAAAATATAGAAATATAATAAAATAGAAATAACAAAGTGTAAGAAAGTTAGAGCAATAGGATGGACAGCCGTTTTCGTAAATTATCATTGCGACTGAGAGCTGCTTCTCACTTTCCTCGATATCCACGTAGCGGCTGTTCATTAAGGAATCATAAGGATCATTTATTGGTGTTCCACGGACGCAATCCAAGTAGACACGCCCCATATGGGATTTATTAGAATTAGAAATCTGATGCTCCACGTGTGGCTGCACGCTGTATATTAACATTAACGGCCCAGAAGCTACGAGAGCCATTTGTACTCGAGCCAGTGAATTACGTAGAACGTGAGAGGCTTCCGCCGGCGAATTATTAGTCTCATTATTACCTAGTTTAGTGGTTCCGCTGGCCGAGGACAACATCTCCACCAATCAAATAATCCCCTCTGAGAAGTACAACGTTAAGGTAATTCCACGAACAACGGTATCCGTCCAGATGTCGTTAGAATAAATTCCAAAGACATTGGCGATGCTCCACTGCTGCGTGTGAACATCGCGAATTTCCTGAGCATTTCAAACAATTCTATTGGGAATTATTCCGGGAATTTCACAGTCCGCGAATAAGAATTTATCGAACAATGGAGGTTTGATGAATTCTTTGGATGCTCAATGGACAGATTTTAATAATATTTAATAGTCAGTAAGAGCCATGTTCTTCGTGGCCATTCGACATTTCAGTTCGATATAATGGTGTTATTGATCAGTAAACGTTTGCACATTTACGTTTGAGGTTCGAATAAATTTATGAAGCAAATACAGGCACGCGGAGCTAGTATTTACCTTGCGACAGTGTTTCGGATGCCTCGTTTCCCTTCGTTGTGAGTTCTTGGACACGAATAACGATCGCCGAAGATCTAGGACAGGGTGGAGTGATATATTGATACTGAAGATGAATGTTTTCGTTGGTATTGTTAGGCTGGCTTTTCGGAAACGGATGGAATATTTATCCGCAGTGTCAGGAATTATTTTCACAAATATCCGCTATAAATACCGCGTGTGTGCTCAATAATTAAGATTGATGGTGGCGGCATGAAGCGTAAATAATGTGTTGCACAGCATCTGCGTAAGATATATATTTTCAGCGCCGTCGAAACATGCACTTGCGGATTAACGATGGATTATTGCATTTAAACATTTACATTGCATCATACGAATCATTTGCTCAACTATCTGTAAATCACTTCCACACGTCGATACTAGGCCATTCCATATGCGGCTGAAGGGAATACGTTTCGAAATGCAGCCCAGTGCTTTTATCAGGATTGAACCGATGACGTTTAATTTAGGTCTTCGTTTCTCTCGAATTAAAATTACATTTACTTATAAAGTCTATATTCTATAATTCTGTGAATGTGGGTCATTCCGCGCCGAAACGCTCGGTACTCGCGTTCTATTTCAAGAATTTTGATGAAATTGAAGTGTGATATAGTCCATATGACATTGGGAGGTGTTTAAATTACTATTTTGATGGTTTCTAATTTGTTAAAAAAATACGAGAAATCAAATATTGAAATGTTTGCTCCCTAAATGTATTTGTAGTACAGATGAGGTATAGAATAAACCTAATATCCAATGCATTTCTCTATCCCTGGTTTGTGAGGTCCTGTATTAGGTATCTAGTTTTTTAAACTCTTTTACAAAGTTCCTGAAAATTTGTTTATACGTTCGAACTGAGGTATGATAATTAATGGAGCCGTTGTAGACTGTATACACCCCCCTACTATCAAGAGGAATTAATTAAAATTCCATACATCATCGTCTGTAAAAAGCAAATTATTTTTCTAAATTTTTCTACCCACAAATATTCCTATAAGTATTCATTGACACGAAGTCCAGCTAAAACTTATTTAAACATTATAATTAATATGTGGCAATACGTATAACATTTATCGAACGTTTAAACATTGAGAATAAAATATAATTCATGCGGCGTAGAAAATCATTTCAAAATTCCATGTTACTAATTGCTTCATATTTAAACTTTTATCGATCGTAGTTAATAATTATTTATACTGGGCGGTTAGTGCCAATGTTGATAACATCATTTTTCATAGTAATAGAAACTGGAATGAAGACTTCAGCGGAAATATCAATTCTTGTCGAATAATTAACTGGCTTTCGCGATTGTAATTTGTAGGTTAATTGATTTATTGTAATATCCTTTATTAACATAGACAAGATATAAGAATAAGAATGATGTGTTCGGTACGAAAGTTCGAGACTGCTCCGCTCGGGTCACACCATAATAATTATTACAAACATAATTAACCGTTCACCTTGTTGTGATCGCGGCTGTTGTTCCCCGAATTGGGGGGTCCCCGACGTAGCTGCGGATCCTCAGTCGTAGTCGGTGCTCCGGGCCTGGAGGACCTCGGGAACCAGGCAACTCCTGGGTCACCCGGACCACCTGGACCACCTGGGTTCTGAAGATCCAGGACTGGCTAGACCTACTGGACCTCTGGGGACTCACGACTGAATGGACCAATTGGACTTCCTGGTAACCCGAACAGAATTTCAAACTTGCTTCTCCCTCGACCCCCTGGTCTGAGCTAACTTACTCGGTTGGCGCAGAACAAATGTTGGGGTTCGTTGAAAGCCATTTAAAGCTTTGTTGTTCTGTAAAGATCACAATTCAGTTTTCTTCTTTTCGAACTGATTTCATCGACTGTTTTGCATGACTTGTTCCCTCGCATGTATCTCATCAATGTGTTTGCATTCCCTGCTCTCCTTCATGCATCTCTGCGAATGGTTTTGCATGCGCGTACATGCTCTTTTGTGGTTCCACATTACCTGGATCGGCACCCACCTAACAAGTCTGTTGTTAGTTCCCTCCCAACCCCCACTGCATTATAAATAAAAAATGACAATGAAAGAAGATTCCGAAAAAGGAGACTGACAGAAGATAGTGAAAGAAGACATCTAAGGAAGCCTAGGCTAATTTATTATAGTATGAAGTACTGAAGGCTCCATGTAAAATTGCCAAGTAGTCCCTGAAGCATTAGCTTCCTTACTCGGTTGCTGGCTGCTCATCTCCGACGAGGACGTCACCTCTGCTTCCGTGTTTGGAAGCAAGTGACTGAGCAGGGAATCGGTATGGATGGATCAGTGGTCGTCCGCCGGTGTTCTCGTCGAAAGGGAAAAGTTTCGGGCGCAGGGGTTGTACCGAAAGGTACATGGCCTGCGTAAGTCACCCGGTCCGATTACCCAATCTCTGTGTTAGTCCGCCTGAGTCGGGTCACACCTAGCGTGCTCGTGACGGGTTGCTCGGAGCAACAGGAATCGCCTCGGGGGCGCCGGACACTTTTCCCTTTCGACTCGGACAGCAGGGTGGTAGGAAACTGCGCCATCGAATACTCATTTCACGCTCACCCTCGTCTTTCCTTCGTCGCTGAATTCCTTTTAATCGAGTGATTGCTTGGCAGTTCCCTAGCTTCTATATCTAAACCGAAGAGATCGATGGAACTTTGTTTCCATCCATCTCTTTGGCTTATTAGGCGAAGGTTTTCATGTAAAGAAAGATCGATGGAACTTTGATTCCATCTACCTCTTCTCGGGTCTCCAAACGCAGCAACCTCCTCGTGGCGAGACCTGGTAATCGGTGAGAATCGATTGTCAAAATGGATAATCGAGTTACATATTAGACTTTTGGACTTGGAATACTTCGATAGAATGTTTGAATAAATCCTTCCTTCCCTATCTTCTATATTTTTTGTATATTATCTACTCAAAACACAGTGTTAAGATAGAATGATAAGTGGAACTCGGAATATTTCAACGAAGTGCTAGAACTGACGGGATTTCGAAATTTTCGAAATTTTTCAGTCTCCTCTGCTTCAATGGTACTACAAATCGCACGCTAAAATAGGAAAAAGCAGTAGGTACGTCAGGCGAATCTTGTTAATCCTTCAATCACTCTTCGCAGATTTTGCTCATTCCTTTTCCCTCGCCGCGATTCGACTCCTAACGAAGCAGGCCCGTAGACGTTATTAGAGCGAGGCTGGAATCAGCGAATTGATATTAAAATAAATGTTACAATTAAAGGGATGAAGGGGATCTCCCCGATTAATTCGATAGATAATACTCGCGGGTGCTTCAGCCGGCTTCGATGGCGGATAAGAGACGCTGTCGCCGTGAACGCAGCGACATCCAATCTGAACAATCTAGCCATCCCTTCGAGATGGGACCTACGGAAGTCCCTTTGACCTTCCTCCCTCCTGACTCCGCTGCAGATGGATAGAGAAGAGAGGTACGATTCGCCAGGGAATTATCGGTACTTGATTGCGCTTAATCCACAAAGTTTTCTCGTTTGACTTCGCTCTTCGACTAAGACCTCCGCCGTCGCTGGCTCCCGTTGCGCGCGATTTTCTACAGAGATCGTGGGAACGAAAAACGCGCTAATGCACGCCAGCAAACGGGGGGAAAAAATTCATATCAAACGCGGGAGTCGGAGAGGTGAATCTCTTGCTAACGATGTTCGTTTGGTGGAATGTGTTTGCACACTTGTTATGTCTCACCATCTCCTTTCTCCTCCGCTCGGTGTCCTCATCCTCGTTCTCCACCTTCGCCCACTCGCCGCCGTCGCCTCGGCTCTCCTCTTCCGTTTCGGTCAATTCTCCCACCCCTTGCCCTCGCCGCCTTGCTCGTCGCTCTGTCCATCGGGTGGCTCTTCGAAACTTCAACGGCCATTCTCGCGTCCGCGGCAGGTTCTTGATCTCGGACAATTAGTCCGCGCGGGACCACGAGGTCGCTCCTATTTTTTTCGGCATACCCGTGCTCTCGTTTCGAATTGTCTGGGCAGTACGGGGATGTTTTTCTGCTTGTCTCGAGAGTTGGGTATAATTTTATGAAGAAGGGTGCTTTCGACATTTATGTGGGGTACCTTATTAACGTGAATTTTCTCGATAAAATTTTCTCCAGGGGAATATATGTTTTAATGTACCTGTAGACGGAGTAGAACATTGGTCACGGCTAGAGGCACTATAATGAGAGTCTGGCCACGAGTCGATGTCCGCCATGTTTTGGTTAAATCCTATGAGAGAGACAGAGATATACACCATTTCACTCTTAACCACCCTTAACAATTCTTACGCTCGTGGCGGTATTTTACTTCCTTTAAGTAGTACATACATCTAGCAGTAACTCCTCAAAAAGAGGTTATGTTATGAAAGTGTTTATGGCCGGTATTCATAGTCTCTACTTATTCTTAAGCAAATGCTTCAGCATGCGGCATCCTCTACTAACCTAGTAGCTAGTAAAGGATGCCGAATGCTTAAAGCATTTGCTTAAGAATAATAAATACCGGCCTATGAAAATATATATATATATATATATATATATATATATAGGGGAGGGGCTTGCAGGTTGCCACTCAGGGTTGCCAGGCGTACTGAAAAAATGGCGGTGTGCTGGCCTATATGACGTCATACGGTTTAGGAGAAGGGGAATACTTATATTTGATTGGTGACGCCGTGACGTCATGTCAACGCCGAGCCAATCCAAGCTAAGTGACGTCATATATGCCAGTACGTGTACTGGATCGCCTGGTAACCCTGTTGCCACTGCTTGCAGGTTGCCACTGCTTGCAGGTTGCCACCCCTGCTGTATTTCGACTTTCTAGCAGTGTCATAACCTCAACTCTGACTCACATCGACGTTAAAAGAGTAGTTGTCACTATTTATTAACCTCTGGAGCGGACAGACGCAATAACACTGTGTTTGCTGAGAGAAGTGTGATATAGTGTTTGTCAAGAAATTGAATTATTGAAATTGTGTGTTTTCCCTGTGCTCGTAAATTGAACATTTTCATCGACAATTCAAGGTAACTATTCGTACTGTGTTGTTGTTTTTTTTATCTAATTTACATATGCCAAACAGATTTCCAAACATATCATGAATTGACAATTTTTTCTCATATTTTCCAAAAATGCGTCGGAATGCAAGTTGCCACCTGTTTTGGCTTGCAGGTTGCCACCTCTCTCTTTCCCGCTTGTTTACACTCAAATGTCATTTTTCATGATTATGCGATGTTTACTATTGTCGTTGAGTTTGAAGTGAAGTGTTTTTATTGCATTTTAGTCATATTTTCGTTCATATTTATTCCATTTTTGATACATTTATAGTATGGCAGCACGCAGGTCAAGAAAATCTGAACGCGGCATTAAGGATTTTGAAGCGTTGCTCGACGCAATTAAAGCAATCAAAGTCAACAATAAATCAAGGAAGAGCACTGCAAAGGCATACAACGTCGATATGCGAAGCTTTACTTGAGTTTTTTTACACTTTCAGCAATTTATCTAGGGGTGGCAACCTGCAAGCCAAAATCTCAAAGAGTCAATTTTAGATACTTTCGAGAATTTGCAGTATAATTTTTCTTTTTCGAGAGTTTACATGATTTCTAGCTCAGGATTGTAGCTCTACACTTCCTCTTTCCAACTGATACCATAAATCAACGATACGTTAATTTTATGACGAGTTATGATCAAAAAAGCTAAGGGGTGGCAACCTGCAAGCCTCTACCCTACATTATCTTTTTTTACTACCCAAATGCACATTTTCAGGTAAACAGATATTACAAACATTTAGAGTAGTATGGCAAAAGACGTTTTTTATTAACTTTCAAACATATATTTTTTTAAAAATGTGTTACAATTAAGATTAGTATAATTGACAGATTGAAAAATCAGCGGGAATAGACGAAAAATGGCGGACCAATCGAAAGTGGTATTTTCGTGGCCAGACTCTTATTACAGTGCCTCTAGTCACGACGCAAGTCGAAGATAAAGGCACACGTCTGCTTCAACAGCGCAGCAGTTGCGGCATATTAAGGAACGTTCTCCGTACTCCTCATTCTCTGTCGCCCGCTCTGCTCCTGTCACTTCGGGAGTGTAAACTTGAAACACCGTGATCCTATATGCCGGCGCATTATAACAATCCTAACAGTCTCAACAGCCTAACGAATTACTTCCATTCCGTTTCGCGATTTTAGTGCGTCTCGTGACGTCTGGTTCTGCGTGCTGAAGCATGCTCCGTCTCTCTCTCGATTCATAACGCAAGTACACGGTCGAAACTAATTTCAAGCGCAGTCGTAATGCTCCCAGCGATATAATTCCTGCAGTTTAATCCCTTCGAATGTAATATTTATAGGTAGAACGCTCCTTGCCGAACGTTTAACGCGCTCCCTATCATTGTTGCAGCTTCGGAGGACGCAGACTGGCTGCTTCGTTAAAACACGCGTGTACAATGCTGCGAGTAATTATTAGAATTATAGTGAATTATAAGTTTAAGCCGGTGGAGTGACGTACGGAGATCCCGAGCACTTTCTTGTCGTAAATGAGATAAGGCGAAGTCTATTTAAGCATTGTCTTCAGATTTCGCAGAAATGCCGAAAGTTATGTTGCAATATCAAATAGGAGGAAGATGCCAGTGTCGCACTGGTTCCCTAAATCGTAGTTCATCAATTTCTCAATAATTAATGAATATAAATGACATGTGATAGTAATTTATTTATATTTATTTATTTCACTTGTACATAATATCAAGTAAATTCGAAATGTGAAACAGAAACAAAACCTTTTGGGCTTATACCTTTTTTTGTCCGTGCCATAAACATTTAAAGGAATCATGCTTCTTTATTTGTTCTTAATATATTATGTATATAAACGATTCCGTTTCGAATCCATATTGTTATTAGGTATTATTTCCAACCGAAGAGGTACAATTTAGGAGACCGGATGCCTACATCGTGCCTTTTAGAGTACGTCAGAAAAAGATTAAGGGGTAATGACACTCAAGAGCCCGGGAAAGGCAGCTTGATTTTGAGAATTTTTTTATGCGAGCATAGTGAATGGAATACAACATTTGTTTGAAGGCCTTTATTGTACACACCTTGAAGCATGATCACAATTTTTTTTTCAATTTTTTTAATACAAGATGGCGGCGCCACAGCTCAACAGAAGAGGCTTCTTCTGAAAAACAGTGTTTCGCAACCGGAAAGATTTCTCCTTCAATTTTTTACCTAGAACAAAGAACCGAAAATTTTTGAGTTCTATATTAGATTATCTCGGGAAGTACACGAGCAAATTAAGAAATATTGATTTTTGTAAGAATGGTGCGTGGTTCCAGATAAATCGTGATACATAGTGATGAGTCAGTGGCATTAGGATTTTATATATATAGATAGATTGTTTCAAAAAGCTAAAAGCGTTAAAACCTTCCTCGTGTCAAGACTCACAAAGTGATGCAACACCAGAGATGGGCAAAAGATTATTTTAAATAAAAATGTCGTACACAAATTTGAATGTAAACTAATTTTTTGCCCACCTCTGTGTAACACACATATGGATGCAATTCGTGTTTACTAAGAAAACGCATTTCAAAGTATGCACATTTAAATAGAGGAAGCACAGAATATTTGGAATACTGTTGGTAATTTGGAATACCGAAGTATCTAATAAACTACTAACGTTATCTAATTTGCAACACCGTAGACAATAGGGGCTAATGACCTGTTAACGAGTGACATTTGCGGATGAACCGCCATTTTGACATTTTCGACTTAATCTGCAGAGCAAGAAAACGTCAAACTGCAAAACTTTTTCAGCAAGTATTCGATCGTTCCAATCGTGGTTAAAATATGTCAAAACATTAGAGTTAAACACTTAATCTACTTATTTGCGCGTTCCATCTATGGTTCCGTGTCAGTTTTGCGATAATGTTGAGAACACAAAGCGTGACATGAAATTTTAGGTTTCAATGCCATGTTGCTAATTCGGAATACCGAAGGTGAAGGTAATTTGGAATATTCCAAAGCTTAGCGATGCGTTTGTTTCACGCGTAACGGCTACCACCGCGTCGGTTTGGGCCAGCGCTATCCATTTAGGTATATTTACCTAAGATTGTTCCTATATTGTAACTTTTCAGTCTGATTAGATCATAAAGGAAATAATTTTATTATCTACATGTTTTTTTTTTAAGTTTATAAATTCAAGTGTATTGAAATGCCGGTATTCCAAATTACCTGCACCTTAACGAAATCGATAATTCCTGTCATTTTTCATTTAGACCAAAGTTTCAGCTACTTTTTGTTTTTTTATTATTACTGACAGTTTGAAATATAAAAGTTTATTAGTTTCCCTATGATATTATGCAGTTTTACTTGTTCCCATCCTCTGCCGTAATTTTTTATTCGTTTTAAACAAACTGGTATTCCAAATATACTGCACTTCCTCTATGTATAACGGTAATAAAAAAAATTATTTAAAAAGAATAAAACCGCTATAACCTTCCTCTTGCCAAGACGAACAAAGTGACGTAACACACTTATAAGTACTAGGACTGGGACTATTTGTCGAATTTTTAGGTATTCGAATGTTGGAATACTTTTGCTCAATTATTTGGCGAATATAATTCGACTATCCAAGTATCCAAATACTATTCGAATATTTAAGTATTCGAATACTGATCTATTCGATTAGAATGGTGTGAATTATAAATCAAGTTCTTTAGATTCATTTTTTTACAAGCCTTTATTTAGTTTCAGTTGTGAGTTCGTTAGTTTGTCACGGTGAAATCTTGTAAATTAATTTTGACCCAAAATTGAACTATGTATGTGTGCAAAGTTTCAAGTCGATCGGATATGTTGAAGTGGGTCAGTATTCGAATATTTCAGTATTCGAATATTTCAGTAATTCGAATACTGAAATATTTCAGTAATTCAGTATTCTGAAATATTCGAATACTGAAATATTCGAATACTGAAATATTCGAATACTGAAATATTCGAATACTGAAATATTCGAATACTGAAATATTCGAATACTCAAATATTCGAATACTGAAACATTCGAATACTCAAACATTCGAATACTCAAATATTCGAATACTCAAATATTCGAATACTCAAATATTCGAATACTCAAATATTCGAATACTCAAATATTCGAATACTCAAATATTCGAATACTCAAATATTCGAATACTCAAATATTCGAATACTCAAATATTCGAATACTCAAATATTCGAATACTCAAATATTCGAATACTCAAATACTATTCGAATACTCAAATATTCGAATACTCAAATACTATTCGAATACTCAAATATTCGAATACTCAAATATTCGAATACTCAAATACTATTCGAATACTCAAATATTCGAAGTTTATCCGTAGCATTCGAATACTTCTAAAATATTCGAATATTAAATTATTCGAATAGTCCCAGCCCTAATAAGTACAGTGTAGCTTATAATCTTTATCAGGCTTCCCACATCCTTATCCCTCTCTAATCACAAAAAAGAGCCCCGAATCGCTACCTTCCAAAAATCATTGAACCTCAGGTCTCCAGCAAATAAGCATCCGGAGGACCGTTCACCCCGCAGTCAGGTGTGTTTTTTTACAACCCATTCGACAAACACCCGAAATCCTCGCCGGGGAGCGAAGGGACGGGGCGCCTATAAAGTCACAAGTACCCCCTGCAAGTAGTAAAGACGCGAGAGGAGACAGTCACGTGGAAGCCAGGACGCATGCGTGTCGTGTTGCTCCTGCAGGACTTCGTGCGGCGAGTCAGTCTGCATCTGGACTCCGGCTCGCGTACATTTTCCCGCTGCGCGTGTGAGTGAACCGAACGAAAGGGGATCGTCGAGGACGCCAGCTATGACAATAATAACGCCTCTGCTGATACTGTGGACCCCGTTGATCGTCGTCGGAGCGACCCATCGATCTGAAGGTGAGGGATCGAGCCCACCCAGGGAATCTCGCGGTTCGCAATAGGATGCTGGCACCGTCGTCGCCTGGATTCCGACCCCTGTTCCTTCGTATCGCCCCGCCGCTGGTGTATTAGACGAACGCGCCCGCGGGGGCCCGCTAATTATTTTCGGCTGCTCTCGCGTTAAACGTTACATAATTCCACGAAGACGGGGGATTCCGAGCCTCTTGCTTCAAGTATTAACGGGGCAAACAATGGAAGAACGCATTGAAACGGATTAAGGAACAAAGGACGTCAGCCGTGTGCATGCTCCTTGCGCGCACCATTTATTACGATTATGTAAATCCCGCGCCCCGAGGGACGCTTCTTTGGATCACCCTCTGCGCGGAAGGATATTTGAATTAGTTTACCCACCCCCCGGTGCAATTCGTTAATGGCCGGTGCGGAGGCTGTCCGACCGTTTTTGCCGAGCGTCTCAAACACGTGGACAATGCTGATTTCGATTGTGCACAATGATCGTCGGTTTTGCCGTGTCGAGCGGTAAACACACGCTTCTTGCAGCGTGTCGCTGGAATAGAAAACCACCCTTGCGAAATCGAATGGGGTAGCTTTTCAGCTTTTGTAAAGGAATAGGTAGCAAAGCAAGGTTTCTTTGCGAGGATGGTGTGTGTATAATTCCGAGGAATGTTGAAATTAGCGGAACGCAGAGTAAATTTATTTATCCGAAGTCATTTAGCGTTTTCTATTGTCGTTTCTGAATTTCTGAACTTCTGAATCACGCAAATCGGAATATTTATTTCGAGACTGATGCGAGCTTGATATCGCGGTGATTTTGTTTCGATAATTGCTTCGCCATGTTTGTAGCCCCACGTTTTATACACTTTCGACCGTAAATATTCCGACGGAAAATAATCCCAAGGTCGACGTACGTTTCCTTAACGAGTGTTGTGGTTTCTCTGACACGGGTTCTTAAACGTGCGACCTCCGTTTTGTTCTGACGGGTCGCGAGCCACCTGATATGTTTGTTACCTCAATATTTACGTTTCCACGGATACCCTCCGTGGACGAACTTTATTTTGCCAAGCGGGTCGCGAAAGTGGAGTTTCAGAAGGGAAACAAATGTTCCTCGGGGTGATAATAACAGATTCGTTATTATCGAGAAATATTTCCACGCGAGTGTAGTTGCTGGAATAATTATTTTCGACTGACGATGATATTGTTATTAATTTAATAATATCTTCGTTAGTTACAATATTTTAGAATACAGTTATAACACTTTAGGATGTTCCCTCCAATAACCTTTAACAATCCATTTCATTATTTACCATTAAAATGCTGAAACAAACGTTAATACTTTAGGAATGTCGTTGAAACTGTCTAAAGCCTGTCGTAGTGTTTCTCCTATTAACAATTGCAAACACTGCACCCCTCGTGGTCACACCTTCTTATAATCAGAAATTGGTCACACGGGGTTCGCTGCACCCCAGCGTCATTTTTGAGTTACCATTTTCTTATTTTTGAATTTTTAACTTTTGAAGGATAATTGTACATTCATGCTCTAACAGTCTTTTTCCAGAAATGTACACTTTGGTGTGATGATATTTGTAGCTGAAAAAACAGTTGTGGAAAAATGCGATTTTTTTTTTTTTTTTGTTAAAATTCACCCAATTTTTAAATTTTATTCGTGGGGTAGAAAAATTTACAGAAATATTGGCAAATACATATTCTTCGGGAAGAAAATTGCCTGGGGTGCGATACATCCCGTGTGACCACGCAGGGTTAAGTAAAAGTGAATGTTATTAGCTATGCCTAATTATTACGAGGCACAAGTTACAATAATTTAATTCTTTTATTGAACACAGACCTAACAAATTTCCTTTTCCAAAGATTAAAAATCAGTCAATGGAGGAGTGATTTCTGCAATTAAAATTTAACGCGTTTAACAATAAGTTGATGCCGAGTCTCGCGTCCTCTGTCCAAATAAAGTGTAAAATTTTGTAACGAGGTAAGAATGTAGAACATAGAAGGAAGAAAACATTCGCGAGAAGTCATTCTATAACTTTGCCCCACAATGGAAGTAGGACTTTCTGCACCGTTGAACGGAAAGGACCTCCCCAAATTGCTACGAATGTGAGATAGAATAATGCGACAGGAATTGCAAGCCTGCAGGTATTCGTACTATAAATATCCAAAATTTCGCCCCTTATTTGCGATACAAGCATCGCTAAAATAGCTATTAATTATCGACCTTCACCGGTTCGATACGAACTCATGAATGAATACTACAGACTGAAAAGTTTGGACGCAGCAGTGGCGTCCTTTAAGGACTGCGTGTTTAAATTTTCTTTGAAGTAACTGTGAAGAAAATATTAAAAAAATACAGAGTGGTCGGAAAGGAAGTAAAAAGAGGAATAGTGAAAAAAAAATCTTTCTAAAAATCACTTCTGTACATAGTTGGCAAACATCATTATCTCACAAATACTCCACAATGGACAGGTTTAAAAATCGAAATGTTCAAAATCTTCTACACTTTAGATTTAGCATATTTTTGCAATCAGCTCAGCACCGCAATATTGCTACGTTATTAATTTTTCTCTTTCTCTCTCTCTAGTTTTTTTCAAAAAAATTATTGTTTTTTTTTTAAATGGATAAATATTCTGTTACTGCTTTCAAGATTTGATTAATTGCATAAAGCGTCACTAACCCTCTGTCACTGAGTAAACAGCTTGAAATCAGAGTTCTTTCGCCCCCATATTTAATTGTGCGAATTAAACGTTCTCCGTTCGATCGTTCTCGAAGCTGTCGCGGATGAAACGTTCGACATTCGAGAGCGAGAGCTTCAGAAGAGGACACACCTGTCTGTGACATTCGTTTCCAGCCCTCAATAGTAAAATTTTGCGCCGCGTTTCGCCGAATCTAGCCGTGTTCCTTTTTTTTATGCCGCAGTAAACATTGGTCCTCGCGTGTTGCAACACACATCATTGACTCTTCAGCAGCGCGCCAGATTTCGCTTGAACCCCAAACAGCTTCGAAGCTTTTTCTACGTATTGCACAAGCGCTTCGTTACAATCCAGTAATGGTTATTTAGTACTCAGTTATTACTTGAGTAATAGGTGAAATTCGAAACTGTTATAACAGGTGGAGGCAAAAGTTTTTATCCGTTTCTTTTTGTGGTACATTTTAGCGAGGCTTGTAAATTTTATGACACCATGTTCCAAAGATAATATCCAACAAATGACTGCCATTTAAATTCATGCAAATTTGGGCTCTTTTTATTACATTTTCCATGGCATTGTGAAGAATTTGTGGGGTTAGATTTTCGATTTCGTGTTGAATATTGTTCTTTAATTGTTGTAAATTCTGTAGGTTATTCCAATGCCTTCAAACAGCCCCAAAGAAAGAGGTCTTTAAACATTCGTCTAAATTTACTTTTTGTTAAAACCACCGACGAATTGTTACGTAAAAACATCGACATAATTCTTCCGCGTTCTTGAAGGGTATCCTTCCTCATCTTTATGGACAATAAATTTCACGACTCTCTTCTATTGAAATGTCAAAACATCACTGACATAGGGTGACTGTACTCGTAGTTGACACTTTTATTTTCAGTCACGAATAATAAACTTTCTATTAAAAAAATGTTTTTGACTAATACGCTGTTTGAAAAAGTATTAGTCAAAAACATTTTTTTAATAGAAAGCTTATTATTCGTGACCGAAAATAAAAGTGTCAACTATTGGTACACTATCAACAACGAGTACAGTTACACTGTACCTGAAATTAAAAAAATTAGGAGCTATAATTACGATCGAACTTCACTTAGTTAAGTTCGTTTGATCTATAATAATTGTTCTTCATGCCTCGTTCTCGAGATTACACTGTAGATGTTTAGGGTTTCTCAAAATTTTGATTGTCGTTTCGTTAATCCGATTATAAGGCTAATTATACACACGCAAGCTTCATTCAAGAATTACAATGTTTGCAAAATTACCTTTTGTTTCAACAACAGACCGCTTATAAAATCTAGCGAAAATTTTTGAATCGCGGGACCAGCCTGCGGAGGTTTTAACGATATCGTAATCCAGTCCTTTTTTGGAAGCTGCGGACGTTGACGCGTGATGTGTGCTAGAGCTCTTACTACCCGCCCGCCCGGGTACTCGAGTACCCGGTGAGACCCAGGGTAGAAAAAAATTACTCGGGTACCCGGGTAGACAAAAATTACCCGGCTACCCGGGTAGACAAAAATTACCCGTGTGTCCATGAAATACCCGAGTAACTGAAGTGTGATGAGATAGTTGAGAATTTCGATTTGACAGCCGATCGTTTTTCGACTTTCGATCATTTTCGGCTAACCTCAGTAATGAACGGAATATGCTGTCAAATCGAAATTCTCAACTATCTCATCACACTTCAGTTACTCGGGTATCTCATGGACACACGGGTAATTTTTGTCTACCCGGGTATCCGGGTATTGCACGGGTACCCGGGTAGTCGGGTACCCGAGTAATTTTTTTCTACCCGGGGTCTCACCGGGTACTCGAGTACCCGGGTACCCGGATACCCGGGCAAAAACAATAGCTCTAATGTGTGCTACTCGTCGTAAAAATCTTATCAATTCCACCATATCTTAACATCGGTTTTAACCAACGGCTTAAAGTTTGTACGTATTTTATATGATAAAAATAGTTTTGATTTGCTGCCTCTAAAATTTTCCTAACCTCTACATATTTTATTAATGTTTGCGCAACACAGAGACCTGTTTTTTTTTTTAAAAGGGTAACTGCAACAATAGAGGCTGAAAAGATCCAGGCCTAGAAGTCTTTATTAGATCCTCTATTCTAATCTCCCCTGAATCTCTCAAAATTCAAATGCAATGAGTCTTCATCAGTGACAATAATGAAGCATAGGGCCACGTAGGAGGAGTTCCTTTTGTTTTCTAAGGCTCTGAAGTGGCGATGACTGGCGACCAGCAACTAACTATCATTAAACAAACGAACTTAGGTAATATTCCCAAGGGACACGAAAGCAGAAAAATTGTTCCACAAAGCGTGTTAAAAGAAAATTCAAACTTTATTCCTCGAATAACCTATGGACTCAGCTTAAGATTCCTTTACTTTTAATTCAAGTACCTGGAATATGTTTCACTAAAATTTCCACCACTTGGCATATTCTTGGTCCTATCCTCATCATCAATAGAATACGTTGCAGCGATTTAATTAACAAGCAAAGGGGCGAGTAGGTAGACACCAATTTCCTGCCACCCAGGTGGCATTTCAACGTCGAAGTCCTCTCTCAGTTCCGTGATCGTCGTCTCACCTAGTTACCGTGGAACAGCTAACAGAGGAAAAATTAAGGTTCTGAATGGTCAGTGCTCTGTCGATCTTGAGGATTGGCCACGATTTCTCTCGGGGAATGCCACCCCCCAGGGAGTCAGTGGTCTGTGATAGACAGACCAGCGGCGGCTGACTCTAATAGTAGCGCTGTCGGAATGACCCACAGTCAAGAACGTGGCTGCCTCGATGCACGTGCGCGCACCTGTACACACGTGATAATAAGTTGCTTCCTAAATTTGATAACCTGTCAGGACGAATTCGCTCTCGAAGCTCCGTCGCGACATTAAGTTTGGTTTATTCGCTACTAGGTGCATTTTCAGTTACTCGCTTATGAGATCGTTCTCGTTGATTTTCGAACTGACGCAACGGTACCAATGCAGTGATGTGGAAATTAATGATGGCGGTCAGTAATACGGTAACAAATTATGAACAGAAATTCTGCAGGCCGATATCATAGTCGACGTTGCGGGGATTTACGAAATGGTTCACTAAGTACTCACGAGGGAACATGCCGAACCCGGAAATTCAAAAAATTCTGAAACTTTGCGGATATGTAGGGGATTTCCTCCTGATCACAACGCAATTTTTGTTTGCTGCCCAAATTCACTCTAATGGGGTGTAATTGCCCCTGAAAATCCGGTTAGTTTCCGATTTTGTGTTATAACTCGTGAACTGTAAAATAATTTTTTTTACCAAATGATAGATCTAATTAAAAGGAGTAACTTTTGTCTTGAAACTTTTTTCCTATCTTTTACAGTTTACGAGTTATAACACATAAACGAGAAATAGCCGAATTTTCAGGGGTTAATTTCACCCCCTTCGAGTGAATTTGGGCGGCTAGCAAAAATTGTGTTGTAATCAGGAGGAAATCCCCTACATATTCACAAAGTTTCAGAATTTTTTGAATTTTCGGGTTCGGGATCTTCCCTTGTCAGTATTTATAAGATGCTCGACAGTAGCCCTAGATAACAATTTTGCTACAGAAAACGTTCAAATTAGGGTTGGGACTATTTGCCGAATTTTTCGGGATTCGAAAATTCGAATACTTCAGTTGCTCAATTATTTGGCGAATATAATTCGAATATCCACTTATCCAAATACTATGCGAATATACATCAGTATTCGAATGTTATTCGAAAATACATTAGTATTCGAATACTCATGTATTCGAATAGTATGGTGTGAATTATAAATCAAGTTCTTTAGGTACATTTTTTTTACAAGCCTTCATTTAGTTTCAGTTGTGAGTTCGTTAGTTTGTCAGGGTGAAATCTTGTAAGTTAATTTTGCCCCAAAAATGGACTATGTATGTGTGCAAAGAATACTGAAATATTCGAATACTGAAATATTCGAATACTGAAATATTCGAATACTGAAATATTCGAATACTGAAATATTCGAATACTGAAATATTCGAATACTGAAATATTCGAATACTGAAATATTCGAATACTGAAATATTCGAATACTGAAATATTCGAATACTGGAATACTCCAATACTCCAATACTGAAATATTCGAATACTGAAATATTCGAATACTGAAATATTTGAATACTGAAATATTCGAATACTGATATATTCGAATACTCAAATATTCAAATAAGGATTCTCGATATTTCGTATCAGAAAATTATTTTTTCACGACGAGCTTTCAAATATATTAATTAATATCTGTGAATATTGGACTTATTATCAGTTTTTATGATTGCATGTCTCTATTTTAAGATGGATGGGTGGAGATTTCAATCTTGAGAAGTGCGTTAGAATTTAATCCAAACACTGGGCTCATAAACATTTAATTCAATACTATCAATTTCCAAATGTTAATTAGAACCGAAGTACTAAAATTCGCGGCTCGAAGCTGATTTTATCCTCACATTTTCAGCGCGGCTCTATGAAAAAGAACACATAACAATATACATATTAAACATTACCCCAAATCACATTTTAATATTGAATTTCAAAAACGTTCGTTCCAAATGTGAAAGTTTATAGAACATTTTTCTCCGCAACAGTTGGCGCCCAAATGATGTGCACTCAAACGAACTCTCACGCCTTCGAATACACATCATCATTGTGTATCGCAAATTGTCGCGCAGTGTTCATTTTCCACGCAACATTTCAACGTGAAATTACACGAAACGAGGGCTAAAAAACAGGCGAAAATTTTAACATGCATTCGAGTGTGCTCGTCCGAAATCCCCCGGCGGCCGGACTGTCAAATGAAAAGTTTCGTTAAAACTTATCCTAATCCTATTTAAATATAAAGCGGCCAAGGGATTAGCATAGATTAACATTCATTCCTATACAAGTGGCTCACAAGTTTCAATAAAACGTCAACGACCGCGGGGAACCACATTAATTTCCTCGTCATTCAAGTCGTTTGCATTAATTATTTTCATTATCATTCCGACGGAATGCCATCGCGGGCAGACTTGTTATAGTGGGGCTGCATGTCTCATCGCTCCGCGATGCAGTTGCGCTCGAATAAACCGTACGTTGGACAGGAGATCAGAGTTGGGCATTATACGAATAAATTTTGATTCGGCTAAATTTTGATTCGACTAAATTTTTATCCGAACGAACTCGAATAAAAATTTCGAATAAAGTGTAGTTATTCGAGAATAACGAATAAATTTTTATTCGACTAAATTCTTAGTCGAATAAATTTTTCTCTCGAGCCGAAGCGGCTTATTCGTGACGCTCAGTCGCCACGGTGGTCCTTCGAATAACGAATAAGGAATAACGACTGAAAATTTAGTCGACTAAAAATTTATTCGTTATTCTCGAATAACTTCACTTTATTCGAAATTTGTATTCGAGTTCATCGAATAAAAACTTAGTCGACTAAAAATTCATTCGTTAGTCACGAACAGCTTCATTTTATTCGAAATTTTTATTCGAAGGTTAGTCGAATAATGCCCAACTCTGCAGGAGATACAAGCTTCCTGTAAACACGAGGATATAAGAAAGATAATTTATTTCCGCTTATAATCGAATTAAACTGGAAAGCTATGGACAAGAATTTGTAACATTAGTGTCGCATAGATGATGGTGTAACATCGGTACCTAAAACTTTATTTCATTGTACACCTTAGAGTTAAAAGAGATTACCACTAACCACGTGTCACATTTCCCATTTTTTCCATTCATCATTCTTATATTTAATTTCCATTTTTAAACGCAAGTAGTTTCCACAGAAATTTAAAAAATCAATCCACTATCTCTATACACTTTCTAATAACAACTCTTTAAGGCACCAGCAGACATTACGAAAGTAACAAGAAGATAAAAAACAAATACATATAAGCAAACAAGAAAGATAAAAATAATAGAGTTGAAATCCAGATGAATGTGACTATCTTCACAATAAAGTAAAAAAAAAATTTTTTTTCATAAAATCAGAATCTAAATTTCGGGCGAAGCCGAGTAGTGAAGCCAGTATATTACATGTAAAAGTAGAAGTAGAGTGCAAAGTATTTTTGTAGTAAGTAAATGTAGCTTCCCTATCCATTTAAAAATTCCTCAACATCGTCCCTGCCCCCAGTTAAACTTCCCGAAAGTCGAAAACAAACGGCTCACAAGCGTACGACGCCGACAGTCGCCTTCTTCCCCCAACTTTGACCCATAAAATACGCCGACAATTTTCCACTTCCCCGCCATCGAAGGGGCACGCACCCTCCCGGACTATCCCATACATCCGAAATCCTGCCATCGCGGGATGATACTCCGCGATACGGACGTAATGCCGGCGTCACGAAGCAAAGAAACAATAAAGTGCTCAGCGGTGCGGTATAGGAAGCCCCGTCAGCGGCAATTTTAAACTTCATGTCACGGCCAGGCCCGCTAATTATTCGCTAGCACGCGAATCAGAGAAATTCCTTTCTCTTTCGCCGCGAGTTGGAGCGGCCGCGTTCGTGTACAGCCCAGCCTGGTTCCCATTATATAACACGCTTCTGTTATGCAAATGGAGGCGCGTGTCTGGGTGGACGGCGCTCTTACGCGATGTTCGGTGGTCGAATTTTCCTGAGCAACGGGGAAAACTCCGCCCGGCAGCTTGACAAGTACCAATGTAATCCGCGCCCACCAGCGACCTGCTACACGTGTCAGCTTTATTCCGTGATTTAATAACGCGTTCCATGGAATGTTGATGGCCTCCCGCACCAGCCAGACGTTCAGCCTGGTCGTTTCCTGCCATTCACGTCAGTATTGGGGATGATTTCAGTCACTTAACGGATCGCTTTCTGGGATATCTTCGATCAGTGAATTTCCAATCGGGGGCGATTAATTTGAAACACCCTTTAAGGGGAGGTTCCGGTCTAAATCGATTTTTTTTATATTTCATTTTTGGAATGTTCAAGCTTTTAAGGCAGGATACCACCTTTGACTGCGATTTTGGAGGCGTTTTTCATGAATTTTTTTTGCATACAAAGAATGCGCAGAAACAAAATCGGTTTCAGTCATTCATTAATGTAACTTTAATCTGTAATTACACATTTTTTGAAACTGAAAAAGTAAAAAATAATCTCTTGTAGGTGGCGCCAAAATACACTCCTTTGGAGAAACATCGTTAGACGGCGTGTGAAATTCCGCTCTGTACGTGGCTCTTAGAAAAGAAACCAAAGAATGTCCCTATTAACAACAATATTGTTCAATGCTGTACGTAGGGATTTTACGAAATTTCGATTTTTAAGAAAATGGCGGCCATTTTAACGAAAAGGTCAATTTTTTAGGGTAAAAAAGTTTAAAAAAATTTATAAAATTGCGCACCAAAAGAAGAATAACAACGCTACAGCAAAAGTCCTACGTACATCGTTAGATTACACCAATCGGAAGAATTGTGCAAAGTTTCAAGTCAATCCGCTGAAAATTGTAGGAGTAATCTGACACGCTGATTTGGAAAACATCGTTTCGAGAAAAACGCGTTTAAAGTTTTATATAGATTTATATATCTGCTCCAATCCGGTTTTTACACAAGAAAAAGGTTCCGGCCACCTTTCTAATGAATGAATTTCGATTCTATACACTTGAAAGAGTACTTTGAGAACAAAAAAAATTTCAATTTTTTTTAAGTGCAAAGGTGGTATCCTGCCTTAAGAATGCGCGTTTAAAAGGGTTTTGTGAAATACGAAAAATTCTGTATCTCGAAAAGTTGTTATCCGATTCGACTGGAACTTTTTTTAATTTGGAGAATACACTTCTGTGCAGTGGAGAAACTGTTATTATTTTACAAATTTTGGAGATTTGTAATTTTTAACGGCGTTGAAAGGAAGAACAATAGTGGGAAAAAGTGACATCAAGTGTCGTTATTGTCTCAAAAATGTAATTTTTGTAATTTTGTCTGGTAAGGCCAATAGAGCTTCATGCGCTTCAATAATCTGACATGGTTTTTTATATCGGACCAATGGTTTAGGTGCTACAAGCTCCATCGTTTTGGATGAATTTTTTGACGCCGCGACTTTAACGACTCCCCAGTGCCGTCTGCAATGATTAATTACAAAAATATATATATATATTTCTATAGTTCAAGACATCCTTAATATACTGCAAAAAAAACTATTAAATTATACGTAGTAGTTTGGCTTTAATTAATTCCTAAAGATCACCTATTTATATGAGCTCTATACCGGAACATCCCCTTAATTAAATACACACTTAAAACAGAATAACTTTTTTAAAATTGGTCCAAACGACTTGAATTTCTTTTGACAAGCTAGAAAGATTAGTTTACAGTTTTGAAAAAAATTGTAATTGGTCGGTATAGCGAATAAAATAGTGAATGTCGCTTCCTCAACTGTTTCACCTGAGCCTGTAATGAAAATTTAAAGATCCCGTTAGTAGATTTAAGTAAGTTGTATGCATGCTGAAAATTGAATGGAAATCTTTGATCTTTGAAACTGAATAAATTCATACACCTCTTCGAACAAAAGCAATTTTTATTTTCAAATATTTTGTCACTAACAACTTTACCACTATTTCTCCTAATTTCTCTCATATTTTCTATTTTCCTTTTCTTGCCCCACATCTAAGGTTAATACACAATACAAAAATATCTAATTACTTCTCTACCCACAAATTATATTATGAAAGTGACACTATCATGTCTTACTTGTCACTTACTTAACGATTATTTTGCAACACTTCTTTCACAATATTGAAATATAATTTAATACAACACAAACTAAGAGAAATCTCAATTTTCATGGTTTTTTCGATAATCACCGGCACACATAGTGGTGCTCAAGAGAAATTTTAAAATTCGTATTTTTACATAACTGTGCAAGTAACTTACCAACATGTAGCCCATTCAGAGATACATACAATTCTTTACAATGCAACTATCTTATTTTTCTTATAGTTCACAGTTTAAACTTTCTTTTCACCACTACTTTAGAGACGTAATCATAGTTGAAATTGTTCCCTTTGCAAGATCACCAATGGGGCTTCAGTGACCTAAAGCGACTCAATCTCTCGAAAATAGGGGAACCGTACTGTGCCATATATTCTGAGATAGAAGCACAACTAACTTTCCGATTTATAAGCAAATTTTCATACTTCCTCGAGTCTATATATTCATTGTTAATAACCATTTCACTATCTGGCCCTTCACTCGAGGATACCCTCTCATCAACGTCGCTGGAATTTAAAACTAACAGAAGAACGGAGCCCGCTCTTCCCGGGCGTGTTCGTCCCGTATACAAAAAGTTGTTGCATAAAAATTCCCCTGATGAAATTTAATTAACACCCGTGGCCGTCCGCAGCGCACCGAAATGAGGCGAATTCAATTAATTCCGCAAATTTGTGCTACCCGAACTCCGTGATTCATGCGTTCGCAAATATTTGCACGGCATTCTGTTACTTTCGCGGGACGCTGTAACTGCACTTTTGCTGGAGCGCCGGTGTAATTGTTCGCAGGCGGCTGGCACAATCGCGTCTCCTGCGATCGGTTAGTGCAAACGGGGCAACGATCTCCCCGGCCACCCGAGCATATATTATATATCCAACGGACGCGTTATCGTCGGGAGGAAAAATGTGCCGCACTCGAAGCTGATACTTGGAGGCTCTGTCGGCTACAAGATTTGATGCTTTGTGAAATTTCCTGGCCCGTCGACTCGATGATCCGTTTAAATGCGATACACGCGGCCACGGCGGCGAACGTCGCGATTTTAAAGCCGCTTAGAGAAATAAAATGAGGATCACGCGGAATAGCGTGGAATTTGATTCACTCCCGTTCAAACGTTATCGTACGCTGTGGTAGAAAATTATACTCGCAGTCTGTGGTGGCCACGGGGTTCGCTAAATATATTATTTTATATTATTTAATTATATTATTATTTTAGATAATATATTATCGCTAAGATTATTTGTCAGACACGATTGGGAGCGTCGGTTTTTAAAAATCTTTTTTTTTTTACAAATTTGTAAAATTCGAAAACCGGTTTTTAAATTTAAAAAAAAAACGATTTTATGTACTAGAATTAATATGTAAAAATTAATTAATTATTTAATTAAAAACGTTAACATTTTGACTTGAAATCGCTTCGCACACAAGCATATTGTAATAAATAACAGTTTACTGTAAAACTAATCTTCATGAGTTCATATTTTCGGAACAAAAATACTAAATGAAATTAAGATTTATAAATTATCTTTTGTACGGATTTTGGTTATTTTAGTTTTTTCATTTGGTTTTGAATGCAGTGTATTTTCTTGTGTTATATTTTTCTGAATCCATAAATATTAAATGAACTCCAAAATGGTACGGATTTGTACGGATTTTAGTTATTTTTTTTTTATTTATTTGGTTTTGTATAGATAGATTATATTTTATTTTGTTATACGTTTGTAATTCAATAAATGTTAAAAGAACTGGACATTTTTAAAATAAGTATAAATATTTATTATGTATTTTAAATATATTTTTTTGTGAAAATTCGAAAATAGGTTTAACCGGTTTTTTGGGAATAGTGGAATTCGAAAAACGGTTTTTTCAAAAGTCGGTTTTTGTATAATCCCTACCGGGGGGTAAATTCGAGGAAGGAGGGATTATAGAGAAATCGGTTATGTATGTTTAAGGGTAGTAGGCAGTGGTTCCTGTCTGAAATGAAGCATTTGTGTTGCAATTAATTATAAAGAAACAAATTGAATATGATAGGTACTTGTCCTTTAGCATGAAGTTTATTAATATCCTAAGCTTTAAGACACTTTGTTTGTTTTAGTAAAAAATATGCATTATATATGACGCTACTTGGAGGCTTTTTAAAAAAAGTTTCTTTTATTTTGCAGTGATAACTCAAAAACGGAGGTTCCAATCGATTCAAAACAAATTCGAGCATGTTCATGAAATGTGTAGTTTCGGACCAGACCTAAATTAAAGTTGATAAAAACTCTTATTCTTTATGAAAAGAAACTAAAACCCCATTGACGAGGTTTTACCATCCCCCAAACCCCAAAATATGAGTATTTAGTTTCTTTCATCTGTAGCGACATATATAATGCATATTTTTGACTAATGAAACAAGTTTTTTAAAGCTTATGATGTTACTGAACAAGTCTCAGTTTCAATTTGTTTCTTTGCAATTAATTGGAACAGAAATTAATTATGGGTCTTCTACTGTGACGGGCGATTTTTTTAACTTATTTTCAGGAATTATTTATGGACTTAATGAAAGATTTTTATTACGAACCATGCGTGGCAGATTAGATGTAAGTAGAATTTCTTTCACTAAAACAGTTTGCAAAACATTAAACGCGTTTTTCTTAAAACGGTGTTTTAGAAAACGGTTGCCACGATATCTCAAATTCTAGTCGATCGATTGCGCTTATCGTGTGCACGCATATTCAGCAGACGCGTGGCTGTCGTCCCTAGCAGAATTAGGCCAAATTATTGTCCTATTCTATTTTTTTTTTAATTTTGCACACCAGAAAGGACGAATAAAAATGTCGAAAGTCGACACTTAATGTTCAAACTGCAGCCATTTAAGAATTTTTGAAATTTCAATCCAAATCTGCTACCAACGACAGTCGTGCCCGAATAATTTAAGAATCTTTTCGTTTTTTATTTCGAATGAACAGAACCACCATGAACCATTGCAACAAATCGAGGATACGTGAATTTTTATTTTTTTCTATAATTGAAACTCTCAATAAATTCGTTAAAAAATTGAATTCCTTTCATAAATTGAAACTACGAGGTGCGAAAGTGGTGTAAAATAAAGGTTTTAGCCGCAGGTTTGAAAAACTAGATGGATTGCACAATGTGTTGACCTCATAAATATTTCTGGACATATGTCATCCTTTAGTTACATTCGCACCAAGTGTTTGATCCGACAATATTTCCCAAAGCCAATCTCTACTCCTTTGTCTAATGCCTGAGCCTGATCACTGTTCTATGTCTAAACCTAATCGCTGAAACACATTGAATAAAGTAACAAATGAATCGTTTAGATAGAAATCGGTGGAATCTATCACGAACGGCCCCAGCAGGGAACCTTCCCTTCAGAGGTTCAAAAAACCTTCCCTGTGAAATGTACGTGTCTAACTACGGTTCGCTTATCGACCTCGACAATTACGGGAATCCGGACGATTATCGCAGCGGAATCGGCCAAGTTTCTCGATCACGTACGACAGCGAAATTATTTTTTATTCTCACGAATGGCGCCGTAATGACGAACATTTCTCGCGGCGTGGAAAGTTGTCAGGGGAGGCGCGCAATCTTCGCGAAATATTTTCCACCCTCCGTTCAATCTCGGGCGAAGTCAACAAGCGACGAAAAAAATATCCTTGCTAAACTTTTCCGACGGCCTTCGCGCGCCGATTGCGCGCATTCGCCGAAACTATTATCAATGTACACACTTCGCCGGGAACTCCGTGCAATCGAACGATCGTTGAAGTTAAATTGGCTCGCTAATTAATTTCCGCGTAGTTGCTCGTCGGATCACCGCTCATTTCTTGCGCGGCGCGCGTGTCCAGCCAGGTACTCTCTGTTCTTTTCGACTTTAATCGTTGATCCGTGTTTCGCAAGACGTAACCGTTGAGTGTCATCGATTTTACCAGCTGTAAAGTCGACACTCGAATATCTCTGCCGCAACTTAACGACGCGGGTGTTTGAGTTACGCCCGCATCATCGGAGTCTTGTAAATAGCTATTGAAGCTACTGGCAAATAAAGAAGCTGGGACTAGTTGGAGTTTCGAAAGGAACTGGTTAAAAAATATTCTTCTTGAAATGCAGTTGAAGGTGGGACTCTTAGACGTGCTCTGATTGGTCACTTATAAGGAGAGGTTCCCAGGTGTCCGCCTCCGATTGCTTTGGTTTTTGGATATGTTTTAGAGCACCGAAAAATAAGATAAACGTGTTTTTTTTTATATATCGGCCCGTTTTCATATTTAGGGGGTGAAACCACCCCTCAAAGTTATAAGATTTTCAGGTGTTCGTCTCCGATTGCTTTGGTTTTTCGATATGTTTTAGAGGACCGAAAAATAAGAAATAACTGTTTTTCTATTTTGGCCCATTTGCATGTTTAGGGGGGTGAAATCACACCTCACAGTTCATAAGGGGTACAAAGTTGTGTTGAATAAAACTTGATATAAATTTCACTTGCATCATAACTTGCTGTGTGGTTGATGATGTTCTTGTCCCCAGTTACCGTTATTAGGGGGTAAACTACCCCAGGGGTGGTTCACCCCTCATTGTCAGTAGCGATGGGAGGCCATAAAGCCACTAATGTGTCATCCTAAAATAAATTATGTCTAAGGTTTTTTTAAGAATGTTATGAATTTTTTTACACGTTTCAAGTCTCTAAATGCGGAGTTAAACGATTACGGGTTGTTTACCCCCTAATAACGGTGACTGACGACAAGAACATCATCCATATAGCAAGTTATGACGCAAATTAAATTTATATAAAGTTTTATTCAACACAATCTTGTACCCCTTATGAACTTTGAGGGGTGGTTTCACCCCCTAAACATGCAAACGGGCCAAAATTAAACGACACGTATTTCTTATTTTTCGGTCCTCTAAAAGATATCAAAAACCAAAGCAATCGGTGGCGGGCACCACCTATTCTTATGAAATTTGAGGGATGATGTCACCCCTGAAATATGCAATCGGGCCAAAATTAAAAGACACGTATTTCTTATTTTTCGGTCCTATAAAACATATCCAAAAACCAAAGTAATCGGAGACGAACACCTAAAAATATTGTAAATTTGAGGGATGGTTTCACCCCCTAAACATGCAAACGGGCCAGAATTAAAAGACACGTATTTCTTATTTTTCGGTCCTCTAAAACATATCCAAAAACCAAAGCAATCGGAGAAGAACACCTGAAAATCTTATAACTTTGAGGGTTGGTTTCACCCCCTAAATATGAAAACGGGCCGCTATAAAAAAAACACGTATGTCTTATTTTTCGGTGCTCTAAAACGTATCCAAAAACCAAAGCAATCGGAGGCGGACACCACCTATTCTTATGAAATTTGAGGGAAGATGTCACCCCTGAAATATGCAATCGGGCCAAAATTAAAAGACACGTATTTCTTATTTTTCGGTCCTATAAAACATATCCAAAAACCAAAGTAATCGGAGACGAACACCTAAAAATATTGTGAATTTGAGGGATGGTTTCACCCCCTAATCATGCAAACGGGCCAGAATTAAAAGACACGTATTTCTTATTTTTCGGTCGTCTAAAACATATCCAAAAACCAAAGCAATCGGAGACGAACACCTGAAAATCTTATAACTTTGAGGGTTGGTTTCACCCCCTAAATATGAAAACGGGCCGCTATAAAAAAAACACGTATGTCTTATTTTTCGGTGCTCTAAAACGTATCCAAAAACCAAAGCAATCGGAGGCGGACACCACCTATTCTTATGAAATTTGAGGGAAGATGTCACCCCTGAAATATGCAATCGGGCCAAAATTAAAAGACACGTATTTCTTATTTTTCGGTCCTATAAAACATATCCAAAAACCAAAGTAATCGGAGACGAACACCTAAAAATATTGTGAATTTGAGGGATGGTTTCACCCCCTAATCATGCAAACGGGCCAGAATTAAAAGACACGTATTTCTTATTTTTCGGTCGTCTAAAACATATCCAAAAACCAAAGCAATCGGAGACGAACACCTGAAAATCTTATAACTTTGAGGGTTGGTTTCACCCCCTAAATATGAAAACGGGGCGCTATAAAAAAACACGTATGTCTTATTTTTCGGTGCTCTAAAACGTATCCAAAAACCAAAGCAATCGGAGGCGGACACCTGGGAACCTCTCCTTGTTAGTCGGTCAAATAAGTTTCTACTTCTTCGCTGTATGGTATCCAAGAATTTATGATGTTGCCTGAGTCCGACTCCAAGGTGTGCAACGTTTAACAGGTCCCACCTGGATATCAAATTTTTGCCCACGGGTTCCCAAAATATTCCCAGACTTACGATTCGAGAATAACGACCCGTGTCATGGCTGTTAACAGTCGCCACTGCATTTTTCATAAATTCGCAGGCTTTGTCATTTGGCTCACTGAAAGCTTGGTTGAAGCAAAAAGCAGAAAATTGAACCGTTCTGCGCTTGGCACGTGCTAGTCACGCAGTGCCGTTCACAATGTCAAAGTGTGCAGTCTTTAAGTTCCCTTCCTGTACTTGAACCGACCTTCTTTCTCTGGTGCTTTCTAATTAAATGTCAACTCATCTTTCTTTATATTCCACGGCAATAATGATGTCTTTGTTGTGCATTGCGCAAGATGGCCAGGGTAAATGGAATAACGTAATTGGAGTAAATATTTCTCGCAATAAAACTTGGCAAATAAAGGTGGCTACACGGCGTAATTTAAGTACCGCGAATAAAATTTATACAAAGCTCTTGTGTATTTCTCAAGAGCTCATTAACGCGAATAGTTTTTGTTGGAAAACATTTTTTAGATAACGCATGTATGAAGAACTACAAGGAGATATGTCTCTGGCTGGGTGGTTTGCTGGGCGCGTCTGACTATAAACGATCCTCTTCCCCTTACGCTCTTACGCACAGCGTGGCGCATTAAGGGGACCTTCCGGTCTAAAAGTCGATTTTTTTTTATTTCATTTTTCGAATGTTCAACCTTTTAGGAATACGTGTTTAAAAGGATTTGTTGAAATTCGTAAAATTCCAGAAGTTATAGGCATTTGAGTAGCGGCCAATGCATGGGCAACAACCGGGCACTCGGCGCTCACGTAAACCTTTAAACGCGTTTTTCTCGAAACAGTGTTCTCAAAACGGTGGGACCTGTATCTCCAAAAGTTATTATCCGATTCGACTGAACCTTTTTTTATTTTGAAGAATATACTTCTGGCTAGGGGGGGAACTAGAAAAAAATACAAACAAGTGAAAGTTTATAATTTTCAAAGGCGTTGAAAGGACGAAAAGTACAGGGAAAAGTGATTTCAAACATCAAGTGTCGTTATTTTCTAAAAAAAAAGTCATTTTTTAATTTTTTCTAGTCCCCCCCCCCCTAGCCAGAAGTATAATCTTCAAAATAAAATAAGTTTCAGTCGAATCGGATAATAACTTTTGGAGATACAGGTCCCACCGATTTGGATCAATTTTTTTACGCCTTGACTTTAACGACTCCCCAGGGCCGTCTGCAATAATTAATTATAAAACAAAAAATATATTTCTATAACTTAAGACATCCTTAATACAATGCAAAAAGTCCCATTAAATTATATATAGTAGTTTTCCTTTAATTAATTCCTAAAAATCACCTATTTTTTGGGGCTCTAGACCGGAAGGTCCCCTTAAGTGGAACAACCAGGCCGGTGATTTTACATGCAAAAGAAAATAGATTTTTTATAAATACATACATAGTATTTAAGGGGAGAAACAAAAAAATTTCCATTCACCGCTTCTAAAAAGTTTCAAAAATATATTCTCAAAATTATAGGCCGAAATTCAACTCCGCATCGATACTATAGCCTGGTGAGTCACGTTTTCAAAATTGGCGTCGGCGATAAATCAAAAACTATTTGACCAATCAACTTCAAATTTTGCACACTTTTAGTTTATAACTAGCTGACCCATTACCCGGTTTCACCCGGGAATTATTTATGATGTTTGAAAAATAAAAAAGCCTAAACCAAAAAAATAAATAGCCTATAATCTAATCTAGGACGTGTGTAATGTATATTCAGAATTTCAATGAATTCCGTTCAGCCGTTTAGGCGTGAAAGAAGGACAAACAAACAGACAACGTTTCACTTTTATATATTAAGTAAGGATATTCCTCAGAATATGAACCACAGGGTTGAACCAAATTATTAATTTTAACCACTGTTTTTAAACAAACAAAACGCGAATTTTTGGCGAAAATCACGCCTAATTGTTTGAAGTTCCGCCATTATTAAAATATACAATTTTATTACACATAACTACCAGAGAGGCTACAACCGGCGCCGTTTTGAATCTCGAAGAAAAACCTATTTCAGATACTGCTCTATTTCTTTATTACAATTTTACTGATATAAAAAAATTTTTTACTTGCTATAACGTTAAATAAAGTACCCTTAAAGATGCGAAAGGATTAGCGCATTGGTATGTTTGCAAAATATTCCTAAAAATTGATACAAACATAAGGGGCTTCTCCCCTTAAACCTTCATCTTAGCGCTGATGAATAATCGGCACGAAGCTTAATTCTTGAACTAAAACTCCTTTTAAGGCAGGATACCACCTTTGCACTTAAAAAAAATTGAAATTTTTTTTGTTCTCAAAGTACTCTTTCAAGTGTATAGAATCGAAATTCATTCATTAGAAAGGTGGCCGGAACCTTTTTCTTGTGTAAAAACCGGATTGGAGCAGATATATAAATCTATATAAAACTTTAAACGCGTTTTTCTCGAAACGATGTTTTCCAAATCAGCGTGTCAGATTACTCCTACAATTTTCATCGGATTGACTTGAAACTTTGCACAATTCTTCCGATTGGTGTAATCTAACGATGTACGTAGGACTTTTGCTGCAGCGTTGTTATTTTTCTTTTGGTGCGCAATTTTATAATTTTTTTTAAAACTTTTTTACCCTAAAAAATTGACCTTTTCGTTAAAATGGCCGCCATTTTCTTAAAAATCGAAATTTCGTAAAATCCCTACGTACAGCATTGAACAATATTGTTGTTAATAGGGACATTCTTTGGTTTCTTTTCTAAGAGCCACGTACAGAGCGGAATTTCACACGCCGTCTAACGATGTTTCTCCAAAGGAGTGTATTTTGGCGCCACCTACAAGAGATTATTTTTTACTTTTTCAGTTTCAAAAAATGTGTAATTACAGATTAAAGTTACATTAATGAATGACTGAAAGCGATTTTGTTTCTGCGCATTCTTTGTATGCAAAAAAAAATCATGAAAAACGCCTCCAAAATCGCAGTCAAAGGTGGTATCCTGCCTTAAAAACGATCGAAGACGTCGAACTTTTTCTCCTACCCGTTAAAGTAATATCATACTACTACAGTAATGCGATCACGATTGTTGCACTTATTCCTCTCAGCACTAGAGTTAAGCGGATAGAAATATTATTAATGCAAATTCAATAAAATTCATTAGCCGATTATAAAAATTCACTTAAAGGATAAAATCCAGTTTTCTTTCCTTTCTACAAAGCTCTTGAATTACTTCAGGCGTGGTTACATCAATCACCAGTTTCTTTTTTCTTGGGGGGGTGCCAGGGCCCTTTACCAACCCCCTCTGTGTGCACCACTATCTCCCACTGTACTAACACACTTACACATTGAATGCTTAAAACACAATGCCATAATTAAACTCCTTACACCGCAAAAAGATTCACAAAGGCACCAAGCAACTCAATAATTCAAACACAAGCACAGAGCACCGCACACCACCCAGCAACTCCAAATACGAAGCTTCATGCAAGTAACTTCGGCAGCGCGTATTCACAAACCCTTACAAAACTACTCGCCGACCAATCACTGCCCGCCCACTCTCCTTCAATAAACATCCACCCCCGAAGCTTTGACAATTCCGTCATCCGGCTGCACGAAATCCGCAACATTAACAATGTACAAAGTCCGATAACCCGGCTTACAAGAACCCGAGAAACGACGTACCTCGAAGCGAGGGCGCCGCCGTGTATACGTAACAGCGAGGCCGTCGCCACAAGATTTCACGCACACCGGTACCGGGGGCGCGCACACGCGCGGGATAAAGGAAAGTTGGCGAACCGAGCGGGCGAAAGAAACGTCACGTATTTCGGTAAGGTAAGAAGGTGCCAGTGAAATTTAAAGTGCGCAACCCGTTTCTTCTGCCGCTGAAGACGCGAGTGGCGAAGGCGGCGGCGGGGGGTGGCGAGGGCGAAGTCCTTGCCCGCGAGTTGCTGGAGGGTTGTTCCGTCGTCTTGCCACGTTCACTTCCCCGTCTTCGTTATAGTCGTCATCGTTAGGGCGGCTGAGGAACGGCACGAGGCCGCTGTAACGTGACGTGTGTGACTGCTGTTTCACGACGAGGGGAGCGTTCAAAGTTTCCCCCCTCCGTGACACGTGACGTAGCTATGCAACCGCAACGCGCGTATTCATTATGACCTCGGTAGGGGCGGCTGCCGGCGAGCCCGAGTGGGAGGAAATTATGCCGCGTGTCTCCTTATGCTCCAATACCTCCGTGGCTGGCGGCGCATAGTTACGCGACGTGTTGAAGACGGATAGCTGTTACTACGATAATTCACCGTGCCCTACGAACCATCGGCTGGCACACAATCTTCATCGACCGATTCACACCTTCGGTCCCGGCGTCCTCTTCTTTCCGTGCCAACCATTCGTTGCAGCTATCGATCAGTTCCCCGCTCCGGGAGGGCAATGGTGAACGAGGATATTCGGCGGGGTCGAACTTCGTGACGCGTTCGAGTGGAACGCTGCTTGACCACTTTTGGGATTGTATTACACGAAAACACTGATTCTCATTCCGAGGCATTTTAGGGGTGTTACTTGAAGATATACTCCCTGTAGTAGGGGAGAGTAGGGGACAATGGAACGCTTAACTGTGGAGGGTGGTAACATAAAATCGGGAGGAGAAAAAGACACGGGGCTTCGACAAGAGTGTTGAGTGGAACTTAGACTATAAGAAAATCAAAGAGTTTGTTGAGAAAAATATTTGGCAAAATGAGATTTGCCGGAGGTATTGAAATCTTCGAGGCGCTCAAGTGGTAGGGTAAAGCGGAACACCCACTTGAAGACAATTTAAACGAACGATGTTTTTATTTTTATGATTTAAAAAGTATTCGTGAATGTAAAAACTATAAATATATGCTTTAGGTATAACTGTTACTGATAAAATATAACCAAAATATACAGGGTGTCCCGAAAACGTCGGTTTTCCTTGAAAGGGGTGACTCAGGGGGTGATTTGAAACAACTTTTCTCCTTAGCGAAAATATTGTCCGAAGCTTCGTTAAGGAGATATTAACCCAAAACCCCGACCAATCAGAGCGCGCGCCTTCCGCCCGAGTTCCCGCGGTAGCGTTGGCTACGCGGTAGGCGACCGCGCTTGTACTACGAACGTGCGAACAAGCAAGTCGGCATGCATCGAAGGAAACCGCGTTACATAGTTTTTTTTTAAAGCAGAATCTTAAATAAGAATAATTTGAAGTGAGAGGACAAGAAGTACGTAAATTTCGTTTTTAAATAAGGCATAAACGAAAAGGTAACGTAACAGAAAATGTACGACAAGTGATCGTAATTCGTTATTGAGGTAAAAATCCGTAGTTTAACAACGGCCAACACAACTAAATTTAAAAAATAATATTAGGTGTACGAATAAATTCTTTCCGACTGGAATTTCTATCGCGGTGGTATTCAGAAGCTGCCAGAAAAATGGCAAAAGGGAATTAACAATAATGGAAATTATTTCGATGATCGAGTTGTTTTCATATTTTTTAAATCGAACTGTTATTGTACCCTAAAATCGGAAAGAATTTATTTCTACACCTAATAATCACCAATAAATTAAAGAAAACTCACCCTTTCGGACATTCCTTTCCTTGCTTTCCTTCCCTTTTCGGAAACCTGTGTCACTAGGCCACTGTACCGATCCTGGTCATCGGCGTCCAGTGCTCAGCTGATCGCAGGGTCAATGTACCGAATATTCACTTCACTGCACGGCTACTAACACTGTTCACTTAATTTATGTTTCACGGAACGTGTTGTTCTTACGTTACAAAAATTGGTGGCCCCGAAAGGGGCCGATTACTGTTAATTACTGGGACGAGATTACTACTATTACCCGGCGAAAAGAAGATTCGTGGCAGACGGTCTCGGGCTGTGCAGTCCGCTGCTGTGACGAAGAGATTGAACGAAACACGTCGAGACCGAGTGGGATAGAGCGATCTGACCGACGATCGTCTAAACAAGACGCGACCAATCGTCACAGCAGCGGACTGCACAGCCCGAGACCGTCTGCCACGAGTCTTTTTTTCGCCGGGTAATAGTAGTAAGTAGTAATCTCGTCCCAGTAATTAACAGTAATCGGCCCCTTTCGGGGCAACCAATTTTTATAACGTAAGAACAACACGTTCCGTGAAACATAAATTAAGTGAACAGTGTTAGTAGCCGTGCAGTGAAGTGAATAATCGGTACATTGACCCTGCGATCAGCTGAGCACTGGACGCCGATGACCAGGATCGGTACAGTGGCCTAGTGACACAGGTTTCCGAAAAGGGAAGGAAAGCAAGGAAAGGAATGTCCGAATGGGTGAGTTTTGTTTAATTTATTGGTGATTATTAGGTGTAGAAATAAATTCTTTCCGATTTTAGGGTACAATAACAGTTCGATTTAAAAAATATGAAAACAACTCGATCATCGAAATAATTTCCATTATTGTTAATTCCCTTTTGCCATTTTTCTGGCAGCTTCTGAATACCACCGCGATAGAAATTCCAGTCGGAAAGAATTTATTCGTACACCTAATATTATTTTTTAAATTTAGTTGTGTTGGCCGTTGTTAAACTACGGATTTTTACCTCAATAACGAATTACGATCACTTGTCGTACATTTTCTGTTACGTTACCTTTTCGTTTATGCCTTATTTAAAAACGAAATTTACGTACATCTTATCCTCTCACTTCAAATTATTCTTATTTAAGATTCTGCTTTAAAAAAAACTGTGTAACGCGGTTTCCTTCGATGCATGCCGACTTGCTTGTTCGTACGTTCGTAGCACAAGCGCGGTCGCCTACCGCGTAGCCAACGCTACCGCGGGAACTCGGGCGGAAGGCGCGCGCTCTGATTGGTCGGGGTTTTTGGTTAATATCTCCTTAACGAAGCTTCGGACAATATTTTCGCTAAGGAAAAAGTTGTTTCAAATCACCCCCTGAGTCACCCCTTTCAAGGAAAACCGACATTTTTGGGACACCCTGTATAGTATACACATAAGAAAAAATATTTTAACCGATAACATGAAAATTACTGAAAATAATCAAATACACATGGATTTTTACATGAATAATAACTATCAACACGTGCATGTAGAATTTTATAGTTTTTAGTGCATTTTAAATAAAATCGTTTGACTTAAAATTTTCTTTTGTATATTTTTTTTTATTATTTACTTTTTAGTGTCTTAGTTTTGATTTGTGGTTATGGGTTATATTTATTAATGAGTGGGTAATATTTTCACCCCCTCCCGGGTTTTTTTTCATAATTTTGTATTGTCATCATAACAACGCACGCCCGCAAAGTATCAAGACAATTGGATTGGTTGAAGTGGGTTAAAATTGAGTTTCCAGATTTGAATCAACCGAACAAAGAAACGAACAGAGGATCGAAGCTGAATAAAATCATTTAATAATTAAGAGAAATAAAAAAAAATGCAAACGAGTCGAATGTATAACCTCCTTCTGTTTAAAGTCGGTTAAAAATACATACGTACTAAGAGACGTTTCCATTCTTCCCAATGGGTGTTCCGTTTTATCCCACGCAAAAGTGTTCCGCTTTGCCCCACATGCGGTAATTTAGTAAACATTTAATATTTACACTTCAGCGTGAGGTAATGAAATGAGTAAAACGTCAAAATGTTAGGCTATAGATTCCAACGGTGTTCTTACCGTTATAAATTTTCGAAATCCAAGTGACGAAAAGTGGTCGAAACTACAACACAATATCGAATGAGGACCGTTTGGTCCCATGTCACGTGAGACCAACTCATTCGCAGCTCTTATCTAACAAGGGAACACCGCGAATCCGGACTCACCGATTGGAACGCGACTTTGTGGGTTTTTAGAATGACTCAAAGCAAGAACAACGGTGTGATTCATTTGGGCCCTATCGCCCTTTAAGGGGGTGAAAACTAACCTCAAAGTCAAATCGACACTTCCACTTTTTCGGATATAACTCTCAAAGTACAACAGACAGAAAAAAAAGTTTAATGGCGCAATAAGCGCTACAAACTTCCGTTAACAAAATATTTGAAAAGTTTCTTTTCATCGTATATTTTTATTTTTAAACTCTTTTCAAAATACTTGGCTAAATATGTTGGAAAATCTTTACTATTTCGAATTCCTTTATAGCCGCCTACCTTACAATTTTGGAGATCTGAATTGAAGACTCCTTGTAGAAAACACTGCAAGTGGCAAAATTAAAAAAAAAAGAAAAAATTTCATCGGAAAATGTTCTACGTGGCACTAGGGCTGGGACTATTCGAATAATTTAATATTCGAATATTTTACAAGTATTAGAATGATACGAATAAACTTCGAATATTTGAGTTTTCGAATGTTATTATTCGAATACAATTCGAATACTGTAAGGTAAAAGTACCAATTACTGGACACGTCCTAATACCTGGACACCAATGACATTTATATTTTTACTAAGCTTCATAGAAAGTTTACAACAATATTGTTGGGAATATATGTTATTTTGCGACTTGATCTCTTATATAAAAAATTAAGAAAGCCCCTAGATGCAAAGTTGAATATATAAAACAGTCTTTAAATATCGGAGGTGCATGCACTTGAATTCTGCGTAGATGTCTTAAGTAATTCTTAAGAAAAATACAGTTAGTTGTTAAGGTGATAATAATCGTTACATAACGTTTTTCTGAGAAGAAAACGTATGTACAGAATCTCAAGAAGTTTCTTGTGACATACAAAACAAAACATTGATCGGTTAATGTTGATTTTAATTAAAAATATACGTGTTCATGTACCAGTACATAATAATCTTGTCCTTTACACGCTGTCCCAATAACTGACCAGCCGTCCAGGTGGTAGGCCTGTCAGCATTTTGAACGCTTAAGGGAAGTCCCAATACCTGACCGCATTGTCCAACCGGTAAGGTGTCTGGGTTTTCTCAAATTTTTGTATATCAAAAGTGTAAGTACAAGTATATTGTACATAAATTAACAGTTTTTTTTTATTTTCAAGTCCTATTTTTAGCCAATTTCATGCTACACTTTCAACATAACCTAAAATTGTATTTGCTGTCTCCGCGCGCAAACCAATCACACAAACACTAGTGGCGCCCTCTGCGCCGTGCTTTGCGCCATCTTCCCCATTGACCAGGTATTGGGACACCAGAAATGGGACGCTGGGACAAATCAGAATTCTATTGTCCATGTACTGGTACACATAGCTACTTGTGTTTTTACTCAATTTAATTAAAATAACGCACTGAAAACAAGTTTTTACTAGCTCATTTGATAAAAAGAAGTAACATTTATCTGAATATTGACACTTTTGTTAAAAAGAACATTTATTTTTAGTCCATTTTTAAGCTATACTACTTTGATATCCTTAAGTGTCCAGTTATTGGTACATTTACCTTACTGATGTATTCGAATAGTATGGTGTGAAGTGGGTCAAAATTAGCTTACAAGATTTCACCCTGACAAATGAACCTAAAGAACTTGATTTATAATTCACACCATACTATTCGAATACATAGGTATTCGAATACATCAGTACATCAGTATTCGAATACTTAAATATTCGACTAGCATTCGAATACTTAAATATTCGACTAGCATTCGAATACTTAAATATTCGACTAGCATTCGAATACTTAAATATTCGACTAGCATTCGAATACTTAAATATTCGACTAGCATTCGAATACTTAAATATTCGACTAGTATTCGAATACTTGGATATTCGAATAATATTCGCCAAATAATTGAGCAACTGAAGTATTCGAACATTCGAATACCGAAAAATTCGACAAATAATCCCCTACGTGGCAGTGGTAATTCTATAGTACACAATTTTATTTTTGGCACTTACAGTATTTTCTACTAGGACTCTTCAAAGGGAAGAAAGCTAGGGTTCATTATTCGGCTAAACCCTTCAACAAGGAATTCTCTGTCGAACCTGCTAGCTTTCCTTTCACCCCAACTTTGTTTACTTACATCAAAAGTCACAGATTAATGATGCATGACACCACCAGTCCTATAACATCCCTTTATCCCAGAACATCTGTTCCGAGATACCAGCAATCACGGTACATAGAGATACAGGAAGCTCGCGGGCGAGCGGGTTTCCCGATCCCATTCATTCCTTGTTTTTTTCATTAGCCACACCTACAAATCTTCTTCTCTATCTACACGCCCGTCCACCTCTCCGTTCCTCTCCCTCTGCTTTTCCGCTCGATTGTTCTTTTCCCCTTGAATAGTTTTCCCTTCATCTTCGCCCAGTAGCCGGCTCCTTCCCCCCCTGGCCGTGCCGAGCGTTAATCACCCCAGCAAGAAGATCGATCAGCGATTAATGAGAAACGTCGACGGAGTGGAGGTGGAAATTTACACGGTTCGCCCCGCCGCGGCAATGAAAGAGGTAGGACGTCTTCCTCCTGAATTGATCGATCCCGAATCCTTGGCACCTTTCGAGTCCGTCCCTGCGAGTGGTAATGGAGCGTTAGAAGTCCGCGTATAGAGGGGATTAGCACGAGGGCACCACCTCGGCTTCCATAATTCACGTTAACCTTTTGAGGTATCGTCGGTCGGACCCTTCAATAAAGCGATCGGAGGAGTTACGGCGACGCCACTGTCGAAATGCTATTATAGCGAGGGCCGTAAATCGATCAATAACGAAGTCCTTCCTGAAAATCGCCACCCGCCGTTGACAAAAATAAATGTCACTGGTGCACCGCTGGCAGTCGCGCTCGCACGATCTTCCGGACTTTTTTAAATGCTTCTTCTTGCCGAGTTGCAGTGATAGGAACATTTAGTTGCACAGCTGCGTTGACCGAGTGGGTCGGCTATAGAGAAGTCGGTCGTTTAATTCGAGCGTCTCATTTCATTAATTTTTATTTCAGTTCGTTTAACGTCCAACTTGCTGCTTCACTTCGGGCTCGGGAACGTCGGGGTAACAGGGAATTCGGAATGGGTCTGGTTTCTTGAATTATTGCTCGAATGTTCAGAAATATATATTGTAAGTCCGGCAGAGTTCCACCACTTTTTGGAAAATAAATTGTATCATCGTTGTTTTTCACATTTTTGTCGTTTCATGCACATTAAAGCAAAGCCCAAGCAATTTAGGGTATATATAAATTATAGTGGGCGATAATTTCAAATATTTATTTTCATTTTCAATCAAAAACATTGGCACTGCCACTGATCGGTCTCACCCGCATGTCGGGGTTAGACCGTCCACCCACTACGAGTAATCAAGGTAGTGATCGACCACCTTATTAAAAAAAATTCAAAACGAATACATACGTATTGTTGGTGTTACACTGTAGTTATATGCATATTATATCCCCAATATCGGAAGAGTGTAAATAAACTTACCTGTTTTTCAAATATCGCCACTACTGTAAGTTGGTCTAAAAACTTTCAGCCTCGCATAAAGTCTTAACTGTATCTTATAACTAAAATATGGATTTGTGACAATGGTCAATGTGAGATAACCAACAAGCGCCTTTATTTCTTTTGTGTCAATGACACACAGTGCCCTATCTTACGTCAGTCTTAAAATATCAGCACTGGCCGGACTCTCCCGGTGGTCGAACACTCCCGGACTTACCCTAGGTAGGTGTATTTTAGATCTGGATTGTTGAGACAGTTGGTACTTGCATCTTTTTTATTACATAGAAAAATTGTGTTCCCACCAATTTTTTTTTTAAAAATGCACTACATTATCTATTTTTAAGTGTCTCCGAGTTCTTTCCTCATTTTTCATCGTTTCCGTTTCGTCCCCTCTCAAATTTTCTCTTTTTACTCTTTAGCAGTAAATTCTCTTCTTTTATTTCTCTGCCTTTTCTGCTGCGCCAAACTTTTCTCTTCTTTCACATAATAAGTACACAAAGAAACCAACAGAGGACCTCCGCGAACCCGCACTCACTGATTGGAACGCAACTTTGTGGGTTTGCGGAGTGACTCAAGACAAGAACAACGGTATGTGTCATTCGTGCCCAATTATGGTTGTGAAAACTAACCTCAAAATCAAATAGGCACTCTCACTTTCTCGCCTATAACTCCGAAAGTACGAGAGACAGCAGAAAATGTTTCAGACAACAGTTTAATGGTACAGTAAGCGCTGCAAACTTGCGTTAACGAAATTTTGAAAAGAGTTTAGAAAAAAAAATACCCGACAGAAGAAAACTTTTTTCAAAATTTCGTTAACGCAAGTTTGCAGCGTTTAGTGTACCGTTAAACTTTTGTCTGAAACATTTTTTTATATCTCTTTTACTTTAGGAGTTACACGCGAAAAAGTGGGCGTGCCTATTTGCACTCCTGAACAACATACCGTTGTTCTTGTCTTGAGTCACTCTAGAAACCCACAAAGTTGCGTTCCAATCGGTAAGTGCGGGTTCGCGGTCCCTTATAAGCTATGTAGAAAGAACTCCAATTGAGTTAACAATTTTTCCAATTACTTAGCAGCCACTATTATCACTCCTTTATCACAGAACTCAAAGATAGTTCCCTACATGGAACTATCTATCTAACTATACTCATACACATTTTCAATTCTGACCGTGAATATGTTCTCAAAAAAATTAATTCCCTTTAAGGAAACTTTGCCCTGCAATAAAAATGTAGTTGCCTTAGCTTAATCTCTCCCCTGCATCCACAGTTTTATTTTATCTTGACGCATTATAGTAGGTGGTCCAGTCGTTTGCCCGAAAATAAGACGATTTAGATTCCCTGCAATCCTCGATTACAACCGACCAGCCTATCAAGGATTTCGGGCAGAATCTCGCCGGGGTATCTCCCGTCTTCTCTCACCAAGAATTCTTCCAGAGACTTTCTTACTAACGATCGATTCGAAATTCACACCCCTATTGACATCTGGGCGATTTCGTGGCCCAGCTCTCTTGCCACGAATGCTTTCCTGAATAGAAGACAAAGTGCATTCACGTTGTGCAGAAAAGAACTAGTACATTTCTCCCTGGATTTATGTTGAATAAATTTTACAAGCATCCAAAGCTATTTCTGCACGAGTACGAATTTGTTACGTACAACTCTTGGCAAAGGGATGTAACGGATCTCGAATAATTTATGAAGCTCTCCGAGTTACTATTAACTTGATATTAATCGACTAAAGTTCCAAACTACTAATAAGATTTGCATTTTTTATGCAACTGTAAATTAATAGTTCAGTGGTCGGGAATTTAAAAATTTCCTTTAAATTTCATTTCAATGTAAACACGGCTAACGTCAGTGTAATTATTCGCTGACTGTGACACTGGCCTGTCTATCGAGGCCGCACAGGTTTCAGAAATTTCATGGTTGATAAAATTAGGAACCAATTGGCCAATGTGATTTCGTCGTTTGCTTCAGCGTGCATTATTTCGGAATTCAATTTAAGTAGAACGCGAAAACTTGATCAATTTTAAATTAAGTAAACTTCTAGATACTTTGTGTTCGAAAATAAGTGAAATCATAGTAGTTTCATCGGTAGTGTTGAAAGAGAAACGAAATATGTTTGGAGAAATTAAATTTGACTTTGTTGTTTCATGATGATAAATAAGCTGCCAATTAAAAGCACTGTATTATTTCCAGGCTGTCTTAATTCCTAGTGGAATACTCGCAAGCTTCGGAAACTTCTAGTCTCAAGTTGAAAGTGGAAAATGTGAGGAGGGCAGAAATGTTTGTTGATGAAATGTTCGTGTCACACTTAATTTTCCAATATCACTCGTTCGATTTGTCTACCGCTCCTATGAGGATTTCGATTCATTGCTGCGGCGGAGCGTTCGCAGCACCGACGAGATTTAGTGTTCTAGTTCCGGTGACCTGTGTATGAAAAAGTAATTGTACTTCCATTTCCACTAGCTTTTCAGGGAAAACAAATGTATTTTGTATACTTCACTCTATACTTCACAGGAAACCTGATTAAATAGTTATGGACAGATCGTTCAATTTGTTGACCCGGTACTAGGGTTTGTCGGTTTTTAAAAACCGGGTTTGAAAACCGGTTTTTATTTATAAATATGAAAAATTCGAAAACCGATTTTAAAATTAAAAAAACTGTTTTGTATACCAGAATTAATATGCAGAAATGAATTAATTGTTTAATTAAAAACCTTGACATTTTGACTTGAAATCGTCTCGGACACAAGCATATTGTAGTAAGTAGGTAGGTAACAGTTTACTGTAAAACTAATCTTCATGTGTTCACATTTTCTGAAGAAAAATACTAAATGGAATAAAGATTTATAATTTGGTACCACGTTTTAAAAGATTTATATTTTGTACGGATTTTAGTTTTTTTTTCCGTTTGGTTTTGTATAGATAGAGTATATTTTATTTTGTTATATTTTTGTAATTCCACAATATTAAGGAAACTGACATTTTTTGAAATAAGTACAAATATTTATTTACCATTTTAATTACTTTTTTTTGTAAAAATTCGAAAACCGGTTCAACCGGTTTTTTGGGGAGTAGCGAAATTCGAAAACCGGTTTCTTCAGAAGTCGGTTTTTGTATAAACCTTACCCAGTACCACTTGAACTTTTATTTTAAAATACTTATATCGTCTCATGACTCACTTCAGATTACTTGAAAAGCAAACTGGCGCATTATAATGCAATGGAAAATTGTTCCATTCAGGTTTAGTAAACACAGTATGTAGTCCCAAAGGGGCGCAGATGTCATATGCTCCAACCAATCCAATCGAATCCAAAAACTATTATTTTATAAATTTTTGTTTCATTTATATTATGTTTAATATATAAAATTTTCTTAGCAAAATAGTGCATTAAATTTAGAGTTTAAAATATATAAGTTATGTCGTAGATAATGATTCTTTTAATAATTATTTATTTATTATTTAATTTTATTATTATTAATAATGATTACGTTAGCTTCTTAACTTTATTGGAACAAAAAAATTAATATAATAACGTATAAAAATTACGCTTTTATAGTTATTATAACTATTATAATAACTATTTTTTGTACATTTATTTTTATACGTTACGCTTTTATTACATATAATAAATCAAGTGGCAGTAATTGGGACACTGGCAGTAATTGGGACATCTACCCTACTGATGTTCTGGTGTTCAGCAGGGTTTCTTGGAGGGTGAGATTGTTTTCTGTTGTAGAATTTGGAAACTGAAGCTTTTATGCATTTTGTGTTGATGAAGTGGATAAACCTTGTATTGGAGACATTTAATGGATAGAAATATCCAAAATTCGTTGAATACAGATTTGAAGAAAGGGTAAATTAATCAGACTATTATGGATAACAATAAAGTTAATATGACTCTGAAAGTTATTTTATCAATATAAGAAAATTCATTATTTAATAATTTAATTACATCACTAAAAGGTTTTAATAATACTACCACCCCCACTTTATTAGGACCCTTACGATCTTCATTATACCCTAAAATTTTTTTGTTCCAATAAAGTTAAGAAGCTAACGTAATCATTATTAATAATAATAATATTAAATAATAAATAAATAATTATTAAAAGAATCATTATCTACGACATAACTTATATATTTTAAACTCTAAATTTAATGCATTAATAGTTATTATAATAACTATTTTTTGTACATTTATTTTTATACGTTACGCTTTTATAGTTATTATAACTATTATAATAACTATTTTTTGTACATTTATTTTTATACGTTACGCTTTTATTACATATAATAAATCAAGTGGCAGTAATTGGGACATCTACCCTATCCATAGCTACCATTATCAAATTCTTTCTAACATACAAAATCAAAAGTTATACTATTTTACTCCAACTGTCCACATCCAGCACCCTCGATCGCCACTACTTCGTCGCCGAAGGCATACAAGTCGCTGAAGAACCCAAGGTACTACCTAGCTCCACAAACCCCCAGCCCCTATTTCCATCCTCTCATAACCAACGAATACATCAACGACCCCCGCGTTACGTCCAGTGGAGAGCTTCGGAGGACCATATGCGCATTCCTCGGTCGTTTCCGCAGCCGGATACGCGTTTACAACCGTCGCCTATCCCCGAGAACACAAGCGTATAAATCTATTACCGTACGACGACGTTTCCTAGATCCACGTGAAGGATGATCATAGGCGGAAAGAAGGGAGCGAGGGGGTGAAGCTGTGCGAGCAGAGAAGGAAGCGAAGCCGATTTGGAAGGAGCCAGAGACCGAGGGCGGGACAAGGAGGCAGGAAAGGGTGGAAGGAAGGCGGAGAGGGATGAAGTAGAAGAGGGAAATCCTACATGGATGGGTCTCGGTTTTCCATGTTGGCTGTTGTTCAAATGGTCTATCCGACGATAAAAAGCGATGCACGTCTTTCCCTGGAAATCCTCCACTTCCGCGAGATTCAAACGCGCACAAGCCCGGAGCGTGTGTGAGGGGAGGCGGCGGCGGCGCTGGGGGAAGGGTAGTGAATAAAAAGCTCGACGACCCGCGCCCATCGTCGAAGCTTTCCGCTCTCTCGCTCCGCGTGTCCCCGCCGCTCGTTCTATTCTCCGGAACCGTGATATCTCCGTCCTATTCTTTCGCCCCTCGAGCATCCCCCCGGCTGGTACCCTCGCCCATTCGTCTCTCTTACTCTTCCCCTCCTTATCCTCGCGTCCGATGCACCGGGAAGAAATGTGTTTGTGTTTGGATCCCGGCCAGATAATCTGCGGCAATAAATTTCTGTGTGTACAGTGCTATGTGATTGGTTTTATCTCTCTTACCGCCCGCCACTATATATCCAACCTTTTAGCCCTCGATCCGTGGCGATAGATAGGCGGCGGAAGAGTGGACAGAACGGGCACGTGGACGGCCCTGCACGCCCCGGATCCTCGCCTAGGAGCGGTAGATAGGTGACTACCTAGCCGAGAAATCAACCCCTAATTCGTTTACCACGTGAGAATCCACCGTGGACCCGAGATCCCACCCTCCGTCCGTGCCGCGCGTATGCCTAGAATCGTAAGCGCGCTTCTCTTTTGCCTCTGGCCTGCTCGGTCGCCTGTCCGTGTTATTGTGTGTCACCCAAGTTTTTTATTTTTTTTATTTTTTTTCTTCAAACGTAGATGGTCGCTGAAGCCCACCAAACGTGACACTGTAGGTACCAGATGTTTGCTGTTTTATGTGACATCAGGAGCTTACCTTTCGCTGGGGAAACATGGGGAACTAGAATTATGATTGAAGCAGTGTTTAGGCGGGATGTCATGATTATAGATTCCGGCTGAAGTAGGCGAAGTCAATAATTCAGCTTCTACTTAAAATTGAGTTCATAGATCTGGATGGAGAGGTTTCTTGAGAGTTGACCTAGTCTATCGCCGTTAGCTTCAATCCTCAGATCAGAATGTTCCTGGTCCCGATTCACTCGAGTTGCAATGACTGGGTCACTTCAGTGCCAGTTCAGTTTCTTCCCAATTCGAACGCGTTGAAGTCCCAAATTCCCTAACTCGATTCTGAAGTGTTAAACTGTGCCAGAATGCTTCTGGAACGTATACGCGTGTAGTAAAGACGAATTGATAGAGCTATTTTGGTGTTTATGACAGTGCTTGGAATTCTTCTAATAAAATTGCTTTTCAAACCAAATATTTTATCTTACACACAATTCTTAGCTGCTTGTGTTGTTGAAGTAGCAGCCTTAAACAGGCTTAGTTGCATAACAGCTTCCCTGGAGCGTACTGATCAATATCGCCGAAAGAGGCGACCCAAAAAGTCATCCAATTAAAACTAAACGAGTATAGTAAAATCGTCTCACCCAGGTGGAGTGCGCATAAACACGGCGAACTCTGACATCGAAAAGTCAGTCAACCTTTAGACGAGTTAAAATCACAACCCAGCTCTCAGCTCCGCGAATCGATTCCTCAATATTATCCAGCAAGCTACATCGTTCCTAGCTACGACTGTAGGCTCCAGCAAATTACTGCAAAGAGCCGACATTTCCCAACAATTCTACTACACTTCCCACATCAATCCAACAACTCAAGCCACCCTACCCAAAGAATGGCTCAACACAAGAGAAGCAAATCCCCTCAGCAGCACTAGCCTTCCCCAATAATTCAACTCAATATTCCCAAAAACTCCTAAACTACACCTTCAGCCTATTACCACCCCAAGCTACATATATTCCGCATCAGAAACGGGTGCGAAGTGTCCTCTCCCCTGCAACGCGGAAAAATGCCCCATAAAAACGCCCCCTTGAACACCCGGGCCGCTGTATCCGAGCCGCCCCGCCTTCTCGGAACCATCATTCCGAAAGACGTATTTCCCGACAACGTGAGAGCCGGGCGGTAAGAAAGCGAATTGCACTCGGAAGACACACGTGCCGCCTCCGTTTCGTTTCATAAACATGCAAATGAGGGAGGAAGACTGAGGAAGGCGATACTGCGTTTCACCGATAACGGATTACGATGGCCATTGTTGGCGTGCCAGCCGTGCGCGGGCGCCTTTTATTTCATAAGCTGCAGCCCGCCCCGAAATTACGCCGGCACGGCTAGCCTCGGTTCAGCGCGGTGTATAAGCTCGCGCAGAATTTATTAGCGCGCGGCCGTGGCATGCATTTCGCGAGGCTCGCCCGGCTCTTTTGGCCCGTCGGATGGAAGACGGGCGCGTACGGGGTGAATAGCTTCCGCCTTGTCGGACGCTAACGGAGGGGCAGGCGGAGGGCGCGATATCGATCGACCAACGACACAACCGGAACTGGCACAATGATCTCCCGGTATAGACGGGCATAGTTCGGGTTCTGGTTGCAGACGGGCCCGTGGAAATCGCATTATTTACGAGCTACACAAGATATAAACACGTAACAGTGTTCGCCGGGATTATTCGCATTCCCGCGGTGGGTCCGGCCCGCTTATCGCAGCCGAGGCCCTCCGCCCCGCCCCTGGTCAGAACCGCATTGAGGTAACGCGAAGGCGGATTTACTCGGCGCGCCGTGATCCTTAAGCCCTTTTAGGGCAGAAGCTGCTTATGCAGCTCTTTAAGAGCGCCGTGCTTATATTTCTGCGTGGCCACCACGTGTCTTTTTCGTCCGGGTCGTTTATTTGCGAGCGTCCGCGGGTTTTACGAGGCGGAGCTTAACGAGGTTGTCCGCGGTAGGCTGTGGAAGGGTGTAGCTCTGCACTGTGGGGTGCTTATGGGGCGCGGGACCAGTTGACTGAGATTTTGCAATTGGAAATATGTATTGTCTTTGGGGATTTGAAGGGAGAGTTGAGGAACCAGGATTTGGAATTTTATAGTTACATATAGTTTGGTTTATATTTCTATTCTCGTGGGTGTGAGGAATTTCAGGATGCAATGTCTTAGACTGACTAGCGCGCAGAACGAGTGTTTGGGAGGAAAGAGATACGTGGTGAGTGAGTGTTTAGGTTTGGGTGTCGATTGCGAGCGGGAATGGTTCTTGGAATGCACGTGGAAATTTTGAGTGAACGTGTGTGGCGTAAATGGTGCCCTAGGGTGGCCCTTATGTTCAACCTGCGATTTATTTTGCTCTCACCCTCTAATGTGGTTCAATTTCATAAAAAAAATGGTCCCTGAAAAAGATTATTGCAATCGGACAACAGGAAAGGGTGCCGCCCAGGCCTTAAAGTTTAGAATTCATCAAGGTTTTGAATTTGAAGAATTTCTCAAAAATGGTAATCCCTATCGAAATTTTCTTCAAATAATATTAAAAGAGCATTCAATTTTCTATAATTGCGGTGTAGGGTAAATCCGGGAGACGCGGTCGGGCCGGAGAGTTGGTCGTGTCGCTATATTTCAGACTCTATACGTAAAAATGCATTAAAGTGCAGACCAATTACTTCTCTAGAAGCCAAATGGTTGAATGAATAGCGTTATTTCGCTTCCTTCTGTGTTTTTCTGGATTTATAGGGTATAAAAGGTAAATTGATGTTACATTTAACCTCTTTTGTCAACCAGCGGTTGTACAGAATCGTATTTAAAATATACTTCTAAGTTTATTTTCCTTTAATGTTTGGAATAATAAGATAGTAGAGATATTGAGGGACAATGCAGCCAAAGTATTTGGCCATATTAACTCTTCCTCTCAAAGCTAACGAAAAGACCATGTCTCGCTGCAGAAAGGTGAGATGGTCGAGTTATGATCTTTTTATTATTTTTGTTTATTTTTTCATTTTTTATTATTATTTTATTATTATTTTTATTTATTTAGTTTATTTATTCACTTTTGTATTCATTTGTCTTGCTAATCGCCAGTAGGTAATTCACTTTTTCTTTGATGTGTTCTTTACTTATTTAGCGTAAACAAATTAAATATCAATGAATCCGTAGTTGTATTCACTCATAAATAATTTTGCTTTATCCTTTGTTAATTTTCCATGAATAATTATGTGAGTGGTCTCTGCCAACGACGAAAACCATTTCTCCCGGCACCTCGGGGGAGGTGGTCAGATGTCACGACTTTAGTTTTCAACCCGATTTACAGTAAATATTGTCTTAAAGCAAATATCGACCAGTTTTTCTGAATCGGCATAAAATTCTGAACATATTAGGGTTGTTCTGATAAAATAAGTAATATCTATATTAGTTTTAATAGCCATTTTATATTAGGTCGACCGCGTCTCCCGGATTTACCCTATATAATTTTTTCGTGCTTCCAACCATTTTTTAGATAATAGCGTTTGATTATAGAGAGATCAGCGCTGCGCGCGTGTAGACAATACGCCGACCTCTCTATATTCAAACGCTATTATCTAAAAAACGGTTGAAAGCACGAAAAAATGATGTATACAGTAATTGTAGAAAATTTAATGCTCTTTTATTATTATTTGAACAAAATTTCGATAGGACTTACCATTTTTGAGAATTTCTTCAAATCCAAGCTATTCATGAATTCTACACTTTAAGGCCTGGTCGGCACCCTTGTCCGATTGCAATAAACTTCTTCAGGGACTATTTTTTTATCAAATGGCACCGTTCTATGGAGTGAGAGCTAAGCAATACAAAAAAAAATTTCGACACATATAAATAAGGGCCACCCTAATGGTGGCGTGTGTCACGAATGTGTGCGACCTGGGGAAGTACAGGGGGGTGATCGAAGATCGGGGAGCAGTTGCCAGAGTCGAGTTTCGAACGCCAAAGAGAACGGATTGACAGAGTAGAGGCATAGAGTTAAAAGCTAATAATAGATTAGGAATAGTTATAACATAATATACATATATATTGTTATCGTTAGTGTCACACTTTTATTACGCCTGTCCCAGCCACCGAACATTCCTCCGCATTCTCGAACATCCTTAGCATAATATCACCAAGAATAGTAAATGCAATCGTAAGTGTGAAATATGTATGAAGTATAAAACAACACAGGGTATATGCATCTTTGACACCATCAACTATATTTGTACATTTTACATCTTAGCAAGAGAAAAGGGTATCTCGTCACGGCTGGAGACATCCCCCCGACGTATTCCTCAAGTGTCATAATTCTGTGAACTTCTGGATTGGGGGATCTTCCCCTGGCAACTAAACGATTCCCGTCTCGGTGTTTCGGGTGGGAACGACACCCTTCCCGCCCGGCCGCCATTCGGCGGCGCAGTGGCAAAGAAGCGGCGTCTGCAAAATGCAACGACGTTATACGCTCTCCGCGGAAATGTATTGGCAACAACACTTACCGCGGATCTGTCTATGAAACTCCAACGTTTTAGGCAAAGTGTATTCAAACTACCCGGCTGAAGAAGTCCCCCAATTCCCATCTTGTTCGTTGTGTGTCGTCGTCCGTGGACGGCGGCGGATGTTGGTAGTGCCGGAAACGTTCGTGCACGCTCGTCGAACAGGGTTACACGACGGAGCCGAGGGAAAATTGATGCCTCAGACCGACCCGATGTCAGGATTCAGAGGGGGACGCATGACTTGGTACACATCGGGCTCCCTATACCGCAACATCTCGCCTCTGTGATCCTATCCAGCAGTCTCTTTTCCCTTTTATCCCCGGCCTCCCCATCGTCGCACTTTTAGTCGTTGAGTCGTTTGCCCTATTTTACAAGCCCCGACCTCTACGATTGCGCCGCACACAGGTGTGCCCAGTCGACTGGAACTATCCCCACGGCATCATAAATATTGATCTCGGTTGTGATTGCCGCGACAAGTGTCCCGTAATTGGGAGGGTGCCATTTGTATCGCTGTGTCCTCGCTACGATTCGACATTTTTAATTAACTTCTTGCCGAACGAATTGTCAGAGTTAAGTAGCACACAGCGTGTACAGCGATGGAAGCGGACGGGTCGTTAAAGCAGACGTTTCGAGTCATTGGCTACCGTCCAGTCTCAGCCGCAACGTTGTTTTCGTCGCTTTCCGAAAAACGGAAGTGCTCGCTGCTGTATTAAGTGGTTTCCTAACAGGGAACCAGTAATGTATAAGATAATGGTATGTGCTGGCCTCGCTCGTCCGGAGTTTTAGTCTGGGGAGATCGTTCCTCAGGGCCCATTATGGGTGTTTCTACAATGCAACTTCTGAATTGTGTACCGAAATCGCTACCAGGTCGGGTCTAACCGTAGTTCAACTGTTTGACAATTACTATGGCCTTCCACTTTCTGACGTTAGTTTAGGCGCAGTTTCTTACCACCTGTGAGAAAAGAGTAACTCTTCTTTTTGTTAGAATTTACACTGATCTGATGTTGGTTGTGTAAAGTAACTCGAACTTTATGATGTAATCAAGAACTTGGAAAGTGTAGTTAAAATTAAGCAAACCCGTGCTTTCATTGCTCTCTCAACTTATACCATCCACGTTATATTTTTAGAATTTAATGAAATTGATAGTAAAAACCAGGAAGATCACATTTCCAATTTTCTGGTACTACGTAATATTTACTTTAAAACGAACACGCACAGTAAGTTTGTTCGAAGCAAGAGGAGCGAACCAAACGAATTATCAAACACTTTTAATCCTCAGCCACAGTACAAGCTCCCCTAGCTTTTCTTCTCCAAGAACCGACCATGTCCCTCGCCTTTCTTGCACTCCTCTATATCCTTGTCTATACTTTTTACAGGCGTCTAAGTCCACGGCTGCCTTTCTTCTAGAACCACTTGTTCGCACCTTTTTCCTCGATTTATCGAGCACCGAGCAAAGAAGTCCGCCTCGACCCTAGCCTCAGGCTCCCCTTTTGCTTCCGCGTACGTACAACTCCGATGGTCCTCTTCGCACGCACCTAAGCCATCGTCTCTGTTTTTTTAGCACAACTTGCTCACAGCTTTTTACCCATAGATCACAGAGAAGAAACCTGTCGGTTGACAGCTCCGGGCGGACAACCACCTTCATCCTTCTTATAGGCATGTAAAACTTAAAGTCCAGTAAAGTCTACGTTCCCATATACTGGTTACGAGTCATGCGATTCACGATCATGTGGCATATGTGTCTCTATAGTAGCATCCTTCAAGTGTCATACGAAGACATTAGAAGCAAAATTGTGGATTAATCGATATCTACGATCAAAATATCCTCCCTGTGACTTTCACGAGTCACTCTACTTCATTCGAACGCCCACTCGGTCGTCAACCCACCGTTCCAAAGCATCCCGCACACCTCCTCCTCGCTTGTTGGGCCCACCAAAGTGGAACAGAAACGACCGCGCGCCAGCCATCGAGGAGTGTCATTTGCTACATCCCGAGGAGCACCCTGAATGATAAGTACACGGCGTTTATCGCGTGGTGGAACTAATTTCCGCGGCCGCGGAAGATGAACGTTCGAAGAGGATGGAACAAATGGGGGGATCGGGTATCTAATTCAGAAGCTCTGGGCTGGCGTCTCGTTATACACGAACAGCCATAAAACACCGGTCGCGTGGATACTCGCGGCCCTTTTGCCGTGCTGCCTGAGCCGTTTGGAGAAATAGTCGACATCTGGAATCGCGGGCACACGGGGCGAACCGTCTTTCGCGACTTTGCTTCCCCCCCATTATTATTTTACCGTTCGACAGCCAGTATCGACGTACACGTACGCGGCACGTGAGAGAGGAACCCTTTTACGTTCCCGCGCGCTCTCTGTGCTTTTACTCGATTTAACTTCCTTCTGTTGGCCCACCCTCTTCTCGGCCCCCGCCGCCCCGCCTGGACGACCGCTGCTTCCTGCTGCAATAATGGCCAAGGACAAATCATTTCACTCGGCGCCATTATAGTGGACGTCGGGGGGGCCTGGAGGGCTGGCCCGACGTTGCCGATGTCATCGTCTTCGATGGGGACTTCCGGTCATCGGTAAAGAGGCTTTGCCGCCTGATTGAACGAGCTCCAAATCGACCCGGCCCGGGGAACCACAACGGAACGGTCGTCGGTTCGGGCGACTTCAATTCCAGCCGCGTTATACATATATTCGCCTGTTGCCAGATTACTCGTTCCAGCGGAGATATAAGTCAAGTGGAATTATGTGCGCGCGCCGCCGGCTGAGAAATCGAGACAAATATAAGGAATGTCGGGATTAGAGGAAACGTATGACCGGGCCATTAGCGTTGGCCCCGTGGCGGTATAAATTCTTTGCGGCGGATAGCTGTGTCGGTAATGAGTAGCTTCTCGTCTTCCGAGACGCCAGCAGGGTGCTGTGCCCCCGTTTGGCTCGCGCTGCTCGAGACGGTCTCTCGGTTCACGCGAAGTAACGGTTAGGGCTAGGGCTGTAACTAATATTCGAATAATCTAAGAATTCGAATAATCGAATACCAGAGAATTCGAATACTTGAATACCAGAGAATTCGAATACTTGAATAATCTAAGTATTCGAATAATCGAATACCAGAGAATTCGAATTCTTGAATAATCTAAGTGTTCGAATAATCGAATACCAGAGAATTCGAACACTCGAATACCAGAGAATTCGAACACTTGAATACCAGAGAATTTGAAATTGAAATTAGAATAATTAGGAGTATTCGAATATTCGAATATTCGGATATTCGGATATTCGAATAATTCGGAATATTCCAATATTCGGATATTCGAATAATTCGAAATATTCCAATATTCGGATATTCGAATAATTCGGAGTATTCGAATATTCGGATATTCGGATATTCGGATATTCGGATATTCGGATATTCGGATATTCGAATAATTAGGAGTATTCCGAATATTCGGTTATTCGAATACTTAGGAGTATATTAAACCTTTCTGGAATTTCATAAACAGCCAGCGTAAATCCCGCAAACTACCAAGTATTATGCACTTAGATAACGCTAGTGCAACTGATACCTTATCAATCGCGAATCTATTTGCATCCTTCTTCGGTTCTGTCTATACTTCTCACCCCGCGGTCTCGCCCGATGTCCAACAAAATCAATAATTTACTAGTATCCAAGGGTCCAGGCATTGATGGAATCCCGCCAATTCTTCTTAAATCATGTTCCTTCACTCTTTCAAGGGCATTATGGATTATTTTCAATTCCTCTTTGGCTAGTGGGATTTTTCCATCTGCCTGGAAGACTACCTTAATTGGACCCGCCTTTAAATCTGGTGACTCCGCTAACGTGAGGAATTATAGGCCGATATGTATCATAGATACCATACCTAAATTATTTGAGAGCTTAGTAGTTGACATTATCAAGCCCTTTATTACGAGTATTGTTTGCAGTGAGCAGCACGGTTTTATGCCTATGCAGTCTACCGCAACGAATCCATCTATCTTTTGCAACTATATCACAACTAATCTTGACCGTTACAACCAGGTAGATATTATATACACTGATTTTAAGAAAGCATTTGACACTGTTGCTCATTATATTCTATCATCCAAACTGTCGTCGATGGGATTTTGTGACCTCTTACTCTCTTGGCTCTCGAGCTACTTGGTTGATCGGAGACACATTGTTCGTGTAGCTGGATCGCAGTCGGATCCGTTTGATGTCACTTCCGGGGTTCCACAAGGATCGCATTTAGGTCCTTTTCTGTTCATCTTATTAATTAATGACTTAGCTAAAGTGATTCGCCATAGCAAAATTTTGCTATTTGCGGACGATCTAAAGATTTACAAACAGATTTTTTGCTCTGTAGATCGTATTTTATTGCAACGTGACCTATGGAACTTAGAGCATTGGTGTGAGTTGAATGGCTTGGTACTGAACTACGCAAAATGTTATTTTATGTGTTTTTCGCGGAGTGCATCCTCGGTTGCTGTCGAATACAGGCTCGATAATGTTGTTCTCTCACAAGTTTCTGAGATCCGTGACCTGGGAGTCCACTACACTTCGCGTTTAAATTTTTCTCCGCACTACCAACGAATTGTTAGGGATGCGTATAAAAATCTAGGGTTTATTAAACGATGCACTACTGACTTTACTAATCCCCGAACTTTTAAATTATTGTACTGCGCCCTAGTCAGACCTCACTTAGAATATGCATCCGCTATCTGGTCGCCTTATCAATTAAAATACAAACAACTCATTGAGAGGGTGCAGCATAGTTTCCTTAGGTTTGCTGCATACCCACACAGCACCATAACATTGCACCAACGTCTCTGCAATGATGCGGTGCAAGATGGCAATATTGCAACATAACATTGCAGAGACGTTGCGGGTTCAGTCCTATGTCCGCCTTCGCAATATTGCAGCTGTGTATTTTTGCAAAGTTGCGGCAACATTACAAATATGTAGTCCTGCAACGTTCCGGCAATGATTCTGCAACGAAACGGCAAAATTGTGGCAATGATCCTGCAACTCTTCGGCAATATTGCGGTGCGAGATTGCAATGTTGCACCGCATCATTGCAGAGAAGTTGCAGGTTCACTCCTATGTCCGCCTTAGCAATATTGCAGGAGTGTTTTTTGCAAAGTTTTGGGAACATTACAAATATGTAGTCCTGCAACGAAACGGTAAAATAGTATATAGTGGCAAAGGATCCTGCAACTCCATTGCACCGCATCATTGCAGAGACGTTGCAGGTATGCCTTAACAATATTGCAGGAGTGTTATTTCCGCCGCAACGTTTCGGGCAGTGAGGGACGCGACGACGTGAATGTGTGCAGAATCGTAGTAGTATAACGCCCGTGTGTCTTTTTCTCATGGAAAATTCTTTTACCCCAGGGGGGGGGATTCGAACCGAGGACCTGTAGCATCGTAGACGAACACTTTACCGCCACAGCTACAACCGCTGATTGATAAGATAGCTTACGTATTCGAACTTATACTCCTACCGTGCAATACTTCAAACTCAAATTATTAAAAAACGAGGGCTCATTTGACAAACCCCATTAGGGATCTGTAACACTATAGGTGCGTACTACAAATTTCACCCGGTGTCATTTTAGGTTAGGTCTGAAAACAGTCTTTAGACTGAACCTTTACATTTGTCTTCTCTTCTCTCTTTTCTCTTGCTAGATTGTATATGTGTACGTATTTGTGCAATAAAGACGTTTAATAATATTAATAATAATTTCAGACATTACAAAATATAGTACCTACTTTATCTAAAAAAATTAAATTGTATCTTTGAATCTCCTCTATAAGTTCATGTACCTACATACAACTCCCGCGATAACACTTTTTTCATATCTTCAACGGCCAACGAGATATTCTAGCGTATCTAGTTAAATGAAACACGCCGTAGAATCCACTCGACGTCATGTTGCCAACGGAACATTGCACGGCAACGAAATTGCAATATTGCTGCAATATTGTAGGATCATTGCCACTCCAATAATGCACGACAATATTGCAGGAACGTTCCTACAATATTGCAATGCAACCTGCAACAACGTAATATTGCAGCAACGTCCCTGCAATACTGCTGCAACGAGGTGTGCTGTATGGGTATAGGCTAGGTCAAAGCATGGCAGTTACTGACCACGACTATATCCCAATCCTTAATCGGTTGAACCTGCGATCCCTTGAGTATAGGAGAGCTGAGGCCGACTTGCTTTTCCTTTTTCAGATTATTAATTGCCCTCAACTCCTTGAGTTGATTAGCTTCTATGCTCCTGTGAGATCGTTTAAATTCACACGTACTTTTCTTCCCCAGCAGTATACTTCCTCTTTGATCTACTCTGACCCAGTAAACCGCATATGTAGTGTAGCTAATACATATTGTGATAGCATGGACGTTTTCGATATTAATATAAGCAGCTTTATAAACTCCGTTCATAGTAACTTGAATAACCTATGATTTGTCCGTCTTAACTGTAATACCTATTATGTACACTAATGGGGACCTATCCCCGTTTATATCAATAAATAATAATAATAATAATAATAGTATCCGAATATTTGGAGTGATCGAATTTAATAGTATTCGGATTGTACCGAATAGGAATCTGAACACGAAATATTTATTCGAAAACACCTAATTATTCGAATATCCGAATATTGAAAATGAGGAGAAACGAAAAAGTCGGTAATATCGCGGTTTGAATGAAGTAACAAAGGGCAAACAGAAATTGTAGAATTCCTCCAGAATCCTATAGAAGTGATGCAACGAAAGTATCGCGCAGCGGTACAGCCACTTCATCGTCGGCGAACGTGACCCATGTTTGACAGGTCTGACAGTCGTATCAGGAGGATCTTAGAATCGAATTAAGTGGCCGAGCTGGGGGGTGTCTCCATCGTCCCGAAAGAACTCGTTTGTCGAACGAAAGGCCACAGCACGGGGCGTCGCGTTTTGACGAGGTGTTAAAGGAAAACGGATGGCGGAGAGGCAGGGAAAAGGTGAAGAGGTAGACGGTGATGGGCAGAGGAGAGGGGTGCTGGTACGGACGAGCAAAGGAGTGCGCGCGCTCGATTAATCTCGCAATCTGGATGGAGTGGCTATGATAGACTCCCATGAATAACTCATGAGCAGCGGGTACCTGCTTCCCATAGGGACATTCGCGTATAATTCAGCCACTTCATTTGTCCTCATTACTATGCCCGATCGTTACATAGAGCACGATTTACGGGGCTTCGCCTGGTCGCGCCTCCCGCCCCCCCTTCACTCTTCTGTTGGCCGCCCTTCAGTGTACACAAACCACTTGCACACACAGAACAGAGGTGTACCTTGGCGCAGGCCACTTAGGCACGAGTGGGTGGATCGAGGCACACACTCAGCGGCCACTGCGATCCTGCTGCCCCGCCAGATTTTGTGAAATCATAGCTGGACGATAGAGGCCGGGACAGCTGAGGGGTTGCTATCAGGTCGGCTACGGTGAGTTTCAGAGGTGCGGGTTGACTTTTTAGATAAATCGTGGTTGTAATTATGCGACGAAGCTTGGAGATTAGATGGCGTGTGCTCTAAATATGTTTATTGAGGGGGATGGAACATTTTTGACGCAAAGTGAAATGAGATTATGTGATGAGTGGGAAGGAAGAATGAAGTGGGATAAGTTTCAAGTGTTGGTACCTCAATAGAGTGTTTCTTCCATTTGTTTGTTCGAAGTATTAAGGGAGGCCACCTTGTAGGCCTACGAGAATGGGTAAATTTAAAATTTGCTTTCTCAGGGAATTTTGACAGTGAAATATCGGCATCTTTTTAGGAGATGTTGGACAACGAAGCTTTGTTTTCACACATTATTTGTTACTTAAAGTTTTAAAAGTCGTGCCTTCAGGACCAAACGCGATTGGAACATAAAAAATAAAAAATTCTTAGGGTAAATCCGGGAGACGCGGTCGGGCCGGAGAGTTGGTCGTGTCGCTATATTTCAGAGTCTATACGTAAAAATGCATTAAAGTGCAGACCAATTACTTCTCTAGAAGCCAAACAGTTGAATGAATAGCGTTATTTCGCTTCCTTCTGGGTTTTTCTGGATTTATAGGCTATTAAAGGTAAATTGATGTTACATTTAACCTCTTTTGTCAAACAGCGGTTGTACAGAATCGTATTTAAAATATACCTCTAAGTTTATTTTCCTTTAATGTTTGGAATAATAAGATAGTAGAGATATTGAGGGACAATGCAGCCAAAGTATTTGGCCATATTAACTCTTCTTCTCAAAGCTGACGAGAAGACCATGTCTCGCTGCAGAAAGGTGAGATGGTCGAGTTATGATTTTTTTATTATTTTTGTTTATTTTTTTATTTTTTATTATTATTTTATTATTATTTTTGTTTATTTAGTTTATTTATTCACTTTTGTATTCATTTGCCTTGCTAATCGCCAGTAGGTAATTCACTTTTCCTTTGATGTGTTCTTTACTTGTTTAGCGTAAACAAATTAAATATCAATGAATCCGTAGTTGTATTCACTCATAAATAATTTTGCTTTATCCTTTGTTAATTTTCCATGAATAATTATGTGAGTAGTCTCTGCCAAAGACGAAAACCATTTCTCCCGGCACCTCGGGGGAGGTGGTCAGATGTCATGACTTCAGTTTTCAACCCGATTTACAGTAAATATTGTCTTAAAGCAAATATCGACCAGTTTTTCTGAATCGGCATAAAATTCTGAACATATTAGGTTTGTTCTGATAAAATAAGTAATATCTATATTAGTTTTAATAGCCATTTTATATTAGGTCGACCGCGTCTCCCGGATTTACCCTATATCAACTTACAGTAAAATAGATTTTTTTTACGTGACGTACAGTTTCTATCATATTTTAATTTTAAAAGCAGAAATGTTTGAGTGAAAGAAAAAATTTTCTTCGCGAAGCCGCCATTTCCTTATTTTTTAGAATTATTAAAAAATTGTACCTTCCTAAGAAAATCTATTTTTCTTTAAGTTGAGATAAGAATTTTTTATTTTTTAAGTTTAAATCGCTTTTGGTCCTGAGAGCCAGTTAACAACGTCCTTCCAGACATTGTAAAACTTCAAGTAATAAATAATATATGAAAATAAAGTTAAAATGTTGTCTAACATCTCCTAAAAAGATCCCGGTATTTCACTGAAAAATTACCAAATTTTCAATTTACCCACCCTTTTAGGCCTACAAGGTAGTGTACCTACTCCCTTAACACCATTTCCGTATTATAGTTCTATAGAAGTTCGCGTGTAACAAGTTTTGTTTTTATTTGAAATGAATAACGACCCCAAATATAAGATCTAATAAGTTATTTCTTTATTTTCATCGTCCTTAAGTTTTTTTTCAAAATTCCTAATTCTATCAAATAAAAGATTCTGCGAACGAGTTACGAATATCGTGCTACTGAAGTCGAAGTAAATGTACAACTGACATTGCGCACAATTAATGCGTCACGAGCGTCCTTTTACTGATACTTTTGATTTGTCCGCGAAGTTGAAACGAAATATATGTGTTAAAAAGCGTTTCCGGGTAACAAGTAAAGTGGCTTGGAGAATGGCACACGGCCATGGAGGACGTATCGGCCCCCAGGGGTGTATAAAGAAATGCTGCGGGGCCATTCTGCATGAAGAAACGGCGGGAATCGATGAGTTCCCGATAAATAGATATCAAACGGAGAATACGCATGGGAGGTAATCCTGAAAATGAATTTGCCCCGCTGCTGGAATAATGCGTCGAAGACATTCGACGGTTAGTCGCAGGGGCGAGGGTCGGTGGCGGCCCTTTTCAGCCACAAGATCTGAACAACTTCAGAAAACTACTACTAGCTACTTTCTCATTAAACGCAATGAGATTTTAAACTTTATAATTTCTTTAGAGCAGCCCGAACTTTTCTACCTTGTTTGTGATCTCTCGTTGCTTCCCGATATACAGAATGCTCTGTAATAAGTGGTGGCGCGGCAAAGTGTATCCTTATATTACGGAACGAAGTAATTCCCGGTTGAAACTACGAATTGAAAACATAAAATAGGATTGTTTTCGCAATCGTTCGCTTTTTAAAAGAATTCGAATTGAGTCTCGTTAACGACATTTCTTATAGTTTTGCGAGACCCACTTAAGTAACACTTGCTAGTCAGAGAAATTCTATTTTCTCATCAAAAATATTGCATAAAGCTGCGACTGTTAAAATGCGTAACAGTATTTTCAAATTCTTATGCAATTTTGTTCCTGGGATGCACATAGGGTAAATCCGGGAGACGCGGTCGACCTAATATAAAATGGCTATTGAAACTAATATAGATATTACTTATTCTATCAGAACAAACCTAATATGTTCAGAATTTTATGCCGATTCAGAAAAACTGGTCGATATTTGCTTTAAGACAATATTTACTGTAAATCGGGTTGAAAACTGAAGTCATGACATCTGAACACCTCCCCCGAGGTGCCGGGAGAAATGGTTTTCGTCGTTGGCAGAGACCACTCACATAATTATTCATGGAAAATTAACAAAGGATAAAGCAAAATTATTTGCGAGTGAATACAACTACGGATTCATTGATATTTAATTTTCTTTACGCTAAACAAGTAAAGAACACATCAAAGAAAAAGTGAATTACCTACTGGCGATTAGCAAGGCAAATGAATACAAAAGTGAATGAATAATCTAAATAAACAAAAATAATAATAAAATAATAATAAAAAATAAAAAAATAAAAAAAGTAATAAAAAAATCATAACTCGACCATCTCACCTTTCTGCAGCGAGACATGGTCTTCTCGTTAGCTTTGAGAGGAAGCGTTAATATGGCCAAATACTTTGGCTGCATTGTCCCTCAATATCTCTACTATTTTATTATTCCAAACATTAAAGGAAAATAAACTTAGAAGTATATTTTAAATACGATTCTGTACAACCGCTGTTTGACAAAAGAGGTTAAATGTAACATCAATTTACCTTTTATAGCCTGTAAATCCAGAAGAACCCAGAAGGAAGCGAAATAACGCTATTCATTCAACTATTTGGCTTCTAGAGAAGTAGGGTAGAACCCCCAATTATTACTGACACCTACCCAATTACTGTCACCTTAAGCTATTTTACCGAAAATAACGAATAAATAAACGTTGTAAAGTCATACACAAAAAGAATTATGTAATTCAACCTATAATCTATACGCTAGAAAATGCACCACTTAATATTTTTTTTTCATTCATTTCTATAAGACGATACAAAATTTTAATTTGATGACAACAGTGGAAATGGCGACTTCCTTACTAGTGAAAGAGAAAACAGGGCACTAAAGAAAGGGCTATAATTACTATATTTAAATTATTTACATAATAAACAATAATTTTTTAGTACAATATAAGTATCATAGAAAGTCACAACGATCGTAATATAACGATTAATTAAGCCTTTTTAATTAATATATGGGTGATAGTGATTGGTACAAGCGTTTCAAGCATTTTGGTATTACTGTCATAGCAGTAGTTGCTCATGTACATGAGACGACATAACCGTAAAATGAGTAATAAACAGTATTAGGTTAGCTGGTAGTAATTGGGGTGTCAGTAATTCAGTCACACACGTTTTAGAGGTGGCAGTAATAGATCTAGAAATATGTTTCTTAGATTAATGAATTTATATATAAAAATAGAAATTCTAAGACCCACAAAATGTTGTTCATGAAGTAAACATATTAAACCATAATAAAAAAAATAAAAAACTTATACTTTTAGTCAATAAATACAGATACTATGCAATAATATTAGAGTCAGTCCTTAATGTGTCAGTAATTGGGGCTTCTACCCTAATTGGTCTGCACTTTAATGCATTTTTAACCGACTTCAAAAAGGAGGAGGTTATGTATTCGACCCGTATGTATGTTTCTTTTTTTATGTTTGTCCCCTCATAACTCCTCAGCATATGGACCGATTTTGATGATCTTTTTTTTATTCGAAAGGGGGCGATGCCCCGGTGGTCCCATCCTGCACTGCATCAACATTGGCCCAATATTTTGCCCGTTATGGTTAATAATAAAGACTATTGTCACCTAATTATTATTATTTTATGTACGTACGCGCATATCTCCTCAGCAAGTTGTGTCAATATATATAAAACTAAAAAGTTAAAAATAAACAAAATTTAAGAAAAAAATTAAAACCCACTTCAAAAAAATAAAGTTGCACTAAAAAGTAAAAAATAATTCTTTCCCTTATTTAATCTACGACTCTTATTTTTCAAGTCGGTGCCTCATCATTTGCACTGTGTAAATCTGGCGCCGGCTTAAAAAATATGAGTCGTAGATTAAATAAGGGAAAGAATTATTTTTTACTTTTTAGTGCAACTTCATTTTTTGGAAGTAGGTTTTAATTTTTTTTTTAAATTTTGTTACGTATAGACTCTGAAATATAGCGACACGACCAACTCTCCGGCCCGACCGCGTCTCCCGGATTTACCCTATATTTTACTGCACCTTACCGTCCGCTTTCTTCGAACGTAAGCGATTCCCAAAAATTTGTTAACAATCTCTCCCGCTGCCCGAGTATGCATAACACACCGACCACCCTTCAGTCCAACTCGTTTTCCAAGCTACATTTAAATGGATCACCCTGTCCGTCCCGCAAACACGAGTGGCGCAATATTTGCCACAATCCCATTTACAAATTGAGGAAAAAGGGCACGTCGGGGGTAGCCACCCACTACCGCCCAGTTCGCGTGCCATCGATTCCACCGGCCGTCTGAAAAACCGCCCGGCGCGCTCGCATTTACGCTCGCCGCTCTGCCATCCAGCGGGCGCAGCTTTTTGCACGTGCCGGGGCGTAATACCGCTTCGCGACTGGAGCAAGTGGTTTTTACGTAAGAAATTATCGAACGTATCCCCGCGAGCAACGCGGCCGCGGTTGAATGGAATTAGCACGTCGTGTCCGCAAACGTTGGCTCCGAAGGGCGGGAGGGTTGATATTACGCGGTCGTAATGGTGAATTACAATAAAAACCGTGGACCGGCGGGCGGGAAAACGGCGCTCCTATCGCTGTTGCAATTACAGCAAGACGGGCACGCTCGGCCTTAAAACTCCTCCGCTGACCACGGGACTCGTGGACGGCGAATGGAATTTTGTTGATTAAAATGGGGATCTCGCGGGCGAGAATCGCGACAGTCGGGCGAAATTTTATCGCCCACCGGTAACGCCGACTTTCATCCCCGGTCCGACTCGCTGTTTATGGAACGGACGTGCTCGATTCAATCGACTGTCCCGTCGATTAACCGTTTTATTTAGGACGCGTGCGGCGCGACAGCTGCAGGAGTTATTACTTTCGGTTTTCGGGAAAAAAATTGAAGCGAAGTCGAAGCCTGCGTATTACTCTTCTTCCACCCTTCTGTCCCTTTCTCTCTCTCTCTCTCTCTTTTTTTTAGTATCCAGTTTTTATTGTTACCGAAGCGAGGGCCCGGATCTATTTGCGGTGCCCGCCGGCTAGATACGCCGTGTGTCCTGCCCTGTACAAAAAAAAAAAAAAGAAAAAAGAAAAAGGGACGGAAAATGGAATTCCGTCATAGTGGAAACGATAGGAATCAATATTGTTCTCTTTCACTTAGGAACGGTGATGCATCGTAACCAAATATTTTCCAGACGGTTTGCCCCGCCGTTGATATCCCGCTGTTCTGTTCTCGTCGCAGGCTTTTTTTCCCCCGGCAGCGTTAGCGGAGCGCAATCAGCTTTCGGCTGTATCGAACTATTAATATGACTAACCCGCTGCGGATGACAGGGACAAATTAGAAAAACTCGATCCGACACAGGTCGGATAATTATTCTTCGTTCGGCGTGGCATTTAATTGATGCAACTCGGCGAGCAGCTGCGACAAGCGGAACTAACCAGCTCCTAGTGCTTGATTCGCCCCGGGATTAACCGCGGCACTGTTATTTCTATCAGCCCGCAAATTCCGCCTAATAATCGTCTGTTACGTCCGCGCGGAACGCTGCGAGCTCTCGATACAAGGCACTCGATGCCCGATCCCTAGGAACCGAAGATAATTACGGGGATATAGAGTAAACGGGCGCAGAGTAAACGGAACGACTCAGCAGTCAGAACTACGTGTACAACGCGAGGGGGCTGGGATTTACCTTACGTCACGGATACAGTGAAAGCACTGTCTAACGATCGACAAGTGGATGCAGAGGGTGAAGACGCTCCCTGTACCGAGCATTCGCTGCGGATCAGCGAATGAGTTTGTGAACGTCAACGTTATAATTCGGGATAGAGTGGAGGTGTATTTAGGGGTTGCAACCCTTGTCGTTCGCGAAGAGTTGCTGCATTACTCGAGCCGCGTAGGGGTAAACAGTGTAGTTGTTGGCCACCTAAGTCAGAGGTTCACATAAGCGTTGAATTATAAGTCTTATTTTGCTATCATTAGGAACACAATTAGTGTTAATAGCTGTAAACGACTCTAATAGTCTAGAAATAGAATTTGTTTAAAGAAAGAGTAGAAGGATCCACAAAAATTTTACAGAAAATACGTTTCCTATCAAAACACATAGTTATTGGCCAGACGAAGGCAATGATTGGCCGATCGTTTGGCAGTTATTGGCCAGACGAAGGCAATGATTGGCCGATCGTTTGGCAGTTATTGGCCACTATTTCATAACCTATGTGTAACATATACCCTACCTAATTCTTAATGCTCTAAGACCTAATTATGAAATAATGTTAATGTAAAATAATGAATTAATTCGGTTAGAAACAGGATTTAAATTATTAAATAAAAATGGATATGTTCATAAAATGAAACTAAATGTAATGTAATATTATTAAAAATATATAACCTATAATACCTTTTCTATTTAAATGTTTCTATATTAGCTAGTATTGCACCTTCTTTTACATTGTATTAATAGTATTTTCTTTGAGAACATAACCTTTTAAAATCATAACACAGCTATTTCACTGCTGCTATGACAGTTAGGTACCCATTGGCCTCGTGGCCAATGACTGTCCTGAAACATTATTTACATTACAGTTCTTGGCCACCTATAATTTCTGCAATAATGTATAATTTTAATGAATAAATAATCATTTTTTATAAAGTTTAAACCTTTATTTGTCTATATAACGAATATGAGAGTTATATATATATATATCATAAATGCATTAAATTATCTAAGAATTGCCTGATGTAACCGTATGGCTATTCAATTCAATCACTGTAGTTTTCAAGCATCGATTTCAAGTCGTTTTTTTTTACACGTAGTATAACAATTATTAGCGAAATAGTGATTGCATTCGACGCATGAAAGTAGAAGGTATCTGAATATGTTCATTATAAAAGGCATAATGTACATTATTTCTTAATATTCATGTTTTTAAAAAAAAGGCCAATCACTGCTAGGTGGCCAACAACTACACTGTTTACCCCTATTGGATGATAATGCGATTAGCTTGGAATATTTGTTAGAGGGTGTGAATGCTAGCTGCGACTGTTACGATTTCGCAAGGTTGATATATATATATATATATATATATATAACGAGGGATTGTGATGGAACGTTCAAGAACGATCACACTGGGAACGTCTTACATCACCATCCATGGAGCCTTACTTTCAGCGCTGATTTTCGAGCATTTGTTATTGGAGCTTAAAGGATCGACGATGCCAGAAGGTATCAGGGAAAATTCCGTCTGAGTATAGATGATCGATTACTTCGCGAGCATGCAAACGGAGGCAGTAGGGTAGGGGTAGAAAAGAGGTACGGTGTTTTTACAATATGATGTTCCATTTTTCTAACAGAATAAATCAATCTGCACCTGTACAATTTCTTACAGGTGTAGTTGAATATTGTAGATTTATCAGAAACCTGTTTCAAATTTGATTCGAGATAGAGAGAAAGCTAACGCGTATGCGAGCCACATACAAAGTGTTCGACTATAGGTGGGTATCCTTCTGGGGGATAATTCTACAAGCCGAAATAAGAAGAAAGTCAAGAATAAGGAGCTTGCGTTTGAGGCTTCATTTCCGAGGTGTTAATTGTTGAAAATACGTGTGAAGAGTGGCTGATACGTAATGGACTCATACTACTGCCACGTGCGGTCGCCGGGGCAGTAGTATAAGTCACCTGTGGTCAGCCACATATACGCTTATTTTTAACAATTGAAGAGACTTTGTGGAAAACATTGTAGGTGCCAGAATATAAAAAAAAATTATCGGAAAATATTCTACGTGCCAATGGTAATACTATAGTATAGAATTTTAATGCAATTTCCCTTTGTAAATAAGTTATCAATAGTGGTGAAAGATTTTTCTGTAAAAAACAATGTAGTACGAGCCAATTAAGCGATTGGTAAACATGGATTGCTTGCAAATTTAAATTGAATGGCACATTCAGTTTTCTCTGCAACTAAGAGGTGGCACATACTGTGTTTTCTACAAATACAATTCGTTTTTTCAGGAATTTTGATAAAATATCATTTTTGTGATGCATTTGGGTTATTATATACTTAAGCATATTTAGAAATCAAATTTCGTAAATAATTTAGTCAGGGAAGTTTTTTCTCTCTCCAGAAAAATTGGATTTTTGGCACTTACAGTGCTATCTACAAGGACTCTTCAATTAATAACTTGGAAAACGAAGCTTTAAATGCAATTTCGTCATTCTTGATTTTCATTTTGTTTTGGCCGATAGAATCAACCCCCCATCTCCGCCCCTACCCCAAAGGATATCCACCTGTAGTCAGACGCCCTGTATAATGCAGGTCTTAATGTTAATTTTGCTCAGATTTCACACAAATCTAGGCGGAAATTATTCATTCCCGAATTAAATGTAGTTTGTAAAACAAAATTTAAAAAAAAAATTAAGACCGACTTCAAAAAAAAAAAAAATTGCACTAAAAAGTAAAAAATAATTCTTTCCCTTATTTAATGTACGACTCATATTTTTCAAGTCGGGGCCTCATCATTTGCACTGTGTAAATCTGGCGCCGGCTTAAAAAATATGAGTCGTAGATTAAATAAGGGAAAGAATTATTTTATACTTTTTAGTGAAATTTTTTTTTTTTTTTTGAAGTCGGTTTTAATTTTTTTTTTTAAATTTTGTTTATTTTTAACTTTTTAGTTTTATATATATTGACACAACATGCTGAGGAGATATGCGCGTACGTACATAAAATAATAATAATTAGGTAACAATAGTCTTTATTATTAACCATAACGGGCAAAATATTGGGCCAATATTGATTCCGCGTAGAATGGGACCAACGGGGCACCATCCTCTTTCGAATAAAAAAAGATCATCAAAATCGGTCCATATGCTGAGGAGTTATGAGGGGACAAACATAAAAAAAATACATACATTATCGAATTGCCCTGGCTTTTGATAAAAAATCGGTTACTTTTAAAAACTGATTTTTATTAATTTTATAATAATAAAGAGAATATTTTTAAATTTCGGTTTTAAATTTTTAATTAAATTGGCGCTACAAAATGGGTTCAAAAAAGCAAGGGGGATACTCCACGCGCACCGCGTGTTTCATGTACCGATTCGTCGATGTCATTGCCAGGGTTATTTGAATTTTATTGAAAATATATATAATTTAGTAATTGGAGGATGATTAAATTCGGTAATATTTTTACATAAAATAAAAATTGATTTAATTTGTATTGGTCAATTGGGGTGGTCGATATTGGAATATTATTGAAAATGTATATAACTTAGTTATTGGAGGATGATTTTGTATTACTATATTTTTCTTTACCGTCACCCCAAAGTTGCCCCCCTGGGAAAAGATCTGCGAGTGCCCTTGCTAATACAGTTAAGTCGTATGTGATTTAATCTCCGCAAACCGTGGTAAATTAATAATGAACCACATCACATTACTTAGTTAGTATATTTAATTTTATGAGTACAAGAAGGTGTTGTGATAGTAATAATTACACTTAATTACATCACGCAGTTTCAGTCATAATTTGCAAAGAAATTTGCAACATAAACCTATTCAAATGCTACTCGAATTATCTGACCCACTTTGAGCCACCACAAGTATCATATTAGGGTGGTCTTTATTTATACCTGCCGAAACATTTTTGTATTTCTATTCTCTCACCTCCTAGAACGGTGCCATTTGATAAAAAAAAATAGTCCCTGATAAAGTTTATTGCAATCGGACAGCAGGAAAGGGTCGGACCGGCCCTTGAAGAATTTGAAGAATTTCTCAAAAATGGTAAGTCCTATCGAAATTTAGTTCCAATAATATTAAAAGAGCATTCCATTTCCCACAATTTCTGTATATGTAATTTTTTCGTGCTTCCAACCATTTTTCCGATAATAGCGTTTGAATATAGAGAGGTCAGCACTTCGCGCGTTCCACCTGTACAGCGTGACGTATTGCCTACACGCGCGTAGTACGGACCACTCTATATTCAAACGCTATTATCTGAAAAATGGTTGGAAGCACGAAAAAATTGTATATACAGAAATTGTAGAAAATCAAATGCTCTTTTAATATTATTTGAACAAAATTTCGATAGGACTTACCATTTTTGAGAAATTCTTCAAATTCGAACCATTGATGAATTCTAAACTTTAAGGCCTGGTCGGCACCCTTGTCCGATTGCAATATTCTCAAGGACTATTTTTTTATGAAATGGAACCATATTAGCGGGCCAGAGCAATAGAAATCGCAGGTTGAAAATAGAGGCCACCCATCATACATCTCTTCTAATTAATCTCGAAAATACCTACCAGAATTCCCATTTCAAGAAATCACGGCGATTTCATAGGTGCTCCCTGGCGAAGATCAGTGAAACGACTAACCTTCCATATCTCCTCTCCCTTTCAAACAAAACCCGCCGCCGTGCGGATAGCCGTCCTCGATGATCCGGGGTATAATTGAGCATCTACGGTTAAACCAGACACACCGTGCACGTGGTGGCTGTAGAAGGCTAACATTATTAGCGATCACTCCGTGCCACAACAGCTCGCAACAGATGATCCCGGGCGCTCTTCTAGATTAGCAAGCAAGGAGCCAGCACTGCTTCCACTTATCTGCCCGTAAGTGCACCATCTATTCATCCCGCCGCTCTACCGTGACTGGCTCGATTCTCGGGGCCGCGGGTGGTAAATTAAACGCGTCCGAGGGGAAAGAAAGCAAGACGCGGCCCTTCGTTTTTCCGCGATTAGTTAAAGAACGTACGGCAGCCATTCCCCGCCAGTCACCTTCCTCCGTCCCGCCACCGGCGCTGTACCGTTCCACTGGGCTGCAGTGATCGTTCCTCTGGTCGGATTCCCACCCGGTTACAGAAAAACTCCCGCAGCCAACAACCAGCGAGAGAGATTTATGCGTTCGGGCCCTGGTTCGCTTCCCTAAATGGATCTTTTCAAATTTAGCAGGATCAAAGGAGTCTTATAATCCAGGATATTGAAAGGGACCCAAGCACGGGAACCCGTGCCCTTCGACCTGACTCGCAGAGTCGCGAATATTTCGGGGAAAGTCGGCTCGGGGCACCTTTCTTTGAATATCCCGGCGACTAATAGAGGGAGCCAGCGTTCCGACACTTTGCTCGGACCTCTCCAAAGGACCCTTCTCTGAATAACTGATCGAAATTCCACGAAACACTGTCCCCTTCTGGAACCGCTCTTTTATGCGTCACGGCTTTCTCCTCTCTTTCGCTGGAAGGCGACCGTGCAAGTTCTCGTGCTTGATAGGAGGGCGATTCAGGCGGAAAGAACAATTCTTTTCAGTTCGATCGCCTCGCACCGCCGCGCTCGAGGACTGTTACGCTCTGGCGGTGATCGTGGCGGCGAGGAGAGAGCTTTAAGCCCGGCCGACTTAATCCGAAATGCAGCAAAGTTTCTTCGAGAGTTCTGGAGGGGCGGGCAATTGGCCGTGCCACGCGGATAGAATAGAGCTCAGAGGCAATTTCATGACAGCGTCTTGGGATGATTGGATCACCGCGCCACTCTCGATAACCCCTTCTGCCCCGTGTGCGGTCTCATCATACCCTCCCTCTCTCTCTCTCTCTCTCTCTCTTGCTTGCACGCTCGTTCCCACCCTCTGCCCTTTGCTTCCTCGTTCGCGGTGGCTTTATCAATGTAACCTCATTATAGCGACGCGTACATAGAATCCAATTATCGAGACGCAGCCGAGGCAAGTAGATTCTTCCATCCTGCTTTCTTTTACTAAGTCGCGCGGTGCTCTTCATTCGCTGGCGTTGATTCTGTCAACCCATTATAAGGATAACTTTGAGGCGGCATATTAGGCTATTTATGTTTCATATTGCGGGCGCTAATTCGCAGGAGTTTCGTGTCCAGCTATTGTAGCATATGTAGGAACCATAAGGCTGAAATGAATTGTGCCTGTTAATTTCTACGTAATCTTTAATGTCTGCTGATGCCTTGGAAGTTTCGGTTATAGAGGGGTTAACGACTATGGTGGCAGTAGAAGCAGAATGTATATGTTTAGTGGATGACGTAGCAGATCGGGGTTTTTATTCACTTAGTGTTTGCTTGAGATTGTGGATTCTGAGATATAAGGAAGTTACTTTGAAATAGTTTAGAAGTAGGTCAGGACTGTAGAAGTTTTTTAAATTGCCAATTGACCTAGGAGCTATAGCGACACTCTTATAGATTCAGAATCTTTTGGAATTTTTTGTTTCGGCTTAGCTTGAGCCAAAAACAAATTGCAAAAATTATTTTTAAATTTTTTTTCTGTAATATAAGAGTAGCTCAATGAATTCCAAAAAGATTTATTTCGTTATATGTTGTGTTTACTGAGAAAAAAATCTTTACGAATAGGGTAGATGCCCCAATTACTGCCACTGTCCCTATTACTACCACTTTATTTATTCTATTTTTAAAAACGTGACGTATAAAGAATAGTGTTAAAAAAATTTATTATTAAATTGGGTCTGTTCTTCTTCTTCTTATTATTATTACTGTACACTATTCTTTATGCGTTGCGATTTTATTAAGTAAAATAAATAAAATGACAGTAATAGGGACAATGGCAGTAATTGGGGCATCTACCATAGTTTTTTTTTTTTTTTTTTTTTTTTTTTTTTTAAGGTTTATTAGTTTAGACAGTACATTTTACATATTTCCGTTATTGATCGTTGTTGTTTGAAGCTATTGTTGAATCGATATGCTCGTAATCAGGAAAAAAAGAAATTAACGTCCGCCGTCACTTCCGCTCGAGACATTGTACCGTTAAGGAACTAGTTTTTGATCAGTTTAGAGGGCTTCCCGCTTTAATATTTATTTTTAACCTAATACAACTTTCAACCATAGACTTTTTTATACTAAAAGATGAATTAATGTTTAAAATATAAGGAAAAAATTTAAAAAGTTGGAAATGAGTATAATTTAATTATTTATAAGGTATGGAATAATAAGGTGACTAGGACCTAGTTTTTGATCATGTAAAATACATGGGAACTAATTTTTGGTCAGGTCAGAAACTAGTTTTTGATCATCTAAAATACATGGGAACTAATTTTTTGGTCAGGTGAGAGACTAGTTTTTGATCATCTAAAATACATGGCAACTAATTTCTTATTAGGTAAGGAACTATTCAATGTAAATAATCGGATACTAATTAAAAAGAAAGTACCAAATAAACTTATTTTTAGTATTATACCATCTAAATTTTTTTTTTTTATAATTTTAAAATGTCCTAACCTATTTTTTTTCAGGTGATCAAAAATTAGTTCCACAAGAAAAAATTGGAACTAAATAATGATCAGTGACTTTTAAAGCAAAATGATACATATAATACTAAAATTCTTGCTCTACATTGTAAAGTAAACTATTGTAAGCAAAATGTATGAAAATAAACTTTAATACCGCAACAACCAGCAAAGAAATCGGCTGTGGCGTCGATGGTGATCTAAGGTAAATGTCCCAATGGCAAAACAGTTAAGGAAGCAGTTGAGATGATTGCAATTTTTTTTATATTTAAATAGTATAAAATTATAACTAAATATAATTATTCGAAAGCGTAAAATTTCTACTTTCGCATAACGTAACAAGAATCTACATTTGTTAAAGCAAAAGTTTTAAATTAATTAAAACATGAAACTGTTCATATGGCCCAGTAATTAAATAAAATTCATAGCGTGTCCCAGTCATTAATTAACAGTGTCCCAATTATTGAATATGTATTTAATTGAACTATTTCTATCAGTTAATGAAAAGAAATCTACTGACTGTAGTTCTTTTTCTTTATCTTTTTTACCTTCGGCATGAGTTTATGTCTGAAAAAGTTAAAAAATGATTAAAAGTATATTATAAAAGTTTAGGTTATGTTAATATTATAACGAGTATAAGATTAATTATCCTAATAATTCTTGAACAGTATTATATTTTTGTCTAGTTATTATTAACGTAAATATATAGGATACAAAAAATACTTACTTTGGTACAATAAATATTTATAATTTTATAACTACTGAACACTGACGTCTGTAACATCGCGGTTAAACAACCATTGAACACACGTTTAATGATTGGTACGTGTCATGTTACCGTGTACTAGTGGATAAACGCAACAATTTCAATATTAAAAACAAAAAATTATTAAAAGATCCAATCAATTTTAAATTCTTCAATGTATAATAAATCCAAAACAACTGTATAATTTCAAAAATTATAAAATAATAATTAATTACAACCTTAACAAAAATATTCTCTCGCTTGCTTGAGCCCATTAGGTAAGAAGCGAGATTGAAACTGTTGAAGCTTTAGTGTACAATAATATTTTTGTATGATATAACTATTCAGTTATGTAAGCTTATAATTGTATCTATATAAAGCTAATACATTTTGCAATTATATTTCGAACAGTTTAAACGTTGCAAATTAGTAAAACTATTATTATTAATAAAATTTCTTCTCAATTTTTAATTATTGGGCCATGTTTAAGGACTGGGACATTTACCTTATTACTTCGAACAGTAAGAGATTACGTTCAACAGGGCCTTCTGTCAAGTGGGCCACCTGACACATTTCTTTTCTCGAAAACTAACAATACTAACTGCTTTCACGGACAACACATATATTTTTGAATTATCAATCTTTACGTTACTAATTATTTCAAACAATTATTTATTGACATAAACTTAAAAGAACGATTTATTTCATGAACTGATAAAAAATTAGTGCCTGATCAAGAACTAGTTCCTTAACGGTATATGGAAAAAATTACAGCGGCCGATAAAAAAACCCATGCGCCTCTCTAAGCACTTTATGATATCTACGATCAAAGTAGAATGACCCCTCGGAAGGTCCATTTTAATCTCCGCCACGTAGCAGAACCTCGCCCAACACACCGCAGCATCCCCGACTTAATTCATCCCGTAAGAGGGCTCGATCGACTCAGCCCGAAAGCTACGTACATCATTCACCCTTTGTTTCTATCCTCGCAATCTGTTCCGTTTCCCGGGCGCGGGCCGCGACAGCTACAAATTACGAAGTGACGTGACAGCCCAGGCGTAATTATTGTCATCGCGCGGGGCCGGGACCGTGTTCATGTAAACCGTCATCGGGCGTGCGGTTGCGAAACAGGCAGGAACGATCGGGCGGACCCGGCGAACGAGTCGTCGTCGGCGCGAATTGCGCTAAACTAAATTATCCCGATGGCGCGGCGCAACCTCCCCCGAAAATCGCGGTGCCTATTTTCGCCCGGCCAATCGCGCGCGTTGATACCGTGTCGGCCGCCCTGTCTATGTTTTTTTTTGTCTCCAACCCGGTTGCTAACCAATCTCCCCGGTCCCTTTTTTTTTTTTTTTTCGTTCGGGTTGCATCGATCGCATCACATTTTCTGTGAGAGCGCGCTCGATTCTCCCGTAATTGATAACGTTTTCGTTATTCGACTATAGCCACGAGCTGCGGTCAAACGTGAAATTCGATCGGCCGGAAAAAAATGACGATGGGACGGGATCCCCTCCGTTGCTTCTCCTGCGCAGAAATTACTTGGATTCGCGCGGAGAGAGAAAAAAAAAAAATAGGCGACCGTCCGCGATATGTATTCGTTGCCAGGGGGTGGACGGAGCAAGAGGCGCGATATATTTTCTTGTTCGCGCAACATCGTCGCCGATGGAGGAGAAAATTCGATTGCCAGCGCTGACGGGCCCTTGGAGCCGGCGCGTCAAAGATGAGGCTCTGCTTTGAGGGAGCATAAACGAGGTCCAGGAAGACGGGTCGAGGCGACGTGTACGTTGGATTTTTAGCGTCAGTCTGGCGCTCACACGTCTCCATCCTGTTGCCATTTATTCTCGTCTCGAATTTTCTTTGTTAGACGTCCCGCAGCTGGAATTCCCTCCTTTCGGCCCTGTTTCTTATTACCCGCTGCTCGCTGTGGCCACCCGGCTTCTCGGCCACCTTTCTCCTCTTCGTCCTGGTTTTTCTAACTTTTTGGTTCCCGCTTGCGGTGCGGAGGGTTTCGGTAATATTAATAATCACGAGGGTCTCAGAAATATCATTGCGCAGCTTAATTTGGAAAGTGAAGCCGTGATGTGGTATATTTATACTAGTCATTCCACCCCGTTTTATGCTGAAGGTTCAGCCTCTGAAACGCTGGCAAGTAATTAAGAACCGCTCCGTTTTCCTTTTAGAAATCCGTGATAAAATAACTCGAGCGGTTTGAACGCTATTATTTCATTTTCAGTGACCAGAAATAATTCCGACAATTTCGGGCTGCCTTGACAGACGAGCTTCCAATTTGACAGAGGGAAGATGCGGAATTAATGTTGCGGGACGTAAGAGAAAGGCATAGGGTAGATGTACCATTTGTGGCCACTGCACCATTTGTGGCCACTGTCTTATTTATTCCGATATATTAAGTATTCTTAGTTTACTTTCATTACAATGAATGAAGCTATCTAAGGGTGGGTTATGTTGGCACCATTTCTACTACTTTCTACTGTTTTGCTGTCCCGTTTTATTTAATAATCATACGTGAATGTGCAAATATTTGATAACTTTCCACATCCTTGCAAATGGTGCTTAGCACACGACTGGTAAGAAAACAATTAGTTACTGTATTTAACAAGAGTATGGATGACGTTTTATACATATTTATATTAAAAAACAAATATTTTTGAGATTTAGAAAAGAATTTCAACGATATAACCTAAACTCTAGTGGAATTAGGCACTGACCAAAAATGGTACATCGAAAATGGAATTGTACCATTCGTGGCCACGTAATGGCCATAAACAGTCCACGGTACAACAATTTTTGGTCAGTAGGCATTCTCATTAGCAACTTATCGTACGATACCTAATTATTGTAAAATTATTATACAATAGTTAGCGAAAAAATTCTTCTAAAGTCGAAGATTTTTACGATTCGTGAAAAGTCATTCGATGATGTATTCAACGAAATTCTTTTATGGCCCGAAAAGCAAATCATAAAACGAAAGCGGATAGCAGTTGAACATTTACCTGCTGTAATAACATCAGACAAATGGATGGAGATCATGTTGGCCAAAAAAAAAAGAAAAGGAGAACAAAGAAGAGGAGAGAAAGATTAATAAAGAAAAAAGACTAGCAAAAATAAAAGAAAATAAAAAGATTAAAGCCATAAAGTTCGAAGAAAGGAATAAGAAAAAAAAACAGAAAAAGCAAAACCTGTCGCTACCAAAAGAAAAAGTAAAAAGGATATTGGCAGTTAATATTATTTTTGTGCAGCAAGTATTGTATTATTTGTTCAGTAGTGAACATTTGTAATAAATTAAAGACTACAATTCTTACTGTGGGTCTTTCGTATTACCAATTCTATAAGTGGCCACAAATGGAAAGCCGGCTGGCCAAAAATGGTACTCTAGTGGCCACAAATGGTGCAAAACAGTCTGGCACGATAATATAATGATTTTTTAAATAATTATGTTTAAAACATTGTTCAACGTAGAATATTTTAATTATCTGTATATTTTGGATTACACTTATATATTCTTTACTTTTGTGTACGTATTCTTTTGTAAGTTATGTATCTGTGAGTGGTACGGAAATCCTTCAAGTGGCCACAAATGGTACATCTACCCTAATTGATAGCTGGAAATGAAGACGTCGCGTGTTTGCACGTTTCTCTCTTTTCCTAAATCCTTTTTTTTTTCTGTTCCCATTCGTGAGTGATTACATGTCGAGCAGTTCCACCCGCCGGTAGCCCGGGCAATTACCAGCGATAGCGCGTCGCGTTGCAGAAACCCTGAAAAAAAAAACGGCCATAACCCGAGAAACGCGCCATCGTGCGAAGCAACGGCGACGAACAGCTAACGTCTGATCATCCTAGCCGCGTTACATCTCCTGGCGACAAACTGCCATTATTCCACTTCGACGGTTTTCTTCAGCAATCCCGCGTTCCATAAACGGCTGGGTATAAACTTCGGAGCAGTAGCTGCAGGCTATAGAATTTTTATGCTTAGCATAAAATGTAGAAACGCTTTATCGACTGTTCGAAAGTGACGCGAGCTATTAATCTTGGCGATATTAATGGCCACGCGGTGTTAAGACACATCGAAACATATGGAGGGCTGAGATTCGTAGTGGCGTAAGTCACTCGCACGGTGTTTCTCGTAAAATAATGTTTTGCGTTTACTGTTATAAAAAAACTCTACATATATATTGCAATTGTGGGAACACATTTAAGGGGGTATTCTGGTCCGACGATGAGTTTTCGTCGCGTTATTTCGGAATTTTTTTACAAAGAACCCATAAATATGATTGTTATTTAGTTTTTGGCTACATGCTTATTGATATTTGAACTGTCTTTACAAATTTTGTTAATAGGAAAAAATGAAAATCAAACGCAGTTGACTGCTTTAAAGTAATGGTGAAAGAAAACACTGCGACCATGATTAGGCTCGTTCTAGTGATCTGAAACAAAAAATGTAAAGAGATTCTTTATTTGTGTGCCTTTGGCTATCGTCCCTACCAGAATTATGATAAAATATTTTATTTTTGAACTGTCACAGACCTTTAAAGTTGAAAAAAATGTGTCGAGAATCGAAACTTAATTTTCAAACCCCCGCCATTTGCTTAATTTTCAATATTTTTATATCATCATGGTAGGGACGATAGCCAAAGGCATACAAATAAAGAGTCTCTTTACATTTTTTGTTTCAGATCACTACAACGAGCCTACTCATGGTCGCAGTGACCCCATTGTTTTTTTTTTCACCATTACTTTAAAGCAGTCAACTGCGTTTGATTTTAATTTTTTTCTATTGACAAAATTTGTAAAGATAGTTCAAGTATCAATAAGCGTGTAGCAATAAACTAAATAATAATCGTACTTGTGGGTTCTTTGTAAAGAAATCCCGAAATAACGCGACGAAAACGCCTCGTCAGACCAGAATACCCCCTTAAAGGCTAAAAATACTACCACAATAAATATGTACATACCTAGATATTTAAAAATGTAAAAACAAATTAATTTTTAATTTTTATTTTATTTTTTCACTTGTACAACGCATGAACAATATCCAACCAGCATCAGCGCATTTGTTATATTAATTCACACTGTTCACCCATTGTGCTGATAAGACCGACGACACTTATTGTTAGTCGGATTGATACATATTTATCTGTCAAGAATGAAGTTATAACTTAATTCACTATGAAAGCGACAGATGGAGTCTTTAAGACTTAAAAACTGTTATTACCTCAAATTATCAAAATTTTCAGATCTACATATAAGAATACAGTAGTAGGACCTTTTCACACGAGGCATTTCTGTGACCGGACACTGGTATTTTCAAAAAGATACAAAGATAAATATTTAAATAGGAGGGGCTCAGTGAAAAACTGGCACATGCCACATATTAATTCGCATTAATTCGCGTCTGCATTAGGGTGGCCCTTATTTATACGTGTCGATTTTTTTTTGTATTGCTTAGCTCTCACTCCATAGAACGGTGCCATTTGATAAAAAAAAATAGTCCCTGAAAAAGTTTATTGCAATCGGACAAGGGTGCCGACCAGGCCTTAAAGTTTAGAATTCATCAATAGTTCGAATTTGAAGAATTTCTCAAAAATGGTAAGCCCCATCGAAATTTCGTTCAAACAATATTAAAAGGGCATACAATTTCCCACAATTTCTGTATATATAATTTTTTCGTGCTTCCAACCATTTCCTAGATAATAGCTTCTGAATACAGATAAACAACGTTTCCGTCAACTTGCTTTCCTCTAAAATCACCAAACGTAGGCATGCGCCGCGTCTCCTCCGGGCCCCTCGTTCGTACAAAATTCTAATCACGCGCCACAGAAATGTATCATCAGGAAATAATTTTTAAGCTTATCAAATACACAATACGACTAATTAAACAAACCTAAATTTACTGAATTTGACCACCCCCACTTAAGAATACCTCCATAATCTTAAATATCAGCTAAAATTCAATTCATTTTCATTGTATCATCAGGAAATAATTTTTAAGCTTATCAAATACACAATACGACTAATTAAACAAACCTAAATTTACTAAATTTGACCACCCCCACTTAAGAATACCTCCATAATCTTAAATATCAGCTAAAATTCAATTAATTTTCATTTTCCCTCCAAAAAATCAAAATTTTTGAAATTTCAGCAACCTCATTTTTTTATTTTTTATATTAATTTCTGCATCATTCTAAGAATTAGAGTATTATTTATATTCATATGATCCCCCAGAGAATTATGGATTTTCATTTTTATTTAACAATATATACAATATATAATAATTAGTGTAAGGGTTTTTTTATAGTTTAAATAAATATAGATTAATGTCTTTAAGCCTAAAGCCGCCCCAAGTCGTACCTCGAAAGCATAATCCAAAGAAAACCGACTTGCTAAATACAAACGTTTTTCTGTGCAGGTAACGGAACGACTCTAAGCGATGGCACGATAGTGGCTCGATGCGGGAGGCGCGCGTGTCACCCGAAGTCCCGCTACAACGCGGCAAGGCTGGGCGCAGAAGCCGTCAGCCCGAATGCGTCCAGAAGTGGTACGTCCCCGAAATAAACGCAACGATAAGCTGCCTCGCCCGGTCGCGGATACGCGGAGTCGGCGCGATCGAAGCATCCCCTGACACGCAGCCGAGTAATAGGTTTTATGCTAATCAGGGGGGGGAAGAATGCATGAAGGCTGCTGCGGGTGAAATAGATTTTCATTGCGCGGCACGCGGAGACGTGTCGTGCATCGTTGAACCTGCCGACGAAATAATTGAGTTAACTAATGCCATTATCCAAGTACAATGCTAAATAGTATAATTGACTTAAGCGAGGGAAAGAGAGAGAGATAGGGTGGGCGCCGCGGGGGTCGGACGGAGGAGAGAACGGAGACGGCCGTGGGCGAAAGAACGAGCCGAAAGCGGCCGGGGCTAGCGGGGGGTGTTACTTTTTCACTTTACTTTCATAACTGAGACCGTTGAATATTAATGGCCGCGGGCACGGTACTTGGGAGCTTCTTAGCGCAAGAAGCGGCCACCGCCGTGAAATGGAAATGAGAAAATTATAAAAGTAACTAGATAAATTGTGAATAAAGACCATTATTGATACGCCGCCGCGGGAAGAGAATTGTCGTAATATTAAACGTGTGATTTATCATCGCGCCGGAGCCACGGAATATCAACATCGCGTGAACCACGGACAGCCTCAGATTCAATTTTAGATTGCCGATGAAAATCGTAGCGCTGAGGCTGAAGCGGTCTCTCGGCCGGGCCGCGGCGGAAGATAAGCTAAGCTTCGGGATGGATTGCTACCGTCTGATGAGGACGATTCAATTATGAAGTGTAATCTAAATTCCGCGGCCGCCGCGATTATTAACGTTGATTGGCGAATTAGTGGGCCCTGGGAGCAATTCGGATCCCTGCTAATGGCTGCAGCGCGCTGGGACGTTCTTTGACAGATTTCTGAGGAATCGCGAGGCGACACAGGGGATGCTTAATCACACGCGCTGGCAACGGCAGCGAAGCGAGCCGGTGTGAAAAAAGTTAATGGAATGTGCTCAGAATCTGTTTGCCGCTCGGTGCGGCTCTTTGGATGTTCGAGCCTGAATGCTCGTAGATTCGATGATACTGGCTTCCGATGAGGACGGCAGTTTTTTGTGGCTTAATTCGATGGGGCGTCATAAATCAAGCGAGATTATCATGGAGAAGTCAGCGCGGCTATTTTTCCATGGGGAACAACGCGATAAGTATTAGCTACGTGTGTCAGAAAATTGCACGCAACTGGCCGGCCGAGGCACGGTAAATCGCGCTCTGCCGTGACGCGCGGCAGCAAGTCGTGGACTTTCGGTCTATTAAGACTACAAATTGTAACGAGGAAGTTACTCGATTATTAGCTCCGTGCCATTGGGAGAGACAATTGCTTTGAACTTTCGAACGTGACGCTAATGAATGTAGTGGGGGAGTTTAGAGTGGACTGCGCGAATGGTTGGTGGACGATGCTAACTTTCCACTCAATTTTCCCTGTTATATATTAGTACGGATTGCGAGCAGGAACTTTGGAATAGAGGTTGCCGTAAGATATTCAATTACGATAGCTCAGAAACTGGAGGGGTTCAAGTAAAATTTAGATTATTGCCTCGTTCACATTAGTCACGTTTACTGGCTCCAAGTCGCTTGAATTCAAGTATACTGGCTTCAAGTTGGTGTTCAGATAGTGTCAGCTGCCTTCGAGTTACTTTCAAGGGTACTTGAAGCTTGAAGCTGAACAGTGAAGCAAGTAATTAAGATATATAAAATAAGAATATAACTGGTTTAAATAAAAAATGCCAAATTAAATTTATTTACAGGGTGTTTATAAATATGTGGGACAATATTTCAGGGTTGGTTCAAAATATAAAAATACTTATAACTGCAAAACTAAACATTATCGGGCATATGCATATGCCAACTTTTATTGTCTTGATGAGTGGTGCCCAGAACCTGAAATATTGTCCCACATATTGATAAACACCCTGCACATTTTTATTTGTTCTTATTCAAGTCCCAATGGGGTTTCTCCTGATACAACAGCATTGACATTGTATCGATGATAACCTCAGTTTTTAAAAGCAATAAACAGTCGGCTTACCTTCGTGACTCTTGTACATACGTTCACACTATTCGAGTTGTATAGGCAAGAAAAGTTGGAACACTCTCTACCACGGTGTAATAGACAGGTGTTCCGACTCTGTACCTTTTACCCCAGCGATTTTGTGTGCCGATTTCTGTTTAATTCCCCTGGCCGTCACGAGAGGCGTCGTGACTTAGAAGGCATATACATATGTATTAATGAGACTGTAGTAGTAGAGATTTTGGTGGTATTACTGGGCTTGCCAGACACAACAGGCCATATGTAAATGCCTTTACGACATCGACGAAATCTGCCGGCCGCCAGAAGAACTAGGACGAAAAAGTCACACATTCTGGACAGGAGTCGGAACACCTGTCTATTACACCGTGCTCTCTACTTCGCTTGAAACTTGAAAGGATATTTCAAGTGAAGTGAATAACAGGTTCACATTATCAAATTTACGGATTTCTAGCGACTTGAAGTTAGCAAACTTGACTAATGTTAACGAATATTTCGCGTAAAACTTGAAAGAAAGTTAAAAAGATATTTCCAGTCAAGTGAATGACAGGTTCACATTAGTCAAGTTTACTGCTTCCAGTCACTTGAAGCAACTTGAAGCCAGTAAACTTGACTAATGTGAACTAGGCATATGGGTAGGACAGGTGGTGTATTGTTTTATAGTAAAGGTTAGTTAATTATCTAACAGGGGAACATATTGAATCCTCACGCGCCGATTTTGATGAGACTGCAGATTTGCAGAGTAGTGACAAATATTTGACATTCTATTTTTTATTTTTTATTTTGTGTTTTTTGTTATCGGTAATCGTCCATGTTGGGTGGGGGGGGGGGTGAAAACAACCCCCGAAGATGGGGTTCGGAAGTATATTTTCTGGAATATCTCGAGAACTATTAGGCGTAGAATAATTTATTTTTTAAAGTGTGTGTGTTTTTGAAGAGGCATCCAGCTCCCTGGTCAGGTTTTAGAAAATTTCAGAAAATATATGTTTTCGACTCGCAACTTTAGGGGCTGTTTTCACTGCTTCAACATGGACGATTGCCGGTAACAAAAAATACGTGTCAAATATTTTTCAGTGTGTGGTCAGCGAAATCGGTGTGTGGGGGTTCAAGATGTTCCTTTGTATAAGTTACATAAAATAACGTAAACCGAGGGAAAACCACCCAAGTATTTTATATAAATGAATAGGCAGTTTAATTGAACAGATGGGAACAACATTTCTAACGAATGATTATTTCTACCATTGCAGTCAGCTTCTCACACATACAACAAATACGTGCAAACTCCTCGCCCTCATCATTGAGGAGTGATTTTTCAAAATGGCATATTTCTACATAGAAAAAATTTCAATAACAGCAAAAAACTGTGGTACCTACGTTTATTAAAAAAAAATCTTTATTGTTATTTGTACATGAACATTTTATTCTTCAATCTGATAGCGACAATGTTTTAAATTCAGCAACATTGTTCCAGTAGTTATTTTTAAAAAAAAAACTTTGGAAATAAGCCCTTTTGATGGAAACTAAAAAATACGCATTTCCAAAATATAATGTAATGTTTACGGTTACTTTGCTTTGCCCACATTTAATCGGAAAGAAGATATGACAGTGGGTACATTTTTAAACTAATTTAGTATATGTTTGGGTAACTACATGGAATTAAGTTCCTTTCGTATTTATTAGAATTTCCCAGACAAGTATAGAAAATATCCATTTTTGGTTAGACTAAAAACTTATTTCACTATGTCATCGGGCAAAATTGGAATATAACACCTTTTATATAAAACATGTATTTTCACTTCATTTTTTCAAAAAGGAATTGAACCTTATCTTCAAATTTTATTTTTTTGAATATCATTATCTATAAATAAATCTTTCGAACTTGATAATATACAGATTATCTATGGGTTCATCGAATTATTAATTAATTTAGTTCAATATATTCCATAAATCTATCAATAGTAGTTTAAATTTAATTAATAGATATCTATCTATATATAAATTATTTATGTTCATATAAATATCTATATATTGAAACATAAATATACATGTATATATATATAAATAATTTATATAATCATAGATTATCTATATATTAACTATATAATTAGATATATATAAATTATTCAACTAACCTACCCAAACCTAACCCAAACCTATTTTAAATTGTTTTGTGTCACTGGGGGATGTAATTTAATATTATTAAAACTTAAAATATCCCGTTTCGAAAAATCACTCCTCCATGATCCCCAGAGCTCTTAAAAAATCACCAAAACCCTCAGCGAACCGAATCTTCCCTACACACCACCCAAGCTCCCACAAATCTCTATCACAAACCAATCACATTTACCCCAGCTGCCAATTCTTACACAACAGACAACCGTTCTCCCGGAAGCTTTCATTCCTTCCTTTTCCCCAAGCCTTGGCAAGAATTATTCTCGCCGAAAATTTCTTCACCTGCGTTACCCACACGCCACTACGGCGTTGCGGGGGATGTTCCCCGTTCTTCGCGTCTTCTTTCAAAGTCATCAGACTTGATACGGCCGACAGAGTCGGATGGATGATAGAATGATAGGGGTGGCGGGAGGGCGAGGGAGACGGATGAAACGCGAGATCGAAGAAAGGAGAGTGGAGGCACGAAGTCGCCGCCGTCGTCGTCGTCGTCGCGGTGGCGTCGTTTGCGCGGCAAGTTTTCAGCTTCAGATGGATGTGCGAGGAAGTTTTGAAAAAGCGAGTGGCGTCGCGCTCGTTGCCTAAGAACCGTCGTTTTATTGGTCGGATGGGGGGTTGAAGTCCGCCTCTGTGCCAGCCGCCGCTATTACTGACGTAGTTTCCGGGGGAGGCGGCGGTGTGGTTCCGCCTTAATGTGCGGCTTGGATTTATCTGGTAGTAATCAATCGTGCGGCGGGGAACGAGCGGATTACAAGGGCGCAATATTTATCACGTCAAACGGTTCATTTGCATGATTTATGTCTCGTCGAACGGCGGAGGTGTCGGATTATTTATGCGAAATTCACTGCCGCGCGCGCGTCCCACCCCGCCCTCCGCCCCCGGCCACCTCCTTCCCGGCGTAATGATCACGAATTCCAGGACGCCGGGAATTCCGCCGTCGCACCTAGTTCCGGACAATCGAAGGCCGGCGAGGATTTTTCAGCGGTTGAATTAAAATTGTTCCCGGGAGTAGCTATTCGCGTTTGGTCGGCGATCGTCAGAGCCGAGCCACGATTCTGTCGCGGAGTTCGCAGGATCTTGGCTGTTACGCGGCGCGCGAAACGAAATATCCCCTCGATTACTGTACACTTTCGTAGATGAGGATGAAGGACGGACGCTACTTTGTTTGTCTTTCTCTCGCAGATGGAAAGGATTTCGGTGTTTTGGTAAGTGAAGAGAGTTGGGTGATCCGTCCTGTTGGACGTATTCTAAGTGTGCAGTGCAAGGGGTTATTGAAATGGGGAGGTAGAAGTTATGGATGGTGTAGTGGTAGATTTTACGGGGTTGAAATTAAAAATCGAGGACTTACGAAGGGTAAGGGAAAATCCGGTAATGTCCTTTTTTCGAGGTTTATGCGATTTATAGCATATTTTGGTGGTGGGAACTGGGAGTACGGAACTGTCGGATCACAAAGGGGTGTAAAGTTCAAATATCTCCCTAAGATAGTGTTGAAGATTTGGTATACTGGATAAAAACGGAAATGTCGACTTTGCACTGGAACAAAATAAAGGGTGTTTTAATAAGTACGCTCGATATTTGAAATTGAATAAAAAGAGGTGTGCGTGAGGTATGGCGGACATCTTTATTCCGGATTGAAGTACATTCAATGCCATTATGTTGTAAAAATAATATCGTTCAAATGGGCCCCACGGCTTCGGTTGCAGGAGACGATCCGGGAGACCCGATTTCAGCAATGGCTTGAATGACTTTGTTCTCCAGGTCGTGAATTGGTGCTGCATTATTGACATAGGCCCGAGACTTAACGTAGCCCCAAAGAAAATTGTCTAAGGGCGTTAAATCGCGTGATCTTGGCGGCCAGTTCACCTCTTCTCGAAATAACACGGCCTGGAAACTTTTCCCTCAATAACGCCACTGTCTCATTAGCTGTGTTGGGTAAAGGTGAAATAGATATTCTGAGTTCGTTACAAAAGAGGTGTACATATAATGTGTCTCGCTACTCGGCTCGACGCAGACTGCCTCGGCCGCGCAGTTCTCCCGGCTCACCGCCTAGCAACACTTCTCTGGCAACGCTGTGTCTAGCAACACTTCTCTGGCAACGCCGTGTCTGCCGCGACACGAGCCTATTACAGTTGTTTGGCACGTAGCGCCGTCTTGCTAGAACCACATGTTGTCTATGTAGGATTCATAGGTTAGGAGACGGACGGGCGGCCTGTGGTGTAAGTGAGGCCCAGGTCCATAGGTGGCGCGCGCCCGTTAATAGGAGCTCATTAAGGGGTTAGGCCACCTTGGACGGAGCAAAATTGCAGTCATTTTCGGCATTTTTTTTTAGGAAGATAATAAAATAAACAGAAAATTTAATATGAAGCCTGTTATTATACAACTCTCGCCGGAAAAAAATCGTATTTTTTTCTTACAAAATGGCGGCGGTAGAGCCGTGATACGCAAGATCTTGTGGAGCGACGTTTTCCACGGTGTTCAATCTCACGGCTATACCGTTTGACTTAGAACAAAAAACCAAAAAGATTTATTTTCTGCATGTCTAAAACTATGGAAGTACGTAGGGAAATCCAGAAACATTAATTTGTCTCGAAATGGTGACCATGGAGAGAAAAAGTGCATTTTTTTTTTATAAAAGTGTCAATTCCACAGAACATATTCAAGATATCGGAAAACCGCTACGTACTTCCATAGTTTTAGGCATACAGAAAATAAAGCTTTTTGGTTTTTTGTTCCAAGTCAAACGGTATAGCCGTGAGATTGAACACCGTGGAAAACGTCGCTCCACAAGATCTTGCGTATCACGGCTCTACCGCCGCCATTTTGTAAGAAAAAAATACGATTTTTTTCCGGCGAGAGTTGTATAATAACAGGCTTCATATTAAATTTTCTGTTTATTTTATTATCTTCCTAAAAAAAATGCCGAAAATGACTGCAATTTTGCTCCGTCCAAGGTGGCCTAACCCCTTAAGGGGACCTTCCGGTCTAAAAGTCGATTTTTTTTTATTTCTTTTTTCGAATGTTCAACCTTTTAGGAATACGTGTTTAAAAGGATTTGTTGAAATTCGTAAAATTCCAGAAGTTATAGGCATTTGAGTAGCGGCAAATGCATGGGCAACAACCGGGCACTCGGCGCTCACGTAAACCTTTAAACGCGTTTTTCTCGAAACACTGTTCTCAAAACGGTGGGACCTGAATCTCCAAAAGTTATTATCCGATTCGACTGAACCTTTTTTTATTTTGAAGAATATACTTCTGGCTGGGGGGGGGGGGGAACTAGAAAAATTACAAAAAATTGAAAATTTATAATTTTCAAAGGCGTTGAAAGGACGAAAAGTACAGGGAAAAGTTATTTCAAACTTCAAGTGTCGTTATTTTCTAAAAAAAGTCTTTTTTTTTACTTTTTCTAGTTCCCCCCTAGCCAGAAGTATAATCTTCAAAATAAAATAAGTTTCAGTCGAATCGGGTAATAACTTTTGGAGATACAGGTCCCACCGATTTGGATCAATTTTTTGACGCCTTGACTTTAACGACTCCCCAGAGCCGTCTGCCATAAATAATTATAAAACAAAAAATATATGTCTATAACTTAAGACATCCTTAATACAATGCAAAAAGTCCCATTAAATTATATATAATAGTTTTCCTTTAATTAATTCCTAAAAATCACCTATTTTTTGGGGCTCTAGACCGAAAGGTCCCCTTAAGCAAAGTCCTCGAGGAAGCCGCAGTGGGGGAATCGGTTAGGCGGCTGGCCAGCACGCGGAAGGCCCGGGTTCGAGTCCCGGTGAGAGAGCGGCTTTCCTTTTTTCCGTCTCCTACATCTAAGTCCATATCAACCAATTAGAGTAAAAAAGTCTGTTATCATCTCTCGATACCTTTCGCCGTTGACAGTTACCGTCTCCTCGAATTTCGCGATAATTCGTTGAATTGAGTTCCCAGCATAAATTCCACGTAGCTGACGGGAACGTTTCGCGAACAGAGCACAAATTTTTGTAATAAGTTTTCATAACTTCGACGCGTTGTTGAAGCGTACAGTTTTCCATTGTTAAGTGGCAGCTATGACGGAACACGAAAGTCCCGGAATGACAGCGCTGTCATTTAAACATAACCTCAATCGGCTGTCAAAGGTCAGCCGTGGGCTATTGAAAGGCCCTTTACAGAATGTCCCAACTCTTTGCCTAAGCATAAGCTTCTGTCAATGTAAAACAAGCAATTATTTAAGAAGAAAATTAATTAAATTCATTAAAACTTAATTCGTGACATTCCCTATTTCTCCCCTAACCCTTCATATATGTTACATCTAAAACGCTAAACCTGAGTCATCGTTGTGCATCTTCAGCAAAGAAGAAAGCTTTCATAGCGCCCCACAGTGGTCTCAAATCCCGAAAACGTGGCCAAAAGGTCGAAAATGAACTTTTAATTTCGGGATTTTTAGCCGTTGGGTTGGGTACAGTGATAATCTGGCCATAAAATACCGGCATGGAAAACGGCAAAATGTTTATGGTTTGACAGGTAAGTCAATTCAAAGTTAACCTCTGTTATTGAAACTTTTTCTGTGCGCGCCGATACAAACTCGAACACCGATTTTGAAAGTCAATAACTCCTGAAAGAGCTGATCAATTTCCATTGCGAAAAATGGATACTACTCCAGGAAGTAAGTAGAATATTTGTTTACTCTTAAGTAACCATAACTGTTAGCGTTTAGGTTGCACGACTGCAAAATTACTTGGAGAACGTAGAAGCAAAACTTGGCCCACGTATTTTATAAATGTAGTTGAAAAGTTGTAACTTCCACGAACTTCCACCGAAATTTTTGTTCTGGCCTATTGCTAATGCTTATACCTTGCAAATTTTTAAAAAATTGACTGCCACTAGGTGCCACCCTGCTCATACGAGAGTAAAATTGCTCTCCTCAATGAGTTTGAACTATTTGACGATTTTGTAACATTTAGATGACATTTATTATACATCCTTGTGGTACAAAGTTGTACAAGAATGACTTTCTATGTATCTTATGCATATTTATTTATTGTCTTGAAATTCAGGAAATATAATTGGATTTTTACCTGTCAAACACCAAGAACTAATTAACTGTGAATTATTCTACATGTTTTAATTGGCTAAACTGTTTATAAACATTATAGGTTCAGATTCGTAATCAACGACTCCAAAAACATCAGGGTACTGACATTCGAGCAGATCCAACAATTTTTTACTGTACTTGTCCGCCATATTGGATTCGCCATTTTGGTTTTTAAAGTTTTAAGTTTAGATTCGTAATCAGCGACCTCAAAAACCCCAGAGTACCGATTTTTGCCTAAATTCAATAATATTTGAGATTTTGGCCACGTTTTCGGGATTTGGGACCACTGTGCGCCCCCCCTGAAATGTCCGCAATTTCTGTGTCGCGGCTACTTTACAGAACCAATCATGCCCGGGACAAGCCAACAGAAGTCGTAAAAACACCGCGGCGCGTGCGTTCGGCGATAAGCTGTTAAACGACCACGTTGATAATTACGCGAGCACAAATCGAAAAGTAAATTGGGTACGCATGCCGCGACTCTGCCCGCGGATTTTCCCCGATGGAGTTATATCTGGCGGGGTAATCAGAGATTAATCGTGACGTTGCGCGCGCGTGTCATTTGCCACAGATTTCGTGCGAATTAAATTCATTATATCGATGATGTTTATTAACCGGTGCTAGCGGCGAGTTAATATGACGTTCAGCCGGTATGGACTCGTTAGGGGCCACGGAGGCATCCCTCATTTCGCGCCGATGGGTGGAAACTGGCGGCGAGGATCGGCAGCAAACCAAGTAATTGAATAGAAGTATGTCGGTTATGTTGGAACGATCGAGGCGGGGGCAGGCAATGCTACTTTACGGGCAAAGACGTTCGGTTCGAACGGCTTCAGAATTTGATAACGGCCATGCTGGAGCTTCGCGGAAGTCTCGAATGTCTGCAGTTATCGAATATCCCGCGCTGGAACGCTCGGTTGCTTGTCGAGATCGCGAACAGTAAAGGCGAGGAGCAAAAAGCTTCGGGGGTTGTCTTCGCGACGCTCGTGCTGAACTTTATCCTTTTAATGCCGCGTGCATGAATTGTCTCAGAATATTCTTGCCTCTTCATTCGTTCAAAGAAACACGAAACTGATTTATGCCTTTTATGCCAGCATGTTTGTCAACGGTAACAGAATGAAACTGTATAATATTTTGGGGCAATGACAATAATCTTCTAATTTTCCATAAAATTCGGGGCTTACTTCGCCCACGTGTATAAATGAAACACTGTATTTCAAGTGAGAAATCATTTTATAATAAACGTTTAGCATTCATTTAAATGGCATTAAGTTTGCCGTGATTTTTCGTGAAAAATAGGGCGACGCTGAAATAATTGTTTAGCAATGAAACGGAAAATACTGTATCACTTAAGGATACTGGAGTCATCGGACGTCGTTACCCGAGCCAGCGTATACACGTAGCTTCAGCATTAATCTGAAATATAACGTGGTGGAAACCCGAATCCAGTTGCAGCCGCTGCGCAGTGCGTGTTGCATGCAACAACGCGTAGGAATTAATAATAGAACAATAGAACCCCCGGCAGTACTATGTTTCTCAGGCATGACGCGTAAAATTAGCCCAGTCTGCTGGAAGCTTTAGAAGATTTTTCATTCTTAGCTTGAATATGAATCTCCTTTCAACTAAACCTCACGCCACGCCGCGTTTCCTCCTTTCCCGGCTATTTTTTTTCCCCCCGCAATTTATACGGACAATTTATGATAACACACGCCTCGCCGTTTCCAACACAGTGCTACGGCTTGACCATTACTGCCGGGCATTTGTTTGAGGAACTGCGCCCCCGAAGAGTGGAAGCTATCGCTTTAAATAATTGCGCGACATTTAGCATCTTTAGAAACTTGTAGCGGCGGAACGTTTTACAGAATAAATATAAAGAACGGGGGAATGGAAACGAGGGAAGGTAATCGTGCATTCTTGTAGGACCTGGATTGTCCTAAATAGTAGTTCAAGGTCATTTAAATTTGTCTAACCATGCAAGCAGCTTCATTTTAGACGAAGCAAGGAACTGCAAAGTTCCAAGGATAGAATGCTGTTTCAAAGAAGTGGGATTAGAAAGCAAGCTCGCAAACTAAAGTTCGTTACCCTTCCGTGTGTCATTAACGTCAGGAATTGCTGCTAAATTAAATATAAAAGCGGCCGCGTTCAAGTACCTACTCTCGGTCACTTTGCAACTATCGGTACTATTCTAGCCATAGTGATCAGCCGAACGAAAGGAATAATGGCTCCCAACGGTAGCAGAGAAGCACTCGAACCTGGCGACTTGATTGAAGTCTGCCAGGAGCAGAATAGACAGCGATCATCCAGTCAGTGGAAGCTCATTAACCATCTCCTCGATAACAAACCACTAAACGCGATAGCTTATCTTAGGCTTAGCAAGCCTCCTGCCTCCAGTGCGACCTGACTTATCGAGACGCTCTTTCGGACTTCCCGTCTCCACCGAATTTCCTGGAAACGTTCCTGCTGCTAGCCTCTGCTCTCTCCTTCGCCATCCTGATCTACTTTCTCGCTAGACCAAGCCTCCCTTTCGGTCACGTTTCGTTCCCTTCACCTCTTAGACTCGGTCCTCCTCCGCCGCCAGCAAGCATCGCCCTGGAAAAGCTGCGGTGGCGCGGGCACTGGTTGAGAGACAGAGATAACAAGGGCCCGAGAGGGCCAGAACATCCTCCGTGGCCTTCTTGGCGCGTCGTTATAACCATAACGACACCTTTCGTGTCAGGATGAGGGTCCGAAGACTCCTCGTAGACTGGCGTCGTTTCCTTACTTGCCACCTCCTCGCCGCTTCGGTGCCAGATTCCATGGGACGATCCCCCTGTCCCACGCCCTTAAGTACCTTGGCTTTGCCATTCATGCGCTTTTTACGAATTACTTAACACGCGGTCAGTGCTTGGCCGTTCTGACGCGTGGCGACTAGGGATTGCAATACCGGTAACCCGGTTTACCGGTGTCCCGGTAAATCGCGAGAAGTACCCTCAAATTTTTACCGGTAATTCGTCAAATTTTTACCGGTAATTCGATAAATTACGTATAACAATATAGCGCATATATGCGTTCGTTATTTGGGTCCACATCGGTATCAGTGAAAAAAACTTCAATTACTAATAAAAACGAAAACCGAAGTATCGCATGAAGAATCAAGTGTAAACCAAAAGAGAACTAAAAATCTAAATGAAGTCATAAAAAAAAATGGATGTATTTTCAGGTAGAAAAAGTAAGGAGAAAATATATAGGTGGAAATGGCATATGATTTCTTAATGACTATCCGACCAACAAGCGTAGAATCTGAGACTGCTTTATCCGTGGCTGGATTATTTTGTACAAAAATTAGATCGCGATCAGGAGACCAAAGTTTAGATAAATTATTTGTTTTGCGTGCTTATTTGTTAAAAAAAATTGTCAAATAAAAAATATTTAATTATGTATGTAAGATAAGATTCTTTTCATTGTTTTCGTGGTGGAGATCCATATTAATAAGTATTGTCAATTGTTACACAAATATATCTATTTTGTGTTATCTCATTTCATATTTTATGTTCTGAATAGTTTTCTTTGCATATATTTATTATAATGCTCGATTAGAGTTCAAAAAATTTTTTTTTTGTAATGTTTACTCTTATATTTTCAATACCTTAAAAAATACCGGTAAATTATCGGTAAACCGGTTTTGATTGAAAATTTTACCGAATTACCGGTAATTGAAAAAGTCGGTAAATTTGCAATCCCTAGTGGCGACTCCAGATGGTCCCAAATTCTTTGCAGAGTAAAATCGAGGGACTGTCAATTTTGAATTAAAAATCGAATTTACTTCAAACTAGACACTAACAAGGAGAGGCTTTTGGGTGTCTCCTCCCGATTGCTTTGGTATTTTGGATATGTTTTAGAGGACCGAAAAATAAGGAATAGGTGGCCTTTTATTTTGGCACGTTTGCATGATTAAGGAATGAAACCACCCCTCATACAAAAGTGACTGACGAAAATTAAATTTATGCCAAGTTTTATTCAACACAATGTTATGATATTCTTTAAACTAATTCTTATGAACATTGAGGAGTGCTTTCACTCCTTAAACATGCAAGCGGGCCAAAATAAAAAGACACGTATTTCTTATTTTTCGGTCCTCTAAAACATATCCAAAAACCAAAGTTCTACTTGTAAGTAAGAAATTAAATATACCGGGTGTTTGACTACAAGTAGACAATCTCGTGGGGAAGGATTGTTCGTGCCAAAGTAAGGCGAAAATCAATAATCACGAAATTGCGTTTGAGGCTTCGTTTCCGAGTGATTAATAAATACAGTGAAATGCGTCTGACTATAAGTGACCTATACTACTGCCTCGCGCGTTAGCCAGGTCAGATGTGTCGAGGGCAGTAGCCTAAGGTCGTTCGTCCACCGCCGCAACGCGACTGTAATAAAATTTGACCAAAAAATGAACGCATGCGTGGGTATAACTCGTGGAAATTTGTCAGATTTTTCCGTAAGAGATTAACGAAAAAGAAACCAAAACCATGCGAGTGCCATTGCATGCAATCGTTTGTTGGTCAAATTGTAGTTGCATTGTGGCGGTGGACAAACAGCCTAAGTTCCTCAAGACAGATGCTTTTTACGTGTGTCTTTAACAATTGAAGGGTCGGATGCAATAAGGGGACTAGCACTCGAAACTGTGAAAAAGTATTGTCCAATCGCTAAGAAAAATTGGAAAATTAAATGTTGTTAAACTGTATTTTAATAAATATAGTCTTGTAAAGCTCGTCACGGCACATATTTTTTCTATTTACAGTTTGTTAATCGAATCATTAGTATTCGAGATAAAAATTATAAACAAAAAAAATTTCTTCGACCAAAGTCAATACCTTTTTAAACATAAATTGCGATAACTTGAGTAAATATTAACGGATCGTTATGAGACTTGAAACATAAAACTCAGAAAACTCTGGCGAAGCCGCAAAATGTATGCACAAAACCCTTATGTTAAAAAATGTAGTAATATTTAATTAAAAAGTAACACTGGACATAACCCATGTTTTTCAACGTTCGCCGTTAAAAAGTATCGAGGCAATTTTGACGTACATATAACTTGCAGCGACAAAGTTTTTCCTTAATATACAAGGAAGTTTTTCACCAATTTTCACACTGATTAATAAATAATTGTAGAAGATATGACGATATATATAAATGTCGCGCGCCACCAACAGTCAGCAGCTACGTACTGCGCTACTTACCACTCGCATTACACTGCAAAGACATGACTTTCTCTTTATTATATGATTATATATTACAAAAAAATATTGCGATATTATTTTCGAAATATTTATTAACATTTTTATTATAGTATTCCACTCTAAGGGGGTAGAATTGACCCTCGAAAATCCGGTTATTTCCCGATTTTGTGTTATAACTTGTGAACTGTAAAATATTTTTTTACCGAATGATAGATCTAATTAAAAGAAGTAACTTTTTTTCTATCTCTTACAGTTCGCGAGTTATAACACAAAATCGGAAACCAGCCGAATTTTCAGGGGTTAATTTCACCCTCATCGAGTAAATTTGGGCGGCAAACAAAAATTGCGTTGTAATCGGGAGGAAATCCCCTACATATTCACAAAGTTTCAGAATATTTTGATTCTTCGGGTTCGGGATCTTACCTTCTTAGTACAGAAATGGGCAAACAATTTATTTAAATAAAGTCTATTCGTCACGTGTCGAATAAAGTTAACCCGGTTTGAAAATCCAAAAAGCTGAAAAATTTATTCGGCGCTGAAGTAGAAACGCTCGACGAATAAAAAAAGTAACTTTACTCGTCAAATAATCTAAAGTTAAAGTAACTTTTATTTGACCCGTTATCAAAATAATCTTTTATTTAATTAACGCCCAACTCTGGCTTGCAATTAGTACTGTTATATAGAGACCACCGAGCTGCGTCGATTAGCGCATTAAAAAATATATGACTCCACTTAAAAACACAAAGTTGACCTTCACATGTCCTCCACGTCACTTCACTTATTACCAGGGACTTAATACCGGTATAATGCTCATACCGGTATTTCGCCAATACAGTTATACCGAAACCGATATCATACCGAAACAGATAAATACCGAAACCGATATCATACCGAAAAAGATAAATACCGAAAACAATCGGTTTTCGGAATTACCGGTAACCGAAATAAATACCGGTATTTTTTCGGTATTCTTCTCGGTGAACACCGAAACCTACCATGTTACTGAAAAGAATACCGAAAAAATACCGGTATTTATTTCGGTTACCGGTAACCTTTTGTTTTCGGTATTTATCTATTTCGGTATGATATCGGTTTCGGTTAGGGTTTGTCGGTTTTAAAAAACCGGGTTTAAAAACCGGTTTTATTTATAAATTTGTAAGATTCGAGAACCGGTTTTAAATTTAAAAAACCGGTTTTATATAAATACTAGAATTAATATGCAGAAATGATGTAATTATTTAATTGAAAACTATGTAGTAGGTAACAGTTTACTGTAAAACTAATCTTATTCTCAAAAAAAAAAAAATACTGAAGGAATAAAGATATATAATTTGGTAACACCTTTTAAAATATTTATATTTTGTACGGGCTTTAATTATTATATTTTTTTTTTATTTGGTTTTTTATAGATAGAGTATATTTTATTTTGTTATATATTCCTAATTCCATAATATTAAGGAAACTGAGATTTTTTAAAATAAGTACAAATATTTACTTACTATTTTAACTATATTTTTTGTGAAAATTCGAAAACCGGTTTAACCGGTTTTTTGGAAATAGTGGAATTCGAAAACCGGTTTTTCCAAAAGTCGGTTTTTGTATAAACCCTAGTTTCGGTATAGCTGTATTGGCGAAATACCGGTATGAGCATTATACCGGTATTAAGTCTCAGACGAAGATACAACCGAAAAATACCGGTATAATACCGGTATTTTACGTACCGGTAGGAGTCCCTGCTTATTACCTTCAACAGTCTCAAAGATATCTCAGTTCGATTTAAACGAGTCACCCTAGATAGCCACGTCACAGCATACTCGCGACCCAACATCCAAGCAATACCCACGAAATCCCAATTTCTGTCCATTCTCTACAGAACCCAGCATGCATCGCCCCGAACGCACACCCTTATACCAGAGGCACAGGTGTAGCTGGAGAACGTTGTTCCCACCCCCGCGACAGCTTTCAGAGGCGTCGTTGCCGGTATCACCCGCAGTAGTTCGTATTGCGAGGCACTCCACGCGTCATCTTTCCGAATAATTCCCGCAGATTGGCTGGGCGTTTGTGCCTACACGGCGAGGCATGCACAGGGGTGTCGGCAGACGTCGCCGTCTAGAGCCCTGATTCGGGAAAGAGAAATAACCATGGGGCCGGCGTCGGAGCGCTGCGGACCACGGTGCCGGTGGCTCGAATATACTGCATTCGTTAAGCAACGAACGTGACTTCGTAGCGCCACGGTTTTTTTTTTGTATTTTTTTTTAGAAAAACAAGGAAACAGACACGGGACAACTAGGTGGGTGCTAGAGGAGGAAGGCGACCATTGGGGGGGTTTGGGACGGGCGGAGAGAAAACGACGCCGCGAAACGCCCAAAGCGTGTAAAATATTATACACCTAGGTGGCGCTGATTGAACAGGCCCGATGTGGCCAACAGCCGGCCATCCTGCCTCCCCTGTAACGTCGCCAGGGGTACGTGCGCGGATCAAAGAATGCACGCTTCGTGGCTTCCGTTTAAATGCTGCGGCTACATCTCGTTATAAATATGTATGTGTGTGTGTTGGTACGTGTGCCGGGCTAACGGAACGTACGAGAGGCAAGGATATATCGACGTCCAATTATAATCCACTCTCGTGACGTGGGATTCGGTTACTCTGACGAGCAGACGCTCGCGAGGGGCTTTGCTCGTCCGTTCGTTTGCCCGGGCACCGACACCACGATGAATAATACATATTATATAGTCGTGCGATAACGCGCGGCACATTTAGAGTCTCCTTCGGAGCGACGTACGGCACGGCCCGCCGTTTCCACGCCCGCCGCCTTTGTGTTTAATCGTTTTCTCGTATCGCGCGCGACGCACGCGGACGCTTGTGCGCGCGCGGGTGGGGCTCGTTAACACTTGGGCGCGGTGAGAAAATGCCGCTGGGGCGTGAAGCCGAATTTTGTTCCAGCTGGGCATGATTTTCTTTTGTTATCGGGAGACGGTCCGCGGGAAATGATCCAGCGCTCCGAGTGCACCCTCCGCGGCTTTGGCTTCGGCTGTAGGGTGGGTCTCGTTAGGGGTGTACTTGCGAGCTTTTCAATTTGGATTAATTATTTAAAGGGATGTATGTTAACGCGCTGCGGACCGGGGAATGTATATTTCACGGCGGTGATGAGGAAATGGTTTGAAAGTGATGCTTTTTGTACGTGCAAAAAAATTAATATTAAGGGAAGGATTTTTTAGGGGAAAGATTATAACTGATAGAATGATTTATTTTAAGGGCACTCCCCGGCCAAAACATCAGAAACGGTTTTTTTTTTTGCACATTTTTGTCGCACATCTCTAGAATGACCAGGTAAAATTTTGGAGCGAAATTCCTATCGGTACGGATTTTGCAGACAGTTGAAGGGGATCAACAGTGCGACGGCTTTAAAAATACAGTATTTTCTCGCTGAGGGCTCGCTGGTCGGGACCGGCGTCGAGCCCGTATCGTGAACGGAGCCCTAATTGCCTAATTCCCAGTGTTCGTTTCTCGCTTCTTTCTGGCCGAAGGGGGAAGCGAGATGGAACGCTTTGCGTGCGCGACGGGCGCGAGCGCTCAGATGAAATCGTGACTGCTCGACGCATGCGCGCCACGGTCAGATAGGCACGGCACGAGCCTTTTTTGCGCCTTAGGCGAATGTTGTCCAATTGAGCCCTTTATTGTAATATATTTATTTGAGATTATTGATGACCTTACTCTGAATTTTTATTCGTAGTTTAAAACAGTTGCAGAACAATTTGTTGTATTTCATTTAAAAGTTTATTTTCAACAATGCCAACAATGAAAAGACCATTTTGCGCCTCTTGTCAACCTTACGCCCTAGGCAGTTGCCTAATTTTTCACAGTAAGGTCATAAATAATCTCAAATAAATGTAATATAATAAAGGGCGCAATTTGATAAGTTCCCCTAGGGCGCAAAGAAGATTTGAGCCGGGCCTGCGTCAAACTTTTGCTGAAGCTGTTTTCGTGTCCACGTTGACTGCTCACAACCATCGCGCACGCCCGTCGCGCACGCAAAGGACGGAGTGTCATGCGTCAGAAGGAGGGAGCGAGACAAAACGTCCACGCGTCGTCTGCTCCTACCGTCCTCACTCGCTCTCACCGTCGCCGGACAAGAGTGAGACAGAACTGGTGGGGATAGCGAAAAGTCCACATCGTGTACGCCAAATCGAGCCCTCAGCGAGGGAGTACTGTAGGTGTTTTTTGAAGATGGATTGTGACGCAGGTATAATAGATAGAAATATGATTTTTCTTTTAATTAATAATACGTTTATTGATCTAAAAAAGAATCAATTTTTGTTTCAATCGAATAAACGCATGGAAAATAGGGCGCTCACGGGCAAGTCAAACTTTAAGTACGTTTTTCTCGAAACAATTTTTCACGCACTATCTCCACGATATAAAATGCAATTGTTGACCGAATCTAAAAATTCAAACGGGATTCTACTCGCAATTACACTAGCTTTCGCGCTGCCTCCTATTGCGAATTTTCAAACTCTCAATTTTTTTTTACGAAATATTTTTGTGCAAAGAAAACATGTTTCGGTACCCTATTGTTTACACATATGGCAATCATCGTCTAGTAATTTCATAACACTGTCTGATGGTAGCGCGATAACCACACATGTGTAATTAAGGAATCTCTTTGGGTTTTTGATTTTGGACGATCCTGTCTAAAGTTATCGCGGCGATAGTCCAGGCCATTCTTTTTTTACAACCACGCAGCACGCAATGCATATGAGAGGTCGGGGTGGGCAAAAATGAAATAAAAAAATTGTTTTATACTCTACATTTGTAGCAGAATAAAATGCAAAAAGTTTTAGACCCATTCATTGTACACTTTTTTCTAGAAAAAATCAGAAACATCGCCTATGTTTTCGCGCGATTTGACCGGGGAGTGTCCTTAAGGCAGGATACCACCTTTGCACTTAAAAAAAATTAAAATTTTTTTTTGTTCTCAAAGTACTCTTTCAAGTGTATAGAATCGAAATTCATTCATTAGAAAGGTGGCCGGAACCTTTTTCTTGTGTAAAAACCGGATTGGAGCAGATATATAAATCTATATAAAACTTTAAACGCGTTTTTCTCGAAACGATGTTTTCCAAATCAGCGTGTCAGATTACTCCTACAATTTTCATCGGATTGACTTGAAACTTTGCACAATTCTTCCGATTGGTGTAATCTAACGATGTACGTAGGACTTTTGCTGTAGCGTTGTTATTTTTCTTTTGGTGCGCAATTTTATAATTTTTTTTAAACTTTTTTACCCTAAAAAATTGACCTTTTCGTTAAAATGGCCGCCATTTTCTTAAAAATCGAAATTTCGTAAAATCCCTACGTACAGCATTGAACAATATTGTTGTTAATAGGGACATTCTTTGGTTTCTTTTCTAAGAGCCACGTACAGAGCGGAATTTCACACGCCGTCTAACGATGTTTCTCCAAAGGAGTGTATTTTGGCGCCACCTAGAAGAGATTATTTTTTACTTTTTCAGTTTCAAAAAATGTGTAATTACAGATTAAAGTTACATTAATGATTGACTGAAACCGATTTTGTTTCTGTGCATTCTTTGTATGCAAAAAAAAATCATGAAAAACGCCTCCAAAATCGCAGTCAAAGGTGGTATCCTGCCTTAAGGGGACCTTCCGGACTAGAGCCCAAAAAGACAGGTAATATTTAGGAATTAATTAAAGGAATACTATTATATATAACATAATGGGACTTTTTGCATTGTATTAAGGATGTCTTAAATTATAGAAATCTATTTTTTGTTTTATAATTAATCATTGCAGACGGCACTGGGGAGTCGTTAAAGTCAAGGCGTCAAAAAATCGATCCAAATCGGTGGGACCTGTATCTCCAAAAGTTATTATCCGATTCGACTGAAACTTTTTTTATTATGAAGTATATACTTCTGGCTAGGGGAGGAACCAGAAAAAATTACACACAAGATAGAACTAAAATCGTATAAGTACCAAGTTCGCTCTGGTGAAGAACGGTGAAAGTGCCAGCAATCTTCACAGCCCTAATCTTTTTATTTCACGTTCAACAGTTCGTTCAGTTTGTTAAAACTTCTTACTACTACAGTATCTACGATATAAAGAATCACTTCATCAGAATTTGATATTACATTTATTGTTTTATCAGCAATCAATTGAATTTAATATTTGGTGGAATTCAATACGAGGAAGATACGACGTCTTCGAGTAATTCTACTTGGACGTTGGCTGCAAATATTAGAAATTGATTGCACGGCATTTCATTATCGAAAAGTGCTGTTAGTTTGACGTTGAGTTTAATGGCAGCCACTTCAATTAAAACCGTTCTGTTCTCTGGATATATTTAAAACAATAATTCCACAGTAGTGTGACGATCTTCTCTTCTGATTCCCAGGTATAGCAATTTTTGTATCTCCTGGGAAATGCCTCTTATTATTACCGCTGCCTTCTGATCGATTATAGTTATGCAAAGTGATCAGTTTCTCGATACCCATCGCATGCATGTGAATAAGACACGGCAGTTAATACTGGGTGTTCTGAACGTATTTACTCAGACCTTACATTCTACTAATTATATCGTAGAAATATGTTTTATAGACTTGCAACCGTACATTACTGAAAATGTTTAAAGTCACATCCCAGATCTAGAAATGGTTCCCAAGATTGTTCCATGGACCGCATTGGCAGGTCAAGAAGTCCTATAATATTCTGAATTATTGTTTCATATAAAGATTTATGAATCTCATGTCCACTAACGTACATCTGTCAGTGTCTGTAAACAGAATAGGATGCATTCGCGGATCTACGACAGTTTGACATTGCTTTCATCAGTGTGATTGGTAGAATAGGCTAGCAAAGGTTGTCCAAACATTTTAGGAACACCCTATATCAAAGTAATCGTGTTTGTCAACTTAATGTGACCGCGATGTATGATAGCTTGATCGATGAGCACAACATCCCACATCGAGCGACACTACTTTACGTAATAAAACTCAAGGATAACCCTGCATATTGGCATCTAATGAAAATTACACAAATGTACGTGAAGTTACAGTACATGGACGCAAGCTTGTATAATAGTTCAGGTGTTCTACGGGAATAAGATATAGGTCATTATATTTAGAAATGGTAAATTATTGCAGTTATCAGGAAAAAAAGAAATGGATATCAGAGAGTGCAGTCGTTTTAATGAAGCTTGAATTTTGAACAACATGCAACGAGACTTCTGACTTCTTTCTGTCAATTTTTTGTCAGATTGCGGAGCAGAGCACAGTGGAGTCTGACGAAATATAGGTCCGTCGTGAATCTTCCACTCTTGTCAATTAAGGGGTCATTCCTGTAATCACGCCGCAAAATTCGGCAACATTCAGGTTTTTTTCTCAGTGAATAGAATGAATAACAATGTCACACTTATTTTTCATTTATTAAGCTACTTATAATGTATACGGAACAGATTTTTAAGTACACTTTTAATTGTGTTTTGCAATGTTATCTGGAGGTAAACATCATGCCTTTGAAAAGAAATACCTCCCTGGCGGGAGTGATTTCAGCTCACAGACTCATCTGAAACAAGAAAACCAAATTGATTGTTAATCATTATGAGTACCGTTATCGCAGGTGCCAGAATTAGCCACGTAAGTAAAATTTTAACAAAATTGCGCGCATTCAAACTTTAAGTCTCGAATTTTTCCATTTTTACCTGAAACTTGAATGCGCGCAATTTTGTTAAATTTAACAAAAATTTAAAATTAACACAAATTTAAAATTAACAAAAATTTAAAATTGACAGTAATTAAAAATTAACCCAAATTTAAAATTAACAAAAATTTAAAATTGACAATAATTAAAAATTAACACAAATTTAAAATTAACAAAAATTTAAAATAAACACAAATTTCAAATTAACACAAATTTAAAATTGACAATAATTAAAATTGAACACAAATTTAAAATTAACACAAATTTAAAATTAACAAAATTTTAAAATTGACTATAATTAAAAAGTAACCCAAATTTCAAATTAACGCAAATTTAAACTTAACAAAAATTTAAAATTCAACAAAATTCGTAGATCCAGTCGCGTCTATCGTTTCAGAATCTTTACCCTTACGAATTTGGTCTTATAAATATTAAAAAAAATTTAGAAAAACATTTTTCTGAAAAATTTTAATGAGCACATCCCCTTAAAGCTATTTGTCTATGCTTCAGTCTCTCTGGGACCCCGAGCCCCGAACATCGTTCCAAAAATGGCCAAGATCATCCCACCCGAACTGGACCATATCCTCAGCAAAATCCTTTGTCCGCTTCCCCCAGCCAGAGTGCAGTGACACAATCCGTCGCTGCCAGTAAAAGCTCGGGAAGGACAAACAACGTAAGGCAGAACGGCGAGGAATAACACAGCCAATTCTCGTCCGAAACGAAAGGTTCTTCCTATGGCCACTATAAATTCTACAAAGCGCCGCGTGGTTCTTCCACGTTCGCGGAGCGCGCGCGTCCTGAAGGGCTCTTATTACCAGCTCGTCGCGCGGCAATCCCTCAGCCCCCGCCGGTTGCGGCGGACGAATCCCCCATCCGCCGGCCAGTTACATCCCCTAACAGTATTTACGGTAAATCTACGGCAAGATGAAGCTCGCTGCCTTCGTTCCATCCGCACCCCTTCGTTCCTTCGTCCATTCCTTCCCTCTGTGTTTATTCTTCCCGCGCACTCCGTGTTCTTCCCTCCCGTGGCCGTTTCTGCAGCTCGTCACGGATTACCAGAAGCCTGTATGCGCGTCCAGGACCGATCTTAGGTAGGGATGCAGGAGAGTGGTGAGCTGGATCCTCTTTGGGTGTGCTGGGAAATCGCAGCGAGCCTGCCTCGCAGCGGTGGCTGCTGGCCGTTCCCAACCCACCCTAGCAGCGATCAGTCGCGCCTTCTTGGCTGCCCTTTCATTTATTACCCTTCGATTGAGGCGTTCCTCGAGCGCGAACGACCGTGCTGGTGGTGCTGGCTCACCTGGCCGCGATGCAAATGCGAAATACTCGGAGGGTGGCTCGAGGCGGTACGGTGACGTGAATCGCGTGACTCCGCGCCCACCGTTCCTATACAGCCTCGTGAGAAAGCCGGCCGAGCGGAGCGCCGAGTCGAGGAATCGGAGTCAGTCGGTGACTCGGATTCAACTTTCCTCTCTTTGCGCCGACCTTCCCACGAGAAACGTCTGGCCACCTAGCCCCGCTGAGTGACACGGCCTGGGCTCTCTTCTCCACGAGAAACTAGTCTCACCACCTAGCCCCACGCAGAATGGAGGTCACGGTTTTTTCGTGTTTATGTCGTCAGCGGCTAGGAGGAGGCGTTACTGAGACTACGCACGATATTTCTTTGGGAGAACGAGCGAACTGCTAGGTCGGAGTTATAGGAACGATTTCCTTGCGAGCTGTATCGATGTAGGAGCTTGGAATGGGTTTGCGGCGGGGTGGTTTTTGGGAAGTGGGTAGTGTGATTCTGTGGTGAATATTCACGGAGGGAAGACTTGAATGATTTACTGCGTTTTTGGTGATTTGCAGATTTGGTAACGTTTAGGGTAACTGTACTCGTAGTTGACAGTGTACCAATAGTTGACACTTTTATTTTCGGTCACGAATAATAAGCCACATGCCACCTTTGTGTCTCACTAGTGTTCCACATACATTCACACAGAACAAAATATCCAGTTTAAAAACAATATTAGGGTAACTGTACTCGTAGTTGACAGTGTACCAATAGTTGACACTTGTATTTTCAGTCACGAATAATAAGCTTTTTATTAAAAAAATGTTTTTGACTAATACGCTGTTTGAAAAAGTATTGAATTTGCATGAAATGAAATGGCATTAGGGTAACTGTACTCGTAGTTGACAGTGTACCAATAGTTGACACTTTTATTTTCAGTCACGAATAATAAGCTTTCAATTAAAAAAATCTTTTTGACTAATACGCTGTTTGAAAAAGTATTAGTCAAAAAGATTTTTTTAATTGAAAGCTTATTATTCGTGACTGAAAATAAAAGTGTCAACTATTGGTACACTGTCAACTACGAGTACAGTTACCCTAATGCCATTTCATTTCATGCAAATTCAATACTTTTTCAAACAGCGTATTAGTCAAAAACATTTTTTTTATAGAAAGCTTATTATTCGTGACTGAAAATAAAAGTGTCAACTATTGGTACACTGTCAACTACGAATACAGTTACCCTAATATTGTTTTTAAGCTGGTACTGTTTCTTCTGTGTGAATGTATGTAGAACACTAGTGAGACACACTTTTTCAAACAGCGTATTAGTCAAAAACATTTTTTTAATAGAAAGCTTATTATTCGTGACAGAAAATAAAATTATCAACTATTGGTACACTGTCAACTACGAGTCCCTAATATTGTTTTTAAACTGGTACTGTTTGTTCTGTGTGAATGTATGTGGAACACTAGTGAGACACGAAGGTGGCCTGTGAGGCAGAGTTAGGTATTAATTAAATCAAAAAGTATTTATGTAACGCATCAAATAAAAGTTACTTTAACTTCAGATTACTTGACAAATAAAGTGCATTTTTTTATGCGACACATTGCGAATAATTTTTTTTAACTTTTATTCGTTACTCGGATTTGTGTTTAAATAATTTTTCTTGCCCATCTCTGCTGTGAAGGGGCTCTTAGATTAATGAGTAATTATATCCTGTGATATTAGTGTCTTATCTTTCGCTTTGCTCCTGAATTCTCTGGCGATGAACAGTTTTGTCATTCTTTGTCCGATGTCATATCTTGCAAGGTATCTATATCTACTAATATCGATACGCTTAAAATATCGGAATAAAAATATCGATACACCTAATATCGATACATTCCGATACATAAAATAAAAAACAATAACAACCTGAAGGTTTGAGTAATTAAAGTTTAATTAAAATTAGATTGTTTTATTATACAGGTTCATTTATTAAACGAGTAGTTTTATTAGAACCATTATAGAACCATTTATTTTAAAAGTGGTGTAAGTACATTTTTTGAAAAAAATTGAGGACACGAAAAATTTACAGATACTTTAATGTGAACTGTTTATTTATAAATCTTAAAATATTAATTTGGATTAATCAATTAAAGTTTCATAAATAAATGGAATTGCATAATCGAAATTCGATACTGGTAGATTACGTATCGATACATACAAATATCGGACCTCCAAATATCGGTACTGTACCGCCCATCCCGTAGATATTTAGCAGATCGATTGATATTTCGAAATATTTATAAAAATAATTGTAATTTAAAAAATGATTGCATTGCGAGGTCCAAATTCGGGTATAGAATCTATTATAGCGTTGTCTCAGTAATTCCCATTTTTTTTTACAATTATTTTTATAAATATTTCGAAATATCAATCGATCTGCTGAATATCTATGTTCCGTTTCATAAAATTGGTGATGCAACTAAAATCGCGGACAACGTCAGATTTATTAAAACAAACGCTCAAGTTTGGTGGTTCACGTTCCGTGCGGGAGTTACGACGGAAAGCAAGGCGTGGTACCGATTGCGTTTCCTTTTTGCTGCAATTAAACTCCCCTTGTTCCCATTCCCTGCTGGGACCCATTAAGGTGTGGTACGACTTAAGCACACACTTATATTCCACTCTCCTTTCTTCGTTCTCCTACCCCATCCCTCTCCATGTCCCTCTTTCACCCTCCAACCCTCCTTTGTATTCTTTTCCCGCCGAAGGAAGCATCGATCTGCATTTGTTAAGATGCGATTTGCATTGAAAGCATAGATCCTTATGGCAACGTCGGAGCACCGAAGCTCGTGCCCTTTTTTCGTAATTCTTGAACGCCGGATGTGAGTGGCATCCCTATGAAAGAGTCGAATAGTTCCCTTGTAAAGTTACCAAAGTAATATCGTAAATTTCATGCAAAGCATCACCGACATTATTATTACTTCTGTTTTAGTATCTACTCTGTATTAGTAAACATCGAATTTTCTGTCGTTTTAGTGTAACAAAGCATTGCGTGTATCTCCTTTTAAATAAATACATTGTTCTGATATTATAAGTAAATAGAGAAAATAAATTTTAATTCTCATGTCAAAGCATATCTAGATTTCATGATGACAGAAATTAAAGCTTAAGGAATCTACTGCTAGTGTTAGGTGTTTAAATTTTAGAAAATAAAGAAAATAAATTTTCTACTAAAATTCTGAACTTTTACAGTTCAATACTAGCTATTAATTATAATTATTGTAATATGTAATCAGAAAGCAAATTACCTTTTCATTAATGATTCATTACTGACACTGCTGGAAGGAATATATTGTAACATTTTTCTCACATCGCACACTACCAGTTTACCACAGCCATTTAATCTCCCTCTCAGAAATTATAATAATCAACATCGTAGAACTGACGAATCGAAGGTGCGGTACTCGAGACATAAGAGACCCGACACTTCGGGGCATCATAAACGCCCTTTTAATATTCTACAAACTGAGTGAATATCGATGAGATTCTCAGCGGGGTTTTACAATATTCAGGTTAAGGGGATTCGATCTTGTAGGGAACTTAAAGTCGTTCCAAAGAAATACAGTCTTCTAAGCGTAAGATGGATTCTTATCCTTGTAAATCGAGAGAGCCATTCTTGGATCGCGATACATTATCTCTCAACAGTTTCCAATTTTCATATCGTCAGGAAATTGAGAGACGAAGTGCACGATCCAATTTAGTCTGCATTAAAAATTATTCTCGAATCACAGACGTTTATAAATATATATCATCATCAAATTTATTCTGGAATCTTTACTACTTTCTCCGCTGACATTTCTTAATATTACCATAAAAATAATACCATTGTAACACGCAGAAGATTTGAAAAACAATCAAGATTTAATAGTATTCGTTGAATTGAGTGGAAATTGATTATATCACGTGTTTATTAGCATTAGAACTAATTTCCGTTTTCGAAAACGCGAGAGATTTCCTTTCTACTTATTACATACTTCCTGTAAACAAGTTAATGCTTTACCGTGCTCCGCCTTTGATGTGCAGAGAAGATGTTTTAAGTGCTCCTCCTTTCGTTTCCATCCACGCTCAACTTCTTCGTATCAGAGAAGACTCTTTTGAAAATTCTTGGCCTGCACTTGACAGCCACTTTCTGCCCGGCGAAACAATGTGGTATCGGTCTTGATATTATGAAGCTATAAGTTGATAATAAATTACTGATTACTGTGTTCACTCACGCAATCATTTGGAAGAAATACAGTTACTTTGTCAGGCAACGTTACTGAAGCATTTTATATTTCCTTCAATGAATACTAAATTCTTTGTATGTACATCAAAAACACATTTCTTAAACAATGTCATACAATAAAAGTAGGGTTTTTAAAAACCGGCTTTTACTTATAAATTTGTAAAATTCGAAAACCGGTTTTATATATTAGAATTAATATGCAGAAATGAATTAATTGTTTAATTAAAAACCTTTACATTTTGACTAGAAATCGCCTCGGACACAAGCATATTGTAGTTGGTAACGGTTTCCTGTAAAACTAATCTTCATGAGTTCATACTTTCTGAAGAAAAATACTAAATGGAATAAAGATTTATAATCTGGTACCACCTTGTAAAAGATTTATATTTTCTACGGATTTTAGTTATTTTATTTCTGTTCAGTTGCTTTTGCATGCGGTCTATTTTATTGTATTATATTTTTGTAGATGCATAAATTTTAAATGAACTCAAAAATTGTACGCATATTTGTACTGATTTTAGTTATTTTAATTTTTTTAATTCATTTAGTTTTCTTATATTTTTGTAATTCCACAATATTAAGGAAACTGAAATTTTTTTTAAATGAAGTATGTACAAATATTTATTTACTATTTTAATTACATTTTTTTTGTAAAAATTCGAAAACCGGTGTAAGCGGTTTTTTGGGAATAGTGAAATTCGAAAACCGGTTTTTTTCAAAAGTCGGTTTTTGCATAAACCGTAAATAAAAGGTAGCCGACACTTAAATACTTAAACGTGACGCGTTAAATGAACCGCGTCCGAACATAAATATAATTTAATTTTTACCCAAGTAGTTCCCTTCCGTGTCCGTTAATATCGTCACATTTTTCACGGTGAAGATTTAATATCTGCAGGAATTCCTTGCGGACAATATCGATCGAAGTAACGGACAGCGTTAAAATATAAAATATCCATGCGTCCCAATTTCCTAAAATTATTACCCATCACCTATATACCAAATTCCAATAACCATGGACGTGAAAAAAGGTGCGGATAATGTGCGACTAAACGTAAGAAGGCAAGCAGTAAAAACTTAACCTCGCGCAATCACCCCTCGACCCCGAAACATGTCCAAGCACCGTGCCCACCAAAAATCAACGGGAACGATCCGCCGACGGGGATGAGCAAAAAAAAAAACCGCCCACAGAATACACAACAATTTGATATCGATTCGGTGTGAAAACAGGGGCGGATAAAAATAGAAGGCAATAAAGTTGCACAGAGCCCTGTAGCGACCGTCCGATAACATTTCACGGCGCCCGGTCTAATAATTTTTGTCCCACGGTCTGAACGTGTCCCGGGGTAAGTTGGGACTAGCCCACCCCAACGACGACGGTAATGACGCCGTCCTTAACAAAGGGGGTGGTTTCTTCTCGCGCGCGTGGCCGACGCGCCGGGGCGAGGAAGATCCAGCAGATCGATTCTTAGACCGCAGGCTGTTAGAAGTTTAACTAGGGCGTGTATAAACTCAGCTCACGCAGTCGTCAAGCCGCACAGCGAGCCGCCACAATGAATAAAAGATGCCACTGTTAAAGGCAATCCAACAGCTCTTCCAAACCTGGCCATCTATCCTTCCCGGATCCCCCCAAGGGGCGATTCTTCATACTCGCGGAGTACTGGACGCCCCGGCTTTTCGATTCCTCGCCACGAACGAGTGAAAATCGCATGCTCAGGAGGGAAAGAACTCCGGGCAACAATTCCAACTTCCACCGGCGAGTTACATCCTCCTTTAATGAGAAAACAAACTTTTTTAATGAGAAGCGCAACCCCTCGCCGGGGCGTTCTTTTGATTTCCCGCCAACACACGGAATTTTGCCTGGGATTACAGTTCGTTAGAGGCCGGTTGTTCCAAGGGCTCGTCAATTTTCATCTGAACCGGGCGCAACAGTTTGTGGATGATTAATAATGGCGCCTGATCGATACTGCTCTGCGAGAAACTTGGAGTGGTCATGGCTGTCGGTGCCGTTTGCTAATACAGAAATAGCGGGGTAGTTTGGTGCTCGGTTTAGGGATGAATAAGAGTTATTTGTGTTTATTATTGCACGGTCAGTGTTGCTTAGCATTGGTGGCGAGGATCATTGTTTATTCTGTACTTGATTTTGTTAGAGTTTATGGAAGACTAATGTAGCTAAGACTGAACTACGTAAAACTTCAGTGTTTGGTAAATAATTGTGTTAAACATTATGTTGGTTCTTGGAAGCGTAATTCAAGTAAAATTTTATTCAAAATTTTTGGGGTGGATCCTTACAAACTTGAAAAGGGGTCGCCGTTAAATCAAAGAATCAACATATTACCCTCAGAATTAAGGGGATTAGGCAGAGTTGGGCAAAGCTAATATCTAGATAACATCTAGTTAAAAGGTCCTTACGGTTAGTCGTTAGTCAAAGGGTGACTAAAGTTGATGTAACTTATCTTTAGTCGAGGCGCCAGAGTTGAAGCTGGTTAGTCAAGAGCCTTTCGTCGTGGGTTGTGAGTAACGTGGTTTCAGCTGTCATTCTATTCTTAGTCGAGGAAACGACTAACCGGCGAAAGCCTTTGCGGCCTGACCCGCGCGCGGTCGCCTACCGGTCAGATTCTACAGAATCTGAATTTGTTTATTTTTCATCGTATCAATATGAAAGTGACGCCAATGGATTCCTGGTGTTCTCCCGATTAATTGGTCAGAAAATAATTTAAATCGGACTATTTTTAACGAAACGGACTTTGAATTCTGCAAACAAATTTCTCACGTAATATCCTTAAGTATGGTCCGAATTATATCATTTTTGGGCCCATTTTCATCGGGAAGACACGAGAAATCGATTGGTATTACTTTTATTAATACTTATCAAAAACAGTCAGATTTTATGTGGCCCATCGGTTTTATTGCTCTCGGCTGTCAACGGGCGGTCTACTGGGGCCCGAAGGTCCTCGCTCGCAAGCGAGAAAGCAAAACGGTGGGGTGGGTTAACGTAAAGGCCCAACTAAAGGTTTCTTTCCAAAAGGCGTCTTAAAGAACTTCAAAAGACGTCTTCTTCAGGTTTGGTTTAGGAAAAAAAAAATTCGCGGTTAGGAGAGAATCGAACCCAAACTTTCCGCTCACGAACCAGCCACTATTCGCACCTAGCCAACAAACTTTCTCGAAAATATTTGTAATTTCTAGTTACATATCTAGTACTAAATGTTTATAAAAACATTCGACCTTTAGACTTATTCTTTAAAAATTTCACATTCGTCTTAAGACAGACGTCCTTATTACGTATTTATAAATAAGAACAAAAAAATCACAACGTGCAATATAATAACACGTTTCTGGATGTAGCAATTTTTCTGACGCGTTGTAAGATGACATTTAATCATCGTCGTAAATTTTTTGTTAATTAACCGACGATAGTAATTGTAGGCCCAACATTGAATATTCGTAGGCAAACTGTCGTAACTTTTTGTTAATTAACCAACCATAACAATTGCAGGCCCAACATTAAATATTCGTTGGCAAACTGTTGTTTTTTTTTTTTGTTAATTAACCCACCATAATAATTGTAGGCGAAAGCATCAGAAAGAATATGTATGTACAATCTTTCGATTGTTGAGAAGCCTTTGGGCTCGGATTATCGGGAAAGACCTACCCACCCCACCGTTTTGCTTTCTCCGCTTGCGAGCGAGGACCTTCGGGCCCCAGTAGACCGCCCGTTGACAGCCGAGAGTAATAAAACCGACGGGCCACATAAAATCTGACTGTTTTTGATAAGTGTTAATAAAAGTAATACCAATCGATTTCTCATGTCTTCCCGATGAAAATGGGCCCAAAAATGATATAATTCGGACCATACTTAAGGATATTACGTGAGAAATTTGTTTGCAGAATTCAAAGTCCGTTTCGTTAAAAATAGTCCGATTTAAATTATTTTCTGTCCATTTAATCGGGAGAACGCCAAGAATCCATTGGCGTCACTTTCATATTGATACGATGAAAAATAAACAAATTCAGATTCTGTAGAATCTGACCGGTAGGCGACCGCGCGCGGGTCAGGCCGCAAAGGCTTTCGCCGGTTAGTCGTTTCCTCGACTAAGAATAGAATGACAGCTGATCAACGATAGTCACAACCCACGACTAACGGCTCTTGACTAACCAGCTTCAACTCTGGCGCCTCGACTAAAGTTAACTCAGGTAAGTTTTAGTCGACTAAGGAAAAAGTTGAAGTAGCTTTAGTCGAAACGTTATTTCAATCACTTTTTAGTCGAATGATGCCCAACTCTGGGATTAGGTAGCCAAATCGCTCGAAAATCAAGTATTCCTTGCGAATTAATTGCGAGGAGATGAAAGCAAGCACATACTTTTCAAAAAAAAATTTTTTTGTCTACATATCTATCTTACAAATGGCGCCACACGAGGTTGATTATACAGTGTCTTTGGTTTTGCCCTGATATTGAGCTTAAAACTGAAGATACACCGGTCTCCTTGGAATATGTTTCTCCTAGAATCTGTAATTTTGAAGGGAACCTCACGAAAAAGGAATTGAACCAACATTATTAAAATAGCGACTAGGAGAAGGCGATTTGTACGATAAATGTGGATTTTCGAGGTGCACAGATGGCTGTTCTTTTTTTTATCTCGGAAACTAGAGCTTTTACACTTAAATGTTGAGGTTCACCCCACAAAGGAATATATATTGAACATGCTGTCAAAATTTCAGGTCGGTCCCAACCTCGGTTTTTTCACAACCAGGGCAAAACCACAGAAAAACCGCCTACACGTGTATATATTATAAAAAAAAATTCTTTTACAGATTATAGTATTAATAAACATTACCCAAAAGTACTAGTCAAAATTTGTATTCATCCTTTTTTAATTTATTCGCAAAATATACTTGATCCCCGAGCGATTTGGCTGCCTAGTCTCCTTCAAATGAATTAGTTAATCACGAAGTGTTTGACATCGCACAGTGTCTGTTTCGAACAGACACGATCTACTGCAACTTTACAGCGAACTGGAATAGGCAAGCGAATAAAAGTTCCACTTGAAAATTAATTTCGCCAGGACAGAATGCAACGAGCAGATGAATCCAATACAGTATGCCTACTGTTACGAGCAATTGTTTAAAGGACAAATATTTAACGCTGCAATATCTGAAAACGCTGTTCTGAAATTCATTTCGCGATTTCAATCGGAATTAAAACGAACGGTCAACTGTGATATCAATCTCGATAAATACCCTGTGTTTCTCGCAGTAGAAATTTCTTGAAAATCATCTTGCATGATCCTCCGCCGAATCATCGAGTCGTGCAACAAATTTCAGCCGGCGATCCTCGCGCGCGAAACAGTTCGTCGAGCGTGAAGTTGCTCACTTCGCTATATTGAAGCGGGAAACGATAGGCGGTGTCCGTGACTTTTTTTTCCCCTAGCTGAAATCGTACTTTCCCCGACGCGCACGGCCAACGGAGGCCGAACTTTCCAGCCTTTCAATCGAGAAACTTTTGTTTACACACGTTCCATGAAAACAAAAAGGCTTGTATCGACAGAGTATAATCCGCTGATCTCATTTAATCCGTCGTCGTCGGCTAAACTTCCCGGCGCGCCGCGTTTTTATCCCGTGCAAAAGTTTGGCCGCCGTATTTTTCGAGGATTCTCGAAATTCCCGTGGAAAATTATAAGCTCGTTAATCTCAATGAGACGCTGCTGGCAACCGGAGGTTAGGCTCGAAGAATCACGGTGAACTCATCGATCACTGCTCCAATTTTCGGAGGCCAACCGTCTGCAGTTCTAAACCAACGGAATATCTCAAATTTTTATTCAATTTTACATATTGCACTCGCTGTAGGTGCGCGAACAAGATTGCTACGCTTCGCAATCAAATTAGCAACTCAAGCCAATTTTCAAGCGTCACAGGGGATACCTGGAATCTCGATTTGCATGAACTGTCGGATAATAATATAAAAGCAAATATACCGTAGATCGAACCCAAGGGCGGATTTAGAAATTTGGCGCCCCTAGGCTCACAAGTGTCTGCCGCCCTTCCCGCGAAATATCATAAAATATTTTAATTTGAGGAGGAACACCACTATGAGACCGGAAAAATGAGCCTTTTTTAAGAATTTTTCGATATGATGAGGTAATATATTTATGTTGAGAAAAGTTTATTTCTTTTGCTTTAATTTATTTATTTTTTATTTTTTGTGTGAAGTTAATTGTTCAAATACTTATTTAAGTTAATAGAAAATATTAATTCTATTTTATATTTTCAAAATATATGCCTAATCAGACTCATTAACTAGATTTTATAAATTACTTTATCTCAATATTTGTTTAGGTTAGGGTTAAGAAGAAACTAGGAGAAGTATAATGTTGTAAAGATTTGACTTAATTCTTTGTAAGGGTATTCAATATGCTTACCACCTGATCAGGTTAATAAAATAAATAGAGAAACAGATCTTCAGAATATAAATTGATTTGTAGGGTAGAATTTTCTTGATATAATATTATAAGTTTTAGTAAATGGGAGACCTATTAAAATTAAAATTGATATAACTAATCCAATAACTCCACCTAATTTATTTGGGATTGCTCTTAAAATTGAGTAGGCAAATAGAAAGTATCTTTCAGGTTTGGTGTGTACGGGGGTTGATATTGAATTTGCATAAATAAAATTATCTGGGTCTCCTAGAATATATGGATATTGTATAATAATTAAAAAATGTAATATAATATTTCTCAGGAATAATTTACAGTTTTCATATAAAATTTTTATTAGCTACGTTTAGTATAATGTCTTAAGAGACTATATAAAAAAATAAATAGAAAAACATGCATCAATTTTAATATATTAATTCATCTTTTTGACGCTGGCGGTATGTGTAACTATGGAACAACAACTCTAAAATCAAATTTAATTTGTTTTTATAAACTATATGAGTGTAGTCTCCGTTCCACGTACCGATTTTTTAAACAAATTATTTTTGTACAAAAGGTGCGCTTTAGAAGAAAAAGTTTATAAAATTCGCAAATAAGATGGATAGTTTTTCAACCGTATTTCAAAAAATGTATTTTCGCTCAAAAAATCCGTACGTGATATAATTTATAAAAAAAAAATTTAATTTCAGAGCTGCTGTTTTTTGTGAAGGGTCTAGAAGATTTATTAATATATTAAAATTTATGTATGTTTTTCAATCGATTTTTTTTTTTATAAACTCTTAAGGCAGTATACTAAAAGAAGGTAATAAAAGTTTCATATGAAAATTGTAAATTATTCTTGGTGTTATCGCAGTGGTGTTCTCCCTTAAGGGATCACCTTCCACTGTGACGGTTTGAAAAAAGTCGATTTTTCTTTTTCCATTTTTCGAAAATACAGGCATCTAAGAATGAGCTGGTAAAGTTTCGTGGTCTGATTCGCTTTCGTTTGGCTGCTATAGCCGAAAGTTGCAGAGAAGTCGGTGCGCTAAGCGGAGCGCGCTGACAACTTTAAACGCGATTATCTCAAAACGACATTTTTTCAACTGGTGCGAGAAAACTATTTGACCAATCAGTCTGAAATTTTCACACGTTATTCAGCACACTCAGTGGGTATCGCAGGGACCTCGGAGACCTCTTTTGATTAACAATTTCATACTTTTTACAAGACAAAATTAGTGTCAAATTCACCGTATTTCGACACATAAAAAACAAACCTCCGTCATCTTGTTATTTTTTTATCAGTCAAAATAATTCTGCACCCAACGATAACCACGCCCATAATGACTACAACACACTTTGAATTTTTGGTTTTACATGAGTCGTTTCCCCGTAATCATCTGCACCACCTCTACATCGCTTTTTCAAGTCGCTCACATAAAAAAACTGTTAAAAATTTAAAATAATTTTTTTTATACTGTCAATATGTGCATTAATAAGTAAACAAAGTATTATTTACGTTGGACATTTCGTTTACTAAAAAATAAATCCCGAAATAATAACAATTTTTCACGACTTCATAGTGGTTTTCACCCCTTAAGAGTCGAGACAATTTCAAAATGAATTCAAAATGGCAACTCACATATGAGTTATTGCTCATTCGCTATGTGAAAAAGAAGTGAATTATTTGTAAAGTTGTCTCAAGCCTCTGCGTTAAAACCTTTCCCAATGTCTGCCACTCAAAATTTTTTGCTCCCCAAAATTTGCCGCCTACACCCGAATCCGCCCCTGATCGAACCCATTTAATCCCAATCCAGCAGCTCGAAATTCCACACCCTGTTTAACCGACGCAACGGGACGCATCGTATAATACCGCAACGAAGAGCGGAAGAATCAACGGAGTCGGTAAATTATTCCAATAATCGAGGGATGGACGTATAATCCATCGTCGCGCAATCGAGCGTGCATTAATAAACCCAATTGGTTTTGTCCATCGGGAATGAGAGCCATGAATCGACGGGTCGACGTCGACGTCGCCGCGTGTTTTTTTATCTGTCGCGTACAGATATTCCTGCGGAGCAACGGAAGGGGGTTGAACGGACGACGGAAAGGTGGAAAACGGCGAAGGTATAGATCGGCTAGGAGGAGGGACAAACCAATAAAATCGAACGCAGCTAATTCGTTTAATGGCCGTGACCCAAAGCCGGCTATTTATTTAGAGGGGTATCGACCGAGCCGAGCCGGGAGAGGAGAGCTCGGCCCTCGGGCTGGCTAACTGATGATCCGCAGTCACGTTCACGCAAACACGATTGCCGCGCCGATTTAATCTGCGGGATTCTCGAAGGAATCTTTTATGCTTGCTTCGTCGTCCCGCGACGGCTGAATCGACCACGGATTCCTGCCACGGAGCCCAAGCAAATCAGTGCCCCGGCCCCGTGGAAAACATCTTCCGGGAACGATGAGTCGAGCGGTCTGAGCAATCAGTCTCGGGGACTGGCACGCCCGGCAATAGATACGATTATTGTGCGTGTCTGTCTGTTTGGTCGTGGCACATAAATCTTGGCGACGTCCGCGTGACGGGTTACATTTAACTCGACCACCCCGGACGTCTCTGTGGCGCGATCGACGGGAAGGGGGGTGTCTGCCCTCTGCAGGTACACGCTGCAATTGTGGGGGATTATGTTTGTAGTTTGTATGTTTGGGGGTGGTTTTAGCCTGAAACTAGATTAAAGTACCTGGCGTTGCCTGGGTATAATGTCATGTGATATTTCAAGATTAACATTGAGAACAAAAACGGAGTAACCGAATTTTTTTTTTTTGAAATTGGGTTCGTTGCAATAATGTATTCTAGTAGGCTCTAGGAATCATATAAAATAGGAGAAATTAATTTTTTTTCGATGTGGGTTAGTTCGTTCTTGTTTTGAATGCCTCAAGTACTGCGCAATGCTTGCTTAAATAATAATACACTGAAGTTAAATTATCAGATCAAGGGGCTGAAATCAGGGGCAGAGGGAGGGTGTCCAGGTTTTATGGTAGTTATATTTTCCGCAGGGTCTTAGCGAGCAACTATTATGCAAAATTTCGTCCAGCTCGGTCAAAGGAGTTAAGAGTTAATAGGGAACATACAGACAGACGTTCTATTTTCTGTATAGGTATGAATAGAAAATAGCTGCGAGTAAGGGCTGGTTGTATGTTGTACAGTATTTTTTAAGGAGTTGAAGAAAACGGAACTGGCGAACAGAAAAAAGAGAGTCTTTCGTTATAGGATATACCCCACTGTATTGTCACTGATTATATTTCTCGAATAGTTAATATGAATCAATACCTTTAGAAAACTTATCTCTTTGTAGTCTCTTGTCGTCTTACTCAATACGGAAGAATCGACCTAACCTACCACTAACCTACCAATAATAATTTAAATATATACTTTAAGAAACAATTTTATTAATGAATACTGATAAAATATACTTCAAATTCGGAAATAGAGGTTTTATTTGTTTGCAAAAAAATATAACAAATAAACTATTTACATATATGAAAAGAGATTACCCAGAGGTATTTCAGCATATATTTACAAAATACAAAAACTTAATTTTAAGGATTGGTGATGGAGGTAACTTGAAAAAATTGAATTTTTCCAAAATTATTTTTACGCGGTTTTGTAGATATAAGAAAACAATGTACCTTCTGTTTAAACTTCTTTTCCATACTATATCTCACCGTTCTCGAGATATCCCACGGAAAAGAAAATTCTGCATTTTTTTCAAGGGATGATTTCACCCCCAAAAATTGCATTATGGCACCAACGAAAATAGGGTTGCTTTACGGACGAACTACTCTACTTGCGCACCGAGTTTCATAATTTTCTGAATTTCCGGCTTGCCGAACGTCCCCCGAGAGCGTAACCCCTTAAATCGCATTTTTCTTCGGATCCTGAAGGGCCAGACAAATTCTGCGAACAGATTTGAATTCAGCGCGTACAAATCTATAGGAAATGATGTATAACACGAATAGCTTCAACCACTCATTATAACGGGAAAACCGCAATTTTCTTGGAAAATGTCAATTTTCTTCGGTTAAACCTGTGTTTCCCGAAAACACTAAAAATGGACATACATTATTTTTGCACTAAGCCATCTATATACACAGCCAACTGGCTATGGTATCTTCCGTAGCTAAATCCTGTGTTCAGCAGGCAATACAAATTCACCATTCCACGGGAACCGCTTTTACAATCGCCATTCAAGCATTCCAACCCCTAAAGTCAATTCGTCTATAATCCCTACCCAATTGAAATTATCTTCGCAGGCCTCCACGTTATGCTATCAGTCACTAAACCATACTCCTCACCCGCGCGGAGCCCAATTTGCTAATGCGAGAATTGAAAAGTTTAGAAAAGCATCCGCCGGCCGGTTCCCCCAACAGAAAGTTCCCCCGTAATTCCTGCCAATTAAACGCGAGTTCCAAAAACGTCGTAACGAGGGCTCCGCGTGGACGGTTTAATCGGTGCGCGGGCCAACTTTGTTTCCCCCCTTCGATCCGCAGCACTCGAAAGAATTGAAGTGGTACGCGACATGGGATCGAATCTTGCACAAAAGTGTTCATAGAGGTTACACTGCCCGGCAGCATTAATTCGATTCGTTTCTCCACCGCAGGCAACATCGCCGCGTTTCCAACCGACCCCGGATCGATGCAGTCCGTCATCCGTGATCGCAACAGTTTTCACTGCCCCAAGGAGGAGACGCGCGATCGAATATCTGCGGCCAGCACTTTCCCCCAACGAGGCCGCTCGCGTATTTTCCAACGCGTTGCCGCATCGATCCCGCTCCTGATTGTCCTCGCTGCGTAAAAAGTTGGCGGTCGGCTGGCGTCCGCCGCTGGCCTCTCAAAGCCTAACCCGTGGAAGCACATTACCGTCAAGGGTTCAACCAGTGTAAACTCCTGGGGTTGCGCGTGCAAATTGAGCACGAGTTGTTTAACACGGTCATAGGACCTCGCCGGGCTCCGCGGCTAAGTCGTGCCCCTTGTTGCGCCGGTGTACACACATAACGTACACGGCACCTCCAACAAGTCCCGTACAAGTCACGTCTGCGGAAATACAATCGTTGGGCTGATTTAATCTTGCGGATTCGGCTAGCTGGCCTGTGTACCGTGGCTACCAAAGATCGTCCCGTGTGCCTTTCCCTTTCGAGCACTGCAGCCTTCCTTGGTTATTAATCACTGGCCTTGCGCCTGTGTTCCAAGCTCCCCGCGTGCAAATGGATTTCCCGCGGCTGTGTGCGGTATTACTTAGGATGTGGCGACTTCAAAACTTGGGTGGGAGTGTGCACGTTTCGCAGGGACTGACATTATGATTACGAGAGTTGAGGGGAGCGAATCGGAGGCCTGACGGTAGTGACTGAAAATTGAGACACTGGGTCAGAGCTTGGCTTGGTTGATCGTTGGGTTTTCGAGTTTTGTTAAGGTTGGAGAGATCTGTGTGAAAAATAGGGGCCCGTTTCGCAGGAGACTTCTGTGGCTCTAATAATAGTATTTTAGGTATATTCAAGGAGTAGAGGAAGCAGTGGTTAAGGAAAGACTGAGAAATATATGAAGTTTGTGGATTTATTAAGATAACAGTCGGGGTGAAATGGTCTTAGGTTAATTATACAGGCGAGTCTTCTTTTAAATTCTAAGGGATTATTCTAGTACAGCTGAGTAAGCAACTTTGAATTGAAAGATTTAAGGGGTTATACCTAGTCAGGAGGCCGAAAAGAGGCGAATTCTTTTTGAAAAAGCGGAAGCATATATTTTTACAGAACTTTTTGCACTTAAAAGAGCAACATTTAAAGAACATTTGGTAAATTTTTTGTAGAAAATATTTAAGTTTATAATAAAAATGCAACGATATCCAAGAAGCCTTTTCAAAAACGGTGAGCAAGAAATCTAAAAAATTACTGCACTCGTTTTTCTGAAATTTTGGGGGCTTCTTTTTTATACAAAAATCTACTGAATAACGGAGGGATTTTTTTTCCATTTTATATTCCATTGTCATTCAGTACATTTTTATATAAAAAATAAGCCCCCAAAATTTCAGAAAGATTGGTACAGTAGTTTTTATGATATATTGCTCACCGTTTTTGAAAAGGCTTCTTGGATGTCGTTGTATTTTTATTATAAACGTAAATATTTTTCTACAAAAAAATTACCAAATGTTCCTTAAATGTTGCTCTTTTAATTGCAAAAAGTTCTGTAAAAATATATGCTTCCGCTTTTTGAAAAAAAAATCGCCTAACCTAGCGAATCTTCATATCGAACATGTAGGCTTTTTTAATGGTACATTGCCTCCTTTAAATATCGTTTTCGGGTTGCGGCCCGCAGTAATGTCTCTGTATACGTCCGTAAATTTTAATTTTATTAGTTCACTAGTTCTATTATTTTCTTATTTTATTGTTTGCTTATTTTTGCACGGGCTTTTCATTTTTTCACACTGTTTCTTTGTTAACTGTATTAATTATATAATTCTAAAGTAAATGGTCCTTACCCGTGGAATAAATAATAATAATAAAAATAGAGTTACAACGTGTCTGGCAGTTATTTTTTCCCATTTCATTTCATGGTTAAACGTCTCGCTTATCTGGAATCAGAGGATATTAGATTCTTCCCGATAGTCCGCTGTCCCAGCAATTTCCATTAAGTTATTCCGCACCTTTACATTCCTACAGCATATTCGCATCGATATTATCGCGCTTTGTTTTCAGTGGCGTGGAGAAAAGAGACATTATTCTCAATGCTCCCTCCCCGTTGTTTGCAGGAACAACCTCTACGAGCACGCATGATCATCGGGGGTTGACTAGGCGTAAACCAACGGGGGTTGTTCGTGCAAATTGAGCACGTTCGAGCTGCTGAGAACGCAATGCCAGCGCCGCAGAACGTTTCTTCCTTACATTTATCGCTCCCATTTTCGTTTCACAGAGACCACAAGCTACTTTTGCTTCTCGTAATCTCGAAACGTCAGGTTAACAGCCTTGCATTACAATTACACAGGTAGGGACGTTGCGACGAAATATTTATCTAAAAACATTCCGAAGTTTAATGAAATTTTAAGCAGAGCAGTACAATAATTAGTTACGAATTGATTACGAAAACTAGAACGTGAAATTAATATTGTAATATAAACTCTGTGAAATTATTTATTTAAAAGTGTATTAACATTCTTCAGTTATTCAGTATTCGTTGCTTCCTAATCTTCTAACAAATTTGTCCACTAATATTAATATTCGGAGCCACAAAAAGTTCCTAAAATTTATTAAACTTCTTAACAAATATCACTTTTTAATGCATTTCGTGCGGTGGAAATTCAAAATTTTAAACTGAATTGCGATATTCAATTATAGAAAAATATAAATTGTGTAATTCTCCATTGTTTCAGCTCTTTTTTATTCCATTTTCGTTTCGACACTGAATTGAGAAAAACCTCCCGCTTCGAATAAATGTTTCTTTAAAATCAGAATTTTCCGATCGAGAACATCTCCCAGCCGTACATCGACTTTTCTCGCGCAGATTTCTCGAACTTGATGAACGACAGAGATTCCCAAGGAAGTGTCAAGTGTTCAGGTTCCAGATTCCGTGGTCAGGTAGGTCACGGAACCGGCGAGTTTTCCAGATTCTCGTGGCCGACAGGTTTTCGAGGACACGAATCACTATGACCGAAACTCCATTAAGAAACGTGCCGAACTAGTTGCCCGTCGACTGTCCCGGAATCTAATGTATTTTAATGGAATTCTTCGGCCCGGTCGTTTCTCTTACGTCGCGACGGCGTCCGCCTTCCGAGGGATGAGCATTAGCGGAAAAGTTAGCCAAAGTACCGCGACCCTGCCGCAGCTGCGGCCGGTTCGCACGCGGTTTTTCCGCCGAAGCAGCGGGTTAACGCTTTTACTTAGCTTAACGTTCGTTAAGGGAGCAGCTGCCGCTCGCGACCGCTGGAAAACGTCCTCGACTCTTCTTTTTCGCACCCCAGTTCTGGTAGAGTTTGCCTCTGAGCTCTCCCTTTCTTCCTATTGTCTCCTGCAACCTACGCCTCGTTCGCCCGACACTTTATCGCTGGCCGTTTGACGAATGGAATTCGCACCTCTGGGAACTAATTAAGTTAAAGGTGTTGGGATTATCAGGAAGTTTTAAGCGGAACTTCAATCTGTTAAGATTGGTTAAATTGTGTATGATTTAATACTCTGATATAAAATAAACTTGTAGCTCTTACAAACTGGTTACACGCATACCGGAAATGAAGAATAAAACTAATGTAACGGAAACATCGAATGTTCTGCTGAAAAGAAAGCGTGTACACTAACGCTGGAACAGCCGAGGCAAATTCAAACAAACCAATAACGTTTGAATTAATTTTAATTAGGGTAAATCCGGGAGACGCGGTCGACCTAATATAAAATGGCTATTAAAACTAATATAGATATTACTTATTTTATCAGAACAAACCTAATATGTTCAGAATTTTATGCCGATTCAGAAAAACTGGTCGATATTTGCTTTAAGACAATATTTACTGTAAATCGGGTTGAAAACTGAAGTCATGACATCTGACCACCTCCCCCGAGGTGCCGGGAGAAATGGTTTTCGTCGTTGGCAGCGACCACTCACATAATTATTCTTGGAACATTAACAAAGGATAAAGCAAAATTATTTATGAGTGAATACAACTACGGATTCATTGATATTTAATTTGTTTACGCTAAACAAGTAAAGAACACACCTAAGAAAAAGTGAATTACCTACTGGCGATTAGCAAGGCAAATGAATGCAAAAGTGAATAAATAAACTAAATAAACAAAAATAATAATAGAATAATAATAAAAAATAAAAAATAAACAAAAATAAGAAAAAAATCATAACTCGACCATCTCACCTTTCTGTAGCGAGACATGGTCTTCTCGTTAGCTTCGAGAGGAAGAGTTAATATGGCCAAATACTTCGGCTGCATTGTTCCTCAATATCTCTACTATCTTATTATTCCAAACATTAAAGGAAAATAAACTTAGAAGTATATTTTAAATACGATTCTGTACAACCGCTGTTTGACAAAAGAGGTTAAATGTAACATCAATTTACCTTTTATAGCCTATAAATCCAGAAAAACACAGAAGGAAGGGAAATAACGCTATTCATTCAACTATTTGGCTTCTAGAGAAGTAATTGGTCTGCACTTTAATGCATTTTTACGTATAGACTCTGAAATATAGCGACACGGCCAACTCTCCGGCCCGACCGCGTCTCCCGGATTTACCCTAAATTGAATTTAATAGATAAGCTTAAATCAAAATATTCGACAAATCATAACACAAAACCACACATTTTGTGACAGTTATTGGTTTCGAAGTAGGGTTTAAAAAGGAGGAGTGGTGCTTCAAGGAGGTAGCAGAGTGGAATGCCTGCCACGAAGTTGGTAAAAGTGGTTGCTCTTGATTATCAATGCTGAGTGCATCGAGTGTTTCGAGGATTTGTGACGAAAATATTCTGGACACTGAAATGGCCACTGAAGATCGCTGGAATAATTTTCCTTGTGTGTTGCAGGTATTTTCAAAAGTTTAGTGATACAGCAGGGTTTTTATTGGTGCAGAGTTACTGTCTAATTCCCTGTGAAATTCTTGTTAATGAGTGATTGCGCCTTGTTGCGCCGAAAAATAGGTAATTCTTTGTGAATTTTTTGTACAAAAACGGTTCGACAAATTAATTTGAGGTTTGGCAGGCTGTTTTATTGTATCTTGAACTATTGTTCTGAATTTGTGTGTGTTGAAAAATAATCGGTGGTCCTGGCGTTGACGGAAAGTACTGTAAGGGTAATCCGAAACACAAAAAGGAAAAGAAATTCTTAATTTATATGAATGTTGCTTTCTGCAGTAGTAGCTCTATTGCCGTATCTTTTACCGTCCCTTTTTTATTTAAAGAAGTTATCCCGATTTTGGAGCAAAACCTTTCTCAGACTGAAATCAGGGCGCCTCATCTTCTTCAAAAGCCTGCCATTTTAACATTTTTTATTTTTCTTACAGTACTGTTTTTGTCAACGCCAGGACCACCCGATTATTTTTCAACCCTCTCTCTATATCCGCCATGTTTTTTTCATTGTCACACAAAAATTCAGAACAATAGTTCAAGATACAATAAAACAGCCTGCCAAACCTCAAATTAATTTGTCGAACCGTTTTTCTACAAAAAAATCACAAAGAATTACCTATTATTCGGCCCAACAAGGCGCAACCCGCCATAAGCTTTACTTTAAATGAAACGTCACAGTCAGAGTACATTTGGAAACAATTTATTAGTTCTATTTTAAAACCACGTGCTGTAGTTTCTTTCAAATATTCAGATAACTAAAGAGTCTTACAAAATTAAAATAATTAATTCTCTGCACAGGAAGGATAGATGTATTGTGGAAAGAGCACACAGTGCAACTAGTTTGTCGAGGAGAACTCAATCAGAGTGGATTCATCGCCCCGAATCTGACAAGGGAACATCCTAAGCTTGGAAAATTCAAAAACTGCTGAAACTTCGGGAATATATGAAGCGTATCTTGACAAACAATATACTACACATTCTCCTCCCCGAGTTCACTCTACCCAGATAAAACCAGTCCTCGAAGATTGCTCCGTTTTTCCTTTCCATTTCATTCTTCGCAACGTGGAAACACGAAGCAACTTATTTAGAACACACTTCTGCCAACCAAATTTACCCTAACCCAAGAATTACCGGTCATTCAAATACTCCCAAAAGCCACCGAATGCAACTGCGAATCAGAAAAAAAATGGCACAAGCTAATATCCAACGTTTCATAATTTCCTGAATTCTCGACTTCACAATGCACCCTTGCCAGTGAAATCCCCGTTGTATCGCCGCACAGTGGTTCCAAATCGCAAAAAAGCGGCAAAACCCTCAAAACGTACTTTAATCTTGTCAGAAATTGGTGGCCGGGGGTTTTTGGGGTCGCTGATTACGAATCTGAACTTCAAATTTTTGAAAACCAAATGGCGAATCCAATATGGCGGACGTGTATATTAAAAAATTGATAGATCTGCACGAAAATTGGTATCCTACTGTTCTTCGGGTCGCTGATTACGAATCTGAACTTCAAATTTTTGAAAACAAAATGGCGAATCCAATATGGCGGACGTGTATATTAAAAAAATTGATAGATCTGCACTAAAATTGGTATCCTACTGTTCTTCGGGTCGCTGATTACGAATATCTTGTCCAAAATGCAAATTTCAATATCGCAGACCTAATAGCATTGGCATAAACCTTTTTTTAAATTCGTTTTTGCGGAAATTGTGATAATTTCCCAATATTCGCCTAAAATTATATAATCAAAATGTCGAATTTAGTATGGCGATCTTAATTTTAAAACATTCTTGAAATTAATTACTGTGAAAATTTTATTTTTTTTTATGAAAAACGCGGCATTCCTACGTTTATAGAAGATTGCATAGTTCAAATATGTGGTTGAAAATAGTAATAAACAAAGTTGGAATTATAAATGCTGTTTGAAATGAAAAGGGTTCGTTCACGGAGAGCGTAGATAGATACTAATAGGCACTTTAAATGCGGATATCTTAAAAAAGCGCAAATATGCGCAAGATTTTTCAATTGGATATCATACTTCACATGTTACTTTACGTCAAGAAACCTTTAACTGTGTGAAGTTCCGTGAATAAAGTAACTATTTTCCTTCCGTTGTACTAAAATATGAGTAGGATTTAGGACATCTTGAGAAGGGAAATACAAGAGTAAGTTCAAAGATATTTTGCATTATTCATGTGCAAAATGTATGTTTATAACACGTATCTTAATGGTAAAATGTGTTACATATGAATTTTTTAAAAATAAACTTTGCCTGATACATTAAACATGCGAGCGTTTTCAAGCCATCTAAGAAGTACGAAATTTCGTCAACTTTGACAGCCTATATCTCATTAACCAACCACTATATTTTAAATTTTCAAGCGGCATTTGTTGCACTGATGTATATATATTAAATGTAAGGTAAAAGTACCAATAACTGGACACGTCCTAATACCTGGACACCAATGACATTTATATTTTTACTAAGCTTCATAGAAAGTTTCCAACAATATTGTTGGGAATATATGCTATTTTGCAACTTGATCTCTTATATAAAAAATTAAGAAAGCCCCTAGATGCAAAGTTGAATATATAAAACAGTCTTTAAATATCGGAGGTGGGTGCACTTGAATTCTGCGTAGATTTCTTAAGTAATTCTTAAGACAAATACAGTTAGTTGTTAAGGTGATAATAATCGTTACATAACGTTTTTCTGAGAAGAAAACGTATGTACAGAATCTCAAGAAGTTTCTTGTGACATACAAAACAAAACATTGATCGGTTAATGTTGATTTTAATTAAAAATATACGTGTTTATGTACCGGTACATAATAATCTTGTCCTTTACACGCTGTCCCAATAACTGACCAGCCGTCCAGGTGGTAGGCCTGTCAGCATTTTGAACGCTTAAGGGATGTCCCAATACCTGACCGCATTGTCCAACCGGTAAGGTGTCTGGGTTTTCTCAAATTTTTGTATATCAAAAGTGTAAGTACAAGTATATTGTACATAAATTAACAGTTTTTTTATTTCCAAGTCCTATTTTTAGTCAATTTCATGCTACACTTTCAACATAACCTAAAATTGTATTTGCTTTCTCCGCGCGCAAACCATTCACACAAACACTAGTGGCGCCCTCTGCGCCGTGCTTTGCGCCCTCTGCGCCGTGCTTTGCGCCATCTTCCCCATTGACCAGGTATTGGGACACCAAAAATGGGACGCTGGGACAAATCAGAATTCTATTGTCCATGTACTGGTACACATAGCTACTTGTGTTTTTACTCAATTTAATTAAAATTACGCACTGAAAACAAGTTTTTAGTAGCTCATTTGATAGAAAGAAGTAACATTTATCTGAATATTGACACTTTTGTTAAAAAGAACGTTTATTTTTACTCTATTTTTAAGCTATACTACTTTGATATCCTTAAGTGTCCAGTTATTGGTACTTTTACCTTACCATACTATCGACAAGCTGCTATTCACTTCAGAAATTGACTTTTGGCCAGCTTTTCGGGAAAAGGCACCACTGTGCGCCGTCGCGATTAGCGCAGCTGCACGACGTTGTAAAAGGGTTTCATTCGCCGAACTATTCGTGGATGTTCAGGCGGGATGGAAATCCCGGAAACGTAGCGCCGACGTCCACCCCCGTCGGCGAAATTCATCAACGACAAATTTTTCTATATTCGCGTCCGCGCTACTCATCCCGCACCGATCATCATTACGCCTGCGCCAGCCTCGCGGCCGTCTGGATTTCCCCATCCATCTGGCCACCGGTCTGCATTATTTAACCGACTCCTCGCTAATTAACGAATCATCCCTGTTTAATTTCACTGACGCGTCGTAAACACACGCAACGCTTGCTGCGCACACGGGTCACCGAGCGTTTCCGTTAAATTTTGGCCGCGATTAACTACCCGTTATCAACTATCGTTCCGCGCAAATTGATTCCGATATTTAACGCCACGAGATATCGTCTTTAATTAGAGGGACGGCGGGGGGGGGTTGGCTCCACCCGCGATAATCGGTCGATTTCACGAGCTTTATTCGCGGCGGCGAGTCGGCACAGCACAGTAGTTATTGTCACGCCGCGCAGTGTCCATTACGCTGTTTCAAGGACTCTATGAGTTAATTATTGAGAATTTTGCAACCGCCTCCTGCATTGGCGCTCCGCTCGGGCCGATGGGGTTTCAATGGAGCAACGCGTGCACGCGGATGTACCCGATGGAGTTCCCATTGATTAACGTCGTCGTGCAAAATTTTGGTCTTCGGGATTGAAATTCGTGGTGCACGAGATGATAGAGTAGATTTTTATTTGTCAAAGGTATTGATATTCGAATTCCACGACAATTTTTGGAGCACAGTGAAATTGCAAGCTACAGGTTTAATTTTTTTTTTTTAGTTCCAACATTAGTCACGAAGAATTTGGTTGAACCTAAGTTTTTGGGGATTTTTCCCCGCACGATTTATTGCTAAAGCGCTAAAAATCAGTACCGCCGCTATGCGCTTTGTTGGCGATAATTTCTTCGCAACTTGAGCACAGTGCGCCGGGGTAATCGCGCGCGAAACCCACGAACGGAGGGGTGTTTACAACATGTGGCGAAACGAGGGGCGTTAACGCGGCGTCATAAGCGATTCGAATTACATCGGTGTATAGACAACGACCACCACAATCAGCGCGCATCAAGCACGTTTACGCGTACTCCCTCTATGCGTGCCCGGCGGTTAACGTGTTCTCCCATTATGAAATATTAGCCTTCCGAACAACAACTGTAATACGATTTACTGTATGAACAAGGTAGTCACGGCTATCTGGCCCCCTTGACCTGGCAAAATAATCGCAAACCCTCGACGATTCTGCTGCGACAAAATAGTATCGCGTGGGCATTTCAAAATGTAATTCCAAAATTAATAGTATAATAATGGCGGGCTAGGAAATTAAGCCGAGAATCCACTTGAAAGCTAAAGTAATCTATGCTACTTTATGCTAAGTTTTAAAAAATTAGCTTCAGTGCATCCCCGTGGAACCGTTTCCACCAAAAGCTAAGCTAAGCCGTGCTAGGTTTTTTTTTTATGTTTTATAGCATAGCCAGACATAGCGTTGCTCGGTTTACAGGGGAACACCGCAACTTTCTGGGTTTATTGAGTGACTCAAGACGAGAACAACGGTATGTTTCAGTCCTGTTCCATTGGCCTTTAAAGGTTGCGAAAACTAACCTCAAAGTGAAATAGGCACTCCCGCTTTTTCGCGTATAACTTCTAAAGTACAAGAGACGGAACTACAAATTTCAAACGAAAGTTTAATGGCACAATAAGCGCTGCAAACTGGCGTTGACAAAATTTTGAAAATAGTTTAAAAAAAAAATACTTGACGAAAATTTTTTTTTTTTCAAAATTTTGTTAACGGAAGTTTGTCGCGCTTATTGCGCCAATAAACTTTTGTTTGATACATTTTTCTCTGTCTCTTGTATTTTAGGAGTTACAGGCGAAAAACTGCGGGTGCCTATTTGTCTTTGAGGTTAGTTTTCATAACCTTAAAAGGCGATTGGGCAGGAATGAAACTATACCTTGAATCACTCTATAAACCCTCAAAAGTTGCGTTCCCATGTTATCTCCCAGGCAGATCCCCGGATTAATTTACCGTAATTCAATTATCTGCTAATGAACTGTCATTAAAGAAGTTTTCAAATCGCATCTGCAGTACGACTAAAAATTGAAGAGGTTCAGTACAGATCCAATATCTCGTCCCCAAGAGACACTCGAGTCTTCCGAGCAGAATCGGAAATTACTCGCACTGTTCACGCTACAAATAGATCTCGCGGGTGGCTTATAATATCAGTGGATCTCTGGGCGCAGTTGCAAAACCGCGAGGAGCTGTACTCGCAGTGAAATCGACGACGGCGCGGCGCGAAGGAGAGGTGAACGGATGAGCACACGCGGAGGGACACCCGGCACGGAAACGGGGAAACAGTATTTTTCGCGGCAGATCGATACTCCGAGCCGCGCACCTATTCCGACTAAGCGAATATTTAAGAATTCATTATTCCTTCTTGCCGGGTTTACCCGGGGCGAAAGCTAAGCCTCGTCGAGGATCGAAAATCTCGAATAAGGCGAGCCATGCATTATAGATACCCATTCAGAGCAACGGCGGGTAGTTCGTAACTACGTTGGTCGATGGTGCACACCCCCCCCCCCCCCCGCCTCCGCCTCCTCCATCGAAAAAGCCCAGTTTGGTGTACCCTGACTAGGCGAGCTTGAGTGAAGAGGAAAAGGGTGGCGAAGGAAGAGGCCGGGTGGGAGAGAGTATCGAGCAGAAAGAGAAACCGAGAGGAGGATAAGAGAGCAGAGGGTAACTGGATAACCGAGGTTCGAGGAGGAAAATGAACACAGGCGGCCGGGGGTGGCTGGAAAGGGGGTGGAAACAGAGAGGCCGAGGAAGAAAATAGCGAGGGCCACGGGCGGAGAGGGTAGGAGTGAATACGAGAAAAGATGGCGAATCAGGGGGTGCGGGAGGTGGGTAGGTGTAGCAAAAGGATGGCGGCTTGGGAGGAACCGGGGATGGGTTCAAATGATTTAGCCCCGCCGTGGGGTTAGATCCGCAATTTCGTTTGAAACATTCATGAGAAATATCCTCCGCCTAGCGCCGCAGCTGCAGCGTTTAAAGAATTACGCCACGCGGCTGCGACCGTTTACTTATCTCGATGGCTTCCTCCTCGGGGCTCCCAGTCTCGGGGAACTGCGGGGAATGTTTCGCCCGCATAACTGTATCTTTCTTCGAAGGGTGGGGGCGGGTTCGCGGAAGGAAAAAAAAGAGGAAGCTGTCGGGTGGGCCTGGGTGGTAGAGGTGGTCCAGGAGAGAAACAAAAATAAAACAAGCCTGTCCGGATTTCACGGTCTTCTCACGACCGAGAGGAATTCTACGCGCGACTACCCCTCTGTCTACTCCCACCCTCTCTCTCTCTCTGTCTCTGTCCCTCTCCGTTCCTCTTTGGTCCCCCGACGAGCCTTAACGAGATTACGGGTCAACGTCAATTTCTTAACCAAGTGGCACGATCTCTCGTTTAATCGCGCTGCTCCTTTTTCCACCCCCAGTTACGAGGAGCCTGTTTACCCCGTGACCCCGTCTCGGGACACCCTGACGATTCGCGAACCGTGTTGTTCTTGGTATTCGAGGAGTCGATGTTTTGGTTTAGTCTGCTGGCGGGGACTTGGGGAGGGTGATGTTCTGAATGTGAGGAGGAGAAGCTTCAATGGGACACCTTTGTGTAAAGCATCTTTGGAAAGCAATTAGTTTCTTAATTAATCGAGTAACAAGGGTTCGTGGTGGAGAGTAGGTTAACAGTGGGTTGGATCATCTCAGAGATCGTTAATGTGGCATATTCTTAGTTAGCGATAAACACAAAAGCCAGGAATTAGTCAGAAGATGCACAGTCGTCTGAGGAAGGTGAACATTGGAACATTCTTTGCTGTACAAATCAAAGTTTGGCAAATCCCCATCTCCCTCGAAATCCTATTTCCAGAATTACTTTCAGTAGAAATCTAGAAGCAATCTTCATCGGGAGGTGTGAAAGAAGATACATTGGTGAATTGTAAACGGGTTGAGTAAACACTTTACTAATAATAGTCGGTGTAGCAATGTGGTACCTGATGCATAGGGCCATTTCCCCCCAAAACGCAGAAGAACGCCGTTACTAACTACTTTTAACATTTGCACAAATTCTGACTACCCCTCGAGCATCACTTGAAGCACCTTCATTTCAATTTTTTAAATGGTCAGTTCATGGATCACAGAAACTTGTGTATAGCAATCTCTGACCCACTGTAGAACCATGTATATGTTACTGTACTGTTTTCCACTGGGGAGTATGGTACACCCTTGGAAAGCTTCTGAGTAGAGGAGTCCAACAAGGATGGTCACAGCTACCGAAAACGTCCCATTCAGAAATTATAGATTAATAAATCTAGACCCGGCATTGACGTACTTTTATCTAACCCGAACCAACTCCCACAGTCGATGCAAAGAAACTCGGAAAATTATTCTAGGAAAATCCACCCGTTCCGGGGTTTCGTTGGCATCGACCGTCGCAGTTGGTTCGTGGGAGAATTCAACTTTTCAGAGATTTAAGATAAAAAAATGTGTTTCAGAAATGGATGGTCATGCGGAGGTGAACCAGCAACTCGTGGATGGTGAGATATGTTTCTGAAACGTTTTCTTTTATCTTAAAGGGTGGTTTTCTACTTTAGGGGTTTTTTAATAAATTTTTTCTAGAAGAGACACCTTTTTTTGCCATTCGAACGTAAATATGTTATTAAAGTACATTTCTTGAACTCTTAAATAACATTTTTTGTTTGTAAATATTCGTGCCAGGAATCGTACAGTGTTGCGTCGACTTTGAGCGTTCGACCGGGTCGGAATTCCGAAAGGAAAATTGATTTACAATCTACAGAGTGTAGTTTTCGCCTGAGGCGCAGATAATAAAATTGAACAACAATTCTCAAAATGACGGCGGTTCAATCAAAGTAATGCGGGTTTTACCAAATTTTTACCTTCTCAACCCCCGAAAAAAAAATAAAAAATATCATCGCAGGTGAATAGCCATAGCTCAGGCGAAAACTACCTATATATTTTTTAACCATGCTTTCCAAGTTTCAAGGCAACTTTTCATTATTTTAGTCGAAATCGTGGCAGAAGTTTATGAAAACATTGTTTTTAGAAAAACGCGTTTAAAGTTTACCTGAGGCGCTTAGATAGCCCGTGCGTATTATTCTTCTCTCAAACCTCTGTTACTCAGCTAATTTCAAGTTTTCGCCAAAAAGTCTTCGGTGGAATATCTCTAGGACTACAAGGATAAAAAAAAATAAAAAAAAAAACGTTTTTTTGAGCCGTCCAAAGTAGAAAACACCCTTAAATCTCTCAAAAATTGGTGGCACCGCACGTAGGGGCGCTAAATAAATCTAACCCCAACCACCGATCAGAGGATTTTACCCTCGTTGGTTGGTAAATATTAGGTTTTACCGGCAATTATTAGGATATACCGTATTCAGGTTTTTACAGTAACATATATATATATATATATCTCAACTACACGATAGTCAACAGACACACACACTATTATCAATAATTACTCTAGTCCTAACGAAGCCAGCTGCAATACCAGCGTTGAAACATTCTTCCAAAAGGACACTGCATGTACCAGAAAACCTCGTGTTCAGCGAGTTGTACGTTCCCAGTCCTCTGAGTGCAACCAAGGACACCGAAACTGATTGTTTCATTCCGTATGCCGCTGGAGTAATACTAATACCCGAATGCACCCGCGCGTAATTGCTGCCAAATGTTTGCTTTCGTATATTGGAACTTCCTACGGTTTAATGGGGCAGCGATCATTATCGATAGCCCATGCCCTTCTCGAGACCTCGCATCGTTTGCAATGCGAAATTGCGTTCTGCGAGTTCGTCGGTCGAAGCTGCGACAATTACCGAAAAGTGTTTGCTGATATTTTCAGTTTCGCGATGTGGTCGTCGGTTACGGCGGGTCTTTTGTCTCCCTTTCCTTCGTTGCCACGCGTATGTGCGAAGTACTTATTAATTTCAGGGGAATTATGTATCGTAGATTATGTAGATTGAGAAATAATTAGTGTGAAATATATAATGTGCTTTAAAAATGGCGCTGCAGACTGGTAAACATTTTAACGTTTTTCTGTGGTTTTGCCTTAATATCGGTTTTAAAATGTGACGTAATTCGATTGCAAAGATGTGATTCTTGTTTGTTGGATTTATAGTTTCCAGCGGAACCTTTAAAAACAAAATTTCAAACAAAATTTTGCGATTGGTGGCTGAAAAACTACGATTTTTCGAGAAAAATTCGTTCTAATTTGTGCGCTACTAAAAACCGGCAACTTTTTAATTTTTTTATCAAAATCTTGAATTTTTATGGACAATATCAGAGGTTCCACGTGGAATGGCACATGTTTTACACATCCTGTAATTTTTTCAAGTCGATCTGAACCTCCGTTCATTCGCAAATACGGCAAAACCGAGAGATAAAAAGATTCGAGAAAAATGCGTTTAAAGTTTCTGGGCAAAGGTGACGCTATAAGTTACCGCTTGACCTTTTTAGCTGCCAAATCAACAATTTTGCGAATTTAAGTACAAACCAAACGGCATTTTATTCAGAAAAGATAGTACTTTCGGAAAATGCAATAAAAATCGATTTTTCGACTACCTAGTCACCTTAATTCTCAAAGAATCACCTCCGTCAAAGAAAATAGCTAATGTTTTATAAACTGTTGTATAAAATCCACGCCACTGCGTGCTTCAACGCTACAACAAAGTAATTGAAAACAATATATCGACGAAACAAAGCATTTGCAACATTTATCCACAACGAAGAATGTCCAACGAATACAGAATGAGAATCTAAAGATCCAAAACCTGTATGAATGTGTCTCTAACATAGAATATAATCTGTTTAAATGTACCTCGCACTATTCCCCCTTAAATTCGAAACGGCGTTCAACAAACGGTGTCATAGCAAGCAAATCAGCGAACTCCTGTCCACCATGCCGCCTGTGATCTACAGGTTTGCCATGCGGAAACGTAGCAAGGAACCTGCACCCTCGGGGTTGTAACTCGGTTAGGGTCTCTGATTGCACGCCCCACATTGTAGGTTTGCGATACGTCAATCGCCGTTCAGTATGAAGGTATACGTCGCGAGAAACACGCTTGGCCAAGAGAAATACAAAATTTCATCACTAATACACCAACCTTCGGTATTTGGGACTTGCGACTTAATTCTTGTTCCTTATTCAAGACACTTTCTAATAGTAGCAATGCGCGCTAGCGATACTTGTAATCAGTGGCGGATTTATCTGGCGGCCGATGAGCAGTCGCCGCTTGGGGCCCTGCACAGAAGACCCCTTAGGGCCCCATCTTCCAAAAAAATTATGGTTTTATCCAAACACTATATATTGTTTTCTGTACTACTGCACTTAACCTGTTTTTAGTAAACTACCTCTTCATTTTCCCGAAAAATGGCCCCTGCTCAGAAGGCCCCGCTGGGGCCCCATCTTCCAAAAAATTATGATTTCATCCAAACATTAAGTACATTTTTTTTACTGTATTACTGGACTTAACCTGTTTTTAGTAAACTACCACTTCATTTTCCTGAAAAATGGCCCCTGCTCAGAAGGCCCCGCTGGGGCCCCATCTTCCAAAAAATTATGGTTTTATCCAAACACTATATATTGTTTTCTGTACTACTGCACTTAACTTGTTTTTAGTAAACTACCTCTTCATTTTCCCGAAAAATGGCCCCTGCTCAGAAGGCCCCGCTGGGGCCCCATCTTCCAAAAAATTATGATTTCATCCAAACATTAAGTACATTTTTTTTACTGTATTACTGCACTTAACCTGTTTTTAGTAAACTACCACTTCATTTTCCTGAAAAATGGCCCCTGCTCAGAAGGCCCCGCTGGGGCCCCATCTTCCAAAAAATTATGATTTTATCCAAACACTATGTATTGTTTTCTGTACTACTACACTTAATCTGCTTTTAGTAAACTACCTCTTCATTTTACCGCAAAATGGCACCTGCTCAGAAGGCCCCAATAGGGCCCCATCTTAAAAAAAAAAATTATGATATTATCCAAACACTATATATTGTTTTCTGTACTACTACACTTAACCTGTTTTTTGTAAACTACCTCTTCATTTTCCTGCAAAATGGCCCTGCCCAGAAGGCCCCAATAGGGCCCCATCTTAAAAAAAATTATGATTTTATCCAAACCCTATATTTTTTTTCTGTACTACTACACTTAATCGGTTTTTAGTAAACTACCTGCTCATTTTCCCGAAAAATGGGCCCCTCAGAATGGTTGCCACCTGGGCCTTTTTCCTTAAATCCACCACTGCTTGTAATATTTCCCGACATCTTCCTCAATGTTCTACGTTACCCTATCATTCACGGAACTGTCATAGTTCTTTTCCTCGTTGGAAGGTGCCCGATAAATGACGGCGAGGTTCCACCGCATCGTCGAAATCGTTTTGCAGTCTGGCCGGCTGGCTTATCTAGATAAAAATCAGTTGGTGGGACTTAATCTTCAACGAACCGTTGGAGAAGGTCATTCGACTGGGGAGAGAAGATACTCGTTTATTCAGCATAGGACTCCGTTGTCGACATGGCGCGACGACAGGGTCCATCGGATTCTGCTGAATAACGATAGCGCAAATTCTGCTCGTAGCTAGGGAGAGGACCTTAAAGTCGGTCTAGTCGTTGGCGTGCCGACCTCGTTCACACGTCCTCTATTCAATTATTGGTCGTTCAGCACTCTCCATTCGTGCGCGCTCGCAGCTGCGCCAGCCCTGCGTGCACCCCTGCTTGGGCAACCCCTGAATTCTTTTCTGGCCGCTGCAGTGATCCGACGAAATTTACCTTGTTATTTCCGTAGTAACCGCGTGAATGGTGAGTGGCAAACGGTGACTACACTTTCGCCGGTGAAAGGTAATCTCCTGGTTCTGGTATCTTATAATAGGAAAGCGTCCCGTTGGGGTGTATTCGGTGTCCCTTTTAAGGAAACTTTTGATAGATGAGGTATCGGAAACTATACAGTACTGGAAATATTTATTGCATCAGCACCAAATCCACGTGCTATGAAACAATCTTCGTAACTACATGGTTGACGAAGTAATTGGTACCCAATCTTTTCTAACCAAGATGTCGGGCACTGCAGGCCTAGTCAACAATCGCGAGAAGATACTTTCAGGATACTAGTACCAACTAAATGAGGTGGGAACTGGAACTGAATACGCGCTAAATATTTTAGTGATGCAATAAATATTTCTAGTACTGTATCGTAGTGACACACCCAGAGAGAGGGCCATGGGACCCCCTAAAGAAAAAGGAAAAAGGAGATTAATGTAACCACGACTGAAGTAATTCAAGAGCTTTGTAAAAAGAAAAGAAAACTGGATTTTATTTATTAAATGAATTTTTATAATCACCTCATGAATTCTATTGAATTTGCATTAGAAATGAGTGCACCACTGCTGTATAGTTGCTTATGTAAGCACTCGATAAATGTTTTAAGAAAAGTTAATATTTTGTAGTGAAACCACTTGGCCTGCAATATGACACCCCGTTCGTGCGTGAAGATCGTTGATTTGTTGAAAGGCCATTTTCAAGAAAACCACACGATTAACTAGAATTTCTATTGTAGGCTGTGTGATCGTTATATTAGATTTTCTTTCTCCTATTCAAAGATATTTCTTAACTCTTCGAAAATTACCGTTGGAAGCATTATAAACGCAACTTAATTGTTGACAGAAAAATTTTATTTACAAGTTTCAGTAGACCTACCATTGCTGAATAAAATTCAGGTATCACGCTGTATATAGATACCTCTGATTTATATTAGACAGTGTTCAGATTCAGAAATGTAAATTCTCCAAAGCGAACGCTTTCGAGGAATTTAAAATTCGTGTTGCGCAAACTCAATCATATTTAAAAGTGAAATGACAGGAATCTGAACTTAGTTCATTTAGACCCCAAGTCTCACATATAATGACACTCTCTTAGGAAACGTCGAATAAATTTCCCTCCGAAAATAATGTATGTCGTGAATCGTAACTTTCTGGGTCTCTCAGCAACGTACAATTCTTAGGTCATCCCACTGCTGGCTGTAGACTTTCACAATCGATGAGAGGTGTATTTTATTCAAGTGGAAAGTCTGCTCGCTTTACCACAGAAACAGTTACGTGTGTTAAAAGAAATTAAACAATTGACTTGATTGGTAAACTCTACTTTACATCTATTAGTTGATATACTACTGAGAACCTATCAGAAGCATTAAAACAAATGTAACAATTGTGTTACCGATGTAACTCGATTCTAATCCACCCCAAATCAAGCCCAAATTGTGTGTCCCGGAACTGCTTAATGGGACCCTAATTCATTGACTAGAAACCTAAATCAGATTTAACTTAATTGCGCTACCTGACCTAGCACAATATATCCAAACTACCTGATCTGTTTAACCCGGAATTAACCTACTTATCCCATCTAGTCAAATCCAGTTACTGTCTAAGTTGCTTGATCTGGGCCTAATCTACCTAATACACCTGGCTATTCTATAGTCCTAACCTGCTTTCCTAAACCAGTCATACAGCCTAAAGTCAGATGGAATTAAAAGTTGATTTCATTCAGTGTAGTTTCTTATCACAAGTATTATCTGCTTCTTATTTTTTTTTGTATCGTCAAAAAGTGCCATTTTCTGACATCTCACAAATCTTCTTCCACTTACATTGCTTTTTACAAAGTAAGTCAGCTTCCATACAAAATGCTTCAAAGTATGTAAAAATCTCGAACTCTTCGAACTCTAATCGAAATTAGATTGGACATCAATTTATCTATATTCTCCACTTAACGTTTAAGTGTCAACGTCTCTGTCACGTAACAGAGCTAACATTAATTAATCGGTCAAGTAAGTTGAAAGTAGTCACTGCCATGCGACGCACTCCTTCCCCGAGGAGACAACGTGCACGGATGTGTTTAAGCTGTCCTGAGTGTATGGATCACTCTGTATATAACACATTCGGCCAGCGCAATAAAACGGCAGCACCGCATTAAACTTTATTGCGGAAAGGGGTTGTTGTTCGCGCTTCGGCACCGCCGCCAACGAAAAAGGCTGTTATAACTTTATCACTGGCCGCCGTGACCCGCGCTACGGGAGGAAGTCCGCGAGCATTTCCGGTCCGAGAATGTTTTACACTTAACTCTGATGCCCCATTGCCCGGTTTAATTAGAGCAGCCGCGACACATCGTGGCGAAGTGGCGCAACCGCGCCGCATCTGATCGCCCTGTCACTTGACATCCTTAAGAAGAACGATTTTCGCGATCGTTACTACTCGCATAATTAGAGCAGGGAATTAATCGTGGATTGTTAATTAAATGGCCCGAAGCAGCCCGAAATCGCTCGAATTCATCGAGAGAACGCACAGTGGATCGTTCGAGCGCGAATAATTGTATCCGTAAGTACCTCGATCGAGCGACGTTTCTGTCGTTATAGGGAAATTCGGGGATGACGTATTATAATATGGTTTCATTGAAGACTTTGACAGAAGAGTGCGACCGAATGTGAAGCTCTTGCGGTTGGAAAATTTGTTACGTGATTAGTGGAGTGTTAGGGGTGGTACTTTGAATTGGGTAGAACTTTAGTTTCAGTGGATAATGTTTGAGGCTTGGTTTTGTTGAAATTTACAGTTGAAAGCTTTAGAAAGCCATTAACGCATAAACTTTCTTGCATAAACGCAACGTTGAATTTTAATTTCTTTTCATTAGGGCAAATGCAATGAAAATTCTGGAGTTTTTATTTTAATGCTTGGCCGGTAATGGTTGAATATTATTAACCGACTTCAAAAAGAAAGAGGTTCTCTATTCGAGGAGTTTGTATGCTGTATGTATGAATGTATGTATGAATGTATGAATATATGTATGTATGTATGTATGCATGTATGCATGCATGCATGTATGTGTGTGTGTGTGTGTGTGTGTGTGTGTGTGTGTGTGTGTGTGTGTGTGTGTGTTATACAAATTATTTAATTTATATTTTATGTTTTAAACAACTTTGTATTTACCTACAGAATAGTGAATGTTGTTCCCACTGGAATTTGGGCACTGATTATATTCGAAGCAATGTGAGGGTGATATTTCCGTCATTCCACCCCCATGCCAATGATGAAGCATGATTTCCTAGTTTCTATTTTTTAACCCTCCGTCGTCAGACCTTCTTATAATCACAAATTAGTCACTTAGCTGCTTACTGCACCACAGCGTCATTTTTGAGTTACCATTTTCGTATTTTTGAATCTTTTAACTTTTCAGTGATAATTGTACATTCGTCATGCTCTAATAGTCCTTTTCTAGAAATGTCAATTTGGATATGTTAGACATTTGTATTTGAAAAAATAATTTTGGACAAAAGCGATTTTTGTTGTTAAAATTCACCGAATTTTTAAATTTTATTATTAAGGTCTAAAAATTTACAGAAATATTCGCAGACATATCCTGGGGTGCGATACACCCCTTGTGACCGCGAAGGGTTAATTCCATTTGCTCTTTCCACTTCCAACCGCTTCCAACTGAAGTAGCATTACATTATAATGTTCTTACGCAAGTATGAAAGCGAAGGGAAATATTAGAAAAGCAAAGTTCCATCGGAAGAATGTACTACTCGTAAAAGAAGCTTTCCGTCCTGCTTCATACTTTGAAAACGCTACGACGTCAAAAGACAACTTTGCTTAATTAGTCCCTACAACCGAAGATCGATCGTAATCGGATATTCCCCTGCAGCATGTCATCAAATTGATTGCGCGAAATGTCGCGGAACATTTCCAACCCTTCAAGCAGCCGAGACTTATTAAAACGAATGAAAGCGTTCCTCGAAACTGCTGTTCGTTATAACTGCCAAGCAAACGCGCACGCAGCTAACAAGCTTGTATTTCCCGCATTTGTAGATGTTAACGCAGCGCCACTTTATGACTGTTTTACGCCATTAGCTCTTAAGCACATACGCGTTATGCTACAACGCTGCGGTGATCGCCTAAACGTTACGCAATTACAAATGGCGCGTGCACTTGAGGGTGCACTTTGCTCCGTGCGAAAATCCTGTTTTCTTTACGTCTGGCGATACCTTCCTGCTGCTTAAAACTGTTCAAAAAGCCACTGCTCCCTAGCGGAACAGCCACGGGCGTAGCTTACTTGGATATGTTGTAATAAACAAGTTATGTTGAATAATTTTCGAATGTTATGAACATGTAGAAGGCCCCAATGTTTTTTAATTCAATGCGAGGGATTTTTATAAAATTCAAATTCCATATAGTCCACGTGAAATTGGGGGCGATATAAGTCATCATTTCGCTGATGAAAAATACAGGCCCTCAAAGTTTGCAATTCTTGCCTATAGGGGAGAGGTGCTATAAAAGGGACACTTTTGTTTAGCGTCCATTTCTGACAATGTCGTTATAGGTATTTAAAAAACAACTACGTCACAAGAAAGCGTGTTTATTTCCCTTCAATAAAAGTATATTGCAAACTCATCAATTGTAATAGAAAATAACAAAATCTTCGATTTTCAAAAAAGTGGGAAATGTCCCTTTTACGACTAGGTGGTTTTAAATGGGACAGTATAAGTCATGAAAGGGACACGTTAATAAAAATAAACTTATTAAGTATTACAATTATAATTCTAAATCTTAATGGTACAAAACAACGAAATCTACGAAAAAATTAACTCTTTGTAGTATAAATCATCAATATTTTATTATTAATGACACATGGAACAGAAAAAATTGAATGTACCTTTTATTCCGCATTACTCATTGGCCCATTTACCGCAAATTTACATACAACTGTAGCAAATTTATAACTTATAACGAGGGCTAATTTATTGCCACACATTTTTTTTTACGATAAAGTTTGTCGCTTTGAATAGTCACTTTATTAATTCTTAAATTTGAAACAATACGCCATCAACTAATAATTCATAATTTAAAACAATATCATCTATGTATCAGATGATACACTAATAACTTTACAGGAAAGTATAATACATATAGTGTCCAGCAGTCCATGTGTATGAGAGGGACAGCCATGAAACGGTCGTCCCATTTAAGACTTGTTACGCTGTCCCTTTTACGACTATAAGTGAGTTTAATATAAAGTAACCGCAAAACAAAGAAGACAATTAATTAAGCTTACCTGTTAAGCGTTTTCGTTTCAGTTGAATACAGGCTATTTTAATGATATAACACTAACACTTTGTAATATATCGTAATCTCAGAAAACGACACAGAAAACCAATGAAAATTTCACTTTTACTGCCGAAAAACATCAACCGTGGATGTACAACTTTCTTGCAAGTGAGACCGCAGTGACGTTTACGTCAAATGCCTAGGCACTAGTGTTGCCATAAACAGGAAAATAACTTACATGTGTAATGCGTTTAGAATTTTGGAAATTCGATTTGTCCCATTTAAGACGTGTCCCCTTTATAGCACCTATCCGCGAAAGCAGGTTCTATAAATGAACCTTCATCCGCGAAATTACCAGTCAGTAGACAGCCAGAATTCTTAAAAAACTTAGGCTCCCAGAAGTCGAAGAGTTCTTCAAGCACTCTCAATTATTCAGAGAATCCAGGCGCAATTAGGTTCCCAATGCTCGCAGGTCTTAGAAACGCTTAGGCCCCTGTCTCTTAATTACTCAGTTACTTTCCAAGCCGCTTGATATTCACCTGTTATCGCCTGTTGCCCGACGCGCTCAATATTTCAAGATCAACCCGGTTCCCAAGTATCCTTGATGCTTCCATCAGCCCTGGTGGTGGCGTCCCGCCGTGCAATATTCAGGTGCGCGATCACCAGAGCCACACCTTAGCCTTGGCACAGTGTGACCTCACTGTATTCCCTTCAGAAACTGCCAGCACACATGCTTCCACGTATTCTTCACAAGACAGCGGAAAAGGTAGACGCCACAGAGAGCCGCTGCTGCCCGTCAAAACGCGGCATCAGCGTCGCTGAACCCAGCAACATAATCAAACGCGAGCTGGATAATTGCCTAAGGCTGACCACTTTGAGTTGCCAACTTTCTTATCCCCCCGGACGCGGGCCTGGGGTAGGAAAGCACCGGGATTATAAGGTTTGAAGCCGTCGTCTTGCCTCGTGACCATTAACTAATTGCATTCTACTAATTACTCGCAAATCCTTGCGTTCCCGCCTCCCCGACTGTGTATACGCCGAGTACACGATCGTAAATACCACCACTTTGAAAGTGCCTCGGGCACTCCTCGCCATCCCCCGTCCCGCGGCCCGCCACCCTCCCGCGGCTACCCCTTTCTCGATCTGTCAGCAGCGCAAATAAAGACCTCGGGACGGTTATCCTGCGGCGACGGCGGATAGTGAGAAGGATCGGGGTGCATGTGCGCGGCGATTTGCGACCTCCACTGGCTCCCTCTCGCCGGAATAACCACGGCGACCTTGGGATTCAATCTCCAACGGGCGGGCCGAAGTAACGTCGCACGACCGGCTAATAAGATCAGCGTGTCCCGCGCGCGTCTCGCTGTTCGAGGGACAATTAAACGTCCCCGGAACGGGGCTGTTATGACAGCGGCAGAGGCACAGGGATCCCTGTTAAGCTTAGATCTCCGTCCCATTCCGGCCTCCATTCATTACCTCTCGCCCCCTCGGCCCCCGGTCCTACGTTGCCACCTCTTTTCAACCCCTTCGAACCACCCATTCTTTCTCCGCAAATCTGAATCCAAACTCCCCTGGAGCGCCCCTCGCCCCGGCCAGCCAGCCAGCCAGCCAGCCAGCTTGTGAAGAGGGCGAGCTGGAACGTGACCTTTCGCTGGTGTGGCGAATGCGAAATAAAATGCATTGGGAATTACGTATATCCCCGTGTGTTCGTCGAAGTGAAATATTTCCTATCGAGAAGCATTCCGGAGGTAACGGCATTCGGTCAGGCGCGCGCCGGGTTTACTCGTGGGAGCGAAAGTTTCGCTAAAACGTTTCCGCTGATAAATCTTGTTTACAGATGGGCAGGCTCAGGTGATGCGTGCAACTCGGTCTCGTCAAAACTTAAAGTACGCGGAACTTTGGAAATTCACGCGGGACCGCCGCTACGTGCCACCTCCGTCTGACGCCAATAATTGTCAAAAACGCCGTCACCTCGCGGCGGCGGTAGCCGCGCTGGGGGATTACAACAGACGTCGGGCCGCGGCGTGCCGTTTAGACAATTCAACTCGCGGCAATTATTCTAATGGGCGCGAGAGAACGTTCTCTTACCCCCGGAGTAGTTACTATTTAAATTAGTCAATCGCTTGGTGACTGATTAGGCGACGACGAAACAGCCATGGTTGTTGTAATGCAGTTGGGAACTACTCTTTCGTGGTTTTATTCTGTGAGCCTCTTAGGGGAGTAGCGTTGTTTAATGTCGTTGATGAAGAAGTGTATCTACGTCAGCGAGGTTTAAAAAAAAACTACGCAATTTCTACCGTGTAAAAAAATTTCGGTCGTGTATAATAATCATTAATGGAGATAATTTCTTAAAAAGCTGTTCTTCATGACGGTGCGCACGATATCTGAACGTCTAGTGGGCCGATCCGACCCATCTTTTTCGTACATCTTCAAAAAACATATAATTCTAGCCGGTAGCAGAATCAAGGCGCAAAAGTTTTTTTTTTCAGAAGTTTAAGGTCGCTTAAAGACGGAAAAGAGCACGGAAAAGATGAGTTTAAATTCAAAGTCCCGCCATTTTGTGGATTTTTAATTTTTTTTCATAAATCTGCTACCGGCTATAGCCGCACTCTTATTGATTAAGAATCCTTTTGGTTTTTTTGTTTTGGATCAGCGGAACAGTCGGAACCTTATGTAACATGAGATAACTTTTTTTTTTACACACGGTTTACGAGATGATCCATATCTCCATTAATTATTATTATATATGGCTGAAAATTTGTTTCCAACTAAGTGAAATGTTAATGAATACGTGTGGATAATGCTCTTCGGGGAAAACTGGGTAGTTTTTTTGTGCATCGTCCCTAAAGAAAGGCAAAAAATTGGCCTTCTGGAGGAGAACACCCCGTTAAGGGGTTGCGCCACTCTGAGACCCTGAAAACGGCACGAAATTAGGCAATTTTTTTTTATGGTACTATGAGGTTGAAAATTATTTTTAAACTTCTTATGTTCAGGGCATGTATTAATGAATATACAGTATAAATATTGTTCAGAAATATTAAAAAATGACCGGGTTATGTGTGTTCCCGTGAAGCTCCTCCGCGAGAGCGGTGCATACTGGAGAAATGTTACAACACATGGCCAAACCCACAAAAATGAAATTTTGGAATTTGAAAAAATTAATATGAATGTCAGTAGAACTATTTCCATTTTCGTGGTCAAAACCTCAAAACCCTTTTTTAATATATAAAATTCGGCACTTTTGCGTTATGATATATGAGAAACTGAATTATCCGAAAAACAGCACTTACATAAATTACGTACGATAAAGTTTTTGTATTATTTACATTTATACACTCAAAACTATGAAATTATTAACACATAGCAGTAAAATTGGCAGCATTTGATGCTCATATTATTTCTTCAATTCACATTTGTATTTATTTTGTCTGGTAAAAAAATGTTGACAGGTAGAAAATGAATATTAATTTTCATCGTGCTCTCATTTGTACAATGAATTTTTTATATATCGTAGATATTTTGTGTCCAAATAAGAATGTTCTTTTTCATTTCAGTCATTTCAGAAGTTTGCAAATCTAAGGGTTTATTCCATCACTCGAATATTAATCCCGTTTTCACTTATACCACACTCATTATTAGTACTAAGAAAATATTATTTCAAAAACGTGTAGCTCACTGCCTTGGCCAAAATAAGTTACATAAATTCGAGAGTGGTGCCATAAATATTCCCAGCACTGTAAGTGTTCTAATGAAGAAGTACGTTCGGGGCGGTACTCACTGGTGACCCCCACGAGAGTCAACTCGTCAAAAAGCGTTATTTTACCATTTTTTAGAATTCATTACTCAGTGACGTCTCGTTTTCCATGTCCTAGCGGAATTTTCTTCTGTATAATGTATAGAAAAGCAGGGGACAGAGGGGCACCCGACACTCGTTACATTTACAAATTCTACCCTCGTTAGATGCAGAGCTTTTTGCATGGAGAAAGTGCAGTTGGTTGGTGCAGACGTACAGTAAAATTTTCAGTTTCAAGTCGAATATGAGACGTACATAAATTCAAATTATGTATTCTGAAACACAAGCTTTATTCAAGACGGTGATATATCTGTTGTATCAGTATCCGCTGCATTAAATACCTGTGTCTAAGGGTTGCCACTCGATCAAATAGATTAACTACATCAATCCTGTTCAGTACTCAGCATGAAGCAGAAAGCCCTACTAATTAACGCGTAGAGGTTTGACTTCTGGATTATCCGCGAATTTCAAGGCAACTAAGGACTCCATCATCTTATCTACATATTATTTAGAATTTATACAACTCGCAGGATAATAATTATCGCTTGCGCTTCCCGGAATGGAATTCTTCTATTTTAAAAATAAATCCTTCAATAAATTCCATTCGAAGCTGAATATAAAAATACAGGAACCCTCGTAGATTTTATAAATTCTAAACCAGTTCGTACGACACACGCTGCTTTGTGCGACAAACGACGAGATATTCTCTGCCAACGGAACCTCGCTCTTCTACGCGTGATGCATGCCGTCGAAGCTGCGTGCGGGAATTTCCAGGGAGTAATAACGAAGAGCTTTCAAATTGCTTCCCGCGGAACGCCGCGACTGTAATTTTATCATGTAATAGTCGTGAAAAGACACACTGAATAATTTTAGTGGCCACCAGAGTATTCCGCAGTTCCTTTACGAGCGTTTTCCAACGGGCGAATGAACGAGTGGCCACTCATAAGTTGAACGTAAACGACCCGGCTGCTGAAAATATCGATCCTACTTGCAGCGAGTAATCGTCTATTCCCCGGATGACACTTTTTAGGAAAAAAAAAGATTGAAGAGATCCGACGTGCGGGTACCCATCCACTTCCGCTAAATTCGCATAACGAACGCGCGTGGCCCGTTTGTCAGGGCGGTTCGATCGGAGGGAAACGCAACCGAGCTTCATTATCCGCTAAAAATTTATAACACCGTCCCGCTTAGCCCGGCCACGCGCGCCCGATTTCCTTGCCTTTTGCAGCTTCCTCTGATTTATGTACACGAGCGGACGAATTGTCGGCAACCACTCGCAGCGAAACGAGATATTTCCCGCACTCGGCGAGCGAACAAACACGGAGTTTTTAATGATCGAACTGAATGAACGATAACAGCTCTCGCGCGGAGATTGAAATTTGTTAATAACGCGGCGAAAGCGTGTTTGCGAATTCACCGAAACGCGAACCGAAGGCGCTACTGATAAACGCCGGGCGTGGCTATTTGGAACTGGTGCAATTTAATTCGCAACAAAAAAAAAAAAACACGGGATATTTTAAGCCCCGCGGAAGATATCTAATGGAAAATCAATTTACAGCCAAATGTCGCGAACAATTTCCTCGATGTCTCTGTATTTATATGTAAAAATCTGTAATCTAAAGGGTTCTCCCGTTGAGTTAATAATAATAATAATAATAATATTATTAATAATATTATTATTAATAATATTATATTAATAATAATAATATTATTAATAATATTATTATTATTAATTATTATTATAATATTATTATTAATATTATTATTATTATTAATATTATTATTATTATTAATATTATTATTATTAATATTATTATTAATAATAATATTATTATTATTAATTATTATTATAATAATAATAATATTATTATTATTATTATTATTATTAACTCAACGGGAGAACCCTTTAGATTACAGATTTTTACATATAAATACAGAGACATCGAGGAAATTGTTCGCGACAGTTGGCTGTAAATTGATTTTCCATTAGATATCTTCCGCGGGGCTTAAAATATCCCGTGTTTTTTTTTTGTAATAATAATAATAATTCGCTAGCCGCGTCGCTCGATAAATCACAACTATTTCCACGTCAGTGGGCTTGCCCGGAATTGAATAAAAAAAACTCGGTATGTACTTCGAATATGGCGGCGCTAAAAAGCATAATTTAATTTAAAACAATTTCGATCTTCCAATAATACTTCGACTCGTTCCATTTACTGATGAACGCTCCGAACACGTAGTTCAGTAGAATGTTGCACCGCGAGATCTACGGGAGACCGTGGCTGGTTGGCCCCAGGGGTAGGTTGACTAATTGTTAATAACTTTTCACTAACGTATGCTCTACTGCGGAGCGATTTTCTGTAGAAACAAGTCACTTCTACTATGTCATTCATTTGTTTCCGACACCACCATTACACGTTGTTTGGCAGTTACCAGCGTTTATCGAAAAATTGGCTATGTAAGTAAATATGTTTTCTTAAAGATTTTATGTTTCCACGCTCTATATAGTTACAGTAGAATGAACGCGAAGGGACTATTTTAAAGTTTGTTTATTAAACGACCTACCGAGACTGCGTTTTTGATTTTACATAAATAATCGAAGGTTATATAGAGTATTGAAGTCAAAATGATCGTTCGGGGCTGGTTGACTAATAACGTTCGGGGTTACATGACTAAGCTGGTCAACCAACCCCAGTGATGGTTTAAATTGTTATTTATTATTAAAAAGTAATAAATATTTTTTAATGAAACAACTCTCGTGACATTGTGCTATTTTATTACCATTCAGATAAGTTGCTAACAACATTTTCTTCACTGATTGCACCTATAGTCAACCTACCCCCATACTGTTAGTCTACCAACCCCGACCACGGGGCTGGTTGACCAGCATGTAAGGTGTTAGAAAAACATTAAGATGCCTTAATTGTTGTCACATTTAGTCAACTTTAATAATTAAACAGATAGCCAAATGTATGCCCTATCAAATATACTAACCGGTTTAATGATATTTCGTCCACATAATTTATTAAAAATCAAGAACTGAAAAACTGGCCTACCAGCCCCGGTCTCCCCTAGCCTTTGTCTTCCGAGCACCATCCCCTAGCAAAGTTTCTAGCGCCACGCTGATATTAACACCCCGTGCCTCGGATCCTCCCGAGGCGGGTCCGACGTGTCCATCAGCTCCACCTGGCGAGACGCGAATAATCCTCGTTCGAAAATCAGCGTGTCAGGGAAATTTCGGCGAGATAATGACCCGCTACGAAGTATCAAGGAGGGTGTCGTTTCCCGGCGAGGCGGGGTAAGAAAAACGTAACAAGGGAAAGAAGAACGAATCACCGTCGGCGTCGCAACAAGCAGCGTCCGTCCCGCGATTTGCATTTTCAGCGTTTCGCTCGCGCAGACAAATAACGACTTCATTACGGCCCTCGTCGGCTATAAAATGACATATTTGATTTGCGCCGCGGCTCCCGTCGCCGTCGCCATTTATTAAGGCGAACGCTGCACCCCGCTTCGCCACCCCCACGACTCGTTCTATTCCCTTAATGAGAGGGGCGACTCTTTTGTGATCGCTGATCTATCCGCGAATCGAGAGACATCTTGCGCATTAACCAGCTGCGAACGTTAATCCCTCGCTCGATTCTCTGCAACCTATGGGGTGTAATTCTCATCGGCTCGTGGGGAAGGGAGGCCCCTGAGCCATTTGACGACTCAGACGTCGCGCGAATTAGCGCGACTGAAAATCGTGGCCACGGTCGCTTTCCAGCACCAGGCGGTTCGGATGGAAATTAATTAATGGAGAATGTAGGGAGATCCTTGGCGGGGTTGAAAACGGACTGGTGTGATTTTGTATGGCATTGTTTCCCGTGCAGCGATTTTTATGTTTCGCTGGGGGTGTGTAAATTTGCAGTGGCGGTTATGTTTGGAAAGGGGGAGGGATGAATTTGAGGGCAGGGTAAGTTTTGGAATCTTTTTTTGAAAAAGGTATACCGTTAAGGAACTAGTTTCTGATCAGTTTAGAAGGTTTCCCGCTTTAATATTTATTTTTAACCTAATAAAACATTAAACCATAGACTTTTTTTATACTAAAAGTGGAATTAATGTTTAAACTTCAAGGAAAAATTTTAAAAAGTTGAAAATAAATATATAATTTAAATACTTATAAGGTATGGAATAATAAGGTGACTAGGAACTAGTTTTTAATCATCTAAAACTAACAATACTAACTGCTTTCACAGACAACACATATATTTTTGAATTATCAATTTTTATGTTAGTAATTATTTCAAACGATTATTTATTGACATAAACTCAAAAGAACGATTTATTTCATGAACTGATCAAAAATTAGTGCCTGATCAAGAACTAGTTCCTTAACGGTAGGTGGAAATTGTACCGAATTTGTTTTTATTTAAAGGTAAGGTAAATGTACCAGTGCCCGGCCATGTCCCAGTACCTAAACAACAATGCGAATTTTATTTATTTTTAAGCTTAATTTTTAATGTAATTAAAAACAAAAATAGTACCATAATGCATAAGTATTTAGCAATATTAATTAAAATCATTATTATAGAAAATTGAAAATCGTTAGATAGAAATAATTATTTTGTAACACACTTCGTACGCATAGCAGATTTCGAGAAATTTCTATGGCTTCTGTTAAGAAACGCCACTCATTTACTAAGAAAATATTGACTGCATTTCTTATTTATATATTATAATAATACATTATTATAATAGTAAATAGATTTAAATTTAGTTTAAGATGGTTAAACTTGCAAGAAAATTAATATTTTTTTAAACAAGTCTAAATTTATTTACTGGTACAAGAATTTCGTGATTCGGGACATCGGGACATGCATTTTTAGGTTGTCCGCTTACTGGGACATCTGCATGTTTTCGTATTTTCATTAATAAATACGTCTATTATAATACATAAACTTTTTTTTTCAGTTTCCGATAGTATAATATTGTGTTATCTTCAACATTTCAACAACATTTTTTTATTTCATGATGGTTTTACTAATTAAATTAGGAGACAAACTTTGCCGCTATTCCTTAAGCCCCTTCAGCGGCCGGGTATTGGTACATTTACCTTATATCCCTAGTAGCATTTTTGGTTGGCATACAGTTGGGCCACGCACATAATATTAGTTGGCCAACAGTTAGATTTGGCAATTTTTTTTCAGGTTGGGCCAACAACAGATGGCCAAGGTAGGCTTTCCTACTGTTGCCCAACCATTTATAGGGCCTACCGTACTATATGTAATAGTAATCCAACGGTAGGCAAACGGTTGGATTTTGAATTATACTTATTATTTATAGGAAACGGGAAAATGTTAGAATTTCAACTGGCAAAATTAAAAAGTTAGGTGGACTCATTTTAAACTAGTTCTCTTCGTATATGCTCTAAGATCCAGTATAACCGTAGTCTTAAGGGGACCTTCCGGTCTAGAGCCCCAAAAAATAGGTGATTTTTAAGAATTAATTAAAGGAAAACTACTATATATAATTTAATGGGACTTTTTGCATTGTATTAAGGATGTCTTAAGTTATAGAAATATATTTTTTGTTTTATAATTAATTATTGCAGACGGCCCTGGGGAGTCGTTAAAGTCAAGGCGTAAAAAAATTGATCCAGATCGGTGGGACCTGTATCTCCAAAAGTTATTATCCGATTCGACTGAAACTTATTTTATTTTGAAGATTATACTTCTGGCTAGGGGGGGAACTAGCAAAAATTAAAAAAATGACATTTTTTTTAGAAAATAACGACACTTGATGTTTGAAATCACTTTTCTCTGTACTTTTCGTCCTTTCAACGCCTTTGAAAATTATAAATTTTCAATTGTTTTTAATTTTTTCTAGTTCCCCCCTAGCCAGAAGTATATTTTGCAAAATAAAAAAAGGTTCAGTCGAATCGGATAATAACTTTTGGAGATACAGGTCCCACCGTTTTGAGAACACTGTTTCGAGAAAAACGCGTTTAAAGGTTTACGTGAGCGCCGAGTGCCCGGTTGTTGCCCATGCATTTTCCGCTACTCAAATGCCTATAACTTCTGGAATTTTACGAATTTCAACAAATCCTTTTAAACACGTATTCCTAAAAGGTTGAACATTCGAAAAATGAAATTAAAAAAAAAATCGACTTTTAGACCGGAAGGTCCCCTTAAACAATGTACAAAATGACGGACGGGACCATTTCGCTCGCGAGGCGGCTTGCGTCCTGTGACTGTCGACGTCAACCGTTCCACTCAACCCTCTCTTCCCCCCAGACAGTCTTCATAAAAAGTGTAGCCAATGTGGGTTCAAAATTCTTTCAATTACTTTGGGATATGATTTTATTTTCATCCGAACGTATATATTGGTTTTTATTATCTTTAACTAAATGTATTTCCGTAGGGCATTATTAGTTGGCCCAGAATTGGTTATTCGTAGACAAATCACCGGAAGATGAGTGCAATATTAAACAGTTGGTCCAATAGACGGGGTTTGTAGGCGAAACTACTAACCACCTCCCAATTGATTCCCAACCGTAGGCAAATTGTCGGGATGCAAATGCAACATTCAACGGTTGGGCCCTGTAAAGAAGGTTTGTAGGCGAAACTACTAACCACCTCCCAACTGATTCCCAACTGTTGGCTACCGTTGGCCAACAAAAATGCTACTAGGGATTTATTCAGGCATTTCGGGATTTTGGTTGAGAATTAATAATAATTGAAGGAGTTATTGCTGCTGGTAGAGGAAATAGTGTGTTCTGGTGAATTCCGTCCAGTCGAACGGGGCATCAGAATACGAGATCTTGATTGGATTTTACAAATAGATGAAAGGTAGACATTCTGTGATTTCACTGTCCAACAAAATTTAACGCTTTCTCTGTTCTGTAACATTCGATAGCCGTTTCTTATAGATTTTTGTGCGCTGACAACGAATCCGCAAACCGTTTGTCGTCATCACCCTCGGTTTTCGAGAAATTCGATTTTGAAAAAAAAAATGCAAATTTTCAACTTTGAACATCTTACGTGTTCGAACAGTAATAGTTCTATTCAGATTATTCTATGAACCCTCGCGAACACAACGATATAAGTTATTATTGAATTATAAACATTTAAATATGTTTAAACAACGCGCTTTTTGTAATTATCCAAAATTAAGATTAAAGTTCAAGAAACGTGTTCTAAAATATCTAAAATATCTCGTGCGAAAAGGAACATAAATATGTTTAGAACACGTGGATTGTCGTCCAATACTGGTACACTGAGAGAGGTGCTACATACTTTAGATAAGATCCACTCGAAAATTGATTTTAGAGATAGAACTGATTTTCAGTTAAGTGTGCACGTCCTCGAAGGATCTTCAATATCGATTTCCTCGGAACTGGTGTCTCGTATGAACAAATTTTCCACCCATTCTTTCTCACTACCGAGTATGCGCACCTTCCAGAACCGAAAACTATTTTCCATATTAGCCAGGTGTATATATACATAAAAAATTCATTTTTCATATTTCAAAGTATTCGTGCACATGGAAACTGATTGAAAACTATCTTCTAACGAAGAAATATTGCACATGCTACGAAGGGAACATCAGACTTAAATTAAAAATTTTTATTTTCAGAAAGAAAGCCCAACACACCTTGGATGCATTCAGTCTTCTATGATACAGGCAAGTACGAGAGCCTGCCCGCGATGCAGTAGATTGTGGCGTTGCAGGTCAGACGTTGGCCTTTCACTCTCCTGAATATTTTCTTCGCAGCCCCTCCCGCCGGCGGGTCTCCGCGCATTTTCGTTTGATACATCATGCTTCCCATATAATTTTGATAAATTCCAGTTTATTCATAAAGATCCACAAAGCATACAGCACAAGAGAGCTGTTTCAACGTTCTCCATGGCGAATCGATCACTGTTTGCAGTGGATGTCTGGGATTTCAACGAACCTAAAATATAAAGCAGTCCGCGTCAGATTAGGGGAGGTTTAAGTCACCCTTTCTCTGCTTCCGCATTTGTTTAAAAAAGTAAAACCCACGAAACTTCAAAATTTTTGCGTGTCGTCGCAAAAATGGGGTCTTATAAATAAATTTTTATCTCGCAAAGCTGGTTCCTCTTTCATTTTAATAAAAAAAAATTTTACTAACCAACCTGAAAAAAATTGCTTTGGTCAAAACTCCTCGTGGAAACAAAGAAGCGTCTCCTGCGAAGCGCAGACCAGAGTTGGGCATTATTCGGCTAAATTTTTATTCGAATACGGATTCGAATAAATTTGTGCGAATAAATTTTTATTCGAATAATCTTCGAATAATGTTTTAGGTTAAGTAACTCTTGTCATAGGTCGCACTTTGCAGGAAGATGTAAGACCGCGGTACTATATAGAGTCGCGTTTTGATTTATTTTAAATAAAATTTGCTCACGGCAATCCATTTAAACTAATGAAAAAATCAATCTCTTCGAATTATAAGCGTTCATTGAACGTTTTTAAATACATACAAATAGTCATGCGAATATTCACATATGCATATTTCCTCGGCTCGTTCAGACGTATACGCACACTTCCAGACACACACGTCCAAACGTATGTTGGACACAATACAGACAGACTTCCATCGATAGATGCCGGGTATCACATATTCGTCGTTCATTCAGGTCGAATAACGAATAAATTCTTATCCGAATGAATCTGGCTAGAATAACGGTACAGATTTATTCGCGAATAACGAATAATTTTTCGTCGAATAAAACCGTCATTCGTTATTCGCGAATAAATCTTGGGATTTATACGTATCCGTATTCGAATAAAAATTTAACCGAATAATGCCCAACTCTGGCGCAGACGCACGGAGGACAGACGTATGACTTATCTCCATTGTCTTTAATAATTTCTCCTTCTCGCTTACTTCAACTCCGCTGCAAACACTATCGCTTGAAACTTTTATCAAGTCCAGCGTCAAATAAATTTCCTTTAAAAACGTGTTGCGGGGGCGGGTGTTTCGCGGGTATCAGGAGCTCATCAAAGCATCGGGCACTCCGCTAAATTACTTCACGCTGCTCGTCGAAGTTTTAAAAACTTTCGATACCCGCGCTCATCGCAACAGATCACAAAACCCGCGAAACGCGAGAAAGCAGGCCGAGCGAACAGTGGAATAAATATTCCACTGCGTTCTGCATGAAATTACGGGGCTTGTTTGTGCGCCGTACACCGGCCGGTGTGTAACAAAATATGACGCGATAAATATTTACGGGAGCGGCTTTAAAAAATTTACGACTTCTCTCAGAATTTCTAGCCGTGCCTGTAACGAAGTGCCTCTTTTTTTTATCGAACCCCCGTCCCCGAGCGACTTGAGCAAATCGATCGATGGATTTAGGACAGTGACTTGAATTTTTTAAGAGCACGCCTCCCACTCGATCCATTTTCCGAATATATTTTCCCGCCCCGGCCCGTATCTTCCCGCGGCCGTGGCGATTCTCTTGATTCCCACCCCTCCGCCACCCTGCCGCCCTCCTCCATTACCGCTGCTCCCAATCTCTCTCACGCCATGGCCCGCCGACAGGGCGTACTTTTATCATTTCGCCGCTGTTGAAAGAAAAGTAATAACTCGCCTAGCTCCTCGACGCTTTAAGAGATTTTCCTTCTAATTGGCAACATGAAAATTCGTTTCCTCGTTAATGACGAGCACTTCACCGTTGCCATTATCTTCTTCGCACGCGCGCGCGCGACGAAGAGGACGACGGGGCGCCCTCTCACTCCGCCCCTTCAGCGTAATCTGTTCCACGAAGAAGTTTAAGTTCGAGCTGCGCGAACGTTGATACGTGTTCTAACGAACGTGGAATCCCGTTCTCCCGGATCGATGCAATATTTCCGCGAGCGAAAGTCTGCCGCGCAGATTTCGCAGTCCATTTCAAAGGAGCGAACTGTTTCGAGGAGAACTCTACCGAGTGGAGCGACGAGTGAATGGCGAGATGAAATCGATAGTTGCCTTGTTATTCCTCTTCGTTTTCCTGTTTACCTTCAGTCATGGTACATGGTTCTGCAGATAGTGTTTCGCATGGGTTTATATAAATTATGGATGCTGGTGTAGCGTGCGTGTGGATATGGTATTTGTGCGGTGGGGTATTAGAAATGTGGAGGACACCCATGCGTGGCTTCGAATCGAATGGTAAATGGAGGAACTTGCGATTCTCTACCAAATTTAACAATCTGGGGGTTCTGCGCCAATGACAGCAGATCTACTAGAATTGAGCATTCTTTGTGAATTTTTTTTGTATCAGAAAATGAAAAGCTAGAAAGATGGGGTTGGTTGCAAACGAAAGATCACTGCTTGAAGGTGTTAAAAGAATTTTTATTAAAAAAAAGCACCCTCCATCCGTTCGCTATAGTCGCTCAAAGCTGGTTCAAAATTTATAATTTGTAATATATTTGGAATGAATTTTAATGTCTTGATTTGTTTTTATATTTCAAATAAGTGCAGAAGGCGGAATTTATGGCGCCGCAATTCTGCTCACTCCGCGAGGGACTAACTTTGAGCGACTATAGCGAAGGGATGGAGGGTGGTCTTTTTTAATAAAAATTATTTTAATACTTTCAAACAGTGATCATTCATTTGCAACAAATCCCATCTTTCTAGCTTTTCATTTTCATATAGAAAAAAATTCATAAAAAATGCTTAATTTTCGGGAAAGAAAGTACTATGCCCCCGTAAGGGGTTGGCCACCCTGAGACGCTCGAAGCGGCAAATTAGGCGAATTTTTTTTATACTCTGTGGTTGAAAATTATTTCTATGCTTTTTATGTTTGGGACATGTACTAATGAATATACTGTATAAATATTGTACAGAAATATTACAAAATGGCTGAGGTATGCGTTGTCACTCCGAACCACTTTTTTCAGATTGGCTAGCAGCATGACTTGAACAATTTTTATTTGATTCTCCTGAAATTTTAATAGTATCGTCAATAATAGATTATCGACAGAAGTACAGGCGGCTTTAACGATTCATTAAAAGCTTTTCTTGCTACAGGAAATTTTAGACACCATTTAGGCTGAAAATTTTCGACTGAAACTGATACACTCTTCAAATGGCCACCAGTTTCACCGAAATCAATAGTTTGACAAATCGCAATAAAAACTAATGAAAATTTTCGATTTTTTATCCTACGTCAAGGTATGATATTTTTTATATACCTTAAGGCATGTAGAATAAAGCTGTTAAAAAAGTTTTTCCATTTATTTTCTAATTTCGCCCCAAAAAAATTCTGAAACTTACACATAATATTACAATTTTCAATAATAGAAAAACAGTAGCTGGCTTATATTCTTCAGAGTTTCAGCTTCCTTCACACCCGCTCCGCTTCCGACTTGAATAAAAGCTTCGCTCTCAACAAATATCCTATGCCACCAGTGTTCCACGCGGCACGAAACGATTTAATAGCACGGATCATATCCAGCGCAATAGAATTTCAAGAAATCCACAAAGAAGAAAAAAAGCACGTTGAAAAGGGGAGCAGCGACGGAAAAAAGCCGCGAGCGAGCGGTAACTCAAGCAGCGCAGCGCGCGAAGCGCGACGTTAGCAACGACGAAACAATGGAACGCTCCCCGAAACAACGATTCCGCTGGAGGAAGAAAAAAAAATAAAATTAAATCGTCTGGTTGATTTTCCCATGCTTTACACGTACCCGCCACGGCCAGCCGCGCACACGAGCGCGCCGTGGGGGCTGCGCGCGGCAATCCGCGGCTACCGTTAACCGGAAGCCGTCGCGGGCGACGTCGCTGTTGCCAGGTATTTTTTTTTCACCCCGCCTACTTTCGTCCAAACCAGCCTGGAATTCCGCCTTGATTCGCCACGCAGCCCCGGCGAAATGGAATACGTGATGAGCGTTCTGCTCGACCCGCGCCGGCCGGCGTCGATTATCGGAAATCGATGGCATTGCGTAAATGACGGGCAAAGTGGCGTGAGTGTACAAGGTAGAAAAAAAGCTGAGACCCTCGGTGGTTCGCGTGGACCGGGCTGGAGAGGACAGGAAGATGGTCGGAGGAAGAGGACGAAAGAAAGGACGGAGGGGAGTAGCGGAGCTAAGGGAGAAGTGAAGGATGCTGGCCTATTGTGGTCCTTCTGCTGAAGAAGTTTCTTAAGTGCAACTGTATAGGGAGGCCCAGGGCTGCGGGTGCAAATTTGAATGGTCGATGGAAATCGCGGAAAGGAACAAAGGAGCCCTGAAAAGCACTCCAGGTTTCAGTTTCCGAGATAATGACTCCTTGTATACTTAAACTCTGGGCCCAGCTGGGTGGTAGTCAGATAGCATACGTAGCAGGTGTTTGAGATACTTCATCTATTTATCCTCCCGCTTCCGGAGGCTTCAGGTAAATGGCTGCTCAGGCTTCAAACGTAGAATCGATCTCGCAAGACACTATCGCTTCCCATGAAGAATCACCCCGGCCTGGAGGCACTGACGCTAGCCGGGACTCGTTAAAGTACCACGTCTCCCCGGGACATCTATTAACCAGTTTGGTGCGCGCCTACGAGTTCGAGGCGCCCGGCGAGGGGGATCCACTTTGGTTAAAACCGATAGAACAGAAAGTGGCGGAGGGGCGAGGGGGTGGTCGGCGCGAGAACGGAGGTGGCTGCCGAGCTCGACGTCAGCCGATATACATCTTCGGGATCCGATAAGACAGGATAGATATGTTTCACGGCGTCTTACCTCTTTACCCGCATTAAATCGAATGCCAGGGTATTCTCATGCATGCCAATTCCCACCCTTCGCCCGGCTGCCTGCTCGCCTGGCTGGTTGCCTGCCTTTCTACGTAGCCCCCGTGCCTCCGCCCTCTATCTCGGCCCGCCGTGATTTATGCGTTAACGTAAATATTGTTGCCGGCGAGATTCGAGCGGCCGTGTTAGCCCGGTGTACGCGATCAGCGCAGACGCCGTTACCACTTGTTCCCGGTGCCGCAGGACAGCTGCACCAACCTGGAGCCAAACAGCGTCCCCCCCCCCCCCCCCAAAAAAAGGCAATTCTATTCCAAATTGGGAATGCTTGATGATCTGTCGGGAATCGAGCAAACACCCCGATATTTCCCATGGTCTTCTTTGGTTGAGGTATCGCTACGAATGAAGCTTGCTACCAGTGCACGCCACTCGAATGATATTCCAGCGACAGGATCTAATCTCCTTTATGCCTCATTTGCTACCGCTAATCTGTTATTTGCTCGAACGTTTAATTATGAAACTCTGACGGGGCCGTGGATCAGCATGCGCTGGTCTGATTGTTGTTTGGGAGTAGTTTCGACTGCGACTTCGATTAAAATAAGGTTCACGTAAGGTTAGACAGTGGTAGGTATATTTCCATCTACCGTAACAATCTTTGCGAAGATTTTGAAATGGCGGTGGCGTTTTCTTCGATTCTTCGTCATCCAGATACCGTAAACTGGGGGAACATTGGCATGCTTTTGGAACATTTTGTTATATAATATATAGATTAACATTTTTACATTTGCTTTAGGTATCCTATCATAACATTGGACCTTTTGTGGATGCACTACAAGTGTCAAAATGCATAAAATTTTTGCCCTTATCATTCTTTAATACATGTTAAATACCTGCCAGTGTTACCCCGTCACCGGGTATGCACTTTACTTTTAATTTTTTATTTTTTAACTTTTTTAATTAATTATTATTAATATTATTAAGATTTTTAAATTGCGTTTAGGTACCCTATTATAACATTACATCGTTTGCGATTGTGCTACAAGTGTGAAAATGTATAAAAAAAATTTCCTTTTCCTTTTTAACCCCCTAGTAGCATTTATTTGTTGGGAGTTTGTTGGGCCAATGACGTGTTATCCGTTGGCCAACTGTTGAAGTGTCGCGCTATTTTTAAATGGGCCAACGATTGTAACCAACGTAGGCCCAACGTCACTTAACACGAAGGCCCAACCGAAGGTTTCTTTCCATAGGCCCAACTGAGCCCAACTGAAGGCTTCTTTCCAAATGACGTCTTAAAAACGTCCAGAAGGCGTCTTAAAGAACTTCAAAAGACGTCGTAAATACGTCTTCTTCAGGTCTGGTTTATGAAAAAAAAAAAAAAATTCGCGGTGAGGAGAATTGAACCCAAAATTTCCGCCTACAAAGCAACCACTGTTCGCAGCTGACCAACACACTTCCTTGTAAACACTTATAATTTCTAGTTACATAACTAGTATTAATTGTTTATGAAAACTGTGCAGTGACGCGAAATATTCTACAAAATATCATCATCCGACCTTTAGACTCATTCCTTAAAATTTCACATTTGTCTTAAGACAGACGTCCTCATTACGTATTTATAAATAAGAAAAGAAAAATCACAACAGGTTTTTTGATGTAGCAAATTTTCTGACGTTTGTAAGACGACATTTAATCATCGTTGTAAATTTTTTGTTAATTAACCAACCATAGTAATTGTAGGCCCAACATTGGATATTCGTTGGCAAACTGTCGTAACTTTTTGTTAATTAACCAACCATAACAATTGTAGGCCCAACATTGAATATTCGTTGGCAAACTGTCGTAACTTTCTGTTAATTAATCAACCATAACAATTGTAGGCCCAACATTGAATATTCGTTGGCAAACTGTCGTAACTTTTTTGCCGTAGGCCCTGTGTTGGGAATTTGTAGGCACAAACACTAACTATATCCCAACTAATTCCCAACTGTTGGCAACCGTTGGCCAACCAAAAATGCTACTAGGGCCCGGCGTTAGTCAGGTGGGGTCTCACAGACCCCAGATTTAAAATTGAGTATAACATTTTAACAACGCGTGGCAGTGTTATTTAGTTTATTCCTTAAAATTTTTGTTGAAAATTAACGACGTCTGATTAGTTAAGTATTTTTTTGGAAATAAAAATTTAATTAAAGATATGGATTTCTATAATACACTAAATCAATTGCCGGGTCTGTGTGACCCCACCTTACTACTCTTCTTACATTTCCCCACGTTACCAACGCCGGGTTAATAGATGTTAAGTAGATGCCAATGTTACCCCGTGCTGCCAATGTTCCCTCAGTTCACGGTATTCCGATAACATTTTTTATCAAGCACTAGAATTTCCCAAATCCTGTCAAACTTATCCCAACTATTCGACGTTTGAAACGCCGCTTCTTACGAGAAAGATTCGCACTTAAAAATCCCTCTTCACAGTTTTTACACCCATCAATCTGAACACCCGGTTCGCTCCATTTAACAGTTTCACAATTCGACCTCAGACACGCGAAACTCCCACCTATAAATACGCCTCGTCCGCCTTTTACAGCCAACACAGCCTCCCCCGATAACTAAAATATCACCCTTCCAGCCGGCCACGGTTGAGCCCGTGGATCTTGCGACCCGTCATGGACGGAAATTCAGGTGATCCGTTGCTCGTCGCGGTCGAACAAACGCGCCGCTAAATACAAGGTGCGCCACGTTTTTATTGCAGCCAGGCTGGCAGGGGCGAAGGGGATTGAAAGCGACGGAGAACGCGAGCGGGGAAAAGGGCGGAGAGGAGAGAGACAGAGAGAGAGAGAGAGAGAGAGAGAGAGAGAGATAGAGAGGAATCAATCGAGTCGCTCTGCAGGCATCGACGGAGCGTCGAGAGTAATGGTTTTCTCATTCGAGGAATTTAAGTCACGTAGAAAAAGTATTTGAACGGGCGCGAATTAGCATTCCGTAGGGTGTCCGGCCGGGGCGGTCGTTTCGACGGCACGAAGACAATAGAAAAATCAGTTGGTGCAAATCGATTGGCAAATAATGTCCGTAGTCGGACTTTTACGGCGACGAATTAACCGAGCCAGTGGGCAGACGGGCGCTGCCACTTCGCTCAAGGATTCCCCAAGCGGCTGGGAATTTTTATCCCAAATACGCGTGGCCCTCGCCTCTCCGCCCCGGTGCTCCCGAGCGGATCCTGGTCTCGGGCGGTCGTAAGTCCCGCGACACGTAGCGCCGCTCCTCGAATCGAGCCACGTCGTTCGCCAGATCTTCGCGTAGACCCGAGCGTGGCGATAAACTCGGGCGAAATTAACCGGCGCCATCAAATTGTACTTTGCAGAGAACTCCTCATTGGATTCGGGACTTTAAACGTCCGACCGGCACGAATTACGGGGCTCCTGGGTCTTTAACTTCAAAGTAATTCGTTTTCTATCGCGGCGTCTCCCAACACCCTGCCGACCCTGCGGCACTCTTTCTCTCCCTGTTCTTTTTCGGTTGGGGTATTAGGTTAATTTAAAGCCCCAACGCAGTCCCATCGGCGCGGGACACCTGGCTGAGGGCCATCGACTTGGGCACTGAATTTCAGCCGACCGCTCGCGACACGATCGATGATTTCTGTTGGCCTGCGACGTGCCGACGATTAAGGGTGCCAGCCCCCGTGTGCGTTTCCGTCGACGTGTTTAATTCGATCGGCTGCGGCGAGGGGATCTGTGAAATTCTAATAAGGACTCGGGGCGGGGGGGTTGAAGTTTACTAGTTTACTTCTGGTTCTTTAATAGCGATTAGCGTGGCGTAAACTCGCGAAAAAGCCCGGTTCCGGGGAATTGCACGGAGGGGGTTGCGTGTCAATTTCACGAAATTATGCACGTGTGCAGCGTTGCATCCCCAGGCGGCCCGGCCGCGTGGGCTATGCAACGGGCTCGCGGTGGGTGTATGTAAAATTCAAGGAACCGTCTGAAAAAAAGTTTATTATCAGTCTCGAGCCCTGGCGCAGGGAGCAGCATCTACCTGCAGCGGTAGAAAATCGCTGTAAAGGGAGGGACTAGAGTTTTCATTTAACATTAGAGTGGTTCCTGGGACCTGGAGCACGCGAACTTTGGCGCAGAGGTAGTTGAAGTCTTGGACCTAGAGCGACTACTGGAACTACGCGGCTCAAGTATCTGAACATTTCAACTGGACTTCTAAATACTGGCGTGGAACTTGATAGAAAGCAATTTGAGCTGTGCTGCAACGAAATAATTGCGATCTGGGGTTGAAGCTACTCTCAACACTGAACGTGACGACTAACTTCTGATTTTCACTTGGATTCTTGTAAATTCTAATAGCTAGACCTTTCGCTTTTGATACTCAGACTTTGAATTACATATTTTATGCTTGTGCTCGGTTTCGCGTTGCTGTTGGCTGGCGTAGTAATTAAACTTGATTGTTGAGGTTCAATAATGAATTTAGACCTGGAGGGTTGACATTCTCATTTCCGGAAAATGTCACAATGCAGATAACGCTAGCCTTCTTGACTTAAGGGGGTATTCTACTGTAGAACGCGGGTTTTTATACTATTTGGTGTACTTTTATAAAGCAGCTATACAATTTTTTTCGTCAAAAATTTGGTTCATATATTTATCCGTTCTATTGGACGGAAATAATTAAAAATTATAGCAGTGCAAGGGTTTAAACTAGGGCTGGGACAATTCGAACAATTTAATATTCATTTTACAAGTATTCGAATGCTACGAATAAACTTCGAATATTTGAGTATTCGAATGTTATTATTCGAATATTTAAGTATTCGAATATTATGCGAATACTGATGTATTCAATAACATCAGTAATACATCAGTATTCGAATAGTAATCGAATACTGAAATATTCGAATAGTATTTGAATAGTATTTGGATACTTGGATATTCGAATAGCATTCGAATAGTATTCGAATAGTATTTGGATACTGGGATATTCGAATAGCATTCGAATAGTATTCGAATAGTATTTGGATAGTATTCGAATAGTATTTGGATACTTGGATATTCGAATTATATTCGCCAAATAACTGAGCAACTGAAGTAATCGAATATTCGAATACCGAAAAATTCGACAAATAGCCCCAGCTTTACTTTGAACGAAGTCGCTAAAAAAATCTTCCCATGACTGCCGTGATTCCAGCTAATCTGTTCATCTAAAAAAAAAAAAACAGAATAATTCTTAATTAGGACGTATCAAACGCTTGCAGTACCAGAAATTTGAATTATTTCTATCAAATAAAATTTGTAAACACTACTGAAGCATGGATAAATATTTGAACCTGAGCCGCTTTATAAAAAAATTACAAAAATTGTGTAAAAAGCGCGTTTTACAGTAGAATATCCCCTAAACTTCTCCCTGACTCGCATGTTCTACAATTCTATATCGATGACAGCGATCTTCGCAGAATCACACAATAGAAAAAACACACAAAACCTTTAATAAAACCGCTTTCAAACATATTCAGAAATTCAATTCCACGACGAACACTCACAATGTGCAAATTACCTAATTGATCAATTTATCTGACAGATTCCTCTGGCAACTAATAAATTCCGTTTCATCCAGTTAAACGTAGCTCCTTTAAATCACGCTTGCACGTGTGACAACACACGTATGACCCTCGAAACGATTAAAAAGGGGTGCTTTTCAAAGGGAGCGCACGCTGAAGAGGTGTTCTCCGCGCCACGTGTTGCGTACATGGAAACGTGGCTGTAGGCCTCTGTTTATGCAGAGGGTTAAAGGGAGCGTGCAGACACCTTCAATTTAGATGTCTTTAAAAAGAACACAGGCAACCGCGTTTCAATGAGCGTTCAAGTGTTGCCCTCGCCGAGATCGCGCTAATGGATCTTGTTCACTGACATCGTGAAGCAGATCCTCGCGAGTCAGCCACGAAAAGGTCATCCGTTTGAATGTAGCATTCTAGGCATGGAATTTGCGACGAATGATTTTGTGATATAATAATTTAATCTTACCATTGGGAACTGCTGCGATTGTCACGCAGATGTGCGCTGACATCGTCGAACTGTTGTACCAGAGTTTTAGACCGCCAATGGATATGACGGGTTATCATTTCGAATGCTTACAGTAGATTTACCACTGTCGCCGCGCGTTCAGTCGAAATCTGTTTGATCTGTCAACATATTAGGTTCAAAATAATACTGTATCCCTTCTTTGCTCTGTAAATACCACAACCATAGGTGTATGACGCATGTCGATAGAGAATTTAGACAACGTTCGACAATATTTCTGATAGATCGCGAACGAAGTTATTTATCGTCGCAAAGGGTGTCAAAATTCTGCAATAGATCTTTTTTAAAAACATTTTACTTCACGTTTTCCGAATTTTGCCGTGGAGAATTTCGCCCTCTCGTTGGTGGTATATACTTCGTATTCTGTGTGATGACGTTGCTCTCCATTTGTAAAAATTATTTCGGGTGAAAGTTAATTAGTTTTATGCTATACTTTTCTCTTTCTCGTAAATAAAGGTTTCCGCGAAGATAGCGTGCAAATAGGAAATAAATAAAAACCCTTTGTGCACTTTTCAGTGTGATCGATTAGAAAATACATAAACATTGAAAGATTGTAGAGAAAAAAGTTAATTTGTACTCATTTAATTTGCATTGATACTAGGGCTGGGAGTATTCGAATAATTTAATATTAAAATATTTTACAAGTATTCGAATGCTACGAATAAACTTCGAATATTTGAGTATTCGAATGTTATTATTCGAATATTTGAGTATTCGAATGTTATTATTCGAATATTTGAGTATTCGAATGTTATTATTCGAATATTTGAGTATTCGAATGTTATTATTCGAATATTTCAGTATTCGAATATTTCAGTATCCGAATATTTCAGTATTCGAATAGTTCAGTATTCGAATATTTCAGTATCCGAATATTTCAGTATCCGAATATTTAAGTATTCGAATATTTCAGTCTCCGAATATTTCAGTATTCGAATATTTCAGTATTCGAATATTTCAGTATCCGAATATTTAAGTATTCGAATATTTCAGTCTCCGAATATTTCAGTATTCGAATATTTCAGTATCCGAATATTTCAGTATCCGAATATTTCAGTATTCGAATATTTCAGTATTCGAATATTTCAGTATTCGAATAGTTCAGTATTCGAATATTTCAGTATCCGAATATTTCAGTATTCGAATAGTTCAGTATTCGAATATTTCAGTATCCGAATATTTCAGTATCCGAATATTTAAGTATTCGAATATTTCAGTCTCCGAATATTTCAGTATTCGAATATTCCAGTATTCGAATATTTCAGTATTCGAATATTTCAGTATCCGAATATTTCAGTATTCGAATATTTCAGTATTCGAATATTTCAATATTCGAATATTTCAGTATTCGAATATTTCAGTATTCGAATAATTCAGTATTCGAATATTTCAGTATTCGAATATTTCAGAATTCGAATACTATTCGAATATTTCAGTATTCGAATACTGATGTATACATAAATATTCAAATAGTATTTGGATACTTGGATATTCGAATTATATTCGCCAAATAATTGAACATCTGAAGTATTCGAATATTCGAATACCGAAAAATTCGACAAATAGTCCCAACCCTAATTGATACCTGCCCATTAATAGAGACCGCATTGTATCCATTAACTTTCTGCAGGGATTGCAGACTCTAGTTTTCAAAGGTTATAAAAAGCTCGAAAATGGTTTGCGCCGCGCTTTTGTTTACCGCATTGCGCGTTGTCATTCCGCGCGCACTTCACTGCCTTTATACTCCATTCATTTTACGATCCTTGATTCCACCGTTCAATGGTTTGTTTATAGTATTTTCATTGTCTTTCTGGCGGAACGAAAGTATCGAGAATTGAAATTTGCCCTGCAGGGACGTGAAATAGTCAATGAATCGTGGGAAACATCAATAACAAATACCAGCGAGCAAAAGCAGTAAAGAAACAAAAAGCATTTGCAACGAGAATTTCATTACTAACGAGGGACACGTGTCTCACTGCCACAAAACTTATAACCTCTGTTATAATTTATGGATGTTAAAATCCTCCCATTAAAATAAATATGATCATTCTAGAATATCAATGTTTCTTCTCGTTACTCGAACTGTAATATCTGGCAACAGAGTAATAAAACCAAGCATATAATAAAAATTCCATATTAATGTTAAGAAAATTAAATAATTAATACTGATAGGAAAGAAACAGCAAACACGATGAAAAAGATAATATTTTTAGTCTACACTTTAGAAACATCCCTACAAAAACACTTTTTTTTTAGGAAGAGTGTGCCATTTATGTGGCCATAATAATTAGGATATGGAATCGGAATGAAGGACCATAAAAATCCCTGAATTCTAATTTAACTTTTGCCTTACTCACGAGGTACTACCGTTAAATAATTGTTCATCGTGTTAACACCTAATTGCTCGATCATCCAGATGACCGATTACCCAAACACTTGGGTTAACCGATTAGCTCGCATGATCAAGATTCTGGTGCATTAATGTTGCCTTTTCGAAGCTTCGCATTGCATTGGTGAATTTTTGCCCGCAGTGTCGCCGGGAGCGGAAATCTCCCCCCGCAGTCCACGTATCGCCGCTTGTTGTGCGTCTTCAACACAGCCCATCGATTATCGCCGCTTCCCTCGCTCCCCATTTACGCCGCGGCCATACAATTATCGAGAGATTTGTTCAACATTTAACACGCGACCGTCCCGTAATCCGCTCGTATCGCGACGCTTTATACCGTGAAAAATTAACTAGCGGTAATTCGCATTTATTTTACATGCCGCCGGCTGAAATCGGGACTTCCGCATCGCTGAACGTTTCCCCATTTTGAATAAAACACAGCGGCACGTCCATTATTCGTAGTAACAGGGACGCACGACTGGTTAGGCTGGAAGCGTTTCGAAATGTATCGCACCTGTTATATCCCAGCAAAAATGCGGTAAAACTGTTTCCGCGCAGGGACTTCTGATATTCCATAACGAAGGAATTATCAATTTTTTATCACCCACTGCTGCGCATGTTTGAGAATATTTTGCGATAGTTTTTCTGTCTGGGATATCAACTGAAATAAACAATAAATGATTTTTGTGTGTTTTCTGATAAAAATCGCAAGCAGTCATCCCTTGAATTTTAAATGCAATCTGCCATCCACAATTTGTGTGAACATCATTGTTTCCTTAGTGTCAACACTTTTCCAGTCTTTTAGTAGTTTTGACGCATAATATTATTCCTGCTGTTTTTAGTGTGGTTAAGTTTGGTTCTTCATCAAGTTACACGACTGTTTTAGATGTTTCGGATCGACACAAAATAGAAAAGACCATCTCGAAAATTTGAAACACTGTTCCAGGTGTACAAAAATTTTCACTGCATGTCTCGCGAATGTTTTAAACAACATCTGTAATTTTATGGTAGTTTTACTCCATTAACCCTCTTTTTGCAATTGAAATGAAAGCATTGACATGGTTTCCGGGAGCGTAGCAAAAGCTTCTGCACAAACAATGTATCTCATCCATTCGTACCAAAGAAACAGGTAGGAACTTGCTAAAATATTAATTAACGAGAATGTTATTTGCACCAGACACTCCGCTCCGCGAGTCCATTTAACCGGTGCTCATCATTTACCCAACATCGTAGTATTATCGTGCGATTACAATGTACGCCGTGATTAATTTAATTCCGACCAACTGGTTTAAATTCTGCGCGCAAAGCCTGCTGTCTAATCGTGTCGCTGTTGTGCGATCGACAGTGCGAAAGTTTGACGCAAAAAATTCATCGACATTATTAGAACGGTGGGTGTTGATGATAGCTCGTTATATAAAACTATTTGCGCGACTTCGACTAAAAATAGGCGGTAACATTTGCGGCGGCAGCTGGTCGATACATCGTACGTCAATCGGTATTTTCATCGCATCCTTCCTTCCATTTATTTACTCGATGTCCACTTTCAAGTACCACGTTAACCTTCCTCTTATTTAATTTTTCTTCGGCCACCAGCGCTTCTGTATTTCTTATCCTCTTCGGCACGTGTAACTTTATATTATTAAGCAACCCCTTCAATTCGCCCTTCTATGAAGACGTAGACGGCCAACTCCCGCCACCCTCAAAACTTCGTTCAACTCCGAGCAGTTCTTATGCGACTGCCAGCAAATAATCCCTCCACTTCAGAGACGCATCAAGACTCGGAACAATGTATATAATTAGAGTGATCCAACGAGACGTGTTGATTTATATGTATAAATTGTCTCTGCTATATTGTTTTTCTTAAAGGTGAATATCCGAAGACGATATTTTATTATTCGAAGGCAAAGTTGAATGATGGAAACGAGTCATCTAGATTTTTTAATCGAATGTGCCAAGTTATGTATCACTTGAGGCGTAAGTAATCAGCTCTGATCTAGTTAGATGTCATTTTCCAAACAATTTATCTACTTCGACTATTTTTAAAGATTTTTTTCTCAGTAAATACAAGATATAATGAAATACATATTTTTGGTATTTATTAAGCTACTCTTATATTATAGAAAATATATTTAAAAAGAATTTTTGCAATTTGTTTTAATTGTTTTTTTACAGTCTTAATATGGCAGCTAAAAAAAATTAGGTATATTCATGGCGTCGGTGATTTCCCGGCTCAGGCTTATCCGAAACAAAAAATTTCAAAAGATTCTCAATCTGTATGAGTGTCGCTATAGCCCCAAGCTCAATTAACAATTTTTGTTTAAAAGTAACAAAATGGCGCCGGTTTGAAAAAAAAGTTTGACAAAACACCCAGAAGGATGTATTCTCGGGTGTTCCATGAGAAAAGTCTCGGTTATTTATCGACAAAAATTGTTAATTGAGCTAGAATTTTTTGTTTCGGATATGCCTGAGCCGGGAAATCACCTACGCCATGAATACACCTCATTGTTTTTTTAAGTGCCATATTGACATTGTAAAAAAACAAGTAAAACAATTTGCAAAAATACTTTTTAATTTTTTTTCTGCAATATAAGAGTAGCTTAATAAATACCAAAAAGATTTACTTCATTATATCTTGTATTTACTCAGAAAAAAATCTTTGCAAACAGCTTAATTTTTGGGCCGATCCAAGTAGAATGATCCCTTAAGGGGATCGTTTTAGGCACCTTTCCCTTACTTAGCGTGGGCGGAAATAATAAAATCTGTTATAATAAAACACACAGCAGACTCAAAACCACCCAGAAAGTTCACCGAAATATTCACCAAGTATTAACATTCCAGTGTCCAAGCAGCGAGTAAAATTCATCCCCCGACTGTCGACACAAATGCCGTAGAAAAATTAGAACGGTTCCAAAGAAACATAGGGTAGATGTACCATTTGTGGCCACTTGAAGGATTTCCGTACCACTCACAGATACATAACTTACAAAAGAATACGTACACAAAAGTAAAGAATATATAAGTGTAATCCACAATATACAGATAATTAAAATATTCTACGTTGAACAATGTTTTAAACATAATTATTTAAAAAATCATTATATTATCGTGCCAGACTGTTTGGCACCATTTGTGGCCACTAGAGTACCATTTTTGGCCAGCCGGCTTTCCATTTGTGGCCACTTATAGAATTGGTAATACGAAAGACCCACAGTAAGAATTGTAGTTTTTAATTTATTACAAATGTTCACTACTGAACAAATAATACAATACTTGCTGCACAAAAATAATATTAACTGCCAATAAGTATCCCTTTTACTTTTTCTTTTGGTAGCGACAGGTTTTGCTTTTTCTGTTTTTTTTTTCTTATTCCTTTCTTCGAACTTTATGGCTTTAATCTTTTTATTTTCTTCTATTTTTGCTAGTCTTTTTTCTTTATTAATCATTCTCTCCTCTTCTTTGTTCTCCTTTTCTTTTTTTTTTGGCCAACATGATCTCCATCCATTTGTCTGATGTTATTACAGCAGGTAAATGTTCAACTGCTTTCCGCTTTCGCTTTATGATTTGCTTTTCGGGCCATAAAAGAATTTCGTTGAAGACATCATCGAATGACTTTTCACGAATCGTAAAAATCTTCGACTTTAGAAGAATTTTTTCGCTAACTATTGTATAATAATTTTACAATAATTAGGTATCGTACGATAAGTTGCTAATGAGAATGCCTACTGACCAAAAATGGTTGTACCGTGGACTGTTTATGGCCATTACGTGGCCACGAATGGTACAATTCCATTTTCGATGTACCATTTTTGGTCAGTGCCTAATTCCACTAGAGTTTAGGTTATATCGTTGAAATTCTTTTTTAAATCTCAAAAATATTTGTTTTTTAATATAAATATGTATAAAACTTCATTCATACTCTTGTTAAATACAGTAACTAATTGCTTTCTTACCAGTCGTATGCTAAGCACCATTTGCAAGGATGTGGAAAGTTATCAAAGATTTGGACATTCACGTATGATAATTAAATAAAACGGGACAACAAAACAGTATAAAGTAGTAGAAATGTTGCCAACATAACCCACCCTTAGACAGCTTCATTCATTGTAATGAAAGTAAACTAAGAATAAGGTAAATGTCCCAATGGCGAAACAGTTAAGGAAGCAGTTGAGATGATTGCAATTTTTTTTATATTTAAATAGTATAAAATTATAACTAAATATAATCATTCGAAAGCGTAAAATTTCTACTTTCACATAACGTAACAAGAATCTACATTTGTTAAAGCAAAAGTTTTAAATTAATTAAAACATGAAACTGTTCATATGGCCCAGTAATTAAATAAAATTCATAGCGTGTCCCAGTCATTAATTAACAGTGTCCCAATTATTGAATATGTATTTAATTTAACTATTTCTATCAGTTAATGAAAAGAAATCAACTGACTGTAGTTCTTCTTCTTTATCTTTTTTACCTTCGGCATGACTTTGTGTCTGAAAAAGTTAAAAAATGATTAAAAGTATATTATAAAAGTTTAGGTTATGTTAATATTATAACGAGTATAAGATTAATTATCCTAATAATTCTTAAACAGTATTATATTTTTGTCTAGTTATTATTAACGTAAATATATAGGATACAAAAAATACTTACTTTGGTACAATAAATATTTATAATTTTATAACTACTGAACACTGACGTCTGTAACACCACGGTTAAACAACCATTGAACACACGTTTAATGATTGGTACGTGTCATGTTACCGTGTACTAGTGGATAAACGCAACAATTTCAATATTAAAAACAAAAAATTATTAAAAGATCCAATTAATTTTAAATTCTTCAATGTATAATAAATCCAAAACAACTGTATAATTTCAAAAATTATAAAATAATAATTAATTACAACCTTAACAAAAATAGTCTCTCGCTTGCTTGAGCCCATTAGGTAAGAAGCGAGATTGAAACTGTTGAAGCTTTACTGTACAATAATATTTTTGTATGATATAACTATTCAGTTATGTAAGCTTATAATTGTATCTATATAAAGCTAATACATTTTGCAATTATATTTCGAACAGTTTAAACGTTGCAAATTAGTAAAACTATTATTATTAATAAAATTTCTTCTCAATTTTTAATTATTGGGCCATGTTTAAGGACTGGGACATTTACCTTACTTAATATATCGGAATTAATAAGACAGTGGCCACAAATGGTGCAGTGGCCACAAATGGTACATCTACCCTATTCAACTACAGCGATGTTGAAAAATTAAAGCATCTCCATTAAACAACGCAACAACGACACTACCATAAATGCCACCCTCTAAATTCTCCATACACTCTCTAATAAAATAACCCTTAATTAATTCACCCACATCTTCCCAACCATCCCAACAACCACACTGCCACTCACCCCCTGAAAACTCACCCCCACAAAACACTATCCCCGAATTACAGAATCAGTCGAAATCACTTACAGTTGTTCCCATCAAGGCAACTAACGCGCAGGCAATCCCCGCCGCCGAGGAATCACTCGCATCCCCCAAAAAGCTCGCTCTCGCTTTAATGGCAGGCTCGGTGACGCGAAGCTTCCAGACGTCTCCTAACTTCCTTCCGAAGTTCGCGACGCACCCGACCGACCATGTCGAAAATTCCCGGCGCGCCCCTGAAACGCACCCGAATAACCAGCAATGAAAATCGAAGGGGATTAAAAGAAGCCCGTGGACAGGTGGCGGCGGGTGGAGGACGTGAAAATTCGTCTGCTGATTTTCGCGCGCTCCCAGGAGATTATCGCCACCGCCGTGGCTAGGATGGCGACGGTGCCTGCGGTGATTACGTCGAATGGATATGGGAAGGAACGAGTCCAATCTCAGCGTCACGCTTCGATGGGCAATATCAGTGGCTTATCATCCATCCATTGCTCCGTGGGATGCTCGCGCGCGCGCCTGCACGACCCCGTGCGTCCCGTAATATAAATTCGGATACTCTGGTGTTGCGTGACGGGGTAAAATAAGCTGTCAATTTCCCGCTGGAATCACCGACGGGCTAACGGGAAAATGATACTCAGCGGCCCAACGACTTTCCGTCCGCGCCGTTGCGCGCAATTTCTGGCAAGTTTTAATTTTAAAAGAGCTCGGCCACGGTGCCAGCGCGTTCCCGCCCGCAATTCCACATTATCCCGCGGAATATTCTGAAGGATTTCTCGCTTCCTTTCCACTCCCGCCCCACCCGTCGTTCCTTTCCTCATCCTTTTTTTTTTTTTTTTTTTTTTTCAACTGTCGGGAAACCAATGGAACGCCGTTATTTCTCTGATTTCGCCGGCGAACAAACAAACTCGTTTCCTCGTCTTCGGTTACCATAAACGCTGACAAACCCGCTGAAACATTTTAAACGTTTCCGCCGGGCTCCGGGGCTACGCGAGCGTCGACTTTTTCCGCTCTTATTCCGCGATCCCGAGTAAAACGGACCTTGCTGGCGCTTTCTCCTCGGTTTTCGGGATCAAACGTTTCCCCCCGGCTGGCCGCTCGTGCGCGGTAACGCGAATTTACGGATTGATCCTGCCAAACAAATGGCCGTAAATAAGCGCGGCTAATCTGGAATTCCTACCGAGCTTCTTCGCTGTTTCCCTTCGCATCGCGAGATCGCGATGTCTCTTCGGGGGAGGCTCCGTTAGGCGCGTTTCGTCGGACGTTGGAATTGTGGTTCGGTGTTCGTGCGCCATGTCGAAGGTACGCGAGGCGGGATTCACCATTTATGAAAGTTTCTTTTATCTGCGGAAAGCAAACTTTGAAGTTGCTAGGTGCTGTGAGCGAAGATGGGGATAAATTAGCCTCCGTGGAAATGAGGGACGAAGATCTGAGGTAAAAAGGGGAAGTGTTGGGAATTTGAGTTTAAGGGGAGGTTCTGGTCTAGAGCCCCAAAAAATAGGTGATATTTAGGAATTAATTAAAGGAAAACTACTATATATAATTTAATGGGACTTGTTGCATTGTATTAAGGATGTCTTATGTTATAGAAATATATTTTTTGTTTTATAATTAATCAGTGCAAACAGCCCTGGGGAGTCGTTAAAATTAAGGCGTCAAAAAATTGATCCAAATCGGTGGGACCTGTATCTCTAAAAGTTATTATCCGATTCGACTGAAACCTTTTTTATTTTGAAGATTATTCTTTTTTCTAGGGGGGAACTAAAAAAAAATTACAAAAATTACATTTTTTTTAGAAAATAACGACACTTCACGTTTGAAATCCCTTTTCCCTGTATTTTTCGTCCTTTCAACGCCTTTAAAAATTATAAATTTTCAAGTTTTTGTAATTTTTTTTAGTTCCCCCCTAGCCAGAAGTATATTCTTCAAAATAAAAAAAGTTTCAGTCGTATCGGATAATAACTTTTGAAGATACAGGTCCCACCGTTTTGAGAACACTGTCTCGAGAAAAACGCGTTTGAAGTTTTACGTGAGCGCCGAGTGACCGGTCGTGACCCATGCATTTGCCGCTACTCAAATGCCTATAACTTCGTGAATTTTACGAATTTCAACAAATCCTTTTAAACACGTATTCCTAAAAGATTGAACATTCGAAAAATGTAATAAAAAAAAAATCGACATTTAGACCAGAACCTCCCCTTAAGGGTGGAACCTTATTTTTTTGGGCTAAACACATGGCAGAATTTGGGATTTTTTGTTTGAGGAACTAGCGATTCGATTCACTTGAAATTTGAACCATGTTTTTACGCATCTTTGAGGAAGTTGCAGTTTTTGTTTTGCTAATTTTGAATAATAAATGTGGGAGTTGTGCATGATTGATCATCACGGCGTGCTGAATTTGTCGCCCGCGTGGTGTGCATGATATTTACCTGCAGATAATCTGAAGCACATAAAAAAAATTTAGAAAGATTAAAGCCGACTTCAAAAACATAAGAATGTACTAAAAAGTAAAAATTAAAATTTTCCCTCATTTAATCTACGATTATCAAATTTTTATGTCGGCGCCTCATCATTTGCACTGTGTAAATCTGGCGCCGACTTGAAAAATGGATAGTCGTAGATTAAATAAGGGAAAAAATTATTTTTTACTTTTTAGTGTACTTTTATGTTTTGGAAGTCGGTTTTAATTTTTTTTTAAATTTTTTTACTGTTTACTTTTTAGTTTTTTAAGTTATATACTACATTTATTCAAAAAAATATGAGTAGGCCTACAAAAAGAGCGGGTTTTAAAAAAAGCACCGTTTGCTAGAAATGGAATATTCCAAAAAAAACGACAGCTTCTTCAAAGATGGTTGAAAACATCGTCAAAATTTCAGATGAATCGAATCGCTAGTTTCTTAAAAAAACATCCCAAATTAGCAAAATTTTGACGATGTTTTCAACCATCTTTGAAGAAGCTGTCGTTTTTTTTTGGAATATTCCATTTCTAGCAAACGGTGCTTTTTTCAGAAGCCGTTCTTTTTGTAGGCAAAATTTGGGATGTTTTTTTAAGAAACTAGCGATTCGATTCATCTGAAATTTTGACGATGTTTTCAACCATCTTTGAAGAAGCTGTCGTTTTTTTTTGGAATATTCCATTTCTAGCAAACGGTGCTTTTTTTAGAAGCCGCTCTTTTTGTAGGCCTACTCATATTTTGGATTGCTACATTTTTAGCCCAAAAAATAGGATTCCCCTTTAGTCGATGCGATGGATCTTAAAGTTTCCCTGAAGATTTTAAATAACTCAGTCTTCGTCCCACCCGCATACAATTACCAAAAAATAAAGCATGCTAAAATAATATGAGCCTGCTTACAAGAACAAATGTAACGAGCGAGATTCAGCAATTTGCTGCCCTCAATTCTACCCCTGAGAATGATAACGAAACACTGATAATAAGACCAAAAGAATATAAATACTAAATAATTACAAAGCAAAATAAAATCCAACAGCAAACAAAAACAAACGCACTACAGCAGTCACGTTCACCCTTACCACCAGGTTAAAAGCACAAACTAATAAAATTCTTCAAAACAGCTTAGTGACTAAAAAAAAAGCAGAGAATCCAAAATCGGCAATGAACATATCTCGAGGGGTGTTTCTTAAAGACAGCATAAAAAAAAAAACAACATTGACAGAACAATGCAATACTTACAAGTCTGGAGAGACTTAGGAACGTGAGAAATGTTTGCGGAGACGGTGAGACGCACAGATTAGAGACGGCTATGTTTCCTTTCCTCCGCCAAAGCACAGCTTCTTTCCCCGCGTTCCTAGCCAGAAGCTCACGGATTCTCGAGGTTCGTTTCATAAGGTTCAACGAAGACATTTGCGTTCCGCTTCGTTGCCCTCTCGCTGCTTCAATCGCGAGGCTGGTTGCCGCACCCTTGGAAGCTTTCGGACACACACGCGTCACAAAGTGACTGGCTCTGTCTGCGTAGAAGAAAGAGCCAGACGGCGGCCGTGTTGGATTCGCTTTGTCAAGTAGCTGTTGCCAGTGGATATCGATGCTGCCGAGCAAACACGTACCGCCGACTCGGGGTGGATGTAACGAGAAGTTTCCCCGGATCCCTCGCCCTCGCGATCGTTTCCTCCGCCGTTTGGGAAAAAAATCTTATCACAGCAGCCCGAGCACAGACGGATTTCGTGGGACTCGAAAGTTGGGTTATAATGATTTTCTTCGGGATCGTCGGCCTCTGAGCTGCGATTCTTTATATTCCTCGTGTCGGGGGAATCGTTGGCGGCGCACAGTGCGTTGAATCAATGGGAAGCCGGGACAAAAATCATAACTTCTGAACTAATCAGTTTTCGACCTATATACCCCAATACTTTTTTAACCAGAATATATAGATGCATCGATTGGTGTAAAAAAAACTATACAGTTGCGTTAAAAAAATGGAGGTGATCTCGATTTTTTATTGAATAAAAAGTTTTTTTAGCAATATTTACGTTTGCAATTTGTTGTCAACTGAATACTGACTAACTTTTGTTGAAAACTTTTTTTTATCAGATTAATTTTATCACGTGCATTTGAAGTTAGAATTTTTTCATAGAATATATTTTAAATGTATAAGCTTATTTAGACTAAAACACAAGCAGACTCTAAATACGTTAACGTAATGTATTGTTAGTATAGACTTTTAATAGTAATATCTGTTAATTTAGTTTAATAATAGTTTAATAATAATAATAATTTCACAGACATTAGAATTCTTGATGTGCACACTTCTACCTAAAAAAAATTATTTCTCGAATAATTGCAAGTAGTAGCAGAAAAGCGCGTTATTTTCATAAAGTATAAAGTTAGGGGAACCAAATATAAAAAAAATCACGGATACGTTTTGTTACGTATTTTTTAAAAAGTCGGTTGAAATAATAATTTTCATTCTCGGGACTAAGAAGTTTTCTAATGATCAGTAAGGCCATAAGCCTAAACAATAATTTTGAAGCACATATACCCATAATACTAGAATCCATGGTTAATAAAGTGAGCCCAGAATAATAAATATTCTGAAGGTCTACATAAAAAAAAAAGAAAGTAACTCTACCGCGTAGGAATTTCGAGTGACGCTTGAAGTCCTTAGATTCCAGGTTATAAGGGGTTACGCCACCCTGAGGCGGCCGAAATGACATCGAAGTTTACGAATTTTTTTCTACGAAACTATGAATGTGACAATTACTTCATTATTATTTATGGTTAGGGCATACATTAAAGGACATATTGTGTGAATTTGACAGAAAAATATTAAAAAATGGCCGATCTATCCGTTATCCTGCAAAACTCCTCCGCCAGGACGCGCGCAGACGGTGTAACGGATTGTGATGCTCAGGATTATCTGAAACTAAAAAACCCATAGTTTTATTGTTCATTGATAAAATATCTATCGTGTAGCATAGGGATTTAGAGAAAAAAACATTTTGGTACAAATGCGAGCAAAGTGAAAATGAACATTAAATTTTTACCAAAAAAGGCAAAATTCAAACAATTACTATAAACAATTGGGATATGGCATCAAAAAAATCCTATGCTACATGATAGATATTTTATCAATGAACAATAAAACTATGGGTTTTTTAGTTTTAGATAATCCTGGGCATCACAATCCGTTACACCGTCTGCGCGCGTCCTGGCGGAGGAGTTTTGCAGGATAACGGATAGCTCGGCCATTTTTTAATATTTTTCTGTCAAATTTACACAATATGTCCTTTAATGTATGCCCTAATCATAAACAATAATGAAGTAATTGTCACATTCATAGTTTCGTAGAAAAAAATTCGTAAACTTTGATGTTATTTCGGCCGCCTCATGGTGGCGTAACCCCTTAAGATGGTAAATAACATCGTAAACAACTACGGTAACCTAGCCACCATAACCGAACTTGATTCCTGAATATTTTGATGTAAATATTAGATGATAATTATCACCCTGCAAAATATTTGATTTTTCAATTTTTGCCCATGTATCAACGCACTGTGCGCCGCCTCGAATGTCGATCGAATGCAGTAGTTTCTAAGCATCTTCACACCTTCGTGGATCTACTTGCCACTCTAACAAAAAAAAGAAGGTAACGGCACTAACGCTGTTTGGAACCCAGCAGAATTTTCAATAATCACAAAAATTCGATATGGAAACTGCTGGTGATTTAAAAAAAATATCTTAAAACGAAATGAGGATGAATTTGTGACGCGGTCACTGTAAATTTGCCGCACTTAAAATGACCCGTGTAATTTGGATCTTAATTTCTAATTTAAACTGCAATTTCTTACACGTCGAGGATTGCGAATTTCACAAAATCTTGTGGAAGAAAACGGATGAATTTTCCATCGCGTTAAATTTTGCGGGGCGAGAGATTTAAGTAGAGACACTTGCGGTTCATCGTTCGGACAGAATGAAGACGCCCCGGATTCGTGGTGTCGCCATTATTGCTGGTATTATTAGTCGATGATGGAATACGGCCCGTTATCTCCTTACGTGCACTTTTAATATCGGCAATTTTGTCGTGAGCGGGTTCGAAAACTTTCGAAGCCTCCAGCAGTGACGGGAAGCTTTAAAGGATTCGCAATAGGATTACGCTCATCGATCATCACGCGCAGCTGTATCTGCCTTAAGCGGCAATATTGGAAGCGGATTTTAACGTCGGTTTTAACGGTCCGTATCGCGTAATATTATCCCGGTATTAATAATACCGATAAATCAACCGTCGTGAGAATAACGTTCGACTTCGGGCCAGATATTCCGCTCGGAATTCGACAGAACCAGATATATGTAGTGGCACTCTTGGGAAACGGACTGTACGCGAGTGTTTGCGTATACAAATTCACGTACAAATAACGTACACATAGCGTGGGTGTGTAATTAAGGGAAAGGCTACAGGCTGACGCCTCCGAAATTGTAAGAGACAGTGGCATTTCAAGCGACAAGGTGTTTTCTGACTTATCGAGTGATAATTCTGTGGCTGGCTGTCTTGAGTTAAGGGTAGTCGTTCCTGTCTAAAATGAAGCATTTCTGTTGCAATTAATTACCACGAAACAAATTGAAGCTGCAACTTGTTCCTTGGCACGAAATTTATTAACATCATAAGCTTTAAAAAACTTGATTGTTTGGTCAAATATATGGATTATGTATGACACTGCAGATGGATTATTAAAGAGGCTTTTTAAAAAAGTTTCTTTTGTTTTGCAGTGATAACTCAGAAACAAATTCGAGTATGTTGACAAAATTGAAATTAATGAAAACTCATCAATGGGGTTTTAGTTTCTTATCATATAGAATGAGAGTTTTGGTTAACTTCAATTTAAGTCCTGTCCGAAACTACAGATTTTGTGAACATGCTCGAATTTGATTTGAATCGATTAGAATCTCCGTTTTTTGAGTTATCACTCGAAAACGAAAGAAACAGTTTTAAAAAGCCTCTTTAACGATCCATTTGTAGCGCCATATATAATGAATATTTTTGACAAGAAAAACATGTTTTTTAAAGCTTATGATGTTAATAAACTTCATGCCATAGAACAAGTCTCAGATTCAATTTGTTTCTTTGTAATTAATTGAGACAGAAATGCTTCATTTTAGACAGGAACGACTACCTAGTACCCTTAAGGGGACTAGTTAGGCAGTCGTTTTCCGTGAAAGACACACTTTCTTTTTAATGTATTTGCAAAGAAATGAAAGAAAATCTAGATGTATCCCTTTACCCAATGCTTATTATTATCATTGAGATTGCAAAGAAGTTGGTATGAAATATACATGTGCTTTATAAATGGCGGTGCTGACTGGTAAACATTTTAACGTTCTTCTGTAGTTTCAAGGTGTGATTCTTGGTTTTCACACCCATAGTTTCCCGCGGAACCAATAAGAACTAAAGTTAAAACAAAAATATAAAATTGGTGGCCGAAAAACGGCGATTATTTCAAGAAAAATCCGGTCGTGCTTGTGCGCTACTAAAAATCGGCGACTTTTTAATTTTTTTGTGACAATCTCGAATTTGTACGGGCCATATCAGAGGTTCCGTGGGAAATGGCACATGTTTTACACAAGCTGTAATTTTTTCAAGTCGACCCGGACCTCCGTTTTTTTGCAACCACTGTAAAACGGCAGAAAAAAACACTTACACATCAGACGACTATAGCGCCGTCATGTATCTATATATATAATAAAAAAAAATTCTATAGTTTATAGTATTAATAAACATTACCCAAAAGTACCAGAGACCATTTGTATTCATCTCCTTGCAATTAATTCGCAAAAAAGTACTTGATTTTCGAGCGATGCGATAATATAAAATTTATATTTCAATTAGTCAAAATTGTCAAATTTGACATTGGCCATTTTTGAACTCGCCTAGGTGGATGGAAGCAGTTTTCAAAAATTTAAATGTGGTTGGGTAGTATCGATTTTGGAGTTTGCCATTATATAGGGAAGCTTTCGACACTGCGGGTAATATTTGAAAGGAGTATGTTGGTTGAGGGTTATGATTGGTTAGTGCATCGGGTGCAGGATGAATCTGTTCATTGCTACTAGGAATATTAGTTTGTGGTGCTTTGATCTAGTTGCGTGAATAGGATTCGTGTTCACATTAAAATTTCAAATTATGTATGGTAGCAGTGCCATTCCTGTGTCCAGGTATAACTTACGAAGAGTTAGAATATATATTATTCACTGATCAATATGAAAATTTTCAACATTACGAGGTCACGTGCAGAGACTAGGGCTGGGACTATTCGAATAATTTACTATTCGAATATTTTGCAAGTAGTCGAATGCTACGAATAAACTTCGAATATTTAAGTATTCGAATGTTATTATTCGAATACTTAAATATTCGAATAGTTTTCGAATACTCAAATATTCGAAGTTTATTCGTAGCATTCAAATACTTGTAAAATATTCGAATACTCAAATATTCGAATAGTATTTGAATACCGAAATATTCGAATAGTATTCGACTACTGAAATATTCGAATAGTATTTGTGGATACTTGGATATTCGAATTATATTCGCCAAATAATTGAACATCTGAAGTATTCGAATATTCGAATATTCGAATACCGAAGTTTATTCGGACCATTCGAATACTTGTAAAATATTCGAATACTTAAATATTCGAAGTATATTCGTAACATTCGAATATTTGTAAAATATTCGAATACTCAAATATTCGAATAGTATTTGAATACTGAAATATTCGAATAGTATTTGAATACTGAAATGTTCGAATAGTATTCGAATACTTAAATATTCGAATAGTATTTGAATACTTGGATATTCGAATTATATTCGCCAAACAATTGAACATCTGAAGTATTCGAATATTCGAATACCGAAAAATTCGACAAATAGCCCTAGAAGAGACGTAGAATATTCACATGAAGGATAAAGGGAAAACACGGAATGTCACAAAACAACTTAATCGAGACAATTAAATTTTAATACAAGACAATTGGAATTTAATTTTCTTATATAATTTTCATCTTAAATAATTTCTTGTTTTTCCGCATTTTTGACATTTTCTGATTTTAAACAGTATACCAAATCTTTTACATTATCTGACAGGGGTATTTGAACTTTATAAACCTTTTTGATTTGACAGTTCTGCACATCCAGTTGCCAGCAACAAAATATCCCATAAATCGCCAAATCACGAAAAACGGGCATTCCCGATTTTTCCCTTCACATAAGAAATTACTCGACTTTCCCATTGTGTTTATTTCGCAAATTTACAACATTCACAACATTCCCCCGTCATTCCACGAAACAAAACAATTCCATCAAGCCGAAGAACGAATTTAGGAGTGCCATGTGTCGGTGCTCAGCAGTTGCTGGCGCGCATGGAAACGCGGGACACGCTTCAGGTATATACATTATGCCAGGGCGAAGGACAAAATTACGGCAGAAACGCGCATAATGATGTACTTGTAAGGTCTGAAACGCTCGACAAGGAGATTCGGAGCTGTGGTAACACTTGCACTGTGGTCGACTTCAGACGTCTTGCAAGAACGCAATCTGTCCTCGATAGTTCCTCTTCCCGTTGCAGGGCGAATATCTGCCAGGCGAAATTGCCGCAGTTAGAGAGCGGAGAAGGTATCGACAGTCCAGGAAACCGTTAATTACTCCTTAAGCGTACTTAAACTTGCCCGGTGTTCAGTTCCAACCCCCAGCGCCGAAACTGTTTTTCTTATTGCGTGACAGGCGCTGCACACAACGTTCCTCTTCCACGAAACGCGTGTAAATTGCGATAGCAAATTATTAACCCCTACAATGGACAGTGATTCAGCCAGAAAATTTGTGGCTCGTGAAATTTCAGCTCTGCATTGTTCCGATAGGAAAATTTTATTACTGCACAGTGGATACCCCGTGTGAAATGTTTAATTACAATTAAAGCGCATGAGTTGACGAAGATGCTGAATAGGTACTTGACGAGCACTCGCGATTCCCATTGTGGCCCGATAATTCCAGTCTCCGTTCGAATATCCCACCTTCCACGGCGTTACGCGCTGAAATATCGTATGGCAACGTTACGCTGCTTCGCCCAATGGCTTCCGCGTCTGCCTGTTGAGGATTTCATTAAAAGAATTGCAGCACTTCCCTCCCCGTCGTCGGGCGGATTTAATTTTACGCGCGATTTAGCAGTTCCAACCTGCCAAGCGTCGGGGATAATACAAATTTCCCTGGGTTCGAAAAAAATAACCCCGGTTGCGGGGAGAGCCGCGGACGGTTCAATCGTCCGGCCGCGAGGAACACGGTCGAAGCGAAAGGGCGGCAGCCTCGGGGAAGGGAGCAGTTCCATTAATTGGCGCAGGGGGATGAAAACTCGCGGGCATGTTCCGCCAATCCCGACGTGACCTCGGACGCGTCTCCTTCACCCGGCATTCCCGCGCGTGCTACTTACCTAGCCTCCTCGTTTTTCCTCACGCAAATCCGCGGAGGATCTTTCTCGGTAAGTGGCTGGTTCCCTTTCTCTTAACGCACCGCCGACTCGATATCAACTCCCCGCGAGAAGCTCGTTTTCGGTGGATTTCATTTACAATCCTCCCCGCGCTCTGTCAGCTCCTTTGCCTCCACCAGCTTTCCGCGACCCCCTCGAATCCCAGAAGGAGACCTATTCTCAGACAACTCGGAATCTACTTACCAGAGTTCCGACGTCTGTTTAGGCCCCCAGCCCGCCACCGTTTCGCGACAAGGTAAGCAGCCGCGATTTACATATTCCCGGCCGAAACCTTTGCCGCGTTATCGCGTCTGAAGACGTTTCTTCCTATCGGTGGATATACCATTAGCGATTCCCCGGCAAGACACCCTGCCCGCGGCTCCGCCTGTGTACACTGGCTCCCCGGTTGCTTTGTGTCAACCAGCCACGTCGATATCGCCGCTCCACCGTCAAGTTCCGAGCGAATTGCGGGCTCTTACCTAAATCATGGGCCGAAACAATGGCTAATTCCGGGGCCGCGCTTTCAACCTTGCCCCCGAATCTATCAAGGTACTTAGCCGCATTGCGGATCTTCCGTTTAGAGGCTTGGTAGGTGGTCCCTCGCGACGAGCCTTCTCCTCACGCAACGCACACCCGCAGCAAATCCGTGATTTAGGATCTACCGGCGGGAGCCACACGCACCGGGCGCAAATCCCTACACATGGCTCGCGCAGAGGGTTCTTATCTTTTGCCAACTGCTGCCGGCTTACTTGGCCAAATGGCCGGCTGGAAGGCAAGGGGCAACGCGGTCACCGATACCCCCGCGCTCTATGCGGGACTCGGACGTTCCGGGGAACGGTGGGGTCTAATTGCTGCTCTATGTGGAACCTGGGAAATTATTAAGGGGGGACTCTACCTTGTTGGGCCGAAAAATCGATGAGTTTGGCGAATGTTTTGTACAAAAACGGTGTGACAAATTAATTTGCGGTTTGACAGGCTGTTTTATTGTATCTTCAGCTCTTGTTATAAATTTTTGTGTGACGGTAAAAAAAAGATGTGGCTGATACAGAGCGCTGACTTGAGGCGTTGAAAAAAAATCGGGTGGTCCTGGCTTAACGAAATATACTCGAAGGATAATCTGAAACACAAAAACGAAAGAGATTCTTATGCCTCGTTCACATTAGTCAAGTTTACTGGCTTCAAGTGACTTCAACCAGTAAACTTGACTAATGTGAACCTGTCATTCACTTGACTTGAAATATTTTTTTAACTTTCTTTCAAGTTTTCTTTGCCTGCAAAGTTTCAAGGCAATTGGATTGGCGTTTATAACCTGACTGTAAGCTGTCAAAATAGGAAGTAGATTGCATAGTGAAGGTAGCGTTTGACGAACGAAACATGTGTTAGTTTCGTTTTGGCTGAAGGTGTGCGTGTAACGCGTATACCAGTCGGCTTACCATCGTGACTCTTGTACATACGTTCACACTGTTCAAGTTGTATTTCAAGGCAAGAAAAGTTGGAACACTCTCTACTTCGCTTGAAACTTGAAAGGATATTTCAAGTGAAGTGAATAACAGGTTCACATTATCAAATTTAATGACTTCTAGCGACTTGAAGTTAGTAAACTTGACTAATGTTAACGAATATTTCGCGTAAAACTTGAAAGAAAGTTAAAAAGATATTTCAAGTCAAGTGAATGACAGGTTCACATTAGTCAAGTTTACTGCTTCCAGTGACTTGAAGCCAGTAAACTTGACTAATCTGAACGAGGCATTAATCTGTATGAATGTGGCTATCGATGGTAGTAGATTCATTAAGATAAACAAAGAAATGTTAGAATGGCAGGCTTCTGAATATGATTGAATCGAATTTTTCTCAAAAATCGGCAAAACATCATTAAGTAAAATTAGGAACGGTTACAATACGGCGATAAATCTACTACCATAGATAGACAGACGCTTGCTCAACATGCATGTAAAATTTAAGGTTTTAGCTTCATTGGTTGTCGAGATTTCTTCAACGCCAGGTCGAAAAATGTAGTTTCGAGAAAATCGAGTTTAAAAGTTCATATTATGTGCAAGGATAGAAATTGACTACTTACCATTATTTAAGCTATTCCAGGGTCATAAAGGACTTTGCAGAGTGTATACACAAGACTCATATCTTTCCGAAAAAGCAAAAAAAAAAAATGCAATTTTTCGGTCCAACAAGGTAGAGTCCCCCCTTAACTGACGGGTTGACTGCCGCGGCGCACTTTTTTTTGGCAAAATTGTAGAATTTTTGTAGAAATAGGATAGAGGGGGGAATCTTTTTGGAGGTTGAAGCTAAGATGTTGCAGAATCAGGGGAAAATTGTTAAAAAGTGTGGTGCACAAGTTTTGACCCTGAAAATCTATGTCAAAGTTGACATTTTCGAAGAAAATTGAGGGTTTTCTGTTATAATGTGGAGTTTTTTTTTTACTTTTTATACATCATTTCCTATAGATTTTGAAGCGTTGAATTCAAATCTGGGGGAAGAATTTTTCTTGTCCTTCGGAATCTTTTGACGTGGATTTTTAATGTCAAAAAATGTTTGTCGGATTTTTTCAATATTTTTCCCTTATTTTGCAATATCTTAGCTTTAACCTCCGAACTGATTCTTTCCTCTTTCTTCTTTCTAACAAAAGTTGTTTGCCTCGGAGGGGCAATTATTGTGATGGGGAAGATATTCTTCTGGTCGTCATATCTTCCGAAATTTCAAGGTCATCAACGTTTTTTAAATGCGATGATGGATTTTCATTAGTGTAATTTTATAGCCAATGAAATGACCAATTTATCCATGTAGAATATGATGACCTTTAAATGAACTTCGGAGGAGTTATTTTTAAAAAATTAACGTACGCAAGAAATGCAATGTTTATTTATTTTATATTATTAAATGTACAAAAATAGAGTGTTAAGGAATATGTTCAAAATGGTAGCCATTAGTATTTAAATATTTTTGTAACCTGCTTCGTAAAGAATATTGCATATTATTTAAGGGCAACCCCCGGTCAAAACACCAAACAAATTTTTTTGCATATTAATCTCTGTTTTAATCGATTAAACGCATGGAAAATAGGGCGCCCACGGACAAGTCCCCTACACGAACGCGCCCGGCGTCAAACTTTAAGTACGTTTTTCTCGAAACAACTTTTCACGCACTATCGCCGCGATAAAAAATACAATTCTTGGCCGAATCTAAAAATTCAAACGGGATTCTACTCGCAATTACACTGGCTTCCACACTGTCCTCTATTGCGAATTTTCATACACAATTTTTTTTACGAAACATTTTTGTGCAAAAAAAAAACATATTTCAGGGACCCCATCGTTTAAACATTTGGCAATCATCGCCCAGTTGTTTCTTAACACTGCCCGAGGCTAGCGCGATAACCACACACGTGTAATTAAGGAATATCTTTGAGTTTTTGATTTTGGATGATCCTGTCCAAAGTTATCGCGGCGATAGTCCAGGCCAGTTTTTTTTCCAACGATGCAGCACGCAATGCATACCAGAGGCAAGGGTGGGTAAAAATTAAACAAAAAAACTTGTTTTATACTCTACATTTGCAGCAGAATAAAGTGCAAAAAGTTTTAGACCCATACATTGTATACTTTTTTCTATAAAAAATCATAAAAGTCACCTACGTTTTCTTGCGATTTGACCGTAGGGGGTGGCCTTAATATCTCGGGGGGGTGATACGCCTACATTCTGCCATAATGCGTTGACGCGTATCATCAGCGATTGTTGATACATCGGCGTACACGTTATTCTTCAATGTTCCCCGGATTCAAAGAGTTAAATAATTATTTCAAAATAAATATCATCGGCTGAAAAATGTTGATCAACGCAAATAACTGGAAAATATTGTGAAACAAAAAATTCTATCGTAGCCCCCAAAGCAGAACAAATAGTAAAACCTGCATGGCAGTCAACGCGTTAAGCCTCATCGTCAACTATATTCCACACTGAGCTACCGAAAGTAGTCACTACTACATCCACCCATATTCCTCCCCGGTTCCTCGTTAGCTTCGCCTTTCATTGATTCCCTGCAACTATAGAAAAATGCCTTTACAATATCCAAGCTCGTCGCACCCCTGCCAGCAACCTGCAACCAGGACGATGATCCTCCGATCGACAGACTCTGTAGCGTGACGGTGAAACGGGACATATCGGCATTATTAGAAGCTCCCGATACGACTGGCATCGCCGGGTGGAATAGCGGTTGCGTAATGCGTGTGAGCGAGCGTTAAAGACTTCAGCCCCGATGGACGGCGAATCCTATTACAGGCTTTGCGTGGCCGCGCGGTGAATTTTAACAGCAACAATGGTCCCGGTGCATAGAGTCGGCGGTTGAAAAAGCTCGATGAATAACAGGCGGTTGAGGGTTGCGTAACGCGAGCCGCAGACAGGAACAGCGGCAGGGGTGCGGGTGATGTAGGGGGAAGAAAAAGAAAGGGATGGAGGCTCGTACGAATGGCGGGGGTGCGCTTGCACGCCCGCGGAACGTAATTTGCTTTAGCGCCGGCTGCGTAAATTTCAGGATGATGAGAACGAACGGCCGACGTTTAAACCGTTCTGGCGAGGCGAGCTACCCTCCTCTAATATGGTCAGTCAAATCGGCTCGGCCCGGAATCCGCATAATACCGGCGCGGAATCGAGGATGGTGGAAAAAAAAAAAAGCGGGGGGTGGTAGCCCCGCAGTGCTCCGGCCCCCGGGTTTTCCGCGCGCCGAGTCAATCCCCTTTCATCGGCTCATCAAAAAGACTGCTAGCTCCATTAACGCGGTGTAAAGCAATTTCAGCCGCTGGAAGCTCGACACGTGTCGGACGTTTCACTGGAAGGCTGGGAGATTCGGAACCGTCGAGCGAATTTTCGAGATGGAACGCAAGTCGCGGGTTAAAAATTTCATCGCGAAATAGCGGGCAGCCTTGCAGCGCGCAGGAGGACGCCGACTCCTGGCGATTAAGGGGCGAGAAAGTGGGGTGATGTGGCTTCTATTAGAGGAAAACTGGGGAAATGTTTTTTCTTTCTTTTTTAATATGTGACGGGAACTGTTAAGCTCGCTAATTGAAGGGATCGTTCATTGATGATTGATTTCAGTTTTCAATTTTTCTAGGTTTTGTTTGAATCGGTTACTTAATAACAAGTAGGCTAAAATATGCTTTGGCCATTCCTCTTTAATGTCCTGCAAGTGAAAACTTGAGAAAGTACGTACAAAATAAATGAAAAAATGTTATTTGGATGTAAGCGAAGTGTAGGTATCAACTACCCCACTGCGGGCAAGTTGATGTATCCGTAGAATATACAATAAAAAAAATAAAAATACAATACAATGTGGGCTGAAAATTAACAAAGACAGTCTAAATAGTACACAGATTTTTGTCAAAATATAGACGAAACGTGTTTATTTGATTTTAATTAAAAATTAAAATTTGTTGATGTTCCAAAAAAGCTATTTTTACATCAGCTGTTTTATTATTTTTATTAGTGTATCTCAATAATGTCATTTTGCCTTAGTGACAATCAGCATTTTTTTATTGTGACACAAATTTGTCAAATATGTCTTGCGATATTTTGCCACGATTTATTTTCTTATTATAATATCGAACCATTTCCCTAGAAATAAAAGAAAAGAATCCAAGAATACACTGTATCAACATGTAACAAAACATAGTTAACTTCCCTTCAGACATCAATACGAAGTCAAACTAATTGAAGTAATAAAATTTTCTATAGCATCGCCAGACGGATAGAAAACTGAAAAGTGAATACGAATTTTTACTTTTTCTCTGCAAAAACGAGGACGATTAAGGGGTTAGGACACAGTAACGGGCCGACGATTTTTAAACGACGATAATAAGAAAAGTAAACAATCGATTATTATAAGGTTTTGTGTTTTAGTTCACTATATTATGAACTATAAGAAAAGCATATAATATTTACAAAATAACAATTGTACGCCGTACAATATCTCCATTTAAAATGTCCTTTTTTTCCGTATGACCAATTGGTGGGCCGGATTCCGGAAAATCGGATGAACAGTAACAAAAACCCCAAAAACGTCATAAACTATAATATATTTCCTAGGCATTGACGATCCAACATTTCAATTTTTGCGAAAATTTACAAAATGGTCGATGTTTGAAAAATAATGATCAAATCTCGACAAAAGTGTGTGATGTTTTTGTTAATATTTTGTACTATAATTAAAAAATTTAAAATGTTGGATCGTCAATGCCTAGGAAATATATTATAGTTTATGACATTTTTGGGATTTTTGTTACTGTTCATCCGATTTGCCGGAATCCGGCCCACCAGTTGGTCATCCGAAAAAAAAAATGGACATTTTAAATGCACGGCGTACAAATGCTATTTTGTAAATATTATATGCTTTTCTTATAGTTCATAATATAGTGAACTAAAACACAAAACCTTATATTAATCGATTGTTTACTTTTTTTATGATCGTCGTCTAAAAATCGTCTGCTTTCTTGGCTCGTTACTGTGTCCTAACCCCTTAAAAACACACAGACGTATCGTAGTAAATAATTGAACAATAAACTTCACATACCTCCCTCAAATGGAGCTACGTGTACACAGTGTCGAGATAATTTCTCCGTATCAACGTGCCCCGGTCTCCCCTACATAGGGTAGATGCACCATTTCTGGCCACTTTAAGGAATTCTACCAGTTTTGGCCACTTCTTAAAAAATATAATATTTTTCCGTTAAGCAATAAATGTAACCTTATATTTCTGGCGGTATACTAAACAAAATATTTATGACGTGAAATTCTCCTCACAATAATGATCAGCAAGCAATTTAAAAATAACATAAGGTAAATGTCCCAATGGCGAAACAGTTAAGGAAGCAGTTGAGATGATTGCAATTTTTTTTATATTTAAATAGTATAAAATTATAACTAAATATAATCATTCGAAAGCGTAAAATTTCTACTTTCACATAACGTAACAAGAATCTACATTTGTTAAAGCAAAAGTTTTAAATTAATTAAAACATGAAACTGTTCATATGGCCCAGTAATTAAATAAAATTCATAGCGTGTCCCAGTCATTAATTAACAGTGTCCCAATTATTGAATATGTATTTAATTTAACTATTTCTATCAGTTAATGAAAAGAAATCAACTGACTGTAGTTCTTCTTCTTTATCTCTTTTACCTTCGGCATGACTTTGTGTCTGAAAAAGTTAAAAAATGATTAAAAGTATATTATAAAAGTTTAGGTTATGTTAATATTATAACGAGTATAAGATTAATTATCCTAATAATTCTTAAACAGTATTATATTTTTGTCTAGTTATTATTAACGTAAATATATAGGATACAAAAAATACTTACTTTGGTACAATAAATATTTATAATTTTATAACTACTGAACACTGACGTCTGTAACACCACGGTTAAACAACCATTGAACACACGTTTAATGATTGGTACGTGTCATGTTACCGTGTACTAGTGGATAAACGCAACAATTTCAATATTAAAAACAAAAAATTATTAAAAGATCCAATTAATTTTAAATTCTTCAATGTATAATAAATCCAAAACAACTGTATAATTTCAAAAATTATAAAACAATAATTAATTACAACCTTAACAAAAATAGTCTCTCGCTTGCTTGAGCCCATTAGGTAAGAAGCGAGATTGAAACTGTTGAAGCTTTACTGTACAATAATATTTTTGTATGATATAACTATTCAGTTATGTAAGCTTATAATTGTATCTATATAAAGCTAATACATTTTGCAATTATATTTCGAACAGTTTAAACGTTGCAAATTAGTAAAACTATTATTATTAATAAAATTTCTTCTCAATTTTTAATTATTGGGCCATGTTTAAGGACTGGGACATTTACCTTAATTATGCACATGGCCAAAAACAGTGCAGTGGCCACAAACGGTACATCTACCCTACTCAATTTTCTGAGCATGTGTTTGGGATCGTGAGACAGCTTTAATATGTCGAGCGCGTGGGAATGAAATTATAGAAAACCGTGGTGCGTACAGGGGGTGGTAACGAGGAGCCGCGCGGTGGCACGCGTTGCATTTGAAACGGCGGACAAACGCGGGGCATTTTTCGCACACCTCAGGACAAATGTCTGCGCGGGAGTGGGGCATTACGGGTGTCGCGTAAATGGAGCTACACGAGCCAGCGGATTAACTTTTATTTTGCGTGAAACAGCGACGGGAGCGGGGAACGGGCGGGCGTAAAAGTTCGAAGTTCGCCTCTGCCTCATCGTCGCGGAGGGAGGCTCGCCTCCCTCGCCTCGCTGGCTCGCGATCGATGAATTTTTCAACTGGCAACAGTCGTACGAGTTCAGTATATGGCCGTACACACTCATGGGGCATTAACTTCAAAAGGGTCATTCGCGCGAATTAAACAAGCACTAAAAAAAGTCGGGGCTCGTTCAACACCGCGCGTCCAGTCCCGGCTCTGGAAAATGCGTGGAATTTCCACCCTAGAACTTTCCTCCTCACCCCGACCCGCCCCTTAACGTGCGCGTCCGCGCGGGGGCCGCCACGAGGGTGCATTACAGCACACGTACGCGCGAGCACTCGGCGATCTGCATTTTGTTCTCCAGCCGCGAAATCGCTTCGCTATAAAACCCCGTTCAAAATTCGGGGGCCGCTTGTTCCCCGTAAAGTATGCCGCTGGTTTCGGCCAGGACGCCGAGGCATTATATATGCGGGCGAACGCGACAAAATCCGGCCGCCCCTGCCCGCCAATTTCCCATGAAACCCGAAACAATAGTAATGCGAACCCGAAACGATGGAAAGTTTTAATGGCCCTCGAGGTGATTATTCACCGGAGTGACGTCTATCAGTATTGTGGCCCGCCCTATTTTCTTCGCTATCTTTCCACCACTTTTCCACCGACCCATTTCCATGGTTCCGAGTATCATTGAGATACAGAGTTTTCGGATGAATTTTCGTGGGCCATTAACGCGCAATATCTCGATGCCGTGTTAAAAGGAATTTCCGTTAACTGCACTCCAAGGTGCTGTTCGACGTGATGGACGATTTCGAACTGCGCTCAAGTCGGTTCGATATAATCCCAGCAAATATTTGCATATTCTGGTAGGTACTATCAATTTTTAATGTGAATGTGAGGCCGTGAGGAATTTATTTTTAGAGACCCGGTGGGCTCGGTCACGTAATTATGTATCATCTTAGAATTTCTGTGCGTCATTTGGATTTCATTTAAGATCATTCAGTATTTCGTGAGTAAACGAACGGAGGCCAGATATTTTTAATACTGATAATATTCTCTGCTTCTTTTCTCAACGAACACAGAAATAGTCCAGTGGAATTGGACGGAAATATGACCAGTTTGCGGAATAATTTCTGGCAAGCTAAATTTTGGTATGGACCTTTATTTCGTCGTTTTTAACAATATGTCAAGAGTCCTCACCGATGTGACGGACCGCTATAAATTTTATAGGTCGAGGGTAAAGAAATACAGTTTTTCGCGAATATCTTGTTATCTTCCAGTTTTACGACAAGAATAGTTATTATGATGTTTGTAGCATAGCAAATTCTCTACAAAATATGTTGTATGGGTTTTTTCGTAGGAGTAACCATTTTCGTGTATGACGGCTTACAAAGTTTCAACCCTTATACTTTTGACATAGGAAGATCCTGAACTTGGAATTTCAAAAAATTACGCTACTTTGTGAATATGTAGGGGATGTCCTTCTCGGTGCAACGCAAATTTGTTTGCTGCCCAAATTCTCTCGAAGAGGGTGAAATTAACATTTTAAATTTTTCGGATTTTGTATTATTACTCGCAAACAGTAAGAAATAGAGAAAAAGTTTTCAGACAAAAGTTACTTCTTTTACTTAAGAAGACTATCATTTGATAACTTAAACATCTTAAGTTCGCGAGATATAACACAAAATCGGAAAATAGCCGGATTTTCGGAAGTAAATTTCACCCTCTTAGAGTGAATTTGGGCAGCAAACAAAATTGCGATGTACTCAGGAGGACATCCCCTAGCTAAATATTCACAAAATTTCATAACTTTTTGAATTTCCGGATTCGGGATCTTCCCTAGTCAAAAATATAAGGGTGGAAACACTGTAAGCCGTCATACATGAAAATGGTTACTCTTACGAAAAAAACTCATTCAACCTTTTCTGTAGAGAATTCATTATGCTACAAATTTCATAATAACTATTTTTATCGTGAAACTGATAGATAACAAAATATTCGCTAAAAACTGTCTTTTTTACCTCTGACCCTCCGTAAAATTTTTAGCGGCAGTCACATCGACGGGGACTTTCGACACATTCTTCAAAACATCGAAATAAAGGCTCATACAAACATTTAGCTCGCTGGGAATTTTTCCGCAGACAGATCCTAATTTCCCTGGACTAAAAGCACGCTGGTAATTTTCTTCAGAGGAATGATATATCGGTTGCCCGACAATTTTCAGCTTCGACCCCGAGACTCTATAAAGCACCTCGAGCGCGAATACAAGTCGCAGAGCACGTTATTTCGCTCGATTCTATCGGGGAGAAGGAACCGCCCGGCGCCGGCCGGGGAACAGAGCGAATGATTGAATGTAATTCGACGCGGTCGGATGAGCCAAAGAAGCGGTGAACTTTGGGGGGACGTGGGATAATTGAGAAAAATCGTGTGCACCGCGGACGGGCCAGGTGCCGGCGACGTTGCGGCATTACTCGAGAACTAATTGCTCTCATATTATCTCCGTCTACCCCTAGCCACCCTCTATCCTTCCAGCCTCGTAATCAACCAGACGCAAGACCTGTCTATCACAGTCCTGCAGGTGACACTGTTGTAATTTGCAAGCCGATAACAACGCGTTTACCGTTACAACTGTCAAGCTAATGGACCCAGATTAAGGCTTAGCCCGTTATCATTGCCCCCCCCCCCCCTCTGCGCGTATCAGTGTCTTTCTAGCCCGCGTTGTCACGGCTGCGCTTGCCCCCTACCACGTGAAGTCCTCGGCGACTTGTTAATTGCGAGCACGCGAACCATCAGCGATGGCGTTGGCTGCTTGTAGCTCGGCCTGTGTTGATAGGCACCTCGGAATTTGAGTCACGTATACGTTCCTTTCGATGATTCATTTCTTCAGTTAGGTTTTCAATGTGGTACAATGCTAGGGGAAGATTTTTAGGTAGGTATGTATATTGAGAGGTATTGGGAAAGTGTGCCGTTAGAGAAAATAATTCTGAAGATTGGTCGTCATTTTGAATCCCTCCTTGTGATCGAAGCTGTGACAAGTAGCAGCTCGTGTTAATTTTAACACCGTGCTGGTGATGTTGGGAACTTGGTTACCTAGCTGACGAGGTGGGAAATATTTGTTTCTATTAGGCAGGGAAATTTTGATTTTTTCTTCGGAATAAAGCATTTAAGCGACTTCAGACAGTATATAATATTAATACAAGTGATGTGAATAAAATCTTATTTGTGAAGAACATAAAACTGCGATAAGCTGTTTCGTATCCTCGGGTGAAAATTCGTTGAAATAAATACGCATCTCATCACTTGAGGGTTAAATTAGTGAAATTGGAAATTTAAGGATACCGCGAAATTTAAGTGCCCATGAAAAGCAGAGTTGGGCATTAATTAAATAAACAAAAAGTGGTTTCGGCGCACTGGTTCGGTCAGTTAAATAATTTAAAAGCTAATTTGCAATTTTAACAATTATAAATTTCCGACGTTTCGGTCTGCGGTTTAGACCTTTTTCAAGGAAAGATATTTATAAAGTATACTGCGTTCGCTTTAGAGTCACACGTTTGATACGACGTGTAACACACGAGTCGGTTGTAGCATGACTGAGGTAAACATAACTTGGAGGACTATTTAAAGGTGAAACAAAACTGTGGCTAGAAACGGAGTCAAAAGAAAGACCATTAAATATTAAGAACGAATTTAACAATTATTGACAGAACAAACATTTTCAACCTCACAACAACTGTCAAAATACCACTAATTGATGTTCATGTGGTAAAGGCCAAACGCATTAGGATATATGACCAAATGATTACATAATATAATTTTATTATGTATAGATGAACTGGTTATACTGGCCACAATTGAAGTGAAGACTCTATTGGAGGAATTACATCATAAAGCCTTATTGCTTTAGTAAAGTTGCGTAGTACTCTTGTATTTTAGGTGTTTCATACCTAAGGTTTACGCTTGGTTGTTTAATCATATGCAACGTCTCCAACAGAATTCTGCGACTCCAATTGGCCTCTCTATCAATAATTTTAACATTATCGAAGTCAAATCTGTGATCAAATTCCAATGCGTGTTTCGTTAGGGCAGTATGTTGTGGGGGTGGTAGGAAAATGTTCCTTTTGTGTTCGTAGATCCGTCTTTCTAAAAGTCTAGACGTTTCTCCAATGTAAACTTGGTTGCAACCCATGCAAGGGATTGAGCAAATAATGTTCGAATTCTTTAACAAAGGTATTTTATCTTTAATTGGAGGGAACAAGTTTTTAGTATAAACTGGCATTTTAAAAATGGTGTGTATTCCTATTTTCCTGAACATTCTTTTAATATCATTAGAAATGTTATTGCTAAATGGTATGACCGCGGTATTTTTCCAACTAATCGGTCCTATTTTTTATTTTTCCTCCTTACGTTTTTCCATCAATGCCGGATGGTAAATCTCAAAAACGCGGTCACGTTAATTAAATAAAACATTATTTAAATAACGGATCGGATAAAAGTTACATTAACTTTAGATTATTCGACGAATAAAGTGAATTTTTTGTTCGACGAATAAAGTGAATTTTTTGTTCGACGAATAAAGTGAATTTTTTTTATTCGTCGGGATTTTCAACTTCATCGTCGAATAAATGTTTCAACCTTAACTTTAACTTTGACTGTAACTTTATTCGATGTCGAGTAATTTTTTGGCGCGTATTCGAGCCACCGAGAACCGTCATTGGGTGACACTACAATGTAACCCGCGCGCCTGAAAACTATTCGACGTCGAATAAAGTATAAGTTAAACTTAAAGTTGAAAAATTTATTCGACGCTGAAGTTGAATCGCTCGACGAATAAAAAAATTAACTTTCTTCGACACATGACGAATGCTTTTTTTTTTAACTTTTATCCGTTATTCGGAATTTTTATTTAAATAAAATATTAACCCATCTCTGATCAAAGCAAATCAGATGATATCAAACTTCGACCTCTGTACTACATATCCCTAGTAGCATTTTTGGTTGGCCAACGGTTGCCAACAGTTGGGAATTAGTTGGGATATAGTTAGTGTTTGTGCCTACAAATTCCCAACACAGGGCCTACGGCAAAAAAGTTACGACAGTTTGCCAACGAATATTCAATGTTGGGCCTACAATTGTTATGGTTGGTTAATTAACAAAAAGTTACGACAGTTTGCCAACGAATATTCAATGTTGGGCCTACAATTGTTATGGTTGGTTAATTAACAAAAAGTTACGACAGTTTGCCAACGAATATTTAATGTTGGGCCTACAATTATTATGGTTGGTTAATTAACAAAAAGTTACGACAGTTTGCCTACGAATATCCAATGTTGGGCCTACAATGACTATGGTTGGTTAATTAACAAAAAATTTACAACGATGATTAAATGTCGTCTTACAAACGTCAGAAAATTTGCTACATCAAAAAACCTGTTGTGATTTTTCTTTTCTTATTTATAAATACGTAATGAGGACGTCTGTCTTAAGACAAATGTGAAATTTTAAGGAATGAGTCTAAAGGTCGGATGATGATATTTTGTAGAATATTTCGCGTCACTGCACAGTTTTCATAAACAATTAATACTAGTTATGTAACTAGAAATTATAAGTGTTTACAAGGAAGTGTGTTGGTCAGCTGCGAACAGCGGTTGCTTTGTAAGTGGAAAGCTTGGGTCCGATTCTCCTCACCGCGAATTTTTTTTTTTTTTTCTGAACCAGACCTGAAGAAGACGTATTTACGACGTCTTTTGAAGTTCTTTAAGACGCCTTCTGGACGTTTTTAAGACGTCTTTTGGAAAGAAGCCTTCAGTTGGGCCCAGTTGGGCCTATGGAAAGAAACCTTCGGTTGGGCCTTCGTGTTAAGCGACGTTGGGCCTACGTTGGTTACAATCGTTGGCCCATTTAAAAATAGCGCGACACTTCAACAGTTGGCCAACGGATAACACGTCATTGGCCCAACAAACTCCCAACAAATAAATGCTACTAGGGATCCTGATCATCTACTTAAACTTAACTAGGTGCCAACATTTCGCCCATACCAATAGGTCTGCGTTTCACCTCCATCACACCCCACCTCACCCCCGTTAATCACCCCTTAGAACCTCCACATTTCAAGCCGTCTACAAAGACTTTAAACTGATTCAGTCCATCGATCCGCCGTCCACAACCACCCCTCCAAATATTATCCTCGAGGTTGGCGAAACAGCGCTCAAACGGAACAACAGCGCAGTTAAAGCGTAAAGCAGGGAGCCGGTCGCGCAACCGTATCGGTGCCGAATTTCGTCCAAGCAACGCTCACGTAAGCGGACGACGATACGAGCTACGAATGGAGGGCCGATAAAATTAATACGTTCGCGCGTAATCCCCTATAACGAGTCGCGTCGCGGAGTAAAACGTTTCATTCCCCCGTATAAAGTATGTATGCCGATAGGAAAGGTCGGCTTGTCGGGGGCATCGAGCTCCATCGACGGGAGAGGATCGATACTTATGGGCGTCATAAAAGTGATATTACCCTCAGGCTTATTACGCCTCTGTATTACCAGCGATCCCTCGGCACAGCGTCGACATGGGGTGGGCGGATGTTGCGTCGAACCCGCGATCGTTGGTACGTGTGCACCAGGGGAATCCCCGCTTTCCTTCTGTCCGCTCGGCCGTCCAGCCGCTCCTCCGCTCCTCCGACGAGGACCGCTGTCGTTGGAAGCTTTCTTCACGGCGAGACTCCGGTTCTATTCTAGCGCCAGGTTCTCACGGCTGACAGAGCATTCAGTATTTAAGGGTAGGAGCCCTGCGGGGCCGGCGCGGCGGCGGGTCGAGGGAGCAGTTACAAATCCGCGCGAGCATCCCGAATTCCTTGTTCCACGTGACTCCTGTCGGCCGCGCCGCTGTTTATTCCGGGCATCAGAGGGCCGTCGTTTATTGTCGCCGCGGAATCGATATCCAGCGGGGCCGTTCGCATTGTCGACGTGAATTATTGCGCTCTGCCTGCTCGCCAAATTGTCTTATCGCGTGTCACGCGGCTGACAGCCGCAGCAGCTCTTCCTGAAATATTATGTACACGGATTCGTGGCTCGTCTTTATTAGGGGCTCGTCCGCCGCGCTCGAGCGTCACGGGCAACTGTGGCGGCACCCCGTTAACCCTGGAAAGAAATACCATCCGGTTAATTTACGTGGAATTACCCCGTGCGTGAACGGGGAGTTTAGGCTTCGTTTCATGGGGAGGATGAAGCGCGTGGCTCGTACTTCTCCGGGGTTTTTATTGTTCTGTTTAAGGGGTAGCGGAGGTGGGAAGGGAATTATAGGAGTTTCTGCCGGTTTCTATGTAAAACTGTGTTTGGAGAGGAATTGACAGTTGCAAGTATGAGTTGAGGTGTGATTACTTAGTGGATAAGTATTTTTTGAAACTGACTAATTAATGTGAAGGGTGTTGTTTGCTCGTTTTAAAATTTAGAGGCATTCTTTACGGTGTTATTTGGTAGGAGGGTAGTAAAGAGTGACCTGTTACGAGCCGAGGCTGAGGGCAATGAGAATGGTGGCTGCGAGGCCGAGGATTGAATTTGTTTAGAGTTTGTTAGTAGCGGACGAACCGGGGTCTGGTATCCCCGGGAGCCGCTATAAGGAGGTTGGATGTCGTGGACGAACCGGGGTCTGGTATCCCCGGGAGCCGCTATAAGGAGGTTGGATGTCGTGGACGAACCGGGGTCTGGTATTCCCGGGAGCCACTAGGAAGGTAAGCTTTCACGGACGAACCGGGGTCTGGTATCACCGGGAGCCGCTAGGAAGGTGGATATCGTGGACGAACCGGGGTCTGGTGTCCCCGGGAGCCGCTATAAGGAGGTTGGATGTCGTGGACGAACCGGGGTCTGGTATTCCCGGGAGCCACTAGGAAGGTAAGCTTTCACGGACGAACCGGGGTCTGGTATCCCCGGGAGCCGCTAGGAAGGTGGATATCGTGGACGAACCGGGGTCTGGTGTCCCCGGGAGCCACTAAGAGGTAGGATATCGTGGACGATCCGGGGTCTGGTATCCCCGGGAGCCACTAGGAATGTTAGTTTAGCCTCGTAACTTTATAATGTGATACACCTTGAGCGGTAAAGGAGTATCTATGTGGGTTGGTCTCAAAGAGCTAATTCCGATGATGATTGATTCAAATAAAAGAACTCTGAATTAGAAATAACTAATTGTATTTAGCGCCTCCTCCTCAAGATCAAATCGTAGTCCCCCTACTCTATGCCAGTATCGTCACATTTTTAACATAAAACAAAAACACGCATGCGGCATCGGCCGCGATCCTCATTCTCTTTCTTTGTGCCGAAAGAGTCACATTACACGCAATGGATAAGAAGAGATCAAGACACCGTGAGTTGTCCTCGGACGAAGAGAGGAAGCTGGCGAAACGCCTTAGAAGATTGGAGAAGGAGCTGAAAAATATTAAGAAGAAGAGGAAGTCGCGTCATCGCAGGAGATCGACATCCGACTCAGCAAGGAGTAGCAGTAAGCAGATTTTCTCTGACTGTCCATTACCAGATCCCTATGTTGGGAAAGATTTACATACGGTCGTATGTAAATATCTGCAGGCGTTCGCTTGTACGGAAGTACTCACCAGAAAGTTCTGTGTGAGCGAGTACAGGAAGACCTGTACTCGAACTTCCAAAGGACATTAACTGGTATCGCTCACCAGATTTATTCTGCGTGAGCGAGTACGGACCTTAACCTGTACTCGGACTCCCGGAAAACGTAAGATGATATCGTTCACCAGATTTTCTGTGTGAACGAGTACAGGAGCTAACCTGTACTCTACTATACGATTGTTTCCTGCGATGCTGACCTTAACCTGTTTGACAGGTTTACTAGAATATGTTTCAACTTCATTTTAAGATAGGTAAATGACAGATTGTGGTCTATTGCATTGATAGGAGATCGATCCGTGTCGGGAAGCGACAGAGAATCGCGCCCGCGGGACGTGGAAAGCGAGGAGGAGACCCCAGGACCGAGCCCGGTAAGAGCTGGCGTCGTGCCGCTTCCATTGCCACCTCCGCCGCCGCTACCACCTTCGCAGCCGTCACCGACTTCAGGCGACCAAATTCAAATGTCGACACCGGACGACACCACATCAGCGTCGGCCATAACACAGCCCGCAGCGAAGAGCGGAACAGCGGAGGCCGCGGAACCGGAACAAGACCTCAGCATGGATGTTTTAAACGTCATTGGACAGCGTCTGGCAGAGGAACAGACCCTAGCGTCCCCTGTCCACTCGAGTTTTGCCATTCGCTGGGCGGAAATTTTAAAGATGGGACTTCCCGCGGAGGAGAGATCGAGTCTGATCAAAAAATATCCACATCCTAGCAATTGCCCGTTTCTCGCCTCCCCTAAGCTTAATGCGGAGATCGAACGATCAGTAAACGAATTCGTTCGTACACGGGACAAACGAATTATAGAAAAACAAGAGAGATTAAGAGCTTGCATTTCGGGATTAGGAAAATCAATATCTACGCTATTAGTACGAGAATCCGCGGACGATATACCACTGATCGAATGTTTAAGCGATGTTTGTCGGTTAATCGCCGATTCGGTACATGATGAGACGGTTTCTCGCAGAAGCCTCCTATTGACTAATGTTAATCCCACGATGAGAGGGACGTTAAGCACGACAGCGGTCGACGAGTCGCTCTTTGGCATAAATCTGTCGGAAAATCTAAAATCAGCAAAACTTTTAGAACAGTCCGCCGCAGACCTGAGGGTGTCAAAGCCTCCAGCTTTGAAGAATTCAAAAAACTCAAGAGGCCCGCTACTTCGTGCACAGAACAGATCATATTCGACGGGGTCAAGCGGGCAGAAACGAACAACGACACCCTCACACCGGAACCAGGAACCTCGTCAGGCGGAACGGCCGCACCGTACACACCAGAGCTCACACAGACCTTCGCAAAAGAAGCACTTCTCGAGGAGGCGATAAACGATCCTGTAAGCTACACTGCTGGTCGTTTAAGGTTATTTTACAATAATTGGAAGGTTCTAACCTCAGACGTAAAGATTTTGTCGTGGGTCAGGGGTTATAAGATTCCGTTTAAGACAGCTCCGCGCCAGGCTAGGCCTATTTTAAACAGAGGATTATCCGAGACGGAAAAGACACATATAGCTAAATTAATCGTGCAATTGATCACTAAGGGCGTGGTTGTTGAATGTAGACCAGAAAAGGACCAATTCCTTTCAAATATTTTTATAGTTCCAAAACCGGATAAGTCTTTTAGGTTAATTCTAAATCTAAAGCATCTAAACGAATTTGTGGATACAGAACATTTTAAACTGGAAGACTATAGAACAGCTATGAAGTTATTAGAACAGGATTGTTATATGTCGACTATCGATTTAAAGGACGCCTATTATTTATTACCTATCGACGAGTCACACAGGAAATTTTTAAGATTTGAGTTTCAGGGGAAATATTACCAATTCACCTGTTTACCGTTCGGATTATGCTCTGCTCCTATGGTTTTTACAAAATTATTGAAGCCCGTGGTAGGTTGGCTAAGACAACTAGGATTATGTTCGGTACTGTATTTAGATGACTTTTTACTGCTTGGAAACACCTCTTTGGAGTGTGCAAGCAATTTCAATAAGACTCGCAACTTACTAGAGAACTTGGGGTTTATAATAAATTATGAAAAGAGTCAGGTGGCCCCGGTAAAGAGGTGTAAATTTTTAGGATTTATTCTTAACTCATCCTCCATGACCCTGGAATTGCCTGGAGAAAAGAGGAAAGCAGTCAAGAAATTGATACAACGGTTTCGGAATTTGTCTCAATGCAGAATAAGGGAGTTCGCGCAATTTATCGGCACGATTATAGCTTGCTGCCCAGCTATTAAATACAGTTGGGTTTATACAAAGGAATTTGAGCGACAGAAGTTCTTAGCTCTCACAAAGAACAATGACAACTACGAGGCTATTATGACACTAAGAACGAATGTTGTAGATTTCACATGGTGGGAGACTCATATTATGTCTGGGATTAGATCAATCAGCAATTTAGAATTTGTTATGGAGATATACTCAGACGCGTCGCTCACGGGTTGGGGAGCTGTATGCAAGCCACGAAGATGCAATGGTTTTTGGGATTCGGCCGAACAGCAACATCATATCAATTTTTTGGAATTAAAAGCAGCATACTTCGGTCTTAAATGTTTGGCTAAAGACGTACGGAACTGTAGTATTTTACTCCGAATTGATAACACCACAGCAATATCTTATATCAATAGAATGGGAGGAATTCAATTTGAAAATTTAAATGAAATTACTAAGAAAATTTGGCAGTGGTGCGAGAGCCGAGACATTTGGATCTTTGCTTCGTATGTTAGCTCCCGCGAGAATTTCGAGGCAGACGCCGAGTCGCGTAGATTAGAGCCCGAAACGGAATATGAACTATCGAAGACTGCGTTTAGAGAAATAATTCGTAGTTTAGGCTCTCCAGACATAGACTTATTTGCGAGCAGGTCCAATCATAAGTGTAATCGTTACATATCGTGGAAAAAGGATCCTGGGTCTGAGGCAGTTGATGCATTTACATTGTCGTGGAAAGATTTGTTTTTTTATGCCTTTCCTCCGTTTAGCATAATTTTGAGGACCCTTCGGAAAATTAAAAAGGAGAAAGCGGAGGGTATAGTAGTGGTACCTGATTGGCCTGCTCAACCTTGGTACCCATTTTTTCGCTCAATGTTAGAGGCAGAACCAGTCAAATTCAAACCGAATGTAAACTTATTGTCTTCTTGTAACAGGGAGCCACACCCACTTTGGAAGCGGCTTACCCTGGTGGCAGGCAGATTATCCGGCAAGCATTAACTGCACAAGGAATCCCAGGACCATCGTTAGCGATTATGCTGTCTTCAATTAGCGAATCTACGCTAAAGAATTACAATGTGGGTCTAAAAAGATGGTGGCTATTTTGCAACACAAATGCAGTGGAACTTTATAACCCATCTATTCCGGAGGTCCTAGTGTTCCTTACTAGGTTATATGACGAAGGGCTGTCCCACAGCACTATAAATTGTATTAGATCGGCGATCTCGCTAATAGCCGGTTCTGAAGTTGCACAAGACGTTAGAATTCAAAGGTTTTTTAAAGGGATCTCAAACTTAAGACCTTCGAGGCCCAAGTACGATTGTACTTGGGACCCGAAGGTTGTTCTAGAATATTTCGTAAGACAGCCGGCGAACGGAGAGTTGAATTTGAGTATGATAGCCAAGAAACTAATTACTCTTCTCGCTTTAGTTACCGGTCACCGGATGCAAACATTTTCCCTAATTGAGCTAGATAACATCAGGATATCCACCGATAAAGTAGAGATATCGATTCCCGCGCGTATTAAAACATCGAAGAGAAACGCAATGCAACCACTTTTAACTTTGCCATTCTTTCATAATAAGCAAATATGTGCAGCGTCTACCCTGTTGGATTATTTGGATAGAACAAAGAAAATTCGCAACGCGGTGAAAAGACTTTTTATATCTAATAATAAACCAATTAAGGCAGTCTCTACGCAGTCCTTAAGCCGCTGGGTAAAAGAAGTCCTAACTAGCAGCGGAATAGATACCACCGTGTTCTCAGCGCATAGTACGCGACACGCTTCTACCTCGGCAGCGAAAAGACTGGGTGTTGACCTCGACCTGATTAGAAAAACAGCTGGCTGGACTAAGGAATCAAAAATGTTTGCGAAGTTTTATGATAGAGAAGTCAGAACGGACAAACAAGAGTTTGCCGTATCCATACTGAAGGGTTAATGTTTTAAAATGAAATAAAAGATTATTAATCAGACTAACTCTTCAGTTAATATCCCTAATTGGACCGCCGTAATAAGACTTTAAACATCTACGATTTGATCTTGAGGAGGAGGCGCTAAATACAATTGTATAATTGAACGAACTTACCTAGTGAAGTTCGATTAGAATTGTATAAGCGCCTCCTCCGAATAGATCAAACCCACCCTTTTCCTTTTTTTTTCAGGAAGACCCATTATCTATTACACTAGATAAACCCAATCTATTACGGCAGCACTTTAAAATAATGAGGATCGCGGCCGATGCCGCATGCGTGTTTTTGTTTTATGTTAAAAATGTGACGATACTGGCATAGAGTAGGGGGACTACGATTTGATCTATTCGGAGGAGGCGCTTATACAATTCTAATCGAACTTCACTAGGTAAGTTCGTTCAATTATACAATTATGTAGCCTTTAGGATTGTCAGGAACAAGGATATATTCTGTACAGACAAAATTTATTCGGATCAGGAAGGAATACATGGTTTGGTAGGACGGGGCTACAAATTTCGAAAGGCAGACTTTATGTCTCGTTGAGTTTTACAATTTCAAAATTCTATTGTGCAGACGGCACTTGGCTTTATTCTAATGAGGCGTCCAGGAGTTACTCTGTACTCTCCCGTTCGGTTGAGCGTCCAGGTATTATCGCCGAACTCTCCATACCGAAAGGGCGTCCAGGAATATTCTCCCGTACTCTCCTCTCTCAACGATCGGGTATTTAAGAAAGGAGCTTTGTACTTTCGTGACTCTACTCTACTGAGGCGTCCAGGAGTTACTTTGTACTCTCCCGTTCAGTTGGCGTCCAGGTATTATCGCCGAACTCTCCATACCGAACGGGCGTCCAGGAATACATATTCTCCCGTACTCTCCTCTTTCTAATGAGATGCTCTGTACTCTCTCGACCGATAGGCGTCCAGGTATTATCGCCGTACTCTCCACATCGGTCGAGCGTCCAGGAACAGACTCTAGTGCGAAACCCTCCAGCAGGCGTCCAGGTATTATCGCCGAACTCTCCTGCCGGAGTCCCTAAGCTGTCCGAGAGCGGCCGTGTGTGTACCTCGTCCTCTCTCTCAGATCAGCTAAGAAGGAAAATGCCTTTGCGGGCCTCTAATTTATACCCAATCGTTGCTATCCGCGGCCACAGAAATCAACAGACGCGTCGTTAAGCGCGGGTCTCGCGAGCCGCGGCTTCCGCGCCCGCGTGTCTCTCCTCACGGGCGGCCAACAAGCGTGTTCGAGAAACGTCTCGATGATCAGGGTTTCTCAAAGCTCCTTTTCTGCATGCTACAATTATATTCTATAAGTTCAATCTTTTACAATTGTTTCAGTGTTTGTTTGTCGCGGTACCTAAGTCCACCTCTCGGTTTTAACGCACTGAGAAATGCGAGGGTCTCAAAGAGTTTAATGATTACAACACCTATCAGCAACTCTACCTACTGTATGGTTAAAGTTGAAATAATACTTGAAGGAGAATGTTACTCGATCCCGTAAGACTCTTTCGTCTAAACGTACTTAACTTGAAATGAGCCCCCGAGTGTGGATTCGTGGCCCTTTTTATACAGTGAAATTCGGCTAGAAAGTAGTGGGGATATGAGTGCCTTCATTGAATATTAGGTTTTCGGGGAAAACTCGGTTGCATCACACCACCGCAGGAAACGGTGACCCTGCCGGGTCACGTGCATTCCGAACACCCGAAAGGGTTAAAAAGTCAAAGATAGATCTGCGTACGTAACAGACCCAAAAATGAGGCCTTTTTTGGCATGTTTTTGGTCCCACGATTTTGGAACTGAATTTTATGCTAAACGATACCTTATGATGAGACATCGATCGGACGAAATTTTCAAGTTGTGGTGACAATTAGTTTCTGAGATATGGGAGGTCATAGAAGTGAAAATTCGTTAACGCGCCATCCCTTACGCTTTAATGTACGGAATTTGATGTCAGTCCGATAATTTAAACAATTATTTCCTGGGGTTTTGCTGACTGCTAACAACGAATTTAAACTCAGATTTTCAAACTTCACGAAAAAAAATCAAAATCAAGAAATATAAATGCCTGTGTAGTGGGTGCTTTTTTTAATATATCGACCCATTTTGCTGACTGCTAACAAGGGATTCAAAGTTAGATTTTCAAAATTCACAATGGCCGATTCAACATGGTGGGCGATATATTAAGAAAAGCACCCACTACACAGATATTTGTATTTCTTGATTTTGATTTATTTTCGTGAATTTTGAAAATCTAAGTTCAAATTCGTTGTTGGCAGTCAGAAAAGCCCCTGGAAATAATTGTTTAAATTATCGGACTGTCATAAAAGTTCGTACATCAAAGCGTATGGGCTGACGCGTTAACGAATTTTCACTTCTTTGACCTGCCATATCTGAGAAACTAATTGTCATCTCAACTTGAAAATTTCGTGTGATTGATGTCTCATCATAAGGTATCGTTTGGCATAAAATTCAGTTCCAAAATCGTGGGACTAAAAAGAAGCGATTTCTTGGGTACCTCTTTATTTATAGGCTTTGTGAAACTTATCTTCGATTATAGATAAATGAAGTCACGTGAAATTACTTTAGTCCTTGATAGAATAATATATTTAAAAACTAATTTTGAAATATTGAGGACTGTGATGGGTTTTATAATAAATTGAAGTGTGTAGAAAGGATTATAATTGTGAGTTTTTGAGGTTAGATTTAACTGTATGTCGTTCATAAATCATTAAAGCAGAGTAATGAAGGGGTAAGCGTGAATTCGCTGAAATTTGTGTGAAACGAATTGGACGATTGAAATTTTCGGACGATTCTTGAAAAGTGTCAATTTTAGACGAATAAAAAAAGTTTTTAATTTTCAACTAATTGTTACGGATAAAACTGTCTCAAGAATGGAATCCAAAAAATAAACAGTCGACTAGATATTTCTTTATCGGGTTTGCTCCAACGATGTGTTGGCTACTATTGTTCTTTTCATTTCATTTTATTTGTAATAATTTTAGTTACTTCTTAGTTTGATGTTCTTAAGGTTATACTTATATTGACAGTTCCTACTGCTGCCTCGCCTTTACTCAAATTTTACTATCTCTATATGTATTACATTTTCCATTCAAGCAGTAATAAAGTTGCAATAATAATAACATATCCGAGAACATTACTGAGTATCACAGTACACGAGAATTTTTTAATGCATTTTTTAAGGAGCCCCGTTAAACCTTTCAATGATGTCGACACGATTTTAATTTCAATTTACATAAAACGCCATGAAACATTTGGTTGGGAAGTTGTTTTGCATCCCCGATAGTTTGCAAGGTAGCATCGTTGGAATGAAACTTCAGAGGGCAGTTTCGCCCCTTAAACTTGACTTACCGCGGCTGAAAGAAGTACATAGCTACACTTTAATTATTCTGCTTGCTTCGCCGACATGTTATGTTCCATTCGAAATAGATTCCACAAATTATTAACAATATTCATACGTTAACGTCATTAAAGCGTGACTCGAACTGCAGATTGGTTAAAATGTCCAAACACTGAATAATGGATTGAATAATAAATACACAGCAGTCAGAAGAGAATTTAAAATTAATACTTTCATAATGAGTATAAATAAAACTACGCCCTGCTTATCAGATTCCACTGAGAAATATAATACTTCCTACTAGAGCTCTTACTACCCGACCCGCCGGGTACTCGAGTACCCGCCGGGTACCCGTGAGATACCCGACTACCCGGGTAAACAAAAATTACCCGGCTACCCGGGTAGACAAAAATTACCCGGGTATCCATGAGATACCCGAGTAAATTAGATGTGATGAGATAGTTGAGAATTTCAATTTGACAGCCGATCGTCTTTCGACTTTCGATCATTTTCGGCTAACATCAGTAATGAACGGAATAAACTTCAAGCAATTAAACATTTTATCATAATATTCATAATCTTAACGTGCACACACACATTCAATTGCTTGACGTTTATTCCATTCATTACTGAGGTTAGCCGAAAATGATCGGAAGTCGAAAGACGATCGGCTGTCAAATCGATGATCATTTACCCTGGTATCGCACGGGTACCCGGGTAGTCGGGTATTCTACGGGTACCCGGGTAATTTTTGTCTACCCGGGGTCTCACCGGGTACCCGAGTACCCGGGTACCCGGGTACCCGGGCCAAAAGAATAGCTCTACTTCCTACAAGCAAATAACATTTTCATTACTGCTCATATTATAAACCTTCCTTCACCAACCTCTGTACACAAAAATTTATCCTGGAAATTACTCCCAATTTCCTTAATTATCCAAGTATACAAGACAGCAACGTAAATCCCAGTAGAATTGATTTCTATATTTTAAACATCGTCCCCTATAACAAAGCTGAGATTTCGTGATCCCACTACCTAAGTAGTGTCACAGATACCGTAAAGGAATTTGTGATTTGATTTAATCATTCTTCTAACGTCATCTTTTAATGCCTTCGTTTCTTCGCTCCAATTATTATCCCGATCACATATGCAACAGCAAATTGCATTGTCGCCTACCCAATAATCTGTGTGGATAAAACCGACATCATCATAGCCATCTGTCTGTAAATGCCGCGGTGTAACGGACACTCGGTGCGAAGTTGTTTTATATTGCAAATTCGTCGCGCAAAGTAGCCGGGATATTTCTATGCTGCTGTACGCAGGGATACGTCTGAGAGCAATTTGCGATAACACAGCTTAATACCCCGGAGGCGCAATCTGTGAACTCAAACAACCGCGGCCCCGTCTAATCGATGGAAGACACGTATAGGCATGCTATCTGTTTGCAGTCAAACAGAACTTAAATTTCACCGCTCGGTTTTCGGGGTATCGTTCATAGGAGCTTAATAAGTTCACGGGCTATCTAATTATACGTGGGTATACATGGAAATGGATTCACCTGGTCTGGGTAAACGGCTGCATGCATACATGCGCTTCCGCGAAACGTAAACAGCCCGGCATTTCTTCTTGTGTACCACGAGACGTATTCATTTTGTTATTTTAACATCCGTCGTTGAAATAACAGCAGGCTTTTATTCCTGGAAAAATGTGCGAGAACCCGAGCTACCAGCCACCAGAATGGTAGGGAAATTGGTAACCATGACGTCCGCGATATAGGTTGATAAATATCGTTGTCTTTTAAGAATATTTACAGTTGTCCTTTAGTAGTGCATTTTGGGAAATTTACAGGATCGGGGATGAATCTAGGTTATACAGCTTCCGTGGTTGAGTGGATAACAGTGTTCATATATTGTTGCAAGGGATTTGCAGTTGAAAGTCGTTTCTGTACATGGTTGAGCAGAATAGTTATCGAGTGCAGGCAAAACCTTAAGCGCCTTGTTAGGCCGAAAAATGGGCAATTCTTTGTGAATTTTTTGTACTAAAACGGTTCGACAAATTAATTTGAGCTTTGGCAGGCTGTTTTATTGTATCTTGAACTACTGTTCTGAATTTTTGTGCGACAGTGAAAAAAAACATGGCGGGTACAGAGAGAGCGTTGAAAAATAAACGGGTGGCTGTGGCGTTGACGAAAGTACTGTAAGGATTATCCGAAACACAAAAAGGAAAAGGGATTCTTAATCTATATGAATGTGGCTATGGGTGGTAGTAGATTTATTGCCGTATCAGTTACCGTTTCCTTTTTTATTTAAAGAAGTTTTGCCGGTTTTGAGGCAAACCTAACCCAAACCTTTCTCAGACTCAAATCAGGGCGCTTCGTCTTCTGCAGAAGGCAGCCATTTTAACAGTTTTTCATTTTCCTTAACGTATCTACTACCACCCATAGCCACATTCATATAGTTTAAGACTCTCTTTACCTTTCTGTGTTTCGGATAACCCTTACAGTACTTTTCGTCGACGCCAGGTCCACCCGATTATTTTTCAATGCTCTCTCTGTATCTGCCATGTTTTCTTTTTCACTGTCACACAAAAATTCAGAACAATAGTTCAAGATACAATAAAGCAGCCTGCCAAACCTCAAATTAATTTGTTGAACCGTTTTTGTACAAAAAATTCATAAAGAATTACCTATTTTTCGGTCCAACAAGGCGCAGTCCACCCCTTAAGTGGATGACAAATGGGGGGTTAATACTATTATGGGATTATTTAGAGTGGGATAGAACCGACTGATTTGGAAGCTGATTCGAGGTAGATTTACAATTTGATTCTGAAGTTCTTGTTTACGCAATGTCTGTTATAGGCAGAGTGACATTTCTAGCGTTATCCGGGTACATCTATTTTGGTGATGTCATTGCGCTCCGCCCTGCTTTAAAGCAATGCAATAACTACTTAAACAAATTAAGCTTCACAGAATTTTAAAATCGATTCGTTTCTGTAGGAAGCCAAGTACTACTATCTATTAATTGTAAGTATTGCTTGCGAAAAAATGAGAAAAAGATATCACAACACACAAATTTTCCTAGCAGATGTCTGGAATTTATTAGGGTTCGACGGTTTTTAAAAACCGTTTTTTTTTATAAATTTGTAAAATTCGAAAACCGGTTTTATGTGTATACTAGAATTAATATGTAAAAATGAATTAATTATTTAATTAAAAACGTTAACATTTTGACCTGAAATCGCCTCGGACACAAGCATATTGTAGTAGGTAATAGTTTACTGTGAATCAAATCTTCATGAAAACAGATAAAGATTTGTAATTTATATTTTGTACGGATTTCAGTTGTTTTAGTTTGTTTCATTTGATTTTGTAAGCGGTGTATTTTATTGTGGCACATTTTTGTAGATCCATAAATATTAAAAGAACTCAAAAATTGTACGGATTTGTACGGATTTTAGTTTTTTTTTTTTTTACTTGTTCTGGTTTAGATAGAGTATATTTTATTTTGTAATATTTTTGTAGTTCCATAAATATTAAAAAAAACAACTGAAAATTTAAAATAAGTACAGATATTCATTTTCTATTTTAATTATATTTTTTTGTGAAATTCGAAAACCGGTCTCACCGGTGTTTTGGAAACAGTGGAATTCGAAAATCGGTTTTTTCAAAAGTCGGTTTTTGTATAAACCCTAGAATTTATTTAACCTACACGTATATTCCTTCGCTTTAGAATTGTTATACTGTAATCCACTTCCTCTCCATTGCATTGTATACGCGATATAACAAACGCATAATACTTTTCTCGCAACACAAAAATATTAATCCACCCGTTTCCTTCAACCACCCTCGCCCAGTAGCTGAAACAACTTCACGCGTCACACGCGAATAATTATATTCGCGACAGACGCCACGGCAGCATCGGCGACCGCGATATATTTGCATTGAATATTTGGTGTTTTGATGAAAAGTATCGTCGATAAATCTCAATTACCATGTAGCCGTTCACGCGCGGCCAGGCGCGGCGAAATTTCTGATTAAATTGTCGTGGGAAATATGCGAAATTAGCATTAAACGGGCTACACGCCGTAATTTGTGTGAAAAGCAAAATATACGAACCGCCGCGGCATATGAGCATTAATGAAGTCTCCGAATTATTGCGCTTTGTCACGTACCGTTCAATTGTCACGCGATAAAACGAGCGGAATTTGTTTGTTATCGCTTCATTAACCGCTGTCGCGTGTAAGTTAACGGTAAACAGGCGATGGTGAGTTTTCGGTTTAGAATGGGCCGCGCTAATCGACGCGTCGATCGCGGCCGATATCGAAGGAAACGAAAGGGTGATCTGTCGTGTCGTGATTTTGCCGCGTTATGGAATCGTGCAAGAGATAGTTTACAGTGCATGCAACGAAAGCACAATGTGTAGGTACTTGTGGAAAACGCTGAAAATAAATTGGAAGACAGAAGAAATATATCAGATTAGCTGACCCGTTACCCGGTTTCACCCGGGAATTATTATTATTATTATTTATTATTTTAGACAGCATATTTATAAATAGCCTATAATCTAATCTAGGGCGGATTTAATGTATATTCAAAATTTCATTGAAATCCGTTCAGCCGTTTAGGCGTGAAAGAAGGACAAACAAACAGACAACGTTTCACTTTTATATATTAGTAAGGATTTGCTGTTGATTGATTACTTTCTACCAGTAAATTTATGAATTTACTTAAGGGGTAACACCACTCTGGAGGCAGAAAAAAAGACCTAAATTTGACAATTTATTTTGGGAGTATGACAAACGGAATTGAATTTCTTTTCAGAGGGTTTATTTAACACATATTGAAGTGCGAGAAACAATTTTTTTATTGTCATTTTCATACAAAATGGCGGTGACAGAGCTCGTCGTCGAAAACAGCTTTTTTGAAAACACCGCCACGGGAGGACGGGTTTCTCGGCATGTATGAGTCCGGAAACAAAAAATAAAAAAAATTTATAATCTATATACAATTGACTTTGGAAGTACGTAGGGGTTTTTTGTTTAATCAATTTTTGTGGAAGTGGTGCACTTTTTAAGAAATCAATTGATTCTTTGCCCTAAACATGAGCATTAAATTGTTTATAAAAAAAAGAGTTTACATTCAATCAAAAAACGGCTACGTACTTCCAAAGAGAATATTGTTGTGAAGCTACTGTAAAAATTTCAAATCGATCCATGCAATAGTCTCCGAGAAATCCGTCCTCCCAGTTTGAAAGAAGTGGTTTCGACGACGGGCTCTGTCGCCGCCATTTTGTATGAAAATGACAAGAAAAAAATTGTTTTTCGTACTTCAATATGTGTTAAATAAACCCTCTGAAAAGAAATTCTATTCCGTTTGTCATACTCCCAAAATAAATTGTCAAATTTAGGTCTTTTTTTCTGCCTCTAGAGTGGTGTTACCCCTTAATGTAGTGTTCAGGATTTTGGGGTATATTTAGGATCTTTTTGTGGAAACAATTACTTACTCCGTAAGCGAACGAATTTTGTGTAGGTATGCTTTTATTGATTATTTAAGAAGGTTTTACAATTTTCGTATTTGGAAAATGGATGTGTTGTGGTGTCTGTGCTTTACACTGTAGTGGGGTAGAAAAGTGTATGCATCTACGGTTTGCAGTGGCACTTCGTGAAAATTACTTTGGAATATCTTGGGATTCTACACCTAGGTACTACCAAAATGACGCTATTAGGGGAGGTGCCACCTTGAACGCATGAAAATCGTGGGTCTATTTAGCAATTTTTTTCTTTTAAATAATGAAGTGAATAGACAATTCTTGTTGTATTCCGTATTTATAATATTACTTTTATTTTATTAAATAACTTTATACAAATAACGGAAACTAAGACGATTACAGATAATTATAGATTATAGATTCAGAACTAGATTCTCGTGTCCAGACTGTTCGGACTGAAGCAGGGTTTGGAGGACTCTAGCGTGGCACCACACCTACAGGAGCGGTGGTAATGTGTGCGTGAATTGACGCCAGCGCGAAGGCAGCCAAGTGGCGACAACGCGAAGCGAAGGTGACGTCACGAATGTATAGACGCCAACGCCAAAGACGCCACGTGCGATTGTGAATCGAACATTTTTAGTAGTTTTTCCAAGTTTTTCATTCAATTGAAATTACACTTCATTACGACATGAATAAGGGATCAGGTAAGACAAATACTTAATACTTTTGCATCATCAGAATTATAGAAATGATATTTTTTATATATACCAGCGCCAAGCGAGTGACGCCGCGGCCAACCAGCGTCGACAACATATTTCCCGGTGACGCTGGTTGGCCGTGGTTCGGCGGCTCCCATCATGACGTCTCACGCACACATTACCACCGCTCCCTGTAGGTGTGGTGCCACGCTAGAGTCCGGCAAAGCGCATCTTTTCGTGGCACAGAGTCCACCTGTGACGTCACCAGGGACTTAATACCGGTATAATGCTCATACCGGTATTTCGCCAATACAGTTATACCGAAACCGATATCATACCGAAACAAATAAATACCGAAACCGATATCATACCGAAAAAGATAAATACCGAAAACAATCGGTTTTCGGAATTACCGGTAACCGAAATAAATACCGGTATTTTTTCGGTATTCTTCTCGGTGAACACCGAAACCTACCATGTTACTGAAAAGAATACCGAAAAAATACCGGTATTTATTTCGGTTACCGGTAACCTTTTGTTTTCGGTATTTATCTATTTCGGTATGATATCGGTTTCGGTATAGCGAAATACCGGTATGAGCGTTATACCGGTATTGAGTCTCAGACGAAGATACAACCGAAAAATACCGGTATAATACCGGTATTTTACGTACCGGTAGGAGTCCCTGGACGTCACATTCGTTTCGCGTTGTCGCCACGTGGCGCGCTGGCGTCAATTCACGCACACATTACCACCGCTCCTGTAGGTGTGGTGCCACGCTAGACTCCTCCAAACCCTGGACTGAAGTGCTCAAGTGCATCTTCTGAAGAATTGAGTGTTTTATATATATATATATATGTACGGTTTTCGGTAAGCTGGACAGTGGGGGTTGTCCTGAGTTTAACGGTCGATAAGGGATGAGGCATAGAGATCAAGGTTCAAGGATGAGTAATAAGGAACGGACGAGGTCATAGAAGAAAGGATTTAGGATGCTTACTATTACTATCTGGAAAACTAACGCGTTGACTAATACTTTGTTTAGGATGCTTACTATTGCTATCTGGAAAACTAACGCGCTGACTAATACTTTGTATAAAGAAATGAATTTACATGACGTTGGAATACAACACCTTGCGCCATAAAATTGTTCAACGGAAAGTTAACAATTACGTATACCATGATTAAAAATAATTACATTACGTAGATATTGAAGATTACAAAAACAAAAGGTAAAATAATATTATACAACACCTTGCGCCATAAAATTGCTTAACGAAAAGTTAACAATTAAGTATAACCTGATTATCAATTATTACATTATAGATACAATAAGTTTCTTTCTTATTCGTATGATAACTAATGTAAGACTAAATGATAACAATAGAGACAAGAGTAAAGTATAAAATACTCTAGGATGGATATAAATAGTATTAATTACTATGGATGCGTCGATTTCCTTACTTCCTAGAGGGGTGTAGTACTTCTACGTGTTCTTTGTCGGGTCGGAACGGGATCTGCTTCTTCGTCTTCCGAAATCTCAGGTATTGGAGCATTGATGACTGGTGGATTCCGCCTTGGTTGATAGGTGACTAATTCGTTCACCGAAGATGGCAATGATGATGAGTTAAAGACATAGTCAAAGAATTTTTTTATTAATGGAGGATTGGTCACTGCATGTATTGAATTCGTGGTTGAACAACACGAACGTTGTAACCAGTAAAGACATCCACAACATTGGCAGCATTTTAAAAGTATAAACAATACGAAGAGGGCTGCGATTATTCCAAGAGCGATCGTGTACCACTTGGTGTGCGTGATAATGAATGGCTGATTTATTTGTTTGGTAATAATCTCATCGAACTCGTTTAATTTCTTACTAGCGTACTTGAGTTCTGTAAGATCGATGTTCGTGAGATGTATCGGCTTCAGAGCGGTCGACTCAATTGTTTTTAGATGAGGCAACAAGTTGCAACAATCATCATCCAGAATATTCATGTGTGGAATATAATAAGTTGCGTTTTTACTGCTTCCAAATGTTGCGTCGATCATAAACAGATTAGTATATCCTTTGCAGTGAGGTTGAAGATGTATGATTCCGCTTTTTCTTAGAACAATATCTTCCATGTGATCTTGATTTCCTCCGCACATGATAGTTAATGTAGTTGGCTCGTGGAGGACATAAATCCATTGATTCCTTGCAATATAGTTCCAAGTTTCTATGGTTCCTTTAATCGTCTTCGTCGTGCAGGAAGAAGGAATCTTACTGATGTGAGGAGACAACAGTTCGATCTCGCAGATTCCTTGATTCGTTGAAGCCGTGGTATGCAAGTTATAACAGACGTACTCCTCATCTCGATATTCGTTGCAATCAGACAACTCTTTTAGAAAAATAAATTGGGATTTTGTCTGGGAAAGGAGGAGATACCGACTTTGAGGAATAATGTAAGAAAAGAATTTCGTATCATTATGCTGGATTGGAAGAGGAATAAGTTCGAAGAGATCAAATCTCGTTCGAACAACTAAAGGAATTTGAAGTGCAAATATTATGTTATTTTTTGTGATAACTACATGGAGTCGAATAAATTTATAAAAATCACGTATATTTTCTAAATCTGGTTTCATAACTAGCTCATGTTCATTTTTATAATCTTTTAATTCTTCGTATAGCATTTTAGGAGTAATAACGAACGGTGAAACAATGTTATGTTCGGCTAGATTGATAGCTTCGATATATTTTGAAAGTTCGCGATTAATCTGCCCTACTAGCACGTTTAAAGTGGTAATCTGTTGGCTCACCACGGATTCCATTTCTAATCGTGAAATAAAAGAATTTGTTTGAACAGTGAAGGAGTTTATTTTTCCTATATTTTCATTCATTGCTTTCTCTTGACTTTGAAGTGAATATAGAGAACTATTAAAGTTTCTAATAGTATTTGCAATCACTTGAACCTGTGCCTTCAGCAGGGTTTGTGTTTGCTTGCTATTGTTTACTAATGTTTTAATACTATCCTCATAAAATTGAGCATCATCGGCGTCGGGAGTACCAAAAGCCCATTTTAATTGATATGACATACCACTTAAAAGACCACGTTTCTTCCTAATAACGTGCTTCTCGGTCAATTGTTGGAGGATTTCGCGTTTCATATTAACTTCCAATAATTCTGATTCGATTAACTGGACAGTACGTTCGCAATGAAAGCTAGTATCACCTTTCCGAGTTTGGTCTTGCAATGTTAAATTGCAGATATTTTTTGTTTTAATGAAATACTTGTTAATGATCATGAGTGCGTTGTTTAAATGAGTTCTATTCATATATGAAAGGAGTGTCAGTTTGGAGTTCGCAATTTTTACTGTTCCCTGTTTGATATAAAAGATTCCGCCAGATTTTTTGAAAGGATGGTGAGTGAAAAAATCACCACTCGCTAGAAGCGGGAGTAGGTAAAGGATCAGAATTGTCTGATTCATCTGGAAAATAGGGTTTAAGTAAATTAGTATGATATTTAACCCTTATGTACACACCCAACTTTTACCACGTTGTTACACACCCAGGGTACCCGGGTGCCCACCACTAGTTTTTCTTAATACCTGAGTTCGCATATGAACGGAATCGTTTGGAATCAGTTTTCTTTATTAAATAAACATCAATAGAAACTATATATGCCATTTCCAAGTTCCCTAGCCCGCTACAGCTACCATAAAATAAAATAGAAGTAGGGTGCGAGCGCTGCACAGGTAGCGCGCGGTCAGTTTTGACATTCGGCGACCGGCAGATGGATAGTAGTGTAGCGGCTTCATCGCTACTTCGCTTTCGTATGTAATTGTTTATTTATTAATACCTGTTACACCAATAAAATATTCATCCATGATATTAATTAATTCCGGAGTCAAAACATCATTTTTCATCTAGTGGGTACCCGGGTACCCGGGTGTGTCCGCTAAACACATGTACTTTGACGTCATTTAGTTTAGGTTCAAAAAATTTGAAAAAAATTTACCAGTGTGTTTTTGACTTTTAAAAGAGTTAAATAATGGGGATCTGAAGGCCCAAGTCGAAATTTCCATTTTTATTCGAGTTATAAGCAAAAATATGACGAGGTGGGCACCCGGGTACCCGGGTGTGTACACAAGGGTTAACCAGTTTCCGATTAATCTGAATTTCAGCAGTTTGATTAGGAAAGAGTCGAATGATTTTATAAGGTCCCTTAGCGTTGCTGGAAAGTTTCTTAGATAGTCCCGATGGAATATATTTGTTTTCAATCGTAACCAAATCATTGACTTTAAATACAATTGGATTAATTTTTTTATCATGGTATTCTTTGCTACGAAATTTCGAAAGTTTTCGCGTGCGATTTGGAAAGACGTATTGAGCTTAAATTTAAGTGAACGAATGTAATCGTCATAAGTATAATGGAACTCTGGATTCTGAGTTATAGATGAAGGCAAGTAGGCCTTCTGTCCGGAAAGAAGTTCGTACGGTGTATAACGAGTGGATTTATGAACGGCTGTATTATAACTAAACATTGCAAAAGTGTCCAAGTCCGTTTGTTTTTTATTTATATAATGCTTGAGGTAATCCTTTAAAATAAGATGAGATCTCTCAAGTGCTCCATTCGTTTGAGGATGATATGGTGTGGTTGAAATATGCCTTGTTTTAAAGAGGTTGCTTACTTCCTTAACAAGATTTGACATAAAATCTGAACCTTGATCGGTCAGAAATGTTTGGGGGATACCAAAGTAAACGAAAATAAAAAGTAATTTTTCGACAATCGTTTGTGCTTCGTGATTTGGAACTGCAAATGCAAACGAATACTTTGTCAGATCATCTTGAGCTGTGATAATAAATCGGTTACCCTGTTCAGTTACGGGTAAAGGTCCTACTATGTCAATAGCTAACCTGTGAGAAGGTTTTTCCGAAGTAGTCGTAATCTCCATAGGTTGTTTGGTAGGTCTAAAATTGGTTTTATTTATCTGACAAGAATGACACGTTTTAATGTCACTTTTCATTGTAGACCAGTGATATCTTTCTTTGACTCTAGAATAAGTACGATTAAACCCACAATATCCGGATAATTTACTATCGTGACATTCTTTGAGAATGATTCGTATTTCTTCGCGATCTTTGCGAACGATTTTCCTCGTATCTAAAAATTTAATATTATTAGAAGGAAAAATGAATTTAACCATTTCATTAAAAATTTCAGGTTTAACACCGTTTTTCATTTTAGGTGGAATCAAAGTAAAATCCCTTGATTTTATTATATCTTGGAGGTTCATAAAACTTTGAAATAAATTACGATAATCAATTTTGTCATGGTGTAGATTTTTGGGAAATAAAATTAGTAGAGTTTGATTATTCATTTCTCAATTTGTACAATCCGTTAGGACTTGATGTTATCGCAGTTGTGTCAAAATTTTCAGTCACGTAATCTGAATATTGATTTTCTTCATCCAAATCTTCAGACCACAATAATACTATCGTGCCCCTTTAATCTTGGAAGAAGGGTTTCCTCCTTTGAAAATTCGATTACGCTTAAGTTTTGGTAATGGAATTTTGTAAAATCCTGGTACGTTTTAGCGGATTTGTGTACGTGGAACGTAGATGTCGGAGAGTTGTTTTGGATCAGGATGTAATCGCGATAAACCGTCTGCGTTAGAATTTACTCTTCCTGGTTTATATTTTATTATATACTTGTATTCATTAAGACGTAATCGCCATCGGACAAGTTTTGAAGAAGGATTTTTACAATTAAAAAGCCATTGCAGGGGTCTGTGATCTGTATAAATTGTAAATTCTCTGCCATAAAGATAAGGTCGAAAGTGTTCAACCGTATTTATACTAGCTAATAGCTCCTTTTCAGACGTGGAATAGTTTTGTTCAGCACTGTTTAATGTTCTTGAGTAATAAGCTATGGGTAAATCCTTATTATCTTTTATTTGCGAGAGAACACCGCCAATACCCACATCGGAGGCATCACAGGTAACGACAAAGGTTTGAGAGAAATCAGGATACTGCAACAGGGGTTCACTGATCAAAATTGATTTTAATGTCTCGAACGCGTTTTGTTGTTGCTCGGACCAAATGAATTCCGTGTCATTTTTCAACAGTAATGCTATTGGTTTCGCGATCGTTGAAAAACTTGGAATAAATTTCCGATAGTATCAAACCAGTCCGAGAAATTGCTTTATTTGCTTCAAGTTTTTTGGAGGATTCATTCCTTGAATACACTCGATTTTCTTAGGATTCGGTCTGACTCCGTCTTTAGAAGATTACATGCCCAAGATATTGACAAGATTCGCGTAAAAACTCACACTTGTCCGGTTGAAGCTTGAGACTATGTTCACGAAATCTGTTGAAAACATTACGTAGCTTTAAATTATGATCAGTGAGGCTGGATCCGTGAATTACCACGTCATCCAAATAAACGAAACACTGTTTGTTACTAAGTCCAGTCAAAACGTTATGCACCATTCTTTGAAATACAGCAGGTGCATTTTTTAGACCGAAGGGCATCGTCCGAATGCATGGGGATTTGGTGGAAACCACTTGCTAGATCCAATGTGGTAAAATAATGTGCGTGACCTAATTGATCTAGGATATCCTCTATATATGGGAGTGGGTAAGCATCTCCGATCGTTTTTTCATTAAGGTTCCTATAGTCAATGACAATACGCCACTTTTGCTCACCAGAAGCGTCAATTTTTTTTTGGTACAACCCACAGTGGGCTTGACCAGGGACTTGTTGAAGGTTTTATGATCCCTTTTATCGATTTGTTTCGATACTTCGTTTTTGTGCACCTCAGGATATCTATAGGATTTTACATGAATAGGAATATTATCAGTTGTTCGAATTTTATTGGTAGTTGCATTAGTCACGGTTAATGTATCACCGGGGAGATGGAAAATATCTTCGAATTCGTGACATAACTTTATTATTGAATTTTTCTCCTCGGTATTTAAATGTTCTGTACGTATGTTTTTATGTATTAACGTAAGCCTTTCGTGTTTATTTACTAACCCGTTATTAGAAGAACAAAAGATATGACTCTGCTCAGAGGGACGTAAGAGTGGTAGATTGGGTTTAATAAATATTTCCTTTTCCAGAGATCGGTTAATAACCGTAATTAAAACTTCATTCTTATTTATCACTTTCACTAACGTGCTGGAAACAATTAACGACTCTTTTTGATTCAGTGCTTGGCTCAGGATTAATCCTTCTTTTAAATTGAGAGGGTTTAAAATCGGCATTTTGACCACCATTTCCGTTCGAGGTCCAATTGACATTAAAGACGTGTCTGACGGTTGATTTGTATTTCGTTGGAAAGGAATTGAGAATGGAATCGCTTTAATTGAAGTAGATGAGCTTTGATAATCAATTTTGCAATTTTGTGAATCAGAAAAATCCTGTCCCAAAAGACCATCAAAAGGAATACCCGTATTAGAATCAAGGACTTGGAATTTGCAATAAAGAGAATATTCTCTTTATTTACGGATCGATAATTCAAGTTCCGTTTCTCCGTGAGTTGCAATCGGTGCATCAGCTTTGATACCGTTGAGCATGATTGGTTCAGAGCAGAGTTGGGCAAAGATAATATCTAGATAACATCTAGTTAAAAGGTCCTTACGGTTAGTCGTTAGTCAAAGGGTGACTAAAGTTGATGTAACTTATCTTTAGTCGAGGCGCCAGAGTTGAAGCTGGTTAGTCAAGAGCCTTTCGTCCTGGGTTGTGAGTAACGTGGTTTCAGCTGTCATTCTATCCTTAGTCGAGGAAACGACTAACCGGCGAAAGCCTTTGCGGCCTGACCCGCGCGCGGTCGCCTACCGGTCAGATTCTACAGAATCTGAATTTGTTTATTTTTCATCGTATCAATATGAAAGTGACGCCAATGGATTCTTGGTGTTCTCCCGATTAATTGGACAGAAAATAATTTAAATCGGACTATTTTTAACGAAACGGACTTTGAATTCTGCAAACAAATTTCTCACGTAATATCCTTAAGTATGGTCCGAATTATATCATTTTTGGGCCCATTTTCATCGGGAAGACATGAGAAATCGATTGGTAATACTTTTATTAACACTTATCAAAAACAGGCAGATTTTATGTGGCCCGTCGGTTTTATTGCTCTCGGCTGTCAACGGGCGGTCTACTGGGGCCCGAAGGTCCTCGCTCGCAAGCGGAGAAAGCAAGGCGTCTCAACAATCGAAAGATTGTACATACATATTCTTTCTGATGCTTTCGCCTACAATTATTATGGTGGGTTAATTAACAAAAAAAAAAAACAACAGTTTGCCAACGAATATTTAATGTTGGGCCTGCAATTATTATGGTTGGTTAATTAACAAAAAGTTACGACAGTTTGCCTACGAATATTCAATGTTGGGCCTACAATTACCATCGTCGGTTAATTAACAAAAAATTTACGACGATGATTAAATGTCATCTTACAACGCGTCAGAAAAATTTCTACATCCAGAAACGTGTTATTATATTGCACGTTGTGATACGTTGTGCACGTTTCGACGCTCGAAACCAGCGGGGCCATACAATGTTGCACACAATCAGTGACGAATCTGTAGGTCTGCATTTCTAATCAGTTCTTTGCGAAAGTGACGTCAATCGATTCCTCGTGTTTCCTCGATTAAATTGGCTCTAAAAACGATATAATTCGGAGCATAATTAAGGATATTACGTGAAAAATTTATTAGCAGAGTCCGTGGTAGCAGTTATTTGTTGGGAGTTTGTTGGGCCAATGACGTGTTATCCGTTGGCCAACTGTTGAAGTGGCGAGCTATTTTCAAATGAGCCAACGATTGTAACCAACGCAGGCCCAACGTCACTTAACATGAAGGCCCAACTAAAGGTTTCTTTCCAAAAGGCGTCTTAAAGAACTTCAAAAGACGTATTCTTCAGGTTTGCTTTAGGAAAAAAAAAATTTCGCGGTTAGGTGAGAATCGAACCCAAACTTTCCGCTCACGAACCAGCCACTAGGGTAGATGTCCCAATTACTGCCAGTGTCCCAATTACTGCCACTTGATTTATTTTATGTAATAAAAGCGTAACGTATAAAAAGAAAGGTGCAAAAAATAGTTATTATTAAATGGAGATTCTGATTTACATTAAAATAAAAAAATATATGTACTCATATGTACCTAGGACAAGATGATTTTTGAGGTGACAGTTATAGGTACACAAGGATCGCTCGCGAATTTTAATTAATTATTAATACATTCTTCTGATTTAATTCATAAAACTATTTTTTTTTAATGAAAGAGATGTTAAATAATATTATGTTTCAAATTGAAACAATTTTTAAGTTACACAACACGCGAAATGATTAAATGAAGTTCGGTTATAATCTTAAGGTGGCAGTAATTGGGACATCTACCCTATTTGCACCTACCCAACACACTTTCTCGAAAAGATTTGTAATTTCTAGTTACATATCTAGTACTAAATGTTTATAAAAACATTCGACCTTTAGACTTATTCTTTAAAAATTTCACAGACGTCCTTATTACGTATTTATAAATAAGACCAGAAAAATAGACACGTTTCTGGATGTAGCAATTTTTCTGACGCGTTGTAAGATGACATTTAATCATTGTCGTAACTTTTTGTTAATTAACCAACCATAATAATTGCAGGCCCAACATTAAATATTCGTTGGCAAACTGTTGTTTTTTTTTGTTAATTAACCCACCATAATAATTGTAGGCGAAAGCATCAGAAAGAATATGTATGTACAATCTTTCGATTGTTGAGAAGCCTTGCTTTCTCCGCTCGCGAGCGAGGACCTTCGGGCCCCAGTAGACCGCCCGTTGACAGCCGAGAGCAATAAAACCGACGGGCCACATAAAATCTGCCTGTTTTTGATAAGTGTTAATAAAAGTATTACCAATCGATTTCTCATGTCTTCCCGATGAAAATGGGCCCAAAAATGATATAATTCGGACCATACTTAAGGATATTACGTGAGAAATTTGTTTGCAGAATTCAAAGTCCGTTTCGTTAAAAATAGTCCGATTTAAATTATTTTCTGTCCATTTAATCGGGAGAACACCAAGAATCCATTGGCGTCACTTTCATATTGATACGATGAAAAATAAACAAATTCAGATTCTGTAGAATCTGACCGGTAGGCGACCGCGCGCGGGTCAGGCCGCAAAGGCTTTCGCCGGTTAGTCGTTTCCTCGACTAAGAATAGAATGACAGCTGATCAACGATAGTCACAACCCACGACTAACGGCTCTTGACTAACCAGCTTCGACTCTGGCGCCTCGACTAAAGTTAACTCAGGTAAGTTTTAGTCGACTAAGGAAAAAGTTGAAGTTGCTTTAGTCGAAACGTTATTTCAATCATTTTTTAGTCGAATGATGCCCAACTCTGGTTCAGAGTTAGTAATTTTAAAATTACCGAGACTAGACCTTTTAACTAATGACACAGATGCTCCCGTATCAATTAGAAACTTTAGAATTCCGTCAGAGGAATTTGATGATGGAGATTCGAATAGAACGAATATTAATTCGTTATTGTTCAAGTAGGCATTATGATATACAAATGAGCTGAAATTTGTCGTAACGTTAGATGCATCATTACTCGCTGGTACTTGCACAGGAGGATTAGAGGTTTTTTTTTGAGATTTGAAGATTTTGATTATTCAGATGAACGTTTGAGTGTTGGCCGTTCTGGGGATTCGATCTGTTCCCATCATTTTTGTTACGTCGAACATTTGCAGCGAATCTTTTTATGCATTCGTCGATAGAATGGCCCATATTTTTACAATAACGACATTGAATTTGATTTATTGGACGGCGTGAGTTTTGACTTGGCCTTGGATCATAGGATCGATCTAAATTTTGTGACTGATTCGCACGTTTATGAGAACTTTGAAAATTATTTTGTCCGAACGTTTGATTTTGTTGCGCAAAGTGAATTGGCTTTGAATGCTGAGGTATTGAAGGATTTGACCTTGAATTTTTAAAGCGACAATCTTTACTTGCGTGATTTGTTCTACTGCAATAAGCGCAACTTTGGAAATTATCATAATGAATTCGAAGGGCTTTTTCCTCCGCTGAAGCGGCGGTAAAGGCTTGATTAATTGTTTGGAATTCTCTGTATCGAAGCATTTGTGAAATCTGAGGATGAGTGTGATAAATGAATCGATTAAGGGTCATCTTAGTTATCATTGCGATACTTCCAGGTAAATTACTTTCAACTTGTTCTGACACATGAACGGCTGCGAGGATTCGAGACGAGAGGTCTTCGATCCTTTGGAAGAACTGTGATACGTTTTCATTTTGTTTTTGAGTGATTGAATTTAATTCCTCGAATAATTGATCAAGAGTTTTTTTATCTTGATAGAGACTTAAAAGAAGCTCAGAAACTTCTTCCCAAGTCGTGAGATTGCAATGTATGTCGATTTGTTCTCGTGCTTTGCCAGTAATGCGACTTTTCACGTAAAGTAATAAAGCACGTTTTTGACTTTCCGCAGCTAGTTCGAATACTCCGTCAACTTGCTTTACAAAGCTACGAATTTTATATCGATCACCGTCAAATGTTTCAGGAATTAATTTAATTAAGAATGAGACTTCGTACGTAGTCGGCACTTGATCAGGCATGATTGTATAGGATTTAGGAAAGTTTAAGAAATATAGAAGGACAAGAATTGTCTAGACTGAGGAACATCTATTGAGCAGTACTTACTGTGGAAGTTATCCTTTGCAATTGGTGCTGGCGTTGCTAGGTCCAGTATTTTCCAACCAGGTTGCGGAATTTCCCTCAAGTACGCTGGTCTTCTGTATTTCGCCTTGTTCGATGTCCACGTTCTCAGCAATTTGAATGTTGCCACTCGATTCACAGGGTAGAGTTGCTAATTCCACTTATGCTCGCTGTGTGTTGAGTGCTGGACATCCCATCCTCGTCGCCAAAATTTATGTTGTATTCCGTATTTATAATATTACTTTTATTTTATTAAATAACTTTATACAAATAACGGAAACTAAGACGATTACAGATAATTATAGATTATAGATTCAGAACTAGATTCTCGTGTCCAGACTGTTCGGACTGAAGTGCTCAAGTGCACCTTCTGAAGAATTGAGTGTTTTATATATATATGTACGGTTTTCGGTAAGCTGGAAAGTGGGGGTTGTCCTGAGTTTAACGATCCGTAAGGGATGAGGCATAGAGATCAAGGTTCAAGGATGAGTAATAAGGAACGGATGAGGTCATAGAAGAAAGGATTTAGGATGCTTACTATTGCTATCTGGAAAACTAACGCGCTGACTAATACTTTGTATAGAGAACTAAATTTAAATGACGTTGGAATACAACATTCTATTAATGGCATCTTAATATATCAAACAGAAAGCTTCAATATATTTGTGTGTTTGTCTGTCGCCTAAAAACTTTCGAACGATAAACTCGGGGATCACGAAGCGTTCCTCAGTTCATTATGCCAGATGATGCATTTTCAACAAAAAAAAATTTTAAAAAAATTTATAAAAAAACTTTGTTTTTATAAAAAAAAAATTTTTTTTATAGAATCTGATTCTAAATTTCGGGCGAAGCCGAGTAGTAAAGCTAGTTTATTATACATCTATTGCTGATAAAAAGAAAAAATGTTTCATCAACATGGCGGTGGGTCCTCTATAATCGATTCGCCAATCGGCAGTGCGCATTTCTCCGATGCGGAGTGCCCGCGAACAAAAACCCAAAAATTTTAATTTTCTATATGACACAAGCTAAAGAAATACATAGGGATATTTCAAAATAAACATTTTTATGAAAATCGCGAATGTTTGAATAAGAATGCTGATTTGTTGAAAAAACTACACAATATATTTTTTTAATCTTCAATAGATGTATAATAAATGCCATCAATAAAATTTTCTACTGAGTTCATATCAGTTCTGTAACAATTTTCGGACATTTCTGAGAATAAAATATTTATTTCTCAATTAGATTGACTCCCATTACTTTCAATATCCCCTAAAAAGTGCCATTTTGATATCATCGAAGAGTAAACTCAGCTATTTTAATTATTTTCCAGATTTGACTCCAAAGTTAACATTGGCAAATGAAAGTCCACTCTACACTAAACGAATCCCATCCCCTGAAAATATCCAGGATCTCCTCGCCCCACTGCACCTCATCAAATCCATCAAGCCCTCGAAAATATCTGAAAACCACAAACCCCAAGGTCCCAGTCACGTTCCCAGTAAGTCGTCGTGGTGTACGTCACGCGTTCCGCGCACCCGAACATATTTCCATCGCAGCTAACCAAGCGTTGTAGCTACGCTCCACCGTCGCTGTACTCTCAGGCTGATATTTCTAACGGTTGACAGTGTAATATGAAGCCGGGGGACGGTCGGTTGGCGTAAATAAAAAGCGCGGGATTAGCGGCAGCGGCCGCTGCACGCGGAATACGGGGATATCCTCGTTATTCGGATGACTGCGTCACAATGGCCGCAAGGCGATTATAAACTAAAGCAATTAATTATAAGTGGCCTCGCAGTATAACGACTTCACGCTGGCAAATTCCGGCGCGCAACGCCGTAGCATACCGCGAATATTTGGTTTGCCATGAAACGCTTCAAGAACGGCCGCGCCTTCATCTTCCGGTATGCGGCGAGACTGCAGTCCCCTCTCAGCCCTCTCTCTCTCTCTCTCTTTCGCCCGAGCTTATCCCGCATTCTTTCCGTCCCTCCCGCTCGGCACCCGCGACCCCTAGGCTTTTTCAGATCTCCATTTATCAATTACAACAAGTTGCAGCACCGCCAACGGGAATAAACCGCTGAAAAATCCCATTATCGGCCGTCCCTCTTGGCCTCCTCGCCAACCGTTTGTTTTGTTTCCATTTAACTTACCGGGGACCTTGCTCCTCGCGCGGAACAACGGGGAATTCTCGACGAGGGGAATATCGATGCCGGGCGGTATCGATGAATCTAGCGACTCCGCCGTAGCCGTTTCGTCGGTACCTTAATTCGGTTGCGTCGTTTTAATTGCGACGGGGCCATTATCTGGATGAAGCTCGTGGGGCTCGGCAATTGATTTTGTCGCTGATGAGGAGTATCTGGAGGTTTGGTATGTCGGTTCCCAAGAAACATTGTGGACTTACCGATTAATTGAAATGCGGTGTGCGCATTCGCCTGCGGCAGTGCGCAATACTCTTCGAATCTTCGCCGGGTTCTACTTGTTGGGTAAAAGTGAAATAGATATATATATATACCAGAGAAGTGTTGCTAGGCACAGCGTTGCCAGAGAAGTGTTGCTAGGCACAGCGTTGCCAGAGAAGTGTTGCTAGGCACAGCGTTACCAAAGAAGTGTTGCTACGCACAGCGTGGCCAGAGAAGTGTTGCTACGCACAGCGTTGCCAGAGAAGTGTTGCTAGGCACAGCGTTGCCAGAGAAGTGTTGCTACGCACAGCGTTGCCAGAGAAGTGTTGCTAGGCACAGCGTTGCCAGAGAAGTGTTGCTAGGCATAGCGTTGCCAGAGAAGTGTTGCTTGGCACAGCGTTGCCAGAGAAGTGTTGCTTGGCACAGCGTCGCCAGAGATGTGTTGCTAGGCGGTTAGCCGGGAGAACAGCGCGGCCGAGGCAGTCTGCGTCGCTGTGCCTAGCAACACTTCTCTGGCAACGTCGTGTCTGCCGCAACGCGAGCCTACTACATACTTTATCAAAGCCTAATTGCAATGGGGGTCCGCGAATGTTCCAGCGGAAAGGTTTTCTAGAGAATTCCCCGTTGTCGGCTGTTTTGAAAGAGAGCGAATGCTTGTCTTATCGCGGCTGAATGGATTTTATTGTCGTTGATTTCGTTTTATCGGGGCGGAGGGCAGCGGGGCTTTCTAAAGACGTCGGGAGGAAATTCGCTTATGCGAGGATCGACAAGCCCTGGCTTTGCTTCCTAAACGTAATAACGATAAAATGTCATTCTGCCGCAATCCGACCGTTCCTCGCGTAGGAAATAACGTATGTTCGGTTTTCCTAATCGGATGTTCGACTAGCTTTTCCGGGATAATAGCTCGAGCAGCCGGGATTACCGAGGGGCAGAGCTCGGATGGGCTCCCTATCGGCTCGATAACTCTGCTCGATGATCCGAACGAACTGCCACCTTCGGGAGCAAGCCCTTAATGCAGCCTGTCTCGGGATAAGTGTCGCTCGAAGTAGTTGTTGAGCAGTGGGTGACGCGCGGGAATGTAAGAAGATTCGTTCCTGCCATTTCCATTGTCCAATCCCTCGAAAATAGAGGACACGTGTTATATCCTTCTGTAATGCCTGTACATCCTCCCTACTCCGCAACAGAAGTGCGCGTACAATGTTCACGTTTCTCGATATCTTAAACACAGATGAAAAAAAAAAACTGAAATAGTATCACGGAGCTCTGTAGCTTCGTCTTCCTGTTCCCTCGCTTTGTTTCGATACACAGAGTGGATCGACGCGGAGGTCCATCCAAAAACGGTTTGCCTCTGGTAAATATAGGTCAATAGCTTTTCACCTAGTATCGAACATCTGAATTTCTCGAACGTCTATCGACAAGACTCGATTGTAGCGCTCGGAAGGAGTGCTTCAGGTTGCTTTGGATACTATGGAAATGTTGCTGCTTTCATATTGCGTAGGGTAGATGTCCCAATTACTGACAGGGTCTCTGTTACTATCGCTTTATTTATTTTACTTAATAAAAACGTGACGCATAAAGAATAGTGTTCAAAAAAATTTATTATTAAATTTGGACTGTTCTTCTTCTTGTTATTATTATTGTGCATTATTTTTTATACGCTACGTTTTTATTAAGTAAAATGGCAGTGATTCATTATTGTGGAGGGTAGGTTATGATGAGTTTGAACGACTTTAAGGGACTGTTCCGGTCTGGAGCCCATAAAAATAGGTGAAATTTAGGAATTAATTAATGGAAAACTACTACATATAATTTAATGGGACTTTTCGCATTATATTAAGGATGTCTTAAACTATAGAAATATATTTAATTGTTTTATAATTAATTATTGCAGACGGCAATGGGGAGTCGTTAAAGTCGAGGCGTCAAAAAATTCATTCAAATCGGTAGAACCTGTAGCAACTAAACCATTGGTCTGAAATAAAAAACAATGCCAGATTATTAAAGGGCGTGAAACTCGCTCGTGGACTAGACCAGAAAAAAATACAAAATTACATTTTTTGAGAAAATAACGACACTTGAAGTTTGAAGTCACTTTTTCCCTATATTTTTTTTCGTCCTTTCAACGCCCTTAAAAATTATAAATTTTCAATTTTTTTTTAAAATTATACTCGTCTAAAAATAAATAAAAAAGTTTCAGTCGAGTCGAATAATAACTGTTGGAGATACATGTTCCACCGATTTTGAGAATACTGTTTCGAGAAAAACGCGTTTAAAGTTTTACGTGAGTGCCGAGTGGCCGGGTGTTACTCGTGCATTTGCCGCTACTCAGATGCCTATAACTTCGGGAATTTTACGAATCTCAACAAATCCTTTTAAACACGTAGACCTACAAGGTCGAGCATTCGATGAATGAAATAAAACAAAAATCGATTTTTAGGCCGGAACCTCCCCTTAGGAGTTCCTTTAAAACGCACCATCGGATTACTCTGGACGTTGATTCTATGGGTGTCGAGCAGGGTGTAGAATCAGGCGACGGAATTGAAGTCTTACGACCACAGGTGTCATCTTTGTCGCCTCATCAAAATTGTAGGTCAACAGCACCGTTCGGTCGTGTTGAACTTCGCAGCATCGCCAATGAAATCAAGCCTCAACGCGGACTACTCAAAGAGCTTTGGAGAACCACCTTGAAGTTGCTTTACTAAACGCCCCTGAGTTCAAAACGAGGTAAACGCCGATGCACACAGGGTGTTCGGTAAGTGCAGTGATAGCCGTTACCATCGGTCGGATTAATTAACGTGCACGCCTCGTCTGTTAAGCTTGGAGATGTTGGACAAGTCATTTATGTTAGAAAACGAAATAACAGCCATCTAGTTAAAATGGTAAAGCATATTATTATTAGCGTGTATTTTGTTGTTATTCTCAGGGGTAGACTGAAGAACAGCAAATTGCTGAATCTCGCCCATTACATCATATTATTTTAACATACTTTATTTTATGTTAATTTATATCCAGATGGGAATATAATAAAAATGTGTTATTATTATTATTATTTTCGAGACCAGGCCGTTTTTATGCAATTTACGAAGGAAACTTTACCATGGGAATTTTCCGTAGAGAATTTAGAATATATAATACTAGCAAAATACCCCCGCGCTTCGCTTCGGGCCTAAGAGATATCAAGGAACCCATGAAAACACATTTTACCCCCTTTCACCCCCTTAGGAGTTGATCAGTGCAAAATGCTGAATCTGGTTTTTAGGCATCTGTGTGGGTAACCTTTGTAAGAAAAACCAAGTTGATATCTAGTCGGGCCTAAGAAATAACGAGGAGTCCGAAAAAACATATTTCACCCCTTTTTACACCCTTCAGGTTGGAATTTCAAAAAATCCCTTCTTACCGAGCACCTACTAGGGTTTATACAAAAACCGACTTTTGAGAAAACCGGTTTTCGAATTCCACTATTCCCAAAAAAACCGGTTAAACCGGTTTTCGAATTTTCACAAAAAATGTAATTAAAATAGTAAATAAATATTTGTACTTATTTTAAAAAAATTTAGTTTCCTTAATATTATGGAATTACAAAAATATAACAAAATAAAATATACTCTATCTATACAAAACCAAATAAATTAAAAAAATTAAAATAACTAAAATCCGTACAAATGTATACAATTTTGGAGTTCATTTAATATTTATGCATCTACAAAAATATAATACAATAAAATAGACTGTATACAAAACCAAATGAAAAAAAATAAAATAACTAAAATCCGTACGAAATATAAATCTTTTAAAAGGTCGTAACAAATTATAAATCTTTATACCATTTAGTACTTTTCATCAGAAAGTATGAACCCATGAAGATTAGTTTCACAGTAAACTGTTACCTATTACAATATGCTTGTAGCCGAGGAGATTTCAAGTCAAAATGTCAAGGTTTTTAGTGAAATATTTAATTCATTTCCGCATATTAATTTTAGTATATAAAACCGGTTTTTCAAATTTTAAAACCGGTTTTCGAATTTTACAAATTTATAAATAAAAACCGGTTTTCAAACCCGGTTTTTAAAAACCGACAAACCCTAGCACCTACGTCGCAAAAGGAACGCACCCTTCGCGTTTCAGTGACCCAACGATTATATAAGTACAGATTTAGAATTAATTCTATTCTCGACTTACCGACACCCTGAACCCTTTCAAAAATATCACAGACTTACTTTTCATCTTTATATTCACAGCTAGCTACCGCTTTAATATAACATTTTTCATTACCCTTCCCGGGTAGCATTTTATTTCCCCTCTGTCTAATTCGTAAACTGAGTACACGAACGGAATTTAATCGAATTCCTGCGACCCGAAATATTTGTCACGGCGATAGACACCATTTCCGACGGAACGACACGCGATTTCAGCCAGTTTTTCACAGAAAGCCCCGGCGTTCTCGTTCACGGCGGAAACACGGGGAAGGAATTTCTAGCTTACTGCATCAGCAAGATATCGGTATGACGTCAACAGCACGACCATTGTTTCCGGTAGTATTGTTTCGGGTTGTTTCTCGCCAAGCTACGAGCCTTTTACGTCGGAGATTTCCAAGCTACCGGCGGCGAACTGAATAAAAGGAAAATGAACCCGACCACACCCATCCAGTCTTCGCGTTGCAAGGCGTTCGTTCGCCCTCGTCTCGGGAAATCACGGTAATCTTGAGTTTTTTTTTTTCTCCAACGGAAGGGATTTGTACACTTCCCGGACTAACCTTAAGAAGTTACTATCTTGCAAACGACTAGCACCGGTTGCACACGCGATTTCGCCCTGGTTAGTCGTTGCTGTAGAAATTAAGCAAGGGGGGGTAGGCGGGAGTTCGGCGTCGGCATTTGAAAATTACTTGATTACACGAAAACGTTAGAAGCTGACGCTTCTGGTGCAATTGTATTCCACGGTTGCGTGGGTTGGATAGATAACGTTGTTACTCTTCCAATAATTGGTGTACTAATTATTACAATTTTAAGTTAGTGCCTACAATAAAAAAAAAAATTTTTTAGGGAGGCGACCCCACCCTGAAGCCACTAACAAATGACAAAGTTAGGGATGTAGGGTAAAGGCATGTAATATGGAACATCTGATTTCAAAAGCTTGTCAAAAGTAGGGGAATTCGTTTTTTTTTAATAAAACTGACATGCGGGGACGAAGGAATTAATGCATAATCATATTTACATAGTCAAATGTAAAAAAATTCCAATTGTTTTGCAATTATGGTAAAAAAGCTGAAAAGAGTGAAAATCGGCAGTTCGAAAAAATGGGTCCTAATATGGAACACCTAGGAAATTTGTAAAGAAACCCCAAAAATCTTTACTTTTTTTTACTAAAAATTTATTAAGTAGAAGATACAAATAAATAAATACACATCAGTTTTGGAATTTATTCCTGCTTTCTGCGTCCCCTACACGTTGGACACGTGAATAATACGTCGGAAGCCCCACATTCTTCGTGTGCCCACTGAAAGCAGCGAATACATTGGGTCCTACTTTTCATTGTCATTATTTTTATAATTACTATCGCCAAATAAGCATTCCGCATCATCGTCGTCATCGTCATTATCAACTTCATCTATGTTACTCGGTACGTTCCATATTACGTACACACATGTTCCGACAAGAAATGAAGAATTATACTAAGAACAAAGTAACTTTATTGGTAAACTATTGCTGAATAATCAAGAACACACATATTTAATGATAAATTATATCAAAATAATACTTTGGAACATACCTTTACTACAATATTTAACTGTTTGATGCACTTTTCAGAAACTTTTACACCCCACGAAAAATATAAACGTTTCTCTTTCAATGATAGATGCCCAACTGATAATTAATTCTCAGTATCATAGTCTATTGTGTCTACGGATCTAGTATAAACGATTACCTGAAGAGTTCGTTATTTCTTTATCGAAATTTTACGAAGTTCCATATTACGTGCTGTTCCATATTATCTGCCTTTACACTATTTGTTCGTGTAAATAAACGTACAGAGCCTCGAGTTTTTATGCATTTTGCTGGAAATTTTTTTTTATGAAAAATTGTATAAATTGCGGCCCACAGAATGGCTTCCCGGAGGACTGCAAAAGCACTGTTCCACTTATTTTCTCAAAATTCGAATTATTTTGGAAGTTATAGCAGTTTGAAGATTTGACTTTAATTTTTTACATAAAAATTTGCACTGAAATGCTTGTAAAAGATCGAATAATAGAAATATAAAAAAAAATCCAGCGCTAGTATTTCCTACTCAGATAATCCAGTCATTCCCGGGTGAGTGGGCTAGTTTTTTTGCAGTCCTCCGGGAAGCCATTTTGTACAATTTTCATAACAAAAATTTCCAGTAAAATGAAGGTTGCTTTATACGAATAAAAAAATCCCCAACTTTGTCTTTTACATACACCCTTAATTCACATCGACCTTTACTCCCTTCAAAAGATTTGACTTATTTTTTTATTAATCTTGGTGATACCTAGCGTGACTAATTTAAATATAATTCATCCCCTCACAAATTCATCAATGGCCTGTACAAAGTTCTGAAATTAATTACAGACACTTTCCTACAGCTCTATTGCTTATTTCCATCATAATAATTGAAGTAATAATTAATATTATTTAAGATTTTCTCTTAAAAAAAATCCCAAATACCGCCTCCTGTTCTGGCCGTCACCCTAGGGACACCCCTCAAAGAAACTTTTTCCCTTATCTCCCTCGCTCTAACAACGCCCGAACAACTTTCGCGCTATCCGCCGCGGGCAGCCGCGGCTATCGTTGATCGCGGTTTAGCAAAATATCGCCGCTGCGAATCTATACCAATCCGTGTCCAATTGTAACGGGACGTCCGCGACGGGCCATGCAAGAAATATCGCGAGAAGATTACGCGGCGTAATTGCAATTAACGCGACAGGAGAATCCGCAAACGCGGCGATAATGTATTCGCAATGTTGACGGAGCAGCCGCAATTGCATGGAACCAAGTAACCACCCGCGTCCACTGTAGACACGGAATGGTTATGAATATGTGACGAGTGTACCGATGTTTACCACCGGCTTCGTAATCCGCGGCACGTTACGATCCCACGAAACAACTCAGCGACCCCTTCGACTCCTCGGGCCTTAAGCTGGGTTTACATTAGTCCAGTGGCTGGATCCAGTGAGTGATTTGACTGGAAATCGCGTCGATGTCTACATTATTCCAGTCGCTGGATCCAGCGAGTGAATCGACTGGAAAACAGTCTTCCAGTCGTTTATGAACCGTTAAAGGTGATAGGTAATAATGGATTCACGCAAAAGAAGGATAAAAAATCATCTGAAACTTGCTTTAATATTAATTTGTAAAGAAATTATTGACATAGTTGATGTAGAAATGAAGAGAAAAAAGCGAATTTGGATGCGAAACTGGATAAGGGAAAGAAGTGAAAAAGGTGGCTCCGCGTTACTTTTGCAACAACTGAAATCAGAGGATCCTTCTGAGTATAGATTAGCATTTGAAGGTTTGGTCTTCATTTAATTTCTTTGCCATTATTTTCTTCAAAATGCAAACACGTGTACGCTATGTTACGCGCTACAATCGTGTAGATATAGGAGAGCTTCCATCAGCACCGTAATCGGCCGAAGGCCGTATCTTGGTTCTTTGTAAATAGCTCGGGAAAGGTTCCGAAGGAAAGCAGTCCTCTAATTTATGAGGCTGCCTGGCAACGTTGGGTCTGTCGCGCGTCCTGCCTGACACTTGGGACCGTTGGAGGGTGGCGAGTGACGTGGGGCATCAATGACCCTCTGTGTACTCGACTCTGGCGGTCCCGAGGTTCGGTGATATTGGCCAGACGTCCTGTTTCACCTTTAGGGCGCCTTGGACGACGTTTCAGAGACGGGCTGTTTACCCGTATATCATGCACTAGACGGAACTACGGTTTCCAGAGTTTTCCCTCTCTATGGGGCTGGGTGGGCCGTTCCTTTGGCGATGTGACGACCATCGTGGGGCCCACCAAGGTATCAGTCTGGGAGGGAGGATTTCTGGTTGCTAGCAGGAATGACTTCGTTGGGGAGTCAGACACTGTAAGACACCCAAATACTTCGGACACGTTCGGTTACGGGAACTGTACAGATTCGGCTGTCAGTTATACATATATACACTCACCATTCTTGTTGTTATCTGTTAATTGATCTGGTTATTTAATATACAATCCACTGGTACTCCGTTACATGCAGTCTTTCAATTATTCACCCTTTACCATGCTAAACCGTCGTAGAGGGTACCGCGTAATTCCCGGTGTCGGCGGAGACCCGTAGCGGGGCCTTACAACCCCCGTTGACCCGCTTCAGTTTAAGGTGGGTCTCATCGAGGTTGCGCGAGAAACACGCTATACCTACTACGCTTCAGACGGCACCACAGCTGAGCCCCCGTCGATTTTAATAAAATTTTAAGGCATGAATCTGGAGGTCACCTCGATTACCCTCTGCTAAATATTTTATGCCAATGAGCATTATTTATAAACAATCGATATATGAGAGGTTAAAGTAATTCACTTCAAGCAAATTTCAAGAAAGTGAGTTGGGTGAGTGCGTACAGCGCTTACTTCCCACCGAAACAACACGGGTTCAAATCCCCGTCATCCTAATTTTTTTTTCCTTTCCTTCAACCCTTATTTTGAATAATTAAATTTTATACTGCTTTGTGTCATAAATATTGTAATTTTTTAACATAAATTATATATATAAACATGGTAAAAATACATAACTTTTTATACACGTACAAACATAACTGGTACATAACGACTTGTTTCAACTTGTACTATAAAGACACTGTAAATTATATATTTAATATGAAATTTTTCTTTACAATACATACATGCACGTCTATGTAACTTTACAACTATTTATCTATTTATTTATCTATATATATATCGATATATAATAGGATAGGTAGATTTAGTTTATCTATATATATATCGATATATAATAGGATAGGTAGATAGATAAATAGTTGTAAAGTTACATAGACGTGCATGTATGTATTGTAAAGAAAAATTTCATATTAAATATATAATTTACAGTGTCTTTATAGTACAAGTTGAAACAAGTCGTTATGTACCAGTTATGTTTGTACGTGTATAAAAAGTTATGTATTTTTTACCATGTTTATATATAAAATTTATGTTAAAAAATTACAATATTTATGACAGAAAGGAGTATAAAATTTAATTATTCAAAATAAGGGTTGAAGGAAAGGAAAAAAAATTAGGATGACCGAGATTTGAACCCGTGTTGTTTTGGTGGGAAGTAAGCGCTGTACGCACTCACCCAACTCATTTTCTTCAAATTTGCTTGAAGTGAATTGCTTTTAACGCTCATATATCGATTGTTTATAAATAATGCTCATTGGCAGAAAATATTTAGCAGAGGGTAATCGAGGCGACCTCCAGATTCATCCCCTAAAATTTTATTAAAATCCACGGGGGCTCAGCTGTGGGGTCCCCTTGTGAGCCGTCTAGACCAGTCCAGCAACGCTGGAATATTGTGTTCTCGATGGAGGGGGTAAACACTGGATCGAAAAGTAGACTTTCGATCCAGTCGAAATCTGTTGGAATGACAGCACTGGACTGGAATGATCACACTGTTTACATTATTCCAGTTATAATCCAGTGCTGGACTGGATCACTGGACTGGACTAATGTAAACCCAGCTTTACGTCACGTAGCTTGACAGCGACGCAACCCACTTCAGATTAATAACAACTACGACCCGTGCCACTACCACCAGCGAAACCCCCGGACAGAGTGTCCTCTAAAAATAAGTCTCATTCCGGAGGAAATCGATTTTGAGAGTCCACCGCTTCGCCAGAACTGCGCTTCTCTGTCTCCCCGCAGATTAGCAGCCCTAGGCCATCTTGGTCTCCTCAGCTTACTCTTCAAAATCCCTCCACTGTGCGCAGCGTCCAGTTCCTTCGCGATTGCGACGCAGAAATGGAATTAAAAAAGTCAGCGCAGAAGAAAAGGCACGAGCGCTCCTCGTACTTTCTAAAAGCTTAGTCGCCGTCCAATTAAAGCAGACGGAACACCGAGGAATGTGTAGCTGCGTCGCTGCGACTGCAAATGCGATTCGATTCCGTTTGAAGTCGCCGGAGCAGCGCCGCCGTAAAACGCGAGGGGCGCCGGAGCTCGAGGAGGTCCGAATATTACGGGGGAAATCAGGTGTGACGTGCGCGCTCCCTTTGCAAATCCCTGGGCCGATTCATTTGGGGACACGAGTTCCGGGAGCGTCAGCTTGGAAAAGCAATTATTTCCGTTTAAGCTCCGTTGCGTCGTCGACACTTGGCCGTCGCGCGGGGGATGTTGCCCACGTTTGCGGGGACAAGCTGGAAATGTAACTCGCTCAACGCTCACGGCGAAGGTCAATTTGCCCCCGAGCCTAGCACCGTCGTCAAAGCGGTTCCCGTCAGAATAATGCGCCTCTTCGAATCCTGGTTAGACAACGGCGGCGGCGGCGGTTCGAGGCTCGCGAGGCAGCCGCGCCCGGGTTCCGCCCGTCGTCGACTCGCTGGGAAATTTTGCGCACGGCTGGCGCACGTCGCGCGTAATAACATATTAAACGCGTACGCCGCGTTACTCAAATGTTTGCGAGAAATGCGGGCGCATAGGCTCCGCCTCTTTCAGACCATCGACATATGAACGCGCAGGTAAATAGGAAATTGTAATTAACTCGCAGCGACCGGGCCAAGTATGATTCGTAAAGTAATTTCGGTTACATGTTTCTAGTTTTGGTAAGCCTTCTGTTACGTCCGAAACCGATGGGTGTGTGTGATTTCCGGAACGTAAAGGGATCTTGTAATCCCTCAGGCCGGTCACGCTTTTTGGAGCACTGTGCAGGGCAGGTGGATTGGCATTTTGAAGATCGAGGAGGAAAAGAAAGATTTGTGTTTCGTCTTGGGACCGTCAGCCAGACTCATCAGTAGGGCGACAGCTGACGGTCCCTGCCCCAGACACACGGGAACTAAGAGGAATAAACTTGGAACTTGTATATATACGAACGAGATTAGAGTTGGGGACTTGTGAGAAGATTAGACATCTAGCGGCGCTGGCGAAGACTAACCAGGCGCGGACCCATGGTGGGGCTGGGACGTGACACCTTCATTCTTTCCGCCGGCGGGCATTCAAATATTTACGTGGGATCTGTAAAAGGCGGGAGTTTGAATTTGATTTTTCTATTTTTTGGTAATTTTAGGGTAGTGGCGTTATGCAAGATTTTGATTATTGTAAATTGGCTTCAACAGGCTTCGCGGTTTGATCATTATCTAATTATGAGTTCGTTTTTATGAGACTCGCCTGTAAAAAGGCGCACCTGGGTGTTGCTGTTCGTTGCTGATTCCACTTGCCAGGAATTAATTGAAAGGCTCGATGCAGGACAAGCTCGGTTTAATTAGGAATTTTCGGTCGATCTGCGCGTCTAATTATCCTTGACGCGCAGAAATTGCATTCGATTGAAAATGAATGGGCCAGCGGCTCTATCCGCCGGCATTGATCACGATCTAATGTACAAATGTATGGGAAATGGGAATTATAAGCCATACGCGTGGTCCTCTTCGTGAACCCAGCATTTGACGAGATAGTAATGGCATGTTTTCAAGTTGTACATTAGGGTGGCCCTTATTACGTGTCAAATTTTTTTTCGTATTTCTATGCTCTCAACACCCTAGAACGGTGCTATTTGATAAAAAAAAAAATAGTCCTTGAAAAAGTTTATTGCAATCAGACAAGGGTGCCGACCAGGCCTTAAAGTTTAGAATTCAGCAATAGTTTGAATTTAAAGAATTTCTCAAAAAATGGTAAGCCCTATCGAAATTTTGTTCAAATAATATTAAAAGAGCATTCAATTTTCTACAATTACTGTATATATAATTTTTTCGTACTCCCAACCATTTTTTAAATAATAGCGTTTCAATATAGAGAGATCCGCGCTACGACCGTAATGAGTCTATAGGCTCGTAGTGCGGATCTCTCTATATTCGAACGCTATTATTTAAAAAATGGTTGGCAGCACGAAGAAATTATATATACAGTAATTATAGAAAATTGAATACTCTTTTAATATTATTTGAACAAAATTTCGATAGGGCTTACCATTTTTTAGAAATTCTCCAAATTCAAACCATTGATGAATACTAGACTTTAAGGCCTGGTCGGCATCCTTTCCTGTTTTCCAATTGCAATAATCTTTTTCAGGGACTATTTTTTCATGAAATGGAACCATATTAGGGGGTGAGAGCAAAAAAGTCGCTGGTTAAAAATAAGGGCCACCCTACTGCTACATCCATTGGCGTTTTTAAGTAGATCAAAGGTATTCACAAGTATTGCATGCGTATATAAGTACACGTAATTAAAGTGCCCTTCTTTGCAAAGTCCCTGCCCGAAGGGTTCTGACGTTTCGAAGAAAAAAAGACACTTCAAACTCGACTATAACAAATTAAAGATTGGTATAATTTGAAAGTCTTCAGAGGGGGAAACACTGTAACGGTCTGAAAAGTAAGGGTATTTTCGGGATTTTTTTTAACCAAACTAACGTATGGTTAATACTTAAGGGTAGAAAAAAAATTTCAAGCAAATTCATGAATCCGTTTCCGGTATACTCTTCGTCAAAATGTGCGCTGCGGCAAAGTCGCTTGTCTGGCATTGACAGTGTTTTAGCCATACGGTTAATCCGAATTCAGAGAGACAAATTATTTAGAAACTAGAAGCCTACGTCTATTACAGGACGTACGGAAAAATCAATATCGTAAAAGATAACAAAATGGCAGGCCACTGAAAAAATTCATATGTTAGGTAAAAATGTTGATAAAAAGAGTAGGAGAGGCCAGTTAATGCTGTGCAAAATTGTACACGTTACAAAAAGCAAAAAGGTATGATTAATCAGTACGAAAGAATAATGGTGCGGCAGAAGCATTGCAGCGGAATAAGTGGTACAGGATCGTATATAGTCAGACACGTTCTCGAACCAATATGCCGGCGCTCTATTACTCTGTAACTTTTCATGCGTGCGGTATTTGAAAAATACTTTCAAGTGAAAGTTGTCCAAATTAATATCAGCTTTTGAAACGTGTATAATTTAAAAATAAATTCATTGCAAATTTGGATGCCACTACTCCAGTTATTTCTTTAAAAACATAAGCGTTCACAAGTAGGTTTTTTATTAAAAATATTATACATTAAATTAGTCAACAAAACATCTGTTAAATAAATAACTAAATACAAAAGGGGGAGAAAGTATCTTTACTAGTGATTAATCTGTGGCAAATTAGTAATGTTTAATCAATGATCTGTTTATCATAGATCCACAAAGTCGCAAAAGTATATGAATATTCCCGTTTAGCTAACTTTTTACGCGCAGCAATCGATATCCCCTTGTTTCCTCAGAACCGATGCTTTAAGCGGAGCAAATTTATTCTACGCAACGATTGCATTACGTTGTACTACAATTTTCGAATCGTCCTGTATAAATAGGTTTCGATTGAATTCGAAACGTTTGCCAACCGAATATCTTCGGTCAGTGAAACGTGTAATTGGTTTTGAATGTTGTAGCGCACGGAACGTTCGAACAAAGTGTGCGCTCGATACGGTTTGTGATTAACATACGCGATGCACTGAAATTCGCTTAAACATCGTAGATTACACAGGCATTTCACCCGTCAGTAAGTTATTTACACAACAGCGAAATGCCGATTTGATTAATAATTCATACGAAACTCCTGGGGAACGGTTTAGATTTCTCAAAGCGCACAAGAACGTAACGAAAAATTATCTTTACAACACACGAATTAGCTGCGTGAAAAATAACAGAATTTCATAAAAGTTATAATTTGTTTGAAAGAAAAGAAACAAAAAAAGGGGCATTATCACCTTTGGCCAAATTACACGAAGCCTAAACCTTAGATTTCAGATCTTCATAATAAAAATTCGATTTGAAGAATCTTTTAGAAATTAATAATTCACTTAATTTCGCATTCCAATCTACATTTCTATAATAATTTCAAATAGGGCATATTCAATACCTTTACCTTAACACTATAATCTATTAGGGGAGAGGTGCTATTAAAGGGACAGGTCTTAAATGGGACAAATCGAATTGCCATAATTCTAAACGCATTGCACATGCAAGTTAATTTCCTGTTTATGAGAACACTAATGCTCAGTCATTTGACGTAAACTTCGTCAAAGTAAAATTTTCGGTGATTTTCTGTGTCGTTTTCTGAGATCAAGATATATACAAAGTGTTAAAGTGTTATATCATTAATATAGCCTGTATTCAACTGAAACGAAAATACTTAATAGGTAAGCTGAATTGATGGTTTTCTTTGTTTTGAGGTTATTTTATATTAAACTCACTCGTGTACTGCTGGACACTATATGTATTTTACTTTCCTGTAAACTTATTAGTGTATCATCATCTTATTAGTGTGTACATAGATGACATTGTTTTAAATTATCAATTATTAGTTGATGACGTCTTGTTTCAAATTTAACAATTAGCGAAGTGACTATTCAAAGCGACAAAATATTGATGATTTATAGTACAAAATGTTAATTTTTTCATAGATTCCATTATTTTGTACCATTAAGATTTACAATTATAATTGTAATACTTAATAAGTTTATTTTTATTAACGTGTCCCTTTCATGACTTATACTGTCCCATTTAAAACCACCTAGTCGTAAAAGGGACATTTCCCACTTATTTGAAAATCGAAGATTTTGTTATTTTCTATTACAATCGACGAGTTTGTAATATACTTTTATTGAAGGGAAATAAACACGCTTTCTATGGACGTACTTGTTTTTTAAATACCTACAACGACATTGTCAGAAATGGACGTTAAACAAAAGTGTCCCTTTTATACCATTTCTCCCCTAGGGTAAAGAGTACAATGGTTGGCCACTTAAGTAAGAGTGTCACATAAATAATGAATTATAAGTGTGAATTTAGTAAATTTGCATTGGAAATCAATATAAATAAGTAAAAAAAAGTCCTAATAATCTAAAAATAAATGAAGTTTATTTAAAAAAAAGCAAGAGTTTATAAAAATATACAAAAAATATGTTGACTACGAAAAAATATAGTAATTGGCATGGTCACGACAGTAGTTGTCCGATCGGTTCGACAGTGATTGGCCGCTATTTGACACATAATATAACCTAAAAGAAAATGTTATATGATTTGATGATAGAAATGGGATTAAAATTAATCAATAAAAAATGGATATATCTTATGTCTTTTGGCATATTTTATAGTGGGGTAATTCAGTCCTACTAAAAAATTCAAAATTTTTACAATTTATCTACTAGGAAAGCACAATTTAAATTTTAACTTCAATTTACTTAAATAAATTCTGTAATCAAATTAAATTTGAATAATCTAATTAATTCAATCAAATTTATTTTTTAATTCCAATTTAATTAAATAAATTTAATAATCAAATTGAATTTGAATACACCAATTAAAATTCAAATCACAGGAAACTTAAAATATAACTATACAATGTAACATACCTAATTGTACTTCTTCTTTTTATTTAATTATACTATAATTATATAAATGTTGAATCTTTCTTACAAATGACCGTTTCAGTACCGCTAATGAATAGGGGGCCAATAACCGTTTTACCGTTACCCATACAGCACACCTCGTTGCAGCAGTATTGCAGGGACGTTGCTGCAATATTACGTTGTTGCAGGTTGCATTGCAATATTGTAGGAACGTTCCTGCAATATTGACGTGCATTGTTGGAGTGGCAATGATCCTATAATATTGCAGCAATATTGCCATTTCGTTGCCGTGCAATGTTCCGTTGGCAACGATGGTACAATATTGCAGCAATATTGCCATTTCGTTGCCGTGCAATGCTCCATTGGCAACGATCCTGCAATATTGCTGCAATATTGCGCCCACATCGTCGTGCAATGTTCCAGTGGCAACAGTCCTACAATATTTCTGCAATATTGGGCGCACATCGTCGTGCAATGTTCCATTGGCAACGATCCTACAATATTTCTGCAATATTGCGCGCACATCGACGTGCAATGTTCCAGTGGCAACGGTCCTACAATATTTCTGCAATATTGCGCGCACATCGTCGTGCAATACTGTAGTGAAAACTTTTGGAAACATTACAACAATATTCTGAAGCAACTATGACTTTGTCAAAATTTTTCGAAATATGTACATGACGTCGAGTGGATTCTACGGCGTGTTTCATTTAACTGGATACGCACCGCAATATTGCCGAAGAGTTGCAGGATCATTGCCACAATTTTGCCGTTTCGTTGCAGAATCATTGCCGGAACGTTGCAGGACTACATATTCGTAATGTTGCCGCAACTTTGCAAAAATACACACCTGCAATATTGCGAAGGCGGACATAGGACTGAACCTGCAACGTCTCTGCAATGTTATGTTGCAACATTGCCATCTTGCACCGCATCATTGCAAAGACGTTGCTGCAATGTTATGGTGCTGTGTGGGTACTAAGGTTATAAAACAATCATCGGCCGTCCGGCCAATTATTGCCATTCAACATTATTCATATGACAGTTGTTGGCCCCCTGTATTTTTCATAATATATATATAATTTTAACAAATAAATAATTCTTTTATAAAGTTTCAACTTTTATTTATCGATATATACCGAATATGAGAGATATACATATCATAAATACATTAAACTATTCGTAAACTTTTAACTGTACTCTTATGGTTTTTTGATTAAATGGCTGTAATTTCCAAGCTTCAAAGCCGAGTCATCCTATTTGCTTTTATATATAATCACAGTATATAGTGAGTAGAGAAATGTTGATTACATCCGAAGCAAGAAAGTACAAAGAATATGAATATGTTCAATAAAAAAGGCATAACATTGGTATTTCTTTATATTCATTTATTTCTCAAAATATGGCCAATCATTGTCAGGTGGCCAACCACTGTACTCTTTACCCTATTTATCCTTACTTACTCCCATGCCTTCCACAATATTTCTCCCACAAAATTAACATCCCAATTACAATTTAATTCCGCTCCCCTAAACCGCGTTCCAAATTCCCCCAAAAAAATCGGCAACGAAGGAGCCGCAACGCGTTCCTCTAAACGCCGCGGCCCGGCGTCCCAGCTGCTTACCCCGAAAACGAGTCTCACCTTTATTATCGTCCCACGGAACTTTGGCCCTTTCATCGCGCGTGGACAGGGGTCGCATAAAACCTCGCGCACTTCAGTTAACGAGCCCTCCAGTCGCTCCCCCCGCGCGATTCAATGCAATGTTTTCGGAAACTTTTCCGCCGTCCTCGCGGCGGGCATCAAAACTCTTCATTATAAACTGCAAACGAACGGGAATTTTCGCGAGTCCTCGAGCATCGGCGATCCAACCGAGCGGCCCGCCGCTCGGTAACGTCCGCCTTCCGCCCTCGTTATACGCTCCGTCGCGGGGCGCATGAGCGATTCATGATCGGCATCCTCTCACCAGGCAAGTTTTACGACGCAATCAGAGCCATTGGCGACGTGTAACGGCGCGATCCCCTCGCGTCTCCGCCCGCCGTGCAGCGTACATAATGTTTCAGCTTGTAACGCACTCGCGACGCCAGTTAAGGGCTCGGCGGTGGTTTCAGCCGGCCATACATGGACGGTGGCGGCTAAAGGGGACCATCGACACGACGCCCCGCACACGAGCGGGTTAAACAACAGCACGGTTATTAACGAAGTTCCGCCAAGTTTTCTCGTTTGTGCCGCTCTTTAGCTTCCTCGACGGCCGACATTAGGGCGTGTAAAGTGCGGCTGGCAGACGACAAAGCTCACCGGAACGGTATGAATAAAGCAAACGAGCCACCACCTTTTGTCGACTTCGACGCCATCCGAGGCCGGAGCGTTCGGTTGGCCCCTCGGCGAGAATCAAATTACGCGCTTCGCGCCTCGCCGACAGGAAATAAGCTTCCAGTTCCTCGGCGGGACGAACGTCTCCTAAGAGCGGCGATGTCCCTCCAGCCGTCCTCCGGCTGCGATTTGCCTCGGGTGGCGGTTTTTTTTTCCCGCCACCCTCCGCGGCTGATTCAAAGGGACCGGAATTTTATTGGCGATTATCGCGCCTCGAGCCTGCGAACTTGGCGGCGGGGTGGTTTCGGTCGAGGCACTTGCGTTGGACGTTGATCGGTGTCCGTTCAGCTGCAGGGTACATGTGGTGATGATGTTGAAGAATTCGGGGTATGTATAGTTTGTTGAGGAAAATTTTGGAGGATGTGTTTCGTAAGGGGTAGTTTACTAAAAATGGGCCAAGTGTCGTAGTACAGAGAAATAAGTTATAATTGTGGGAGAGTTGCCGCACCTTGCGTAAATTGTCACCGTGTCTACAATTTTGCAATTAAATTTTTCTCCAAGGATGCATATTATTAGTCGAACATCTTGTGCTGCTACTGGCATTAAAGAAAATCAATGTTTTAATATTTGTCACCCTTGAAAAAATTGAAACTAGAAACATCGTTTTTCGGGAAAGACACCGCAAATGCAGTGGTGCCGCGTTTCGAGAAACGTTTAATTTTCCAGTAGTAAAAGCAAAGTAAAATGAAGCAACTTCTTCGTTTATACAGTTATAAAGTACAATAGAATTGGAAAATAAATAAGCCCACAAATATGTTTGGATTATCAGATTTGTAATTAAAAAATACATAATTTGCCTTGAGATATCACGGTATCTATTTTGAAACACTTTTTTTTGTATTTTTAACATTAAAGACATCATTTAGTCGACTTAGGTACCTACCGATACAGCGCGCATAAAAGTGCGGCATCTGTCCCAAATGCCCGGGAGAGACGCCGCACTTTCGTATTTCCAAGTGCCGCGTCGAATGTAACTTATTCTAGTCGAGAAACGTTCCACAGAGTTTCATTAACGTATTACAAAAGTTATATCACGAGAAACTATGAATTTTTAACTACTACGGCAGCAAAAATAATCTCGACGTAGAACTATTGAGGCGAAGTGCGGCAGGCTTACCTCGAAATATAGCAAAATCTTTAAAAGTAATAATGGAAACGCGTTCTCGCTTATCAATCTAACCTAAATTAACAGCCTGAAGCAAATAAAATCGACATTGTTGAATTATATTACCGATAACCCAGAAATATCGAAGGTGCGCGGCGTCTCACCCAATGCGGCATCTCTCCCACAATTACCCTAGTGTTCGTGTAAAAATCTTATTTTTTCTTCTTTGAAGATGGCGTCCCGCCGAGTGCGGCATCTCTCCCACAATTGTTCGCATAAAATTTTATTTTCTTCTTCGAAGATGCGTCCTTCTGTACCGAGGCCCAAACGGCAACTGCTCATCGGCCGCCCGTTAAATCCGCCACTGAAGTGACCGTCTGCGATATCACATCTGGTTTTAGATTTTAATTCGCGGTAGATAGGCAGTTTGTTGGCGTGGACGAGGTGTGTTAGAAGCCGAGTTAATGGAAATGGGCGATCCGCAAGATGCTTAACGAGTGGTGAATGGAGCCGGGCGAGAAGACTTGTTCTCTGCGTTTGCTTTGTGAAACCGAGTGGAGGTAATGAAAAGATTCAGAAGCTTGTTAAGCACCTTAAGCAGAGGTCGAAATGCTGTTGAACAGTGGGATACTTACAGTTTGCTGCTTCACCTTCTTCTTACCTCTACTTCAATATCGAATGAGAGGATCTCATTACGCTCTCAAAAGATTTGCCTGCGATAAATACGCGTCAGCCGTGTTTCGTGGTGGCTTTGAACGTTTCAAGCTCTCGGGGTCATTCCGACGGAGTCACTGGTTCCTGTTTCGAATGAAATGTCCATCGATCGAACCCCGGATGAATATTAAAAGGAAGGAATTGAATGTGTCGTTTAGAATCGACTCAAGGGTCCATCCTACTTTGCTGGTAGTCATATATTCATGATTTTTTTTCTCAAAAACTAACCTACGGATTTTAATGTTTTTAGGGGTTAAATGTTTATAATTCCTTGCTGTATAAAATCGTATTTTTCATGCTTCCAAAATATAATTACAAATGCGTGGATTTAAGTCGCAATGCTTGTGCCTCCGAGCTGATTACTCACGCCTCTGTAAAGAATAAGTAACTTGGCAAATTCTATTCAAAGAACTAGATGCACCGTTCGAATAATGGAATATAGTCTTTTAATATTCACCTTCGAGAGAAAGGTTATATAATTAATCAACACGACCCGTTGGATCACTCTAATTATATACACTCTGAGTCTTAATGCGCCCCTGAAGTGGAGGGATTATTTGCTGCAGTCGGATAAGAACTGCTCGGAGTCGGGCAAAGTTTCGAAGGTGGCGGAAGCTGGTAATCGATTCGATCCTATTTAAATCCATTCATCTCTTAAATATATTTCCCTCTACGAGGGACCAATCACCTGATACTTGTGTCTCGTAAAAACACTTCCACCCCTAAATTTCACGGCGAAACAGAGCCCCGAGACGCCGCGCTTTCATTCAACCAGCCAGGAAGTTACTGGCCCCGCACTTTCATTACTCCAAAGATTAATCTGCAGTTGAACTTTGTTCATTAATGCGAAATCATAAAAGTTTAACCGACTTTCATTCCGCGGCAACGGCGAGGGATCAAAGGACGTTTTAATTCCCCCTCGTATTTCCCGCGATTGAATGCGTATAAAATAATAGGAGGCGCACTCGCCAATAGCATTTTTCCATGTGTACTTTCAGTTTCTATTATTGTTCGCGGCGGGGAATCCGTTCGGGTATCGAAGTGCTCGCGCAACGCGGGATAAATTGCTCTCAGCTGTAACGAGCTTCTCGCTTGTTAATGAGAACCGTTTCATCCGACCGGCAAGTACAACACGCGGGCCCTAAAAATCGCCCCGAATATGGATGTACATTGCTGGGGAATCTTGCTGCGCGTGTAAATTCCGCGCGAGCGCCCGCGGGATTATAGGAATGCGAACGGCAGCGCCGATATTCAATACTTTACGTTAATACGGAGCTTAACGATTCGCGGTTACGTTGCCTTTACATTTTCCGGAATAATGACGGGGAAATTTTAATTGCCCCCGTTGCTAGTTACTGGTAATTCTAATATCGCAGTGGCCCAACGCGAATGTTTTGCTGCATCGGGCGATAGCGAAACGGTTTAACGCGTTTATGAAGAGCACGCCTCGGTTTAATGAAACGTTGCGACTGTAAAGAAATATACTGACATCGATGCATCTTCCAGATCCCTTTGTAGGAAGGTCAACTGCAAACTTCACATCGATCCCGAATTCAAAGTCAAGCACTCTTTTAAATTTGCGTATTCTACATACTTTCATCAACAAGATGGAAAATCCAGAGGGGAATGTAGGGTTCAAAGAAACCCTCTTTTGCAGAGGGTATTATTATAATTTGGTCCATTAAATCATGCCGAGTTGCTTTTGAAATTAATACGTCCTCCGACTGCCTATGGTATTATTATATTCGCGGAGCAGCTTTGCCTTTTACACGTCATACACAGGCAGGTCCAAAAGAAAGGAATTCTGTGTCACCAGAAGTAAGCTCTGTAGAATGTAAGTGACCTAAGCTTGAATAACGTGTTGAATGTGAAGGGACATTCTGCTTGGGCCGTTTCTAATTTCCAGGTTTTAATCTAATATCGTCTGATAGTTGCGATATCATTAACCCTTTGTGGTCACACCTTGCAATCAGAAATTGGTCACCTGAAGTTCGGTGCACTCCAGCGTCATTTTTGAGTTACCATTTTCGTATTTTGGACTTTTCGTTCTTTTAACTTTTCAGTGATAATTGTACATTCGTAATACTCATATAAATCATGCTGTGGTAGTCTTTCAAAGGGTCTAGCAGGGTAAGCATGGGCAAACGGCCCTCATGCCGATTCTTGGAGTTGTTATTTTTTAAACAATGCTCCTTGCATGAAACACCATTATGTAAAGTTTTAGATCGCTACCCCCCCGTTTAAGGGTAATACGGGGGTAAACGCCCCTAACGTTATTATTTTTTTTCTCGGTTACTACTTAAGATATTTGAATGAAAAAAAAACGAAAAAATAGCTACATACTAACTGTACTTCATATATTTTTCTCTAAATTATAAATCAATTATTAAGGGTAGAAAAAAAATAATTAATTTTTTGGGGGTGGTTTTTGGAAACAACCCTTTGAGTGACCACCTCCAAAAAAATCCAGAATAATGCTTTGCTATCGAGCTATTATATAAAAAAACCCGAAGTTGGTCGAGATGGTGGAACATAGTTAAATAATTAAAAGAAGATCATTATATGATAAATATGTGGGGTTTTGTGACGAGAAAGAGTATTTGTCGCGAGCCTGAGTACGTGTTATTTAAATGCGAATGGACGAAACGATTGAGGTTCGTTTGGGTGATCGAAGTGTGAATGAAGAGTGTTTGGGATTTATTGTTTATGTATAGTGTCGGGCAAAGAAGCGAGTCGCGAAGCGTGTCGCGAGAGTAATCAGTGGGAGTTCGAAAATCATAGGTAATAACGAGAAAGATATCATTATTGATTATTATTTATTAATCCTCGTCGCTATTTACGTCAATAACTGCCGTTGTGTCAGTTCCATCAAATATATTTGTTAATATTTTGGACGGTTTAACTATTTTGGATTTAAAACGCCCGTGTGATAAATAATAAATAATCGCAGCGAGATGCGAACAGCAACCCACTGTCCTGTTGCCATTTTCAGAATCTTGCTGAACTCATGAATAACGAAAATTATTTGACCGTGGAGTACTTAAAGGAAACCACTAACATTATAAGGATGAAGGTCCGCTCGCGACATATCAATCGCAAAACTTACAAATGTTATATCGAATATATACCAAATTCTACCAGCTACACGGCAATACAACGATATACGTGGGATTGTGCGAATGACAACAGGACAGTGGGTTGCTGTTCGCATGTCGCTGCGATTATTTATTATTTATCACACGGGCGTTTTAAATCCAAAATAGTTAAACCGTCCGAAATATTAACAAATATATTTGATGGAACTGACACAACGGCAGTTATTTACGTAAATAGCGACGAGGATGAATAAATAATAATCAAGAATGATATCAACCTTTCTCGTTATTACCTATGATTTTCGAACTCCCACTGATTACTCTCACGACACGCTTCGCGACTCGCTTCTTTGCCCGACACTATACATAAACAATAAATCCCAAACACTTTTCATTCACACTTCGATCACCCAAACGAACCTCAATCGTTTCGTCCATTCGCATTTAAATAACACGTACTCAGGCTCGCGACAAATACTCTTTCTCGTCACAAAACCCCACATATTTATCATATAATGATCTTCTTTTAATTATTTAACTATGTTCCACCATCTCGACCAACTTCGGGTTTTTTTATATAATAGCTCGATAGCAAAGCATTATTCTGGATTTTTTTGGAGGTGGTCACTCAAAGGGTTGTTTCCAAAAACCACCCCCAAAAAATTAATTATTTTTTTTCTACCCTTAATAATTGATTTATAATTTAGAGAAAAATATATGAAGTACAGTTAGTATGTAGCTATTTTTTCGTTTTTTTTTCATTCAAATATCTTAAGTAGTAACCGAGAAAAAAAATAATAACGTTAGGGGCGTTTACCCCCGTATTACCCTTAAACGGGGGGGTAGCGATCTAAAACTTTGCATAATGGTGCTTCATGCAAGGAGCATTGTTTAAAAAATAACAACTCCAAGAATCGGCATGAGGGCCGTTTGCCCATGCTTACCCTGCTAGACCCTTTGTAGTTGAAAAAGAGCGATATTCCACGATTGTGGAAAAGCGATTTTTTTTCTCTTTATCGCGATAAATTCTATTTGGAAGTCGTAAAGGCGCGGCATTTGAACTCGAAAATTGCGCTTGGGGTGCGATACACCCCGTGTGACAACCAGGACCGGCCCTCTCGATAAAGTGACCCGGGTGCAAGATATATTTTGAGGCCTCAAACAACTTCTCAACGCTAAAAAGACTAACATCTTTTCACACAACGAAATCGCGAAAAAAAGGATAATAATAAAAGTGATCAAGAAAATAGGATAAAAAAATTAAAGGAATAAACAAATACAATTAACATATTTAAATATATGACTTTTTTATTGCCGTATCATTAATAATATTAGATGATTATATTATTATATTAGAAATTATGTTCTAATTTTTTTTTTAATTTTAATCAAATAAAAAATTTTCGCTCTCATTTTATTCTTTTCAATTTTCTATTTTCTTCACTTTTCCTTTTTCACCCTTACACCCTCTGCACCCCCTGTGGCCGGCCCTGGTGACCTCGAAGGATTAAAACTTCAAACAGCACTTTTCTAATATAACATATTATAATATGCAATAATAAAAGTGATAAAGAAAATAAGATAAAAAATAAAAGGAATAAACAAATACAATTAACATATTTAAATATATTACTTTTTTATTGCCGCATCATTAATAATATTAGATGATTATATTATTATATTAGAAATTATGTTCTAATTTCTTCTTTTCCTAATTTTAAACAAATAAAAAAAATTCGTACTCACATCTTATTCATTTTTATTTTCTCTTTTCTTCACTTTTCCTTTTTCACCCTTACACCCTCTGCACCCCCACCCCTGTGGCCGGCCCTGGTGACCCCGAAGGGTTGAAACATCAAATAACACTTTTCTAATACAACAGTAATTCCCACCTGCCTCTGATAAATTTCGTCGTTGCTGGTAAAAAATCAGGCTCAGATATAACGCGTGCAGCATTGAAATATACGAGACACTTAAGTCTGCCGCTACTGCACGTCGATTGCGCTACAAGGCGTACGTATGGCGTTATAACGCCTAACGTGGCCAACAAAATTATCTCCCCGGTGTACAGTGTGAGATATAGGGCGCACATTACATGTGTAATTCCGTCGATATTTCATGTCAATGTGCAATAAAACGACTTCCCATTAGCAGGCGTATCTTGTGCCTCGCGTTGAGGAACGATTACGCAAAGGATACAGTACTCGATCGATGGAATGGAGTTCATTTCCGTGATGTTTGCAAGCACCAGGTATAACCTTGCATTATGCATACGGCCCCCCACAGCTTCATTTCGCATTGTGCTTCCTTTTACTCCCTCTTAATTCTACCGTATCCCAGAACTCCTGACTTCATTGAATCTTAATTGTTGCTTCAGGATTCAGAATTCAAGAAAAACGTGAATTTCTATTTCCAGTTTGCCCTTAGTTTTCGAACCTGAAGGACGAAACTATTCTCTGATAATATACTCCTTGTCTTTCCTGGTGTCTTGAAAATTATAAAAGGAATAGATTCATCGAATCTATTAATTCGTCAGATTTACAAAATTCTCACTGTTAGAAGTCAGAAGGGGGCAACTTTGAGGAACAGTCAAGTGGACAGGTGAGCATTGGGTTGCTTGTTTGAGCACATTTTGTAGGGGCAATTTAATTCAGAATTTAAAATTGAAATTTAGAAATATTAACTTTTTTAGTATATACTTATTAAGGATTATTTTTAAAAGTAAGCGATCATTTCTCAAGCTAAGGGGGCAGCCGCCACTTTCATAGCTTTAAAAATAGAAGGGTGCACAGAGCATTAAAATTAATTGCAAAGAAAACTCGAGTAGGATAATAAAAGTATAATAGAAATAATAACTGCCCCAGAGTCGTATCCAATGAGAAATAACTCAAGCAGGTACCTAGTTTCTATTAAAATAGCGTTGAGTCAAAGCAGAGATGGTGAAAATTATTATTCGAATAAAATTTCGAATAACGAATAAAAGTTAAGAAAATTATTCGTCATGTGTCGAATGATCTAAAGTTAAAGTAGCTTTTATTCGATCCGTTATTTAAATAATATTTTATTTAGTTAACGCCCAACTCTGGCTTCCTTGGTTAAAATGCCCCATCTAGCATTTTACCATTTTCCAAGAAATGTTGAAATATTTCAAGTTCCAGGCGTCTCTTACCTTTTAAATAAAGTTAGAAAACCCTACGTGCTTCGTAGAGATCTAGAACCAGTCTGTTTTATTTAGTCTTTTTCGAGCAGGGCACACAGAAAATGATAAAACTTCAGTTTTCTCGGATGTTTCTACTAATCACATTATGGAATATGTATCTGCTTAAATAAATAATTTCTCTTGTCATTCAAGGAATACCCAACTGAACTGCTTCCATTTCTCAGACCCAATCATGTCGCGCGCCCTTCTTTCGAAATTCTCGATGAAATTCAATACCAGACAGCTGTAAACGATTAAAACAAGGCTGACGATGGAATACAGTGAGAGAGGTTTCATTCGCTCAATGGTAAAAGCTAATTCTATTAAGGAACGCGTACAATGCGCGGCTTTTCTCATTGGCCCCGGTATGTTTAATGTATGACGCCTTTCTATCTGAAATTCTGAAGAAGCACCCTGAATTTAGATCCGCGGTAGATCTTAAAATGGCCGCACCTAAGATAACGGTTTCCTCGAGGAGCACTTTTTCCCCGGCTCTAATGCGGAACGTTATCTTGGCGGGCTTCTATTACGGCATTGGAACGGTACTATGAATTCCAGTACGCGCACACGGTGTAAACTTAAACGCGTATTTCCTGGCAATCACAGCCAGGACATGTATCAACCGCGTAAACGAGGGCGAGACGCTGATACTTGCTGGCGTTTTAAAATATAAATGCGGAATTACGTGGTTTTAAGAAGGGATTCTCCTGTAACAGCCCCCGAAATTTATGATTTTTTTTTTTTAAAACTGTTGTTAATATTGCACTAAACTCTTTGGAGAGATAAGGAGGCATCTTTAAACTTGCAGAAAATGTTTTATGTATGTCGATCCATCTTTTTATTTATTAATTATTGTAACCCTCCTCGACGATGTTGGCGGCAGGTGTAGCACCTGTCATAGTCATCTGCTTGCAAACAGAAGAAAATATTCTTGAAGATAAATAATTTACGCTGGTACTGGACCTAAAATTTTAATTTCAGTTTTTATTTACAATACTTTTTTCGTCGATGTAAAGAATAATATAAAAAATTTGTGTAAGGAAAGGATTTATTTTTTTCTTTCGAACGCTATAACTCCTTCAATTTTTCATTTTTTTTTTCTTTAAAGTGGACCAATACCAGCGTAAACTATCTAACTTTAAGAAACTTCTATGTTTTTTGCAATCGGATGACTTGTGATAGGTGCTACACATCCCGCCAACAGGAGTTACATCGTCGAAGAGGTGGACAAGATTCCACAATAATTAATAAATAATTAGAAGGATCGACATAAAAAAATATTTTCTGCAAGTTTAAAGAAGCCTCATTATATCCCAAATGAGTTTAATCCAATATGACCAACAGTTTTTTTTTTTTAAATTCTTAAATATCAGTTACTTTTGGTAACAATTCCTAGATAATTAGAATAAGCCTTGGTTGTTCTAAGAGTACGATGATGCAGCCAGTGAATTGATTCTTTTTGTTTTGTTATTAATTGAAGAGTACCTATCAAATTAATTCTATACACTTTAATAGCAGATTATTTATTCACAGTAAAGTTGAAGGGTCTTGGAATGCAGAGGTACATGAAATTTGCAGCGTGTAATTTCTAATTGATTTCAAATTATAATAAATTCGTGAGAAGATTTGCAGATGGAAGTAAGATCCTCGGCAGCATTTCTGGTTTTCATTAATTTCTATCATTTTACTGTTATCTATTTTTTAAAAAATGTACATTTGTCGTAGAAATTTCTGTTTTGCCAGCCGAAGTACATATTCCAAGTTAATTCCGAAAAAGCCTCACCGAATGCTTAATGGAGATATCATTTTGTATTCGGTTAAAGTTTAATAAGTTTTATAATGCGCGTTTGAAACAAAGCGCGCCGGTATTGTATCGGAGCTGATAAATCAATAACGCTCGGTACAGATTATCATTTCTGTCGTCGTTATAACAATCCCGCTTGTAGAACAGCCAACCGCGTTGCAAAGTTTCGCAGCGGCACGCGTTAATAGAACGCGGTGAATTAAGTTTACGGGCATGAATGTGAGATCGCGAAATTTTCATGGTTAATGATTCCCATTCACTGTTCCTTTGCCACTGTCGGTTTGCTTATTTAAAGCCAGCAAATTCTAATTAGGGCTTGGAATGAAATTTCTATCTGTTCCCCGATAATCGAATCGCGAGCGCGCGATTGCGTCAAATTTAAACGCACAGTATTGTCCGGTGTCAGCGAGTATTTTGGCGAAATGTACGTTTTAAAACCCGTTTCTATTTTAAGGGTGCCCTCCAGTTGAAACGCTCGAGAAACAGGTGACTATTATGAATTTTATACAAAAAGAGGGTACAGCTTTTATTAACACACTCGTTAGGGCACGAAAATAATTTTTGCCTCGTTTTTTTCGATCTTAATGCATTTCCTAGGTGGCTAAACGGTAACCACGATTTCAGAAGATCATCTACAATGCACATTTTTGGTGTTAAATTTTTTTTTCGTATCTTCAAATGTTTAATATAAAGTCATAAAAAGGTTCAAAATGATTTGCTTCATAATTTCTCCAGAAAAAATTTCCAAAGATCGGCCTGTTTTAGGGTTGCGTAAAGTATAATCCCCCTTAAGAAACGCAAGTATTGAACTATCTAAAAGTTTCTAGTACCCTAATCGATTAAGGAGGGAAGATGGATTAGAACGCTGAAAACACGATGATTTTTAAGAATTATTTTCTCAACAAATATAAAGCGGATCTTTCCAAAACATTAAGGGTGTTTTACTGTATATTCAGAAAAGAAAACTTTTTTTTTATTGAAGAATAATTCATTTAATATTGTTTTATTGGTATATCAAATTGTGTACATCCTGGCGGATCCAATTTTTGCCTGAAATAAAAAAGTCGAAATTTTTCTTAATTGACATGGATTTATATCGTCGATGTATTAAAAAAATAAGAAAAAAGTCTGAAATTGACAAAGTTATGGAACTTTAACGAAGAAGTGACGATTTTGACGGAATAATTTCGACGTTATTATGCAAAAAAGTGGTTTAATTTAATTTTTGCAGAAATGTTTTTCATTCATCGCCGACATAAATTTATGTGAATTCAGAAAAACTTCGGCTTTTTTATCTCAAGCAAAAATTGGATCCGCTAAGATTAGTGTTCCTGATTTCTGGATATTTTTCGCATTCTGAGAAATATTATATTTCTCGAGAATCCTAGAGAATTCTCAAGAAATTAAAAAAATACAGTAAAATTTCTATTTTTGGAATAATGTTGATAATATTTATCTAAATTTTTATTCGTGTCTAACTTAGACAAAACTTGTGTAAATGAAAAAAATAGATATTAAATATAATTGATAAATTTATTTATTTAATACAAAATGTGAGCAAGGCGAAACATTACTTTTTTGTTTAAAAATAGTGGTTTAAAAAGCACAATGCGCCTAATGTCACGTCAGCCAATCTACTTCTTCTTCTTTTTGTGACAAAATCTGCGGCTGTAGAAAAATTTCTTTCATTTCCAGTGGATGTTGGTTTAATTGTATATAGAGCATCGGCGATACGAAGAGAAAAGTTTATAAACAATCGCGCAATTCTTCGTATGTATTGTTAAGATTTATTACAGATTCTTGGTGTGTTTATATGTTCACGATTAACTAGTAGCACACAATTTGAACTAACTGCAAAACTCATTTCTGAAAACAAATGGGATTTATAATAATTTTCCCACACTTAAGTTTCTCGAGAAATACTGTAATTTATCAAAAATGAGAAATAAGAAATTATAAAAGTTCTCGAGAAATTCTCGAGAAGGAACACTAGCTACGAAGATATACCGATAAAACAATGTTAAATGAATTATTATTGATTAAAAACAAAAGTTTTCTTGTTGTCTGAATATACAGTAAAACACCCTTAAAGTTTTGGAAAGATTTGCTTTATATTTGTTGAGAAAATAATTCTTAAAAAATCTCCGTGTTTTCAGCGTATTAAGGGGGTAGGTCACCCTCGATAGCCCTAAAACAGGACTTTTTTCAAACGCAAATTGTAAAGTGATAAATAACAATACAGACAACGCTTTTGTCTAGTTTTAATCGTTATTCTATGAGCTTTAACACAAAAAAAGAAAAGTCTAAATATCTCTATGTACATAAAAGTTGTGAATAAAAACGTAAAGGCGTGTACGCGGCGCACCGTTTGATGGTGTACATACAATCTCGAAAACCGCTCCAACGATTCGGATGAAAATTTAATGAGACATGCAGAAAACCATTCCCTAAGATGTGTTGGCAGCAGAATTTCGAGATGAATTCTTAAAAAAAAGATAAAAAATATTTTTCATACAAGAAATCGATAAAATCGTATTTTTCAACATAAAAATCGTATTAATTTTTTTTTCGGAAATCTGTTCCCGACACATCGTAGGGAATGGTTTTCTGCATGTCTCATTAAATTTTCATCCAAATCGTTGGAGCGGTCGTCGAGATTGTATGTACACCATCAAACGGTACACCGCGTACACGCCGTTACGTTTTTATTCACAATTTTTATGTACATAGAGATAGGGGTAAACAGTGTAGTTGTTGGCCACCTAAGTCAGAGGTTCACATAAGCGTTGAATTATAAATCTTATTTTGCTATCTTTAGGAACACAATTAGTGTTAATAGCTGTAAACAACTCTAATAGTCTCGAAATAGAATTTGTTTAAAGAAAGAGTAGAAGGATCCACAAAAATTTTACAGAAAATACGTTTCCCATCAAAACACATAGTTAGGCAATGAATGGCCGATCGTTTGGCAGTTATTGGCCACTATTTCATAACCTATATGTAACATATACCCTACCTAATTCTTAATGCTCTAAGACCTAATTATGAAATAATGTTAATGTAAAATAATGAATTAATTCGGTTAGAAACAGGATTTAAATTATTAAATAAAAATGGATATATTCATAAAATGAAACTAAATGTAATGTAATATTATTAAAAATATATAACCAATAATACCTTTTCTATTTAAATGTTTCTATATTAGCTAGTATTGCACCTTCTTTTACATTGTATTAATAGTATTTTCTTTTAAAACATAACCTTTTAAAATCACAACACAGTTATTTCACTGCTGCTATGACAGTTAGGTACCTCGTGGCCAATGACTGTCCTGAAACATTATTTACATTACAGTTCTTGGCCACCTATAATTTCTGCAATAATGTATAATTTTAATGAATAAATAATAATTTTTTATAAAGTTTAAACCTTTATTTGTCTATATAACGAATATGAGAGTTATATATATATATCATAAATGCATTAAATTATCTAAGAATTGCCTGATGTAACCGTATGGCTATTCAATTCAATGACTGTAGTTTTCAAGCATCGATTTCAAGTCGTCTATTTTTTACACGTAGTATAACAATTATTAGCGAAATAGTGATTGCATTCGACGCATGAAAGTAGAAGGTATCTGAATATGTTCATTATAAAAGGCATAATGTACATTATTTCTTAATATTCATGTTTTTAAAAAAAAGGCCAATCACTGCCAGGTGGCCAACAACTACACTGTTTACCCCTATTTAGACTTTTATTTTTTTGTGTTAAAGCTCATGGAATAACGATTAAGGCTAGAAAAAACGTTGTCCCTATTGTTATTTATCACTTTACAATTTGTGTTTGAAAAAAGGCCTGTTTCAGGGCTATCGAGGGTGACCTACCCCCTTAAACCAGGTCCCTCCTTAACTGAATAGAAATATCCTCCCTATCCTTTGAAATTCCACGCAGTAGGTGCCTATCCACTACAATCGCACACTGGTCCTCCATCGATACATTAGAAACATCTCTCTATACCCACCCCTATCCCTACCCCCATCTCGAACTATAAATTCCGCAGCACCAAACAATAAGAGCCACTAAACACACATTCGCCAGCGCACACTCGTTCGAGCAATTACGAACCCATTAACCCAGTGCGCAGACATTAGCTCACAGCCAGCTCGGTTGGCACAAACAATGGGACGCACAATGTTTTCCCCCCAATTCCCGTCGATAACCCAAGGAGCCAGCCGGCATCGCTGATGCGCATGAAGACGTCTAAACCCGCGCCACTCCGTGCGGTGGAAATCTCGTCGGCTTCACCTCGCCAATGAAAGCCGGCGAGGGAAGAAAGAAACACACGCCGTGGGGTTAAGCGTGGAAACAGGGGCGGCGGAGACAGTCGGAGGGTCGCGCAATGGTGACGGGGGAGGAGAGGGCGCAGGGTGCAGGGGAGTTAGAAACACGTTTCGCTTCCTGCCGTCACCTTGAAGCCATCTCTCGCCGGTTTACGAGGACACCCTCGCGCGAAAGTTTTGGTACACTCGCACTTAAAGTCATTCTTCGAAATAGTGCGATGTTAGGTACTGTAATGCCCGCTACGGAATACTAGCCCGCTGCTGGCTGCGGGTCGGGTTTATGACTTGCGCTACTTCGCATGCCGCGCTCCCCGAAAGACGTGAAACGCTTAAACTCTTCCTGAAACCTTTTTCGGACGACTCCCGCGCCCCTCCGCCATCGACGGGGCCTCGACTGGCGGAGTTTAAAGGCGAATCCGCTATCGTTTCGAGGGGAACCATCCCGCGGAGACGTATTGCGGGTCTCTTGGGTTGATATCAATGAGGATCGTTGGGGTGGTGTTGTATATCGATGGTTTCTGACGAGGGTTCGCGGAGCGCTTGCAGTGATTACGATTATGAAGGGTGGTTATAATCGGTGGCGGGGAGAGAGTGAAAATCGGATTTTTGGTTACTCGAACGTAAATCGGAAAAGACAGAGTGGAATGTAGAATTTGGTTTGAAAATTGTGGCGGAATTAGGGTCGCGTGAATTTTTGTCGCCGTGTTCGGGAGCAGGTGATCTTTTATTAATGGTAAGTTTGAAAATTGAAGCATTTTCTCGGGGGCGAGAATTAATTTCATTGCGATGCAGAATTGCAGAGTAGTCGCGTATAAATGATTTTTGTGGAGAATATACCGATTGGGAGTCATTAGGTTAGATTGGAAAGTTTAATATTCTGTGAGTTTAAATATTTGTTTCACCAACGATATTGCTTGCAAAATTCGTGGTTTAATTTATAACACCCGCGCACGGTTAAATATTTATTGTATTGTTGAAGTGTGTGTTTCGGTGAAATTTTAGCTGATAAGCACTATGTTTACAAGTGAAATCACTCGATTAAACGATACAATCATGTACAGTAAAGAGATATGGGTGTTTTGAAAAAAATTGAGTAATTTTGAAATCTTCTAGAGCCTTTCACGTAGAAAATAGTAAATTATCCGCGGAAGTGTAAAAACTTCAGGTTCGACTAATAACATTTCTCGTAATCACCAATATCATTGGAGATACTTAGATTTCTATATCTTCTACTCTATATGGTATTTCCTCATCTTTTTGCTTACAAAACTTCTGCAAAACCATCATACATATATTCGGTAGAGTTAATGGGAGAAGAGAAGTTTTCCCTGCCAAGTATTCTCCAACCGTTACAACCTGATTTTCATCGAAAGGAACCGATGATTAGAAATATCGACTGATTGATCGGCAGTCCGTTAAAGCGCTCCCTGCACCCCGCTTGGTCCGTGAATCTGAATCACGAACCTAATCTAACCATCTGACAGGGAAAAGTGGATAATCTTTTTCACCGTTCGGCCAAGAAGTGATTCCAGGCTATTTTTACTGGGTCTTGATAGAGAATTTTCGTTGGAATTGTACGAATAACGCTTCTAAACGTAAGTGAGGCTAATTGAAATTAAGGTTGACGTTCGTTTGTTAGGTGTATCGAAACGTTGGGCCTAACTTGGTGGCTGTCACGCACTGATTTAGCGATGAAAACACAAGCATTAGCCGCTTGAGTCTGAGGAACGTTTATTATATAATTATATACTATAACAAGGTGAATAAATATTTTATTTGTATTTATTGATCAACCATAAATTAGAAATCTAATTCATAAAGTTAATGATAAAGTTAAATTCATATTTAAATGTTTTGTGAGAGTAAAGATATAAGGGAACAAACCAAACAAAAATAAAAATATAATTATTTTTATTTTCCTAAAAATATTTTTTGCTAATAATTTAAATTCAGAGACTATAAATTTATTGAGTAATATTCATATAAAATTCATTCGTGAAGGAATAAATCCATAATTTATTGGTATAATAAAATTAAAGGAATTAATAATCTTAATCAATGACATGAAGTTAAATTTCTAGTTGATGGGCCAAAAATTGAAAATATATTTATTATCATTTTCATTTAATTAAAATTAATTTTTTTATTTAATTTATTATTAGTGTATTAGCTTAAAGTACACGGCGTTGCCCGGTTTATATATATTTCTTCGGTGAATGCGGAGAGGGAGGTTTTCAAAAAGATTTATTTGCGAACACCTAGGGGCTGAGAGGAACCTACCTACCGATTTTCATGGTCATAGGATCAGTGGTTCGAGAGAAATCGTGATGAGTCAATGAGTAAGTGAGTCAATCCGTCAGTGGTATATCGATTTTATATATCTAGATTCGTGATTTTATTTAGCGTCTAATTTTCACGTGCATAACCCGTACCTAATAACAAATGATTAGAGAAACCCAATTCTAAACTGTTAAAGGGGTTGAAAAGAACCAATTCCCAACTTCTAAACCGTCTAATACCTTACCAAACAACAAAGTTACTTCAAACGCCAACCCTCTAATTTACTACAACCGTCAAAACTTACATTCAGTCCCCGAAGAAAAGCCTCTGTCACCCCCACAGAACCAGCTGCAAAGCTCCCATCCCCCAGGTGCCCAGCGAACCACCCAATCAACCCCAACCGTTACACAAACCATCCAGCGTTCGATCGGCCGAAACAAATCACACGAACTCGGAGCATCATCCGCGAGGCCGAAAAAAAAAAAAGGGAATACAGAAAAAGCTTGGTCGGAGCATCGTCGGGTAAATACCAGAAGTGTCATCGAAACAAACTGCGCATCGGAACGGTTGACCGGCCGAGGCCAGAGAGGCGGCAGCTTTCGGCCGTCTATCAGTCCTAAGGGAGACTTTCGCGGTTGGATTCCTTAGGGCGACGGCAGAACCCGTGTCTATGTGTGTTTTCCGCTATCCTGGGGAACGTGTCTTTCGTATGAGGAAGGCGGGTCCTACGGCTCGCGATGGCGGAGGGCACGTGAACCCGAGCGGGCGCATGCGAACCAACCCTAAAGCTCACGGCAATCGAGGAAGGATGCCTTCTCTCTCTCTCTCTCTCTCGCCCGCCGTTCTTCTGCTTCTACCCCTCGATCCCACCGCCGCGCCACCCCCTTTCTCGCCCTCTCGCTTCCAGTCTCGTCGCTGGCGAGCCGGGTAACCCCCTCGTGTGCCAGTCCGCACCGAGATTCCGGCGCGAGTCGTCCTTCCTCGTCGCGGCGTCACGCCAAGTCCTAGATGGATGTCGCTGAACCGCATCCCCGTGTCAGCGATTTACGTCGTCGCGCAGCTGCTCCTCGTCCGTCCAGCCTTCGTGGAAGGTCAGTGATGCAAGCCCACCCCGCCGTTAATACCGGGTAACACTACGCCCTCGGGCGCGCACAAGGGGACCGTCCGACCTGACACGTGCGCTTCCTGGGCCCACGTAGATTAGATCGTTGCACAGGGGCTACATCCGGCGTGTCTCGTCACCTAGATCCTCGCGCGAGCCTGGTGCACCGTTCGTCAGCGGTTCGCCATGGGGGATCGTGCTTCGCGGCGCGCGATTCCACCCGCGATTCGAAGCTGCACCGCGCCTGGCAGAGACATAGCGGCGTCGCGGTGACAATGGAGGACAAAATTGTTGCGGTCCTCCTATGTGCCGGCGTAGTCAGGTGTTGAGGGATGCGCTGGGCACACTTTCCGGCCGCCGTTAGTGATGTAAATACCTGGGGTGCGCGGCAGTGTGAGCGGATCAGTGACGATGAAGAAATGGAGCACCCCCGGGAGAATATCCTCCCGCACGTCGTTCGAATGCGTTTAGCCGCTATGACTCAGCAAGGCACGGCACGTAGGTGCGAACAGCAGAGCCTGGCTAGCGGGGATCGCGTTTTATCCGCGTCAGTGAGGTCGTGGGTATCGAGGGAAGCATGGGGCCAAATATACGTACGCGACCAGTCGGGGGGGGGCGGAATGTTACGCCGGAGTTGCTCCGAAGTTTGCTCGCGGAGCGTACCAGCGCGCGTTCGGTGGCGCGCCCGCTCACCGAGTGAAAATACAGTTCACGAATGATGGTGGATATATAGGACGCCCCCGCTGGTGGTCACACGTCCGTGTGTTTTTTCGCCGACGACACGTATAATGGTAACGCATTTGAACGCATATTTAACGCGGGCCAACAAAGCAGCGTTTCCACGCCGCGGCCATGTCAACGAGCAAATTTGGATAATTCGTTCCGTAATTTTCCCGTGTGTTTCCCTTCGACCATCAGCCCGTCGAGCACCGCGGCGCAACAGCCACGCGGGAATTTCGATCTTCTAAACAACGAGCTCCACCTTTCCCCGGAAATCCGTTCTAGAGTCTCTGCTGGATCTACCCAGACCCAACTCCACTGCTCGATGCAGGACAAACTGCGGCGGGGATTTATTGGATAACCATTACACGCGAATGGCCCGTGGAAATATCATCTGCTCGTTTCGACAACTTAGCCAGCGTTCCGTATTATCTAGGTACCATCGGCTCCTCCGTAAAACTCGGCGCGTTAGACGCGGACACGCGCCAGACGGGGGTATCCTCTGCCACGTGATCCGTCGATTTCTCTCGTCGACGCGCGATTATCCCCTCGATATCGCGGTACATTATTTATCCCCCGCCCCTATAAAGCCGTCGAATTTCCGCGAAGGCGAGAAACCTTCCAGCGGACCAGAAAACTTTTGTCCGCGTCCAGAGAGCCCAGCCGCTACGCTTACCCTCTGACAATAAGGGATGGAACGGGGGTGGCGACTGCTCCGCCAGTCCTTCAGCTTTCGCGTCGTCCCTCTCTTTCTCATCCCTCGCCTTCGCCCGCAGACCGGAAATCTGTTCGCTCCGGCTGCCAAAAAATCGCTGGCATCGTAACGATGCTCATTTAATTTGGGGCCAACAAACGCCCTCGAATATATCTGCGAAACGACTGGCGTTTATGCTCCTCCGTGCTTGCTCATCCGCGGAACTTGGGACAGTTTTTGCGACTCAATCGGTGTCCGTGAGTTTCTGTATAGGGTCAGGATGATGTACATCCACTGGATGAATTTAATTATGATTAGTATTGGCTGAGTTGAGCGGTCTGTTTATTTTATCAGCTCACTTGAACTTCAGAGAGAGTTTAGTGACTGGATGGTTCTTCAAGCAGCCTTGATTGAGGATCCTGGAATTTATACTTTGTCCATTAGGCGGTCGCGAAAGAAAATTGAATCCCAGCTGAGGTACCTGCTACTTCATCTGTCGATTGCGAGTGGCTTTGTTGCTGGATTGTAATTACTTCTTGCGCTACCTATTTTGCGTGCAATTGGCGGGACAGACGGGGACTGGAGAAACAGCTTTGTAGTTGTGGAAGCATTTCCTTATATACTAGTAGTATTTACTTGTATTATAGAAAATGTTGTAACACTGCAGAGAGTAATAATGGCATTGGTTACCAATTTTTGGAAGGTGCTTTTATCAACTGATTTGTTAAAATAAACTTAAATACAATTCTAAACTTAACAGATGCTGTAGATTTTTGATAATATTAATTTGGTGCGGTTGTGGAATAATTTTCTAGCTGTTCTCCGAGCAAAGTGTTGTTAAAGGGGCGCTACATCTCCGCAAGCAGTTGATAAATGATACTGCAAAATGTAGGGAAAAATTAATAAAAATTCTAGAATAATCTTCTGAAAAGAATACTTTTATTCTGTTTGGGCGTCACGAAGGTACAAATGGGCATTGTTGAAGCATCTGTGAACTTAGACTTCTTAGGCTTCCTGCTGCTTTTCAGATAATATTTCGTCGGCTTCCCTTGTTTAATAACAACTCAGCGCAGAGGAGCTCGATTCTAAGGCCCCAGCAAGTATTCGTCAAGTTTATCCACAGTCACGTAAGAAAACAATTCTATCTCGCGGAGACACGGATAATTCCCGAGTTTTAGCAACTACATTGTACCGTTAAGTCTGTGCGCAAACTACCTGGAAGTTCAGTGTCAGGACACTCCCGTGAATACTTTATTTCTGTGTCTGCAGTACAGTGCCACTCGAAGAGTTCTGAAGAAGCTTCTCCATCCTTTTAAGACACTTTCAAAGAATCCTTCGCTGGATATATGCCCTGTTATCCAATTTCAGCTGGATAGCATGAAATTATTGTGACGGCCTTGGTAAATCCTTGTCTGCGGACGTTCTGCATTTTTACTGAGACTTCCTGTCGTACTTTTCGTAGCAGCCTTCAGCGCACAGCGGCTGTTTGCTATTTACTGAATTATTTCGTAGCAACATTCGCCGTCTGTGTACTATCGCCGAAGCGAAACCAGTTGTTCATAAATGATTCTTTCGCCTACCATGCAAATAGGCAGCATGTCTGACTAATTATTGATACACGCTTAAAGCCTTAGTATTTCAAGTACGGCAATGCTTTCGAATAATATCATACAGCTCTGTAGGAACTATAAAATCTTCCTACCGCTAAGAAAGACGTAAAGAGAAGACACACTTTAGGGTAACAGTGGGTATTCTGCTAGGGTGACATGTTCAGTGAATAAACACTGCTCATATAAAAAATTAAAACGAAAATTACCACAAATTCGGTTAGGTTGGAAAACAGTCTTTAGACCGAACCTCGCCTTTGCGATAGTCGTGTTCTTCTTTCTTCTCCCTTGCTCTTGCTGGTTTACATTTGTCTGTGCAATAAAAACGCTTAATAATAATAATAAAAACACCTATCACGCTCTTTTCACGTTAAATTTTACCCAGTACTTTTTTATTCAACTAAGTTCTTTTTAAGTTCTTCATTAAGTTCAAGGTAAATCTTGTGGTTGATTTTGTTAGGTGTTCATTCAAGTACAAGTCACATTATATTACGTAATTACTCTGTTGCTTTCGAACCTCACGTCACATCAATTCTTATCGAGTTTCCAAACTAATTGTGAGTTCCTCATAAATCCTGTATCCTCTGCTAACCCTCCACAGAGCTCAAAACATTCGCTCTCCTTTCTTCCGCCATCGATCCAGCTGGTTCACAAGATATTCAGTGACGTCCTGATCACGATACTGCGGTAACCAGGTCACCTTGGATTCGTATGATTGACACCCCTGTTTAAGATCGCCGCAGCGTTGAAAAATGCATTCTGATACTCCTGGACATGTATAACGCACCTTGACCCTACCATGCTGGGAATTAGGCTAACGTGATTGAGTTATCTGAATCGGTGCTCAGCATTGTTCGCTGCACCCCATTGTTCGCCCACTGTATGGCGCGGAGCGGCCATTAATATACAACACGCCACAAGACGACATTCAACCCCGAAAATCAGGCGAACGATCTCTTGCTAGCAGGATATTGATTGATCCGGCGCGTTGAAGTAATTCCTGCTCGTACCGTCCATAATAACGGTGACTTGATAATGCGCCAGTCTCGAATCCATGGCTGCATATTGCACAATCCTGATGAACACCGAACATACTTTGAAACTTTAATATTCCTTCGTGGATTGTATGAATTAATGATCGTTCCTGTATATTTAAAAAAAAAAGGGGGAATTCTTAAGGGGGTACACGGGTATTAGACGGCTAAAATGAACGGTTCTTTTTGGGTTTGATTGAAGGACGAGTAATAATTCATACCATTTGCACGTTTTACAATACTTTATTGTGGATATAACGCGCATTTTAAGACCAGGGAACCTGACAAATATTAAAAATTAAAGGGATTACAAAGCGTCAAAGTGGGCGCTGCGCAATGCACGCGTTAAAACGGTGAACATCATAAGTCGAGAACGGATTAATATTTTTAGTTGGAATTTTTACTGAACCTACAAAACGCTCTTCTCCACAATGTGGAACTCGGTCGAAAAATTTTAATAAAAATTCACGGAGTTATACAACAAATATCAACCTTGAAGGATTTTAATGTTGTCTTAAATGTTGTTAAAGTTATGCGATCTTATTGAGCGAGTTCCACGTTGTGGAGAAAAGTGTTTTGTAGGTTCAGTTAAAATTTCAACTAGAAATATCGATCCGTTCTCGAGTTACGATGTTCACTGTCTTGAGGAATATAGTTTTGAGAAAATCCCCGTTACATTTTACACTGTAACTCTCGCAATTTTTCGAATTTTTCAATGAAATCTTTTTTAAAATACTTCCAAGATTTGAGTCTATCATAAACAATCGAAACAAGATTTCGATTTTTTAACCCCGAAATACCCGTGTACCCTTAACTACTTGTCATCTTTGTGCACACATAAGGCATGGATAATTTAGGGAATTTTTTCAAAATAGTAGGTGCAGTAGAATAATTTATGAAACGTGTGAATATTATTCTCATTTCTGCTAGCAGTTAAACAGGTTTTGCTGCATGCATCAATTAAGAATCTTCATGTCCACCATTGCCTAGTAAAAGTAGAAAAGAGTACATACAAGTTTGAGGATCAACGAAGGGGTGCTTTCACCCCCTAAATATGCAAACAGGCCAAAATAAAAAAAACACGTATTTGTTACTTTTCGATCCTCTAAAACATATCCAAACCCCAAAGCAATCAGAGGCGGACCCCTAAAAACCTCCCCTTGTTAATAAAACCTAATTATTTCCCCTCGCGCCCGAGCAACCAACGGATGATTTGAGCTGCCTCACAGAAGTGTCTGGGTCCATTTAGACCCGCAGTAACTACCCCACTATAGACAGTTTATGTAACGTTCTTTTCCTTAAAGCAATTCATTTTTCTATTTCTGAGCGTCTGTGAATTAAAATATTATTTAAAATTTATTTATATAGATAGTGCTCAAAGGGTTACATTTGGGTGGAAAATTATCTAGACATCCCCTGTCGAGGGTTAGCAGATGTAGTACCGTTTGTAAGTAAGAACACCATAGATTCTACCAAATGTTCTTCAAAAAGATGAAAGAAACTTATCCCATAAATTCGAATAAATATTCCTCACGATAGCTTGTTCACACAGATAACCACGCGACACCGCACTCCAGCTATTTATTCTACAGTTCGTCTCGTTATCAATTTCCTAACACCCCTCTTACAACGGCACGACATCCAGTTAAGGTATCAAAGCTTTCCTCCCCCCGTCGATTTCACATTACGCTCCTTTGCAAATCAAAGCATACAACTGTTTGATACGTCAGTAGTTCTTTGGCGCGGCTCGATTTGTATAATACAAATGCTTTTCGCCGAACACAAAGCGTAAAACGTCAGCCCGTTTCAAAGTGTAATATGTAAACCATTCCGCGGAAAAAAAAAAGTATAACGACCATGCCATTAAAGTGCTTTCGTTCAGCGAATATATTACATTCTGTTTGCATTGACGGTGGCGATCAAACGCGTATCTCGAACACGCGTTCCGCTTCGTCGAGAAAGCGGGGCTTTTTAATTTTCACTCGCGCTACGGTAAATAGAAAGAATCTCCAAAGGCAGTGAAGCCCGTGCTCGGTTGCTTATCCAGCAAGATCGATATCAAATATGAAATGAACATTGAGTTGAACGGTGTGCACGGTAAAGATAAGTAGGTACCTAGGGCATGAAACGTTCTCGACGATAAATCGCACTATCGACATTTACTATCTCGTATCACGGATACGTTTTCGCTTTTTCCTACGTTGTAGGCCACGCATTCGACGCTTGAAATTTGTCTGACGAAAACCGAGATGGCTGAAAACTGGCGCAACGTGAATTCTCGTTAGAATTCTCCATAAAATCGATCTGCTTGGGCGTGATTGTCTGACTGGTACCTTGCTTGGACCAATAACTTCATTGAAACTGAAGCGGTCGAAGCAGTGACATTATTATACTCGTGACATTTGTAACGTCCAGTTGTTAGGAAGCTTAGCAGATTGTAATTTGCGATTTTCGGGCTTTGGAGTCCGTATCTGGCCAGGGGGGTTCTTACCCCAGATATCCCCAGACAAGATCGATGAAGGGGATCCCAAAATGATCTTCGAACTGCCATTGGAGGCCAAATATTGGATCGGACTGTTCGTAATCGACTTTGGGAGAGCGTTTTACAATCTAGATTCAGGGGGAAGATACGACGATTGATTTACTGTCTTCCGCGATGTTGGAGAGGACGTTTGCATGCCGCGGGGATATGGCCGTGATAAAACCACAGTTCAAAGTGGAAATATATGTGGTTGTTGAATGCTCGTTTTATCTACCGAAATCACCACATTTTACATAATATTTCAAGCTTATAAAATCTACACTTCTGACCTAACTGTAGATCATTCCTAATGCTGTCGTCTGTTAACCTTCCGCGAACCAGGTGGGGTGTGGTAAACCCCAGCGAATTTTTTTTCAAGAATATTCGCAAGCAGTCTGGTTTACCGAGTAGCTGGGTTTGGAGTGGTCGTTTTTCTTCGAATGATCTATTTGTAGACAATTAATGTTCAGGGTAAAATGAGTCTCACATGGTTCGGGGCGGGACTGTTATTCACCTTGTTCGCGGAGGGTTAAGGAACATTTAAAAAGTCTTTGGCGGGGGTTGTGAAATGGTTAGTAGGTAGGGCGGAAGGAGAGAAGAGAAAGATTGCGTTTCGTCCTGGGCCTGCTAGTGGACTTATGGGCAGCCTTACCCGGTTCGAGGGAAAAAGGAAGGAAAAAGGGGAAAAGCGGATGGTAGTGGGGGACACTCCTGGCAACACTGCTCGTGGGTAAAGCCTCGTTTTCATTAGTCAAGTTACTTGAATTCAAGTCTTTAATTTCATGTTTGTGTTCAGTAGTGGCAGTTGCCATCAAGTTACTTTGAAGATTACTTGAAGCAAGTAGATATCTAAAATGGCGTCAAAGAAGGCGGTGTTTGCTGGATTGCGTGTGATAAGAAACGAAATTACGAATGAGTTATTCAAAAAATTAAAAAAAATGATTAATAGGGAAGGGTCATTACTCCACCTATTTTTACAATTAGTCACTGTTTTATGATTATAACCTCACTATTCGAAAACAATAGGCAGTCAGCTTACTTCAAGTGACTTCAAGTTCACACTTGTACGTACGTTCACACTATTCAAGCTGTAAGTAAAAGTTCAGAGACTCTCTACTTCGCTTGAGAATTAAATGAAACTTGACAGGATATTTCAGGTCAAGTGGTGAAGTAGTTTCCAGTTACTTGAAATCCAAGCGCCTCGAAGTCAAATAACTTGATTAATCTGAACGAGGCTTAAGGCTTACCTAGCAGGCCCTGCCTTAGACTTGGGGATATCAGGAGGTAGAGCGAAACTGGTGTACATATAAAGTCGGTAGTTGAGAGAGAACTTGCGGGAGAGCGGGATCCGCCGAATGCCCTCTTGCGGCAACAGCTTTTTTCACTTCATCTGTTCGCCTCGATTGATGCCCGATCAACCGTTTCAACGGCTACAAGAGCGTTCTTGCCGACTCGAATTACAGATTGGACCGCGCAGCGCAAATTTCATTCGCACGGAAAACAGGCAAGATCTCGCCCGCGTCTAACCCACGCAAAACCGCTCGACAACGAGACTTCCATTTTATTCCCACTAGTGCTGTTTCGTGTTTATCTAATTTCACACCCTCCCACCCAGCCCCGCCTCGCCCGTCGCGCCCACCCTATCTCAGAGTTACTTGAGAGTTGCGGGGAACTGCTTCTGGCAGTGGTGGGCGCGCATAAACGACCGTGGGTCGCTCTTGAGACATTAAAGCTGGGCGCGAAACGGATGCCTCGGCGATTCGAAGAGCGATACGCCCGCCGCGAAGAATGCGCGGAATAATTGCACGCGGGTCGGCCCGGGAAGTAGAGGGAAATTGGGGGCATTATTACGCGAAAGCTACTCTTTATTTCGGTGTACCGTGGACAAATGCAACGTATCGAACTTCCGTCCCGGCTAATTTATGGCGATGGGATTAGGGGAGTAAAATGTAGAGGGAGAGACCGGAAAATGGCAATCCTGCAGTGCGGGTAACTACCCCCGTGGCCTCCCCGCCCGCCAACCCTCTTCTTCGCCCGCGACCGAATCCAGCTAGCGAGTTCAGACGCTTAAGAGGCGAACGTCTCTCCTGGCCATGGTGAAATATCACTGCTAAGAGAAAGAAACGACGGCCCCGCTCTCCTGCGAGGGTTGACAAAAACGGGGGCAATAAAACTCGGCGAACGTACCCGCGTTACCCCGTTCGAAGCGTGGGGTGGATACGCTCGAGCGATTACCTTCTCCCCGTAACGTTCCCCATGCATGCCGCGAGAATCTCTTTGGGCCACATTGGTTTATCGAGTCGTTTGCCACTTTATTCACGCCGCGAGTCCCATGGTTATTAGCTGGAGGGTACCCTGAGCCGGCTGGATTCTTAATTGCGTGGTAGTTCGCTCAAGGGAATGAGCGTGGGGGATAACGTGGGGCAGGGACTTTTTTGGCTGCTGGTAGGTTGTTCAGGATTGGTATTAGGGTTGTGGCGGACTGGGGGATGTGGTGGATGCAGCGGATGTCAGGTTCGATTTGGTTGGGAAGGTTAGGTTGGAAATCAATGGACCTTGATAGTCAAGAAAGTATCCGCAAAGTGAAATCCTCAAGGTGAGAATTCGTTACTCTAAATCACGTTGATGTAAACCTTGGTTAGTATGCTTTTGTTTCAGGTGCGTTTAATTGAAAAATTGTACGCATATTTAGTGGAACTGTAGGGATGTTAGGTGATCAGGTAGGACTAATTAAACTGCACATTGTGGATGGGTAAAAAAGTGTTTATTAAAAGAGTCCTTAGTTCAGGTGACGATGCCTTCCGTCTGACTGCCTCTGCAGGACTGACTTCACACTTACAACACACACACTCTTGACACGCGCTCCGGTCACCCAAATTCGCCACGTGCATTCGAAGAAACCATTCAAATCTGACAGCCTTTGTCCCCAATTCATTCTTCCTTGTCGAAAGCGAGAGCGAGATGAAGCGAAATAAAATATATGTTAGAAAATTACCCTATATGGGTGCAAAAGGAGACTAAGGAAGCGGGCTCCAGGACAGTTCTGGGGTAAGTGCCGTGTGGTTCATGACAGTCCTCTTACCAGAAGGCAAAACCTTCCCCACTCCGTGGCCAGATCCTCCAGGAACAGAGTCCCTATTCTTTGGCAATGCGGCGTCGGGCCGATTGCCATTCCCGCAATCTCTATCTTACTCTAAACAACCAATCCTTCGACACCCAGTAGCTAGCAGACCCATCGTGGTCATCAGCCATCGCCCGTCCCCAGCTCTGTTTAGTCTCGCGTACCCTCAATCAGGACCGCACGCAGGCTAAGTCCCTGCCATAAAATCCTTGAAGGCAAGACAGCATGGGGCCATCCGCCCTCGGCCTCACCCTTAAATTTGGTGACGCTGACATATAAACGCGTCGTCTGTCTCTGATCGTTCCTCCCTCGTTTTCAATCCCTCTGACTCGCTCTCGCCTTCGCAGGATAGGAATGAGCCAGAAGCAGTTAGGCTAGCGCCGAGCTCTTAGCGAATAAATACTGTACTCACAATGAGTTCTAACTTTCAGTCTTCGACACCTCTTCCTGTGAAACAGTGCGAGTAAAAATCGAAACGAGAGGGATCTATAACAAAGCTATACCAATCAGTACTGAGTACTCTAGCCACAACTACAAGATCACGTTTCAACATCACGACAGTGCCTAATATTCAATATTGAACCCCACCAATTAACTCCACGTACGATCTGAAAGCTTTTTATAACACGTTACCACAATCCCCAGTACGCTTTGACGGTCGCTGAGATATCGAATTAAACAGATAAAGCACCGCGCGCGTAACGCCCACCCGCCTAAACCCGATTTATTCTATTTCCGCGAATCGAGTCACGGAACTGGGTCCGGAAGCTTTCAACCCCCGCGCCGTAGGCAAATGAAATATCCAGCTCTTGTTTAACGAGCGGCAGTCCATTAAAAATGCACGCGGCCTCCCACCAAAACTATTAAGCTCGCGGGGTCGTCGCGCAAAATTCCCGTTTAATCGACACCGCTGGATCGCCGCACAATTTACGTCTGATCGCTCGCGAACAGCGTGTCGACGGTTTGTGATCGATACACTTGTTATTCGAGGGCGCGTGCTTTCTTCAAGCTGGCCACGGAATTACGATCGGCGCGAGCTGTCCGTTGACCCGACCAGATCGTTTGACAGATGAACTTTCCCATCCGACTACTTGTTAAACGATTAAAGGACGACTTCAGCTGGCGCCATTGACGATAATTGGGGATTGGCTCGCTACCTACCTGCGACTTCGTTTGATGTGGCAGCTTCAATACCCTCGAGGCCCTCTGTTTCCTCTCTGCTGCCTATCGCTCGACAATGTTGCGAGAAGATTTGGATTCCAGAAAGGCGACCGCTCGCGCGTGCAGTCGATCGATGCACTAGGTCATTGATACAGGGGCAGGCGGGCGACGCAGATCTTATTCCACAGGGTGTTGCGGTAACTTAGATACGATTTTGTGTGGTTAATTGAGCTTGGGGGATGAAGGGGCTGAGTTGTAGCGAGCTTCGGTTTGATATACAATTGTTTCTTAGAATTAGAAGCTCAGTTGCTAGCTTGTGAAAGAAAGAGAGACCGATATCTTGGATGTTTAGTGCTCACTTATTATCGATAATTGGTTGAAAAATAGGTAGTTCAGAATTAGAATCTCGGGGAAGATCACAAGCAAGACTTAAGCAATTTAAGTATAAATTTAAAATTATTATTCTATGACTAGGGTTTATGCAAAAACCGAGTTTTGAAGAAACCGGTTTTTGAATTCCACGTTTTACAGTAAACTATTACTGCGATATTCTTGTACCCAACTCGATTTCATGTCAGAATGTTAACGTTTTTAATTAAATAATTAATTAATTTTTAGATATTAATAATTCTAGTATCTAAAACCGGTTTTTTCAAATTTAAGAATCGGTTTTCGAATTTTACAAATTTATAAAAAAAAATTTGTTTTTAAACCCGGTTTTTAAAAACCGACAAACCCTATTTGTGGCAGTAGGCCATTGTAGGTGTAAACAAAGATCAGTTTAATGTGAACTGTTTGAAGACAGTAGAACGTGAGCTAATGGGTGTGTGCAGGGGTCCATTTGGGAACCGGTGGTACGGAAACTTGTGATGGATAACTTGTTGCGTGAATTACAGAGGCGTGACTGGAAGATAGTAGCGTATGCGAATGATTTGCTGGTGATGATTGAGGCGCTGAGGTGCGGTTGGATAGTGGGAATGGGATCTGAGTGCATGGCGTATGACGAGTGCATGGGGTTGAAGTGTAGCACTTGAGCTGAGTGGGGGGAAGACTGTAGCAATGTTGTCGAATAGAGATGCTTTTAATAGGAGAAAATCTATTGGATAGTGGGAAGAATTGCAATACCTACGTGAATAACGACTGGAATTTGGGTATTCGCAGAAAATAATGAATATATCGTTGTTAGAAGAAATCTCTGGTGGACGGGCAAACGAGTACTTACCTAACAATAAGTCAAATTTTACCTCAAGCTTAAACAGTTTCTCGTTTGTTCTCTTTTGTGAATCGAAGTTAAAAATAAATGTTTCTTTTAACATACAACATGTTATCAACTTTCACGTCCAAAATTTAACACTTGGTTTTACATAGCACTTTAAATATTCTAAGTGTCTTCCTGCAAAACCAGGGTTGGGCATTAACTAAATAAAAAATTATTTAAATATCGGATCGAATAAAAGTGGCTTTAACTAATAACTTCAGATTATTCAGCGAATATGGTTAATTTTTTTATTCGACAGAAGTCGAATAATTTTTTTTAACTTTTATTTGTTATTCGAAATTTTTATTTGAAAAAAATGTTTGCCCATCTCTGTGCGAAACTAATAATTCTGACTTATACTCGTTTGCCTTCCCGTCAGAGAAATATAATAAAGCACTTCAAGTATTCAAATTTGAGGTGACAAACTATTCCACTTGCACTTGCAATATTCTCGAAAGTATAGCCCTCGAAATCGGTCCATTCCGACGATACCCAATAAAAAGCTATACAAACTACTTACTATATTCCTTTCTTCCCCATTGCTTTCATTACTGTGCTATATTCCTTCCACCTGCAGCGTAAGAGGCAGTATTTCGTCGAGTACAATTATGAGTGCTCCAGAATGCATGAGGAGAGCGCTCGAGGAGCAGACTTTATGAAAATGAGCAGTAAGGGTGGTGGCATAAAGGACTCGAGGCATGCACGGCGCGAGTGCGTGAGCTGGTGCAACAGCGTGCAAGTATGGGACAAGATTACTGAATGCATGCTGGGGAATTGTATACGCGTTTAGAAGTGTGTCAAAACGATCTCAATAGGAGTGATGCGAACTTTAATGCGCGAGCTTCCATAGGGATGCGATAAAAGCCGTGTGGTGCATAACGTTTGCATGCATTCACGCATGCAGAAGAAAGCGAGGATGCTCGATGTGAATGGGTGTAGAAGACTGATGAGAAAACGCGGCATGACAAATGATAGTCGGATATTTTCAATCATAGACAGCAGAATGCATGCAGGAAAGAAAGAAGGAGCTCTTGTTCTAAGAAATCAATTTTATTTCATAGTTATCACTGATGGAACTATACCATTCAAACATTCATATCCTACTAGCTTAAAGTACCCGGCGTTGCCCGGTACGCACTCACCGATTGGAAAGCAACTTTGTGGGTGTATTTATAGAGTGGCTCAATACGAGAACAACGGTACGTTTCATTCGTGTCCAATCGTCCTTTAAGAGTGTGAAAACTAACCTCAAAGTCAAATAGTGTTCGGAAAAGGTTGGGATGTGGCTTTCACCTCGAATTGTACTGAATTATCACTCCTCTTTTCTTGGTGTATCAGATGTTACTGATTGTCGTTTTATATGTCTTTATTGGAAACCTTTCACAAACGACCGGCTCACAATGAACGCTCTGCCGCGCGTGGGCAATGACTTCCGCGTAATGGCGGAAGTAGCGAGGAAGACGCAGCGCGTGCTCGCAGGCGTCGTCCGTTGTTTTGTCTCTCCGTAGCGCCACCAGAGGCGCTGGGCCCGAGCGGCACGGGCAACGCAGCATGGTTGAAAAATAATCTATACAAATAGGCACTCCCACCTTCAGAAGTACAAGAGACAGAAACAAATTCAAGCAGACGTTTAATGGCACAATAAGCCCTGCAAACTTGCGTGTACAGAATTTTGAAATGAGTTTAAAAAAAATACCACACGAAAAAAGCTTTAGCCAACTATAGAACTGCCAACTTGGGGCTACTGTGGGCCAACCAGGAATGAAACTAGGGCAGTCTCCATTAATAATAAGGCTTTTTCGCTAGATGTTACCAGCGATGAGACAATGAGAACTCTGACTGAGCAATTTGATACTACACTTAGATGATTAGAAAAATACCGACAGGCTGCGAATGATGCAACCTTCAAAGAGTTAACAATATCGCGTGTGCCAGTGAGCATGGGATTTCGGCCCCGGCTTGCGTCTGCGTTCCCTGATAGCCAGTCCCAGTTCATAGTTTGAATGGACGTCAGAGAATGCTGGGTGTGCGTGTGGAGGTGAATTCGAAGATTGAAGACATACATTGCCTAGCAGTGTGAGTTGCACGAAGATTCCAGGGATTTGAGTGCATTCAGAGCGATAATGAGACAAACTGGAAGCGTGAGGGTATGGAAAATGCTGAGTATTATGTAGGAAACAGTGTCTGTACGTTTGCTTAACAGAAGACTAATGCGCGATAGCTCAACTTGTGTCTATAGCCTCTGCATGTGAAGATAGCTGGACCCCAGGTTCGTTAGTTTGCAGACAATGACCTTTTCACTTATCCCAGTCAGCCCACTCGCATCGAAGTGTGCAAGGATCTCAATGGGAGACTGCATCTCCATGAAAATGTAACTGAAGGGGCAAAGCAGCGATTAGAGGGTTTAGGCAGACCACATAGGAGACTCTCTTCTCTGTATCCAATCGGTTGGATCGAATTTGCAGTGTCTGTGGTACAGTCTACGTGACGATTTAAAAGTGATGGACACTTCGACGTGTGATGTATATTGTCTCCGTTTAAATACTGGCTTATTGAGTCGGCCGAGATTTATCAAACTCGCGCGTGCATCAAAATAAGCAACCAGAGTTTGCATTTTGGCCTCCTCTTTGTAGTCGATGCAGAGACATTTCGCGTGGACGTGCTGATTGAGCAGGATTGAACCTCGATTGCTCGCCCAATGGGCCGTGCCTGTAAAGGATTCGAATCAGGTGTGGGCACGTCAATCTCATTTAGGTGAAATGTACCCATTTAAAGATTGACTGGCAGCCATTAATGGCACCTATTCCGTGGCTCAACGTTAGCCAAAGGCAATTAAAAGTGCTTTAAATACGGGCAATGCACGTCACACAAATTACTGAGCGCTGATCTTCGATAAAGAACAAAGGTGTGTTCTCTCGAGCCATTTTCATGACAGAAGGGTGAATAGCTTTTGGAGTGAGTAGTAGTAAATTGTGAGGAACGGACGTTTCAGTGTAACGTTTAATGCTGTGCACAGTAGTATACACTTCATTTACGCTGAGATATCATATCTCGAGCGAGATCTTCATTCGTGGAGACCTTCATCATGCATTTTAGTGAATTCTTGTGAAATTATTCACTGCGAGCTGCTATGTTTTATTCGATTCATCGTCGAGCACATTTATCGCAGTTGTAATGGACACAAGGATAAAACAACTACCGGTTTAAGCAATATATTTATTCAACTACATTAAATGTTGTACAACGTTATACTGTTTGGATCTGAACTCTATGACTGTGTCCGGTGGCTTTAGGAATAGAAGTAGACAAGACTAAGGATATGTAATGGGTTTTTGAGGGTTTCAATGACACAGTGACTAGAATAACGATGAATAGCACGAATGACACAGTGTTTACCATTATGGATGCCGTAGGGTTGGACTGTTTGGTATGATGCATCTTTGCGGAGAACGTCTGAGCTGTACAATATTAGTTAAGGTGCGAGACGCGAGGAAATATAATTTAAACTGGAGTTTGTGGAACAATTCATTTCTTCAAAGACAGAAGGTAACATAACCCTGGGAAAGGCCTATCAGGATCTGTCACAGAACCTTCGAAAGTTGCCAAATCTCGGGTGGTATCGAAACACAGGGATAGCCACGCGTAAGGTGGATACAAAAGCACGCGCTTCTCTATTTTCTAGACGACCGATTACCGATATCCTCCAGGGAGAAACGCTCGCTAATGAAGTGTCCTCCCCCTCTTCGCGAGAAACCCCATTGTCCTCTTAGTACGCGCGCCCTTGTAAACGGATGCACTCGCCAGACAGTTCTAGACTATCGCAAAATGGCTGACGGTGAGCGAGGGGAATTGTTAATGACCGCGGGAATTCGGCCCCCCATAATACCAGAAACCTTTATCGGATTTATGCTAATGTCCCGAAAGGTTCAACCGGAGTCTCCCCGAGATTCCTCAGTTTGAAAGGATCAAGAGTGGCGACGTTCATCTTCCATTCCGCATCGGTATCGCGTCACTTCTCAGCCCTCTTATTGCCCTGTCTCTTGCCTCGCACTAACTTAATGCAGACCCCTGCCGAAGGCTTACGTTCCCATTACAATAAAAACCATCAGCCAACTTGAGAGGTTTCCGCAAAGAAACTTTCAGCAAGTTGCCTGCCACGATGGCGACGACGAATTCGCAGTTCTTATCACAGCAGCAGCATCATAGTACCAAGAAGCCTTTCAGCACTCAACTCATGTCTCCGTGCATCCCTTTAAACTATGCCCATCGCTGCAACGCGAAAACGCTACTCAACGTCTGAGGAACAAGATCGATGCATTCATTGCACCACTTCCGTGGCTCGCTTTCGTCGCGAGCGTGTAATTAACCCTACCTAGCTCGCGGGCAAAAAGTGGCCTCCTAATTGTTTCGAGGACAACCCCAGTGGATTTAAGGTGGCCAGGCTGGTCGCCGGCAGCCGTACGTGCCGCGACACGGCGCGACCGGCGCTGTCGCCGTTGTACTCCTCTAAAACATCGCCACCGCACGACGCTATTATATCCGTGGCGGTGTGCCGAGAATCGGGGGCCGGTACCCGGTGCCAGATTGCGCTAATTAATGCTAATTGCCCGAACTAATAAATAACTGCATGAATAAACATATTCGTTGCCCAGTGGCGAGGCGGCGGAGGGAAGGAGGCTAATAGAGAACGCCGAAGAGACCGTAGTGGGGTGCGAGGAAGGTGTGCGGAGAGGGATGGCACGTGTGCGCCGATGCCATCAGCCGCGGAGGCGCGAGCCCGCTACAGTCTGCGCTAAAATATTCATCGATTTCGGTTGCGGCAATTACGTCCCGCAAAACGAACGCCGTCCTGGTGTGTATCCCCGGCCGCGCTGCAAATTTATCTGTACGAATGAGCGCGCCGCGCGCACTCTGTGGGGAGCTGCGCTCCGTTTGTCGCCGCTGCCGCGGAAGCGCGAGCATCGAAAAAATGGGCCGCAGAAGAGGTACACACGGCCGCGGCCGTTCTGCTGCTTGCGCATGGGAAATATGGAAATCGCCGGCGACGAAAGGACACCGTGAACGAGCACCAGCGCCTGCGGAATATTTCCGTGGGGGAGAATGCTGATAAGAAGGTGATTATCACGTTTACGACGGGCTGGAAAATTGACTGTTTCCCTTGCCTTTTTAAATGGGCAGTTAGGGGGTGGAGATATCTATTCATGGATCTATGTGTTGTGATTCTGCTCGACTACTGAAAATAGCATGACAGCTCAAGTTTGTAACGTCCCAGCGGCTGTAGTGTTCGCCAGCGCCACCAGAGGTCTAATCTTCCTAACTATTTTCTCACAAGTCCTAAGTTCCAGTCACGTGCGGATATATACAAGTTCCAAATTTATTCCGTTCGATCCCCATGCGTCTTGGCAGGTAGTCCAGTGAAATTAGACGAAAATGTACCCAATCTACGGAATAAATCCCAGCAAGCTAAATTTTGGTATGGGCCTTTACTTGGTGGTTATAAACAACGTGTCGAAAGTCCCCATGGATCTGACCGCCGCTAACAATTTTACAGGGGGTTAGAAAACCGATTTTTCGCGAATATATCGTTATCTAGCAAAATTGCGTGGTACTCAGGAGGACATTCTCTACATATTCACAAAGTTTCATAATTTTTTGAATTTCCGGGTTCGGAATCTTCCCTTGTCAAAAGTATGTGGGTTGAAACTTGGTAACCTGACATACACGAAAATGATTACTCCTACAAAAAAACTCATACAACCTTTTTTGTAGAGAATTTCCAAAGCTATAAATTTCGTAATAACTACTTTTGTGGTAAAACTGCTAGATAACGAGATATTCGCGAAAACCCGTTCTTATTTTATAACCCTCTGTAAAATGTTTAGCGGCGGTCGGATCGATGGGGACTTTTGACATATTGTTTAAAACGACCAAATAAAGGCCCATACCAAAATTCAGCTTGCTAGGATTTATTCCGAAGACAGATCCTAATTTCACTGGACTAAGGGTCCGTGGACTGTAGCCCTACCGATGAGTCTGACTGACGGACCTAAGACGAACACGCCTCTTCTTTTCCTCCTCGATCCTTTAAACGCCAATCCACCCGCCCGCACAATACTCTATTGCGCGTCACCGGCCATAAGGATTACGGTTACGCTGTGCCGGAGGCGACGGGGCAAGATCCCTTCTCGTCCAGGGACGGCGGTTACAAGCTCGCGCAACATCTCTCTTTGAAATGTAGCTTTCGCGAGATCTAATATCACCATGTACAAATCAAGTTCTACAGAGTGTCATTCTTGTTCGATGAAACGCCACACGCTTCCCCTTTATATCGTCACTGTTACTTTGCTAATTCAGCCCCCACAATGCGCATTGTTGTTTACCGTGTACTTATGGCACACAATGTGACCAGCTTTCACAATGTCCGCCATACGTTACCGGGCAGCGGGGCATTCGAACAGGCCGTGCCGAAACTGTTTCGAACAATGTAATTGTGCAACAGCGTCGGCATGTTCGTTTCGGCGCGCACTGGCGCCCGGAGTCGCGTTATTTGTCAAAGAATAACGGATCGCAGGGGCGGCGAATGATTTATGCAGAAGAGGGCGTCATTCATCTCCGCGCGTCGCGCGAAATCAAATCGTGCGGTTATTGTTGTGTGATAGGGACGTACATGCAACTACATTGATTATCGGAGCGGTTCGGTAACAAGGCGTCGGCATTCATTCGCGTCTGCTCGACGCGCCCGCGGACGTTACCGCTGCGACACTCGACTGTCGCTAGACGAGGCTCGTTTCCCTGTGACACCGTAAGAATCGGGAAATCGGAGTCGCGAGCTCCGCGCAAATAAAGAGAAGGAGGAATGGATAAACGAGGAGGCCTTCCAATACGAATGTAATTCAACCTCCACGAGTCGCTCGTTAAGGGGGCACTGTTTGTGCTTCGCGCAAAACGTGGGAAACCTTGACTCGAACGCGAATCTCACAACTCCCTGAGGAACGAGGAAACTATGCGCCTCCAGTCGATTCGCTCGTTCGAACAAAATATTCTAATGTGCTGCTTTGAATAATACATACTTCCTTTCAACCACGCCATCTTCGGCGTGCAGCGTTCGATACATGTGTACGGGGTGTATCGAAGGTAACAGCTGACGAGCTAATGATCTTCACGGTGGAATCTATTCATGTAGATTGGTGGAGGTTTGTTAAGGACTTTATTTCGAAACTGTTGAACTGAGCTACCAAAATTGTATTCTTCATTGTTGGTCGCGCGTCGCAGCCTAGTTCCTCTTTTATTGTTACGGATTGTCACCGGAGGTCAGGTCTATCGCGCCCATGTTCCTTTGTTCGCTTGCGAAAGACCTATGGTATAGTGCCTATACGAGCTATAGTGACTTTGGTGTGAAGTCACTCAACGGGGTCTTACCCGACACCCTGCTGGGTACTGACCGGGGCCTTAGGACCTTAGGGCCCCGGTTTTGTCCTGGTCTTAGGGCCTTAGGGCCCCGGTTGTGTCCTGGTCTTAGGGCCTTAGGGCCCCGGTTTTGTCCTAGTCTTTGAGCCTTAGGGCCCCGGTTTTGTCCTGGTCTTGGGGCCTTAGGGTCCCGGTTTTTTCTGGTCTTAGGGCTTTAGGGCCCCGGTTTTGTCCTGGTCTTAGGGCCTTAGGCCCCGGCTTTGTCCTGATCTTACGGCCTTAGGGCCCCGGTTTTTTCTGGTCTTAGGGCTTTAGGGCCCCGGTTTTGTCCTGGTCTTAGGGCCTTAGGGCCCCGGTTTTGTCCTGGTCTTAGGGCCTTAGGCCCCGGCTTTGTCCTGATCTTACGGCCTTAGGGCCCCGGTTTTTTCCTGGTCTTAGGGCTTTAGGGCCCCGGTTTTGTCCTGGTCTTAGGGCCTTAGGCCCCGGCTTTGTCCTGATCTTACGGCCTTAGGGCCCCGGTTTTTTCCTGGTCTTAGGGCTTTAGGGCCCCGGTTTTGTCCTGTCTTAGGGCCTTAGGGTCCCGGTTTTGTCCTGGTCTTCTCTAAATACAGTCCTGGAAGAAGTAGTAGGGGGCACGTTTAGCGGCCAGTACCCAGCAGGGTGTCGGGTAAGACCCCGCTGAGTGACTTCACACCTAAGTCACTATGGCTCGTATAGGCACTATAAGACCTGCACTTGCGATTCTCGCAATATACAGTGAAAGATGTATTTTTTTCCTTTTGTGACTCAATTCTGGCAAACAAGGCCTGGTGTCAAGCTGTTCATTTCATGTTATTATATGCAATTCAGATTAGATTAAATTCTTCGTGTTTCCGTTGTATAAGCCGCGATTTATTTCGATCCATAATCTCAACAGAAACGATTTATCGTGAGTCGTGTCCTTGTATTTTAAGAGTCAAAATCTTTTATTTGTATGCAGTGGGCCTCAGATTAATGGTTCAACTAGAAAGGAGTGATTCTGTGTAAAGGAATAAATCGAAATTGTAGAGTAGTATTTTTCGATGAATCTTCATGAAGCACGCGCATATTTCCACGTGGCTTCACTTACACCTAGGTCTAACAAATACCACTGCATATTGCCTACACTGCTGTGTGGATTTATCGCATTAGATGATGAAGGATGAACAACGGAACAAAAGTATTTTTAAACTAGAAAACTAGAGATAGTCTGCAGTGGATCTGTTAAATCAAATCATAACCAAGTGCACGCGTATTCGATGAATCTTCAACGTCGATTTCACAGGCGAATTTATATGTAGGCTAAGTAGGCTGCAGCCTAGGGCGGCAAATTTTGAGGACGCGACAACCTATATGCCTATTTGCTTAAAATGCGAATAAAATATTAAACATGATTTAAAAGAGACTACCACTTTTTTATTTTTGCGGTTTTGACCGGGTTATCTTTAAACACAGAGGCTTGAGATAATTTTACAAACAATTCCCTTTGTGTTCTTGTAGCAAATTAGCATTAACTCATATGTGAGTTGTCATGTTGAATTAATTTTAAAATTGTCTCAACTCTTTTAAATTATAATATTTAATAGGTTCAGCTTATAGTAGGCAGACGCTTGTCAGCCTAAATAGGGGTATCAAATCTAAAAAATGCGCCCCTGGTTGATTTACTCCTAAATTACTGAAAATATGTTTTGACTTATTTTTCCATGTAAAGTCGCTTCCCTTCGTGTTGTACAACCAGTTCGGAGACACCTTGTATCGTAGGATTTGAAAGGAACTACATCTCGCAGACGAATCCCTTTCTCCCAGAAACTGGCCGCAGTTTTTGCTTTAATGACTTTTAAAATTGGATTGCACGGCGTTGTATCCGCCCGCGCTTCGCAATACGAAAAATCAATACATTAAAATAGATTACGCAGAAATTTCCAACAGCGGCGTTGATTGCTGGGAAGCGGGGAGGGGAAAAAAGGAGGGAATGTTTAGTCGATACTTACGCGGATGGGAACGCGAAAACGCGATAATCCGTAGCTCGGATAAGTAATTTACCACATAAACGTTCCTCGAGCGTGTCTGTATTTATTGCGAGTGCAGGGTGGCGTATCTAAAATTCAAATACCGAAAATCAGCGTGAGTTACGAGGACCCATTTTCATATTTCAGTTACGCCGAAGTTAATCACGTTGGAAAGACAAACGGCATATTCGATCGAGAAATGGGCGCACTTTAAGCAAAGCCTATCGATGCTTTAAATCTCGCCGTTCGCCGTTTTCAGTCGACATATGGGGATAGAAATGTATTTCGAAGACAGATCGTGACGGGCTCGCTGTGAGTCGACACGTTAAACGATTCTCTTATTTTTGGTGTTCCAAGGAACGTTCTGAGAGCAATATATTCATTAGTTGAGTTCTGCTAGTGATTAAAATGTGTGAGCGATAGTAAGCATTAGAAGAATTATCACTTTTATTATAATGGAAGAATAATTCAGATCAAAATACTACAAACTAAACGTAAGGTGAGGAGCTTAATTTATGTAGAAACGGATTTCCCTGAATTTTTCTAAAAGATTACACAAAAAAAAGTAGACTTGGGTTAATATTAAATTGATTTCTGTAATTAATCGATAAATCTAACGCTTAAATACTTTTCGCCACGAAGAAAATTAATCCTCTCTCTAATTGTCATATTTTATACGATTATGGAATCACAATTAATTATATTAGATGTATGTACTCGATAGCAGGATCGATAAATAAATAATCATGTTTTTTATGCAACGTGATTTCAATGGCAGCAAAGTTTCTATGATGTGCAGAAAACCCACGATTTCTACTGCACGCCATCAATGCAGTTGCCTATTTTTACATTACTATTAATATTTTATAAAGAGAGTCATTACTCGATTAAAAACCCTCTTTGAATATCGTGTCAAGGTAAATGTGACGGTGCTCCGGAGCATTATGTTTATTAATCATTACAACGGCATGACGAACATGCAACGGGAGCTCAGAATAATTTAGTAATGTCAGTGCACAGAGGAAGATAGTACAAAAAGCGACGTTTTATGTCACAGGAAACGAATTACATTATGAAAGGCTAAAGAGGGAGCGTAGAACGTGTATACTCATTGTTTTGTTTGTAACTCGCCCTGTACTATCACCACAAAATTTTTAAATTCAGGATTTTTAGCGATTATTTGTCTTGTTTATCAATATACTTCAAAGCTTGTACCATTAGATGTACTTTATCCTATACTGTGTTACGAAATCGAAATGCAACAGGTCCACTTAAAGCAATTAGCACGTTCTTGCTTTTCTAGGAAGGTAAAATGATTGATAAATCATTCTGTTCCACACTATGGCGATACCATTATAATTACTACATCATAATAAATTGTTGATAAGTGAAATGTTGATTAGAGTAAATATACTTGTTAGAGGTAGCTCGGGGTAATTGAATAATATGATTTTCTATCCACTATCAAAAGCCAAGTCTTTATTTCAGCAAACAAAAATGAAACCCCGTTAGATCACCGAAGTTGAGCATCGCGGGGCGGGTACTGGGGAAAGATGGGTGACCACCTTTTCTCCCGGTGCGCCGCTCGCTGCTGTGACCCGACGGAGAGAGAGAGGAGGGAAAAATATAGGACTTTAAAGTTCGTTGGGAAAATATAAGCAATATGCTTGAAGCGCCATCCTGCTAAACACAGGGAAAAACAAAAATACAAAATGAAAGCAGTGGAAAAACGACCCTAAACCGATATTCAAACTGTTTCGCAACACTAAATATTGCATTACAACATTGGAAAGCAACTTCAGCTGATTTAATAGCAAGACAACAGACACAAAAACTGTTTTCCAAACTCTCTAATCCTTGTATAATACAAATCCTACTTCCCACATACTACTTAATCCTTCAAACACATCTCCAAGCAGGCATATGTATATCCTTGTGCATTTTACAATATTCTCTCGTGCCTAATATTCCACGAATTCCAGAGGGTCATCCAGAAAATGGACTTCCCTGATTGCTCTGCGTTTTGTACGTTCAGCACATTCATAGCCGCTTATTTTGTTGATATACCGGTTATTAGGATCTGAAACGAATACTGCGGATACGATATTCTAAAGGGAAATTTGAAATTTCGTGCAACCCGTGCAGAGCTCAGCGTATGCGTGTTAACGGGGAATTTCCCGCGATTCCACCCATTCTAATGTAATGGTCGTTGTACGCTGGTGGGCGTTCGTAACGGTACCGCCGTTTGTGGGAAGAGGGAATTCCCTCTCTCGCTCCCTCTCTCTCTCTCTCTCTCTCTCTCTCTCTCTCTCTCTCTCTCTCTCTCACACTTCACCCCCTTTTTCACCGTCGACCGAGTTACATAACGCGCGCGTCCACGGGGAATAATTTCCCCAGCCTCAGGTATAAGTCGCTGCCCCATATATGAAAAAAGTTAGAACCAATTATAGCAGAAATATTTCACAAGCGTGGATTTACGACGCGGCAAAAGCGCTGCGAGTCGAAAACGCGACGCCTTCGCATTCCATTCCGAAGCTCAACAGTGGCGAACAGTAATTTGAATACCTAGGTAAGTACCGATATGTAATTGTGGTCCAACGAATTCTATTGTTTCCGGTATTCAATAGCGTTTGTATTAACACAGCGAGTGGCAGCTTATCATGGAGGTCAGGGCAGGTCGGAAAATGGTGGTGAATGGTGGCTTTTGGCAAGGCGGGGCCCTCTCTATAAAATGTCCCAGATGCAAGAAATATTTTGGGGCCCCAAACAATTTAGCAACCGGTAAAAAAGCATAATGTCTTTTCACGAAAAAGATAGTAATAACTGTAATAAGTAAAATACAATGAATAAACAAATGAACATTAACATATTTAAATATACGACTTTTTTATTGAATATAATTTTATTATATTCTAATTTCTTTTTGACAGTCCTGTTATATCATGGTATATGGTTTTCTGTGTTTAGAGTTTAGAGCGTGAAATTTAAGTCGGTTCATACTAAAATTAGAACACTCTGCAAAATTTGAACACTACAGCCATTGTCTCTAGTGAGATTCATAGTATACCAGCTTTACTACTCGGCTTCGCCCGAAATTTGGATTCTGATTTTATAAAAAAAAAATTTCTTGAAAGAAATCACTTATAATTTGAAAACTCGGAATTATAGTACTCTACTGATTTACACACCCCTGTGCAGATAAATTTGTGTGGAACGCCATATACCTACGCGTAGTGTCCAGCAAAATAGACGAAAACAGTTCCAACAAACATAGACTCAAATCGTCCACTTATTATTTTTCCAAGAATGAACAGTTAACAACGTATCAGGTTCCACTTAATCACATATTTAACCCCTATCAATTACTGGCTCGTTACATCTGCTTCGCGCAGATCAATCATACTGCATGAATTCAAACAGCAGACTAGAAGCTGTTCTAAGCAAATAGGGGATTCTAAACCGGATCCCTGTTCTGATCTCTGTATTTGTATGAACAAGAGGATCATTGATCTAGCGTTTCCATTCTTCGTATTTCAACGAGCTTCCCTATGCCTTTCAACCAGGGACTCCTACTGGTACGTAAAATACCGGTATTATACCGGTATTTTTCGGTTGTATCTTCGTCTGAGACTTAATACCGGTATAATGCTCATACCGGTATTTCGCCAATACAGCTATACCGAAACCGATATCATACCGAAATAGATAAATACCGAAAACAAAAGGTTACCGGTAACCGAAATAAATACCGGTATTTTTTCGGTATTCTTTTCAGTAACATGGTAGGTTTCGGTGTTCACCGAGAAGAATACCGAAAAAATACCGGTATTTATTTCGGTTACCGGTAATTCCGAAAACCGATTGTTTTCGGTATTTATCTTTTTCGGTATGATATCGGTTTCGGTATTTATCTGTTTCGGTATGATATCGGTTTCGGTATAACTGTATTGGCGAAATACCGGTATGAGCATTATACCGGTATTAAGTCCCTGCTTTCAACCCTGTAGAAACCTTGTGCGTTATTGCTGTGTCAATAATGACTACATAATATACTTTTATCGGAATAGAAGGATTTGTTACTCGTTTTCCCAAGCTCGATATTCCTCTGAATCTTACATTTAATAACGCCTGCAGCTCGCTCTGTATATGCCCGCGTGTATTTCTATTGTAGCATCTACCCCTTTTCATATTTATTATAAAACCAAAACGTTACTACCTCTCGGCTATAATTATTTACAGATACAGGGTGTCCCAAAAATGTCGCGTTTCCTTGAAAGGGGTGACTCAGGGGGTGATTTGAAACAACTTTTTCCTTAGGGAAAATATTGTCCGAAGCTTCGTTAAGGAGATATTAAGCAAAAACCCCGACCAATCAGAGCGCGCGCCTTCCGCCTGAGTTCCCGCGGTAGCGTTGGCTACGAGGTAGGCGACCGCGCTTGTGCTACGAACGTACGAACAAGCAAGTCGGCATGCATCGAAGGAAACCGCGTTACACATTTTTTTTTTAAAGCAGAATCTTAAATAAGAATAATTTGAAGTGAGAGGACAAGAAGTACGTAAATTTCGTTTTTAAATAAGGCATAAACGAAAAGCTAACGTAACAGAAAATGTACGACAAGTGATCGTAATTCGTTATTGAGGTAAAATTCCGTAGTTTAAGAACGGCCAAAACAACTAAATTTAAAAAATAATATTAGGTGTATGAATAAATTCTTTCCGACTGGAATTTCTGTCGCGGTGGTATTCAGAAGCTGCCAGAAAAATGGCAAAAGGTAATGAACAATAATGGAAATTATTGCGATGATCGAGTTGTTTTCATATTTTTTAAATCGAACTGTTATTGTACCCTAAAATCGGAAAGAATTTATTTTCACACCTAATAATCACCAATAAATTAAAGAAAACTCACCCTTTCGGACATTCCTTTCCTTGCTTTCCTTCCCTTTCCGGAAACCTGTGTCACTGGGTCACTGTACCGATCCTGGTTATCAGTGGACGAAAAGATTTATGGTTGGGTAGCGCCCAGTGCTCAGCTGATCACACTGCGTCCGGGTTAATGTACCGAATATTCACTTCACTGCACGGCTACTAACACTGATCACTGAATTTATTTTTCACGGAACGTGTTGTTCCTACGTTATAAAAATTGATGGCTGCGAAAGGGGCCGATTACTGTTAATTACTGGGACGAGATTACTACTATTACCCGGCGAAAAGAAAACTCGTGGCAGACTGTCTCGGGCTGTGCAGTCCGCTGCTGTGACGATTGGTCGAGTCACCTATTTGGGCACACTTTTAAAGACGGGGCACACGTATTTTGGTTATTGGCTGAAGTTGCCACATACATTGTCACACCGCGCGACGAAGAGATCGAACGAAACACGAGATCGAGTGGGATAGAGCGATTTGACCAAGCGTAGCCTACGCTTTTGTTTTGACGATCATCGGTTGGATCCGTATCTGATCGCTGCACAGCAGCGGACTGCACAGCCCGAGACAGTCTGCCACGAGTTTTCTTTTCGCCGGGTAATAGTAGTAATCTCGTCCCAGTAATTAACAGTAATCGGCCCCTTTTGCGGCCACCAATTTTTATAACGTAGGAACAACACGTTCCGTGAAAAATAAATTCAGTGATCAGTGTTAGTAGCCGTGCAGTGAAGTGAATATTCGGTACATTGACCCTGCGATCAGCTGAGCACTGGACGCCGATGACCAGGATCGGTACAGTGGCCTAGTGACACAGGTTTCCGAAAAGGGAAGGAAAACAAGGAAAGGAATGTCCGAAAGGGTGAGTTTTCTTTAATTTATTGGTGATTATTAGGTGTGAAAATAAATTCTTTCCGATTTTAGGGTACAATAACAGTTCGATTTAAAAAATATGAAAACAACTCGATCATCGCAATAATTTCCATTATTGTTCATTACCTTTTGCCATTTTTCTGGCAGCTTCTGAATACCACCGCGATAGAAATTTCAGTCGGAAAGAATTTATTCATACACCTAATATTATTTTTTAAATTTAGTTGTTTTGGCCGTTCTTAAACTACGGATTTTTACCTCAATAACGAATTACGATCACTTGTCGTACATTTTCTGTTACGTTAGCTTTTCGTTTATGCCTTATTTAAAAACGAAATTTACGTACTTCTTGTCCTCTCACTTCAAATTATTCTTATTTAAGATTCTGCTTTAAAAAAAAAATGTGTAACGCGGTTTCCTTCAATACATGCCGACTTGCTTGTTCGTACGTTCGTAGCACAAGCGCGGTCGCCTACCTCGTAGCCAACGCTACCGCGGGAACTCAGGCGGAAGGCGCGCGCTCTGATTGGTCGGGGTTTTTGCTTAATATCTCCTTAACGAAGCTTCGGACAATATTTTCCCTAAGGAAAAAGTTGTTTCAAATCACCCCCTGAGTCACCCCTTTCAAGGAAACGCGACATTTTTGGGACACCCTGTATAACTACAAACATGCAGTGCACTAGTGCATCCTCTTCAACAAATAAATCACCTCATCAACTACACAGCTACCTCAACGAGTTCTATCAAAAGAAACAATACTCCTAACTATTTACCATAATCTACTTGCTCACCCAATTCTCCACACCCCTTCACTACTAAACCGATCAGCATAATTCTAAATAACTCGCCATTCTAAACACCGCGTTTCATTTTAATCTCAAAACGATGCGCATACACCTCACCCGGTCATTCGCCATCATCCACGAAGAACATGGCGGCCAGTAATCCAGAACCCACCCTTAAAAACGATTAAACAGAGCGCACCAACATCCGCGTACCAACCATCACGAAGCCCCACACCGATTATTACGATATTCCAGGTCTGCCGGAATGAAAGCACCGTGGCTGAGGATTTCGGCAGGGGACCATTTTCGCGCGGCTGGCGGATGATGTTTTTCGACGTAGCCGACGGTAAATATCGTAATTCGCGGCGGCGGCGGTGGCTGGGCATGTTTAGTGCCGCCTGCATGGATCGCCATTCAGGCCCCACGCTCGCGCACTTAACAATTTACTCGATCTTTAGAAACGGCGCGCAACGCTAGGCGCTGCGGATGAATGGGCGCGCGGCGATCGGCCGGGAACGTATAGCGCGCACCCCGCTTGTAACGGGTCGTTATCCGCGGAATGAAAAGTGCAGGAAATCAAGGAAATAAAGTGCTTGTCGGCACATACACGCCGCGGGCCCCCGCACAGATGGACACTGAAAAAAAAGCTGTCGAGACATAAACGCACCGTCCCGCCGGGATTTAGCCGCGGATTCTATACGCCCGCGAGTGTTTCTCGACTGAATGCCGTTGTCGTCGCTCTCCCTCAGGAATTTTTGTCCCGCGGATCGGCGTGTTTCACGACGTCGTACGTAGACGTATCGAAGGGGTCGCCGGCCACATGGAAGGGCACAATGCTGCGTGGCATAGAATGTATCCTGAACTCTATCGTCTCATCTTCTCCACGCGATGCAGCCTTTGTCAGTCCATCGAATGGCAGACATTCTCCTGGTTGCTCCTCCAATAGCGATGCAGACCGTTCGGGGGCAATTAAAGTGAGTGGAAAGTAAAGGTCGCGAGGCTGCTTCTCGCCGTGCCCTGCCCGTCAATGGAGGGCTCTGTAAATTACTAGCTTTCCAATTTAATGTCCGGCAAACGCTGCTCTTGCTCTTTGAGGCGCTGAGGAATAGGGTGGCCCTTATTTATACGCGGAGAAATTTTTTTTTGTGCTTCTTTTCTCTCACCCCATAGAACGGTGTCATTTGATGAAAGAATAGTCCCTGAAAAAGTTTATTGCCATCGGACAAGGGTGCCGACCAGGCCTTAAAGTTTAGAATTCATCAGTAGTTTGAATTTGAAGAATTTCTAAGAAATGGCAAGTCCTATCGAAATTTTGTTCAAATAATATTAAAAGAGCATTCAATTTTCTACAATTACTGTATACATAATTTTTTCGTGCTTCCTACCATTTTGTAGATAATAGCGTTTGAATATTGAGAGATCTGCACTACGCGCGTGTAGACAATACGCCGAACTCTCTGTATTCAAACGCTATTATCTAAAAAATGGTTGGAAGCAGGAAAAAATGATATACACAGTAATTGTAGAGAATTAAATGCTCTTTTAATATTATTTGAACAAAATTTCGATAGGGCTTACCATTTTCGAGAAATTCTTCAAATTCAAGCCGTTGATGAATTCTAAACTTTAAGGCCTGGTCGGCACCCTTGTCCGATGGCAATAAACTTTTTCAGGGACTATTTTCTCATGAAATGGAACCATATTAGGGGGTGAGAGCAAAAAAAATCGTAGGTTGAAAATAAGGGCCACCCTACTGTGGAATGCAACGAGCAGCCGTCATACAAACGAGATTAGTCGAATGGATTTCTTGGGATATTGTTTCTGAGGATAGTCTAGCGTTCTGTCTTTTATCTGGATTGTTATCTTTCAAGATCGAAGGACTTCAAAAGCTAGCTTTTTCATTTCTCAGAAACTGAATAGTCAGGCCGGTCGACTAGAAATGACACAATTCAATTTTTTAGTATAGGCATCGACTTTCATAAAATTCTATCATCTCATTAGCTGCCCAAATTATCACGTTCCCTCTTAAAAGTCCACGAGACATTAAATTCTCCATTAGCTGGAAATAAAAATCGAGAAGGAACGTTCCGACCAGTCAAGCTTAAGTCACAATGCAATTCCGTAGTATGTTGCCTCTAAAGAAACTCCGCCATTTAGTTTTTTTTTTACGAAATTGCTACCCTTTCAGTTCAGAGTTCGCCAAGCACTAGCCTCGCAGTTTGCTGTTTCGTGAAAATCGATAAAGAGCAGTCGGACCAGTCAGGATTTTCTGTTCGGGGAAGTTCTGTTTCGCAGCGAGGCTGCTTCCCGCCAGTTGCGAGGTATATTGTCGTAATTACTCAACGGGCGATCGTATCGAATAGTAGGTAGTCTTTCCTTGACGCCGTCGCGAAGACCGATAAGGAACACTTGTGCCAATTACAACGACCCCGCCGGATCACAGGGAGACTTATACTTGGCGATGCCTCAAGAACTTGCGCCCTCAAATCATGTTCGACGCGAGTTCAGGGCGTCGCGGCCGAAACATAACTTAAGGAGATAAGGTGGAAGCACACTCCGTCTAGGGCAGCAAGAGATATCACGTTCAATACCGAGGGGTAAACTGTACCATTTGTGTCGCGTGTTGCAGCGCAATCGATAAATAGCTGCACTTGCAAACCAGACAGGGACATTGGATGCATCTGGTCTATAGCCGCCGGAGAGCGAACTTAACGGTAGCTTTCCGACAAGCCGCGATACTAAACAATATTCGACGAGACATCTGTGGGCAGATGAAAAATTGCCTCGCAGAAAAAGGGTGGCGATCAAAGCAGGGAACGTAGCCGGGAGCGGAAACACCTGGGGACAAGTGGCGCTCGATGTCGGGGCGGAAAATGAATGCTAATATCGCGACTCTTTGATCAGCAAGAGCGTGAAATTCCAGGAAAGAACGATTCAATTACGCCGGTCCCCCGTAAACTATTTCTGTACACGTACGCGCGCACAAAGACGGGGGTGTGTCGGCGTTTGAATCCGCCGTCGTGATAAGTGTGCACACTACCCCTCCGGCAACCTGTAACATTCCCCCGAGGTCGTCCGGAGGCGACGAGCTCTGAACTCGGGGATTCGACGTTAGAAGGGTAAACCGAGCGCGACGAATATACACGGGGCCCCGGGTGCCGCCAGCGACGCTCCACTTCGTAATTCTTCGCCTGCGATTGCGAGCTTTGCATCCATGCCACGCCGACGTATCGTTGTGAGCCGGAGAACAGGGGCGGCGGCGTGCTGGGGCGGGGGGGATGGAAAGTGGGGTAGTTGAGGAGCGAGAGAGCTAGATGGGGAGCAGGGATCGTTGGAGATCAAACGGCTGATAGAGAGGACGAGCGCGGAGGAGTCACCGGCGAGGGGTGTGTGTGTGTGGTGTTGGTTTGAATAGGGCGGGGGAGGGACTCCGAGGCGGAAAGACCACTGGCATTAATCCAGAATAGGTAAGAGGCAGAGTGTAGCGTAGCGGGTACCAGCGAGGGAGAGCGCCGACCGAACGGCGGGAGGACAGATGAACGGGATGGAACAGGGGAAAGGAAGGATAATGCGGCCACGATAAAACTAAGCCGGCTAACACCGCGGATAAAAAGACCCGGGCGGATGCTTGGCAGTGTCACCAAATTGCTCGAATATTTTTGCACCCCTCCTGCCGTGGCGGGGGGGATAAAGGCGGGGGAGCGGAGGACCCGCTTGACCACGACTTGGATTCCCTGATAAACTTCCGGTTTAAGGAATGCGTTCCCCGTTTTATTCGGCTCATGTCCTCGCAGCGACGTCCCGGGGATTTTCACGGGGCGAGTTCCCGTCGCGCTGGAATCAGTCTGAATTAAATTCGCGAGAGCCGAGGACCAGGATCACTGCTCCTCAGTTCCGGTGTTTGGGGGTTGAATCGCCGAGGATCTGGGAGTGTTTGAGATGAATGGCTGGATCGGAAATAAGTGGGTTTTATTGGCATGGTAGAAAGCTGCCGCGAGGTAAATGTTATGGAGGACTGTTTCTTCGGTTGGTTTTGTAATTAGGAGGATTTTTATCTGTGACGTGAAGGTTTATTGGGATTGGTGAGGATTTGGGGGTCCAGTGTCGTAGATCTCAGCCTGCTTATAAGTTGATACTGTTGCGGGGCTCGTGAGTTTAGGGTGAATTGGTAGATTCTGGTACTTTTAGCAGGTGTGATATTAGTTACTACTGCAGCAGTTGAATAGAAACTGTTAGTTTCTGTGTAGGGCTATGACTTGAATGTGTGATTTAGTACGAACCTTGGGAGGCTGCGAGTAACTGATATTTAAGAATTTTTTTTTAAAGAACTGTTAGTCATATCGGATTAAACTCTTTTGGGATATAAAGAGACACCTTTAAACTTGCAGAAAATATTTTTTTATTTCCATCCTCCCTATTATTTATTAACTATTGTGGAATCTTGTCCAGCCCTTCGACGATGTAACTCCTGTTGGTGGGATGTGTAGCACCTATCACAGTCATCCGATTGCAAAATATATAGAAGTTTCTTAAAGTCAGATAGTGTACGCTGAGATTGGTCCACTTTAATGGAAAAAAAATGAAAAATTGAAAGAGTTATAGCGTTTGAAAGAAAAAGTAAGTTTTTTCCATAGACAAATTTTCCATATTATTCTTTATATCGACGAAAAAAGTATTATAAATAAAAACTAAAATTAAAATTTTAGGTCCAGTCCCAGCGTAAATTATTCAACTTTAAGAAAATGCGATCTTTTTGCGATCAGATGACTGTGACAGGTGCTACGCATGACGCACAATAATTAATAAATAATAAGAAGGATCGACATAGGAAACAAAATTCTACAAATTTAGAGAAAATTGTACGAGCATAGGCATTAATATGAAATATTTAAGAAATTAAGAACACAGGAATACAGGGATATGATTGTCGAAAAATTAGTATATGTTATTGGCATCAAGTCTTGGTTAGAGAAAACGTTGGTTTTCCTAGTTTCTTAATTAACTCTAAATTTGATTTCTCCCTTTGGTTTCTGTCACAATTTTCATTTGCAAGTAAAATGGAATACCTCGTTTAAATACTTCAGCTGATTCGCGAACCCAGAAGCTTATCAACCCCTTTTATCTTTATTTCCGTGAAGGATGATTTGCATAACACGATTTCGTGGATTTATCTTAACTTAGCATTTTTTACTCATTATAAAGTGCACTACACGCCTTTTAAATTCCAGCGTCACCTTTTTAATACCCATTTATGCAGAACGTGCTACAAGTGCGTGTGAATGTTTTAAGAGGATGAGCATAGACTTTAATAAACGTAAGAATATTTCGCAAATAAACGTTGCACTGTAATTTCCAAGTTATGGAATATCAAAACTAGTCTTTCAAGTATCCACTTTTTTATTATTATAATATAAGGGAAACATATTTAATTGAAATTTCTAGTTATCACGAGTTCTTGCATTTCATACACAGTAGCGGACAAGAAAATGACCACTTTTTTTAACCACCCTACTTCTATTACTTTTCAATATCAACTCAAAACTGCAGTATGTGCCTAATATACATATTCTGAAAGAGAATTAAAAGCTGTATAAAAACCCAGTTACAGTTGATTTTATGTAACTAACAAACAAAAACCCTACATAACATTAAACAAGACAACGCACTTTTAACAATAATAAAAAAAACTTAATATTTTTTGGGGGCACCTTTTGCTTCTAGGACAACCTAAAATGTTACTAAGCGTGGTAAAAACTCCTCAGAAGAATAAGCAGTGCACAAAAACCCATTCTACTACAACCTGTTAAGTTTCGTAACTTCTCATAGAATTCTCCTTCGCTAACATCAATCGAGTCTTCACGCAGAGTACCTGCATCAGTACACTGGCAATTTCCACCAGAAACTGCCAAATAATGTATCCGATAACCACCTATGCCCCCTCGCAGCCGCCATAGCGCGTCCCATTGAAACGAGAGACAGGAACTTCAACGAACTATGTACTTCAACATGTTATAACTCAGAAGTAACGGAGCACACGATCCACATTCCCGTAGCGTTTTTCCCTCGCCTCCATTATCCCGTGATCTAGGTTCGCTTGCTTAAATATTGACGCGCGTATCCGGAACACTCGGCGAAAATTGACTTCGTCGGAAAGTTGAGGCTCGCAACTTCCAGCCGAATTAACGTCCCTTAAGTTTCGCCACCCGTAACTCCAGCTTTTCACGCGACGAAACCGAGTCCGGGATTGGCCGTTTTTCCGGCTGATTAAAAATTCGCTCGCCATCGGGCGAGCTGCCCCCGTCCTCCATCGATTAACGTCGTCCCGCGAATTTACGGATGGCCCCGTGGCCGTCACCGTCCTGGAGACCCCCGTCGAAATTAAAACGGTCGCGGGACGTGAAGATCGGTGCCGTTCCCGGCTTCGAATGGCTAGATCCGATCAACGGAAAGTACTCGCGAAATGGCACGTCCCGTGGCGGAATGGCACATTCGAGGATCCAACCGATCGCCCGGAATTGGCTAGGAATTGTCCTGATCGGTCGTCGGCGGCACGGGCGACCTGGGATCCCCGGCAATTGTTCCAGGTACGGAGCCGTTCGGCCACGGGGGGCCAAGCTGGCCACGTTTATCTATATCCCGATCGTAGCCGAAACAGGTCCAGATGCGGAACCTTGATTGGCCCAAGGAGCCGCTGTTTGCTCGTGATACTCTCCGCCTCGGTGCCCTCCTCCTCATTCGCATCCTGCTGTCTGCCACCTTCACACGTACGCTGTCTTTCTCCCCGTGCAGTTGGTTGTAATTAGTCTGCCCCGGTGCGGCGGGGTTGGACACGTGGGTTGGTAGCAGCGGATGTGCACTCAGGATGTTATAAAGTCGTTGTCGGCGCACGGGTTAAAGGTTAATTACACGCTGCCGCGTGTAACACGCCCCGGGGCCACGTTAAACTTTGGACACCATTGATTTGTGGCGTTGCTAACCCTCCCTATGAGAAATATATACACACGTACACGGAGCGGCGCGTAGAGCCGGCAACGCTGGCACCCCGGCGAAACGCGGCGCTCCCCCCCCCCCCCCCCCGCTCCCCTCGCGGCCCTTGACCCGGAGATCGTATTGGGTGATCTAGGAAATTCCTTGTTCGCCAGTAATCCAACGAAACTCGAAAACGGATTTGTCCTTACGACCTGCGGCTGGCAGTTCCGGCGCAAACTTTGCCGCACCGCCGCTGCGCACGTACCACGAAACACTTGCCCCTCAAGTATCTTGGAACGAGTTTATTCCACGGCCCCGGGGCCAGTCTACGCGTGCACCGCCGCCGGAACGATCATGCACGCGGGAATGCGGCGCGGTGATCGCAATCCCCTAACGCGCCAACTTGTTAAGAAATTGCCCACTTTCGGCAGGTAGCTTTGAGGAGCGATTGACTACCGTAATGGAGGCAGCTCGCTGTAATGCCTGACGAAACTTTCCGCTCTGGCCGCGCCTCTGACTCTTCTCTTCCCTGTAACCTCCTGCTGGTACTGCTTCTCTTCTATGACGCCTGGTACACTGTCTTAATCCACTGCCCACAACTTCCCCAGCCAACGGCGAGGAAATCGGATTGAAGCTCCGAGTATCAAACACGGTGTGAACGAGGTCTAAACGAGGGCTGTAAATGTCTCCTCGCCGGGGTCCGAAACGCGGCGCGGAAGCGTCACTGTCAGTGGCGTGGTGCTTCGGAAAACTAGCTTATTACTCGGTTACCGAACTCGCGGCATTAACCTATGCAAACGTCTCGAAGGGAGTCAGAGGAAGGTTGCCTTTGGAAAATCTGACGTCGTGACCCAGGAAAATCCTTTATCCGCCAGTGCCATGCCCCGAGACCGTATTTGCCCTCTCTCGGCTTGCGTTTGGCAAGCCCGGGTCTGGCAAACTTCGTTTTCGAATTTTACTTGTCGAACTGTATCTGCCCCGTTTCTCTGCTCCGTTCCTTTATCTCTCAGGCTTGCTTTTTTCCTGCGCCCCACCCGCCTCTCTCGCCACCTACGTGTACACGCAGAATCGCGCAGGTAAACACAGAGGGCCGGCTGGCTCTTGTGCTCCTCGTTCCCTCTGTTTCACACGGCGGCGGAAGAAGCCGTTGCCTCGCCTCTGTGGCAGGATCCGACCGCCGGCGTCGTCAGCCTCACGGAAACGGAATTCCAATGCATAAGTATGCTCGCGGAGGAGCCGCTCCACCTTGCACTTCCCTCCGCTCTTCCGAGTCCCATTCCCCCGGGCACCACCAGTCTCGAGACCCACCGCCATGACCGCCGGTACTTTTTTCAATTTCCGGAGTAAGGAGAGCCCGCCTTTCTCTTCGCCGTGCTCTTTTCGCGCCGTGGTCCTTCCGCCTCTGTACAAAGGGAGCCGTGCACAGGACGGCGAGGAGTTTTAATCAACGAAACTGTCGTCGCCGCGCGGACCTCGTAAAACGAGACCCCGGTATATACGGAACTGTGATCTTAGTTGCCCTAGCTTTATCGCGCCAGCCAATACGCCGCTGAGCGGGGTTTATTCGTTTCGAAGAAGCCAGCCCCGCCGATCCAGGCTCGGTGGATCCCGAAGCGAGCGGCGGTAACGGGTGCGCGGGTTCCATCGGCGGATGTCGGGAAGCTCGATAAATCAGGGGTGGCACGGATAGATTTTTACGCGGGCTACGCGCCCCGCGAACTTCGCTGCGCGATGGAAATTCAATTAAACGCAATGCTCCTTCGGCACACGGGAACGTTAACTTGACGTGGAAAAAATTGAAGGGAGATTTTGGCATGCATTTTGAAGAGGAAACTAGCTGTGCCACGTGGGATGGACAGGTAGGGTGGATCGATGAGTTTTTGGGAAGAACAGCAGGGCAACCGACGCGTAGAGATTGTGCAGGCTGATGTAGAAGTACGTGGTATGGTAGACTGTACTACCGAAAAGTCATTAGCGGTAGTCTGTACTACTTGGATATTATGAATCCCTTGCTTTCTGAGTTTTAAAGCCTTTTTTCCACGATAGTTCCTTTGCGGGATGTTTAGGCAGGTTATGGAGGATCGATTTCAGAACCGCGGTCGATGTACAGGGTGTTTATGAAAATGTGAGACATTTTTTCCGGACACCCTGTATATACGGCATTGGTGTTATTCACTATTCGTATGTATATTTAACCACTCCATTGTCCCGAAACTCTGTCACGAAAGAAAAAGCATCCGACTACAGCAACTGAAATAAGCCGCGAAAGTTTCGCCGGTTCCCATTCGACTGAAGAAAGTCAAGGAAGTGAACAGCAATTAGGAAAGTCCAGCAACAGCGGGCGACAAGGAGAGGGATAAAGTAGAGAGCACAGGCCAATCTGCTGGTTTGCCTTAGCAAATAGAACAGAAGAACGGCTCAACGACAGCGATTCAGAATATTGCCGCGATCTCTGGTTTCACAAAGAACCTAGCCCACAGCGAGAGCCGGCGGGTGGGGCGCCAGCGATAGGTGACCACACGGAGGAAGGAGCGGAGCCTGGGGAACAGATTTGTGTATACCATTGGAGAGTCGCCGGTAGGACGGTGGAGAAATGTACGGGCGGACAAGGGGAGACAGGGCGAAAGGCCACGGCGAAGGGGATAGAAAACAAGTGGGTGCGCGATAGTGCAATCTTCCGGTGGTGTCGCGTTTTCCGGCTGGGCGATTCCGCGCTAAGCTCGGCTCTCCGCTTCCACCGATCCTCAATTCCCCTCACCCTCGACCGCCCTGGCTCCTTCCTCGCTCACGGCCTCGTATCCCTCCTTGTTACCACTACGTGGCAGAGGTAACCCCTTACCCGCGCGTCTGGCCCGATCCGGAGCCACCGTCCAGGGGCGAGCACCGCCTGGGAGAGCCTCGTCAGCGGATGTGTGCTGCCTTTAACGGCTGCCCGCCGCAGATCTATAGAGCCCACGACCGCTCCGCGCTCAGAGACGGGGTCGGGGTTATGTGAGCACGGCGACGCTCAAAAACGACACACCGACCCGTGGCAATTCGACGTCGATTCTGCCCTAACGACGCCCTTCTTCCTCCGCGGCCTGGCAATCGCTCACGCCCGCTGAAACAATGCCGCGGGAGCTGTGTGTGCTGCGACAGCGAGACTCCCGTCGTCTTCCCGGGTTGGTGAAACCTTTGTCTCGGCACAGTAAACGGGAAAGAAGAGGCTTGAGAAAACGGGGACGCGGATAACTGTCCCGGCTGGCTTTATTAGGGAGTCGCTCCGTGTCGCCGGAGCGGGATCAGATATTCCGGGGACTTCGTTTTTGGGGAGTCGGCTGGCGCTATCTGGTTTATAGATGATGCAAATTTCAGTGGCGGTTTTATATTGTTCGGCGCAATCCGCGTTTTAGTGTGCTTCTAGTATTCCGAAGGGGCTGGGTCGGCGGGGCAAAAGGGGTAGCTTGAAGATCCTTCTTTATTGCCTGCGAGAAGCCTGGTCGTCTAAGGAAACGTGGACCCGGATTAATGTTCACTGAGGAATACAGTTTACATGATAAGCGACCACGTGCTTGTTTATTGACTGCGCTTGAGATTCCTCGGCGCAAAGTGCGATGGCACCATGGCGGACGTTCTTCGGACGTAGCCATATAGAATTCTAAATTTCAATGCCAACGAGCAAAATCAATTTAAGAAGTTTCTTATCCGACCACTTTTAGTTTGCCCAAGTTACTGACATGATATATAACCTACTCTACTCTAAATCCAGACTCAACCATACCCCAATCCAGCTAACCCTCCGAATCACCACATTCTTTACTTAAACGACCTAATCTTTTTACCAAGACCTGTGTCAAACGGAATTCATCCAGACAGGGGACTGTTTCACCCAACCTACGGGAACCATGCTTAGCCTCAAATGAACATCCCTCATTTATACCTTATTGCTATTAGGCGACCACAGATTAATAAGTGTACTCCAAAAACAGGGTTACAAAGGCTGCATTATTCATCAGCTGACTTATGCGCGAGGGTAACACCGAAGACATCCAGCCTGGGATATTAATTGCAAACAGAAAGTTTCTACCTTAATCTAAGATTTCCAAGGTTCTCGCCGCCTGGTAAGAGTGCAACTGTTACAGCCCAAGTTCCAGCAGTTTTCCTCGCATTATTATATATGCAAACAGCCGTCGGGGCGCAGAAAAGTGGTCGGTAAGGGAGTGAAGATAGCGAGGAGGAGCAAGGGTGATCTTTTTTATTCCTGGGAGCGCGGAGGCACGGGTTCGAGAGCTGTTGAGCGGTCGAAAACGTCGGCGAGTATCCCGACAGCCGTGAAAAGCGAGGCACGCACGCGTGCACGCCGGAACTCGTCGTTTTGACGAGCAGCGTCGCGAGAACATTCGCTCGCTCCACCGCCGCGTTGAGCATCCCCGCCGACATTACATTGCAAATGCACATTATCTGCATAATAATCCCGCCGCCCGTTTCACGCTGCCGTGAAGGCAGCAACGCCGGGCCGCACGGCTGACGGAACACGTGGGATCCCTGATTATCAGATCCGTTAAATTGTAGCAAATTGGAATCAAAGTTTGCTCTAACCGATTCACACGGGTCATTCTTGCTCGACGTTTCTATATCCGTGGCAGCGGCGGTTGGTCTGCGTGTATATTTAATTGGGCACTGTTGGAATACAGCGGGAACTCGCATTTAGTGATAATTTAGTAATGGGAGTTAATGCACTCGTTGAATGAGGGATTTTAGATTTTTTTTTAAAATAGTCACGCGATACTCAGAATTGAGTTGGGTCGAGTCAGTGGATTTGTATAAATGGCTCGAAATCGAGTCAACGATTTATTAAACTGAAAATTGTGGAATTTTGATCAGTCACAATACGCGCAATGACGAAAATCTAAGGAGAAGAAAAAATAAAAACCCTAGTTTCTTCACCTATGTTAGTGCGGTAGTTGAAAATTAGTTCTCCACAGGCGTAGTTAAGGTACTATACTACGACAAAAAACTGCATTTTCTGTTTAAATTATTCATCCTATGGCAATAACGCATAAGACTTCTGCATTCCTTTCATCAAGATGTGTTATTTGAAAGAAGCACGAAGTCGATCCGACTACTTCATAATTTTAATGTTCAAAGCTATTTTTTATAAAAATGGCTGGCCATTCACACCTAAAATTCTGGAATTTGTTTATACACATCGACCAACCTTTTCTGTCGGGTTTCGTTAAAAAAATTCCCTCGCCCCATTCGCGTCCACCCCTCGTCAGCTCCTCTTCCACTTTCGCTTCCCCCATTCTTGAACTCAATAATATTTATTCCCCTCATAATCTAATTTCTTCCAAAATATACAACATCTAAACAACCGCAACTTCCCGCAGCAAAGCATATAATTAATAAAATGACAGTTCGCAATTTTCAAGAAGCTATTTCGCTGCCAAAATCGAGGCAGAGCAGAAATAGAGAATATGTATTTATCTTTTGGAGTTTAGACGCCAGGAACATGCTCCGAGGGGACCGAAATCGATTCCAGCCGCTCTGGGTAATGTCGCCTGTTAGTTTAGCGAAAATCGAGAAGGATTTTCTATCGGGGCAATATTTTACGTTGCAAAGTTGGATGACTTGGCGCGCGTACCAACAGGTCCCGACGTTCATGAGGGGACAAGTGTGTGTGCACGCGTTCCGTGCACCCGTGTTGTACACCAAGATCAATATCCGGATGATATCACGGCCGTCATATCGGAACGAAATTGCGAACGAGCTCGGGTTAGCGAATTCGGATTTTACGTTACAATAAATTGATAACGAAATCGGCGAGCTTTCGCGGATGGCTACACAGATGCGATTACGTAAGCAAGCCCGTTGCCAGGAAGGTGTGCACAGAAGAATGTAATTGCTTATAATTTCGTAATAATCGCCGCGGCGTTCTCGTCGCGTAAATATTGCTGGGCCGTTAAACCATCCGGAAATTCCAGTTCTGCCTGCAATGGAATCGGTTCAAAGCGGTTTACATGGTGAACAAGAGTACAATCTTTTCAATTTCTGTTCAAAGTGCGCAACGCGCTGTTACATTGCTTTTAAAATACTGCCTCGGTTTCAACGCGATAAACCACTAGCTAACCATTTTATCATTGTCCATTTTCTCCTTTTCAATGCTCGTTTTGCGAGGAGATACGCATAGAATCCAAATGCCATGTCGATGTATATTTATTTTCCAAATGAATTCTGAGGCGAGATGAATTTTCAGTTATTTAATTACGACGGCTGAGGTAAACTAATCATCGAGGCAACTCGTGTCAGATAGATGCTGGCGCAAATCCGTGGATCTAAATTTCAACTTCACCTCGTAACACTTAGCAAATAGTATTAACAATTATTACTTCAAGATGACCAGAGTCTTCTTGAGTGGTACCAATTCGACCACCAAAAGCACCCCATACTTATATTAACCCCCGGTTGTCGAACCTATTTTTTCGAAATAGCCTTTGCCCAACATAGTGCAATATATGTTCATCGTTGAAAATTAACATTTAAAGTATCACCATGTTTAAACAGTAGTACCATTTTTAATGATGCCTCAAAGTCAAATTGTGGGCTATGTTGACCCAGTGTGACAGCCGAGGGTCCATAGAAATTAACAGTATTAAACACGATGCCAGGCATTCTTCAAGGAACATTAAATTCAAAAAACCTTAACATCCTTCCACTACAAGTGAATGCAATTGATACAAAACTCCTCCTCAAAATCAACCGCTAGCCAATGACAGATGAGAAGGAGTAACAGTGCGCGCCAACAAGCGCCGAGTCGATGTTCCCAATTGAGCAAAGGTAGAGGAACAATTTGTCGAGTCGTTTAAACGGGCGCATCAACGTTCGTCGCTTTACCCTCATTATTATTCCGGCCGCCTATCTTGTACAGCACGCACAATCATCCGGGTCTCGTCTTATTCCGCTTATTTACCTCTAAACTGACAACGGACTAGCACTAATCCAGGCACACTTCGCAAAATTACCTTCCTCTCGGCTCGCTCCCTCGTCACGAATCCGCAGGCAGCGATTTTGATTAAGCGTCGCCCCACGACCGCCTTTCGCGGTAGCATTAAATCACCGTGCGAAGAAAAAGGAGGAAAAGCACCGAGAGAAGTCTCGCCTGTCCCCTGTCCCTTTTAGAGAAGTTTCCCTGGTAAGAGAATAATGACAGTGTTCTTCGTAAGAGAAAGAAAGTTGGAGACCACTACCGTGGAACTTGGACGGAATTTCAGCCTTAAGAGAGAGAGAGAGAGAGAGAGAGAGAGAGAGCTCTTTATTATACCGTATGTTTCGTGAAATGAGATTTAAGCGTAAACAGGCTGACAGTAACGGGTCCATTAGGTTTTAAGTGTCCGGTGAAAATAGTCGGAGCTAGCCTGAGGTTATTTTACTTTTAATGATTTTAATTATTTCCAAGTGTATAATGAGTGGATGCCAGGCTGGTGGAGGACTTGAAGGAAAATGGAGCGACACACGAGTCTCTTGTGAGAGTCAGTCTATAGTCTTCGTTAATTATGCTTCTTCAGGGCTGTTTCTTGACTCTTTGCGAGTATACTGAAAGCGGAACTTGCAACAGCCATTCATGTGCGATCTGTTAGGTCCAAGTGTTTTTAAAAAGCAAGGATGTGAATCCTTCTTTCCTCTTTATTCTTCACAAACAATGCCAAAGGATAATACAACATTGTGTGGGATCTTCACTGAAGAAGAAATGTTGAAGGAATTATTTTATATGGTGAAATTGCTGGCCCTATTCTTCAGCGTTAGTCAACAGTTTTAGCAGTCGTGACGGCTTGTGAAAACCATAAAAAGATTCACTCCACCGTGAAATATTGAATAATTGAATCTTCTTACCCTGAACGTCTCACTGAATTTTAGAACAACGCGCCAAAGTTACCACGTTTAATCCTGAGACTGTAAGGAAGCAAAATAATATTCCGGAGGTGGGTCTTAATGGGCCAAAGCTCGAACGACCTCAACCAAAAATTGGGCAGGACAGAAATGAAGAAAATCGCGGTGAAGATTCGGTTAGGTAGTCTCTTCTGCTTTCGCGCAGCCGTCAGGATCGCATGGTGGGCCATTTGGAGACTAAGCTTAAATAGGATAATGCTACCAGCGACAGGCAGCATAGGGAAAAAGAAGGACCCATAATGCCTCTTTTGAAGCGTTCACATTATTAATTGTTCGGCTGGAAGCCCAGCCGCGGATCAAAGAGGAGCTTCACTCGAGCGAGGATTATATCGGCACCGTCTTGCAACTTGAATATTTATGCCCGCTCGACTATCTCCCTACTAGCTATCTCCCTCCTCCACATCTTCCACCCCCGTCCGTTGCAACCATGAAATGCGTTTGACGCTGTCGTCTTATTGCTGGGCAGAAAACCGTCGAAACTGGCATGTAGAAAGGTCCTTTGTGAAACCGCGACTGACCCGGTGGTCCGTATTTGCCCGGGAGAACAGGAGAAAGGAGCATACGCGTCCCACACCCTCCGCCCCGTCCTCGACATCCGCCCTCCACCTGCTCTCACAATTCTCTTATCCCCTTTTCTCTTTCCGCCTCGCCCCGTGCCGGCCGTTACTCTCGTTTGCCCGCAAGAGGAAGAAACAAGAAAGGCAGTCAGCGGAAATATTTCGACGAATCCCCCGGACGCATACGAGGCGTTCTTTTCGCGAGAATTCCAACCCCGAGACGTGTACTTTGTGGAGAGCCCGGCCAGGATGAGGCGGGTGCGGCGGAGGACGCTTGTACGGGGTTGGGGCTGGCTGGTGCAGCGCGTCAACTACGTCTACGGCATAATACGAGAGACACACGAGCGGCGCTTCTACACGACCCTCCTGACGCCCGCTAAGCCATGAAACACCCCCCTGGACAGCCAGTCGTCCGGCGCTTGGGACGTCTCTACTGTTGCGCCCCGTACATTGACGGAGGCAGAAGGCGGTTAAGTATTTCGATAGCTTGGCAGTTCGGGCTTGGAAGTTATCGGGGTAGAATTGGGGTTGGAGTAGCAGCGGTCCCTGGAGTCTGTTTTCTATTCGGTTTGAGTGGTCTCCCCGCCTTGACGGACGAGAAATTATGAGAACTTTGGGAATTTTTTAAAACAAAACTATTCAATATATTCACTTCCAGCTTCGCGGCTTCGTTTTTCAATGTTTAGAAAATATGAAAAAAAAAAATTGTATGCGAAAATAGTGGTTATATCCGGAGTTATAGTGCTTCAAATAGAGCGCCTTAAAATCAGCCGTTTAAATTGTCTGAAATAGAAAATTTAAAAATTGGTGTAATCTGTACGAGTGTGGCTGTCGCCCGAACTAGATTAAATGAGAAATACTGAAAATTAAAAAAAAATGGCCGAGTCTAAAACAGACATCGATTTCTCTAAAAAAATTCTAACAATTCTGCAAATAATTTTGCAAAAACCGACTTAGTTTTAGTACCGGCGAGAATGGGACATCTACTGAAGATACATGCCGAGTTTTTTAAGTACATCGGGTGCATTGGTTTTTCAGATATCATGCTAAGAAATTCCAGAAACATCGTTTTGAGAAAAACGCGTTTAAAGTTTAAGGTACCGTTTTCTATTTAAATTAAATTTTTTTAAAATGTTGCCTAAATATGTACAAATATAGGCATAAAGTTTTCAATTAATATAATTACAGGGTTTCTCTTAAAAAAAATCCCAAATATCGCGCTCCTTTTCAGGCCGTAACGTGGAATCGGATGGAGGTTCTTGGGGAGGATTGTGATGTGACAGAAGTTCCTTTGACAGAAATGATGCACACGAGTGTAACTGGCGTGTGAATACCAGTCGTTACGGGGAAAAAGATTAGCGCTGCCAAATGTAATTGTGTAATTTCAGTGACGAGTAATTTCTGTCTAAGAACTTTCTTATCTGCCGAGTTTAGTTTGCTGAAGTTACTGATGCGTAACCTACTCTAGTGTAAATCTCGATTCAACGGGATCTTACTTCAGCTGGCGCACCTAGGTACTCATTCCAGTTTATAATATGTGGGTTCTTGAAGTGATTAATGTGTTTTTAGAATGGTAAATGTAGTTGGAAAATAGTTTTCTTAGTGACTAATGATTTATATATAATTGACTTTCAAAGTTGATGGAATGGTCTTCGTGGAGGCCTGACTATATGGCGTCTCGTATCACTGACAAGGAGAGGTTCTTAGTTATCCGTCCCCGATTGCTTTGGTTTTCGGATATCTTTTAGAGGGCCGAAAAGTAACAAATACGCCCGTTTGCGTATTTAGGGGCTGAAACCACCCCTCGAAGTTAATTTGAGGAGGTACAAAAGTTTCTATTACTAGTTTGAAGAATATAACATTATGTATATCAGGTATTTATATGAAGTTTTATTCAACAGAATGTTATAATATTCTTTAAATAAACAATAGGAACTTTCGTACCTTTTCTTATGAACATTGAGGTGTGTTTTCACCCCATAAATACGCAAACGGACCAAAATAAGGAACACGTATATTTGTTACTTTTTGGTCCTCTAAACTCTGAAACATGTCCAAAAACCAAAGCAATTCCAGGCGGACACCTGAAAACCACTCCTGAGTAACCGTCTACAGAAATTACGTTTTTTCTTATGGGATGCTTGATTACATAACATTCGCGATTAAAATGTTTCTGGTATTACTTAGACTTCGCTCACATTTCTGCTAAGAATACCACAAAAATACTTTTCCTAAAATAATATGCCACACTGCTGACACAAATTTTCACGACACTAAATTACTCATTAAGGTACCAGTAATTATATACATTCGCACTGTTCTTAACCATTTGGCACCCGAGGTATCATATATGATGCATTCCCTCTTTTTACTTTTTCGCACTTTGCACTCGCAATTCGCTGTTTGCACCAGATTAAGTAGTACATGTTTAGAGTAGGGCTGGGACTATTTGTCGAATTATTCGGTACTCGAATATTCGAATACTTCGGTTGCTCAATTATTTGGCGAATATAATTCGAATATCCAAGTATCCAAATACTATTCGAATATTTAAGTATTCGAATACTATTCGAATATTTAAGTATTCGAATACTGCATGTATTCGAATAGTATTTGAAGACTTTGAAGCTTACTGATGTATTCGAATAGTATTCGAATACTGAAATATTCGCATACTATTCGAATACTTCAATATTCGAATACTTAAATATTCGAATAATAACATTCGAATACTGAAATATTCGAATACTGAAATATTCGAATTCTGAAATATTCGAATACTGAAATATTCGAATACTGAAATATTCGAATACTTGTAAAATATTCGAATATTAAATTATTCGAATAGTCCCAGCCCTAGTTTAGAGTAGTTTCCTTCATGGAAGAATATATGTACTTATTTGTTTTATACATTTTAACCTCTGGAGAAAAGAAATAAAAGAAAAAATATATCTTTTAAATAATAAAAATAAAATCTTTTTCCTTCAATGGAGTATAGGTGCCGATGCTAAAGGGTCAAAATTACAAATAACTAAACCCAATTATTGCAGTCCACCCATCTCCGTAACAGACGAACAAATTCTTCTTCCCCCATAAACGTAATCCCCTAATTATTCCGCGGTGAAACCAGGCGCGCTGAAATATGCCGATGTATTTGACGGGTAGCTCGGCTGTACATGCACATAGATACAAATGTAGGGTTGTACATTCAGTATGCGATGGGAAGGAGCGGGGCAAGGTAAAGGGTGATTTGCCTCCTAACTACGTGGTTGCTAAGTACTGCTTACTACAAGAGGATTCCCGAACTGCTAACTCCTGCCTTGCTGCGGCATTGAACCATCATCGGGTCCGACGAATGTCTTGTAATTTGCGGATTTCGGCTTGCACTTCCGCAATACCGGGGGGCTTTTATTTCTTAATGCAGCGCTCGAGCGTTTGAGTGTGCACTTAGCGCGGGGGCTAAGGTCACGAGCAACGTAATCGCGGCGGTGCAGATTGAAAAGTAGTCACAGCGAAGGTCTGCCTCGTCGAGTATTATTGGGAAATGTCTACCTTCGAGGCGAGCTGATCGATAGTAGAGCTCTTACTACCCGCCCGCCCGGGTACTCGAGTACCCGGTGAGACCCCGGGTAGAAAAAAATTACTCGGGTACCCGGGTACCCGTAGGATACCCGACTACCCGGGTACCCGGGTAGACAAAAATTACCCGTGTGTCCATGAGATACCTGAGTAACTGAAGTGTGATGAGATAGTTGAGAATTTCGATTTGACAGCATATTCCGTTCATTACTGAGGTTAGCCGAAAATGATCGAAAGTCGAAAAACGATCGCCTGTCAAATCGAAATTCTCAACTATCTCATCACACTTCAGTTACTCGGGTATCTCATGGACACACGGGTAATTTTTGTCTACCCGGGTATCCGGGTATTGCACGGGTACCCGGGTAGTCGGGTATCCTACGGGTACCCGGGTACCCGACTAATTTTTTTCTACCCGGGGTCTCACCGGGTACTCGAGTACCCGGGTACCCGGATACCCGGGCAAAAACAATAGCTCTAATCGATAGGGAATATAAAATAGAATTAACCCTAGCAGCATTTTCGGTTGGCCAACGGTTGCCAACAGTTGGGAATTAGTTGGGATATAGTTAGTGTTTGTGCCTACAAATTCCCAACACAGGGCCTACGGCAAAAAAGTTACGACAGTTTGCCAACGACTATTCAATGTTGGGCCTACAATTGTTATGGTTGGTTAATTAACAAAAAGTTACGACAGTTTGCCAACGAATATTCAATGTTGGGCCTACAATTGTTATGGTTGGTTAATTAACAAAAAGTTACGACAGTTTGCCAACGAATATTTAATGTTGGGCCTACAATTATTATGGTTGGTTAATTAACAAAAAGTTACGACAGTTTGCCTACGAATATCCAATGTTGGGCCTACAATTACTATGGTTGGTTAATTAACAAAAAATTTACAACGATGATTAAATGTCGTCTTACAAACGTCAGAAAATTTGCTACATCAAAAAACCTGTTGTCATTTTTCTTTTCTTATTTATAAATACGTAATGAGGACGTCTGTCTTAAGACAAATGTGAAATTTTAAGGAATGAGTCTAAAGGTTGGATGATGATATTTTGTAGAATATTTCGCGTCACTGCACAGTTTTCATAAACAATTAATACTAGTTATGTAACTAGAAATTATAAGTGTTTACAAGGAAGTGTGTTGGTCAGCTGCGAACAGCGGTTGCTTTGTAAGCGGAAAGTTTGGGTTCGATTCTCCTCACCGCGAATTTTTTTTTTTTTTCCTAAACCAGACCCGAAGAAGATGTATTTACGACGTCTTTTGAAGTTCTTTAAGACGCCTTCTGGACGTTTTTAAGACGTCTTTTGGAAAGAAGCCTTCAGTTGGGCCCAGTTGGGCCTATGGAAAGAAACCTTCGGTTGGGCCTTCGTGTTAAGTGACGTTGGGCCTACGTTGGTTACAATCGTTGGCCCATTTAAAAATAGCGCGACACTTCAACAGTTGGCCAACGGATAACACGTCATTGGCCTAACAAACTCCCAACAAATAAATGCTACTAGGGAAACTGCCTTCGATAATATTAAACTAGCATGGAATATTTATCTCCTCCTCTGACCGATAACGAAAAGAAGTTACATTCGCTGTCTCCCCATAAATTGTTCGAGCAGTTCGCCATTTATCAATCAAACTTCCACTTTGACTCATTCCGCGTTTCCTCAAATTCGCAATGAAGACGGTAACACATTAATTCAGGCACGATCCGTCGACGTCTTCGCTGAAGCAATAATCCCAGTGTCTAGCGCTCTCCACACGTAGATTTGGCACCCAAAATTGAACGTTCGATCGAATTACGTTTCAATAGGGGAAGATATGTTAATTGCATGCTGGCCGAGTAGCGAGGCAATTACAGATTTATCGCGTCTGCAGAAGTTAGTGGGGTTCATTTCAGATCACTGATCTCCGCCTTAATGACACGTCATTTTAGATAAATTGCTGGACAGCGCAGCTTCCGCGGGCGAGCTTGAGAAGCTGATGAAATATGCAAGTCGAGCTTGGTTACGCAGACGAGACTCGATCGCGTTCGTGTTTTGTGGTATCAGCCGCGTGACGGGTCACACCAACGCAGCTTTACGGCCGGTTTCTCCTCCGCTTCGTTGTGAGATCCCAATCTCCTTGAAATAGTAGCCGTAGGCTGTGTCGTCGCGCGGCACGCCTTATTTTCGGACTAACAAGTTTGAGAAAAGTTGGGGAGATGAGATTGTACGACCGACTGGTTTTGAATGGCTGACTCGGGTCGTGGAAATTTGTGTCCCAGAAAATTAGGGATTACACGCGGATTAGAGCGTCCAGCGGTTACCAAGTTCGGATCCCTTGCTGCATTTGAGCAATGGAATACCTACTGGAGAGTTTTATTAGTTACGCGTTCAGGTTTCAACGTTCGATGCGATTGAATTATTAGTTACAGAATTATGCTGGGTTACAAGTTACATTGGGGTTAAAAGTTACAGGTTCCATGGGAAATTCGGCAGTGTTTTTATTTAGGAAATGCTTGTGGTAGGCAAGAGGTGTTATAAAAGGGACAGGTCTTAAATGGGACAAATCGAATTGCCAATATTCTAAACGCATTGCACATGCAAGTTAATTTCCTGTTTGTGACAACACTAAGGTCGGTATCAGATATATTGGCCGGTGAGTTTCGTGAGGGGTATTCTCCCACCACACCGTTTGGCTGCCACGGTGCTCCTTTTCTAAATGTTCTTTTACTCGCTCTCGTTCCATCTCGCTCTCGCCTTTGCAGAACAAGAGTGAGCCAGAAGTGGTGGGGATAGTGCCAAGCTTCTGGCGTGTAGGCCAAACCGAGCTGTCAGCGTAGAAATACACACATCAGAATAGGTGTGCGTTAGCTCCGAAAAAATTCAGGAGCTTTATTGGTCAGAACATTGATTCCTTCTCGATAGCTTCATCTCGTATTGGTCCACGCATAGCTTCGTAACGCACACAACTATTACGCTAAGAATAAATAACAGCCAAACAGCTAGGTTCAGGCGGAGCTGAGCAGTGTTCCCGTTACCCCACCATACCCTTCGGGGCCACGCAACTCCAACTGACAAATCCACGATCGTCAGATGGTGGTGGTTGATTTCTCCTCGATCGTTGTTCCCGAAAACAAACTCACCGACCAATAGGGTAGAATCCCCAATTACTGACACCTACCCAATTACTGTCACCTTAAGCTATTTTACTGAAAATAACGAATAAATAAACGTTGTAAAGCCATACACAAAAAGAATTATGTAATTCAACCTATAATCTATACGCTAGAAAATGCACCACTTAATATATTTTTTTCATTAATTTCTATAAGACGATACAAAATTTTAATTTGATGACAACAGTGGAAATGGCGACTTCCTTACTAGTGAAAGAGAAAACAGGGCACTAAAGAAAGGGCTATAATTACTATATTTAAATTATTTACATAATAAACAATAATTTTTTAGTACAATATAAGTATCATAGAAAGTCACAACGATCGTAATATAACGATTAATTAAGCCTTTTTAATTAATATATGGGTGATAGTGATTGGTACAAGCGTTTCAAGTATTTTGGTATTACTGTCATAGCAGTAGTTGCTCATGTACATGAGACGACATAACCGTAAAATGAGTAATAAACAGTATTAGGTTAGCTGGCAGTAATTCAGTCACACACGTTTTAGAGGTGTCAGTAATTGATCTAGAAATATGTTTTTTAGATTAATGAATTTATATATAAAAATAGAAATTCTAAGACCCACAAAATGTTTTTCACGAAGTAAACATATTAAACCGTGATAAAAAAAATAAAAAACTTATACTTTTAGTCAATAAATACAGATACTATGCAATAATATTAGAGTCAGTCCTTAGTGTGTCAGTAATTGGGGCTTCTACCCTATATCTGATACCGACCTTAGTGCCCAGTCATTTGACGTAAACGTCACTGCGGTCTCACTTGCAACTTGGGGTGCGTTCCACTTACGCCCAAATCGCCCGCGATTTTCATTAAGGTGAGTCTTCCTATACGCGACTGGACGCAACGTCAAGAATTTCAAAGCCAATTTTCTCGAAAATGAAGCGTAATATAAAAAAATTTTATTCCTCCTTCTCGACTTATTTACTTGTTATAAGTCGAAAAGAAACAGTAACTTTTTTTCGTATCGCGCTTCAGTTTCGAGAAAATCGACTTTGAAATTCTTGACGTTGCGTCAAATCGCGTACAGGAAAACCTACCTTAATGAAAATCGCGGGCGCTGCGGGCGATTTGGGCGTAAGTGGAACTAATCCACGGTTGATGTTTTTCGGCAGTAAAAGTAAAATTTTCGTTGCTTTTCGGTGTCGTTTTCTGGGATCAAAATATATACAGTGTTAAAGTGTTGTATCGTTAAAATAGCCTGTATTCAACTGAAACGAAAGTACTTAAGAGGTAAGCTTAATTGATTGTTTTCTTTGTTTTGATGTTATTTTATATTAAACTCACTTGTAGTCTTAAAAGGGACAGCATAACAAGTCTTAAATGGGACCATTTCATGGCTGTCCCTCTTATACACATGTACTGCTGGACACTGTATGTATTTTACTTTCCTGTAAAGTTATTAATGTATCACCTAGTACATAGATGACATTGTTTTAAATTATCAATTATTAGTTGATGGCGTCTTGTTTCAAATTTAAGAATTAGTGAAGTGACTATTCAAAGCGACAAACTATATGAGTATTTATAGTACAAAAAGTTAAATTTTTCATAGATTCCATTATTTTGTATCATTCAGATTTACAATTATAATTGTATTACTTAATAAGTTTATTTTTATTAACGGGTCCCTTTCATGATTCATACTGTCCCATTTAAAACCACCTAGTCGTAAAAGGGACATTTCCCACTTATTTGAAAATCTAAGATTTTGTTATTTTCTATTACAATCGATGAGTTTGTAATATACTTTTATTGAAGGGAAATAAACACGCTTTCTATTGATGTACTTGTTTTTTCAATACCTATAATGTCAGAAATGGACGCTAAACAAAAGTGTCCCTTTTATAGCACCTCTCCCCTAAGTAATTGTACGGTAACTTTGAATACGTTAAAACGGCACGATTGATGTGGAAGTGGGTATTCAGCCTGTAACGCATTCTCAATTTATACTGCGGAAGATTTCACTATTCAAGGGGGAATCATTTTCATTTATTAAAATTGGTGCTTTATATTATCATACCTAATTTATTATAATAGACTGCGATTTCGATTCGATTTTCTAGTGCCCCGCTCTTTCGGCTCTTCGAGTCCCTGGCGTTTCCGTCCTTTGGTGCATTGATTCCTTAGTACTTTGGTTTCTGGGTGCATCCGTTTCTCGTTTCATCCGTCCCTCGACTCCTGCTTTCCTCGCTTCGCCAGCTCTTCAGCCTTGAGTTCTCTGATACACTAATAAAACAGAATGCCCACAGTTTTTAATCCTACGCAATTAATAACATTAAGAACAGCAATAAACCGTAGGCATTCGGCGCGATTGGCACACAGGTGGCGCCCCTGTCGCTATTTGTAGAGTTCGGAAAAGGCACTTCTTCCCCTACAAAATATCACCATAACTCTACAACCTCTGCCTAATTCTTAATTTCATTCGCGTTCCATGCAATACCCTGCTGCCATTCTAAACTTTCCATTCACTCCTCCCAATTATAGTTCGTTTAGGAACAACACACAGACCAGAACAGAACATCGACTCATGCTGCTACATTCCAACCCTTGACCCCAATCTTTGATAACACATTAACTTTCATTTCCTGCCATTCACCCATCCCGAATATCCACCCTCAACCAAAGCCACCGAGACACCCTGAAAAACGTTCCCACGACCTTCCAGCCACACCAGCTAAGCGCCCAACAGAACTGCGCGTCACGGTCCATCGCAAAGTTTCCACGAGACAATGGCGATCTTGCCCACGCGAGGGCCGGGAAAAAAGGTGTAGCGACCAGTCACGCCTACCCTCCGCGGAACAATCCCGAACTCTGTTAACGCGATAACGGTGTTCGCCGTTGATCGTTGCGTAGCTTGGGATCGGTCGGCGACCGGTCGCAAGCGGGGGTCGCGGCGGTGGTCGGGGAAAAAATTTGAAATTGATCGTTACGCCGGCACCGCAAATGCATTTAAGCGCCCGCCAGTGTTCAAGATCCCATTCGAGCGGCGTGTCAATATAAATGTAAATGTCATTGGGGGCCGCGCGAGCGCATACATTGACGGTCTCTGGAGGACGATTGCTCGCGGAGAATATTGCAGATGGCCGTATGGGACGTCCGCCCGCAATTGAATTGCCCTTCGGATTGGAACGTATAGAAATGTGCACCGCCGGCGCACTTTGTTTCGCGTATCGATCGTTTCACGACCATCGGGGAACACGGGGTGGGCCTCCGCAGCGGCGGCCGCGCGCGCGGCCGTCAAAGAGTGGCCCATTTGATCCACGGCCCCGCTACCATTTCGTCGCGCGCCCGGATCCACGCCGATCGCGGGGCCGTCGACGCGCTCCGCAGAGACGGGCCAGCTGCGAGGCCGGCGATAACTCGATATGCAACGGGTTCGCGCGCCGCGCGCTAATTCGGCTTGATGTACATTACGGTGATTGGACGAATAAATCAAAAAGCTGTTACTTCCGGCTCGGCGGGGGATTTCTGGGCCGCGCGATCTTTCGCGCCTCGCCGGATTCACCCGCCGACCTCGGGAACGGTGGGTGCCGTTATCGACGGGCGATGCTCGAACATCTGTGGGGACGTAATCGTGCGTTGCTTGAAATTGCTGCAACGCGTAGGTGGTCCTGGGATGCGTAGAATAGGGTGGCCCTTATTTCCAACCTGCGATTTCTTTCGCTCTCGTCCCCTAATATGGTTCCATTTCATAAAAAAATAGTCCCTGCAGAAGTTTATTACAATTGGACAAGGGTGCCGACAAAGGCCTTAAAGTTTAGGATTCGTCAATGGTTTGAAGTTGAAGAATTTCTCAAAAATGGTAAGCCCTATCGAAATTTTGTTCAAATAATATTAAAAGAGCATTTAATTTTCTACAATTAGTGTATATATAATTTTTTCGTGCTTCCAACCATTCTTTAGATAACAGCGTTTGAATATAGAGAAGTGCGCGCCACGCGCGTGTAGACAATACGCCGACCTCTCTACATTCAAACGCTATTATCTAAAAAACGGCTGGAAGCGCGAAAAAAATTATATATACAGTAATTGTGGAAAATTGAATGCTCTCTTAATATTATTTGAACAAAATTTCTGTGGGGTTTACCATTTTTGAGAAATTCTTCAACTTCAAACCATTGATGAACTCTAAACTTTAAGGTCTGGTCGGCACCCTTTCCTGCTGTCCGATTGCAATAAACTTTTTCAGGAACTATTTTTTTATCAAATGGCACTGTTCTACGCGGTGAGAGCAAAGAAATACAAAAAAAATTTCGACGCGTATAAATAAGGGCCACTCCAGTGTAGAAATGCGACGAAATAAGCAGAATCCTATACAGTGCGCACTCATTATAAGCCCGTTTCTACCATGCGTTATACGCCCGGCGACTATCCCCACCATTTCTTGGAATCCTTCGGACGAGAGAGAACCCGAGAACGAGCGAGAGGCTCTTTCGTTTCCTCACTCGCACCATTGGCCGCGCGGAACAACGTCCACAACGCGCCATACGCCCGGCGCCAGACGTTCGTCGGGCTTATAACGAGTGCGTACTGTAATCGAATGGTAAACGAAGGCTGATAAGATTTATCGAAAATGGAAAGACACCATTCGCATCTGTTTCGAGCGGCGCATAATTCGAACGAATGTATCTAAAACAAAGGTGGACCGAACATTGAATAGTTTCGCTAATCAAAACTACCCCTTACTATTGCTTCAGCGAATAGCCTCAGCTGGGTTTCATTCAAAATTTCCATCCAATTCCAGCGATCTTCGCGTCGCCCTGTCTGCCAGGCAGGAAATAAAAAGGGTGGCAGGAAATCAGAGTTTTTGGACCACGTGATCACGATGTATGGGGTTCGATTAAACGCTCCCTCGGCGAGCGTTCCAGCGCGGAGCACTCTTCTCCGTTGTATGAGTAATTAAATGGATGAGGGTGGGACTGGAACGGAAAACATGGCGCGGGTCGCGGAGCGGTTGGTGAAATATGAAAGGTGCTCCAGCCGCGGTCTTTTCAGCCGCTTATCTGCAGCTTTACGCGCGTTATTCGATTTTCGCGTGTGCGCATTGTTCCCCGGGACTGCGGCGGAAACAAAGCGTTATCTTCAGGCTGAAACAATGTTCCTCCCTCTCAATTCGCGCATGAAACAACTGGCTGCAGCCATCTGCTCGAATCGCTATCATTGATCACGTGTGTGATGTATGCCTCGATCCCGACAGCGAATCCCTTTTTAACACAGACGAATGACTGCCGCTGAAACCCGTGGATTTTTTCTCCGCGGATTTCGATGCCACGCAGCGGCATTTGTTAGCCGCGGTAGCTATGCGTTCGATTCACACCGGGTATCGATTCCACCAGGTGCTTCGCCACCATCGCTTCCCTCTTCCTCCGGGATGCCGCGAACGTCTTGAAAATGCCCGGCTCAAATAATTAATATTGTGATACAGCTACGGTGTTACTGGTGCGCACCAGTTTGAGCCTGAATTAAACAAAATGGTCCCGTCTGGGAGCACTTGATTATCGCCTCGCGTTAGCCCACAGCCCGGGAGCCTTGGAAGTTACACCCTAAAAGCGATTCGAGCCGGTAATGCCTGTCGACTTACCCGGCATTACCATATACGTTCCCCGAAGAAGCTTCTTAGTTTAAAAGTGACTGGAATTGGTAATTATATGGCGTGTACCGCGGCTGTTACGCAGCCACGATGGCAAGGGTACACGTAGAAATTCAAACAACGCCGCTGTCTTCCTAGCCGCGACAGTGGCGTGCACGGTGCCCCGATACAAGCTTGCTAAACTCACCGCAAACAGGGGCAGCGGGGGTGTCTCTTCATCCTGAAGTTGAGAACTTATCCGGCTCGCTGCCGGCTGCAGGCCTCACACTCGCCCGGGACGAACGGGAAGAACTCTCTTACTTTGATCCATATTTTATTTAGTCCGCGCGAAGAAGGGTGCGAAGTTGGAGGAAGAGAGCGGGAGCTGCTGGTAGCTGGGCGGATCGTAGTGGCTGTAGCGATGGACGCTGGCAAATAGTTAGGACAAGGTATAACCGTTCTCGCACCTCTCCTCTCTCTAATTAATTTGCTGCGCAATTGCCAGTTCCGCGCGGCCACGGGAACAGTGTCGGGATCGAATTCTTTCACACTTTCGCAACTTGCCAGCGCCTCGGGAGTGGCCGGTTTATTCGTTGACGTATAGTCCCCCTTTTCTTCCGCCGTGTCTTCGGACGACACGCCGAGTCGCTGTCCCGACGCTCGCAGCTCCAGGTGGGCTTACACCGGCTAAGAAGACTCGCGGTGTATAAAGAGAGAAGGATTAACACGGCTGAGCGTAAAATTAAATTTATGCGCCTGCAAGTTTCTGTAATATCCTTGGCCCCGCGCGGCCCATGTATCTCCGCCGCGGCGCGACTTTGACTTATCTGCTGCTATTCGAACCGGGGGTATTAATTAAAATTAAAACGGAAGGACTGGCTGGACGATTGAGTCGGTGGGAATGAAAAACCGCCCCGGCACGCCGGGGCTGGAATATTATTCGCGTGAAATTGCTGGCGCGATGAGAGGAGGGTGTAATAAGTGGTTACTGTCTTTTGTGCACGATTTTTCGAGGTGTGAACGGTGAAATTAAGATTCTGTTAGGGTAAACGGAGGGGTTGTGATGTTTTAATGAAATCAAGTGCATTTTGCGAGAATAGATATATATTATATATTTTATATATTATATACGGAGGGGTTGTGATGTTTTATGGAAATCAAGTGCATTTTGCGAGAATAGATATATATATATATATATATATATATTATATATCGTATTCCGCTCCGTATATATAATATATATATATATATATATATATATATCTAGTATATATACATATCTATATTTATTCTCGGAAAATGCACTTGATATATATATATATATATATATATAAATATATACATTATATCACGCTTCAGGAAGTTTGATATTTTTAGGTACTTTCTTCGTTAATAGACAATTATATTATCTGGCATAACGGCAATAATAATGTGGAAAATTAATGGTGTAAGTTACACTACATTTTAAACAAATTTGAAAAAGCAATGTACCTTTTTATGAAATTGTATGCAATTCTCATGAAATTCACAAATTTTTGGAGTACATACATATGAATTTAATACAGTTTTCAAATCCTTAATGAAACGAAAAATTGTGATTAAGAAATCTAAATCATTTTTGTTTATCAATAGAAATTTGATAAGAATACATTTAAATGAAGTGCCTATATTTAATTCAAACAGCAGTTAAATGTTCACTGTGACATATGTACAGAATATTTTAAACTACTTTTAAAAGTATTTCATTTCGTTTCGTTTATTTCGAATGTACACGAAACGATTCCTTAACTTAAACCGGCTACATTAACGCTTCTGCCTCGAAATTCGTTTGCATTTCGCCGAGAGGTTTTCAGTTTTTTGCCGTGCTCTATTTTCCCCGTTGCTCTTCTAGAAATCTAGTAATCCAGATCTCTTTAGAAATCTTCTCACCGTCGCTTCCTTCCTTTCTAATTTGCCCGTGCGGTGGAGGAACGCAGGTGCAGTTGTACCTTGGTCTCCTGCTTCAGTTAAATCGCAATTCTTCCCCACTTATCCCCATAAAGGAATTAAATGAATTAACACGTTGACTGCCCACTACACCGATCGGCGTGTTTTTTGTTCTTTGACCAACGCCGACTACACCGATCGGAGCAATCGGGCGGGTACGGGCTGACCGTAGGCCGATGCTGAGCACGCCAATCGGAGTGTCGTTTGTTTTGATACTTGACCGTTCGGATGGTTTTGAAAGGTTATATCAATTTACAACGTAGCTAATCATAAAAACAAAACACACGTATTTTTGTTATTGGCTGAACTGTCACATCACAGCCGGAGCGAGCGGAGTACCTCATGCCCCTGTAAAACCGCTATAGCCCCCATCCTTTCTTTAAACAGTACACTCCCATCGGGGTGTTTTCGGCGTCGAGCATAGCACCTCCAGATTTCGTGGGCAGTCAACGTGTTAACAGCGGGCACGGGCCACCATCGTTCACAATTAAAATCGATGAACCGGTGAAGATCTCGAACCGCAACAGCGCAATCCCTCCGATAGGAGCGGCGCGTAAATCGCGATGCCCTCTGATGTAATTTCACTGATGAATCACGAGTAAAATTGCACCCAGCACAATTAATTCAATTAGAGCAGACTTCAGCTCTGTTCGCGCGGCTCCGCCCACTTTCGCTTTCCAATTTGTAATCGGAAGTTTCCAACAATTATTGTTGTACGACCGCTCTTCGCGCAAATGAAATCTCACACGGTTGTTGCGCGCAAACGAACAGGAATACTTTGAAGTAAAGCCGCGTTCCCACGTGCATATTCGCGTGACATGCTTGAAACATTCGGAATGGATGAATTTCCGAGGGCATCGAAAGTTTGTGTAAAACATATCCGTGCACATTTGATGTTAAAGAAAATGGTTTCAGGAAAAGAAAAAAGTATAGTAATTTTTTTTAATTCTTCATTCTTAGGGTGTGAGTAATTGTTATATGATACTTGTCGAGTAACGTAGGAATATTGTAAATAAGAAATGGACAAAAATATTTCTTATCCCTGATCCCTAGTGTGTTTTGTTCTGGCACGTGGTAACGCGGCTTAAGGCGTCATTCTACTTTGAACCGCCGAAAAATTAAGCTATTTTTAAAGATATTTTTCTCAGTAAATGCAACATATAATGAAATAAATCTTTTTGGTATTTATTAAGCTACTCTTATATTATATAAAAAAAAATTAAAAAAGAATTTCGCAATTTGTTTCAATTGTTTGTTTACAGTGTCAATATGGCACCTAAAAAACGAGATATGTTCATGGCGTAGGTGATTTCCCGGCTCAGGCTTATCCGAATCAAAGAATTCCCAAAGATTCTTAATCTGTATGAGTGTCGCTGTAGCCCCTAGCTTAATTAACAATTTTTGTTGAAAAGTAACAAAATGCCGCCGGTTTGAAAAAAGAATTTGACAATACACTGAAAAGGATGTATTCTCGGGTGTTCCATGAGAAAAATCTCGGTTATTTCTCGACAAAAATTGTTAAAAAAAAACAAATTAAAAAAATTATTTTTAATTTTTTTTATAATATAAGAGTAGCTTAATAAATACCAAAAAGATTGATTTCATTATATTATGTTGTATTTACTCAGGAAAAAATCTTTACAAATAGCTTAATTTTTCGGCCGAGCCAAGTAGAATGACCCCTTAAGTTTGCTGCACGTGTAGAAAATGGCGTTGCATCGCATCTGTACACGTTTCGGCGAAATGGGCTTCAATGGCCCCGAAACGTTGCCAAAGGTATTTTCTTCTGCGACGAATAAAAAGTCGCTGTCGTGACATCCTATTCGTGTTCTTTCAGCTTTAAAGTTTTAGTCCGTCGACTCTGACAATTTTCGATAGCGAAGTCGATGCTTCCCATGATAATCCACGACCGCAGACCTGTCCCTTCTTAATTCCCTCTGAATTTTGCCACGGCTCCCGGAGCCAGTGAATTAGTTAAACGGCCTATCGGAAAAGTGGCGACAGACCAGAGCGAAGCAACTTGGATAAAATACCCCCTCCGGGTGTATAAAGCTGTATTAGGCGTCGTAGCTTCCTCGCGCAACTTCATAGCACCAGCAGGGGACCCGCGATCCGCTGGGAATTTACATGTGGTTATGAGCCATTCAGCGAGACAAAGTGAATAAACAATGTTGCGAAATTATCTTAAGCAAGCTGCGATTCTGATTATGCCACCTGAATTAATATTGGGAGAACGCGTATGAATTACATGGATCGCTTCAAGCAACCAAGCATTTCCCCTTTGCCTTCGCTTATGCAACATAGGAAATTCGTACTGCGGCATTCGACGTGGCTTAATATTGTACCTACGTGAATTTTTTAAAACTCGTCCTCGATTTAATGGCTGCCTTCAAGTGAAACTTGCTGAAGTCTTTCATTCTATATTTAAAACGTCGACGTAGGGGCTTCTCTTATGAAAATATGCTTATAGAGAGTGAATTCTAAGGTGACTAAGTTTTTAATTATAGTAAAAATAATATTTTTACTTAAAAAATAATCTACAATGATGTGCTTCCTTTTTTAAAAAATATATAGTAGAATATTTCGAACTCAAGATATACTTTTCTGTTGATAGAATTATTCCAAGTTCCAAAGGGTTGCCCAGGTTTCTATTTTAAAATTGGCACCTCAGGTTTGTGATTGCGATCTCGAGTCATAATACACATAGCGTGATATGGTGATTGCTAGTGAACAATAATAATTAAATTTCGACGGCAGCTAATCGCACCTGTCCAATGTTGTGATTTTCCACTTTACACGTAGATACGTAGCTACGGAAGATTGTCCAATATCCGCTATGAAATTCGCGAAACTGAAAAACTGTAATAGCGATTTAACAAGATACATCGATTTTTCAACCACGTCATCGCTCTTCCGCGCGTCGTCCTCGTTTTTTTTTTTTTTTCGGGAACACACCTTTTCCCATGCTTCTCTACCGTTGATAGATAGATCCCAGCCAGGTCCGCCTCTCGATACGAATTTGCGAGTAAAGACAAATCGATGTTGGTCCCATGTGACCCATGGCTTTATAATAAATATACGCCGCGACAGCCGTCGATAGCCACCCTTATGTTATTGTATACCCTTTCTAATACAGTCACGCCCAACGACTTGCTTTTTCCAGAACTCCATAAAACCAACGACAGAGAACATAGTTCCATTACTCTTAAGACAGGATACCACCTTCGCACTTAAAAAAATTGAAATTTTTTTTTGTTCTCAAAGTACTCTTTCAAGTGTATAGAATCGAAATTCATTCATTAGAAAGGTGACCGGAACCTTTTTCTTGTGTAAAAACCGGATTGGAACAGATATATAAATCTATATAAAACTTTAAACGCGTTTTTCTCGAAACGATGTTTTCCAAATCGGCGTGTCAGATTACTCCTATAATTTTCATCCGATTGACTTGAAACTTTGCACAATTCTTCCCCGTGGTGTAATTTAACGATGTACGTAGGACTTTTGCTGTAGCGTTGTTATTTTTCTTTTGGTGCGCAATTTTATAAACTTCTTTAAACTTTTTTACCCTAAAAAATTGACCTTTTTTTTCAAATGGCCGCCATTTTCTTAAAAATTGAAATTTCGTAAAATCCCTACGTACAGCATTAAAAAATATTGTTGCCAATAGGAACATTCTTTTGTTTTTTTTCTAAGAGCCACGTACAAAGCGGAATTTGACACGCCGTCTAACGATGTTCCTCCAAAGGAGTGTATTTTGGCGCCACCTACAAGAGATTATTTTTCACTTTTTCAGTTTAAAAAAATGTGTAATTACAGATTAAAGTTACATTAATGAATGACTGAAACCGATTTTGTTTCTGCGCATTCTTTGTATGCAAAAAAAATTCATGAAAAACGCCTCCAAAATCGCAAACAAAGGTGGTATCCTGCCTTAAGGGGGTAGGCCACCCTCGATAGCCATAAAACAGGCCTTTCCTCAAACGCAAATTGTAAAGTGATAAATAACAATAGAGACAACGTTTTTTCTTAGTTTTAATCGTTATTCTATGCGCTTTAATACAAAAAAAGAAAAGTCCAAGTATCTCTATGTACATAAAAGTTGTGAGTAAAAACGTAAAGGCGTGAACGCGGTGCACCGTTTGATGGTGAACATAAAATCTCGAAAACCGCTCCAACGATTTGTCTGAAAATTTAATGAGAGCTGCCGAAAAGCATTCTCTACGATGTGTCGGGAGCAGATTTTCGAAAAAAAAAAATAATAATATAATTTTTATGTTGAAAAATACGATTTTATTGATTTCTTGTAGGAAAAATATTTTTTATCTTTTTTTTAAAAATTCATCTCGAAAATCTTTTCCCTTACTCTTGAATAAATAGCTATAACTCTGACGGCGATAAAAGAACGGTGTACATGAAAACAAAAGAACCAATTGACGGATTTAAAAAATTCTTTCGGGATTCATTTCATAAATGAACTCGCTATCGTATTTGGTCCACTCAATTTGATTTTATTCTGCATAAAAAATTACCGCTTTCCGGGCACTTTTACTAATTGTAAAACATATACCAATCATCGAATTTTCATTATTCTGCAGTAACGACTGGTAATATTCTGTTCAATTTTTTGGTATAATATAAGAGTAGCCTAATAAACACCAAAAAGATTTATTCCATTATATGTTGTATTTACCGAGAAAAAAATCTTTGAATACAGTATACTTAAGAGTAAAAACTGAAAATATGTATAAATCAATACCAAAGAGACAATTTACCTTCTCCGCTACAGTTGTCTTTCAAAAGAATCCTACATTTTGTGGGGCTTACACGAGAGTGTACCCTTAAAACAAACACCCTTATTCCCCGCCCTTTCTTTCGCCTGCCCACGCAAACCTCACCCACGCGCGTTCCCAAAGCCATGGCACTGTTTGGCCATCGTTTCTTTAATACACGCGATCGATTTCGCCCGTGTATACAGCATACGCCTGTGTTCGAGCCAGGGACTTAATACCGGTATAATGCTCATACCGGTATTTCGCCAATACAGTTATACCGAAACCGATATCATACCGAAACAGATAAATACCGAAACCGATATCATACCGAAAACAATCGGTTTTCGGAATTACCGGTAACCGAAATAAATACCGGTATTTTTTCGGTATTCTTCTCGGTGAACACCGAAACCTACCATGTTACTGAAAAGAATACCGAAAAAATACCGGTATTTATTTCGGTTACCGGTAACCTTTTGTTTTCGGTATTTATCTATTTCGGTATGATATCGGTTTCGGTATAGCTGTATTGGCGAAATACCGGTATGAGCATTATACCGGTATTAAGTCTCAGACGAAGATACAACCGAAAAATACCGGTATAATACCGGTATTTTACGTACCGGTAGGAGTCCCTGGTTCGAGCACAAACGAACTGCCTACATTTTAGAACACCCACCTCAGCTTCGACGTATTCGAGAGGCACGAGACAGGGCGGTTTTCCTCTAAACACCCGAGCAATAAACCGTAAAGTAAATTCGCAGCGTTGAATAGATTGGACGCTCCGGTATAGGTAAGCCGAGTAATTCCGGGCCACGACGTACATGCATACGTATCCCGATGAAAAGCCAGGAGCTGCTTCGCGATTGCGTACAGCATCAGTCACGGCCGAGATTGCTCCATTAATCGTTCCCCAGCCGGCCGTGATATTATCGTTTCATGATGAGACCGCGTCCTAAACAAACGCCTCGGCCCAAGCAAAACGGCCGGCCCCACCCCCGTCGGCGGGGGGTGGCGATGAACGCGGCCACTTGGATAACAGGGCGAAGCCGTGGAACAGGCGGAAAGAAGAGGAAATATAGTTCGCAGTCGAATTCCAACAATGAAAGCTTTCTTTAAGAGGGCGGCACGGGGTGAACTGGGGCACGGCTCGAGGGCGACCAATAGAATTCAGTTACCCAAGTTCAGGCACGGCTGAAAATTTGAAAGCGAAGAGCACAAAGGCGCCTTCGAAAATACGGCCACCGTGGGGCTGCGCCGGTAAGCGCGAGTGCCATTGTTTCCTTCCACCCCTCCGCTATTTCGAATTTTTCGAATTTTCGCAAAAGTTACGGCGAGCGACGTGCCTCTGATGGAAATTGCGCTGAATGGAAAAATCGCGAGGGCGATACCATCGGGGGCGTTGTTCTGGATTATATTCCATTGAACTGGACTGGGGTTTTAGTAATTTTTACAGTTAAGCTGAACGGTTTCGTATTGGCTCGGTGTGCGGACTTGTGGGGATGAAGATTAGGGGTGGAGCTTAAGTGTTGGAAAAAAAATTAATATTTCTTGGAAATCTTACCCACCCTGATTTGTTCGCTTGGATGTATCCGAACACTATATAAAAATTTTGGACAATATGCTCTTATGTTTAGGGGTAGCTTGAGGGGGGGACCCACCCAGAAACCACTAAAAAATTTGAGATTTTTTTGTTCGTACAAATAAAAATATTGTGGCTGGATTTTTTACGTAGTTTTAAAGCAATCTTTATTTTGCTAGAAACAATTTTTTTGTATGGAAAATTGTGCAAAATGGCGGTGAACAAAATGTCTTCTCGGAGCACTGCAAAAGAAACTGACCCACACTCCCGGGAATTACTGGATCATCTGAGAAGGAAATACAAAAGAGATATATGAACTGGAATATATTATCTTCCGTGTAGCTTAGGATTTTCGCAAAATTCGAATTATTTTGGAAACTGTAGCAGTTTGAAGAATTGACTTCAATTTTTTACGTACAAATTTGCACTGAAATGCTTGTAAAAAGTCGAATAATTTACATATCAATAAAATCCTTCGCTATATGGAAGATAATATATTCCAGTTTATATATCTCTTTTGTATTTCCTTCTCAGATGATCCAGTCATTCCCGGGAGTGTGGGTCAGTTTCTTTTGCAGTGCTTCGGGAAGACATTTTGTTCACCGCCATTTTGCACAATTTTCCATACAAAAAAATTGTTTCTTGCAAAATAAAGATTGCTTTAAAACTATATAAAAAATCCAGGCCCAATATTTGTATTTATACGAACAAAAAAATTCCAATCTCTTTAGGGGTTTCTGGGTGGGGTCCCCCCTTAAGGGGACCTTCCGGTCTAAAAGTCGATTTTTTTTTATTTCATTTTTCGAATTTTCAACCTTTTAGGAATACGTGTTTAAAAGGATTTGTTGAAATTCGTAAAATTTCAGAAGTTATAGGCATTTGAGTAGCGGAAAATGCATGGGCAACAACCGGGCACTCGGCGCTCACGTAAACCTTTAAGGGAACCTTCCGGTCTAAAAGTCGATTTTTTTTTATTTCATTTTTCGAATGTTCAACCTTTTAGGAATACGTGTTTAAAAGGATTTGTTGAAATTCGTAAAATTCCAGAAGTTATAGGCATTTGAGTAGCGGCAAATGCATGGGCAACAACCGGGCACTCGGCGCTCACGTAAACCTTTAAACGCGTTTTTCTCGAAACAGTGTTCTCAAAACGGTGGGACCTGTATCTCCAAAAGTTATTATCCGATTCGACTGAACCTTTTTTTATTTTGAAGAATATACTTCTGGCTAGGGGGGGGGACTAGAAAAAATTACAAACAATTGAAAATTTATAATTTTCAAAGGCGTTGAAAGGACGAAAAGTACAGGGAAAAGTGATTTCAAACATCAAGTGTCGTTATTTTCTAAAAAAAATGTCATTTTTTTAATTTTTTCTAGTCCCCCCCCTAGCCAGAAGTATAATCTTCAAAATAAAATAAGTTTCAGTCGAATCGGATAATAACTTTTGGAGATACAGATCCCACCGATTTGGATCAATTTTTTTACGCCTTGACTTTAACGACTGCCAGGGCCGTCTGCAATAATTAATTATAAAACAAAAATTATATTTCTATAACTTAAGACATCCTTAATACAATGCAAAAAGTCCCATTAAATTATATATAGTAGTTTTCCTTTAATTAATTCCTAAAAATCACCTATTTTTTGGGGCTCTAGACCGGAAGGTCCCCTTAAGTGGGTGAAAGATTATAGAAATTATGAGGATTTAACGTATTATGGCCATATTTTAATTTACAAATTTACATTTATCCTACTAATATAATAAATGCGAAAGTGTGTTTGGCTGTTTGTCACTCAATGATGTCGCAACTACGCGACGGATCATTCCGAAATTTTGTATATACGTAGTCTAGGATCACGAATAACGTATGGGGCACTTTATATCCCGATGTTTTTAACCGATCTGGACGAAATTTTGCATACTTACTCTCTAGAACCCTGCGGAAAATATAGACTACCCTTATTTCACCCTCTTGACATTCCGTGACAATCGAAATTTCACCTTCATTCAGCTACCCCTAAATATAGATCAATCGTGCTCATATTCTGCTCGATTTAATTTTTTATAAAAAGCAACAAATTGAGATGGTAAAAAGATCATATTTTCATAGTTGAAAAATAAGCTCCACCCTAACGAAGATGACTGGACATTTGTAAATAGAATATTGAATTCCATGTATTGTTTAGTCAATCGGTTATTCGATTCCACTTAGGGTGAAGTTTACTATGTTCCAAAAGCTATTTCATTTCAGATGCACATAAATTACACGTTAAATATGGAACCTTAATTCCTCGGTATTTCCCAGTATTCCATATTTTTCGTACGAAAAGCTTTCTCGCCGATCCCGCCACTTGGAAATTCAGCTGAAATATTGAAGCCACGTTTACACAGCTACACAAACCCGCGAGTGCGGCAGCAGATCTGTGCTTCGATATCTGTTTATGGAAAACAAATAACGCCATTACTGCGTCGCGTTCGCACTGAATTATTTCGAGCCCGGCCTGCTTCGGACGATTGGGAGTTATTTATATTTTCGCGAATTAGTCGGGCATTGATTAACCAGCAACGATGTTTTCGAATAGTTTTGGGTCTGGGAATGTTTTCCAATGCGAGCAACATCCTCGACGGCCTGTTGTATAAATTCGGTGATCCGGACGCGACCGAATCCGAAAGGCACGAATACATGGGGCGCGTCATCCAACCGGCCCGCGGAATTTGCGCCAGAACTTTGAACGTATGAATATCGATGCACGCTTGTGTATGAAAATCAAACGTACGAGTGGCGCTAGACACGGGGGATAAAGGACGAAACAGGGTATTAACTTCAGTGGTGCAATATAATCGCTCAGCTTACACTGTGTTTTTTTTTTTTCATTCGGGGAATAAAGGGACGTTTTTATCCGTACTGCTGCATTTCGATATTCTGCCAAGAGTATCCATTCAAATTTCCTTTGTTATAGGGTACAGAAAGAAGCATATTCCACTGCCTTTATGTTTCGAAAATTAAATAAGTATGTGTTATTAAATATCGTTTCATAAGAAAATTTAATTTCAATCAAGGACAGCTAATGTCTAAGGTACCTGCACACGTAGGTATGTACTCAGATATGACCTACACGACACCTAATTACCTAATTCCTATTTAACTTGCATGAGCCATGTACATGTCACTCACATCCATCAAGCCTAACTTATTTAGCGCAGGCATAATTAATTAATTTACCGATGCAATCCTAAACTGCTTAACCTACTCCTCAGACCAGAGGATTCCTGGTTAATTCAATTCAGGGATAACGTATTCAACACCTCTCATGCTTAATCGATCAACTTATTTATTCGGTCCCAAGATAACTGTGATACTTTGGCTTACTTCGCTCGAATGTAATATTATTCAGATCGCTTCTGTTTAACATATTTGACACAAATTTTATTTTAAATCAAGTAACCTGAGTCGGATCTAATGCAGCTTCTAATGCGCTTTCTAACAAGCCCGCTTCGTCGCGCTTGATAATTCGAGAAGCTGCTGAATTCGCAAAGATAATATACGGTAAGACTGAGTTCGGTAATATTTCGTAATTACGAATTAATGGGACAGAGATAAATGATAATGCAAGGCGGCGAAGTTTGCTAATTACCGACGCATAGACGAAAGTGATTAAGAAGAAAGTTTTTCCATTGGGGAGTTATAATCTTGTCCTTATTGATTCGAATGTAACTTCGCGAAATAGGAATTGCTCTTTAAATCTCCTTAAACCGTTCTCGGCAAGATGAATTTCGTCGCTTCATCGTTTACATTAAATCTTCAACGCTCTGCTGCACGTATCTTCCATTTTTATTTAACTGTAGCCCGCAGAACGATCAGAATTTATATTTAAATTTCACGAAACGCGACACCTAAAAGCACCTCCAAGTCGTTACCACCTGTAAAGGAACTATTGTTTGGAAGTTTGTACATCTTTAAAAAACAATTGTGTAATAATGAAACACGTCGCTTATAAATGCGGAGAATGCTGAGTGCGTCTGAAACTAAGACGAGAGAAACGGACACGGTTATTTCGACGAATAAAACAATTTTAAGTTTAAACAAGGGACAGTGACGTTCGTTTTATGAGGGAGGGAAGACTTGGTATCTCTTTATAAAGCCTCGCAACGAAGACTGCGCTTTATTTAGTTAAATTCGTTTGAAACGAAGTCGCGAGCTGTGGCAGTTATTATGCTTTAAATCAACACGGACACTTTAGCTGCTGAAGGCGCAGAGTTAATGAGTCTTGTATTGCGCTTATTTTTGACGTGGCGTTTCGAAACGTGAAGTTTAATTTCTGCCACGACTGACAGCTCTGGGTGAACGTAGAATTTTTACGCCGCAGAAATTCGAAAATGGAACGTGGCTTTTATAAAGCTATGTGACTTATTCGTCTGACACCTTTTACAGACGTAATTGACAGCAACTCGTGTTCTAGTTTACTTTCATGGTCAACTGACAGAGTAGGATGAAACGAAATGGTAACATCTATGCTCATTGCTCTATCATAGTAATTATATGAATTCGACCTGTTCTGAATTAAAAATGAAAATTTAAAGCTATCAGCGCAAGGAAAAAATTTCGTACCGATCGGGAATCTGTATAATAGGGTGGAGTGAAAAAAACATTTTTTCAATGATCAAATTCTAATAGTGCGTAAAAGTTGTCTACTTGGCCCAATAAAACGTGTAAAAAATTTCAGCTCGATCGGATAATTTCTTCTGTGTGCACCAAAGGCCTTAACTTTCAAAATTTTAGTACAAAACTTAAGAAACTGCAACTTTCTTCAGCTGGTGGATTCTACCTTTTTTTATACCCAAGACTATATTTGTTGCGTAAATGAAACAAAGAAACACCCGTGGCTGGTTTCGGAACGATAGGAATGGCACTGTAAACTATAAAAAATGCAGCTCTTCGCTCACTTTCCTAACGGAACAAGTGGCCCAGAACCAACCACGCGGAGGTAGCTGTACGTCGGGCTCCTTGTTTTTTGTATTTTATATTTTTTCGTTTTTTTTTTAATAATTTAATTGTTTTTTTTATGTATTTTGTATTTTGTATATATTTTTTTTTAATTTTAAGTTTTGTACTAAAATTTTGAAAGTTAAGGCCTTTGGTGCACACAGAAGAAATTATCCGATCGGGCTGAAATTTTTTACACGTTTTACTGGGCCAAGTAGACAACTTTTCCGCACTATTAGAAATTGATCATCGAAAAAAAGTTTTTTTCACTCCACCCTACTGTATAATTACTATGAATTTTACACTTTTAGCAAGTTTCCTTAGCTTTTTAAGAGTGCCATTTTAAATGGCAGGTGTACAATTATCCATTCATAGTCGACAGCAGATATTTTTCGTTACGTCTGCACTACTAGTACTAACTTCTTCGTTACAAACAACCACAGATCTGCCAATCGGTGGTTTTAATCAGCTACGGGGCTCGTTGCTTAATATCCGACATAAATTCTTTGCTTTTGTCACGGAAGAGGTATTAGAACGAAATGGTTGCAAGAAGGTACTCGGGGATCTTCATCATTCATAAAAAATATCGGTCTGCCTCATTAGGGGCTCTTTGGCGAAATAAAGATTCATTTAAATCATCCGCGGAATTTCAGCTGGAAATCTGCTGCCGAGATAGAAACGGGGGGAACGGCAAAGATGGCGGAACCATCGAAAGCATCCTTTTATCTGGCGGAGCACCTAATTTACCGTTATGATTCACCGTGGCTTGGTCGTTAACGTCCCTGTTCCTTTGTGCCTTTTTCAGGACGGCAATCGAGGAATCTGGAAATATTGGGGCAGATATCGGGCCACCATCACGGGACGCAGTATGCATCGATGGCGGAGAGTTACAAGAACAGTGAGTTGTTGCTTGTTATCTACGTTACTACTCATAAACGGGATCGATCGAGCTCGAATGTACGTAGCAGAAATTCAATCCGACTAGAGCTTACTCGTGCTGCAATTTTATTTCAACAGTGAAATACAACAGAAATCTTTCTGAATGATACGAATGTTTGAAACCAATGGTTTTAGCCTTGTGTCATCGTCGTGCATATAGTATTGTCAATTAGTTTTTGAAACAAAAGAAGTTCGAGGATTACATATTGTTGGGTAAAAGTGAAATAGATATTCTGAGTTCGTTACAAAAGAGGTGTACTTACAATGTGCCTCGCTACTCGGCTCGACGCAGATTTCTCCCGGCTAACCGCCTAGCAACACTTCTCTGGCAACGCGCGTGCCCTGCGGCGCTTGTCTGGCAACGCCGTGTCCGCCGCGACGCGAGCCTACTACAATATTGGATTTATTTAAACCTTAGTCTGTGACTATTTATGTATAATACTTCAAAGTTTGCGCAATACCAGGTGGGTAAATGGACCTTTGAATTAGAAACAAAAGATATTGTATTTGTTATGCTTTGTTTGGAAATCAACCTTGAAGATTTCACAAGATGGACATTTGACTATCAAGGAGAGGTTTTTACGTGTCCGCCTCCGATTGCTATTCGTATTCGAATAATTAGGAGTATTCGAACATTATTTAAATAATTGGGAGTATTCGAATATTCGGAGTGATCGAATTTCGAATTCTATCCATTAGGAATCTGAACGTGAAATATTGTTTCACACTCGGTCGTGAAATTCTTTTCGTATTGGCCTTTACAATTATTTATTTTTCAAACGATAAATTTGGGGCTTTATTAATCTTTGGGAAATTTTTAAATTTTGAAACGAAAAGAACCATCAGTTATTAGTATTAGTATTCTAATTATTTTACAATCGTTATTGGAACAAATTATTCAAATAAATAATGATAACTTATTCGAATGAATAGAAGGAATACTTTGTTGCAAAGACTAATAAAATATTTTATTAAAAAGAATCTACCCGCATAATTATATTACATACTTCTACAATTACTAGAATCAATTGGAATACTGCACAATTCTGTTTCACAGTCGATCTAAGCGACTTCATTTTTAACATAAAGTTTGAAACATTTAGTATAAGCAGAAATTTTTTTTGGAAACTAAAAATACCAAAGAATCATAAAGTTCCAAATTCGTCAATTATGTTCGAATATTCGAATACTCCTAATTATTTAAATATTCGAATACTCCTAATTATTTGAATATTCGAATACTCCTAATTATTCGAATATTCAAATTATTCGAAGAATCTAGTCGAATTCGAATTATTCGAAGAAACTAGTCGTATTCGAAATTACTCAAATATTCGAATTATTCGAAGAAACTAAAGTCATATTCGAAATTATTCGAATAAACTAGTCGTATTCGAAATTATTCGAATATTCGAATTATTCGAAGAAACTAGTCGTATTCGAAATTACTGGAATGTATGAATTATTCGATGAAACTAGTCGTATTCGAAATTATTCGAAAAAACTTGTCGTATTCAAAATTATTCAAATATTCGAATTATTCGAAGAAACTAGTCGTATTCGAAATTATTCGAACATTCGAATTATTTGAAGAAACTAGTCGTATTCGAAATTATTCAAACATTCGAATACTCCCAACTGTATTCCACCAACCAAATCAATCAAAAGAGGACACCTAAGAATCTCTCCTGCTCAGTTCCAACAATACTACAACCAGGCCGTTACTAGCCCCATTAAAAAAAACACAAATGTTTCTGATTTCTGAAGCACCTCGCTCCAACCATTCTCACATTGCCCACAACATCTCCATCCCTAACGAAATAAATTTCTCACTAGTAAACACTTGGACCCCCACATCCACCTAACCCCTAGAAACTAGAAAACTGTCCAACTCCTCAGTCATCAAACAACACCTGGCTCTCTAACCACTAAACCGTCACTACAGCTACTTAATAGTCCGGGAGCCAGCGACACTTTTTAATGACTCATTTGTTTAAAGTTGGTTTATGGTTTTTTCCACTATATTTGTGCTACATATGCACAAAAAGACCTCCTGCCATAACGATAGTGGAACAACGCTTATCAGCAGCGTGTCAATTATGTAAGAAAATATTGTGCAAAATTCTTATTTGTTTAAATTTGAACATTTTTGTACTAATAATAGACACCATAAAACACCGAAAAATGATCTGCTGCCACCTTAGTTGCGAAACTGCATGCTACTGCCACTCCTATAAACATGTTAAAAAAATGAACTCCATTGACCAAAATGTTTAAAGCTGAAATTGTTTTTGGTGGTAGTTTTAATCATGTTTATAGGAGTGGCAGTAGCATGCCGTTCCGCAACTAAGGTGGCAGCAGATTATTTTTCGGTGTTATATGGTGTCTATTATTAGTACAAAAATTTTCAAATTTAAACAACTAAAAATTTTGCACAATATTTTCTTACTAGAAGCCCCAATTACTGACACATTAAGGACTGACTCTAATATTATTGCATAGTATCTGTATTGATTGACTAAAAGTATAAGCTTTTTATTTTTTTTATCACGGTTTAATATGTTTACTTCGTGAAAAACATTTTGTGGGTCTTAGAATTTCTATTTTTATATATAAATTCATTAATCTAAAAAACATATTTCTAGATCTATTACTGACACCTCTAAAACGTGTGTGACTGAATTACTGACACTCCAATTACTGCCAGCTAACCTAATACTGTTTATTACTCATTTTACGGTTATGTCGTCTCATGTACATGAGCAACTACTGCTATGACAGTAATACCAAAATGCTTGAAACGCTTGTACCAATCACTATCACCCATATATTAATTAAAAAGGCTTAATTAATCGTTAAATTACGATCGTTGTGACTTTCTATGATACTTATATCGTACTAAAAAATTATTGTTTATTACGTGAATAATTTAAATATAGTAATTATAGCCCTTTCTTTAGTGCCCTGTTTTCTCTTTCACTAGTAAGGAAGTCGCCATTTCCACTGTTGTCATCAATTTAAAATTTTGTATCGTCTTATAGAAATTAATGAAAAAAAAATATTAAGTGGTGCATTTTCGAGCGTATAGATTATAGGTTGAATTACATAATTCTTTTTGTGTATGACTTTACAACGTTTGTTTATTCGTTATTTTCAGTAAAATAGCTTAAGGTGACAGTAATTGGGTAGGTGTCAGTAATTGGGGATTCTACCCTAATTGACACGCTGCTGATAAGCGTTGTTCTGCTGGTGCGCTGGCAGGTGGTCGTTTTGTGCATATGTAGCACAAATATAGAAGAACAAAACACAAACTAACTTTAAACGAATTGACAAAGAAAAATGTGTCGCTGGCTCCCGGACTATAAACCGACCGCAATCAATGACAAAACGTCCATGTAATTACGTCCACTGTTAAGCGAAATAAGAGAGACCCTTGCCGCGGCAAGTGAGAAACTAATATCCCCGCTCTTAACGAGGAGGGCGAGCGATCATTCAGCGCTGGCCATAATCCAGCTTGAAATCAGCAGCGAGAGCCGCGAAATCTCAGGGGATTAGCGTGATAGAGAGCCCTCTCCATCCCCTCTGCCCCGTTTCTGCCGCTCTCGATGCTGAAAATCACACGGTCGCGGTGTGGTGAACGTCTGTCAGAACGGCCGGCATTATTGCTGTTGCTGTTGCTGTTTCCGTTAAAAGCCGAAATAAACTAGGAAACGACCATGTTTTCGCATTGCGTTAACGACTGTACCGGTGTACAGCCGGGCGCAGTGAAACGGCACCGTTTCGCGTACAATTCTGCACACCGGCACCATTTTAAAGCGACCGCCCTCGCGCCCTCGCTCTCGCCGGCCCCGATGCCGCCCTTCCGCGCGGGCACGGTATCATCCCGCGGAAAAAAAAAAAAAAAAACCACCCCCGCCGTTTCGTCCGCGGATAACTATATTTAATTGATTCGCGAAGGGATATAATCCTCGCGAAAATTGCATCGGACGCGGAATTTTTACGACCCCGATATCGAGTAACCATTTATTGATATTGCCGGATGCAGTTTGTCCGCGGCGGGAGATTTCAATAGCAGATGCTGATAAATGAAAATTACCCGTCGTTACTGGTATTATTGAATCCGATCGACTGGGCATTTTTCGCGACAGTCCGCGAATTGTCGTGGACATTTCGGCGAGCTTTTGGGTGACTTGGAGGTATTAGCCCGGGGGATTATGAGATCAGGGTGTAGAATTTATTGGGAAGGTGGTTGATACTCTTTTGAACGACGGCTTGGTTATTGAATAAAGGGAAATTGGATTGTTTAAGAGAAAAAAATTTCAGGGTGAAATACGAGGTATGAATGTCAGTTTTAATAATTCTATTCGTCCAGTCTGCGTTCGCCGGGCAACAATATTTTCTTCCGATTTGAGTGTTGTATCTCGTAATAATTAATTCGACAGTATGCTACAGCAACACCGACGAGAAATTAATTTTCAAATGAAACGAGTATTTAGCAATTGGTTTAATTAACATGAAATCACACGATCGAGGTTGATATTTGTTTATTCATCGCGGCGAAGGGGTCGGGGAATACCTGTTGCTTATAATTGAACAAGTTTTTGTGAAACCGTATCATGAATTTATACGTAAATTTTGAGGGTGCTACAAAATTCCATAGCATTTCAATTTATAATCGGCGAAAATTCAATCTAACAGGACTGTTTACAAGTATTCAATGGCAATTTTAACAACGGTAATTTAATTTTTAGGAAAAGCATACAGCTCGAATCTCTAAAAAGTAAATAAAATTCAAACTAGAAGTATCGATAGTACCAAGCATACTATTTTCATTTTAAATTCATTAAATTCCAAATCCATACGTTGATGACACTTTTCAGAATTTACATGTAACTTTCACTTCCACTAATTCTGAGTTTGGCACAGTAATTTTATTAAACTTCTAAGAAGATCATCGTTGTACTATTTGCAAGTTTGCCAACTCAGATCCACATTCTCCAGCAAACCAAGTTGAGTATGAAAATAAAGTCACCGGCACCCAGTCATCCCAGTAATTTTGCAGTTAATGGACGACACAGGCACGGTGCTACGATTTTTAAACTACTGAACCAGAAACGAGAGCCGATTGGGGACAGTGTTGCGTAAAATCGGGATCAGTTTGTCGCTCGTGGAAGTTAAATTCGGTAAAATCAATCGTTCGACAGCGACTCCATCGACATTTCCGCCGGATTTATTTAAAATGTCTGTTCGATGCTTTTCGGTCGCGGACTGTTTATCGAGCCACTGAGCTGTACACCATCGTATCGAAATTCCGAGCGTATCGCTGCTGCAACCGATCGAATATGAAAGGCAACGTTCATCTCAATATCCCGTCGTAAACATTTTCCTGGGCGCTGGCTGATCAATGATCGTAGAAAAATCAGGCGAGACGCGGCCGAACTGCTGGCGAGGCAATCGTTTCTTGTCGCTGAACGAAAATACATCATCCGTGACATAGAAATCGGACGGAATTCCATCGCTGTCGCCCGTTTCCTTCAATCTCAACGTTTCCATCCCTCTTGTCTGGCTCCCACAATTAGCTGAATGCCCTTTTGTCCCACGGGACCTGAGACACAATAAACGAGCAGCCCCAATGCGTGACGATTCTTCGGTAAATCGATACCGTTCCTTCTTTTCCTCCGGCTCCGCTTCGATTATCTATATACCCGCATATTGTCCTGCGGGATTGCTAGGGATTGTAATATCGGTAACTCGCGGAAAATATCCTGTAATTTTCACTGGTATTTCGCCGTTTTATCAATAATACGATAAATTACGCATGGCAATATAACGCATATATGTGCGTTCAACAATTCTTTCGACATCTGTACTATGTTGTCAATGAAAGAGAGACTTCAATTTCTAATAAAAATGAAAACCGAAGTATCGCATAAAGAACCAACTGTGATCCAAAAGGAAACTAAAAATCTGAGTCAAGTCAACAAAAAAGAATTGACGTAGGTATTTTCAAGAAGAAAAAGTAATAGGAATATATGTATATACACAAAATTAAAAAAAATTGAAAAGCTCATATATATATATATATAAATAATATACAATTTGTATATATATACATATACACAAATGGTATATTATTTCGAACGAGCTTTTTCAAGTTATATATATATAAGCTTTTTCAAGTTTTTTTATTTTATATATATACACACAAATGGTATATAATTTCGAACGAGCTTTTTCAAGTTTTATATATATATAAGTTTTATATTATATATATATAAGTTTTATATTATATATATATATATATAAAACTTGAAAAAGCTCGTTCGAAATTATATACCATTTGTGTGTATATATATAAAATAAAAAAACTTGAAAAAGCTTATATATATAAAACTTGAAAAAGCTCGTTCGAAATAATATACCATTTGTGTATATACATATATATATACCTATACATATAAAAAAATTTAAAATTTTGAAAAAGCTTATATGTATATATATATATAACTTGAAAAAGCACAAATGGTATATTATTTCGAACGAGCATTTCAAGTTTTTTTAATTTTGTTAAAAAATTAGGTCGCATTTAGGAGACCGAAGTTTACAGACATTTTGTTTTTTGCTTATTGTGTGAAAAGAGTAGACGAATAATAAATATTTAACTATATATGTAAGTTAAGATTCTATTCGTGGTGAAGATGCATATTTAATAAGTATTGTTTGCTAACATAATATGTATATAGTCTCACAAAATTTTATATTTTATATTCAGAATAGTTTCATTTGCATGTATTTTTTATAATGCTCGATTAGATTTCAATAAAATATTTTTCTTGTAATATTTACTTTTACATTTTCAATACCATAAAAAATACCGGTGAACCGGTATCGATTGAAATTTTCACCGAGTCACCGGTAATTGAAAAATTCGGTAAATTTACAATCCCTAGGTGAAACGAACGTTTGACTTTAGCTAATGGAGCGCAGGTGGCAGATAACGCGTCGTTGGGGTAGTCAGCTTATCTTCGAAGGAATACTTTGTTCACTGAGTGCCTCATCTCTGTCTTCTTCGAAGCATTACAGTACTGCGAACGTAAATAGCTGGAAACTTATTACAAGGTAGTATATTAACAGAAGATTAAAGATTCTACCACTCGTGGATTACCCACAAATTAATACTCCTCTCAATAGTCACCTAAACATCCACCGCTCGCAATCAGTCAACTAAATTCCAACCACCTTTCACTCACATCTTCTGCAAGTGCATTGTCCAAAAGCAAACCAAATGACTTCCCCAACTCCCCCATTTAACCAAACGAGACAATTGCGCCGCAAGAAATAATAAATAATAAATAACCGTAGAGATCCTTTCAGCCGTCACCTGAACCCATAACACGTAGTCACCTCTGCCCGGGAAACTTAATAATAATAATTCTGGCTCGGTCCCCGCGCTTCGCCGGCGTGGCCCCTTTCACGTCCCTCCTGTCCCACGATTTTCTCCCAACATCAAATATCATTTAAACCGATTCGCGGTGTCTCGGGGCCGTCAGTAATCGTTACGAATCGGAAGGCGGCGCGGCAGCTCGGAAGCAGCAGCCACGTCAATCATACGTTTCCTCCAAGACAGACTCAGCCTCCTTCGATTCTTCCGTCCTTTCCCAGGAGGAGTTCGTACCGCTTACTCGCCTCCTCGCCGCGCTCCATTATTCGTCACGCATCCCCCCCCCTACCAGCTACCCCCTACACCCCCTCAGAAGTAGAGCTCTTACTACCCGCCCGCCCGGGTACTCGAGTACTGGCGAGACCCCGGGTAGAAAAAAATTACTCGGGTACCCGGGTACCCGTAGGATACCCGACTACCCGGGTAGACAAAAATTACCCGTGTGTCCATGAGATACCCGAGTAACTGAAGTGTGATGAGATAGTTGAGAATTTCGATTTGACAGCCGATCGTTTTTCGACTTTCGATCATTTTCGGCTAACCTCAGTAATGAACGGAATATGCTGTCAAATCGAAATTCTCAACTATCTCATCACACTTCAGATACTCGGGTATCTCATGGACACACGGGTAATCTTTGTCTACCCGGGTAGCCGGGTAATTTTTGTCTACCCGGGTAGCCGGGTAATTTTTGTCTACCCGGGTATCCGGGTATTGCACGGGTACCCGGGTACCCGAGTAATTTTTTTCTACCCGGGGTCTCACCGGGTACTCGAGTACCCGGGTACCCGGATACCCGGGCAAAAACAATAGCTCTACTCAGAAGCGGAGCATCTCGTGCCGGTTCTTTCCACCCCCGTCCCCAGCCACCACCAGCGACTAATCAACGGCATTGCTGCACGAGAAATCCAACGATATGACCAATTCCGCTCGGGGGAGCGTACAGGGGTTCATATATTCCGCGTTAAGCCGACATTTTCTACCCTCCCGCTCTTCTGATAATGGGGCTCCCGGCTTGATTCCGGGAGTGAATTCCGCGGACGGCGCTGCCCCGCCGCCAGTTACTCGTGATTTCGAATCCTTTACGATTGCCGGCCACTGGTTTAATGATTTTATCATGGGCCCGCGTTACCGTAAAATCAGATTCCGCACGAGCCGCCGTCGCGGGTAATTGAAACGGTCCAGCTCCCACGGAATCTTGAATTTTCCGAGGGGGCCCCTGGTCGAACAAAATTCGATTCCTCCGGGAGATAATTTAAGTTTAGATGGCGCAATTAGGGGTGAAACGAATGGCCCCAGCGGCGATAAAGTGGAAAGAGCTTCGGCCACGTTGCGCGAAACGTTATTTTAAGTGGATAGAAATTAGAATGGTAAGCTTCCAATTCTTATTCGCCGTCATGTCTTTCCCTTTCGGGTTTAATGCTATTAATGTAGTAGTTACGGCGGATGAACCTGCGGGGTTATTAGATTGTAAGGTGTACGATAGAGTTGTTCTTATTAGTAATTGTTAGGGTTAGGACTAGAAGGGGTCTAGGACTATTTTTAAAGATATTCTTCTCGGTGAATGCAACGTGTAATGAAATAAATCTTTTTGGTATTTATTAAGCTACTCTTATATTGTAGGAAACAAAATTAAGAAGAATTTTTTGTAATTTGTTTTAATTGTTTTTTTTTACAGTGTCAATATGGCACCTAAAAAAAGAGGATGTTCACCTACGTGGTAGATGATTTCCCGGCTCAGGCTTATCCGAAACAAAATATTCCAAAAGATTCTTAATCTGTATGAGTGTCTCTATAGCCCACAGCTTAATTAACAATTTTTGTTGAAAAGTAAGAAAATGGCGGCGGTTTGTAAAAAAGGTTGAAAAAACACCCAAAAGGATGTATTCTCGGGTGTTCCATGAAGAATATCTCGGTTATTTCTCGACAAAAATTGTTAACTGAGCTAGAGGCTATAGCGACACTCATACAGATTAAGAATCTTTTGGAATTTTTGTTTTGGATAAGCCTGGGCCGGGAAATCATCTACGCCATGAACATACCTCTTTTTTAGGTACCATATTGACACTGTAAAAAAAAACTATTAAAACAAATTGCAAAAATTCTTTATATAAATTCTCTAATATAATTTTTTTTTTATATAATATAAGAGTAGCTTAATAAATACCAAAAAGATTTATTTCATTAAATGTTGTATTTACTTGGAAAAAAGTCTTTACAAATAGCTTAATTTTTCGGCCGATCAAAGTAGAATGACCCCTTAAGTTGGTGACATTTTCAAATAATATAGAGAGAGAAAAAAAGAGACGGAAAAGTGAGGTAGCGGCTTCGTTGGCTCTCTCATGTATAGGGCGTGTGCAGAACAGTAGAAAATACGAATAGACTGAGAGAGAGAAGCTTTGAGAATTAAATATTTATTTATCAGTTATTATAAATATTAAATATATATGTGCTTTATAATAAAGTGTCACTTTAGGAGCCGAAAAAGTAGGATGGATTTGAACAATTTTTTTGTCGGTGGAGAAATGTTCTCATCAAAGAAACATTATATACATTAGAAAGGTCATACTTTTGTCTACAAAATGTGAAATTTTCATTAAAAAATTCGGAGAAGAAGGCTACGTGGTAGCTGTTTCCGTACAACGGTTCTTCTTTTCAGAAAAGGCGTCTGCGGTTATCATCATATCCTCGCTGTTTTTCATCTGAAACAAAAATAAAAAATTATTCTTAAAGTGGGGAAAAAACTGGTACTTGTCGTAGCCGATGTTAGTTTTTTCAATTTTTCGCAAAAGGGCGGGCACTTGAACACAGAACTCGACTTTATGACTTTTCACATTTTCAGACTCCCACTCTTCTTCACTAGCACTTCCAATCTCTCGATAGTCTGAATTTGGCGAAGGGGAACGTGCTCCCATAAAGTCGACGGGCTGCCTCGCGCGAGCAGTGTTATTGTTATCTAAAAATATACTCTGTAAATCGTTTTTCGTAAAACAAAAAGACAGAGCCTTGCTATGAAATTTGCTTTTATCGAAGTTCTTTACTAAACATTTAAAAGCTTCTAGTCAGTAAACGTAACAAATTCTAGTAGCGTTATAGTAAACATTTAATTCTACAATAGTTAGTAGTAGGTATTTATTACTATTATTGCTCGCAAGCGTTACAGCATGAGTGTCTTTCTTTAATTGAAACAATATAAAGCGAAGGAATTTCTTTCACCGCGGTTAAAAGTGAGGACGTTTCACGCGAATGTAAAGAAACTGCATGTAAAGTGGCAAAACTAAGAGGATTGCACAGCTTCGGTGCCCGAGATTGCTCGTGTTTCTCCCGTGTCCTGTCTCGTTTAAATTGCGCGCGCAGCAAGTGGGATTCCCAAGCCACGGTTGCCTTGAAAGCTAGGTCGCAGAATGGTAAAGTACTTTTTGCATTCCCTTCGGATAAACAATTTCCACTTTTCGACATTCTACCGTAATTTTCAGCGAATCGAGACGGCGCACAGTGGTTCGGGTATACTACATGCTAGCTGGACAAAATTATTTTTTCGCGGGTTTGGGTTTATATGGGGTTCAAATTGTTAGAAAACAAACCTGATTCGTATTACAGTTTATTATTTCACTAAAAATATCAATAAAATAAAAATATGACTAATTCAATAGAGGAAAAATAACAAAACGACAGTATTGTACTTTAACTATAATTATCAGTTATAACATTATGTCTATTCCCGTAATTTCTGAGTTTTTAAGTTTAAAACCCGGTTTTTGAAATTAGTTTTCTCCGCATCGCTATTAAAATAGTGTTTTACTATATGTTCCACGTCGATCCACGCGACAAGGGTTGAATGTACGGAAAGTAGAGACTTTCTAGTTTATTTTAATCAAACGATCGATCTGCAAAAATTTGCAAAACTATATTTTTTTAATTGTTTTCGAGCGCGGCGCTCGGCAGGAGAGATAGCACAGTTGTTATATTTTTTCGCGGTATTGGGTTTATATGGGGTTCAAATTTTTAGAAAACAAACCTGATTCATATCACAGTGTATTTTGTCACTAATAATAATATATTATTATTATTATTAACGGGTATAACCCTATAAATATATTATTGCAAACATAAGAAATAAGAAAAAGTTACTACTAGGTTACAAGTCGTTAATTATGTTTACAATTACAAAATACAAAAATACTTTACACTACTTTGTACATATCTACAAACATAATTAACGACTTGTAACCTAGTAGTAACTTTTCTTATTTCTTATGTTTGCAATAATATATTTATAGGGTTATACCCGTTAATAATAATAATATTATTATTATTATAATTATTATTATTATATTATTATTATTATAATAATATTATTATTATTAATGACAAAATACACTGTGATATGAATCAGGTTTGTTTTCTAAAAATTTGAACCCCATATAAACCCAATACCGCGAAAAAATATAACAACTGTGCTATCTCTGCTGCCGAGCGCCGCGCTCGAAAACAATTAAAAAAATATAGTTTTGCAAATTTTTGCAGATCGATCGTTTGATTAAAATAAACTAGAAAGTCTCTACTTTCCGTACATTCGACCCATGTCGCGTGGATCGACGTGGAACATATAGTAAAACACTATTTTAATAGCGATGCGGAGAAAACTAATTTCAAAAACCGGGTTTCAAACTTAAAAACTCAGGAATTACGGGAATAGACATAATGTTATAACTGATAATTATAGTTAAAGTACAATACTGTCGTTTTGTTCCTTTTCCTCTATTGAATAAGTCATATTTTTATTTTATTGATATTTTTAGTGAAATAATAAACTGTAATACGAATCAGGTTTGTTTTCTAACAATTTGAACCCCATATAAACCCAAACCCGCGAAAAAATAATTTTGTCCAGCTAGCACGTAGTATACTCGAACCACTGTGCGGCGAAACGATAGAAAGCTTATACACAACAATATACTATATATCATATTTTATTAAAAATAAATCCTTCTAAAAACTCCTGAATAAATTTCAATGTCATTTAACATTTATTTTCTGCTCTGTTCTCCACATTTACAAGGAGAGTATTTTAGGTGTCCGCCTACGATCATTTTGATTTTTGGATATGTTATAGAGGACCGAAAAATAAGAAATACGTGTTTTTTTTATTTTTCCCCGTTTTCATATTTGAGGGGTGAAAACTGCGTTCAAAGTTAGGGTTAAAAACTCATTTTTGTGGAATATCTCGAGAACTATTAGAGATAGGGGAATAGTGTCAATGGACGAATTTTGTGTCTTTGAATGCGAAATATGACTGACTCACCAGATTTTCAAAAAGTCAACAAAAATGATTTTTCAACCCTAACTTTGAACGCAGTTTCCACCCCCCCCCCCCCTCCAAATATGAAAACGGGGAAAAATAAAAGAACACGTATTTCTTATTTTTCGGTCCTCTATAACATATCCAAAAATCAAAATGATCGGAGGCGGACACCTAAAATACTCTCCTTGTTAGTCCCTCAAATATTAATACCTGTACGATTTAATAACTATTATGTTATTTAAGAATGAACAATCTGCATCTACCTGTACCGACTTACACTTACACAATTCAACCTATTACAATAAATAGTAAAATGCAAATTAAACGCCATAAAACCATACAGGTGCGCGACTTAAATTGAGGGGATTAAAATGACGCTTCTAAATGGTAGAACTGAAGTGTAGCGTTGCAATGTAATTATGAAAAGGGGACGAATTATGCAAGAAATCACGCGTGCTCGTTTATAATACAAACGCGAGTTCCGCCATTCGAGAACTGTTTAAACGGCCTGGCGATATAGAGGCGGGGGCGATATTTAAATTGCAAAAACGAAGTTCGATTGCGAAGCATATTTCATTCGAAGCATCGATCGGGCGCGTAACCCAGATTCGAAAACTGAAGAGCGCGAGGCTTGCTGGCGATATAATTTCCGAAAAAAATAAATTTTAATTAGTCCTCGTCTGTGTCCGACTTGAATTGCGCTTTTAATTAATAGCCAGGGCACGGAAGAATAGCCTAAAGTCTGTCCGGCCCTTTGCCGTTCTAATTGCAAAAATTGCCTCAGCTCTCCGTTGCACGTTGCCTTCGTCGAGCTATTCAAATTTTAATATATCATCAACTGCGGACAATGGCGGCGTATATATATATATATATACGGTGTTCGTAACGCGCGAGCAGCGTTTTAAAAACTATTCTCTTCCCGACGACGACAAAAAAAAAATGTTGCATCGACGTGCCCGCCGTCACAAAAGATCAGATATACAGTCCGAAAGCTTTCACGGGAGTGCGCATCAGTTCGAGGATACACGGAGCCGAGGCAAAAAGGCTGAACAGCGGATAGCTAAAAACATTTTGTTCATCGATCGCGCGGCACGGTTTTTAAAAGCAATAAGGGCGAGAACTTTCGGCCGGCAGCGTGACTCTCGAAAAATTCTAATTAACCCCTGTCAACATCACGAACTGATTATACGCAGAGCTGTTAATTAATAGCCGTTACCGTTGCGGCGGCGCCGCCAGGCGGGGGATGAATAATGTAATACTTATGGACCGTTAGCGTGTTAATCAGTGAACCGTCCGCCTGCATCAGGCGATATGGAAACATTACATGTTTAGATAAGCTTGGAAGATGACATTATCCGATGAGTTATTCCCTGTCCGTGACAAGACTGGCTGCTGTAGTTCCACATCGCTAAGCGACCCTCGTGGTCCAAGCAACATTGGACGCTAATTTTATAGGAGCGTACCGACTGTCAGGTCTGACGTTTGCGTGGGGATTACTCCGTTCAGCCGTGAATGGGGCGTATAGTAGGGGAGGGTTGCCTATATCGTACCACTTAAGACATTCTAAGTTATATTTCATATTTGGTACTAATTTGAACGGAAATGACTATTGGATATTGGAGCTTGGTCTTTTAGGCACCTACTATTATACGCTTCACCTTTTGTTCAGAACAAATTAATTTGTTATTAATCTTTTTGTCACATAGTGTAAGAGGTACGATTTAGGCAACCGGTCTCCTAAATCGTACCTGCACTAAAAATAGTGTTTATAACAAATAGAGAAGAAACTATTCAATATGCAGTAATGATTATTATATAGTTACATATACATATGTATATGAATCACACACAGGCCGCAATAAACTATGTATATGATATATGTACATAACCTATATAACACACGAGTTGTCAAATCGTACTGGTACGATTGTAGTGGTACGATTTAGGAAACATGATCAATTTATTTATAAATATAAATTTAAACTTTATAATGAATGTAATATGTACTTAAAATGAATGTAAAATATTCTACACTAGCTGGCCCGTTACCCGGTTTCACCCGGGAATTATTTATGATGTTTCCAAAATAAAAAAGCATAAAAAATAAAATAAATAGCCTATAATCTAATCTAGGACGTATGTAATGTATATTCAAAATTTCATTGAAATCCCATCAGCCGTTTAGGCGTGAAAGAAGGACAAACAAACAGACAACGTTTCACTTTTATATATTAGTAAGGATTAAACCCGCTTTTAGAGAAATACATAAATGCAGGAGAAAATTGCATTGTTTGATTATTACCAGCTAAAATAAACTGGTAAAAAGTTACATCAATCATACCTGATTTTTTTAAATGCTTGTAGCACGCACAAAATAGGGTGTAAGCTCGAAAGGTTTTATTTCTATTTCTTATTTCGCATTTACTTGATATTTTTATCATCAGACGTCGTTTGTATTCATTAATTTTTGAGAAATTGGTGCGGTACGATTTAGGTGACCGGTACGATATTGGCAACTCTCCCCTAATAGGGTCGAGCATTTAGTATTAGGTATATGTATATTTTAATATCACCTTTGGTAATAAAAAGTAATAATAATAGGGGGAGGAGATATATTCGATAAAAGTACGGGGGAAATATGGCAATGGGGGAATAATTATTTCCCGGATTGTGATTTGCAAGTTTCCAAGGTTCTTGGGGTTTCTTGAAGTGATATTTATGTATTTGGAATTTAATATTATTCGGTGAATAAGGAAATTTTGGTGTTCCTATTGGTTACCCTTTTTGTAGTGCGTGAAGTGGACAGTATAGGAGCACAGAGAATTTTGTATGTAGCTTTCCTTAATGGAATTTGTGTTGAAAAGTAAAACTATTATTCATCTGTAGTGGAGCTGTAAATATTCGAATAATTTGAGTAATTTTGAATATGAATAGTCTCTTCGAATAATTAGTCGTTTTCGAATGTTTGAATATTAGTGATAAATTTGGAGCTTTGTTAACCTTTGGTATATTTAGTTTCCAACAAAAGTGTCTGTTTATAGTAATGTTCCCAACTTTATGTTGAATTAAAACCGACTTCAAAAAAATAAAAATGAACTGAAAAGTAAGAAATAATTTTTTCCCTTATTTAATCTGCGACTCATAATTTGTTTATTTCGGCGCCTCATCGTTTGCACTGTGTAAATCTGTAAAAAATTGAGAGCCTTAGATTAAATAAGGGGAAAATTTTTTTTTTTTCTTTTTAGTGCATTTTTATTCTTTTGATGTCGGTTTTAATTTTTTTTAATTTTTTTATTTGATAAACTAATAATAATTATGTCGCAATAGTCTTTATTAACCGGAACTGGCAAAATTTCGAATAAAAAAAGATCATCAAAATCGGTCTATATGCTGAGGAGTTATTCGGGGGCAAACATAACAAAAAATACATACGGGTCCAATTTATAACCTCCTCCTTTTTGAAGTCGGTTAAAAAGAAGTCACGTAGATTGACTGTGAAAGAGAATTGGGCATTATTCCAATTGTTTCGAGTAAATGTATACGTACGTAACGTAGTTATCCGAATAAACTCTTTTTAGTACAATATTTTATTTAAACAATAAATATTTACTCTTTGCAACAAATTATTTCTTCTACTTATTCGAATAATTCATCATTATTTATTTGAATAATGTGTTCGAATAACGATTGTAAAATAATTAGACTAATAATACTAACAACTGATGATTGATTTCGCTAAAAAATTTACAAATTTACCGACGATTAATAAAGTTCCATATTTATCGTTTGAAGAACAAATATTTGCAAAGGCTAATATGAAAAGAATTTCACGATAAAGTCGGAAAAAATATTTCATGTTCAGATTCCTATTCGATACAATCCGAAATTCGATCACTCCGAATATTCGAGTACCTGCTCCTAATTATTCGAATAATGATCGAATATTCGAATACTCCTAATTATTCGAATAATAATCGAATATTCGAATACTCCTAATTATTCGAATATTCGAATACTCCTAATTATTCGAATATCAAATTCGAATTCTCTGGTATTCGAATACTTAAGTAAATTATTCGAAAATTCGTTATAGCCCTAATTTGTAGACTTTTTACGCAAGATACTTCTCCAGCTTAAAACGCGTTTCAGATATAGCTACTCACTTGGTAGAGATAGTGTTCGTTCATGAAAGACAGAAATGAATAGAAGACTTATGAATATCCTCAAAATATTTATCTTAAATCACAAAGTATCTCGTGTCAAAAACATCACTTTGCCTTACAAATTCACACATTTTTTATCTATTTTTATATTTTCAAAACCACTGCCTTCTCTGTCAAGTGAATATATCCAAAATAACAGCCGTGGTCCTACATTATCGCAACGAACCCCTGTTCCTCGAAAACAGAACTACAATTCCAAACAATTATTTGAATCACCAAACCTTTATTTACCTACACAGAGAGCGACGTTACTCTGAGCCGAGGACCAACGCAGCTTATCCCAGCTTTATTATAAATCGCATTTTACATTTAATTATAATCCGCTCGTTGAATTCTAAAAATTATAGCAGATTGTTAATAATTTACCGGCGAGTCGAGCAGCGTCCGGAGTGGTTTACGTACATCTGGCCGGCAAAATAAATAAAACGAGGTAGCGACCGGTGGACGATAAATCGGGGATCGCGGTACAATTGATACTTTATTGACATGTCAGCTGTGTAAATTCGCTTGTTTGAATTCTGAAAGCGTCCCGACGAGCGACGCGATGGATCTCTCGATATCGTGTCCATTACACCGGCCCGGTCGCATTTGCGAAGGGGTTTGAGCAATCAAAGATGAGGGAAGAGAGTGATAAGGGGATAAGGGATGGAATTAGCCCGAGCGGACAGAGAGGGGCCGTGCTTGAATCTTCAAGTAACCAACACGGGATCGCGGTAAGTCGCATTTCGGAGACGAAGTGGCCAGGCGCCGGCATGAATATGAATGAGCCCTCGGGGTGATATTCCGAAGCGCGAAATAAAATAATTTCCTTTTCCGCGGCACCTCGCCTGTCTCGCGGTCCACCCCCCGCGCGCGAGATAAAACTGGCGGGCAGAGGAAGAGGGACGAACCGCCTTGAAGAATGAAAGATTCAGCCCTGTAATGTACCGTTTCCTTCTTCTTATCGGACGCCTGTGGAAACTAATAACGTCCCTCAACACCGAGGAATATCGCGTGTCTTCGGTTTATTACAGCTCGGGGCGATTCGCAGGGGAAAGCTAATATTTCAGTAAAAAAAAAAACGAGAAGCCAGGTATCGATTATTTATAGACGCCTATGGCGCTCGGATTGCCGTGGGTCATATATTCTGCTGTGATGTAATTAAGGCGGAACTTCTGTTGCCTTCGTTAACGTGCCCTTGAGAAGTCATGACACTTCACTGTGCCTATCGGAACGTCAAAGGCGTTTCTACGTTTTTAGTGGAATTTTGGTGGATACCTATATTTCAACGGGAACAATTCTGTTATTCTGGAACATTCTTTGAAGAACAGGAGAAAAATAAGAAACAGGGGTGTTTTTATTTTGGCCTGTTTGCATCTTTAGGGGATGAAACCACCCCTCAAATTGGCAAGATTTTCAGGTGTTCGTCTCCGATTGCTTTGGTTTTTGGATATGTTTTGGAGGACCAACAAATAAGAAACAAATAAGAAACTTTTATTTTGGCCTGTTTGCATGTTTAGGGGATGACACTAGGGCTGGGACTATTCGAATAATTTAATATTCACAAGTATTCGAATGTTACGAATAAACTTCGAATGTTTAAGTATTCGAATAGTATTCGAATGTTATTATTCGAATATTTCAGTATTCGAATACATCAGTAAGCTTCAAAGTTTTCAAATACTATTCGAATACATGCAGTATACGAATACTTAAATATTCGAATAGTATTCTAATACTTAAATATTCGAATAATAACATTCGAATACTTAAATATTCGAAGTTTATTCGTAGCATTCGAATACTTGTGAATATTAAATTATTCGAATAGTATTCGAATACTTAAATATTCGAATAATAACATTCGAATACTTAAATATTCGAATAATAACATTCGAATACTTAAATATTCGAAGTTTATTCGTAGCATTCGAATACTTGTGAATATTAAATTATTCGAATAGTATTCGAATACTTAAATATTCGAATAGTATTAGAATACTTAAATATTCGAATAGTATTCGAATACTTAAATATTCGAACAGTATTCGAATTATATTCGACAAATAATTGAGCAACTGAAGTATTCGAATATTCAAATACCGAAAAATTCGGCAAATAGTCCCAGCCCTAGATGAAACCACCCCTGAAATTTACAAGATTTTCAGCTGTTTTTGGCCAAAGCAATCGGAGGATGGCACCACCTATTCTCATGAAAGTTGAGGGTTGGTTTCACCCCCTAAACATGCAAACAGGTCAAAATAAAAAAAAAACCTGTTTCTTATTTTTCGGTCCTCTAAAACATATTCAAAAACCAAAGCAATCGGAGCTAGACACCTGGGATACTCTCCTTGTGAGATAAATGAATTATATAAAGTGTTAAAAGAATTTTAATAACTGAAAAATGCACTGTGAAAGGAAGGGTTGGACTAGAAAATCTTACGAATTTTTATATTCGAGTGGTGGAGTACCAAATCGCCAAAACTACCCCTACGCAATTTAAGAACGGCCCCTTACACCGCAATGATGCAACGGTTTACCGCGGACACTTCTTCAAATTATTCCATTCTAACTGCCAGGTTACAGACATTATTTATCCCCTGTCGCAAAGAATCCGCAGTGCGGAGAGTGGCGTCGGTGACGACGCGCGACGGGGAACTCGTGGGAATGACAGGCAGCAGCTCTGCATCGAGCGTTGAATAGTTAGTAAACGTTAAGTACAGAGCGGTGTATCGGCGCGCGGAGTACGTATGTACGTATCGGATTCTGTGTTTCCAACCTCACGGCTCTTTCCCCCAATCTCTCTGGATATCACATTTAAATGGCACTTATTTATCCCCTGGCTAAAGTGGCAAGTCCTGTCACTCCTGCGGTGAAGAACACACCATTGTCGTTTCCTTTAACTTCACTCCAAAGCGTCACTTCCTGCCGCCGTGATTCACTCTTCCCTCTTCCCATTGATCTCGCACCTCCCAACAGCCGATTGCAAATCACCACGGGACGAGGGAGGCAGAACTAAGTTAAGCTCGCCCACTATTTCACCGTTGTACCTAATCATCTCCTTTTCGTCACCTTCGTGGTTACTTAAAGGGCAATCGTAGTAAGAACACATTTATAATAATAATAATAATAATTTTATTTACGGGACAAGCCCATTAAGCACAATAAGAAGGGATAATAACAATAGATTACAATAAAAAAACAATAAAAACAAAAACAAAACAAAAACAAAAGAGAATAGTAGAGTGACAAGTAGGTGCATGGGGAAGTTTATTTCCTTAACTGATTATTGCACAGATATTTTGAGAAAATATATTTTTAGACTGCACGTAATTAATTGCACTAAATCCTTATTAAGAGAAATATTTATAACAAAATGAAGTACTGAACAAATATCTCTTTAAGAAATATTCGAAACAGATGTATTTTGCACACTCGACGCATAACTAAGTTTTACAAGGGTTTATTAAAGAACACATAATTGTTTATAATAACGGTAATACAAAATTAATTTACTTATTTAGTACTTCGTGACGGGGACTCGCGCGAAATGGTATCGCTAACCAACCTACTCGCGCGGGAAATGGCGCAGTGTGATGCCAATGGTATTGGCGCGTCTTCAATACACAACAAGGAAAACCTGAAGACTAGCGCTCGACCTTATCCGTAGACTAAATCTCTAATGCGAAATATAAAATAACCACTGACTATGGACGCTAATAACTACGAAGTAGACACGACCTTAAAAAAAAAATCTCTTTGACACTATACGGGTCCTCGTTATCTAAATCGTTTTCAATCTCATGAGAACTGGCCCTGCCAGGTCCCACGAGCGCAGTGTAGGGGTTAAGAATGAACTGGATGGGAAAGTGGAAGTGGCGAGAGTTGAGTAAAGTGGTTCTGATTTTTTTCTGTCTCTCAGTGAGTTTTGAAAAAAGTAACTTTGTGTAAATTATTTACGAACGGCAACGCGAACTCGCGTGCTGGTACCTCGTAACTGGGTCGGATTTTTCTTTCATCTAGGGCACGATTCGATTTTCGTTTAAGCTGTTTGCAACGCTAATTCTGCAGAATGCTACAAAGGTACAACCGCGCATTCAACAGATGTCGAGCATACCGCGGTAATCGGATATGCGTGCTTCCACAATGCTCCCTCGAAATCGGCTTCTATAACGAACGAAGTGGTGGTTATGCTGTTTCTTTGGCATTGCATGCTGACCTCTTTTCTTTACTCGGCTAAAATAATTGTCGGCGAATACGGTGTATAAGTTTCGGCATCAAAAGGATAAATTTAGTTGAAATTAACCACGATTTTAACTGATTGTGCAAAAAAATTTACTTGGAAGAGTCAAATTCTGATAAATTTAGATGCAATTAACTTCGATTTTAAACGATTACTTCAAACTTTTTATTTTAAGAAGTAACATTTTTTTAAAGCTTAGTTGAAATTAACTTTGATTTTAACTGATTATGCAAAAAAATTTACTTGGAACAGTAAAATTTTGATAAATTTAGATGAAATTATCTTCGAATTTAATTGATTAATTTAAATTTTTTATTTTAAGAAGTGAAATTTTATAAAATTTAGTTGAAATTAACTTTGATTTTAACTGATTATGCAAAAAAATTTACTTGGAACAGTAAAATTTTGATAAATTTAGATGAAATTATCTTCGAATTTAATTGATTAATTTAAATTTTTTATTTTAAGAAGTGAAATTTTATAAAATTTAGTTGAAATTAACTTTGATTTTAATTGATTATGCGAAAATTTGTACTTGGAAGAGTAAAATTTTGATAAATTTAGATGAAATTATCTTCGATTTTAATTGATTAATTTAAAAATTTTATTTTAAGAGAAAGGGTTGCAACGTTTGTTGTAACTTCGGGTCAATGGACCTGATGACTTCCCATTATGGAGTCCAATTTTCATCAGGGGCGTACGATTTGTTTCAGAATTGGCTCTCGTTTTTCTCACTGAACGACACTTTCAAATTTCACTGTGGAAAGAATGTGATGATATTGATACTTGATTGCGTATTCTTTATTGCTTCGTTACTTATTACAGTACTTATACTTGCACCCCTTGTTTTTCCTTCATACTGGTTTCTAGAATTTAAAAATGGTGGCTGTCAAATCGCTAGAAAGTCAAGTATTTTTTGCGAATTAATTACATGAAGATGAATACAAATTGTGACTGGTACTTTTGGATAATGTTTATTAATACTATAAACTGTAAAAAAAATATTTTTTTGATAATATATACATATATATATGACGGCGTTACAGAAATAAAAAAAATTGAAAATATTAAAAATGACTTCAAAAAACTAAAAAGCATCAAAAACTAAAAATATTTTTTCCTTATTTCATGGCTCTCAATATTTTTATGTCGGTGCCTCGTCATTTGCACTGTGTAAATCTGGCACCGACTTAAAAATATTGAGACTCCCAGATGAAATAAGGTAAAAAATTATTTTTTCTTCTCGTTTTAATTTTTGTTAAATTTTGTATTTTTTAGTTATGTAAGTTATATAACTACATTTATTTAAAAAAATATGAGTAGGCCTACAAAAAGAGCTGCTCGTAATAATAACAATGAAGTCGGATAATGAAACAGATTTATTATTCTTGGTGTAACTTCAAAACTACATAACCGATTTTGATAATTCTTCCTCCGCGACCTAAGTTGATTGAAGCTAAACTAAATGCAATAGTTTCACGAAAATCGGGCCAGTAGTAACGGAGAAATTCGCGGACAAACATAGTACACACTAACATACATACACGTCGAGCGTAGATTTGTCGATGGACCTAAAACTTTGATAAATAAATTGAATTGAAGAACTCTTTTTCCATAAATAGTGCGAAACATCTTGGGGCAGAATCGTAACTTTTTCTTTGAAGTCCCACCAATTCGTCAACTTTTAACTTTGTTTTCTTTTGTTAGGTTCATCGACAATGTAATTATACTAGAAACAAGAAAACTCTTGGTTTTTTTATTTCCTGGAAGAATTGGGGCCTCCAAAATAATCGCAAATTTGCAACTCCGGCGCGCGAGTCCCAACGAACGTGTTCATATATCTCCATTTCCACCGAACAATTTGTAACGAAAAAATTAATTTTCATTGCTTGAATGTGAACTAAAATACCCTGAAAGTTTGAAAAATATCCACTTAACAGTTTATTAGAAAAAAATTCTCATGTATCACCTTATAGCAAAAAACTTTTTGCCGGAACTCTTATTGCTTCAAATTTTTGTTAAGCATGATGACACTTTAAATGTCGACTTTCAACTACGCGCATATATTCTGCAATGTTCAAACTTTATCCCAGAATTTTTGAGACTTAATTTAACAAATAGTTTTCAAATAACAACTGATTGAAAATTAGCAGAGTCAAATTCACTCCGTGTGACAACGACGTTCGAAACAGTAGGTGTGACAACCGAGGGTTAAGTGACGAATCTTCATCTGCACTCTCATTTCTCAAATTCAAAGCTGGAGACACTTATATTCCCTTTGTGCATTAATGTTACTTCACAATAACAGCCCAACTTGTTAGCTATCGACACACGCGCGAAAGATGTTTCTTTCTCTTAGGGTTGTAAGGCCCAAGTGACTCCGTGGTACGCGGTGCTGACCCTATCACTCGCCAAATTAATTTTAAGTGACTGTTTAAATTGAATCGACGAAAAGAAACTTGCTGGTCCGTATGATGACCAGACAAGAGTACGAATGTCTTTGATCGATGGTCTTAGTCACGAATGCTTGACTAGATCGCGTGAAGTCGACTGTATCGTCGACTGTATCAGTAGAGTGCTGAACTAGTTGAAACGAGAGATGAATGCGTTCGCTCGAGAGACGATTGAATTCTGACTTGTCCACGCTTTTCGACGTCGAAGGTAGACCAAGACATCAGAATTTCGGGAGGTGTCAAATTGCTGATTGGCTAGCTTTTCCTTGAAGAGGAGGGACCTTCCTTCCGCGATTTCGGTGGTGGAGAGGAAGCCTCTCCTTCTTGGTGACGTAGCGGAGGAAAAACCAGACATCTGGCTAGCAAGCCTAGCCAGGTTGTTCGGTCGGAGCGTCTCTCTAGGGTCGCGGTTTATGGCTGTATTGTTCCGCGAGTCAGCGGTGGATGACGGTATGTGCCGGTTCGAGGTTACCGTATCTCACCCGCTGACAGAGCAATTCAAACGGATTATCTCAGAGCGAAGGCACTCGAAATTACCCAACAAAAAAAAAAAAACGGCACGATGTCGATTGCCACTTGGTCATCTGGCAGGCAAATGATTCCCAACGAATGCTTCGAGAACAAGCAATTGCCCACCGTAATAAATGTTAAATTTTGCCTTGCCCTGAGCCACCCTAGTAGCATTTTTGGTTGGCCAACGGTTGCCAACAGTTGGGAATTAGTTGGGATATAGTTAGTGTTTGTGCCTACAAATTCCCAACACAGGGCCTACGGCAAAAAAGTTACGACAGTTTGCCAACGACTATTCAATGTTGGGCCTACAATTGTTATGGTTGGTTAATTAACAAAAAGTTACGACAGTTTGCCAACGAATATTCAATGTTGGGCCTACAATTGTTATGGTTGGTTAACCCTGGAATGCTACCCATCATTTTATGACGTGAATGGTACCCTGGGGTACATATGTACCCCAATAATAAATGTGAGAAATAAGCTTCATATGATTTTTATTTTTCAAAACAAACATAAAAAAAGCAATGTTGTAACATATTTTAACTTTGAAAAAATTGAAAAAATTGAAAAAAAAAAGTTAGGAACAATTAGGGCACACTTTCTTTTGGTGTTCTAAACAAATGAACTTTCTACACATAGCGCATTTTATCCTTGATTTCCTGTCCCTCGACCTTTCACAGAATGCACATCTTCCGGCTGATGGTTCGGGTTTACTGGTAGCAAGTGGGGTACAGGTCCACCCCGGGTAGCATTCCAGGGTTAATTAACAAAAAGTTACGACAGTTTGCCAACGAATATTTAATGTTGGGCCTACAATTGTTATGGTTGGTTAATTAACAAAAAGTTACGACAGTTTGCCTACGAATATCCAATGTTGGGCCTACAATTACTATGGTTGGTTAATTAACAAAAAATTTACAACGATGATTAAATGTCGTCTTACAAACGTCAGAAAATTTGCTACATCAAAAAACCTGTTGTGATTTTTCTTTTCTTATTTATAAATACGTAATGAGGACGTCTGTCTTAAGACAAATGTGAAATTTTAAGGAATGAGTCTAAAGGTTGGATGATGATATTTTGTAGAATATTTCGCGTCACTGCACAGTTTTCATAAACAATTAATACTAGTTATGTAACTAGAAATTATAAGTGTTTACAAGGAAGTGTGTTGGTCAGCTGCGAACAGCGGTTGCTTTGAATTACACCTATAGTATAGTTTTTAATACCTTTTCTATACTTTATTTCAAACCACTCTTGTGTTAAGAGATTATTTCATTGTTACACTTACATATATTATTCAACCACCGACCACACAGCTATATAGCTACTAATTGTAATACTATATAAAACTAGGTGGCTAAGCGTACCTCCATAGAGGTCTATAGCCCATAAGTTCTCTTATATATTTTATAGTTCTTTTATGCGTTAAAGAAAACTCTGTATTACTCAATGTACAAATTTATGTTTCTGGTATATTAAACGCATACTATATAAAAAACAAAAAAAAGCGGTTGCTTTGTAAGCGGAAAGCTTGGGTTCGATTCTCCTCACCGCGAATTTTTTTTTTTCCTAAACCAGACCTGAAGAAGACGTATTTACGACGTCTTTTGAAGTTCTTTAAGACGCCTTCTGGACGTTTTTAAGACGTCTTTTGGAAAGAAGCCTTCAGTTGGGCCCAGTTGGGCCTATGGAAAGAAACCTTCGGTTGGGCCTTCGTGTTAAGCGACGTTGGGCCTACGTTGGTTACAATCGTTGGCCCATTTAAAAATAGCGCGACACTTCAACAGTTGGCCAACGGATAACACGTCATTGGCCCAACAAACTCCCAACAAATAAATGCTACTAGGGCAGCTTGTGTCCCGTAAGACGGAACACAACTTGTCACGATCGAAATTGCGTGAAATTAAAGTGTCCTCCGACTTAAAAAATCCCGAAACGTGAAACTTATCGAATTTCACGAATATCGCGACCTGCTCCGAATCATATCTAAGATTTTACTGCGCATCTTCCACAGCGAAGCGGAATAACGAACTTCGCCCTTCCGACGGGCATAGACGCTCCGCGGCAATCCGTCGTCGTGAACCCTTTGGTGGCGACGACCCACGGGGGCAGGAAGTTGATACACACCGCAAAACACCCTTATTGGTGAGCCGCAAGGCTCTGCCTCCGGAGCGCTATTAGAAATAATGAAGACCGCGCTCCTTCGTCCGCTTTCCTTCTGCTCCCCCATTTTCTTTTTGTCCGGCCTCCCTCGCGTCGTTGGGCTCTCATTTATTGCCTGATTTATCACTGTCCCTCCTCCGCGGCGAATACATTTTATCCCCGTCGAATCTGATCCTGAAAAACGGCGCGGCCCGAGCAGCCGGAGCTTTCAGTCTCGGTGCGGGAGCAGAAATTTATGCGGCAGGCCCTCGAACACGCCACGCTCGCGAAGAATTATCAATACGCAATTAGGCGCCGGGCGCCTCGATAGCCTCTTATCCCGCTGATTTTAATGAACTTCCGGCTCGCTCGCCGCGCAGCCTGATTCCAAGATTTATATCGGCCGGCCCTGAAACGAGGAAACGATGGGCACGGGCAGCGAAGAATAACATTAACGAACCGAGATTAGCGAACTTGCGCCCTTCGCGCGTACCCTTCTCGCTCTATCTGCCTCGCAGACGTCGTTCCAGGGCGCGGAGTTATCTCGAAGGAAAATTAGTCGCCTCGAACGCGTACAAAGCGGAATATTCAAGCATTGGGCCTGGGATATCTAACTGTTCTTACTGTCGCAACCGCGATTTTCTGTTGAGCTTATATTTCATCGAGATTGAGATCCAGGTGGAAACAGTAAATATTAAATCACTTAATATGTGATGCTTTGAAGCGGCGTTAGAGACTGGGGGATCGAGGTATTCGAAAGGCGAGGGACTTAGGGACACTGGACGTCAAGTGTTCACGGATTCAGGAACTGTGGGATTCAGCCGTTTAGAAATTCAGGGACGGCGTTCGGAGGACTGAAGGATTTAAGAAGCCAGAAATCCAGTAATTTAGGGATTGAGGAATCCGGAGCTTGAGTGAATCAGGGGCACGAAAATTCGGGAACTGAAGGACCCAGGGGCTGCCGATCGATGGATTAAATTCTTAAGTGATGCCACTCTAGCGCACGGAATGTTTTTTTAGAGTATTATGAATGGAATAGAAAATCTTTTTCGAGGCCTTTATTGTACATACGTTGAAGTATGATCAGAATTTTTTTTTTAATTTTTTTTTTACAAAACTGTGGGCGCAACAGCTCAGCGGGGGAAGCTTCTTTTCTTCCGCGGCGGGAAAGATTTCTCCTGCGATTTTTGACAAAAAAAGTTTTGAGCTTCAGTATAAAATCACCTCTGGAAGTACGGACGGAAATTAAAAATACCGTTTTTTGTCAGAAAAAAATGACAAAAAATGGCACTACCCCTTATGGGGTAGTCAGGAGGCCGAAAAGAGGCGAACGTTTGTGAATTTTTTTTGGACAAACGGAAGCATGTATTTTTAGATAACTTTTTGCGCTTAAAAGAGCAACACTTAAAGAAGATTTGGTAATTTTTTCGTAAAAAAATATTTACGTTTATTATAAAATTACAACCGATATCCAAGAAGCCTTTTTAAAAAGTTGTTTTGCGGTGAGCACAGCCATTCGGAACCAGATTATCTAAAATCAAAAAACAAAAAAGATTTCGTTAGTATATTAACGTATCTTCCGATTGACGTGGGGAATTTCCGAAATATTAATTTAAAATAAAATGGCGGCTGTTTGAAGTTTGAAGTCCTGATTTTCGCGCGAAAAACCGCCTTTTTTCGTTGATAAAATCGAAAATATACATTGAAAAAAAATGCAAACGACATTCCGTAGATTTTTCTATAAAAAATAAGCCCACAAAATTTTAGAAGGATTGGCGCAGTGGTTGTTGACACATCTTACTCACCGTTTTTAAAAAGGCTTCTTGAATGTCGTTGTAGTTTTATTTTAAACGTAAATATTTTTCAACTAAAAATTTACCAAATGCTCTTTAAATGTTGCTCTTTTAATTGCAAAAAGTTCCATAAAAATATATGCTTCCGCTTGTTCAAAAAAAGTTCCCAAACATGCGCCTCTTTTCGGCCGCCTGACTAGGTACAACCCCTTAAGGGGACCTTTCGGTCTAAAAGTCGATTTTTTTTTTATTTCATTTTTCGAATGTTCAACCTTTTAGGAATACGTGTTTAAAAGGATTTGTTGAAATTCGTAAAATTCCAGAAGTTATAGGCATTTGAGTAGCGGCAAATGCATGGACAACAACCGGGCAAAATTTATAATTTTCAAAGGCGTTGAAAGGACGAAAAGTACAGGGAAAAGTGATTTCAAACATCAAGTGTCGTTATTTTCTAAAAAAAAAAATGTCATTTTTTTAATTTTTTCTAGTCCCCCCCCCCTAGCCAGAAGTATAATCTTCAAAATAAAATAAGTTTCAGTCGAATCGGATAATAACTTTTGGAGATGCAGGTCCCACCGATTTGGATCAATTTTTTTACGCCTTGACTTTAACGACTCCCCAGGGCCGTCTGCAATAATTAATTATAAAACAAAAAATATATTTCTATAACTTAAGACATTCTTAATACAATGCAAAAAGTCCCATTAAATTATATATAGTAGTTTTCCTTTAATTAATTCCTAAAAATCACCTATTTTTTGGGGCTCTAGACCGGAAGGTCCCCTTAAGGGGACTAGGCAGTCAGATCGCTCGAAAATCAGGTATTTTTTGCGAATTAATTACAAGGAGATGAACACAAATTGTGACTAGTACGTTTGGGTAATGTTTATTAATACTATAAACAGTAAAAAAGAAATGATTTGAATATTATATACATATGTATGACAGCGCTACAGTCATCTGATATGTAGGCGTTTTTTTTGGAGCCGCTGTAATTTTGCAGTGACTCTGGCCGTAAGAAATTTAATTGCGAAATATCCTCTGAAATTTATACTTTGCCCTGGCCCCTATTCTGCCCTGAACCTATTGAAAAAGAAAAAAAATCAAAATTATAAAAATGGAGGCTGCAAAACGTCAAATTTTAAAGAAACGTCATTTCTCGCCAGGGAAAAGAGCCATTCTATTTATTTTTTTTTTGACAAACCAGGAGTTTTTACAGACTTATGCGTAGGTTCGGGTCGTAACTAGACATGTTTCATATATGCTGAATTTTTTTCAAATCAACTGATACCTCCGTTTTTTTCCCAATCACTGCAAAACGAAGAGGAAATATGATTCCGAGAAAAACGCGCTTAAAGTTTCGAAAGAGGAATCTAGTCTACCTGCGTGCGCGCAGAAACGGTTTATGGGGCGCTCGACCTTCTCGGCTGTAAAATCCTCAATTTTGCGAATTTTAACATGAACCAAACGGCATTTCAATCGGGAAGGTACTTTCGAAAAATGCAACAAAAAAAAAATCGAGTTTCTGACTGCCTGGTCCCCTTAAGCATTAGAAAACCCGTTAGCAGGAGAATTATTAAACATTACCGTATTCTGGGCCTTTGTGTCAACGAAGAACTCTCGACAGCGCGTTCCATGGAGTCTGATTAACAAGCAATTAGAGCGACGTACTTCGGGGACTTTCCTAAAGCAGAGTGAATTTGTCCGACGAATAGCGGAGTATTATAGCCACAGTTGTCACAATCGTTTCGACGAGCCCGGGTTATCCGCGGACATAAAGCGGCAAGCGAGGCGGAACTCATGACTTTCATAAGTCTTTATACGCCTTGCCGGGTTGCACCACTCACGCGTGCAGCCGCCCGCAACTTGTTAAAATTCCATCCTGATTTCCAAGCGGGGGGGGCCACGGCGATAGGGAGGCAGGCCGAAAGAAACGCTGCCGGCTTACGGATAATCTCGCGGCACGGATTATTGAGCACGTTCGGCGCAAGTTCCTTTCCGTTTGCTCGGATAAACCAATAAACTCTAACTTCATTTAAGGTAAACCCTCACGAGCCCGCGCGCCATTCGACTTCGCCGGTGATTTTCCTCGTACGGGGAGATCTCGTTCCAGCCGGCGAACGAGCCGATTAAAACTTCCCTCCGCTGTAAAGAACTTCTGTATCCATATTTCTGGCAACCGCGAGCGCGATGGGCCGGACGGCGACGCTATTATCGACCTCGACTACTTACGCCGCGGGTCCTCAAGCCGCCCCGCGACAAATTGCTCGTTCCTCCCGCCTCGCGGCAGGGATCTCGACGAGGCTGGACTATGACGTGGTCCACGCGGAATTGGCAGGGGTTTAAGTCATCATTTCGCTGGAATTTAATTTGTTTGGAAGATACGAGACTTTAGTGTTGTTGCTTCTTTTCGAGAAACACGCGCTCCGTGAATTTTTATCCCTGAAACTACCGAGTGTTTTTCTTTCGAATTAATTAAGCATCGGCTCCTTTGAATAAATTTCTTCAGATCGAGAAGTCATTCTAATGTAAAAATTATTAACAATATTCTCTACGTCAAATCTCGCCGCAGGATCGTGTTTGTAAAAGTCTGGAAAAATATGGCGATATGCTTTGTACTTTGCCCCGCAAAGTAGTGCTTTGTCTGGCGTGGTCGCTTTAAAATTTGCATTATAACGAGATTTTAAATACCTCGGTGCGCTCCGTTTCAAGTAACAGCTCGTGCGTTACAAGTTGGATTATTTAAACGACGCGCGTACTTTTGCAACAGACCCGAAACCAGCAGAATGATGACTTACAGAATAATTATAAAAATCTCTGGGATTCGTGAGGCACAGGTAGTAGCTACGCGATAAATGCGAGCAGATTCTATTCCTCGCGAAATAAGGCGAACTGGGTAGAGCAAAAAGGAGGCGCGGGCAACTGGGGCGGAACATCGTTTGATCATGCACTGTATAAATAATGGATCTTTCGACGTGGCTGCAAGTTTTCTTTATTACAATCAATTTAAAGTGAACTGGAAAGGTCGTTGCCAAGGAGCGGTGGAAGCCAGAGGCAAGTTTCCCACGAACGGTATCGGTCATAAAGTTTGTCATTTCCGATCCAAGAATGTTCTTCATGGTCTCGTTTGAATATCGTGCGGTCTTAACCGGTTCTCGAACGTTCCCTCAGCTTTCAGCTCTCGATAGGAAACTTCTTTCGCCTCTCGCTGAAATGGCGCATAGAACAATCGGGTCGACGTTATCTCGCGGCAGATCTCGCTTCATAGAAATACCCCCGATGAAAATGGTCGGTTCGACTGCTAACTTCTCCCGCGGCTCCGCGGAAAATCGCTCCAGGGACATCGCCCCGATTCATCCGCGCTGCGTGTAGTTCGTCGCGGTGCACGGATAAAACCACTTGGCGGATAGCTCGAAATGGAATTTTACAGAACTCTGACAATCGGGGAATTTGACAATAGTGTTTGTATAGAAATTAAGATGGCCCCTCTTTTTAGTGCGAATGGATTGAAAGTTATTTATCTTTAAAGTGTTTCGTGGGATCTTGCTGGCATCTCAGAAATAATTATTGCTTATTATGGGTGAGTTTAGAATGCGGAAACGCCTGAAGGAAAAAGGAAAAGGAAAGCTTTCTCAAAGTATTGATTGGATTTTTATATGTTTTATTTTATAGTATAGGGAAGAAGACTGCAAATTTTGTGGACCTTAAATTATAAAATTCATTTTGTAGTTTATATAAATTAATATTGTACCATTACGGTGGCCCTTATTTATACGTGTCAAATTCTTTTTTGAACGGTGCCATTTGATAAAAAAATAGTCCCTGAAAAAGTTTATTGCAATCGGACAACAGGAAAGGGTGCCGACCAGACCTTAAAGTTTAGAGTTCATCAATGGTTTTAATTTGAAGAATTTCTCAAAAATGGTAAGCCCTATCGAAATTTTGTTCAAATAATATTAAAAGAGCATTTAATTTTCTACAATTAATGTAGATATGTTTTTTTCGTGCTTCCAACCATTTTTTCGGTAATTGCGTTTGAATATAGAGAGTTCGGCGTATTGTCTATACGCGCGCCGCGCGCACCTCTCTATATTCAAACGCTGTTATCTAAAAAATGGTTGGAAGCACGAAAAAATTATATCTACAGTAATTGTAGAAAATTGAATGCTCTTTGAATATTATTTGAACAAAATTTCGATAGGGCTTACCATTTTTGAGAAATTCTTCAAATTCAAACCATCGATAAATTCTAAACTTTAAGGCCTGGTCGGCACCCTTGTCCAATTACAATCAACTTTTTCAGGGACTATTTTTTTATGAAATGTAGCCATATTAGGCGCTGGGATCAAAAGAAATCGCAGTTTGAATATAAGGGCCTCCGTATTGTACCATGGCAGTCAGATAGCTTCGCATCTTTTGTACAAAATACTAAATTGTCCTTTATAACCCTCCCTCAATAAAATCTTCGCAGATTAGAGTTCTGAATGCAACATTGCAGAAAATAAACTTTCCCGCGCTAATGTTAAGCGGTTTAAGAAAAACTGACGGAGGAAAGGTTTGCCAATTAAGGGCCCGGTTTTTATCATTCTTTTTCCGCCCCGTCGTGGGACTGCCGACTAACAGCCACTGTCTAACAGACGTTGACGTCGGCATGAAAAATCGCGCAAACAAGCAGGTTTAAGTTGGACGTTCATCTAACGAGAAAGCATTGAATCACCTCTCGCCCAAAGGGCTACTCGAAAACATCGCTGTGGTTTCAAGGAGTGGTTAGGATTGATGAGGTGCGCTAAGAAAACACTCTTCCTTGGAAAGTAGACGTATAGTTACAGAGCTTACCGTTTTCTGCAGAAAGAAAGGCCGACCTTTAATTTTCTTTAATGACGAAGCGAGGCAGCCTTTGAGCGCGAGCGTCGAAGAAGTTGGACTCGATATATGACCTTTCGAATGGAGCGAAAGGTGGTTGCAGCGTTCGAATTATTGATGAATATCAGAAATAATGATTTCCTTTAAAAAAAAAAATATAGTTGCACTCCTTTCTTTGTACATAAAGCTGAGGAGCAGACTTCGACATCAAATCAATGCTAGCGTTAATGCTCAAAGTGGAAATGGATCTGAACCTCAAAATAATAAACCAGCGAGGATTAAACCTCCCCTCGGAGCACAGAAAAGTTGACAATAGAATTGTTGTTCAAATGATAACCACAAAATACGTGGAAGCAGAGAACAGAAAGGTACAGAAAATCAGGAGATTAGGGACCGAGGAAACTGGAATTAGAGAGTCAGAAGAGAAAAGAAGCATCGGTCCTGAATTTCCAAGTACTCGAAGCAGAGGCTCGGAGCAGTCAGAGATCGTAACAACGATACATTGTGCCCTGCGTTCCTCATTAGTCTCCCTCAAGCACGACGAGGAGAAGCATAGAAAGCTACCGGGTCGAGCACGTAAACGGATTTGGCTCGAACTGGTAGCTCCAACCTCAAAAATAAACACTCCGTCTGTGCACTTATTTAAAGATGCTCGACTATTTTCAGAATTCTATTCACAGTATGTTAACCCAAGCCATTAAATCTCCATTACCGAAATTCTTTTCGAAGTAGACTTCCGACGAGTCCCGAACAAAACTTTCGATGCTTTCGAAAAAGTAGCGTGAAAAAATACCCCAGAACCTTGCACAGGGTGGAAATCATAGATGGGCAAAACTTTTATTTAAACAAATTTCGAGTGCCGAATGAAAATTGAAAAAATTATTCGTCACGTGTCGGAATGAAAAAGTTAACTTTACCCGTCGAAGTTATCTAAAGTTACAGTAACTTTTATTAAATCCGTTATTCAAACAAGTGTTTTATTCAGTCAGTGACAGTGTTAGGAGTTCCTTGACTGATTGCTAGCGGATTGCAGACAAGTGTCACGTGTGACTGGCAACAAGTAACACAAGCGCAGGCTGGGTAACGTCAGAACGAATCTACGCGGCGTGCATGCGCGCAGATTTGCCTTAATCAAAGCTTGTTAATCAGCTTGGTAACGACTTTTGGGAGACGTGCTTACGAATTCCAGGTGCCCCAACAGGCTGCCCTGGATCTCATTACCATTACCCGCATTGTGCGTGGAGGGATGCTGCAGCCACGCACTAATTACCCGCTCCAGCTGATCCTTTTGTGGGAAAAAGGGGAGGATTTGCGAAATATAATAAGAGCACGCCCGCCATAGAAATCTGTCATCCATATGCACAGCTACGTTTAATTAATCCAACGACTATGTATTCAGAAATATTCGCCCACCGGCGGCCATATCGATTCGCGTGTGTCGCAAATGCTCATTCAAACGGCCGCGTCATTTTAATTCATTTACAATCCACCCCCCCCGCGCAGCTCGCTCGTTCTTCAGGGCGCGCTGAATACTCGCTTTGCGGCATTAACGAACGTGCCGCCGAGGTTTGGCGCGAAATCGACTTCGTTCGGGATGTTATCGGGGCGGGTGTGCATTCGGGATTTTCGTCAAATCTGCTGGTTTTGTTATAAATGGGTTGGTAAATAAATGGTGGGCATTTCTTTTTTTTTTTCTTTCTCCCCCGAGGGATTTGGGATTTGGTTAGCCCTCTCAGATCCGAGATAATGCTATTGGTAAAGGAATAAAATTTTAGTTAGATAATATGTAGGTGTGAAGTTTGCCGATGTGTTTGAAGTAAGGCGCGGAAAACTTTTAATATGATAATTCTATGGAAGTGATGTGATTAAGGGTGCGTTCCGATTTTCGCAGTGAGTGCAGAAATCGCAGCGGTTCATGGGGTCTTGAAATTTAAAAATGCTACTATGGAAAAAGAGACGCTGTTTACAATAACCTCGATACTATTAAATAATAGTGATAATGAAATCAGCAGCTGTGATTCGTCTGATGAAAGCGAAAATGAAGATGATATTAACTTGCCATTTAGAATCAGAATTAATATACATTTGAAAATGTAAATGTTTGAAAAATAAAGAAGCCTAAACATAAAAAATAAATAGCCTATAATCTAATCTAGGACGTGTATAATGTATAATCAGAATTTCAATGAAATCCGCTCAGCCGTTTAGGCGTGAAAGAAGGACAAACAAACAGACAACATTTCACTTTTATATATTAGTAAGGATTTATCATTAATTGTAAACAAAACACTTGGACAGATTATGTTTGCCTAAAAATGACAGATTATGGAGAACATTGTGGAGGTTATTCCGGGATATTCGATAATAAGTATGTAATTATACATTTGTATTAAAAAAAACATCACATGAAGTTTCTTCGGAATAATAACGTAAAAAAGTGGCATTGTAATCATGAGAGAATTAATTGTTTTTATTACTTTTCATTAAATTGTATCAGCTATTTCCAATAGAGAAATTCAAATAATCAAAGATTGGAAAAACAAATACGCATGCGCGCGCGCAGTGACTGCTTCACCTCTGAAATTCTGCGTTTGCTGCACGCTCGCTGCACCGGAAGTAGCATCGTATTGGTGGAAAGTGAGAGAAATTCTAGGGAATCGTACGATGCCACCAATACGATGCCACCAATTTCATGCACTCACTGCGAAAATCGGAACGCACCCTAAAATTAGAGTACAGTAGAGCGTCAATTATTCGAACTGCTTGGGACCGAGGTGGTTCGGAAATTCGAATTATTCGGATAATCGAAGAGTTCGGAGAATGAAGCATGCATGTAGTTTACTCAGTTTATAACCATAGGAATTACACCTAAAATTACTTATTAAATACAGGAGTACTACTGCGTTAATTTATATTATAGTCCAGTGAAATTAGACGGAAATCTGCACAGTCTACGGAATAATTCCCACCGAGCTAAATTTTGGTATGGGCCTTTATTTGGTCGTTACAAACAATATGTCAAAAGTCCCCATCGATCCGACCGCCGCACAGTGTTACGCGTGTATCGGCGTTCGGGACAAAACTCATAACTTCTGAACTAATCAGTTTTCGTCCTAAGTACCCTAATACTTTTTTAAAGAGAATATAAAAATGCATCGATCGGTGTATAAAAAAATATACAGTTCCATTAAAAAAATTAAGCCGATCTTGATTTTTCAGTGAATAAAAAGTTTTTTATTAATATTTACTTTTGCAATTTGTTGTCAACTGAATACTGACTAACTTTTGTTCGAAACATTTTTTATCAATTTATTTTTAACAGGAGTATCGCGTTTGACTGCAATTTTAAAACTGAAGAGAGCATCCAGGATTGAAAAGTCATGATAGATATCGTATAAACAATTGGAAAAAACATATCGGATGTGTAGATTCACATAAGGGTCTTATGCACGAGGAGACCTAGAGACTACGCTAAGGGCCGGAGCGGTGAACGTCTTAATAATGATTTTGGCTATTTTTTCTGTTTCGTGCAAATTCGTGCAGTTGAAATTGACGTTAATATAAAGTTTAATGATCCCTAAATTTAATATACAAAAAATCAGGGAAGTATTTTTTGGTGTTTTTTTTTTTAAAGTCCCACCGAAGTTGATAAACATTTAACATAAAGAATTAGTACAAATTGTTAGTATTGTAAAAAACTGACTCGGCAGTTTTGAAGGTATGACAGTATTAAACACAACTTATAAAAAGCAAATGAAAAGCATAAACATTCTGCCAATGGCACGTGTTTGAAAAAATGCACCGAAATTTGTAATGAATTTCTAGTATCACTTTTGACAACAAATTAGTACATTCAGCAGAAGTTATGGGTAACATTGAAACCTACGTTCCTTTATTAACATTATAAGATACAAGAATTTGTGGATCAAACACTTCGGATTCTTGACTTTTGTCCATTACGCGTAACACTGTGCGTCGTTAAAAATTTTACAGAGGGTTGAACAAAAAAAAAACACTTTTTCGCGAGTATCTCGTTATATAGCAGTTTTGCGACAAAAATAGTTATTACACAATTTATAGTTTAGGAAATTCTCTACAAAAAAGGTCCTATGAGTTTTTTTGCTAGGACTAACCATTTTCATGCATGTCGGGTTACCAAGTTTCAACCCCCATACTTTTGACAAGGGAAGACCCGAGCCCGGAAATTCAAAAAATTATGAAACTTTGTAAATATGTAGGGGAAGTCCTCCTTCGGATAATCGACCGTTCGGTTAATCGAGGTTCGGATAATTGACGCTGTACTGTATATAGAATTATTTTAAAGAAATTCATTAAAGAAGATATTCTTAGCGTTAATTACTTAGTTAGTGTCCATTGAGATACACGTTAATTTTGCAAAATCCAAACACGTTTCTGGTAATCAAGTATTTATATCATACATCAATTTTAATTTCATAGTGATTCGCAGTCAGGAGGTAGAAAAGGAACGATTTTTTGGGAACGTATTTGAAGACTTATGTGCATACTTTTGTACGACGATTTTTATATTTAGATAAATAACGTTTTAACAAGTTTTTGTATTATTAGATTTTGATGGAAAAATATTTCTTTCTTTCAAAGTTACAGTCGATTTCCGGAAAGCTCTTTTTGAAAAGGTGTTTTGCGGCCACCACTCCTGCTCGGAACTGGGTTATCTAATATCGAAAAGCAAAAATATTTGATTAGTATATTAGTTTATCTAGTTAATCGTTCCTTGTTATGAAATATTAATCTACGAAAAAAATGCGGAAGTAACACTCATTTGTCGCGCACAAAATAAAAAACTACGCATTGGAAAAACAAATCTGCAAAGTTGCAGAAAGATTCGTGGAACAATTTTCCAAAAATCCTGGTCACCGTAATCGATATTTCCGTTTTGAAAAGAACGCGTTTAAAGTTTCGAGTGCAGTTTACATCAAAATAAGATATTTGTTTCTTAACATACAGTAGACTTTCTGCTGCCTCAAAAATATCGAAATAAAAAAATCGTATTTTCGAACCAGCTGGCTGAGGGAAAGGGTGAAAATTTTGCAACGAAATTTTATTTATTCGAGAAGCCATAGCGCGATGCTGCGGGAAGCTATTGTTGTCTTAATTAACTCGTTACGTAATAATGATATCGTAATGTCAACACAAATTGGTACTCCTCTCTTCGCTGGCGTACACCAGTGCACGACATACAATTTTACCTACATTGTTAACTAAGTTCTGCAGCTGGTAGTACAAGGAGATTACGTGGAAGGTAGCGCGCGATACTCGTGGGGAGGATTTATATTTTTAGGTAAAAGGAGCTTTTAACCAAACGATAAATTATTCAGGAATTCACTTAAGTACAGATAAAGCTGATACTGAACCTGTTACCTTTTATCTCATACCCATGGAACATTAATATAAATTTTTATCCCCTTCATTTTTCGAAATTGTTAAAATCGAACTACCTTCAGCTTTACGCAATTCAATATAATTATGAAACGCTTGAAATTTCTTCTGAAATTTGTTTCAAATGAATATTTACATCCAAGGATAATTACGAAATACCTGCAACGAGCATTGCTACTTTAATTTAATATGATATAGTAATTAATTAATGAGCCAGTTAACGAAAAGTCAAGATATTTAATCAATCAGTTGAAATATTTATTAGTACCTTTGGAAATTATTTAAACAAGTAATAAATAATAATATAAGAGTGGCATTTTTCACGTGCCACCAGCTCAAAATAAACATTTTCTTGAAGAAGTAGTTTTGGCCCAGATTGCCCGCAGGTTGTGGTGATGAGTGCCCAGCAAGTCTTCACAGAGAACGCAGGAAATTATGTAGCCCAAAACAAAATTAAAATCTTTTCTTCTAATATTAAAAGGATAGCAGTTATTAGAGATGCATAATATCCGTACAACAATCAAATTTAATGATTTGATTAATGTTTAACGAATTCTAATTAAGTGGATACACTTAGTTACAAAACTCACACGTGTAAGTACTTATTTGTTGTGTCACAACCTGTGCCAACCGTTCCCAAGTTCTTGGCATCTGTAGCAAAAAAAGCTGTCAGTAGTCAAAGTTTTTGTGGGGTAAGCAGCCACTTGACTCTCATTACCCCCACGAGTGTTCTTTTATTTCTGTAAAAATTGCAGAATAAATTTGAAGTAAACACAAAATTGAAGCTACCATAACAAAGCTTAACTATGGATCTTTCAAATAAGGCCTAAAGAAAATTTAATAGACAAAGGTTTTGTACTTACTATTTCGATGGAAATTTTCGAGAAATAACAGGAAATTCGTGCTGAACAAACAACGTTCTCTGTCACATGCATCTATTGTGAATGCACTACAAGTGTCAAAATGCTTAAAATTTTTGTCCTTATCCTTCTTTAAAACATGTTAAGTACCTGCCAATGTTACCCCCATAACCGGGTAACATTGGCACATCATATATAAATGGCACTAAAAAGTTAAAGTTTTACCACACCTGAACTTACATTAACAGTTAAATTTGTTTCTTTTTATATTCAATGCACTCTGTTTTATATTTTTTATGATTTTTAAATTAACATTTCTAAATTTGGTTTAGGTATCCTATTATAACATTGCATCGTTTGTGATTGCGCTACAAGCGTGAAAATGCAATGAAATGTTTTTCCTTTTGCTTTTTAATAGATGTTAAGTAGATGCTAATGTTACCCCGTACTGCCAATGTTCCCCCAGGTTACGGTGCATACGTTGCGCATGTAGTGCTTCTCCGATAAGCACACAATGGCGGTATCTTCTGCGTTTGTGATTGAATGGCTTCCACAATTACCGCGAAATTCCTATTTTTCGCGGGTATCGCAATTGATCATCGATCCAGTCGAGCACAGTACAGTTGATCGTGTGATTTAATACACAGGCGCAAGAATTTAACGATCGATCTATACTGTTTAAAGCTTCCGAATAAAATCCCGGTCCTTTCCAATCCGTATTTTGACATTTTACTAGCGGTGTGATTAACTACACGAGGAATGTGGCGACCCACCAACACTGGCGTGATGTCGGCCAGCCAATCAATTAAAAATCTGTGATCGATAATGAACCATCTGTCACAGGAGCACGTACACCATGAATCTTAATACACACGCCTGCATCAGTGCATCCTCGAATTACTCATGAAGGATGACAATATTGACAATCAAAACACCTTTCCAAAATGTTTCGAGCAGTGTTACCTAACGAGTCCCCGGACCATCGGAGCTATTATACACACAATAATCACGTAATTTAACATCGACTGTGAGGCAGACAAGTCTACCAAGTAGAATAACCTACGATTTCTCAGACACCTAGATGAAACGCATTGCTTTGGCTTCTCCATACTTCTTCCCGCTTCCAAATTTGTCCTGTCTTCCCGCGATATTGTTACACGATGTAATTAGCTATGTTTAGTAGTAAGGGAACTGCCACAACGGAAGGCTCCGCGCAACCGCGAAGATAAGGGTCGTGAAATGTTTTCGTAAATATTCTTATAATTTTACGCTCGAGTATTTTGAGTCCATAGTGCATTAAAACTGTACTGTCCAATAAAGTATAATTTTTTCGCAGTTCGGTTACTTATTTCTAAATAAAATCACCGGATCACTTTCTATATGTACATGTTCGTATTTGTTTCATTTGAAATTTTTTAACTTCTGTCCATTTGGGGTAATTACGAAAAGCGTATTTGAGGCTATTGCGGGTGGTGGCATCTACCCTTTTCTCTTAATATTTCGAAATATTTATGTGTCCTGTACCCCGGAATTATATTAGGAAGAGCATACGTACATATTCTTTGAAAGATCTTTAGATGCCCGTGAAAGAGATCTTGAGATACCCGTGAAAGATTTAACCCTCGTCAGGCGGCATAGGTACAATTGTAACTTTTGCGTTTTTAAATTGCGGTAACTTTTTTTCGAGAAGCGGTGGAGGGCTGATGTTTCGTGACATCTCTAAGTTTTAGGTCTAGATTATATAGACCAAATTTCGGAAAAATTGCTCCCTTGGCAATTGCGCCCTCATACATTTTCTATGAAGATAATGCAAGAAAAAAAGAATACGATTTTTTTTTAATGATAATGTTATTTTATTATAAAAAGATAAAAAATAGATAAATTACATTGTAAAAGAAAATTTAGGAAATTGTTTTTATTGATTTTCATTGAGACTAAATTTTATCCATGTATCGTACAAATTATACCGACAGTGAGAGTATTCATATAAAATAAGTAAGGGTGCAATTGTGCCTCTGCCGCCTGTTAACGTTGTAAAATTCTGCCGCCTGACGGGCGTTAAAGATAGAAGACTTTCAATCCGTCAGGCAGCAAATAAATATTCAACCCCACGAGCAACAAAAATTCGATCAAACAAGAAGAAAGACTGTGTCAGACCCACAGCGTGGGAGAAAACCAGTGTTTAGTAAAGAACAAGAGATCTTTAAGCAACCGTTCGCATTTACCCCGCTAGCTACGGGTAATTGCGGACAGAGAGACTTTTGTTTTTCTTTAAAAAAATGTGTGTATAATTCTTCGTGTCGCATTTGTAGATAATTAACCAAAGTTCATTTATCTATGTGGGATCAGGAAGCCCCATAACATAAGAGGAGGACACGGAATATCCAAGACTGGGAAGTCGGCGGTAGCCGAGGTGGCTAAGGCGGCTGACCAGCGCGCAAATCGGGAGATCGCGGGTTCGAGTCCCGCGTCCGAGGATTCTTTTTTTCCGTGATCTAATTCCGTAATACTAATTCTGATTAGAATCGATACTTTTCTTTCAATTCAACTTTTCCCTTAATTATCCTTAATTCCCCTACTCTCCCCTACGCTCATCCCCCACGAAGGGTGTTCTTCTCAGTCCTCGGCTAATTTAAATAAACACCTACACCCCCGAGTCCCCAGCCAAAGCGAATCTTCTCTCAACATCTGCATCGATACAACCCCATGCAACAGTATCCACCCTGCTCCATTCCATTCCACTTCCCCGAAAGCCCACGCAGCGCAGCCAAAAGCAGCCGGAAGCCTACGCAACAAACCGACCCTGTCCAAGCGACGGCGGATTGACACGCCGCGTATTGTACCGGACAGAATAGAAAACCTGTTGATTTTCCTCGGAGCAAGTTGGGCGGAAGTAGCGGCTTCGATAATCCTTCATTGTCGCCGATTCAGATGTTAAGCGCAGTTCGTGGGAGGACAAGCAGCTCCGAATCCCTTCGAGCCCCCGACACGCGGGCTTCGGCTATATCGATTAGCCAGGCACATCGATCCTACGTTCAGGGGGAGACTTGCCACTCACCCCCATCCGCCGTCCCCTGCATTTGTTGCCTCAGACGTCACAATTAACGCGGCGAACTGTTGTATAATAAAGTACGACTGACATAATTAACGGCGCTCCGTATCTCGTGCTGCCTCTCTGAAAAGGGCTGAAAGTAACACGGTCTTATCCCGAAGCTCGTCTGTATTTCCATCCTGCCTCTCATTCACAACCACCCCTTTCCCTGCCTCTGTCCCCTCTCCCTCTGTATTCCACCCCCCTCTTTCGCCCCCCTGTTTCTCGTTCTCCGCGGGTTCTTTGCGTCCATAAATTATTCAGGTGCTCAGGATGTCGTAAAGACATTAACGAAGGTAAAAGCTTTTAAGGGCGGCCCGGCTGAATCTTGAACTCGTTATGCGGCTCTTACGATAATAACTCGCAATCTCCGCTGCGCGGTCCACTGTCTGGCGATATATGTATTTACGGCCGAATCGATGCGAGCCTCGATGGCTCGTCTTTAGGGGAAACTTATCGCCAGTGTTCCGCCCGGAGGGAGAGCGGGGGATTTCGGGGAGCAGAAATCTATTTTTAAATATAATAGTAACTCGGGGTCAATTAAGGGGGTAGATCACCCTCGATAGCCCTTTTTTTTTTTTTTTTTTTTTTTTTTTAAATACCACCCAACCTCCCCTCCCCGGCATTAGCGGTAGCAGAACGATTATAGAATTACCTCACGCATCGCGATGACAAGATTTCGCCGGGGCCTCAAGTTGGGGTCTAAGAACCCCAGTTATGCCAGGTGGGCAGAAGGTCCCCCTAGTCGCCTAACTCCTCACAATAAATACAAACACCACAAAGACGTCTCACGACACTTAATACAAAAGAGGGGTGATACCCCGTCTACGGGCACAGCCCAACCCTCGATAGCCCTAAAACAGGTATTTCTTCAAACGCAAATTGTAAAGTGATAAATAACAATAGAGACAACGTTTTTTCTAGTTTTAATCGTTATTCTATGCGCTTTAAGACAAAAAAAGGAAAGTCTAAATATCTCTATGTACATAAAAGTTGTGAGTAAAAACGTAAAGGCGTGTACGCGGTGCACCGTTTGATGGTGGACATAAAATCTCGAAAACCGCTGCAACGATTTGGATGAAAATTTAATGAGACATGCAGAAAACCATTCCCTAAGATGTGTCGGGAGAAAAAAGGGAAATCGTTCGTTATGTATTTTCTTAACTAAATGGCAATCTAACTATAAATCTTAATAAATAATCATTGTTTCAACGTACCACTAACATCACCCTCACAATTTGTGTTTCAGGTTCCGAGTTGCCGAGGTTCGCTGAGGAAATCCAAAATGTGACCGTCAGCAAAGGCAGCAACGCATTGTTAGCCTGCATAGTGGACAATCTTCAAAAGTATAAGGTGAGAAGGAATTTCTTATGATAGCAAACATCAGCTAGAAGGATTAATTTACTACTCGTGTTTTATCGATATCCATGAAATTTTCAGCATGTACACTAGGGTTTGTCGGTTTTTAAAAACCGGTTTTTTTTATAAATTTGTAAAGTTTGAAAACCGGTTTTTTGTACGGATTTTAGTTATTTCAGTTTTTTTCAATTGGTTTTGAATGCAGTGTATTTTATTGTGTTATATTTTTGTGGATCCATAAATATTAATTGAACTAAAAAATTGTGCGGATTTTATTTATTTTTTTTTATTTATTTGGTTTTGTATAGATAGATTATATTTCATTTTGTTATACGTTTATAATTCAATAAACATTATAAGAACTGAAAATTTTTAAAATAAGTATAAATATTTATTTTCTATTTTAAATATATTTTTTGTGAAAATTCGAAAACCGGTTTAACCGATTTTTTGTGAATAGTGGTATTCGAAAACCGGTTTTTGTATAATCCCTAATGTACACAACTTCCTTAAATCTACAAAAGGCATTTTTTAAAGTTTCATTACAGGCTCAGATAAAAATTTGAAAATCCGGCTTCCACTATTAATAAAATCCCGAAAATTGCTAACAAGTCAACTAATCCATCCACCCCTAAAAAAAAAAACACAAGTCGTTTGGACCAATTTTAAAAAAGTTGTTCTGCTTTAAACAGTGCCCACCACTTTGGTCCCCGCCTGTACATATAACGAAAACCTATGAATGTCGTTCGATAAAAAAATGAAAACCCCTACTCACGTTGCTCGACCATTCGATTCCATCCGCAAGCTCCCTGCGATCGCCTGGCCTGCTCCTCAAATACGTCGCGAAGGAAGCATGAAACGAACGTTGCTAACCCCTATGCCATTGGTGTCAAAACACGACCAGTACATTCCCCGTCGACCGTTCCAAGTGTTTGCGCGGCCAGAAACGATTTTCCATCCGCGGACAAATAACCGTCTCGCAGCGCTTCGTCATTAAGCGGAGCTCTTTTTTCCTCTCTTCACTGGCGAATTTAACACGACGCAACGGAGAAGCCTGGTAATTCTAGCCGTGACTAGCAACAACGTCAGCTCCGGCCTTCTGCGTCGTTCGTTACGCCAATGAGAATACATCACGCGGCGTGTCACGTTGAATTATTAAAATAATACAGTAACCACGCCTGTTTTACACCATCCCGCGCACCGTGCACGCGTAGAGAGGCCACCTGCCCCGCGGCGACAGTTTCATACAGCCGTCGAACGTGAGTTCACTTTTTAGACATCAGGATTCCCGTGGACAACGGGAATATCGAATGTAATTCGGCTGTTTCTGCGCTTCGTTTGCGTCGTCTCCTATTGTCAGAGAAATGGACTTTAGGAGCTTAGAGATTGCGGGACTCTTTGTGAGGAACAAATTGAGTTCCTTTCTGCTCGCAGACTAGTGTCCTATCTGAAGATAGTTCTTTGGATGAGAATGGCCGCTTTTGCGGCAAAGAAGGACGAATTTAACGGAGTAAAGGTTTTGTTTATGGAGAAGATCTTGACGCCGATTAATTTGCTTTTTAGATCTGCGACGTGCTTATCCTCGGGCAGGGAGAAATTGTTTCCCTGAAACCACGTAACCCTAAAACACCACTGTATATTTTCCTAACCTGGGTCCACGCGACCTAGAATTTTCTTTCCCCTGTATATCAGGATTTGCTGCACCGATTTAAACAATTTTTTTTTTAACCAATTCGTCGGATAATAAGGAAGCGGAATATATCGATAGTTTGGCGAAAAATCTTTTGATGCTGAAGATATTTTGAAAAAAAGACGTCAATGTTCCGAAAGTTCCGTTTTTTCTTCTTTAAATTGCAGTGTTTTCTAAAACAAGGTACGGGGATTTTATTGTACGTCAATCGAAAGGTTTTGAGCCGTGCTTCAAGGAAATATATAGGGTAGAACCCCCAATTACTGACACCTACCCAATTACTGACACCTTAAGCTATTTTACTGAAAATAACGAATAAATAAACGTTGTAAAGTCATACACAAAAAGAATTATGTAATTCAACCTATAATCTATACGCTAGAAAATGCACCACTTAATATTTATTTTTCATTAATTTGTATAAGACGATACAAAATTTTAATTTGATGACAACAGTGGAAATGGCTACTTCCTTACTAGTGAAAGAGAAAATAGGGCACTAAAGAAAGGGCTATAATTACTATATTTAAATTATTTACATAATAAACATTAATTTTTTAGTACAATAGAAGTATCATAGAAAGTCACAACGATCGTAATTTAACGATTAATTACGCCTTTTTAATTAATATTTGGATGACAGTGATTGGCACAAGCGTTTTAATCAGTTTTTAATTACTGCCATGGCAGTAGTTAGTCGGGCAAATAAAGCATGACGCCATTACTGACACCCATACCGTCTACAGTTGCGTCCAACCTAACCTAGGTATTCTAGTGTTCCGATTCCGACTAACTTTGTGTATTTTTTTATATTCCCTATACATTTACAATGCTTTCAAAAATATATGTAATGCTTTATGAGAATATATAATGCAAATGTATTCTGAAATGTAATTAAAGCCAAAAAGTGAATTTTGGAAAGTGATAGTAAATGTGATGGCAATATTTGGGTAACTGGTAGTAATAGGGGTGTCAGTATTTGGTTAGTTGCCAGTAATTGGGGTGTCAGTATTTGGTTAACTGGCAGTAATTGAGGTGTCAGTAAGTCAGTCACACACGTTTTAGAGGTGTCAGTAATAGAATCTCGAAATATGTTTTTTAGATTAATGAATTTATATATAAAAATAGAAATTCTAAGACCCACAAAATGTTTTTCTTGAAGTAAATATATTAAACCATAATAAATAAAATAAAAAACTTATACTTTTAGTCAATAAATACAGATACTATGCAATAATATTAGAGTCAATCCTTAATGTGTCAGTAATTGGGGCTTCTACCCTATATCATTACGATTGGTTCCAGAAAATATAATTATTTCGAGGGGTGAAGTCGAGTGAATTTCTAATTCTCCCGAACGAATGAAATTATACAATGAAATGGTTGGAATAATAATTTATTTTATAAAAACAGTACAAATCACTGCGCAAACAATAATGTCCTGTGGCAACTCCACTTTTCCGAGAAGATGATTTAATCCTCCAATGACGGCCACATCTCTCTCATTCGATTATTAACAGATAAAAAGGGGCATAAATCTTCAGCGTCAGTGATTTGTTGCAAAAGCAACCTACTATATTTAACATTTAAAGGAATCTTATCCTCCGCGAAATAAACGTATAAACATTCTGTTGTCTTCGTGTCCTGGATCCATCCTTACACGACTCCCAGCATATTAAGAAGACGACGGTATCGTTGTGCCGTGTTCGAGGAAGTCGGTGTCTCGCGCAAGCCGCAGCCGCTCTCGCCCACATCGATACCTCGGCGACGAAGGAGAGAAAATCGAGGGAGCTTCTAAGCCTTCTTATACTTATCCCTCTATTCCCTGTATCCGTGAAGGTTTCGAAGATCCGCGAAGGATACGGAATACAAGCCAGCCGGTGTATTGGATTAAGCGAGCGATAAGAAAGGGGTGGCTTGTTATATAGCTGCAGTGTCCAAAGCTTTCGGAAAGGAAGCAGCATGAATAGAATGCGCCGGGAATGTACATGCGAACGATTCTGTAAGTGAAACGGTACGTCGAGATACCCGGGTGCTTTTCAATTCTTACTTTCGCACCTGCAGAATTCCTTGGCGCCCCTGGGGAGCCGAAGGGAATTCCCCTGAAAAATCTCCCCCTAACGTTGTCCTCTGTCCGCACTTAGGGAAGATGTGGTGGAAAAAAGGAGGGACCACTGGTTGCCATTAAACTTCGTTCTCGACATCGTAACCGGCGACATATCACGTTAAAGAAAATACCAGCGCGTTACCACCATGCACAGAGTACACCGCGAAACTGCATTACCTTCTCCCGCTCTATCTTCCTACAATCTCATCACTGTTTCAAAATACAATTTTTCCCGCGCACGGCAAGCCCGCAAACGCTTTTTCGCAAACGGGATGGGGAACGAGCACACGAAAGCATGGTTCAGTGGTTGGTAAACATCGGGGTGATGTGACTGAAAGTGAAAGTATTATTTGAATTTAGTGTAGTGTTTATTATTTATCAAATGCAGGGGAAGATAATTGAGCCGTTTTTTTCGAAAGTGATATAAGTCCATTTTTTTTTTAAAAAATACTTCACTATGCTAAGGAGAAATAAGATTGGAATATAAATAAGTTTGTTATTATTAGTTATCTTAACGATGCGATTTACTTTTCATACTAATTTATTTATAAATTCCTTATAATATAACTGAAATTATTTCTTAATAAACTTGATTATTCGTTTACTTTTAAGTGATGAAGACATGTATGTCTTCGTTTTAATTATTATTTTTTACATTAAAAAATACATTTCACAGAAGCCATCTTCGATTAAAGTATAAATTTAAAATTGCTGTTGGTTATGTTTTTCATAATATGTTATTATTAAAAGTGGTACAAGTCCATTTGTTGTAGCTAAAAAATCGTTTATTTTCTTTAACATTTTTATTGATTATTATTCCATAATAAAATTTAACAAGTTTATAGTTTTGAAAACATCACCCGAATTGATTAACGTATGCGAAGATTTTTAAGTTGATTCAAACGCAAACCCTTAAATATCTCAATGTATGAAGAAATGGACTTATGCCACTTTTAAAAACAACGGCTCAATTGTTGCAGTAAAAAGATGCATATACATTAGGGCTGGGACTATTTGTCGAAATTTTTGGTATTCGAATATTCGAATACTTCAGTTGCTCAATTATTTGGCGAATATAATTCGAATATCCAAGTATCCAAATACTATTCGAATATTTAAGTATTCGAATACTATTCGAATAGTACGGAGTGAATTATAAATCAAGTTCTATAGGTTCATTTTTTTACACGCTTTTATTTAGTTTCAGTTGTGAATCCGTTAGTTTGTCAGGGTGAAATCTTGTAAGTTAATTTTGACCCAAAATTGAACTATGTATGTGTGCAAAGTTTCAAGTCGATCGGATATGTTGAACTGGGTCAGTATTAGAATACTGAAATTTTCGAATACTGAAATATTCGAATACTGAAATATTCGAATTCTGAAATGTTCGAATACTGAAATGTTCGAATACTGAAATATTCGAATACTGAAATGTTCGAATACTGAAATGTTCGAATACTAAAATATTCCAATACTGAAATATTCGAATACTGATATATTATTCGATTAGTATTCGAATACTTAAATATTCGAATACTGAAATATTCGAATACTGAAATGTTCAAATACTGAAATGTTCGAATACTGAAATATTCGAATACTGAAATATTCGAATACTGAAATGTTCGAATACTGAAATGTTCGAATACTGAAATATTCGAATACTGAAATGTTCGAATACTGAAATGTTCGAATACTGATATATCCGAATACTGAAATATTCGAAGACTGAAATATTCGAATACTGAAATATTCGAATAGTATTCGAATACTGAAATATTCGAATAGTATTCGAATACTGAAATATTCGAATAGTATTCGAATACTTAAATATTCGAATAATAACAATCGAATACTCAAATATTCGATTACTTGTAAAATATTCGAATATTAAATTATTCGAATAGTCCCAGCCCCAATGCATAAAAGTACAGTTATGAATCTGCTGTTACCTAACTTCAAAACGTGTAGACGTCATTATTTTATTTTGATGGACAGCAATATTGCAACTAGATTGCCCAAAATAAGTAATTCTAGAATTACTAATGTGTTACTAATGGAATCTTCACGTTACTTCTTTTTGAATTTATATTTTACGTCACGCTAAAGTCATGAATGTATTCGTAATATTAAACTACTTTAATTCAATTTCATTATGTGAAGAGACTTTCGTGTTTGTTTGAAGAAAGGCATTCCAAGTGGTTCTTAACACGATGGCACAACTTGAGATTCTTAAGTGATAGTCCTGGTAAATGTGTAAGCATTCCAATTACTATTTTAAGCTGAGCAACTTCTATATGAAATGTTTTTTAAAATATGAACACATTTCAAACGATACCTATAAGGTTAGGGCATGAGAGAAGCAGAGTTTCTGGGAATAAGTGGAATAGCACTGTGTGTGGTCAGACAGTCTTCCAGCAGTCGTTGAAACTGTATCTCTAAATAACTTATCATACTTTTATTATTTTAAAATTCGCTTCGAGTAAGTATAATTCAGATTAACAAGAATTTCAGTGACACTCAGAAATTTAATAGAAATTATATTTTTTCGCATTCATCGTTTTAAGAGTACCTATAAAATATTCTTTTCTGTATAGTACGAAGAGTTTCTGTATACTGTCAACTATATTAGCAAAATTATATCTATCATATCAATGCGTTCTGCGCAAACCTTTTGAAACATTAGTAGTGGAACACCCTATATTGTACGTACGTTATGTGTATCACTTGTGATGCTTCTCTCATTAATCTCATATACCAGATTCTGTCGTCATCATTTGATGAACACTATCCGATTATACTAAGCCCTTCAGCACAATAGGCTGTACAACAGAATCTCGATTAGCCGAACTAATTAATAGATACGATATTCGAGTGATCACTTTTTTCAGATAATCCAACGACTACACTTTAATACGAATGGTTACCACCTATGTATTGCAGCATATGACCCAAAAATGATATACAAATAGATTCACATCCAATGATTAATATTTTACATTAATTAACCAAGTAATTAAACTCTGTAATATTCACATATCCACAGTATATTTAATACCAGGGGTCAAACGAAACTGTTAAAATTTTCAATTAATTATGAAATAAATGTAATATTATGACTATTATCTTTTCTATTCCGAGAAAACTGTTAATAAATGCAAATTTTTATTCCATACATTTTTATATAATTGAGAAGCTTTTATTTTCTTGAAAGTAGAAAATAGTTCTAGTCAAACAGGATCATTTATTGTACTCTGAAAAAGTTAAAGTTGCGACAAGCAGATTTCCTGGAAATGTTATTGGTGACCTTAAACCTTAAACCGTTCGCTGAAAATAACTGTATAAAAATCACAATGCGTTTTCACTTCCACACTTATCCTGCTTTCAATTCCTTAAATAATAGTAATTAAAAAAATATTCCCAACTTTTATATTTCACCCCTTAAATATCTTTTACGAGAACTTTCATTAATCGAACATAAAATAACTGTTAAAACTGAACTCTTGCAACAGAGTTAAAGTGTCAATGTGCAAAGTTCAATTAACATAGAAAAGAAATGATTTCAAAGCAATTATATTTATAAAAGTTAACAGTTTCATTCCACCCCTGCTTAATACATCTTCCTCAGTATTTAAAGTACCATTTCCAAGTTTCAATTATTCCCAAATTACTCCCAGTGTTTCGGTCGAACTGCCACAGAATAACCACAAATAGTGCCATTGCCAATTAATAAGGAATTACTTGCTTCCAATAAAACGAAGCCGATACTGTCACCCACTATTATTGCACGACAAAACTTTCATTCCGCCATTACAGAATGTTAATTACTCGACTCGCCGTTCCACGGAATATTCCATCCCGTCGAAAGTAAGCCTGATTCTCTCCTACAATCTCTAAACAAACGTCTGTCCGTGCTTGTTTTAGGTGGCATGGGTGCGTGTCGATACACAAACCATCCTGTCTATCCACCATAATGTCATCACGCAGAACCCACGGATCTCGTTGTCGTACAATGACCATCGTACGTGGTACCTTCACATAAAGGCGGTTGAAGAGGTGGATCGCGGATGGTACATGTGTCAGGTGAACACAGATCCGATGAGGTTTAGGCAGGGTTTCCTGCAGGTCGTTGGTAAGCCCAAAATGAATATTGTATTCTCGCGTCGCGCGTGTCTCCACCAAACTCTCCAGAGCTTCCCATCGACGAAGTTCTGAATTTCAGCCGACCCATTCTCGGGTAACTTAAAGACAGCAACTGAAAATAAAGCGACAAGCGTTTTTCTTTTTTTTTTTTTTTTTTTTTTTAGAACTTTGTCGAAGCCAGGGAATTATCGGTATTACTTTTGGCTCTAGTTCGTTCCAGTCGCGATATCCAATTAACCGCAGATTTAAGCCTCGCCGGTGTGGTTAAGCGAATTCTCATCAAGGACAGTTTATCGATAATATCTTCTACCTAAATAGCGATTCGATAACGCGGAATCTAATTAATCCCGTGCCGCGAGTCCCGGGGCTTTCAAATAATTATTTTATAAAGCGCTAGAGCATTCGATCCAGCCACACCTGTGAATATTAATACAAAAGTCGCACGGTTAATAGAAGAGACTTGCCAATCGCCGAGAATAAATAATTGAACGAATCTAATTCGCCTCTGGCCGGGTGAAATTTTAATAACAGGCAGCGGGGCTGCATGAATGTTTTGGCAGCCGTGATCTCTTTTATCGCGGCACGTGTATCGGGGACAGCTGTGCTAAGTTAGCATCGATCTGCTCGCGGCGAGGTTGTAATTCACGAACTTCGTCGCTTTGTGGAACGACGGGGCAGGTGATCTGTTCAATTTTCGAATTTCTTCCTTCCCGCAGTGCCACCCTCCATTAACACGAAAGAAACCAGCACAGACATGGTGGTCCGCGAGGGTTCGAACGTGACGCTGACGTGCAAAGCTTCCGGGTATCCGGAGCCGTACGTTATGTGGCGCCGAGAGGACGGAACCGGCATACACTATAATAGCGAGAACGGTGAGTTTTGGCCAATAAATACTTTGATACTAAAGATAAAATACCTTTGTTAAAGAATTCGAACATCATTTACTCAATCCCTTGCATGGGTTGCAACCAAGTTTACATTGGACAAACGTCTAGACTTTTAGAAAGACGGATCTACGAACACATAAGGAACATTTTCCTACCACCCCCACAACATACTGCCCTAACGAAACACGCATTGGAATTTGATCACAGATTTGACTTCGATAATGTTAAAATTATTGATAGAGAGGCCAATTGGAGTCGCAGAATTCTGTTGGAGACGTTGCATATGATTAAACAACCAAGCGTAAACCTTAGGTGTGAAACACCTAAAATACAAGAGTAGGGTAGACCGGGGGCGGTAGTAACACTTTGACTTTGGAATACGATTACGCAAAAACTATTACAGTTACAACAAAAGTTTTTTTTACGAAAATGTTACTTATTTATCTGACATTATTTGAGCCACAACAGTTTCGCTGTATGTCAGGTAATATTCCGGTTATTAATAAAAAATGAGAAGCGGAGAAAGTGTTACAACCGTCCCTGACCCCGGGTCGGTTGTAACACTGCATGGAGTCGATAGTAGCACAAATATAACTTTACAAAATTAAAATATTTTTTTATTTAAATTATAATAATAAATGAAAAAAAGTAAAATCTATAACAAATTACATGGTAATAAAAGACATTTTGGCTGGTGCAGTCTTCATCGGATCAATCCTTACATTCAGTATATTGCACCCATTTTTCATTTGGTTTGCTTGTGCTATGCTATGTGATTTCATGCAAATAAGACAATATTATTCGCCTTCTTTGTCCCTATTCGGTTCTGTTGCGGTAAAACCGACCCCGACTGCGGATGTTACAATCGTCCCCGACCATGCTTTTGAACTTGAATTATAAATTTTGACTAACGAGACGCTTAAAAGTGCCAAGTAACGATCAATATTAGTTTAAAAAAGGTCGAATTACAGATTAAAAAATCGAACAAGCACATACTTGCAAAGGGAGTGTTTATATTACAATTTTAAGTCAGTAAGGAAAAGTTACTTTAGGGTATCGAAAAGTTATTTTCTTCACTATCCATGTCTATTGCGTATCTGTACTCTTAGGGCATGGATGTGTATATTCCAAATGTCATTCTTCATCATATATCCAAAATTGGCGTTAATATCTATTATATGTTTTGAGATATTTAGCGTGTTACGTTCGCCCCCCTGTTACTACCGACCCCGGTCTACCCTACTACGCAACTTTACTAAAGCAATAAGGCTTTATGATGTAATTCCTCCAATAGAGTCTTCACTTCAATTGTGGCCAGCATAACCAGTTCATCTATACATAATAAAATTATATTATGTAATCATTTGGTCATATATCCTAATGCGTTTGGCCTTTACCACATGAACATCAATTAGTGGTATTTTGACAGTTGTTGTGAGGTTGAAAATGTTTGCTCTGTCAATAATTGTTAAATTCGTTCTTAATATTTAATGGTCTTTGTTTTGACTCCGTTTCTAGCCACAGTTTTGTTTCACCTTTAAATAGTCCTCCAAGTTATGTTTACCTCAGTCATGCTACAACCGACTCGTGTGTTACACGTCGTATCAAACGTGTGACTCTAAAGCGAACGCAGTATACTTTATAAATATCTTTCCTTGAAAAAGGTCTAAACCGCAGACCGAAACGTCGGAAATTTATAATTGTTAAAATTGCAAATTAGCTTTTAAATTATTTAACTGACCGAACCAGTGCGCCGAAACCACTTTTTGTTTATTCTAAAAATACGGTCGATAGCTCAACTACTTTATTCAATAAATACTTCGTTTCTTTCAGTCGCGTTCGAGATCATTGAGGGGGTATAACCGCTTGAAAGTGTCAGAAATCGGATTCTTTTCTTTACAATATTTTCATAGATTGGTGTTTTAGAAGTATTTTAAAACAAGTCCGGTGTAAAAAGTCGGAAGATTGACGGAGTTATAGGCATTTGAGTGGAACAACCCAGGTACAGTGGGTCCAGGGACAGTGTGGCCAATGTGTTCCTCGCCGCTGATTGGTGCCGCCATTTTCAGGCAACTTCCGGCAGCTCTTATGTATAGAACAGTATACATATATACTTACACATTCTCAAATTGGCGACTCCAAATTTTGACAGCTTACAGTCAGGTTATAACCTGACGAGTGTCAAATATGGTAAACTGTCAAAAATTGAGATGCCACGCGTGTCTACATATTTTTTAATAAATTATTGAATATAATTACTATGTAATATACAATGATTAATAAAGTATTCGAACTAGAAGTCATACATTTATTTTTTAAGTATTTATTGAAGTATAATCAAATTATAATTATATGAGCTTTTAATAGTTATAAACTATATAATTATATATTTATATGTAATTTATATATAATATATAATTTATATATAATTATTAACTGATATAAACTATGAAATATTTATCTAAGTTTTCATTAATAAAATTAAATATTAAGTTTATACAGACACGCCACTATATAAGACATGATTCCACGCTTTTCAAATATCGCGCGCGCTTCACCTGGCTGGAACTGAAAATGGCGGCTTCCGGCTCATTGGCCACACTGTCCCTGGACCCACTGTAAACCCAGGTAGCACGGGGCGCCGCCGCGCGGATCGCAGCGGAACTACAATTTTTCATTACGGTGGCCCTAAAAACTCGCGCTACGTTGAACCAATTCACTTCCAATTTTGCATGCGAAATCGTAATGAGATTCCACATCGACCTACGGCGGCTTTTTTTATCCCGATTCCCCGTTTATTTTTTATAAATAAAAAACGTGGATTTTTCTCTTAGAAGAATCTAACTTTATCTTCGATCTCTCGCTATTCCTCTATTTTTCGAAATTGTCAAAATCGGCCCCGTAGGTCGATAGCTATTAACATACTTTATAAGAAAATTTTACTGCTTTTTATTTCTGACACGACATACAGCTTTTTTTCGGGGCCACCGTGTAGCCGTCTAAAATCGAGAGAGTTTAGGATATGTATTAGGGTGGAGTGAGAAAAACATTTTTTCAATGATCAAATTCTAATAGTGCGTAAAAGTTGTCTACTTGGCCCAATGAAACGTGTAAAAAATTTCAGCTCGATCGGATAATTTCTTCTGTGTGCACCAAAGGCCTTAACTTTCAAAATTTTAGGACAAAACTTAAGAAACTGCAACTTTCTTCAGCTGGTGGATTCTACCTTTTTTTATACCCAAGACTATATTTGTTGCGTAAATGAAGCAAAGAAACACCCGTGGCTGGTTTCGGAACGATAGGAATGGCACTGTAAACTATAAAAAAATGCAGCTCTTCGCTCACTTTCCTAACGGAACAAGTGGCCCAGAACCAACCACGCGGAGGTAGCTGTACGTCGCGCTCCTTGTTTTTTGCATTTTATATTTTTTTCGGTTTTTTTTAATAATTTAATTGTTTTTTTTTATGTATTTTGTATTTTATATATATTTTTTTTTTTAATTTTAAGTTTTGTACTAAAATTTTGAAAGTTAAGGCCTTTGGTGTACACAGAAGAAATTATCCGATCGGGCTGAAATTTTTTACACGTTTTATTGGGCCAAGTAGACAACTTTTCCGCACTATTAGAAATTGATCATCGAAAAAATGTTTTTTTCACTCCACCCGAATATGTATCCATAACTTCCGAAAAACAATAGTTTTTTAACTCAAATTTTTTTTTAAAGTTCATAATACTATGTAAACATAACGCAAAAAGTGTGGTTAGGCGTGTTTGTTAAGATTATTGTGACGAAAGAGATTGTGGATCTTAGGGTATTTGGAAAACCTGAATTGTCTCCTCTTTGGGTATTGTAAAATACAATTTCTTAATGATTTGCAAAATTAGTAACAGTTTGTCGAAAATAAGTGATAAAAGGGATCGAATTTAGGAATAATATAGAAAATGTGTTTCCTGAAATTTTGAATGAAAATTTAAGAAGTTTCATGCACTAATGTGTTTTAGACATTTTTCTGCGAAATTTGTTCATGGTAGGTGATTATTGGGAAGTAATTGAAACAATATAACGATATAAAAATTGAATGCTTAGAAAATATCAATTATACTGCTCGACATTATTTTCTGTCGAATATATGATTATGTATACATTAATTGAAACATAAATGCCCAAGAAAAGGCGTATACAATCTTCTTAAAAATCATGTAAGAAGTAAATAAGACAGAGAAAACAATTTGAATTTAGAAAACTTCTTACTAGGGCTAATTTATTGCGACACATTTTTTTTACCATAAAGTTTGTCGCTGTGAATACCCACTTGTTTCCTAATTCTAAAATTTGAAACAATAAGCTATCTCCTTCTAACTAATAATTGATAATTTACTTTACACGAATTTCGTTTAACTTTTCGCGTGGCCGACCGGCAGAAAATAGTGTCCAGCAGTATATACTGTCTTCCTCGAAGAACATGCAACCACAACACAGACTGCCCCGAAGTTTGGTAATTGGTTCTTATATCGAAGTAATCCATAAATTATTACCCCGCTTGGAATGCTGGGTACATGTTGAAGAACGTGTTCGACGTATCATGCTTTGGGAGTTTCAGTCAGGGGAACGTTTACGCCCCAGACAGCAATCGAAATTTGTGCTGTGTCGGGCAAACAGGCTATTCCAGAATATCACTAACTAAATTAGTTCCAGGAATTGCGATTTGGAGATCTGCCGTTAATATATCAATAAGGGTAGGACATAGAACTACCAATTGAATGTCGATGGCTACGCGATAGCGATCCTCATTAGGGAGCGAACGGAACTGGACTTTTCAATTAACGTAAATTCTTTGGTTACCTAAGATTCATAATTCCAAGAGCAGTCTACAAAAAAAGGAAGAAAAATAAATTGGGTAGAATTCTTTCATCAATTTTCTGCGATTAATCAATGCTGCTGCCTGCTTTAATAGTATCGATAATAATATAATAAAAGCAAATGAAGGAACGTGCAATTCCGTAATTTTACTGAATAAATCAATATAATACCAATCGTTTTCGTATCCTACAAATAGGTTGTTAGTTTATGTTCATAAGAAAATAATTCTCGAGAAACATTTCACCTCATATCTTGGTTTCACTACAATTATAAAATATAAATAATAAATTCTCACCACTACAAAACAGAAATCTTGCCGTGACAATTTAATTCACACCATAATATTAATAATTCTATTTAAAAATCCAAGCTATCGAGTGTCCTAAATTTATAATCCCGCAGATGAAACTTAATATCCCGAAACGTGATGCTCGTCCGATTAAAATTCAATTGATTCCGAAACGTTTTATCGTTCGGATGATTCCTGTATCTCTCGTTGGAGAAAGTCGATACGTCTCGGCGTAATATATGGAATCTTGCAAGGGTTCACCGCGGAGCAAACATTTCATCATCCACCATCGCGAATATAATCGATCTTCTCGAGGGCTTCTGCTTGTCGTGGTGCGCCTCTAAAAATAGGAGTGCAGCTTCAGTGCACGACCCTCCCAGGGGGGCGATCGCCTCGATCGATGCTAATTACTTTCTTAATTACTAATTATGGAGAGGGTGAGAAGCGCGACACCCTCACCGGCCGCCATTCCGCACGGACACACACCAGCGGACGGACACACGTTTAACGGTGGAAAGATGTACAGGAAAGCGGGGGACGTCAGACAGTCTGTCGGTTTCAAAGGATTTTCTCAATATCGGATAAAGGCCGGATTTAATTTCTGCTCTAATTTAAATTTTCATTGCCCTCGAGGCATACTCTCGGGCTCAGACGCTCAGAGGGAGCTTTCGAAGCTTGCGTCTCCTCCTAACTCTCCCGTATAAACTGTCACTGATAAATATGTATGCATCGAAACGTTTCGACGCGGGGAAAAATACTCTGCTACATTATAATATATTACCGTCTATCCCCAGACAGTCGAAGGGGCGTAAAAGTGATTACAAGCGACTGAAAACGGGAAACTTTCTGCCGTGCCGGTTTTATCGGGGAAAAGCTGGAGCTTGTTGCGTTAAAATTGAACGGGTAATCGGCGGGAAGGAAACTTCTGAACATAGGGATACTTTAAATCGAAAGGTACAAGGGGATATATTTCCACTAACAAGGGAAGATCCCGAACCTTGAAAATTAAAAAAAATTCTGAAACTAATGGGGTGAAATCAACCCCTGAAAACTCGGTTATTTTCCGATTTTATGTTAGGATAACTCGGGAGCTGTAAGAGGTGTAAAAAAAGTTTCCAGACAAAAGTTAGTTCTGTTAATTAGATCTATCATTTAGTAAAAAATATTTTACGGTTGATGAGTTATAACACAAAATTAGGAAATAACCGGATTTTCAGGGGTCAATTACAGCCCCTTAGAGTGAATTTTGGCAGCAAACAAAAATTGTGTTGTAATCAGAAGGAAATTCCCTACATTTTCACAAAGTTTAAGAAAGTTTTTTGAATTTCCGGGTTCGGGATGTTCCCTTGTAAATTCTACCGTATTGACATTTGAGCCGTTGTTTTTGAAAATGGTATAAGTCCATTTTTTTTGAAAAGTTAATGGTAGCTGTAGTCAGATATAGATATCTTGTTTTTATGTTTATAATCACACAGTGAATAGTGTACAATATCCTCATAAATTAATAAAAAAAAGTTGAACTGTGAAATGTTATCACAGGAATGTTTTTTTTTAAAGTGGTATAAGTCAATTTCTTGGAAAAAATACACCACTATGCTAAGTGTAAAGGAGAAATAAGATTCAAATATGAATAAGTTTGTAATTCTTAGTTATCTTAACGAAGTAATTTACTTTTCATACTAGTTTATTTATAAATCCCTTATAATACAACTGAAATTATTTCTTAATAAACTCGATTACTAGTTTACTCGTAAATAACGAAGACACGTATGTCTTCATTTTACTGATTATTTTATACATTAAAAAATACACTTCACAAAAGCCAACTTCAATTAAAATATAAATTTAAAATCGCTTTTGGTTGCATTTTTCATAATATGTTATTATTGAAAGTGGTATAAACCCATTTGTAGCTAAAAACTCGTTTATTTTCTTTAACATTTTTATTGATTATTATTCCACAAGAAAATTTAACAAGTTTATCGTTTTCAGAACATTATACAAATTGATTAACGTAGGCGAATATTTTTAAGTTGATTCAAACGCAAACCCTTAAATATGTCGGTGTATGAATAAATTGACTTATACCACGCTCGAAAACAAGTGATTTTCAAAATTATCAACCTCGCTAATATGCATTTTCGTGGCCCAAAGTTCCATTTAAAAAGCAAGGATAATTCTGTCGTCGTCAAAGGAATCTGATACGTCCATTCCAAGGACAAATGCGCGCAATGTGTCGAGCCTGTGCTGCGATTAATGAAAAGGCCAATGAATTCGCAGGGCCCGCTGAGCCATCAATAGCCAATTAGGAGAGGGCACCGTTCGACGAGCGTAATATCGAAGGTATCCATGGACACATCTGCTATTATATGAGGGACACGTCATTCGATGGAAGCGTCAGATTATCGGCGTAATTGGACGAAATATTACGGCGGTGAATATGGCACACACTCGTAACGCCCGCATCGCTGGCTGAGGTGTTGCCCTCTGGGGCTCGGGGGATGGTCGAACGCCATCACTCGCCGTCTGCTAGCCTCTAGACACCCTTCGCCCACGAGAAAAGTATGGCCTGCTGTCAGTTTCCCCGGCTCCCTGATCGTCCCTGTACGCCAGCTACGGTTCAAGCTGCTCGACCACTCGGGAAAACCGAGCCGAGCTTTACTCACGAGGGTAGGATGCGATCGCTTTTTGGATCGAGCCGTAAAGCTTCCGACGCGACGCAGAATTTATAAGTCTGCCCGAATGCTTAATCCGTTGCGAAGTTTCCTTAATCATCGCGAAACGTCACTTTGTTGCAAATTTGTTTAGCGAAGAATGCGTTGTTATTGTATACATTGAAAAGTGAGGGGTTGCTTTGATGAAATAATTACATATTCAAGCTAAAGGGGACCTTCCGGTCTAAAAGTCGATTTTTTTTTTATTTCATTTTTCGAATGTTCAACCTTTTAGGAATACGTGTTTAAAAGGATATGTTGAAATTCGTAAAATTCCAGAAGTTATAGGCATTTGAGTAGCGGCAAATGCATGAGCAACAACCGGGCACTCGGCGCTCACGTAAACCTTTAAACGCGTTTTTCTCGAAACAGTGTTCTCAAAACGGTGGGACCTGTATCTCCAAAAGTTATTATCCGATTCGACTGAACCTTTTTTTATTTTGAAGAATATACTTCTGGCTAGGGGGGGGGGGCTAGAAAAAATTACAAACAATTGAAAATTTATAATTTTCAAAGGCGTTGAAAGGACGAAAAGTACAGGGAAAAGTGATTTCAAACATCAAGTGTCGTTATTTTCTAAAAAAAAATGTCATTTTTTTAATTTTTTCTAGTTCCCCCCCTAGCCAGAAGTATAAATCTTCAAAATAAAATAAGTTTCAGTCGAATCGGATAATAACTTTTGGAGATACAGGTCCCACCGATTTGGATCAATTTTTTTACGCCTTGACTTTAACGACTCCCCAGGGCCGTCTGCAATAATTAATTATAAAACAAAAAATATATTTCTATAACTTAAGACATCCTTAATACAATGCAAACAGTCCCATTAAATTATATATAGTAGTTTTCCTTTAATTAATTCCTAAAAATCACCTATTTTTTGGGGCTCTAGACCGGAAGGTCCCCTTAAGTGGGGAATCCGATTCTTTGGGCTAAAATCGTAGCAAAATTTGGGATTTTTTTTTTAAGAAACCAGCGTTCCGATTCTTCTGAAATTTGGACCATGTTTGCATCCATCTTTGAAGAAGCTGCAGGTTTTTTTTTATTAATTTTTAACCACAAATATTGTAGTTATGCATGATAAACCATCACGTCGCGCCAAACTCGTCGCCCGTTGAAAACTGAATAAAAAAAAACGGCAACTTCTTAAAAAAAATTCCTAAATTTTCCTATGTTTTTAGTCCATAAAATAGGATTCCCCCTTAATTGACTGAAATTGAGCTTCCCTGGGCTAAAATTAATTTATTAAACTTTTTAAATGTTTCGTTACCCTATATAAACATTTAATTGCTGTTTATTATGGGCACGCAACTATTGCTTTCATATTTGGGGGAATGTAGGCATAATAGTGTTTGGAAAATTGTGAATTACGTGGTGAAAGGCTTGTTGTAGTGTTGGGAAAGCTGAACGGATATATTCGATCTACTGTTTGAATAATTTTGGATAGCTGATGATCAGTGTCAAATTTGAATACCATGGGCGGCCAATGGAATTTGCGAGTAAATTTTCAATAGGTTTTTAGTAGCTCGATAAGGTCGATCTGCTCCACCAGTTTAAGCATTTTCAACAAATTCGATCCGATCGCGTAATTTGAAAGGAATATTTACTTTACCAAATACCTGCGTTCCGCCAAAGTAAATATGTGTGTTCAGTGATGCGGTACACGTTGGGCTACACTTGTTGAATTTTATATTATTTATTTACCAACGAATAACGAAGAAACACGGTCCATAATTAAAGATATATTTCTGGGCTTCCCGATAACAGTAGCGACTGGTGATAAGAATAGAAATATTGTATACATGATGATAATCTCGATAAAAATTGAAGAGAAGATACAACTGGACCTAAAACTTCGGAAGAAATTGGAAGTATGGAAACAGTGTAAAAGTTCTCTACAATACTGTACGAATGTTTGCACAGAAGTTTCTTTAACACTATCCTCTTGCTTCCGCCATTCCCCGGGCAGCGAGGAATCCTCAGGAGAGTCGAAAAAGGAAATCGAATTTTGTAAAACTCTCGCGTGTCTGAGGGTGTTTTTAAGGAATGTGATCAAGACACCTGTGGGCAAGAGGAAGATTTAGTTCCCGGGTCTGGGTTAGGACTTACATCGACTAGAAAGCCGATAGCAGACTAAAAAGCACGGGGAAGAAGAACCCGGCAACAAAAGGGGCAAAAGAATCCCGATGTGAAGGAATGGCACCAAAGAGGCGATAACAAATCACGTCTGTGCTCTAGAGAGAAGTCGCTGGATGCTCTTTACTCGTACTTAAACTAATTGCGAGCTTAACATTTCGCTGTTTAACCATAATTAAATTTCAGTTTCATAGAATTCTTACTAAAAACAATTCAAACTCACTTATCACAGGTTATCTGCAAAATAATAGACAATAAATAATTAACCATGCTCTAATAATCTTTTCCTAGAAATCTACATTTTTGACACGACGAAATTTGTAGTTGGAAGAACAGTTGTGGAAAGAAACGACTCTTTTAAATGTTAAATTTTAATATTAAGGTGTAAAAATTTACAGAGACAGTGGCGAAGAAGGAAACATTGCCGGGGGTGCCATTCACCCCGTGCGACCACGAAGGGTAAATTCTGAAATAATAATTAACGTTACAATGCACGTTATTACACATTCCCCAAAGCTTCAACTAGTACCTAAGTAATTGGAGAGATTCGAGTCCCCGTGCGACGAACACCGACAAAAGCTTGATAAAACAAAACGTTCGACGATATCCGAGGAGCGCAAGTGAATTTTCAATACCGTTTCCCTCGAGGAATAGAATATCCAGGCAGGGGAACATTTGCGTTACTCAGTTCTCGGATTTTTTCGCGAGAAATCACTTGTTCCGCGAGCCACGAGGACGGGGGTGGAAAAATCGGGTACCCACGGTCGGTGCTCCGGGACAACGAAGGAGGGAAAAGGTCACGGCGCGGATATCGATATAGACGGCACGGAAAAATCGAATCTACGTTGTACTCGCTTTACGCGAAACCCCAGCATCATACGACGAGGGGAAACTCGCGTCCAAACTGCACCGACGTCGATCCTCATAGCGAAGAGACGAGCTTATCTTGTTGCCGTTTGAGGCCCCTTTGTACCTTGGACGGCACAGGCGAAGTCAGTGTTCCACGCAAGATCAATATTGTCTGGCAAATTTCGCGTCTGAAGGTAGGAAGGAATAGATTCCAACTTCCCTCGGTACGTTTCCCTCGTTTTCCCTTTACCCCTATACACATCCATCCCTCGCTTTGTCTTCCTGCAATTCACTGTAGCCCAATGTACCGGGAATTTCGATTTTTCCCTCCAATAATCGTCTATCCAACACAAACGCTACGTTTCATCGACTCCATAAAGAATTCCGCGTGGGTACTGTCTTAAGAAAATCATAGAAACTCCTTCGATCGCTCAATACTTCGCATATAAGCGGGGCCCGAAATGAATTATAAATAATTATTTTAAAATATAATTCTTGGCAATAAGGGAAATTTTTTGTAGGATTTTGTTGATTAACAAAAGTTCCTCAATATAGGTACGCACCTTTTCCAAGTATAATAGTGTCTAATTATAGTTTGATCCTAAATTCAAACATGTATTACCTGCTTTTTCAAAAAGCTTTCTTTTTTTTTATTGATTTTTGTTGATTTTAATTTTTTCTTTCTACAAATTGCCGGTCTGGGCGGTTGGTCTGCTTGCGGCTCCCTAAATCGGGGCCTGCGCATATTGTACAGTGTACACACTAATACAGAGTTGAGCATTAACTAAATAAAAACTTATTAAAATAGCGGAACCAACTAAAAGTTCCTTTAACTTTAGATTATTCGACGAATAAAGTTAATTTTTTTATCCGTCGAGCGTTTCAACTTTAACGTCGAATAAATTTTCGACTTGGGCTTGGACAAATAACTTTAATAGAGTCAATCTTTTTATTCGTTGAATAATTCTTTTAACTTTTATTCGTTATTCGAAATTTATTTAAATAAAAATTTTGCCCATCTCTGCACTGATAGACAGTGGCGGATTTAACGGGCGGTCGATGAGCAGTTGCCGCCCGGGCCCCTGCCAGAGGGTCCCACCAGGGCCCCATCTTCAAAAAAAAAAAACAAATGATTCTATCTAAACACTATAATTTCTTTTTCTGTACTACTACACTTGCAGGACAGGGTGTGACAGACATGGATTTTTATGAGCCTTGGCACGATGGATCTCTGCCGAAAATAAATAAGTAGGTGTCCGAGAGTTTAAGCCAATAGGCCTCAATAATGAAGATATTTACGTGTAAATTATTAAACATTTCATGGTGGACGTGGAGTTTTAGGTGGAAAAATCCCACACAACCCGGGGCCCCCCGGGGGATTCCCCTGCGGAAGCGGCGGAGTGTCTTTCAAAGATTCCCCAACGTTAAATAAAAAATAATTTATAAATTTTTTTACTTGGGCAATCTTCAAAAGACACTCCAAAAGATTTCCCCAAGTTAAAAAAAAATGAATTTACAAATTCTTTTCATCGTGGGGAAATCTTCAAACGACACCCCTACGCCTCTAGAGGGGAATCCCCCCGGGTGGCCCGGGTTGCGTGAGATTTTTCCAACTAAAACCCCACAGCCACCATGAAATGTTTAATAATTTCCATGTAAATATCTCCATTATTAAGGCCTATTGGCTTAAACACTCGGACACCTATTTACTTATTTTCGACACAGATCCATCCTGCCAAGGCTCATCAAAATCCATGTCTACCACAGCGCTTCCTCGCCTTGTTAGCCCGTTTTTAATAAACTACCTCTTCATTTTCCCCAGAATGGGCCCTCCCAGAACGTTTGCCGCCCGGGCCTTTCTCCATATATCGTATTATTAATATTTCATCTGGAAATAGTGGCCGTAAATTGCTGCAACTGCCAGCGAGCAGAGTAGTTCGAAGAACTACGAGGCAGCGCAAACGGATTCCATCTGTCCACTCGAACGCACGCTAAAACATTAGCCGCAATGATCGTGGCTGGAGGGATTTCGCCGGAGAATGAATGTAGCCGGGTTATCTGGCGGTAATAACGCGAAAAAGGGCACTTAAGGGTGCGGGGGAAAGTGGATGGGGATGAAATATCGACGTCCAACGCCGCCGCTTATGGGGCGGAATACATCACGTACTAATTCCCAAATAGGTGGCCACCCTCCTCCCTTTCGTCTTCGAGTAAGCTGTCTGCTTATTTTTACGACGTTAAGGAGCACGCGGGAGGAATGTTATGCAAAGCGCGCGGCGCATCGACGTGAATGGCCGCTAATTTATTCCGCGGTTCTTTTCACGGTGCACCACTCCCCGCCCCCTTATCGTGGCCGCTTAACATTTAAACGGGCTAATGGACTTTGAAAGACACTGCGTTATCGTGCGGCTTGCGTCGCGGCATTATGAAAATTCCACGGCATTTCTTGCCGTGACAAGTTGAAACGAACCTTATTTAACGCTAATGCGAGCCGGCGCATTCAATGGGAAGAGGGGCTGGGCAGAGATCCTTCCCGCGAATGGAGGGCAACGCTGAGCTTTAATGTCCATCGGAGGGTCGCGCAAAAATGCGAGCGCGGACACATCGCGATGTATTAAAAAGTGTCTGCCCTCTGTTCCCAGAATCTTGCTGCGTAAAGCGCGACTCGGAATTAGGGCTGGGACTGTTTGTCGAATTATTTGGTATTCGAATATTCGAATACTTCAGTTGCTCAATTATTTGGCGAATATAATTCGAATATCCAAGTATCCAAATACTATTCGAATATTTAAGTATTCGAATACTGTTCGAATATACATCAGTATTCGAATATTATTCGAATATACATCAGAATTCGAATACTGATGTATTCGAATAGTATGGTGTGAATTATAAATCAAGTTCTTTAGGTTCATTTTGTTAGAAGCCTTTATTTAGTTTCAATTGTGAGTTCGTTAGTTTGTCAGGATGAAATCTTGTAAGTTAATTTTGACCCAAAGTTGAGCTATGTATGTGTGCAAAGTTTCAAGTCGATCGGATATGTTGAAGTGGGTCAGTATTCGAATGAATAGTATTCGAATGAATAGTATTCGAATACTGAAATATTCGAATACTGAAATATTCGAATACTGAAATATTCGAATACTGAAATATTCGAAAACTGAAATATTCAAATACTGAAATATTCGAATACTGAAATATTCGAATACTGAAATATTCGAATGCTGAAATATTTGAATGCTGAAATATTCGAATACTGAAATATTCGAATACTGAAATATTCGAATACTGAAATATTGGAATACTGAAATATTGGAATACTGAAATATTGGAATACTGAAATATTGGAATACTGAAATATTGGAATACTGAAATATTCGAATACTGAAATATTCGAATACTGAAATATTCGAATACTGAAATATTCGAATACTGAAATATTCGAATGCTGAAATATTCGAATACTGAAATATTCGAATACTGAAATATTCGAATGCTGAAATATTCGAATGCTGAAATATTCGAATACTGAAATATTCGAATACTGAAATATTCGAATACTGAAATATTGGAATACTGAAATATTGGAATACTGAAATATTGGAATACTGAAATATTGGAATACTGAAATATTGGAATACTGAAATATTGGAATACTGAAATATTGGAATACTGAAATATTGGAATACTGAAATATTGGAATACTGAAATATTCGAATACTGAAATATTCGAATACTGAAATATTCGAATACTGAAATATTCGAATACTGAAATATTCGAATACTGAAATATTCGAATACTGAAATATTCGAATACTGAAATATTCGAATGCTGAAATATTCGAATACTGAAATATTCGAATGCTGAAATATTCGAATAGTATTCGAATACTTAAATATTCGAATAATAACATTCGAATACTCAAATATTCGAAGTTTATTCGTAGCATTCGAATACTTGTATATATTTAAATATTAATTTATTCGAATAGTCCCAACCCTGCTCGGAATGGCGAGCCATGGACAACATTTAACCGCTGGCAATCGGGGAATATCGCGGCCCGGTATGTGGGAGGAGTAACAATGGGGAATTGTTAAAAAATAATAATTGCCAACGGCTCGTTCTTTATTCGACGCAATCGTGGCGTGTACCGGCAGGAATTTCATCGAGCCGTGGCGCATTGAGGTTTCCCATTAGGTCGAAAGTTTTAAAGGTTCCTGCTAAACCGGTAAGCGGGTGGTTCCTGCACAAGACCTGCGGGACTACTTGATTAAAATCCTGGGAAAGTGCTACCCGCCCGCTGGAATCTCTCGCCACTAGGCATTGTTTACGAAACAATGGATAGGTTCGGCGCCCGGCACGCCGTGGCCACCAGCGATTCACACCATCGTCTTACGGCCCACCGTCGCCCACCGCGACGGCAACTTTCAGCCATTTCACGACCTATGTCCTCGCGATATCTCGTCGGGCGATAAGACTCCCCGGGTGGCGTGATAAATTTGTACAGCTGAGGAGGTGGATTTGCCCTGGTAACCGGTGTTGAATATAAATATCACGGATATCGATCAATTCGGTGCCCTCCATTTTCTTCGAGCCAAGTAGTGTGCCGTTCTAGTGGAGCGGAAATTCAGTGGGCAGATGCTAGGCTCGAAAATTATAATGACGATGACTGTAAGTTCGGAGATTTGGGACCTTGCACAAAAATGTCACCGTATCTACATTTTGTAATGGAAACTTTTTCCACGCATCAAAGTTTTAATATTTATCACCCTTAAAAAATTAAAACTAAATACATCCCTGTTATTGTTTAGTGGGTATATTGAAATGCCCAAGCTGTTCGAATTTTTAGATTTTGCAACACTTCATTTGCTATCCCTTTGTCCTTCTGGATTGCTGAATGGAATGCTCTTTCTAGAGGGAGTACTTGTGTAGGGTTACTTTCATTCTGACAAGGGATGATCCTGAACCCGAAAATTCAAAAAATTCTGAAACTTTGTGAATATGTAGGGGATTTCCTCCTGATTATAGCGCAATTTTTGTTTACTGCTCAAATTCACTCTAACGGGGTGAAATTGACCCCTGAAGATTCGGCTATTTTTCGATTTTATTTTGTAACACGCAATCTGTAAGAGATAGAAAAAAAGTTTCAAGACAAAAGTTACTTCTTTTAATTACATCTATCAAATCGTAAAAGTTCTATCAATTATGTAAACAATTAGAAAAAAGTTAAAAACAAAAATCTTAATAATATTTTCTAAAATTCGTTTCTTCGCGTGAAATCTGAGCTGGATGTTTAAATAATCATGAAACAGCATAATCCATATATTTTCCATACAATTTCAACTTCTGTTCCTCGACAATCGAAGAACTTTTAACAAAATAAAATCGAAAACTAGCCGAATCTTCAGGGGTTAATTTCACCCCCTGCGAGTGAGTTTGAGCAGCAAACAAAAATTCCGCTATAATCAGGAGGAAATTCCCTACATATCCACAAAGTTTCAGAATTTTTTGAATTTTCGGGGTCGGGATCTTCCCTTGTGAGTTTAAATTTTGTTGGCGAAGATTTAAACTGTGCGGTGGAATTTAACTTTCAAGGATATAAGCCTCGTTTCATTGCTCTGTTCTGTCGCAGTTGTGTTTCATCCGCGTTATAAAGTATTGATTCCTTTGGAAGTTTCCAAAAGAATTAGTGTTCCACGTTCTGCCTCTGCCATTGAAGCAGGTCCTATAGAGCAGAGTTCCTAAGGCAGTTCCTTTATCACATGCCAATAGACGAATAATCGGGCGCTCGGTTAATCGAGCTTCTATTGTATAGTGAAATCGATAAAGCATCAGTCCGCCAGCTACGCTACGCTGCTACACGCTACCCTGTAATAATGTTAAAGCCGAGTGTTCGATGCAACTCGCAGCAATAAATACTGTCCTTCAAAGTACTCGAACACGATTGCATGAATTTTCCACACTATTCGCCATATTCTTGACTTCAGGCCAGAGTTCTGCAATAACAAAATAAAATATTCCTTAAATAACGGATCAAATAAAAGTTGCTTTAACTTTACATTATTTGCCGATTAAAAATTACCTTTTCTATTCAACGATAATTTCTGCAACTTTGATTATTAAAAATGTTGCCCATCTCTGCTTCAGGTTACCTACACAATTAATAAGGGAGAAAGTATTTAATAATCCTCCAAGAAATTGCGCAGAAAGATTGAAAGGTCTAAAAGTAGAATAATTACTAACCCCCTCATCGATATTAAAAATCAAATCCATCCCTGTCGAATAAAGCGAGAGCAACAACTAGCTCCATTATTCCCACAATGTTCATCAACTCGCGTAATGAGGTGATCATTACGATCAGCCCCAAGTGTTTCTCCGTCGCATTCGGGAGTAAAATACAACGGCAACACCAGCTGGAAAGCGAGGAGTCCAAGAATCGTCCGAAACATTTTACTCTCTCCTGACCGACGAGCAACGAGCGTGATGCATTGAGCAGTATCATCTGACTCGAAGAATCCAAAGCTCTTACAGCGTGCCATTACCCCGGCGTTACCATTGAGGAATTGTAGCAACGTCCCTCGTGATACAATACCCTCTTACCTTTATCGAGACGAACGTTGATTCGGCTCTCCATCACTCCAGGCCCAATCACCCGGAACGGGTACACAGTACTCAAACTTATTACAACGCGCCTCCGTTTCTATCAACCCCGCGAGGCCGAGGGGTGCTTTCTCGCCCAGGAATATGCGTGCTGGAGCCGCCGCACTCTTTTATTGCACCGCGTCCTTATTGGAAACGCATAGAAACGATCATCCGGTTTTACGTCCCACCGTGCACTGTGCGCTACCCGCGCCGGCGGCCATGTTGCTACCGCGGGGTAAATTGGGTTTTATTATATTCCACGGTGTTATATCTTCTTTTTACACCGTACCCATACCGCCGCGCTGCTTTTTTTTTTTGCTTTCTACAATTGTTTCTCGCCCCCGGCTTCGTTGCCGGAGGTTTATTAAGACTTATCGACACGGGACAGGCGGAAGGGTGGTCTGCTTTTCGTTTCTCTCGCAGGCTGGTTCTCGCGGTTCGGGTTGCATAATTTATTACAACCGATGACCGGGCGCGGCTGCGAAATACGCCCGAAAGTTGCTGGAAAATGCGGGGCACACCGGGAGCTTTGCAAGTTTCCGCAACTGCGCGGAAAATGATAAATCGTTTAACGTAATTTAATTAGACGGTGTTGCGCCCCGCGGAAATGGAAGCGGTTATTGTACGATGGAATAAATAATTACTTTTCTATGACAGATATTAATGAGCCTTGCGGGTATAGATATATATCGGGGGGGGGGGGGGTGGAATTCTGGCCGCTGCCGGGCATTGTTCGGGTTACTTTATGGAAATTCACCTGCCCGGCCGCTCAATTATAAAATGTTTGTAAGAAGTACCGTAAAATGGGGGAACATTGGCAGGTTTTTGATGCATTTTGTTATATAATGTAAAAATTAAAATGTTTACAGTTGCTTTAAGTATCCTATCATAACATTGCATGTTTCGTGATTGTACTACAAGTGTTAAAATGCATAAAATTTTGGTCATTTTCTTCTTTAATACATGTTAAATACCAGCCGGTGCGGGGTAACATTGGCACATCATATATAAGTAGCAGTAACAGGTTAAGTTTTACTACTCTGAAGTCAGTAAATACTGGTTCAGACACGTCCAGTAGTTTAGTCGATTAGCAAATAATTTAATCATTTTTCGTGTGTGGATATTAAAATTTAGTCGAGCAGCTTAGTAAAACAATCGTAAATTACTAAATTACTCGCTACTCGACTAAATTACTGGACCTGTCGGTTCCAACCTTTAGATACATTGACACTTAAATTTGTTTATTTTATTTTATTCTTTACATCTTAACAAAAAAATCTAATCGTCATCCAGACAGACTGGACATTCATAAGAAATTGTTTCGGTTCCTCGATTACAAGTTCCGCAGACCCACTGACATTGCACCCAGTCAGGACCTTTACAGGGTGAATGACCCAATTACTGACACCTAACCATTTACTGTCATCTTAAGCTATTTTACTTAAAACAACGAATAAATAAACTATAGTATATAATCTATAGTATAGATTATAGGTTGAATTACATAATTCTGTTTGTGTGTGACTTTACAACGTTTATTTATTCGTTATTTTAAGAAAAATAGCTTAAGGTGACAGTAAATGGTTAGGTGTCAGTAATTGGGTCCTTTACACTTTTGTTTCCCATTGACATAAACATATTTTGCAGACATTATCGTCTTCCCGGTAGTCTCTGTATAAGTTCTAGGCATTATTGCGATCTAATGTTATTAATAATATAATGTATAACGTAACAAAGTTATCTATTTGACAGGCGATTATTGGATATCTAACCGCAAACGTTGAAACAATTGAATACCTAAAATCTCGATCTCGAATGCGACTTTATATGTTCATGCGTATAGGTGCCAATGTTCCCCCATTTTACGGTATCAGAATGAAATTAAGTTCGGGGTGGGATCTGTCTGCGCTGCTTCGCGCGTTGTCGGTTTCTCACATTAAACGTAAAGGTTTAATTAAACGACCCTTTTATGAGAAGGAGGCGAGCCTTTTGTTAGCAGCAGGGCCGGCAGGTTTAAGTCTAGGATTCGTAATACGGAAATAGCTGAGTTCGAGACGAGTTCCTCGACCAGTTCCTTAGGCAGGTCATTTACTACCTACTGTTAATTTTGAAATAATAATATTTATAGAAGCCTAATGTGTAGGGTTTATACAAAAACCGGTTTTCGAATTCCACTATTCCCAAAAAACCGGTTGAACCGGTTTTCGAATTTTCATAAAAAGATATAATTAAAATAGGAAATATATATTTGTACTTATTTTAAAAATTTTCAGTTTTTTTTTTTTAATATTTATCGAATTACAAAAATATAACAAAATAGAATATACTCTATCTATACAAAAGCAAATAATTTAAAAAAAAAAAAAATCTCTAAAACCCGTACAACGTATAAATTATAAATCTTTATTTCATTTAGTATTTTTCTACTTTTAGTGTTTACTATTTTTCTTCCGAAAACATGAACTCAGGAAGATTAGTTTTACAGTAAACTGTTACCTACCTACTACAATATGCTTGTGTCCGAGGCGGTTTCAAGTCAAAATATTAACGTTTTTAATTGAATAATTAATTCATTTTTACATATTAATTCTAGCATATAAAACCGGTTTATTTGAAATTTTAAAAACCGATTTTCGAATTTTACAAATTTATAAAAAAACCGGTTTTTAAACACCGACAAACCCTACTAATATGCTTAGTTTGGAACAACCGAACCAAACCGTGTTACCGCGTTAATTTAGTCGCAATTTAGTCACAATTTGGTCACAATTTAGTCCCAATTTGGTCACAGTCAAAGTTTTGGTCGCCGAGGAAGTTGGACCTGAACGTATTTTAAAGTAACAGAAACGAACACTCAGAAGAGCAGAGCGCATTATCTGGAATTTTACATTGAAAAATTAGGTACCATCGAAGTAGATCGTTTTAAATTAGTTTCTATCATAACTCTTTACTCGAGGAACTTAAATAGTCCCGCAAATTGTGTTACGTCCAAGTCTGCAAGGTTTCGCTGTAAGAAATATTGAAACAGTAGCGTTTCGTTCAATTAATAACAAAAGGAAGATTGACGAGCTTAAGGAGGTTCGATACCTCACTTGCGCGGCAGGCGGCGTGAGGAGTAGAGGAGAGTCTTGCAGTACCGACCGCTCTAAGTTTTTTGGTTATATTTTCGGCTAGAGTCGATAAAAATCAAAAATTCAAAAACATGTTTGTAGTATAGATGGTACTTAATAAGAGGAGGGAAATTATTTTTGTGAAATTTAATAATAAGAATTGATAATTCGCAAAAGTAAAAAAGTTGTAATTTCTAGGAAACAAAAAAGTGTCGCCCAGTACCGACCAACTGTTAAATTAGAAGATTTTTAAGTCTAAATGACTAAGAATGTTAATAAAAAGACATTTAATTGTTACAATAGAAGATTTTTCCAAATTTTATTAGTACACACATCGCAAATAAAATAATTAATATTTTCCTGATTTGTGCATTCGACGTGTTGCCAACCTTCACATTCGATACACTGCACCCAATCTTCGTCAAATGATTCCTTGCAAATAACACAGCGGGTAACTTCTTTATTAATTCCTATCTTCCTGTTTGGCCGGTTATCACACCTATCCTTATTTACTTTATCCCCTAATTTTCTTCTTTTCAAGTTTTTTTGAGGTTTCCTTAATTGTTTTTTAGCTTTTCTTTTCTCTGCTTCTATTGCAATTAGTTGCTATCAGATTGAACTTACAGATAAGAAAAATTTGATCTCTACTGGTTGATAGTCTGTTGGTCGGTACTGCACAACATTTTAGATCATGATATATTATGTACCAAAAAATATTGTAAAACTAGGGCGTTTTATTAAACTTAATAGACTAGAGACGATACACATCATAGAGCATAATCATTTACTTACACGAGAAACAAAAAATCGGCTTTGCAAAATAACTTTTAACCTATGGAATATTGACGAATACGTTTAATGTCTCATAACATCAAGCGCAATGGCGTACACGATACGACCCCGAAATAGGTTATAGGGTAGATGTCCCAATTACTGCCACCTTAAGATTATAACCCAACTTCATTTAATCATTTCGCGTATTGTGTAACCTAAAAATTGTTTCAGTTTGAAACATAATATTATTTAACATCTCTTTTATTAAAAAAAAATAGTTTTATGATTTAAATATGAAGAATTTATTAATAATTAATTAAAATTCGCGAGCGATCCTAGTGTACCTATAACTGTCACCTCAAAAATCGTCTTGTCCGTATGACTGCCACCCAATAACTGTGACCACATAACCGACGGTCCCTATTATTGACAATGAGACCCGATTACAGTCGGTCCTTTTTACTAAGACTCGATTAGGTACTGCCAGTCCTTTTTACTGATTAATAGCCGGACTTATCGAACGCATAGTTTTGGAATTATTAATTTATTTGTCATATACTGTAATTGTTCATATATATCTATAATTTAATATCACAGCATCACACGCTACACGTGATTTTGCGGTTAAGAATTCGAACTTTGACAGATGACAGTTATGCTTACTTCACGTTTTTTTGTCCCGAATACTGCCAACAGTAATAGGGACAAGCCCAAAAATTTTGTCCCTAATGATGTCACCGTTAATTATTATAACTTAACAATAAATATTATGCATTTTATTCGTTACATCATTAAAGTAATTCTTCTAGACCGAAATAATTCATTTTATGCAATAGATAGAGGTTGAATAGTAAAATTGCGACCCTTTCTTTAGTACGATTTCGCCATCACTTCCTACTAACGTCGTCGCGTTTTTGACGCTCAAATGGCACTTTCATTTTTCAATATTATTTTTTAAGCACTAGGTACATGTGAGTACATATATTTCTTTTATTTTTTTGTAAATCAGAATCTCCGTTTCATAATAACATTTTTTTGTACATTTTGTTTCATATGTTACGTTTTTATTACATAAAATAAATAAAGTGGCAGTAATTGGGACACTGGCAGTAATTGGGACATCTACCCTACAGAATTGTGATTTTTATTTGTTTATTCAAGTAAAAGGCGCATATCTGCCGGAAGAAGCGAGAACTAGTGATACCAATCTTAACTAAAAAAATTATGTAGACAAAAATGTTATTTACATGTCTATTGCTAATAAATATTACTATATATTTTGTTTTTTAATTCAATTAAACAAAAAGTACGTTTAACGCAACTAGAAACACAATATTTTCATTAAAAGTAGCCTAAAACATGTGATTGAAATGCGGCAACGTCGCTTTGCGTCCATCTTTCTTTCTCTCTCCATCTCACACTTGTGGCGTCCAATTGCGCGTTCGTACCGGTTCCTCACAAATTACTAAATGCATGTTTACAGCTTGGTAGTGTTTTTACCAATTTTTACTGTCTGCTTTGTACAAGTATACGTCGTATACATCACTACCCGGCGTACAGCGTTGCCACGTTTCAAACGGTCCCCTCAGGCAGTTCCAAAAATACGAGAACAAGGCTGTCTATTTATTCAATTATCCAACAAACCGTCCTGTCAATGTCCGTTTTTTAGAATCATTCAGGAATATTTGAGCCTTTCAATGCAACACTTTTTATAAATTTCTTATCACTGTTAAGGAATCCGTGTAACATTTTACACAAATTTCAGCGCAACTTTTGATTTTAATCTTTCCAAAAACTGTGCCCGTCAATCGACTCGAAATTTCGGCAAAATACTTTCCGCACCCTGAAGATTAGATTAAAACACTTTTCAAAGATTTCTCATCGTTGTTGCATACAGCGGGCGCCTGTTCCAGCGGAAGACATCTCTCCCGCCATTCGCGAAATTACATCTGCACGTGACGGACGTTCCCAGAAGCATAAATAATTCGATTGCCCGTTCGAGTCTCTAACGTCACGATGCTTTATTTATGTTCCAGTGAACGTCGTGGATGGCGAAGTGCTGCATATTGTGAAGATAAGCCGGCTGCACATGGGTGCATATTTGTGCATCGCTTCGAACGATGTCCCTCCATCGGTTAGCCAACGTATATCGCTGCGTGTGCAATGTGAGTGCCTAAAAATACAGTTATTTGCCATTTCGCGGTATCCGAGTGCTGCGCAACTATGACGACCCAGAGATATATCGAAATTTGGGCGCGTGTTCTCGTAATTACTATCGCGTCGAGGATCTCACAGGCTCCAGAAATAAACTCCCTGGTCACCTTGCTAGTCAATAAGAAGAGAAGAAATTCTCAAAATTTCGCGTTGATTGATCTTTGCACCTGCTACCACTTGCAGTGCGGTTAAAAGAAGAAATAATATTATATGCATTTCGGGTGGAAAAATAATAGGATAGAGTGGTAATTGAATAAAACCATGGGGAACCATGGAGGTAGCAAGTGAAGAAGGGAAGATAGAGGGAGGAGAGTAATGGGGTGCATTCCAAGCGCAGCCCAATAAAGAGTGGTTGTTCGTCCAAGCACGATGCATTAGGTCGGGTTCCAACGTTTCATTTAGCCACCGATTTACGAGCGGCCACTTGGCCTAGATATGCTCGATGTACCTGGGTACGTTCATCCCGACCATCACGTCCAACCACCGGTTTCAGGGTGCGAAACGCGTTTCCGCTCCGTCCTTTCTGACACATTAGCCTCCGTTCTACCAGCACGCGTGCAGCTGCAAGTGTTAACGATTGTCCACGAGAATTTGGATTGCACAATCTGCTGGCCTTCAGGATAATTCCAATTAATGGATTCTCGAGTGATTCGCGTTGGACTGTGTTTTTTTTTTTTTTTTTTTTTTTTTTTAATTTTACTGTACGTACATGGTTTTTCTAGGGAATATTAATTTGACTATTATCTATATTATCTCGGTCCAGGATTGAGATTCCACTGAACGAGATACAGATTTTTGTGGTTTGACTGTTGGATTGTTTGAAACTGGGAAGATTGGGGACCATAAATTTTGCAGTATTCAGTGCCAAAAGCTTGAGAAGGATGCTCAATTGTTGTCGAGTTGTTCTGTTAACGTTGGCTACGTCAGCATTTATTTTAGACACCTCTGCGAATATACTGTAAATTAATACCGTGAATTAATGTTTTGTTTAATTCCAGACTTATGACAAATGGAACAATAACTCGTCTACCGTTATTGTTTCGGGCCCCATTGTTACATAATAATATTCGTTAATGAAGAATATAGTCCACTGTGCGGTGAGCGAAATACGCTTTCGGTGGAAAAATATATTTTCTTAGCGAAGTCAGAAGTAATGTAAATACGAAAATTGAATTGCACCGCGATTAATTCAGTTAAAAGTTAGTCGCAATAAAACTCCCGAACTATTTTATTCGACTCTTATTGATAGATGGAATTCATTTGCAGGATTAAACTAAAGCATTAAGCAGAATTTATTATTAACAACATCCCGGTTCATGATAAGTTTCATTTCATTACACTAAGCTATAATTCAACATCCCCTTTCACACAATTTCCAGATTTATGTCCAACTATAAAATTATTTTATCGCGTGAAAGCTTCCTTTGGCGGATTAAACTTATTTATCTCTACTAATCGAAAGAAAAAAAAACACTTTTATGCATTAACAACTCCTACTTAATTCGCATACCTGCACACCAATTTCATAATACTTGAAGAATCAATACTTCCTTGCCGCAGCCAGTGGAATATGCCTGTCAAGTGCAGACCAGGGATTCTTCGTAAAGAACGCAACTTTATAAAACGAGGCTGACGCGATGCGCACACCACAAAAAGAAAGTACTCGGAAGACTTTCTACGTTAAAATTTGTTTATACACAGCGAAAAGCACTGGAATCATCAGAACTAAAAATCTTTTAAACAACCTCTTTTCACTCAATTTACTGCCCGTTACGGGCTGTCCGGGTTTCGAAAACATTTTTTTCCCAACACCCCGCAGAGTGGACGAGGGGCGTTATCCGCCGTGATATCGTCTCAAGCGTACACAGCGGCAGTAAATCGTGATTTACGTTGGTACGTAAAAGACGGGACTATGACATGATATTGCGGCCCCCCGGAATATCTATATCGATCGCGTGAAAGCTCGGGTGCACGCCGCTGCTACACGTATAATAACTGGCAACTTCGAGAGGGGATGTTTTCGCCCTAAGAGAGTCTTGCATTCTCTAAGTCGGAGGCCGCCGGAGTTTCAAGTGTATGGAAACTTTATCGAGTCCGCGGAAGAACGAGGGGAAATTAAAGGATATAAAGGCGTGCCCATGGAGCGCCGTGAAGGGAGAGGAGTTGAATAAAAGGAGGACATCCTGGGGGGTAATTTTTGCTCCCGAGGTTATGCGAAAACAACCGTCCGTCTTTTGACTGGAACCTCTAATGGACGCTCGGCTGGGGGAGAAGAATTATTTAATTATTTTTTAGGGGGAAATGGGAACACATGGGATCTTGGTTATCTGGGCTAGTTGAATAAGGAAATTTTCTGATAATGATAGTAATAATTATTATTCATCGCACAGTGGTCATTACGAAAGTAACAAGAAGATAAAAAAGAAATATATATAAGAAAACATAAAGGAGAAAAATAATAGAGATCGAAATTATATAGTAGATTGTAAAAGTAGATGTAGATTTCATTAATTGGAGATTTAATTCTGGTAAGGTTAGGTGTTTTATATTTTGGGCAAAATAGTATTGATATTTGTAGCAGTGGTGGAAGAAAGGTATGAAGAAAGAGTTTTTTCTTGAAAGTTTGTTGATATCTTTGTAACTGTTGAATGAGATTTTTTTATTGCCTGTTTTAAATAGTGTGGAATGACACGTTTTCGCCCGTTTAGCTAGTGTAGCATGAGCCTTTTTTTACATTCGTGAAAGTATACGTGAATTCCGGATAAAGAAATATTTAATACGTGGGGGTGCCTTTTGAAGATTTCCCCACGTTAAAAAAAATAATTTAGAATTTAGAAAAAAATAATTTATAATTTTTTTTAACGCGGGGAGATCTTCAAAAGGCACCCCCACGCCTCCAGAAGGGTATCCCCCGGGGCACCAGGGTAGTGTGGGATTTTTACCCCACGGCCACCATGAAACGTTTAATAATTTACATGTAAATATCTCTATTATTAAGGCCTATTGGCTTAAACGCTCGGACACCTATTTACTTATTGTCGACACAGATCCATCGTGCCAAGGCTCATCAAATTCGATGTCTGCCACACCCTGTCCTCCCCTTGTTAGATAAAGTAGATTGCTGATAATTGAAGAATTTCTTAAATTTCGTATTTAGAAATTGCATAGACGCTTCCAAACCTCTGCTGTCGTATAATTCATTTTTCACTTTATAAAGTTAAAGTATCGAGACAGGAACGAATTAAAAGTTCTGGGAATAACAGAGAAGCTGTCCAATTTCTACCATAAATACAGTTGAAGACGCTTTCTCTTTAAGGGGGGAAGCCACTGTGACGGTCGAAAATAAAGGCTATTTTCAAGACATTCTTTTATAATGGAATGTAACTTTCTACGAAAAATCTTTTATTACCAACTGAAAATACATATATTTGACTAATATTTTATGCTCGCAGATTGACAAAATTTTCGGTTGTATGGCCACAGCATACGATAACGTTAGGCTCTGCAAAAAAAAATTACAAAACGGATGCACGTGTAACTTTTCAACATTTGATCCGAATTGAAAAATTCGAACGGTTTCTTAAAGTATATTACAATAGCTTCAGTTGCACGTACGGATTTAAAAAAATATTCATTTTTGAAGAAATGGCGGACTTGAGAATAAATCTTGACCAAATAGTATAAAAAATCAACATGTTTTTTCAATGTTACTATTGAATGAATTATTCGATCAAAAAACTGGTACGTGCAACTGAAGCTATTGTAATATACTTTAAGAAACCGTTCGAATTTTTCAATTCGGATCAAATGTTGAAAAGTTACACGTGCATCCGTTTTGTAATTTTTTTTTGCAGAGCCTAACGTTATCGTATGCTGTGGCCATACAACCGAAAATTTTGTCAATCTGCGAGCATAAAATATTAGTCAAATATATGTAGTTTCAGTTGGTAATAAAGATTTTTCGTAGAAAGTTACATTCCATTATAAAAGAATGTCTTGAAAATAGCCTTTATTTTCGACCGTCACAGTGGCTTCCCCCCTTAAAAGCTTCCGTTACTTTTTAACAAATAATGTTATAATATTTTTACATTGCCATCTTCAAGTGACTAGAGATCAAACACTCCGCTTTGACGTGTAGAATACTGTTTTCTACATTTAAATTAATATAAAAGTGCGAATCTCGAGCATTTTACCGACAGTTCTGGGTAAAAGCTAAAAACCGCTGAATGGTGTAAGGTTCTTTTCAGTCGCCACGACCTTAATCTATTCAACACTTTCGCTTTATACACCATCGACTTACAGGAATTAATTACGCGATTAGGGAAAGCGATCGGGCCGCGAAAACTGGTAAATAATGCTTTCTGAATGTTGCCGCGAACAATGTCTTCGGTTTCATGAACGTTCGTTTGAATACGTTGCTCCCGCGCTTAGGATGATTAATGTATCTTTTATATTCATGTGAGCAAAGCAATACGTCTGCTTTTGCGTGAACTTCTAATTTCGTATCACTGACAATATGACGAATCAGAGTTGGGTATTAACTAAATAAGAAATTATTTAAACAACGGGTGAAATAAAAGTTACTTTAACTTAATTTAATTTCTTTACTCGTCAAACGTTTCAACTTCAGCGTCGAATAAATTTTGAAACGTTAGTTTCAATTTTATTCGACACATGGCGAATAATTTTTTTAACTTTCATTCGTTTTTCGATATTTTGTTTAAATAAAAATTTTGCCCATATCTGCATTGAATCACTCGATTACTATTATGGATACATAGGAAGTATAATTCCTCTGGTTAGTGTTGATATTTCTAAAACCTTTCTGTGGAAAATATCTGTCTGTCATATAATGGTACAGAATTTGACTTGCAATTCTGTGACACATTCTGCTAAAAAATCAAATACTTAGAAAATAAAAAAAGCGACCAAGCCATTTTAAGAACATAATTTATTAAGGGGATTTTTCGAAGAAAAAATAATACAATTTTTATGTTGAAAAATACGATTTTATCGATTTCAAATATGAACAATATTTTTTATCCTTTTTTTTTAAATTTCATCTCGAAAATCTGCTCGCGGCGCATCGTAGAGAATGGTTTTCTGCATCTCTCATTAAATTTCCATCCAAATCGTTGGAGCGGTTTTCGAGATTTTATGTTCACCATCAAACGGTGCACCGCGTACACGCCTTTACGTTTTTACTCACAACTTTTATGTACATAGAGATATTCAGACATTTCTTTTTTTTTGTGTTAAAGCTCATAGAATAACGATTAAAACTAGACAAAAGCGTTGTCTCTATTGTTACTTATCACTTTACAATTTGCGTTTGAAGAAAGGCCTGTTTTAGGGCCATCGAGGGTAACCTACCCCCTTAAACCCAGCCTAGAATTAATCAAAATCAATCCTAACTTTAGAAGCTTTCAATCTGCTTAAATTACAATCCTCACACGTAAAAATTCCAAATTAAAAACTAAATCTAAAAAATTGGCATTCTGAGATTATTTGGAAACCATATAATGTACCAAGTTAATGTTCATAATCCTAACAAAATCATTAAGTACCAATAACAATATGACAACAGAAATACCTACAGTAACTTGCTTAACCCGTACAAAAATAAAAATGACATAAGCTCCAGTTAAATATTCCTCCGAGCGAGTCCAACGGAATGGCACTTCCCGATTTTACTGAATCAGTGGGAATTCTTTGCGATTCTCGCAGGGGGGGCACAAACATCCGCATGAAACGGTTCGTCGTGATAACAGAGCGGTGCTCGTTTCTCCGATAATGGAATGTTCGAATGACAGAGCGTAGGCGTAATGGAGCACTCGGATAATGGAGGTTCATCGTTAATCACGTCATGCTCGTCCTTTTTCTGTTGCAGTCCCCCCTATGCTTTCGATACCGAACCAGCTGGAGGGAGCGTATATTGGGCAAGATGTCACGTTAGAATGCCACACAGAAGCTTATCCCACCTCGATCAATTATTGGACGACCGAGCGCGGCGACATGATCGTCCCCGGTAATTTTAAGCTTCATAAAATTAGGCTCGCTCGGTGATCGCAGTTTTACTAAAATAACGGTTTCCTGAAATACACAGTGTTGGGCAAATGGGAGCTCAAAATTCGTATCTTCTCCGCAATGTTTATGTCACGGTGATGCCACTGATTTATTCTGAAAAATTCCCTGAGTTTATGAAATGCACATAGCCTATGGGAAATAGTGTCTTTTTGCATTTTAGCTGGGATAGTTAATAATATGAGCAACTTTTTTAACTAAAACATAGTCAATATCATTCTTATTTATATCTGTTAGTAATACTTCGCCAGTGGTTTTGCATTTGTGCTCGCATTTAATCACACATCACGATACCCAATTTAACTTCAAATCGTGAGGGATGTTGTTTTATTTGCCTAGGCAATTACCATACAATTGCAGGTGAGAAATACGAGGCGGTGTGCTCCGACAACGGCTACAACAAGTACATGATGCTGAAGATTCGAAATGTTGGGCCGAAGGACTTCGGCTCGTACAAGTGTCTGGCGCAGAATTCCCTAGGTGGAACGGACGGTGTCATCAAATTAGACGGTGAGCTTTTTATTACGCGATACCGTTTCGAATTACAAATCCGCGTGGAATGCTGCTCAACAGTTTTTTCAGCGAAAGATAATGGGAAAGAGACGTCTTAAGGGGGACTGCGGCTTGTTGGGCCGAAAAGTAGGTAATTGTTTGTGAATATTTTTTGCAAAAACGGTTCGACAAATTAATTTGAGGATTGGCAGGCTGTTTTATTGTATCTTGAACTATTGTTCTGAATTTTTGTGTGAGAGTGAAAAAGAAAATATGGCAGATACAGAGGGAGCGTTGAAAAATAATCGGGTGTACCTGACGTTGACGAAAAGTACTTTAAGGCAGGATACCACCTTCGCACTTAAAAAAAATTGAAAATTTTTTTGTTCTCAAAGTACTCTTTCAAGTGTATAGAATCGAAATTCATTCATTAGAAAGGTGGCCGGAACCTTTTTCTTGTGTAAAAACCGGATTGGAATAGATATATAAATCTATATTAAACTTTAAACGCGTTTTTCTCGAAACGATGTTTTCCAAATCGGCGTGTCAGATTACTCCTATAATTTTCATCCGATTGACTTGAAACTTTGCACAATTCTTCCCCGTGGTGTAATCTAACGATGTACGTAGGACTTTTGCTGTAGCGTTGTTATTTTTCTTTTGGTGCGCAATTTTATAAACTTCTTTAAACTTTTTTACCCTAAAAAATTGACCTTTTTGTTCAAATGGCCGCCATTTTCTTAAAAATCGAAATTTCGTAAAATCCCTACGTACAGCATTAAAAAATATTGTTGCCAATAGGAACATTCTTTGGTATTTTTTCTAAGAGCCACGTACAAAGCGGAATTTGACACGCCGTCTAACGATGTTCCTCCAAAGGAGTGTATTTTGGCGCCACCTACAAGAGATTATTTTTCACTTTTTCAGTTTCAAAAAATGTGTAATTACAGATTAAAGTTACATTAATGAATGACTGAAACCGATTTTGTTTCTGCGCATTCTTTGTATTCAAAAAAAATTCATGAAAAACGCCTCCAAAATCGCAGTCAAAGGTGGTATCCTGCCTTAAGTGTTATCCGAAACACAGAAAGGAAAAGAGATTCTTAGTATATATGAATGTGGCTATGGGTGGTAGTAGATTTATTGCCGTATCAGATACCGTTCCTTTTTTGTTTAAAGAAGTTTTGCCGATTCTGAGGCAAACCTAACCCAATCCTAACCCAAACCTTTCTCAGACTCAAATCAGGGCGCTTCGTTTTCTTCAAACGGCTGCCATTTTAACATTTTTCATTTTTCTTAACGTATCTACTACCACCCATAGCGACATTCATATAGATTAAGAATCTCTCTTCCTTTTTGTGTTTCGGATAACCCTTGAAATACTTTTCGCCAACGCCAGTTCCACCCGATTATTTTTCAACCCTCTCTCTGTATCTGCCATGTTTTCATCTTCACTGTCACACAAAAATTCAAAACAATAGTTGAAGATACAATAAAACAGCCTGCCAAACCGCAAATTAATATGTCGAACCGTTTTGGTACAAAAAATTCACAAAGAATTACCTACTTTTCGACCCAACAAGGCGCAAACGCCCCTCAATTGCACGGAAAATAAATTCCGTTCTTTTATATTTTAATTGGTAGACCCAAATCTACGGAACTACTAAAGCGGTCAACAATTTTCTTTCTTTTTGTCACATTAGTAGTTTAGACAGTTCAACAGAAATATTTAAAGAGAACTTCTACACATAGAATTTATTTAAAGACAGTTGCCCTTGCAAAGTTTCCTTTCCATGAATTTTAGAGTAGCTATTTTACGTTGCCTTCTTTCGCTGATAAATACTTCCTTCATTCTGACTTTATTTTTTAGTCCCCACTGAACAATTTCGCTTGTTCAATTAACTTATTTAACTTATCAGAACTGTCAGTGTTGGATTATGTAACTAACAATAGTATACAATTAATAAATTTGAATGCACATGTCCAGTGGCATGATCGTCTGATTCAGTAAATCCCGCGATGACGAGTCCATTTTCGGATAATTTAATATTGCTATCGACGAAGCACAGTAATCAAATTGCAGAAATGCGAGATTCCATGCCCTTTCTCTTCGCGCGGTATCGAAGCGCAGCTGAATGTTGCACACTTAGCGTCGATGTGTTCCACAAAATGTGAACGTTGCGCGCATGGCCAAGCCGGTGAAAGTAGAGAGATTAAAAGTGCACAGGAAAGTTGTGACATTGGGAATAATTGGAGTGAGCGCGTCTGTATTTACGCTCTAATGACAACGTAATTGATTCCCGATGGACTTTTACGCGGAGACTCTTAACAGTCGATAGGCATCGATCGACGGTCGGGCTGGAGCTGCCTCGCCGGCTCAGCGTTGTTCGTAATTGGCGATTAAATTTACGAAGGATATATGTATCCCCGGGGAGTACACCTTTCCGCCTCCCTGGACGAATAAATTGGCTGAAATTAAAAGTTTAATAAGATGTATCGCTCGGCCGATCGCTGCGGGACGAGTGAAGTTCAGCCTTGAATTCCTCGAGTTCACCGATATTTTTCGTGGAACACCGTTGTGCATTGAGACGCAATACATTTTCTTGTACGGTTGCGTCCGGAAACTTCTCCAATTTACGGCCTAAGATCCACGTGATTCCAACTTTGGGTATTACAAATTTCAACCGACACATGTCGCGGCTTAAAGAATTCAATTAATATTAACTGTTCCATTGTACTGGGAATACAGATTTCATGCTCCATTGGAACTCACGAAATATAAGTTCCTCCCCATACAGCGCACTTCGTGGCGGCGACGTTGCAGGATGGTTGCGGTAACCTTGCAGTGTTGATGTAACATTGCTGCGACGTTGCTGTGCAACATCGCACGGGGCGGACATAGAATTATTGCTGCAACGTTGCATGAATGTTGCGTTGCAATATTGCACTGCAACGATCCTGCAACTTTGCTGCAACGTTACGGCAACGTTTGGCAACGTTACCACAATGTTGCTGCAGCGTTGCGCCACTATTGCGGCAACGTTCCTGCAATGTTGCCGCAACGTTGCTGCAACTACCATTTATAGTAAACCTAAAACATTTCCGTTCTTTTTAATGATACGAGAAAATGCCTAAGGGAAAAAATGTTTGCTTCAGAGAGACAATTATTCTGACGCAGACGATTTTGTTCTGAAGGTTATATTTCCCGAAATTTCAAGATCATCGATGGTTTTTTTTTAATGGGATGACGTTGCAGGAGGCGGACATAGAATTATTGCTGCAACGTTGCGTGGAACATTGCAATCTTGCACTGCACCCATCCTGCAACTTTGCCGCAACGAGAGTGTGCTGTATGGGTCGAGGCGATAAATGATCCTTTCTCACATAAGTAATTTATTGTTTCACGAAGCAACAATAGTTACCAGATAAATTCAAATAGATAGATTTCTTCGCTACCCTCTTTCTCCCTCAAGGGTGTTCATGGGTATTTCGGGGTCAAAAAATCGAAATTTTTACGATTGTTTATTATAGCCTCGAGCCTTAGAAGTATTTTAAAACCGATTTCATTGAAAAAATTGAAAAATTGCGAGAGTTGCAGCGTAAAAAGTAACGGGCGAGCTAATGCAGGTAATTGTTTCTCAGGACGGTGAACATCGTAACTCGAGAACGGATCGATATTTTTTGCTGAAATTTGAACTGGACCTACAAAACACTTTTCTCCACGATGTGGAGCTCGGTCACTAAGATCGCATAGCTTTAACAACGTTTAAGACAACATTTATCATAGAATTACTTCCGTAAAATCCTTCGAAGTTGTTACTTGTTGTATAACTCCGTGAATTTTTATTAAAACTTTTCGACCGAGTTCCACATTGTAGATTTTGAGCTGAAGGTTACTCATGTACAGCGATTTTGCTTTTAGATGAGTCGGTCAATCGGAATCGCGTTCACCACATGGAGGCTCGCATTACGCAAGCACTAATTTTCACATCTCGTATATTAATTAATTTTCAATATTTTGTAAACATTCTTATTTGAGAATACGTCTTATGTCCCTAAGAAATAATTGTTAAAAGAGCAAATGGTTTAAGTTATCACTTGCTCTACAATCTAGCCCAGAAGCAACCATTGATTTTAGCTGTCTAATACCCAAGTACCCCCTTCACAGGTTTAACCTAGTCAGGAAGCCGAAAAGAGGCGAATGTTTCTGAATTTTTTTCGAAAAAGTGCAAGCATATATTTTCACAGAACTTTTTGCACTTCAAAGAGGAGCATTTAAAGAACATTTGGTAATATTTTTTTAGAAAAATATTTACGTTTATAATAAAAATACCCAAGAATCCTTTTTAAAAACGGTGAGCAAGAAATTTCAAAAACCACTGTGCCAATCATTCTGAAATTTTTTGAACCATGAGGCAACTTTTTTTGCACACGCTTTAAGAGATGACCGGAATCTCCAATAATTATTAATATATACAGCTGAGAATATTTTTACAACTAAGTGAAATGTTAATAAATACGTGTGGATAAAACTGCGTAGTTTTTCTATGCATCGCCTCTAAACAAAGTCAATTTAAGCCATCTAAACTTAAATTCTTCCAACGTCCGAAGTCTCGGCACCTCACTCCGAACAACCGCACTCGACATTACACTCTCCAGTACAGAGACCGCAACAAACTAACGAACCCATAATTTCTGTTATTCTCTAACAGAGATTCCAGCTCCATCGACGACGTCCACCACTCCATCGCCCTACCACGTGACATCATTGATGAAGAAGAACGGTAACTGAACCTTCATTCCTCCGCCGTAGGTATTCCCCCCGGTTTCCACGGCGCGGATCTGCATCTCGATCCCGTCTCAAGCGCGACCAGCGCAGTCGAAGCGAATTAAGTATCGCCGGGAATCCCGGCAACGGGCGCGGAATTAGGTGGAATACCTGCCATCGGTTTAGCAAGCGAGAACCCGCGCACAGCCTCCGCAGCCGTGCCGCCCCCGAGTCCCCCATTTCTCTTTCTCTTTCTCCCGCTGTGACGGAAAGGTCGATCCACCTCCCCCGCCGTCCCTCCTAGCCATGACGCCCCGTCGCCGTTGCGCACCATGTAAAGCCGCCTTTGTGTGATGCATTTTAGGTAGGAACGGTAACAAGAAATCACGTCAACGACCTATCGACTACGAGGTCGAGGAATGGCGAGATCCAGGTCAGTAAATATCTATTTTAACCGTGCCACCCTGCCCCTGCCATCCCGAGCGTGTGCCACGGCCATTTCCCACGGCGATACACCGGCTGGCTGCCTCTTATAGCCGCCGGTTCGTTCGAGTAATTAGCATAATTAAAACCTCGTCAACGGGGCGCATTCGGGCCGTAGAGATTCGCCGGGCGAATCCACTAAATTGCCAATGCTCGGTGATCCCCTTCATCCGCGAACGAATCACTTCGCGTTACTTGGTCCCCTTTAACCGGCCCAAATGGATTTCGGAATCACGCGCCGCGCGACGACAGTGATTTCCCTGATAGCCCCCCCGTTTATGCGCCGTCCGGGCGCTTCGCGATTACGATCGCTTATTCTTTTCGTTTTAACGGCCACGTTGATCCAGGGTTGATCCCCGATTCGCAGCTGTTGCGACCCACTCGCGATAGTGTCGGCGGGATTTTAGGGCGAGGGTTCATCGGTTGCGATTGGTCTTTCGTTTGGAATTTTGGGTTGATGTAGGGGGTTATTCTATATATGAGCCGATGTTTTTGAAAGTGGTATAAGTCCATTTATTGATTAACAATCAAACGAACTTACCTGTGGGTCATTCCACGCCAACTCAGACACTTTTCGGAGTAACATTTCGGATTTTGGTACAACTCGGATATGTTGTAGTCTTTAGTGATGTATAAACATATCTCGTAGGATTTTTGAAAATTTCAAAAATTGTGGATGTTACAGCTCTTTGAAATATAGTGTTTACTTTTTTTCTAAAAATTGTAACTCTTGAACTAACAAACCGACAAAAATGACCTTTTGAGTGCTTGCAGTGGAGATATAAGAGTACCTAATAAAAATTATTTCACTGGAAAAAAACAAATTTTTAACCATTTATTTTGCAATTCTTGTAAACAAATGCAATTTTATAATTGAAGGCAACTTTTTAAAAAATTGAAAAAAATAGGAGGATATAGCCCTGTTTGTCCTCTTTATGGACATGTTTGGAACACGATGGAGACTTTAAAATTGGCCAAATGAAAATTATTTGAATGGAACGCTGCGTCAAGTCACTCCGGCTCGACTGGTCGCTCGGGCCGTGCGATACTCGCAGCGGCCAAGCCCGCTATACCTGCCACTTTTATATAGGGTTTATTGCCGTTTATAGTTACTGGAAACTCACTCTCTGTCGATGGCACTTATTGTTTGAAACATTTAAGTTGCCATTGTTCAATGGAAACCACGAGAAGGTGGTGAGTATTCTTCCATCGGGAGAGGATGGGGTGTGGTGGGATTATGTTAAAGGATAAATATTTTGTCGTATCTTTGAGCGTCTTTTGGAATAAATGACCGGTTATGTAATTACTTATTTGATAATTGCTACAACTTTTGATTTGTCACTGTATGAATAGACTTTAGCTTTTAAATGAGACACTGTATCCGTTGGTATAAATGAATGAAAGTTTCGAGTTCCACAAATTGTTTTTGCAAGTCCACGTCTCTCTAGTAATAATCGTGAATGTTTTTGATATTGTTCTATTGAGATGAATTGAAAATGAATGTTTTGAATGTTGGCAGTCGCCCAATCAAACAATTTCTTTGGTGTCGTTATTTGTTCTTCTAGTGGTCTTTGTAAACTGGCTCGAGCTGCAAGACGTTTTAATGTCCCCCCAATACCATCGCATGCATTTTTGCCATGTGATGTTGCAAAAAAATGCCATTCGGCGTTAATTCCGAAATCTTCGAAATGGAAACTGAGATTCAGTAAATTATATTTATTTTTATATTGTGATGAAGCCCCATCGGAGAAATATTTGATTTTATTAATAGCAGTGCCGTGTGTTTGTTTCAAAAATTTAATCAGCTTTATTTGGAATAAATGAACTGCGATACTATCATGCTCTTTACAGTCTGAAATAATGACAAAGTTGTCATGCTGTAGACAATTATTGATTTTATAATAAGCAACGAATGGATGAATTGTAGCCTGTTTGTTTGACCAATGATAGCTCTGAATTTCATCCTGAATGACAAAAGAATAATTTTCTGCAAAATCTCCGACAACAACTAACTCATCCGGCCCTAAATTTTCTTTGCAATATTTGAAATAACTACTCTGATTTTTTGCAATAAAATCATGGACCTGTAATGTTGGTAATCGAGTTTCCAGTTGTTCAAGAAATTCTTCTGTTGAATATTCTATATCTTCTAAATTGGATCTGTCAGTATTTGTCCATTGACAACATGAAATAGATATAATAAAATGTTGTTCAAATAAGTCTTGCAATTTTTTACGCAGAGGTCCATATCCTGGGCAATCTTTACAATTATTCAAGTTGCAAGATTCATTGGAGACATCCATTGGAGTTTCCAGTAACTATAAACGGCAATAAACCTTGCAATAAACCCTATATAAAAGTGGCAGGTATAGCGGGCTTGGCCGCTGCGAGTATCGCACGGCCCGAGCGACCAGTCGAGCCGGAGTGACTTGACGCAGCGTTCCATTCAAATAATTTTCATTTGGCCAATTTTAAAGTCTCCATCGTGTTCCAAACATGTCCATAAAGAGGACAAACAGGGCTATATCCTCCTATTTTTTTCAATTTTTTAAAAAGTTGCCTTCAATTATAAAATTGCATTTGTTTACAAGAATTGCAAAATAAATGGTTAAAAATTTGTTTTTTTCCAGTGAAATAATTTTTATTAGGTACTCTTATATCTCCACTGCAAGCACTCAAAAGGTCATTTTTGTCGGTTTGTTAGTTCAAGAGTTACAATTTTTAGAAAAAAAGTAAACACTATATTTCAAAGAGCTGTAACATCCACAATTTTTGAAATTTTCAAAAATCCTACGAGATATGTTTATACATCACTAAAGACTACAACATATCCGAGTTGTACCAAAATCCGAAATGTTACTCCGAAAAGTGTCTGAGTTGGCGTGGAATGACCCATACGTTAATCTATTCGGGTAATGTTTTTAGAACTATAATCATGTTAAATTTTATTGTGGAATAATAATCAATAAAAATGTTAAAGGAAATAAACGATTTTTTACGCTTTCAATAATAACATATTATGAAAAATGTAACCAACAGCAATTTTAAATTTATATTTTAATTTTATTGAAGTTGGCTTTTGTGAAATGTATTTTTTAATGTAAAAGATAATAATTAAAACGAAAACATACATGTCTTTATCACTTACAAGTAAACGAATAATCGAGTTTATTAAGAAATAATTTCAGTTATATTATAATGAATTTATAAATAAACTAGTATGAAAAGTAAATTGCATCGTCAGGATAACTAATAATAACAAACTTATTTATATTTCAATCTTATTTCTCCTTTACACTTAGCGTAGTGAAGTATTTTTTCCAAAAAATGGACATATACCACTTTCGAAAAAAACATTACTGCGATGACATTTTACAGTTCAACTTTTTTTTATTAATTTATTAGGATATTATACACCATTGACTCTGTGATTATAAATATAAAAAGAGGATATCTATATCTGACTAAAACTAACATTAAACTCATTTTTCCAAAAAATGGACTTATACCACTTTCAAAAACGACGGCTCATATGCTTGGGTAGCAGAGGTTGGTGGTATAATTCGTTAGATCTGCTTTGCTTCGCAGGGTAATTGTGGAATGATGTATATGGAATTTAATTAATTTTCTTTCGGGTGGAATGCGTCCGATTATTCTGAGCTGTTGATTGTTTATTGGGTTTCTGCTTAAAGTAGTCACGTCTCTGAGGGGTAATCTGCTCAGCTTCGTTCGTGTTAAATTTGCTTCTGGGGAAATGCACACTGTAAGACATAAGGAAATGTCACTTTTCGTTCTATACAGGTATATTTCTGTACGCTTACCGTACTTCGCGATGTTTTCTGCTTTTCCTGCTAATATGCGAAGCTCTTAAGGGAGCATGCCTACCTGCGAGGTCTGAAAACACATGTATTTTCGAGATTTTTTTTTTAAAAACTTGAAGACTTTTATAAAGAAACGGTCGTGTATTCGATGAACATGCGTTCACCCAAAAATTCGACCAAATTTAGTTAGTATATTAGATTTTCTAGTGCTTAATCGTTCATTTCCCGAAAATTAATTTGCCACAAAATGACTGTAAAATAAAAACTACGCAACGAAATTAAAAAACCACGGTTCGGCACTAAATAATCTAATATACTAACTAAATTTTGTCGAATTTTTTATTCAGTGTGACTAATTCACTTCCCAACTGATTTTATCCTTAACGACTTCAAAGTGCTAAGTTAAGAATTCACGGGCATTTTGTATACATATACACTCTTTCGTTATTCCTTTCGATAGAAACGTCAAATAATCAGGATCCCGTTCTGTTAAGTTTAAACGAAATGTTGGAATAAAAAATACAGTGTACAGAGTAGAAAATAGTAAGTTATTGCAGCAAACTGGCAGCTACTTCGAAATCTTTTTATAGTGCAAAGCAAAGCTCTCTTCAGTCTCGAGCGTTTCACTCGTAAAAAGCTTTGCCTTTGCTACGTGTCGTCGCCCGTTTCCTCTATTTAAGAATTTTCCTTTTTTTTATATTCTCAGTTCGCTGTTTTCTTTGCCATTCGAAGCTGCGTTCAGTGGCTGCCTTTTCTATTTTCCCAGTACCTAAACCACAGTTCGAATAGAAGATAATTTTCCTGTGATTACTATCGAAAATTTCTAATGCAAATTGAAACGTGTGCTAATAGCGGTATAAAATACAGCTCGATTTTAGCTGAAAATTTCTGAGTTCCATCTTTCCTTTACATTTCAAAAAATGTCGAAGTAACAATGAACGTTAATTAATGCCAATTTATAACATCGAACGAATGACGTTAATAGACTTCTAAAAATTCTGAGTTCATACTGTAATATCGAAGTTATCTAGTGCAATCTGTGAACAGTAACATTTTGAACAACAAAGGTCAAAGAAGTAATTGGTCTGGACTTCCAATCTTTGTCTGACGGTAGAACCCTATGAAGACAGAAACTCATTTAAGTTGCATAGAGACGTCAGTGTGGATGTCAATTCGCAGTCTACGTTAAAGTTACACAGGGTAGACGTTCGAGGCCACCATCTACTTATTCATTTGAACTCGTCAGAGTTCAGACCAATCGAGGAACAATGATTTAGTGCGTTGAATTAAAGATCCACCATTAACCTGAAATTGCTCCAGCAATCATTTTCAGGCACGTCAGTTGGAAAGCCATCTAATTATAAAAATATAAATAGTGGTTGGCAGTAGTATAGGCTTCTTCTACAGCTGTGAGGAATTATTTCTTCTTCGGTCTCAAAGTACCCTTTTATTTTAGTACGTCCACGGACAATAAAAGAAACTCGATGTAACATTTCTGTTATACCATTTCGTCGATCATGGATTTCATTCGATTTTGAACCAGTCCCATCGAAAAACTACTTCTCCTAAATCAATCGCAAAAAAATCATCCCATTGTTTGCAAGGGAATTTAAAAAGCTGTTTTGAAAGCACAGAACTTGTAGATAAAATATCTGCACTCGATTCGATTTTAATCTTGCACAGTCTGCTATTAGGAATATTTTTTATTTAACGCTTATTCGCCACTAGGGTGTCAGAATTTAATATTCAAGATGTAACCGCACACGTGTGAAGTCAATTTGAATTTCCTTGCGTGGCGATTTAAGGGAGGAATTTCTTATGATATGTAGATGACTCAAAATGAAGCTCGATTTTTGGAATTTGTTGCAAAGAACTTATTTATTCTAACTTGTTGAAAATGTCAGTTCTTTGAGAAAGACTTCCGAAAATCAGGCATTGTTTTAGTCATCTATACGAAGTTACCCCTTAATGGAAAGAAACGCTCAAACATCCCTAGCCTTCATTTTTATTCAAATCGTTGATACCGGGAGAATGGAAACCCTGTTTAATTCTAATGGCTGTTCAATGAATTCCCGTTGATTAAGTTGAAAGGCGAGCCGCGTAAAGGAAGTTCCATTTAGAATGGAGTTTTCTAGACTGTGGACGGATATCGCCGTGGTCTTATTTCTTCGCTGTTAACGGCCTGATTTCAGCCGGTCCCTTTTAAAGTATCGCGTGGCTTATGAATATTGAACGTTGTAATATCTTATGAATACGCATGAGAAGAACAATCCAACGAGTTTAACTACCGTTAAATTTCGAATATCGATTGAAAGTCTAAACACTTCGCGACGAAATAACCCGTCAATGTAGAGTTGCGCGTGAACGACGCGTAAAAGAATTCTCGTCGACCCTTATGAGCAGTAATCCGATAGAAAATTATTCAATATCAATGGAGGACCTAATTCGAAGACTTAACTGGCAGTATTTCAATGGGAGTAAAATTTCAAACACCACATTTCGCGATTTTCATAACACAAGAATTAAGAGTCGACACAAGAGTCGCGTTGTTTCGGAATTTTTTTACAGAGAACCCATAAATTTGATTATTATTCAGTTTATTGCTACATGCTTATTGATATTTGAACTATCTTTACGAATTTTGTCAATAGAAAAAAATGAAAATCAAACGCAGTTGACTGCTTTAAAGTAATGGTGAGAAAAAAACACTGCGACCATGATTAGGCTCGTTCCAGTGATCTGAAACAAAAAATGTAAAGAGATTCTTTATTTGTATGCCTTTGGCTATCGTGCCTACCAGAATTACGATAAAATATTTTGTTATTAAATTTTCACAGACCTTTAAAGTTGAAAAAATGTGCGAGAATCGAAACTTAATTTTCAAACCGCCGCCATTTGCTTAATTTTCAATATTTTTATATCATTCTGGTAGGGACGATAGCCAAAGGCATTCAAATAAAGAATCTCTTTACATTTTTTGTTTCGAATCACTAGAACCAGCCTGATCATGGTCGCAGTGACCCCATTGTTTTTTTTTTTCATCATTACCTTAGAGTAGTCACCTGCTTTTGATTTTAATTTTTTTCTATTGACAAAATTTGTAAAGATAGTTCAAATATCAATGAGCATGTAGCAATAAACTAATTAATAATAAAATTGATGGGTTCTTTGTAAAAAAATTCCGAAATAAGAATACCCCCTTAAGATTCTACTTTATGCACCGCAACCGACTTCACAAATGTGTAAGTCTAGAATCTTGAATAAAATGAATAAAATTATAGGGAAATGTGTGTACATATCCTGGCGAACCTCCCTTCAATGCAGATTTTTCACTTATGAGATCCATAAAAAGTTGCATGCAGCACGTAAATTGTATTTACACAGTTTGTCTGACCATGCATTGACCTACATCACTTATATTACACTTACGAGGGAACACCGCGAACCCGGACTCACCGATTGGAACGCAACTTTGTGGGTTTTTAGAGTGACTCAAAACAAGAACAACGGTGTGTTTCATTTGGGCTCTATCGCCCTTTAAGGGGGTGAAAACTAACCTCAAAGTCAAATTGGCACTTCCACTATTTCGCGTATAACTCTCAAAGTACAACAGACAGAAAAAAATATTTCACACAAAAGTTTAATGCTACAATATGCGCTGAAAACTTACGTTAACTAAATTTTGAAAAGAGTTTAAAAAGAAAAATATCTGATGAAAAAAAACTTTTTCAAATATTTTACAACCCTTGAAATATCTAGGGGAGAGGCTTGCAGGTTGCCACCCCTAAGCTTTTTTGATCATAACTCGTCATAAAATTAACGTATCGTTGATTTATGGTATAAGTTGGAAAGAGGAAGTGTTGAGCTACAATCCTGAGCTACAAATCATACAAACTCTCGAAAAAGAAAAATTATACTGCAAATTATCGAAAGTATCTAAAATTGTCTCCTTGAAATTTTGGCTCGCAGGTTGCCACCCCAAAAAAATTGCTAAAAGTGTAAAAAAACTCAAGTAAAAACCTGATTCAGAAAACTTTTCAAAATTTATTAAGTTTTATTAATAAATTATATTATTCAGATTTGTTTAACCTGCGTGCTGCCATACTAAAAATTTATAAAAATGTAAAAAATAAACCAAAATATGACTAAAATGCAATAAAAACACTTCACTTCAAACTCAATGACATTTGAGTGTAAACAAGCGGGAAAGAGAGAGGTGGCAACCTGCAAGCCAAAAAAGGAGGCAACTTGCATTCCGACGCATTTTTAGGAAAATATGAGAAAAAATGGTCAATTCGTGATATGTTTGGAAATCTGTTTGGCATATGTAAATTAGATAAAAAAGACAACACAGTACGTATAGTTATCTTGAATTGTCGATGAAAATGTTCAATTTACGAGCACAAGGAAAGCGCACAATTTCAATAATTCAGTTTCTTGACAAACACTATATTACCCTTCGCTCAGCAAACACAGCGTTATTGCGTCTGTCCGCTCCAGAGGTTATAAAATAGTGACACCTACTCTTTTAACGTCGATGTGAGTCAGAGTTGAGGTTCTGACACTGCTAGAAAGTCGAAATACAGCAGGGGTGGCAACCTGCAAGCAGTGGCAACCTGCAATTGGGGCTATACCCTATATATGGGGCTAATCGGATCACGTCATTTCGGCCGAATCTGATCACTCTTCTTCTTCATTTGAGTATTTTTCTGATTACAAATATGATAATTGTTTATATACAGATGGTTCATACGTATATATAAAAGAGCCATCAGGGATCAAGGTGTCAAAAAAAAATAAAACAAGTTGTGATAAAAATTAAATCTAAAGAAATGACGAAAGAAAGAAATAAATTAATGGTTTTAAGCACATAGTATTGTATTTACTATGGTGAAAAATTAATTCGTCCACTTTGAGAAGATTATCTGACAAGGGAACATCCCGAAGCCGAAAATTAAAAAAATTCTGAAACTTTGTGGATATGTAAGGGATTCTGATTACAACACAATTTTTTTTGCTGCCCAAAATCACTCTAAGGGGGTGTAATTGACCCCTGAAAATGCGGTTATTTTCCGATTTTGTATTATAATTCGGGAACTATAAAATAATTTTTTTACCAAATGATAGATCTAATTAAAAGAAGTAACTTTTGTCTCGAAACTTTTTTTCTATCTCTTACAGTTCGCGAGTTATAACAGAAATTCGAAAAATAGCCGAATCTTCAGGGGTTGATTTCACCCCCTTCGAGTGATTTTGGGCAGCAAAAAAAATTGCGTTGTAATCAGAAGGAAATCCCCTACATATCCACAAAGTTTCAGAATTTTTTGAATTTTCGGGTTTGGGATGTTCCCTTGTGAGAAGAATGGTGCCACGAGAATCGTGCTGATAGAGGCAGCAAAAAACGGCAATATCCTTCCGATCTGTGTTCTAAGTAGTGTCACTTGGCTTCACTGTCATTAAATTAGATTTCTTTAAGTTGATTCCAAAGATTTTGCTATAAAAATTTCAGTCTCTTCAGAGATTTCTGGGTTATCCGATTCGCCTCAAAATATTTCTCACTTTTTGGTTTTTTATCTCCAGAAGACACATTTTTAAGTTTCTATTAGGGTAGATGTACCATTTGTGGCCACTGCACCATTTGTGGCCACTGTCTTATTAATTCCGATATATTAAGTATTCTTAGTTTACTTTCATTACAATGAATGAAGCTGTCTAAGGGTGGGTTATGTTGGCAATATTTCTACTACTTTATACTGTTTTGTTGTCCCGTTTTATTTAATTATCATATGTGAATGTCCAAATCTTTGATAACTTTCCACATCCTTGCAAATGGTGCTTAGCATACGACTGGTAACAAAACAATTAGTTACTGTATTTAACAAGAGTATGGATGAAGTTTTATACATATTTATATTAAAAAACAAATATTTTTGAGATTTAAAAAAGAATTTCAACGATATAACCTAAACTCTAGTGGAATTAGGCACTGACCAAAAATGGTACATCGAAAATGGAATTGTTCCATTCGTGGCCACGTAATGGCCATAAACAGTCCACGGTACAACCATTTTTTATCAGTAGGCATTCTCATTAGCAACTTATCGTACAATACCTAATTATTGTAAAATTATTATACAATAGTTAGCGAAAAAATTCTTCTAAAGTCGAAGATTTTTACGATTCGTGAAAAGTCATTCGATGATGTCTTCAACGAAATTCTTTTATGGCCCGAAAAGCAAATCATAAAGCGAAAGCGGAAAGCAGTTGAACATTTACCTGCTGTAATAACATCAGACAAATGGATGGAGATCATGTTGGCCAAAAAAAAAGAAAAGGAGAACAAAGAAGAGGAGAGAATGATTAATAAAGAAAAAAGACTAGCAAAAATAGAAGAAAATAAAAAGATTAAAGCCATAAAGTTCGAAGAAAGGAATAAGAAAAAAAAAACAGAAAAAGCAAAACCTGTCGCTACCAAAAGAAAAAGTAAAAAAGGATACTTATTGGCAGTTAATATTATTTTTGTGCAGCAAGTATTGTATTATTTGTTCAGTAGTGAACATTTGTAATAAATTAAAAACTACAATTCTTACTGTGGGTCTTTCGTATTACCAATTCTATAAGTGGCCACAAATGGAAAGCCGGCTGGCCAAAAATGGTACTCTAGTGGCCACAAATGGTGCAAAACAGTCTGGCACGATAATATAATGATCTTTTAAATAATTATGTTTAAAACATTGTTCAACGTAGAATATTTTAATTATCTGTATATTTTGGATTACACTTATATATTCTTTACTTTTGTGTACGTATTCTTTTGTAAGTTATGTACCTGTGAGTGGTACGGAAATCCTTCAAGTGGCCACAAATGGTACATCTACCCTATATTTCTTATTATTAATGTTGCAGCCAAACGAAGAAACTGGTCTCGAATATATAATAAAAAACTAGTTTCTTAATGTCTGACTATCATTTTTTCACCATCAAACACAAAGTGGCCCGATTCGCCCCGATCTACCCTATAACTCTTAATCCATTCATCGTTTTAAAATTGCTTCACAGTACAAGTGCCCGAAACCAACAAACACTTGACGAACACGAAGTAACCCGCCATTCCGTTCAAGTTTCTCAAATCATAACACAATCCGCGCCGCCGGGGGGGTATTTCAGAAGCCTTTTCCACGGCTGTCCCTCCGCCCGAAGATAAACAACCACCGCGCCAGCGTTCGTCGATTCAGATTTAAACAAACCGTAAAGAATGTTCGCCAGAAGTTCGCCGGCTGAATTCCCCCTCGACAAAGCCAGTTCCAGCAGCCGTGAAAGGAATTCCTACCTCCAAATTCGATTCGTTCATTTAAGGGAGTGGTCATTCCGCCCGCGATTGTATCAGAAGTTCGGCGGGCATCCGGTGTATTACAAGCGTCGCTGATAAAACGTCACGCCGAGGGCTCTTTCGTTCCGCGTGCCAATAAATCGGCGGCAACTGGCACTCCCGTCAAACTTCCCCGACTCGGTTTCAATGACTCCGCTGAAAGATTCCCGGCAGCGGCTCCCCTTTCCCCGAGTTTACTTTCAATTAGTGAAAAACGAGCTTCGTTGACCCGCGGCCGTCCAGGGTCGCGAAACGCTGAAACGCGGGGGAGCGAGCGGAGTTCTTTCCTCCGTTTCACCGTTCCCTCCGCGGCCCCTTTCGTTTCTTACAGATCGTTCGGCCCCCAGCTCCCTCGCCGCTCCCGCGGCGAACACGTATAATAAGCCGAACTTCGCGACTCCGCCGATGAATTGATTCCCACGGCGTACACACGCCCTCGCAGTCTCTATTAGTCTTTCAGAATTTGATCGACACGATAACCAGTTCCCTTGCGATCCCCCGGTGAATTGATTTCCAGCCTGGCGCGAGAGAGATTCCGACGGACCCGTTCCGTTTGTGTGCGCGGAATGCTCGCGGTGCTCAAACGGATCGACGCGGGTTTCGGAATGTATTGGGGAGTTTGATGCGTTGTAAGGATTTTTGGCTAGGTTCACATCGCGGAGGCACTGTCTTTTCGGTGGTGCTAGTCTTTGTGGACTTTTCTGTTGGGTGCTATTACCTGTAGGAATAGAAATAGGTGTTGGTATTTTTCTATTTCTCTTTTACAGTGGCTTAAAAGTAAGACCCTGGGCAGTGATAACGAGAGATGAACAGGGTGATTCTGAAGCAGTGTTACATTATTTTGCGATGTATTTTATAGCTGGGAAGTGTAGGAAAATATTTCGATAAACATCGGTCCACTGGTGATTTGTTGCTGGAATGAAGTCAGTTTATAATATTTTGTTACTTTGAGTAGTTTTTGGTTGCACTGTGTTTTTCTGCAGCTCTTGGAGAGTTTCTACGGAAAGTGCGTGTTGGATTTCAACTGACTTCACGAATAGGAATTGTGTAGGTTTAAGGTTCCGCCAAAGGGGGTTGTTTATTTTAAATTTACTTAGTGCGATGATCGCTTCAAATTGGAAGGATTATATTTTACTAAATCTATGTTTGGTAGAACTTTTTTAAATAATTCTAAAGTCCGTAATATCCCCGTACATTTGGTGTCCTCTGCTTTTGCATCGCGCCGTGTTCAATGAGTTAGGTTATAATAATAATGTGAATGTATAACAGGGTACAAGATAACGTGGGTACAAGCATAGTTGTTTCATTCGAACAAATTACCAATTACAGTGGCTATTGAATAATAAGCTACAGTCAGCATGGGATAATTGTTTATTAACGTTATTATGAAACTTGTTCCTGTTAATAAGGGAGCAATAATGGTGGAATGCCTAATTGAGTGCTAATGAATTATTTTAATTTATTACAATTTACACGCCCATCAGTTATTATTCCCGCGAGTGTAATGGCATTCCACAATACACGTTTCAGTTATTAATGAACATGAAATTCCCTCCCCCAAATTCTCCATTTGCTCAATGTTTAGTTTAATCGTTGAATGGATTACGCTTTTACATATTTTTAAATCGACAATTCTCGCCGGTCTGCAAAGAATTTCCCCTGGTGCTTTTAACGCGAAATGAATTACTGTAGCTGTATCAATGTTGCAAGTAATATCTGAGTTTGTTCGTGTCATACTCTAATATTAATTTCCTTAATTTCCACACACACAGTTTTTTGAGAAATTTTATTTAATTAAAGAGTAACGAGTAAGGAGGATAATCCATTCAGTCTTCATTCGCAAGGCAGAATATTAGAATATTAGAATATTAGAATATTAGAATATTAGAATATCAGTATATCAGAATATCAGTATATCAGAATATCATGATATCAGAATATCATGATATCAGAATATCAGAATATCAGAATATCAGAATATCAGAATATCAGAATATCAGAATATCAGAATGTCAGAATGTCAGAATGTTAGAATATTGGAATATTAGAATATTAGAATATTAGAATATTAGAATATTAGAATATTAGAATATTAGAATATTAGAATATTAGAATATTAGAATATTAGAATGTTAAAATGTTAGAATGTTAGAATGTTAGAATGTTAGAATGTTAGAATATTAGAATATTGGAATATTGGAATATTGGAATATTAGAATATTGGAATATTGGAATATTGGAATATTGGAATATTAGAATATTAGAATATTAGAATATTAGAATATTAGAATATTAGAATATTAGAATATTAGATTATTAGAATATTAGAATATTAGAATATTAGAATATTAGAATATTAGAATATTAGAATATTAGATTATTAGAATATTAGAATATTAGAATATTAGAATATTAGAATATTAGAATATTAGAATATTTAGAATTATATTTCCTCTACTAGAAAAATGAATATTCATTCTATAAAAATTGAATATTCATTCTATAAAAATTGAATAAACGAAACACAATATATCTTTTCCACGCAATCTTGACTTCATCTTCGTTGAGTTACACTATTAATATCAACAGCAACTTCTGCGTAGTTATTCTTGCAGCAGTTTGGCGCATGCGTGAATTCCATTTTCGTTAATTACCTGCTGCCCCATGGCTACGTCTTTGATCGAGCATTCAGACTGGTTTGTAGATACAGACCATGAGACCAGCACGGTTGCGGAAACCGGTAAAGACGTTGTTAAAGCGTTAGAAAACGGTTCGTCTGTCGCTGTTCATGCAGAAAGTCACGTACCGTGGATTTTACTCGTAGGTGGGAATAACTTTTTCCCGAATGGACGTGCGACTTCGGCGTCCCTCTCTGGCGAGCGAGTCAACCCGAGCGGTGAACTGCCACGGAGGAACGTCGCGCATTCACGACGACTATTCCTCGATCGGTCGTGTAATAAGAAAAGTTTGTCGTTTTTCTCCTCGCTGCCTGTGTTTTGCTTCGCCCTCTAACACGAACGAAAAGGCATTTTCGCTAAACACTCTAAACTTCTTCGCTGATATCGTTACGCTCTGGAAACCCCGATGCGAGTGGTAAGCTCTATGATGGGGGGATTGGCTTTGCGATATGGACGTGACTCCTTTGCTATTTTTTACGATCGGTGAACAATCGATTCGTCCAGTCGGACACTTCAGACTGAATGGATAGGAGAAATTCTGAATTGTAATTAGGAGGAGCATCCTTCAGTTTCGGAGTAGGGTGTAACGTGAGGTTAGCCCTGAGGAATAGGATCTTTTGCAGAAATGATCAAATTCTGGATTTACTTGCCAAGATTACATGTGTGTGCAAAATTCAGGGAATCGTTTAAAAATTGCCCAATAGTACTTGGGAGAGTGGAATAAAAACTAAGATTCGGAATTTGAATTAATTATACTAGCAGAAGGTGTAATTTCAGCTCTCAATATCGGCGGGGGTTAATTTCATATATTCATTTATGGACGAATTTGGAACTTTCACCGGATGTCGTCAAAGGTGAATCTGGATCTATAATTCCTGCGAGGTGCTCGATCTTACATTTGCAGTTCCCTAATAAAAATCGAGCAGTCGTGACCAGTGGCAAAATTCTCGCGAATACTCGAGGAATAAGTATACGTTAGTTTCCAGTGGAAGTATTTCCATAAAGAATTCGTTGCTTTAAACTCGCCTGGGGACTGTATATCTACTCTCTAATGTGATCGATAAATAACGTGCATGTGGAATAAGAACACTGAATTGCTGTCCAGGGAGCTGTAATGGAGGTTTCTTCACCTGAATAGTATAAAATATCCCGCCGTTTCCGGTCGCGATAGGTCACCGTTAATTAGTGGTCACTTTATTCCGACCCAGAGAGGCAACAGTGCCGTTGCAATTATTTTCCAGCTTAATGCTTGTATTCAATTCTAACGCCAACGAATTTCCAGAAACCGGGACAAAGGAATTTCACAGTCCGTCATGTCCCCGCTTGCGTTCAAAAGAAATTCTCCTAATTAATTTTCACTCGCACTGCTCCGAACTTCTAAGTAACACGAATCTAAACTTTCAGCTGCACATCGTACGCTTAAAGTCTCTTCATAGTTGAAACTTTATACATCGGAAGTTCGAGAGGTTTCTTAATTTACTACTTCCCCTCTCTCGAGGGGACGTCTAGATTTACCTCGATACACGTAAACACTCGGTATCTTATGAATTAAATATTGCACATGAATAGGTGATCTCTTTCAAATTCAATTCGACACTAATTCATCTTTCAATTATTTGAATTATTTGAATTATTTGAATTATTTGAATTATTTGAATTATTTGAATTATTTGAATTATTTGATTTATTTGAATTATTTGAATTATTTGAATTATTTGAACTATTTGAATTATTTGAATTATTTGAATTATTTGAATTATTTGAATTATTTGAATTATTTAAATTATTTAAATTATTTCAATTATTTCAATTATTTCAATTATTTCAATTATTTCAATTATTTCAATTATTTCAATTATTTCAATTATTTCAATTATTTCAATTATTTCAATTATTTCAATTTTCGAAATTCAGTAATACTACCATTCTAATTCTTCATTCAGCACATAGTGACATTAAACCACGACCATTGAAATGACATTAGAAGCACTTTGTGCCAAGCTTTCTTCAACCTGATGAACTGAAACATGATTCACGGAGACCCAGTAGCCGCGCAGCTGCATGCACATACGAAATCATTTCATTTCCATTCGTATGATAGCTGCACGTTGAAATCCCCAGGTGAACAGGGTAAACGTATGTATGGATCGACTTCTTCCCCCGTTGATATACATGTATTCATAGCCGTCAACATTACCGTGTTCGTATTAGCGCTACAGGTGGCCATATTGATTTAACTTTGGTCGATCCCCGAAACTTAGAACAACCGCCGGTGCAATCGAAAAAGCGAAATGAAAAGGGTCCTGCGCAGGAAAGAATCTAACTCGACGATAAACTGCGTGTTTATTGCGACGGGTCCAATCGCGTATTCCTTCCACGAACCCCCAAGGGATAATTTAATATGTTGTTTCCCAACAGCGTGCAACGTGGTCCATCAAACTCCTCGAAATTCGGTAATCCCGCGTCGAATCGTTTTCCATAACTTCGCGTCTTGCCTCGAAATCGCCACAATCGTTTATCGAACCTTTCAAGCGAATTGGTGCATGTGGTGTGTGGGGGTATGTTTGATAAGCTCCTGGATGAATCTCCTTAGATTGGCACTGTCTGTATTATTCAGAAGCCAATCAGTGTAAGTAAATTTACACTGTTTGGTCCACTGAATAATTTCGCCTAGTGATTCCGTGGCCAATATACGTTGCGCCATTTATTTATAGCGACTTAATTAATTTATCAACTGGAAGTTTTAACAGTAAAGAGGCTTTTTACCTACATAACCCATTTTCACTCCATTTGTAGGAAAACAGTTAATTTTATACTGTTACTTCATATGACTCTTTATTCTGAAGGTATGGTGAATATTGTATGGTCAAAGAAAATAGATAGTAGTTATTAATGTGAAGGAGAATTTGTGTTAAATAATAAGTGCATTTGAGATTATTATTAATGAAAGTGTGTCAGCGTAATTTATTACGTGCTTGCAATATCAGTATCAAGTGAGGAATTGATAATCGATGAAGGGTCCGCAGTAAAGGATTTACCTAAAAGGCAGGAAAGAGACTTTGGAGGGTAATTTTTGCTAAAGGAATTCATGTCCCTAATTTTTGGCAGATCCGTAAAACTTGGGAGTTACACTGATCCCAGTGTCGAGCACTTATCGAATTCTCCTTGTTAGAAACAGTATAACATACATCCTTTTTCAATCGAGCACACTTGAAGCCCCCGCGATCGAATTTTGGAAGTTGGAAATTACCAGAACTTATAACTCTCGAACTTCTGCCCAGCACTCCTCAAATTTTCTGCGCCGACTTTGTGACCGAACTACTCGAACTCTAACGAACTCTCCAACTTCTAGCCAATCGAACCAAACGAACTTACTTTCCATCTTCCTTTTTTCCTTCGAAATTAACAACGTTCGTTAGGGCCGGCGTGGAAATCACGCTCACTAGTAAATACCTGCGCCAAAGAGGCACGGAAACGTAAGGGTGTGCGAATATTACAATCGGTCGTTGCCAGTGTTTGACATTTTATAAGGAGGCAGTATTGTACGATCCTGGCTGCTTTTAACCGTTGAAAGTCGGACATCCGGAAATACGAATTGGTTTGCGCATTTATTTCCCATGAAACTCGTATTACCGCGGCATTGTTCGGTCCAAGTCCATTCAAAATGGCACCCGACCTGCTCGCACAATTACCATCCAAACTTTCGATTATCCAAGTGTTGTATTATTATTCGAACGGTCTATTATTCGAATAACATATTCCTACGCGAGCTTTGTCGTACTCTGGTTTCAGCGCGGTCTGAAACTCCACCCACCTCCCGCGCCCCTCTGACGCGCGCGAAATTCACAGTTAATCCTACATATATAGAGCAATTCGCCGCGAACGAGGAACGAGAAACACGCGACGATTATGGAAATGAACAAAATTATTACGTTTAAAAGGTAAATGCTCGTGACGGTGCAATGAAGTTGACGGGGAATGCGGCTGTGCGGGAGTAATGCATTAATAACGTGCTATTAGAAACTGTTCGGCGGCGTTAAACCGATTTCGTGTGTTTACTAAGCCGAATTCGGCGGTAAGAATATCGTCGTGAAAACTGTTAAGTCTGTGGTTCTCGATCGGTTCGAGATACAATTAAAAGTATTCGGTAATTATGTAGAAAAGTGGGCGGCAACTTCAACTTTGTGGAATGGCAGATATGTTGTTGAGGGGAGGCTCCTGAGTAATATGCACTTTGTCCGAAGCGTGGGACGATTGTTGTTCAAGAGTTATGATAAAAAAGATGGTAAATGTTACAATACATTCTGTAGTCATTAACTTATCAATATTCAAACCTATGAGATTACCTCGTGACATATACCGAACCTTCTTACCGAATCCTTACTCTGCCACGAACTTTGTGCGTGGAAACTAACCTCAAAATCAAATAGGCACTTCCACCTTTTTGCGTATAACTCCTACAGTACAAGAGACAGAAGAAAAATTGTCAAACAAAAGTGTAATGGCACAATGAGCGCTGCAAACTTGCGTTAACAAAATTTTGAGAAGTGTTTAAAATAAAATACCTGACGAAAAAAACTTTTTTCAAAATTTTGTTAGCACAAGTTTGCAGCGCTTAGTGCGCCATTAAACTTTTGTTTGAAACGTTTTTTTCTATCTCTTGTAATTTAGGAGTTATAGGCGAAAAAGTGAGCCTATTTGAATTTGAGGTTAGTTTCCGCTCCGTGAAAGGGCGATTGGGCACGAATAATTGGCCACAAAGTTACATTCCAATCGATGAGCAAGGGTTCGCGGTGTTCCCTTGTTAGTGAACTCACCTGTATAAGTACCGAATCTACTCAGGATACATCTTATCAGGGTTGCCAGGGATTAGTTGCGGCGCAACACCTACAGGAGTGGTGGTAATGTGTGCGTGAACTGACGCTAGCGCCATGGCACCCAAGTTGGCCGTGGTTGGCTTCGCGCTGGGGCCACTTGGCTGCCTTGGCGCTAGCGTCAGTTCACGCACACATTACCACCACTCCTGTAGGTGTTGCGCCGCAACTAATCCCTGGCAACCCTGCATCTTATGAAACATACAATTCACGATCATCCCACGCTTCGGACACCCCTGTCCGTATAATTACCAAATACTCATCAGTAAATCTGTAAAAAATAAAACCACCCAGAATTACTACCACATCAAATAAGGATCTTAAACAATCCACCGCGCCATCTATATTCTCCAAATCGTAAATATATATCCAAAGCAAGAATAACACTGCAACTTGAAATATAACGAGAAATTCCCCCTATTCAGAACAACCAATAATTATTATCCACCCTAACCATTCCAAGAAGACCGTTTGAGTTTCATTCTTGGATGTAATCTCGGTTGCATAGTCATCGAAAATCATTGCACAGTCCGTCCGTGATCGAACCACAACTGGGTGTCTCTGCTTGCAGATTACGACAGGGATTACGGTTCGCCATCGATGAGGCCGCCAGGCGAGCTTCCGGTGGACGCGCTGAGCCCGGCCGTTTCCCATCGGGCTCAGTTCGTCCTTCATCTTTTGGTGAGTCTGCTGTCACTGCTACTTCCAGCCATCCGGAGGTGATTCTCACGTCGCGGGAACGGGGCTTCCAGTTCTAGTGTTTATTGGACGGTGACCAGACCGATGGCGGCCGCCAGTTTCCGACGCGCCGCCGTCCGGCCGTCTGGCGGGCGAGTGCGACGAGACAAGACGCGCTTGAAATTATTTTCATACTAAAAGTAGACGTATACAAAGAGAGAGCGAGAGAGAGAGAGAGTGCGAGAGAGAGAAAGAGCGAGCAAGAGAGAAAGAGAAAAAGTAAAGAGGATATTATATATATAATATATATATATATATATATACACAAAGAAAATATATAAATATAAATACAAATATAATATGTTATGTAAGTATACATGCGGTGAGTATGAAGGAATCCTTAGGCTTTCATGGTCGACGATCCGATCGTTTCGTGACGCGCGACGTCCTCCATCGCGAGGAGAGACCCCAACACTCTGACCCACGCGATCCGCGGATCGAGTATCCGCGCGCAGAAACGAAGGAACTCTGACGATCGAGTGAGACTCGGTCCAACGGGTGAGGTTAGGACGAGCGGTTCCTCGGTTGGCGTACCGAGGGACCGACGCGCCCCGCGCGACGGCCGCGGGGCCGCGTCATTCGCGTCGCGTACGCACGTTCGCTTTGAGTGTCCCGCCAAAGGTTTTATAATCAAAAAAGCGCGTCTAGATGATTCGAGGTAGTCCTAATTGGCACGCGAGACTTCGCGTGGAGAGAAACGAGGGGGAGGAATGGTTCGGATTTCTTCGTTTCCAATCACCTATGTACATACGTATTCAGTGATTCCGTGACTGTCGAGGAGCGTCTCGCTAGGGTTCCCGTTCCTCGCGTCGTTTCACGGCCCCAGTGTCCCCCGGCGGGCCCGGCGCGGTCGGGAGGGGACGCCCCGGGTGGGGGCACTGGCGTGCGCGCCGACGGCGATGCGCGCGACTCCTCGAGTTCCCCGAAAGACGTTATTTTTAACCAAGTTCCGCGTACTACTCTCGTCCATGCTACACGCGGCGATCTCGTAGTGGCGTGATCGGCGCATGAACACGCGAGGGCTTCGATTAGCGGTATCCATTGCTCGTTCACGGCCAGGCGCGCTCGCGACAGTTTGTCCGTGATCACGAGGCGCGGCGTAATTGTATCTCGGGCGCATGTAACGGCATATACGTACGCACGGGAACGGATAAGCGAGACACATAGGTATACATATAACGCATATAATCGAATCGTAGTTTCGTTGGGATACGGGCTCCGGTGTTTCGTCATTAGCTGTGTTCGATTGGCAGACGCGTGCATGCACTAACACGGACGGCTAGTCAGCCGTACATACGTAATATACAAGGAGGCCCCGCGAATATTCGATGGATCGTGCGTGTTCATCGCGCGCGAGGGAGCGAAGGTAATGGCGACATTAGCGACGTGCAGCCGCGTTGTCGCGCGGCCTCGAATCATCCGCGACGGTGTACAGTCGCGCGGAGAGCTTCGTCGTTTTCAGTTCGGTTATGTGCCGCGCGGGGAGAGCCCACTACTCAACGACAATATTTTAAGCTTTAACGAAGCTTCCGGGTGCATCCAATCGTGGAGCTAACGTTTCTGGATCAATTCAACCGGGGATTTCATTGGTGCGCACGGTTTGTAAAGGTACGTTCTCCTAGACGCGTCTCGACGCAACGTCAAGAATTTCAAAGGCGGATTTTCTCGAAAATGAAGCGGAATATCAAAAAATTTTATTCCTTTTCCTCGACTTATTTACTTGTTATAAGTTGAAAAGGAACAGTGACCTTTTTCTGTATCGCGCTTCATTTTCGAGAAAATCGACTTTGAAGTGTAGGGAAACGTACCTTAGGCGAGACGAGACACTCGTTAACGTCACTTTGTGAGAAATCTTTTTCTACTGCTGGAACACTGCACAGTTGATTCTCGTGGATTGCTAGGGAGTGGTTATAGTTAACCGGGAAAGAAGAGACTAGACGGAAATGTACTCCTGACAATATGTACATCGCAGTAGGCCCTGGATATTAAATGTTGTGACGTGCATTTCGCGGCTCTTTCGAGTCCAATACGTAGTCAGAGATAATTAGATGCATTCTTGTTGGAGAGTTTAGAATAACGAGTCTCTGTCAAGGGAATTTATTAAGTTTCCAATAGTTTTGTGAGTTTAAGGGGAAGCTCCAGGCAGAAGGGGATGGAAATGCTGCACTTGTTTATCATTTAAAGAGAATATCTATAAATATACTTATCATGACTCTCCCAAGGATATTCCTTTGCAATTACAAATTACTTCCGTCATACTTGCAGATTTTTATAAATTACATAAATTCTCCTGAGATACCTACTTTGTTTCAGTAATCTTGTAGAAATAATCTCACCTTCAGAAATCGTTCTATTACAAACTTAAAAGTTCGCTGAACAGAACAATTCATGTTTTCTAATATCGAATCGTAAGGTGCGAGGAAGGCAGACGATTCCAGGCTTATTGAGGGGTAGTGTACGTTTTAGCAAAGTCTTTGCGCTGCTCCATTTCTCATCCGCAGTAATTTCGCACCTGCCCGCAATGGATTGAAGCAGTGGGGACGCGAGAGACGCAACGCGTGTTTGCCGATTAATTCTGTAAATATTGTAGATACGTTGTGCTGTGATCAATCTGAATCGTCGCCTTCAGCGATGGATGATTCGAGGCTGCGTATTGTTAAAGCGAGTGCGGAGAGCGAGCGTGGTGTGTAGCGTACACGCTGACTGTTTACGAGAAAACGGTTCGTCGATGATCGGTTCACGAAGGCGTCGCACGGTAGAGAATAAACCGAGGCTGCAGCGTTCATAGATATGTCGTATTAAAAGAATTATTATGATAACGTTATTAATGTATCATGCCCGACGGTTTCACTATACCGAGGAATTTTTATGGCATTCGCTGGGCACCTCGAACGGTCAGCGGATCACGAGTTAGATAATAGCTAGTGAAATTGTCGGTCTGAATATCTTAATAAATCGAATACATGACTGCCATTACAAACGAGTATTCCATGAATCCCCTTACTAATTTTCTCTATTTATTCTCCATTTTCCACGAGTTCAAGCATGTTGTTCTTCGCAACGGATGCAGGCAGCAGCAGACAAGTAGCAGTAGAAACAGTCTTTCACAGAAATAATAAGATCGACGATTTAAAGACGGTAAGTACTAAATATCGTACTCCACGTGTGTACTGCTACTATTTATACTCGAAAGTAATTGGTTACCAATTTGTACAGAGTGTATAAAAAGTAGTCTGGATTAGGTAGCTCTACACCAGTGTTTCCCAACCTTTTTTGAGTCGCCACCCCCTTTTATAATATTCACATAACCTGTGCCCCCCCCCCCCATATAAGGTAAGGTAAATTTAATAAGGTAATGAAAACACATTGAAAATAGGTATTTCAGAATATCATTGTAACTTAATAATATTTAAAAATATTAAATATAATTGAAGGAATTTAATATATTAAATATACGTAAAAAAATTAATATATCAAATATGTAGTAGGCTCGCGTCGCGGCAGAGACAGCGTAGCCAGACAAGCGCTGCAAGGCACAGCGTTGCCAGAGAAGTGTTCCTAGGCGGTTAGCCGGGAGAACTGCGCGGCCGAGGCAGCTGCGTCGAGCCGAGTAGCAAGACACATTATATGTACACCTCTTTTGTAACGATCTCAGAATATATATATATATCTATTTCACTTTTACCCAACAAATAGACTTATAGAAATTTAATATATTAAATATACTTAAAGAAATTTAATGTATTAACACACTCGTTTTTAAGGTGATGTTTGGAGATTAATTTTGAAAAACTTATCGAACCTACAGGGCAGTGGTCCCGCACACAAATTTTAGCAATGCATTTTATTGAAAATTGTACAAGTTATTCACCAAAACGCAAAAAGTTGATGTTTGATTTTTTCGAAATTTTTTTAACTAAGAACCTATACGACTGAAGTTACAGTAGATAACGACTAATTTCTGTAACATACCCCTAATCTGCTATACCAGGGCCGTAGAGGAAACCTTCCTCAGCTTCAAAGAACTCGTGTTGAGCAGCTCTCTCTTCTCTCCTGGCAGTCCTAGCCTCTTTAGATACAAGGGTCGAGGGAATAACTGCCACGCTGCTGCCTTAAGCCCCTATAACTCTGGGAGTTCTACGAATTTCACCTTAATATTTCAGGGACATATTTTCGAAACCCCAAATTATTAGATAATTAATAAAAAGAATCGAATTTTTTAAGGTCCCAGAGTGTAATACCCCCTTAAATAGACTTAAAGAAATTTAATATATTAAATATACTCAAAGAAATATAATATATTTAAGTAATTACCTTATCTGGTGTGATGGTTGTGGTTGCATCTGGGTAACCATTTTTTTCCTTTTTCCATTTGTGAAAAATCAGTGTCACATCATTAATAGAATATGGCAATATAACCATAGTAAAATAAATAAGTGCTAAGAATCGTCAACTAAATATAACCGCGGCGACCCCCCAGAAAACACTTCGCGACTCACGGGTTGGGAACCCACTGCTCTGCACACTCTAATTTTTCTGCAAAGTTTAACAATTTTTTGCGTCGAAACGGTGCGTTCGCGGCACACGGTTTCTTTTGACCTTTTTTCTCCTCATCAAGCAGACCACGTTGATTGAAAAAATACTTTAACACTTGCTTTCAGTGTTATAAACAATTTTGCGGCACGTTTCTTTTATAAATGTCCACCTATCCAGAGATGTAGATTCACCTCTGAAAGCAGTTACCATTACTTTTTACCTCTACTGGTAAATCTACTCACTCAGAGAGGTGCTGATGCTGAAACTACAGCAGCGTGACAACACAAGCAGCGTTTCCCGAGACTTTTAACAAACAATTCAGCGTCACCCCCTCGATAAGCAAGAATGTGATAGCCGCTAGTATTTTGAACTCAATTACACGCTCGTTTTTAAACCAATAAATTTCTTCTTCCCGTCAGAGACGGCCGGGACAAATTATAATGGATAGAAGGAAACGTCCATTGGCTAATTAAAAGCAGAACCAATTAACACGGTCGCGTTGCTACATGATTCGTTTTGCATGCAATTATAATAACGTTGCAACGTCTGTTTGACTGCGCGAGAAGTTTCGTGTCTCCGGGAGCCTTTACGGCTGACCTGCAACGGTACACTAGCACCGCTGTCTTACAATCCCTTTGCGTCGTCAGCAAAGGTAAACCCGGCTCGGCACAATAACGGCAGAGAACGTAGGAGAGGCGAGGGGCAACGGTCTGCGCCGAATCGGACCGCGGAAACGCCACATCCGGCGGTGACATAATAATCTTTCGAAACTCCGTGACGCGTTGTAATGTCCTGTGAAATATTGGACACGCGCGAGTAATTTCCATCCGTAATGAAACCGATACGCAATGGCATTATAAGTCCCATTGTCTGCGCCACGGCATCTGTCCAGCCCGTCGCGATAAATACGGGAACGGCGACGCGCTTTAAAACACCGCTGAAAGATTAACAGCGCTAATTAACGCGGCTAATTAGGCATTTGGCCACGAGAATTGTGTACCGAAATGGCACGCGAGCAAACGTGAAGACCGTCGCACGCTCTGTGCGTGTATGCCCAGCGGTGAATTGGAATGTGGGCAAACGACGGTCGTGGAATATTTAAGAATGTCTCATTGTCGGAGAATGTTACGTCGCTGAGATGGTGGCTTCTGGTATTGCGCTAACGAAGGGATGCAAGTAATTTTAGTAAAAATTGTTAGAGGTATGGAGAAAAGTTTTTTGTATTGTAGACGCCAGTGGATTTTGTTTTTTTTAAATGTGGAGGTAGTATACTTTTTACTTATTAAAATAGAATGGCGCACGGAGTTTCAGTAAATATTATTTCCAAGGGGCGCTATGGAATCACAATCATTTCATACGCTGTTTTATTAAAAGGAACTCGACGAAGACACCGCCGCTGGCGGCGGTGCAACATAAAAGAGTGTATTGAGATCTAAAACATAAAAAAAAAGGGTTTTATCGTTACGTCGCGCGGTTTCCGAGGAAACAGCTTGCGACGCTTTGTGTGGAAAATCCTCTGCAATATAATATACAACACGTTTATATAGGTACCTGCTGATGTAAAGTATAAACCCAGCATTTCCGCGCAGAATTCGCGGTCGCGCGGCAATTGAAAAGCTTTGTCCGTGCATTAATCGCGACAGTAAGAGATTTCCATACATCTCGGTGATTCAGAATTATGCACAAAGCGTATTTTTCCGTTTCACACGCAAATCGGTATCCTTGAGAATCCACGTGAATTACAAGTACCTCGAGCTTTATTGATTGAAACAATTTGATTCCCATAATCTAAATTTTACTGTTGGGTGCCAGAAGGGTTCCAGTGCTAAAAGTCAGTTTCGAGAAATGTATCTGTAAACATAACGAAGTTAGATATTTTTAATACATAGTGAAGTTGTAAGACTATCTATAATATTTAAAAAATTTATATAGATATCTCCTTTGTAGTTGCATTATTACAATCGTAATTATGTAATAAATTAATCAGTGAAAATAATTTTAATTACAAGCCTCTCAGCAGAGTTGAGGAATAACTAAATAAAAAATTATTTAAATAACGGATCAAGAAAAAGTTACTTTAACTTTAGATTATTTGACGAATAAAGTTAATTTTTTTATACGTCGAGCGTTTCAACTTCAGCGTCGAATAAATTTTTCAATTTTAACTTTAACTTTAACTTTAACTTTAACTTTAACTTTAACTTTAACTTTAACTTTAACTTTAACTTTAACTTTAACTTTAACTTTAACTTTAACTTTAACTTTAACTTTAACTTTAACTTTAACTTTAACTTTAACTTTAACTTTAACTTTAACTTTAACTTTAACTTTAACTTTATTCAGCACACAACGAATAATTTATTTACTTTTTATACATTATTCCAAATTTTATTTAAATAAAATGGCTGCCCATCCTGCCTCTCAGACGCTTCTCGGCATAAAATAGAGAAATACAGAAAAAAATTGTTTTTTAACATTATTTATTTAATACTTGCATAATATTTAAAAAAAATATACAATACCCATACAGCACACTTCGTTGCATATAGGTTGCAGAAAGGTTGCAGTAACGTTGCGGTGCAACATTGCAACGTTGCAGGTAATATTGCTGAAATATTGCAGAAATCTTCCTATGTCCGCCCCTGTGCAACATTGCATGAAATATTTCTGCAACGTTTCCGAGATGTTATAGACAATTTTTCCGCAACGTTTCTGAGATTTTACAGCAACTTTTCTGCAACGTTTCTGAGATTTTACAGCAACTCTTCTGCAACGTTCCGGAGATTTTCTGGCAATGGTCACGGTTAAGGAAATTAATTAAATTACAATAAATACTGACAATTAAATATTCATATGTTTTTTCTATACAAGCCGAGAACAACAACAAGAACAATAATAAAAACAATAAAAATAATAATAGTATTGCCTCTGGTGGATCTTCTCAAAACCGCGTATGTGTAGTTCCAGGCTCTTCCGCTCTCTTTACTTAAAATGTACTGCACGCAGCGTGTAATGAACCTGGAATAATACATGCATTTATTTTACAATTTTACAACTTTAAGTGCTGAAATGAGATAAATAATAAATTTATTTACTCATTACTAATTTTACTATATGTTTGAATGTATGAATGACTGTTTTTGTATATTTCTCTGCCACAGAATCCTCTATTAATTTATTTAATATCAGCAACGCCATTATCGCAAAATTACTTCCACAGCTTCTCTTCAGTAAATGAATCCATAAAAGGTCATCAATAAATTATTTCAGTCATGGCTTCATTAAAAACAACATTCATGTAACACCAATCACAGGCTGCATTGAAGCGACGCAATGAAAAAATAACAATCACCATTACTTTAAATAATTGAACGGAAAGTAAAATGAAAGTTATACAGTAGGGGAGACCGGGGCTAAGCCGCCACCGGGGCTAAGTCGCCACTTTTAAATATCTCCGAATCTATACATCGTATGATCTTGCGGTCGATACTGTAGATCTTCAATCAGATTTCAATGCGATCGACATAGTATGGTGAATTTAGGTACTAAATTGTAATTTTTATTTCGTTGAACGTGTTGGTTCCTATGAAAAGTGGCCGAAAGTGAATTTGTTTTCGCAACGAAAATTTCGGTTTGCACCTTCGCACTCATCGCGGAAAATCTGAAGGTAAGTGATTCTTAGAGAATCAATAATAACACATCTTTGAGTGTTTTCCTTCAAACAATTTTCATTTTCTACTAACAATTTGGTACGAAAAGAAGGTGGCGACTTAGCCTCAGGGGGTGGCGCCTTAGCCCCGGCGATTTTGACATTTCAGAAAATACACCAACGTCAATTTTTCGATTTCTTCATTACACTATGCCAGATAAACATTATATCGTATAGTAATTTTGTAGCTGAGGCTTTACTCTTTCCAACAGTGTAAATATGTACTGCAAAATTATTTATTTTATTGCCGAAAATTGGCACCGCCAAAAAAGTGGCGGCTTAGCCCCAGTCTCCCCTACATGCATGTTTACAAGGAAACTGTGTGAAAAGTAAAAAGCACAGAAAGCAAAGAAATATATGTATTTTCAATAATTAGAAAATTGCAGTTGGTTAATAGGCATCATAATATTTTATATTAGTTACTTTAACTTAAAAATAAGCTCCTTAATTTGAATAATTCATATATATTACTTGCGAAACGATCTGTTTTTATCCCGTCCTTATATAGCGTGACAGAAAACACAAGAACATTTATATTGTCCAAATACAGTAGGAATGCTTGCAGGGAGATGACAGCCTTTAGAAGTACCTTCTTGGAAACAGTGTTTTTCAAAATGATTAGGACAACAATAAGGCGTTCTTTCAATGTACGAAATTCAGGCCCAGACCCATGTTCTGTAACCAACAATGCAGATAGTTTGCATTCTTCAACGGAAATCTATATGAAACAAACAAAAATATTTATTTTTAAGAAGTTCGACATAACCTACAAGTAGCATATACATGGGTTCTACTTAACCGTGATATGTCAAACCTTCACCTAATTCACTCAGGTCTCCTGCGCCACAAAACACACACGTTCTAACCATTTTTATTACTTAAAGCAATTAATAACTAATCACGCTCTAACTATTTACGCTTGTGCTTTCTTACGTGCTTTGGCTTTGCAACCTGTCGTGTCGCACGTGAGTTAGGTACGTCACACAACGCCTGGATCTTCACCACGCGGGCTTGGGAAGATCCACCAGAGCCAATACTATTATTATTTTTATTGTTTTTATTATTGTTCTTGTTGTTGTTGTCGGTTTGTATAGAAAAAATATATGAATATTCAATTGTCAGTATTTACTGTAATTTAATTAATTTCTTTAACCGTGACCATTGCTAGAAAATCTCCGGAACGTTGCAGAAAGGTTGCTGTAAAATCTCAGAAACGTTGCAGAAAAATTGCTGTAAAATCTCAGAAACGTTGCAGAAAAGTTGCTGTAAAATCTCAGAAACGTTGCAGAAAAGTTGCTGTAAAATCTCAGAAACGTTGCAGTAAAATCTCAGAAACGTTGCAGGGTAATATTGCACCGCAACATTGCTGAAATGTTGCAGGAATCTTCCTATGTCCGCCCCTGTGCAACATTGCACCGCAACGTAACTGCAACCTTTCTGCAACGTTTCTGCAACGAAGTGTGCTGTATGGGTAGCTATAGAAAAAATATAACCCGAGAAATAGTCATAGATCGTGTCATGTTCAGGTTGATATATGTTTGGCTTAGATACGAGTTAGGGTCAGTTGGTCAACATCGATTCACAACATTCACCATAGTCAATTTTAAAGATACATATGTAGAAAAGAATAAGGAATCTAATTTATGCGTTTTATGCGAACGAGGCCCGAGTGTCCCGTGGCCGTATTTACATCCAACAGTACAATGTTGGGTCCTGACACGCTCCTCCTCGTTGAGTTCCCTCGCAACAACGCCCCTCAGTGCCATCACCGAAAGACATCGACCGTTGTGTACCGCGAGAGCGATTACACTTTGTCTCCCCGCAAACGAAACGCAATTTCAGCTGCCAATTAATCATGCGCACGCGTCGGAGCGCCGATCGAAGAAGAAACGATATTAAAGCGAACGGCACGAAACCGGGGGATTAAAAAGGCCCCGGAGACTATCCGCAGCTATCTTACATGTCCGCGGGACAAATTTATTATCCCTATCGGCGGCAGCGCAAAAAGTCAATTACGCTGGCGATTAATCGATCGAACGGCGCCGATCATCGCCGGCCGCGGAAGACGAACGTTTCATAAGCGTGCCGCGCGGAGAACGGTCAAAAGTTTCCCTCGCCGCCCGGTTCCAGGGACACCATTGTTCCCGCCACTTTAACAATACCTTCGATCGATTTCTCTCGCCGAACGCGAGAGACAAATGCCTCACGGTTCCCTTGCTCCGTGAACTTTTTTCCACGAGGACACCGGGAAAGGTTGCAGCAACATCGACATTTTGCTCTCCGCCCGATGGCCTCGCCTCTCTGTTTTTCCCCGCGCCGCTTCCTTTTGTCGCGGCGACTTCTTGCCGATGTCCATTTCGCGTTCCTTTCAGATTCCCTGTACAACCGGCGGATAATCTGTCGCTAAAGCGTATCCGATCGCGCGAAACCCGAGGCGGTTTCGATTTTCCTTCTGCTCAGACGCTGGAGAATTATTATTCGCGGGGTGGATGGGCGAGTGTTTGATCGGGTAGGCGAATAATTCGACGGTCCGAATTCCGATGGAAGTGGTAAAAATGCTTTTAGAATTAATGCGTTACAATTCCAAGCTGCTCCTAGTGACGAGGTAAACTTTAAGGCCTTACATACGTCTAGCAGCACCAAAAATGCGCTAAAAGAAAATATTTGTTTAGTAGGGATAACAATAGAAATTAATAAATGTAAATAGTACACATTGTTTATTGGTATTTAAACTTTATAAAAAAAATTTTTCACTTTATTTTTACAAAAAATACTATATAAAAAATCACGTGATCCATAACACTAAGAAAAAAAAGTTGCTCCACGGTCGGCATTATATCTCCAGTAAATGTTGATCGATCTGCAAAATTTAAAAAAATTCTTGTAAAATGTAGTTGTAGTTATAGTATGTCGAGCCGGATTTTTGATATTTTGATTTAAAAATTTTATAAAAATAATTAAAGTGTAAAATTTATGACGTAAAACGCATATTTTTTTTAAACTGCCATAAATTGCTAAATTTTTCGAAATTCCAAATTCAGGCTATTTGCTTCGAGTGTTATTACTCGTAACGAGCAAACTTCCAGGAATTTTATTAATTCGGATGATCCACTTGTGCATTATGGAGAATCATTCGTTTAAGGTATTTTGGGATCGAAATGTAATCAAGGAAAGTGGGAGCTAGTAGACAGGGGGTTGTGAGTTATTATTTATGTAGGATCTCGGAATAAGCGAGCGCCGAAGTAGCGCGTGACGCACCTAGAGTGCGATCGGCAGGCAGTCCTCTGGATTTATGCCTATCTAGGCATTATACATTTTCTTTTATTAAATATACACTTTTATTATTTAAGGTGCTGCTACTTAATTCCGCCCACCACCGTCAATCCCAAGCCTACATTTATTTGAATTTTAATCAATTTTTCTATTTACAATTTTTTGTATCGTAGAATATCAAAGTACATTTTTATGTAATATACAATGATTGCACGAGGGAACGAGTGTTAGCGACGAATACGCAGACTGTTAATGATAGCGGGGTAACGGGAATTTCTTTATAGAAATGTAAAGTGTCGTCGAATGCGGTTCACGTGTGGACGTGACGGGAATGCGCGGGCGTGGAAATAAATAAATGTATAATGTATCGACCAAGCATTAGCATTGTTTACGATCATTCAATCCGTACGTGCGTATGGTGGCCGCATAAATAACAAACAATAGCCCGTATACATGCTATTCGTTAAAACGACACTTATACATATTCATTCCCCTCGGGGTTTGAAATTATTATTCGCGGCCTCGCGCTGTTCTATCGATTATGCGGTAACAACAATCGCACAAACATACGCGTGACGTTCGTGCCGCTTATACAGTATGCATTTGAAATAGATGCCAACTTTTTCAAGCTTATTTCCACCTGCTTCAATAGATATAATTGATCAAAATATCTTTCCTCGAACTGGAACAATATACTCGTACAGTGTCTTGTTATATATGTAAGTACATAGCTGTTCCTGTGAATATATAAAATGCCAATCTTGAAATTTCTTTCACCACAACGGAAAATGTGCTGGTAGTCTATATCTACATATATATTATAATTGTTATTATTTATTCGAAGGATGAAGAGCCTTTAGTTTACAATAGACAGTTAGTAAAGTTAACAAAAGATACACTGTAAAATAAACGCCAGTACAAATGTAATAAAACAATAAAACAAAAAATGATAAAACTAATGAGCTAATAAAGTATGGTGTCATACAAATGGGTTATTTTTTATAGTTTCCATCAGAAGGGCTTATTCCCAAAATAATTTATTAATAAAAAGAAAAATGATTTTTTTTTAATAAACGTAGGTAAAGAAATGAGTGTAAAGACCGCCCTTGAGGTAACAGTCAGTCGGCATCAGTCAGTCGAATCAGCAAAGGCTGCTACCAGACACTTCTCTGATATTAGTGAAGGGACTGTTGCAAGCTGTTGCAACCTGCCGCTTAACATATTCATAAGAGAGTATGAATAAAACGATAGCGTTGAAAGTGAAAAGTGCATTGGTGGTACTGGGATGTTGTTGACTGCAAGCTCAATGGAGACATCGTACTGGCAATGAATACCACCCTGCCTTTGATGGAGAGCACCTGAGAATGGAACGACTCTCCAATCACGAGAGTTTGTTGAAGCTTCGAGTGAGTAGAACATACGTATTCAGAATATAGTTCATTTTTTATTATAAATATTGCATTTCACCGCAATATTACGTGATATGCGGTAAATAACCCCATTATGTAGAACACCGAATAAAAGTTGAGGAAAGTATTCGTCATGTGTCGAATAAAGTTGACCCGGGTTAAGTACATGTAGCTAGAAAGTTATTTATCCAAGTCCAAGTCCAAGTCCAAGTCCAAGTCCAAGTCCAAGTCCAAGTCCAAGTCCAAGTCCAAGTCCAAGTCCAAGTCAAGGTCCAAGTGAAGGTCCAAGTCCAAGTCCAAGTGAAGGTCCAAGTCAAGGTCCAAGTCAAGGTCCAAGTCAAGGTCCAAGTGAAGGTCCAAGTGAAGGTCCAAGTCAAGGTCCAAGTCAAAGTCCAAGTCAAGGTCCAAGTCAAGGTCCAAGTCAAGGTCCAAGTCAAGGTCCAAGTCAAGGTCCAAGTCAAGGTTCAAGTCAAGGTCCAAGTCAAGGTTCAAGTCAAGGTCCAAGTCAAGGTTCAAGTCAAGGTCCAAGTCCAAGTCCAAGTCCAAGTCCAAGTCCAAGTCCAGGTCCAAGTCCAAGTCGAAAAGTTATTCGACGCTGAAGTTGAAACGCTCGACGGATAAAAAAATTAACTTTATTCGTCAAATAATCTAAAGTTAAAGTAACTTTTATTTGATCCGTTATTTAAATAATTATTCATTTAGTCAATGCCCAACTCTGCTCTGAATTAGGAATACATATTCCCAATAGGTAACAATAATTACTTCGTACTACTCTCTAAATTGGAATAACTCTAGTACTGTATACTCTGAAACAGAATAACTCCGTACTATACCTATACCGAAACAGAATTACTCCTTGCCGTACTCCGAATTGCAACTATTCTATACGCAGAATTACCCTGTAGGTACTGTACTCTGAACAAGAATTACCCCGTGCCACACTGAAAATAGCAACTACTCAATACACAAAATTTCCACCTGCTATATTCCGAATCACCATCACTCCGTACCGCCGCTAAAATTTCTGACAACGCGCACGAGGACACGTGCAATTCCACTTGTCCGCAATCGGCGAAGCGTTTAGACGTAATGCGCTCGCTAAAACCGCGATTTGGATTCCCAGCGTCGGTCGAACAAAAGTGGCCATTTATGGAGCACACACACAGATTTTTCTCCTCTTCCTCCAGATCCGTGGCGGCGCTCGCGCGCGCGACACGCCGCATAAAGCAAAACGCGCCGACCGCGGCCGAGGATTTCGGCAAACAGGCGGCCGCCGCGCGCGTTCCATTTCGCCGTTATTTACGCCTGTGCGATTTTGCAATCCGGCATTTGTCCGACTGTATATTTGAAACCGGCGATTGTCGCCGCGGGCCAATGGTTATGCGCGTGTATACAGGTCGACGCACTCGACGAGAAAATCATTGCCGATTGGGAAAAAAAAGCAGCCCCGGTGGCTGACTGCGTGTCGCGTGCGCTGCGAAAGGACCAATCAATTATGAAGAATTCTGTTCACTTTTTTCGAATCGATCTGCTGCAGACACGTGTGATTAACTTAATACTGGGCGTTTTGAGGGTTGCCGAGGATTTCACAGGAACGGGGTTAATTTCGAGCAAACGGGGTATAATTATGCTTTGCATCTGCAACAATGTTGGTGAAGCTCAGGGTAAACGAAGTTGTTACACTGACAGGGAAGTTCGGTTACCCTTAACATTTACAGTGGGTAAGGATTTTTTATTTAAACTACAAATTTTTAACAATTTCGTTGCACACTTTTATTGGGCATAAGAAGCCATTAAGTTTGCATTGGAATAATTTTTTGTATCTACTATAGTTTACAAGATATACAGGAAAGTAGGAAATCTAATTTGCTATCTAATTTCTATAAAGTAATCTTTATATAACGAACATTTATACATATACTGATGTATATGTTCATTTACACATACTATTCAAAAATTAAGACACCCCAATTTAATGTACAAAAAGAGGTGTCATCAGATTCAGATTTGACACTTTAAGGGTTGATTGGGGCAAAACATAGAAATTGGTTTTTAGGCATTTGCGTGGGTAATCTTTGTGAGTAAGAACTAAGTTGATATCTAATCGGGCCTAAGAGATTTTGAGCAATCCGTGAAAATATATTTTACCCCTTTTCACCCCCTTGGGGATGGAATTTCCAAAAATCCTTCCTTAGTGGGTGCCTACGTCATGAAAACAATGTACCTACCTTCCAAATTTCACGTTCCTACGTTAAACGGTTTGGGCTGAGCATTGATGAGTCAGTCAGTCAGGACTTGTTCTTTTATAAATATCGTTTCGCAAAATTGTTGATTTGGCAACTAAAAAGGTCAAGCGGCAACTTACAACGTCACATTTGCCCAGAAGGAGCAGACAGTTTGTGTAGAATTTATAACGACCTAACCAATGAAGAACTTCTTACCAACTAGGTGTAGTTTCACCCCCCAAACATGCAAACAGGCCAAAATGGAAAGACACCTGTTTCTTATTTTTCGGTCCTCTAAAACATATCCAAAAACCAAAGCAATCGGAGACGAACAACTGAAAATCTTATGACTTTGAGGGGTGCTTCCACCCCCTAAATGTGAAACAGGCCGGTATAAAAAAACACGTATATCTTATTTTTCGGTCCTTTAAAACATATCCAAAAACCAAAGCCATCGGAGACGAACAACTGAAAATGAGGGGTGGTTCCACCCCCTAAATATGAAAACGGGCCGCTATAAAAAAAAACGTATATGTTATTTTTCGGTCCTCTTAGACACCTGGAATACTCTCCTTGTTAGTACAATCGATTTCTGCAAGAAAATATAAGAAAAATGTCGGGTCGAAGGGGTTAATACGGTCAAATCGTCTCAAAAGTTGCAGAGAATTAATTGACCGCCGATAACTACACCAAGAGTTGTGCGCGCATTATGCGTAAACCGATTTAATAGACTGTCGCGCAGCATTAAATTGTTCGTAGGTAGATCCGACCGGGCGTCCAATTAGCGGGGACACTAGTTACTATTCGTGGAATTAACGATAAATAGTTTAGGAAGGACTCTACGTCCGACCCAGCGTGCCTCTAACGTCGACCGCCGTGAAACTACGTCTACGTACTCTCCTTGCATCGACACTTCTCGAGTTACTAATTATGGGACATTACTGACTCGCGGAAGTTAGCAGTTTCCCATTCACCACTCCTTTGTGCCCATTATCGGTCGTACCTGACATTTCGAAAACCAAAATTGATGCCCTATCTGATTTAATAACATCGAAATTGACTTAGAACTTGGTACCCTCTGTTTCGACGCGGCACCGGCGGCTTCTGTTCCGTAGAATTCGTAGTAAGCATCTCCGTGGTGTTACCGATGTGTTTGAATGGAGTTATGGCAAGCTGTATTACACAATTGTGCAAATTAACGACAGCTTGTTATCGTGCTTAGGAGTGTTTAGATATTTACAAGGGGAGCAAACATTTTGCAAATTGCTTACAAAGGGAGTGTATGGAATTCAGGTCAATGATTTGGATCAAATTGTTGGGAGTAAGTGAGGTTGCAGTACTGAAAAATTTGTGGCAGAATGTAGTTGAAAATGTTGCCTTCTTCGGAGCCTCCACCCATACAGCACACTTCGTTGCGGCAACGTTGCAGGAACGTTGCAGTAACGTTGCAGTAACGTTGCATTGTTGCATGGTTGCAGCGCAATGTCGTTGTAACGTTGCTGCGACGTTGCCTTGCAACATTGCACGGGGCGGACATAGAATTATTGCTGCAACGTTGCATGAATGTTGCTTTGCAATATTGCACGGCAACGTTCCTGCAATATTTCTGCAACGTTACAGCAACGTTTCCACAATGTTGCTGCAACGTTGCGCCAGTATTGCGGCAACGTTCCTGCAATGTTGTGGAATTGTTCCTGCAATGTTGTCGCAAAGTTGCTGCAACTACCATTTAAACCTAAAATGTTTCCGTTGTTTTTAATGATACGAGAAAATGTCTAAGGAATAAAATGTTTCAAGATCATCGATGGTTCTTATAATGGGATGACGTTGCAGGAGGCGGAAACAGAATTATTGCTGCAACCTTGCGGCATCGTTGCGTGAAACATCGCAATCTTGCACTGCAACGATCCTGCAACCTAGCGGCAACGAGAGTGTGCTGTATGGGCATGTATTGGCAGAAGAAAGAGGGAAACATTAGTCAAATTGCAGTTGCAGCTCAAGTGTAACACATATGGTGAATTGTTATTAGTAATATTGAATTATTTCAACGATTATTTATATAAATCTTTGTCATTTTCACATACAAATTTATATAGAGGAGAGAGTTTGAACTTGATTTTCTCAGAAAATTTTTAGCTATGCCCCCTATGCATTCAACGAATTACTATACCTGATACAAAGTAACTCCTAAGTATCAAGAATTTCAAGCAAAGTCAAGTGCACCCGATTTATTAGACACCGAATGCGTTAAGGGGTTAGGCCTACTTGGAGCCCCGAAAATCATATGTAAGTTCTAGAATTCTTTTGGACGAATTTAGAAAATAAAAGAAAAAACTGTTTAAGAGCTTTATTCTTCATGCCCTATGGTGTGTAAAAAAATTGTAACTATTTTTTTTTAAACAAAATGGTGTTCATATTGCTCTTCCATTCTTGCAGCTTTTGAAAAGGCACTGCCCACGGCTAGCAGTAGAAGTCCCCTATACTTTGACCTAGTATAAAAAACCAAAAATTTTCATTCTTTACATGACATTTACTACAGAAGTACATACAGATTTGTCAAAATATTGATTTTTGTGAAAATGGTGGACATTTGAAAAGAATATCAGTTTCAAGTCTAAATGGTGTCTAAAATTGCCTGTAGCAAATTTTTTTTTAATGAATCGTCTGTAGATAATCTCTTACAAAAGATACTATTAAAATTTCAAGTGAATCGACAAAATATTGTTCAAATTACGCTGCTAGCCAATTTAAAAAAAAAAGGATTCCGAGGAGCTTCGCGGGGCAACACATAACCCGGCCATTTTTTAATATACCTGTACAATATTTATACAATATATTCTTCAATACATGCCCTAAACATAAGAAGTATAGAAATAATTTTCAACCTCTGTAGTATCAAAAAAAAAAAATCGTCAAATAATTTGTTGCTGCTTTGAGCGTCTCCGGGTGGCGTCTAGAGCTGTTCAAGTACCCGGAAAAAGCCAGCCGAGCCTAACTCGGCTTGAACGACCGAGCCGAGCCGAGTACCCGAATGAACCGAGCGGCTTGAAAAAACCGAGCGGCTCGGATAGAACCAAGTAACTTGAATTTTTAAAGCGGGCCGAATGAAGCGGGCGGCTCGAACAGAACCACGCGGATTGAATTATTTCAAGCGGGCCGAAAGAACCGAGCGGCCCGAAAGAACCGAGGCGGCTCGAAAGAACCGAGCGGGCCGAAGGAACTGAGGCGGCCCGAATGTATGTCTGTACTTACATTGTACGTCGAGCGGATAGGTTAGGAGATAGGTTATGTATACCTAACCCAATTATAATATAGACTGCGGAAGTTTATGTAAATGCATGTTTTTATTGGAATGACTTAAACAAGCGGGACTTTGACAGAACTATGTTTCATCATTACGAGGATGTTAAAAATATACTTTCGATTTTATACATTTTGCATATTCTGGATATACGTTGCACATTCTGCATATTTTTCATATTTTTTGCAGATACGGAATTTGTTTACAAATTAGCTTGGTGAACCACGCCATTCAAATTTAATAGTTTCATATGTTAAAAAGTTTAATAGTGTAATAGTTACATATATATTCAAATGTTTAATAATTCAATAGTAGGTACAACGGCTTGATACGTATAATATATAATTATTACAGTACAATTATTAGTATACTACAGTTTGATAAAAGAGGTTAAATATATCCCTCCGCCCCCCGTTACCCTTTTCAGCATATTTGCATATTCGCGGCATATCATACTTGCATAAACTTCCGCAGGCTAGGTATAAATAAATAAATAGACGAATAATTTTTGAACAAGCAATATAAATAGACACACAATTTAATTTTTTTATTTAATTAATGTAAGAACTTCTTACATTATATTTAACCTCTTTTATCAAACTGTAGTATACTAATAATTGTACTGTAATAATTATATATTATACGTATCAAGCCGTTGTACCTACTATTGAATTATTAAACTTTTGAATATATATGTAACTATTACACTATTAAACTTTTTAACATATGAAACTATTAAATTTGATTGGCGTGGTTCACCAAGCTAATTTGTAAACAAATTCCGTATCTGCAAAAAATATGAAAAATGTGCAGAATGTGCAACGTATATCCAGAATATGCAAAATGTATAAAATCGAAAGTATATTTTTAACATCCCCGTAATGATGAAACATAGTTCTGTCAAAGTCCCGCTTGTTTAAGTCATTCCAATAAAAACATGCATTTACATAAACTTCCGCAGTCTATATTATAATTGGGTTAGGTATACATAACCTATCTCCTAACCTATCCGCTCGACGTACAATGTAAGTACAGACATACATTCGGGCCGCCTCAGTTCCTTCGGCCCGCTCGGTTCTTTCGAGCCGCCTCGGTTCTTTCGGCCCGCTTGAAATAATTCAATCCGCTTGGTTCTGTTCGAGCCGCCCGCTTCATTCGGGCCGCTTGAAAAATTCAAGTTACTTGGTTCTATCCGAGCCGCTCGGTTTTTTCAAGCCGCTCGGTTCATTCGGGTACTCGGCTCGGCTCGGAAACCGGGTTTCAGCTTGGTTCGGATTTCAAGCTACCTGAATATTCAAGTACTTGAACAGCCCTAGTGGCGTCACAAAATCAGGCACTCTGTGGTCCCCATAAATGTCTTTCGCTCACACAACTCTTGATTCTCTTAAAACACCACGGGCTTCGAAACTGCTACTCCAACCCTTCGAACTTGACCTCCCGTTACACCATTCGAGCGTCGTTAGCGTTCGCATAAAAACCACTACCATCGAATCGCTGCTGTCAATTTACAATGGCCGCAAACAGCGCCATTATTTTCTGCGCGATCCGTTCCAAGAGCTACGCGCGGCAAGCGGCATTAAGCTTTCGCAAACGTCGAGCGGGACGCCGCTCATGCATACATGATATTGTTTGATGATCCGAGAGCTCCCAATTTCCTGTTCTAACGGAAACAGAAAAAAAAAAAAGAAGGAAAGCCAGGATATCGCAGCGTAAGGATTAGAGCTATTGTTTTTGCCCGGGTATCCGGGTACCCGGGTACTCGAGTACCCGGTGAGACCCCGGGTAGAAAAAAATTACTCGGGTACCCGGGTACCCGTGCAATACCCGGATACCCGGGTAGACAAAAATTACCCGGCTACCCGGGTAGACAAAAATTACCCGTGTGTCCATGAGATACCCGAGTAACTGAAGTGTGATGAGATAGTTGAGAATTTCGATTTGACAGCCGATCGTTTTTCGACTTTCGATCATTTTCGGCTAACCTCAGTAATGAACGGAATATGCTGTCAAATCGAAATTCTCAACTATCTCATCACACTTCAGTTACTCGGGTATCTCATGGACACACGGGTAATTTTTGTCTACCCGGGTAGCCGGGTAATTTTTGTCTACCCGGGTAGCCGGGTAATTTTTGTCTACCCGGGTACCCGGGTAGTCGGGTATCCCACGGGTACCCGGGTACCCGAGTAATTTTTTTCTACCCGGGGTCTCACCGGGTACTCGAGTACCCGGGCGGGCGGGTAGTAAGAGCTCTAGTAAGGATGTCAGTCAATATGTTGTTTTCGGCAATCGATCGCAGCGCCCTCCCCCGTCGCAGCCCGAGCATCGGAAGATATAGAAATCACTCTCTCGTTCTCTCTCGATTTTTGCGATCGCGGGACGTGCCCCTTCAACTGCTTTCTCTCCGATTGGTTATTCCGGGGAAATAACGCGCCGGACAGGGAATGCCTTATGGCTCTCGGATCAATTCAGGTTGGAGAGGAGGGAACGTAATCTCGAAAGTGTCTCCCCAAAGTCCTGTGGGAAAGACTTCGCTTCGCGTCCCGCACGTGGGTGTACACAGCCGTGTAAGCATCCACGCGCCACTTCGTCCTTTTCACTTCGCTCTTCGTTATTTCATTCTCTCCTCACAATTAGGCAAAGGCCACCTCTGGGCTTGGTCGCCCACGCTTTACCTCCTATAAAATCACATCAAAGCGTCGCGGCCGGGCTCGGCAGAATTTTCGTGGGGCTGGCAACGCGGGCGTTAAGAGGGCCCGGTGTTTTGAATAGGCGCGGAGTCGAGTGTACACAGCGGTGGTCAGGAGGAAATTAAAAGGCTGAGCGATAGTGGGAAATGTTACTATTTCACTTGGACCAGTATTTCTGTCTGCGCTGCACACTTCAACTAGAGAAGTGACGTTAATTAAGGTGGTATTTGAAGTCTAGTACCTGCTTGTATACGTGCTTGAATAAATTTATTTCTCGCTCTTCTCTGACCACCGCTGTAAATAATTCTGCGGATTCTTTGGGTGGTACCAGTGGTAGAGCAGTTTCGCAGATTTTACTCGAGAAAAGTTTAGAAGGTGAATGATGACTGAGGTACCGTAATTTAACGAGGAGAAGGCATTCTCCTACCTATGTGATTCCTAAGAATAAATCTCGGGAATGGAATAGTAAGTGTAAGCCTGTAAACATCTGGTTATTAATTATAGAGAATTCAGGATTGGTTGATCTTCTCGGGAAGCGGTGGCGTTTGATTGAATTCTTCTGCCATCAAGCTGAATCGCGAAGATAAACGAGGAGCATAAATAAAATCAAGTGTCCTTGTGATCGAGTGGAGTATTTTGTTCAACGTGTGGATATTTCATGCAAATATTCAAATTTCGCTGCCAGACTCGACGCATACTGAATCGCATATCTTCGGTGGCAAAGGTAGGATAAAAAGTTCACCCCCTACTGAAAGCAATTTTACCAAGTCAAAGTGAGCAGATGAGGGAAGCTGTCATCATACGTCCCGAAAGACGTCCCAGAAAGTAAAGAACCGCTGTATAAAACAAACTTCGCGCATAACGTAATTAAAAAGGAGCTCTGCAGTGCAGAGTTGCATTGCAAACATTTCTTGGACAGCTTCCGGATTTACATTCGCGAGATGCTTCCGGGGATTAAGATAGATTTTAGTAAATAGACTAGAGCTGATAAAGCTTTGGTTTGGTTTCACTTAATTATAAGACTCTGCAAAAGTTTGGTCGTTTTTGGACATACAAGCTTCAATGTTTCTTCTTCTGGCTTGCTTTCCATAGTGAGATTCCCTCTGACATTACGTATTCCTTCCAAGATTTCTCAAAGTAAAGGTACTTTGTGGGTACTAAGTTGCTTAAAAAAAAAGGCTGCCGGGAGATCGCCCATGACTCCTTTATTTATTTATATATGGCATTGCAAAAAATACTACAAGAACTTTAAAATATGTATATACTTTCGAATACACAACCGTTAATTTAAAAAAGTCTTCCAGTTTTCAAAAAAAAATCCCCAAAATACATGTGTTCTCAGGCCTCACAGGTAGGCATGACCCCTTAAGGGGACCTTCCGGTCTAGAGCCCCAAAAAATAGGTGATTTTTAGGAATTAATTAAAGGAAAACTACTATATATAATTTAATGGGACTTTTTGCATTGTATTAAGGATGTCTTAAGTTATAGAAATATATTTTTTGTTTTATAATTAATTATTGCAGACGGCCCTGGGGAGTCGTTAAAGTCAAGGCGTAAAAAAATTGATCCAAATCGGTGGGACCTGTATCTCCAAAAGTTATTATCCGATTCGACTGAAACTAATTTTATTTTGAAGATTATACTTCTGGCTAGGGGGGGGGGGCTAGAAAAAATAAAAAAAATGACATTTTTTTTAGAAAATAACGACACTTGATGTTTGAAATCACTTTTCCCTGTACTTTTCGTCCTTTCAACGCCTTTGAAAATTATAAATTTTCAATTGTTTGTAATTTTTTCTAGTTCCCCCCCTAGCTAGAAGTATATTCTTAAAAATAAAAAAAGGTTCAGTCGAATCGGATAATAACTTTTGGAGATACAGGTCCCACCGTTTTGAGAACGCTGTTTCGAGAAAAACACGTTTAAAGGTTTACGTGAGCGCCGAGTGCCCGGTTGTTGCCCATGCATTTTCCGCTACTCAAATGCCTATAACTTCTGGAATTTTACGAATTTCAACAAATCCTTTTAAACACGTATTCCTAAAAGGTTGAACATTCGAAAAATGAAATAAAAAAAAAATCGACTTTTAGACCGGAAGGTCCCCTTAAGGGGTTACGCCACCCTGAAAGTTTTGAAAAATCGATTTCTTTTTTTTTTTGCATTTTCTTATTACGTGAAGTTTTAAGAGTAATTTGAGTCATGGTAGACGCAAAAATTCCCCAAAATAGCCGAGTTATGGACTTTAAACGAGGCGCGGATGTCGATATTCCGTAGCAGGCAGCGACCATTCTACTTTTCTTCTTTTGCGTTTTTCTCGAAACTACATTTTCAGAGGTGACCTATCAAATATCTCCAAAACTATTTGTCCGATTGATTTCAAACTTGGTACGCATATTCTTAATGGTATTATCTACGATGTAGCATATCAGTTTTTCCATCCGATAACCCATTCGTATATAATTAATGGTTTAAATTCGTTTTTTCACGTGAAAAACGTACCATTTTCTTCACTTTGCTCTCATTTGTGCAATAAATTTTTTTCTCTCAAATCCGTATGCTACATTGTAGGTATTTTATTAAGGAACACGAAAATCATCATGTTTTTGATTTCAGACGAACCTGAGCGTTATAATTTGTTAGGTCAGTCACGCGTGTAACGGCGGACGAGCTTCGCGGGAGAACAAATAACTCGGTCATTTTTTAATATTCTTGTACTGTATTTATACAATATATGCACTATTACATGCTCTACACATAAGAAGAAAATAAATAATTTTCAACCTCATAGTATCAGTAAAAAAAATTTGTCCAGTTTAGTGCTGTTTCGAGCGCCTCAGGGTGGCGTACCCCCTTAAGGGAGGAATCTTATTCTTTGGGCTAAAAACATAGCGAAATTTTAGATTTTTTTTTAAGAAACTAACGATTCGAATAATCTCAAATTTGGACCATGTTTTTCTGCATCTTTGAGGAAGCAATAGTTTTATTTTTATGAATTTTTAATAACAAATATAGGAGTTATGCATGACCGACCAACACGCCGCGCAAAATTCGTCGTTCGCTGGTGTGCATGATATTTATCTTCCTGGTAATCTAAAACAGAAAAATGAAACGGCGTTTCACTGTATACATATGTAGCTATAATTTGATGCGGCAGAAAAAATACAAAAATTTTTTGAGGACTCTGGAGAGTTTTCAAATTGAAAGGTCTGAAACTTTAAATTTTGCTATACAATTTTGGGTTTTTATACAAACTCCTATAGTTATTAATAAATATTAAAAAAAAAAACTGCAACTTCTTCAAAGATGCATAAAAACATGGTCCAAATTTCAGATTATTCGAATCGCTAGTTTATTAAAAAAATAATCTAAAATTGCTCCCTTAAGGGGAGATTGCGCCTTGTTGGGCTGTAAAATAGGCAATCCTATGTGAATTTTTTGTATAAAAACGGTTCGACAAATTAATTTGAGGTTCGGCATCCTGTTTCATTGTATCTTGAGCTATTGTTCCGAATTTTTGTGTGAAAATGAAAAAAATGGCAGATACAAGGTGCTGACTGAGGGTGTTAAAAAAAATCAGGTGGTCCTAGTATCGACTTTTATTTAAACAAGTTTTCCCGATTTTGGGGCAAAACCTATCTCAGACTCAAATCAAGGCGCTTCATCTTCTTCAAAAGCACCTAAATTTCTCTTAATGCATCTACTACCACAGATAGCCACGTTCATATAGATTAAGAATCTCTCTCTGTGTTTCAGATAACCCTTACTAGTACATAGTATCTACCACGTTTTTTTTTTCACTGTCACGCAAAAATTCAGAGAACAACAGTCCAGGATACAATAAAACAGGCTGCCAAACCTGAAATTAATTTGTCGAACCGTTGTTTGCACAAAGAGTTACCTGTTTTCCGGTGCAACAAGCCGCAAACCCCCATCGCTACTAGAAACACCATTCCCCGCACTCACACCGACTAGCACCCCGAAACGCACGGTTGCTCTCGACCGAAAAGCAGAGAGGCCAGCAGAATTAGATCTTATTAAGCCATTAATCGTTCCGCCCTCTCATTTTCCTGCTGTGTTAAAAAAAAGGAGGCGCATCGCCGGCTCCAGCCATGACTCAGCTTACACCTCGCGACGCTCGAATGTTGCGAATAAAAGTACGGCAACACGTAGATGTAGCAAAGTCCACATTCCGATGAGCGGCGAGGGGAAAGAGACGGGGGCGGCGGCAGCGAATGGAAGAGAATGCGAGACAGTGAGACAGACGGATAGTTATTCTGTGAAATATGAAGCGTAGCGGCGCAGCTGACGTTACCAGAGACCATGTCGCATTATTTTCGTAGGCAGCGATGCGCATGTGGATCCCGCGTAGTCAGCAATAAGCATGACCCTTTTTCCTAGGCCCACCCGTTAGAGCGCGAGGGTGGCTCTCATACGTCAAAAAATCCTATTATCCTGCGCTGATCCTCTGTCGACGGAGTGGAGGAGATCGGTGGACGAGCTAGTCTAGTTTTGTTCGCTCCTCTCCTCGACGTCGCTCATCGTCTGGAATTGAATCGCCGCGATGGGCTCTCGGTTCAGGAAGGAAGTTGTATGGCGGACCCGCGCCGTTCCCACTCCCCATCTTCCCTCCTTTCGTCGGAAAATTGTTTTCACCGACTGATTCGGCGCTGGGGATGGCACTATTAGCATGAACGGGTCCGCGCTCCACGGGAACGTGAACATCAGAGGGTAGCTTCGAATTAAAAGTCGCGCTCGTTACTTTCACAAATTCATCAGCAAATTAATTCGACTTTCTGCGTAGGGGTTCGTGGCTTCTATAGTTTGCGAATTTTTCTATCCCACAGTGCTGGACATTTTTTTTTCTATCGTGTGTTGAGAGGGGCGGAGTCGTGAAGCGGACTGGCGAAGAGGATTCGTATCCATTTTTTGTATGTCACGCGTAGAGAAGACCAGATTTTTGGGGGCAGGGTTCTTCTCAGCAGTTTCTAGGCATAGGTGCGTGAGAATTGGAAAGTTAAGTAACGCCACTGTAGCGGCACAAAAACGTAGTGTAGCTTTGACAAATTTTATTGTTCGTGGGTAAACAAAGTAGAGCGGAGGAGCTTCGCGGGACAACACATAACTCGGCCATTTTTTAATATTTTTGTACAATGTTTATAGAATATATTTTTATTAACAGATACATGCTCTAAATATAAGAAGTATAGTAATAATTTTCAACCTCGTAGTATCATAAAAAAAAATCGTGAAATTTGGTACTGTTTTGAGAGTGTCGGGGCACAGTGGTGGGAAATCCCGAAAACGTGGCCAAAATATGAAGAGGACATTTGATTTGTACAGAAATGAGTATACTAAGTAGTATACTGAGTAGTAGAAATGATTACACTACGTAGTATACTGAGTAGTAGAAATGAGTATACTAAGTAGTATACTGAGTAGTAGAAAGGAGTATACTAAGTAGTATACTGAGTAGTAGAAATGAGTATACTAAGTAGTATACTGAGTAGTAGAAATGAGTATACTAAGTAGTATACTGAGTAGTAGAAATGAGTATACTAAGTAGTATACTGAGTAGTAGAAATCAGTATACTAAGTAGTATACTGAGTAGTAGAAATGAGTATACTAAGTAGTATACTGAGTAGTAGAAATGAGTATACTAAGTAGTATACTGAGTAGTAGAAATGAGTATACTAAGTAGTATACTGAGTAGTAGAAATGAGTATACTAAGTAGTATACTGAGTAGTAGAAATCAGTATACTAAGTAGTATACTGAGTAGTAGAAATGAGTATACTAAGTAGTATACTGAGTAGTAGAAATGAGTATACTAAGCAGTATACTGAGTAGTAGAAATGAGTATACTAAGTAGTATACTGAGTAGTAGAAATGAGTATACTAAGTAGTATACTAAGTAGTAGAAATGAGTATACTAAGTAGTGTACCGTCATCTCTTGGCTTTTTTCTCGATTTCCGATCACTGCATACATGTGTGCATTACTAAACATGCTCTTACGCTGAAAGTTGCAATTTATTGCAACCAATTTTTCTTTACCTCTGTTCTATATGGTCCAAGCTTTAAATTGAATCCAATATCACCTCGACAATTTGCGGCATTCGTAATGTAAGTCTACTTCATTTTCATTGTCGTCTTCCTGTATATGAGAAAGACATAATGGCATAGATTATTTCATAATTCATAAAACTGCAGAGACTGAAGTATTCGGGCAATGTTAAATGGTACCTATATGATACTGCAACATAAAATGTAATCATCTTTCCGTTATACAAGTATCTTTACGCGAGTCAATGCTTTCAAATATACCCAAAGGATAAAGAATTCTTCTCAACGTGCTCGCGAAAATGTAGGAAACTACTTGTTTATCGTGACATGAAAGCAAATTTTCTCAAAGGTAAGTCGCAAAAAAGATTTCTTATTAATGAAACACAAATATCAATGTTTACGTTGAATTACTATTACTGCATTGTATAAACAACAGCGGGGTAGCTGTTGCAATAAAGAGCCACGTCTAACTTCGTCGATCTCCTTTCCCCAGGACTTTTATCGCCCTTGTCCGCCATCATAAATAAATTATATCTACACGGGGTCCCCACGATCGTCCTTCGTTCGTTTTCGTCACGGGATTATCTCCCTGGGAGACACCCACCCTATTTTTCCTATCGAGGATTTTACTGCTGGCGACAAATCTTGCTCATCTTATATCTTAATTAATCCATCAAAAAGGATTCCTATTTCTATTCATGACGCCTATAAAGGGAAACTAAGAAATATACAGAAGAAACTTATGCATTCGTTTCAACGTTTCTGTGGTTGGTATTGTTCTTCGTAGACCTAGGGGGTAAGTTAGATGAAATATTAATAAACGTAGGGGAGTAAGGATAAGGGAAATAAAGGAAAATAGGAGAAATCTTATGCATTTTATTCTCCTGGGGTAATATATAAATATTTGCTGTATATTGTTAATTTTATTATATGAAGAGGTTCCTCTTAAGGGGTTAGACCACCTTGGCTAGGCCAAGAAATATCGCATCTTTGGGAATTTATTTCTAAGTGACAAAAACACTTTTATCGATAAAAATTATTCAACGAAGATAGAGACATCTTTAAATAATGTATAAATTTTTTTCAAGTACCAAATCATCCCGAAAACTTTAAATGCGTTTTTCTCGAAACCACGTTTTCCGAAACGGTGTAGGGTAGATGTCCCAATTACTGCCACCTTAAGATTATAACTGAACTTCATTTAATCATTTCACGTGTTGTTTAACCTAAAAATCGTCTCCGATTGAAACATAATATTATTTAACATCTCTTTAATTAAAAAAAAAATAGTTTTATGAATTAAATATGAAGAATTTATTAATAATTAATTAAAATTCGCGAGCGATCCTAGTGTACCTATAACTGTCACCTAAAAAATCGTCTTGTCCGTATGACTGCCACCCAATAACTGTCGGTCCTAATAACTGTGACCACATAACTGACGGTCCCTATTATTGACAATAAGACCCGATTACACTCGGTCCTTTTTACTAAGACTCGATTAGGTACTGCCAGTCCTTTTTACTGATTAATAGCCAGAATATATGTGTACATTTAATATATATCTATAATTTAATATCACAGCATCACACGCTACACGTGATTTTGAGGTTAAGAATTTGAACTTTGAGAGATGACAGTTATGCGTACTTCACGTTTTTTTTGTCCCGAATACTGCCAACAGTAATAGGGACAAGCCCAAAAATTTTGTCCCTAATGATGTCACCGTTAATTATTATAACTTAACAATAAATATTATGTAGTTTATTCGTTACATCATTAAAGTAATTCTTCTAGACCGGAATAATTCATTTTATGCAATAGATAGAGGTTGAATAGTAAAATTGCGACCCTTTCTTTAGTACGATTTCGCCATCACTTCCTACTAACGTCGTCGCGTTTTTGACGCTCAAATGGCACTTTCATTTTTCAATATTATTTTTTAAGCACTAGGTACATATGAGTACATATATTTCTTTTATTTTTATGTAAATCAGAATCTCCGTTTCATAATAACATTTTTTTGTACATTTTGTTTCATATGTTACGTTTTTATTACATAAAATAAATAAAGTGGCAGTAATTGGGACACTGGCAGTAATTGGGACATCTACCCTACGCTGTAATTTGAGTAAAACTCTATGCATTTTTATACAATTTTCCACAGATTTTCTTAAATGTATTCTCTATCGTCCGACCATCAATTCCGTCCATGCACGTCATGTTGCATAGTGATGTAACGCACGTCGCGTCAGACCAAGTGACAGCGCGTCTGACCATAGACTGACCGTTTCCACTTACTCCTCTGCCTGCGCGTTCCTCTCGCAATTGAGCTTGAGAATCTACTTTTTATTCAAGTTATACACTATTTTGAAAGTTGTTTTACGTGAAAATCTCCCACATTAATAGAACCTTCGTGGAAATACAGAAATCTTATCAGTAATCCCAGTTGAGATTCTCAAATTGTACTTTACAACGGTGAATATCCCAACATAAACCAATATTCTGTGGCTCTGGTACTTGGCAAGAAAATGGCGTTGTTGGTTTGCTAGGTAGACCGCATCCTGATCCACTTACTAAGTTACTCGTTAGTGATTGGTAATCTCGATCACTCAAATAGGATTTAATCGGTTGTCTCGACTTGTCCAATTAGTCTCAGTTAATCGATCTCGTTTAATCCAAATCGCCAGCCACCACACACTACATACATATAAACGCATTTTCTTCACCTGTCAAGATTCACTGCGGCATAATCACTCTCCAATACGTGGAACATCTTTTATTTCTTAAGGTGCGAATCCACGGTGAGATTTTACACGAAACTTTTCTAGCATGAGACAAAAATCTCAGCAACAACGAAATATATATATTTGAATATATTTGAAAATATCTCATAAAGCTTGTTTCACGAAACTAATGACACTAAAAATAATGAAATAATTGTCTCAAGAGATTAAAGTTTCATGTGAGACACGATATTTTTGTCTGATCGTGGATTCGCACCTTTAGAATAACTGTTTAAACTTGAATTGTACCAAGCACTATTTCATTAATACGAAATATATATTGTAGTAATGAATCTAAAAGTGGATAATAACCAAAGGCATTATATCCATATCGAACAAGTACAGTGCGGTATCCTATAACGAACCAATGCTATAACGAGCAGTTATTCTCATTAAATCAAAACGCTGCAACGAACGAATATGTTACAACGAACGTGGAGAAATACAATCGGCTGTTGTTATACATTTTTTCTAAATTTACACATGTGCGATGTATGAAATTTAACCCATCGTGGTCATACGGGGTGTATCGCACCCCGGGATATTTATAAATATTTCTGTAAATCTTTAGACCATAACAATAAAATTTATAAAACATGGTGAATTTTAACTAAAAATATTGCTTCTATCCACAACTATTTTTTCAAATATAAATTCCAACATCACCTAACGATTCTCCAATCAAATTCTGGCAACCATTTCAAAATACTTTCGCTAACCATTGCAATTGCCAACACCAATTTATAAAATACATGCGACAAAGTTCGAATTCGATTGATGCACAACAATTACGATGGCGTACAAACTCCACTCGATACATAACAGAGCAACCAGCTACTTGTTTTTCGACCACTGCGGTAGAATCGTTATCCTATTGAGAGCAGAGATGGGCAACATTTTTATTTAAATAAAATTTCGAGTAGCGAATAAAAGTTAAAAAATGATTCGTCATGTGTCGTATAAAGTTCACTCGGGTTAACCCGAGGCTTATTTTCGCCAGGAAGACTTCAACAATCCATTGGTACTATTTGTAAATAGGTAGGATAAAAATGATGAAGATTTCAATTTTCGTCATCGGGCGATACTACATTCTATCGCGACGCTGAATACAGCGTCGAATGAAGTTAAAGTTACAGTTACAGTTAAAGTGAAACAATTTATTCGACGCTGAAGTTGAAACTCTCGACGAATAAAAAATTATCTTTATTCGTCGAATAAATTCTCGTCGAATAAAATAATTATCTTTATTCGTCGAATAAATTCTCGTCGAATAAAAAAATTAACTTTGTTCGTCGAATAAAAAAATTATCTTTATTCGTCGAATAAATTCTCGTCGAATAAAAAAATTATCTTTATTCGTCGAATAAATTCTCGTCGAATAAAAAAATTATCTTTATTCGTCGAATAAATTCTCGTCGAATAAAAAAATTATCTTTATACGTCGAATAAAAAAATTATCTTTGTTCGTCGAATAAATTCTCCTCGAATAAATTCTCGTCGAATAAAAAAATTAACTTCGTTCGTCAAATAAATTCTCACCGAATAAAAGAGTTAGCTTTATTCGTCGAATAAATTCTCGTCGAATAAAAAAATTATCTTTATTCGTCGAATAAATTCTCGTCGAATAAAAAAATTATCTTTATTCGTGGAATAAATTCTCGTCGAATAAAAAAATTAACTTTGTTCGTCGAATAAAAAAATTATCTTTATTCGTCGAATAAATTCTCGTCGAATAAAAAAATTATCTTTATTCGTCGAATAAATTCTCGTCGAATAAAATAATTATCTTTATTCGTCGAATAAATTCTCGTCGAATAAAAAAATTAACTTTCTTCGTCGAATAAAAAAATTATTTTTATTCGTCGAATAAATTCTCGTCGAATAAAAGAATTATCTTTATTCGTCGAATAAATTCTCGTCGAATAAAAAAATTATCTTTATTCGTCGAATAAAAAAATTATCTTTATACGTCGAATAAAAAAATTATCTTTGTTCGTCGAATAAATTCTCGTCGAATAAATTCTCGTCGAATAAAAAAATTAACTTCGTTCGTCAAATAAATTCTCATCGAATAAAAGAGTTAGCTTTATTCGTCGAATAATCTAAAATAAAAGTACCTATTATTTGATCCTTATTTAAACAATTTTTTATTCAGTTAATGCCCAATTCTGGTTAAGAGTAACCTTCCCAAAAAATTATCTCATTACGTCGTCCACAACCTGATTCATTGATCGCTGCTGCGGACCCCCGAGTCTCGAATTCGAACGACCAATACACAACAACCACGATACGAATCACAGCGAAATCAAAGTATCCCCATTGCCCGGCTAACGGGCGCGATCCCCAGCGTTAACGAGACCTTTCTTCGCCCCGGAGAAAAACGTGTAATCCCCCCTGCCAGCGGAACCTTACGCTCGCCGGGCAGCTGCACGGAGGAGGCGTAAATCAAAACTTCACGCGGAGATTTTCAGCACTTCCGGTGGATGCGGCGCGCAGCCACCAGCCGCACGTGTACACAGAGGACGCCGGAGCGGCGCGGCGGGGAGCTTAGGCACGTCCGCGACCGATCCAGAGCGTAAAAACGATCTTGGAAACTTTATCGACGACCGACCTGTCCGAGAAGGGGGGGGGGGGGATGGGGGCCAGATGTCGCGCGTCGGGACGCGCGAGTCTCCGGGAGTCGCCGGAGCTCCATCCAGCGGGGGCGCACGTGTTTTCCCCGTCGTGTCTTCGCCCGGCCATCCCCCTTTCGGCGATTGCATATTAAATGCATCCGTATCCTCTCCGGCCGCGGGGGGAAGCTCGGCGGCACCGTTGCCCGCCCGATGGCGTGGGATAGCGCGGTGAAATATGGCCGCGCAATAAGAGAACCGCCGGCGCGAAAATACTATCGCTTTCCGATAGTACGTTAGGCGGAGGCCGAATGGGACGGAATATGCGGAGGCTGTTCGACAAGGGAACAGAGGGAAGCGGGCGCGAACAGTGAGATGGCAGCGGCGGCTGGTCGGCCGGCGGTGGAGGAGAGGGTCGCGGGGGCGGGAAAATAAGCGAAGAAACTGAAAATATCGTCCGTTTTGCGGCGCTCTCCCGGCCATATGGTGACCTACGTATATCATATTAGAAGCCAATTTTTAACTCGGCGGGGGCACATTTCACGCGAAAGTACCTGTTATAACCACTCGCCGCTAAAAATCCAATGAATTGATAGGACGCGGGGGGGCGGCGGGCGGAGAAGGGTGGCCCCAATGGCCGTTTGAGGGGGCGAAAAAACTACCGGCCGACTTCTCCTCGGCTTCTCTGACCAAAGGGAAACGACCGCAATATCTTAGGGTCGAAAGTACACACGGGCTCCGATGGCAAAGACCCCTCGGTCGCCTCAAATAAATCTTGCCAACCTCGACCCTCCACGATTTCCCTTTCTCTTCCTGTGTCTCTTTCCCTGCCGCGCTTCGTCCTACTCTGCGCCTTCCGTCCCTCGCTTTTCTTTTCGCCGTTCATTACCGCCCATTATAAATATTGTCTTTGCAAGCGATGACTCCGTAATCAATTGCCCCTTGATCGCTGGCTAATGAAGAGTACTTGCGGGGTGCTTGGAGGTATCGCTGGAAGATGGGTAACAAGGAGAGGCTCCCAGGTGTCCGCTTCCGATTGGTTTGGTTTTTGGATACGTTTTAGAGGATCGAAAAATGGGATATAGGTGTTTTTTTTATAGCGGCCCGTTTTCATATTTAGGGGATGAAACCACCCCTCAACGTTATAAGATTTTCGGGTTTTTGGATATGTTTTAGACGACCGAAAAATAAGAAATACGTGTCTTTTTATTTTAGCACGTTTGCATGTATAGGGGGTTAAACCACCCCTCATAGTTCATACGAATAGGCGGTGTCCGCCTCCGATTGCTTTGGTTTTTAGATATTTTTTAGAGGACCGAAAAATAAGAAATACGTGTCTTTTTATTTTGGCCAGTTTGCATGTATAGGGGGTGAAACCACCCCTCAACATTCATAAGGGGTGCAAAATTGTGTTGAATAAAACTGATATACATTTAATTTTCGTCATAACTTGCTGAATGGATAATGTTCTTATCGTTAGTCACCCTTATTAGGGGGTAAACTACCCCTAATCGGTTAACTGCGCATTCGAGAGACTTGAAACGTGTAAAAAAATTTATAAAATTCTTTAAAAAAACCTTAGACGTAATTTATTTTAGGATGACACATTAGTGGTTTTATGGCTTCCCATTGCTACTGACAATGAGGGGTGAACTACCTCTGGGGTAGAACGTCATCCATACAGGAAGTTATGACGCAAAATGACATTTATATCAAGTTTCATTCAACACAAGTTTGCACCCCTTATGGACTAGGAGGGGTGGTTTCACCCCCTAAACATGCGAACAGGCCAAAATAAAAAGACACGTATTTCTTATTTTTCGGTCCTCTAACACATATCCAAAACCCAAAGCAATCGGAGACGAACATCCGAAAATCTTATAACTTTGAGGGGTGGTTTCACCCCCTAAATATGAAACCGGGCCGCTATAAAAAAAACACGTATATCTTATTTCTCGGTCCTCTAAAACATATTCAAAAACCAAAACAATCGGAGGCGGACACCTGCGAACCTTTCCTTGTAAGTACATTTAAGAAACTCTTTTCTTCTGGTAATTTTAATGGGGTGCTTGTGGTTCTGTCGAATGTTTGCAAGCCGTTCTTTGCGCTAGAATTTATGCATAGCTTTTTTATGCTCTATCACACAGTGAAATAAAGTCATATTTTAAAAAACGAAACAACGCGATGACCTTAAGGGCTGATTTCACCCCTTCGGGCCGTTTGCTCGTGTTTACCTTGCTACACTTTTTCTGCAGAAAAAGTATTATTCCTTGCATACTATAAGATGCCCTAATTCATTAAACTCAGGTTCGGGGTGGAAATATTCCCTTGTAAGTCGTATTCTGAGGCCTGAAGACGATACTAGCAACCACGAAACATGACGCTCTTTCTCGACGCCACTCTGTTCCCCGCCCGTCAGAGTAACACCAAACCCAGACACTCAGCACGAAAGCAGACCTTGTCAGTTATCGTTTCGAGGTTCGACTTCAGCGTATCGATCAGCGGCCACATTATGCCGGGAAATAACCCTGGACACGTTCGACAGCTGGACTTCCCCCGCGATGGCGGAGGAAAAGTCGCGGCTAGTTCCGAAAATATTTGATTGCCCCATGAAATGTTGATCGAGTTCACGTGCTACTTCGGGGAATCTATTAAGGAGTTCGAATGCGTTGCAGGCAACTCCGGGGGCTGAAACTTGCCCAACTACCGCGGGATTGTGCCGGAACGCTGAAAGTGCCGGCGCGCAGGCCAGCGGCGTGTATAAATGCGTGTAAGAACTGGGCTTGATTCTCTCGACTCCTTACGTCGCTATCCGCCCCGAAGAAATACAATTGCAAATTGTAGCGCTGCGCGTCGAATTAATATCTTGACAACCCCCTCTCAGCCCCGCCGGGCTATTATCCGCGTCGTCTATCCGTGTTCGTTAATTACAGACAACCAGTTGAGCCCCCCCCGATGCCGGGATAGATTGAACCCGGCAGACACGAAATGTTCCCCGGAGTATGATTGAACGTCTCGGCTAAATACGCCCGGGTCCTGGGAAGAGTGTTGGCGATAAATAATATCGAATGGGCGGATCGGTACGTACGCTCGGAACTGTGGAGCTTTCCTGCCAGGCAAAGCTGACGTTCAGACCTAGACGCACATTTTTCTCCCCGACAGGATGCTGTCTAATCCAATTTGCCGAAGAATTTGTAGGTTCCGCGAAGAACACTAGCGATTCAATATAAAAGCCACGCGGGACAAACAAGATCCCGTGCGGGAACACGGCCTGATCAGCCAATCCTCCAAACCAATATTGGCGCTGGATTTGTAACCCTATTCCTCGATAGAGAAATTCGTCCAATCATAGGATTCGACACTCGTGCTAACATATGGACACCGAGCTTATCCCTGTCGCCGTGCGTATAGCTAATTTTCTTGGGGGTGTTTGATACGGTAAGTAGAGGGATTCAGTGGTGAAGGGAAACGCCAGCGAAGTCGGCGAATAAATGTCACCGATACTGTTTCAATTGGACGGGGCGCAAGGATGTTTTATGAAGAAAGGTGCGTTTAAAAATAAGCAGAATGGAAAGTTGCGGTAGAACGTATTGCGATATGTATAATAGTTCTAGGGAATATGATATATTATAGTGCCTGCTGGAAATGCTTCTTGCATCACCTCTCCAATCCTCGTCCCATGAAACAATCTTCATAACTCCATGATTGATGAAGTAGTTGGTACCCAATTTACTTCAACCAAGGTATTGTACGTCTAGTCAATAATCGCGCAACAGTACTTTCCGAATACTGCTTGACTATTTTTTAAGCATCTTTTTCCTATACTGCCGCTCATTACTTTAACGCTCTCCCAGCTTTTACTCGCGAATTAAAATTTTACTCGTCATTTAAAGGACATGCACGATTGCATATACTTCAGCACTATTCTCAGCATAATTTACTTATTCTTTCCGTCTTGTCTCAGTCCATTTACTTTACCGTTTACTTTACCTTTTACTTTACCTTTTACTTTACCTTTTACTTTACCTCTTACTTTACCTCTTACTTTACCTCTTACTTTACCTCTTACTTTACCTCTTACTTTACCTCTTACTTTACCTCTTACTTTACCTCTTACTTTACCTCTTACTTTACCTCTTACTCTACCTCTTACTCTACCTCTTACTCTACCTCTTACTCTACCTCTTACTTTACCTTTTACTTTACCTCTTACTTTACCTCTTACTTTACCTCTTACTTTACCTTTTACTTTACCTTTTACTTTACCTTTTACTTTACCTTTTACTTTACCTGTTACTTTACCTCTTACTTTACCTCTTACTCTACCTCTTACTCTACCTCTTACTCTACCTCTTACTCTACCTCTTACTCTACCTCTTACTTTACCTGTTACTTTACCTCTTACTTTACCTCTTACTTTACCTCTTACTTTACCTCTTACTTTACCTCTTACTTTACCTCTTACTTTACCTTTTACTTTACCTTTTACTTTACCTTTTACTTTACCTTTTACTTTACCTTTTACTTTACCTTTTACTTTACCTTTTACTTAGTTTTAGTGTTATTCTCGCTTTGGCCTTAAGTCTTAAGATTCCTTTAATTGAGTTTATTTTGAATAGTTTGTATGTTTGTTGTTGTCTCTATTTTAGTTTCACGGTTAGGCTTCCCAACTGTGTTACCACCGCAGCCTCGCCCTTACTCTTATAAACTCTTATACTCAGGTTTCTTCTATTTTGAGTAATAAAGACGATTAATAATAATAATAATAATAATAATAATAATAAATAATATTTCCTAATACTAAATATGGTGGAAATGAATACAAGTTAAATATTGGAGTGTCGCAGTAAATATTTGAATTACTGTATTTGCTCCTTAGCACTTGTTCCCTTGTTTAGGTGATCACTATGAACCCCAGAAGTTCATAACTCTTGTTTTTTAAATATCTGATGGTCGTGTTGCACCTGCAACTCGAGTACTCCGTAAAAAAGAAGCAAGCCCCGCGTTCGAATTCGAAGCGACTCAACACGCACGCGACTAATGGAACAGAATGCGATTCCGTTTTCTGATATTCAGTCAGGCACTAGTGTTTTGCATAGGACAAGCCGGCGGAATCGTGGCGTGTCACTACGGTTATGTTATTTCGCAGTCCGGCACACCAGTTACCTACTTACCTGAAGGTGCGCAACGGGCAACGGAATTACAGTGGATCGATAGCCCGCCAACTGGTAACCTCTACCTTTCTTCCTTGGCTATACGTAATTCTGGACGCATTGTTCGCGGGCCTCGCTTCATAAGAAGTTAATAACTCTGCATTTTCTCGCAAGCCCGTCACCTGAGAGAAATTGGCGTTACGGGATGCGCGCTAATAAATCGTCGCTCTCGGTGTATCTTTTTAATAATAAATTCGGTGGTGTTCGTTACACGATTCCTTCGCAGTGTCTGAAATCCTCAAGTAATGAGACACTGCTGTATGTTCAGGCACATAATGTATTCCTAAGCAGAACTGAGCACAATAATCTTTTACTATTTGGAAGTAGATAATCAATGAACTTCTGAAATATGATCTGCAATAAATTCTTAGTAGTAGCGCTGAGTTTGTTCCGCAGAAAGTGGTTCAGGATTTATTAGTTTTAAATTTGTATTTACTGGTCTAATGAATAATATTAATATATCACTTCATCGCGTAACTACTACATAACGTATAATTGTTGAATTTTTCGTAAAAAAAAAGTAATTTGCCTGATAGATACATTGAAGCGTCTTCGGCAAAGTGGAAAGGTAGATGTAAATAAATATTATTCGACGTGACATCGCGGGCGTTCTGGCGCTCGTTAATCTTCCCTCTAATTATGAGAATCCCTCTGTTATCTCGTTAGCCACCCATGAGCGCACTCAGTCTCAAATTAACCATAATGAAATAACGATCTCACGTTCCCTCGCGTCGAGAGGATGCTGACAGAACGGTCTCGGGGCTCTATTATCTTAAACAAAAGATGCACCGTGGTCGCGCTCGATGTTACACGTATTCAAGGGAAAAACATTACGAAAGCACCCGCTGTGTAACATGTAAAATCGTAAACGAGGCGACGTTAAAACTGCGTTTATTCCTTCAATTTTCTGAGCTGAATTGATAAAGGAAAATCATAAACCAGAAAATTTTCCCTTCGGAGTATAAATTTATTTCGTTCACTGTATTTAAATTTAATCCTTCACTAGAGAAAGTAAACGATCAAATTAATTGATTAATGTGAATAATAAGAGATCACTTTTTACATACTGCAGATATTTATACAGTAATATCCTTTAGTTAAGGTTTCTTGCGGTATTCTTAATGTGCGCTTTATTTTTTATATTCTTTCTATCAAAATTCCACAGCTGAGTAACAGAAAATGTAGAAATTCAGAAAATACCAAATGCAGAAACTAAAATCTCGGAAGCCTGAAATTTTTTCTTCGACTTCAATAATAATTCCATATAATACAGAGGATCAAGTTTTCTAATAAATTTTCAAAGTAATCGCAGGCGATGAGTCCAATTAAATTCTATATATTTTATAATCCCAACTTTATAGTCCACAAGAAATCATCTGAAGCCCTTCAAATTCCCTCTCGGAAGCCTGAAATTTTTTCTTCGACTTCAATAATAATTCCATAAAATACAGAGGATCAAGTTTTCTAATAAATTTTCAAAGTAATCGCAGGCGATGAGTCCAATTAAAATCTATATATTTTATAATCCCAACTTCACAGTCCACAAGAAATCATCTAAAGCTCTTCAAATTCCCTCTCGGAAGCCTGAAATTTTTTCTTCGACTTCAATAATAATTCCATAAAATACAGAGGATCAAGTTTTCTAATAAATTTTCAAAGTAATAGCATGCGATGAGTCCAATTAAATTCTATATATTTTATAATCCCAACTTCACAGTCCACAAAAAATCATCTAAAGCTCTTCAAATTCCCTCTCGGAAGTCCGAAATTTTTTCTTCGACTTCAATAATAATTCCATATAATACAGAGGATCAAGTTTTCTACAAATTTTCAAAGTAATAGCATGCGATGAGTCCAATTAAATTCTATATATTTTATAATCCCAACTTCACAGTCCACAAAAAATCATCTAAAGCTCTTCAAATTCCCTCTCGGAAGCCTGCAATTTTTTCTTCGACTTCAATAATAATTCCATAAAATACAGAGGATCAAGTTTTCTAATAAATTTTCAAAGTAATAGCATGCGATGAGTCCAATTAAATTCTATATATTTTATAATCCCAACTTCACAGTCCACAAAAAATCATCTAAAGCTCTTCAAATTTCCTCTCGGAAGCCTGAAATTTTTTCTTCGACTTCAATAATAATTCCATAAAATACAGAGGATCAAGTTTTCTAATAAATTTTCAAAGTAATAGCATGCGATGAGTCCAATTAAATTCTATATATTTTATAATCCCAACTTCACAGTCCACAAAAAATCATCTAAAGCTCTTCAAATTCCCTCTCGGAAGTCCGAAATTTTTTCTTCGACTTCAATAATAATTCCATATAATACAGAGGATCAAGTTTTCTACAAATTTTCAAAGTAATAGCATGCGATGAGTCCAATTAAATTCTATATATTTTATAATCCCAACTTCACAGTCCACAAAAAATCATCTAAAGCTCTTCAAATTCCCTCTCGGAAGCCTGCAATTTTTTCTTCGACTTCAATAATAATTCCATAAAATACAGAGGATCAAGTTTTCTAATAAATTTTCAAAGTAATAGCATGCGATGAGTCCAATTAAATTCTATATATTTTATAATCCCAACTTCACAGTCCACAAAAAATCATCTAAAGCTCTTCAAATTTCCTCTCGGAAGCCTGAAATTTTTTCTTCGACTTCAATAATAATTCCATAAAATACAGAGGATCAAGTTTTCTAATAAATTTTCAAAGTAATCGCAGGCGATGAGTCCAATTAAAATCTATATATTTTATAATCCCAACTTCATAGTCCACAAGAAATCATCTAAAGCTCTTCAAATTCCCTCTCGGAAGCCTGAAATTTTTTCTTCGACTTCAATAATAATTCCATAAAATACAGAGGATCAAGTTTTCTAATAAATTTTCAAAGTAATAGCATGCGATGAGTCCAATTAAATTCTATATATTTTATAATCCCAACTTCACAGTCCACAAAAAATCATCTAAAGCTCTTCAAATTCCCTCTCGGAAGCCTGAAATTTTTTCTTCGACTTCAATAATAATTCCATAAAATACAGAGGATCAAGTTTTCTAATAAATTTTCAAAGTAATAGCATGCGATGAGTCCAATTAAATTCTATATATTTTATAATCCCAACTTCACAGTCCACAAGAAATCATCTAAAGCTCTTCAAATTCCCTCTCGGAAGCCTGAAATTTTTTCTTCGACTTCAATAATAATTCCATAAAATACAGAGGATCAAGTTTTCTAATAAATTTTCAAAGTAATAGCATGCGATGAGTCCAATTAAATTCTATATATTTTATAATCCCAACTTCACAGTCCACAAAAAATCATCTAAAGCTCTTCAAATTCCCTCTCGGAAGTCCGAAATTTTTTCTTCGACTTCAATAATAATTCCATATAATACAGAGGATCAAGTTTTCTACAAATTTTCAAAGTAATAGCATGCGATGAGTCCAATTAAATTCTATATATTTTATAATCTCAACTTCACAGTCCACAAAAAATCATCTAAAGCTCTTCAAATTCCCTCTCGGAAGCCTGAAATTTTTTCTTCGACTTCAATAATAATTCCATAAAATACAGAGGATCAAGTTTTCTAATAAATTTTCAAAGTAATAGCATGCGATGAGTCCAATTAAATTCTATATATTTTATAATCCCAACTTCACAGTCCACAAGAAATCATCTAAAGCTCTTCAAATTCCCTCTCGGAAGCCTGAAATTTTTTCTTCGACTTCAATAATAATTCCATAAAATACAGAGGATCAAGTTTTCTAATAAATTTTCAAAGTAATAGCATGCGATGAGTCCAATTAAATTCTATATATTTTATAATCCCAACTTCACAGTCCACAAAAAATCATCTAAAGCTCTTCAAATTCCCTCTCGGAAGTCCGAAATTTTTTCTTCGACTTCAATAATAATTCCATATAATACAGAGGATCAAGTTTTCTACAAATTTTCAAAGTAATAGCATGCGATGAGTCCAATTAAATTCTATATATTTTATAATCCCAACTTCACAGTCCACAAAAAATCATCTAAAGCTCTTCAAATTCCCTCTCGGAAGCCTGAAATTTTTTCTTCGACTTCAATAATAATTCCATAAAATACAGAGGATCAAGTTTTCTAATAAATTTTCAAAGTAATAGCATGCGATGAGTCCAATTAAATTCTATATATTTTATAATCCCAACTTCACAGTCCACAAGAAATCATCTAAAGCTCTTTAAATTCCCTCTCGGAAGCCTGAAATTTTTTCTTCGACTTCAATAATAATTCCATAAAATACAGAGGATCAAGTTTTCTAATAAATTTTCAAAGTAATAGCATGCGATGAGTCCAATTAAATTCTATATATTTTATAATCCCAACTTCACAGTCCACAAAAAATCATCTAAAGCTCTTCAAATTCCCTCTCGGAAGTCTGAAATTTTTTCTTCGACTTCAATAATAATTCCATAAAATACAGAGGATCAAGTTTTCTAATAAATTTTCAAAGTAATAGCATGCGATGAGTCCAATTAAATTCTATATATTTTATAATCCCAACTTCACAGTCCACAAAAAATCATCTAAAGCTCTTCAAATTCCCTCTCGGAAGTCTGAAATTTTTTCTTCGACTTCAATAATAATTCCATATAATACAGAGGATCAAGTTTTCTAATAAATTTTCAAAGTAATCGCAGGCGATGAGTCCAATTAAATTCTATATATTTTATAATCCCAATTTCACAGTCCACAAGAAATCATTTAAACCCCTTCAAATTCCCTCTCGCAACCTACCGTCCCAAACAAAAATTCCCCACAAAAAACCAGGCAACCTCCCTTCCCTGGACACACCATTTCGCCCATTCGCTCCCCGGCAAACCAGGAATCACAAGCAATCAATGCAGCCGAATTAAAAGCCACTGAGACGTCGCGAAATACCTATAATGTGGCCCAATTTAGATCCCCCTTTAAAGACCACTCGTGCCAGCCGATCGCAACCGATAGCCGGGGAATTTACGTAGCAGTGCAGCCGGCAAACAAGTGGTTCTTCGGGGGAAAGTATCCTGGAAGCAGCGCAGATAGCCTGGCGTCTATCGATTACTATGCATTACAAAGAGTGATGCACGGGGTGCGGCGGTGGCTGAAGCGCTGCAACAACGCATCCACCTGTATAACAGCGGGCGCGAAGAAAACGACTGCACATAAATTCCGCGGCAGCCCTGGGCCCGCTGGATCCCTCCGTAAACTCGGATTTACTGCTGAAATCTGGCCGAGTGTAACGTATGTATCCACTTGTAGCCAGCTGCACTCTCGATAAGCGCGCGAAAATGAGGGCACTCGATGGCGGCTGTTAATGATCAGCGTGTTAGCAAGGGGCTTAACAAATGCTGCTGCGCTGGCTGACGCGTCCAGCGGCGTTAGCAAAGTTCCGGGTTATTGGCGGAGCAGTGACAAGTGATCAGGAAAGTCGATCACTGCCTTTCGGCACCGACAAGTGCTGCGCGTGGTGGAGTTGGTTGTTTATAATTAACGTAGGATTTTCTACAGGGAAATGTTTATTAATCGCGTATTTAGGGGAATCAAATTTAAAATGATGCGTTCTCGGTTCTTCAGCCAGCTCTTCTGTTTGCTATTACGACGCCGCACAGTGGGGCAAAGTGACAAATTTTGTGTCAAAATCAAAGAACTTTTGATAGAAATGAGATAGAGCGATGATTTTTTTTTTTTGTTAAAGCTGAAACATTGCAGAATAAGGGAAAATTGCCGAGATTATGGTACGAACGTTTTTTCACTGTGAAAATTTGTGTTAAACTTGAAAATTTTCAACAAAATTGTGATTAATCCAATACCATGCACGGTAGTATTTTTTTCTTGACATGTTGGACCTCATTTCCTGTAGATTTTGTCACGCTGATTTCAAATCCGTTCGCAAAATTTGTCTACTACCTCATGATTTTGAAAAAAAATCGATTTATGTGAAAGACTAATGAAATCATATTTTTTTCGTTGAAATGATTTGATAACCCACTGGTTTGAAGGTATACTGTATTCCCATATATGGAACACACTCAAAATAAGAATAATGAAGTATTTGAATGTTTTTAGTTACTTACAAAACACTTCACATCTCGTGATCACTTGACGTATCGCTGTCCTGGTCACTGGCACTCTCTGTAGGCTGTGTGTGGCTGCAATGTAATTTAAATTAGATATCTATTTTCCATAATTATATTTTCATTTACATTATATTCATTTATATTAATGTCTTTTTTTTTATATTTTTTTTGTTGTTGATGAGAAGTAAGTTAAAAAGATTAAATACTTACCTTACTTCATGTGTAAATGAAAATATAATTATGGAAAATAGATATCTAATTTAAATTACATTGCAGCCACACACAGCCTACAGAGAGTGCCAGTGACCAGGACAGCGATACGTCAAGTGATCACGAGATGTGAAGTGTTTTGTAAGTAACTAAAAACATTCAAATACTTCATTATTCTTATTTTGATTGTGTTCCATATATGGGCATACAATATACCTTCAAACCAGTGGGTTATCAAATCATTTCAACGAAAAAAAGATGATTTCATTAGTCTTTCACATAAATCGATTTTTTTCAAAATCCTGAGGTAGTAGACACATTTTGCGAACGGATTTGAAATCAGCGTGACAAAATCTACAGGAAATGAGGTCCAACATGTCAAGAAAAAAATCCTACCGTGCATGGTATTGGATTAATCACAATTTTGTTGAAAAATTTCAAGTTTAACACAAATTTTCACAGTGAAAAAACGTTCGTACCATAATCTCGGCAATTTTCCCTTATTCTGCAATGTTTCAGCTTTAACAAAAAAAAAAAAAATCATCGCTCTATCTCATTTCTATCAAAAGCTCTTTGATTTTGACACAAAATTTGTCACATTGCCCCACTGTGCGCCGCGGGGAAGCTTGGAAATTGTTTTAATTGGAATTGGTTCACTGGAGCATTTATGGGGAATTTTTGAGTAATAAATAATGCCACAGGTTGACTGGGTTAATTATCTTCACACTTGAATGCAAGATAAGGGCATTTTCATAGAATACACTTCTGTGTCTCAGGATATTTACTTGGTCGGGATTGCAGTAATTTAAAACACGCAAGTGTCTCCCACGTAAAGACCCTAAGTCCACAGAAAAAATGGCGGGGAATATGCGTGAGGGTTTTTCAATCAGTTCTCGTTGAATGGAAATTTAATATTTGAGAATGTAAGGCGAATTCGCGTGGAAATGGACTTTCATGTTTTAATCAACCCGTGGCTGTTACAATGCCATCGTGATTTGATGCGATCGTTGAAAAGCATTCCATAAAAATGACGCTGTGCGCGATCCTCGTTTTGCTTTTCCCCTTGGCGCGGGATAAAAGCTGTAATACACTCAGAATTAGAAGCCCGAGGTTCATTGTCGCGGAGTAGTTCAGGGCTTTTTCTCCGCTGAGCGCGGCGCAAATCAGCGATTCATGGTTCCTTGACTCCTTGCAGTCACGTTCATTAGAACATAACGTTTCGTATCGCATTCCGCGTAATCCTGAACGCTCTACTGTGTCGTGAACACCGTATTGTTAGGGTGGCAGCGAACTTTCGCCGCTGCTGGGGGAAAAAGTTTCAGTTTTAACAAACCACGACCCTGACGATTAACCCTCCAACCCTCCACCGACATTTCCCACTGATTTCGAATTCGCGTATCACAGCGCCGACGTCGTATTATCTCCACTTCTTTGGACGTGGTCGCAAAACAAAATAGGAGGATTCTTCTGTGGCTCTGACAAGTGAAATAGTTAATGGATGGAGTACTGGAATATTTCTCTATTTGCTGATACTTTCGGTATGTTATTTTCGTGTTTCTGTTTTGCTTTGGAAAAATTTTGTAAGATATTATAAGCTGGCAGTATTTGTTTTATATTTAAAGATTGCTTTAACATCTATTATAAATTTAATCCAAGACCCACACAGGTTTTCTGGCATTTATTTATTTATATTACACGCAGCTGCATATTCAATCTTTTATTTGAAAAAATAATGACAACTTTAACTTGACGTAGATTCATTACATAATTCGTTAAGCGGGGAATCCTATTTTTTGGGCTAAAAACATAACAAAATTTTGAATTTTTAAAAAAAAAAACTAGCGATTCGATTCGTCTGAATTTTGGACCATGTCTTTGTGCATCTTTGAAGAAGTTGCGGTTTTTTTTTTATTAATTTTTAATCACAAATATAGGAGTTATGCTTGATCCACCAACCGCCGCTGGTTTGAAAAAAAGTTTGACAAAACACCCCTTTTCTCGGTTATCTTTCGACCAAAATTGTTAATTGAGGGACGGGCGATAGCAACACTCGTGCAGATTAAGAATCTTTTCGAATTTTTAGTTTCAAATGAGCCTGAGTGGGAAAATCATCTGTGCCACCAACATACCTCTTTTTGGAGGTGCCACATTGACGCCATAAAAAAACATTTAAACCGAAGTAAAAAAATTATTTTTACATATTTGTTGTACAATACAAGACTCGCTTAATAAACTCGAAAAAGATTTATTTCATTACATGTTGCATTTACTGAGAAAAAAATCTTTAAAAATCGCTTAATTTTTCGGTTCGAGCAAAGTAAGAAATTTAACTGTAACACCCATTTCCTTGAATTTCTACCAGTATTAACATTTTGCAAGTGACGCATTGAACTTGAACGCTCTTGGCATTAAACCGCCCAATACATTCCCGTAGATTGGCAGATCGTAAAGTGTAAAGTAGTGGCCTGACAGTAACAACGCTGCCTACAATAATGCACGATAAATTTCGCAATTCTTTAACGCCGGTAGAGTCGTGCTGCGCATTCCTTCCGCGTGCAGGCTGCTTTCGCGTAATAGGTCTTTGCACGCGTGTCCAACGTATCCGGTATAACCTCCAGTCACGTAAACTTCTGCTCCGTGTAGAAGAGAGCCCCGCACGACTGCAAAGAAGCGGCGAATGAAGATTAATTATTGCAGATAGACCGATATATTAGTCGATGTAAGTTGTACACTGCAGCGTTCCATTCCACAACACAAAGGGCGCAGTGCACTTTGTTCGGTGGAACGATGGTACGACTTCATTACTTGCAACTTCTTCGGACACGGCACGTGATTTCTCGCCACTTTTCCCGCATATTACACGAGCACTATGTAAGCAAGCCTCATGTTTACCTAAAAAATTATATGTGCGCCGAAATCACATATATCAATTATTACGGTCGAAATAAAATTTATAAATAACTTTTAAAATTATATACACTTACTGCTTACTGAACTAGATTGACAAAGGTTCGTTGCACTTGCACAGCGGCTACGATGAAGCTTGGAATTATTACAGCATCTCTTTATTTATTTAACTACCCTTACTACCTGGCTTCGCCCGGAATTTATATTCTGATTTTATAAAAAAAAGATTCATTTTTCATTTTCTTTCCTGTGAGAATAGTCACATTCATTAAGGATTTTTTTGTCTACTTTGGGAATAATTTTTCCTTTTTTGTTTCAGGTGAAAAACAGCGAGGATATGATGGCTACCTCAGACGCCTCTTTTTTTTTAAAAAAACCGTTGCACGGAAACAGCTCCCACGCAGCTTCTTCTCCGAATTTTTTAATGAAAATTTCGCGTTTTATAGACAAAAGTGTGAGCTCTCTAATGTATATAATGTATCTTTGATAAAAACATTTCTGCAGCGAAAAAAAATTCTTCGAATCCATTCTAGTTTTTCGCGTGTTAGGTGCGCGTTGCTCTTTAAATCGCCTCGAGCTGAAGGTATGAAAGGGCGTTGTAAGTGGGGGTTTGAATTGTTTTAAGAAACAGTTACAATGGCTTCTGTTTCCGCTCTCGACCCCCATATATTCAGCACGTGTCACTGTTTTTCAGAATTTCTCGAAGTTACTTGACGGTACAAACGAGTGCGCTGCAATTTCACTTGCCTCCCTCGCCTCTTCTTTTTTTCAACCCCTCCGCCGCCGGGTGAAATTTAATGCTACGCTTGGACGCTCCTGAAGCCCCCGCTGCTGAACGCGCTATTTCAAGTTATGATTGCGTGCGCACCGCAATTTCCACCTATCCAGCTTTCTTCTGCATGAATTTCGATACACGTGCCGGGGCTTGCAGCTTTTTGCGCTTAATTTCGCATACAAGGCTCCCCCGCGGAATTATAACGGAAGCTGAATTTAATTGCCACTTTGCATGCGGTTAATTTATTCAACGGCGAAATCTTCGGCGAACGGAATGCGATATTTTATAATCGTGCCGCGGTATTGATTTCGCTAATTCCCACGCGACAATAAAGCTATTGTATTGTTTAAACGAATTAATCGACCACTGATTTCTCACGGTACACGTGCCTCGTACCATTTGTTATGAAAAAAAATACTGCGCATAAGAGTCTCTAATTTGTTTAACCCTTCGTTGCATGGCTTCTTCGATTTTGAAAAAATTACATTTTTGGACTCGTACATGTGATGATAATAAGGGGAAAGTAATATAAAGGAAATTGTGTTTTTGGAATTTATTAAAAAAGAGGATTATGTAATGTTGTAGTTTTGCAATATTATGCAAAAGTGAAACAAGAACTTAATAATTTTAATTATTATAATTATGATTATAATTATTCGTGAAATTTTCGAAAACAATTCTTATCTTTTGTTAAACATAAATTAACTGGCAATTAACAACATAAATGGCTGTAACCTGTGCAACCTAGAAGTGCAGCCAATGATTTATTTCGTCTTGTCCAACATTTAACGCTGGAACATGAGTGGCTGATTTATTTTCTTTCACTATATTCCGTGTTTTATCTTTATCTGGCGGATGGCCTAAATTTTCATCTTCATCTGACGAATTTTCCCGTTCGATCTGATTCAGACATTCTACTTCAGAATCTTCGTTGCTATCATTTTCATATTCGTCGTCACTTTCCGAAAAATTTTGCGTCACGCATTGTAATTTCGTCTCAGTCAAAATCTTTTTACGCTTGGCTATCTAAAGAGGAATTTTAAAAAATGTGACTGAAACATTTCCATTCCATAATGTTGCAGAAAAGCAACATAAAATTTAAAGCACTTTTGAATTTTGTATTTTAGAAACAAATATATTTTAACCACATATAACATTAATACTCACCTTTATGTATGTTTTTTAATAAAAATTGTAAAAAGCTTTTGCAAAAAAAAGACGCGAAGACTGATTTGTAAATAATCACTCACGAATGATTTTTCCAATTTTTCCGCCATTACGCTTATGATGTCTTAAAAACCGCAGAACTCCAACGTTCGGCGCGATCTATGTAAATGCTTAAAACCAGGATATGTTTCCTTCTCAATAAGGTAGTTACATCACACTACATGCTAGTTACAACACCAAAAATTAAAAAGAAAAAATATGTTGCATATTTGTAACAGAATGCAACGAAGGGTTAACTTGATTTCGCATGCATCGATGAGGATACCGTCACACAATTCACTGGTTAACAGAGCAAACTATCAACTCGTCATCACGCGTTAAATTCTTTCGACAAGTAGGGGAAAGGTGGGATAGTTGATCAGCGGGGATACATGATCACATCAGTTTTTTTACTTAATATATTGGCAATTTGTGCCTGCTGTCACGCTAGCATGGTAATGTTTACATTATCGCAACACTTCACGTTGCAGTTTTCTTTTGGGAGCATAGAATAATGTTGTTATAAGCTTCGATCTTATTTGCAGGCAAAAAGTAAATATTTCGGTCTGCTTGTTCTTCCTCCTTTTCGAGTAAATGTTGCATTTTCAACGATTTGAAATATACTAAGTAAAAACGGCAATTTCGAGTCAATTAATGCTATTTATTGATTTATCTAAATATTTATGGTAAGTTTAATTTTTCATCTTTTTCAAATCGAGTGCATTGAGGGATACATGATCAGTGTGTGAGGTGGGATACTTGAACAGCTGAAAATGCTCCAATAAAGAACCATAGAACGGCTAATGAAACAGAAAAATACGGCATAGAAAGTGAGAAGGAAAATCTTTTCTTTATCATCATCTTAATCAGATGATATCTAAGTGAAATGTCTTTTAAGAATGCATTTATGTTGTTTTATGTCATAGAGTTTAATTCTTCGGTTTCATTTTTTCAGTAATTCCTTCAAGTTTCTTATAGTTTACTTTCTTTTTATGATATTCCCTTTATTTCATGTTATTGACGAAGATAATAAATATTTTTTAGAAAGTTAATGTGTTATTTACTCTGAAAGTTCACTGATCAAGTCTCCCCTTCAGTGAGGGATACTTGTGCATAACGTCACTGCCAGAAAATGTTGAAATTCTGTCATTAAAATTAGTTTTCAGCTCTCAAGTTTGTCAAAGTATATTGAGAATACTCTAAGAATCACAACTTACATAATTAAATAGAAACAAAGCAAACCATTATTATTATTTCAATAAAAAAGCAAAACTGTGATCAACTATCCCACCTTTCCCCTACTATCTAACTGATTTGAAAAAAGCTATCTAGGGTAGATGTCCCAATTACTGCCACCTTAAGATTATAACCGAACTTCATTTAACCATTTCGCGTATTGTATAACCCAAAAATTGTTTCAGTTTGAAACATAATATTATTTAACATCTCTTTCATTAAAAAAAAAAAATAGTTTTATGAATTAAATATGAAGAATTTATTAATAATTAATTAAAATCGATCCTATAACTGTCACCTAAAAAATCATCTTGCCCTATATATTTTTTTATTTTAATGTAAATCAGAATCTCCATTTAATAATAACTATTTTTTGTACATTTCTATTTATACGTTACGTTTTTATTACATATAATAAATCAAGTGGCAGTAATTGGGACACTGGCAGTAATCGGGACATCCACCCTATTTGGAAAAATTCTTCACCGGATTCATCGTATTCCCTTTTAACGAAAAATACTCTTCCTCTGAGCCCTGTATTATGTTATATCACATGAGATTGCCGTTTGCGCAGGGAGGCTTGAATGAAAATATTTTCTGCATTTTACTTATCCCTATTTTGAGTCTTCGCGAGACTTTTCAAAACATAATCCAGTGTGAGCAATTCTTATAACGCCCCACAGTGGTTCGAGTATACTACATGCTAGCTGGACAAAATTATTTTTTCGCGGATTTGGGTTTATATGGGGTTCAAATTGTTAGAAAACAAACCTGATTCGTATTACAGTTTATTATTTCACTAAAAATATCAATAAAATAAAAATATGACTAATTCAATAAAGGAAAAAGAACAAAACGACAGTATTGTACTTGAACTATAATTATCAGTTATAACATTATGTCTATTCCCGTAATTTCTGAGTTTTTAAGTTTAAAACCTGTTTTTTTAAATCAGTTTTCTCTGCATCGCTATTAAAATAGTGTTTTACTATATGTTCCACGTCGATCCACGCGACAAGGGTTGAATGTACGGAAAGTAGAGACTTTCTAGTTTATTTTAATCAAACGATCGATCTGCAAAAATGTGCAAAACAATTAAAAAAATATAGTTTTGCAAATTTTTGCAGATCGATCGTTTGATTAAAATAAACTAGAAAGTCTCTACTTTCCGTACATTCAACCCTTGTCGCGTGGATCGACGTGGAACATATAGTAAAACACTATTTTAATAGCTATCTCTCCTGCCGAGCGCCGCGCTCGAAAACAATTAAAAAAATATAGTTTTGCAAATTTTTGCAGATCGATCGTTTGATTAAAATAAACTAGAAAGTCTCTACATTCCGTACATTCAACCCTTGTCGCGTGGATCGACGTGGAACATATAGTAAAACACTATTTTAATAGCGATGCAGAGAAAACTGATTTAAAAAAAACAGGTTTTAAACTTAAAAACTCAGAAATTACGGGAATAGACATAATGTTATAACTGATAATTATAGTTCAAGTACAATACTGTCGTTTTGTTCTTTTTCCTATATTGAATTAGTCATATTTTTATTTTATTGATATTTTTAGTGAAATAATAAACTGTAATACGAATCAGGTTTGTTTTCTAACAATTTGAACCCCATATAAACCCAAATCCGCGAAAAAATAATTTTGTCCAGCTAGCATGTAGTATACTCGAACCACTGTGGCGCCCCCGCCGTACACAGCGTAATATTTACGCTATCCGCGATCGGCAATTTCCTATGCACCACGCCAATAAATACTAAAGTAACCTCCCCGCGCTCACCGCACACGTTCAGTCTCCCGCCCCGCGCTAGCCAAGTTCCCATCATCAACTCACAGCAGACCAATCTGATCCCGGAGCAGTGGAAGCCTTCCGGCAGGGACTTCCCCACGTGCCAGGTATACGCCACCCTGCCCCGAGAGTGTGAAAAACAGTGCGATCGTCAAGTGCCGGGGCGTCCCCCTCGGTGCAATATCAGCGGGGTACGGTAGACGGGCAGTTAGCCCGGCAGATGCTCTATCTGCGCGTTAATATCTCCTCGAACGATCTAGGGGGGCCAGTGGCTGTATCCAGGATCTGGTAGTTCCGAACTCTCAGCGGGCAAAAAGGAGCGGGCGCTGATAAAAGCACGCGACGGTTCTCCACCCGATAACAGCGTCGCCGTCGTCGAATCGTGTTTACCGGGGAAAAAAAACTCGGACTCGACGCGAGTGGCATCAGCCATGGCTGAGGAGGGCGAGGGAGGGAGCCGCGCTTTCAGAGACCGTCGACAGACGATCGGAAGGGTGGAGGTGGCCGTCTACACGGCGGGGGCGAGAAAAGTATTCGGGATTTAAAGAAACTCTCGGCAACCGGTAACTTCTTTGTCGGATGCAATGCGAAAAGAATGACCGGCCCGGCTAACCCACCCCGCCGAAGATGGAAAGTCAGAGGTGAGAGAGGGGCCGGGAAGGGGTTGTTGAAGCGGTCTGATTCTGAGAACGATTCGAAAGCCACCTGCTCCCGGAGTTTCCAACTATCCGTTAAGGTCCGTCCTGCCGGGGTCAGGAAACCACTAGCCAATTTCTTTGAGTGCCCCTGGCCGGGGCAGTCATCGTCCCCGGTTGTCCATTGTACTCCTATTGTGATCGGATATCAGCGTTATTTTTCTCTGAATTGCAGAATGTTCGACGGAGAATTTCCTTTCGCCCGGGCCCTGTCGCCGGGCTACGGGGCGGGGAATTGAAATACATAAGCGACGGCCACGATTCTCATCGACGTCGGAATGGATTGGAGCGCAGTTGTCTGTTAGCCAATTGTCTTTGAAAGAGCGGCCCCGGCGGATCAGTCGGTGAAAGGGAACGAGTTGTTGCGAGGACGATATTGTAGGGGAACAGGGAGGAGATGGTATCTGCTGTAGGAACGGAGGAACTTGTTCATTTGTGATCCAGGGTTTTATTGAAAGTACAAACGTTCTGATTAAGTAGCTCGTACGAGATGCCTTTTGTGTTTTCCAACGCACTGCTGTTCGTTTTACGAGATGCCTCCAATTTGGTCTGTTCAAGGGGGTAGTGGACTATTTGAGCTTCGAAAAATCGATTACACAGTTCGACGAAATTTGACCTTCTTTCCGGACTTGGAACATTCGATAGCCGTTTCTTGTGGTTTTCGTGCGCTGAAAAGGAATCCGCAAACCGTTTGTCGACAGCAGCCTCGGTTTTGAGAAATTCGATCTTTAAAGAAAATTGCAAATTTTCAACATTACGTTTTGTGTTCAAAGCGTAATAGTTATTCGGTTGATATAAGTTATTGTTGAATAATAAACATTTAAATATGTTTAAAGAACGATGAAAGGGAAAAGAACACCCGAGATGCAGCCATTTTTGCAGATATTTTTCAATTTATTTCCAAAACTAAGGGTCTAGGAGAAAGTCTGACTGCTCCACGCGATGCAGCAGACATTTTTCCTTCGGAAAGCATCGACAGAAGTGGAAAGTCGCATTTTGTTTTCAATACAGAAGTGAAATAGTTTGGCAAAACGTGGGGCGTTGACAGTGGTAGCCAACGGCGCACAGTGGTTCCAAATCGCAAAAAAGCGGCAAAACCCTCAAAACGTACTTTAATCTTGTCAGAAATTGGTGGTCGGGGATTTTTGGGGTCGCTGATTACGAATCTGAACTTCAAATTTTTGAAAACAAAATGGCGAATCCAATATGGCGGACGTGTATATTAAAAAATTGATAGATCCGCACGAAAATTGGTATCCTACTGTTCTTCGGGTCGCTGATTACGAATCTGAGCTTCAAATTTTTGAAAACAAAATGGCGAATCCAATATGGCGGACGTGTATATTAAAAAATTGATAGATCCGCACGAAAATTGGTATCCTACTGTTCTTCGGGTCGCTGATTACGAATCTGAGCTTCAAAATTTTGAAAACAAAATGGCGAATCCAATATGGCGGACGTGTATATTAAAAAATTGATAGATCCGCACGAAAATTGGTATCCTACTGTTCTTCGGGTCGCTGATTGCGAATATCTTGTCCAAAATGCAAATTTCAATATCGCAGACCTAATAGCATTGGCATAAACCTTTTTTTAAATTTATTTTTGCGGAAATTGTGATAATTTCCCAATATTCGCCTAAAATTATATAATCAAAATGTCGAATTTAGTATGGCGATCTTAATTTTAAAACATTCTTGAAATTAATTACTGGGAAAATTTTATTTTTTTTTATGAAAAATGCGGCATTCCTACGTTTATAGAAGATTGCATAGTTCAGATATGTGGTTGAAAATAGTAATAAACAAAGTTGGAATTATAAATGCTGTTTGAAATGAAAAGGGTTCGTTCACGGAGAGCGTAGATAGATACTAATAGGCACTTTAAATGCGGATATCTTAAAAAAGCGCAAATATGCGCAAGATTTTTCAATTGGATATCATACTTCACATGTTACTTTCCGTCAAGAAACCTTTAACTGTGTGAAGTTCCGTGAATAAAGTAACTATTTTCCTTCCGTTGTACTAAAATATGAGTAGGATTTAGGACATCTTGAGAAGGGAAATACAAGAGTAAGTTCAAAGATATTTTGCATTATTCATGTGCAAAATGTATGTTTATAACACGTATCTTAATGGTAAAATGTGTTACATATGAATTTTTTAAAAATAAACTTTGCCTGATACATTAAACATGCGAGCGTTTTCAAGCCATCTAAGAAGTACGAAATTTCGTCAACTTTGACAGCCTATATCTCATTAACCAACCACTATATTTTAAATTTTCAAGCGGCATTTGTTGCACTGATGTATATATATTAAATGTACCATACTATCGACAAGCTGCTATTCACTTCAGAAATTGACTTTTGGCCAGCTTTTCGGGAAAAGGCACCACTGTGCGGCGCCGCGCGATCCACTGCCGCTCAGCGTAAAACAATCGCTTAACGCGCGGGACTGTCGAACTGTGTTATTTTTTTTACTGATTCCAGAAGTCTTATGAACATTTTAAACAAAGTTTCATGAAGAAATTCAAATAATTGTAGAAGTTGTAGCAGCGAACGTAATTGAGTGCAGCGTCGAGTAACGGCCTCGCAGAGCGGCATTGGCATAGGGGGCTTAATTTCGAATTGAGACTTAATCATAACTCTTGAACCAAAGAATATTTTCACTTGAAATTTTTACTGGACGTGTAGAATTCCTCCCTATACAGAGTGGACTTCCCGCATCAACAGGGGATGTTTGTAAAATATTTTCTAACTGATCAAAGGCGACTTTTTTCCGTAAAAATGTGGGAAAAAATTGATTCGTGTGTAACTTCCACAATTTTTGCTCAAATTCATCGGCAAAGTTCTACTTTGTAGACTTTGCTGTATGAAGTACTCACCCCAAAGCATTTTGCTTTCAGATGATTGACTCACCTGAATCGATGTACACCACCCGCAGCGACGCGCTTTACAGGGTTATCTTCAACGATTAATAAGTTCGACAATTTTATACATTCCGGCGATTTGTTTTTGTAATTATACACGCAAACGTGGCCACAATAAATTGTGAAAAGCACGATTATACCGATTATTTGGTATCAAAGTAATTTAGCGTCAAAGAAACTAACAATTTTTATTAACCGACTTCAAAAAGGTGAAAGTTATAGATTCGACCCGTATGTTTTTTTTTTTTATGTTTGTTCCCTCATATCTCCTCAGCAAATGGACCGATTTTGATGATCTTTCTTTCATTCGAAAGAGGGCGATGCCCCGGTGGTCCCATCCTAGACTAAATCAACATTGGCCCAATATTTTGCCAGTTATGTTTAATAATAAAGACTATTGTCACCTAATTATTATTATTTTATGTACGTACGCGCATATCTCCTCAGCATGTTGTGTCAATATATATATAGAACTAAAAAGTTAAAAATAAAATAATTTTGAAAAAATTAACACCGACTTCAAAAAACTAAAATTGCACTAAAAAGTAAAAAATAATTTTTTCCCTTATTTAATCTACGACTCTCATATTTTTTAAGTAGGTACCTCGTCATTTGCACTGTGTAAACCTGGCGCCGGCTTAAAAAATATGGGAGTCGTAGATTAAATAAGGGAAAAAATTATTTTTTACTTTTTAGTGCAATTTCATTTTTCTGATGTCGGTTTTAATTTTTTTAAAGTCTTTTTCACGTATCCAATCGCCCACTACCCCCTTAAACCGATACATTCTGTTTTCTGCTGTTAGAGCTGTTAGTATCCTGAATTTCCACTTCTTTGAATACACTATCAATTGAGGGCTCGGATGCAATAAGGGGACTAGCGCTCGAAAATGGGAAAAATAATTGTCCAAACGCTATGAAATATTGGAAAATTAAATGTTGTTAAACTGTATTTTAAAAAATATAGTATTGTAAAGCTCGTCACGACACACATTTTTTATATTCACAGTCGAATCATTACTATTCGAGCTAAAAATTATAAACGAAAAAATTTTCATCGTCCAAAATCATTATTTCTTTAAACATAAATTGCGATAACTTGAGTAAATATTAAGGGATCGTTATGAGACTTGAAACATAAAACTCAGAAAACTCTAGCGAAGCCGCAAAATGTGTGCACAAAACCCTTATGTTAACAAATGTAATAATATTTCATTAAAAGGTATTACTGGATATAACCCATGTTTTTCAACGTTCGCCGTTAAAAAGTATCGAGGGAATTTTGAGGTACATATAACTTGCAGCTACAAAGTTTTTCCTTAATATACAAGGAAGATTTTCACCAATTTTCACACTGATTAATAAATAATTGTAGAAGTTATGACGATATATATAATTCTCCCACGGCGCCAACTGTCAACGCGAATGCTAAGACTGCTAAATAGCCCATTACACGCGGCTGTTGACTATTGGTGGCGCGGGAGATTTATATATATCGTCATATCTTCTACAATTATTTATTAATCAGTGTGAAAATTGGTGAAAAACTTCCTTGCATATTAAGAAAAAACTTTGTCGCTGCAAGCTATATGTACCTCAAAATTCCCTCGATACTTTTTAACGGCGAACGTTGAAAGACATGGGTTATGTCCAGTATTACTTTTAAATGAAATATTATTACATTTTTTAACATAAGGGTTTTCTGCATACATTTTACGGCTTCGCTAGAGTTTTCTGAGTTTTATGTTTCAAGTCTCATAACGATCCGTTAATATTTACTCAAGTTATCGCAATTTATGTTTAAAGAAATAATGATTTTGGTCGAAGAAATTTTTTTTATTTATAATTTTTACCTCGAATACTAATGATTCGATAAAAAAAACTGTAAATAGAAAAAATGTGTGTCGTGACGAGCTTTATAACATTATATTTTTTAAAATACAGTTTAACAACATTTAATTTTCCAATATTTCATAGCGTTTCGACAATAATTTTTCCCATTTTCGAGCGCTAGTCCCCTTATTGCATCCGAACCCTCAATTAAAAGCCGCACAGTTTCTTCACCTCTGTTCCACCCCTATATACAGTAGAAGCCCGACCTCAGCGTGGCAAATTCACCCTAATTTCGCCGGTGTAATTTCTGTTTCAGTGCTGGCGAAGGTCCGGCCGAAGCATTCGTCGTGATTTTTCGCGTTTCGTCCGCGAGGCGAGACGGCTCGGAGAAGGCGCGATTAGACGGGATTGTTTAAGGGTATTAAACGCACGGATTCCGGGAAGAAACGGCGCGGCAACTCGCACAGGCGCACAAAGGGAAAGTAAAGCGGGCCAAATTGGCTCGGGCTGAAAGTTTAAGAAGCACAAGAAAATTTTCTAAAGCGTTAAGGTGCTCGAGCAGCCCCCGGGCGAGAGCGAGCGGGGGGCGGGGGTGGTCGGTGAATGGGCTGGAAGGGGTTGCGGGGGCGCGGGCGGGCCTTTAAGAGATGAGTCGAGAGACCCGAGGCGGGGTGCGGCGCGAGTCGCGTTGGGCTCGGGGAAACATAAGAATGCTTCGAGGAGCGACGGAAATATTATTCGGGCAAAGTTTCGGCGAAGGCGGACGGGCGGAGATGGCGCGGATCGAGGGCGGGCGAGAAGGAATCAGGCCGCGATGATAACTTGAAAATTAACGCGGAAAGTGGATGACTTACCAGTACAGCTGGCAGCCGGCGGGCGTCGACAAAACCGTGTAATTGAAGTGAGTTATGTAATTTGAATAATGCGGGGATAATGTAAAGGGAGAGGAATGCAAATCCAAATTACAAAATACCGCCTCGAAAGGTTCTCCGTTAGGTAATGCGGTTATAATAATTCTACTTAACTTGCCCCTTTTCGAATAAGCGGGCGCTTCTCTCCGTAGTGATAAGTTTTAATTCCGACGAATCAACGGAGGCGGGCCGTTACCGGACATTAAAATGTATGACAGCTTTTCTTAGAGGTTAATCCTCGGAATTAATGCGAATTGATACTTTTCGGCGGCTTCCATGGTCCCTGCCTCGCGAAACTCTTCACTTTAATCAGCCGAATCCCGTGGAATTTTTTCGTCGACGAATGGGAAAGCTTTGTGGTAACTCATTCCTTCCGGCGAACGAATGATTAATCGCGCAATAGGTACGCAACTGGCATAATTTCTCGTTTGGAAAGTAACCCCTGCTTTAGCCGCAGTAGCCATAGATTACAAGAAAATTTATTCCCCGTTCTTTATTTTCGCTCGTTCGCCCCCGCTCGCGCCAGCCACCTTTTTACTCGCCGATTCCTCGCCCCCGCCTCCACCATTCCGTTCTTCCGCCGTCGTATTTCTGACTCGCTTTACCGGTTTTCCAATCTGATTATGCTCCCCCTTTAATTATTTCTTTTTCTTAAACGCTATTAGCGACTTTCCGTTCGGTTAAACTCCTTCGCAATCTCCAACTTCCATTCATTCTACCGTTAATTCTTCTCGCTGGTAATAACGTGCCCTTCGATATAAGCCCACCGATTCTGCACGGTCTGTCTACCAGTCATTGGCTGATTCTCCGACGAACAGTTTCGGATTTGCTTTGCATTACGCGCCCGGAGGTCGGGAAGATTGCCAGGGAATTGCGTTTCACTGTGTTACGCAGAATTAATTTCGTTTAAATAGCCTGCACTGTTTAGAGGGTGGACGAAATTTAAACAAAATTTGAATGTTAACGAACATGAACATTGGGGATAGATAGTAGCTTGATATTTTGTTTAAAAAATTTGATTACAATTTCTTTTTTTATTAATCTCTTCTATTAATCAGTTTCTTAGCTTTTATCCTTTCCTCTCATTCTAATTCTTTACATACACCCTATGTGGCCCCATGCACCTGAGTATAAACCTCAGCTACTAAATGAGTTGTAACTGATTAACGCTAATGGAGGGCCAACGATTTTTCTAGTCTTGATTAAACTAGGGGTCGAAGCGAGCAAATCAACCCCTGTAGAATAATCAACACCCTCGCACTTTGTATCAGATTTAGACGTCCACAAGCGCCTATGTTACAATTAATTAAAAACAGTCTAATCTGCTTAAAAAATGGGACCTAAAACGTAACAGCCTCCCAACCAGAGAGAGCATCCCGCAGCAAGTCCGCCATCCTCCACGACACTCTCATCTTCGCGAGCTGGCTGCCCCTAACGGGTTATTCCCGCGGCCCCGAAACTTCCCCGCTGCAGCGTGGAAGTCCGAAAATGTCCAGTGAATTACCAATCGATCTACGTCGGCGCAACTCCCGCAGGTACAGGTACTTGGGGAAGCTGCGGCGTCCCCTTCGTTTTTCTTGGGGGTAGTCGCGGGCGGTGGGTAGCATTAGCGTTAAGAGCAATAGAACAACGTGGCTACAGAGCGTGGCTTAAAGCAACCCACCCTCCAGCGGCCCCCATCGGGCCGTGCCACGCCAATGGCAACAGTAAGAGCGACAAAAGCGGGGAGAGTTGATTAATGGAAGGAGTAAAGTCGTCACCGAACAACTCCGCCGACCCGACCGATCCTTCTACCCCCCTCGACCCACCCCCTGTCACCTTCGCCGATCCTTCCCTCTTTGTTTCCCTTCGTTTCTGTCGCACTTACTGCCGCCCATCCGCGGCACCCCCTCTTTCTCGCCTCATCCACCACCCCGGCCTTCAGCTCTTCCCGACTCTTCGCGACTCCTTATCCATCCCCGAGCGTTGCAACTTTTCGGATCGACGAGGAGAATCACGGGCGGGCTGACTTTTATTGTCCGCGATAATCTTTGGACGGGAACAGCGAGGCCGGGCACCCTTCCACGGATACGTATCCTCCTGGCTACATTCGCCTTCCCGGCTGATCGTAGGAGGTAACGATCTGGCGGGATCGCCACCCTCGCCGCTTCGAGCGCCCTGAAAGCCCCCATCGCGTTAAGCACGGGGGGACTTGGGCCCGGGTAGGGACGAGTAGCGCGGGAAGAAGGCACCGCCACGTCAACGACGTCGCTGGAAGCTTCTTCTTTATCGCGAGGAGGATATCGGGCGCGGGAGAATAGCGTAGCTGAGGAGGAGCCGGGGCTTCGAGGCCCGTACGAGCGTCAGTCGTTCTCGAGGAAGGTGAGATGAGTCGCAGGTAGAGATGGTACACGTAAGTGTCGTAGCTCCAGCGTTACAGGGCTCTTGCTCTGGATATACTGATTGTACGCTGGATTTTGGGGAAAGTTTGCGATGCGATCCGGACGATGCTTCGTTTCACTCTTCGCTGGAAGGAAGAAGCGCGGCCTAGGGGGTGGCAGGAGGTCGCGTGACCACCGGGTGTACTATCAGCACCGTCACCGCTAACATTGTCGGCGGATGGAACGCCGACCACCCCGCTGAAACAGACACGCGCGGCCCAATCAATTCAACGTCAAACTTACCCCTTCAGGAAACTGTTCGCTCCGCCGTCCCGCTTCTGTTAGCGAGTCACGCCATGACGGGCTGACTTCCTCCCTAAATTTATTTTCAGTGTTGCGCCCGTGTAAACGCCCCGAGATGATGCGCGTACACACCGGGGTATGTTAATAGAAGAAGTTTGTGTCTTTACGGGGCCTCTGCTCGATGGATACTTTTCGTGATGGATTCCGTGACCGAGGAGTGGAATATGGTTAAGTGCCGCTGGTAATTGTAGGTGTTATGTTAGAAAACGCGATGGCCTTTTCGGTTGGACGTGGATGTACAGCTGGGTATGTTGCGTGGTGCTAGTTTGAAAAGTTCAGATTGAAGATCATCAATTCCTCAGCTCACTAATTCAATAGTTCCTTAGTTCAACAACTTACAGTCTCGGTAATTCCATAGTTGCTCAGTTCACCAACTCACAATCGCACTAATTCCATGGTTCCTCAGTTCGTCAACTCACAATCTCACTAATTCAATAGTTCCCCTGTTCACCAACTTACGGTCTCACTAATTCAATAGTTCCTCAGTTCACTAAGTCACAGTCTCACTAATTCCATAGTTCCTCAGTTCACCAATTCATAATCTCACTAATTTAATAGTTCCTCAGTTCGCCAACTCACAATCTCACTAATTCAATAGTTCCCCTGTTCACCAACTTACGGTCTCACTAATTCAATAGTTCCTCAGTTCACTAAGTCACAGTCTCACTAATTCCATAGTTGCTCAGTTCACCAACTCACAATCTCACTAATTCAATGGTTCCTCAGTTCGTCAACTCACAATCTCACTAATTCAATAGTTCCCCTGTTCACCAACTTACGGTCTCACTAATTCAATAGTTCCTCAGTTCACCAACTCGCAATCTCACTAATTCAATAGTTCCTCAGTTCACCAACTTACAGTCCCACTAATTCAATAGTTCCTCAGTTCACTAAGTCACAGTCTCACTAATTCCATAGTTGCTCAGTTCACCAACTCACAATCTCACTAATTCAATGGTTCCTCAGTTCGTCAACTCACAATCTCACTAATTCAATAGTTCCCCTGTTCACCAACTTACGGTCTCACTAATTCAATAGTTCCTCAGTTCACTAAGTCACAGTCTCACTAATTCCATAGTTGCTCAGTTCACCAACTCACAATCTCACTAATTCAATGGTTCCTCAGTTCGTCAACTCACAATCTCACTAATTCAATAGTTCCCCTGTTCACCAAACTTACGGTCTCACTAATTCAATAGTTCCTCAGTTCACTAAGTCACAGTCTCACTAATTCCATAGTTCCTCAGTTCACCAATTCATAATCTCACTAATTTAATAGTTCCTCAGTTCGCCAACTGATAATCACGCTAATTTAATAGTTCCTTAGTTCACCAACTCACAATCTCACCAATTCATAAGTTCATCAGCACACCCATCTTCCTAACATTCCAGCCCACTGTTTCCGCAAACCTCTAGCCCAATAACTCTGCATCCAGTGAACTATCCACATAGCAACCCCCCATTTCTAAAGTCTCCCAGTTTCCCAGTACTCCAGCCCATTGCTAATATAACAATACAGTGCCTCACGTGCATCTACTCCTTCTACCAACTACCAATGCTTATATTCCACAGTTCGCTATCTCCGCAGCCTTCAAGCATCCCACTTCCCAGTGTTGTACTTGATATCCTACGAATATAATAAATTCGGAAATGTGTTTGGATGTATGTTACTCAATCACATCGCAACTGCGCGACGGATCTTTCTGAAATTTTGTATACACGTAGTCTAGGACCAGGAATGACACATAGGATACTTTTTATCCCGATTCATGGCGTTGTTCCTTGACACTCTGTGACAATCAAAGTTTTACCCGGGTACTTTAAGCTAGTGATAATATATCATACCTTCCAACAACCTTGATCTCACTAGAAGGCATCAGAACCAACCAACTATTGCTACCACAATTACATGAAAAGCTGCACAACGTAAGAATAATTCCTTCCCCTCCGTACTCCTCAAACCATGAAATACCATCGATACACAAATCCGATTAACTTTCAGCTCGGATCACGTATGCGGCCGCATATGCACGGATTGCTATGCGCGACACGCACCGGTCGCTAACCGCCACAATCGTTCGCGCAGCGTATTTACATTTGTCGCGGCAGGAAGACACAGTCCTCTAGCAAGATATTAGTTCTCTGTATCGCGTTTCCTTCGCAGCTTTCCACCGTGGAAGTTTCAGGGGGGGGGGGGAGGGAATGCGAGGGGGGGGGGAGCAGCGGCTGGCACGTAACACCCGTAACTCTCAGACGCGAGCCGGGCTGCGAGATAAATCAATAGAACGTAATATTTATCGTGTTCCCTGTCCCGCGTCCTCTTTATTCCGAGCGGGTCCGGCACGATAAATATTAATAGATACGCGGCCCGCGGTATCTAAATATTCACAAAGGCCCCAGCGTGTGCTTCGAAATCGCGGATCCCTGTTTGATTATTATCGGCGGGCTCCGTCACCTTGCCACCCGGCGGGGGACTCGCGCACCCGCCTGAAAGGGATTCTCTTCCCTCTTTCGTTTTTTCTCTCCTTCTTTTTAACGATACTTCATCGACGAGAGGTTACTCGAAAGAGTCGTCTCATTAAATCAGTACGTACTTGTGCGCCGTCGGGGGACGGGGTAGTTGGGGGCCGTCGTTGAGGAACGTCGGACGGGGTAGAAGAGAACGGAAAGGGGATAAGTGATCGAATGGCTCGCTATGATTTTAATGAGTTCCTTGATGACACGAAGACAACTACGACGGAGTGACGTCGCCCGGCGACGACCTAGTAGAACGGCGTCGGGGGCGCTTTCCTCGTGAACAGCCGGCTTTGACTTAAAAGTGCGACGGGGCATCGAACGGAAAAACCCTGGGGATAATACTTTCACAGAAGTTCCTTCGCCCCCACCCCTCCAGCACCCTGGTCGCCCTTCCTCCCTCCCTCCCTCCCTCCCCCTCTTTCACCCCCCAGCCGTGCCACTGTTGCTCGACAGCTCGCCGACTCTACGATTTTTCTGTCCGGTCATGAATAGCAACGAGTGGAAAAACAGGAAAGTTCCGGCCGAGGCCAACTTTCCTACCCCCGAGTTTCTTCTTAACAGGCGAAACGGCTTCCAGGCTGGCAGCTCGTGTTCCTCTTCGCGCGACACGCGATACCGCTCGGATTGCAAGAACCCGTTGTTTATAATTAGCCGCGACCATCACCGGGAAGCACGGACGTGCCTCGTGCAAAGAGGGGCGCTCCGCGAGGGATGGGATGAAAATCGTGGCGCAGAGACGCGGAACAAGCGGCACGCGGTGAAAGTAGGAATGATGGGGATGCAAAGAATGTTTGTTGTCTGCCGGGGGGGGTTGCTGTTTGGGAGATCGGGTCTGAGCGCCCGCGGGAGAGTCCCCCAGGGCCTGAGGGTTGTTTCCCGGCCGATTACTCCCTAGAAACATGTCCTCGGGACGGGAACTGGCAGTCCCCGGGTACCTGAGCTGGTTCATCCCAGCTGATACCTTGCTGGAGGTTCGAGAGGAGTGTTTTGTCACTTGACTGACACGCGCGGGATTAATGGGGGCGCGGGTGCTTTGTGTGGCGATGTTCCTTAGGCAATTTTGTTTGGAGAACTTTGGTCAACATGGGTGGATGGCATTCGCTACGACTCGAGCGTTTCCATAGTTGGTTTTGGTAGGTTGTGGGGTAGGGTTTGTAATAGGGAGTGTAGATGTTTAAGGTTCAAGTTTGTTTGTTTTTGACAAAAACTATATTATCCTTTTGTACTGGTGGAAGTGGATTACAGGGTTACATATGTAGCCGCGGCGAAAATGAATGATAAAAACACACTTATTACACATGATTTATTAGTCCCTAAAGTGCAAGAAAAATTTTATTCACAGTAATTTTTGTATTAAAGTATTTATGTTTTTTACCTTCTTTAGACTACTGCAGGAAGGACTACTGTCCTTTAAACATCGATGGATTTGAAAAATAAAATGATATACTTGTAAAATAATGTTGCCATTATGGGCTGCCAGGCCATTTTGTGATAGTTTGTTTAATTAATTTTTCATGCACAATTACAACGCAAATTTTTGCATGAAAAGATATTCATTCAACTTTAAAGTGCCATAAATTGTTTACCCTTTTAAAATTAAAAAATTCATACTGATATCATGCTGGCCGTTTTTTCTGCAGTGGTCTAAAGAACCTCAAAAATCATAAATAATTTAATACAAAAATTATTCTATATAAATTTATTCCTTCACTTTATGGGCTAATAAATCATATGTAATAAGTATTTTTTTTTTTTTTTTTTTTATAAAACCCCTACAAATTATTCCTAAAATCATTCATTTCCGCCGCGGCTGAACGCATGTAACCCCTTAAGTTTGAAAGGGTTATTTATCAGAAACACTCGATGTCGAAAATTTATGACGAACATATAAAAAATGAATTGACTCACAATCATGGTTTCAAGAAACTGGGGAATAGGAACTGATTGGAAGATTTTCGTACTCGAATTCTGTACTTCTAAATCAAGTTTCGGAAAGTTCAAAGTCAGAGGAATTTATAAAGCAAAAAGCAGGGTGAATGAATAATACAGAAATAGTTTAAACGACTTCATTCCACGCAGCAATTAGCATTTTCGTTTGAAAATCGATGGTACACATGTGAATACCCAGTAACCCTTCGAAGCAACATTCGAATCTCGAACTCCGAGACACCATGGCCACAGTGCCGACGAGTCTCTCATTCAATACACTTCCGCTTCATTAATTTTCCGCTAGAAAAACCTTCCCGCCGCGCGGTATAATAAAAATACCGTACAGTCCGTATATTTCGGTTGCCAGTGGAACCGAGTTTCACCAGCCGCAACTGGAACGTAATTCCCAACTATTAATAGCCGAGGAACGCAATTCCTCATTAGCACGTCGACCCCGACGCTTTCAGTATTCGTCGAAGAATAAATCGAAAATTTCCAAGGAAATTCCTTGTTCAACGCGCTACCCCCTAGAATATTAATATTCAAACTTGCGATAATACGTGTGCCCCTAAGCGATTACGGGTGTCACAAACTTCCCTACAAATTCTTCTCCCTTCGCCAGAAAAATCCTTAAACGCCATTAAAGATCCATAAAAGATAAGAAATAGTAATTGCCTCGTGCTAAGCAGCTAGGGTAGATGTCCTAATTACTGCCAGTGTCCCAATTACTGCCACTTGATTTATTATATGTAATAAAAGCGTAACGTATAAAAAGAAATGTACAAAAAATAGTTATTATTCAATGGAGATTCTGATTTACATTAAAATAAAAAATATATATGTACTCATATGTACCTAGGACAAGATGATTTTTGAGGTGACAGTTATAGGTACACTAGGATCGCTCGCGAATTTTAATTAATTATTAATAAATTCTTCATATTTAATTCATAAAACTATTTTTTTTTAATGAAAGAGGTGTTAAATAATATTATGTTTCAAACTGAAACAATTTTTAAGTTACACAACACGCGAAATAATTAAATGAAGTGCGGTTATAATCTTAAGGTGGCAGTAATTGGGACATCTACCCTATCTTCAACCCGCATTATTTTCCCCGTGCTGTTTCGCAATCCATTACAGGCGCCAATTGCCGCTGCTGTGCCATGTCACTCGGCGCGTGACAATCGAGAAAGGAGCAGACCGTTTTTGGGGCCCGGGGTGTCTCGTCACTCGGAGAATAATCTGTTTCGCCCTGCCCGTTAATAATTGATGCAGAACCGGGCGTTTTTATTGGACGGACGGGCGGACGGCGAGTAATCGGCTCGATCGTGTCGTCATTTAAAAACGCGATGTAGACGGCCCGCGTTCCCCCGGGTGGAACGGATTGCGGCGGTGGTGACGGCGGGTGACGGTGAACTTGGTCGACGTTTCTGGCGCCGGCGGTCGACAAAACTGTCCTGTCGCGGCCGCCACTCCTCTCCGGCCCGGCTGGCACTGTTGATAGGCTTGACTTTTTAAAGCGAGACCCGCGGACGAAATTTCCTCCGGTTTTAAACAGCGCTCCGCTACCAGCGGAACCGACGCCGTCGCGCACGCACGCCGGCAGCAGCTCGTTCGATTTAGGTCCGCCGATTTAAATCAAGTTGATTTAAGCTCTCCCTCGACCGCGCCTATCCGGTTGACCGTGCTCCCACTTTCCTCTTCGCCATTTCTCTAATTCCACCCGGCGGCACACACTTGCCCCGTCCCACCCCCGTAGGTGTCGCGCGCTCCTCCTCGGTTCACGTGTTCCTCCTCTCCTTCGCTCATCCTCACTTCCGCTTTGCCCGCCGCGTTCTTCCGCGTTACTACTGCCTTTTCCGCCCTCTCTTTCACCTGGCCCGTTGTCCCAGCATCCACCGAGGCTTCCCCGCTCGGCCTCGGGCGACGGCGAAAGCACGTCGGGATCGATCTACGAGGACGCGCGCACCGCCGGGCGGTACTTATTGTGCGACGGCCGCCGATTGATTGGGGTTACGTGTACTCGCGTAGAGTGCGGCAAAGAGAACATTTAGGCTAATCGGTTTATCAGAGGCTCGAGCCTTTCAGAAGTGCCCGAATTGTCCAAACAGGATGATTGTGGAAGCCGCGGCGGGAGAGGGAATGGAGTGCGGTGTGGGATCTACTGGGACCAATTAATAGATCTAAACACGGGGGTAGAGTTTGCGTTATTCAAGTAAACCGTTGGATAGATTTTTTCGAAAAAATCTTGCCTCGGATAATATTCGCATCAAAGTCGCGAATGAAATGAAGTTATTCGAGAATAACGATTAAACGTTCATTCAAATGAAAGTTTAATGGCAATCTGTTGACGGGGAAGCAGGTAAGGTAAATGTACCAATAACGAGCCGTTTAAGGAAACGGTGACAAAGTATGATGAATATTGTGTATAAAATTAACAATTTAAGTGAAACTTTTTTTCATTCATAAAGATTTTGTTGTTTCTCATCAGTACTCACGTAACAAAATTTTTTTTTTTTTTATATATTTAACGCATTGAGCTATAAGAATACCTGGAGAGAGAACAGCAATGGGAAGAAGTAGAGGCGACAGCGGTCAGAGAAAAATAGAAGATTACGGGTGAACCTATCCTTCTTCTTCCTATTATCCCTCTCACTCTATACTATCATGTATATAGTAAATGTGCTATGTTCATTGAGCTCAATTTCTCTTTTTCTCTGACCGGCCGCCATTGCTCTGTTCCCTCTCCAGGTATACTTATAGCTCAATGATTTAACGTAAAATAAACAAGAATATTTGTACGTGTAAATGTACCAATATATAGCCAACCTCACGCGATTGACCTAGCGGCCCGATTTTCATGCCCCAGTACCTAGCCATAGGTTTTATAATCGTGTAAAAATTATTTTAAAAACTGATTCTTTGTCTTAAATTGAAAAATCTGTTAAGGAAAATTAAGAAGTACAGAAATATAAAATTATTGTATAAATAACCATAATAAACAGATTAGAAAATAAATGCAAAAAACAATAAGTTTAGTTACACTATCAATAGAAGTTTGTGGTTATTTTATATAAGACTCGAAACAACCAACAAATTCATTAAACTGTACATATACATAAACTTTAATAAACTTAAATTAAATGCTATCATTATCATCTAGAAAAATAATGTTTATATTATAATTTATGATCAAAATACTTACCGGCTTTATTCCAAATATCGAGTCAGAAATTCACACTTTTTTCGTAATTTTGCTCTGGCGATGCCGATTAACATTTGCAACTCACTTCACCCGATTTATTGAACACGTGGTTAGTTACTGGGCTAACAAGATTTGTTTGCACCGATAAATAGCCATTTAAATATTCAAATAAAAAATAGTTTTCATATTCAAATTTTTTCTTTCTATGTGTTACAAATATTTTCAAGATTCTAAAACCCTTTTTTCTATCTAAAAAACTATTATCCTATAATAATAATTATGCTCTTAACAAGAAGCACGCTCTTCTTAGCCATATCATAACGAATGTCTGAAAACGCGTCATATATCTGGCCTCGAGACTATAAATGGTATTTCTAAATATCTAGACAAAAAAACAAGACGATATAACTTCAGATATTAAACCGAACAATTAAATAATGCAAATTACACCAAATATGTATTTTATCTTACGTGCATAGTTTAACAATGATTAATATTTCAACAGATAGCTAGGTACTGGTGCATGGCTCGTTATTGGTACATTTACCTTAATTCTTTGTGAATTTTTTGTATAAAAACGATTGGACAAATTAATTTGAGGTTTGGCATCCTGTTTTATTGTATCTTCAGCTATTGTTCTGAATTTTTGTGGGACAGTGAAAAAAAACAGCAGGTACAGAGTGCTGACTGAGGGGGTTAAAAAAAATCGGTAGTGCTGACGTTGACGGAAAGTGCTGTAAAGGTTATCTGAAACACAGAAAGGATAAGAGATTCTTAATCTATATGAATGTAGCTGCCATATTATTTTTCACTGTCACACAAAAATTCAGAACAATAGTTCAGGATACAATAAAACAGCCTGCCAAACCTCAAATTAATTTGTCGAACCGTTTTTACATAAAAAATTCACAAAGAATTACATATTTTTCGGCCCACCAAAGCGCAATCGCCCTTAAGTGACATTGTCGAGAAGATTGTATACCTTCATATTCTTCTTCACTTAATGCTACTGAAAGTAATTATCTTGCTATTACTGGGGAAGATGAGTTAACACCTCATTTGAGAATACCTTTGCTTTGGATAGTGTCAGTTACCTCGTTACGGGTGTTTGATAATTTTACACGTGCAACAGAATTAAACTATCATGTGTAACGTTTGCCGCGGACAATAGGAGGAAATTCGCCTTTAATTATTTTCAGATGCACATTTGAATTGCACAGAGAATGTTTCCGATCGAGAAATATTCCAATTAGCAGGGTAAATGGTGTGCAGTCAGGTATCGTTGGTTCGTACTACTGGAGCGCGCGGTGTAAACCAGGGACTTAATACCGGTATAATGCTCATACCGGTATTTCGCCAATACAGCTATACCGAAACCGATATCATACCGAAAAAGATAAATACCGAAACCGATATCATACCGAAAAAGATAAATACCGAAACCGATATCATACCGAAAAAGATAAATACCGAAAACAATCGGTTTTCAGAATTACCGGTAACCGAAATAAATACCGGTATTTTTTCGGTATTCTTCTCGGTGAACACCGAAACCTACCATGTTACTGAAAAGAATACCGAAAAAATACCGGTATTTATTTCGGTTACCGGTAACCTTTTGTTTTCGGTATTTATCTATTTCGGTATGATATCGGTTTCGGTATAGCGAAATACCGGTATGAGCGTTATACCGGTATTGAGTCTCAGACGAAGATACAACCGAAAAATACCGGTATAATACCGGTATTTTACGTACCGGTAGGAGTCCCTGGTGTAAACAGTGGTACGGAGCAAGGGAAAAGGGTCCGCCTATGGGCAGACGCTCCTCGCGGACTAACATCGCTGACATTATACAGTAATTCGTCGTTATTGTCCCGTTTTCACCATGCGTAATAGTCCCGCTCACTTATCCCCACCATTTCTTGGAATCCTTCAGTCGAGAGTGAGAGAATCCGAGAACGTGCGAGAGAACAAAAGAGTCGACACGAAGTTGTCGTCGGCTACGAATGGTGTCCGCATTGCGTTGATGTCCCGCCGCCAGCCCCGTTCGTCGGGACTATTACGACGAATTACTGTATTCATCTGCTCCCCGTCACGTATTGTAAAAATTGTTTCGAGTAAACGTTGTCTGAATTGTTAAGAACTATGCCATTATGACAGCAACATATTTAAGATTCCTAAGTTATACTTGCGTTCCTCTATGTGGAAGGAACTCCTCCTTTTTAAACGATTTTATTCAGCTTCGATCCTATGTTTGTTTGTTTAGGTTCGATTCTGGAAACTCAATCTTAACGAAATTATGAAGAAAAAAATCCCTAAGGGGTGAAAAAATTACCCAGTCATCAATAAATATAACCCATAACCAGAAATCCAAACGACTTGAAATCAGGCTATAACCGCAAATCAAATCAATGGGGAAGACGACTGCAACTTTTTCCCACCCGTGACGCCACCAGCACGCATTCCCATTTATACAATACATAAATGAAAAATTCGCGCGCAAACAATTCACACATACGCACTCGGGCACAACCACCTTAGAGCATATACTATGGAGGTCTCATTGAAAGCTTGAAACTGTCCGCAACATGGTGCGAGAGAGAAAGACATGTGCGAGCGAGAGAAGTATATGTCCCATTCGACCGATATGCGCATGCGCCGATATCGTGCGAGAGAGAAACACATCTTGCGAGCGAGAGAAGTATATGTCCTAATCGACCGTAATCGATATCTGGTCTGCGACCACCACCAGATATCGATGACGGTCGATTAGGACATATACTTCTCTCGCTCGCAAGATGTGTTTCTCTCTCGCACGATATCGGCGCATGCGCATATCGGTCGAATGGGACATATACTTCTCTCGCTCGCAAGATGTACTTCTCTCGCTCGCACCAGTGGCACATGTCTTTCTCTCTCGCGTGATGTGGCCGACAGTTTCGAGGCAGTCACTCTAAGGCAATGATACCTCCATGTATATATGCTCTAAGACAACCACAGTACATGCGCTAGTGGCGTCATCTGCGCCGAGCTTTGCGTCATCTTCCCCATTCAATCGACACGGAATGAGCATATAACCACAAATCAAAGAGACAAAAAATTACATAATAAAAAGAATTTAAGTTAAACGATTTTATTTAAAATGCACTAAAAACTAAAAAATAATTCTTCCCTTGTACTACAATTTCGATGGTGTTTTGTCACTTGAAATAAAATCGTGGAGCAGGATATGTCATAACAGAATACGAATCAATTTAACACAGAATCAAGCGTCGAACTGAATTTGTTGTGACATATCCTGCCGCACGATTTTATTTAAAGTGACAAATCACCATCGAAATTGTAGTACTAGAAAAGAATTATTCTTCAGTTTTTACTGCATTTTAAATAAAATCGTCCAACTCACAATTTTTTTTATACATTTTTATCCCGTTAAGAATATTCTTCAGAATCATGCGCAAATAAAGCTCATGTCAATCTAGAAACCTGGACCAACAACATTATACCGAGCGCCGCTAATACCTTCGGTGGACTGATTAATTCTAAACCCTCTGCGCCATCAAAGGACAGGAGTCATTGAATAGCATCTCGTTAACCATCTGCTTCGAAATGAATGCAGACACTCCAAGTACCACAGTATCATTAAGCTCGTAATATGCAAAGCAGTTTTTCATGGTGCACTCTATACTCCATCTAAAATTGTAAACAAGCACGAGTCAAGGCAGGCAACTACCAATTATAATTCCCTCCAAATTCGTTCGTCAACAAAAGCAATACTATATAATAGCTGCCGCCATAGAAGCCTCTAACGTCCTCCCACCCCCAACTAAAACCTCATTTCCCATCAGAAGTCTCCGCTAATTAAAGACCAAGCCGTTCCCACGACCGCAGCCATGCTCCGTACCCCCGGAAGAATAAAATTCCAGAGAAGAAAGTAAGCAATCCAACGACAGGCACGCGGAGACCGTAACCACAAAAAGGCCGAGAGAAATGGCGGCAGCGATTCGAGGCATCCTTAACCTCCGGCGCACGTGTGCCGGGTGCGGGAAGACTCCCCGGTCGGCTAGTTGGTATCACCTGGCCCGGCGTCTTAAACCACGATGTAGCGGCAATTCAACTTTGCGGCTGACTTACGCCCGCGTTGCATACAAATGCCGGCGGGGACGCGTGAGCCGGGTGCAGCCGGCCGACGAAGTGGGCCGCCGCAGGTGACGCGCGATCTTAAAACCGTTCCAGGGAACAATGGCGAGGCGCGTCAATCGGGCCGGGTGACAGTGGTACAACCGGCGGAGTATTACATCCAGGCCGTTCCCAACGCCTGGCCTCCGCCGTTCGTGCCTTCCCGGCTCTTCCTTCCCTCTCACACGGCCGGCCGGCGACCTAGCTCCGTCTGCCTCCCGCCGGCGCGGCGCAATTTCAAATTAATTATGCATCGAACTGCAGAGGCCGTAGGCAGGCGTCGAGTAATATTCCGGCAGTTCACGCCTTCGCGGCCGAAAGAGACAGCTAATAAACCGGCATCAATTAGCCGGCACGCTATACCTCAGCCCCCTACACGGTATCTGCGGTATTCTGAATTAAGCCCTGCCCTTGCGAGCGGAGCGGAGCGTGTGCCTCTGTGCTAGCAGTAATTGCTCCCCGCTCGGACCTCAATTTTGACGCGTTTTGGCGAATCAATGTCGATAGAATGATATGCTGCCATTCGATCGCTAATACGGGATATGAACTGTTTCGTATCAAAGTCCGGGGGACGCGGTGGCCCTCGCCCCTCCGCGCCTCGCGTTTCCCGTTCGCCGTGTCACATAATTAATTAATTCAATTCTGCCCTTTGTGAGCCGGCCGACGCGGCGCGCGCGCCCGCGCGCGCGCTTCGAACGGCGCGGCGAGTGTTCACGGTTCGCGCCGCGGAGGCTGGGGAAAATAATTCGTCGCAGAGTCACGGCGCGACCGTTGGTTAATGACAGTCGATTTGTACGCGCGAAATGTCACGCTTGAATGATAGTAAATAGAGGTTTATTCGAAACTTATTGCTGGTAGATTGATGGGAGGAAAGTTGGGAATTGGCGGCTCTGTATATTAATTCATAGGGCTGCTTATAATTTCTGTATCTATCATCTGCTTGCGCGAATCTTAAGGCAGGATACCACCTTTGGCTGCGATTTTGGAGGCGTTTTTCATGAATTTTTTTTGCATACAAAGAATGCGCAGAAACAAAATCGGTTTCAGTCATTCATTAATGTAACTTTAATCTGTAGTTACACATTTTTTGAAACTGAAAAAGTGAAAAATAATCTCTTGTAGGTGGCGCCAAAATACACTCCTTTGGAGGAACATCGTTAGACGGCGTGTCAAATTCCGCTTTGTACGTGGCTCTTAGAAAAAAAAACCAAAGAATGTTCCTACCCATACAGCACATTCCATGGCAGGAACGTTCCCTGAAAGTGGCAGGAAGGTTGCCGTGCAATGTTCCACAGGGCGGACATAGGAAGGTTCCGGCAACGTTCCAGCAATGTTCCGGTGGAACGTTCCGGCAACCTTCCTGCCATGGAGTGTGCTGTATGGGTATTGGCAACAATATTTTTTAATGCTGTACGTAGGGATTTTACGAAATTTCGATTTTTAAGAAAATGGCGGCCATTTGAACAAAAAGGTCCATTTTTTTAAGGTAAAAAAGTTTAAAGAAGTTTATAAAATTGCGCACCAAAAGAAAAATAACAACGCTACAGCAAAAGTCCTACGTACATCGTTAGATTACACCACGGGGAAGAATTGTGCAAAGTTTCAAGCCAATCGGATGAAAATTATGGGAGTAATCTGACACGCCGATTTGGAAAACATCGTTTCGAGAAAAACGCGTTTAAAGTTTTATATAGATTTATATATCTGTTCCGATCCGGTTTTTACACAAGAAAAAGGTTCCGGTCACCTTTCTAATGAATGAATTTCGATTCTATACACTTGAAAGAGTACTTTGAGAACAAAAAAAATTTTCAATTTTTTTTAAGTGCGAAGGTGGTATCCTGCTTTAAGAAACTATTGTATTAAGAGTGACTAATTAGTTTGTATATTAGAACAGATAATCTGTCAAGTATCGGTGAGAAAGAAGCAACTGGGTAACATTCTCTGTGATACTTGCAAGTTTTAGGTTCCACCTATACGGAGTAGGGTGGTCCTTATTTTTCAACTTTTAAATTTGTATTGTCTGACCCTCCTAAAATCTTCTATTCGACAAAATAACAATATCTGCGTGTTTTTTATTTGTATATTTTGATATACAAAGGTCGCTCAAGGACTTTATATTTCGCATGTACCACAAGTTTGGCAACTTCGACTTTCCATAATTGTCACTTGTCAATTTTAATGAAACGGGGCCCATATTTATATATCAGAAGCCGAAACCATGCTTTTATCTGTGCCTGAATTTTAATGTTATACTCACTTAAAAGTTACTAAAATTATTTTGTTCTTATTGCAAAAATTTCTATCAATTTATACCAAAATAGTAATATTTCAATGCCATTGAGCGACCTTTAATCCTTAATATATTTTAACAAAATTTTAGGCGAAATTCTTTTAAACTATTTGGAAGCTTCTGAGAGGGTCAGAGGAAAATTTTAAAAACTTTGATTTTTTACCATACATATAAGGACCACTCTAATACGGAGGTCACTGAAAACTGAGGGGCTCAGAAGGGAAGATTCCGAACCGGAAAATTAAAAAAATTCTGAAAGTTTGAGAATATGTAGGGGATTTCCTCCTGATTACAACGCAATTTTTGTTTGCGGCCCCAACTCACTCGCGGGGGGTGAAATTAACCCCTGAAAATTTGGCTATTTTCCGATTTTGTGTTATAACTCGCGAACTGTTAGAGATAGAAAAAAGTTTCAAGACAAAAGTTACTTATTTTAATTAAATCTATCATTTGGTAAAAAATATTTTACAGTTCTCTGGTTATAACAAAAAATCGGAAAATAATCGGATTTTCAGGGATCAAATACACCCCCTTAGAGTGAATTTGGGCAGGAAATAAAAATTGCGTTGTAATCAGGAGGAAATCCCCTACATATTCACAAAGTTTCAGAATTGTTTTGAATTTTCGGGTTCGGGATCTTCCCTTGTCAGTGGAATGCACCACCTCCTAATATACCCAGAGATGGGCAACATTTTTGTTAAAATATAATTACGAATAACGAACGATATTTTTCATTTTTAAGTTAATCCGAATTAACTTTATTCGTCTAATAAAAAAAATAACTTTCTTCGTCGAATGATCTAAAGTTTAAGTAACTTTTATTCGACCTGTTTAAATAATTTTTTATGTAGTTAATTCTCAACTCCGAATATACCTAATAGCATGCACGTTTCACGGAACAGCATCATGGTAAATTTTTTTCACGTCGCGCCGAGAACAAACAAATCCCTAGTGGACAGATCTTACATTGTTTTTAAGATGGAGATAACAAATATGTAGACAAGTTAATCATTTATACGAAGCTTACAAAGAAATTAGCGTTAAAAAACATTTTCGTAATGAGAATAAATGGAAAGGTAACGAAAGAAAAATATTAAGAAATAGTGGTGAACAATATGTACGGCGAAATTAAGAAAATTAATTAATTTCTCAGCTGAAGTTTGATAATAAATTGAGAACCTTGCAGCCAGAGGGCAGCTCCATTTTTGACAGATTTATGTTATGACATGTAATATATTTACGTAAAAAAAATTCTACATCGTTTGGTGTGCGTTTGATGCAAACCCGACAATAATTCAGCGATTTATTGCAAATCTTGAACCTGAACCCAGTATCCTGCTCCAGATTTGAAAAATTCGCCATAAATATATATTTTTCAATTAGTCTTCTCTCTTCAAAGCGACAATTTTATAAACAGTTTTATCTACTTTACTCGAAGTTGCTAAAGATGGAGCTGCACCCCTCTTCCTGCACGGTCTTCAATTGAGGCATTGAGAGCGCAAACGGACTAACCCAAATTGAAAAAAAATTAATAAGTGCTAACTCAATTTCGCAAAAAATGTGGGTTAGTCCGTTTTTGCCCCCAATCCCTCGATTGCCTATTACCACCTAATTGCACCCCGAGTACCGTTTAAAATAATTACAATTTCGTACCGCATTTCCTGCGAAAACAATTTCTCCTTCAACTTCCTTTCCTCTAAAATCATAAAACGCTGGCACGTGCCTGTTCTCCACTGGGCCAGTCAGCTGCATACGGACTGCAGGTTAATGACTTCTGCCAGATCCAGTGCTGTTCCTTTCGACCGCAGCGTGCCTGAGTCTTTAACGAAACGCTTCGTCCGGCGAGGCCGCGAGTACCCGAACCAGTAAAATCATCATCGGCCACAGCCTACCAATCATTCAACGGACGCGTTGCCCGAGCCGTGTTACGACGTAGATGCCGCTAATGGTCATCGAGGCGAAGGGCGCTGCTAAAACCGTGTCGAATCGAATACGCCGTTGTTCGAGCATAGCCCCGAGAATGTGTCGCGATGCTTTGAATCCCATCGATCTGATGGATTTCTGAGCGAGACGCTGCGATAGCATGGTAGGAATAAGTGGTCCAGTGGTAAACCCAGGAATGGGATTACGATTTTAGGCGATAGAATGACATCCTTCCGTTGCTCCCTCGCAATCGCTTCCGCTTCCATTCTCGGGATCGACCAATTCGGCACTTCGCTGCAAGCTTCTCATCACGTCCTAGTTTCCACTTCCTCTTCCAACATAGCGGAAAATATATTTTCAAATATATCACAAGCATAATGATTTTCTGCAATAATCTTCCAATTCAGTTGGATCCGTAGAACCACGATATTGGGTTTTTTTTTTAGGGATTCTGCAGTAATTCGTTAATAGAGATTTTTAAAAGAATTATTAAGGTTTATTAAGGAATTGCGAAGGATTATTAAGGTTCAGCTGCATATTTGCCAACTTCAAGTAAATTAGAAAAAGGGGTTTATGAAATTGTTGCTTCGACTTAAAATCAAAAAGAGAGCACTAATTGAAACATATATATTTTCACACAGTAGGAGGTAGTTATTAAGTGGATAAATTTTTATTTCTATTTTTGGCAAATTTTTCAAATCTGGAGCATTCGTACTGCGCAAATTCGAAAATCGGTTTTTAAATTTAAAATAAACCGGTTTTATATACTAGAATTAATATGTAAAAATGAATTAATTATTTAATTAAAAACGTTAATATTTTGACTTGAAATCGCCTCGGACACAAGGGTATTGTAGTAGCTAGGTAACAGTTTACTGTAAAACTAATCTTCCTGAGTTCATATTTTCGGAAGAAAAAAAGTAAATACTAAAAGTAGAAATATACTAAATGAAATGAAGATTTATACTTGATATTTCCTACGGATTTTAGTTATTTCAGTTTTTTTATTTATTTGGTTTTGTATAGATAGAGTATATTTTATTTTGTTATATTTTTATAATTCCATAAATATTAAAAAAACTGAAAATTTTTAAAATAAATCCAAATATTTACTTTCTATTTTAATTATATCTTTGTATGAAAATTCGAAAGCCGGTTTAACCGGTTTTTTAGGAAGAATGGAATTCGAAAACCATTTTTTTGAAAAGTCGGTTTTTGTACAAACCCTAATACGGGCTCTTGCGAATTCATAGGTAAGGTAAATGTCCCAATACCTGGACATTTAAGGTACGGCGTACACACATTTGAGAATCTTTCAGTTATACAAATCGATTTATATAAAAACGATTTTGCAATTACGTGGGGCATTGTGTGTACGTTATCATTAAAAAAAAACACACATATTGTAGGAGTGAATAATTTTGTGAAATATTGAAAATTCATAGACCTTACAATGGCCCAATACTTGGACAGCTTAACTAGTATGTCCCGGCGGCGTCCCGATTTTACTGTCCCATTTCATGGACACATAATGAAACATCAGCAATTTGGATGTTTTCTAGAGAAATTAAATAAAAGAAAACAACACAATAGTTTTTTCTTTTTGCATATTTCTTCTGTATAAGTAATTTATTCAAATCAGTAAACAAACTTGAGTAAAAAGAATCTGTTATTGAATGACTAATTTTAAGGTTATGTGTATTCGTGTGGAGCATCGACTGCTTAGCAAATCAGATAAATCCAATACTAAAATGCTGTAAACCGGACAGTTCAAGAGAATAAATTGTTTTTTACGAAAGTGTTACAAATATACCAAATATATATATATATACCCATACAGCACACCTCGTTGCAGCAGTATTGCAGGGACGTTGCTGCAATATTACGTTGTTGCAGGTTGCATTGCAATATTGTAGGAACGTTCCTGCAATATTGTCGTGCATTATTGGAGTGGCAATGATACTACAATATTGCAGCAATATTGCAATTTCGTTGCCGTGCAATGTTCCGTTCGCAGCGATGGTACAATATTGCTGCAATATTGCGCGTACATCGACGTGCAATGTTCCAGTGGCAACGGTCCTACAATATTTCTGCAATATTGCGCGCACATCGTCGTGCAATATTGTAGTGAAAACTTGTGGAAACATTACAACAATATCCTGAAGCAACTATGACTTTGTCAAAAATTTTCGAAATATGTGCATGACGTCGAGTGGATTCTACGGCGTGTTTCATTTAACTGGATACGCACCGCTATATTGCCGAAGAGTTGCAGGATCATTGCCACAATTTTGCCGTTTCGTTGCGGAATCATTGCCGGAACGTTGCAGGACTACATATTCGTAATGTTGCCGCAACTTTGCAAAAATACACACCTGCAATATTGCGAAGGCGGACATACGACTGAACCTGCAACGTCTCTGTAATGTTATGTTGCAACATTGCCATCTTGCACCGCATCATTGCAGAGACGGTGCTGCAATGTTATGGTGCTGTGTGGGTATATGAATATATTTTACTAAATATTTGAATAATTGAATAAAATAGTTCTTTTTGGATAAAGGGAATATTAAATGTATTAATCAGTATTATTTACACCAGTGTCCAGCTACTGGGACGTGTCCACGTATTGGGTCTTTTACCTTATACCTGACGCAATAAGAGCATACTAGGTCCACAGTAAATTTTACAAAAGATCCAGCGCGAGGGGTGCAGATATTCTGTTACGAGGGGAGGAAAGTGGCTGCACTCCTTTGCAAGCCGAGCGTCTATCGGAATAAATTTATTAACGGAATATATCGTCCTATCCAATAGTTGGTAGCACGTGTGCTACAAATTTTGACGTCTGATAGCGGCAAGAGCACGTGTTTCACGAAAAGACAAGGGCACATTCTGGCGGAGAACGGTGTAACTAATGGGGGACGCTTCGCACGTGCTGTGACGGCTACAATTTATCAGAACTTGTTTGGAGTTATTTTACGAGTTAGGTGGCATGAAACGCCTCCCTGCTCGGGGGTACGTAGTCTCGCGGAATTGATCCACACGTTATAACGCTTGATTTCGTTCTAAATGTATTTCACGCTTGACTCTTACATGCTTTACGATTATTACCTACCCCTTCACTTCGGCCGGCGCGTATCTATTCGCCCCTTGATTTATTCCCCGCCGTTATTGCCCGCTTCCACGTTCCATTAAATGACGAGTGCGACGCATAGACGATACCATCGTCGCACTGACGTGTATAAATTCGAGTAGCCTCGCGTCCACGCGACAATAGTTGGCTCAACTTTGCTCGGCGCTCGCGAAACGGGCTGTGCGGTAGTCGATGCTTGGACAATCGTATTTCACGAACATCGCAGGGGATGCTTTTCACGTTGGCCCTTCGATCGATTCTCGTAAGTAACGTTCGAATATATAATTCATAAATGTCGCTCTCAAGTAGCAATTTATGGAGCTTTTATAAATCGTTCAGATACTATGGATGTTTGTGTGCTGGAAGAAATTATAGTGTGTTTGTTATTTTAAGCAACTCATTATGCGGGATGCTTCGACAACTTCGTTAAAAGTAAGGAGGCACTAGGAAAGCGAAGTTAAGAAGGCATTCTTTCTTTTCGTATGGAAAAGAGAATTTCGAATCCTCCTTGGCAATATTGACTTGAGAATCTTGGAGGAAATGGTAACAGATTGTTACAGCATACTAGCTGCGCCCCGCCTTTTACTCCAGTAATAAAGACGTTTAATAATAATAATAATATGTTTAAGGGTACTAGGCAGTCGCTTTTGTTGAAAGTTTCTTTTTCGTTTAATTGCAAGGAAATAAATTGAAGCTAAGGGTTGGTCTTTGACAGAAAGTTTATTAATATCATGAGCTTTAAAAAAACGTGTTTGTTTAGGCAGAAATGTGCATTATATATGGCGGTACAGATGGATTATTAAAGGGGCTTTTTAAACAAGTTTCTTTTGTTTTGCAGTGATAACTAAAAAAAAAACGGAGGTATCAATCGATTTAAATCAAATTCGAGCATGTGTAGTTTCGGCCTGAACCTAAATTGAAGTTAATAAAAGCTCTTATTCTCTCTGAAAATAAACTAAAACCTCATTTTTGTCTAACGAAAAACACCCTTTTTTGAGAAAAAAAAACGCCATTTCGTAGCTGTCATTTTCATAATGTTGCTTCGTTTATAGGTTCAGTGCGGAACCAGAGGTATTCTGAAGTAGAATATACAAGTAGGTCGCTGAATTTCGTTCCGTTTCGTTAACATCGCTGCAAAACAAAAAATAACATTTTTAAAAAGCTTCTTTAATGATCCATCTGTAGCGTCATCTATAATGAATATTTTTGGCGAAATGAACATGTTTTTTTTAAAGCTGATGATGTTAATAAACATCGGGGCAAAGAACAAGTCTCAGTTTCAATTTATTTCTTTGTAATTAATTGAAAAAGAAATGCTTCATTTTCGACAAAAACGGCTGCCTCGTACCCTTAACGAGTTGTTGTTAGTACCAACATCGGTAACTGAAAATAACTTTTGAAGTACTGCATAGCATAGGTTCAGTAACGTGCGTAGTAAGACACAAGAAGTGGTAATGGTCAGTATATGGTCAGACACAATGAGAACCAATATGACAGGAACATCTCTCTGGTAGTTTCTTAAATATACGTACATTATTCTACAAACTGTTTCGAGTAAAAGTGATCTGAATTGATTACACGCACAAATTTAACTCCACTCCCATTACAGATTCTTACGTTACACCCCTGTTCGTGTATTTACGGGGTCATTCTACTTCGATCGACCGAAAAATGAAGCTACATTTAAAGATTTTTCTCTCAATAAATATAACATATAACGAAATGAATATTTTTGGAATTTATCAAGCTACTCTTATGTTATACAAAAAAAAAATTTAAAAAGATTGTTTCAATTTGTTTCACATGTTTTTTTATATCGTCAATGTGACAACCTACAAAAAAGAGGCATGTTCGTGGCGCAGGTGATTTCCCGGCTCAGACGTATCTGAAATAAAAAATTCGAAGAGATTCTGAATCTGAGGAATAACAAAATGGCGCCGCATACGGATTAACAATCTCTTCAATGTTTTGTTTCAGACACGCCCGAGCCGGGAAATCACTTACGCCACGAACATACGCTTTTTTGTAGGTGTCACATTGACGCTATAAAAAACATATGAAACAGATTGAAAAAAATGATTTTAATTTTTTTTCTATAATATAAGAGTAGCTTAATAAATTCCAAAAAACTTTACTTAATTATATGTTGTATTTATTGAGAAAAAATGTCTTTAAAAATAGCTTCAATTTTCGGCCGATCAAAGTAGAATGACCCCTTGAGAGAAGCACAGGCTTCTTATTCATGCAGCTGAAAGAGGGTTCTTCGCGAAGGATGGTTAACAAGAAACTTAGACCAATATCTTAATTACAGACTCGATAAACGCCCCGTATTAGGTTTACAGGATAATTAACAAAACGCCATGTGAAACTCAGCAACATGATACGAATAATAAGTTTCCTCTGATCAATATTACCGACAAAAGCATTTCCGAGAGTGTAGAATTTTAAAGAATTCGTATTGACTGACAATCTATTTCTTTTAAAACACATTCATAAAGTTGCCCAGCCGTGCTGCGTCGAGGAATCGCGTGCCGTTCCTCCCTCTGAAATCAAATCATCAAACGTACAATGTAATACGTGATCTCCGGGGAGAATATTGCGCGCTCCTCAAGTACGAGGCCGCTTTGTTGGGCTCTCGTCGATTCTTTTCGTACCTTTTCGAGTTCTCCAGCCTTATTTCGATTTTCATTACCTTTGAGGCCGGCTACGGAGGGGAGATATATGACGTGCTGCTCGCTAATCCTTCACGCGAGGTGGCGTGAAGAGGGATCGTTTATCTGGGAATGCAGCTAATCCATCGGCCGTCGAAACGAAAATAAAATATGTTTCGTGAAAGCATGATGAATCTGGGAAAGTGTTTATCTTAATACATCATTCCCCAAAGTCGCCTATCTCTCAGACGCCTTTGGAACGCCTTGGCCAGCTTCTGCCGCGCTCAATACGCGACCTTCTCTCTTTCATCTCTCCAAGAAAAAATTGATGCGCGCTATTTTTCCTCCGCTATAGTCGATATCCAGCATCGCCTCCCTTTTACAGTCGCCAGCACATTTTTGTTACGGCTTAGCTGCTAGGTATTAGTTGACGCAATCGTATCGTTCGCCGTGTCACTGATCGATTCGAAACAGAGTTTCAGTGTCTCAATATGATCACAGTTTCCTCTGCTGCTTTCTCGTGACGAGCACACCAATTGCCACCTGTTACAAAACACAAGCTACGATTAAGCAACCAGTTATCATTGATATGGACTGGGTGCATGGTATCATAGAACTAACAGATTCCTCTTATTATTACATGTTTAGTGACAAATATTAGTTTAGGTTAGGTTGGAAGACCTAATTCTTGCTTGCTTATATATATTTGTTTGGGCAATAAAGACGCTGAATAGTAATAATAAATATTTCTCAGCAAGTAGCAAAGTGTCCAGGAGGAACTGTCAGTGAAGATCTCATGAAGATTCTCCCATAACAAGCCTAAGTAGACGGTGAATCTCGCGCGGAGAGCGTGAAATCGTTGGATGGCAGATTATTCCACGCGGCGATTGCAAGTTGACGCCGCATTTGTTGGTCGGCGAACCCATAAACCTCTGCCGGGCCGAGCGGGGCCGGCCACGGAGGACGACAGCGATGCCACGGGACAATGTATCCTGTGGGCAATGACGTGCGTCGCGTCCTCAGGTCGCTGTTATGCGATCCTGTCAGCTCGAAGAGGATTAACGGTGCTACCAGCCCATCTGAACGGATTTTACTAGAACGTGTGAGAGCAAGGACACGTGGTAGGCCGACGCGCCGCGCAGCCCACGGGAGCTCATGATGAAGTCGCTGTTGTGGCTCATGGTGGCGATGGAAACATCGATCCCGTAAGTGTTACCCAGGGCTTTATGGGGAACATTCGCGTTGCAGGTGGAAATTTATTAATTAAAAGACAGTGTTAGCTTTCATCGTCGGGGGTTCGTAGATCTGAGAGATTAATCTGCCGAGGAAGATTAGTTTGAGGATACTGAGTGCTACTTATTCTAAAATGGGACAAGCTAGTAGGTAACTTCTGCGAGGAATATGAATAATCTTATACTTAGCAAACAACTATTTTAATATGCAGTGCCGGACGGAAGAAAGTTTACACCTTTTAAAATCGCAGAAGTTCTTTAGAATTGGTCCTAACGACTTGGATTTTTCTGAGAAGCTAGAAGGATCAGTTTGCTAGGTGACGTATTTCGTCGCTTTGAAAAAAAATTGCAATTGGTCGGAATAGCAAAAAAAATAGTAAAGGTCGTTTTTTAAACTTTTTTCCTGAGCCTGTAACGAAAATTCAAAAATCCCGTTTGTAGATTTAAGTAAGTTGTATGCATGCTGAAAGTTTCATCAAAATTGGTTAACTTTGCTCTGAGCTACAAACGCTTAAAGATCGCAGAATAAGGTCGAAAATCGCGGTTTCGGGAATTTCGCGATTTTCGAGAAAGATGGAACCTTTTTTTCGTCCGCCATATATATATATATATATATATATATATATATATATATATATATATATATATATAATATATAATATATATATATATATATATTACATATATAGTGAAGTTTGTAACTCTTACACATATATTGGGTAAACTGCACTAATGCTGGCACTGCACTAATCATTGGCACTCCTGATTAAAAAGTCAAATATTAAGAAGTACAAGCTTAGAAAGTACTTTTTTACAATATCTTATTTTTCTTTCACTACAACACTGTAAAGCCCAGTAGTTGAACACATTTTTCATCTGGCAACACCACAAAGTGGGACAAAGCACTGAGTTTTAGGAGTTTTCTTAAAATTTTGATAAGGGGTTATTTTTTTGCCGCTTTATAACTAAGTAATGAATTGAAATACAAATTTACTAAGTGCTGTAGGTATTTAATAGTGAATGAAATGGTCTGTTTAAACACTTTAAACTTCGTTTTTAACTACATATGTTTTTCTATATAACCTCAAATTTTAGGGTACTTTTATGCCTATTTTTGTTTTCATTTAATATTTTTAAAATAAAAGACTTAATAGGTACTCAAGATGGTTTATTTTAATGAGAAATCCATAATCATTGATAATAACTGAAAATTAAGACCATATAGAAACATCACAAAAAAATATAGACACTCCAATTGGGATTTCCGCTTAGGGTGCCAATCGTTGTAGAGTTTACCCTGTATCGACAATATCCTATGCGACAAACACGTGACGACCATTCATTAGCTCAAGAAGAAAGCAATCATACTAAAGACACTAGACGGCATTCTGCATCAGACAAAATAAAAGAGCACCAGAACCCAGATGCCGCCATCTATCGACTAGAATAAAAACAACTCCATAACTTCAGTAACAAGCTTCAAATTAAAATGTTTCCAGTATTTTCTCTTTTCAAACCCACACTAGCATACAATACACACGTAGAACACTTCCAACCATCGTTTTCAAATAACAGTTGTCAAGTAAGTGTTTTAACCCTCAGTTGCCACACTGGGTCAACTTGACCCTGCAATTTTTTAAGCAAAAAACTTTTTGTCGGAACTCTTATTGTTTCAAATTTTTCTTTAAGCACGATGACACTTGAAATCTCAACTTTCAACGACGGGCATATATTCTACAGTGCTCAAACATCATCTCAGAATTTTAGAGACTTAATTTAACAAATAGTTTCTAAATAACAACTGATCGAAAATTGACAAAGTCAAATTGACCCAGCGCGACAAAGACGTTCGAAGAATTAGGCGCGACAGCCGAGGGTTAAATGGTATCTACTCGAACAAAGGAACTTTTTCCACGCCCGCGAAGCATGCTTCGATTAGGGATTGCAAATTTACCGACATTTTCAATTACCGGTAATTCGGTAAAATTTTCAATCAAAACCGGTTTACCGATAATTTACCGGTATTTTTTAAGGTATTGAAGATATAAGAGTAAACATTACAAAAAAAATACTTTTTTTTAACTCTAATCGAGGATTATAATAAATATATACAAATAAAACTATTCTGAATATAAAATATGAAATAAGATAACACAAAATAGATATATTTGTGTAACTATTGACAATACTTATTAATATGGATCTTCAGCACGAAAACAATGAAAATAATCTTATCCTACATACATAATTAAATATTTTTTATTTAACAATTTTTTTTTAACAAATAAGCACGCAAAAAACATAATTTGTTTAAACTTTGGTCTCCTGATCGCGATCTAATTTTTGTACAAAATAATCCAGCCACGGATAAAGCACTCTCAGATTCTACACTTGTTCGTCGGATAGTCATTAAGGCAGGATACCACCTTCGCACTTAAAAAAAATTGAAAATTTTTTTGTTCTCAAAGGACTCTTTCAAGTGTATAGAATCGAAATTCATTCATTAAAAAGGTGGCCGGAACCTTTTTCTTGTGTAAAAACCGGATTGGAACAGATATATAAATCTATATAAAACTTTAAACGCGTTTTTCTCGAAACGATGTTTTCCAAATCGGCGTGTCAGATTACTCCTATAATTTTCATCCGATTGACTTGAAACTTTGCACAAATCTTCCCCGTGGTGTAATCTAACGATGTACGTAGGACTTTTGCTGTAGCGTTGTTATTTTTCTTTTGGTGCGCAATTTTATAAACTTCTTTAAACTTTTTTACCCTAAAAAATTGACCTTTTTGTTCAAATGGCCGCCATTTTCTTAAAAATCGAAATTTCGTAAAATCCCTACGTACATCATTGAAAAATATTGTTGTTAATAGGAACATTCTTTGGTTTTTTTTCTAAGAGCCACGTACAAAGCGGAATTTGACACGCCGTCTAACGATGTTCCTCCAAAGGAGTGTATTTTGGCGCCACCTACAAGAGATTATTTTTCACTTTTTCAGTTTCAAAAAATGTGTAATTACAGATTAAAGTTACATTAATGAATGACTGAAACCGATTTTGTTTCTGCGCATTCTTTGTATGCAAAAAAAATTCATGAAAAACGCCTCCAAAATCGCAGTCAAAGGTAGAGGAAGTGCAGCATATTTGGAATACTGTTGGTAATTTGGAATACCGAAGTATCTAATAAACTACTAACGCTATTTAATTTGTAACACCGTAGATTATAGGGGCTAATGACCTCTTAACTAATGACATTTGTGGATGAACCGCAATTTTTACATTTTCGACTTAATCTGCAGAGGAAGAAAACGTCAATCTGCAAAACTTTTTCAGCGCGTATTCAATCGTTCCAATCATGGTTAAAATATGTCAAAACTTTAGTGTTAAACACTTAATCGACTCATTTGCATGTTCCTTCTATGGTTCCGTGCCAGTTTTGCGATAATTTCGAGAATACAAAGTGTGACATGAAATTTTCGGGTTCGATGCCATGTGGTTAATTCGGAATACCGAAGGTGAAGGTAATTTGGAATATTCCAAAGCCTACCGATGCTTTTGTTTCACGCGTAATGGATACCACCGCGCCAGTTTCATCTCTCACCTGTATAACCTTTTAGGAGCATTTGTGTAAATAATGTCTTATAGACATCTACATCTTCAAGATTGGTAGAAACGTGTGAATCAAGAGCGAGTGCAGTATGTAACCATTCTTAGCATTTTTATAAATATTATGGTATACATATCTCCTCAAAATATCTATATGTTTTGTTTATGTTTATAAAGTGAAGGTAAATTGGAATACCGGTATTCCAAATTACCTGCACCTTAACGAAATCGATACTTCTTGTCATTTTTCATTCAAACCAAAATTTCAGTTACTTTTTGTTTCTTATTTTTACTAACACTCAGAAATATGAAAGTTTATTAGTTTCCCTATGATATTATGTAGTTTAATTTGATCCCACCCTCTGTCGTAATTTTTTATTCGTCTTAAACAAACTGGTATTCCAAATATACTGCACTTCCTCTAGTATCCTGCCTTAAGAAATCATATGCCATTCGTACCTATATATTTTCTCCTTACTTTTTCTACTTGAAAATAAATCCATTTTTTTGATGACTTGATTTAGCTTTTTAGTTCTCTTTTGGCTTAGAGTTGATTCTTCACGAGATACTTCGGTTTTCGTCTTTATTAGTAATTGAAGTTTTTTTCACTGATAACGATGCAGACCGAAATAACGAACGCATATAGGGTGACTGTACCTAATATCGCCAGTGTTCCTAATATCGCCACTCGCTATATCTCTTAAAGTAAGCTTTAAAATTTATCGGTTATGCACTGAATTAGTACCTAAACATATGTAGGAAGACATACTATAATTGCAGCATCATGTGATCAACAATTACAGAAAGGGAAGGATTTTAGAGAATCTTAATAGTGTAAAAATTTATTGGACTATCACAATTTTACGTCACATTCGGAGAAGGTAAATCTAATAAATCTGTGAATGCAAGAATATCTACTAGAAATATCTAATTAATGATGTACTTAAGAAATGAAATCGATTCAAATATTTTTCATAATGAAAATAGCGTTTTTCTTTTAGCAGTATGCGTGTTCTCAATACCGCCTACCGGAGAACAATGGTTTCGATCTAATGCTTGTTACAGGTGAGGTCACGAAATGTGCGGAGCAACCGAAATAAAATTTATTTGTCCAATATGTACATCGGAACGTAAAAAATATAATATTTTAAAAATCTATATTTTCAAATTTCTATATTATTCTAATAAAAATGAAATCAAAGATGGATAAAAAGACATTTATAGAGCAAGAAATAATAAAAGCACATGTGAAAATGACTTTAAAAACTCATATATACATGAATTAATCAATATTTCTTGAGTAGGCGATATTAGGTACACTTTTTTCAGGACCCGATTTTTGCATGTCTTGCGTTTTTTGAGTCCTAATTAACAATTTGTAGGTTGCAACGATTCTAACATATGCTACATGAAAGATGAATAATTTCTCTTTACTTTGAAACGAACTGCATGGAAAAATATCAATTATTATTCAATGGACAGCGATTTAACTTTTGCCTGGCGATATTAGGTACAGTCACCCTATGCTCTATATTGATATACGTAATTTATCGAATTACCGGTAAAAATTTGACGAATTACCGGTAAAAATTTGAGGGTATTTCTCGCGATTTACCGGTAAACCGGTAAACCGGGTATTGCAATCCCTAGCTCCGATCCCGGGAGCCTATCACCAGCGATTAACGCATCCTGGCCCAAAGTGTCGCGGGTTAAAGCGCCCGCCGAATACTTCGCGGCGAGAATGCGCCGCGGAACGAAGAAACGAGCAAAATATAGCCGCGCACGGTTCCCCGAAAATTCCACGCCACGATGTTGCGCGGCGATAAACTAATTCCCGAAGTTCCCCGGCGCTCGTACGTATCTCCCCGTCGACACTTGTTTCCAGCGCCCTAACGAGCCGCGGAGTGCTCGGTCCCAGCGCGAGGAGCGCGGCCGCGTTCCTCCTCGAGATGATACGTCCACTTTTAATCCCCGCGAAGAGGACAGCTCGCCGGCGACGGTCGTCGGGCCCGCGCCGCTCAACAGTTCTCGAGAGACGATTGAATCGCCGCGAAGAGATGCGCGGCCGTGCGGGGGCGGGCAGGTGGCGAGGAGCGGAATTGTGTGACCAGGAGATCGAAGTACAATCGACAAGCGTGATTGGAAGCGGGCGAGGAGGAGCGTGAAACGGCGGAGAGAGGCAGCAGGCCGGAGGTGAATATAAAGAGGGCAGGGACGGAGATGGATATTTAGTTGTAGCAGAGAACTGAGCCGCGTGGGACAAGAGGGTGCTGTTCACTCTTGTCCGCGTGTCCACGCGCGTGCACGGATACTCTGTCCATCGCGGACTCTCGTCGAAAGCTTTCCCCCCGGCCGCCCGCCGCCGTTCCATCCCCTAGCCACTTCGCCCTCGCCGGTTCTCTCACCCTTCGGCGGGGTTCTCGCACCTCCGCTGCAGCCAGCCCCGCCGCCCTTGCCTACCTCCGGCGGCCCTCGCGCTCTCATCCTCAGCCACGGCCCCTCTCTCGTACAGGCTCGTTCACCGGAGTACTTCAATTTGCATTACGTCCGACCGCGCATAGCCGAAGGATCAATTAAATTTCTATTAAGCCGAGCAGCCTTTTACCGGGAGGCTCTCGGCGCCGACGCACGCGCGCCATTTATCGAATGAATTATTTGCTTTGTCCTCGAGTGCCGCCGCGAGGAATTATTTATTTCCAAGTGAGAGTCGCCGGGATTGTTCCCCGCCCGCGGCGGGGACCCGCGGGCCGGCGGATGGGCGTCCAGCGCCGCCGAGGAAATTACGATACAGAGAGACGCGAAGTGGTTTTTAACGAACGATTGAGCCCCGGTTTTGGGATCAGGCGAGCTTTGTCCCGTATTTATTATGGGATCTGCGGAGCTTGATTGCCCGCGGGGGCGGTGGGATCGAGAGTTCGGGAATGGTTAGTGGTCGAGGGCGGGCATGTGTATTTGGAGCTGGAACTGAACGTGGTTGAAGAAAAGATTTGATTATTATTATTGGAGGGGCCTCGCGGAAAACACTGTAAGTGCCACAAATCAAATTTTTCAGGAGAGAGAAAAAACTTTCCTGACTCTAAATTATTTAAGGCAGGATACCTCCTTCGCACTTAAAAAAAATTGAAAATTTTTTTGTTCTCAAAGGACTCTTTCAAGTGTATAGAATCGAAATTCATTCATTAAAAAGGTGGCCGGAACCTTTTTCTTGTGTAAAAACCGGATTGGAACAGATATATAAATCTATATAAAACTTTAAACGCGTTTTTCTCGAAACGATGTTTTCCAAATCGGCGTGTCAGATTACTCCTATAATTTTCATCCGATTGACTTGAAACTTTGCACAATTCTTCCCCGTGGTGTAATCTAACGATGTACGTAGGACTTTTGCTGTAGCGTTGTTATTTTTCTTTTGGTGCGCAATTTTATAAACTTCTTTAAACTTTTTTACCCTAAAAAATTGACCTTTTTGTTCAAATGGCCGCCATTTTCTTAAAAATCGAAATTTCGTAAAATCCCTACGTACATCATTGAAAAATATTGTTGTTAATAGGAACATTCTTTGGTTTTTTTTCTAAGAGCCACGTACAAAGCGGAATTTGACACGCCGTCTAACGATGTTCCTCCAAAGGAGTGTATTTTGGCGCCACCTACAAGAGATTATTTTTCACTTTTTCAGTTTCAAAAAATGTGTAATTACAGATTAAAGTTACATTAATGAATGACTGAAACCGATTTTGTTTCTGCGCATTCTTTGTATGCAAAAAAAATTCATGAAAAACGCCTCCAAAATCGCAGTCAAAGGTGGTATCCTGCCTTAATATACTTCGGTATATAATAACCTTAATACATTACCAATTTTTCTTTGTTCGCAATAATATAGTTCATATTTTTGTAGAACATTTTCCGACAATAAATTTTTCTTTTGATTTTTGCACTTACCTTGTGTTTTGTACAAGGACTCTTCTATTGTATAGGGGAAGGTAGCCTAATTTGGACCATTTTTATATGTTCCAGTATATAGAGATAAATAAGAAGTGTCAATAAAAATTATTTAGTAGAAAATAAACTCACTAAGTGTACCTTCAAAATAATACCATCTATTAAATTTTAAAAAATATTTATAATCCTGAAAAATGAGTTTAAAAAAATCGTGTCATCGGTCCAAATTAGGAAACCGGTTGGCTATATTGAACCGCTAGGCTCCTAATTTGGACCATTAGCTTTCTTAACGAGAATTGGAACAAAAGAACCTTTTAATTCTAGCACTAACTCCAGCACACCGAGTATGTATTAGGGTGGAGTGAAAAAAAACATTTTTTCAATGATCAAATTCTGATAGTGCGTAAAAGTTGTCTACTTGGCCCAATAAAACGTGTAAAAAATTTCAGCTCGATCGGATAATTTCTTCTGTGTGCACCAAAGGCCTTAACTTTCAAAATTTTAGGACAAAACTTAAGAAACTGCAACTTTCTTCAGCTGGTGGATTCTACCTTTTTTTATACCCAAGACTATATTTGTTGCGTAAATGAAGCAAAGAAACACCCGTGGCTGGTTTCGGAACGATAGGAATGGCACTGTAAACTATAAATAAATGCAGCTCTTCGCTCACTTTCCTAACGGAACAAGTGGCCCAGAACCAACCACGCGGAGGTAGCTGTACGTCGGGCTCCTTGTTTTTTTGTATTTTATATTTTTCGTTTTTTTAATAATTTAATTGTTTTTTTTATGTATTTTGTATTTTATATATTTTTTTTTTTTTTTAATTTTAAGTTTTGTACTAAAATTTTGAAAGTTAAAGCCTTTGGTGCACACAGAAGAAATTATCCGATCGGGCTGAAATTTTTTACACGTTTTATTGGGCCAAGTAGACAACTTTTCCGCACTATTAGAAATTGATCATCGAAAAAAAGTTTTTTTCACTCCACCCTAGTATGTATCCAAGTGTGGCATTTCATGCATTGTATCATTTCTTCTTCTTTGGTTTCTTCGCACAATCTACAAAATCATGAATCACCAGTTTCTTTTTTATTTTTCTACATTTTGTTAAAGTTTGGTGAACTAATTTTTTTAAATTTTTGCTTTAACTGCGATTTATAAGGACTGCTGGTTATTTATAGTGCCTTCTGGGCTATTGTATTTGTTTTATTTTGTTTTTGTTTTTTGTATTTTCTTTTTGTTTTTTGTATTTTTTTTGTATTTTGACATTGTAACGCTGAAAATATTTTTTCAATTTTAATTTGCTAACTATTTTCGGTCCAACTTAGGCAACTTGAATATGTAATGTTTAACATTGAACAGAAACCTAAATCGAACATAACCTCTCTAAATTGTAAGTGGAAATTATAGATAAATATTACTTACGTTTAGACGAATCAAGGGCACTCACTCTGACGTCGAAATAACTAGTTGTCTACTTAGACAAACCAATAACTCCTCTTTCAAAGCAACCACGAGGCGTTCCTACCCAAACACAATTGCATTAACCCGTCTACATCTACGTATAACAAGATGCCTATCCAAAATCGCACAGACTTCAGCAGTCTTTGGATATCATAGTGGTCCAAATTAGGCGATGGTCCAATTTAGGCTACCTTCCCCTATAATGGTAGTAGTGAGTATTTGTCGCGTACTAATAAAGAGAGAGGAAAGGGAAGAGGGTAGATGTAATTATTAACAATTCTGTAAATGTGTGCGCCTCATCAAAGAGAAAGTTGGCTGGTATTATGTAAATCTGATCCTGATATTACCTGCACCGAATATAAAATCTTTTTATTTTCTTCGAAATAATTAAGCTGGGCTTCTCCGTTACCGATTTCATCTCCCGGCACCGTCAAATTATATTTATCCTTCTACTGCATTACTAAAACTCTGACAAGGAGAGTATTGTAGGTGTCCGCCTCCGATCATTTTGATTTTTGGATATGTTATAGAGGACCGAAAAATAAGAAATACGTGTTTTTTTATTTTTCCCCGTTTTCATATTTGGGGGGTGAAAACTGCGTTCAAAGTTAGGGTTAAAATATTTTTCCATATATAAGTTTCCATATTTTTGTGGAATATCTCGAGAACTATTAGAGATAGGGGAATAGTGTCAATGTACGAATTTTGTGTCATTGAATGCGAAATATGACTGACTCACCAGATTTTCAAAAAGTCCACAAAAATGATTTTTCACCCCTAACTTTGAACGCAGTGTTCACCCCCCAAATATGAAAACGGGGAAAAATAAAAAAACACGCATTTCTTATTTTTCGGTCCTCTATAACATATCCAAAAATCAAAATGATCGGAGGCGGACACCTAAAATACTCTCCTTGTGAGGCGGATTCAGGAGCCTTTCTTGGAGAGGGCGAAACATGTAAAAATACATATGTACATTTTTGAACCTTCTTTTACAAGATTTAAAATTTGCTTGTAATTTACATTTTAATATCTCTATCTGATACTCTAGCCTAAATAATTAAATTCACTTTAATTATTTATACACAATAACTCAAACCTAACCCAAACCTTAACCACCGATTAGAAATTAGGCCGAAAGTAAAGCAGTATTAATAAACGAACATAAAGTCTCGCAGAAGCTCAACACTAAGAAATAACACCAGACAAGAGCACTTCATAAAATTGGATCGCACAAAAAGAAAGTATAAAAGTAAGCATACCTCCGGAAACTGTGCAAAGTCACCTCCATAAAAGTAACAACTAAACACGTCCCACAAACAGAGTTACGAAAGCGTAAATTATTTATCCTACGGGCGCTTCTACAAAAATTATTTCACTTTTAAAAGCCAGCCTTAAGACGAGAACGTCAGTTAAGAATCCAGCAGCATCTCGCTAAACGAAAACGAACTACGAAACAATTAACGCCAGCACATGTGCCCCGACTGGCCCCCATAAAACTCGGCGCACTCGTCAAGTTCTTCGAAGCTTTCCCGCTTAAGCGAATCCCCGCTCGCGGCTAAATTATTCGACATTAATCCCCGGGGAACTTTATAACGCGTAAGAAGTGCAATCAGAGCTTGCATCATAGCGTCGACCGCATTTGGTAAATCAACCGCGGATTAAGGCCACAAATCAAAGAGCTTTCCGCTGGGGCTCCGAACGCGGGTAAACGTGGAAAATTGAAACGGAAAAACAAATGGAACGGAAGCCTTCCGCGGGAGCCATGAATATTGTAAACGACAGATCGGGGGCTATATGCATTTTCCAGGCTATCTCTTCTAAATGATTCAAGGAACGTCCGCCGAACGATTGTTTCCTTCGCTCTCTCCCCTCACTTCCCATTGATTTTATTATCCGAATCTCAGATGTCCAGGCGACGACGGGTTAGAATATTTCCTCTCGCCACTGGGAAATAGCTTTTTTTTCACCGAGTCGAGCTCACTTTGAATACACAGCTTCGGGGCACGATATCGAAGGTATATCGGTTTTTATCTGTCACGCCATACGGTGCCACTTCTTCTCTCACGTGACCCAACCTGGATATAGGCATCAATGCTCAAAGCAACGGTTTATTAATGGAAATGCGCTCGCGTTTCTCTCCCGAGTCTGTAAAAATAATGCGAACGTGTAATAATAATTGTGTTTCAAAAAGGATCGGGAATTAGAAAGTACCAAGCGAGTAAGAATATTTGATGCACGCAAGCTGAAAAGTAAATACGATGTTAGGACGAAGATTGGAATTGTATTATTGCAAATGTTGTGTCGTGATTTTCTAATACTACTTAGGGTAAATCCGGGAGACGCGGTCGACGTAATATAAAATGGCTATTAAAACTAATATAGATATTACTTATTTTATCAGAACAAACCTAATGTGTTCAGAATTTTATGCCGATTCAGAAAAACTGGTCGATATTTGCTTTAAGACAATATTTACTGTAAAACGGGTTGAAAACTGAAGTGATGACATCTGACCACCTCTCCCGAGGTGCCGCACAGTGGGACAAACTGCTCCTTTTTGTGTCAAAATCGTAGAACTTTTGATAGGAATAAGATAGAGGGACGAATCCTTTTGGAGGTTAAATCTAAGATGTTGCAGATAAAGGGAAAAATGTTGAGAATGTATGACAAACAAGTTTTGACCTTGAAAATCTAAGTCAAAGTTGACATTTTCGAAGAAAATTTCGGTTTTTCCGTTATAACTTGTGGTTGAAGTTTTTCCTTTACTTGTTATACATCACTTCCTATATATTTTGACGCGCTGAATTCAAATCCGGCCGCGGAATTAATCTTGCCCTTCAGGATTCGAAAAAAAATACGATTTAAGTTGAAAAAATCGATAAAAACCGTGTTTTCTCTGGTTTACGTGCTTTGATAACAATATTTTAGATTTATTTATTGTATTTATTCATATGGAGTATAAAAGGATAACAGAATACTTGAGTACTTTGAATTGTGCTATATAAAGGGTTTACATGTCGTGACCTGTTGCGTACTATATGCTCGCAACTTGATTGCCGAACCCTATACGCATCTCACACGCGAAATTAACTTGGTAGGAGATAGTTAAGAAAGGAAAATGAATATACTCGTGGATAACTTAACAACGTTTTGGTAGGCCGGATAAATTGCACAGATCCTCGATCGAGAATCTTTAACTAATCCTACATATCTACTTTTACTATAATCGTGCTCCAAGTAGGATCCCAGCGCTGATTCCTTGGTGCGAAGTAATTCATCATTGTCACTGGAATTGACTTGTTCATTTACACAAGCAGCACGATCTTTGCTAATTCTAGCTGCTAACTCAATAATTGCTAAATTATATGAGTTATTTTCTAGTAATTCTCTAGCCCGTCTATACACAGTACTTCTTGAGGCTTCTTCAACAGATACACGTGCTCTACTCAGCGTCACTGAGTCCGTCATAACCCTTTCTGTAACCCTCACTTTTTGGATTTTTCTTATTTAATTATATAGTAATTGTTAAGTTATCCACGAGTATATTCATTTTCCTTAATAAATACAATAAATAAATCTAAAATATTGTTATCAAAGCACGTAAACCAGAGAAAACACGGTTTTTATCGATTTTTTCAACTTAAATCGCATTTTTTTCGAATCCTGAAGGGCAAGACCAATTCCGCGGCCGGATTTGAATTCAGCGCGTCAAAATCTATAGGAAATGATGTATAACAAGTAAAGGAAAAACTTCAACCACAAGTTATAACGGAAAAACCGAAATTTTCTTCGAAAATGTCAACTTTCACTTAGATTTTCAAGGTCAAAACTTGTTTGTCATACATTCTCAACATTTTTCCCTTAATCTGCAACATCTTAGCTTTAACCTCCAAAAAGATTCATCCCTCTGTCTTATTCCTATCAAAAGTTCTACGATTTTGACACAAAAAGGAGCAGTTTGTCCCACTGTGTGCCGGGAGAAATGGTTTTCATCGTTGGCAGAGACCACTCACATAATTATTCATGGAAAATTAACAAACGATAAAGTAAAATTATTTATGAGTGAATACAACTTCGGATTCATTGATATTTAATTTGTTTACACTAAACAAGTAAAGAACACATCAAAGAAAAAGTGAATTACCTACTGGCGATTAGCAAGGCAAATGAATACAAAAGTGAATAAATAAACTAAATAAACACAAATAATAATAAAATAATAATAAAAAATAAAAAAATAAACAAAAATAATAAAAAAATCATAACTCGACCATCTCACTTAGCTTCGAGAGGAAGAGTTAATATGGCCAAATACTTTGGCTGCATTGTCCCTCAATATCTCTACTATCTTATTATTCCAAACATTAAAGGAAAATAAACTTAGAAGTATATTTTAAATACGATTCTGTACAACCGGTGTTTGACAAAACAGGTTAAATGTAACATCAATTTACCTTTTATACCCTATAAATCCAGAAAAACACAGAAGGAAGCGAAATAACGCTATTCATTCAACTATTTGGCTTCTAGAGAAGTAATTGGTCTGCACTTTAATGCATTTTTACGTATAGAGTCTGAAATATAGCGACACGACCAACTCTCCGGCCCGACCGCGTCTCCCGGATTTACCCTATATATTTTTTACTCTGAAGAGCGAAATGTACCTGTCGTAGTCGCAACACTTTTTGAAGTATCCTGGGAAGCACGTAGCGATAGATACACGAATGTAATAAAGAAATAGAGCGATACCGAGGCGCGAACATTCATTGGAACTGATGAAGGATGAGGTTTCTGCAATATGAGAATAATTGCCTTGTGTCACTACATGTTACCTGCTACTTGTCACGCGGGTAAATATTTTATTTGGGGAACTTGTTGCGCATATTTGTACGGTTATTTGGTCTGCAGCTTTGTTGTCGTTTGTCCCATCCAATTACAGCTGTCAACCTCATTTGTAAATTGACAAATACAGTTCGTAACTGCACAAACATCGTCGCTGGAGAGCACGTAATGAAGAAAACTTTGGAGAAGTGTCCGAAATAAATTTACGAACCGTCAAATAATCATTGTGTTAACGATAACATTTTACCTTCTGCGATAGTTTTGACAACTTCGTCAACAAGAACAGAATCCTCAGATGCAATGTATAAAATTCATATTCACTAACACTGTCCAACAGAATCGAACTATTTTCTGTTCTGTAACATTCAATAGCCGTTTCTTATAGATTGAAATGTTCGAATTTTCAAATTTGCATTTTTTTTTTCAAAATCGAATTTCTCGAAAACTGAGGGTGGTGGCGACAAACGGTTTGCGGATTCCTTTTCGGCGCACAAAAGTCTATAAGAAGCGGTTATTAAATGTTACAGACCAAAATGACCGTCGGAAAGTGTAATAGGGTAAAGGCGGGTAAGATGGAACATCTGATTTCAAAAGCTTGTCAAAATTAGGGGAATTCGTTTTTTTTTTTAATAAAACTAACATGAGGGGACGATGGAATTAATGAATAATCATATTTACATAGTCAAATGTAAAAAAAATCCAATTGTTTTGCAATTATAGTAAAAAAAACTGAAAAGAGTGAAAATCGGCAGTTCGAAAAAATGGGTCCTAATATGGAACACCTAGGAAATTTGTAAAGAAAACCCAAAAATCTTTACTTTTTTTTTACTAAAAATGAAGATTTATTAAGTAGAAGATACAAATAAATAAATGCACATCATTTTTTTATTTTATTCCTGCTTTCTGCGTGCCCTACACGTTGGGCACGTGAATAATACGTCGGAAGCCCCACATTCTTCGTGGGACCACTGAAAGCAGCGAATACATTGGGCCCTACTTTTCATTGTCATTATTTTTATAATTACCATCGCGAAATAAGCATTCCGCATCATCGTCGTCATCGTCATTATCAACTTCATCTATGTTACTCGGTATGTTCCATATTACGTACACACATGTTCCGACAAAAAATTAAGAATTATACTAAGAACAAAGTAACTTTATTGGCAAACTATTGTTGAATAATCAAGAACACACATATTTAATGATAAATTATATCAAAACAATACTTTGCAACATACCTTAACTACAATATTTAACTGTTTGATGGACTTTTCAGAAACTCGTAAGGTAAAAGACCCCATACGTGGACACGTCCTAGTAGTTGGACACTGGTGCAAATAATACTGATTACTACATTTAATATTCCCTTTATCCAAAAAGAACTATTTTATTCAATTATTCAAATATTTAGTAAAATATATTCATATATATATATATATATATTTGGTATATTTGTAACACTTTCGTAAAAAACAATTTATTCTCTTGAACTGTCCGGTTTACAGCATTTTAGTATTGGATTTATCTGATTTGCTAAGCAGTCGATGTTACACACGAATACACATAACCTTAAAATTAGTCATTCAATAATAGATTCTTTTTACTCAAGTTTGTTTACTGATTTGAATAAATTACTTATACAGAAGAAATATGCAAAAAGAAAAAACTATTGTGTTGTTTTTTTTATTTAATTTCTCTAGAAAACATCCAAATTGCTGATGTTTCATTATGTGTCCATGAAATGGGACAGTAAAATCGGGATGCCGGGACATACTAGTTAAGCTGCCCAAGTATTGGGCCATTGCAAGGTCTATGAATTTTCAATATTTCACAAAATTATTCACTCCTGCAATATGTGTTTTTTTTTAATGATAAAGTACACACGATGCCCCAATTGTTTTTATATAAATCGATTTGTATAACTGAAAGATTCTCAAATGTGTGTACGCCGTACCTTAAATGTCCAGGTATTGGGACATTTACCTTACACCCCACGAAAAATATAAACGTTTCTCTTTCAATGATAGATGCCCGACTGATCCTCAATTCTCAGTATCATCGTCTAGGGTAAAGGACCCAATTACTGACACCTAACCAATTACTGTCACCTTAAGCTATTTTACTTAAAATAACTAATAAATAAACTATAGTATATAATGTATAGTATAGATTATAGGCTGAATTACCTAATTCTTTTTGTGTATGACTTTACAACGTTTATTTATTCGTTATTTTAAGTAAAATAGCTTAAGGTGACAGTAATTGGTTAGGTGTCAGTAATTGGGTCCTTTACCCCACACAGCACACGACGTCCCGAGGACGTCTGTTTTAGGTCCCTTCTAGGACTTTAGGTCTGAATGTCCCGATTGGTAACAAGACGTCTGTGGGACGTCTATAGACGGCTTTGGGACGTCTATAGACGGCTTTGGGACGTCTATAGACGGCTTTGGGACGCTTTTGGGACGTCGGTAACTACAGTGGCGCCCTCTGTACAAAGTCCTAAAGACGTCCTTGGGACGCATTTGGGACGCGTTTGGGACGTGTTAAATACGTCTTTGGGATGGCCTTGGGACGCTTTGAGGACGTCGTGTGCTATTGTAGGGATCCGATAAGGTTCATCGACATATGCCACCGGAGGGCTACCCGGCTCGAGAGTTTCTCGCTGGTGTTCCATCGCCCTCCGGTTGGTATATATAAGAGTTCTGTCCCAGTCCTGATACACAGCTTGTCTAAGGCAGGGTTCCGCCAGGTAAGCCTTACTGACGAAAGTCCTGTGGGGGACCCGGGCGAAAGGCTTAATTAATCGATAAAAATAGGTCTTAATTACGTTTTTCGAACGTCTGTGTTCAGTCCTAATCCATGCGCTTAAAAGACGGGTGGTACCCCCAGGACCACTCTTTTTTTGTAATATTCGTCGTTCAGAGGACGTATATAAGCCGTTCGTGGGAAATTCGGGACGTCCCGAACGACTGGGATGGACGTCCCTGGGACGCTTTTAGGACGGCTGTATGCTGTGTGCGAGACGTACCCGGGACCATTTTTTTGGTAACATTCGTTGTTCAGGGGACGTATATAAGCCGTTCGTGGGAAATTCGGGACGTCCCTGGGACGCTTTTAGGACGGCTGTGTGCTGTGTGGGACCGTATTGTGTCTAGGGATCTAGTATAAACGATTACCTGAAGAGTTCGTTATTTCTTTATCGAAATTTTACGAAGTTCTATATTCCATATTACCTGCCTTTACCCTATTACTATTTCCTGACATCGTCGTTTACAAACAACCTATCAATAAACTAAACACTTTCATAAGTAAATCCTGACCGTCTTTCCTAACCCGTAACACCTTTTACCTGTAATAATAAAATATCCCCACAAATGCCCGCTAAAATAATAAAGCCTCCTGCGACGAAGAATCACCTGACAGAAATTTTCTCGACGTTACATTGGGTATATTCCCCTCTCCATGGAGGGCGCAGAGCCCGCAGCGCACACGATCGCCTCGCTGTTTAAAGGCATCGCCGTTCGTCACTAGGGAAAAGAGCGGGCGGATAGCAAAGCGTATATACCCTCAGTGCTATCCTTTACCAGCACGGCCGCAATTCGATCACGATAATCAGGGATTACCTGGCAACCTGTGAGGCGGGGGGTGGGTCGAGCTTATACCCCATCCCCTTGAAACACGGAAACGTAAAAACCTCCGTCACTCGTCCAGCCCTATGACGGATCAGCACGGCAAATAACCTTTTTGCGATCCCCTTCTGTCTTGGCCCTTCCCGATCGTGTTCGCCTCCCCCGCCTTGCGAGGAGCAAGGCACAGTCTGAGGTGGCCATATGGCGTTACCGATAAAAACCGATGTACCAGCGCTGCCAGCGTAAGGATCCATACTAAGTCCCCGCGGAGGTTGTAAAAAAGACACTTTGCGATTTCACCGGAAAGGACACACCCTGCTGGCGAAGCTACTGGCCACTATCCTGCTAGGAATTCATGGAGAGATTGAATGATTTAATCCGACCTTAGCGGCGAAATGTTCGCTATTCAATGCGAACGTATTATGACAGTGGTAGAATGGATGGAGGGCGAAGGAGGAGAAGATAGCATGTGGCGAAATGGAAGGGTAGATGACGGTGCGCGTTTTATTCGAGACACGATTTGTTTGGGGGTGCTGGGATTCCAATTGTTTAATTTGATTTTAGACTTCGTATCGATGGGTTGTCATGGAGGGTGACTGTACTTGGTTATCTACTCACGAGGGATGTTCTGTTAGCCACTTTTGGAGACTTGTAGGTTTGTAGTGGACCTCGATAGAAGCATCAGGGAACTTTTCGTTTGTGCCCATTTTCGGTTGTTCGGAGTGAAAGTGTTTAAATAAAAAAACATTCCCCACTACAAATTTTAAACGATTCGATTATATAGTTTTAAAGGGCATGAAATACCGTTAAGGTTTCGTTGTAATAATTTTGTTGTATCTGCTATAGTGTTCAAGATATGCAGGAAAGTAGAAAAACGCACATCCACCTAGAGGTCCGGAAAAGGCACGCAATCAGGAATTTTTATTGGGAAAAGCATAAGTGGAAATTATATATAATGTTTTTCTACTGAAAGATACATCTTTTAACTATATTATTCTAAATTTTCATGAGATAATATTATTAACTAAAGGAGATATCGGTTTGGATATGAGTCGTGTTTTTTTTTAAGCATTAGCTGGTGGACATTCCCTAGGCCAAACGATGCATCTGAAAGCAAAAGTTCAAATAGATTTTATAAACAAATAACTTCCAGAAGTACCTGACGTTCTCCGAATTTGAATATTGTATTTTTGTAAAAAAGGGCGACCGTTTGAAGTTGAAATATTGAATTTCGGTGGAAAAAGTTTTCTTTTTTTTCAAGAATTCTTTGCAAGTATTTCCATTATTGCAAAATTGAAAGCAATATTTAAAAATATGAGTTTAAATATTTTCACTTATACTTTTCCTAAAAAAAATTCTGAACTGTATGCTTTTTCCAGACCACTAGGTGGATTTTTCTTGGGCAGAAAAATAGGTAATCCTTAATGAATTTTTTGTACAAAAACGGTTCGACAAATTAATTTGAGCTTCGGCAGACTGTTTTATTGTATCTTGAACTACTGTTCTGAATTTTTGTGTGACAGTGAAAAAGACATGGCAGATACAGAGAGAGCGTTGAAAAATAATCGGGTGGCCCTGGCGTTGACGAAAGTACTGTAAGGGTAATCCGAAACACAAAAAGGAAAAGAGATTCTTAATCTATACGAATGTGGCTATGGGTGGTAGTAGATTTATTGCCGTATCAGTTACCGTTCCATTTTTATTTAAAGAAGTTTTGCCGATTTTGAGGCAAACCTAACCCAAACCTAACCCAAGCCTTTCTCAGACTCAAATCAGGGATTATTTTTCAACGCTCTCTCTGTATCTGCCATGTTTTTCTTTTCACTGTCACACAAAAATTCAAAACAATAGTTCAAGATACAATAAAACAGCCTGCCAAACCTTAAATTAATTTGTCGAACCGTTTTTGTACCAAAAATTCACAAAGAATTACCTAATTTTCGGCTCAACAAGACGCAATCCCCCCCTTAAGGGGTTACACCACCTTGGCGCTCGGAAAAATAGGAATGAAAATAAACTTTTTTTTTTGACGCTGCAATTAAGTATATAAAATGATCTTTATTTTACACATATATATAGTAGTTTTATGAACAATTTACAATATTAACGATTAAAAAAAAATAAAAAATGGCACAGATATAAGCCGATAAGTAGGACCCTCTTTTGAAAATCCTTGCTGATGGTGTACTTGATTTCTCCATTAGGCATCGTCTCAAACATAAACAATAAATTTTTTCTTATTTAAAAGAAAATTTTCAAAAAATTTTTGTAGAAATGACAGCTGTTTGAAAAAAAACTCGAATTTGCATCGAAATTTTGAGTTTAAAAAATTTATAACTTTCGAACATGGCACCCAATCACAAAAATCCTACGTCACATTTTAGCTATTACCCTTTTAAATGAGAAAAAAATTATTTTTTCTGTTTTAGACGATGCCTAACAGAGGAATGAAGTACACCATCAGCAAGGTTTTTCAAAAGAGGGTCCTACTTATCGGCTTATATCTCCGCCATTTTTTATATTTTTTTAATCGTTAATATTGTAAATTGTTCATAAAACTACTATATATATGTGTAAAATAAAGATCATTTTATATACTTAATGGCAGCGTAAAAAAAAAAGTTTATTTTTATAACTATTTTCCGAGCGCCAAGGTGGTGTAACCCCTTAAGGGGTGTTTTCACCCTGAGGAACTGAAAATGCACGCAAACGAAAAATTGCCTGATACTTATATCAAGGTCCTTTACAAACCTGCACAGGGTAGATGTCCCAATTACTGCCAGTGTCCCAATTACTGCCACTTGATTTATTATATGTAATAAAAGCGTAACGTATAAAAAGAAATGTACAAAAAATAGTTATTATTCAATGGAGATTCTGATTTACATTAAAATAAAAAAATATATGTACTCATATGTACCTAGGACAAGATGATTTTTGAGGTGACAGTTATAGGTACACTAGGATCGCTCGCGAATTTTAATTAATTATTAATAAATTCTTCATATTTAATTCATAAAACTATTTTTTTTTAATGAAAGAGATGTTAAATAATATTATGTTTCAAACTGAAGCAATTTTTAGGTTACACAACACGCGAAATAATTAAATGAAGTGCGGTTATAATCTTAAGGTGGCAGTAATTGGGACATCTACCCCAGTTCCAGAAAAATCAAAATGGAGTGTTTCATATTTTTACGTAGTGTTTCATATTTACAAGTAGTGTTTCATATTTTTACACAAATTGAATAATGTTAATGGACACTGTCGTGGACAGGAAACATTCTATTTGAGACGTTTAAGATACACTTTGGAGGTACGCACCAGGCCAGTATCTAGCCCATTATTATTAAAGTACCTAAGGCACAATTCTGGAAATCTGAATTCTTGTTGGAATTCGAAGCGTATGAGGCACTAAGTCAACGTATCAATAACTTAAGCTTCATTGTCGTATCGATCACTCCGACATCATTAATTTGAGTAATAACTCACGCAGATCTAACAATCGAACTAACGGATCTCATGGCAGGAGCGTGATATATGTAGCAGGTCTGCGTGCATATATGTGCCCAGAGTTAATTAACGAGAACAGTTGAGTGAATTATCGCGTATATTACTCTCCTGATTGACTCTCCTGTTGACGAAAAAGCAAACACTGTAGGAGCAAAGGCAGCTAGGCCGCCTTAAATTGTCCGCAATATATTCACCGCGCCGAAGGATAATTTAAACAAACGTTGCGCAGCCATGGAATTTAACCCGAAGTGCCAATTAACTTTTCGAACTGCAGAGCTCCTGTGACAGTTTTACTTTTATCTCGAAATTACTTCGATCACACATTTGCGCGAGACACCTTTTACGCGATTACCTGTTCATCGGAAAAACACGGCTGCGCGACTACGTTCGAGAAACAATCGTAATAGCCTTACGGAGTCAATCGACAGGCCATGCATAACGCGCCGATCGACGCAATTAGCGTGAATTAATTGCGAACACGCGTCGATTTATATTTATCCGGAAATGTTCATGAATTCTGTATAAAGTGCTTGTCCCTGGCGCCAATTCGTTCTGCGCTCGTGCGCTCCACCCAGCACATTTACAGGGCCTCTGTCTCCGATTGGCTGACACACGTGTGATTTATCGCACTCGTGAAAAAAAAAAACAAAACGAACATCTATCCGCAACGGCGCACTTCCTCTTTCGCTCGAAAATAGCAATCGCTCGCGTGGGAACTATGTCGATTCGCGAGTCGTCATGAAGCGCCATGCACCGTTTCAGATGATCACGTCTGCGAAACGTGGAGAGGAGAATGTAAAATTCCATCCATAGCAAGTACGTTAATTATTGAGCTTCATTGTAGTTATATGTATTCACTGATAAAGTATTTGAAGAACATCGAGGAGCGTGGCAATTAATATAGTTGCCAACATCGGAAACTTCGACATAGGTGTATTCTTCAAACAAATTCGAAAGCAGCGAGGGGAATTTTTTGCGAATTAATTACAAGGAGATGAATACAAATTGTCGCTAGTACTTTTGGGTAATGTTTATTAATACTATAAGCAGTAGAAAAAAATTATTTGAATTATATACAATATGTATGACAGCGCTACAGTCGTCTGATGTGTAGGCGTTTTTTCTGAAGTTGCTGTAATTTTGCAGTGATTCTGGCTGTAAGAAATTGAATTTTGAAATATCCTCTGAAGTTGTCATTTTGCCCTGAACCTGTTAAAAAATAAAAAAAAATCAAAATTATAAAAATGGCGGCTGTAAAATGGCAAATTTTAAAGAAACGTGACTTTTCGCCGGGGAGAAGAGCTGTTTTATTTTTTTTTTTTTGTCAAAATAGGAGTTTTCGCAGACTCATGCGTAGGTTGAGGTCGTAACCAGAGTTGGGCAAAGATAATATCTAGATAACATCTAGTTAAAAGGTCCTTACGGTTAGTCGTTAGTCAAAGGGTGACTAAAGTTGATGTAACTTATATTTAGTCGTAGGCGCCAGAGTTGAAGCTGGTTAGTCAAGAGCCTTTCGTCGTGGGTTGTGAGCAGTGTTCACGGGAAAGGGCCTGATAGCTCTCGGCTACCCTCTGTTGCGCATGCCCGCGACGAGCTGTGACGTCAAACCAATCAACGCCAAGCTGGTAAACGAACCGAATCGACGCCAGTGGCTGGCTTCGTTTACCAGCTTGGCGTTGATTGGTTTGACGTCACAGCTCGTCGCGGGCATGCGCAACAGAGGGTAGCCGAGAGCTATCAGGCCCTTTCCCGTGAACACTGGTTGTGAGTACCGTGGTTTCAGCTGTCATTCTATTTTTAGTCGAGGAAACGACTAACCGGCGAAAGCCTTTGCGGCCTGACCCGCGCGCGGTCGCCTTCCGGTCAGATTCTACAGAATCTGAATTTGTTTATTTTTCATCGTATCAATATGAAAGTGACGCCAATGGATTCTTGGTGTTCTCCCGATTAATTGGACAGAAAATAATTTAAATCAGACTATTTTTAACGAAACGGGCTTTGAATTCTGCAAACAAATTTCTCACGTAATATCCTTAATTATGGCCCGAATTATATCATTTTTGGGCCCATTTTCATCGGGAAGACATGAGAAATCGATTGGTAATACTTTTATTAACACTTATCAAAAACAGGCAGATTTTATGTGGCCCGTCGGTTTTATTGCTCTCGGCTGTCAACGGGCGGTCTACTGGGGCCCGAAGGTCCTCGCTCGCAAGCGGAGAAAGCAAGGCGTCTCAACAATCGAAAGATTCTACATACATATTCTTTCTGATGCTTTCGCCTACAATTATTATGGTGGGTTAATTAACAAAAAAAAAAAAACAACAGTTTGCCAACGAATATTTAATGTTGGGCCTGCAATTATTATGGTTGGTTAATTAACAAAAAGTTACGACAGTTTGCCTACGAATATTCAATGTTGGGCCTACAATTACCATCGTCGGTTAATTAACAAAAAATTTACGACGATGATTAAATGTCATCTTACAACGCGTCAGAAAAATTTCTACATCCAGAAACGTGTTATTATATTGCACGTTGTGATTTTTCTGTTCTTATTTATAAATACGTAATAAGGACGTCTGTCTTAAGACGAATGTGAAATTTTTAAAGAATAAGTCTAAAGGTCGAATGTTTTTATAAATATTTAGTACTAGATATGTAACTAGAAATTACAAATATTTTCGAGAATGTGTGTTGGCTAGGTGCGAATAGTGGCTGGTTCGTGAGCGGAAAGTTTGGGTTCGATTCTCCCCTAACCGCGAAATATTTTTTTTCCTAAACCAAACCTGAAGAAGACGTCTTTTGAAGTTCTTTAAGACGCCTTTTGGAAAGAAACCTTTAGTTGGGCCTTAATGTTAAGTGACGTTGGGCTTGCGTTGGTTACAATCGTTGGCTCATTTGAAAATAGTTCACCACTTCAACAGTTGGCCAACGGACAACACGTCATTCCCAATCGATTTCTCATGTCTTCCCGATGAAAATGGGCCCAGAAATGATATAATTCGGACCATAATTAAGGATATTACGTGAGAAATTTGTTTGCAGAATTCAAAGCCCGTTTCGTTAAAAATAATCCGATTTAAGTTATTTTCTGTCCAATTAATCGGGAGAACACCAAGAATCCATTGGCGTCACTTTCATATTGATACGATGAAAAATAAACAAATTCAGATTCTGTAGAATCTGACCGGTAGGCGACCGCGCGCGGGTCAGGCCGCAAAGGCTTTCGCCGGTTAGTCGTTTCCTCGACTAAGAATAGAATGACAGCGGATCAACGATAGTCACAACCCACGACTAACGGCTCTTGACTAACCAGCTTCAACTCTGGCGCCTCAACTAAAGTTAACTCAGGTAAGGTTTAGTCGACTAAGGAAAAAGTTGAAGTTACTTTAGTCGAAACGTTATTTCAATCACTTTTTAGTCGAATGATGCCCAACTCTGGTCGTAACTAGACATATTTCACATACAGGGTTGCCAGGCGTACTGAATAAATGGCGGTGTGCTGACGTATATGACGTCATACGGTGTAGGAGAAGGGGAACACCTACAGCAATAACGGTGTATTTGTGTTGGTGACTTCGTGACGTCATGCCAACCGAAACCAGCGCCAAGGTATGCCAAGTGACGCCACTACCGATTAGTACCACAATTCATCGCATGGCGTGCACAAGATATGCCAGTACGGTGTACTGAACCGCCTGGCAACCCTGTTCACATATGCTGAATTTTTTTCAAATCGATTTGTACCTCCGTTTTTTCGCAATCACTGCAGAACGAAGAGGAAATATGACTCCGAGAAAAACGCTTCTAAAGTTTCGAAAGAGTAATCTAGTCAGTAATCTGTAAAATCCTTAATTCTGCAAATTTTAACATAAACCAAACGGCATTTTACTCGAGGAGGGTGGTACTTTCGAAAAAAGCAACAGCAAAAAAATCGAGTTTCTGACTGCATAATCCCCTTAACGGGGGATGCCACTGTAATGGTCTGAAAAGTAAGGGTGCTTTCGGGATTTTTTCACCCAAGTAACGCAAGTAAACCAATGGATTGCTTAGTTAGTACAGTTAATATGTAGGGGAGACCGGGGATAGTTTGGACAATTTTTGATTAATAGTCTTTAGTGGGCCTGTAAGATGCCTTACGGCTATAAATTGTACACCATTCGATAGCTCAGAATGTGCGCTATTCATTTGAACCTGAGAAACGGGCCTTACATTCCCTAGTATTACTTTGAGATGAAAAAAGTTCAGAGATGCATATTGTCCAAAGTATCCCCATTGGTGGGGTTACATTGGACATAGCACGGGGATTGTTTGGACACATGGAAAGAAATGATAATGAATAATCCAATGAATATATCATTTATTTAAAATGACAAATAGCCTGTTGGGCCATTAAGGATCCCGACCTCCATGGTGTTTTCCAGACCCGCGCGAAAGGGGAACTCGAAGCCAATGATACCGCGGGTGTACATCGGATAAGAAAAACTGTAAGAGTGTATGTAGTAGTGTGCGGTGCAAGCTCGTATTCATAGGCCGAAATAAGTGGCCTTTTGGGCCAGTGGCAGCATTGGGGCCTGTAAGAATCCCAGTCATTCAAGCCTATCCTACGTGTTATCTGTCCAATGTAACCCCTCATATCATATCAAAACAAAATTATTCGTGCCTTTCCTCAAAAAGGATACTTTGATTTTTGCATAGCATTACTTTATTTTAAACACATTCAGCAATGCCTAAAAAAAGTTACAATAAAATTTTTCCATAATGAAGTATCCGAATCACAACAAAAAGTAGATGAAAATATTATACAGTAACATACAAGAATTGAAAAGTGTGACATACCTTGTCATTCGTGAATGCAACAGGCCATATTGAATATCAGTTGATTTGGTGTGCATATAGGCACAAACTACAAAAAAAATTGCAATCATCATAACAGTATGGAGGCAATATTCAAACTGTCCAATGTATCCCCGTGTCCAAACTATCCCCGGTCTCCCCTACATATTGAAGAGTAAAAAAAAAAATTTTTCCAATCAAATTCATAAATCCATTTCCGGTATACACTTCGTCAAAATGTGCGCAAAAAGTCAACAACATTTAGAAACCAGAAAAATGTCAATATCGCAAAAAATAATAAAATGGCGGACCGCTGAAAAAAATCATTTTTTGGAGGTAAAAAGTTAGAGAAATGTTGATAAAAAAATAGAAGGAGGCCGTTAATTAAAAAAAAAACTAATCGTCATGTAGCAGAAACGAGTTTTTCGTCAAAAATGTAATTCTGAGAAAATCGCGTTCAAAGTTCCGCTCGGTTCAGTCGGGCGCTTGACACCGCTTCACGGAAAACATATACCCCGTCAATTTTGCGAGTTTCTTCATAAAAATTCGAGAGAGAATTCCTGAAACGTACGTCTCTCAGAAAATATGAAAAATAAAAAATCTTTTCTTCCAAATTTTTTACATTCGAATTTGATCAAAATCCCCTGTCAAGAAATACAAAAATTCTCATAAAATCATTCCTTTTCGTAAAACCGGAATGGTAAAAATCTACAAAGACTGAGAAGCCATTCCTCGAGTATAAAATCATTATTTCCTCGATTTTCAACTTACCCTCTGCCAGCGGGAGAATCACTCACCATTCATTTCGAGCCAGCATCTGGCATTCACGACGGAGTGAGCCATGTTCGGCGCAAGGAAGGACGTAGCGCTACATCGGTGATCGCGGCGAACGTTAATTACGGCTTCTTGCTCTTTCGGGGCTGAAATGCATCGACCCTCGAGCGACGACGCGATTACGATTCAAACGCCTCCCCGTCTCGATCCGTGGCGGCGACACGGTCGATAAACTGCCGTGACAAATGGGACGCGAAAGCATTACGTCCTTACATCAGCCCGGCGGGAAAACAGTTCGACGTCTACATCCGCGTCTGTACGCACGTGTTCGGGTAGAGTTAAAAATGCGCGACGCGACTGCTCGCACCCCACCCGAGCGATGGGCACGAGCAGCGGGGTAATAGATCTTTGATTCAAAATCTTTCCTCGCCTGGGAAACGTGCACCGTCATACGGACAAATCCCTTCCTCTCTCCCCGGCCTCTGTCGCTCCGTCGGCCCGCCGACGGGGCCCCTCCCGCCCCCTCCCGCCCCCGACAGATAAAACTTCATCCCACGCGCCTCGTTTCTCGCACCACCCCCGCGCCATTTATACACGATTTTTCTTGTAATCGCGAACATCCATTTACGACGGGGCTCCTTCAATTTCTCGTTACCCCTCCAACAGCCACCCCCGCCCAACTCCGTTTCAAGCCGGTAGCATCAGCCACCCCCCTGCTCGGTCTCTGCCCAACCGACGCCCTTTTGCTATTGATTTACGACGGGCTATTTGCAAGATCACGCCGGCCGCGTTAAAACTTTCTACAACTGCGCCCACGCCGTGGCCTGTGTCGCGTCGGTGCCGTGGATGGCGATTACCGCCGAATCATCGCGAACTTCCCAGCCGAGAATTGGACTCTGCCCAGGACCGCCAACCGCCGTGCCACCCCCTGGCCCACCCGAGTTCCACGGAGGGCGCGAGTTATTGCCGCGTAATTTTTTTCGGATACTCGGGGAATACCTAATGGGACGTATAAGCGGAGCCTCCTCCGCGGTGAACGGTCTCCTTCGTTTCTTTTTTCTTTTCTCTCTCCTCCCCGGTTGTCCCTCTCCGCGAGTCGCTACCTGTTTAAACAGCGCGCGCGCGCCCCCCCGTCCCCGGGGGTGCGGATTTATTCGGTGACCTAAATAAAGTTCTCCGCTTTTTTCCCTCCTCTTTTCCCCTTTTTTTTCGGGACAGCCCTGGGACGCGCAGTTTCTGTCGCGGAAACGATTTTCGATTGCCGCTGGAATACACAAACGATTGCACGGGGGGCGGGCCGGAAACCGCGGTACAGCCGGGAACCACGGGCGCCGCTCTTCGTGGAAATGAGTCCGGAGGGTGAGTATTTCCCTTACGGTGACTTATTTGTGGACGGGGGTGAGGATATTTTTTGAACGCCGCGGAACGTACGTTTATACTTCGCTCGGGGTGGATTCGACTTGGTTAGCGGCGAGTGAGCGTACGGTGGTTGGTAGTTACGCGCCGATAGCGGGAGGGGTGTGTGGGGGATGAAGGAAGAAATAAATGTTACGGGGATGCGGGAGATCCGGGGCTTTCCCCGCGAGTTATGAGGAGTGTAATAAGAGTACATTCGTTGAAAAGAAGCTGGCTTGATATTTAGTTATATCGCTAGTAGAGCACTAACCATCCGCCATGTTGGGTCCTCTGGAGAGAGAAGATTATTGAGTACCCGCCTTTTTGAGTACTGTTTAAATTCGCTGTATAAACCAAATATAAACTAAAATGTAATAAAATACTGTAATAATGTGTCGTGCTACCATCTATCAATATCAACAACGCATGTTTTGTTTATAAAGTGAATCTGACAATACTTAAAAAGGCGGGTACTCAATAATCTTCTCTCTCCAGAGGACCCAACATGGCGGATGCGCGTACTCACCTCTTTAGTGCTCTATCGCTAGTCTTTTGCTGCGGATATAGTAACGCATTGGTCTGGTCCGAACTGGTAAAATGGTGGTGTAGTTACATTAATGTATTGTATTAAATGCTTTGAAATTTAAGGAGATTTTCCTTCCGTAGGGGAGACCGGGTATGGTTGTCTCATTTTTTATTTTGATTTTTTTACGGGTTATAGCTGCGGGGAAGTTCATTCAGACTTAGTTCAATATAAACTACGTACGTCCGACTTTGGGCGAATTCCACTTACGCCCAAATCGCCCGTGAGTTTCATTAGGGTAGGCTTCCTTATACGCGACTGGACCCATCGTCAAGAATTTCAAAGCCGATTTTCTCGAAAATGAAGGGCACTATCAAAAAATTTTATTCCTTTTCCTCGAGTTATTTACTTGTTATAAGTCGAAAAGAAAGAGTAACTTTTTTTCATATCGCGCTTCATTTTCGAGAAAATCGACTTTGAAATTCTTGACGATGCGTCCAGTTGCGTACGGGAGAACCCACCTTAATGAAAATCACGGGCGTTGCGGGCGACTTGGGCGTAAGTGGAATTCGCCCTTTATAAAAAAAATTGGTCCCGTGGATTTTGTCAATCAGATTAGCAGCTAATTCACATTTGTGGCGTTTTTTTGCACTAGTATCGGTTCCAGACGCTAGAGGCGCGAGCAGCGCCGGGCCGACTACCGGTCGCGCGGCTTTTCTCAGTCCGACAAGAACGCGATTTCACGACACGTGTCTTTCTGTCCGCGCTCGCAGTTGCAGTTTCTCTGTCTTTTCGTAATAGACCGCTCGCGCCAGACATCTTGTACAGTAGTTAATAAGTGCATGTAAATAGTAAGAATAAATTAGGATAATTAGGTTAGTCAAAAGTGTCTCATCCATTCTCCTACGCGTCCTAACCTCCAAACATTATTTGCAGGAACTATTTTGTGGCAATATTCCTCGAGGCTGGGTTGGTTGTCACAAATTTAGATAGCTAAGTTTATTAATAAACAGCCGATTCAATTAAGCAATATCATTTTTTTATTGTAATTATAAATGATATAATCTTGAACACAAAATAAACACTATTATCAAACAGTTTACAACTTTATCACTGAACCCCAATTTCTCTGCATTTGCTTTCTGAATACAGAGACAAGCACACAAGGCAAAAGTCTTCCTCATTTTCTTTTTCTTCTTTATTAATTGTTGATACTTTTCTCTTCTATTTCTTTTCTCCTTTATCGGATAAAATAACTCGTTTTGCTTTGTTCTTCTCTCCAAATGTTCTGCAACGGCTTCACCCAAACCGTTAAACAATCCCACCTACCTACCCGTGTATTAAAATGTTTAAACAATGCAAATAAATCATTAAAGTAAGTTAGAAAAAACGCTATACTACGAGAATAATGCAACAATATTATAGTCAATACTAAGAAATAACCTACACTCACTACTTCATAGAAAATACGACGTAATTTACTTCGACTGTACGAAAACAAACAATGACACGTCGTGTCTTATTAAAAATATTGGTTGCCAGGAGATAAAGGGGGCCCACCCACAACTATAAAGCTGTCATAAGGCTGTCATTCAATTTTTATAAGAAATAAATAAAATTTCCAAAAAATACGTAAGTCGTAAAAAAATACAATGGAAATTTTGGTAAAATAAATGTATATTTTTTAGTAATAACAGTGCACATATATTGTACATATTACTGGCAGTATACAGTAGATACTAAATGTAATTACCGATTGTTATAACTGAATTTTCTAATTTTTTTAAATTTGAAATAAATGGTGGATATTTTTAAAAGCATATTTCATATATTAAGAGCACTTGTTTGAATTCACATTAACATTTTTCACATATCATCTGATGTTTAAGGGGTCCCACTTCATCAGCCGCCCACAGGAGCCACTTGCCACCGGGCAAGCTGACATTTCACCAAATTTTCACCATATCAAACTTTAGATTTCTAGAAAAATACTAGTAGCTTTTTAGCAATTATAACAACTAGTAGCAATTGCCGCTCAAAAGTTAAAAGATTCAAAAATACGAAACCGGTAATTCAAAAATGCCGCTGGGGTGTAGTACATAAACCACATGTGCCCAATTTCTGATCACAAGAAGGTGACCCCTAACCTAACCTAACCTTCACACTGCTACCACGCTGCCCCTCAACTCAACATAAAAAGAGTATCATAATCTTTAAACGGCAGAATGTTTGGTCGCAGCGCCGCTACAATAATTATTCCGCAACCATCCCGGACGGCCCCGTTTTGACGTGGCCGTGGATTTTTCATTGGGAACGCGGCATCGCGCAGCGATTCCATCCACGATAATCGAATGAAACGGCTAGAGGAAAGAACGCGGACCGATAAACCGAGAACTTCAAATGCAGGCGCGGTTGCGCGTTTTCTAAAATAATTGGAACGTCGATAATCGATGCAAATGAAAGCGCGAAATGCACGTCCATTAGAGGCGACGTATCGATACGTTGCCGCCCCGCCCGCCCGTCGAGCGGTGGAAAATCAACGGCCGGATCGAGCGTAGACACGTTCGAATGCCTCGGAAACGAAATCGAAGCGAGTCGCTTGGTAGATGGGGCTCGGCTGTTTGCTGTTCGAACGTGTCGAGCCGGCACGGCCATTTACGTCGACGCTGTACCAAAAGTTAGCCCGCAGCCACAGCTCGAGCACACTTCATTCAGCACTGTCGACTCGCGAATGGATCCCCCACTTGACAGCCAGTTAAAACGCCTGTTGCTTAGAGGAACGCATATGAACGCACCACTAATCCTCGGAGAATTCTCTGCCGGCTTTTGCGGCCGATGGGCTGAAGAGGAGTCGGCGGCTGGCTGAGCCCGGTGCGTGCCGCTAGTGTCACTGGCCCCTTTGAAAAAATTTTCATAAGCAAACGTCAAACACTTGGCGACGATATTCAAACGCGATCGACCATTCGTGTGGCGCTTAGTGTTGGTCCGTGTAACTGGCTTTGCTTGTTGTGTTATTACTGCAAGTGAAGGTGTTGTTCCTTTGACCACCATGTGTTACGGAGCCACCTGTTAAATGTATGTGAAAATAAAATTTTTAGTGCATTGTTAGCCTTCAGATATGTAATTTAATGGCTTGTTGTGAGGACATCGAAGTTCGCGTGACCACAGAAAAATATTATTCAAGTTCATAAGGAAAAAGTAAGTATTCATCCATTTCTAAACCACCTCATAAAATTTTAACAAGTTAATATTTTTAAGTTATTCTTGTAATTGTAGAACAATATAATATTCACATTTCGTGTTTTTATTTTAATTTTATTCCTCTTCGCGGGAACAACAGCTTTTAACCGAGAAACTGTTTCTATAGTTTTTAACAGTTGCAAACAGTTTTTAGAAAATTCCAACAATTTTAACCCAAAAAGGGGAGGAACAAATTTATCGCATGACATCCACAAATACACCAGAGAAACTTGCCATTGATGAGGAGAAAAAAAGGGAACAACAGGCTGTTGTACCTTTCACCAATTTTCCTTTTTCTTAAACTGCGGTAAAATGACGCTAAAAATATATGTGTTAGTGAAAGCCTCGAAAATTGATACGATCCCTTTTTCGAAATTTTTTGCGCAAAACTGAGGTGGAGAAAATACAAAAACCTCAAACTGGTCGAAGGTACAACACCTTCCCCTACTGTTCGAGTTGCTATGGATTGTTTTCAAAATTGTGTGCTCTGGAAAGAAAAAAGAGTTTTTTATGATAACGTTAGATTACAATGTAAGGGGAAGTTTGAACGAGGAAAGAAGAAAAATTCTCGTAGGTGACGTTGGAATATCAGCAGCGCATAATCCAGTGAAAAGATAAGGGAAGCCGGTACAAGAAAGTAAATTTTCAAAAGGTGCGCTCGCCCTCTAGAACACTTCAGCTTCGCGTAGTAATATTTCTTAACGTCACCGATATTTCTGGAAATATTCATTACCCGCGATTTACGCTCCTCGCCGCGGTATGCGCATTCGTACATAGGAATTTCGTTTAAACGGAACGACGTTTAACAGCAGTAATCCCGCGGCGGCGGCGGCACGGGGACGTCCGCGAGACGGGAGGGTCTCAAAAGAGCGGCGCAATTTGAGCGCATTCATACGGCGCGCGGTTTTATTTAAAATGAATTCGCTCCCGACCGTTAGGCGTTTGAGGCGCCTGTTGCTCGCCCGAGTATGCCGTGTAATTTTTTAACATCATAACCGGCGTCCGTCGAAGATTGTCCCGGTATGAAATTCCTTTCACGTTTGCGCCAGCCTCTCTACCAGCTTTTTCCACGAGATCTTCGACAGCCGGCAACAGCTGGCGCGAAAGACAGTCCTGAAAGAAAAACGAAGTTATACAGAGGGAACGTGGAAGCGTACCGGCTCTTCATCTTCGTTCTTGCGGATACCTCGGCAGCCCAGGCTATATTAATCTTCCATTTCGCCGGGTGTTTACGAGAATTATTCTGAAGTGCCCTCATATGTCGCCGAAACGTTTGTTCCGAGCAAAATAATGCGACACGCGCTGTTTGTGCAACCTACAAGGGAACATATAGAAATAGAAGAACCTATATTTTCTGTTATCGGTAATCATCCACGTTGAAGGGGTGAGAAGAGATCATTAAGTCGGGGGTCGACTATATGTTTCCTGAAATTTTCTAAAAACTGAGCAGGGGCCGGATTTTTTTTATTTTTAAAAATAACATTTTATTATTTTTGTATCAGTTTTTAGATATTTTTTGCAATGATACCAATGCGCTAATCCTTTCGAAACTTTAAGGGTATTTTATTTAACATCATAAAAAGTAAAAAAATTGAAAACAGTAAAATTATAATAAAAATTTGTGTTTCTATTTTTCGTTCGATTTATGCGATTTTCTCCCCTTAAAAACTCACACTCCAAAAAAATGTGTCCTACGTCCAATAGTTCTCGAGGTATTCGAGGAAATATGTTTTCGACCCCCGACTTTAGGGGCTGCTTTCACCGCTTCAACGTGGTCGATTACGGATAACAAATAAAAAGTATCAAATATTTTTCACTATTTTGCAAATATAAAGTCTCATCAAAATCGCCGCGTGCGAGTTAGATATGTTCCCCTATTAGAACATTTTACCATTCGTGTTGCTTTCGTTGCTTCTACATGGGATGACATTCTGTGTAATTCCTTAGCTCGTCAACTGTTTCCCACTGAAAGAGAGGGATACAAGAAGCTTCGTGTTCACAGTTCATCAGTCGCTAAAATTTAGAAGGACGTTGAAGTTTATATGCGAAGGGCTCCGACTATATGTAAACGTCATAAAAACGGAACGTCAGTCGAAATTATGCTAATAGGGGTAAACAGTGTAGTTGTTGGCCACCTGGCAGTGATTGGCCTTTTTTTTAAAAACATGAATATTAAGAAATAATGTACATTATGCCTTTTATAATGAACATATTCAGATACCTTCTACTTTCATGCGTCGAATGCAATCACTATTTCGCTAATAATTGTTATACTACGTGTAAAAAATAGACGACTTGAAAACTACAGTGATTGAATTGAATAGCCATACGGTTACATCAGGCAATTCTTAGATAATTTAATGCATTTATGATATATATATATATAACTCTCATATTCGTTATATAGACAAATAAAGGTTTAAACTTTATAAAAAATGATTATTTATTCATTAAAATTATACATTATTGCAGAAATTATAGGTGGCCAAGAACTCTAATGTAAATAATGTTTCAGGACAGTCATTGGCCACGAGGCCAATGGGTACCTAACTGTCATAGCAGCAGTGAAATAGCTGTGTTGTGATTTTAAAAGGTTATGTTTTAAAAGAGAATACTATTAATACAATGTAAAAGAAGGTGCAATACTAGCTAATATAGAAACATTTAAATAGAAAAGGTATTATAGGTTATATATTTTTAATAATATTACATTACATTTAGTTTCATTTTATGAATATATCCATTTTTATTTAATAATTTAAATCCTGTTTCTAACCGAATTAATTCATTATTTTACATTAACATTATTTCATAATTAGGTCTTAGAGCATTAAGAATTAGATAGGGTATATGTTACATATAGGTTATGAAATAGTGGCCAATAACTGCCAAACGATCGGCCAATCATTGCCTTCGTCTGGCCAATAACTATGTGTTTTGATAGGAAACGTATTTTCTGTAAAATTTTTGTGGATCCTTCTACTCTTTCTTTAAACAAATTTTATTTCTAGACTATTAGAGTCGTTTACAGCTATTAACACTAATTGTGTTCCTAAAGATAGCAAAATAAGACTTATAATTCAACGCTTATGTGAACCTCTGACTTAGGTGGCCAACAACTACACTGTTTACCCCTACATAAAAACCCTATTTTGAGCGTACTGAAGTCGCCTACCAGTGCCACGAGTGTATATAAATCTTCCTTATTTATTATTTACTGCCCACTTCATCTGTGTATAATTCGTGCTTCGCAACTGGCATTGTGTACGCATCCCCATTTGTCTCCCCATTTTCCACACCCCCTGTATTTACCCAGCAGAGTCACGACCCACATCCCACCACTTCCACCAACATCATTGCGTAATTAATTAAGCAATCTTAAGCAATCGTAAATTTCTTTCACCCTGACGCCTCTTTTCCACCTAATTCCAACCCTTGCCGCATCTAAAAAAGCAATCAGACAAACAGTTAAATCAATGCCAGCCGCGCAGAGGCTTCTCGCGCGAAAAGCCTCTGGGTCCTCGACGAATGGTCGCCATCGCTCTCCGTCCCGTTTTCCCTTTATGCCGTCAAAAGCCGATAAACGCGGCTAAGTAATAAAGTAGCGTATAACGCACCGTATAAACATGAATCAACCGAATTGACCGAAGCCTCGGTCGATGCTCGCCGCTGCACTCCGGAAAGTATTACATCTCATAAACTGAGAACACTGCGTATGCAGGCTTACCGGCGCGCCGAGTAGACGGCTAGGCAAGCAGCCGGGAGATTTAGTGAGATCTTAGGGTAAAGTGTGGATATTGAGGGTATATCACTCACGGAGGTTGCGGTTACGACACCCCCTATTCACCCACCCTCCCTCTCTCTCTCTCTCTCTCTCTCTCTCTCTCCATGCACCCTATTCGGCTGCCTAACCCACGGGGTCCTTCGCCAGCTCCTCTTGAGAAATACCAGCCAGGTAAACACCTGCAACCGAGCCGGCGTATACCGAGGGAAGATCGGATCGGTAGGCAGGCTTGGACCATTTGCAGTGTGTCCGTGCCATTAGTAACAGGAGGGGGCGCAGCGGGTAACATCTTCAGCGGTAATGCAAATCGGAAATCCGCCCACTCAATTACACCGATGCGGTCCTAATCATGCGTGCATCGAGCCACATGCTGTAATCAATGTTCCTTACCGCTCCTAATTCGGCCGTCGATGGAGAATGAGGCGGCGCTGACGAGACACTTGGTACGGCGGGGCGTTCTTCAAGCGCGGTGAATGGCATCAAAGTGCGCGAGGTGTCCTCATCTTCAATTTGATTAAAATACTGTGATCCTGTGGATGAATGGAGCGAAAGAGAACTCTGCTCTGCTTGAATAGACGTGAGATATTTAGAGAATAGTGCAGAATTTAAATTTCTCATTAATCCTCCAGTTAGGACAGTCATCCCTCCTCGGGGTTCCCGCAGGTTTCTGTCTGAAACGTTTCTTCCTAGCGACGCCACACTTAAAACCGTCCTCCGCGACGTCAGTGACACCTGAAGGAAAAAGGACTGTTGCTATCTGCGGGCAGGGGAAGCCCGGCTCTCGCGTCTGTCGTGATAAACCGGTGGCTTGTCCATCGGAGGGCCCAGGCTGCTGTCCGCAATTGCCGCTGGTACATCGAAAGCGACGCACGGCTCGGTCTAAGTCGCAATTACCACGGAAATCAAGACAGATACACCGGGCTAGATGCGCCCGGATCCCCGAAGGACCCATCTTAATTATGGTAAGGTGAACTGGACGATAACGAATGCATGGGCGAGATTCTGCGAGCGTTTATAGCCCGAGGGGGCGACGCGGGCGGGCTGTGCAGGCTGCACACGAGGGGCATCCACTAATAGGAATTAGCACCGGTGGCACAATACTGTCTCCGGCGCGATACAGGCCGGGATCAATCAAATCTCCAATACCGTGGCGAGCTTCTCGATGACTACGTTTACAACGGGGACCGCGGGCTCATCAATCCGAGGCTGCACCGAGCCGAGTCGATATTGGTTCCCTTCGCTTGCATTGTTATCGTGCAGCCAGCCAACAGGCTGCGCCGCGGCGTAGACATCGCCGACGACGGCGACGACGGCACCGTATCTGCGACGAAGGCCTGCACGCCGTTGGACATCGCGGGGGGGGCGGCGGCGGGGACGTGACGTTGAAAGAAAATCTAGAAAGCTATTGGACTCTCATATCGTGATATGGAGAATATGCGACGGGAAGCAGATATTTCGATAAAGGTGAGTAGATTGTGCTATTCGATTTTCATTCTGTTTGCTCGTTCCCACATCCGCTTCCAGGAAGAGATTGCTCAGATATTTTATGTCGGATTGCGTGCTCCTAAATGCGCGCCGACCTGATAGGTTTAGTATCGAGGGAGAATAGTAACGCCAGCAGTCGAGATCCGGAGGAATGGAGGAAGGATTCCAAGCAGGGTCGAGCGATAATTTTCGGAAGCTTCTTGGGGAAAATAATAGAAATGATTCGGTAATCGAGCACGCTGATCTTCTCAGGTGGCAAATAAAAAATGGCGCCGTTTAGCATGGCGTGAATTTTCATACAGGAGTTATATACCGTTGAGGAACTAGTTTTTGATCAGTTTAGAGGGCTTCCCGCTTTAATATTTATTTTTAACCTAATACAACTTTAAACCATAGACTTTTTTATTCCAAAAGATGAATTAATGTTTAAAATATAAGGAAAAATTTTAAAAAGTTGAAAATAAGTATAATTTAATTATTTATAAGGTATGGAATAATAAGGTGACTAGGAACTAGTTTTTGATCATGTAAAATACATGGGAACTAATTTTTGATCAGGTCAGGAACTAGTTTTTGATCATCTAAAATACATGGGAACTAATTTCTTATTAGGTAAGGAACTATTCAATGTAAATAATCGGATACTAATTAAACAGAAAGTACCAAATAAACTTATTTTTAGTATTATACCATCTAAATTTAATTTTTTTTATAATTTTATAATGTCCTAACCTATTTTTTATTCAGGTGATCAAAAATTAGTTCCACAAGAAAAAATTGGAACTAAATAATGATCAGTGACTTTTAAAGCAAAATGATACATATAATACTAAAATTCTTGCTCTACATTGTAAAGTAAACTATTGTAAGCAAAATGTATGAAAATAACCTTTAATACCACAACAACCAGCAAAGAAATCGACTGTGGCGTCGATGGTGATCTATTACTTCGAACAGTAAGAGATGGCGTTCGACAGGGGCTTCCGTCAAGTGGGCCACCTTACACATTTATTTCCACGAAAACTAACAATACTAACTGCTTTCACGGACAACACATATATTTTTGAATTATCAATTTTTATGTTAGTAATTATTTCAAACAATTATTTATTGACATAAACTTAAAAGAACGATTTATTTCATGAACTGATAAAAAATTAGTGCCTGATCAAGAACTAGTTCCTTAACGGTATCAGGTTGAATTTTCTCCATTTCAAGAATTTCGGAACGTCGAGGATCGGGGCGAATGGGGACAGAGGATGAGCGTTTAGAAGTGTGTGAAGCAAGGATGCCAGAACAGCATGCTTAATTAATAAATTAAATGATAGGGTTGAAAGGGAACAAGGGACGGCCTGGTTTTTCCAGGAAATGGCTGCCGCAACGCAGTCCCTCTTCAACAGTCTCCCCGAGATGAATAGCCACCTCTGTTACATTAGAAAGGCCGGCTAACTGAAGCGGCTTGATTAATTAAAGCGTAATTAATGAGTGCCCGAATCTAATAAGAAGCTTGCGGTGTAATCACCCGGAAATTTATCATGCGCGAAAATAAGCGAACCTTCGACTGCGACGGGGGGCGAAAAATCCGGCGGAATTGTTTCCCTTTGCCAAGCCCCGTTCGTCACGCGTTCACGCGCAGGGAATTATTTTACAACCTCGAACGTCCAGCAATTACTATTTGTTTCATCTTTTTAGGCGAATATTTGGGAAGCGACGTTTCACATTCGCTGGGCGTGCGTTGCCGCGTTTCCGACAAACTCGTCGTTTTATTGACCGATGAGAACAAATGGATGACTGTAAAATTTTATTTCCCCGCGCGCGGATATATAAGAGCGTATTTCTCATAGAAACGAGACATTTAACAATAGATTTTATTTAATTACCTGTGCTTGTGTCGCGAGCGATGACAAATTTCATTGGCAGTTAGACGTTGATAACGTGTGAGTAACTGGAAAATATTTTCTAGAGCCATATCTAGTCCACGTTTGTAGTTAAAGGATTGCGTTCAGAGTGTATTTAAGCAAATATAAAAGATTCTCAAGGAGGGAACTTGGTTATATTTGGTGGGATATTTGTTCAAAGAAGCGAACAAATATTTTTTTATATAAAAATAACGCGGTAAATCCAAATGGCGCAAGTGTTTCGGAGCAGTCAAGTTGTTCAACTAAATAATTTTGTGTTTTTAATAAAATTACGCTATAAATAGCCTTCAATCCGGAATAATATTCTTAAATTTACTAAGTTTTATTACACAATGAACGTGAAATTTTGTTAGTGAAAAACTCACTATTATCGTAATTTTCATTGTTGAAAGTGTATTGAGGGCCATCCACACTGTAATTTTATTAAAAACACGAAACTATTTGCTGGACTCTAGACTGCATGCAGTTGAACATCTACCGCACTTGCGCCACTTGGAATTACCGCGTTATTTTTATATCAAAAAATATTTATTAATTTCTTGAAATACGCAATAATATAGCCTGATTGTTTTAAAACCATAGCGCGTAGGTATAATATCCTTACAAAATTCCCCCGAAACAACCTTGATTTCTACCAATTACACCAGGTTTCCCTCTCAATTAAAATGTCTCCTTTCAGAAGATAAGTCAAATTCTAACCAAATCATCAATTTCTGTCTCTCAAAAATTCCTAATTAATGCAGAGTACTATCACTCCACCTCTACAGTCACAGAAATCATCTAACCTGGTGCAATCGCAAGGACATTCCTCCAGCAATTGTAGAGATACTACCAGCTACTTGTACCAAGCAACACCATCTTTTTAAATAGCGAAGCAGAAACACAACTGTCAGAAACTAGCTCACATCACAAGCCTTCAGTGGCGCACCCCGAGGTGGGCCACGGGACTCTGCCACCCCCCAAAGAAGGGGCCTTGTAAAAAGAAAAGCAAACAGGATTTCACACTTTAAATAAATTTTCACAATCACCTAATGAATTTTATCGAATTTAGTGAATTGCGCCACTGCGAGCTACCAGAGGCAAAGCCGAGGGGTTCGCTACCATAAGATCAGCCTCAGCGGCCCCAGCTCAGAACGAGTCCTACACCAACCGTCTATCACGATCAGCCGTTTTCACAGACCATGCACAGGCGTTCTCCATTCGCCGACGGGCTCGCGCTGTTCCCATTATCCCTGAAAATTCGGGAACAATCCCGTATTCGACTGGCGGTAATGCAACGTTAATGGGGCCGCCGTTGCCAGTGCCCCACCGGCGTCGCCCGGCAAAGTTACGCCGGAGAGTCGTCGGCGGGGACGGCGATTTCTGTGCGGCGTCGGTGTCGAGTGCGTTTATCTTGCAGAACGGACTCGTCGAAAGCCTCGCCGGGACAAATTAGCCGGGCAGACTTTCGAGATTTCCGAAACTCGCGGAACTGCCGGGACGAGACACATGGGCCCATTCGTTTTAGTCTTAGGGAGAACGGCGCCCCTCCGAAGTTCGCTCTGCCGGAACGTTCTTTGAGACCTTACGCGCCCTGGATGTACACCTATCCTCATCTAGCCCGGTGATGAATGGGTCTCGTCGGGAGACCCCGAACGAACCCCCGCGCCCTGCCCCCCTCGTAAACAGAATTTGCATTCTAATATGTTAACTAACGTCTAAAGGCACTTCGTGGAGAAACTGCGCGAGTTAGAGGAGTCTCCGGCTGACGCCGCTAATAAAATGTTAAGGAGCCTTTTGTTCAATTCGGCGTTATTTTCGGGGGCTGCTTGGGAACGTGAATTATTTTCAGAGTAGATTGTAGTTTTCATCTATTAGTACCTAGGGTTTATATAAAATAAATGAAATGTGACTCAGTTTTCCGATGCCGCTGATGGCTTAATATGCAATTTTTAATTATGTTCTCTGGGAGTTAATGGACCTGTCATTCGTGCGATTAGGATGCGCGTGGGTACTTTAATGCAGGAGAGATAATTCTACGTTGCATAATGGGGATTATTGTAATATTAGATTGGTGCATAGGAAAATGTTCTTTGCTTTTTAACTAGTTTATTTATTTTATTTTCCAGAGTTTCTGTAGCATTTCTCGAGTCGTATCGCCCGCGTAAATAGAGGAACTTTTACGCTGTCCTAGATCGAGTATTTTATATGCATCAATAGATTGGTCCAGCTCGATTGTGGGAAGTGAACGTTTTAACATCCTGTTTAATGTGTATTTACGCGGAGCTACCGCAGTTTTGTGGACCCAATAATGTAGTCGGTGGATTTGCCGCGGTTTTCTATGTAAAACTTGCGCAAGCTCGGCGTGCACATGCACCCATGCGAAATGTATACATCATTCAGGCTCGTTTGGCGTGTAAGAGGATTTTCGTGTAGCCGCTTGCTGGATAACCGGAGTGCGCGAACTTTTTATCGAAAACAGAACAGATTACCTATTTTTTTCATCGCGATAATGGAGTTGCGGGGATCTCGAGTGCAATTGGACACGCTCGTGGAACTTGGCCCCGCATCGACGACCCTTAATTTCGATTAAAGCTACGGGAAGATAAAAGCTGGCAGAGTACGAAACGCTTGGTTGCCTTGCCAAATGCAAATGTGTGCTGGTGTCGTCGGTTGTGACCATTTTTTATACTGGGTTATAGCAGTGCTAACTTCTGGGGCGACATCGAACTTTTTCGTTAAACATTCGGTGATTTAATGTTTTTGGAAAATGGGTAGATAAATGTGGTTATATTCTGATAACTACTGAAACCTAAAATGAGCGTTGTTTATTAGATGTTTTAAGAATGGTAATTTTGTATACGTAGGCGGAGTATTTCAGAACTCTAATTAAGGTAAACTGTACAACGATTGGTACCCTAAGCGGAACCGCAATTGGTATGTTTACATTATTATATGTATGGTTACATTTTTTTGTGAAGTTTCTGTATGGACTTAATTTTCAGTTGTTATCAATGACTATGGATTTTTCTTATTAAGATAAAACATCTTGAGTACCTATTAAGTCTTTTATTTTAAAAATATTAAATAAAAAACAAAAACCTACAAACATTGGCACTCTAAAATTTGAGGTTATGTAGAAAACCATATGTAGTTAAAAACGAAGTTTAAAGTGTTTAAACAGACTATTTCATTCACTGTTAAATACCAACAAATACACTTACCTGCTCCTTATCAAAATTTTAAGAAAACGCCTGAAACTCAGCCCTTTGTCCCGCTTTGTGGTGTTGCCAGATGTAAAATGTGTAGTTCAACTACTGGGCTTTACAGTGTTGTAGTGAAAGAAAAATAAGATATTGTAAAAAAGTACTTTCTAAGCTTGTACTTCTTACTATATACTAAATAAAAAATGATTTAAATAACGGATCGAATAAAAGTGACTTTAACTTTATATTATACGACGAATAAAGTTAATTTAAAATTTACTAACTCGGGTTAACTTTATCCGACACATGACGAATCATTTTTTAAACTTTCATTCTTTTGTCGACATTTTATTTAAATAAAAATTTTACAAACATTAATATTACTTAAATAAAATATTCGTGATTTTACACTAAGAACTCGGCAGCAATCTCAGCAACAGTCGGATAGGAATCTGCAGGTTTCAGCTTAAACTAAAAATGCGAAAAAGGAGGGGAACTTTTGTTCCAACCTACCAACAAAAGTGAAACGTTCTTATTCAGGCGCGTCGAGTGCACTTCTATGAAACAGTACTACGGAAGCACTTCATATACCGTGTTGTAGGCACGAATAAACTCAACCGCTGCTGTTGTTTGCTAAGGAAGGCTCTGTAATCTGTGTTGCCATCGTGCCCCTCGGTTACCACGTCGGCCAAATTTCATATTACTATACCGTTATTGTATACCCCCGTGTTTCGAGATCACTTTACGCGGCTGCATATAAGGAACGCTGAAGCTCGTAATTGCAATCCCCGTTTTAGCGTCGGCAATAAAACGAACGCAGGGGCGCGTACGGAACTAGAATAAATAACAAACCGGCCCCGGACATAATGGCGCGGCCGTCGAAATTCCTTGGACGAGAGTTTCGAGAGAGCACCTTCGACCGTAAATCGATCGAACTTTTTCCGGGTCGGTGCATATTTCAGATGGCACCGATGCCAGCAGATAGGATACACGTAATAGCTGGGTCTGGACATGACGGATCGTACAGGCCTCATATATTTCGGTGAGCCAGTGTTCATTAGAAAAATATACACGTGCGTGTGACGTGGAGAAATATGTGCATACATTTCCCTCAGCTGCTGCTTTGTTCGTAATTATTCCAAGAATTCTACTTGCTGAGCAGGGCAAGTAAATTCTCTGTGCAACGCAGATGAGGATTGAACGTTATCTATTGGCTGTCTAAGATAGTGGTGGTCAGGGGGAGTTTGGAAATTATATTTGTAGATAAGTAGACGAAGCATACTAGTGCAGTGCAAGTTTAAATAGGTAGTAGAAGTTGCAATCTTGTTTTTTTTTTAGGCACAGATGTGCAAGAGTGACCTTAAAGTTGGTAGTTCGATTCGATCACAAAGATTTGGTGGAGCACCGGGGATTCAAGCATCTACATTTGTTGGGATTCGTTTATTGTAAATTAAGGGGACCTTCCGGTCTAAAAGTCGATTTTTTTTTTATTTCATTTTTCGAATGTTCAACCTTTTAGGAATACGTGTTTAAAAGGATTTGTTGAAATTCGTAAAATTCCAGAAGTTATAGTCATTTGAGTAGCGGCAAATGCATGGGCAACAGCCGGGCACTCGGCGCTCACGTAAACCTTTAAACGCGTTTTTCTCGAAACAGTGTTCTCAAAACGGTGGGACCTGTATCTCCAAAAGTTATTATCCGATTCGACTGAACCATTTTTTATTTTGAAGAATATACTTCTGGCTAGGGGGGGGACTAGAAAAATTACAAAAAATTGAAAATTTATAATTTTCTAAGGCGTTGAAAGGACGAAAAGTACAGGGAAAAGTGATTTCAAACTTCAAGTGTCGTTATTTTCTAAAAAAAAAATGTCTTTTTTTTAATTTTTTCTAGTTCCTCCCCTAGCCAGAAGTATAATCTTCAAAATAAAATAAGTTTCAGTCGAATCGGATAATAACTTTTGGAGATACAGGTCCCACCGATTTGGATCAATTTTTTGACGCCTTGACTTTAACGACTCCCCAGGGCCGTCTGCAATAATTAATTATAAAACAAAAAATATATTTCTATAACTTAAGACATCCTTAATACAATGCAAAAAGTCCCATTAAATTATATATAGTAGTTTTCCTTTAATTAATTCCTAAATATCACCTATTTTTTGGGGCTCTAGACCGGAAGGTCCCCTTAAGCAAGAGAAAAGAAAAGAAGAACAAGACTATGGGGCGAGACTAAAGACTGTTTTCCAACCGAATTTAAATCTAATCTAATTCTTCTACATCTTTTCGTGAGCTCTATTGAGTAATTCAGTTCGCTGCACTGTCTTTAAAACACTCTATATAAGAGCCCCGCAATTGACACGTCCAAAATTACAAAGAAGTGAATTTATTATAGAAATAGTAAATATTAAGAATACTTGTTTTATTTACCAATCAAACTTGGGTGTATATTCTTTTATGTTAATAAAAAACGAAAGTCAATTTTTCAGCCTAAGCAAAGTGGCTGTCAAAACCGCTAAAAATGCTAGATTTGCTAAAGTTTATTACTCCGATTCATCATACATTTTTCCACACATTAAAAACCAGTGCGATTGTAGAAAGTGATGACGAATCCAGCAAGGAATGAATTCCTTAATATTCCTATTATAATAAATGAGATACTCAATGTAAAAACGTACTGTGTTTAGTGGAAAGTGTTGACTTTTTTTCTCGTAGTGCCTTGAAAATAACATTCGTATAAATTATGATTATTAACACATCAATTGCCGTATAGCGTAAGTCACCTTTTTACAAGGAAGTGATATTACAATTCGGTGCAATAATGGCACTTGATTATTCGTTATGTTACCGTTAGGTTACTATTGAATGAAACGTAGTTTTTCTTTCAAGTTATGTTATCATAATTACTATTCTATCACTTTATTTTCTTACAATAAAGCTACATTCTGTTCTTAATATTTTATAAAGCATTACACGAAAGTCCAATTTTCACAATACTAACAAGGAGAGTATCCCAGGTGACCACCCCCGATTGCTTTGATTTTTGGATATATTTTAGAGGACCGAAAAATAAGATATTCGCGTTTTTTTATAGCGGCCCGTTTTCATATTTAGGGTGTGAAACCACCCCTGAAATTTACAAGTTTTTCAGCTTTTCGTCTCCAATTGATTTGGTCAAAAACCAAAGCAATCGGAGGCGGACACCACCTATTTTCATGAAATTTGAGGGGTGGTTTCATCCCTGAACATGCAAACAGGCCAAAATAAAAGGACACCCGTTTCTTATTTTTCTGTCGTCTAAAACATATCCAAAAACCAAAGCAATCGGAGACGAACACCTGAAAATCTTGTAAATTTCAGGGGTGGTTTCATCCCTGAACATGCAAACAGGCCAAAATAAAATGACACCCGTTTCTTATTTTTCTGTCGTCTAAAACATATCCAAAAACCAAAGTAATCGGAGACGAACACCTGAAAATCTTGTAAATTTCAGGGGTAGTTTCATCCCTGAACATGCAAACAGGCCAAAATAAAAAGACACGTATTTCTTATTTTTCGGCCCTCTAAAACATATCCAAAAACCAAAGCAATCGGGGACGAACATCCGAAAATCTTACAACTTTGAGGGGTGGTTTCACCCCCTAAATATGAAAACGGGCCGCTATAAAAAAACCCTTATATCTTATTTTTCGGTTCTCTAAAACATATCCAAAAATCAAAGCAATCGGAGGCGGGCACCTGGGACACTCTCCTTGTAAGAAAAGGGACTTAATTCACTTGTCAACTAAGGGGCTCATAAGTAACTCTAATACTCCTACTTATCACAATGATCCATTCACAGAAACACACTCACTCCCAGGTCACTCATCTACACACTTCTCGTGTCCCCGAAACTAGACAAAGCTCACAAACATTATCATCCCATATCTGTCACACAGATCCAATACCAGCAAACTGATGACTTAAACCTCCCCTAATTCACCATGCACCACGTCATATCTGAATTTCGCCAAAATCCCACGGTACCAACTGCTCGATCCGACAAAACTGATCGATTCGGCATGCAGTGACCGTAACGGGGGCCGCGATCCTAACATTCGTAGCAATATTAAAATTCACTGCTGTTCGAGTAATTATGAATGATACCGCTGTATGTGTCCCCAGAATGGCGAGTCATAAAGAAGAGGATTGGAGGCGGCGGGTGAGGGGGGAGGAGGTGGACGGAGGGGAAAAAAAGTGAAAAGCGAAGGGAAAAGAATCGCACGCCCCTCCCTACTGTTAGCACAGTGGTGCATACCTATTTGCGACAGTTGGTCCGCTGCCAAGATTGCTGATTCCCCGCGGCTATCGTAGTACCACTGTTCCACCTCTTTTGCCCGAATACGTAAATCTATTGTGTCGCCGACGACGGAGTGCATATACGCGAGCCAAATACTCCGCCGTGTTCCATGCTCGGTCTAGGTTTTCCCGGTGTCTCGGCGAGCCGGCTGGCTGGCTGGCCTGGCCTGGCCTGGCCTGGCTGGACCTAAAATATTTCAATTTTCCAAAAATTTTCACCCTCGTTGTCATCCGCCGTCCGTCAGCCGATCCGGCCTTGCTCCGGCATTCCCGTGGAGATGAGCCACCGCACGAACCAGAGGGGCCGCTAATGAGCTGTTTCACCGTGAAAGAAGACAGACCCGGAGACACATCGGGACCGGCTGATGCCTATATACATAGACCGGAGCCTCAGCGAATAGCGCAGCTGTCATTCGATGGCTCGCCTGGAAATGGATATGAACGGTGGTCCACGAGTGCTTGACGAATGAACAGTCGGGGCTATTTTCAAGCCATTTGGGGGATAACAGATATAATGGAGGATATATGGCTGATTAGACGATGGATCTGAGTGACTTCTGCTGGTGGGATTGCTGGGGACGATTGCATGGTGAGATTTTTTTTGGGGGATAAATATTGGAGTTTCTGTAACTGAACAGAACCTGTTTCAAGTGTATACAGTAAATCCTCGTTTGGAGCCCGTTTCTACCACGCGTTAGGAGCTCGGCGACTATCCCCACCATTTCTTGGAATCCTTCGGACGAGAGTGAGAAAACCCAATGAGCGAGCGAGAGGAAACGAACGAGTCGACACGAAGCTGCCGTCGGCTTTCGTTTCCTCTCGCTCGCTCATTGGGTTTTCTCACTCGCGCCAGTGGCCGCGCGGAATAGCGTCCAGTCGCGTTAGGAGCCCGCCGCCAGCCCCGTTCGACGGGCTCCTAACGAGAATTTACTGTACTTTCAACTGCCGCTGCAGGAATCTTCGAATGCAGATAATATTTTTTTTAAATTTTTTATATTAACATTTGGAACCACGAATAAGGTTCATTTCAGTTATACCTGAATATTTACATTTTGTTCGATTTGTATATTAAATTCTTAAGTTACAGTTTTTCAGAAAATTGTAAACACACACGTGGTAATAGTTGGCAGAGCGATTAACATTTCTACGCATAATGGTAATTGAAGCTTGTGCTTCTGCAGCTGTCTAATTACACAGTTCGACAAAACTTGACTTCTTTCGGACTTGTCACATTCAATAGCCGTTTCTTATAGGTTTTCGCGCGCTGAAAACGAATCCGCAAGCCGCTTATCGTAATTATCCTTGAGAAATTCGATTTTGAAAAAAAATGCAAATTTTCAACTTTGAACATCTTTCGGTTGCTTGTTGCGTCAAATTATTCTATGAACCCTCGCGAATGCAACGATTTAAGTTATTATTGAATTATAAACATTTAAATATGATTAAACAACGATCAAATGAAAAAATAACACCCGAAATGCACCCATTTTTGCAGATATTTTTCAATTTATTTCCAAAACTAAGGGTCTAGGAGAAAATCTGACTTCTGTATTGAAAACAAAGCGAGACTTATTACCACTTCTGTTGATGCTTCCCGAAGGAAAAATGTCTGCTGCCTCTGCAATAACAAAATTAGAGTTTTATTGTTTCACTGAACAAGAAATTTAATTTAATTTGTTAGGGTAAGCTCGTGTTCGCACATAATTATCTGTGTAGAAGAAGTTGATTACATTGTTGTTTAACAATTTCTATTCCACATGCAGCAATTATTGTAGAGTGCAAAGTTAACAAAATCATATGGTGTTCCAGTGATCCAGCTTTGACTTCGTTTGGTCGAAGGAGAAGAGAGTAAGCACCCTTATTCATACTTCCACTTTCAGTAGTGCAAGTCAAGCATTGGTGCGCTACTGTATCGTTCTGCTATTTGTTAAGTAGCTTGCGTCTGGGATTTTAGTTAAAGATGTAGACCTCCTGGATTCAATTTCGCAGGGCAAAGGATCCTTGAAATTCTTCAAATTAGTTTCAAGAACCAATGAAATTGTACCGCGTTTAATTACCGTCACCAGAATCGAACGATATTTGACTACAATCCACTGTAAAACGATGATCGCAGGAGCGTAAATAATGTTTCCCGGATTTCTAATCTAATTAGCTTCTCGCTGATTCGCCTTAACAGTCGAATTAAACTTTAGGAACGCAGTTTCCCCTGGTACAACAGTTTTTATGTCTTCGCGGTTTCCCTCTTTCTTTTGCCTCGCTCGTTCCTTCTGTCCAATTATTCCTCCTCCTCCTTTGTAGATTCCTCGTTTCGTACCGTAGAAATGGCAATTTTAAGTTTGAATTCCTGTTGGCCAGAATACCTATAGGGTGTCTTCTAATAGAAAGCACAAGTCAAGCAGCAAAATCGCCACTCTCCGTTGGCAAAAAGTATAGGGTAAATCCGGGAGACGCGGTCGACCTAATAAAAAATGGCTATTAAAACTAATAGAGATATTACTTATTTTATCAGAACAAACCTAATATGTTCAGAATTTTATGCCGATTCAGAAACACTGGTCGATATTTGCTTTAAGACAATATTTACTGTAAATCGGGTTGAAAACTGAAGTGATGACATCTGACCACCTCCCCCGAGGTGCCGGGAGAAATGGTTTTCGTCGTTGGCAGAGACCACTCACATAATTATTTATGGAAAATTAACAAAGGATAAAGCAAAATTATTTATGAGTGAATACAACTACGGATTCATTGATATTCAATTTGTTTACGCCAAACAAGTAAAGAACACATCGAAGAAAAAGTGAATTACCTACTTGCGATTAGCAAGGCAAATGAATACAAAAGTGAATAAATAAACTAAATAAACAAAAATAATAATAAAAAATAAAAAAATAAACAAAAATAATAAAAAAATCATAACTCGACCATCTCACCTTTCTGCAGCGAGACATGGTCTTCTCGTTAGCTTTGAGAAGAAGAGTTAATATGGCCAAATACTTTGGCTGCATTGTCCATCAATATCTCTACTATCTTATTATTCCAAACATTAAAGGAAAATAAACTTAGAAGTATATTTTAAATACGATTCTGTACGACCGCTGTTTGACAAAATAGGTTAAATGTAACATCAATTTACCTTTTATAGCCTATAAATCCAGAAAACCACAGAAGGAAGCGAAATAACGCTATTCATTCAACTATTTGGCTTCTAGAGAAGTAATTGGTCTGCACTTTAATGCATTTTTACGTATAGACTCTGAAATATAGCGACACGACCAACTCTCCGGCCCGGCCGCGTCTCCCGGATTCACCCTAAATATAACACGACGCACAGTCGGGTAGGAGACCCCAAAAGTTGGCGAAAAATCGAAATACAAAAGAATGTTTAAACGTCTGATTTTTTTATCCCTGGTATAGTTGAAATATGTGCGCACAATAAAAAACGTATATCCACAGGCTGCTACAACTCTTCCTTCCTTACCCGAGTCGGTCAAAAACAGTTAGCTGTAGGAACTCCGTTACATGTTTATTCCCAGCGATTTATCAAACGATTTTGAGTCGCTATTTTTTTGTGTTTTCTGTGTTTTAAACTTACTGTTTCGCGATGAAGACGTCAATTTCAGGTGTTTATTTAATTACTTTTGTTGTTATACGTTTGCGGCAAGCAATAATACTTTCATAATGTTTAATTCAAAATTGCCTCGTAGGGGAAGGTGGGGCAAGACGGGGTAGTTAAGGTTTGATGATGAATAAAACACAGGTTTTCTTAATCAACTCATCAATTTTGTGCCTGAACTATTCTTTGGTAATAAGTCTTTCAGTTTGACTATTGATCAACCGATTCTTGACTGGTTTTAATAGAATATTTAAAAAAAAATCAGAAAAAGTCCTTTCTACCCCCGAGGGCAAGATGGGGTACCAATTAAAAACAATATAAATAAAGTAAATATATATAAAGTATTTATTTAATACGTTGACAGAAGAAGCATATATGTATATCTTCGTCGTCATCATCTTCTACACCAGCACAAGACAAATTTTTATTTCAAGGTTAGTGAGGGGCATGATGGGGTACCTCTCATTTTCAGTACCCCATCATGCCCCTTCTCGTTTCATTACATTCATATGAACACTGCCCGAAACATTATTTACAAAAGTATAAAACAACATACGTACCTTATACCGAGCTAAATTGTGCCTCAGAAACACATAGATGCACCGATGATCTTTTACATTATGTCACTGTCACGGGTGCAGCAAATAAGGAAACAAGGAAGAACTTCCAAGAAATTACAAATGTGATGTAATTTCGTCACGCGTTCACGTGTTTCATTGACTCGCAGCGCAGTAACAGCGCCGGTAACAACACGTCTAACGCGCATGCTCATTGTTGGTCCGTGCGTTTGTATCACGAGATACGGGGGGTATCCCGTTTTGCCCGCCCCCCCCCCCCCGTCTTGCCCCACCTTGCCCTATAACCTTAATTACCATAGCTGATCTACAAAAACAATTAAACATTTAGTTAACTTCCAAGTCCGATCAAGCATTTTTGATTGCACAGTTATCATCTCTGATTATTAAAGAACTGAGATTAACTTTCAGATTTTGCTCGTTTTTGCTCCAATCCCTAATATTTCAGTTTATTCAAAACGGTTCCCAGTTCATGAAAATAATTTCTTTTTGCAAACACTGTTAATTGAAATATTTATATCTGTTGTTATTTTCAGATGTGAATCCTAATACTATTCTTGTAACGAGATATTTAATTAACACATGTTTCCACGACGGCAGTGGTGGTTTTTTTTTAAATGGAACCATATATTTTTTAATACATGAATCGACCCATCTTGATATTCCCTGATATTTTTTTTTTTTTGCCATTTTGACATGAGATTCGTACTCAGCGACCTCGGAAACTCTAGAATACCAAGTTTAGACCAAATCTGATATTTTTCGGGTATACGCGTCCGCCATATTGGATCCGCCATTTTGTTTTTTGCCATTTTGAGTTCAGATTCGTGATCAGCGACCGCGAAAACTTTAGCATACTCATTTTTGTAAATATCAAAGATCACCTTCATATTTTTACCATGTTTCGGGGATTTCAACCCACTGTGCGACGTGGCACAATTCCCAAGGAAATCAATTTTCAAAACATGCCTTATTCGTACTATTATTTCCAGACACCCAGAAAAGGAATCGAAATATCCTTCGTCACCGTTGCAATCGGCGACTACAATTTCGGAAATGTAAGCCATCGTAAAATTTAAAAAAACATACAAATCCATCGAAATTGAAACTCGAAAATTTGGCTCCATATCAAAACTACACAGTACAAAACTACACATGCAATTTAGGACACATCAGAACAGTGCACAGAAAGTAGTGCACATGCAATTTAAAGCACATTAAAATTATAGTGTACATACAATTTAGGACACATGCGATTTAGGACACATACAATTGAGGACACATGCGATTTAGGACACATACAATTTAGGACACATACAATTTAGGACACATGCAATTTAGGACACATGCGATTTAAAACACATGCGATTTGCAGTGCACATACAATTTAGGACACATGCGATTTAAAACACATACAACTTAGGACACATACAATTTAGAACACATGCGACTTAGGACACATGCGACTTAGGACACATGCGATTTAGGACACATGCGATTTAGGACACATACAGTTTAGGACACATGCGATTTATCATGGGCATAGCTAGGATTGCATTCGGGGACGGGGGGCATAAAGCCCCTCTCATTTGGGGAGGGGGGGGGGGGGAATAAAAGACTCCTTCGGCTTCTAATTCGGCCATTTGTGCACTGAATTTTGAATTTATGTACTTATGTAGGAACCAATATAACCGGGGTCGTGCAATGCGGAATTAGGTCACAATTGAATTTATTTATATTTTATAATAAACTAATTTAATTTTGGATGAACGTTTAAGTTATTTTTTTTTTCGGAAAAACCAATATAACCGGGGTCGTGTAATGCGGAATTAGGTCACAATTGAATTTATTTCTATTTTATAATAAACTAATTTAATTTTGGATGAACGTTTGAATTTATTTCTATTTTATAATAAACTAATTTAATTTTGGATGAACGTTTAAGTTATTTTTTTTCCGAAAAAAAAATAACTTAAACGTTCATGCAAAATTAAATTAGTTTATTATAAAATAGAAATAAATTCAATTGTGACCTAATTCCGCATTACACGACCCCGGTTATATTGGTTCCTACATAAGTACATAAATTCAAAATTCAGTGCACAAATGGCCGAATTAGAAGCCGAAGGAGTCTTTTATTCCCCCCCCCCCCCAAATGAGAGGGGCTTTAGGCCCCCCGTCCCCGAATGCAATCCTACCTATGCCCATGATAAATCGCATGTGTCCTAAATTGTATGTGTCCTAAATCGCATGTGTCCTAAGTCGCATGTGTCCTAAGTCGCATGTGTCCTAAGTCGCATGTGTTCTAAGTCGCATGTGTCCTAAGTCGCATGTGTTCTAAATTGTACGTGTCCTAAATTGTATGTGTCCTAAGTTGTACGTATCCTAAATTGTATGTGTCCTAAGTTGTATGTGTCCTAAATCGCATGTGTCCTAAATTGTATGTGCACTGCAAATCGCATGTGTTTTAAATCGCATGTGTCCTAAATTGCATGTGTCCTAAATTGTATGTGTCCTAAATTGTATGTGTCCTAAATCGCATGTGTCCTCAATTGTATGTGTCCTAAGTCGCATGTGTTCTAAGTCGCATGTGTCCTAAGTCGCATGTGTTCTAAATTGTACGTGTCCTAAATTGTATGTGTCCAAAGTTGTACGTGTCCTAAATTGTATGTGTCCTAAGTTGTATGTGTCCTAAATCGCATGTGTCCTAAATTGTATGTGCACTGCAAATCGCATGTGTTTTAAATCGCATGTGTCCTAAATTGCATGTGTCCTAAATTGTATGTATCCTAAATTGTATGTGTCCTAAATCGCTTGTGTCCTCAATTGTACCGTTAAGGAACTAGTTTTTGATCAGTTTAGAGGGCTTCCCGCTTTAATATTTATTTTTAACCTAATACAACTTTAAACCATAGAATTTTTTGTACTAAAAGATGAATTAATGTTTAAAATATAAGGAAAAAATTTAAAAAGTTGAAAATAAGTATAATTTAATTATTTATAAGGTATGGAATAATAAGGTGACTAGGAACTAGTTTTTGATCATGTAAAATACATGGGAACTAATTTTTGATCAGGTCAGGAACTAGTTATTGATAATCTAAAATACATGGGAACAAATTTTTTAGTCAGGTGAGAAACTAGTTTTTGATCATCTAAAATACATGGGAACTAATTTCTTATTAGGTAAGGAACTATTCAATGTAAATAATCGGACACTAATTAAAAAGAAAGTACCAAATAAACTTATTTTTAGTAGTATACCATCTAAATTTAATTTTTTTATAATTTTAAAATATCCTAACCTATTTTTTATTCAGGTGATCAAAAATTAGTTCCACAAGAAAAAATTGGAACTAAATAATGATCAGTGACTTTTATAGCAAAATGATACATATAATACTAAAATTCTTGCTCTACATTGTAAAGTAAACTATTGTAAGCAAAATGTATGAAAATAACCTTTAATACCGCAACAACCAGCAAAGAAATCGACTGTGGCGTCGATGGTGATCTATTACTTCGAACAGTAAGAGATGCAGTTCAACAGGGCCTTCTGTCAAGTGGGCCACCTTACACATTTATTTTCACGATAACTAACAATACTAACTGCTTTCACGGACAACACATATATTTTTGAATTATCAATTTTTATGTTAGTAATTATTTCAAACAATTATTTATTGACATAAACTTAAAAGAACGATTTATTTCATGAACTGATAAAAAATTAGTGCCTGATCAAGAACTAGTTCCTTAACGGTATGTGTCCTAAATCGCACGTGTCCTAAATTGTATGTACACTATAATTTTAATGTGCTTTAAATTGCATGTGCACTACTTTCTGTGCACTGTTCTGATGTGTCCTAAATTGCATGTGTAGTTTTGTACTGTGTAGTTTTGATATGGAGCCGAAAATTTTATCATACATTCCCCACACCATTTTCGCGAGTGAATGTCTTCGATCATTTTGCATCGTCCATCCCCGGAACACTCCGCGAATATTAACGGTGTCGCGTAAATTTAAATTGTTATTGCTCTTCCCTTGCTTCCTAACTTATGACATTATCCCTCTGCCCCTCGCCCTGGCCGGGACATTGATTTCCGAACTTTGACGCTCGCAGACGACGGCGCAGCGAGTCGTAAATTACAATGATTATTATTGTATTATCTTCCTCACTTCTGTTTCGAGCGCGGCGCAAGAAAGTTCGGAAGGTCCGCGTCCGCATTCATTTGCATCCGCGGCGGAAATTTATCGGATCCAGGGAACTGGAACACGTGCAAAGTGTTCCCGCTTGCCAGCTCCTTTTCCACCCCCTTTAACCGCGGCATCGCGAGCCAGCCGTGAAAAATTGTAGGTACACTTCGCAGGGGGCGCGCTCGAATTTACATCCCCGCCCCGCAATTACCGCCGAAACTTCAAATAAAGCGACGAATCCATTAAATCGAGCGGACGGCGCGATTATTAAAAACGCAATCCGCGCTGCAGCCCCGAATATAAAAAAAAAAAAAAAATACACCTAAACCAACGAATCGGACGATCCCTCTACCAAATTCTCAAATATCCCGCGGAAATCGTATTTCCAAAAATTTCAACCAAAATTCAGCCGATTTAGCTGTGTTAAAATAAAACTTCGATTTTCAACCCCAGCGGGTCGCCAATCCAGCTGAAATCTAATCCGAAAAATAGTTGGAGTGTCGTCAGGTCACAGAGAATACCTAATCGAACGTGTCTATGTGCGGGGAATATCGATCAGAGTGGGCAAGTGTGTCGGGGGTGCTAAAATCCACGAAGAATTTCCCCCATTGCGCCGCGACGTTTTCTGCACGTCTTAGCCCAGAACCCTTCGGCGCACAATGGCAATGAAAATGACTCCGGGCGCGAGGACGGAGGCGCAAAGGCACCTTGATGCGAGGGTAGCCCGAAAGCCACTCGATAAGAGGTCGTTTCAGGGATCTCGAGTAGGTGCGACCTTTTTTTTTTTTTATGGAGGCCAAGGACGAATAGCTTAGATAAGCGTGCGGTCGATCCTTCCAGAAAGAAAGGGAGGCGTACGCTCGAAACCTGAAGCGTTACGGCGGATGGTCGATTATCTCAAGCACCACGGTGGGGTGCAACGTTCCTGATAACCGATCTCGCGTATAATTGGCCTACAAAGACGGGAATTAGGTGCACGCAGTGTTCTACTGATTGTGGCTAGGAAAATTTTTCCGAAGTATAATTCGCGGGAATTGTGAAAATTATAATCAAACGGGATTATAGTTAATTAAACAAGCCCCTCGCGTTTCGAATTCAGCCGAAGTTTAATATATAAATTTTATCATTGCCCTGCTCGATGTACATCCGTATTTCGAGTCCGAAGCAGCTTAACTGTCGCTCCATTCTGATTACTATCCCCCGTGTTTTACGAACTCATTAATCGGGTTTCCGTTCCGTCAATATCTGTCGTCGGGGCCGCGTTAATAAACTACGACAGATCGCAGGACAAAATTCCGTCTGTGCGGCGCATTTACATTAATTGATTCGTTCGCACATTCGCGGATATGCGACTGCGAAACAACGATCGGCAGTCCCAATACCGTGTACGTGACGAAACGAAACTCTCATAATGATATCGGCCGCGCGAGATAATTTAATTTAACCTGTGGATTTTTATTCCGCACCAACATGGGAGTTCCAAACCGGGGGGAAATGCTTAGGTATTTAAACGATCCATTTCGATGGTGAATCTTGCAATATTTTCAATGCGATTTTTAATCGAACTTCATTCACCACTTCTCGCAAGGTTTAATTTTGTCAAATTTCAGTTGGAGCTTTAAACTTCGCTTTAGAAATATACATACGGAATTCATTTCAATTCTTCATTAGGGCGGAGCTTATTTTTCAGCTATAAAAATATGATTTTCTTAACACTTCAATTTGTTCCCTTTTATAAGAAGCACGATTTATCTATATTTAGGGGTAGCTGAACGGTGGTGAAATTTCTAATGTATTGGTAATTATGTGGAAGGGCAGGGAACACTAGAAATTTTCTCAAATACATTCATTTGTTCATTAAGAAAAATAGAAACTGAGAAAAATATGATTTTCTTAACACCTCAATTTGTTCCCTTTTATAAGAAGCACAATTTATCTATATTTAGGGGTAGCTGAATGGTGGTGAAATTTCTAATATGATTGATAATTATATGGAAGGGCAGAGAACATTAGAAATTTTTTCAAATACATTCATTTGTTCATTAAGAAAAATAGAAACTGAGAAAAAGTATCATTGTGCCCCATTTGACGTATAATTAAATAAAACAATTAGTAGATTGTACCCTGACAGCAGGAAACAGACACTTTCTGAATGCTGAGCCTCTGTGAACAATAAATCTAACAAATTATCAAATATAAATGTAAATGAAAATGAAAATGAAAATGAAAATGAAAATGAAAATGAAAATGAAAATGAAAATGTATAAATGAAAATATTATAGGTAAGTATGTTGAATTTCATTTGACCCGCTTGAGCTACCCCTAAACAGAAGAATGTATTATCCAAAGTTTTTACATAGTGTTTGTATATCTAAAGGAACAAATCAGGGTGGTAAGACTTATTTTAATATGTAATTTTTTAATTAATCTAAGAATTTTTTTTTTAACTTTTAAGCTCCACCCTAATCCCTTCGTAATTCAATACGTCGACTGTATTACCCGATATCCCTCCATTTTAATCAGCAGGAAACTTCAGTACACTCAGCTCAAACGATTGTGGCCGTTCGAGATTCGATTGCATTCGAGCTTACCAGGGTTGGTTTTTCTCCATCGCTAACATTCTACAGTATTTCATGAACATGGTGATGGGACTGCCAAGCCACAGGTTCCCGTCTAGAACACTTCTAATTCATGTTGAAACACCACTGTGGCACCGTCTGCCTATGATTGTCATAATTTTGTATGTTACTTCATAATTTATTTATTTTTTTTAGCGTGAAGTAAACGGATGATGTTTAATATGAGACACGTTCGCGCAGTCCTGTCACAAATTTTAATTTACATTGCTTCGGTTATGTTTATTTTCCCGTTGTTAACATAAAATAACGGATAGGAGATTTTGAAAATAAATGCGTATTTCTTTGCTCTACACATTTCCACTAATAATGAGCGTCTTAGATTTTAATCTATGAAGACTGTTACGAATAAAATACCACAAGACTTTATTCATCTCAGTATTCTGGTTTTCTAACCCTTGCCATCTCTACGAAATACATAACATTCATTTCCATTATTTTCCTTGTTACCACCATCCCGCTTTATTTATTTGTGTCTTCCATTATAAATCCGTTGATTTATTTGCTTTGGACATTATAAGTTTATCATTTATCAGTGTCAAAATTATGATTTTTTTTTAGGTTCATTGCAATAAAAGTCATTTGACATTTATTCCTGGTGTCATTTGGTGTCATTTACGCTACAGCATCGCGAACAGAGCCAATCGCGCAGATTTATATAATTATGACAATCATAGGCAGATGGTGCCACAGTGGTGTTTCAACATGAATTAGAAGTGTTCTAGACGGGAACCTGTGGCTTGGCAGTCCCATCACCATGTTCATGAAATACTGTAGAATGTTAGCGATGGAGAAAAACCAACCCTGGTAAGCTCGAATGCAATCGAGTCTCGAACGGCCACAATCGTTTGAGCTGAGTGTACAATCAAATAAGGTCAATGACTATGTCCATATTTCTAATCATGTAAGAGTTCTGCTATCGTAAAAACAGATTTTTATTATTTATTTATGCAACAATCGACAAAAAACCTTACTAGACGTAAAATTAATATTTAACCTTCCCTTTACACATAAAAAAACAAGAAGTATTTTCAAAAACATTTTAACCTAATAATAGTCGATTAAATATGAAGTATAAAATGTCCCTATTTCTGCTCAGCGAAAATGAAAATGCTCGCATTTCTGCTCACGAGCGTGACCCAGTTTCTGCTTAAATATCCACGTGCGATTTATCTTCCAATTGAAATGTCTATAATTATATTTCGCACATCACAAATAAACAAAATTGTTTAATGTTTTAAAATGTCTTTTATTGACAAAAATATAAAATATTATTAGCAAAATATGTAACCTACAACGGAATAAGAATCCGATCAGAAACCGGGATTTACAGGTTATGAGATTGTCTGTATTACTATTACTCACCTACTATTTCTGCGAAAACAACGTAAAACTTGAAAGAAAATAGCAGCATGCTCTCCGATTACCGTACTGAATACGATGAAACCAAACTTCGGCGCAAACATTAAAGATTCGGTAAGTTTTTTTAGTAAAATCGCAGCGTTGACATCAGTTGACATGCAACCAGGGACTCCTACCGGTACGTAAAATACCGGTATTATACCGGTATTTTTCGGTTGTATCTTCGTCTGAGACTCAATACCGGTACCGTTAAGGAACTAGTTCTTGATCAGGCACTAATTTTTGATCAGTTCATGAAATAAATCGTTCTTTTGAGTTTATGTCAATACATAATTGTTTGAAATAATTACTAACATAAAAATTGATAATTCAAAAATATATGTGTTGTCTGTGAAAGCAGTTAGTATTGTTAGTTTTAGATGATTAAAAACTAGTTCCTAGTCACCTTATTATTCCATACCTTATAAGTATTTAAATTATATATTTATTTTCAACTTTTTAAAATTTTTCCTTGAAGTTTAAACATTAATTCAACTTTTAGTATAAAAAAAGTCTATGGTTAAATGTTTTATTAGGTTAAAAATAAATATTAAAGCGGGAAATCTTCTAAACTGATCAGAAACTAGTTCCTTAACGGTATAACGCTCATACCGGTATTTCGCTATACCGAAACCGATATCATACCGAAATAGATAAATACCGAAAACAAAAGGTTACCGGTAACCGAAATAAATACCGGTATTTTTTCGGTATTCTTTTCAGTAACATGGTAGGTTTCGGTGTTCACCGAGAAGAATACCGAAAAAATACCGGTATTTATTTCGGTCACCGGTAATTCCGAAAACCGATTGTTTTCGGTATTTATCTTTTTCGGTATGATATCGGTTTCGGTATTTATCTTTTTCGGTATGATATCAGTTTCGGTATAGCTGTATTGGCGAAATACCGGTATGAGCATTATACCGGTATTAAGTCCCTGCATGCAACTGACGACCACAACGGAATCGCTCAAATCACGTTTCTTCACGACGGACACACTTATTAAATTTATTTCTCTAATAAATATTGCCGTCTGTTGAGCAGCGGGCCGTAGAATTTCGCTCAGAAATACCGAACTAACTTAAAATAATTTTTTGCACAACCAATATATTATTTAAATTTTTACTTCGAATGAAAAATACGCGTAGGGTAGACCGGGGGCGGTAGTAACAGGGGGGCGAATGTAACACGCTAAATATCTCAAAACATATAATAGATATTAACACCAATTTTGGATATATGATGAACAATGACATTTGGAATATACACATCCATGCCCTAGGAATACAGATGCGCAATAGACATGGATAGTGAAGAAAATAACTTTTCGATACCCTAAAGTAACTTTTCCTTACTGACATAAAATTGTAATATAAACACTCCCTTCGCAAGTATGTGCTTGTTCGATTTTTTAATCTGTAATTCGACCTTTTTTAAACTAGTATTGATCGTTATTTGGCACTTTTAAGCGTCTCGTTAGTCAAAATTTATAATTTAAGTTAAAAAGCATGGTCGGGGGCGATTGTAACATCGGCAGTCGGGGTCGGTTTTAGCGCAACAGAACCGAATAGGGACAAAGAAGGCGAATAATATTGTCTTATTTGCATGAAATCCTATAGCATAGCACAAGCAAACCAAATGAAAAATTGGTGCAATATACTGAATGTAAGGATTGAGCAGATGCAAAATGCACCAGCCAAAACGTATTTTATTTCTGCCAGAATTGCGATACCACATAATTTGTTATAGATTTTACTTTTTTCATTTATTATTATAATCTAAATCAATAAACATTTTAATTTTGTAAAGTTATATTTGTGCTACTATCGACTCCATGCAGTGTTACAACCGACCCGGGGTCGGGGACGGTTGTAACACTTTCTCCGCTTCTCATTTTTTATTAATAACCGGAATATTACTTGACATACAGCGAAACTGTTGTGGCTCAAATAATGTCAGATAAGTAAGTAACATTTTCGTAAAAAAACTGTTGTTGTAACTGTAATAGTTTTTGCGTAATCGTATTCCAAAGTCAAAGTGTTACTACCGCCCCCGGTCTACCCTACTGAGCAGAGATCGGGACGCGATTAGAAATCGGGACATTGACCTTACTCGCCCCCCGTCGCGTGACACGAAACACCGGCAAAATTACTTAAACGAGTGCATCCTACGCTCGCCCACTATTTCCCCTTTTTCCCGCCGAAGTATCGACATGCAATTACGAATCGTTCTGCACGCTTCCCTTTGTCGCTGCCTCCTCCCTCGCGGCCGCCGAAAGTTTCCGCCAATAAGTGCTCAGTGAGCGCGATAAAACCGAGGCTCGACCGAGCCGAATCGACCTGGTTCCGTTGCAGCGCGCAGACCAGTCGAAGGGTGATGAGATTCAATCGATAGCCGGCGAAGTTTTACGAGCCCTCGGTTCTCGCACCTGCACGCAGGACATTCCTAACGAGGTAAATATGAGGGAATTGCGAGGGGGTAAGGCGGCGGGGGTGGGTGGTATCTCTTAGGATGGGATATCCGCGCGGCGTGGATGCAGCCCACGTAGCTGCACGGGCCAGGAAGAAATAAGGAAAAGGGAGGTTTCCAGCTCCGCCGAGCTTTTGCGCGATATCCATGGCGAATCGCCTTGTATTCACCCCTTTCCCACGTCAACCCCTGCCTTCCACCCCCGCGCCTTCCACTTTGTTATCGTTTCCCCGCCCTTCCCTTTGCACCTCTTGAAATCCAGGTGGACCGGAACACCTATGCCCGTTCGGAATGCTTGAAACCAAGGGGAGGATTCGGGACTTGAATTTCCAGGGTGGAGGAGCCGCTTAACCCTTATTTATATATTTATTTGGCGCGCCAACTCGAGCGGCCGGATGGTCAACTTTTCGATTTCCTTCAGCCCGTGGAAGTGTCCCGTCTGGCTTCTCCGAGGAATTTCGAGACCCACGGCAGTGTAGTCCTCAAGCGTTGTAATAATAATATAAAGTGTCCATTTACTGCGGTTGCGTGTAAATGAAAGGCGACGTACGGTTTAAGTCCTGACTCGGCTGTAACGCTTCAGCAATCCAGTTTGTACGTAGCCAAGCGTAAAAGTTTATACCGGATCGAACAGTGGCGCAGCAAAGGGCCTTTCCCTATATCGCGGGCGAAATCAGTGGCACGGGGGTAAGTCAAGGTACGCGCGCTTTGTGGCGGAACGTTCGACTAGTTTAATCACGGAAAGTGCTGATCGAAGGCCTCGCACCAATTTCCAGCGCATCCTCTCGACTCTGGCTTAGCCATCGGAGTTAAACGATAAGCCTTTCCTTGTTGTCCTTGCCGCGATTGAAAGAAAGCTTCCTCGCGGCGGGGAAAATGCGGTCTGCGCGTTCATAAGTCACGAGCGAGAGACGAAGCTAGACCTCTTCCGATCGATGCACGAGGAGATAAGGGAATCGCTTGGTCGATCCAGAGTGGCTGCAACGTGTCTGTTTACTCTGTAATAAATGCGGTCTATTAGAGGAATGAATTCTATAACTGTGGGCCACTGATAGTGGCGACGAAGTGGCGGAATTAATGCTTCCCTCGAATTGATGTAACTGGAGAACAGCATAATCTGCTCGGCTCGTCTATTCGTTCCCTTGTTCGGACGAAAGTCTATATCCCAGATAGCACCGCACATCCCAAGGACGTCCTTTTCATGTCCAGTTTATATCCGAACGTCCTACGTCCATTTCTTAAATCCTACGGACGTTCTTAGGACTTAAATTTCGGATGTTCCAGGAACGTCCGTTTCTTAAGTCCTACGGACGTTCTTAGGACTTAAATTTCGGATGTTCCAGGAACGTCCGTCTCTTAAGTCCTACGGACGTTCTTAGGACTTAAATTTCGGATCTTCTAGGAACGTCCGTTTCTTAAGTCCTACGGACGTTCTTAGGATTTAAATTTCGGTTGTCCCAGGAACGTCCGTTTCTTAAGTCCTACGGACGTTCTTAGGACTTAAATTTCGGATGTTCCAGGAACGTCCGTCTCTTAAGTCCTACGGACGTTCTTAGGACTTAAATTTCGGATCTTCTAGGAACGTCCGTTTCTTAAGTCCTACGGACGTTCTTAGGATTTAAATTTCGGTTGTCCCAGGAACGTCCGTTTCTTAAGTCCTACGGACGTTCTTAGGACTTAAATTTCGGATGTTCCAGGAACGTCCGTCTCTTAAGTCCTACGGACGTTCTTAGGACTTAAATTTCGGATCTTCTAGGAACGTCCGTTTCTTAAGTCCTACGGACGTTCTTAGGATTTAAATTTCGGTTGTCCCAGGAACGTCCGTTTCTTAAGTCCTACGGACGTACTTAGGACTTAAATTTCGGCTGTTCTAGAAACATCAAACAATCTTGTAAGTCACGTGATTGTTTTGCACGACTACATTTCGAATGTTCCGAGAACATTCGTCTCCTAAGTCTTGTGAATCTTTAGAAGACCTAAATTTCAGATGTTCGAAGAACAACCGTCTTGTAGGTTTTGCAGATGATTCAGGTTCGGTTGCAAAACAGTCTTACGACTGAACCTCGCCTTTGCGCTATTTTTTTGTGCAATGAAGACGCTGAAATGCTGAAATGTTCCCAGATAGCTTACAACGTGTTCAAGACGTCTGTCTTAAGTCGTCGTTAAAACATCTGTCTTGAGACGAATGTGAAATTTTAAGCAATGAGTCTAGAGATCGAATGATGATATTCTGTAGAATATTTCGCGTCAATGCACATTTTTTATAAATTATTAATACTGGTTATATACCTAGAAATTGAAATTATTTGTAAGGAAGTGTCTTGGGTAGTTGCGAAAAGCAGTTGCTTCGTAATCTGGGAGTCCTGGGTTCGATTCCCGTCACCGCCAAGTTTTTTTTTCTTAATGCCCTAACCCAGACTTGATGAAGACGTCTTTAAGGCGCTTTTAAACCATCTGCAAAACGTTTTTAAGACGCCTTTTGGACGTATTTAACTTTACTTTCGGACGTTCGGAAAACGTTCTGAGAATGTTGACACAGCACGTCCTCAGGACGTTCCACTTTGTAAATAGGACCTTCCTACGACATTTAAAGAACTTAACGAGGACGTACAGAGGATATATGGACCTTCTCGGGACATTCTCCGAACGTACAGTACGTCCGGAACGGACGTCCATAAGATGTCTTTGTGCTATTTGGGATCTGTAGAAATTTCGTATCCGCCTTTCACGGCAGGTAGTCTCGTGGCTCTCGAAGGTTATTTTAGAGAGATTCGCGTATCCCTGTCTCTTTTAATGGAAAGCTTTATTTGCCAATCTATCTTTACCATTCAAGACGAAGTCCCGAGCCACAGGAGTGTCTCTGTGAGTAGCTGGCAATCAGGCACTATTTTTTCAGCACCGACAGTGCGTCCAGGCGGTTGCAATAGCGCGAGGAACTTCCCCCTCGAGCTTTTACGTTGGAGAAATGTAAGTTTTATACGCAACTTTCTGTGCCATTTAGCGGGGAATATAGGGACCGGGCGCGAGAAGGAATACTGAAGTACAGTAAATTCATGATTTTTCAACTTCTGGCACCAAGGATGTCCGGGACATCCAGAGGGCTCGGCAGTTGGTTCGGTGAGTTATCCGCAAAAATAGAATAAAGCACAATGGAGGAAGTGCCGGAGGTTTCATTGACACGCGCTGGAAGTGGCTGCAAAGGGACTACGTTTAGGGCACGAAGCGAGAAAGCTAATCGATTCCAGACACACGAATTACTCCCACGAAGTTTATGCAACCGCCTCGTTAATTCGGTAATGTCAGTACCACTTGAACCCCGAATTATTCGAAATTCCATAAACTGATTCCACTTATTGGACGATTCTCGGCTAATACCCTGACTGGTATCTGTTGGGAGGCCCTGTGTCGATCGATCTACGCGTTTAGAACGGGGAACGATTTATGGGATAAGTGCGGGAGAGATGCTTCGTATGAGGAAGGAACGCAACGTGGCTGCAGCTCGCCCTGGGAATGATTTATTAGTGGATGGTATCAACGTGCGTACGTAAATAAATAAATACATATATATTAGGGTGTTTCATATTATAGGGTTAAAATTAAAATATTACAATTTTTTTTACTTTGCTCATGCCCTGATTCCTATTAATATAAAAAGCATACCTGACAAATTTTAGGAAGATTGAGTAATATTTAGAGGTTGCACACTTTGCACACTAAATAATATGTAGTAGGCTAAGGAAACACGATTTTCAATGATAATTATTTTTATTCTCAAGTCCTTGAAAAAGAAACTAAACTTCAAAGAAGACTTAGACTTAGATAAATTTACATTTTATTATTATTATTACTATTGTTCACATCTATAAAAATTCTGTACCTTATTATTTTACCCACATTTTTAAAACCTGAAAAACGAAAATATGTAGGGTAGAACGGGGTCGGTAGTAACAGGGGGGTGAATGTAACACGCTAATATCTCAAAACATATAATGGATAGGAACACCAATTTTAGATATATGATAAACAATGACATTTGGAATCCATGTCCTAGCAGTATAGATACGCAATGGACATGGATAGCGAACAAAATAACTTTTCGATACCCTACGGTAACTTTTTCTTACTGACTTATGATTGTAATGTAAACACACCCTTTGCAAGTATGTGCGTTTTTAATCTGTAATTTGCCTTTTTTTAAAGTAATACTGATCGTTACTTAGCACTTTTAAGTGTCTCGTTTGTCACAATTTATAATTCAAGTTCAAAAGCATGGTCGAGGGCGATTGTAACATCGGCAGTCGGGGTCGGTTGTACCGCAACAGAACCGAATAGTGTTAAAGAAGGCGAATAATATTGTCTTGTTTGCATGGAATCCATGCAGTGTTACAACCCATCCGGGGTCAGAGACGGTTGCAACACTTTGCATTGTAACGTTAGGGCTATAACACTCCGCTTCTCATTTTTTATTAATAACTTGGATATTATTTGACATACAGTGAAACTGTTGTGACTCAATGATGTCAGAGAAATAAGTAACATTTCCGTATAAGAGTTTTTGTTGTAAATGTAATAGTTCCTGCGTAATCGTATTCCAAAGTCAAAGTGTTACTACCGCTCCAGGCCTACCCTAGTGATGAAACTGTGCAACCCCTAAATATTATTAAGGCTGCCGTCTCATCGGGCGTTGAATGTGTGCGTACGCTCACACAAGCTAGGAAAAACGTGTACGTATACGCGATGTAGTAAACAAACCGTTTCAACCAACTTACGTCGCGGAATCGGCAAGAAGGAAGCTTTTGCGGGTATAGTTGCCTCCAGTAGACATCCGTGCAGACGGGTCTGGTGCGTTTGAACGCTAATAAGCACCGTACGTTGAAATAATAATGAATTTATGACTCGAAAACTGACAGAATGAAACTTCAAGGCTTCTCCGTCACCGGCGCTAGTGGTATATTCAAGCCACGTAGCATCAGCGTTATACGTATACGCGATGTAGTAAACAAACCGTTTCAACCAACTTACGTCGTGGAATCGGCAAGAAGGAAGCTTTTGCGGGTATAGTTGCCTCCAGTAGACATCCGTGCAGGCGGGTCTGGTGCGTTTGAACGCTAATAAGCACCGTACGTTGAAATAATAATGAATTTATGACTCGTGTACTGAGACAGACTCGAGAAATGACAGAATTATGCTTCAAGGATTCTCCGTCACCAGCGTTGATTGTATATTCGCGCCATGTACCATCAGAACCGGTGGAAGTCCAAGCTAGCCGATAAATGTAGGAAAGACATAGTTGCCGATACGTATTGAGAGTCGTATCGCGTTGTTGCCGCATTTCCCCTATTACTATTTTGTCGTCAAGAAGGCTTGAATGAATCACGGCGAAGCGGCTGGAGAACAGAGATGGGCAAAGATAATATCTGGATAAACTCAAATAAAAGATACTTTATGTTTATCCGTTATGAACCAAAGTGAATACATTCGACGACAAAAGATAATTTTTTTATTCGAAGAAGAATAATTTGTTTATTCGATTTTTAACCGTAGTTTATTCGACTTTTATTTGAAGGCTTCAAACAACTGTCGGCAGCGTGTTTACCCGAACCGGCGCGATCTCTCTTTGAGCCTGAAGACTTGGGCTGTTCGGCGGCAGCTTCTGATTTCGGTTCGAGAGGCATACAGCGTTGCTTGCGGTGGATTATGTATTAATAAATTGTAAAACGTGACGTTTTCACTATTTATTAACATACTGCTGAGATTGTCCAGATTAAAATGAGTTCAAGCACGGTATAAATCGGATTATTTCTAGAACTGTACTTGGTAATTAAATATACGGCAACTGTACTCTTTGTTGACACTTTTATTTTCAGTCACAAATAATAAGCTTTTTATTAAAAAAATGTTTTTGACCAATACGCTGTTTGTACAGCGTGCTTCTCTCGCTAGAGTCCTAAAGACAATGCCGCGAATATGCCGCGCCTCGCTGAGTTTCGTGGAAGTGACGAATTTCACGTTCTACATTTCGCATCAGATTTTTGCGAAAATGGCTTCAACCTATTCCGTCGTCCCGATGAAAGTGGCCCCAAGCTAACATCGTTAAAAATAGTCCGATTTACATGACATTTGACACGATTTTAATCGGGAGAACGCCAGGAATTTACATTGTATCCCTTACGCATCCTACTGGACCTCGCCTTCCAAGAAGGCAAGCGATGCCCAGTGTCCTTACAGAAATGCGAAGTTCAGAAGGGATATTGATACGCAAATTAGTATTGTTTCATAAATTATTGAAATAAACTATCAAATTAAAGAGACATTATCTTTATTTGTCGTCGAGTAAAAATAACGCAGAGTTAGTTTTATTTGAAACGCCACGGATGAATCAGTTTATTCGACGGGAATTCATCCGTCGGCCACAAATAATTTTTTTAATCGAAGGCCTTCATTCTTGAGGTCCCCCGAAGCTCGAGCCGAGCGACATTGTATCGCTCACCCGTCTAACCTGTCGCCTGGAGTTGCTCGGCGATGTATCATCGATTATGCAGAAACAGAATTTCTTTATTTTTCATCGTATCAATATGAAAGTGATTCTGCCGATTAAATTGACAGAAAATAATTTAAATCGGACTACTTTGAACGAAACGGGCTTTCAATTCTGCAAATAAATTTTATGTGTAATCTGATAGTTCAAATTGTGTCAAGTTTGGTATATTTCCATCTTTCCTTCTTACACTCCCGGACCTCTCTATCTTTCAGTATTGCTACGTTCAGCGAGGTTCTGACGCTGGACGTAGCTCTCGTGCCGTATTGCTTCAAGACTTCTCGATAGAAAGAGAGAACTCTGTGGCAACAGCGCGGCAGAGACAAAGAGAACAGACGATGTGGCAACTATGCGTCAAAAGTTCGTCTACCCAGAGTACCTGGAGATGTCATCTCTGTACAAGTTCTTTTAATCGACCGCAGTAGTTTCATTAGGGTCCGTTTGTTTACTGGGGACGCGTCGATCGATTCGGACCATAACAAAAATGAGACGGCAGCCTTAAATTTGTCTAAAATTTGGCATACAGATCACTTAGATGAATAGAACCAAGGGGGCGAGCAAAGTTACGTGAAAATAGCACGTTTGGAAAATTGAAACACCCTAATATATATATATTTGACATATTTGACACATGTGGCGGGGGAGGGTGCGCAGATGTGCCTGACGTCCCAGTTTGATGTCAGCTAATTGCTGTCGAAAAGGAAAGTTGATTTCACTCCTTAAATCTGTTGGATTTCACGTTTTCTTCTCGTTTCATTTTGTTAATACTGTTCCGGACTCCGTTTCAATACTGACTGTTTTTAGACGTGTCCAGAAGGCACAACGATAAAAAGAAGATTCATCATCGGGAAGTTACATTCTTCCAACGTCCATTTCCATTTTGGAATTTAACGTCTCATTGGGGTTACTTATTGTTAGTGCAGTAGTTAGCATAACTTCAAAAAAGTAAAAAAATTACGCCAAGTACATGAAACAAATAAATCACAAAAAATAAAAGAGAATAATATAAAGCACAAAAAAAAAATAGAAGAAAATATATATCACCAAAAATAGAAGATAATAATATAAATCCCCCAAAAAATAGAAGAAAATATACAATATAAAAAAAGATGTGAAATCAAAATGAGCTGCAAGTACATAAAGGTGCTTTCCAACTGCCCTTAAGATGACACAACTACATAGACACAGCTAAAATGCTGTGTTCATACATTCCATTACTCATATCGCGGACATTTTAATTATCCCATCAAAAAGAATCCCAATTAAAAACATTGTCGTAAATTAATTAATAGCTTTACAAAATTAATATACAAAATTGCGCCAATTATAACAATGGCTATTTATAAAAAGAAAAATGTATTAAATAATATTAAGCAGATATATTTTTATAGAAATAAATATTTCAATACCAATAAATATTTTATTCAAAATACTTGGCGCTGCTCACCGCATTGGTGTTGCTAAACTGAATACATATGTATAAATTGCATTAATCTTTTTCTTTCTTTCTTGTGCGTGCATTCGTGAATATGTGTATGTGTGCGTGTGCATATGCTACGTATGATATTAGAATTAAATATATGTAGAATAAATCTGACTGCGTTTCTAATATGTATATGTTTATGTATTTTAGATTGTAAGGGAGTTATTATAAATTATTAATTTACTATTAATAAGACAATTAACATTTTTTCGGTTTCGCAGCGCCAAGTATTTTGAATAAAATATTTATTGGTATTGAAATATTTATTTCTATAAAAATATATCTGCTATAAAGGAGGTGAGAGCGTATGATTAATTAGAGTTTTACGAATGTCTTTCACAAAAGATTGAAAAGCATCAAGGGAGATGTGTTTTCAGCGTACTTTCTTCACTAATGTGACTTTCTCTACATTGCAAGCAGTCCACCATAATCTATTTTCTTAATAATTTTTAATGCTACGTCGTTTGACAAATTTTGTAGATTTACCTTATTTGACAAATTTCCAGAAACTTGTGCGAAACAAGATGCTGTGTCTATCTATCTAATCTTCTCCGGACAACCTCCAAGACTGTGCGTCCCCTTCAATTTTATATCCAAGTCCTGTGCGTCCCCTTGATTTCTATAATATATATAATAAGCTTTACATAAAAACTCTAAATTGCTGGTATACAAATAAATATCTGGCAATTTAAATGCAAGATACAATGCAATTTTTTGTTACTACAATATTTATTTTGTACGTGCATGGTACAAATTTCCAGAAATTTATGCGAAAGAAGATGCTTCTCTGTCGAACCTTCTCCGGACAACTTCCAAGTCTGCGAGTCTACATAAAAAATCTATTAAAAAATTTTGGCGACCCACCTTGTTAATTGAGACAATAATTCAGTCTCCCATGTAGTGTAAAAACTTGTGACATTTCAAATTTGGACGACTTACCTTATTTGACACTTGTCAGGTTATGATGAATTGACACTTGGTAGGTTATAATTCAATAGTACGGAATGATCCCGAGAGTCGACGAACGAAACATACACTAGTTTCTTTTGGCTGAAGGTGTGCGTGTAACGCGTATATACGTATTATGTTTGACGAAATTTGGTTGGAGAATCAGAAGAAGAAGAAGAATCAGAAGAAAAATCTTACCGTTTCCGACTGATTCATGAGACGATATTATGATATCTCTGTCATGTGTGGAAAGATTTTATTGAAATTTGGTCTTATTCGAAAGCTTATATGCGGTTTACATAAGAAAAATGCCTTTAAATTTAGAAAATATTGCAGGCGTCATGAGATATTAATGAAATAAGTTTCAGGTTAGGTTGGATTAGCCCGGCGACGAGTAAATGATAGCGGTAGCGACAGTCGACATATACAGGGTGTCTTTCCTGTACTTGGCGTCGAGACGCTACCGCGTCTCTAGATACCCCACGAAGGATAAAATAGATGGGTAAGAATATTTAAGAATAAGCTTCTTTAAATTTTGAGAAGTATGTATGACAGGGCTCTCCTGTACCAGAAAATTCTCGTTCTCACGTTTAGACAATTGGCATTAAGTAATCCTTTGTGTATTTTTTGTACAAAAACGACGCGACAAATTAATTTCAGGTTTGGCATGCTGTTTTATTGCATCTTGAGCTATTGTTCTGATTTTTTGTGTGACAGTGAGCGAAAAGGCGTGGCAGATACAGAGTGCTGACTGAGGGTGTTAAAAAAAAATCAGGCGGTTCTGGCGTTGACGGAAAGTACTGCAAGGGTTATCTGAAACACAAAAAGGAAAAGAGATTCTTAATCTATATGAATGTGGCTATCTGTGGTAGTAGATTTATTGTCGTATCTGTTACGGGTCCTTTTTTATTAAAAGAAGTTTTGCCGATTTTGGGGCAAACCTAACCGAAACCTAACCCAAACCTTTCTCAGACTCAAATCAGGGCGCTTCGTCTTCTTCAAAAGGCTGCCATTTTAACATTTTTCTTAACGTATCTACTACCACCCATAGCCACATTCATATAGTTTAAGAATCTCCTTTCCTTTCTGTGTTTCGGATAACCCTTAAAGTACTTTTCGTCAACGCCAGGGCCACGCGATTATTTTCCAACGCTCTCTATGTATCTGCCATGTTTTTCTTTTCACTGTCACATAAAAATTCAAAACAATAGTTCCAGATACAAGAAAACAGCCTGCCAAACCTTAAATTAATTTGTCGACCCGTTTTTGTACAAAAAATTCACAAAAAGTTACCAATTTTGCGGCCCAACAAGGCGCAATCTCCCCTTAAGGGGTTAGGCCACCTTGGACGGAGCGAATTTGCAGTCATTTTCGGCATTTTTTTTTAGCAATTAATGAAATGAACAGAAAATTTAATATGACGCCTGTTATTATACAACTCTCGCCGGAAAAAATCGTATTTTTTTTTTTACAAAATGGCGGCGGTAGAGCCGTGATACGCAAGATCTTGAGCAGCGACGTTTTCCACGGTGTTCAATCTCACGGCTATACCGTTTGACCTAGAACACAAAACCAAAGAGATTTATTTTCTGCATGCCTAAAACTAAGGAAGTACGTAGGGAAATCCAGAAACATTAATTTGTCTCGAAATGGTGACCATGGGGAGAAAAAGTGCATTTTTTTTTTTTATAAAAGTGTCAATTGCAAAGAACATATTCAAGATATCGCAAAACCGCTACGTACTTCCCTAGTTTCAGGCATGCAGAAAATAAATCTTTTTGGTTTTTTGTTCTAAGTGAAACGGTATAGCCGTGAGATTGAACACCGTGGACAACGTCGCTCCACAAGATCTTGCGTATCACGGCTCTACCGCCGCCATTTTGTAAGAAAAAAAAATACTTTTTTTCCGGCGAGAGTTGTATAATAACAGGCTTCATATTAAATATTCTGTTTATTTTATTATCTTCCTAAAAAAAAATGCCGAAAATCACTGCAATTTTGCTCCGTCCAAGGTGGCCTAACCCCTTAAGGGGACCTTCCAGTCTAGAGCCCCAAAAAATAGGTGATTTTTAGGAATTAATTAAAGGAAAACTACTATATATAATTTAATGGGACTTTTTGCATTGTATTAAGGGGGGTCACTCAAGTGAAAATGAACTACCAGTAATTTTACAGATAAAAATTTGAAAATATTTATATCCATATTATTTTTTACGCTGAAATGAATTATGTAAGAATTAATATAGTGACATTTTTTTTTTCAAAAATTTAAAAAAAAAAATTCGAAAAAATTATGCGATTGTAAAATCCATACCCTTATTTCTGTAGAATTGTATACAAAGACTGCAAAAAAAAATTCAGCTCGAAAACTTCTTTTTTGTCGGAGTTATAAAGTTTTATGTTTTGGCGCAGTAACTAAAACGCTCCTGCTTCGTACGTTGGACCGACCAAAATGAACTACCAGTTATTTTACAGATAAAAATTTGAAAATATGTATTTCCATATTATTTTTTACGCTGAAATGAATTATGTATGAATTAATACAGTGACATTTTTTTTTTCAAAAATTTAAAAAAAAATTTCGAAAAAATTATTCGATTTTAAAATCCATACCCTTATCTCTGTAGTATCGTATACAAAGACTGCAGAAAAATTTTCAGCTCGAAAACTTCATTTTTGTCCGAGTTATAAAGTTATAAATCGAAAAAAAAGAGTGTGTGAACCACGTTGGCAAAAGATTATGGAGAGCTTTGACCGATTTGGTAAAACAGGAGCGTACGAAAGGTATTACTTTAGGGGGTAAAGGGCAGGGTACCCTGAAAGGTATAAACAGAAAGCCTCAGAAAGATACAAACGTGCAAGAAAAATGATACGAACTGCACAATCACGAAGAGAACAGGCATTGCAAGAAGAGAAAGGTCCAACGTCCGGAGCAGGAGCGTTTTAGTTACTATCCCAAAACATAAAAACTTTATAATTCGGACAAAAATGAAGTTTTCGAGCTGAAATTTTTTTGCAGGCTTGGCATACAATACTACAGAGATAGGGGTATGGATTTTACAATCGAATAATTTTTTCGAAATTTCTTTTTTAAATTTAAAAAAAAATTGTCACTTTATTAACTCTTACATAATTCATTTCAGCGTAAAAAATCATATGGATATACATATTTTCAAATTTTTATCTGTAAAATAACTGGTAGTTCATTTTGGTCGGTCCAACGTACGAAGCAGGAGCGTTTTAGTCACTGCGCCAAAACAAAAAACTTTATAACTCCGACAAAAATGAAGTTTTCGAGCTGAATTTTTTTTTGCAGTCTTTGTATACAATTCTACAGAAACAAGGGTATGGATTTTACAATCGAAAATTTTTTTCGAATTTTTTTTTTTAAATTTTTGAAAAAAAAAATGTCACTGTATTAATTCTTACATAATTCATTTCAGCGTAAAAAATAATATGGATATAAATATTTTCAAATTTTTATCTGTAAAATTACTGGTAGTTCATTTTCACTTGAGTGACCCCCCTTAAGGATGTCTTAAGTTATAGAAATATATTTTTTGTTTTATAATTAACCATTGCAGACGGCCCTGGGGAGTCGTTAAAGTCAAGGCGTCAAAAAATTGATCCAAATCGGTGGGACCTGTATCTCCAAAAGTTATTATCCGATTCGACTGAAACTTATTTTATTTTGAAGATTATACTTCTGGCTAGGGGGGGGAACTAGAAAAAAATAAAAAAATGACATTTTTTTTTAGAAAATAACGACACTTGATGTTTGAAATCACTTTTCCCTGTACTTTTCGTCCTTTCAACGCATTTGAAAATTATAAATTTTCAATTTTTGTAATTTTTCTAGCCCCCACCTAGCCAGAAGTATATTCTTCAAAATAAAAAAAGGTTCAGTCGAATCGGATAATAACTTTTGGAGATACAGGTCCCACCGTTTTGAGAACACTGTTTCGAGAAAAACGCGTTTAAAGGTTTACGTGAGCGCCGAGTGCCCGGTTGTTGCCCATGCATTTGCCGCTACTCAAATGCCTATGACTTCTGGAATTTTACGAATTTCAACAAATCCTTTTAAACACGCATTCCTAAAAGGTTGAACATTCGAAAAATGAAATAAAAACAAAAACCAACTTTTAGACCGGAAGGTCCCCTTAAGCGTTGATACTGGTGTCATATTTAGTACAATTTGGGACACTAATAGAGCAAGTTCAAGCTTCGACAGAATACAATTGAAGTTCATTACAGCTTCATTTCAAAGCAGACGCAACAAAGCTCACCCCACAAATCAGCCCCGTTCCCATCCCAAAGCTACACAGCAGTATCACTTATCCACTGATGAACCACATGAACGTGAAGTAATACTACATCTCGTTAGCGATCAACATCAACAGCCACTCAACGGCCACTGACGTTTGACACGCTGTAACGTGTCCTCCAGCGTGCGCCTTACGCTGGCGCCAGCCCGCTGATCACCAGACACGCTTCCCGCCTGGACAACTGATCGATTAAGGGGGTTCGCAGATTCTCACGTGACCCGGGCACGAACTGGTCTCACCTGACCTCGGGACTGCGGCACGCTCGTTTGCAAGTGTAGCCGGCATTCGAACCATTGTTATCATTGACCACGCCCTTAACAACTGTTCATGAACGTACTTAACAGCACGTGTGAGCCGCCGCGAGCAGCGGCATCCCCCTCGAAACTCGAGAGGCAGAAGCTGCACCCGCGATTATCCCTACCGTCGCCCATCCCTTTCCCGAAAGCGGGGGGGGCTCGCGGGCCTCCACGTCGGCAGCAACTGCAATCCCAGGAGCGCGATGCACGCACGTGTGTTGCACACGTTGTCGCAGTTTCGCCCGACGAAAATTCCGCGCTGGAAATCCGTCGCACATACGCGGCACGTAACGCTGCGGGAAAGTTACACGGCCTTCTCCGCTATTCCGCGCCCCACCTCCGTGCAACGAGACCCACGAAACCCCCCCGACTGTCTCCTAGACAGCGAACCGTCGCCCAACCGAGCGGAATTCTTCAAGAAATACACGTGCAGCCTGGCTCACCCGACGGTGCAATCGCTGCTGCGCCTACTGACGAACGTCGCGATCTGGGTCTTCGAAGTAATTTGGCAACGCAACGGTTCGATTACTACGCGTGATAATCTGACGTCTCCAACGTCCTCTAAACCAGGCGTGCACAGCTGAATGCCCGCCGGGCAACACTTTTCGGGCGCGTGCGGAAAGAGCGTCGAAAATCACTAAGCCACGCCTTCATGAACAACAGTGCCGTGAGTGCCGTGGTGGCTTAGAGCATATAAACATGGAGGAAGCATGCAATAGGCGAAAATGTAGAGGGCGATAGAAAGAGAGAGATATACATGTGGGACACCCCCTCTCTTTCTAGCGCCAGGCGGCGCCCCTGGCGTTAGAAAGAGAGGGGGTGTCCCACATGTATATCTTTCTCTTTCTATCGCCCTCTACATTTTCGCCTATTGCATGCTTCCTCCATGTTTATATGCTCTAAGCGTGGTGGGGAGTGTTCGTGAGTGAAGTGTGCCGCTGACCGTCAGCAACACACCTTACAATGGGGAAGATGACGCAAAGCTCGGCGCAGATGACGCCACTAGCGCATGTACTGTGGTTGTGCCCGAGTGCGTATTGGTGAATTGTTTGCGCGCGAATTTTTCATTTATGTATTGTATAAATGGGAATGCGTGCTGGTGGCGTCACGGGTGGGAAAAAGTTGCAGTCGTCTTCCCCATTTACACGCAACTACAACAGATATTGGCCACAGGGTGGGGGAACTGCTCACGGCGTCGCTCTTCGCTTTGCTCACGAGCAATCGAGAGCGCTCTTGCCCGCCACAGCCTTGCTGTGCAGGCCTGCTCTAAACTCTGATTATTCAGAGGAGTAGTAGGGGTTAGTAGTGGACACGGTGTAATAGACAGGTGTTCCGACTCTGTACCTTTTACTCCAGCGATTTTGTGTGCCGATTTCTGTTTAATTCCCCTGGCCGTCGCGAGAGGCGTCGTGACTTAGAAGCCATATACATATGTATTAATGAGACTGTAGTAGTAGAGATTTTAGTGGTATTACTGGGCTTGCCAGACACAACAGGCCATATGCAAATGACTTTACGACACCGACGAAATCTGCCGGCCGCCAGAAGAACTAGGACGAAAAAGTCACACATTCTGAACAGGAGTCGGAACACCTGTCTATTACACCGTGGTAGTGGAAGTATGGAGATATTGAGATCCAGAGAAAAATTAGTTTATGCGAGTTTGGGGGAGGATTCGGCATGCTAGTTTTAAGATCCTTGGAAATTTTGGGGATGGTTCATGAGAAGTCTATAGGTAGGTGTGTCTATAGGTAGTTATAATTGAGGAGTTGAAATGGTGGACGATGTAAGTGACAGGAGTGAACATTTTCAGAGAAATTTCAGCGAAACTAAAATAGATTATTCTGGCACTTACAGCGTTTACCACTGTAGGGTAAATCCGGGAGACGCGGTCGGGCCGGAGAGTTGGTCGTGTCGCTATATTTCAGAGTCTATACGTAAAAATGCATTAAAGTACAGACCAACTACTTCTCTAGATGCCAAACAGTTGAATGAATAGCGATATTTCGCTTCCTTCTGTGTTTTTCTGGATTTATAGGCTATAAAAGGTAAATTGATGTTACATTTAACCTCTTTTGTCAAACAGCGGTTGTACGGAATCGTATTTAAAATATACTTCTAAGTTTATTTTCCTTTAATGTTTGGAATAATAAGATAGTAGAGATATTGGGGGACAATGCAGCAAAAGTATTTGGCCATATTAACTCTTCCTCTCAAAGCTAACGAGAAGACCATGTCTCGCTGCAGAAAGGTGAGATGGTCGAGTTATGATTTTTTTATTATTTTTGTTTATTTTTTTATTTTTTATTATTATTTTAGTATTATTTTTGTTTATTTAGTTTATTTATTCACTTTTGTATTCATTTGCCTTGCTAATCGCCAGTAGGTAACTCACTTTTTCTTTGATGTGTTCTTTACTTGTTTAGCGTAAACAAATTAAATATCAATGAATCCGTAGTTGTATTCACTCATAAATAATTTTGCTTTATCCTTTGTTAATTTTCCATGAATAATTATGTGAGTGGTCTCTGCCAACGACGAAAACCATTTCTCCCGGCACCTCGGGAGAGGTGGTCAGATGTCATGACTTCAGTTTTCAACCCAATTTACAGTAAATATTGTCTTAAAGCAAATATCGACCAGTTTTTCTGAATCGACATAAAATTCTGAACATATTAGGTTTGTTCTGATAAAATAAGTAATATCTATATTAGTTTTAATAGTCATTTTATATTAGGTCGACCGCGTCTCCCGGATTTACCCTATTTAGAATGGAATATACACCCTTTTCAACTAAAAAAAATTTTAATTTTGTTTCGCACTTACATCCAGTGTTCACGGGAAAGGGCCTGATAGCTCTCGGCTACCCTCTGTTGCGCATGCCCGCGACGAGCTGTGACGTCAAACCAATCAACGCCAAGCTGGTAAACGAAGCCAGCCACTGGCGTCGATTCGGTTCGTTTACCAGCTTGGCGTTGATTGGTTTGACGTCACAGCTCGTCGCGGGCATGCGCAACAGAGGGTAGCCGAGAGCTATCAGGCCCTTTCCCGTGAACACTGCTTACATCGTTTGCCATTGCAGCTGCTTAAGGGGGGAGCCTGGTGTAACTAGCTGGAAAATCGAGGCATTTTTCGGGAATTTTTTTTTTAAAGAAAGTATTTAATCGATCTTTCTGAAACTTTCAGGATATTGTATTATCAGATTAAGGAAGATAAAAAAAATTTATTAAAAATGAGCGGCAAATAACAAAATTATAAGGGCTTATGCCCAGTCCGTTGGCGACGCAATTGTTGCACTGCGGGCAACGTAGCGTCTTTTGGTTTCATCTAAAACCAAAAATTGAACAATTTTCGTTTAGTTTATGAGTGTACGCACAAATCGTATAAATTCATAACTTAAAAGATGCAAAATTGAACAAATGGCGGCCTGTTGAAAAAAAAGTTCACTTTTTCCAACGAAATTTTGCCTTAAATGTGTAAAAAAAGTTATTTATTTAAACAATATCATTATACCAATAACTTAGCTCTGTGAAGAAAATGTTCACAAATATCCGTGCACAAGGCCAAGTCGATTGGTTGAATATTTTTGGAGTTACATTGCCCGCAAATTGTAAGACTGTCGTTTCGAGAAAAACGCATTTAAGGGGTAACACCACTGTAACAGCTTGAAAAATAGCGTTTTTTTGCCATTTTTCTTGGATGGAAGGAAAGGTAATAGAATAACTATACTGGAGGAAGTTATTAAGCACATATTTTGTTATTAAAAAAAAAAAAGTTATTGAGAAATATTACAAAATGGCGGCACTGAAGCCATTCTCGTGAGGCATGTTGAAGTTTTAGCGCTCTGCGGCACGCAGTGTAGCTGGTGCAAATTTGAATTTAAAAAAAAAAAATATGACTTAAATCTACATGTTTATAGCTAGAGAAATACGTAGGGGATTTTAAAAATATTGATTTTTGTGTGATTGGTGAGCATTTGAATGAAAAACGTTCAATTTTCTATAAAAAGAGGGCAAACATTTGTTAATAAGTAATGTTTAAATTAACTTATCGAAAATCCCGTACGTATTTCTCTTGAAAATGTTATTTTAAAGATATTGTTAAAAGTTCGAATGAAAAGAATGAAAATTGTTGGAGTTATGCTGCGTGCCGTGTTGAAAAATCGTGTTTCGAGAAAAACGCGTTTAACGCCGGTAGTCGTTTCGAAGCAGTCCGATGCGCTTGGGGAAGAGCTCGAAATTTCAAGGAAACAAATTTGTTTCAAGTAATACAGTTTTTGCCCCATATTCTAAAAGGTTCAAACCATCTTTTAAGCAAATAAAAAAAAAATCAATTTTCCGAAAAATTTACAGTGGTGTTACCCCTTAAAGTTTTGTGGTAACCTGGCGCTCCGTAGCAAAACCGGCTATATCCGCTTTAATTTTTCGAATTTCGTTTTGCGGCTTTGGGAACATATTATCGTGATGTTCAATTATTGATTTATGCAAAAAACAAATCGATTTCTTCGACCCGCTACACCACGCTCCCTCCTTAAGGGGTCATTCTACTTTGATCGGCCGAAAAATTAAGCTATTTGTAAAGATTTTTTCTCAGTAAATACAACATATAATGAAATAAATCTTTTTGGCATTTATTAAGCTAGTCTTATATTGCAGAAATTTTTTTTAAAAATAATTAAGAGAAAAAGGATAACCCAAACCTAACCTAACCTAACCCGAATTTTTAGAACTCCTATTTTCTTATGTGGATAACCTTCCGAAGTAAAAACCAAGTTGATATCTAATCGGGCCTAAGAGATTTTGAGGAATCCGTGAAAATCCATTTCACCCCTTTTCACCCCTTTTTAGGCATTTGTGTGGGTAATTCTTGTGAGTAAGAACCAAGTTGATATCTAATCGGGCCTAACGAGGGGAGGCCGCGAATGGGACGAGCGATTTTTTAACGAAACCGGGCAGAAAATGTTGAGGCCGATGTGTAAACAAAATCCAGAATATTAGCTGTGAATGGTCGGTCATTTTTATAAAAAATTATGAACAGTAAAATTATGAAGTCGTCGAATCGATTTTATACTTCATTAAGTGATAGATCTTGATGAAAGGAATACAAAAGTCTTATGTGTTATTGGCATAGTATCAATAATTTAACCAGAAAATTCAATTTTTGTTTCGACGACTTCATAATTTTACTGTTTAAAGCCATTTTTTATAAAAATGGCCGGCCATTCACAGCTAATATTCTGGAATTTGTTTATACACATCGGCCTCAACATTTTCTGCCCGGTTTCGTTAAAAAATCGCTCGTCCCATTCGCGGCCTCCCCTCGTAAGAGGTATTAGAGAGTCCGAAAAAATACATTTCACCCCTTTTCACCCTCTTAGAGGTGGAATTTCCAAAAATCTTTCTTTAGCGGGTGCCTGCGTCATGAAAACAATGTACCTTCCATATTTCACATTCCTATCTCACCTTTCTTCGTAAATCAATTTATTTGTAAGATTTTAAGTCGATGTTGAATTTTGTGTTAAGAATGAGTTTAAGAGCTGCTGCTCTATAGGCTTCGATTAATTTTCGAAGGAAATTCGGTATTCTGTTTGGCATAGCTCTGTGGTGACTGAACGTCGTACGCAATTGGGACAATAATTATAGAGTCTTCGGATCTGAGCCTAGTGTTACTATACGGTAACAGCAACGACGCCCTGGCGACAATTTACCGCGACGTCGCGCACGACAAATTAATTCCTGCGTTGCTAACCGCCTAATACCTTGTAAACTTCGGGATGATTAACTACCTCGACTGTAGCGGGATAATGGGCAGGGTAGATAAGGCTGATTCGCGGCCTGCTCTAATGGCTATCGCTATGATCGGATCACCGCCTGAGTCTGGCCATAAGAATGCGAATTTCCCACCGGAGTGATATGAAATCCATCGCATTCAAACTATTTCGGCACTTTCATATCTCCTCGATCTTTATATCATCACACTTTAGGAATTTCCAACATTGTTATTACAGGCTTAGATTCAAGCTGTTCAGTTAATGCACAAATTTATGGAGTACAGTAGAGCGTCAATTATCCGAACCTCGATTAACCGAACGGTCGATTATCCGAAGGAGGACTTCCCCTACATATTTACAAAGTTTCATAATTTTTTGAATTTCCGGGTTCGGGATCTTCCGTTGCCAAAAGTATGGGGGTTGAACTTGGTAACCCGACATACATGGAAATGGTTACTCCTACGAAAAAAACTCATAGGACCTTTCTTGTGGACAATTTCCTAAGCTATAAATTGTGTAATAACTATTTTTGACGCAAAACCGCTAGATAACGAGATATTCGCGAAAAACAGTTGTTTGTTTTCGTTCAACCCTCTGTAAGATTGTTAGCGGCGGTCGGATCGATGGGGACTTTTGACACATTGTTTGAAACGACCAAATAAAGGCCCATCCCAAAATTTAGCTTGGTGGGAATTATTCCGTAGATTGGGCAGATTTCCGTCTAATCTCGCTGGACTATAATATAAATTAACGCAGTAGTACACCTGTATTTAATAAGTAATTTTAGGTGCAATTCCTATGGTTATAAACTGTGTAAAGTACACGCATGCTTCATTCTCCGAACTCTTCGATTTTCCGAACCACCGCGGTCCCAAGCAGTTCGGATAATTGACGCTCTACTGTATGTATAAATACAATGTACACATATGTGTATGTGGATGGGTGAAGGTCTGTTGAAGAGCTTCAAGGCCTTTATGAATTCCGAAATTCAAGAATATTATATTACAGATATCTATGAGAAACTCGATTGTTTTCAGCAGATAGTTTTTCTTTGATTTTTTGCGTCCTTATCGAGTGGAAGCAAAGATTAATTTAACCCACAGTTTTGAAGTTTCAATAAACTTTATGGTAAATTTTGAAATTTTTTTCACTGCTTGTGATGTGTAGGTGATTAGTTCTACGGATATTTAGGTAGTTCTTAGTTAAATCAGTAAATGATAGCAAGAAAAATTCCAAGAAACTTCCAAGGTTCTGGCTGCGTTCTTGGTTGTTTAAGAAATCAATGGAATAAGAACAGACATCTGTGTTCCGTCAGCCAAACAACGCTAATAATTATTGTGAATATCTATAATTATATTCATTCCTTTCAACAACTTTATACGGTAGCATGCAATACTTCGCCCGAACGGACTCTGAACAGCGGGAAAACGATATTCAGTTAATACTATAGTGCGCCTTTAGTTCAATGCGATTACTCCGTGCAGTTCGAATAATCCTGCTGATGCTTCACAAACAATACAGTTTGCTTTATCAGGACGCAGTTAGTACTGATGCAGCTATTTCTGGCCGACGATGATATCGCGGGCATTTGCTTTTCAAAAGCATTCTAAAAGCAGAGGTACGCGATTACCAGCTCTTTTATACACTGCACGTTTGTGCAGTCGTTAACTGAACATCGCTCTACGTTGTACAGAAAACAAGAAAGGGATGAAAGAAAGTTTTTTAGAGAGTATATTTGACCGTGGTAATGCAATTTTCCTTTCAATATCTCCTAATTACTATGTAAAGTATTCTTCAGTCCATATAGTCACACCTGAATTCATTCATGACTTTTTGTAAACACTTGTTAGGAAAATTAAGAAATATTATTTCCATTTTGAAAACTATGAAAATTTACACGTAAGTGTTCTTTGTGTCGCTCGATACGAATCCGCTGTCGGATTTTCAAAATTCAAAATCGCGGATGCAACGTGGCGGGCCAAAATTTGGAAAAAATTTCAATTTTCATGAAAACTTGCATGTAGGGGTTCTTTGAGTCTCTTGTTACGAATCCGCTATCGGATATTCTAAATTCAAAATGGCGGATGCAACGTGGCGGACCAAAATTTTTCAATTTTTCAATTTTCATGAAAACTTGCATGTAGGGGTTCTTTGACTCTCTTGTTACGAATCCGCTATGGGATTTTCCAAATTCAAAATGGCGGATGCAACGTGGCGGACCAAAATTTGGAAAAATTTTCAATTTTCATGAAAACTTACATGTAGGGGTTCTTTGAGTCTCTTGTTACGAATCCGCTATCGGATATTCTAAATTCAAAATGGCGGATGCAACGTGGCGGACCAAAATTTTTCAATTTTTCAATTTTCATGAAAACTTGCATGTAGGGGTTCTTTGACTCTCTTGTTACGAATCCGCTATGGGATTTTCCAAATTCAAAATGGCGGATGCAACGTGGCGGACCAAAATTTGGAAAAATTTTCAATTTTCATGAAAACTTGCATGTAGGGGTTCTTTGAGTCTCTTGTTACGAATCCGCTATCGGATATTCTAAATTCAAAATGGCGGATGCAACGTGGCGGACCAAAATTTTTCAATTTTTCAATTTTCATGAAAACTTGCATGTAGGGGTTCTTTGACTCTCTTGTTACGAATCCGCTATGGGATTTTCCAAATTCAAAATGGCGGATGCAACGTGGCGGACCAAAATTTGGAAAAATTTTCAATTTTCATGAAAACTTGCATGTAGGGGTTCTTTGAGTCTCTTGTTACGAATCCGCTATGGGATTTTCAAAATTCAAAATGGCGGACCAAAATTTTGAAAATTGTCCTAAAAATGAAAATCTTTCCAAAATTTTAGTCCGCCATGCTGCTTCCGCTGTTTTGAATTTTGAAAATCTGTCATCAGATTCGTAACGAGCGACCCAAAAAAGAACCCCGACACACAAATTCTCATGAAAATTTTCAGAATTTTCAAATTCGAATATATATATAAAACGCATGGTAAAGTTAAATTGGTCTATTTTAAACTAAAAGCACCAATAATAATTAAGAATTTCGTTTATTATATAATAAAAAGCAGAAGAAACAATATGTTGCTTGGAAATAAGTATGGAAAGGACCGAAGTTCTAGTATAAAATATGGAACACTGTGAATTTGCAAAGAAATCAACAATAATTTATTCAATATTTATATTTCCTAGTATGTTCTGACATTTTTACATGCATGTTAGTTATTTCCTTCATGGTTTTCATCTCGCTGCGAAAATCGCCACCCACGCCCAGAGTCCTCAAAACAAGAAGCACACTTATTAACACCCCCATCACTTGTTCCATCGTCCCCATTCGTTCCCTCCGCTTCGGCATCGAAATTTCCATCGCTCATGCACGAACCCAATACGCTCGCAAACCAAAGAGTCTCGTGTACACACAGCACGAATTGCATCGAAATGGTCGGCGCGTATAGGGCTCCGGCGTCGCTCGAAATACAACACTTGTTACATTTAATTTTTCCCGGTGGCGCCGCGAGCGCATGTACGATCTGACGGTCGAGCTTTCGCGATACTTCCGACCAGCTGTCAACGGGAGCACAGTTTCGAACACCACGGCTTTATCGGGCAGCGCCTTATGCGCGTAACGAGCCCTGTCTCTTGTCCATTGCCCTTGATGCGTCGTAAACCGCATCGAACGTATCTGGCCACGAAAGCGTCGAATCGACGTAAAAAAAAAAAAATTCAAAGAAAAAGAAGTAACTCGCGGTTTCACCGCGAATTACGACGAGCGTACGAACTTTCGTAAACAGCTGCGATTAATTATCGACGGCGCCGAGCGTCGACGAAAGTGCCACTTAAAATCGAAGTAATTTCTATTTTTATCGCCCGCCATTCGGTTTCGCGGCTACACTTTCCATAAAAAAGTATCGCGGTTATTCTTCGTCGGTACGCCATTAAAAAAGGGGAAAGAAACACTGAAACGAAGTGGAGGAACTTGACCAGTTGTGTACTTTACGGATTTCCAGTAAAATCTGAGCCAAATTTTTGGACAGTGCTGGTTTAAGGAACTTTTAAAGCGACGCAGGTATCAGAAGCTGTAGGTACGCGGATATAGCGAGTCGAGATCGACGGAGAGACTTGGGGAACAGAGAGCGCCAGTAGTATTAGTCTGCGTGTGGTCAGACGCAGTTGATCTGAATCTACTGGCGTATAACTTACGATGCGTGCGTTTTATTAAAAATTCTTTCGAATAAAAGGTACTCGGATTAATCTGAACTTCGAGGACTTAAACTTTTAAACTACGACTCTTCTCATTTCTTCGGTTTTCTGCCAAAAATCTATAAACTATTTCGGTCCCGTGTGATGTTATTAAGGGGTTAGCTCCCCTCAGGAGGTAGAAAATGTATCGATTCTTTGGGAATTTATTTCAGAAAGTACATGCATATTTTTATGCAATGGTTTTTATATTCAAATGAGAGACACCTTAACAGATTATTACATTATTTTTTGGTATAAAAATATTTATTTATTGCACAATTACAACTGGTTTCCCGGAAGCTGTTTTTAGAAACACGAAGTTAAAAGTCGATTTTTTTTTATTTCATTTTTCGAATGTTCAACCTTTTAGGAACACGTGTTTAAAAGGATTTGTTGAAATTCGTAAAATTCCAGAAGTTATAGGCATTTGAGTAGCGGCAAATGCATGGGCAACAACCGGGCACTCGGCGCTCACGTAAACCTTTAAACGTGTTTTTCTCGAAATGGTGGGACCTGCATCTCCAAAAGTTATAATCCGATTCGACTGAACCTTTTTTTATTTTGAAGAATATACTGCTGGCTAGGGGGGGGGGCTAGAAAAATTACAAAAAATGGAAAATTTATCATTTTCAAAGCCGTTGAAAGGACGAAAAATACAGGGAAAAGTGATTTCAAACTTCAAGTGTCGTCATTTTCTAAAAAATGTCATTTTTTAAATTTTTCTAGCCCCCCCCCCTAGCCAGAAGTATAATCTTCAAAATAAAATAAGTTTCAGTCGAATCGGATAATAAGTTTTGGAGATACAGGTCCCACCGATTTGGATCAATTTTTTGACGCCTTGACTTTAACGACTCCCCAGGACCGTCTGCAATGATTAATTATAAAACAAAAAATATATTTCTATAACTTAAGACATCCTTAATACAATGCAAAAAGTCCCATTAAATTATATATAGTAGTTTTCCTTTAATTAATTCCTAAAAATCACCTATTTTTTGGGGCTCTAGACCGGAAGGTCCCCTTAAAGCTCTCGTATTTGAAGCCGATTCTTTTAACATTTAGATGTTTAATTTCAAGTTTCCGGCTGAGATAATAATTCGCGCCGTATAACGCGCTACTGGAAATCCTTGCGGTAATCAGATTTCGACTGGAATCACTCCGTTTCATCAATCCTTCGTTAGTCCCTCGTTACACGAGTCTCTTTCGCCAACGTTCCACATTTTATCATCCGCGAAGGTTCCAGCGCTGATGGAGAAGGGACAAGAATAAACGCAGAAAAAAAGGGAAGCAGACGATGGCCAGTGTATCGACAGCCGTGCAAATTTTCACGCATCCGCCATAAGGGGGAATTTATTTCTGGGCGTCGGGCAGACATTTCATCGGAGAGTAGTGACAAGGGCCGAAGTTATCGATTCGTAATAAATCCCTCCCGTTATACCTACACGGCCAGAGCTTTTATCCGTATAATGCCGCACAATGGCCGACCGGACCAGCCGGTCACAAAATAATGCGGCCCTCGGCAGATTTCAACGAAAATCCGCAACCTCCCTTCTCATAGAACTAGTTCGTTCTGATTCGGTAAATCGCTTTAATCTCGCTCGAATCGAAGCCCGGTTCTATTTGAGATCTTTCGGGGCCAATGGCCGAATCGCATGCAATATTCTGACGGCGATAGGCCAACTTATTCGGGGCATTATTCATCGAGCTGCGACGCGCGGGGAAAAAAAGTGCATCGGGATAGTAGCGAGAGTTCCGTACCTGTGTATATACATTCGGCAAACAGACGATTCCATAATTGTTTTCGCAGAAGAGGGTTTAATTACCACGCTCCGTGTACAGTTGTCGTCAACAAAGCCAGTCTTGCAGGAAAGAAAATGCGAGAAGGTGGAGGCAAGAAATACCAAGGCAATGCTACTTACCTTCAATGCAACGGAGTTACAGGTCTTTAAACGTCAACGTTGCGGAGAATTTAAACGATTTATTGGGGACGAGTCAGAGGTGGTAAAGTTATTACCAATGGAAACTGAAAACTGGGCTGAGGATACCGAAAATAATTTTTCCCTCCAAGAACTGTAGGGAGTAGGGTTTATACAAAAACCGACTTTTGAAAAAACCGGTTTTCCAGCTCCACTATTTGCAAAAAATCGGTTTTCGAATTTTCACGAAACAAATATAATTACGATAGTAAATAAATATTTGTAGTCAGTTTAAAAATTCTCAGTTTCCTTGACCCTCTAACGCCCAGACCCTTGAATCGTTATTTTTCAAAATTGTGACTGATACATATGTTGTATCTTCGTATTTGGAAATGAAAATAGCGATTTTTTTATTTTTTGTTTTTTATTTTTTATAATAATCTACAATCATTTTTTGAAGGGTATGTTTGATTTTCTAAACCGGGAACATTGAAATCTACTTTACCACCATGAAAACTACGGATGGTTGCTAACAGAAGTTAAATATAAAAATATAAAAACTTTTAAAATGAGTGTTGCACCGGTGCAACTCTGGGAGTTAGAGGGTTAATATTATGGAGTTACAGAAATATAAGAAAATAAAATATACTCTATCTATACAAAACCAAATAAAGAAGAATATTAAAATCTACAAAAATATAACACAATAAAATATACTCTATCTATACAAAACCAAATAAAGAAGAATATTAAAATCTACAAAAATATAACACAATAAAATAGACTGCATACAAAACAAAATGAAAAAAGAAACTAAAATAACTAAAATCCGTGCAAAATATAAATCTTTTAAAAGCTGGTATTAAATTATAAATCTTTATTGCATTTAGTATTTTTTTTTTTCTGAAAGTATGAGCGCGTTTTTAAATTTATAAACCGTTTTTCGAGTTTTACAAATTTATAAATAAGAACCGGTTTTTAAGAAGGGACATTTCTGTTTAGGACCAGATAGTAAAAAAAACTAAATAACTATTCGAGGAAACACCAAAAATTTTACGTTGAAGCGCAAAAAAAACAGCGATGTAGTGTTGCTACAAAATAAAAATATTTTCGTCGTGGGAAGATGCTTTATCATTCAGATTAAAGCCCATTTCATCCCACCTGGAAGGCTAAGAAATACAAAATATTCAGGAATATTTAAAATTCAAGATGCACTGTCTGCATATAACGCGTAATAATAATTAAATTATAAGGTAAATTTATAACAAACGAAGCCATTCCTCATCGTCGTCCCCTAACATCTAAAACTTTAAAAGGGCACACTTCATTTAAACATTCACCACCATCTTGCATACGATTATCTCGAACTAAACCCCGTACATTTCCATGTACTTTCATCAACGTAATCCGTTATGCTAACGCAGCGGTAGAAATATTATAATTGCACATTTGATAAGAGGAGAAACGTTCTCCTTCAGGATGGCAATTATGCAATTACTGTTGTTTCGTTCTTTTGTCAACAGTATTAGGAGATACAAGTCAATGCCGACCCTTGAGAAGCCCTAGTTATGGGTAACTTCGCTTTTTAAGACCCTACAAGCTTAGCACGAACGTTAATGCGCCCTGTTTAACGCCTCCCATTACAGCCTTAATGAACACTTCCCTTCTCCTTATCTTCTACACCCCCTCTCATTGCCCGTCTCATTTTCCCCTCCGTTTGCGTCGCCCCTGGATTCTTAAACTCGCTAAGATATCGATGCTTTTCGCGTAGTCGTCGTGCCGCTCGCCATTAGCATTTTGTTTCCCTGGCAATAGATAGGCACTCGTGATTTCACGCTGCCTCCTGCAACGAGATCGCGTTGCCGCTGATATAAGTGGCTATTTCTTTCGCTGCTTCGAAACAAATGGTCCTTCACCTACTGTAATGAAATGAAATGGAAAAGTTCTGCGCCGCGAGGCAAATTTGAAATGATGTTTGAATTTTGAGACTCCATGTTTTCATTCGTTTCGTTGCGAGATACTAATTTCTTGCTGTCGACGAAATGGAGGAAAAATTGAGAACGAGATTGAAGGGAAACATCGAGCTCTGATGTAAGATGTTTTCGTGACTTTGTGTCCCGATTTGTAATTGAATTACTGTTTCACAAGACGACAGCGTTATTCTTTGATTCATTGAGCAAGCAGTCCTTCTTCATTTTGGAATTATAAGAAGGTGGTTTTAAGTCTGAAATAGACTAACTTGGAATGAATTTAATTATTAAAAATAATATCTGTTAGCAACGTCCACTAGAACACCTGGGAAAATATTATGGCGTAATATTAAGGCAGGATACCACCTTTGACTGCGATTTTGGAGGCGTTTTTCATGAATTTTTTTTGCATACAAAGAATGCGCAGAAACAAAATCGGTTTCAGTCATTCATTAATGTAACTTTAATCAGTAATTACACATTTTTTGAAACTGAAAAAGTAAAAAATAATCTCTTGTAGGTGGCGCCAAAATACACTCCTTTGGAGAAACATCGTTAGACGGCGTGTCAAATTCCGCTCTGTACGTGGCTCTTAGAAAAGAAACCAAAGAATGTCCCTATTAACAACAATATTGTTCAATGCTGTACGTAGGGATTTTACGAAATTTCGATTTTTAAGAAAATGGCGGCCATTTGAACGAAAAGGTCAATTTTTTAGGGTAAAAAAGTTTAAAAAAATTTATAAAATTGCGCACCAAAAGAAAAATAACAACGCTACAGCAAAAGTCCTACGTACATCGTTAGATTACACCAATCGGAAGAATTGTGCAAAGTTTCGAGTCAATCCGATGAAAATTGTAGGAGTAATCTGACACGCTGATTTGGAAAACATCGTTTCGAGAAAAACGCGTTTAAAGTTTTATATAGATTTATATATCTGCTCCAATCCGGTTTTTACACAAGAAAAAGGTTCCGGCCACCTTTCTAATGAATGAATTTCGATTCTATACACTTGAAAGAGTACTTTGAGAACAAAAAAAAATATCAAATTTTTTTTAAGTGCAAAGGTGGTATCCTGCCTTAAAGTAAATAAGAAGTTGTTCCCAGTCTCTTTTCCCAAGTGGATTTCCACCTTGTTCGCAAAGAAGAAGAAAGAAAGTACCAGTTCAGCAATAAATTCCGATGGAATTGTTTAAAAGGAAACCAGTTAATAATAATTCTAATTACCCCTGACGTCGCAGAAAAAGATTAACTTCCTCAGAACCAGATCACCTCTCTTTTAAGCAAATACGCTTTTTCCTTAATTAACTCGTCCCTTGTAACAGCGACGGCCGGTCAAGTATGTCCACGAATTTATATTTTCAAACTCGTTAAACTTACCTGTAATTACAAAGTTACTCCCAGACGTATGATCCTTCCGGTCAGCAAAACGAGCTCTGAAAAGTTTAGCTGCTTATTCCTCAGACAACCTGCACCTGGGGTATTCCTAAAATAACGACTCAGGGAATTATTCTACTCGTTCTACCGATAAGAAGAATGTAATGTAAACATGGATTCATGAATATTTCCCTTCTGTGTCATAATTTTCCAAAAATTCGCCTTGTAGAAAATCAAAATCTATGTTTTGTCTCCTTATTTTGCAAACACCGTGTATATGCGGTATAGCGACAAATATTTGATACTCGCGCGTGCGAAGTTAAGTTATCCAGCTTGCCCGCAGACAGAATAGAGGGTTTCAGCAAAACGTCACTCAAGCCAAAGTTTCGGAGTGATCAGGAAAGAGCCGCTGGAAAATCTCAAGAGTATCAAGGGCCCTCGGGCAACTTGTACGATTTCGTGTCATGGATCTAGACATTCGCGGAAATCTTGGCCTCGGCGGGGCGCAGTCAGCCGCGAATTGTCATAATAAATTCATAGGCAATTCTTATGCGGCACGGCGAGGTGCTGGGGGACGTAATTTTTTCATTCGTCGTATTAAAATTTCAATGACGCTCGGGGGTTCCACCTGGATCCAACGAATAAGATTAGAGTCAGATCTTCGTGATGAATTAATCCGAATCAAGGTGTTCGCGCGGTGCAATTTAAACAGAAAAATTGAAGCTTCCTATTCTCTCCTTTAAGGTATCATAAAGTGACATGAGATAAAATGTTTGCCACTTGTTTTCAAGTTCAAATCAGAATCTTAGGCCAAGTAGGCTAATTAGTCCCAGTTTCAAGTAAAATTAGACGAGTAATACTCTGCTGTAAAAATCACCCCCTTCTGATTCAGTGTTCAGTCAAATATTAAATTATAATCTGATAAATTTCAAGATTTTAGATGAAGCACTGAAACGATTCTCGTCAAAAGATCCTCTGGGTCAGTTATTCTAATTTCTATGAGCACTCACGATCATTCCAAGAGTTCATTCAATTCAATCAGTTACTCTATTATTGATGAACCACAGGCCTTTTCTAATTAAATGCTATGTATTAAATACGTAGACTTCCCCAAGGAAATAAATGTGTCCATTCTAATTTGAAACACTCCATAAAACCTCAGAGTGAATGTAAAAAATAATTGACGTACACCGTCCTTTCCTTACAGCTCGACGAGTCGAGCGCGACTGACGGGAGCGGCCAGATTGCGGGCCATTTAATGCATACACGCTCGAAGCGCAAGAGATTCGCACAGATTAGAAACACTTGCATTATCCTCGAAATATAATAAAAATCAAACACCATTTTGCTATAGCAAATTCGAATTCGTATTAGGCCGCGTCCAGATCTGAACCGAACGCCACTTGAGTCCTTAGACGGAGCAAGACAAGTATATCACTCGTCTTACTCCATCTAACTACTCAAGTGCGTTCGGTTCGGCGTTCGGTTCAGATCTGGACCGGGCCTTAGCAAAAATCCTTTCCTCAAGTCAAACATTAAATAATGTATTTCGTTCAAGCAACCAAGCAATCCTCATCAAGAGCTCCTCCGAGTTCAATTGCTCTGCTCTTCAGGCGAATCAATCACTCTTCCCTGAGTCACCACACATTTATCACGGCTCGCGGGACTATCTCCGCGGAGATTTTAAGTGTTCCGAGGGACGACTGATTTCGGGGGCCGACGATCCCGCCAGCTTCGACTACTCTAAACAAAATAATAGGGGATGAAACGTAGCCGGGCGGAGCGGGTAGAAGCATTTTGTATGTAGCGGATGAGAAGAGCGACGAGTGCGAGCGGTTACTGGAAGCCCGAAGGTTTCCAAGTGGACGGTGTAGCTTTCCTCTGGGAATGGTGATACAATCTGAGCTTTGCTGACAGTTTTCTCGCTTGAACCCCCGCGAAGGATCTCCAGTGTCTTACGCCTCCGCGCTCGCACCTTCGCCCCCATCGACGCCGCCTTCCTCGCCCGCTGTTCGTCAGCGATGGCCTCAAGATGCATCGAGTCACCTCGAGCGGGGAACGAAAATTCCAAATTGCCTCGGATGAATCCGGATTGAAAGTTCCCCGGAACACCAGGCGTCTAAGTAGCCCCGCCTCAATGGAACCCGTGGCGATGTTTAAGATCTTATGGGTCCTACAAGACAGATTGATTCTAATTTTATAAACTACTTCGTTATTTTGCATCTGTCAACTGACAGTCTGTCAACCCACTTGCAAACAGCCAAGCTCCCCCGTTTCTGAAACGGCAAAGCAAGCTGTGGCGTTAAGCGTGTTGTTAAGTGGCCTTGAATCGCCAGTTGGCTGTGTTCTGACTTAGCAGGGCCGTTGTAACGTCCCGAGTCTTCTCAATAACGGTAAAAGCCCACTTGGCCGCCCGAACGGGCGAATTAAAAAAACGGTCCAATGTTCCTAGACCTTCGAGCCCTTCGGGACCCTCGAACCTTCCAGGAATTTCAAGGTTTTCAAAGCAGTCCAGGTTCGAACACTTTCAAGACCCTTACAGTTGCACGGAAGCTTGCAACGAAGAGAATTGAATGCCCATCGCTACTGCCGGTAATGCTCCGCCGCCGAATTGCTATCCGTCCTCTTCTTCGCTTTCTTTCCTCCTCTTTCGCTCGCTTTTCTTGCCGTTCTTTTTGTTTCCTTCGGCAACAGCGATTCCATAGTGGTACCTCTCGCCGCGCGAGAATCCCCCCTGACACGCAGAATGGATGACTCGAGAATTTTCTTGGACTCCCCCTCGCCTCCCCCTCGCCTCCCACCCAGTTTCGTCGCTCGTATCTCCCTCCCCCCGCGGCCTTTTTTCGCCACGAAACTTCCAGACCGTTCAAACCCTTTCAAAATTGATGCGTTTCTTCGGGCGTTTTGCTCTTTGTTAATAGGATCCGGGGCTTTTAACTAAAGCCGCGGGCTGATAGAATTCGGCCCCACCGCCCGTCCACGTTTCATCGGCAGGGATGTTAATGATAGATGAGAAACCGATATCGGGCCGCCTCATCAACAGTACAATTATCCCGCTCGACTAAAGGGAGCAATTAAAGCCTGTAGAGTTGCTGAAAAATGGTAGTATTTAAATGTAGCGGAATTCTAGGAAACTGGGGATATTTAAGTCTAGCGAAATTTCTGGAAATTCGAGGTGTTTAAATCGAGTAGAATTTGTGGGAGTTTGAGGTACTTAAATGCAGTAGAATTTGTGGAAGCAGGGGGGTATTTAAATCCAGCAAGATTCTAGGAAACTGGAGGTATTTAAATGCAGATGGATTTTTGGAAAATGGTGGTATATTAATTCAGTATGATTTCTGAGAAGTTGTGGTATTTTAATTCGGTGAAATTTCTGGGAAACTGTGGTGTCTTAATTCAATAGAATTTCTGAAAAAAAAGTGATATTTTAATTGAGTAGAATTTCAGGAAAGTGGTGGTGTTTTAATTGAGTAGAATTTGTAGGAAAATGTTGTATTTTAATTGAGTAGAATTTGCGGGACAGGTGGTATTTTAATTGAGTAGAATTTAAGGAAAGTGGTGGCATTTTAATTCACTAGAATTTCTGGGAAACGGTGTTATTTTAATTCACTAGAACTTCTGGAAAGTGGTGGTATTATAATTCAATAGTACTTCTGGAAAGGGTGGTATTTTAATTGAGTAGAATTTGTGGAAACAGGTGGTATTTTAATTGGGTAGAATTTCATGAAAGCGGTGGTATTTTAATTGAGTAGAATTTTTAGGAAAATGTTGTATGTTAATTGAGTAGAATTTGTGGGAAATGTGGTATTTTAATTGAGTAGAATTTCAGGAAAACGATGGTACTTTAATCCCATAGAATTTTTAGAAGGTGGTGATATCATAATTCAATAGTACTTCTGGAAAAATGTGGAATTTTAATTGAGTAGAATTTGTGGGAAAGCTGTTGTTTTAATTGAGTAGAATTTCAGGAAAGTGGTGGTATTTGAATTCAGCAGAATTTCTGGAAAACAGTAGTATTTTAATTGAACAGAATTTTTTAAAACTGGTGGTATTTTAATTGAGTAGAATTTCTGGAAAATGTAGTATTTTAAATCAGTAGAATTTCAGGAAAATATTCATATTTCCATCTACATAATAGAATTTAAAAGAACTTCCCCTAGCAAACCTTCGTCTCCTAAGCACAGTCACGAAAAAAAATCACCATCACGTAATATCCTCTGTGACATCATGCAACTTGTATCGAACTCTCCCAGAGTCCGAATATCCTCAAGATATTTAAATAACGCACATAATTCAATCCCGGACATATTTAATCTATATCGTAATAGAAACTGCTTATCAGCTTCTTCCACGTATCACCAAGTGCCATTTACCATACCCACAGACTGATAAGTCCATTACGATCTGCGCGTTCAAATTGATTACCTATCCAGGAAACAGCATCTTCCCCTCCGCCATAGCAAATAAAAGACGTACCTATGCGATTTGTGACTTTTGACATGGGCGCGCGTTGTAGACTGGATATTCCTGAATTTTTACGGACAGTCCCCTTTGCTTGACTACATGCGACGCGACGGCAGCTGAGCTGATGTTTCTCGTTAACGCTGGCAGCTAATAAACATTTATAAATCCACGTGGGGAAGGAGCTCGCGCGAATGATAGGCTCCGCGGTGGCGCTTCTATGAAAAAGAACGGATCTCTGGCCACTGTCTGGCGGGAATGAAATTCATTCATTTCCGTTATCGAACTAACCCGATACGGGGTGAAATAAAATGGCTGCAGTGATACGTGAAGTTCCTTCGTGCCAAGAACGAACATGCCGGAAATAATACTGATTACATGTGTACTGTAAAAAATACTAGCCGATGTGGCAATCGTGTTCGAGAAGCGTTCGACTGGAAGATGTTTATAGATGTGGACATTTCGGTACCTAGAGATTCGAAGTCTTCGTAACACAAAATTACATGTATTTTTACGGAGTGTCAAGCTTGCGACGAACTTTCGAAATTGTAGAGATTTGAAAGGAAACTAATGTTAAATAATAATGGGAAAAAATTGTTAATATACTCCTCCTCTGTCAGGCCGCGAAGTTTTCAAATGACCTCATATATCAGACTCAGAAAAAAATCACACAAAGCCCGGTACATTCTACGTACACACCTGCAACCCCTTGACGGAGCTCACGCTCCCCATCAACGTCCCATAAACACGACACTAATTTTCCCATAGGGCAAAAAAGATACTCCTGTCTTAAGCTTCATGTCACGTTAAAAACAAGCGAAAAAGGAACGGGAGGAAAAAGTAACACGATATATTTACCAGAAATAATTCTACCGACCAAAGAATTAAGGGTTACATACGTTTAGATGTGGCAAAGTTTGGGAATATTCTTCAGGGGTTTTATTAAAAAAAATAAAATAAAACAAAATTAAAATTTACTTACAATAATTTTTGTAACAAATTATTTATGAGTTTTTAGGTTCTTTCGACCACTGCAGAAAAAATGGTCAGCATATCTCCTTTGAACAACGATGGCTGTGAAAAATGAAATGATATTCTTGTAAAATAACGTCGACAAATTTTTTAACTTCAAAAAAATAATGGCAACATTATTTTACAAGAATATCATTTTATTTTCCAGATCCATCGATGTTTAAAGAATCATAAATAATTTGATACAAAAATTATTCTAAATAAATTTTTGCGTGCACTTTTAATCTTGTGTAATAACTATTTTGATCTATTTTTTTTTTAACAAAACCCCTAAGAATGATTCCTAACACCATTCTTTCCCGCCGCGGCTAAACATGTGTAACGCCTCAAGCATCTTCCTGGAACTTGCTGATGTACCAGAGACGGCATCCTGCGCGATCGCGCGTGAAAGGAGGTTCATTTAACTTAGCACGGATGTAATAATATTTGCGTGAAATTTATTGCACGATCGTCGCGGCTTTATCGAGCTTCTGTGTTTCCGTTCCGCGCTCACGCGGCCGTCTGAAAGCAATATGACAGTGTAAGATTACGGGGACTCCCGGTTGAAGCATTGCCAATTTCAAACGATACAAATGGCAGCTCCGCCGATACGCGGAACGTCCGTGCAACACAGCGTCCTGGATTTCGTAAATGTCTCACGGTGTTCCGTCGAATAAAGAAGATACGTCGGGCGTCGCGCGTCGTTTTACGACGACGAGTCTACGTACGTTGAATAAATATGTATGCCCGGGGTAATGCAATATAAGATGAAAGGAAGAGAAAGAAGCGGCTTACCCGTACCTGCTGTTTCTTAAAAAGACGCGACTGCCGAGTTTACGACGCTCTGCAAGTCGAATAATGCCGTTTGCGGGTAATCAAACTGCAGAAGCCGCTGGTGCGCCGGCGGTATTCCTTCCCTCAGAAATGTCGGGGGCCTGTTATAATAAAAAAATAAAAATTGTTAGACTAGCTGCATGGAGAAGCTGTTAGACTACTTTGATGGGAGAATGTCTGGCCTGAGAGACTTGACTAAAACTGAGGGCTGTAATAAAAAGAAGTATAGGATACTGGAACTTGTAGAAGCTGTTGGACTACTTTGGTGCCACACTTTCTCTTCCTAGGCCTGAGGAACTCGTCCAAATCTGAGGGCTAAAAGGTTTGTTGTGTGAAAATCTGAGACTGCGTGGGTGGTATAAATTCGTTTCCTTTCACTGATAAAAATGGCTAAATACTTTGTTGCACGTTATTTTGCAAGAATCTGGAACCACTGTAATGGCGGTGTACACATGTTTCTTGGTTGCGTCTAGGATGAGCCACCTAAAGGCGGGATCTCCTACCTGCGACTGGTCGCTGCCGGTCGCAGCGACCCCACTAGTGCAAGGGAGAAGTATGACATCTCTTTCTCCCTTAAGGCGGGATCTCCTACCTGCGTCTGGTCGCTGGAGATGTCATACTTCTCCCTTGCACTAGTGGGGTCGCTGCGACCGGCAGCGACCAGACGCAGGTAGGAGATCCCGCCTTTAGGTGGCTCATCCTAGACGCAACCAAGAAACATGTGTACACCGCCATTACAGTGGTTCCAGATTCTTGCAAAATAACGTGCAACAAAGTATTTAGCTATTTTTATCAGTGAAAGGAAACGAATTTATACCACCCACGCAGTCTCAGATTTTCACACAACAAACCTTTTAGAAGTATGACATCTCTTTCTCCCTTGCACTAGTGGGGTCGCTGCGACCGGCAGCGACCAGTCGCAGGTAGGAGATCCCGCCTTTAGAGTAGCTGAGGAAATTTTGTTCCACATTGTTGTGTGTAAGTTTTGAATTATATTGGTGGCGCAAAGTTGTTCTTGAATTAGAGGGTACTTAACCCTGAACCTGCACTTGCTGTGATCTCACTTACATATCTATTATGCAATATCGTGGAAAGGTGTTGAGCCACTTTAGTATGCTTAAATTATTCTATCTGAGAGAATTAAAGAAAGTGCAGTTGAAGCTACTGTGATTCTTTAAAGATTCAGTATCAGTCTTCACTAAAGTGTCACTTTTTAACTGTGATTCTTTAAAGATTCAGTATCAGCCTTCAATAAAGTGTCACTTTTTAACTGTGATTCTTTAACGATTCAGTATCAGCTTTCAATAAAGTGTCACTTTTCATTAAACAGATCCCAGATTCCACAGGAATTAAGGATGAATTTTAGTGACAATCTTAGCCAAAAGTTGATCAATTTCCGAGATATTAATACAGGAAGTGCAGCATATTTGGAATACTGTTGGTAATTTGGAATACCGAAGTATCTAATAAACTACTAACGCTATTTAATTTGTAACACCGTAGATTATAGGGGCTAATGACCTCTTAACTAATGACATTTGTGGATGAACCGCAATTTTTACATTTTCGACTTAATCTGCAGAGGAAGAAAACGTCAATCTGCAAAACTTTTTCAGCGCGTATTCAATCGTTCCAATCATGGTTAAAATATGTCAAAACTTTAGTGTTAAACACTTAATCGACTCATTTGCATGTTCCTTCTATGGTTCCGTGCCAGTTTTGCGATAATTTCGAGAATACAAACTGTGACATGAAATTTTCGGTTTCGATGCCATGTGGTTAATTCGGAATACCGAAGGTGAAGGTAATTTGGAATATTCCAAAGCCTACCGATGCTTTTGTTTCACGCGTAATGGATACCACCGCGTCAGTTTCATCTGTCACCTGTATAACCTTTTAGGAGCATTTGTGTAAATAATGTCTTATAGACATCTACATCTTCACGATTGGTAGAAACGTGTGAACCAAGAGCGAGTGCAGTATGTAACCGTTCTTAGCATTTTTATAAATATTCTGGTATACATATCTCCTCAAAATATCTATATTTTAGGAATGTCGACGGTAAACAGATACAAAAAAAGGAAGCAGTGGAGTTCGGAGGATATGTCCGCAGCGGTTACTGCTGTCCGTGAAAAAAAAATTTAAATAAAATTGTTCCTTAATTGTAATTTCTTAGCCTCATTACGTCATAAAATAAACTAATTTTATTATCGGCATGTTTTGTTTAAGTTTATAAAGTGAAGGTAAATTGGAATACCGGTATTCCAAATTACCTGCACCTTAACGAAATCGATACTTCTTGTCATTTTTCATTCAAACCAAAATTTCAGTTACTTTTTGTTTTTTATTTTTACTGACACTCAGAAATATGAAAGTTTATTAGTTTCCCTATGATATTATGTAGTTTAATTTGATCCCATCCTCTGTCGTAATTTTTTATTCGTCTTAAACAAACTGGTATTCCAACTATACTGCACTTCCTCTAAGGCTTGTTCCTGTGACGAAACCCAGCCAGAAATGGCAATGGTGTATTTTTCCCACGAATACAATATTGACATTTCATCTGGTTTATATATATTACAAGGAAATTTTCTACTTTTTCGGAAAAGATGAATATGAAAATTATCACAGAAACTGCCACGAATATTCCATAAAACGAAATAATGTGTTTCAAATATTCCCGCACCTACGGCTGATTGCGGCGTTGCTGCACTTTTATAGCCACTCAACTGAGAATCGAAGGAAAACCAAGTTTTCGTGTCATTTTCTTTCATTTAAAAAGAAACCATCGAATCAAGTTTCCGGAATTATTGTTTGATCTTTCTGTGCACAATTTTGCAGGTATATTTCCCAATATTGCATTTTCCTATAAGAATACCTACATGTCAATTCGAAAGTTAAATAATTTAAAAACTACCGAATCAATTTTTCTAAAATTTTGCAGCGGGGTTTACTATTGTATAAAGCTTCATTCCTCCAATTTTCAAAGATTTTCGCTTATTTTTAATGTTACTGAAGTTCAGCCTTAAATACTAAATTGTTAATAAAAATAATAATTGCACATTAAAACCGATATCAAAATTCTATTAAACAGATCTGTAACCACGCCAAATATATATATATATTCCTTATCAAGCTGTTTAATCAATCGAGAGCGATTGATTACAAATAATGAAATTAAGGAGCGCAGCCGTAATTCGTTAATTTCAGGGCCGCATAATTCGCGGTGCAATAAATCCTGGAACATCAACGATGATTAAACAATACATGGCTGCGCGTGTAAGCGGGAGCTTAGATAAGCTTTAGCTTAAGCTCACGCGCCAGTGTTCGTGCACTAGAGATTTGTGTTTTACTGCCGCGGTAGCCGTACACATTCTCCTTGATAGTGATTTGCATTGCATTATGTGTACACATATCACCGCGACAGAATCCGTCCGCGCGAATGAAAAACGGGCATAATTTATCGCAGAACAACGGACAATCAACATTCACCCCGGATCCGTTAAATGAGAAAAACGAATTATCTCCCGAGAGCACTGAAATCTACGCTGCACTTTTAATTGCTCAAATATTTGAGCAACCTTTCTCGATAATTCCACAATTTATTCATCCTGCGTACCCGGACGAATTAAACCGGACAATAATCTCGCAATGCTATCGCAGGCTGTCCTTTTATTTACCCATTCATTGCCCCGGCACCGAGAGCTCGAGCACGTCGCGTTCCTTCGAGCTCCTTTCCAGGCGCGCCCCCTAGCGAAGCCCCGGGACCTCGCACCGATATCAATCAGGCGTCGCCTAAACAAGAGATGGCGCACTCGTCGCTGCTCGTTTCCGCGTCAGGCGCGGCTGCTCGCCGCTCGAGGAGCCACATGGCTGGACAGGTTAATTTGGCAAATAATCCCGGGCATCGCGTGCGCGCGATCTAATGTTTAATTCAGCCGTTGATCTTCGCTTTATGAGAACGAATCGGGCTGATCCCGGCGCATCGGGCCCGCTGGATGCTCGGCAAACTTTCCGCGAAGTTGAGCCGCCTTTTCCCCGACGCCAGTTATCCACGTGGTATTAACACGGATCGTAAAGTCGAACGTGCCCAACGGCGATATAAACGCGATACGTATCCCGCAGAAAACTACGACTCGGGCTGGTCGGCTGGGTAGGGTGGAGAACGGCGGGATGGGCGGCGGGGTAGGAGACGGAGGAAAGGAAAGGACGGAGGCGGGACAAAAAGGTTGGTAAGGCCGGGGACGATGGAATCACAATGCGGTGCATCCGTTCGAAAACTTAATAAACCGATTTAATTAAAGCGGGAGCAATTCGCGAGCAGCAGAGGCGAACAATTAGTGCCAGGAGCAGAGGAAGAGGCGAGACTGCTTGGACCGAGCCCTTCCGTAAATACCTCGTTATATTGATTCCCAATTCCTTATCCCGATGCCTATAATCCCCCGTGGCTACTACGCACGCGGATCACGCGTAATACCTTCGGCCAATCTGGGCTGCGGACGTCGCGCCGGCTGGGAATGAATCCGCGGCGACAAAGAGTCACCCAAACATGAGGCCTTTCCTAGCCTCCTTTTGGTCCCGCGATTTTGGAACTGAACTTTGTGCCAAATGATACCTGATGATGAGACGTCGATCACACGAAATTTTCAAGTGGAGGTGACAATTAGGGGAGAGTTGCCAATATCGTAGCGGTCACCTAAATCGTACCGCATCAATTTCTCAAAAATTAATGAATACAAACGACGTCTGATGATAGAAATATCAAGTAAATGCGAAATAAGAAATAGAAACAAAACCTTTCGAGCTTACACCCTATTTTGTGCGTGCTATAAGCATTTAAAAAAATCAGGTATGATTGATGTAACTTTTTACCAGTTTATTTTAGCTGATAATAATCAAACAATGCAATTTTCTCCTGTATTTATGTATTTCTCTAAAAGCGGGTTTAATGTAGAATATTTTACATTCATTTTAAGTACATATTACATTCATTATAAAGTTTAAGTTTATATTTATAAATAAATTGATCATGTTTCCTAAATCGTACCACTACAATCGTACCAGTAGGATTTGACAACTCGTGTGTTATATAGGTTATGTACATATATCATATACATAGTTTATTGCGGCCTGTGTGTGATTCATATACATATGTATATGTAACTATACAATACTCATTACTGCATATTGAATAGTTTCTTCTCTATTTGTTATTGACACTATTTTTAGTGCAGGTACGATTTAGGAGACCGGTTGCCTAAATCGTACCTCTTACACTATGTGACAAAAAGATTAATAACAAATTAATTTGTTCTGAACAAAAGGTTAAGCGTATAATAGTAGGTGCCTAAAAGACCAAGCTCCAATATCCAATAGTCATTTCCGTTCAAATTAGTACCAAATATGAAATATAACTTAGAATGTCTTAAGTGGTACGATATAGGCAACCCTCCCCTAAGTTCTGAGATATGGTAGGTCAAAGAAGTGAAAATTCGTTAACGCTTTAGCCCATACGCTTCGATGCACGAACTTCTATGTCAGTCCGATAATTTCAACAATTATTTGAAGTGGTTTTGCCGACTGCTAACAACGAATTTGAACATAGATCTTCAAAGCGACCCATTGATCGTGCAGCGATTAATTACTAGTATCTGCGATGTGTAGCTATGCAAGAGTTACGAGATACCTAGGCTCCCTTCTTCTGCTGTTTAATAACCGCAGGATATAGGTGCCTTCCAGGAGGAATTACAGCAACGCGAGCGTTTGATAAAAGTCGAAGATTTATGCTGGCAGCCGCGATAATCCCTTGGAAAAAAAGGTGGGTGGAAAACTGGAGTGTTCATTTAACCCGTGGCCTGCAGAATCTTATTGTAGTTTTATGGTGAAACGTTCGTTCGATACCGTGGCTGGCTTCGCAGAGGCGCGCGAATTTTATCAAATTCCAGTCAGCAACCGTCTCCAAATCGAGAGTTATAAATCCCTTCGGATTTAGAAAAGACACGTCTTTGGAGTATTGTGTTAAAATGTTATCATTTCTCTCTAGAAAAAATAACCAAATCTAAGAAGATTACATACCGTCAGTCAATATACTAATATATTATTGGAAAAATATTTAGACTAATTATATTTTGAATATTTCTCCTGCTAGAGAGCCACGCGTGGATCGATACGCAGTCCAATGCGTACACTGCATTCCATATTAGAGCATACCGACGACGCCCCTACTGATTTGCGACCGATCTGCGCAGCTCCCACGAATCTGCCACGTGCGATTGGTCGTAGCACTTTCGCGATTGGTCGTAGCACTTTCGCTGCCGGTTTACTACCAATCAACAATGTATCCCTGCGCGAAACCAGTATGCTCTAATGTGGAACGCAGTGTAGGTAGCTCGATTTTTTTGTAAGGTGCTCCGTGTTATTGTAATCGGTAACGTAACCGATCGCGAGCAGTCGTGGCTTCAACACTGTATACATATAACCGTCGCGATATTTCTAACCGTTCTTTTATATTTCATATTATATTAACTACAAATTCCATAACTGAAAAAAAGTGTAATTCATTCAGTCGGCCAGGACAGTGATCGATTGGACAAAAGATTTCCAACATATATATTTGAAACAGTTCCTAGTTGTAGTTCGTCGAAATACAGTACTGGAACTATTTAGGGTAAACTGCACTAATCATTGGCACTCCTGATTAACAAGTCAAATATTAAGGAGTACAAGATTACTTTTTTACAATTTTTTATTTTTCTGTCACTACAACACTGTAAAGCCCAGTAGTTGAACTACACATTTTACATCTGGCAACACCGCAAAGTGGGACAAAGTGCTGAGTTTTAGGCGTTTTCTTAAAATTTTAATAAGGGGTAGGTAAGTATATTTTGCCGCTTTATAACTAAGTAATGGATTGAAATACAGATCTACTTAGTGTTGTAGGTATTTAATAGTGAATGAAATGGTCTGTTTAAACACTTTAAACTTCGCTTTTAACTACATATATACTTCTATATAACCTCAAATTTTAGGGTGCCAATGATTGTACTTTTATGCCTATTTTTGTTTTTCATTGAATATTTTTAAAATAAAAGACTTAATAGGTACTCAAGATGCTTTATTTTAATGAGAAATCCATAATCATTGATAATAACTGAAAATTAAGACCATATAAAAACTTCACAAAAAATATAGACATTCCAGTTGGGACTTCCGCTTAGGGTGCCAATCACTGTACAGTTTACCCTGTTGCACCTCTCTTATCATTAGTGGTAAGAAAATATTAATATTGCAAAATTTATTTATTGCAAAAATGTGTAGCTCACTATTTTGGCCAGAATGAGTTGGATACGAACCATTTTATCAATCACATTGTAATGATAATTGTGCTCACCACGTGAATTTGAGAGTGATGCAATAAATATTTCCAGTACCTATTGTGTGTGCAAGTAATAAATATTATTGAAAAACTGTGCTAAACTGGCTGAAAAGGCATACGAATAATAATTTAAAACGTGAAAGCAATAATACAGTTGGCGCACTATACCAGGATCACAGTGGAACTGAACATTGCAACATTTTGGTATTTTAACGAATAAAACGCCCACAATGGAATGGCGGGCGCGCCAATTTGCGTGATATAATTATGAAGGGACCCTGCACAATATGCTCGATGTAAAAATGGATAATATCTGCACGACAAATGCTTCCGTGAATGCGCGCCACATTGATTCTTAATCCCTTGAAACGATAATAGTAATCCGGCGTATTACGCGGGTGGCCGGCGCGCTGGACCTACACTTTCCTAATCATATTGCGCGTTTTGCCATAATGGCCATGTAAAGCGGGACTAAAATTCTATCCCTGCCTATTCACTGCGTCGATGGAACAAAGATTAACCGATTTCATTGTCCGACCATTGCAATCGCAATAGCAGGGAATTCAATCCGGGACAAAGTTGGAAATCAATCGAGTAACAGATTGTACTAATCCCAGGACCAGGAAATACTGCGAATTTCCTACAGCTTTTAATCATTCATAATCTTTCCGCCGCGGTTCACTATGGTAAATAAAGTTTAATCCTGTATAGATATTATCAAATTAGTCTACCAATTTTTATCTGAATTTTTATCTGAGTATAGAAATGAAAGAAACTGGAAGATCAGCGAGAATCTGTCCATGTATCCATTTAAGCTCATAAGCTGCCCATTTTTATTGAAAATATGCACACGTATCTCCACGTCCCTGCATAATTTCTACATCACATTTGTACAGAATATCCCTCCTAATTTTGCCGTCTGAAATATTTCCTCCAGTTGCGGAAATTCAAACAAATGTTCCCTGCGGAATGCTTTACGGGGTTTGCCGGAGGCTTGGCATGATGAAAGCATTTTCAGATAGAAAAGTTACGGAAATATCGAGACCCCTTCCATTTTTTTTTTCGGCCTTTAAATGGTATGAAAATATTTTCATTCGTCCTGTGCGGATGAACATTTCCCCGTGTACCTGTTGCAGAAGCATTTTTTAGGTAGTTAAAAGTGGGACAGACGTTTCAGTTAATAGAGCTAACTAAAACAGTTCGAGAACTGTAAAAATATTCCGCGTATTCCATTTGTAAAAAATGGTACTCGCGGGTGAAATTTAATTTCTTTTTAATTCGATGCCTGAAATGATAGGAAAAAATAATATGTTTCTGACCCTGCGCACTAGATTATAAATTGTAAAATAAGATAGAATAAGTTACATATTGTGTAGAAGAAGTTAGTTAAAGAAAATCAATATTGCGTTTACTTTTTTGATTGACGTCCAATTTACTCCACTTGAAAAGATGTGTGAGAAGTATTTCAGCCAAATATTTGCAATTAATTGCACACGCTCGCGAGCACGGAATTTAATATCCAATTCCATCGAAAAGTTTGCAGCGAACGATATAAATAATAATCGACAAGTACAAAATCAAAGTATTACATTAAATACGCCATTACTTCTCAATTTTATTCCACAATTTTTCCTAGTTACTGCCTAAATATTATTCAGAACAGTACACAATTTATTATTATTACGAATGGTATGGTGGGAGAATAACCCTCACGAAACTCACCGGCCAATATATCTGATACCGACCTTAGATAAGGTCTATACATATCATGTCGCTTCTCAAAGTTGGTGTGATAAATAAATACCAGTCAAATGCGAAAAAATACTGGTGGCTGGAAGAGGAAACCGCGCCATGAGTATATTAGGTGCATACGGATCCTCAGGAGGATCTATAGAAAAACTGATCTCGTATAATTCTTTAGGCTAGATATGTAGCATACCTGTTCTATTGTCTTTATTTCTCTTTTTGTAAATATATATACAGATTAGATATAAGGCTTGTAAATTTCCATATGTATGAGACAAGAAATATCGTCCGGTTTTATTAGGGAGGTTTCATTTTTTTCCGGATATAGGACAACTAAAATGATACCCACCTCAGTGGAGGAAAAAACAACCAAGAAGAAACTATTGTATATATAATTTTATTACACAAACAGTACAAATCATGTTGTGAGCGTCGCCTGTGCGACTTGGCAATCACGCGTATATAGGATTCAGTTGTAGATTATTCACTACACGCAGGGTTGTCAGGGATTCTTTGTCGCCCAACACCTACAGGAGTGGTGGTAATGTGTGCGTGAACTGACGCTAGCGCCAAGGCAGCCAAGTGGCCCCAGCGCGAAGCCAACCGCGGCCAACCAGTGTTCACGGGAAATTACCACCGGATTTCGGCCTCGCATCGTCAAACCACTCAACGCCGAGATGGGAAACGAAACGGTGCCCATGGACCTGAAGGACAGTGCATGAGCTAGACTTATAGACGCGGGGGTGTAAGCGAAAGACGCAAGGGGAATCAAGCTGTTTCAGCCATCTTGTTATGATATACTAGTGGTGCCATCTATGTCATACCGTGGTAAACTTTGAAACTTTACACTTGCATTACTCAGGTTTCATAAATTGATCAATGTTTTTATAAATAATACATATTTATATGAATTGTAATACATAGGGTGGATGAAAATACGTTATATTTAATTGCCAGAAAATAACTATATATATATAATGGGCTATAGAGTGCACTACTAGTATATCATAACAAGATGGCTACACAGGCGATTCCCCTTCCGTCTTACGAGTAAACCCCCCGCAACTAGGCACTGTCCTTCAGGTCCATGACGGTGCCACCGTCAAGTGGCCTTGGCAAGCTTGGCTCGGCGGTGATTGGTTTGACGCGTCATCGCGCGCATGCGTTCCCTCTCCCTACGATGCGAGGCCGAAATCCGGTGGTAATTTCCTGTGAACACTGCGGCCAACCAGTGTCGACAATCTATTTTCCGGCGACGCTATTTGGCCTGGTTGGCTTCGCGTTGGGGCCACTTGGCTGCCTTGGCGCTAGCGTCAGTTCACGCACGCATTACCACCACTCCTGTAGATGTTGGGCCACAAAGAATCCCTGGCATCCCCAGGGGGTGGAGAGTAGTATAGGCGCCGTGAAGAAACATAGTTCATCCCGTTTTGAGTATACACTAGATGGCGTTGTTTCGCCCCCCACGCCCCTCACTCCGCTGGCGGTAGGTTGCGTCTGTCTTCGTTGCACTGAGTAATCAGTTCCACGTTGCACGTGGCGGCCATTCACTGCCATTGTATCTGATTGTCAGCAATCATCAGCAATTGTCAGTGATATTTTTGTGGGTAAAGTGCAGTAAATTGTATTCATTGTAAATCTCGTGTAATTATCAAATACGGTGTTTTTTTATTTTGTAACAAACAATTAATTGAAAACCCAATACCTCGTAACGCCTCATAACCTATGATAACCTATATATATAAGACGCGGTTTTGAGAATCCACGAGGTTATGACAGCAAGTCATATGAAACATGTATTTTCACTTCAATTTTTCAAAAAGGAATAACAGATGTAATCTTGATATATAATAAAAAAATTCTTTAAAACAATTTCATTACCTTTTTCTTATTCATAAAACACACTTTTATGAATAAGAACTTAATAAAATGAAGAGACCAATAGAAAAACATGCAGAAATACATAATTAGTTATTACAAATAGTTACTGTAGCAACTAATTATGGGTGCGTTCCACTTACGCCCAAATCGCCCGCAACGCCCGTGATTTTCATTAAGGTAGATTCTCCTGTACGCGACTCGACGCAACGTCAAGAATTTCAAAGTCGATTTTCTCGAAAATGAAGCGCGATATAAAAAAAAGTTACTGTTTCTTTTCGACTTATAACAAGTAAATAAGTCGAGAAAGAGGAATAAAATTTTTTGATATTGTGCTTCATTTTCGAGAAAATGGACTTTGAAATTCTTGCCGTTGCGTCCAGTCGCGTATAGGAAAACCTACCTTAATGAAAATCACGGACGTTGCAGGCGATTTGGGCGTAAGTGGAACGCACCCTATGTATTTCTGTATGTTTTTCTATTAGTCTCTTCATTTTATTAAGTTCTTTAATTATATATCGTCACATTATCTGAATAATATCTCCATCATCTGAACGGCCATCTATTATCTTATCTTGGGGTTCTGAGTATACACTAGATGGCGTCACTGGCGTCTATCCTTCTTCACTCTTAAGCATTGGAGTGTCCACCCCCTGGACATCCCCGACTACACGTGACGATATGATATATATTAATTGCAATTTTGAATAAAAAGCTTCCAAAAAACCGATGAGTCCGCTAGCAGGCCCAGGACGAGACGCCACCTTCCTTTTCCCTCCTTCCGTCCTACCCACCAACCGTTCCGCTACTCCCTGACAAAGAACCATTCGTCCAGCGTATATACAGACCGCCCCCAGATCCAGGAGATGCGAAGAACCTCGGGTGCGTCACAGCAGGGACACGTGACCCCGTGAGCGAGTCGTACGAGCGGTTTCCGCCGCGGCGTAATCGGTTGGTGTCGCCGCGCGCCCCAGAGATACACAACAGCCAGGTTCCGCGAGGGAGCCAACTCCCGTGCCAGAGATTAGCGTGTAAAGTGCTCGAAACTCGTATAACATTAGTGCCAGATGAGACGTGGCCCCCGCGGTGCCGCCGCCTCTTCCTCCCGCCGCCCGTTCCCTGTGCCCGAGGCCTGTCTGGCTGCGCGTGAACTAACAGCGACGCCTATCGGGGCGCGGGTGTCGAAAGAGGACAGGTCTAAACAAACTTTCCGTTGTCTGCTACAAGAATGATAATGTGGATGGCGTTCGGCACGTTTTGGATTAGGTTTCGAGAGAGCGGCGCTACATCGCGGCGGCGAGGCGGAGGTGCGCGGTAGAGGAACGACCGAGAGGAGGAACTGCCGAGGAAACTGAAGCTTCAAATCGGTGTGTGGGTGAGGAAGGCTGGGGCGCGTCGTCCGTGGGATGCTGGGAACGTGCGAGACACGGGGGCGAAGGAGGGAGGGCGAAAGAGGTCGAAATCGAGAGACAAAGAGGGGGGCGAAAGGGTACGGGGAGGGACGTAGATGCACGGGGGAGGAATAGGTCGGCGGAAAGAGAGAGAGACAGAGAGGGGCGAGGAAGAGTGAGCGGGAGGGTGGCTAAGGGAGGGCGAGGAGCGAGCATGAGTTGATATTAGGTATTTAATAGACAGCTCTAGGGAGTTGCTCGGCCGAGCGAGAACTGAACCGTAATGTTAGCACGCGGCAGGAGGGATTTCTCATAAGCTGACCTCGCCGAGCCGAGAATATAGTTGAAGGGTGTCGGGTAGGATGGAGTGCAGGGCGAGGCCTCCTCTGACGGAGACTGAAGCCGATCTTGCACGGTCAAGTTGGTGGATGACGGTCGCGCTGGTAGTGGTGCCCATGCGTTCTTGCCACGGCCTTCGTATCCGGACGCACAGGGGGCAGGGAAAAGAAGCCGGGGGGGATAACTTGAATCTGAGTTTTCTCACGCTAAACCCCACGGATTACTTGACGCTTTAACTTAGCGACGTCCCTCGTTTCTCAGCCGTCGTCCTCCGAGTGTCACCATATTGGACACTTTCACGGGGCGCGGTGTATTGCACGGGCCTCGCCTGGGCTGTTATTAGAGGGAAATTTGATATATTGTCCTAGTCGTATTCGCCGAGGTGACACGCCGCAGCGCAGCGCGCCCAGCCGCTTGATGGAAGTAAAAATGAACGAGAAGGGTTGCTAGCCTGCAACCAGCCGGGCTGATCGAACTGACAAAATGATAGATCTTGCGTTCATAATGTCCCTCTCCCTGCTATCCAGTCTCTTATATCGACACCGTTACAAGCCCTTTCGATAAGACAGGTAATTATTTGAAGTGGTGGGCGAAAGAATGGTTGAATGAGGAACGGAAATGGAAATTTAACCATTCGATGGGCTACTATTTACTTCAGAACCACTCTGCGCAGAGTTGGAAGATTTGTATTTTTATTTTTACACTCTTTCCTGACCACCACTGTAATTATACTTTTTAATTTGAATTTCAACAAGCGTTAAAAAGCTGTCTTCTTTTTTTAGAAAGAGCGGAATCCCCTTTTGCGTTCATTTCGCGTTCAATTCATGCAGCTGCTCATAACACAGATCCTCATTAATTTTTCCATACGACCCATTGAATTCAATTCAAATCATTCCAAGTTATCCCACCTGTTGGAGTCCCGGCGAGAGACATAAAATGAAAATATATTTGGGCAACGGTCTCTTGGTATAACGCGGACGAGGGCAGAGCTTAATGCCCAAAACTGACGAGACGAATTTCGTGGATATTAGATCTCACACTTGTGACTTGATTAAATCACCACGGGGTGATTCTCGTGTCTTTATGTACACGTATAACTTGCATGAAAGTTTTCAAAAAGGTGTCCAAGATGAGCCAAATTCTCGATGGTTTCTAACAAAGTGAAACAAATGATCCCTTCAATGCGAGAGGAGGGCTGAAAACCGTTTATTATCATCAAGACAACCCTGACTGTCAGACGACCAGAAAAATCCATGGAGAGTATACGAAGACTAAAATATAACCTGATAAAACGTTTGCCCTGTGGTAACAATTCCGTTTGCATTCAGAAAATAAATTCATAAACTTGAGGCTACCGTAGTTAGAACTTCGCAGGCCGAATAAAGAATTCTTCGGAAATAAATAGGAAGACCTATAAAACACTCCACGAAATACATTAAATCCCAGAGTGAGTGCTCAAAGTTGTGAAATAATTTACCGAGTCTCCAAAATTTATTAAGTATACTATGTATTCAAAAATCAATCCCAACTAAAGGGGTCAATTGCTTCTCACAAATGCAGAGTCAAGCGCGCAAAAATACTCGCGCACGGTACCGCTAGATATTCCTCGAAATTCCAAGCGACGTAATTTATTAATCCCAGTGCACCGGCACCTGTGTGTTAACAATTAAAGCATCGCCAATCGACAATGCGCGCTTGAAACATTCAAAAGGAAATTGGGAACGGGATTTGGAAGAAAAAATCGGAGCGCGGCTGTTCGCCGGATTTTCCATAAATTTTGATGGGATCCCGAGCTTCTTAAAAAATTTGTACGCCAGCGAGGAAGATCGCGCGACGCCGGGAATATTTTCCTTTTAAGATAGAGACGTCCCGCTACTTTCACTACTCCGCTTTAATGAAAATTTATATTCTCCTTAGGCGGAACCGCGCGGCTAGGTGTTACTCTCTCCCGACACTTGAGATTTTTCTCGGGGACTTCAATTCTCCATGGTTCGTTTCGAGGTCCTTCCTCTCGTCCCAACCCTTTCCAGCCCAGCCCCAGCCCCCGCGGCCCCATTCCCGCCCGCCGTGCTCTGACAATATGCCAAATGCATATTCAATTTCGAAAATTCACTCTATTCCCCCGCGAAAGAAAAGTTTTATGAGCGACGCGAGCCCTCCACATAAATTTGAAAACACAGCAGCATTACGGCACGCAGATCTCATTTAAGTAGTCTCTCTTGGCGACGCGGGCAAAGCGACACGGATTTCGGAGTGCGTTGGCGCTCATAGGCGCGAGAAAATTGTATTCGTAACATGAATCACGATGGTCTTGATAATTTTTGTAGAGAATGATGACTGTGGAAGCGTTTTTACTGTGTTGTTTAAAGTTTACTTGTTTGGTCCTAGAAAAGTGTTTGAAACGTTGAGTAATTTAATTATTGGAGAAATTAAATTATAAATGTGTTAAATTTTGTTAAAAATGAAAAAATTAGTATGCTCGTAATTTAATTATTGGAGAAATTGAATGTTATTTGTGTTAACTTCATCGTAAAAATAAAAAAATTTGTATGATTGTAATTTAATTATTGGAGAAATTAAATTTTAAATGTGTTAAATTTTTTTATGGTATTTGTCTTATTTATCTATCATATCGTTCTCTTATTTTCCTCATAGTTTACCATGAAACTTCTAAATTTCAATGGTGATCTTGGATTTTTCCTGAAAAAGCAATACAATACATTTGTTAGTTCTAAAGGCACAGAGTAATTTACAGTAACAGAAGAACGCATCGACATTTCTACACACTTTTCCCAAGTTACCAAGAGTATAATTATATTCCTCCTTTAATAATACCGCACAACGTCCAACGCAGGCGAAAAGAGCAAAACAAGTATAATAATTTCAACACGTTCACTGCCGAGCATTTAAATACCTGCAGGCAAATAAAAGTTTTTCCTTTACTTACATATGGTAGCAGGAGGGTTAGGTCATAAAACTGTGAAACACGTTTCGCTACAGTTAAAACATACATTACCACTATATGATACCAAGCACCTGAGAAGAATCTAAATTCTCCAAAATCAATCTTACGGGGCCATTCTACTTTGATCGGTCGAAAATTCAAGCTATTTGTAAAGATTTTTTTCTCAGTAAATACAACATATAATGAAATAAATATTTTCGGTATTTATTAAGCTACTCTTATATTATAGAAAAAAAATTAAAAAGAGTTTTCTTCATTTTTTGGTATTTATTAAGCTACTCTTATATTATAGAAAAATAATTAAAATGAATGGTAAAAGAATGTCGAGAAATAACCGAGATATTTCTCCTGGAACACCCGAGAATACATCCTTTGGGGTGTTTTGTCAAACTTTTTTTTCAAACATTTTGTTACTTTTCAACAAAAATTGTTCATTAAGCTAGGGACTATAGCGACTCATACACATTAAGAATCTTTTGGAATTTTTGTTTCGGATGAGCCTGAGCCGGGAAATCACCTACGCCATAAAGATACCTCTTTTTTTAGGTGCCATATTGACGCTGTAAAAAAACAATAAAAACAAATTGAAAAATTCTTTTTAAACATTGTTTGTATAATATAAGAGTAGCTTAGTAAATCACAAAAAGATTTATTTCGTTACATGTTGCATTTATTGAATAAAAATCTTTAAAAACAGCTTAATTTTTCGGCGGTTCAAAGTAAACTGACTCCTTAACAATTCAACCAGCAAATTATTATACCGACCCAGCAATTGCCAATGAATATTTCAACAAAAATTCGAGACCAGCCGCTGTTCCAATTTGGTTACCATTTCGTAACATCTAATCTTCATTGCACTGTCCATAAGAAGCACAGGGAATTACGAAACATTTAACACCCGAAATTCTTAACAGTGCGCAACATGGACATCGTAGAAAGAACAAAACGGCTGAACAGCGGACGTGCGGCAGAAAGTGGGATATCAGGAATGGCCAGGAAGTGGCCGTCTCGGTTGGTTTCATAGGGGTGGCTGTCGTGCATCCGCGGCCACGTTGGCCAGGCCGCCTCGCCTACAAAAATGTCCGGAGATATCCGCTTCGCTGTTCCTCTCGGCAAATCCTATTAAATCCGTCCTGTATTCCGCGGGGACGATGGCTACGGAGCGCGACGGTAAGCGCGGTAAGTTCGGCAAAATGACGCCGTCTCGAATTCAACTAGGCGGCCCGCGGCTCGGTTAATAGAACGATTGTCTCGAAAAATATTCATTCGAATCGACGAGGGACTCTGTTGCTGCACAGCAACGAAATATAATTAGAGGGAACGGGGGGAGCACGAGGACCGTCGCTTTCGTTTGTTCGCCGCGAAGAATGCGGGGAAATATGTGCAGCACTTGTTTCCACTACTGAAATTCAGTTCACCTATAATCAAGTGGTGTGCCAATTTAGAGACGAGGCGACAATGAGAGGAATTCTTGTCGATGTGTCACATGAACCTGTAAATGCAATTTCGATTGACTTTTCAGAGCGATGTAGATGTAAGTTAATAAATTAGGTTTTGCTAGATTGGTGGTGATGCTATTCCGGATGGCGAAGTGAATTAAAGTGGAGAAATGTGGAAATATGTGTAACGGATTGATTATATGCATGGCGAGTTTAAATGGTTAACGAACGGATGTCTGACGTAATGTATATTCGACCCCACCTTGCTGGATTTAGAGTTAAGTGTTCTGACCCAACTATAAATGACCTATCCCAATAGTAATTGAGCTGGAAGAAAGGTGTACATCTACCTAAAGTGTACTCTGTTTCTTTCTTGGCGGGATTTACTGTAGGGTTAGATTCTTTCCTGGGAAAAAAGGCTCCATAAACATGGGATGCATTCGAATTTGTTACGTTGCTTTTGTAGCAATTAGTTTGTTGCGGTATTCTATTTCACCGAGGCTGGTGTAACAAATTCCAAAAAAATATTCTACGAACAAATAAATTGATACTTCATGTTGGGTATTGAAATCAAATTCTATAAACGAAGGAACAAGCTTTCTGTAACATACGGTATTGGAAATATTCATTGCATCGCTCTCGAATTTACGGAGTACAGTGGGGTATCCTATAACGAACGACCTTATAACGAATGAATGCTATAACGGGCAATGTTCAAGAACGAATCAGCTCGTTATAGAATAGCAATATGATTGAAAAAGAAAAAATGTTTCGTATCGAACTTACTTTGGCTGAGGTAGTGAGCTACACATCTTTGTAATAAATATTTTAGTGTAATATTTTTTCCTAGGACTAATAATGGGAGAGGTATAAGTGATAACCCCTGGTGGCACAAAATATTGAATGCACATACATCTAATATTAAAAAGAGATTGAATCTCTTTTGGATATTTAAATATAGATACAATATTTATTCTAGGTTAAGAAGCAAATATTTTTTTCCAAATATACAGGATTGTAATAAATATTTCCAGTACTATAAATCTAACTCACTTAGAGTGGCCTACTAATTAGGTTATAATCCCTCTCACCCACCTACCTCCTTCATCTCTATAACATACCTAAAAGCCTAATGGTCTCTCGAAAAGCTTGATCTTCAGTGACAGTGCGAAAATACATAAACCCTCTATTCTCTTTACCCTGAAACGATATTTGCTCTCTTGCAGATAAAACAATATATATTTAGAATCTTTTACAAAAATCCCTTCATTAGATTCGCATCTATCAGTAAACAGGGCACAGTGTGAGTCAAGTAGATAGGGGAAGAACAGCGGGGTTAATGTTTCTAGCGTTTAAATGATAATGAAACAATGCGTTCGGGAGTAGAGAGGAATGGTCCAAGTAATTTGGCGTCGCTCTACTATCATCGATTCCCAATACAAATTATCCTGGGCGATTGAACGAACCCCTTTTTTCGAGGGGATGTACCGAAATTGTCCCTGAGTAGCCGAGTTCCCTCCGTCCATCCCCAATGATGTCGGATGCTGCTGCATCGAAGTTGCGATCATTCATAAAACATGAGTCTCCATCAGGCAGTAGTCCATAAATTTTCGAGCAGGAACTGGTACGTCTTCATTTTCTTCGACAACCAGAAACATTCGATACCTGCCGGCAGAGCGGACGGGAGGGCCGGTGATCGATAAAAAATAATTACGACCATCCCAGCACTTGATTTCCGGCGGGCAAATAAGAGAGCAGTTTCGCTTGTCGACGTTAAGGATCATTCATCTTTTCTTCGTCAAAGGAGGCTTTAGATGAGTGCATGGTAAACGAATCTCCTCTATTCATTATATATCGCCCTTACTTTGTGAAAATTTCCAATCATGCAGCCAAGAGTGGAGCGCGGCCAGGCCTGTCGTTTTGTAATCTAGAGCATCAAGGGGAATAGGTAGGGAGCGCCATATGGAAGCTGAAGACAAAACAACAGAAGCTAGAATACTCGTTTAGCAATTCCCTTAGACACCACTTCTACTTCCACTTCGTCAAGCCTGCAACGAATATTTTACGAAAACATGAAAATTCCTCCCAATACAATCACGAACCTTGGGAACCACACACTAACAACAGAAGAAACTTTGAAATGCAAAATGTTACTTCTTTGGAAATTAAGGCTTCTTTTATAATATTTTTGTCGCGAGGCTATTTCTAGCCTCGCATTTCTGTTTGTCTGGGTTTTGCGATAAGCGTGTTCTCGGTCGGCGCGGACCTTGAACGTGCCTTATATGGGCACCTCAGGCGGCCTCGCCAGGATTCGGCCGTCCACGGTGGAACTGGAGGGGAGCGAGCGCGAGGCGAGCGGGAGGCGATCTCGCGAAGCATTGTTACTTTTCGTTACGTCGAAGAGTTGTATTTGACGAAGTCACCACGACACGTGGCTTAATTGTACGCAATCACATTGAAATAAATTATATTTGAACGGCTAAAAATCGCCTCTCAATCAATCACACAAATTTAATTAGGCGTGCGATCGCGTATCTAGTACGCGACAATTTTGAAAGTAATATAAAGTCCAAAGGTGGTCAAACTCTTACTTTTTACAAACTGCTTACCTATTACTATCAAGGTGACAAAATCCACAAGTTGAAAAGAATATAAAAATCTAAGTAGTCTTCTACTGTAACCTACCCCAACCCCATATCCAGCCTCCTATTTCTTCATAAAAACTGTTCTCTGGAAAATATTAAGTGTTCTCTGCCCGACTAAACCCTTTATATCAATAAAACCTGAAACCTACAGTTGAAGGCAACGATTAATCTTCAGGATAAACCCTGGCAGAGAGTTCTGGTTGGTAAGAGAGTCCCTCCGCCGTGTGTCATCCGATATCAGCCGAGCTCCACGTAATCACGTGTAAAGTGCAACACACGGATTAGATTGGCGCTGGTTTAAGCGTATTAACGAAATCTCGGTACGAAGATCCGGGAACGAATACGGGAGGGGCTCCTTTATGTCTAGTGTCTGGCAGCGATACCTCCCGGGCAATAATAAAACTTTCTGTGCTCGAGGACCGGGGCGCGTTCCTCCCACGTAGAGCGGCAGAAGACGTGGGAGTCAGTGTGTACGTGAGAAGGGCGACGAGGGATGGAGGAGATCAGCAGACAAAGAGAGAGAGGGAGTTAGAGGGGTTGTAGATGGGGGAGGTGAGTACAAGAATCGTGCAAATACGGAAGGGAAACGGATTTCTGTGGTAGGAGTGCTTGGGGCAAGGAGATCCTTGATGTACGAGACGTTTGTTTCGCGAATCGGGCAACGACAGTTCAGCCGATAAAGGGAAGCCGAGATCGAACCACCCCCCGCCGCCAGCCTCCCGTGCACTTTGGCGCTTGTACGCGCGATACATCCGTCAGATTTTCGATAAAATCTAACAATCACCCTTTGACATTTGCCGAGAAACGGAGGAACCGGGGGGGGGGGGGGGAATGTCTGTTCGCCTCCTTTAAAGCGAAATCCTCTGCTTAATGTGTTAGAGAAACACGGATAGCAGGTTTCGTGTGTGGGGTATTATAAAATTCTATTGACAGATCTACGGGGAGTGTTTTAAGATCGCGCGAAGAAGGCACCTTAAATTTTACTTTATTATTATTAAAATTTCTCCGACTCTGTAGTTCCTAAGTTATCAAGATTACCTTCACTGTGATTACATTGCGAATTGATTTTCCGTTCTCGCGACGTTCACTCGATCTGTGTCGAAATTATCAGCGATTCCAGCCACGCCCGTGTTGAAATCTAATATCTCTAATACTTTCAGTAATCTTGCCTCACTGGGCCGCACCCCTCACAATTCATAAACAGCCCCTAGCAGGGCGTCGCGGCGGTGAATGATTCAGGGACGATTGTAAAACGCAGGCGACGCTCCGAGGAATTATTAAGCGACATATGAAAATATCCAGCGGCAGCTGCTTACCGGTGAAATGGAAATCGCGAGGATTCCTCGAGATACGGGGCCACGCTTCGCCGCCGTTGGTAATATACAAACCGAGAAGCGGGGCGAGGAATAATGGGAGGGAAGATAAATAAGCCGCGCTGAAATAAAGCCGGGGGTCTGCTGCAATCTGACCGAAAGGTAAAGGGCCAAACGGGAAGCTGGCGTGCCCTGTGTAATAAGGTGCATCGTGCAAGCAGAATAAAAAGATCATCAATTACCACGTGGGGGTCCTGAAGGGCCGCCTATTTTACACGACCTCGCGGGGCTAGGTTGCGGAATATTATTCAGAGCATTAGGCGTGCTCTCGACCGAGAAGAATTTCCATAAAACGACTATCTGCTATCTAAGACACCGTAGCCTGGCCTCCTCTGTATTTCTATTACCTTCCGCCCTCCCTCGGCCGCGGACTATCTCTGTCGTACCATCTCGCCAGAGCGCGGCTTTGCTCTTGCTCCTCCTTTTTCTGTCGCCCCCTTTTCTTTTTCTCTTCCATAAGGCGGCAGAACACCCGTGAAAAGGCTGGATACATCGTCGCCACGGTTGTTACACGCCGTTTACGATCGCCTTAAACACGTAAACGCCACCTACGCTGTCTCGCAGACCGCTTCCTTCTGAACGCGCCCTTACGTCAACCTGTATTACAAGCGACTCGCCGGGCACGCGGGAGGGCTTTTATGGACGGGTCTGTTGTTTGCAATGGTCGCATGCCATGGTCAAATATGGTTTTAGCGCTCTGTTATTTATGCCCGGCGCTACGTAACAGGTGGCAGGGTTCGGGGGGAAGTGGATGCGCGAAATGACGGGGGAGAGAATGAGTCGAAAGTGTAGATCGGGGTCTTCCTGTAGCTTTCTTTTTCAAGGGAATCGATTTGGAGGATTTGTGGTGTACGAGAAGCAGGTTTCTAAGAGTAAGCCTCAGTTTCGTGGGTTTCTTATGTTCCCAAACTAGAGTAGATGGAATTATTCGAATTGCCACGTACAAAGAAATTATCTAAGTATCTTCTCTAGCTTGTGAGTAACCATATAGAAACAACATGGAACGTGCTGTGATATTTTAAGAATAGTTACTAAATCGTATATAACAATAAGTGGTTTCGGCGCACTGGTTCGGTCAGTTAAACAATCTAGAAGCTAATTTGCAATTTTAATAATTATAAATTTCCGACGTTTCGGTCTGCGGTTTAGACTTTTTTCAAGGAAAGATATTTAAAAATTATACTGCGTTCGCTTTAGAGTCACACGTTTGATACGACGTGTAACACACGAGTCGGTTGTAGCATGACTGAGGTAAACATAACTTGGAGGACTATTTAAAGGTGAAACAAAACTGTGGCTAGAAACGGAGTCAAAAGAAAGACCATTAAATATTAAGAACAAATTTAACAATTATTGACAGAACGGACATTTTCAACCTCACAACTACTGTCAAAATACCACTAATTGATGTTCATGTGGTAAAGGCCAAACGCATTAGGATATATGACCAATTGATTACATAATATAATTTTATTATGTATAGATGAACTGGTTATACTGGTCACAATTGAAGTGAAGACTCTATTGGAGGAATTACTCTGCAGGTATTACACCATCGTTGGACAGAAATTGCACAGCACACCAATATTAGCAGAGATGATTTTCTCCAAGCCGTGAAGTTTGTGTTGGAGGCCAACATTTTTTCCTTCAATGGAGTTTTTTACAAGCAAGTTTTTGGAACGGCCATGGGATCTCCAATTTCCCCTGTCATCGCCAATTTGGTGATGGAAAGGTTAGAGACTGTCTCTCTCTCGAAGGTACCATTTCAATTAAAATTTTATAAAAGATATGTGGATGATATTATTACATGCATTAAATTAGAAGATTTGCCAATATTGCTCGATACATTTAATAGTTTCCACAATAGACTACAATTTACTTATGAGGTTGAAAAAGATTCTTGTTTAAGCTTTCTGGATACATTGGTCATTAGATCAAACAATAAACTTAGCACCAATTGGTATCACAAACCTAGTTGGTCGGGTAGATACATAAACTTTTTTTCGGCTCATCCCATGCAACATAAGGTGGGATTAATAAAGGGATTAATAGATCGCGCAATTTTACTCTCTGACCCTGAATTTCGACCGGCTAATCTACTCCTCATTAAAGATACTCTAAAACGTAATGGTTATCCCATAGAAATGGTCTCAACAATAATCCGTGACCGCGTTTTTGAGATTTACCATCCGGCATTGATGGAAAAACGTAAGGAGAAAAAAGCCAATAAAATAGGACCGATTAGATGGAAAAATACCGCGGTCATACCATTTAGCAATAACATTTCTAATGATATTAAAAGAATGTTCAGGAAAATAGGAATACACACCATTTTTAAAATGCCAGTTTATACTAAAAACTTGTTCCCTCCAATTAAAGATAAAATACCTTTGTTAAAGAATTCGAACATCATTTACTCAATCCCTTGCATGGGTTGCAACCAAGTTTACATTGGGCAAACGTCTAGACTTTTAGAAAGACGGATCTACGAACACAAAAGGAACATTTTCCTACCACCCCCACAACATACTGCCCTAACGAAACACGCATTGGAATTTGATCACAGATTTGACTTCGATAATGTTAAAATTATTGATAGAGAGGCCAATTGGAGTCGCAGAATTCTGTTGAAGACGTTGCATATGATTAAACAACCAAGCGTAAACCTTAGGTATGAAACACCTAAAATACAAGAGTACTACGCAACTTTATTAAAGCAATAAGGCTTTATGATGTAATTCCTCCAATAGAGTCTTCACTTCAATTGTGACCAGTATAACCAGTTCATCTATACATAATAAAATTATATTATGTAATCAATTGGTCATATATCCTAATGCGTTTGGCCTTTACCACATGAACATCAATTAGTGGTATTTTGACAGTAGTTGTGAGGTTGAAAATGTCCGTTCTGTCAATAATTGTTAAATTCGTTCTTAATATTTAATGGTCTTTCTTTTGACTCCGTTTCTAGCCACAGTTTTGTTTCACCTTTAAATAGTCCTCCAAGTTATGTTTACCTCAGTCATGCTACAACCGACTCGTGTGTTACACGTCGTATCAAACGTGTGACTCTAAAGCGAACGCAGTATAATTTTTAAATATCTTTCCTTGAAAAAGGTCTAAACCGCAGACCGAAACGTTGGAAATTTATAATTATTAAAATTGCAAATTAGCTTCTAGATTGTTTAACTGACCGAACCAGTGCGCCGAAACCGCTTATTGTTATATTCTAAAAATACGGTCGATAGCTCAACTACTTTACTAAATCGTATGTTTATAATTGAGTGATCGATAGATTTTAAAATGGACTTCCTCGAAAACGAACTCTCGTAGGAACAGAATTTATTCCTCAGTTTCTTTGAAAAATATTTTGAAGAATCACTTTGCTTCATCATTTGATCATAAAAGAAATTAAACGGAAAGAAATATTAACTAAAAAGCAACGAGATCAAGGCTGGATAAACAGTGCATCGTTTTAACTTCGACTTATAAATAGTAGCCGCCAGCCCTTATGGTCCACAGTTTGCTTCATTATGGCTTCCTTAAAAGCAAAGCGGTTTAAGAAGCTTCGTCTTTAATTACCCTTCCGTAGAGTGAAAAAGCACCGGAAGGAGGGAGTCTGCGTAAATTACGAAAGAGGTTAATTAACACGTCTGTTGCCAACATACTGGAAGCAGTTGGAAAGAAGATTACGAAGAAAATGTATACTGTGTCAATCTCCCTTGCATCACCAATTTGATAGGGTGACCTGTCTAGTGAACACTTAAGTGGCATGACCAGGGAATCAACACCTAACAAAATCAACAACAACAAGACTTACCTTGAACTTAAGAACATGTATAATTCTTCTGTATAAATAAAATTCCGATAAGTCAATAAACCACAGAGTTATTCTTATTCCAATTCACTTAGGAACCTCTGGCCCAACCTGTACAATAGTTCAAGTGGGTCACCGGAATTTGAAAATTGGTCTTACTTCAACAGCGTTTCCATCAAGAACCTAGATCTCGTCGCCTATTGCACTTATAACATACAATCCCCAATTACCGTAGAAAAATATCTCAGCAAATGATGTCGAAGAAAAGGGGAAGCTACTATCCCCCGTCAGGTTTAGACGAGCGATTCGCTGACAAAGTTCATCCGCGTCTTCCCCAAACGCGCCGTTTAACCAGAGAGCGCGGAGATTAGCGTTTCATTTAGGCCATCGTCGACGGCTCCGTCAGCTTTGCAGCTTTCCACGTGGAGAATCTGTCGATAATCATTCCACCTGACCCGCCCGCGCGCGCTCACGCATCTCTTCTGTGACAATGTGACCCGCGCACGTCCGCGAACGGTGCGCACGCTGACAGCCCGTTATCCATAAGCATGTTGCCCTAACGGACGGAGTAATTTAATTTCCCACGGTCCGTATCATCCCTCGACTAGACCGCTAATGCCGTCCGCTGACTGGTTATATTTTTAACGAGCTCGAATCTAAACCTATTACGCTGATAGCGCGCATAATCGCCGCCCCGATTTTCGGTACCTCCATTCGAATGGGGAACAGAGCACCCGCGCTGGAAACGAAACGCTCCGAAATCGGTATAAGACTCTTCCCCTTAATGTCTCTATTACACCTTCCTCTTATTCCCCCCGTCGAATGATCATCCACTATAGTATTTTAAAATCCACTTTGCACACCATCGATCCCTCCATTTGCATGGCGCCTGGGACTGTACACCGAGGTTTCGACGTCCACGGTGCCACGAGCCCCGCAATGGAGCTTATCGCATTACGTACGACTTTTATTTCCATCCTTTCCCGCGATACTTCATGAATTCTATTTTCAACCAGGGCGCGTTTAAGCGGTGCTCGAGGATTCAGCGGCCCACCCCTCATCGAACGTCGTCGATATTCGACCCGATCGTGAACATCGCGCCCGCCATCGTCCGCCAGAGCGGGGAAGAAAGGAAATGCAAATTTTGGGATCGAAGAACCTAACCGATTCGCATTTGGCAATATGTTCCGGCGCGAGGGTGGAAAACGGTGGGGCCAGTAAACGAGCAAGAATCGCGATTTACACACCGATAGATCGAGAACCTTTGGCACCAGGAAAGGTAGGTGGTGAGGAGGGCAGTGTTTCCGCAAACGAGGCGAAAAGGGATGCCCTGCGAGGCTCCCTGTTGTACTATGCAATGTTATTCCGTCCAGGGTCGAACGCAAATTTCAAATATGTATTTTAACGCGCTGATCTTCTCCAGAGGTGTAATCCATTTACCTTATGAATGCTACGGATGGATTCCTTCGCAACACCCGCGCTCACCCGTGACCGCCAACATTGAATTGTAAATATGGACATGCATAAGCTGCTTCTGGACCGTGCGCGGAATTGCTCCCATTAATTCATTAATTAGTGGAAATTAGGGAATTGCGAGGGAAGATGAAGGCAGAAAGTATGCACGCGACTTATTTTCATGCATGGAATGCATTTGTGATCCCTGCGTCGTTGATCGAAGGGAACTGATCGCGCTCGGGGAAGAGCTCCTTCGAGATAATTAAAAATACCGGCAGCCCGGGGGAAGTTTTCCCTCTTTAATTACTAGATCGTCGTATAAACATGAATTTAACCGGGGGCGTTCCATACTCGAGAACCGGTTCGCGAAATAACTATAGAAACACCGGCGAGGGCCGTCAGTGTAAAATTAAATTAGCGAGCCTTCAGCGAAATGTGAAAACAGTGTTCGAGGGGGTAAAAATAACAGGTTGTGAAAGGCTTTCCCGGCGTGCACTTTACATCGTCCTGCGAACTATATACGTAGCAATATGGATCCGCCACTGGATCCTCGTATATCAGCTTTGCGATAACACGATCAAAGGATAACTTCGCGAAACATGTTGGCTCAAGAGACACTTCTCTCCTATTGCAAAGAGTGCAGCGTCAAAATTGGAAATTAGCTTTCTATTATCCTTCGCCGTTTGCTTAGCCCTCTGCTCTTAATCCTGAAACTATAGGTACACTGGCCTCATCTTTCATCCGGCGATCTCTCTCTCTCTCCTGGATAATTGTCCACTGGATAAATCGCTCGCGCTTTGCCGGTCGATGGCTTGCTGCCTTTCAAGTATCTTCCAAAAGAGTCCCAATATTATCGGTCATCTCGATACCACAGCTTCCAAGCGGAAACTTTCAAGCGTACGTCAAGTGGCATTGAATACATGCATGAGGTATCAGTTTGTAGGTTATGTACGCGAAACTTGACGTGATCTCTGTTCCTTTTAACTGCTGAATAAAATGATAGAAAGGCAACAGTAATGTGTTTTAATTCAGCTTTATATCCTACAGAAAAACGAGTTCAACAGCCGTACCATATCGATTTCAAAGTGGAATCAGTTCCATTAACTGGTGTGAAAGCGTCTAGCAGAAGTCACGAACCAGGGAAAGCCTGTTGTCATCCCCATTAACAAGCCTCGCTCGTGGAGGCACTAATCGATCAGCGAGAACGTTATAATTCCCACGATCGCCATTCAACGACGGCTAGGTATTTACCAGCGCGCACCTTAACGCCGGGAGCATCGTTTGTTTACGAAGCTTCTATCGCCCGACGGTGGTGCCTTTGTTATCACAGCTTCTTTCGTTCCATAACCGTCCGAAGGGATTCGTGCCGATGATGTACGAGCTGGCTTATGGAGAAAAGCCCTTTTTTCCCCTCGTTACTCGAAAGTGCTCCGCCAAGTTCCATAATAATTCTTTCCCAAATATCGTTATTGTAGCCCCGGCTCCCCGTTGGACGTCGATCTCGCCCGTACCTCGCCAGTCCGGAATGAAATGAAATATGCAAAGGAACCGGAGATAGGAATGCTTATATGAGAAATCTCCGTTTATCCATTTACTCCTTTTCCCTGTATCGCGTTGCCCTTTCGCGGCTTCGTGTTAACCGAGGAACGTACGCTCTGTTGGGATTCCCGTTAAACATTCCTCGATATTTAAAATATCATTCCGTGATATTTTCGAATATTTCGTCTGAGGAGAGGGTCCTGAAAATTCGAAGCTGAGGGAAAGTTTATCAGTAATGGGACAAGTTTCGGACGCGAACAAAATTAATTTCAACTTAACTAATAGTCTGCACTATGAGCGTATTCAAGAGCGGCGTTAGGTGATTATTGAAATCCTGGAATTTAAGTTTCGGTGGTGTTCGTGCAGCAGAGGCGGACACTTTTTTCATGTGCCTTTGCGCGTATATGTATATGAGCTAATAATGATGGTTGTGAAGTTTAAAGCTACGAAGTTAAATGAATACAGTTGAAAAGTTTCCTCGTTTAATTTATGTATAGGTCCAACAGAAAGCGCTCAACGCTCGTTCGCGATCGATCGCCTTGCAAGCTCGTTTTACCCGTGGCTGACATCTAGCGGACGCGGTCTCAAACTGCTGATAGCACTTCTATTGATAAGAGGCACGGTTCGCCAGCAAATGCTATCTATGGTATGTTGCCGATTGCGAATGTTCATTTCACCACAGACGAGGTATAGGATAGACCTATCACCTTATGGATGTTCGTGTCGCCCCCCAAACTGTGTTACCGACGCACAATTAGAGGACTGAATGTAGTGGCATCTGCTACAACTACAGGCGAGCATAATGACAAAGGAAGAATAACCCTGCACCCGAAGATACAGGGCCATTCTTGGTAGCCCACATGATGTGGCCTTTTCTCTGGCCGGGCTTTCTTCGGCTCTTTGGCCACTTCTTGCTTCGGGCGATCCGCCCTTCTGAAAGTTAATAGCCCGCTCAAGCCCGTCCTGCCGTCCGCGACCAGCGACAATGTGCAATGTCCCACTGGCGTCAAAAAGTCGACACAGCGAGGCTAGAAGCGAGGGCATACCCCACTCGCGCTACTCTCGCCGTCGACTTTTCTCACAAATTTCCTGAAAGCAGGTCATCGCGCGAGAGAACATGCGATCAGAGAATTCGATGACCTGCCCCGGTCCAACCAACTTATATTTAAGTCACACATTCGTACCAGAAGGTAAGTTACCTATCCTATACAACACCTATATTTAAAAAATGGCAAAACAGTCTCTCAAACACAATCACCGTCAACCCGCTCCACGATTCCCAAGCATCGCCGCCCGGGTGCAAAGCCTACACTAGAGAGACCGTCCCGGGACGACTCCGTCACCCGAGCTTGGCCACAATCACACTCTAATAGGTACGTACCAGTTTTCACTGAAATCGGCTGGCAAAGGCAGTGACCATTGCGTAGAAGTATGATTAACATAGCAATTAATTATTTTCAATTTCAAACAATGTGCACTGTACGTATTATGTACATAAATCAATCGTTATTACTTTCTCGTTTGATTGTACGAGATTGATTCAGTTTCATATTCCAAGATTATTTACTAGAATGATCATCGTTCGCAACAAGGAATATGATACATTGATATCATTATTGCAATGAATAATAATGTAATTTTATAGTTTTGTTAACATGGTCTTTGATAAAAATTCCGACGCAAATTCCACCGCCTAACCACACAAACACACACAGGTGGAAAATGCGATGTGCACGATACACTAACGCAATGCCAGCCGCCGACATGTAGTTATTTAATAAACAAAGTCATCGTGCCCCATTGCCTTCGCCCACCCAATTAAGTAGCGCATGGGCACGTAGATGTGTTAAAAGGCAATGGGTTATGGAAATATATCCTGAAAATCCTCAACTGGAAAGTATGATTAGTCTGTATAGTGTCTAGCAAGGTAAGGTATTCTTTCGTTTTATATAATTAAGCAAAATGGCTCGACTTTCAACTTGTGAATAGTTCAAAGTTTGATAAATAAGAAAGGACTCTACTCGACATTAAATTAATAAGAAAAAAGACTCTAAAATTAAATTATTTAAGGTAATGACTCTAAATCATAAAGAATTTACTTTCAGAATTTAAAACAGGCGATTCCATCGTCAAAGTAAATTTCATAAAACCAGAAAGTATGTTATCATGCTAATTACTTTGAATCTGAAATTTGCCCACCCTCAATAATTGTCTTCTTGCATATGGAAATTAATTATTCTATTGTGTACGCAAACGAGTGACCTTTATAAGAAAGGAATTACACTTTTATGTCTGTTATCATCATTTAGACATCAAGTTACTTTTGAACACGTATCAGAAAAAAAAATAAATCCAAGTACATTATAATCGTCGCAATGACGAAATGAGAGGGCATCCGATTTTTCCACTACATATTAAATAAAAATGATCGTAGCTGTGAAGTCTGAGAGTATCAGACTTCTTCGCTACATAAAAATTAGCATTCAGCCGTATTGATATTTATACTCGTCTAATAAATACATACAGAGACAAAATGTTACAATTCACGGGCATGGTTACCATACCCGCGATCATTATGCTCGCCAAAGCACGTATACAACCGGTCACTCAAAGAAAGTCATCAGGCTGCTGAGAAGTCATCAGGCTGCTCAGCTGCGCCAAAACTGTAACGAAGGAACAGAACACGATTATAATTTATTTCTAAAGTTACGATTGTTTGAACTCTGATAAAGAATCACGAAGCAATTGTTACGTGCGTAACGAATGGCCAGGTCAGGGAAAGTTTTGGTGCATCAAGGCGGAGACCTCCCTCGACCTCGGCGCGCTCATCTGGTGAGGGACAAGGCAGTAACCCTTGGGCACAAGAGCGGTCCTCGAAATCGTGAAGCCCAAGGATTTTCAAGGCCTACGTTACAATGTTTTTCCACCGATGTCAATGTCTGGATTTCGTCAGCGTTGTACGTTGGCACGTGGAAATATTTGGACCTGTCCTCCATCTTGGCCATTCGAGGGTAGAGGGTGAAACCTCTCTACCCAGCACATTAAAGAAGAGTTTTTCGGCGCGGAGAGTCGGTTGACGTTTTGGGCTCAAGCTAGAAAGTCACTCAAGCAACATAATTCGTGCTACCGAAGTCCCAACCCCGGGTGTAAATTACTTAAATGTCTTGACACAAAAAGGGACACTATCTTATTAATAAACATTTATAAAACCTTAAAACAAACTGTTATAATTCGTAACAGAATTTTGGTGACAGCGGTGGGATACAAAATCGGTAGTGACGGAAAATTTTGAAGTACTGTAAATTAAAGTTAATCGGTTAACTGTGAGCAATTAAAATTAATTAGACTTCTGAGTGATAATTTTCTTTGTTTTTTTTAAAAAAAAAAAAAATAATGTCTGTGACTCATACACCGGACCGGGCACACTTGCGTACAGCAGGAACATTACCGGAACACTCGCGTTCAGCGGGAACATCACCGGAACCGTCGTCTCTAGAAGAACAACGGAGGCAAATTGAGGAGATGCGACAGTTACTGGCAGAACAAATGGCGCAAATGCAGATCCAGCAACAGCAAATTTTGATGCAACAGGATCTACTGGCACAGCAACAACGATTAGGATTTCAACAGCAACAACAAGAACCACAACCAACATCTGTCGAAGATGAGGCAACATCCGTTCCATCCGTTCCGCCCGTTCATAATACAAATGTGAGTAGCACGTATTACGTGACTTTGTACAAGGATGCGTTAAGCGCAGTTCCAGACTTTAACGGAAAAAACATGGATTTCGTATGTTTCGCCGAGGGCTGTGAAGAAGCGTTGAGCATGATTCCTCCACATTACGAAGAAAATTTTGTAAAATCATTGCGAAATAAGTTGAAGGACGATGTACGTCGGTCAATTATCGGAATGCGGTTCAGTAAGGTGAGTGAATTGGTCGAGCATTTAAGATCTATTTACGCACCGCACGAGGTGGTATATGAAGCGCTGGGAAAATTATCAAATGTATTTCAAAAGTCTAACGAGGAAGTAATAACATTTGCTAATAGAGTTCGCGAATTAGGAAAACGGATATTAGACGCGTTTAAACGGGAATATGGAACAGTTTCGCAAACATTTATTATAAGTACGGACGAAAGCTTGAAGAAATGTTTCCTTCGCGGATTAAAATCTGAAATTTCCGTGCGTATGCTTTCGGTAGACTTGGAATCATTAAACGGATTAATTACTAAGGCAATCGTCATTGAAAAGGAGAATGATGCAATTTCACAGATGCGTGGGTTGTCAGAAGGGAAATCGGAAAAACGTGTTAGTCATGGTACCGTGCATAAAGTTCAGTCCGAACAAATAATTTGTCAACTTTGCAAGAAATTCGGGCATGATGCAACTGAATGCTGGTCCTATAAAACCCTTCGTGTAAAGGGAAATGGCAATAATAGTTATAATGTATCTTCGCAACCGTCTGGTACACCCGATTATAAACAGATTGTAGATGCTCTATTAAATGCACAACAGCAAATGTCATCTCCACAAAGTAACCTTCGGGAAGATAATAATGAAAATAATAATCGCAGTTATCATAGGCATATCGAAAATCGGGATAATAACCAGAATGGTGCAAGATTTTGTAGATACTGTAGAAAACCGGGACATAACATTGACGACTGTAGGAAACTTGCGTATAATAATAGCAAGGGGAATAATAGCTTCTGTTCGGAAAATTCGCGGAATGTCTCGGGAAACTTACGGGGCTCCACGAGGACGAGCGCCCCTCGCGGAAAGTTGTCAGCGCGTTCAGCTCATCCGATTGTCGCGGATGTCATCGAGTCCGAGATAGGCGAGTAAACCTTACGCAGACCGGTTATGTACCTGTTGTTCGAATTGACTGTCCTGACTTGATTTCTCCCTCAAATTTTATGGTGGATAGCGGATCTGGTCCAAATCTGTTGAAACGTCGTTCGGTGCAGTCTTCCGTATCAGTAAATGTAAAGGAAATTCTTCGTCTCACTGGAATTACTCCTCAGCATGTGTTCACAAGAGGACTGGTAGCTTTAGAAATTTTAGGGCAACGTGTACTTTTCCATTTAGTAGACAACGATTTTCCTATAGCACAGGAAGGAATTATCGGATCAGATTTTCTTATGCAGCAAAAGGCTCATATAAATTACGAAAGAGAGTGTTTGGAATGCAATGGAAAATCGTTTCCTTTTGAAACAAGAGAACACATTGTAATTCCAGCGAGATCACGGACACAAGCTTATGTTATAGCAGCAAATCCAGAAATCGGGCAAGGATATGTGCCGCGTTTAAGGGTGCAAGGGATTGATGGTGTGTACCTTGGTGACGCTTTGGTTACGGTAACTAATGGAAAGGCTTATCTCGATGTAATTAATACAAATGATCGAGATATTGAAATAATTGTACCCAAAGTTAAAATCCAGGAAGTCTCGTACATAAGTGAGGCAAATAAAATTTCTAAATTGAATGTAGGAGAGGAAACTGTTTCTAATTCACTCTTGCCAATTAATCTTGAAAATGGAAAAGATACTTCGACATGTGTTACGAAAGGGGAAGCCTTACATAAGGAATCGAGAATTTCAACTGTGCAAATTTCTAATTCGTATCCATCGACGGGAAATGATACTAAATTAACGGTAGAATCGAAGACAGCTATCGCAGATGTAGGAACTCAAATCTCTGTAAAAGATAGGATGGATCAAGTTCAAAAATTTCATGAGAACCTAAATTTGGAAATTAATTCATTTTATAGCGAATTAAGAGTAGACGATGAAGTAGGTCATTTTTCTCAACCAGTTACGATTTGGGATACCAAAAGACAAAGTAACAAATACCATTGTTTTCCAGTGAATAAGTTAGGAAATATTGAGCGTGCAGATAGAATTCAGAGTTTATTGCGGTTAAACCATTTAAATTCGGAGGAACGGGGAAGTGTAGATCAGTTAATTCGGGAGTATTCTGACTGTTTCCACATACCTGGCGAGTCTTTGGGTTTTACGACAGTGACCGAACATCGGATACCGACAGTTGACAATCGACCCATAAACAGACGACAATACCGATTTCCCCCTGTGCACAAGGACGAAATTAAACGTCAAGTAAATACATTGTTGGAAACTGGAATGATAAAATCGTCGGAATCTGCTTATAATATCCCTGTCTTCGTTGTTCCGAAGAAACCGGATAGCATGGGCAACAAACTTTGGAGAATGGTTTTAGATTTTCGGGACGTAAACGAGCAAACTATAAGTGATGCCTATCCTATACCCAACATAGTGGAAATTCTTGACCAATTGGGTAGCGCTAAGTATTTTTCAGTTTTTGATTTGGCGTCGGGTTTCCATCAGATCCGCATGCACCCTGAGGACAGTCATAAGACCGCTTTTACAACACCTCATGGTCATTATGAGTTTGTAAGGATGCCGTTCGGTTTAAAAAATGCACCGGCAACTTTTCAGAGATTAATGGATAGGGTTTTAACTGGTTTGCAGGGTAATGAAATGTTTGTCTATTTAGATGACATTGTCATATATTCGAGTTCTTTACGCGAGCATGAAATAAAGTTTCGGAAATTGATGGAAAGGTTACGTGAGGCGAATTTAAAATTACAACCGGACAAATGTGAGTTTTTGCGAACAGAAGTTTGTTATTTAGGACACATAATTAGCGCGGATGGTGTTCGACCTAACCCGGCGAAAGTAAATGCAGTAAGGAATTTTCCAATACCAAAAAATGCGAAAAATGTAAAACAATTTCTTGGATTGGCGGGTTATTATCGTCGATTCATTCAAAATTTTTCCAGCATTTCAAAGCCATTAACTAATTTGCTAAAAAAGGATGAACCGTTCCGATGGACTGAAAGACAGTGTGAAGCTTTTGAAATTTTACGCGATAAATTATGCGAAGAGCCCGTTTTGCAGTACCCTGATTTCGACCAACCTTTCGTACTGACAACCGATGCTTCGGATTTTGCAATAGGGGGTATTTTGAGTCAAGGTTCGATCGGAAAAGATAAACCAATAGCATATGCATCACGAGTATTAAATAGCGCAGAGTTAAATTATCCTACGATACAAAAGGAGTTGTTAGCAATGGTATATTGTGTGCAACATTTTCGGCCATATCTGTATAGTAGAAAATTTACGTTTGTAACTGACCATAAACCACTTACCTGGCTGCATTCCGTGAAAGACCCGACTTCAAGATTAATGAGGTGGAGGTTAAAACTTGCCGAATATGAGTATGACATCTTATATAAGGCTGGGAAAACAAACGTGAATGCAGATGCGTTGTCACGGAATCCAGCAAAAGAATTCGTGCAAGGGACCCTATATCCAATTAAGGTGGGTGAATGGGATGATATAGTTTCTGAATCCGAGGATGAGGAAATAGAACGAAGAAATAGGAATCCAGTAACGTTAAGGACACCGCCACCACAGACTGCACAGATGATGGGAGAGAAAGAACCGATTGTTGCACAACCGAATTTGAGTACACGGAATCAACGGAATCAGGACCCTGATGGGTCCGTGCCTTTCACAGAAAAAGAGCTACGGCAACGACCTTTTAAACGCCATGTGGTCGAGGCACAGGTTCATAGAGACCCTTCACCGAGTTCAGGTTCTTCGGCCGCCGAAGGGACTATGGCACCTAGTTTTGAGGACATTCCTTTGGCGTTACGTCTGGAAATGCGAGGATCAACAACGGAAGTGGTTCAGAATTCAACATCGGCATTGGAACTTAACAGGGATCAAATCATTTCAATTGGCAAACCACCGTTAATATCAACACCTACAAATAGGCCAACTGGAAGAGCCATATCTCCGGAAATGGATAACAACATGATATTGGAGGATAATTTTGAATCTGAAGAAGACGAATCCGATAGCAGCAGTGAAAGTGGAGCCGAGAGTGTTGATTTTGATAAACAAATCAAGGACCAAGAATTTGCAGATATAAGAGAAACAAGATCAATCCGCAATATTATTTTAAATCAACGGGATAAGCTTTTTATGAGAAAGGATAACTCACTATATTTTCTAACTGTCAAAGGCGACCCAATAGATGACGGAGCGCAACAATTCGCAATACGGAAGGAAATACCTAGGTTAGACAGTCCACAAATTGGAGATGCTATTTTTATTAAAAAGGGAAAGAAGTACCATGTAGCGATAATTTGTAAGTCGTCGAAGGAAGACAAGCTAACTAAGGAAGCATTAGCAAAAGCTTTCTCCGAGTTAAATAGACAACTAAGTGTTCATCCATGTGAAACAATAGGAATTGCGAAATTTAAGGAGATTGATGGGATAACTTGGCAGGAAATAATAATGTTATTGCGTAATTCCATCACACAGAAGCGCATTAAAATAATCGTTTGCCATGGGACGGTAGAGGAACCGGAGGATCATCGGCGGACGAACATCATTGAAGAGGCACATTGCTCTGCCGTGGGTGGACATAAGGGGATCACCAAGACCTACAATCGAATTCGGCAGAGGTTCTACTGGGAAAATCTCAGGGCTAATGTGCAGACATTTGTACGTAACTGCATTAGGTGCCAATTAAAGAAGGTGACCCGCAATAAAACTAAGCAGCCGATGGTCATCACGGATACTCCGGATGCGGCTTTCGAGAAGGTGTCCATGGATATGGTGGGCCCCTTACCAAGGACGACAAACGGGAACGAGTACCTGCTCACCCTGCAGGACAACTTGACTAAGTTTTCCCTCGCTATACCAATGAAATCAGCGACTGCGGTGAGTGTAACTAGGGCCCTCGTCAAACATTTCTTTAGTATATTCGGACCACCCAAGGCTATATTGTCAGACAGAGGTACAAATTTTACGAGCTTATTGTTAAAAAATTTATCCAAGTATTTCCGCATTACTCGATATTTAACAACTGCTTTCCACCCGCAATCCAATGGTTCGCTTGAGCGATCTCATGCAGTTCTTGTTGAATATATCAAGCAATATGTGGACAGTCGACATGAGTGGGACGAATTTCCTGAGTTAGCGACATTTTCGTATAATACTAGTGTACACGAGGGTACTGGTTTCACTCCGTATGAATTGGTGTTTGGGAGAATTTCGAGACAACCGTCCAGTGAACCTTATAACGAAAGTACCATGCGAACTTATGGGGATTATTTAGTTGAATTGATTCACACAATGCATGATGTACAACTTTTAGCGCGTAAAAACTTAATTAAGGCTAAGGAAAGGTCCAAATCATATTATGATCGTAGAATCAATCCTCAGTATTTTCAGGTAAATGACTCAGTATTTCTATTAAAGGAACCTAAGAGGGGAAAATTGTCCGAGAACTATTCCGGGCCCTACAAAATAAGCGAAGTTTTAGGAAACCATAATATTAAAATTTTTGTTAATGGGAAACCTCGCGTAGTACATGCGAATAAATTGAAATTAGCCCATGTTCCATAAGTTCTGGAGATACTTAAGTTCGTGCGATATTTATACGAGTGTATATTTACTCTCTTTCTTTGAAAACTTGTTTCCGAGGAATAGAGGGAAATTTCTTAAGATACTTCTGTTCATTTAGTATATCGTATACGCATGTATATGTGTAATGCGTATATGTGTGGTGTATGTTTCTGTGTGTGAAGTATGGGTTTAATTATTGTATGAATATTAAGGATAATAAGATGTTATGTTTTAATGAGTGCATTAAGCGATTATTGAGGTATTTGTACGTTTAGTACGTTTTCTTATATATTTATGTCTAATATGCTTTCTTATACGTATACGTTGAGTATGTTTTCTTATATTTACGTTTCAGTGTGATTCCTTATTTAAGTATACTGTGTTTTGTGTGTTACTGATAATTGTGTTTTAGCGTATTACTTATTTTAGTATATTCAGTATTGCTGCCGTTTCTGAAAGACACTTCTTCTCTATCAAACACATGAGCTTTTCAATCTAATGTGTTTGGTCTAAGGGGGGAGGTGTTACGTGCGTAACGAATGGCCAGGTCAGGGAAAGTTTTGGTGCATCAAGGCGGAGACCTCCCTCGACCTCGGCGCGCTCATCTGGTGAGGGACAAGGCAGTAACCCTTGGGCACAAGAGCGGTCCTCGAAATCGTGAAGCCCAAGGATTTTCAAGGCCTACGTTACAATGTTTTTCCACCGATGTCAATGTCTGGATTTCGTCAGCGTTGTACGTTGGCACGTGGAAATATTTGGACCTGTCCTCCATCTTGGCCATTCGAGGGTAGAGGGTGAAACCTCTCTACCCAGCACATTAAAGAAGAGTTTTTCGGCGCGGAGAGTCGGTTGACGTTTTGGGCTCAAGCTAGAAAGTCACTCAAGCAACATAATTCGTGCTACCGAAGTCCCAACCCCGGGTGTAAATTACTTAAATGTCTTGACACAAAAAGGGACACTATCTTATTAATAAACATTTATAAAACCTTAAAACAAACTGTTATAATTCGTAACACAATTCAAAACTATTGAAACTGTTTATCATTTTAACATTTTAAGAAAAACATTTTTTTTTTCTAAAATTTTGAAGAATGAATTCTACTTTAAAGGAATTAAATGAAATACATAGATACTTACATCTTTCCATTAATATTCTGCGCACAAATCTCCTCTTCAGCTGACGCACTGACTCTAATTTCCGATGACTAGTTTCGCTTTCAATAGTAAAAAAATAAAGAAGTAGTAGACTACTAACGCGCCCCAAAGATTATTATTGGCGAAAAAACCGCTGAATATATTCTCGCGATTCTAAGCTCAGAGCCGCGACGCTCGTGAAAGAATATTAATTGCGTAGAAAACACTGACTCTACCCTCGCGTATCCCCAAATTGTAAACGAAACCCTGCTATGAGCAACTATGCTCTTCAAAATAGAAAACTTCATACGTCACAAACACTGGCTCTATTTGGATGCATTGCACGCGGCCACAAGCTCTGAAAAATAAATAGGATAGGACGGTGGAATAGGCGTGGTTTTATCGAGTGTTTGTCGCGAGAAAATATTGCTATTCTTGGAACCAGCCGAGGATTTTCGCTCTTTGTTATTTAGGATACAAAGTGTAATGCGAAAATGCAGAATGCTCGACCGATAGGAGCAGCTTTACATTTCACTAACACGATATTATCCAAAATATACTATTTCAGAAATAATTATTACAATTAAATGAATCATAGTAACGGCTATCGTCATTAAAGTTGTAAGCATGTTCGTGTTATTCGAATATTACTTTAAAATATATCACGATCTTCATAAATATCCAAAATTCATGACAACAATCAAAATTCGTTAATTATGCATGATTGAATAGCATGTCCCCCACCAACTACGCAGTTTCTCTACATAAAGGACAAAACTTGCATCCGAAACCGAACGTAAATGCAATTACAACAACATCATAAAGATAGATTCTTAAAAATCATTGAAATATCATTGAATTCTACGTAAACGTGACCGAAATGCAATAGAATTCGACCATTCCAATATATCGCGAACATCTACTGACAACATGTTAAAAATTTCAAACAGATCTAATTAAAATTATTCAATGTATCATAATTTAATCTTTTCCCACTGGATCCCAATACTAACCGACTGCAAAGTTGCCCATCACCCTCACAGCCATCAGTGATTCAATAAAATAACGTTACCAGATACGTATACCACACGTATTGCCACCTCTTCTTTCCAAGGAATGACCGACCAGACGGCACACAAGCCCCGTTCAAATTAACGGTCAAGAGTCATGGCGTCGCCTGCCCTTCGCTTGTTATGCGGTAACCGAGATAAATCGGCTTCCTATTACTCGTAAGTAAATATATATAATATTTAATAAATTAAATTAATGAGAATGTATCGCAAACGAAACTCGGTCGAGGTGGCACTCTGATCGGAGTGCGCAAGATGGCGTCTGAGCATGCGCGTGATGACGCCGTGACGTCAAATCAATCAACAGAATTTCAAACGGAACGTTAATTAAGGTTATAATAATAAACACTATAAACGAATCGACGCAAGCGCAAAGCCAAGTTCATCTGGGCGCAAATCGACGCAAGCGCAAAGCCAAGCTCATCTTGGCGTTGATTGATTTGACGTCACAGCGTGCCCGAGTGCGTATGTGTGAATTGTTTGCGCGCGAATTTTTCATTTATGTATTGTATAAATGGGAATGCGTGCTGGTGGCGTCACGGGTGGGAAAAAGTTGCAGTCATCTTCCCCATTTCACGATAACGGCGCATGCGCATTGCGGTCGATCAGGACATATACTTCTCTCGCTCGCAAGATGTACTTCTCTCGCTCGCACCAGTGGCACATGTCTTTCTCTCTCGCGTGATGTTGCCGACAGTTTCGAGGCAGTCACTCTAAGGCAATGATACCTCCATGTATATATGCTCTAAGGCCTCAACGTGTGTAACCGAACGATGCAACAAGTTTGAAACAAAAGCATTAAAACATTCGCGAGTGAATTAAACAACGAATAAACTTGAAATATTCCCGAAACGGAATGTAATTGAATACGGAGACACGATATGTGTGCACTAAATGTGCAGAAATATCGTTGAGGTAACGAAGGGAACACGCGACGAACATGTAACGGTTTTCTCGCGATATTTAATCAATTTCGGGGCGAAAGTGTATTAATAGTAGCAGCAAGAGACGATAGAGACTAGAGAAGAAGACTAATGATGATTAGAAGTAATTAAATGGCGATAGATAATGTGCGTGTACCATTTAAATACAGAGCTATCGAAGCGTCTTAACTCAACGATGTCCGCGGGACGAATGACCCCCGCGTCCCGCCGCTATACCTTTGCGAATATGGGCTTAGGTGGGGGAAGACTAGGCAGGCCTCGCGACGCAATACACACGTACGTACATACTTCCGAAATGTGGAATATCGGTCTGTTATTGTACGACGAGTGACGTATATCGCGGCTCGTGGCCGAGCCTTCTGAACAGAGGTGACTTCCAAAGCTGGCATGGCTCAGTCATAACAACAGTCCTTTCTACCGCACACGTTCTGCTACAGATAAAATAGAAATATTATGCGTAATATATTTCCTTGGTTCATGAAATATCTAGCATCTGCATACAGGACACTTTACTAACGCTTGTAAAAATTAGCACAGATGGCTTAATAAGTATATATTCGTAAATTACTGTAATATGAGATATACAGTTTCTTACTGGAAAACTTTTTACAATCTTCGCGATTGTTGGATATTTCGTGTCTGGCGTGAGTGCATGATGGAATATAAAGGTCCAAATTGAATCGACACTCCAAGAGGAAATCCTGCGGTTATGGTTTATTGTTTAAAGAAGGAAAGATGTTCATTTTCTGATTAAGCCGCGTGGGCATCGATAGTCTTTCTATCGGCTCTCGTTGGAGCCATTCGTTCTTTGCGACTTGTCTGGTACAGACGTATATTCCAACTTCTTTCTTAATTAAAGTTTTAGATTGTAGTAACAAAAGACTTGTTTTAATTAATCGCCTACCCCACAACCAACAGCGATACAGTCGAGATACCAAACCCGTGTTACCATTTGCACATAAAATGAATACTCATTCTGCCTACATTTGCGTGAGCATAGTGAGGCGTTAGTAATTAACACGAGAGGTAATGAAAGCTCCGCGGAAAGTAGATATAAGTAAGAGAAGCAATCGCGAGATCTAATTTTCGTCAAATATTGATATTGGTTGATAGATCTATCTTATACCTCGTCTGTGATTGTAATCTAATTTGAGACTGAGTCGATAACGTTGGGTGTGACACGGAAATGGTAAGGGGGCTCGCGAGCCCCCCGAGCGTGTGACACAAAATTACATCGGATGATAAGTCTATCCTATACCTGGTCTGTGTCTTTATACTGCCACTGGTTGGCGCTACCATCGTGCGACCAACTGCAGGTTCTGTTTTAGAGAAATTTACAATTAGTTTCGTTACGCTTATACAGATATTCAAAGGTGGAATTATTTTATACATAACGCTATACTATATCATAGAATTGTAATTTAAGTTTCTAAAGTGAAGCACTGGGGTGTTTTTAAACTAGGGAAAGTTTCTTTGCCGTTAGTCGATGGTTTTGCACTGTGACCCAATGCGGTTACGCTTTCCAAACTCACCACGAGGAGCACTGCGAACAGCAGCTCAGTTTCGTCTCGTCGTAAGTTTCAGTATAAAATAATGCAAAGAAGGCAGCTTAAAGGATGAGTACTTCCTGTACTTACTCACGTTTATATTTCCAAGGATTTATTTTATTAAATGCAATCCTTTTGTAATTCAATATTACTTATATTTTATAAGTAATCTTGTAATCAATTCATCAAACTCTTTTCCCTGTCCCATTTTCTATATTCCCTCTATAAATTAAGCTTGTACTTTCTGTGAATCCGATTGATTGCAGAAACTCCTGTAGGAAAATTTACCATTCCTTCCCTATCATATTTCCATTGTAATCTTATGTTGGAAACAACCAATCGGAAGACACTGTTTTTATTAATTATTATTATTCAATCATATGAATACCAAGGATTGATTTATAACTACCAACAAACGTGATCCACATTTTCTCCTATCGTCTTTGTGTTTTATATAGGATTTATCAGTATTATTTAGCACTCCACAATATTTTATTAATCATTACTGATACCCCAACGGTTGCACTATGGGCCATGCAAAATAATCTCTTACAATTGATTATCATACCGCTAGTACTTTTCGGACGAAATACTTAAACAGCTACTATAGCTTCTTACGGCAAATCCATCTTCTTCCTTTACTACTCTGTACTACGACCGTTTCAATAAAGATTACTAAAATTAATCCATCTGCACTATCGAGAAACGAATTCCTGCCTGAGTTACCGTCGCATTTCCCAAATCCTGATTAATAACGTAAGAGCAGCAGCGAAGTATTCACAATACAACGAGGAGGCACTTCTGTTCTAGAACTTTAAGTCTTTCTCAGCAAACAGGATCAAAGTACAAACGGAGAAACGAGCTGTAAACCTGCTTCACTCTGAGATACCAGGATGCTTTCAATTCAAGGGCTAAACGTGGATGTGATAGTTACAGAAACTTGATATTAATCAAGCGAACAACACTAATTGAATTTACTCCAATAATATGGATAATAACTGCAATGAGAGTGTAAGTGACGTACAGATTATGAATTTAATAAAATTGTCCTACCTTGGTCAAAAAACAAAAATAAAAAATTGTACTTCCTCCTCATAGTATTTCTATTATTTATGCCCTCGAATCAAGGTTAATATCTGCAGCTAATTTCAATGTGTAAACAATATGTACTTTTGATAACCTGATCAGGTTTTCAAAATTTCCCGGATATGTAATATGTTTCGATTGTAAATAACGCAAGGACAAAATTAATACGCGGGTCGGTCCAGCATGGCGCGGAGACGGATGAGTCGAATTCGGAGTGATAAGCTGAAGAAACGGAAGAGAAGGGTTGTTGATCCAGTGAAGGAGGCAGCAACCGCGAAGAGGGTCGCAGTGATCCAAGCAAAGAGACAGAAAATCATAGACGAAGTTCAAGCTTCATTGCTAGAGAGGCGAGTGCACAAACGGGAAATTCAGAACCTGCGCTTCGAGAAGGAGGAGAGGGCCCGCGATAAAAAACGCAGAGACGCTGAGGCGGACGATACTGAGAGACAGATGTTACAGGTTTCTGAACGACGAAATGAAGTTCTGTTTAAATCCTTTGGCAATTATATATGCTAAAAATATTCACGGGCTGTGTGATTTGCAACACACGTGAGGAATCGATTTTAAATTATAAAGATATAGTATTATCCACTGGGGAATAAATATTCAATTCGGATTTTTATTTGAAGTAAAAGAATGTAGGAAGTATGGTCAAATGAATCATTTGGTTACCCTTTAAACTTGGTACTGATAAACTATTACATATGAAGAATCAAATTAATCGTGCAGTTCAAATGTGACACAAAATGGCCAATTTATATTTGTAGTTAAATTGACAATAAGAAAGAACTTTTCTTACAAGTTAGTTCCAATTTAAATTGTACACAATCGAATTTGAATCTGAATATTTGTAATTCTACATCTTGTTTCTTAAGTTTGTGATTCTGTTACCAACCAAATTTAAATTCCAGAATAGAATTTTCCTACATCAGCCTTGCGTTTCCGAAACAATCTGTTATCAGAATTTATCTAAGTAGTTTGCGTGCATCTGGCTGAAAATTTGAATTTGTGGGGAATACAACAGTAAATATGGCGCAACTCCAAATGAACTTAATTCTCATCTAAAAACAGTTCGAAATTTTGGAATAATATTTTCGAACGAGGTTTTACTTATGAGACAGTGGATTAAAAACAATCGTCGAGGGTGTATGCACCAGCAAAACTACCTGTTCCATTTTTAAATTGATTTTCTTGAACAGAGAACCACATTTCGAAAAAAGTCAGTTCACAATTTCGACTCATTTTTGCACAATGATCCACTTCACTCGCAGTTGTGCCATATTTTCTCCTCTATTCTGTCATTCCTTACTTTCTCACTTGCACACGAACCCTAATGAATTTTGAGAATTATTTTCCAAAAAAAAGAAGGTTCATGTCAAAAAATTCTATTTCACATTTTCGATTAATTTTTGCGCAGAAAATTACGCTATTCCTTTTATTAGGAAATCCACAAATAAATTTCGGTATTTCCCTGACAATATTTCAAAAACTGCTTCGGATGATGTATCTCCCCTATCCATTTAAAGCCCTCCGTTTGGTTACATTTAATTTGATCCCCGGGTATAGAACTGAGAGCAAAAGCCTCCGTATAATTTCCTATATGCCATGAAGCCTGGCCGAAAAGCTGCTGAAGCTGCACGAATCTTCAAGCAGGTATTCGACCAGGGATCAGTTACTGAACACACAGTTCAGCTCTGGTTTAAGAAGTTCCGTAACGATCGGAGAGTTTCGAAGACCAAAAGGGCCGAGGGCGTACTTCCATCCTGGATGACAACCAATTAACGGACTCGCTTCAGGCAGATACACGCACAAAGGTTTGTGAACTCTCGGAAGTACGTGTGTCAATGGCTAGCAACCACTCGAGTCCGATTGGAAAGGCAAAATATTTTGTAAATGGATTTTGCGCAAATTGGTTGAGCTTCGATAAAATTGATGAGACCAGGTCTGGTGTTAGCTACTTGAGAGGAATCAAAATTACTAATTTTTTAACACATTGGATATAATAAGATGTCCTTCGGCAATTTCAAGGGTGCACTATGGGTTGATTACGAAGACGTATCTGTCAAAGTGAATCCAATCATTAAACGTTGCATGATGGACACTCAGCTTTGGTTAAATGAAGTCTTCTTGGCTAACTGAAGAAATCTTATTCCCCTGCACGATAATGCTCATTTCATCGGGAATTAAACGAATTAGAACTCGCGGTCTTCAGAGGTTTCTTTGGAAGGCTACCATTTTCTTAAACGTCTATGTAATTAGACAAATATAGAAATGGCTTTTAAGCAATATATAAACCCCGTGGAATTTTTCTACAGTATCCGATTAAATATGCTAGTTTGCTTGTTAATAGCTTTGTTAATTCTTACTTACAATGAGAGTAATAAAGTTTTTTTAACGTCAGGGATTAAAAACAGAAATTCATTTGTGGACTGCCTAATATGTACAATTAATTTGTTTCTTGTCAGCAATTCTTTTTAAGTAGAATAATCACTTCTCATTCCTTCGTTAAGTAGAGGTATGTACTTTTAATGCAGCTTTCCGTTTGCTACAAAAAAGTGTTTATGTCAGAAAGTTATTGTCCAACGAGATCTTTTCATTTAAATTTTTATATTGCGAAATTAAATATCTCCGGGATTAATGGTTTTTCAGCACAAATTTATAATAATTTTTTATACTGAATTAACAGCTGCATCGATAAATACCTACATTAAACAGAACATAGTATCATTTAAGGGTGTATTCGCTCGAAAGTGTGTGAGTTTTTATGAATTTTTTCCTTCCAAAATAAACGTTCTACATAGTTCTGGTTTTGTACATTTGTTTACTAATATTTTCTGTTATAACTCGCGAACTGTAAGTTGCCAAATAATAGTTCTAATTGAAGGAAGTAATTTTTGCCTGATAACTTCTTTTCTATTTCTTAGAGTTGGCGAGTTATAAATCAAAATCGGAAAATAGCCGGATTTTTAGCGGTCAATTTCCTCCCCTTAGAGTGAATTTGGGCAGCAAAAAAAAATGCGTAATACATCTCTATATATCCTCTACATATCCCCAAAGTTTCATAATTGTTTGAATTTCCGGATTGGGCATCTTCCTTTGTCAGTCATTCATTAATATCGCAGAGTAAGAGCAATATTTCCGTATTTTATAACACATCAAAGTAAGAAAAATTTCTCCTCCAACGGGTCGCCATTTTTTTTTCTCGTCGATATTAACGAATACAGCGTCAAAGTGTTAGTAAAAAATTAGTAAACAAATGTACAAAACCAGCACTGTGTAGAACGTTTATGTAGGATTCTTTTTTGGTCACTAACGTAGAGGATCCCAAATATAAAAAAAGACTTTATTGACAAAGTGAAACGAATAAACAGATAAATATAAGGAACAAGACAAGAATGCATAAGTAACCGCTCCGAGGTCACAGCTCAACTGCCACACGCACGTTCGACGACGCCGATCGCCTGTTCTCCTCTCTCCGCGTCTCTCATGTCTTTCCGCCGTTCCGGCCTCTCGCGCGCCTCAATTCAATCGAGTTTAATCTGAATCTTAACAAATAATTCCTACACAAATGGAATTAACCCCTTCGCCTACAATGTCGCGTGAGAGCCGTGGTACGTCGATCGGGCCAAGCATGAAAATCTCGGGTGACAGCCGTGGTACGTCGTTCGGGCCAAACGTAAACAACACGTGTCAGGCTCGTGGTCTGTAGATACGGCTCAACGTAAACAACACGGGTCATTTTCGAGGATAATTTTCGCCGAAGTCTTTTTATCTCAGTTACGTGTTATTCTTGGAACTTGCATTTCCATTAAAATTTGCGAAAAATGTCTTTAATAATAATAATAATAATAATAATATTTATTTACGGGTAATACCCTTGGGTACAAATATGAGTAATATAATTTGGAATTAATTATTGATAACTTATATACTACGTAGGTAAAAGGTCGTCTACTAAGTTAGCTATTGCGCTCTTGAACGTATATAGGGATCCGGAAAAAAAGTCAACCAGAGATTCAACTTTGTTAGCAGACTTGCATAGTCTATTGATAATGATACCATTACTGAAGGTAGTTTTGTAAGAATTTAGATGGAAGAGGGGAAGCCTTCGCAGTATCCTAGGTGGTACGTGTAATTTGAAAAGTGTCAATAACTCGGTACAATGTATATAATTGTTTAGCACCTTATAAATGAATACCATATCGCACATAAATCTGCGTTGCTCAAGGGTACGCATTCCACTAAGCTTTAAGATCGGTTCGTAGTTATGACAGGTTCTAGAGAGGGGGGATCCGATTTTAAACGCAGCAAAACGCAGAAACTTATGCTGAACACTCTCCAGACATTTGACATAGCAATGGTGGTATGGGTTCCATATGCAGGAGCCATATTCAAGGTGTGGGAGCACAAGAGCAAAGTATAAGATTTTAAGCGTCCGAAGGTTTTGGAAATCAGCTGTGGATTTCATAATGAAACCCAAGGCTCTTGACGCTTTGGATCTCATACTTGCGAAGTGCTCAGCAAAGGATAGCGCTGGAGAAAATCTGATGCCAAGATCTACTATTGACTGAACATTCTTTAAAATTATGTTATCGAGGGAGTATTGATAGGTTAACATTGTTCTTGAACGGTAAAAATGCATAACATGACACTTTAAGAAGAGAATTTAGCCGAATCGTGAAATGGCTCGACGCGTGACCCATCTCTGGTGTTGATTATGCGCCGGCCGTCGGAATTTAAATCCTAGGACAAGGGGTTAACAATCCTTCATTTATTTTGGAAGAAAATATTCATAAAAAAATTCCATTTTCACGTACTTTCGAGCGAATACCCGCTTAAAAACATAATGGTTGACCTCTATGTCTTCATCAACAAAAATATGATTAGCGTCCAGTTATACACCCCTCAAAACTATGGAACCTTGCGTAAAACATTTCTCAATATTCTCAAAACTTTCTCAAATATTCACGTGGATCTATTTAAATCGTACATTTTACATTATATACAATAATAATAATAATAATAATAATAATAATAATAATAATTATATTAAGTAATGTTCTTTCTTCTTTACATCTCTCTTATTGTCTAACTGTCCATTCTATCTGTTCCATCAATTTCTACCTCCTTTTCTTATTTCGATCTGTCCTCCACACTTGATATCTTCCGTTCCACGCCACAGATTCGCGAGGACATGAGCACAGTCATAGAGACTGGCATAAAGTGCGTGTACACTGCTGTAATCATCCCCCACAAGATCAAGTACGACGGCCGACGGACTCTAACGATCCATGGTGTCAGGTACAGATTGAGGAATAACTTGCATCTCGTGGGCTGGGGAAAGGAGGCGGTCACGATGAGTTCGGCGTTTGAACGAGTTGTCGGCAAGCAATTGAAAAGAGGGTGGATGGTGGTGCCCCGTAAATCGGTCTTCATGATGTGGAGCTTCCCAGAAGCATTTCCCCCGTTAGACAGCCACATCACCTACGTCGAGGCGGGCACTGATGGGCAACCGGACCAAAAGTCCGTCGACGCGACCAGGAGGATCGTCAACTACTGTAAAAAGTTGAAGAGGAGGGATCTGCTGATAGTAATGCTCTCGCAAGGTGTCGACGATCTCCTATGCTGTCCACGCGAAGAGATCACGTTGAGGGACAAGCTTCGAGTGATAAACAGATTGAAGGCAGTCGGAGCGACTGACGATGAAATAAATACCGTGAGAAATAAGCTGTCTGCAATTAGAGGTAGAGAACTGACGCTTAAGCTTGCATTATTTGCACAGTTAAGAGATTTCGAGGATATTTCTCGCGAGTAACGTGAACATAGGTATTTATTAATGGTAACGGATAAGCTACTTCTTATGGAGTGGAGTAAGGTTTACACTTTGACTGACGGAATCGTAAATAAATGGTACTCTTAAAATTTTCCTGAGGAGTCAATTGGCAATTTTTTTATTTAATTATTCACTAGGTGTATCAACTAATATTTTTATTTATTTCCTATTGATAATGCTATACATGTAATACTATACAGCTTACCATTTTTGTGCTTTTTACAAATTACGGCTAAACTTTAAAATAAATGAAACCAATTTTCACTTAATTTCATTTTTCAATTCGTGTATTGCTGCTCTTCTGTTATAGGAAAAGATCGCTATATTAAATTATAGATTTATCTTTTCTACAAATTTCTTTAGAATATTGGGTTAAACATGCAAAAGCATACAAAAATTGAGCACATCCTTAGAATGTCAATTAATAAACGCACAAAGTTGGGGATTATAATACTCCATACTTTTCTTTTAAAAAATTCCCCAAAAGCCTTACATTCGGAGCGTCAAACTAGGGAGAACCCTCGAACCAATCTTCTTCCCACCATGGTGTCACAAAAGCCACGTACAAACTGTGAACAATTTTTGTCACAGGAGGTGATCTAGCGCGGTTCGCCTTTCCAGCCAGAGTCGTCGTCTTGATCACATCAGACGTTTCTTCAGTTCCAATGACCCACATATCGGGTGGTCCATGCGTGTACGATCCCAAAGATCTAACGGCCTTGGGCATTTTAGTGAAATACAGGCTCCTCGCCGGGCTACCATTGAGCGTGAGGGAGCTAGCGGAAGAGTCCATTCCGTGGGCGATGGCTGCAGACAGGCAGGTGGACGTAAACGGAAAGTACAGGTTTGTCCACGAGTACGTGATAGCCTGTAACGCAGACGCCATGGAGTGCATGTCCGTGGACGTCTTCAAGTTAGGCTTCTTCCCCGTCGAACTTAACTCCACTTGCTCCGGCACCGTCCAAGAGTTCGCTAAAGAATACGTTAAAATCACGTCCCTGATGATACTGGGAGTCGAAGGGAAGATCAATACACTGGACATGTACGAAGAGATGAAGGACAGCCCTGTTTGCCCTCTGACTGACAAAACTGTGCAAGATATATTTCCCGCCAAGGACAAGTGGGGTTTGGGATTGTACCTCCTACTGGGTGGCCGGCAAACTGTGAATCTTTGCGCTAATCCCGGCAACGGTGGACCCAATCAGGAGCTCGCTCTGTACTTTTCATTATATTGGTATATGCGTACACAGCAGTATCCAATTTTGAGAGAGTACACAGTCTGGTTCCTGGGCGGCAGCTCCTACGGGGCAGATGGCAATACCCCCCAAACTGGCGCTTTCGGCTACAAGAGCCTGGCCACCGATGTTTTCCCGGAATACGAAAAAGCGCAGAGCATATTCAACACTGCTTACGTGAAGTGGTGGCAACTTAAGGAGGATAAGCGCAACGACTTCGTGATAGCGGTGAAGTTTCTATGTTGATACGCTTGTGCGCTTCAGAAATTGATGAACACGGGTTTATAAGGCCACTTTCGTGGCGCAGTAAAAATTAATAATCTCCCTCTGCTCTCTCCCCGACATTGTCACAGAAACTTTAATAACGCCCGATGTTAATGCAGCGAAATATTCCGTGCGTATCGGTTTCATAAACAGGGGCTTGAAGTTAACTTTTTAATTTGGAAGTTTTAATGCGCTTCGTTTGTAGAAGCAAGGCGACTAACATTCTCCTCTCTTGTACTTTCAATTTCAGTCACTTGCTTCGTATGTACTTTTAATAAGAGTGTTCCTATTTAAGGCGCCTATAAAGTGGTCTCTAAAATTCTGATAAGCCGCGAAACACGATTCGTAACTTTCGGTGGCTTTAGTTTAATGTTTTCTTTTAGAGACGTATATGAAATTTGTCTGAGTGTAATTATTTTTGTTAATTAGCTAGTTTTCTTTACCGGGTAATTTTTGGAATAGGGGTAGACTGTAGCTCTCCTGCGTGAAAGTACCATAACGAGATACGAGGAAAACTTGAATTTCATGATGAAAATTATCTCTTTGTAATATTATTTTGGTATTTGGTGCAATTGGCACTCCCGCCTTTCTCCTTAATGGCAGTCCTTCATACAACAATTTTTTGTATCTTCGCGTAGAAGAGAGCTACAGCTTGCCCCAGTTTCTAGAGACACCCTGTATAATAACGCAGATGTTGCAGGTTCTGACGCCAGATGGCAGAACCCGGATCTTCTAATAATGGCGCCTTATTTTTCTCACAGGATGCTCGCAAGGAAATGGAGGTTCTGGAAGATATACGAAACAAATACGCTGCTATTCTACCCGGTAGAGTTTTAACAGAAAACAACACAAACTTGTTTTTCTTGAGCATCAATCACCAAGATGAGTTGTTAGAATTAAAGACTGGAAACTATTATACCTTCACGAACGTCGGAGATCTCCATATCATACGGATCGTCCGCTTTCAATGTAACTGCGACGGTGTGTGCCATGGAACTGAAGACAAGATATGCCCTGATAGAGAGTGCCCTGTCAATCGAACGTTATCTGCTGAAGCGCTGTTGAATCCACAATACTGTTGCCGCGTGGGTAGACGGAAAGATCTTTGATCGATGTCGATTCCATGGGCAATTAATGTATCACACTGTCAGAAATAGTTATTGTAAACGCAAATATGTGCAATTCTATATCAGATGCAAATTCGAAGCTGTTGTTTCACAATTTTTATACAATAAACGGAAGATATTGTTGGAAAGTGTTATTTTTCAGTTTAAAGTATTTAATTAGCGCGCTCTTATTTGTGGTCAAGCACAACTAACAGGGAGAGGTTTTTAGGTGTCCGCCTCCGATTGCTTTGATTTTTGGATATGTTTTAGAGGACCGACAAATAAGAAATATGTATCTTTTTATTTTGGCCTGTTTACATGTTTAGGGGATGAAACCACCCCTCAAAGTTCATAAGGAGAGGTACAAAAGTGAGTGACGACAAGAACATCCTCACCCTCAGCCCCAAAAAACCCCTCCTCGCTCATCCTCACCCTCAGCCCCCAAAACCCTCTCCTCGCTCATCCTCACCCTCAAACAATAAGGTTATATTTTTTAGCACGTGACCTTAATGCGGCAGGTATTTGAAAAACTATAATTTCTTTGTAATTTTCATATTGCAAAAACGGCCTAAAAATAAATGTTAGAATGGTAATACAGAAGTTGAAATGGACAGAGAATGAAATTACTAACGAAGGAATCTAATCGAATGCTATTACACGTAAATATCGCTGCGAATTTCTATTTCTGCAAGCTCGTATTTCACGTTGATAAGTTCGAAGTTCGTAAGAATCATACAGAATTATCGCCGCGTAAAACTTCAATCAAGGCGCCTGGCTGGAGGGGTAGAGGGACCCCCGGCCTCGCCGTTTAAACTCGTTGGTACGCCTGAGGCGAAATGATTTCTATTGAGCGATCGGTTTTTCGAGCAGGAATGAATGGAACGAAAATCCCAAGAAGCTCATTTCGCCCTTCCTTGACATAATAGAGATCTTCTAGGCCAGCATGTCCCATGGGTTCGGTACCAATCCCGTTCAACAAAGCCTCGGGAATGGACTCGGCTAACTCAACGACACCTTCCTGGTATAGTGTGCTTCTGAGTACGTTCTTCTTAGCATTTCTTCCTGTCTAAACCGAAAATATCCCATGAGAACGTCCACTTGTGAAAGTTTGTATGGCCAATATGTATGGCGAAATTTAATTTAATTGAGACGTGCCATGCTTCACGTATCCACTACTGCATGGCTACTGAAATCTCGAAATCTTTTCACGTAGCAATAAGGAAGTTTTATCAATTTACAAAATCACTGCTTTTGTAAAAGTATAAAATCACATAATATAATAGATAGTGGCATTGTATTTAGGTTCAATTGGGCCAAATTGTGCAGAAATTATCCATTACATTACCAACCCATAGAACAACTCTTACATTATGCAATTGAGGCATTTGATGGAAAAAGGGCACATACGCCAAAATGCCATTTCAAGAAAATCGATTTCAAAGTTTTCATCATAGTATAACTTAATAAAAAGTAATGCAATTAAATCAAATTTTTTTAAGGGTGTAGTTACCGTGTCCTTCAAGCGATCTGAATACAGAAGTTATGATTTAAAAATGATATGTGTCTTTATTTATAAGTTTTACACAAGTGGTTTATGTGCCCTTTCTCCGTAAATGTGGTAAAGTCGTAACAAAATTGCTTCTTTGTTCAGTTATTTAAATGTAATTTTGGTTGCTTACTTCGTTGCACATTTTTTACACATTGCTTAAATAAAAAATACAAAATGAAGCACAAAAGTAAACAAAAAATTGTTATGTTTTACGTAAGTATTAGTTTCTTCGATTTTTTAATGCAAGCTGTCTTATTAATCAATTTTTTCTTTCCTACATTAGCTTCTTTCCTTGCGGATTCAATACTCGCCTCTCACTTTCCATATTTCCTGTACACAAAATCCTCTATGAAACAAAAGTACGATCATTGCATGACAGCACGGTTGCGCGACCGCTCAGCGACTATGCAGCTGCGAGTCGATTACGCTACGTGATAAAACAGCATCTAGCTAATCTGAACGCGAGAGAAGTAATGTCCTTGATATATTATATACATAACACATACCTGAGTCGATTTAAACGATTTAAGGAAAAAGGGCACATAGGCTTATGTGCCCTTTTTCCATCAAATGCCTCAATTATTAAAACTACCAAGCCATAGTTCCATTTTAAGCTTAAAAGACAAACACTGCAGAAAATTTAAAATAATATTAATTATACTACTCAGTAAAACAACAATAAGAAATAAAAAATATCCAATAGAAAGTGAAGCTATTTTTCTTTAACAACTAAAATCTTCAAACTAAATTTACTCAATTTCCGGTAGTTTAATTTCCTGATATTTCAGCTTATTGAAATATCACGCATATGTAGCTTCACATTTTTATATACAGGTAACTCAGTACAATCGCGTATATTTTATTTAAAAAATACTGGAAGTGAATTCGTTAAGGAAACCGATTGTTCAATTATCCGCTTAATTTCATCGGCGACGTTTCACACTATCAAATGTCGCATCCGTTACACTCGTCTTCGTTTTTCCATTAATTAAACGGCAATACCAACGAACGAGACGGCGCAACGTTCCTCGCGACTGAACGTTCCCAAAGGGACGAATGTATGAATTATGAGGTGTATAATGATCCACGAAATCTTGATTAAGCATAAAGCGGAGTATATTTTACGTGCCGCCGGGGCACAGCAACCAAAAGGGAGGCATCATCGTGCATTTGCATGTCTCTGCAGAGAAGTCACGGCTAAATATGCGCCGCTCGTTACTCAACCAACCACCAAGCAAGTTGGTGGACCTCTGCGAGCTCTGCCGCGCTTACACGCACTGCGCCCAGCGCCTCGTGTAACGCGATTTCGTGTTAAAGCGCCTTAATTCAGAGCGGTTTTATTACCAATGCCGTGACGTTTATCGTACAAAATTATATGAGATTTCGGTCGGATTGTTTTTGCCCTGCCTTTATTCTCTCATCGCGTGATACGTTTATTTGTATGCATCCGACATGCAGAGGCGGCCGATGCCTGAAATATGGGCACCCCATTGCGTTTATTATTAAAATATAATGCGCCACGAATCGCGGTATGAACTGGTATTGTGACGTGAGCATCACTTTTTCACGGGTTTTTCATATTTAGAGTTTGTATGGTGTTTTACAGTAAAACAATTATTAAAGTATTTTTAACGAGGGAAATTTCGAAGTTCAATTATGGTAGTTACGAGGGAAGATCCCGAATCTTGAAATTAAGAAAACTCTGAAACTTTGTGAATGTGTAGGGGATTTCCTCCTGATTACAACGAAATTTTTGTTTGCTGCCCGAATTCACTCGAAGGGGGTGAAATTAGCCCCCGAAAATTCGGCTATTTTCCGATTTTGTGTTATAACAGGCGGACTGTAAGAGATAGAAAAAAAATTTCAAGGCAAAAGTTACTTCTTTTAATTAGATCTACCATTTGGTAAAAAAATTATTTTACATATAAATTATTTTATAACACAAAATCGGAAAATAACCGGATTTTCAGGAGTGAATTACACCCCCTCGGAGTGAATTTGGGCAGCAAAGAAAAATTGCGTTATAATCAGGAGGCTTAGAGCATATAAACATGGAGGAAGCATGCAACAGGCGAAAATGTAGAGGGCGATAGAAAGAGAAAGATATACATGTGGGACACCCCCTCTGTTTCTAGCGCCAGGGGCGGCAGCGCTTTTTATTGAAGGTGTATTTATAAAATTATGCAACAGTATTGTACAAAATATACCAGATTCCCTTTTGCCAATTAAACATTCAGATGATCCTCATGAACATAGAATAGTAATACTAAAACAAATCGTATTTAAATATTTAAGGATAAGAGTAAATTATTATGAAACACAGAAAAGGCAAAAGACTAAGAAAATTAGAAGAGTATTTACAAAAATGATATTGTTTCGCAACGAATAAAAAATAGTTTTAATTTTATATGTACAGGAATAAACAATTAATTAATTCACTTGCATTAAATTTTTTCTTTTCATGTATAAAGTACACTTAACACTTCTTATTCTTCTCAACAGTGAACGCATTAAAATAATAATAATTTAAGTATATTTTTATTTATATATTTTTATTATAGCAATACAACTTTGAAAACCCAAAATTATAAAAATTAAAAAGATTAATATCTGGAATCAAACCAGGGTTAAAATGTGATGCAAAAGCGAAATGTACACCGTACTTAGCTTGTACGACCATCACAATACATATTTTGTGTTTAACACTCGAAATGATACACGGTTACCGATGCCCGTTAGGTTATATTTTATTTATTATGATAGTTTATATTAAGATTTATTTATTATTCATACTTTTATGCTTCCAAAAACATGCTAAGCAGTTCTGAACTTTATGTGTCATTTGTAATTAAATAGTATTTTGGTGGTAACCACAACCTCTCGGGTACTTAGGGTTATATTGTATTGTATTTACTTTGAGTTAACTTTTCTTAGGGTTCCATTATGGACCTTCAATAAAAAGCGCTGCCGCCCCTGGCGTTAGAAAGAGAGGGGGTGTCCCACATGTATATCTTTCTCTTTCTAGCGCCCTCTACATTTTCGCCTATTGCATGCTTCCTCCATGTTTATACGCTCTAAGCCTCCTGATTATAACGCAATTTTTCTTTGCTCTAAGTCAGGAGGTAACTCGTTATACTGTGAATTTGAAGTGAACTGGAAATTGTTTAGATTTGGGGAATTTGTTGAATTCTAGTTTTTGAATTTATAGGACCATTCGAACTTTTGTGTTGAATTAACTGAACACAGTTTAGATTTTTTATGGAACCTGTACTGAATTCGAAATGAGAATTTTAGTGGTAGTTCTTATGTTAACTGTGAGGATTGACAATTTAACATATAGGAGAAAATAAAAATTTTGGGAGACATTGTGATACAAATATAAGATAGTGTTTATATTCTAGAATTTTCTTTCATACATTGCACGAGGCATTAAATTTTTTCATAGTACCTAACTATTTTATTTGTGTTATTACAAAGAGTTTCAGTAATTTTAAAATACGAAGATACTAAATAGCGATAAATAATTGTCGTACAGCAATCGAATTGAATTTCAACGTTGCGTTACGATATTAAAATCCTATTTAGAAACTCACGCAGGTTTACCACAGTCACATTTACAATGCAAATCGAGCGAATAATAAAAAAGCGGCTCTAGGCCAAGGCAGAATGTGCAACATATGCTGCGCTATTTTATTCTTTTTACGGCAAGATGCCTGCCTAAAATACATCGAGCGGAAGAAGGACAGCGAATTTTCATGTAAATTTAAAATATGTACCTTTCCACAGAGGGAGCACGAAAGAAAATATACCATTTTGAATGAATTTGAATAATTAATGTTTGAAGGCTGGTTTCAGCATTTTTATTAGTGCAATATATTAGAAAAAGCTTATTGACTTTATTAAGCAGAAAATTGATATGAAAATTGTTATCAAAGGTCCATTTTGCTTTCATACAGGTATTATGTAAAGATGTTTAATTTTTACCTCCCCATAATATTAATAGAACTCGAAAGAAAAAGAAAAATTCCATGTTCGTCCGAACATATCGTTAACAGAAAATTTTTAAATTTAAGTATTGGGAGTACAAATTAGTTCGGTCCGTTTTCAAAAGATGGCTCTGGCTGTTATGAATGTTTCATATAGACAGCTGATTTCGGTTGTTTCAGAGTGGTTAGATATCTACCAATAATATTTAGTTTATATCGCTTTGAATTTCATACAAAACGCCTGTTTTTTACTGTGTCGGATATGTCAAATTTTGTGTTAACTAAGCAGCATTTGCGGGAGGTTTTGTTAATTGGAAGAAAAGTGCAGCTGAAGCGCATCGTATGCTTGAAGAAGTTTATGGTGACAATGCTCCAACTGATAAATCATGTAGGGAATGGTTTCGACGTTTCAAGAATGGTGATTTCAGCGTTGAAGACAAGCCTGGCTCTGGACAGCCAAAAAAATTCCTAGACACAGAATTGGAGGCATTACTCGATGAAGATCCGAGTCAAACGCAAGAGGAGCTTACAGAATCATTGGGAGTTACGCAACAAGCAGTTTGCGTACGATTGAAATCCATGGGAATGATTCACAAGGAAGGAAATTGGTTGCCTTATGAACTGAAAGAGAGAGACGTTGAAAGGCGATTTCTCACTTGCGAGCAGCTGATTCAAAGGCAACAAAAAAAAAGGGGTTTTTACATCGCATTGTGACTGGGGATGAGAAATGGATATTCTACGATAATCCCAAGAAGAAAAAATATTACGCTATGGCCGGTCAATCGGTGCCATCGACCTCAACATCAACACCAAAGCGGAATATTCATGGTTCGAAGGTCATGCTATGTATCTGGTGGGACCAAAAGAGTGTTATATACAATGAGCTGCTACAACCTGGCGATTCCATTACGGGCCAGCGGTATAGGCTACAATTGCTTCGTTTGCGCCGTGCATTACGAGAAAAACGGCCGTAATACGAGCAAAGACATGAGAAAGTTATTCTTTTGCATGACAACGCTCGGCCTCGTGTCGCAAAAGTCGTAAAAACTTATTTGGAAACGGTCAAGTGGGATATTTTACCGCACCCGCCGTACTCGCCGGACATTGCTCCTTCAGATTATTGGTTGTTCCGACCATAGACTTATATAGACGGAGCGGAAGAGAGGACTGTTGGCGAGGGGACTGTAAGATCGGAGGGGAAAAGGCAGAAACCATACAGGCAATTCGGTAGTTAGGTTCGGATGTATTCGGTTCTTGTCGGTTCGGCATTAATGGCTATGTTCGAAACATAACCACTGTTGCTCAACTATTACTGTTCTAAAGCGTCGTAGTGGTCGTTGTATATAATCATATATTAATTGAGTGTAGAGGAAGTGCAGTATATTTGGAATACCAGTTTGTTTAAGACGAATAAAAAATTACGACAGAGGATGGGATCAAATTAAACTACATAATATCATAGGGAAACTAATAAACTTTCATATTTCTGAGTGTCAGTAAAAATAAAAAACAAAAAGTACCTGAAATTTTGGTTTGAATGAAAAATGACAAGAAGTATCGATTTCGTTAAGGTGCAGGTAATTTGGAATACCGGTATTCCAATTTACCTTCACTTTATAAACTTAAACAAAACATATAGATATTTTGAGGAGATATGTATACCAGAATATTTATAAAAATGCTAAGAACGGTTACATACTGCACTCGCTCTTGGTTCACACGTTTCTACCAATCTTGAAGATGTAGATGTCTATAAGACATTATTTACACAAATGCTCCTAAAAGGTTATACAGGTGACAGATGAAACTGGCGCGGTGGTATCCATTACGCGTGAAACAAAAGCATCGGTAGGCTTTGGAATATTCCAAATTACCTTCACCTTCGGTATTCCGAATTAGCCACATGGCATCGAAACCGAAAATTTCATGTCACACTTTGTATTCTCGAAATTATCGCAAAACTGGCACGGAACCATAGAAGGAACATGCAAATGAGTCGATTAAGTGTTTAACACTAAAGTTTTGACATATTTTAACCATGATTGGAACGATTGAATACGCGCTGAAAAAGTTTTGCAGATTGACGTTTTCTTCCTCTGCAGATTAAGTCGAAAATGTAAAAATTCCGGTTCATCCACAAATGTCATTAGTTAAGAGGTCATTAGCCCCTATAATCTACGGTGTTACAAATTAAATAGCGTTAGTAGTTTATTAGATACTTTGGTATTCCAAATTACCAACAGTATTCCAAATATGCTGCACTTCCTCTAATAATGACTTATTGCGTAGTAATCGGTTGTGCAAATCGCAGGAAAAATAAAAACTGCGAACAGTTGCAGAAAGAAAATATAAATAATGATAGTATTCGATTTCACATGTAAATAAATAAATATACATACATAACCAACAATTTATATATTATATATATAATCTTAGAAATTCAAATGTGTTGCTTGATTATCGAATAGATAATATGTTTATAATAAAAATATTTATTTTTTTTCATCAGTTATGTCGCAGCAAATGAGCGATATATATCTATTATACTATATAATTATTTATGCATATTAAATATGTTTATGAACTTTTAAGCTTACAAAATCTTTAAAAATATAACTATTATTGCATATATCTATAAGTACGATTTTATTTAAAAAAAGCTTCATTCTATTTACTAATTTTGTTATATATATAACCTACATGATATACGAAATTTTGAATTATGTATAAGTATACCTAACCTTTTCGACTAAGTATCCCTCATAGATATATATAACGTCATTGAATTTCCGAATAGCCCCGAGGAGGAACCGAGTTACCCGATTTGCCTGTATGACAGTCCCCTTACCGCGAATCTTACAACCCCACTCAGACACGCTCCGTCTATATATGTCTATGGTTCCGAGGGATGCAGCACGATTTGGCAGGTCAGCGGTGCACTTCTTTCGCAGAAATCGAAAATTGGCTCCTAACTTGGATCGCCTCAAAAGACGAGACATTTTTTCGAGATGGAATTCGAAAATTGCCTGGGGAGATGGGAAAAAGTAGTAGCCAGCGATGGACAATACTTTGATTAATCTGTTCATTCATTTTGTTCTGAAATAAATGCATTTTTGACCACAAAAAAACGGATCGAACTAATTTGTACTCCCAATAATAATCTTTCACGCATTAGTACCACACGTTTTTTCATTCTTATAATTTGAAGTTAACTTATTACTTTATTACGAAAAATATTCCCACCTCCCGGTACGGTGAAAATAATATTCATTTTATGTGCTTAAGTTTCCATTATAATTTGTCTTCTTCATAAATGCTTCTTTAAATGAGGAGTCTATACTTTTTGATAATACTTTGTAATAATCTTCGTAGTTTTACCATTAAACCAACCGTTTTACTTCTAAAATATCCAAATTACCAGCAGTATACTGTGGCACAATGTAATTACTATTAAATTGCATCACTAGATCACTGGAATTACAACATGATGTGCGTAAATCTATAATATTTATTGCCTAGTATATGTAAAGCATGAGCAGACCGCTGCTCTGCAACACTAATTGACTAAATAATTACGGGCTTATTGCATCTATCGTTTCCTTCTTTTTCTCGATTGCAAAAAAATTGCTAGAGTGAAATTAATGTATTATATATCTCGCAATATTCGACACAAATTCTCTTCAGATCACAGTAGCTATTATGACATATGTACTGCTACTTTACTTCTAGTTCTTCTAATCCAAAAACGCATTAATGTAAACCATTTTGTAATAAATATGCAGGACAACCATAAACTACACGTAGAACAACTAGGACAAATTAGACATTCTGGTCCACTAACATTCAATTCCTTTAATATCGATTTCTCTCTTCCCGCCACTTCATTTTCATTATAGAAAAAAATCCTCTCCGTTTAAATTCGCAAATTAAAGTTTTAATGTAGCCACAGGATAAAAAAATAAGTAAAAATTATAGAATATTATCGATGTACCGGAAATATAGTATTTCCTACCAGTGCCGTACTTAACCTGGAGGCTTAACCTGGAGCTCAGGGAGGCCCCGAAAAAATGGAAAATTAAAAGAATAGAGTGTAAAAGATAGACAAAAATTGGAAATGGGCCCTCCAACTGTGACGGAAAGGAAATAACGAATACACCAAAATTTGGATTTTAAAATGTGGCCCTTTTCGGTGGAATGTCTTAACACTAATTGTTTGAATACTTATTCACTTCACGCGTCAGCGCGGTATTTTTGATTTTATTTAATTTAGAATAATTTACAGGCCACATCCCACACAGCACCATAACATTGCAGCAACGTCTCTGCAATGATGCGGTGCAAGATGGCAATGTTGCAACATAACATTGCAGATACGTTGCAGGTTCAGTCCTATGTCCGCCTTCGCAATATTGCAGGTGTGTATTTTTGCAAAGTTGCGGCAACATTACGAATATGTAGTCCTGCAACGTTCCGGCAATGATTCTGCAACGAAACGGCAAAATTGTGGCAATGATCCTGCAGTTCTTCGGCAATATAGCGGTGCGTATCCAGTTAAATGAAACACGCCGTAGAATCCACTCGACGTCATGTACATATTTCGAAAAATTTTGACAAAGTCATAGCTGCTTCAGAATATTGTTGTAATGTTTCCACAAGTTTTCACTACAATATTGCACGACGATGTGCGCGCAATATTGCAGAAATATTGTAGGACCGTTGCCACTGGAACATTGCACGTCGATGTGCGCGCAATATTGCAGAAATATTGTAGGATCGTTGCCAATGGAACATTGCACGGCAACGATCGTACAATATTGCAGCAATATTGTACCATCGTTGCGAACGGAACATTGCACGGCAACGAAATTGCAATATTGCTGCAATATTGTAGGATCATTGCCACTCCAATAATGCACGACAATATTGCAGGAACGTTCCTACAATATTGCAATGCAACCTGCAACAACGTAATATTGCAGCAACGTCCCTGCAATACTGCTGCAACGAGGTGTGGATGTATGGGATATAGAAAACGATAAGACGGCAGTGTTTCCAACTATATCTGTTTCTAACAGTATATAGTACACTAGACAGAAATATAGTACAATACTATATGATATAGCACAGTTGGCACAGGAACAGCTTCCAATAAACATTTCAGAATATTCGTACATAATACAACGACACAAGCAGGTTTTATTCGACACAAGATAGGAAAGCGCCATTTGTTATGGCCTCGTGCATGAGCAAAGTGCAGCGGCATAACAGGACAAGTACAGGCATATAAGTTAAATAAAAGCTGTCTCAAGAGAGAAAGGGGGATAAAGGGGAAGAAGCTCGGGGTAGCCTCCGAATGGCGTGTTAGTCGGATCTAATTGCGAGTTGCACTCCATCCCCAGTTATAAGAATCTCCTGAGACTTGCGACAAAGGTACACACCGCTTGTGAAACTAGCGGAGGAGGTATCTCTGCGAGTACAGTTCGTTGAATGATGTAAAAATATTTGGGCCACTCGACCGATGTCCGCGAAGCGGCCAAGCGCGGCACGCTAGGCGAGAACATGCTGCAAGGATGCTTGAAAGCTCGTGAATAATTTATGCAACGAGCCAGTTCCCTGGAAACCGTGATACGCGAATGAATCATGAAGGTCTTTCGACTCATTCACCCGCGTGCGAGACAATTGCGCCGGTGCATCCGCGATGGGCCCAAGTGAAAATTTCGATCGAAATTTAATGTCCACGTGTGACGGGTAGGCTAACAATAAGTGGCTCTAATATCGCCTGGCACGCGATATCGCCACTAGGAATATCTCGTGAAGAAAGTACTGATGAGTGTTGGTAGTGAACTGAACTAATAGTAGCCAAGCACTTGTGGGAAGACCAGCGGCGGACTGGCCAGGATGTCAGCTGGCCCAATGGCAAATGGGCCCCGTGCAGTGGACCCCCTTAAGGGGACTAGGCAGTCGAAACATCGATTTTTTTATTGCATTTCCTGAAGGTGCTATCTTTTCTGAATTAAACGCCGTTTGGTTTGCATTAAAATTCGCAAAATTGATGATTTGGCAGCTAAAAAGGTCAAGCGGTAACTTATAGCGTCGCCTTTGCCCGGAAACTTTAAACCCGTTTTTCTCGAATCTTTTTTCCCTTGGCTTTTCCCTGATTACGAACGAATGGAGGTTCAGATCGACTTGAAAAAAATTACTGGATGTGTAAAACATGTGCCATTCCACGCGGAACCTCTGATATAGTCTATAAAAATTCGGGATTTTGATAAAAAAATTAAGAAGTCACCGGTTTTTAGTACCGCACAAACAACGAATTTTTCTTGGAAAAATCGCCGTTTTTCGGCCACCGATGGCATAGTTTTGATTTAATTTTTGTTTTTATAGGTTCCACTGGAAACTATGAATCCAACAAACAAGAATCACACCTTTGAAATCGGATTTCGACACATTTTAAGACCAATATTAAGGCAAAACCACAGAGAAACGTTAAACTGTTTACCAGTCTGCAGCGCCATTTTTAAAGCACATATATATTTCATACCAATTATTTTTCAATGTGTATGGTAGTAATAAACATTGGGTAAACGGGTACATCTAGATTTGCTTTCATTTTTTTACAAATAAACAAAGGACAGGGTCTCTTTCTCACGAAAAACGACTGCCTAGCCCCCTTAAGGGGTTATACCCAGTCAGTTGGCGGAAAAGAGGCGAATGTTTGTGAATTTTTTTTTAAAAATCGCAAAGCATATATTTTTACTGAACTTTTTGCATGTAAAAGAGCAACATTTAAAGAACATTTGGTAATTATTTCGTAGAAAAATATTGACGTTTATAATAAAGTAACAACCGACATCCAAGAAGCCTTTTTAAAAATTTGGTTTTGCGATGAGCACTGCCATTCGGAACCAGATTATCTAAAATCAAAAAACAAAAAAGATTTCGTTAGTACATTAATGTATCCTCTGATTAACGCAGGGAATTTCCGAACTATTCATTTAAAACAAAATGGCGGCTATTTGAAGTTGAAGTCGCGAGCATAAGTTTGCGAGCAATAATTTGAGAATTTTATTTATTTCTTATAAAAATTAAAATATAGTTGTGGGTGGGTTCCATTTGTCTTCTCGCAACCAACATTTTTAGACTCAGTCCGCCACTGAGGAATACATACTATGGTTGCAACGTCACTTCAGCAACGTCTAGGGTAGGTGTGGGTATTACTGCGGATGTCCCGATTACTGCGGATATTCTAAAACAGATCATATTTAGTGTTGGAAAGTACATAATCTCTTGAAAATTTTTGATAAAATTATTTTAAACTCTATTACAGATAATTATTAATAAGTATGTACAGCAATGTTATTATTAATTGTTTTATCGTAGTTTGAAATTCGTCAAGGCGAAACTTCGGTCGATTTCCGATATGGCGGTCATGAACACCTACTTGAAAAACTTTTATATTTTTGTTATTAACAGTAATACATGTACTGTAGCGGTATTGCTCGATAGAATAAGAGTTATTTCTTCAGAAAAACAGTAAATCAGTCGTCTACATTTTAGTTTTAATTTTTATTTCTCACCGCAGTATTAGGTGCACTACTTGACACCATGTGCATGTATTACTGCGGACCTACTACTGCATTTAAATTTATTTTTCTTGAAATTTCTATAAATGTAATTACTTATTCTTGTCATAATTTATCAAAATACGATTATAAAATGCAAAGCATGTAGAAGCCCAGTTACTGGTTGGTTTACCCTACAAGTGATATTTGTACTAAGGTTATGTTTGGCCTGACATCAGACCACAGTAATACATGCGCAGTAACTGGTGTTTCGTTAGTAACTGGCACGCAGTAATACATGCATGTCCGCAGTAACTCATGCAATGACATTGATCGACAAATCTCTTTGTTTTTAATTAACTGTGCTTATTACCCCGCCCTTATATTTTTTTATGGAATTATTAAGGTCCCACCTTTCTTTTAAAAAAAGAAGGAGGAACTTTCATTCATTTGAACGCCGTATCGAGGGTTTTAAACTTAACCTACCTTAAAAGTCCGCAGTAATACCCACACTTACCCTAGCGGAGGAGAAGTATTTCCGTGCAGCTCGGTAGAGTAAAAATTTATTGAATCGTGTTCCAATTTTACATCACATTGAGAGAAGGTAAGTTCAAAAATACTACGAATGCTTAATGATTTGCCGAGAGCATCTAATTAATGACGTGCTTAAGCAATTTAATCGATTCTAGCGAAATAGCTTTTTGTACGTTGGCCAGCGTGTTCACTCAATACCGCCTCCCAGTGGCTTCCCGCTTCAGTGCGGTATTTGCTGCAGATTTGCGGAGCTGGAGAGCTGAACTTCTGAAAACTAATATGTAATAATGTAAATATTTCGAAATTGTATTTCTTTATTTATACAGTAAAGACATTTTTTTAAATATAATCCCAATTTCATGGAAATTTTCTGCGGCTATATGCCCATGCTACCGGACTCTTTTGTTGCTATCCAATCATCGATTTCTACTTTTGGAAGTTCCACTAACATCGGTCTGGCCAGTCGCTCTAATTGTAAGTTAAGCGAATTGCAATTGTTCGAACCTAGATCAGCAGTTTCGAATGTCCTAGATCGGTTGAACTCTTGAGAAAACAAACTGGACCCCCCGTTTCTGCCGGGTATGTTCCAAAGGATTTCTGTCTGCGTTATCCCAGTACATATCATGAAATTTACGGGTTCCATTTCAGCATATACCTTTTCTGTTTGCTCGAAAAATTGTCCCTTGGAGAAACTTTGCCCCGTGAGACAATTATTTCTTGCTTTTGTGTTTGACTTGTCGATACTGACACATGTGTGTATGGATATTGAACTGGAATTGTTCTTTAATATCTTGTGAGATAAAATTATATTCTCCAACATTTCGAAACATCCGAGAAAACTGCAGTTTTGTCATTTCCTTTGTGCCGTGCTTGTAAACAGAGAAATAAATTAGATTGTTTTTAGATCTCTACAAAGCACGTAGAGTTTTCCAACTTTACTTAAAAGCTAAAAGACGTCTGGGACTTCAAATATTTCAACATTTCTTGAAAAATGGATAAAAGCTAGATAGGATTTTTTAACTTAACTGAGGAGGACAGAATGACTAATGAATAATTCAAAATTTTCCATATTTCTAACGTATGTCAAAGTGTTCGAAATTGGAAAATTGAAAGTTGAAAGCATACTTGTCATGTTTTGATATAAGTAAACTTTGAAAATAGTTTGAAACGCATCATGTATTCCAAGGTCTCACTAATAGTAGCAAAGTACTTATACATATATCTACATTAGGGTGTTTCATATTATAAGGTTAAAATTAAAATATTACAATTTTTTTTACTTTGCTCATGCCCTGATTCCTATTAATATAAAAAGCATATCTGACAAATTTTAGGAAGATTGAGTAATATTTAGAGGTTGCACACTTTGCACACTAAATAATATGTAGTAGGCTAAGGAAACACGACTTTCAATGATAATTATTTTTATTCTCAAGTCCTTGAAAAAGAAACTAAACTTCAAAGAAGACTTAGACTTAGATAAATTTACATTTTATTATTATTATTATTATTGTTCACATCTATAAAAATTCTGTACCTTATTATTTTACCCACATTTTTAAAACCTGAAAAAGCGAAAATATGTAGGGTAGAACGGGGGTGTAACTTGTAACATCGGCAGTCGGGGTCGGTTGTACCGCAACAGAACCGAATAGTGTTAAAGAAGGCGAATAATATTGTCTTGTTTGCATGGAATCCAAGCAGTGTTACAACCCATCCGGGGTCAGAGACGGTTGCAACACTTTGCATTGTAACCTTAGGGCTATAACACTCCGCTTCTCATTTTTTATTAATAACTTGGATATTATTTGACATACAGTGAAACTGTTGTGACTCAATGATGTCAGAGAAATAAGTAACATTTCCGTATAAGAGTTTTTGTTGTAAATGTAATAGTTCCTGCGTAATCGTATTCCAAAGTCAAAGTGTTACTACCGCTCCAGGCCTACCCTAGTGATGAAACTGTGCAACCCCTAAATATTATTAAATTTGTCTAAAATTTGGCATACAGATCACTTAGATGAATAGAACCAAGGGGGCGAGCAAAGTTACGTGAAAATAGCAGGTTTGGAAAATTGAAACACCCTAATCTACATATGAGCTATTCCACGTCAAAACGGATAGGTGAAAAATTTAGTTTCACCGATTCTCTTCAAAATTACAGCATTTGTCGATAACCTTGCAAAAACAAAGCATACTGAATTTTAAAGGCCTATGTCAAATAGTTTTCGAAATATTTAATGTTAAAGTTTTAAAAATTGAAACATAATCGGCTGACGCGTCATCAGTTAAACTGTAATATCGCGGTCATTTTTAAAGATAATGCCTCCGTCTTGGGCTGATTTTAAAGCTGAAGGAATGCTTTCTCAACCCGTATATAGAATATTTTGTTTATTGTTAATAAACTTAACAGTAGTCGATGTCAAAGATTCAAATCGCGATTTGACGTCGTTCCCACCCACGATCCGGCTTGAAAAAAATACCATTCGATTCGTTGAGCCTTCAGCTAATAAATGCGTTTTTCAAAAAAGTGGAGAGATTCTGGGAACAGTCAACAAAAAAATAAAACTTACGACAGTGTACACCGCTTGGAACTGCACGGATCCCGTGGTCAGTCCGCACACACGCGTTTTCAAAACAATCGCCTAGCGTAGGAAAGTATTTATATACGATGCAATAAAACAAACTTTTCGTTCAGTGTTTTCAGTATTCTCGAGAAAAATAATAGGAATATCTGCTCACTATTGCTAATCTTTTATATGGTGAGCAGATATTCCTATTATTTTTCTCGAGAATACTGAAAACACTGAACGAAAAGTTTGTTTTATTGCATCGTATATAAATACTTTCCTAGGCTGGGCGATTGTTTTGAAAACGCGTGCGTGCGGACTAGGGTGGCTCTTATTTACTCTTAGGTAAACTTTTTTTCAAGATAGTTCCAAATAATTAAAAAAAAATCTGTGTAAAGTTTCAGCTCGATCGGATAACGGGAAAGGGTGCCCCTGGGCCGTTAAACATTTAAATCATTATTTAACAGCTCGCGATGTCGATTTTATATAAGGTCTTCCAAGTTATTGATTAAATCAAAAAATATGTCAAACAAAAGTTGTAGATCCGGACAAGGAGCATCTTTTTTGGTGTATTACTAATTTTCGTGCGACAAACGGTTTTCGAACAAAATCCGAAAAACTAAAAAAAAAACTTTTTTTTTTCAAATTTTGAAAATTTAAATGCTTCTAGAACGCTTTTTATTTATGAAGGTGAACAAAAAAATGGAATTTTTATTTTCGAGGACTATTTTTTAAACATTTAATGAGGGGGCATATACCGAAATATGCAAACAAGATAAAAAAAAAATTTCTTCTTATTTTCAGTGTTTGATATGTGACGAATGTTTCCTGAAAAGTTTGGGTCGAAATTCGCAAAAATATCGGAGATATAGACGTCATGATTTCGGGTAAAATGATCATATCTGATGTCTATATCTCCGATATTTTTGCGAATTTCGACCCCAACTTTGGAAAACTATTTGCAAAATGTCAGAATTAGTTTGTAACAGTATGCTTTAAAAGCTCCAAAGTATTTTTAAAGAAATAAAATTAAGGGGATGTCCCGGTCTAGAGTCCACAAAATAGGTGAGATTTAGGAATTAATTAAAAGAAACCCACCACAGATAATTTAATGCGACTTTTTGTATTGTATTAAGGATGTCTTAAACCATATATATATATTTTTTTTTTAATTAAACATTGCAAATGACACTGAGGGATCGTTAAAGTCGAGGCGCAAAAAAAATCATCCAAAACGGTGGGACTTGTAGCACCTAAATCATTTATCCTTACTAATATATAAAAGTGAAACGTTGTCTGTTTGTTTGTCCTTCTTTCACGCCTAAACGGCTGAACGGATTTCATTAAAATTCTGAATATACATTACACACGTCCTAGATTAGATTATAGGCTATTTATTTTTTTGGTTTAGGCTTTTTTATTTTTCAAACATCATAAATAATACCCGGGTGAAACCGGGTAACGGGTCAGCTAGTATCAAATAAAAAACGATTCCAGATTACTAAAGGGCATGAAATTCCCTAGTGGGCAACCCTTATAAATGGAAAAACGACATTTTTGGACAAAATAACTTGAAGTTTGAAATCACGTTTTCCCTGTTTTCCGTTCTCTCAACGCGCTTCAAAAATACAAACTTTAAAGAATCTCAAAATGTAAAAACAGATTTCCCCACAGCAAAAAGTAGGTATATTCTTCAAAATAAAAAAAGTTTACAGAAAAACGCGTTTAACTCAACTTCCTTTAGCATCAGGAATTTTTCGAATAAAGGAAATAAGGTCAAAATAAGGAAATAAAGACGAACATTCGAAAAATGAAAAAAAAAAAAAGATTTTTCTCCAATTCAAGATCGGAAATTTTCCTTTGTATTTTTTGCACCTCACACCTGTATAAATTACATCCACAAAGGAATTCTTTGGAAATAGAAAAATGTAATAAGTTACAAGCTCCATACTAATACCTCCTATCATTTCCTAAAAAGAAAAAGAATTAACAGACAGCGCTCATTTTTGGGCACCCTAGTCCGGGAGCTTCCCTCGGAGCAGGTGGTTGGAACGCGAGCTACAGCACTAAGCATACTTAACTTGGTGATTATAACTCGCCTATCCAGCCCTGTACACAGAAATTCAATATGGAAGGGCGAAAAGGGCTTCAAACGGGAGCATTTTGTGCGCAGAGGGGTCAGATTTTGAGGTACCCACGCGGACTACCGTAGTAAACATCCGAGTAGTCCATTCGCGGCACTATCCAATATTGACGCACCGAAATAAAACAATGGAAATATGTTGCGCGGGCGGCAACGGCGCCGAGGAGGGGCGTAAATATTGAGTAAATTAGCATTAACCTGTTGGCGTTCGAATAGGGGTTGCTTAACGGGTCATTCGTTATAATGCGTCGAAAATCACGGCGGCTCCTGGACAGAGTGCGTCGTCATTTCATATTTGTCGTTCCCCTCGAAAGTACCGGAACGCGGTGCAGACGGTTTTTGAAACTAGTCTCCCCCAATTGCCTATCACTTTTACCGATTGTACTGGAACAGCGGGTGGGTGGAGGGCGGGCGGGACCGTCCGCGCGCCGTGCGCCAGACTGGTAATACCAATATTTCATCGTAACTGGGTCCGAATTTCACGAGTGAAACTGAAAAGTCTGGATTCCATTTGTTGGAAAAGTTTTATTCCGCCGATGCCTTTGTTGTCGTTCATTTTAGTGCATCGCCGAAAGCGGGGTTAAAGAATCGCGGAGCTTGGTAATCCTGGTTTTAATGCTTATTTTTAATTGCGACAGGGAGAATTACAGTTCGTCGAAGTCAGTTACTTTTTTACTGGAACGATGTAGTCTCTTGTGTGTTGAATTTTTTTTTTTTTTTTGTTCATTTTAGTCATGAATTTGAAGCCTTCGTTACGCGCGAAAGGGTGTCTTACACGAGTCATAAATAATGCATGAAAGAGTCAAGCATGGCTAAACTATGAGAGTAAGAATTTTCCAAGTCAGAGTAATTGCGATTTTTATTTTTATTTTAATTTTATTTTAATTTACTTTAATCGTAGGAATTCTGGTTATGGGTTTGGCGCGATCAAATACATCGTTCCTGATGAAAGGATAACACAACCCAATTTGCAATTAAATATATTCGACGGAAGCAGGTGAAGAAATGTTTTTTTTACGGACAAAGGCAAAATTTGAATAGGGTTTCAAATGATTGACATTTAAAAAGGGAGGAAGGTTTTTGATTCTTTAACAAATGGGGTTGGCAGGTATTATAGTGTACGTCCAAATTGGATATCATTGGTGTGGATTGAAATAGAGGGACAAATGGCATTGTTTCTGCGAAATCAGTTGATGAGAAAATACGAAAGAAAAAATATGATATTGGGTAAAGGCAGGTAATATGGAACAGCACGTAAATATGGAAGTTCGTAAAATTTCGATAAAGAAATAACGAACTCTTCAGGTAATCGTTTATACTAGATCCCTAGACACAATAGACGATGATACTGAGAATTGAGCATCAGTCGGGCATCTATCATTGAAAGAGAAACGTTTATATTTTTCGTGGGGTGTAAAAGTGCATCAAACAGTATTATTTTGATATAATTTATCATTAAATATGTGTGTTCTTCATTATTCAACAATAGCTTACCAATAAAGTTACTTTGTTCTTAGTATAATTCTTAATTTTTTGTCGGAACATGTGTGTACGTAATATGGAACATACCGAGTAACATAGATGAAGTTGATAATGACGATGACGACGATGATGCGAAATGCTTATTTTGCGATGGTAATTATAAAAATAATGACAATGAAAAGTAGGACCCAATGTATTCGCTGCTTTCAGTGGGCACACGAAGAATGTGGGGCTTCCGACGTATTATTCACGTGCCCAACGTGTAGGACAGGCAGAAAGCAGGAATAAATTCCAAAAATGATGTGTATTTATTTATTTGTATCTTCTACTTAATAAATCTTCATTTTTAGTAAAAAAAAGTAAAGATTTTTGGGTTTTCTTTACAAATTTCCTAGGTGTTCCATATTAGGACCCATTTTTCCGAACTGCCGATTTTCACTCTTTTCAGTTTTTCTACTATAATTGCAAAACAATTGGATTTTTTTACATTTGACTATGTAAATATGATTATGCATTAATTCCTTCGTCCCCTCATGTTAGTTTTATTAAAAAAAAACGAATTCCCCTACTTTTGACAAGCTTTTGAAATCAGATGTTCCATATTACCTGCCTTTACCCTATGTATAGAGAAAAATTTATACAATATGGACAGGGTAATGCAGCAACATGCATTAGACGGTGTTCTTCTTTTTTTTAAATGGTAGCCTGGTGGTGATATCAAAATCACCGTCATTTGTGAAAATTGGTAGGTATCTATTTTTTTTAACACTTATAGCGAATTCGGATGGTCGCACTGGTGCGCACTGAGTGCGACTTTTAGCCAATTGGAAGCGAAAAAACTCGCACTCAGTGCGCACCAGTGCGACCGTCCGAATTCGCTATTACATTCGTAGCGCATTTCTTGAGAAATTAAACGATCATAAGTAGTCGAACCCATTACGAAAATATGGAGAATAAATGTGGGAAGCGTTGGATTATTGCAAAAAGGAAGGACTAAGTTTTTAGAATAATAAGTTTTCAATATTGATTTTGTTATTAAAGCGGTTTACTGTGACACATGGTATGATTGCCATTCGATTTAGTACGAAACGTTAGATGCGATTACGGTAAAAAATTAATAAAAAAATTAAAACCGACTTCAAAAAAATAAAGTTGCACTAAAAAGTAAAAACTAATTTTTTCCCTTATTTAATCTACGACTCTCATATTTTTTAAGTCGGTGTCTCATCATTTGCGCTGTGTAAATCTGGCGCCGACTTTAAAAAGACATATGAGAGTCGTAGATTAAATAGGGGAAAAAATTATTTTTTCTTTTTAGTGCAATTTTATTTTTTGGAAGTCGGTTTTAATTTTTTTTTAAATTTTTTTATTCACCATTTAGGGTAAAGAGTACAATGGTTGGCCACTTAAGGGGACCTTCCGGTCTAAAAGTCGATTTTTTTTATTCCATTTTTCGAATGTTCAACCTTTTAGGAATACGTGTTTAAAAGGATTTGTTAATATTCGTAAAATTCCAGAAGTTATAGGCATTTGAGTAGCGGCAAATGCATGGGCAACAACCGGGCACTCGGCGGTCACGTAAACCTTTAAACGCGTTTTTCTCGAAACAGTGTTCTCAAAACGGTGGGACCTGTATCTCCAAAAATTATTATCCGATTCGACTGAACCTTCTTTTATTTTGAAGAATATACTTCTGACTAGGGGGGGAACTAGAAAAATTACAAAAAATTTATAATTTATAATTTTCAAAGGCGTTGAAAGGACGAAAAGTACAGGGAAAAGTGATTTCAAACTTCAAGTGTCGTTATTTTCTAAAAAAAATGTCATTTCTTTAATTTTTTCTGGTTCCCCCCTAGCCAGAAGTATAATCTTCAAAATAAAATAAGTTTCAGTCGAATCGGATAATAACTTTTGGAGATACAGGTCCCACCGATTTGGATCAATTTTTTGACGCCTTGACTTTAACGACTCCCCAGGGCCGTCTGCAATAATTAATTATAAAACAAAAAATATATTTCTATAACTTAAGACATGCTTAATACAATGCAAAAAGTCCCATTAAATTATATATAGTAGTTTTCCTTTAATTAATTCCTAAATATCACCTATTTTTTTGGGCTCTAGACCGGAAGGTCCCCTTAAGTAAGAGTGTCACATAAATAATGAATTATAAGTGTGAATTTAGTAAATTTTCATTGGAAATCAATATAAATAAGTAAAAAAAAATCCTAATAATCTAAAAATAAATGGGGTTTATTTAAAAAAAAACAAGAATTTATAAAAATATACAAAAAATGTGTTGACTACGAAAAAATATAGTTATTGGCATGGTCACGACAGTAGTTGTCCGATCGGTTCGACAGTGATTGGCCGCTATTTGACACATAATATAACCTAAAAGAAAATGTTATATGATTTGATGATAGAAATGGGATTAAAATTAATCAATAAAAAATGGATATATCTTATGTATGTATGTGTTTATTAAATACAAATAAATATATTTGTTGGTATACATCTTATATTATCACTTATCTCTGACAAGGTATACTTTCTTTGGGCATCTTTCATTGCTTATAATTATTGGTTTTGCTTCTTTAATTTTGAACAGTATTCTCCTTGTTACTGATTTTCTCTTTTTTAATGTTTTTCTCTTGCTGCTTTAGCCGAGTCAAGAGGATGACTCGGCTTTGAAGCTTGGAAATTACAGCCATTTAATCAAAAAACCATAAGAGTACAGTTAAAAGTTTACGAATAGTTTAATGTATTTATGATATGTATATCTCTCATATTCGGTATATATCGATAAATAAAAGTTTAAACTTTATAAAAGAATTATTTATTTGTTAAAATTATACATATATTATGAAAAATACAGGGGGCCAATAACCGTTTTACCGTTACTAAGGTTATAAAACAATCACCGGCCGCCCGGCCAATTATTGCCATTCAACATTATTCATATGACAGTTGTTGGCCCCCTGTATTTTTCATAATATATGTATAATTTTAACAAATAAATAATTCTTTTATAAAGTTTCAACTTTTATTTATCGATATATACCGAATATGAGAGATATACATATCATAAATACATTAAACTATTCGTAAACTTTTAACTGTACTCTTATGGTTTTTTGATTAAATGGCTGTAATTTCGAAGCTTCAAAGCCGAGTCATCCTATTTGCTTTTATATATAATCACAGTATATAGTGAGTGGAGAAATGTTGATTACATCCGAAGCAAGAAAGTACAAGGAATATGAATATGTTCAATAAAAAAGGCATAACATTGGTATTTCTTTATATTCATTTATTTCTCAAAATATGGCCAATCATTGTCAGGTGGCCAACCACTGTACTCTTTACCCTATTTGATGGAATATTGTAGCAGATATTCTCGAATTAAATAGCATCTTTAAATTCTATAAGTAAAGTTCTGGTTTGTAAAAGTTTAGGATATATTTAATCTGGGATAGTTTGATCATTTTAATTTCTTATATTTAGTTCTTATTAATTTCTTATATTTAGTCCTTATTAATTTCTAATATAATGCATGAATTAATCACATCATATGTAATAAAATTTGGAGCCTCTTTAATTCTACTCACAAGCCTTTACTTTATAGCGAGGAAAATGTCAATAGCAAAATTTATTTGCCAGACTTCCCCAATTTCCTTCTTTATAATTGAGGCATTTGATGGAAAAAGGGCACATAGGCCTATGTGCCCTTTTTCCGTAAATCGGTTAAATCGACTCAGGTATATGTTATATATATATAATATATCAAGGACATTTCTTCTCCCACGTTTAAATTAGCTAAACGCTGTTTTGTTACGTAGCGTGAGCGACATGCAGCTACATAGTCGCTGACCGGTCGCGCTGCCGTGCTGTCTACTGTCTAGTCGTGCAATACGTTTGATTTTGTGTAAGCGAGGAACTATGGAAAGTGAGGCGTGTATCGAATCCGCAAGGAAAGAAGCGAATTTAGGAAAGATGAAAGTGATTTGTAAGACAGCTTGCTGCAAAAAATCGGAGAAATTAATACTTACTTAAAACATAACATTTTTTGTTTAGTTTTGCGCTTCATTTTGTATTTTTATTTAAGCGATGTATAAAAAATGGCCAACGAAGTATGTAAACAAAATTATATGTAAATAACTAAACAAAGAAGCAATTTTGTTACGAATTTACCCTATTTACGGAAAAAGGGCACATAAACCACTTGCATAAAACTATTAAATAAAGACACATATCATTTTCAAATCATGACTTCTGTTTACGAAACGTTTGAAGGATATGATACTACATCCTTAAAAAAAATTGGATTTAATTGCATTACTTTTCATTAAGTTATACTATAATGAAAGCTTTGAAACCGATTTACTCGAAATGGCATTTTGGCGTATGTGCCCTTTTTCCATCAAATGCCTCAATTACAACTAGTTTTCGCAACAAATTTAAAGTACTTCTAAACTGAATTAGAATCGTTGTATCAGAACTACCATAGCCTCGTATATATGCGCTTGATAAGCTCATTGCTTCCAAAAAGAGTAGACTAAAATTGGCTATCTCTATTTTACTCAACGCTTAAGCTGCAGCCGCTTCAGAAATTTTGAGTCTGTAAACGAATCTCCGGGGAACAAGCATGATTGACATCTTGCCGAAGTTAGGGACAAAGAACACGCATAGACATATGACGCGGCTGACATAACCATCAAACGTGACGGCAAGAGAACGAAATTGTCCTCGCCACTGTACGTGATCAGCGTGGACAGCTCTTTGATTGCCCGTGTACCTTTGGTGGGAAAGAGATCACCGGCTTGCCAATGGCCGCTTAGCGCTGTAGAAAAGGAAGGGCAAAGACTGTGAGAGTGATCGAACGTGTCGTCATTTGCATGTCTTCAAATTCATGGACCAAGTTCGCCTCGCATAGTGATCTGCTAATTACGTGGGGATCGTGATGGAGGTATAGATATAGATGAAGATAAAAAGTCAGATGGACCTTAAAAAATGCAAAATCAACTGACAACCAATTATGGATGGAGGGCAGTTTCGATTATTACAGTAGCGGACAAAGAAGTTAACGCTTTTTCGATTTGTTCTATTTTTGTTATTTTTTAGCATACATTTGGGACTGCGGTAGCTATGTTTAATATGCATACTCTGGTGGAGAATTTAAAGCTGTATAAAACCCAGTTAATGTTGAATTTATTTAACTGACAAACAAAAGTGTCATATGACACTGAACGGGCTAACACATTTTTGGGACCGACAAAGAAGTTACCACGTTTAGTAACTTTTTAGGTTGTCCTAAAAGCAAAAGGTGCCCCACAATATATTAATTTTTTTTTATTAATCTTCAAAAATCGTAAGTTTTTGTTAGTTTTAAAAGTGTGTGGTCTTATTTAATGTTATGTAGGGTTTTTGTTTGTTAGTTAAATAAATTCAACTGTAACTACGTTTTATACAGCTTTTAATTCTCTTTCAGAATATGTATGTTAGGCACATATTGCAGTTTTGAGTTGATATTGAAAAGTAATAGAAGTAGGGTGGTTCGAAAAAGTGGTAACTTTTTTGTCCGCTACTGTATGTATACAATTTTCTATCATTTCTGAATATATGTACCTACTTACAGAAAGAAAATAATAAGTAGGGGAAGTAGGGGCATGATGGGGTAGATAAGGAAAAATGCAAATAAAGCGATGACTGTACCTATTAATTAGGTCTTTATTACTCCAAATACAACTATAAGTTAATGATTTAACATTTGTTACACACTTCGGACTATCTGAGGTCAGGCGTCTAAGTTATTAAACTTTACAAAACAGATGGAAAAAAAACCGTCTTACCCCTACCGCGGGGTAAAATGGGGTACCGAAAATGGGGTACCGAAAATGGGGTACCGAAAATGGGGTAAAATGTGGTACCGAAATGATTTGCCTAAGTATTTTCACACTCAATACAAATGTGATTTTGTAGATTTTGCTACTTTTTTCTTCAGTTTTCTTGCTCAAAACTTTATTTACAGCGTCTTTCATCACTTCTATTGGCCAGTCTCCTCTTCTGGTTTTTTCGTATGTTCTGACCATTTTATAAATTTGAACTAAAAATAACGGGATTTATTTGAATTAAATTATAATAGAGAACGATGACGTTGCTTAATCTCACATGAACAGCCATGGTACCTCGTCATTCCCCGTATCAAGGGCCCCATCTTGCCTCAAAGCATCGTTTTCCAAAGATTAATATATTTGTACAACAAATAAAGAAATATTGAAATTTTGAATATGTCACATTAAAATAGATGAAATGGAGATTATCATAGAAGAAAAATAATAGACTTACCGTTCTTAAATATATATTTATTTCAAACCTTTTTATCACACGAAATAACATCGACGCAGCACGCAAACGGTTCACAGCTATAAAGAAAAAATGCGTGCTCCCCCACTCACTTTTGCCAGCGACCACACTATTATAACACAATGGCTTCCTAATGATGTACTATTGCCCGATGAGAAGAAGACTGACTACCGCCAAGCTAAAATGTCACAGGGGCAAGGGGAATCGCCCGCTCGCTCCACCCTAACCCCTCCAAGAAGTCCTACTTTTCGGTTCTTAGCGGCTGTCTATATCAGGGACTCCTACCGGTACGTAAAATACCGGTATTATACCGGTATTTTTCGGTTGTATCTTCGTCTGAGACTCAATACCGGTATTTCGCTATACCGAAACCGATATCATACCGAAATAGATAAATACCGAAAACAAAAGGTTACCGGTAACCGAAATAAATACCGGTATTTTTTCGGTATTCTTTTCAGTAACATGGTAGGTTACGGTGTTCACCGAGAAGAATACCGAAAAAATACCGGTACTTATTTCGGTTACCGATAATTCCGAAAACCGATTGTTTTCGGTATTTATCTTTTTCGGTATGATATCGGTTTCGGTATAGCTGTATTGGCGAAATACCGGTATGAGCATTATACCGGTATTAAGTCCCTGGTCTATATCCGCGGATTGTCGCGATTGGTTTTGTTTACGTTCTTCGTCACGGGACGAACTGTGTTGGAGGGGATAGGTTGACGCGAGTGGACGATTCTCCTTGCCCCTGTCAGTCTTCTTCTCATCGGGCAATAGTATTTGTCACATTCCTAGCATCTTGTAATTAGTGTTTAGGGAGATACCCCATCTTACCCCGCTACCCCGTCATGCCCCTACTTCCCCTATATAATATTAGATCTAAAACAGTTGATACGATACAACATTCAAGTTCCATAGAATATAGAATACATAATTGCATGGAAAAATGAGAATTTCGTAGAGGTAACTCCAGAATCTAATAAAATATAAAAGTAATTTTTAAGAATATATGGTATAGAGAATAAAACAACAAATATTATTTAGCAGTTTAAAAAAAGAAAGAAAATCTTACTGTGATAATCTGACTTTGCAGTTGGGTGATCATTAAATAAGCTTTTCCAATTGTATTTTCTATGTTTCCTGGCGTGACGTAAAAAATATGTGAAAATTCTTCTAATCAATTTTTACACCTCATATGAATATATTTTTTCCTAGTTGTCCAACTACTTGCACGTATGAATATGGTATAGTTAGGGGTAACAGTGCAGCCGAAGGAACTGCCTATCGATCAACCCGACTGACAATCGCTTTGCATGAACGAACGGCACGTGAATCGCTTTCGATTATCAAAACTCGATATCGACTGTCCAAGTGGTCTTTCCTCTGACTGACTACAGCATCCACGCTGCATTTGCGCAACGCGTTCAGGCATATTTATTAATGGCAGACTCATAAGGAATACCAAAATTTGTTATACAATTCGCTTTAAAGTTTTCCGATTCCCACATGTACATATATTTGCAAATATTATTTTCACCTGTTTGATGTTTAAAACATTTATTAAATATATATATATATATATATATATATATCATACCGTAACTAATGGTAAATATACCATTATCAGTTCAAATTGTAAATTAATTCAGGAAATTTGCTATTGGTTTAGAAAGTATCGAAAAGTCAACGTATAAGTTTTATATGTACGTAAATGTTAAGATAATGGAAAATAAATATTTGAACTAATTGTGTCTGAAAAGAGCGCGCCGTAGTATTTTACAGCTCGTTCTGAAGTCAGTTTGAGGTGATGTTCCTAGACAACGCCTTATTTCGACGAAAAGGCTGGAAAAAATTCGATCCGACTTTTTTCAGTCTTCAAAAATGAGACTTTGAAAATTAGGTAGATGGCCCCATTACCGACCACGTCCCCATTAGTGACCAATTATTCATTTATTACTGTTTATTGCAACATAGAAAGCGAAATATCAACCAGAAAGTTCAGAAATTATAATTAGGGGTGTTTCATTTATTGTTTCATACGTTATTTATGTAGCCGTACATTCATCTTTAAGTAAATTCACATGTAAATTAGGACTTGGTCATTGACATGAAAGTTGACAGATTCTAATAACGTGAGGTTATACTGCAGATATCATTAAAGTCGCAAATTTTACAATAAAAATACATGGATCCGTGCAGTAACTTACTCAAATTAACTAGAAATATATACAGAATTATAAAATAAAAAGAAAATATTCATTTTCTTTCATTATTGTAGCAGAAAATCGTGGTCGGAAATAGGTACCGTCAAAGACCGGTCTGTACCAGTTTTCGGACATTTTACAAGTGGTGTTGTTAGACCTAACTAAAGTACTCAAGTAATTTTTTAATTATTAAATTTTGAGTACATTTGATTTGTACTCACAATTGAGTACAAAAAGTACTAACATAAATATATTTTCTTTAGAAAATAATGGTGAAAACAAATAAAAAGGAGCAGAAGCGCGCGAAATACACGGAAACCGAGTTAATTGAAGCAATATTGCTTCTAAAAACCACATTGTTATATAAGAAAAGGGAGCCCATAACATCGATAATTGTTTAATTTTCATAAAATGTTAATAAAAATAGTTTGTTATACTCACGAACACAAATTTAATAAACAAAATGATGCATTTACAATGGGGGAAACTGCTGGTCAATAATGGGGACGTGAGACGGTCGATAGATGGTACAAGTTGGTCAATAAAGGGGACATCAGGTCCAATATAATTTTCACCATAATTTTTGTGTAAATAGTCAAATATCACTCTAAAACTAATTTGACTAAGAAACTAGAGACTTAAAAAAATACAATGATCCATACTTTACTCAAACATTGTCGTATATTAGTAAAAAAATTACTATTTCGAACCAGTCACACTCTTAAACGGTCGCTAATGGGGACATTTACCTTAAATTTGTAAAATATGAGTTGTTTATCCTTTCGCGTAAAAAAAAAATTATATTTTGGTTCGAAACGATTTATTGCAAAATTCCAACCCGTCTCGATTAAAATAAAATACAGCAAACTTCATCTGATTGACAGATGCAGAGATAAACATTAATTTATACAGCGCAGTATATATTCATTAAACAGATTCAAAAGCGGTAAAATGATGACTTAAAGCCCCCGTCATTTTACGTGATTACATCATATTCCGATTTCGTCAAAATCGCAGGCTTGAATAGCAAAATGCAACCAAGTTGCAACGTAAAATTGCTAAACTGTAAAAAAATCATCGCAGCGAGTTCGCCTGGCACTCAATCGAATCGGCAGACCCTCCGCTTTAAAATGAGCTTAAGATCGCGACGTTAGGATCATCCCTTACCGAGATACAGCGAGTTAAAGAAAAAAATGGAATTTGGGCAATTTCCAAGCATATTTTCGAAAGGACATGGGGCACCGAAAAATTAACAAAATCGAAAAAGCAAAAAATGCGTCTTAAAGAGGAAAGACTGATCTTTCTATTCCCTTTTCGCTGAAGATTCTACAATGCTTCCTTCGCTATCCAGACGCAATTAAAGTCAGAGGGACGATTTTACCTTCAAATTTTAACAACTCGGCAAAAAAAAATCGCACAACAACCACGGAACACTGATTTGATACAGAAACGTAGCTGCTTTTGACTGGTATAAAAATATAACCTGTGCAAAAAATTTCATTATCCCTATGGAACATCAGAAAGTTGAAGAAAATTTTTTATAATAATTGTCAAAGCGTATTTTATATCGCAATAACCTTGCCGAAAAGCAAACGGAGCAACGCGAAAATAGAGAATCCACACTTTAAATAACCATTTTTGCCGAAGTTATAACCATTTGAACTTGCCCCCGTTTTTCGGGTTCCTAGAGCTGATCCCTTCATTATTTCAAGGAACGTGCATCTCAGCATTCACCTTCAATACCACGGCAAACTCGCTATATACTTTCATCTCTGCATCTGAAAGAACTTTCGACACCTACCCGTACCTAGAGGCAAACTTTGAACCTCTATTCCTCCATTCACCTCTTCAACCACCAAGAAACGAACACTACCTTCGCCCCCGAAAGGACAAGGGTGGCGATTCCAATAGGGAGTAATGCCCGCGTCGAGTCATTTCGTAATGGAATCTTGCGACCAGCCGTGGAAAAATCCGAACGGGCCCGAGGATCCTTTGGGATCTCGTTTACGGGCTGATATTGAAACCGGCAAACCGCGTCCCCCCCGCGACAAAGGCGAGTGCGCTGCGTGAACGGTTCGCTGGGATTACCGTCGTTTTGTCTATTCGCAAACACGCTACAAAAGCGCGGGGAGGTTCGTCGAAACAAGGCGAAGACAGAAAGAGAGAGAGAGAGAGAGAGAGAGAGGCTGACGCTAGACTCAGGGAACAAGCTACACGTTTTCTCGGCGCCTCTCAATTTATGTAAGCATGCTAGTTAGCCGTGGAACGGGCGACAGACGCACACGTGCCGCTTTTATGCGGAAGCAAGGTGCGCGCGAGCCAAGGCATACGTTGGCAGCGTTCGCGTCCCACCGCCAGAAGATACTCTATGAATTGTATCCACCGGCGCGCGATTGTACGGTAATAAGTTTCCTTGGGAATACCGCGCCACCGCAGGATACTTTATTCCGTTTCGCATCGATCCGCGGTGCCACTGCATCGCGCCGCTGGAAGCACAGAGGACCTCCTAGAAGATCGCGCGACACGCGCGCGGAACAGTGAGCCGATTGTCCTGCGGGTAAACCGGCAATTGGATGTCAAGCTGATAAATATTCTATGACGCGCAGTGCTCCCCGTAGACACGCAGAAAATAAAAGGAAGCGGCGGTGTGTTTTAGCGGTGTGTTTGCCGAACAGACGAGTGGATCGATTTCGTGGAAGACGCCGAATGTTGTGTTATTTACGGCGCCGAGGCTGGAGGTGTTTAGAAAATGCTCGTAATGATCGCAGAAGATGTAACGGTTCTTTAATCGCTACAAGCAGTGGCGGATTTAATAGGGCGGTCGGTGAGCAGTTGCCGCCAGGGCGCCTGGGCCCCTGCCCAGAAGGCCCCTCAGGGCCCCATTCTTAAAAAAAATTACGATTTTATCCAAAGTATATATTTTCTGTACTAATACACTGAGACCGTTTTCAATAAACTACCTCTTCACTTTCCTGGAAGAAATGGGCCTCTCCAGAAGGCCCCTCAGGGCCCCATCCTTAAAAAAAAATTACGATTTTATCCAAAGTATATATTTTCTGTACTAATACACTGAGACCGTTTTCAGTAAACTACCTCTTCATTTTCCTGGAAAAATGGGCCTCTCCAGAAGGCCCCCTAGGGCCCCATCCTTAAAAACATTATGATTTTATCCAAACTATATTTTTTGCTGTACTAATACACTGAGACCGTTTTCAGTAAACTACCTCTTCATTTTCCTGGAAAAAATGGGCCTCTACAGAAGACCCCTCAGGGCCCCATCCTTAAAAAAAATTACGATTTTATCAAAAGTATATCTTTTCTGTACTATTACACTGAGACCGTTTTCAATAAACTACCTCTACATTTTCCTGGAAAAAATGGGCCTCTCCAGAAGGCCCCCTAGGGTCCCATTCTTAAAAACATTATGATTTTATCCAAACTATATTTTTTCTGAACTAATACACTGAGACCGTTTTCAGTAAACTACCTCTTCATTTTCCTGGAAAAAATGGGCCTCTCCAGAAGGCCCCTCAGGGCCCCATCCTTAAAAAAAATTACGATTTTATCCAAAGTATATATTTTCTGTACTAATACACTGAGACCGTTTTCAATAAACTACCTCTTCATTTTCCTGGAAAAAATGGGCCTCTCCAGAAGGCCCCCTAGGGTCCCATTCTTAAAAACATTATGATTTTATCCAAACTATATTTTTTCTGAACTAATACACTGAGACCGTTTTCAGTAAACTACCTCTTCATTTTCCGACAAAAATGGGCCCCGCAGAACGTTTGCCACTTGGGCCTTTTTTCTTAAATCTTTAAGACTTTAGGTAGGAACTATTGGAAACGGTGGTCATCGGGGCTCCAAGTTTTCCGGTTATAGGGCCATTTGGTTCGCGATCAATTGGACCCGAGACATTAGGCGATTCAACGAGGGGAACATATTTACGCTGAGAGTGTTGGTTGAAAGTTGAAAGGATTCCAATTCCTTAAAAATTCGAATACAGGCATGGAGGCGTTCCGAGCCGATGGGAGCTCGGGATGGCAAGGAAAACACGATCGAAACTTTCACCGAAATACTTCAAATTCGTAATATCGCGTCGAGTTTGCCGGGTCATTGCCAAGTTTATGGAGGAACATTCTTGAGCTACCGAGTGGAAGGGAGAAGTATCGAGAGGCGGTCCTCGCTTTGTACGCTAACAGTCTAGTCTAGGCTATGAATGGGAAACTTCAAGCGTATGAAATTCTGCGATCGAGTTCCACCCGGCGTATACGTTTTCTGTTTCAGTCAGCGGTTGTGATGGTAATACAGGGCAAATGGAACTAACGTACCTCATCAGGTTTTTATGTTATTCGAGAAATTCGTTGGGGATGTTTTGTGAAGCCATTCCCATAATATCGTGTAAATTATTCAGGAATTATTGAAAGACGATACGTAACGCATAATTTATACTACTTTCTGTATGCCATGTAATTTTTAAAAATGTGAATCGTCTTGAAGCTATTTAATGGAAATTCAATTGAAGGCATTGCAGAGAAAGGGGTGCAGCTCCATTTTTACCAACGTCGAGTAAATTAGAAAAAATTGATTATATAATTATTGCTTTGACTTAATATTAAAAAGATAACAGTAATTATTGAAAAATATATATTTTCACACAATAAGTAGTAGTTATTGAGTTGATAAATTTTTATTTCTATTTTTGGCGAATTTTTAAAATCTGGAGCTGCCCCTGACCTGCACCAAAGTGTACAAGAAACGATTGTTTATTTTTCTTACAATAAGGGGGCTGGACTTACATTTCAGCAATATTAAATAATATATTCTAGAAGCAACACTTGCATAATATTTTATATCGTCAAAATGAAAGTTAGATATCTTAGGTTTTTGAATTTTCATTACAGGCTTACAAAAAAATTTAAAAAACGGCATTTACTATTTGTTTTTGCTATTCCGACCAGTTGCATTTTTTTCAAAACGACGAAACACGTCACTTAGCAAACTAATCTTTCTAGCTTCTCAAAAAAACTCATGTCGTTTGGAACAATTTTAAAAAAGTAATGCGATTTTAAAAGTTGTAAACTTTTTTTCGTCCGCCACTGTATATATATTCACTTGCAATGTTTTCTCTTTCTCCATCCCTTCTTCATTTTCAGATATCACGGTGGCGTTTATGACGGACGTAACATTATTGTATATATTACAATACTTTTGTAAACCCGTAAACTCAGCGTCCTTCAAATTCCCACTTCAAAATTTCAAACTTCCGTAACTTCGCCACTTGGCCGAATTCCAGCTTCAAATTTTTTTACCACATTTTCGAAACGTGAACTTTTAAGAAATTGTCAAAAAAATCGATTTTCAAATTTTTTTTCAAAAATAAATATTCCCTTATTAGTACTACGATTATTGTAAAATTTACCGCATGCAGTTGCTCCGGATTTTATTTTCCGCAGCGAAGGATTTCGCGATATTAATTTTTCTTTCGCATAGCGATGATTACTCATGCCTCGGCGCATGCAGAATATCTGTGAAAGCGCACCAGCACCGGAGCAGTTCCACCTTGCAGTCATTAAGACGATAAATATCAAATTGCTTAAATACCACTTTGGATGTAATGAACGATCCCAGCAACCGCGTGTGCCTAGCTAGCACGTACGAACTTCCGGACCTGGTTTAACGTTTGTGCGTAAATTCGAGTCATTAGCGGTTCCCTTGAATATGTCGCTACATACACCGTCGCTTGAACTAAACTTCAGGACAATAAACGATAATAAACTTATTACCCTAGCCTCCGCACCTTAGTCTTTGGCTTACTGTTCAAGCAAACAATTTCCATTCGAACGCGTTCTTGCGGAAAACAACACGCGCTTCCTTGGGAAGGGACTTTCTGAATATAAATTAGGAACACACCCATTTCTGACGTTTCTCCAACCGATTCGCTGAAACTATTTCTTTCATAGTCTGCCACATAAAAGTTTCGATTCTGCATCATATAAAATTGTTGCTCAAACGTGAAGGTGTTCTGGGCGTTGGTAAATTTACTTCACTTGAACATTTAAATTTTATTAATTTTATTAAGTACGAATCGAGACAGGTTTTACAAAATCGCCCGTGACAGTGTGTAACTATTTAAATCAATTTCAAAGAAAATAATAAGAAAATTACTGTTACACATAGAATTTTATTTCGAGATTCTCTTTTGATAGGGATTTCGAGTTTAAATATCTGCTAAGTATACAGATATTATATTTTCATACGACAAAGTATTTAGAAATGGGAATACGTATTTCCATTACCATGATTAAAGAAAGTCATCTATGTTTAAAATTATTTAAGTTAGAGATGGAAATTGGTTTTGCACATGGAAGCTATTGCTGAGAGGTCTATAATAAATTTGATTGAACGCGAATGCATTCTGTCGGTGCTTCATCACGTTTTTAGCACACTGCGATGGCAAAGTGATTGAAAAGGCAGGACAGAAGAATTAATACCGAAAAATGAAGGATTGAAAAGAAAGAGAAGAAAGGCATACGTGACAGGTAATTAGCGTAAATTGCTACCAAAATAGAACAGTCAAAGCAAGACTTGATGATTGACACGACAAGAAATCGATCGTTAAGGCAACGAAAGAGTAAATGAATAGAGGTCAGTAACCAATAACCGAATCCGGCGACAGGGACAAAGAAAACAACAGGTGGGATGGACGAAGCAGAAGGAAAAAAGCTTGATAACAAGAGGAAGGCCAGCTTTCGTTTAATAATTAGGTAGACGACGAGTAGGACGTAGAAGGTTGATAGAAATACTAAAAAGAAGGGAGAGAAAGTAGGACGAATGCAATAGAAAAATGCGAAATATAGGCCAATCTCCATTAAGGGGTTATACCTAGTCAGGAGGCCGAAAAGAAGTGAATTTTTTTTTAAAAAGCGGAAGCATACTTTTAAAGAACATTTGGTAATTTTTTTGTAGAAAAATATTTACGTTTATAATAAAAAATACAACAACATCCAACAAGCCTTTCTAAAAACGGAGAGCAAGATATCTCAAAAACTGCTGCACCAATCTTTCTGAAATTTTGGGGGCTCATTTTTTGTATAAAAATCTACTGAATGACGGAGGGATTTTTTTTCAATGTATAGTTTTCATTATATTAACGAAAAATGACTTCATGGTTATCACTAATGACCGTTTTTCGTTGACGAAATCGAAACTATACAATGGAAAAACATCCCTCCGTCATTCAGTAGATTTTTATATAAAAACAAAGCCCACAAGATTTCAGAAACATTGGTACAGTAGTTTTTGAGATATATCGCTCACCGTTTTTAAAAAGGCTTCTTGGATGTCGTTGTATTTTTATTATAAACGTAAATAATTTTCCACAAAAAAATTACCAAATGTTCCTTAAATGTTTCTCTTTTAAGTGCAAAAAGTTCTGTGAAAATATATGCTTCAGCTTTTTCAAAAAAAAATCACAAACATTCGCCACTTTTCAGCCTCCTGACTAGGTATAACCCTTTAATATAACCCATCTCTATTAATACAAGTGGCTACTCAATTGGAATTATTTAAACATTCCAGCTGTACTTCAAATTATTCCACCTCGTTAAATTTTATCTCGGCATTCGAAGTATTTAAACGATCAATCCGATTTGTTCGAGCTACTGAGCATATTCCTTTTGACTACTCGACAGGCTAAATGACAAAATGGTTAGCAGCGTGTTAGGGCCTTTTCACGCGACACACTTTTGCGGCTCGCGACTACAATTTCAGGTATATTCGCTTGACAACGATGGCTCTCATTTAATACAGATAGAAAGAACCGCGAATTATGTGAATATATTTGAAATACCAATCGTGGACCACAGAAGTGTCTCATGTGGAAAGGACCTAATGGACACAACATTCTATGGTTTTCGCTACATGCGAAAAATGTAACGAATTCAACTTCTTAGCAATTTTAATCTACCTTTTTAGTACGGTTAATTATATAATATTACTAGCTTTACTACTCGGCCTCGCCCGAAATTTAGATTCTGATTTTATAAAAAAAAAAATTATTTATTTTTTGTGAAAATAGTCATTCATCTTGGATTAGCTAGGCATAATGAACTGGGCCACATTTCGTGACCCCAGAGTTTAGCGTTCGAAAGTTTTTAGACGACAGACAAACACACAAACACTTTCTGCTTTATATATTAAGATTACTGAATGACAAAAGTAAAGCATAGTTATTAACAAATGATACCACAACAAGGGTTAGAATTTAGTTGAAAGAAAAGTGTAACTGTAGAGAGGTGACTTTTATGTAGCTCTAATTTACACCTACAATTTATCTACGTTATTACTTATGCAATTATGCTATAATTAGAATTTAGGTATTTCTAATAGCGATTTCGGTAGACACGCACTGGTGCAGTTTCGTGCTATGCCGGTGGTGCCTGAGTACAGTGCCAGTGCAGCACGGTTTCTAGGGTTTTCTAGCACCGATTACATTGGATTTGACATGCGAGCAATCTTGTATCGTATTCGGTGAACAAGAGCTGCCCTGGTGTAGTGCAAACTTCACATTCGGATGAACGGAATAAACTGCACTAGTGCCTTAGAGCATATATAGGGTAACATATACAGTGATTGACAGTTTAAGAACGAGTGCTACATTATTCATAGAAAGAAAGTGTTTATCGCTAAAATCGGAGAGTAAAATCTGTTGTTATCACATTAAAAGTGTTTCGAAAGAATAAAAAAAATTACTTCATACAACTGCACACAAAAATAACTTAAAAAAATCATTAAGTATTAAGATGATCCTAAAATTATAATGATTGACCGGGTTTTACATAGTAATTGGCAGGCTCTGTAACAGTGATTGACCCTTGTTTTAGGACAGGCATAAAAACACTGATGAATCATTTCAAACATACAAAATTGTATTTGTACTGTATTTTTTTAAATGTTAAACAATTCTAATACATACTTATAATTAATAATCCACTAAGAATATAAAATAGGTAGTCGTCTTAAATGGTTATAATATCTTATCGCTGCTAGATGTAATTAATTTAATTTTTTTTTCACAAATCACATTACTGGTAACTAATGGCATGCCACGTTTCTTTCGATTAATTTTATTTCCATTCGTTTCTACTTTCTTCTTTTTCATTTGTGCCAATATTTTTTGTTGTGCAAGAGCTTCTTTTTTTTTCAATCTTGCAACTTTCTTTGCTTCCTGTTCTTTTCCTTTTTCTTCTTTTTTCTGTTGTCTCTCACATTTTTTTGCTTCTTTTTCCATTTCTTTCAATTTGCGTTGTTCTATTTTTGTCATTTGATTTATTTTCCATTCTGATGATGTGATCGCATATGTTATTTTCTTTGTCTCTTTTTTTCCTTTACGTTTTGGAGCCTGTGGGAATTCTAAGAAATTCGTAATTTCTGAGGTATAATTCTCCTTGTCATCATAATTAAAATTATTAGGATTATTACTGGTATTATGATTGTTGACGATGGGCTCTGCAATTACTTTGATTGCATTATCTACATTTTCTATTGGCAGCACTAGTTCCTCAGTTGTATTATTTAAATTTTCTACTGGAAGCAATAGTTCCTCAGCAGTATTATTGAAATATTCTACTGGAAGCAATAGTTCATCAGCAGTATTATTTAAATTTTCTACTGGAAGCAATAGTTCCTCAGCAGTATTATTAAAATATTCTACTGGGGGCAATAATTCCTCAGCAGCATTATATAAATTTTCTACTGGGAGCAATAGTTCATCAGCAGTATTATTTAAATTTTCTACTGGAAGCAATAGTTCATCAGCAGCATTATATAAATTTTCTACTGGGAGCAATAGTTCATCAGCAGTATTATTTAAATTTTCTACTGGAAGCAATAGTTCATCAGCAGTATTATTTAAATTTTCTACTGGAAGCAATAGTTCCTCAGCAGTATTATTGAAATATTCTACTGGAAGCAATAGTTCATCAGCAGTATTATTTAAATTTTCTACTGGAAGCAATAGTTCCTCAGCAGTATTATTGAAATATTCTACTGGGAGCAATAATTCCTCAGCAGTATTATTTAAATTTTCTACTGGAAGCAATAGTTCATCAGCAGTATTATTTAAATTTTCTACTGGAAGCAATAGTTCATCAGCAGTATTATTTAAATTTTCTACTGGAAGCAATAGTTCATCAGCAGTATTATTTAAATTTTCTACTGGGGGCAATAATTCCTCAGCAGCATTATATAAATTTTCTACTGGGAGCAATAGTTCCTCAGCAGCATTATATAAATTTTCTACTGGGAGCAATAGTTCCTCAGCAGGTGGTGAATTGCCACGATTCGTAACCGTGAATTGTTGTAGTAAACTATGTAAAATACGAAATTCCCTACATTTTTCAAGCTTGTTTATTGTAGCTTGTAACTCAGACATTAAATCGGTTCCAACTGTCTTTTGAAAAGCTTCAAAAGACAAGGTCGCTATGCTATTTAGATGCACAGCTGCATCTACTGATGGTGTCTCTTTTTCAGCACCAATACACTTGGAATAGTCAATATTATTGCTATTCCAGGGATAAATACCACAGGTTCTAAAACCATTCTTTATAATCTTATCCAATGATAACAGATTATGAATTGTTTTTTCTAAAATTGGGGCCATTTTATCCATTGTTATTATAGCAGTGGGATTACTTCTCCTCCAGTCTATCAATGACTTTTTCCACAAAGTTTTGATGGGCTTAAATGCTGCGACATCTGCTGGTTGCAAAATTCGTGTCGCATTTGGATAAAGACAAATGAGTACAATTTGTAGTTTGCTACAAAGTTCACTGACTTGTAGTGTTACATGGCTTGCATGTCCGTCGACAAATAAAATTATGGGAAATATCACTTTTTTGTTAACTAAATAGGGATACAAAACATTCTTTATATATTCAATAAATAATTCTGCAGTCATCCAACCACGTGGAGCCACTCCTATCCCCCAAGTATTAGGAACAGATTGTCCCACTGCAGCAGGCAGTCTTTGGTATGGGTAGACAACCATAGGAGGTGTAACTATGCCACTAGCACCAAAGGTGAATAATACAGTCAAGTTAAGTTTGGCATTTCCTTTGTCAATTTCATATACATTACGGGTACCCCGAGGAGCTATTACTTGTTTCAACTTTGGACACACCATAAAACAAGTTTCATCACTATTAAATATTCTTGTAGGATCACTTAAAATGTCCCAATAGTTCTCCTGTTTTAAATAGGTCGAGATTTGACAAAACCATTTGCGGATATCGCTTTCACTTACACATGCACTAGCATTTGATACTCCTTCTGGTTGTCTTTCTGTGAGACAGGGATGTCTTTTTAAAAAAGCTTTATACCACCCATTGCCTGGTACATTATTTGTAAAAGGGGTCTTTCGTTCCTTGTTGCCATCTAAGTAGGTTTTAATACTCATTTGTAGATCCTCTTTTCTTCTAGGAAACCCCTGGCGATGGCAAGCTAAGATCCAATTTACTAAAGTTTTTTCTTCTTCTACTGTCAGAATAGAAACAGGCCCTGGACGTTCTTTAATGAATTTTGAACTTAATCTAAATATTAATGTAGATCTGGGTATTCCATATATGGCAGATGCTTTCCATTTTGACATCCCATTATTCACAGCATCAATAGCTTTCTTAATATTATCACAAGAATATATTTTCTGATATTTATCTCCTTTCTTTATATTTGGCATCTTTGACTAGGATGATAATTGCAAGTAACCTAAAAATCATACATTTTGGGAAAATATTTTACAAAATCCAACTTATTTCAGAGTAAATATTATTTAATTTGCAATAATTCTATTTAAATTATTTATCGATTTATTTTATCATGACAGATTATGTAATTATAGTAATACTTACCAATAACACTAACTAATAACAAATTGCACGTCAATCACTATAAAAGTACTCCCATAACCTTCAATTAGTTATTGCCCCCCCCTGGTCAATCACTATCAGGGTTACCAGGCGATCCAGTACACGTACTGGCATATATGACGTCACTTAGCTTGGATTGGCTCGGCGTTGACATGACGTCACGGTGTCACCAATCAAATATAAGTATTCCCCTTCTCCTACACCGTATGACGTCATATAGGCCAGCACACCGCCATTTTTTCAGTACGCCTGGCAACCCTGATCACTATAAAGTAGGAAGACTTTGTGACAGTTCTTGACACCTCTTGTATATTTGAAAATATAGACATTTTTTAGTGAAATAACTTTTTCTCGCAAACTTTGGACCATATTTTATACATATGTAATGATTATATATACAGTTACTGTCATTATTAATTGAAAATATGAAAAAATCATTGGCTACAACGTTACGATTTTTAGATCAAATTCCATCGATTTCATAAGAATGGTAGCCGCGTGATATTTCCGATTTATCTATACATTTACAAGATGTGGATCATAATAAAATATAATTGTATTCGGAACAAAAATATCTGGGCTAGTGAAATATAGATATATTTTATTATATAAAAAAAGCATTATATTATATTTCCTACTTTTTGGGGAAGAGGGTCAATCATTGTATAGGGGTCAACAACTGTATGCGTTACCCTACATGGAGGTATCATTGCCTTACGGCCGATTTATTCACCTCCAGATATCTTCCAGTTAGAGCTATCTGGCAGATATCTGGCACATGACTGTTTCTTCAAGTCTATTTTCGAGTTATCTGCCCCTTGTCCTCCAGTCAATTTGACTAGAGGTTCGGGTACCGAATAACTGCTGGAACTGCCAGACAATTTGTTTTTGCAGTGTTGCGACTCCCGTCTAGCGGCGTGTAGTATAAGCTTAAGAAGCGCGAAGTTCGAATCCGGTATTGAATCCGAGAACATAAGCTGAACAACGCTATAATTCAGCGCACATACGTACAAGAAACATTATTGAGCGTGTTTTTGGGGAATGGAAACGCCGATTTCCCATTTTAAGTACAGGGATGAATGTACAAATGAGAACTATACAAGCTATAATTGTTGCAACAGCAGTTTTACATAACATAGCTGTAGACGAGAACGATGAAGATCCACCAATAGAAACACTGGTACCACATGATGAAGAAATCGTAGATGAACCGCATGTACAAAATAACAGAGGTGTTGCAAGGCGAAATGTTATAATTACCGAGTACTTTACAAGATAATGTGATAGGATAGGATAACAGGAATAAAGGGTTATTATTAAGATAAAAAGCCGTTGTTTTGTAGTTCCAACAATTTACATTGTTTTATTTTTATGTCCGCCTCTAAATTTTTTATGGTTAACGCATTAATTTTCTTTTTTTCCTCTGCTTCTTCGGTCATAACTTTAATTTGTAATTCTAATAGTTCTTTTTTTAGGTTTGATAAAATCTCATGATTATTGTTTATTATATTGCTTTTCTTCCTTATTTCTTTCACACGTAACTCTGCAAAATCAATGATATAAAAATTTACATTACTTTCATATCGGTTACAATACCATTTTGAGGAATGATTTCAATGAATAAATGCCTTACCATTGGGTTTTTTACGATTAACCAATCGTGTCTCCTCAAATTCTTGATGGAGGTTTACTATATTTTCGCAATTGTTGTTTATTATATTGCTTTTCTGCCTCATTTCTTTCACGCGTGACTCTGCAAAATTAATGATATAAAAATTTACATTTCTTTCATATCGGGTACAATACCATTTTGAAGAACGAATAAATGCCTTACCATTGGGTTTTTCACGATTAACCAATCGTGTCTCCTCAAATTCTTGATGGAGGTTTACTATATTTTCGCAATTGTTGTTTATTATATTGCTTTTCTGCCTCGTTTCTTTCACGCGTTTTTGTATTTCACAACAAGATCAACGAGGAATTCTATTTCTTCAATTGTAAAATATGCGCTTCTGCTCATTTTGCCTGTACAACAAACGCATATTCAATTTTATTCATGACAATTTATTCGTTAGTTTTCTTCATGACAATTTATTCGTTAGTTTTATTCGTTACTTTTATTCATGACTATTTACTCATTGTCACGAATAATTATATTACCTCAAACCTTAAATGAATGTACCTCTAAAGTTTAAAGTACTTACGTCAATCAGTTAAGGTTATTCTTGCAAGCAATGGCTTCAAATGGGTCTCAATCACTGGCAAACAGCGTCACAATGAAGTTATCGCTTTATCTTTTTTGCGACGTTGCCGCGTCAACGTTCCAGGCAGTTAACCATAGGATCCGAAAGCGTGAAGAAACACGCGCTACTTCTACCTGGCAGACACCATCTAACTGGTGGTTGACTGACCCGGACTTTATCAGGAGCTGAAGAAATCGGCCGTTAGAGTGACTGCCTCGAAACTGTTGGCAACATCACGCGAGAGAGAAAGACATGTGCCACTGGTGCGAGCGAGAGAAGTATATGTCCTATTCGACCGTAAAGCGCAAGCGCCGATATTGTGCGAGAGAGAAACACATCTTGCGAGCGAGAGAATCTATACTTCACTCTCTCGCACCAGTTCGCACGATGTGTTTCTCTCTCGCACGATATCGGCGCTTGCGCTTTACGGTCGAATAGGACATGTAACTCGGTCGCACATGTCTTTCTCTCTCGCACCATGTTGCCGACAGTTTCAAGCTTTCAATGAGACCTCCATAGTATATGCTCTAAGACTAGTGCAACCTGTCTCGCATTGCGATTTCTGACCATTTCTGACAGCGCAGTCCAGTGTTGCGACTCCCGTCTAGCGGCGCGTAGTATAAGCTTCAGAAGCGCGAAGTTCGAATCGGATCACACGACTGTAATAGGAAAGGGAGACAAGGTGAAGTTCGCGCAAGCCCGAGGTGTTTGAAAATAGTTAGATTCTTTTAATGAGGGAACTTCAAGATTATAAAAGAAATCGATACCCTCTTGGAAACGGGTGTTTGAATAAATGAATCTCACCTTCCTCTCTTCTCCTAAGTGTGAAATCCAGCGCAATGTTGTTAAACGCTTGTTTTACAAAAATCGATAACCGAAAGGAATCGGATCGACTAATAGGAAATTAGCTAGTTAATTAGTAAATTTGCGATTGGCTCTTAGAATCTAAGACATTTTGTAAATAACAAAAGGTGTCAAACCGACGGACTTTTCTGGTAGCACCATTCAAGCCTTGATAGTCAAAGCTAACTGACGTATCCTCACAAACTCTGAAAATATCATTTTCTGTTTCGTATTGTTCAAATAAACTCATTGAAGTTACAAGTTATTAGTGTTTCAAACGTTTTATTATTCTTTCATCAATTTTATTATTATAATTATCTCTGAAAAATCCACGTCCAAGGAGCAGAGTGCCTTAGCACTCCACGGGCGTCGACCCTCGCCGAAGCCACTACCAAGGATCCAGAGGACCCAAACGGCCACGCAACACCAGTGTAGCCAAGTGTAGCGGATCTCTCTAGGGAATTTACCACAGAAAGCTATGTGCGTGAAATGATGTTCACACCAATTAACGGTGACAAATATATATTTCGTAAATAATATGGGTTTTCCTACAAACGCTGGGCACGATGGTAAATTCGATCACGATTGTTCCCAATCACGGGGATTTCTGACAATGATCCGTGATTTCTCGTGATCGCTTCTGATTCGTGGTGAGCATAACTGTTATTTGCACGCGTCACATAACCCCAATTTCTCTCAAAACATTCCCAAACGTTCTTATAGAAGTTCAGTTGTATATTTTGAACCAGTGTAATCGTTCTTGATTTATTTAAATATAACAAATATTTCTTCACTTTAGTTAAAAAATAAAAAATATGTATACCTGCGAGAATACTTTAGCCAATCAAATCAGTGTGTGCATACATTGACTAGTAGAGAATGTACACGTTCTCTGAATTGCGCTCAATTAACACTTTAACTGTAACACAAGCTATATTGATGTAGTTTATAAAAAAATTATTCAATCAATGTTAAGAATTACGATCACGGGAAGCAAATTCACTCAAGATAAAAAATCACCATCATTGTTATAGCGAAATCGGCACCTCGCACTGACTCTGCACTGGTGCCGGAAAATGACTTGGATTGGTTGATTCTTATAGAGCTATCTTCGTTTCTATCAGAAACAACCAATCCAAGTCATTTTCTGGCACCAGTGCGGAATCAGTGCGAGGTATCGAATTCGCTATTAGTGATTTTGCACTCCATCCGTTATTCCCTAACCAGAATCCACCAGAACAGAGCTGAGTCAGCTCTAGTTCACCCGAATGTGCGGCATGGTGTCGCACTGAAAAAGTTCGCACTAGTGCGCACCAGTGCGTGTCTGCCGAAATCGCTATAAGTGTTGGTCCAGTGTGAGTCGTTCAATTCAGTCAAACAGGAAATTGAAATGATGCAGACATGTAATAAATGATTGCAAAGCATTAGTTTTAAAAAAATATATGCTGCTGTTGTAACATTAACAAAATAAAGTTATTCGACTACGCAATTTACAGATAGGAAACAATTTCAAAATTCATTCATAAAATTTTTATGTGTGGATAGTGTTACTAAGGTCTACTAAAATATTTGTAACTTCTGAAGTATAATGTTCTAAAAACTGTTAATATTTGACGTTGAGATATTTTTAACACATATACCTATCTTTCCCTAATATTACTTTATTTTCTTATGCATCTTGTGATTAACTTTGCTTTTACTCAATTAGCATTCCATTGTTGATAGATTTATGCTTCTGAAATCACAATACTGAATCCAGAATTTAAAATTTTTCTTATTAAAATAATAAGACTTAAATTATCAGATAACTGTACATCATTACATAATGTAGTAGAAGTTCTATAAACATTCAATTTCTTGGTGGATGTTTCTTTCCTAATTATATACAATATTTTACGCTTAATTTAACCAGATTTGGTATTAAGTAGTATTCTCGTAAATTGTAAAGGGGTAATTAAATAGCAAAAACGTTAAATGTTTTTCATATTTCACAACTACAGATTTTAGTTTGTCATATAGGAACAAATAAAACGTGGGTGTGCTATTCTCTAATAAGATGGCAAAGGGCTTGTATTGCAAAGAAGCAACCCCATCGTTCCAACGAATCAGCATTCAGCTAAAATTCATTCCGAACTAGTTACAATTACCTAGTCTAAACACTACCACGTTTCCTGTGTAGCTTTAAGGGGTTTTCCTAGTGTGACGGCTAAAAAAACTTAACTTTTCGGCATCCGGAAGGATATTCTTCTCTTCACGATACTTCTATTCCGCTATAAATGGATATTTTTCCTTACAAAATTTTTTTTTCGCCTTAAAAGGTGATAATAAAGCTACAAAAGTCCAAATTTTGTTGAACATCCATTTAAATAAAATGGATAGATTAATCATAATAGTATAGATAACAGTAAAATTATTAGAACTCTAAAATAATATAAATATAAATTTATGTTATCAATATAGAACAAATCTTTATTTAATAATTTAATTGCATCTCTAAAAGGTTGTAAAAGTCCTAATATTCTTACCTTATTGGGACCCTTTCGATCATGAATATACCCTAAAAATTTACGTTCAAATAAAGTAAAAGAAAATATACCAATTATTATTAATGAAATCAGATTCAATAATAAATACGTAATTAGTGTTAATTTTCAAATTCTAAATTTAACGCACTATTCTGCCAATGGAGTAACTTATCTATAAATCTCAATATAGGATTACAAATTAATTCATAAATCAAGTCCTCTCGTACAGAAATCTATCAAATAAATATAGATAGAAACCGATCTGGCTCACACCGATCTGAACTCAAATCATGTAAGATATTAAAAGTCGAGCAGACTAAAAATCTAAACTGCTGCATTTAAATTACATATTAATTCAACGATCGAGGTTGCAATCATCTTTATAAATATAATCTTTCCAAAGATATTACGCTGTTATCCCTAAGGTAATTTAATCTAACAATTATTAATAAACAATTTTTTCGACAAGTGCAACTCTTGTTTCTCCTTTTAATTCCCGGAAAGTTAAGTTTCTTTCAGCCATCACACTAGGAAGACCCCTTAAAGCGTTGTGTCATGCCTGTGTCGCCTAAAATCAGTAGAATTGTGCGTTTCACTTGCGGGAACGCGGCATTAGTGGCTCTGCACCGAGGCAGCGCTCGAGTCTGAACCCATCCCCGGAGTACGCGCACCTAGACACATCGGGTTCCAGGACACGTATTCCAGAACGAGCACGTTTAGCGGTCGAGACTCTGGCGTGGAAGCCTCGGTGGAAACCGCCGTTCAATCCCTGAGCTCATCACAAGCAAAAGATATGGAGGAAGAAGACGCGAGAGGGGCAAATGGTGAAATAAAAGCGATAGATGGACACAACAAGGTATCGAGTCTTACGCAAGTGATCAAGAAAGACGTAGAAGAAGTGCGCTGAGAAAGTATAAATCTTAACGGTGGGATCGGAGAATTGAGGGAGGAACGTAGAATGAGGGAAAAGGCAAGATCTCGAATGAAGAATGGGGGAAAAGAGAAGAACTTGAATAAACCATGAAGAAATTAATAAGTGTCAAGAGAGACGAATTAATCTGGAAAGAGAACAGGAATTTGGAAGATTGGAAGGACAAGGAGAAGAAGCAGGGGGAGAATTAAGCAGGGGTCGAATGAAACTTGTTGAAACTGTTCACTTTTATAAATAATAGTTGTGAGAGTTCATTTTTAACAGGTATTTTATATTCGATGAATAAAACTTCTGGGGGGTCAAATACTTTTGAACAGATATTGAAGGGTAAAATATAGAGGTTAGGAATATTTATTTAATTAGTTTTTAAAGAATTGAAAGCAGGATAAATATAGAAGTGAAAGGTGGTTTAAGGTTTCAAGTTCAGATCTATCTACGCGAACAATAATTCCACGAAATCTGCTTGTCACAACTTTAACGTTTCCAGAGTAGAATAAATGTTCCTATTTAACTAGAACTTTTTTCTACTTTCCAGAAAAGAAAAGATTCTCATTTACAGAAAAATGTATGGAATAAAAGTTTCAGATAATGCACTGCAGTTTATAACATTTTTCTCGGAACAGAAAAAATAATAGTCATATAATTACAGTTGTTGAAAAATTAATTGAAAATTTTAGCAGTTTCATTCGACCCCTGGAAATAAGTCATCAAAGTGTGGAGAGTTAGAAGTATTGAAATCAGCTCTGAAAGAATCTATTAAAGCAATGTTGCATAGGGAGGCACAGATAGAATATTAAATGGAAAGGAACAGTAGTGGTAAAATTAAAAATTGACAACCGATATTTACTTGACGTGGAAACAGTAAATGGAATGGTAGCTAAGGTAGGGCATAGAAAGCTGCAAGTGAGGGTAAGATAAGAAAACGAGGTTTAAGACTTCAGAAAATCCCTTTTTGTAACAGACAAAACATAGCGGTAACATATAAGGTGCATGTTCGCAGAACACTGACATATTCAGCAGGGGTCTCTGACGGCTTTTGCGAACACGAAAATGGGCCGAGATTGGATTGGTGGAGACGAAATAGGAAAAAGGGGCAAAGAAATGAAGTATAGGATTCTAGGATGTAAATCGAATATTAATTACCAATGCACAATTCCAAACAATCAGACGGAGTATAAATGAAGCAGTGAGAGCAACAACGGGCAAACCCACATTTTTTTCGAAATTGAGTTAGTAGCAATAACGTATTTCAATAGGCTCTACTAATTATATGAAATAGGAAGAAAAAAAATTTTTAATGTGGGTTGATCCGTTGGCGCTCTCACTGCCTCAACCCATACAGCACACTTCGTGGCGGCAACGTTGCAGCATCGTTGCAGTAACCTTGCAGTGTTGCATAGTTGCTGCGACGTTGCCGTGCAACGTTGCACGGGGCGGACATAGAATTATTGCTGCATAGTTGCGGCAACGTTGCGTGAAACATTGCAATCTTGCACTGCAACCATCCTGCAACTTTGCTGCAACGAGAGTGTGCTGTATGGGAAATTACGGACATTTTAGTTGAAGAAGAATAAAGAAAGATGTGGTAATATGGATCACATTTTTGTTTCAGAGAAAATAATTAATTTTAAATGTGCCTACTTATTGCCGCAATATATCTCTTATCATGTATTATTAATTCTTAGCTTAGGATACAAAATGAAAGCTTTGAAAGAGTAGGTACAACCATTTTTTTTCACACAGCGCGAAATGTGAATTTTCAAAAACGGGGTGGTAGTATGAAACAGATATAAAAATTTTATTCTTTGTTACTACAAGCTTTTTATTAAGTAAACAATCTTTGTTCTTCAGTGTAAAAGAAACAGATTAGTTTAGAAATTAAAATATAAAATCTACTTTATAAGTGAAGGGGAGAAACTGAATTCAAATTGTTCAGGGTACATTGTTCAATGTAAAGTGTTCATTGTCAGTTTCACGACCATTGCACAAAAGATGAGCCCAATCCTGACATATTTCGCACTGAACCCAAACTTCTCCAGATTTTGACGCTTGGAATGTCTCGCCACAAAACATGTGCATAACTTGGTCTATATTACCACCGACGGCGTTTTCGTAATGACCCCATTTCCCTCAACGAAGGGTGATTTTTTATAATTAATTTTTTTTAAAAATTTTCAACCTATGCCATTTTGAACATTATAATACAACGAACACTATATATGTATACGAACACTATATTACTATCCAACACAGTATAGATAATATTTTACATTTAGCAATAAAGATAGTAAAATCATTTCTTGAACTTACATTATGAAGATTTTTAATTTCTGTAAAATATTAAAGCTGCTTTCACGACCGCAAATAGTTGACGATGCGGACACCAGTATGAGAAATGAGCAACAGAGGAACCTATTTATATAATGACTACTTAGCAAAATGCCCGTACTTCGCTACGGTAGAATAATTGAAAGAAATTAGTTTTATATGTATCTGTTTTTTTAAGTAATTTTTCATGTAATTTCTGCAAAATAATCTTTGTATAACGAACATTTATATATGTATACGTTCGTTCACACCTACTATTCAAAAATTAAGGCGCCCAATGGACACTTATTAGTACAACATGACCCTTTAAGGGTTGATTATGGCAAAATTTAGAAATTGGTTTTAGGCATTTGTGTTGTCAGGCTAAAATCAAGTATCGATATCAAATTGGGCAGAAGAGATTTTCAGGAATGCGTGAAAACACATTTTACCCTTTTTCACGCCCTTAGGGGTTGATCAGGGTAATATCCTTGAATTTTGTTTCTAGGCATTTGTGGGAGTAACCTTTGTAAGTAAAATCCAAGTTGATATCTAATCGACCCTAAGAGATATTGAAAAGTTTGTGAAAACACAGTTTACCCCTTTTCACCCCCTTCGGATTGTAATTTCGAAAAATCCCTTCTCATCGAGCACCTCCATCGCAAAAGGAACACACCCTCTCAATATGTAGATGCCAAACGTATTTATTTCCGGAAACAACAGCCTGTTTCAAATTACCCCACTGTTACGTATCACACCCTCATCCCCTAATGGCCGAAGAAGCTCACACATGATATCTGAAAGAATAAAATTTCAAATTTTAAATTTGACGTCATAGTGTCTAAAAACAGGAAACATTGTTCGTCACGTAATTCACATGAACCTATCACCAACCAATTTTAATAAATTTCTTATTACTTAAGGATGAATTTCAGTGGCAATCTTACCAAAAAGTTAATCAATTTCCCAGATATTAATAAAGATTTTTCCTGTGATGAGAACTAGTCAGAAATGGCAATGGTGCATTTTTATCGGGAATTCAGTTGAATTCGCTCTTACTTTTTATTTTATTTTGTCAATTTATTAAATATTTGATCTTTTATCATAAACTTGTTTGTTGGAATCTACCTGAAAACGCAAGTTTCCATGTCATTTTCTTTCATTTAAAAAAAACTATCTAATCAATTTTCCGGAATTTCTGTGACAATTTGTTCACTGTCTGATCTTTCTGCACACATGGTTTCAAAAAATTTTCCCTATTATTTCACTTTTAATTTTGTAGTTATATTTCTGAATATTGCATTTTCCCATAAGTTAAATAATTTAAAAACTACGAAATCGTTTTTTCTGAAATTTTTGCAGGGGGTTTTACTATTAAGATTACATAAAGATTCATTCCTCCATTTTTCAAGGAGTTTCGCTTATTTTTAATGTTACTGAAGTTCATCCTAAGGAAAGCAGATACATTAATTTCAATCTTTCCAATCACATTACAATCTATTATTAATTCAAAAACGTACCCCCTAGTTTCGCAATAACGACTCCAATTCATTGCTAACAGAATTGCATTTCATACCAGGGACTTAATACCGGTATAATGCTCATACCGGTATTTCGCCAATACAGCTATACCGAAACCGATATCATACCGAAAAAGATAAATACCGAAACCGATATCATACCGAAAAAGATAAATACCGAAAACAATCGGTTTTCGGAATTACCGGTAACCGAAATAAATACCGGTATTTTTTCGGTATTCTTCTCGGTGAACACCGAAACCTACCATGTTACTGAAAAGAATACCGAAAAAATACCGGTATTTATTTCGGTTACCGGTAACCTTTTGTTTTCGGTATGATATCGGTTTCGGTATAGCGAAATACCGGTATGAGCGTTATACCGGTATTGAGTCTCAGACGAAGATACAACCGAAAAATACCGGTAGAATACCGGTATTTTACGTACCGGTAGGAGTCCCTGTTTCATACATCCAATGGCGCACTACAAAAACTGTGTTGCTTTAATGAATATGACGCGAATGTATGAATCTATCCCAGTTTGTTGCATCGAAACGAAGAGCGACTTTCCCCTTATTTAACGCTGGCGCGTCGATTTGTAGTTTCGCCCTGCTCCCTAGCCCGATATCGTTTCAAAACGGAATTATGTAATTAGTCGTGTTTGCGAAGGACGTCTGTTAATTTCTCATCGGCGGTAAGAGGATCAAAGGGGGATCCATGGGAAAGCGGGGAAAATGTTGCAAGAACCCGCATACGGTATTCGGCATTATAGCGTTAAAACTCGTTACAGTGTCTGGCATCGCGGGGCTTCATTGTCAAGCTCGGTACTCTAGACATAGTAGACTGATGCCTCAGCTTAATTGGAGTGTTATATACTCCGCTTTCCCTCAGCCTCCAACTGCACCGTTAGTGTTACGAGCGCGAAGCTGGACTGACGCTCATCGCTGAACTTGTCGGGATGTAATGATACATTATAGAGATGCACCGACTGGGTTTTTGGCCGACTAGCCGATCAAGGAGGTTCGATACCTCACTTGCGGGGCGGGCGGACGAGAGGTGATACCAATCTTAGATAAAAAAAAATTATGTCGACAAAAATGTTATTTACATGTCTATTGCTAATAAAATTATTACTACCCCTAGTAGCATTTATTTGTTGGGAGTTTGTTGGGCCAATGACGTGTTATCCGTTGGCCAACTGTTGAAGTGTCGCGCTATTTTTAAATGGGCCAACGATTGTAACCAACGTAGGCCCAACGTCGCTTAACACGAAGGCCCAACCGAAGGTTTCTTTCCATAGGCCCAACTGGGCCCAACTGAAGGCTTCTTTCCAAAAGACGTCTTAAAAACGTCCAGAAGGCGTCTTAAAGAACTTCAAAAGACGTCGTAAATACGTCTTCTTCAGGTCTGGTTTAGGAAAAAAAAAAAAATTCGCGGTGAGGAGAATCGAACCCAAACTTTCCGCTTACAAAGCAACCGCTGTTCGCAGCTGACCAACACACTTCCTTGTAAACACTTATAATTTCTAGTTACATAACTAGTATTAATTGTTTATGAAAACTGTGCAGTGACGCGAAATATTCTACAAAATATCATCATCCAACCTTTAGACTCATTCCTTAAAATTTCACATTTGTCTTAAGACAGACGTCCTCATTAGGTATTTATAAATAAGAAAAGAAAAATCACAACAGGTGTTTTGATGTAGCAAATTTTCTGACGTTTGTAAGACGACATTTAATCATCGTTGTAAATTTTTTGTTAATTAACCAACCATAGTAATTATAGGCCCAACATTGGATATTCGTAGGCAAACTGTCGTAACTTTTTGTTAATTAACCAACCATAATAATTGTAGGCCCAACATTAAATATTCGTTGGCAAACTGTCGTAACTTTTTGTTAATTAACCAACCATAACAATTGTAGGCCCAACATTGAATATTCGTTGGCAAACTGTCGTAACTTTTTGTTAATTAACCAACCATAACAATTGTAGGCCCAACATTGAATAGTCGTTGGCAAACTGTCGTAACTTTTTTGCCGTAGGCCCTGTGTTGGGAATTTGTAGGCACAAACACTAACTATATCCCAACTAATTCCCAACTGTTGGCAACCGTTGGCCAACCAAAAATGCTACTAGGGACATAGTTTGTTTTGGAATTCTATTAAACAAAAAGTATGTTTAATGCAGCTAGAAACGCGATATTTTCATAAAAAGTAGAGTAAAATATGTGAGTGAAAAGTGGCAACGTCGCTTTGCGTCCATCTTTTTTTTCTCTTTCCATCTCACGCTTGTGGCGTCCTTAAATTACCAAATACATGTTTACAGCTTGGTAGTGTTTTTACCAATTTTTACTGTATGATTTGAACAAGTATACAGTGCATAGATGACTACACGGCGTACAGCGTTGCCACGTTTCAAAGAGTTCCTTCAGGCAGTTCCAAATATACGAGCACATTGCTGTTTATTTATTCAATTATCTAATAAATCGGTTCATGTCCGATTTTCTTTTTTCGAATTTCACAGGAATATTTAAGCTTTTCGTTGCAACATTTTTTTGAACTTTCGCATCATTTTTCAGGACTCTGTGTAACATTTTATAGAAATTTTATCGCTCTTCCCATAACAGTCTGTGTATAAGAGCGCAACTTTGATTTCAATTTTTTCAAAAACCGTGCGGTCAATCGACTTGAAATTTTGAAACAATGGGGACTACACTTTGGACATTAGATTGAAATACTTTTCGGAGATTTCTCATCATTTTTGCTCCGGTATCGAACCTCCTTAATCGGCCCCCAAAAGACGACTATTCGGCCGTTCGTTTTCATTGGTACTTATTTAGTTTTATAAATAATAATTATTATTTTTAATGTTTTATATTTATGTAATAATTATGTTACATACAAATATGTATAAGTAAGTATACTACATATTAAAAAATATTAAAATTATACTAATGGCAGTGAAGAAAGAACATTGTATTTTTATTTCTATGCATTACCAAGTTATCAGTAATACTAAAAATCCAAGGCGGATCAATCGACTTTTTTGCCGACTATTCACCGACTACAAAAGTGCCGGATAGTCGACTTAACCGACTAGTTGACCACTAGTTGGTACATTTCTAGTACATTACCATCCAGAGACTGTAACGAATGACTCCAGTTCGATGAAATGTGACGACGGTATAATTTGATTACTTTCGATGTGGTTCGTTTTCTTTTTGAAAAATTAAAATTGCTGACGATTCAGAATTTCTTTACACGCGTTATGTATATTGTCATCGACTAAATAAAATATGAATGCAGTTACTTAGCGCAGGGTTTCCGAAACTTTTTCTGCAATGGAACACTTCGCAAACCCGGAAATTTTAACGGAACACTTAGCTTATTTTTGTTTTGTATATCCCACAAATTGTTGATCGAATTTAAGCATGGTAAATGGTAAATTATACTTTCTGGCAATGGACAGTTTTATGTTAGGTTAAATTTTGGGGGCCCCAAATTATATCGTGTTCCTGTAATTTTATATATATATAATTGCTTTTTTCACTGTGAGACAACAAGTTTATCAGCGTAGGTATATGCAACCGAATTTACGTTTCTCATTCCTTTGTGATTTAATTCTTATATTATCTTCAATTTCAGCATTGTATTTCAATCATATAAAAGAAGTATCTGTAATAATAAAAAAAACTAAAATGCCATTTGTATGTGTGCACAGAACGCGACACAAATGGCATTTTGTCCGAAACGTTTAATCTTTTACGGTTTTCGTGAACGAAACGAAAGCTCGACACAAGCTTAGCCCCATGAATAACATGCGTAATTATCATAATACTCTATTATGCTGGCGCTTACATACATGCTCGTATCTCTGTTGCTAAATGACAATTTATTCCGACTTTGAGCATTAATACTGCTGAAGGTCTCTGATAATTTTCTCGAGTTTACTTTGAAAAAACCAAACAGGAGATAAGTTCTTATTCCCCTTATAAGCTCGAGTTACTATCAGTGCGTATATGATAATTGAAATCCACGAAAAAATTGATAGTTTTCTGCATTATATCAACTTTATTTGAAAATAAATTAAGCTATAACTCATAAATAATTCAAGGTAACTACCAAATGGATCGACGTTTTGGAAATAGTGCTTTTTTGAAGCTGTACTGTCAGCTTGAAGGGGTTAGATACCTTTGGCAAGTCACAAAATAGGGTTGTTTCTATGAATTTTTTTTATATTAAAAACGTTATATTTAAAAATCAAGATATACACTTTTTTATGTATAAATTAAGGTGTATTCTCTTCAAAAAGAAATTTGATATCTTAAGAAATGATGCCATAGCAGCTCCTTTTCCGGAAGCCTCTCCATAATTACATAATTTGCGGTACCAAAAATATCTGAGAGATTACTGGGCCGATTTTAATAAATTTTTACTGAAATATTCTTAACATTATAATCTACCATCTGCCGAAGCCGATTTTGAAAAAGTCAATTTTCTGAAAGATGGCAGCTACTCAAAGTCAAGCATGTGATTTTCGATCTAAGGTTTCATCTTCTTTTGTTAATAAAAAAACAAGAGACGATTCGAAAACTCGGCTTCGACAAGTACTAAGTGGATTACAGTCTTCAGAATATTCGTGCAAACTTTTATTCAAATCGAACCATTGATCTCTGAAATATTTTTGGTACCGCAAATGCTGTAAATGACTATGAAGACGCCTTGGAAAAAGGGTCTGCTATGCACCATTTCTTAAGATATCGAATTTCTTTTTGAAGAGAATACAGTTTAATTTATACATAGAAATGTGTGGATCTTGATTTTTAAATATAACATTTTTCATATGAAAAAGAATTCATAAAAATAACTCTATTTTCTGACCTGTTAAAGGTACATATGTAACCTCTTAAAGTGATTCAAACATTTTGCACGAGATGTGTGGTATTTTCATACTTCTTCAGAATGACTATTACATACTTTGGCCATTTACAGTCAGTTCTTGAGTAAGAATGCGTATTCTATTATTGTTTCAAAAATTCGTTTCTCTAACACGATGTTTAGAAATCTCAGGGTCTTTAGTTATTTCACGTTTTAAATATGTGCTGGACTCTATTAAGTTAACAGCCAAATCCTGTAGATAACGTCAACTGGAAATAGTCAAATTGTGTTGTTGGTTGTTGGCATTAAGAGATTATACCTAGTCAGGGAACCGAAAAGAGGCGAATTCGTGCAAAAATCACGCGACAAAATCAGGATTTCAACTTTAAATAGCCGCCACTTTGTTTTAAATTAATATTTCGGAAATTCCCTCCGTTAATCAGAGGATGCATTAATATACTAACTAGGGCTGGAACTATTTGTCGAATTTTCCGGTATTCGAATATTCGAATACTTCAGTTGCTCAATTATTTGGCGAATATATTTCGAATATCCAAGAATTCGAATACTATTCGAATACTATGCGAATACTATGCGAATACTATGCGAATACTATTCGAATACTATGCGAATACTATTCGAATATCCAAGAATTCGAATACTATTCCAATACTATGCGAATACTATTCGAATATTATTCGAATATTTAAGTATTCGAATACTGATGTATTCGAATACTATTCGAATACTGAAATATTCGAACAGTATTCGAATACTGAAATATTCGAATAGTATTCGAACACTGAAATATTCGAATAGTATTCGAATACTTAAATATTCGAATAATAACATTCGAATACTCAAATATTCGAAGTTTATTCGTAGCATTCGAATACTTGTAAAATATTCGAATATTAAATTATTCGAATAGTCCCAGCCCTAATACTAACGAAATCTTGTTTGTATTTTGATGTTAGATAATCTGACTCCAAATGGCAGTGCTCACCGCGAAACCAAATTTTTAAAAAGGCTTCTTGGATACGGGTTGTTACTTTATCATAAACGTAAATATTTTTCCACGAAAAAATTACCGAATATTCTTTAAATGCTGCCCTTTTAAGTGCAAAAAGTTCTGTACAAATATATGCTTCCACTTTTTCAAAAAAAATTTACAATCATTCGCCTGACCGAAAATTAGACTGACCGAAAATTAACTACTTGTAAAACTCGAAATAATTTCATACCTCTAAAACAATCTACTTCGCCTTTGTTATGAATATATAATTTAACAATCAGGAATCAGATTATTCCATACAATTAATTCAAAAGCAAATAAAATGAATATAATAATTCGTCTCGTCATAAAATCCACGAGTAGATAAATCCATGAATACGATCACAAACACCCTGAAACTACCATTTAAAAAATTCTTCGACATTTCCTTCGGTCGCTCAAATATTGCCACGCGCCACAAGTAATCAACTAAATTTCAGTACAGTAATTCGCAAAGCACATCAACCCCCACGTGATTTCAGTTTAAATAAGAATCAAAGCTCTCCATAAAACTAGTCACCTCAACCCAATTACGCAGTTGCTGGGCGCCAAGTCCACCAACAGACGGAGGCCCTCCACTCCCCACCAGTTTATTTTCCTACGTGCAATAGCCATCGCGCGAATGTTTCTTTCGTACGGCGAAAAGCGCAACAAGACCATGCAGAATTCGTTCCAAGCGAAACGATTTTTAATGCGCCGCTTTTCGCGCGATCCCCGGGGGTGAATTCTGACTGAAGTGCAAGGCGTCGCATTACTCTTTCGCCCCGGCCTCGGTACACCTTCAAAAAAAAAAGAACGAGGGACGGGGCGTGGGAAGGACAAAAGAAAGGAAAACAGGAAAAGAGGGGAAAAAAGAGTATAGGGAAAGAAAGGCCCGCAGACGTATAATTAAAGACCCGACCGGCACGAACGTCGCGTCTCGAGATATCGTTTACCGAAAAAACGCTGAAATTTCGGTAGTGGTCGGCAAGGGCGCGACCTCCAGCGACTGCGATGCGGAGAGGCGAACGGGGGGTGGAACGACGACGACGACGACTTGCTTTAATTAAATGCACGTAATTGCTTTTCCCGCTAATTACCACGGCTCCCTTGAGGAGCGCTATGCTGCGAAGTCGGGAAAAAAATTTGGAACCCGGCGAACTTCGCTGAGTATTCTTTTTTCTCGTCTGAAGGTGTTCGAGGAGCTAGGTGCTTATAAGCACCGCGCTCCCTATCAGGCTCCAAACGGATCGACATCGACAGCGCCTCGTTAGAATTCGGATCGCGTCCGCGTGTGGAGCAGATCCTTCTTATTAGTATTATTGTGGTATCGCGAGACATCGTATGTCGTTCGGGGCGTAGACTGGGGAAATGAAATTGCAGGGGCAATGTCAGAGGAGCATGCGTGCATCTGTGTATCCGTGTGTAACGTTCTCAAACGAGACTGTGCCGTTTGTTACAGGCGATTCGACAAGTAGAGCGGTTTACCTGTGAAATTATGGGATTGGTTCGGGTGGCGTGCGATTAAGAAATGAATTTCAAGATACTAGAGTCCTTCTTTTAACAATAATTAACAAATAGTTTATTCAAGAAAAGGCTTTTGACGCTAGGTCGAAATAGAACATATAATACGACACGGAGTCGTGTGAACTTTGACGATATGATATTTACGTAACGACGTATAAGTCGTTAATAAAGGATATTCCTTTGACTTTGGTTTCGACGCTAGATCGGAATTAAAGAATAACGTTTGATTTCGGTCTCTACGCTAAACCGGTAATTAAATATAGTATAACTGACGCGTTAATTAATATTAATGATATAGTATAATAGTACGATACTAAATCGTAAACTGAACATAAGGTCTCGAGGTTAAGTCGATATAACGGTTTGATACAATGATGACGCTTGGTCGATTTGGAATGTTAAGTTGATACTTGGAGAGGGTTCCTTCTCTCGGATTTGTTGTAGCTTCCAGTTGCCTATCAGCTGGCCCACGCTTTCTAGGATGGAAGCCGAGGGGCTAGTTTAAGCGACCTCGGATGGTAGCCAGGTAGCCGGTTATGGCGTCCCCAGATGGAAGTAGAATTGGATGATGATTCCCTCTCCTGGACTAGTAGTTGCTTCTGGTGCCTATAAGCTGGCCCACGCTTTTAAGGAGGGAGGTTGAGGGGCTAGTGAAAGCGACCTCTGGATGGAAGTTGAGGGGCTAGTTAAAGCGACCTCTGGATGGAAGTTGAGGGGCTAGTTAAAGCGACCTCTGGATGGAAGTTGAGGGGCTAGTTAAAGCGACCTCGGATTGATGTTGAGGGGCTAGTGAAAGCGACCTCGAAGGAAGTTGAGGGGCTAGCTAAAGCGACCTCGTATGGAAGTTGAGGGGCTAGCGAAAGCGACCTCGGATAGGTGTTGAGGGGCTAGTTAAAGCGACCTCGGAAAAATGTTGAGGGGCTAGTTAAAGCGACCTCGGAAAGGTGTTGAATGTAGGAAGTTGAGGGGCTAGTTAAAGCGACCTCGGTTAGATGTTGAGGGGCTAGTGAAAGCGACCTCGATGGAAGTTGAGGGGCTAGCTAAAGCGACCTCGTATGGAAGTTGAGGGGCTAGCTAAAGCGACCTCGGATAGGTGTTGAGGGGCTAGTTAAAGCGACCTCGGATGGTAGCCAGGTAGCCGGTTATGGCGTCCCCAGATGGAAGTAGAATTGGATGATGATTCCCTCTCCTGGACTAGTAGTTGCTTCTGGTGCCTATAAGCTGGCCCACGCTTTTAAGGAGGGAGGTTGAGGGGCTAGTGAAAGCGACCTCTGGATGGAAGTTGAGGGGCTAGTTAAAGCGACCTCTGGATGGAAGTTGAGGGGCTAGTTAAAGCGACCTCTGGATGGAAGTTGAGGGGCTAGTTAAAGCGACCTCTGGATGGAAGTTGAGGGGCTAGTTAAAGCGACCTCGGATTGATGTTGAGGGGCTAGTGAAAGCGACCTCGAAGGAAGTTGAGGGGCTAGCTAAAGCGACCTCGTATGGAAGTTGAGGGGCTAGCGAAAGCGACCTCGGATAGGTGTTGAGGGGCTAGTTAAAGCGACCTCGGAAAAATGTTGAGGGGCTAGTTAAAGCGACCTCGGAAAGGTGTTGAATGTAGGAAGTTGAGGGGCTAGTTAAAGCGACCTCGGTTAGATGTTGAGGGGCTAGTGAAAGCGACCTCGATGGAAGTTGAGGGGCTAGCTAAAGCGACCTCGTATGGAAGTTGAGGGGCTAGCTAAAGCGACCTCGGATAGGTGTTGAGGGGCTAGTTAAAGCGACCTCGGAAAGATGTTGAGGGGCTCGTTAAAGCGACCTCGGAATGGTTGAAAGTTGGAAATTGAATGTTGGTAGTCAGGACGTTGAATATATATAGACTTGTTGAGAGACTTCTATAAGCGGCGTGCTTATGGTTCGGTAGCAGAACCCAGTCTGAATCTCCGCTGCTGGCAGGCTCGTATTTATACAGTTTGGCGATACCTTGCTCTCGCCAATCACTAGCTGTCGATCTCGCGCACCAATTAGAATTAGCATCCGGTTCCCGCCGGTTCGCGCACTGCACTCGGTTTATTCGGCGTCCGGTTTATCGCGCGGGCTGCGCACGCGCGCTTGAGTCGTTCACGGCACTGAGTTCGCAGGCGGTTATGCGCATGCGTTGCGAATGTCCTTAATACTAATATTACAATTTAGATATATAGAATGAAAATAGTAATTGGTATAAAGAATAAAGGAAAAATCTACGGCGGTTGGTAGCGGTACGTTACACGTGTGCGTACGTCGAGTAAATGAAAATGCACGTTGCGTTGAAGCTTTGTTGTGGATGAAACCTGCGAAGGGACATTTGAGAGAATCGATGCGCGACTTGTGCGTAGGCAACGAAAGTAAGAGGTTATGTTTACTTGCAAGGTCTGAAAACACAAGGATTTTCGGATTCTTTTTTTTTTTTTAAACTTGGAGAATTTTTTAGATAAACGGTTGTATATTCGGAAGTATATATTTTAAAGTTCTTGTAGCTTTTTTTGTAATGTCGTATCTAAATAAATAATGGAATTATAGGCGATCTCCCGGCAGCGTTTTTTATTTAAGCACTTGGTTCGTCGGAAATTAAAAATTCGACCAAATTTAGTATATTAGATTATTTAGTCCTTAATCGTGGCTTTTTCATTTTCTGTTGCGTAGTTTTTATTTTACAGATGAGAAATGAGAGCGATTCTGTGGCGAAAATTCATACTTGCTATGAGAAGCCGCCATTTTGTAGCAAAAAATATAAAATCCTTCCAACCGATGTGGAACAATCAGTCAACAAAAAAATGGATCATTTTATTTCTCCTGATTCCAAAAGATTCTTTGAAAGGTTTTTAATACCTACCACATTTTTTTAAAAAGACCCTTTTACATGGGGTGATGACGAGGCTTTCAAACATCGTGAACGGATTAAAAGTGGTAAATGACACAGCTGAGCGTGGCGTTAAACTTATAGAAGAATATAACAAAATATTATCAAAAAATGAAGAGGAGGAACAATTTATACTGCAGAATGTGACGGAATATAGAAAGCAGTATCCTGACGTCACAAAAGAGAATTTATCAAAGGATTATTAAAGCATTTTTAATATAAAGGAACCCCTAATAAATACCTCCGTGGCTATTTGAATTTTTGAGACGCATTTAACACTGTGTTTGTTAACACAGTCGCGTCTAGGGCAAGATCTGCTCGGTCTTATCGAACGTCCACCAGCAGGTCTGGGACGCAATACTTTGATGACATTTCTATTCGTAATTTACATAATAGCTATAATAACTTATTTCCAGTCTTAAAACTGCTTTTCTTCTGTATAATGGAGCGTTATAATGAAAATCAAAAATGTTTAATATCTCCATCGTTTATGGATATATGAAAAAACTCTTCAGACAAAAGTTGTAGTATATAAAGAGGCGAATATAATGGAAGGAAATTTTTTTTCAAGGTCACTCTTTCGAGTTTTCAAGGTCACGGACGTTTTTTTTGTTAACAATCGTATATGCTGTGTATGTATTCTTAAACACAAAAAAAATACAAATTCAACGATTTGTCATAATGTATATTTATGTCAAGGTTTAAAAAGTTCAAAATTTTCAAATTCGTGGCGCGTCCTTTTCCCGTGGTCCAATCGGGCTGAAATTTTTTCCAGATCATTTTCCCAATAAGTGTCACATTTCTGGGGTACGGGACCAAAAAAATCTGATGGTCGAAAAATAAGGTCCACCCTAATGTACACTTTCGAATACATAAAGGTTTGATAAAAAAAGACTTGAAATTTTTCCTAAAACCAATACCCGATTTTATATTGTTTTTTCACACCTCACAGGTAGGCATAACCCCTTAAAGCAGCTTTATTTTTAGCTGAAGCATATTTTACAGTTGGACTTACGCGTGTTAGTAATTTTTTATTTGATTTGTTAGGAAACGTACGAGATACCGTAAGTGGGGGAGGCTGGGGCTGGTTGTCTCAGGGGGTTGGAATTGTTAATAACTTCGCACCGATATGCGCTCTACCGCGGAAAGATTTACTGTGGAAAGAAGTCACTTCTACTATGCCATGGCAAATATATGCCTTACTAAATATAATAACCGCTATAATGCAGGGCTCGAATGAAACTGTTAACTTTTATAAATAAAAGTTATTTAATGAAATTTTAATTTTTAAATCATTCCTTTTTTGTTTTATGTTAACTTTGTACATTCACACTTTAATTCTGTTGTAAGAGTTCAGATTTAACAGTTATTTTATGTTCGATTAATAAAAGTTCTGTAGGATCATATACTTTTGAACAGATATTTAAGGGTAAAATATAAAAGTTTGGAATTTTTTTTTATTAGTATTATTTAAAGAATTGAAAGCAGGATAAATATAGAAGTGAAAGGTGGTTTAAGGTTTCAACTTCAGATCTATCTACACCAACAACATTTCCAGGAAATCTGCTTGTCACAACATTAACTTCTCCAAAGTAGAATAAATGTTCCTATTTAACTGGAAATTTTTTCTACCTTCAAGAAAATAAAAGATTCTCATTTGCACATAAATGTGTGGAATAAAAGTTTCAGTTAATACACTGCTTTTAATAACAATTTTCTCGGAACAGGAAACATAATAGTCATAAAATTACATTTATTTCATAATTAATGGAACATTTCGACAGTTTCATTCGACCCCTGTTATACTGATATTTCGCCCACATAATTTATTAAAAATGAAACACTGAAAAACTGGCCTACCAACACCGGTCTCCCCTACAATCGACGAGGAGAGGTTTGAATTTTTAGGCGAATATTTTTGCTACTTAATACTTTGTGAATACCACTTTTTTTTAAATAAACTGTGTACAATTTTTCAATTGAATGCAAACAAAAATAAAAACACAAGTACTTACGTTCAAAGTTTATATGCTTTATATTCATGTGAATTAGAATTGCGAAGTCTCGCTTTAAATTCGATTTAATATGTAAAATATGTTACTCTTTTGTGAGTAACTAAATATCCATATTATACTGCGTGTGATATTAGTAGGTATTACGGAATAAAATGAGGAGCTTCGAATATTGCTTAACAAAATATTCACAATATACGATAGTATTGAATAACACGGAATTAAACTGTCTCAAATTTCGTAAAAAGAGCCTGTAATATCCTCTCTTGTACAGCAAGGTACGAGTATCTGGGCAGCCAGGTTCGTCGCAGCACATCGTTGCACAGAGTTATTTAATTTTACGGATAACGAACCGAAATTTACACGGACCCGCTTGCTAAAAAGGGAAGAAACCGAGCGACGAGTGTTTTTAATTTAATTCATAGGAGACAGAATCTGAAGCGTACTAAACGAAGCGCGTACTAATAACGCTATTGTATTACACGTGTCTAACATTGTCGACCGAAATTCTACTTAACGATTTTATTTCTTTAAAGCTTCATCTAGAGATGGTTAATTTTTCATTCGCACAATTTATAAATTTATAACTAAACTGTTGGAAAACATGGGTTCTGTCCAGTATTACTTTTTAATTAAATATTATTACATTCTTGAACATAAGTTATGTTTTAAGTCTCATAACGATCCGTTAATATTTACTCAAGTTATCGCAATTTATATTTAAAGAATTATTGACTTTGAACGATGAAAAATGTTTTGTTTATAATTTTTAGCTCGAATGGTAATGAATGTAATGATTGAATGAACAAACTGTAAATAGAAGAAATGTATGTCGTGGCGAGCTTCGTAACACTATATTTTTTAAAATACAGTTTAATTTCCCAATCTTTTTTAGCGCTTGAACAATAATTTTTCCCGAAATAGCTGCCATGATATCTCCATAATAGCGCACACGATGTCAATGCCCAAATTGGTAAATATAGCTAAAAGCACGTTAAGATTTTAGGGTAAAATCTTTGTGTAGTACACTTACTTTCATTGACCATAAAAAATTCTGAAAAATTCTGAATACTCCCTTAAGACAGGATACCACCTTTGACTGCGATTTTGGAGGCGTTTTTCATGAATTTTTTTTGCATACAAAGAATGCGCAGAAACAAAATCGGTTTCAGTCATTCATTAATGTAACTTTAATCTGTAATTACACATTTTTTGAAACTGAAAAAGTGAAAAATAATCTCTTGTAGGTGGCGCCAAAATACACTCCTTTGGAGGAACATCGTTAGACGGCGTGTCAAATTCCGCTTTCTACGTGGCTCTTAGAAAAAAAACCAAAGAATGTTCCTATTGGCAACAATATTTTTTAATGCTGTACGTAGGGATTTTACGAAATTTCGATTTTTAAGAAAATGGCGGCCATTTGAAAAAAAAGGTCAATTTTTTAGGGTAAAAAAGTTTAAAGAAGTTTATAAAATTGCGCACCAAAAGAAAAATAACAACGCTACAGCAAAAGTCCTACGTACATCGTTAGATTACACCACGGGGAAGAATTGTGCAAAGTTTCAAGTCAATCGGATGAAAATTATAGGAGTAATCTGACACGCCGATTTGGAAAACATCGTTTCGAGAAAAACGCGTTTAAAGTTTTATATAGATTTATATATCTGTTCCAATCCGGTTTTTACACAAGAAAAAGGTTCCGGCCACCTTTCTAATGAATGAATTTCGATTCTATACACTTGAAAGAGTACTTTGAGAACAAAAAAAAATTTTCAATTTTTTTTAAGTGCGAAGGTGGTATCCTGCCTTAAACAAATTATCAAGTCCACATTTCACAAAGAACTCACCAGTATAAAATATTCTGGAATTCCAATTTATCGACAAGCTGCCTACATGTAAATCATAGTTATTACCACGATTGAATTAGGATGTCCCGAGGAACTAGGGTCCGTAAGAATTCTATTGAAAGGCTGCCCCCTCATGCGTTTTGCAATTCACATTTACTTTCGCTCCACGTAGCCGCGACAATGCATCCAACAATAAGTTACATCTCGAATGCCAACGTCCGTTAGGGACGAACTTGCCTTTAATTGCCGGAAGAGCATCGAACAATGTGCTGCAAAACGAGTTAGCCGTAGTACCCCTGGGTCCCCTGGTACGCCCCCTCGAAACTTTCCCTTTTCCACCCCTGCCTAATGCTTCGACGACAGTGGGGCCTCTTAATGATTGGTCTAAGTTCCCTTCCCCAAGCATACGCCACGTTCAAGTTTTATCGTCTTAACGTCTGGCTCAATCACTATTGACATCCTTATTCTCGCACCTCATTATCTCTATTTATTATACGTACGCAGGGTAGTTGTAAAAGTGTTACGAGAACGTAGAGCGGATGATTCGTTGACCAGAAATGTAGAATTAAATTTTTGTATATACAGTTTGGGACATTTGATGAGGATCCATTTATAGTTAAATTCAGATTTGTCGAGTGACACTTTTATTGTTATTAGTGTACCTGTACCGCCCTCGTAATATTCAGGAGTGATTAGGTTAAGGGGTTATACCTAGTCAGGCGGCCGAAAAGAGGCGAATGTTTGGGAATTTTTTTTGAACAAGCGGAAGCATATAATTTTATGGAACTTTTTGCACTTGAAAGAGCAACGTTTAAAGAGCATTTGGTAATTTTTTTGTAGAAAAATATTTACGTTTGTAAGAAAACTACAACGACATCCAAGAAGCCTTTTTTAAAAACGGTGAGTAAGATATCTCGAAAACCACTGCGCCAATCCTTCTAAAATTTTGTGGGCTTATTTTATATATAAAAATCTACTGAATGACGGAGGGATTTTTTTTCAATGTATATTTTCGATTTTATCCACGAAAAGTGGCGGATTTTCGCGCGAAAATCAGGACTTCGAACTTTAAATAGCCGCCGTTTTATTTTAAGTTAATATTTCGGAAATTCCCCCCGTCAATCGGAATATACATTAATATACTAACGAAATCTTTTTTGTTTTCTGATTTTGGATAATCTGGTTCCGAATGGCAGTGCTCACCGCGAAACAACTTTTTAAAATGGCTTCTTTGATATCGGATGTAATTTTATTATAAACGTAAATATTTTTTTACGAAAAAATTACCAAATCTTCTTTAAATGTTGCTCTTTTAAGCGCAAAAAGTTCTGTAAAAATACATGCTTCCGTTTTTCCCCAAAAAATTCACAAACATTCGCCTCTTTTCGGCCTCCTGACTAGGTATAACCCCTTAAAGGTTGTGCCAAAGTGATTTTAGTAAATATTGTGTATTTCCTTAACCAAGAAATTGCTGAAATTATTGCTCTCCATATTGTGTTTAAAACTGATTGCATTGCATTTTTAGAAGTCTTTATGATCACATCTTGACAGTGTCTCATGACAAGTACCTACTATTGAGACATTTATTTTGTTAATTACAGTCGCACGAGCAAAACATTTTTTAAAATCGTTCAGGTAGGTATAACTAACATAAGTCTAGCAATACTCACTCTTTTCAGTGTGCATCCCAAACAGAAAATAACATCGCCACGAATAGTGTCGAGATATTCCTGTAAAGTAGATAGAGGTCAAAAACATTTTACAAACTCTACTCCTAATTCATTCTTACAGTAGACATATTTAATTAAAAACCTAATTTTTATTTGCAACCTCTTGAAAAGAGTGGCTCAAAAACGATTTCAGGTGAAACTTATAATGAACGTAGTATCACATTTTTTGCTTGATTTTTGTATCGCATAATGGCAATGTAATCTGCACTGTTGGAGTCTAGTATATGCATTTTTATAATTCTCGTAAAATAAGATGAATTATGTAGGGACGGAAGATGTAAAGCGTCGTCACTTCTCGCAAAATGGACAATTTCGAGACATCGTAACTTTCTTAGTATCCTATGTTATTCAGAGATATTCGTCTACCTTTCTTAAAGAAGCCTTAAAATTTTAAGAAAAATGGATTTCGTGGCGATAACCTGTGTACTTTTAAAGCTCTATTTCTTAATAAGTCATTACTCGAATTTAAACGTAAAAGGTTAAATTTAGCAAGAATTTGTATTATATATTAGTAAATGTAATAATAGCGGTAATAAATTGTATGGAAAAAATATTTGAGGACAGGTAATAATTTTTTCTAGTGATTTACGTTCACCTTTATATGTATGCGCCCATAAATTTGAATTTTATTAACCCACATATAATATATTACGTATCACTGAAAATTTATTTGCGTTCTACATTCGCTGTCACACATAACGCTTTTCTAGCACTATAAATTTAAATCTCCAAATTCCGAAGAAATTTCTGAGAATTCAATATTTTAATACTTCGTTTATCTTTTGTAATATTTATGTTATGCTTGAAGCCTAATACAGTCATTACTTATTTACGTCAGAATTAAATTTCTGTTCGTATTAGGTACTACTGGAGAAAGTAAAAAATTTATAAATCATCGTAGAACAAATAAAAAGTTTACTGTTAATTTTACATGTTTTTTAATGCAAATATAGCGAGGGTCACTATATACCTCAACGTTAATTATAATGTTAATTACTTGTTTCTACGCTCTGCAGTATCAAAGAGGTTACGGATCAAACAATTTTATTCATCCAATGCTTCAATATTGTGTCAACATCGATTATAAATTTCTTTCACTCAAAGTAACGAATGAAAATTATCTTTATCTCTATTTTTCTTCCTTTTTTCGTCTTCTCCACTTTTCTCTACGTATATGTATAAAATAAATGCCTCCGCTGTCACCTTACCTTACCTCAGAGTTACTTTATAACTCACAATTAGGAACTAATGGATCAATTTCGATGCAGTTTCTTTAACGTACAGCACAATAATGTGCGAAAATTTGTGAAAATCTTCCTGGTACATTAAGGAAAAACTTTGTTGTTGCAAGTTATATGTACCTCAAAATTGCCTCGATACTTTTTATCGGCGAACGTTGAAAAACATGAGTTCTGTCCGGGATTACTTTTTAATTAAATATTATTACATTTTTGAACATAAGGGTTTTTTTACACAACTATACGGCTTCGCTAGAGTTTTCCGAAGTTACGTTTTAAGTCTCATAACAATCAGTTAATATTTACTCAAGTTACCGCAATTTATGTTTAAAGAAATATTGACTTTGAACTCTGAAAAATATTTTGTTTATAATTTTCATTCAAATAGTAATGATTGGATAAACAAACTGTAAATAGAAAAAATGTGTGTCGTGACGAGCTTTACAACACTATATTTTTTAAAAAACTCAAATCTTTTTTAGCGCTTGGACAATAATTTTTTGCATTTTCGAGCGCAAGTCCCCTTATTGCATCACACCCTTCATTATTATTCGCAGGGAAGGTTTTAGGTTATTTAACGTTCTCCCTATACCAGCGGGGGTCCTTCTAGAGCAAGGAACAAGGATCGCAGATGATCCATGACTGTGAGTTGTCAATTATTTTACTTCTATAACAATGGCTGTAGTTGTGTCATAGCTTCGACTGTCCAGACTTGCCAATTATTTCACCAATCCAAAACCCTATGCTGCTTATTTATTCACGATATATTATAACCAATCTGTATGCAGAAACTAAAATTGGATTCAGAACATAAAATTGCAACAATTACAACTGGAACACACGACAGAAATATCAAACAGCAAAATCAGGAATAGAACCCATCACTACCACAATCTTCATAATTATCCTAAGTGACACAGTGGATAACACAATCGTACACAGGGTTTGTCGGTTTTAAAAAACCGAGTTTAAAAACGGGGTGTTATTTATAAATTTGTAAAATTCCAAAACCGGTTTTAAATTTAAAAGACTGGTTTTATATAAATATACTAGAATTAATATGCAGAAATGAATTAATAATTTAATTGAAAACGTTAACATTTTCACTTGAAATCGCTTCGGACACAAGCATATTGTAGTAGGTAACAGTTTACTGTAAAACTAATCTTCATGAGTTCACATTCTCAGAAAAAAATACTAAACGAATAAAGATATATAATTTGGTAACACCTTTTAAAATATTAATATTTTGTACGGATTTTAGTTATTATATTTTTTTATTTGGTTCTTTATAGATAGAGTATATTTTATTTTGTTATATTTTCCTAATTCCATAATATTAAGGAAACTGAGATTTTTTAAAATAAGTACAAATATTTATTTACTATTTTAATCATATTATTTTGTGAATATTCGAAAACCGGATTTTTTGGGAATAGTGGAATTCGAAAACCGGTTTTTCCAAAAGTCGGTTTTTGTATGAACCCTAATCGTACAGTATCTTGTCCAAGATGCAAGATACTTCGCTCCACTTATAAATCACTCCCATCCGAAGCATTCAATCAGTTCCCAGACCCTTCTCTCCATCAGCGTCTCTATCGCCCCGTTTTTTCTTCGTCCCCGCCAGTTTTATCATAGCCTGGCGGCGCGTGATTCGATAAATCGTTGAGGAGGATTCGCCGTGTTTGCAGCGCGGGTATAAAGGCGTGCCAGGAGGACTCATTTCCGGGCGCGCGAAACCTTCGAGGCACAGACAGCGCGGCGCCCGAAAACACACCGTGGCCCCGGTCCGTCCGAGAAATGGCCAGGAAGGAAGCCTTCGCCTCTATATAAGATAATGGCCGCCGCGCTCAAGGTCTTAGGAAGGCGAAGCTCCCGAGCGACACCCGAGGGACAAATATATTATTACTAAAGTGTAGGAAATTTAGGAGCGGTGAGGCCCCGATGAAGTGCCGGAGACCAAAGCGAACAGAAAGATCCGCGCGAGGGATGGAAGCGGCGAACCAGCCAGCCGGCCTACGGTGCGGAAAGGGGGGACAATCGAGGGGTCTGCATTAGCGCTGTACGGTAGCCGCATTGCTCCTTTGAGACTAGGCGTTCGCGGTTCGCCGTTAATGCGCCCGTTCCGTGGAAATCGATAGAAACGTTAAACCAGAGTCGCAAAGTAACGCCACCGGGGCGATGTGCGACGTTTGAAGGCCCTTCCTTCGTCTTCAACCTGGCAGTCGCGATTCCTGATTCCGGGCACGTCGCTCCGGGCGGCGACAGCTAGCCAAACTAAAGTGTCGAGCCAGACTGAAATGACATTAGTCACTTATTCTATTAGGGAATCATGTCACCGGTACTGCTTAATTGCTGCTGGAGAATTATTTCGGGGGAGAATGGTTCTTTTAAGCTAGGCCTGGGTGCGGGCAGTGATGGTTATGGTTTGGGAGCAGGAATTTTGGGTGTTAGGAAGAGGCAAGTGAAGATGAATGGGAAGTTTGAGTTTCGGTATGTCTCTGACAAGGGGACCTTCGGGTTTGGCAATTTCAGAAAATTTTTTTACTTAGGGTACGTGAAGATCTTCACTTGGACATTAATTTCCCAAAGCGGTGAGACGCCCTTTTCAGCCAAATTCGAGAAAATGGACTTTGAAAAATTCTGACAAGGGGACCTTCGGGTTTGGCAATTTCAGAAAATTTTGATACTTAGGGTACGTGAAGATCTTCACTTGGACATTAATTTCCCAAAGCGGTGAGACGTCCTTTTCAGCCAAATTCGAGAAAATGGACTTTGAAAAATTCTGACGAGGGGACCTTCGGGTTTGGCAATTTCAGAAAATTTTGATACTTAGGGTACGTGAAGGTCTTCACTTGGACATTAATTTCCCAAAGCGGTGAGACGCCCTTTTCACCCAAATTCGAGAAAAAAGACTTTGAAAAATTCTGACAAGGGGACCTTCGGGTTTGGCAATTTCAGAAAATTTTGACACTTAGGGTACGTGAAGATCTTCACTTGGACATTAATTTCCCAAAGCGGTGAGATGCGCTTTTCAGCCAAATTCGAAAAAATGGACTTTGAAAAATTCTGACAAGGGGACCTTCGGGTTTGGCAATTTCAGAAAATTTTTTTACTTAGGGTACGTGAAGATCTTCACTTGGACATTAATTTCCCAAAGCGGTGAGACGCCCTTTTCAGCCAAATTCGAGAAAATGGACTTTGAAAAATTCTGACAAGGGGACCTTCGGGTTTGGCAATTTTAGAAAATTTTGATACTTAGGGTACGTGAAGGTCTTCACTTGGACATTAATTTCCCTAAGCAGTGCGTCGCCCTTTTCAGCCAAATTCGAGAAAAAAGACTTTGAAAAATTCTGACATGGGGACCTTCGGGTTTGGCAATTTTAGAAAATTTTGATACTTAGGGTACGTGAAGGTCTTCACTTGGACATTAATTTCCCTAAGCAGTGCGTCGCCCTTTTCAGCCAAATTCGAGAAAAAAGACTTTGAAAAATTCTGACATGGGGACCTTCGGGTTTGGCAATTTTAGAAAATTTTGATACTTAGGGTACGTGAAGGTCTTCACTTGGACATTAATTTCCCAAAGCGGTGAGACGCCCTTTTCAGCCAAATTTGAGAAAATCGACTGAAAAAATCTGAGTTCCCTTATATGTATATAGGGTGTTCCTCTACTTATGGTCAATACTCTAGGGGGTGATTATACAGGCAAAAATATGACGAAAATCAAAAGTGACGAAATTGCGGTAATGGCTTCGTTTTCGAGAAAATTGACACTCAAGCCTGCCCCTCAAGCGCCTACGATGCACGCCTATTTAGGTGAACTACAAAGCCAATTTTCGTGGAAACGAAGCCTTTACCGGAATTTCGTTAGTCTTGATTTTCGTCTTATTTTTGCCTGTACAATAATAATAATAATAATAATCTCCCCCTAGAGTATTGACCATAGGTAGTGGAACACCCTGTATATAAGGAAACTCAACATTTTTCAAAGTCGATTTTCTCGAATTTACCTGGAAAGGGCGTCTTACTGCTTTGGCAAATTAATGTCCGAGTGAAGAAATACATATTACTTAAAATTGAAATTTCAGTCAAGTGTAATTGATGTGTATTAATCACATAGGGAGTGTCTTGCATTAAGCTCTCTAATTAATTAAGTCTGAGATACTCAGAGATAAGGAAAAACGTTTACTAAAAATAGTTACGAATGAAATTTTTTTTTAAATAAGTACTTTTGTTATTGGAAATGTTTATGGTTGAGCACCATGAGCAAGAATTTTAGATTTAGCAATTACACTAGGAATTAATCTTCACCTTCTGATTAACAAATGACAGAGGGTGTAAAAAAATCATCAAGGGTATTCATTGGACAATAAATAAAAATTGATGCGCAAGTATTCCGCAATTCGTTGCCCGCTGCAATATATCGGAAATATTGATCTCGCAGTATGTCGTCTCGCTTGTTCCCCGGGGTCGCATTTGGAATGCGTTTCATCAGGCTCACCATTTTATGATTTACTGCCCCGCACTTCGGGAAACTACTTGTACCAGTGTAAAGGAAAATGTCGATGCGTGTTAAATGATACCAGACGAATATGTACGTGTATATTTTTCATCTCACTCAGGATACATCCACCATTTCCTATTCCCAGAAGCTGTAGAATCGATCATAAATTCGTATGTAACTATTATGTCGAAATAGTTTACGTATTTAAAAAATTGGTCCTAAAGAAACTCAAAGACTCGTGTTGCCACATCAATTTTTTTATTGCAACTTAACTGAATTTAAATATAAATGTATACTGAAAACGTCTGTATTTAATATTTTACTTATAAAAGAATTTATTTTATTCACGTCTTATCATTCCTTTACATTATTTCTCGGTATAACTTTCAAACTTTTAGGTCGTTTAATTCCACAGCTTTGAATAGTTTTATTTTTTCATATTACTTTTATAGTTTTAATTTGTATAAATAAAATCTCTCTGCATCATTAAATTTAGTCAACTAAATATTCAGTTCAGATAGCGAGCAGTGAAAGAGTTACTGGTATTTACTACCACCCAGTAAATTCCTCGACTTCTTATATTAGGGTCCATTGCCTACTGGGGGATCTCTCGAGAATTAACACTATCAAGTCACGCTCCCTGGAAACGAAGAATCCCAACTGGATCCATACAAATGTACCAATTCGATTTCTAGTATACCCACGGGTAATCGAAATTTTTCCGATATAATTTTTTTTCATCCTAGGACCTCTGATACCTCAGGTCTGTTAGTGAAGATATCACGATGTTATTTAAATAACATTGGAACTCGAATAAATGTATCCAAAATTGATAATAAAAGAATTGCTCGTTAAAAGAAATTTACAATTTCATTTGCCTCATTTACACTAGGACTGTAACGAATATTCAAATATTTGAATACCAGAGAATTCGAATAATCAGGAGTATTCAAAATTATTCGAAATTATTCGAAATTATTCGAAATTATTCGAAATTATTCGAAATTATTCGGAATTATTCGAAATTATTCGAAATTATTCGAAATTATTCGAATATTCGAATAGTCGAATAATTACAGCTCTAATTTACACACGTACCCTATAGGGATCCAGAATTTTCTTGTAGGTCTCCGATTCCAACAAACAGTTTATTAATACTATTTACTATTAATAATAGTACGATTACGCTATTAAAAGCTTTTAATTGTAATTGCTTTTTGTTAGTCATAGAATAAGAAGGAAACAGAGAATGCGTGATAGTAATCGAAATTCGATAGGAAATGCAAGTGGTACCCCCACACAGACCCCAGACTTCTATTCACTGGATTTCTCTTTAGAATTTAAACTCTCCAGTGCAGACAACTGCAATTAAAAATAAATGTACGGGGATGTAATTAAATTATATCAGAATCCATTTAGGGTGCGTTATACACTTTCTCTACCGCCATATGATTTGAAAGCTGAAATTTTCATGTAAGTTTATAGTGTTTATACTCAATTATATTTAAGTGTCTCCATTTTCTTAAAGGCGGACACCACTGTAATGGCCCGAAAAGTGAAGGTATTTTTGCAAATTTATTAAAAGCAAACAACGTAATGAATCTTTTTTAAACTTTCAGGACTTTTTATTGGATATTTAAGTTATACGAATATCCTTTTTCAAATTTATTTAAAGCAGATTAATAAGCTGTACATGGCCAGTAACTTAGGGCTGCAAAAAATTTCCAGTGACAATGTTGACAGTTTTCGGACGAAACGGTTCTTCGGAAATCAAAAAACCAAGAAGTTTTAAAAAACTATATGCGCATGGCTATGGCACGACGGGTTCGATTTTGAAAATTTTGAAAAATGACAAAATGGCGAACCTCTTAAAAAAATTGTGAAATTCGGTTCTAGTAAATTAACTTCTTTCGTTGAAAAAGAAATAGAAGGAAGCGACCAATAAAAAAACTCCCTTCGTGCCAGAGCCATCCGCATTGTATACTTTCTAAATCATTTTGGTTTGGTGATTTTAGAAGCACCGTTTCGTCAGAAAACTGTCAACCAAATTTTTTGCAGCGCAAAGTTCCATGTCCTGTACAATTTATAAACCTGCTTTAAATAAATTTAAAAAAACATATTCGTATAACTTAAATATCCAATAAAAAGTCCTGAAAGTTTAAAAAAGATTCATTACGTAGTTTGCTTTTAATAAATTTCCAAAGATTTGAGGCCATTACAGTGAAAGTAACTCCCTTAAGTTGAAGTATGCATCTTTCTCCATATGAATAACAAAAAGGACAATTGGAATAGAAAATCAACACAGAAAAAAGACAGTACCTACCACTGAACATTAATATACCTACGTAGTTATATATTCAAAAACTTCTCTAGAAGCATTCTAATTTTCGTATCAAACACTTTTCCGTAACACTGTGGTATTACCTACTAAAAATTTATATAGGAAGGTTGAAATAGCACTTTCTCTTAATTTGTAAATTATAAACGATCCTTACAAACGAACGTTTCTTCCTGAAATTTTACTCCAAGCTAAGACTTTGAATGCTTGCGATTATTAAGGGTCGTTATTATCACTGGAATACAATTTTCCTCTAACTGATTGCCACAGAAAAACTTCAAACGACGTATCACCATAATTAGAGAACTCTCCTTTTCGTAGCACGTCAAACGTTAAGCAGATATCTTGACAATATAGCTCTGTGTTTCGAGAGTTTTCAGCCAGCTCGTGAACGATCTTACATATCGTTTGCTCTGATTCAAATATATACCTCGAGAGTCTCTGTCATATCTCAGAACGCAGTTACGCTCTCTTACTTCCCGTGAGAATAACAACGCTGAAACAACACGGCAACTGAAGAGTAGCAAGAACCGAGGAAACGGACGCGACGTTGGAAGTCATTCTTTCGCTAGGAAAGTCTCGTGCTGAAGGTCATTTACGGTTAGAAATCTACTAAATAAATGGACCAACGGGACAGAAATGTGGTAAAAAAATAAAAGGGAACTGTGTAGGAGAGAAAAGACTTATTAAGGGGGTAGACGGGTATTAGACGCCTAAAATGAACGGTTCCTTTTGGGTTGGATTGAAGGGCGACTAATAATTCATACCATTTGCATGTTTTACAATACTTTGGTGTGGATAAAACACGCATTCTAACACAAGGAAACCTGAAAAATATTAAAAATTAAAGGAATTACAAAGCGTCGAAGTGGGCGCTGCGCAATGCACGCGTTAAAACGGTGAACGTCGTAACTCGAGAACGGATTAATATTTTTAGTTTAAATTTTAACTGAACCTACAAAACACTCTTCTCCACGATGTGGAGCTCGGTCGAAAAATTTTAATAAAAATTCACGGAGTTATACAAATATCAACCTTGGAGGATTTTACTGAAGCAATCCTATGATAAATGTTTTCTTAAATGTTGTTAAAGTTATGCGATCTTATTGAGCGAGGTCCACGTTGTGGAAAAAAGTGTTTTGTAGGTTCAGTTAAAATTTCAACAAAAAATATCGATCCGTTCTCGAGTTACGATGTTCACCGTCTTGGGAAACATAGTTTTGAGAAAAACCTTCATCGGCCCGCCAAAAGACGTCGTAAAGACGTCTTCTTCAGGGGCGGTTTAGGAAAGAAATAAAAATGTTGCGGTGAGGAGAATCGAACTGCCGTTCGCAACTACCCAATACACTTCTTTGTAAACACTTCTAATTTCTAGTTACATAACTGGTATTAATTGTTTACAAAAACTGCGCAGTGACGCGAAATATTCTACAAAATATCATCATTCGATCTTTAGACTAATTCCTTAAAATTTCACATTCGTCTTAAGACGTCCTCATTAGGTATTTATAAATAAGAAAGGAAAAATCACAACTTCAAATATAATAACAGATTTTTGAATGTAGCAAATTTTCTGACGTTTGTAAGACGACATTTAATTACCGTTGTAAATTTTTTGTTAATTAACCAACCATAGCAATTGTAGGCCCAACATTGAATATTCGTTGGCAAACTGTCGTAACTTTTTTGCCGTAGGCCCTGCGTTAGGAATTTGTAGGCAAAAACACTAACTATATCCCAACTAATTCCCAACTGTTGGTCAACTAAAATTGCTACAAGGGAAACAATCGAAATTTTTTTTCGACTTTTTGACCCGGAAATACCCGTGTGCGCCCCTAAGTAGAATTTTTTAAAATTGTTTGCCTCTAACAGGGGAACATGTCGAACACGCACAGGCCGATTTTGATGAGACTGCAGATTTGCAGAACAGTGAAAAATATTTGACACGTATTTTTTGTTATCGGCAATCGTCCATGTTGAAGCGGTGAAAACAGCCCCTAGGGGTCGAAAACATATTTCCTGAAATATCTCCAGAGAACTATTAGGGGTAGAATTTTTTTTAAGACGACTCCAGCTCCCTGCTATGTTTTTGGAAAATTTCAGAAAATATGTTTTCAACCCCCGACTTTAGGGTCTGCCTTCACCCCTTCAACATGTAAATATTTCTCACTATTCTGCAAATCTGCAGAGTCTCGTCAAAATCGGCGTGTGCGGGTTCAACAAATATACATATACATATAATTGACTTAAATCTTTGAACAGAAATTATGATAAATAATTAATCGTGTATTGCTGGATATACCAAATTTGTGTCGAAATTATCAATTCATCCTGAAGGGGTTATAAGAAGTATTTTATTAATTGAACTTGCTATTGTGCCCTAGTTGTCTAAATTAGGCGCAATGATTGACGTGTATTCAGTCGGGAATTCAATAAATCGATACATGTGGAGGAAAATTAATAAACCAAGTCAGCATTAGTAAATATTATATTACATGTCAAACGTGTGTCGATAAAATAAATCACATTATTCTGAAACTTTCACCACATTTTACGTATTCATTTGACCTGTCCCCAATGAAATCTTTTTCCTCGATCGTTAAATATTAAACATCCGAATGTTATTTAAAAGTATTCAAGGAGTTTATTAATACTAAAATATAAGAGTTTCTCAAGAAACAATTTCGAGAACTATTTTATTCAATCCATAGGAGACAAAGAAAATTATTTTGAATAAATATACATACCTACTGTAAAGCTAGCAAAATTTTATTACTAATAAGTTAGTATTAAAAATTCCGCGAAAGATCGCGACGATTTTTTTATTTCCTAATTCTGGCCATATAGTGTACAAAAAAAATTAAAAAGATTTTTTTAATTTGTTTTTAAATTGTTTTTTTACAGCGTCAATATGGCACCTAAAAAAAGAGGTGTGTTCATGGCGTAGGTGATTTCCCGGCTCAGGCTTATCCGAAACAAAAAATTCCAAAAGATTCTTAATCTGTATGAGCGTCGCTATTGTCCCCAGCTCAATTAAAAATTTTTGTTGAAAAGTAACAACATGGCGCCGGTTTGAAAAAAAAAGTTTGACAAACACCCAAAAGGATGTATTCTCGGGTGTTCCATGAGAAAAATCTCGGTTATTTGTTAACAAAAATTGTTAATTGAGTTGGGGGATATAGCGACACTCATACAGATTAAGAATCTTTTGGAATTGTCTGTTTCGGATCAGCCTGAGCCGGGAAATCCCCTACGCCGTGAACACACCTCTTTTTTTAGCTGCCATATTGACGCTGTAAAAAACAATTAAAACAAACAAAACAAATCCTTCTTAATTTTTTTCCTATAACATAAGACTAGCTCAATAAATACCAAAAAAAATTATTTCATTATATGTAGTATTTACTCAGAAAAAAATCTTTACAAATAGCTTAATTTTTCGGCCGATCAAAGTAGAATGACCCCTTAACGTTTGTACATACGCTTTATGTAGCTCGAAACTTGGACCGTATGTTTGTGACGCTGTACGGATTCGATCGATTGGTAGGGAAGAAGTGAAGGTGACAGTAATCTCAGCATTAAGTGAGAAATATGGAGTCTGAGTAGGAGAAGATTGTGAAGTTGGTTGTACGTAGCAAGGTAATAGAGTATCAATTTATCGGATCATTGCGAAATGGATAGCCAAATTTGCGAGTGTATTGTACAACGCCTCCAATATGCTTGGAGTTAATTTGTTGGACAATGCACCACCTGCTAATTGCAAAAACAAAAACAACTCAACGACTCATAACATTAAGTCATGCGTTACATTTTGATGGATTAACTTTGCGAGTCCAATATGTAGGTCATCCGCTACATATTGATTGATCGTATCCTAGCGTTATTCACAAGTTTTTAATAAAAGAGGATCATATGAAGTTGGAATGTTTGCGATACGCATCATGCGCGCGTGCATATTGGAACAGCTGTACCTCTTTTGTACGTGAAGATAGGAAATTGCTAGAGAGAAATATTTTTAACAATAGATGCCCTGATGCAACTATATTATTTTTCAAATGGCATTGAGATATAAATGCTCATAGATATATCTTATATTTTTATATCAGAGAATCACTTTATTTATTTATGCTTGTTGTAAGTATTCCAAGTTTCTTACGGAATAGTAAAATAACTGTAAACAGACGAAATTTAAAGTCTATGCTCTAATTGGCGAGATTTAACGAAGACAATCTCGCTGCTATTAAATGAAACACAAAAATATTAAATATCACATTTAATAAATCATATTTGGAATATACGCACCTATTATTACATGCGTCCTTGTATTTCGTGATAAATAAACGAATTCAGTTATTAAGATCCTGCTTAATGTCGTAACGATTATTACAAACAATAACAAAAATTGATGCGTCTATTGTGTTTGTATAATGCAATAAGAATTTAGTTCATGCATATTATAAATAATCAAAATGTGCACGCAGAAAATGAAGAGCAACATTTTTGGTTATACTGTTTGCTATATACACTAGCGGACAAAAAAGTTACCACTTTGTCGATTTGTTATATTTTTGTTATTTTTTAGCATACATTTGGGGCTGTGGTATGTTTAATATGCATATTCTGATGGAGAATTTAAAGCTGTATAAAAGCCAGTTAAAGTTGAATTTATCTAACTGAAAAACAAAAGTGTTATATGACATTGAACGGGGTAACACATTTTTGGGGCCGACAAAGAAGTTACCACGTTTAGTAACAATAGTAACTAAAACCACGATTGTCCTAAAAGCAAAAGGTGCCCCCACGAAATATTAGAATTTTTTTATTAATCTTCAAAAGTGGTAACATTTTGTTGGCTTTAAAAGTGTGTTGTCTTGTTTAATGTTATGTAGGGTTTTTATTTGTTAGTTAAATAAATTCAACTGTAACTGGGTTTTATACAGCTTTCAATTCTCTTTCAGAATATGTATATTAGGAACATACTGCAGTTTTGAGTTAATATTGAAAAGTAATACAAGTAGGGTGGTTCGAGAAAGTGGTAACTTTTTTGTCCGCTACTGTATTATGTAAAATTATACATGTATTAGTGTATATCTATTCAAATACGTATTTTATCTCAGTAGTTACACGACGTACGGATGTTTTAACACAATACTGCTCTATTATGAACATCTTTAAAGTAAGTCTGTATAGTTACTTCTAGGAATGCCTCGGATATAAGCTTCATTCTACTTCACTACCAACTTCACCCTTATACTTGTTTAGAGTTTACAAAGCCTGCAAATTAATGAAATTCCGATATTTTGCTAAGGTCGGCATGAGCGTTAGTAATTTAACTCAACCCCCAAACTTCTTCCTTTTCGCCTAAGTTACTCGTTTTCTTCGATTTAATTATAAACCAAGTACACGGTGTAACTTTACGTTCCGCATTGTCGGCGCAAAGTAAGTCAGACGCGAGAAATTTGATGTTTGAGCAAGCCTCGTTTCGCAGTTTAATAAAACTATTTATAAAGGATGACATAATAAAGTATGAGAAACACTTTCCTTCATAATTATTAAAAAAATTATTCAATTCTTCTCGTATTTTATAATTCATACTTGCTTCAGTTTAACTGCACGAAAATGTATGAAATTATTAATTGTAATATAATATTGAAGACATTGTACATTGTATTTAATACAATATTAAAGACACTGATTTTTTTACTAATTCGATACTCCTCTGAACAGAATTTTTCATTTCGCATAGTTTGACAAATGGAAAAACGTTAAGGGCCACCAGCATTACATTATTCGTACGTGCATAAGGAATGTGTAGTTAGCATGAAATCAGTGACGTATTTAAGAAAAAAGGCCCCGGTGGCAAACGTTCTGTATACATAACAGAATTACAAATAAATTTACGCGCGTGTGGAAAATTATGGGAAGCTAAAAAAAATATAGTGTTTGGAAAAAATCGTAATTTTTTGGAAGATGCGGTACTGATGGGTTTTTTGGGCAGGGGCAACTTCTCACTGACCGCCAGTTAAATCCGCCACTGCACAAAATGATGGCAGAAAGATAAAATCGAGAATTTAATATCCGAGACATTTGCGATGATTAGACAACCTACCTTTCAATTTCTAAAAATTTACCAGAGATTCTATCAATTATATCAATACACCAGTATCAATTCTAAATTTTAAACCTCCCAATGTTTATCTCTCTGTTATTATATCATCATACCGTGGGTTTGACGCCAAAAATAATGACACACTGATACATGCAGTTTAATATGAATACGGAATACATTTAAGAGTATTATAGCGAATTCGGCACCCCGCACTGATGCGCACTGAGTGCGAACTATTTCGGTGCCAAGATCACTAGCGCATTCGGCAGGCACGCACTGACTCTGTGCTGTTCTGGTGCTGCCCTTGTTGCACGATCTCGTGGGGATTTTTAATGGAACGCGAGTTTTTTTTTAACTTTTCTCCTTAGTAAGGCATTTTTTTTTGTTTAAAAATGTTAATTTTTCATCTTTTTTTAGTACATGTTTTTGTACCAAATACGGTGCCCCTTTTTTATTAGCGTTCCCTAAAATCTCAAGCGTGCCGTTTCTTTCCAGGAAAGGAAAATAAGGTTAGACTTAGCAGGTACAAAGGGGGCACATTATACGGGGTGTGTTCCGATTCGCGCATTGAACGCATAAAATTGGTGACCTCGTGTGGGGACCTAGGAGTTTAGGGGAACGGAGAGCGGGGAGCTGGGAGCGGGGAGCTGGGAGCGGGAGCGGGGAGCGGGGAGCGGGAGCTGGGAGCGGGGAGCGGGGAGCGGGGAGCGGAGAGCGGAGAGCGGGAGCGGGAGCGGGAAGCGGGGACCTGGGAGTTTAGGGGAGCCGGGTGCGGGGAGCGGGAAGTTTAGGGAAGCGGGGAGCGTGAAGCGGGGAACGGGGAGGGCGTTGTCGTAGACCAAGAGTTAAATTTATCGTGAATTTGATTAAAACTAAATTTTATTTTAATCGATTGCGTTAAAATTTCTCGTTGGAGGATCTAAATTTTTCGTAAATTAAGTTGAAGTTATTAATTTCTATTCATAACTGATTGCATTAAACTTTCTGCTTTGTAGAGCAAATTTTGTCGTATCGCACGCAGTAGTTTCATTAGGGTCCGCCTGTTTACAAGGGACGCTTCGATCGATTCGGACCATAACAAAAATGAGACGGCAGCCTTAAAAGTAAATTTTCTGTGTCGTCATTGCTACTACTCGCATAGACATAATATAGACGGAGCGTGTCTGAGGGGGGTTGTAAGATTCGCGGTAAGGGGACTGTCATACAGGCAAATCGGGTAACTCCGTTCCTCCTCGGGGCTATTCGGAAATTCAATGACGTTATATATATCTATGAGGGATACTTAGTCGAAAAGGTTAGCTATACTTATACATAATTCAAAATTTCGTATATCATGTAGGTTATATATATAACAAAATTAGTAAATAGAATGAAGCTTTTTTTAAATAAAATCGTACTTATAGATATATGCAATAATATTTATATTTTTAAAGATTTTGTAAGCTTAAAAGTTCATAAACATAATTAATATGCATAAATAATTATATAGTATAATAGATATATATCGCTCATTTGCTGCGACATAACTGATGAAAAAAAAATATATTTTTATTATAAACATATTATCTATTCGATAATCAAGCAACACATTTGAATTTCTAAGATTATATATATAATATATAAATTGTTGGTTATGTATGTATATTTATTTATTTACATGTGAAATCGAATACTATCATTATTTATATTTTCTTTCTCCAACTGTTCGCAGTTTTTATTTTTCCTGCGATTTGCACAACCGCTTACTACGCAATAAGTCATTATTACACTCAATTAATACCGTTAAGGAACTAGTTTCTGATCAGTTTAGAAGGTTTCCCGCTTTAATATTTATTTTTAACCTAATAAAACATTAAACCATAGACTTTTTTTATACTAAAAGTTGAATTAATGTTTAAACTTCAAGGAAAAATTTTAAAAAGTTGAAAATAAATATATAATTTAAATACTTATAAGGTATGGAATAATAAGGTGACTAGGAACTAGTTTTTAATCATCTAAAACTAACAATACTAACTGCTTTCACAGACAACACATATATTTTTGAATTATCAATTTTTATGTTAGTAATTATTTCAAACAATTATTTATTGACATAAACTCAAAAGAACGATTTATTTCATGAACTGATCAAAAATTAGTGCCTGATCAAGAACTAGTTCCTTAACGGTATATGATTATATACAACGACCACTACGATGCTTTAGAACAGTAATAGTTGAGCAACAGTGGTTATGTTTCGAACATAGCCATTAATGCCGAACCGACAAGAACCGAATACATCCGAACCTAGCTACCGAATTGCCTGTATGGTTTCTGCCTTTTCCCCTCCGATCTTACAGTCCCCTCGCCTACAGTCCTCTCTTCTGCTCCGTCTATATAAGTCTATGACTACTCGTTTCCAATACCTCCATAACGAATAAATTTCGGTCCATTTTGAAAGTAATCTGGTGATTATTCGGTGCCACCAAACTGCACTGACTGCACTCGTGCAGTTCATTCCGTTGATCCGAATGCGAAGCTTGCACTACACCAGGGCAGTTCATGGTCGCCGAATATGATACAGGATTCGCTCGTATGTAATCCAATGTAATGGACACTGGCATCGTTCTGGTGTTGCATTGGCATGGTGCTGGGAGCTGCACTACCCACACAGCACACAGCCGTCCTAAAAGCGTCCCAGGGACGTCTGTCCCAGTCGTACCGGACGTCCCAGGGACGTCCCGAATTTCCCACGAACGGCTTATATACGTCCCCTGAACAACGAATGTTACCAAAAAAGTGGTCCCGGGTACGTCTCCCACACAGCATACAGCCGTCCTAAAAACGTCCCAGGGACGTCCATCCCAGTCGTTCGGGACGTCCCGAATTTCCCACGAACGGCTTAAATACGTCCTCTGAACGACGAATATTACAAAAAAAGTGGTCCTGGGGGTACCACCCGTCTTTTAAGCGCATGGATTAGGACTGAACACAGGCGTTCGAAAAACGTAATTAAGACCTATTTTTATCGATGAATTAAGCCTTTCGCCCGGCTCCCCCACAGGACTTTCGTCAGTAAGGCTTACCTGGCGGAACCCTGCCTTAGACAAGCTGTGTATCAGGACTGGGACAGAACTCTTATATATACCAACCGGAGGGCGATGGAACACCAGCGAGAAACTCTCGAGCCGGGTAGCTCTCTGGTGGCATATGTCGATGAACCTTATCGGATCCTTACAATAGCACACGACGTCCTCAAAGCGTCCCAAGGCCGTCCCAAAGACGTATTTAACACGTCCCAAACGCGTCCCAAATGCGTCCCAAGGACGTCTTTAGGACTTTGTACAGATGGCGCCACTGTAGTTACCGACGTCCCAAAAGCGTCCCAAAGCCGTCTATAGACGTCCCAAAGCCGTCTATAGACGTCCCACAGACGTCTTGTTACCAATCGGGACATTCAGACCTAAAGTCCTAGAAGGGACCTAAAACAGACGTCCTCGGGACGTCGTGTGCTGTGTGGGTAGTGCAGTGCCAGTGCGGGTCTCCCGAATGCTATTATGATATAAAATTCGGGGTATGGTCCCTTGAACACAGGAGGAGAATCTCAGACCTATCCTTTCTTTATAGGATCCTGAACGGCTTGATTGACAACCCTGATGTTATTGCGCTGGTTAACTTCAACGTCCCCGCTCGCTGTACTAGGCAAACACCTCTGTTCAGGTCACCAGACTACTCCTCCTGGGTTGGTCATGCTGACCCCTTTCATAGAATCTGTGGTATCGCCAATCAACTTCACGAGGGCATCGATTTCTTTGCTGATACTCTTTCCGGCTTCAAAATTAGTACTCGCAGAGCCCTTATTGCGGAAGGCATTCCATAGAGGTTCCCCATGCACCTACTTGTCACTCTACGGCCATCTCTTATCATCTTTTTCTCTTATCCTTTTCTCTTTTGTTTGTATTGTTTTTATTGTTTTTATTGTAATCTATTGTTATTATCCCTTCTTATTGTGCTTAATGGGCTTGTCCCGTAAATAAAATTATTATTATTATTATTATTATAAAATGACATAACCTCCTTTCCGATAGAATCGCTTACATCTTTCTGCCTCGTGCTTCCCCGTGCATCCCACCAGGTGGCGCACATGTTTGCCAACCTTCGATAATAAAGACAACCTCACACATACCACACCTAGGCCAAAGAGTAGGTATAGTAAGAGGCGTCACTCCGGGCGGAACCTTTGAAGTCCTTGCTTGACCTTGGCATTTAAATTGGTTGTCTATTTCCAGCGGGATATTCAAATCGACTAAATGTACCTTACCGCAATTGGCTGATTATTGCCGAAGTTGACCGATCATTGCCGAAACTTAGCGATCATTGCCGAATGGGCATTTAAATTGGTTGTCTAGTGATTTCCCTAGGTTATTTCTGTCCTTGTCGAGTGACGCCTCTTATTATACCTCCTCTTTGCCTAGGCCTCCGTTATTTACGAAACTTCGCCGACTGCAGACGGTACAGTGAAAAAATGAGCATACAATCACTCGTTGGACGAACAAGCACCTACTGGCAAGCTGTTTGCACGTCCGCTTAATTAGAACCAATTAAGGGTCGTGGCGCCGAGTCGACGACGACGGGGCCGAGTGTACCGAGCAAGACGTCGCGAAAATTTGTTTGCTGGAGGCATTAGAACGAGGTAATCCACGATTTGCGTGGCGAAAAACCGGCCGCGGCCGAAAGAATAACGCGGCACTTTAAATATTTAATCGCACTAATCGTGGCATAAATAATTTGCGCGGCTGCTTGTCGGCGAAGGGTGGACGCTGGAACCAGCGGTGCAACTGGGCAACGGTCATAAAAGCTTGATTAATTAGACGTGTTTTGTCGTCAGAGCTTTCACGGCCGAGTGCGAAGCTTACAGCTGAATATCCGTGTCCCACCTTCGGTTCTACCATTACAATAGCCGGTCGCGACGAACAAAAACCAGGCGGAGCAATGTAGACCGCTTTTGGAAAATTATGAAAATTAAAAATTGTAATAAGTTTTAAGAAATTTGACTTCGATCGAAGATCGAGTAATAATAATGGGTTTTTTTTTTATAGAGTCAGAAGCGATTTCTGATTTTGATAACATAAGGGACGGATTCTGTTTATCGAATGAGTGGAGATAATATTATAGATTATTAATTTTCATTTTCTTTACTTCTTATTTATTTTTAACTACTTTTTACTACTTCTTTACTCATCTTCATTTATTTCGAAACAGATTTTTTTAAAATTGTTCCAAACGAGTTGAGCTTTTTTTTAGAAGCTCGAAGGATTAGTTTACTAAGTAGCTGTTTCGTCGATTTGAAAAAAAATGCAATTGGTCGGAATACCCAAGAAAATAGTGAAGATCGTATTTTCAACTTTTTATATCTCGCCATTCTCAAGTCATTTGGACCAATTTTAAAAAAAGTTACTCTGTTTTAAAGGGTGTCCCAACACTTTTATCCAGCACTGTATCTTAACATTTTCTGCTACAGCTGCTTCAACTTAAAATTTTTAAATGTTTCTTGCACCATTGACTATTTTTTAACTCTACTATGTTTCTTGAAGAAAATAATCCTGTTCTCGCAAACCATTATTTATTTAACGATGCACGTACGTCGAGATTCTTGTTCTTGAGTTCTTACATGTTCTTGTAACTAGAAATTAATTTGCCATCGACATTGCCATCTAAGGATAAAAATTCTTGTCTCCGATTCAGGTTTATGCGTTCTAAGCTTTTAGTAGAAGAACGCGTTGCAGTTTTATCCGTTATTAGGAGTAGACACTGAAATTACCTTTTATACGGCATACACTTTCTTTCAATGTGTTCGTATAGCGAGATATAGGGGCCGTATGTTCGCCGTGTTACCGTAAATGGCTACGGAAGGAATTTTATTTTTCCAGTTTGATCTCGTTCCATTTGCGCCAGTTAGTCGGTTATGAAAACGAATCGAGTAAGTATTGTACGGGTATATAGCTGCTTGGTGCCTTATGTAAATGTCGACAAATATGTATAGGTGTAGCGTGTCTCTGGGGACGAACAAACAAATTGAGATTCACGCGTCTACCGACTTTGCCAGTCAGCTCGATCGATGCTTCCACACGTGAACGTTCAGCTGAATTCACGGATGCGTGTATTTCCGATTTCAAGACGATAAATGGATTTAAAATTTTCAGGCAAACTCTATCATAAAAGAAGAACGAACAGAATTTAAATCATGTAGTTCGGCAATGCCCCCTGGTCGATACTCAAAGAATAGAATTAATTAAAAAATTAAATAAACTATAGATATAAGATCACTTCACAGTGAATCGAATATCGAAGCTTGTACACACGTATACCACTTCCTGGAAAAAATTAATCTAAAAATATAAGCACACATAACCAACGTCGCTGAAAATATAATTTTCCTACCTTGTATTATACTGAAAAATAGCTAAGGCAACAATTGATTATTAAAAAAATGCCAAAGTCCATGTAAAGCTTTATAAATTTGTGTTTAAAGTTTCTTTGAGCTTAAATAAAAATAAAAAAATCTTTATCATAAAATAACAATGTGAGACACAAGATTTATTGTTGGGACCAAAATGTCTGTTTCTGACATAGTCATGGCTGACTTTCACCACTGTTTTGAAATAGGCCACTGCAACCATTTACATTACTTCAAAATTGCATCTACTTAGGATTATTTAACATATTATTAGTTATATAACATATTCACAAACTCAACCGTATAAGTATTAAAACAGCGATAAATAACTACTGCTGTAATTTCACAGATTTATTTCAAACTGATATAATGTTGAGAAAATTAAGGAAAATGCAAAAAAAACACTAAAAAATGTATAAATGAAGAGGTTATTGAGAAAGTCTAAAATCTCCAGTCTTCAAAGTGTGCATACACTGCATTAAAGTTCCAAAACGTACTTATTACTGCGAAACTCCAGGTTCTAATGCTCAAAGTTAAAGGCCAAATTCGAAATGCAAGTTCTCACAATTGTATGGTCCTGATTTTTTGCGACGAGTGTTTATTGTTGCCGGACATTTCGATTTCTCTTGCTAACCATGGAAACACAAACAACGTCAATGATTGTTCTGCAAATGTCTTCCTGCAAAAGACTTTGCAAGATGTCACATCCATTTGCAATTTGGAAAAAACAGCCTACAATTCTAAAATGTAAATCCATAGTTACTTTGGCGTTCCGAGTTTATGGCACCTCAAATATTATTCGGGGCCGGAAAGAAATTCCAAATTGGTTTGATTTAAATTTTGCACGTAACTAGTGCCCAATGTGTATAACAATGCAGCAAACGTGCCATTTAAAAATTCGCGAGAAAATCAAGTTTAAAAAAATTTATGGATTTACCATTTCCAAACACTATACGCACTCATATGTGAATATGAAGCCTCAATTAAGTGACAGTTCCACTATAACTCAGATACTAATTCTAGGTACATGTACATATTTATACTAATTTCTAATTATTTCTATGATCAACCTAAGCGGGGTTGACTTTTGTGACTAGCGGGGGGTGACTTTGTGAAAATTATAAATTCGTATCTCACATCGTGGCTGTTGACACTAGGGCTGGGACTATTTGTCGAATTTTTCGGTATTCGAATATTCGAATACTTCAGTTGCTCAATTATTTGGTGAATATAATTCGAATATCCAAGTATCCAAATACTATTCGAATAGTATGGTGTGAATTATAAATCAAGTTCTTTAAGTTCATTTTTTTACACGCCTTTATTTGGTTTGAGCTGTGAGTTCGTTAGTTTGGCAGGGTGAAAACTTGTAAGTAAATTTTGACACAAAATTGAGCTATGTGTGTGTGCAAAGTTTCAAGTCGATCGGATATGTTGAAGTGGGTCAGTATTCGAATACTGAAATATTCGAATACTGAAATATTCGAATACTGAAATATTCGAATACTGAAATATTCGAATACTGAAATATTCCAATACTCAAATATTCGAATACTGAAATATTCGAATACTGAAATATTCGAATACTCAAATATTCGAATACTCAAATATTCGAATACTCAAATATTCGAATACCCAAATATTCGAATACTGAAATATTCGAATACTGAACTATTCGAATACCTAACTATTCGAATACTGAAATATTCTAATACTGGAATATTCGAATAATAACATTCGAATACTCAAATATTCGAAGTTTATTCGTAGCATTCGAATACTTGTAAAATATTCGAATATTAAATTATTCGAATAGTCCCAGCCTCAGTTGACACAAGTGTGTAGGTGAACTCAATCTATGACACACACTGGCAGTGAACTTCAGAACTTTCGACGATTCGCGTTTATTTACCGCCCATGCTTATATTATTTACTGCGTGGGCTCACTTTCTTCGTGTTTGGGAAACTTTCACCTGCACCGACCTGTATATGATGGTTTCAGAAACCTCTTTATTGCAGTGCATAAATCAATTAAGTCACTACTTTCATGCGTAAGCAATGAATGGCGGTACTTATATTGGCCACGGAATTGCCAGGCAAAATTATTCAGAGGACAAACACTGTAAATCTCGGTTTTAATGGAGTTATACATAATTGACTTCTGAAACCTCTATATACAGACTGACAAAACAAGGTAATTTTTTCGAAAGATTAATATGTTTTTAACAGAGTAATATAAACAGTTCTGGGTTTTTACATGTCTTCTCGGAAATGTTGAGTTATTTAAAAAAAAAGCTTCTTTACGGATCAACTGTGTAAAATGCCGAACGTAGAGTCGCCCCACAAATTTTATCATACTTTATTTTTCAAAGTGCACGAATTAGAATTTGTAACGAAGCAGACCCGAGAGCAAGACACGATTTTTATTTACCTACAAATTGATTTAGGGTTGTTTTGCGTTTTCGTTAATTCTCTGAATATTATTTCAGTTTGAAATAAAACTACTGTGGGTTTATTTTGTACTCCGCTGTTTCCTTGTGTTATTTATGTTATTTATACGACAAAACATACCATCATAAAGTCACCCCGCATGGAGGGGTGACTTTGTGACAACTTCAATTTTTATTTCTCGCTTAACTATCATAATAATCATTGATTTATCTTAACGAATAGATGGAGGAAGGGTGGGGCTTTCAAACTAGCATATTAGTTCTGGACTATAATGTATACTTTCCCTGTGATATTTTAAAAACATCAGAAAGTGTCATAAAGTCACCCCTCGCTTACAGCAGTTATTTAAATCACTCTTATTTCACGCATTCGTTCAGGTATAAGGTTTGGAGAATTGAAATTCGGAACCCGATTATGTCACAATTAGAGTAGCACGCAAAAGGGGCCCTGGGACCCTCCAAAGAAAAAGGAAAAAGGAAATTGATGGAACCCCGACTGAAGTAATTCAAGAAATATGTAAAAAGAAAAGAAACCTGGATTTTATTCTTTAAATAAATTTTTATAATCACCTAATGAATTTTATCGAATTTGCATTAATAATATTTTTATCGGTTCAACTCGGCTCCCCCAAAATTAAATGCTCAGTGCCCCACTGGTACGCACTGTCTATTTAACGCATTACTGTACATTATTTAACTATATGCAATATTTTAACCAAATTGTTGACCCGAACCTAGTGCATGGCTCTTTTTGAAGTCACTCTCGGTACGAATATACTACAGGTATACTACGCATATGTATATAATTGAGCAATACTGGTATGCAGCGCAACCTCACCTATTTTCGTTAAAAAGTACTGTAATTTTATGGGCAAACTTCCGGTTCCATTTAAAAGAAATGACTTTTTGAAGAAATTATGTCAGCACTCCTTTAAAAGTATTCAACTTTTATCCTTACATTCTTATCATTCTTTAACAGCAACGAAGATAGTACCATGTGTTTTAGCAGGAATGCGTTATAACTTATAATTTTAGTTTCGTGCCCCTAAAGTTAATTCATAATTATCATAAAGTACTTTCGATGGTATTACCCCACTCTTTGATAACACTTTCAAATTTTGATTTCCCTCAGTTCTCTCTATACTTTGCCTAGTAATATTTAGGGTTGCGTGCGACGATTTGTAATTATTTACAAAAATAAAAAACGCCCGCACCGTTGGAATAATTTTCAATTTCTCGAAATCAGTGATTATTCATTAAACGGTACGCAATTCGAAATGGAACGCTTACACAGACCGCTGATATCCAACGAAACTTTGTTCAATGTTCACGTGCAGGGTGATTGAATAATTACATAGTAGGCTAAATTAGACTCATATAAGTAATTACAATCTACACGCAATTCGGATGCTCTGCCTGTACAATGTACGCGAAACTTTACTAATTCAAAGATCGGCGTTTCGATATGTGGAGGTAAATTGACAGCTCTTGTTACACAGATAGAAGTAGGCTATAATTTAACTCGTAGCATTGGCATTTTGCGTAATAATTCATGTTTAAAAGAAAAGAATGTCAATTGCAAGAATTTCTGGACCTGAGCTTCAACTCAGATTATTTATTTGTGACTATTTCAATCAAATAAGATATGTAAGAACAGAATTATTTAATGCTTAATAGGTGTGTAGAATTATTAATTTCCAATTTTGAAATACAGCTTTCATGAGCAATGTAATTCGAAGAGTAATACGTATAATTTACTGATATTGTTATTAATAAATGTCGCCTATATTATAATTTAACTTGTACCTTGGGTTATTCTAATACTGGCACACTTTCCATTCAAAGTGCAATAGAACGGCGAAAAAAAATCGCACATTAACTTTTAAGGGGTCGTTGTAGAGGGCAGCCTTCAATTTTCCACAACACGGTGATTAAGGTCGCGGAAAATTGTTTTTAAACTTCGTAGAGTTGTTTGATTTTGTAAAATTTTTTAAAAAAACTATCTTGACTACCCCGCCTCGCTTGCTAGTGTAAAAGCATCTTGGAGGGAAATCAAGTTAGGGAGGTGAAAGTAGAGGCTTCGCCCGTCAAAATGACCCCAGGCGGATTACGGTACGATTCTTCTTCGCGAAGTTATAACAGTTGAATGAGCAACAGTTTTTCAGCGAAAATTTCGTGATCCTTTAATTTTTACACTGAGTGAAGTTAATAAAAATTATTCGAATTTCATATTACATACATATATGTATTATTCACCTAAATTAGTGAAAATAAATTTTTCTTATTACCATCGCGTGTTTTAACTTATTCTAACATTATTATGTTATATATTTTCTTTCGATGAAGAGGAGGGAGTTTTTAAAAAGGTTATAAAGACTTTTTTTCAAATCTAAAAATCCGATCCGAGACGCCCTCTGATTTATTTCCCTTTGGCGTGGTAAATATATGCGCAAAATTTCGGCTCGATCGAACAACTCTAAACCCTGCCTCAAGAAGCTCATAGTTTCGAACGAAACTGTGCTCTTGCAAACAGCTGTTTTTTTTTAATATGAAATCCTGTATGCAAGCAAATGTGTGATGAAACCGGAGTTGGGACTATCGATTACCGATAACTTATTGATATTTAACGATATATCGTTAAGTGGTGGAAGAACGAAGGTGGTTCAAGTTTTCCCTTTATCCAGTCTTTAAGCTATGGCGGTAAAATATTTATGCATTCCACGAACCTCTGTTCCAAGTGAACGATCATTTCCTAATGATGGACAAAAAAAATTGTAGTATATAATAACTTAAAGCTTCTTGAGGCAGAGTTCAGAATTATCCGGTTGTGCTAAAATTTTGCATACTTACTTAACCTTCCGGTACTCGCGCCTATTTTTGTAACGCGAGCACTCGCGTCGTGCACTGACTGCACGGTGACGTATTATTAACCTGCCGGCAGCCTTTTTGGTTGAAAAAACCGGTTTACCGTGATGTAGTGTACCCAGCACCCTTATGTATTCTTCCAGCGGACATTTTTGCATAATGCTACGTACTTGTCAGGTTCAAATTCAGTTTGGAACTGTTTCTGATTGAATGAAAACGATAGTATGCCGCGTATCTTGCCAGCGACCGCGCCCGTGTACTCATAAGTACGCCACCAATTGCTTTGGTTTTTGGATATGTTTTGGAGGACCGAAAAATAAGATATACGTGTTTTTTTATTTTGGCCTGTTTGCATGTTTAGGGGGTGCAACCACCCCTCAAAGGTTTTCAGGTTTTCGCCTCCGATTGTTCTGGTTTTTGGATATGTTTTAGGGGACCGAAAAATAAGATATACGTATTTTTTTATTTTAGCCTGTTTAAATGTTTAGGGGATGAAACCACCCCTCAAATGTTTTCTTGTGTTCGCCTCCGATTGATCTGGTTTTTGGATATGCTTTAGAGGACCGAAAAATAAGAAACATGTGGTTTTTTATTTAGGCCTGTTTACATGTTTAGGGGGTGAAACCACCCCTCAAATGTTTTCATGTGTTCGCCTCCGATTGATCTGGTTTTTGGATATGCTTTAGAGGACCGAAAAATAAGAAACACGTGGTTTATTATTTAGGCCTGTTTACATGTTTAGGGGGTGAAACCACCCCTCAAATGTTTTCATGTGTTCGCCTCCGATTGATCTGGTTTTTGGATATGTTTTAGAGGACCGAAAAAATAAGATATACGTATTTTTTTATTTAGGCCTGTTTACATGTTTAGGGGGTGAAACCACACCTCAAATGTTTTCATGTGTTCGCCTCCGATTGATCTGGTTTTTGGATATGCTTTAGAGGACCGAAAAATAAGAAACACGTGGTTTATTATTTAGGCCTGTTTACATGTTTAGGGGGTGAAACCACCCCTCAAATGTTTTCATGTGTTCGCCTCCGATTGATCTGGTTTTTGGATATGTTTTAGAGGACCGAAAAATAAGATATACGTATTTTTTTATTTTAGCCTGTTTAAATGTTTAGGGGATGAAACCACCCCTCAAATGTTTTCATGTGTTCGCCTCCGATTGATCTGGTTTTTTGATATGCTTTAGAGGACCGAAAAATAAGAAACACGTGGTTTTTTATTTAGGCCTGTTTACATATTTAGGGGGTGAAACCACCCCTCAAATGTTTTCATGTGTTCGCCTCCGATTGATCTGGTTTTTGGATATGCTTTAGAGGACCGAAAAATAAGAAACACGTGGTTTTTTATTTAGGCCTGTTTACATGTTTAGGGGGTGAAACCACCCCTCAAATGTTTTCATGTGTTCGCCTCCGATTGATCTGGTTTTTGGATATGCTTTAGAGGACCGAAAAATAAGAAACACGTGGTTTATTATTTAGGCCTGTTTGCATGTTTAGGGGGTGAAAGCTTCCCCCAAGGTATAAAATTTTCAGGTGATCATCTCCGATTACTTTGGTTGTTGGATATGTTTTTCCATATGAAATTTGACTCAACAAAATTTTGTACCCCTCATGAATTTTGAGGGGTGGTTTCACCCCCTAAATATGAAAACGGGCCGCTATAAAGAAACACGTGTATCTTATTTTTCGATTCCATAAAACATATCCAAAAACCAGTACAATCGGAGGCGAACACCTGAAAACCTTTGAGGGGTGGTTGCACCCCCTAAACATGCAAACAGGCCAAAATAAAAAAACACGTATATGTTATTTTTCGGTCCTCTAAAACATATCCAAAAATCAAAGCAATCGGAGGCGGATACCTGGAAAACCATTGAGGGGTGGTTTCACCCCCTAAACACGCAAACAGGCCAAAATAAAAAAACACGTATATGTTATTTTTCGGCCCTCTAAAACATATCCAAAAATCAAAGCAATCGGAGGCGGATAACTGGAAAACTTGTGAGTACACGGGCGCGGTCGCTGGCAAGATACGCGGCATACTATCATTTTCATCCAATCAGAAACAGTTCCAAACTGAATTTGAACCTGACAAGTACGTAGCATTATGCAAAAATGTCCGCTGGAAGAATACATAGGGGTGCTGGGTACAATATATCACGATAAAACGTTTTTTTCAGCCAAAAACTGACCTCCGTGCACTCCGTGCACACGCGCGAGTACCGGAGGGTTAACACACCAAAAGGAATAAAATTAGCGGGCGTCCCAAAATTTTATCGCACCTTCAATTTTAAGGGGCACCCTAACCTGGGGGCTAAGAAGAGTTTATCTACCTTTCGAAAGGTTTGGGTTAGGATTGGTTAGGATTGGTTAGGATTGGGTTAGGATCATGGATCATGGTCACAGGATCAGTGGCTCCAGAGAAATAGTGACGGGTGAGTCAAGGCGAACAAAGTGATGTAACACACATGTGGGTACAGTTCATATTTGCTGAGAAAATTTATCAGATCAAACGGAAGTGAAGTGCATAAAGGCGGACACATTTCTGTAGCGCATTGACCTGAATGCTTACTTAGTCCCCAACAAAAATAAGTAAAATTAGGTTCTTTCTTACTGAACTTTTACCTTCAACAACTTCGCCCGGCTAGATCATTAAAATTTCACCCCGTGGAACGACCCGCGCCGCCATCCAAAATTAAAAGGAATGAAATAAAAGTGGCGACGAACGTTGCATGGCCAAACAGCCGATGTCTACCGAGCGTCCCGCGCGGTCTTACTATCCGCCTGGCGACCGAGTTCCTTTACAGATGATCCTCGTCTCGCCAGGAGGATTCGACGCCACCCCCGTACAGCCTCGCCACCCCCTTGCACTGCGAGGAAATTAATTGCCCGAGTAGTCACGCCTTTCTCAGTAAGTAAAAGGAAAATTTAGTTAGGTCGTTAGGTGTCACGTAGAGGGAAAAGCAAGCAGTTATTTAGCCGACGTTGGTGGCAAGTCCTTCCGAAAAGTTTATAACTTTATCACAGATATTCCGGGGGAACCTAGAAAGAATTCCCTGATGCAAAAGTTTGAACGAGCCCCCACACTCTTCGCGGCCACTTCGTATTTCAACTTTCCTCCTCACTCTCTCTCTCTCTCTCTCTCTCTCTCTCTCTCTCTCTCTCTCTCTCTCTCTCTCTCTCTCTCTCTCTCTCTCTCACCTCTTCTTTTCTCCCGGAGAGGACGCGACGCCTCCCCACCTAGAACCGCTTCCATTCCTCTCTGTCCCACCCTTTTTCCGTTTGCTGGTTCTCGGCCGCCCGATTTTTGACCGTTCCTCCTACTCTGCTGAGCGTATAAAAGTCAAGGCTCTCGGTGGCGGCCGAACGAGGAGTGAAAGAGAATCGTTTGCGTGAATCTTGATATGCCCCGTCGCAGCCGAAAATTAGTCGGTCGCCTGGCTCCTCACTGCTGTTTGGATTGCACCTGTAAATAGAAGCGAAGACGAGGTCTCGCGCGAACAGTTCGTAATTGTTTGTCACCAATTAGCCAGGCGCGAACACGAGCTCGGCCAGCGTCTACACCGGTAACACGATACAGGAATAGAAACTTGGGCGGATTTTTTACCTCAACTTGTCTAAATTCTGGTTCACCGGCGGCTTCGCCGATGGCGGATTTAGGACGTGATTTGTGGGTCGTGTAATTGAATGGAAGGTGGTAGGCGAGGGAATCATTATTGGGTGTTAAAGCTTCGGTGATTTTAATCGGGAGAAAGTTGTGCTTTTATGATACTAATCGGTGGGCTCCTGGTTAAAAAACTAAATATTAGGAAGTGCGAGCTTAGAAACTACTTTTCTGCAATTTTTTTAACACTACACACTGCGAATTCCTGTGGCTGAACTACACATTTTACATCAGGCAACATCATGAAAAAGTCTTAAGGGTAGCGGTGGGACACGGGGTTGAGTTTTAAGCGTCTTCTTAAAATTTTGATAAGGAGTATTGAAAGAAACTGAAATAGAAGAGAAACATTCCGTGACGAGGAATTATTCTGAACCAAATGACTCCAACTACTTAGATCTTAATTTTATTTTCTTCTGTTTGATCACTTTTTTATTTTTATTTTAAGTTATTAATGAATTATTAAAAGTCAACAATTTATTTTTAGTTTTTGTGTGCCAATAATGCATACACCCTGTGACAATAAATGTACTATATATGCCAATGATTGTATTTTTATGTTTATTTTTGTTTTTCGTTGAATATTTTTAAAATAAAAGACTTAACTCGAGATGATTTATTTTAATGAGAAATCCATAAGCATCGATAATATCTGGGAATTAAGGGGACATTCTACTCTCTTGGTCTCAAAAAATTCGATTTTTTTTTCTGCTGAATTCGGAAGAATTTACCTTCTACAATATCCTCCTAAATTTTTGGAGCGAAATTCGATGTATTTTCTATGTTATAGGTATTTGTAGCGTCAGCGGCCTGGTTCTCAAAACTTTAAACGCGTTTTTCTCGAAACAACATTTTCTTGGTTGGCGGTTGAGATAGAAAAAAAACTCCATGACCAATTAATTCAAAATTTTAATATGTTATTCTACACATTAGTGGCTACCCGCTTAGCACAAATATCTTAAGATTTTTTAATATTTTCTCACATTTTATATCTATTAGGGGAATGTGGGGCAAGACGGACTAGCGGGGTAAGATGGGAAAGCATTATTTATAAAAAATGGAAGGTACTACCGTATACACGTAAACATATCAGCGAGTTCGGTGCAAAAGAGCATCGGTCTGAAAATAGCAGTGTTACAGACCACGCGTGTCACGAGTTACGACGAGATATTACATTTTTGTAATAACGATATAATTGGTCAGGAAGTTTGTAACAGTGTCACTTTATTTATGTTTATGTTCTTTAACTAAAACCGGTAAGTTAATTTTCCTTATTAGTTACTTTTTCATAAATTCTGAGTTTTCACTAAGATATGGTTAAGGTTATTTTATAAAAAGCATATGAAGTATTAAATACGTATTGGGGCAAGACGGGATCGGATGAGTGGGGCAAGATGGGATCCTTCAATATTTCACCAAGAGACATTATGCCCATCCCCAAGATACAAAGCAAAGAAAAGAGAAGGAGTAATCGACGTGGGAAAACAGCGATTTTAACTTCTTCACCATACAAAAGAGAGTTACTTGATTTAAAAAAAGTAGCCGAAGAGAAAAAGACAACAAATTCAAAAAAACGAAAAAGGACTTCAGAAAAATCAAGACAAACGTCAATTAAAAAAAGAAAATAGAATTTCTTCACATTCAAATTTGTTCCTTTATGAAATGTGTCAGTAAGAAAACATGTTTCGTCTTGCCCCCACAGCAATCCCATCTTGCCCCGTATGCGGGGCATGATGGGAAAATTGAGTTACTTAAGAAAAAGATGTTTATTTTAGTTTTTGGTCCTTGTGATCTCCTTTCTGTTGCTGAAATTTGAAGATGAAAATATACTGATTCTAAAAATGCTTTAATAAATGTTACAAAAAGAATATATTTGATTTCCTCCACGTTTCTGCTTAGCTATACCGTCTTGCCCCACATTCCCCTAAACAGAAAAAAATGCCCTTTTCGGTACTTTCAACTTTGATCGACCGCCATTTTAATAATTTTGGTCCAAAATTGTTCTTTCGTGGTAAGCGCGATAACCATACTCCTGCGAATTAAAAATATGTTTGGTTTTTTTATTTCCGATGATCCAGTCGTCCGAAATTTCAACCGCCAGCAATTCTGATGCCGCCAGCTTCACTGCGAAATATTTGTGTAAACAAATGAAATAAACAAACAACAAAGATTTTTTTCTTGTATTTCAAGAGTGGCAAAATATACCCCCAGAAATTCGAAAACATTAAGTGTTTTAATTATAAAAACCATCACCGAAAAGTGGCCGATTTTTCGGCCGAGAGAGTAGAATGTCCCCTTAAGACCACAAGGGGGCGAGGACCTTCAGGTTTGGCAATTTCAGAAAATTTTGATACTTACAAGGGGAGGACAGGGTGCGATAGACATCGATTTCGATGAGCCTTAGCACGATGGATATGTCGAAAATAAGTAAACAGGTGTCCGAGCGTTTAACCCAATAGGCGTTAATAATAGAGATATTTACATGTAAATTATTAAACATTTCATAGTGGCCGTGGGCTTTTACTGGGTAAAAACCGTGCACTACCCTGGTGCCCCCGGGGGATTCCCCTCTGGAGGCGTCGGTGTGTCATTGAAAGATTTCCCTCCGTTAAAAAAATTATAAAAAGAAATGTAAAAAAATAATAATTTATAATTTTTTTTAACGTAGGGAAATCTTCAGAAGTCACCCCGACATCCAGAGGGGAATCCCCCGGTGGCGCCCGGTACTGTGAGATTTTTACCCACTAAACCCCACGGCCACTATGAAATGTTTAATAATGTACCAAAACCTTAAGACGCTCTTTTCAGCCAAATTCGGGAAAATCGACTTTGGAAAATTCTGAGTTCCCTTATATTATATTATAAGGGCTGATAATACCAGCAAAAATAAGACGAAAATCAAAGTGACGATGCACCCCTCAAGCGCCTACGATGCACGCGTATTTAGGTGGAATTCAAATTCAATTTCCTCGAAATCGAAGCATTTACCGCAATTTCGTTCCTTTTGATTTTCGTCTTATTTTTGCCTGTATAATCACCCCCTAGAGTATTGGCCATAGGTAGAGGAACACCCTGTATACAAGGGAACTCAGAATTTTTCGAAGTCGATTTTCTCGAATTTGGCTGAAAAGGGCGTCTCACTGCTTTGGGAAATAATTAATGTCCGAGTGAAGACCTTCGCGTACACCAAGTACCAACATTTTCCGAAATCTCCAAACCCGAAGGTCCCTTGTCAGGGCGCCGATCATCGTACAGTTTACCCCACGATATATAACACTGTTAAGCCACCAGCTCGTTTGCAGCAGGCAAAAATTTAAAGCACACAATGAAGCCGGTCAATTTCATTATTCATCTGAAACTTAACGAACGGCAGAAGCGTCCCCAAATATTGAATCACATTTTTCTGCAACAATGGCAGAAAAGGGGGTAGGAATATCGCGTTGGCCCAGTGAGGGAACTCAGTCGCAAAGACGGCGAGCTGTCCTTCCACCCCAAGAATATTACGGTATTATTGAGAATAATAAATCCCCGGAGGATGAGCCGGAATTAATTGCAGGGGCGATTGCAAGCAATTTACGACACTGATTGCAGCTGAGATGAGAACCATCTTGGGAAAACCTTTCGGACGGCTGAAGAAAAGGAACGTCTCCCTCCATCAACCCCCTCGTTCTTTCGCCCTCTTCTTTCTTTCTTTCCTGTTCCTCTGGCTGTCTGCCTTACCTCTTTTTTCCTTCGCTCCCCTTCCTTCTCCTTTGACGCACAGATTTGAATCTACGTTTTACGGGCGCAATTAATTCCCTAAGGAGAGTTGCATTTCTTGCTCTGCCGAGGCACGGAAAGGGATTTGCGAACGGGAGGGCTCGCGAACTCCCCGTAGGGATACGGATGTTGGACAGGAATAGGGGATAGGGGGTAGGAAATATAGTGGCGGGGGGGGGGGGGTTGGAAGCGACGGGGAAACGCTGGTAAAGAGATGGAAAACCGTTTCTAGGGGCTAAAGGATACGTGAAGATTTTGCATTGGCATTATCGACAACCGCGAAGCGTTCCCGGGTTATCTCCGTTTGCCCTGGCAAGATAATGACTTAAGGGGGCTAGGCAGTTGGATTTGGGGCAGATGTCACTTCTGGGGGGAATTAATCGCGAGGAATTAAATACACATGGTGACTATTTTGGGTAATGTTTATTAATACTACAATCTATGAAAAAATGTTTCATGATAATATATCTGTGTCTGATTTGTAGGCGTTTTTCTGCGGTTTTGCAATGATTGCAAGAAAATGCAGGCTCGGATTGAGTTGAAATTTTTACAGCAGGTTCAAAATATATTCCTTTCTGGACTGAACCTGGAATATTAAAGAGTACAACCGCTGGTTTCTGAGATAAAAAAATTGCCAACTGTGCTCCCCGAAAATTGGCATTTGTCGTAAAAATCGCCTTCTCCTAGTCGCCATTTTAATGATTTTGGTTGAATTCTGTTTTCCGAGGTTCAAATGGAAATTACAGGTTCTAGGAGAAACATATCCCAAGGAAACCGTTTTATCTTTATTTTTAAGCTCAATATCCGGGCAAAACCGAAGACCGCATAATCAACCTCGTCTGGCGCCATTTGTTAAATAGATATGTGCTAAAGAAAAATATTTTTACTCTACATGATAGTAATAAACATTGTATGGAAGGAAAAGCCTGTGCTTGCTTTCATCTTCTTGTAATTAATTCGCAAAAAATATTGGAAGCATTAGTTTATTTAAATTATTTAGTTTATTGGAAGCATTGCATAGAAGAGAATAGTTTACACTTGATGAAAAAGGACTGTGGATATTAAAATTTAAAAACAAATTGTAAAGTCTTATTGGATATAAGTATTTGTTTCTTGTGTGAATTTGCAATAGATTGAAATTGAATGTGAACGTGGAGGATGTAAATACGAATAAAATCAAATGCTATAGACACGTCTTTTTACATTTTGGTCATCGTTTCTCCTTCCGCTCTTCTCGTTTTCTATACTGCTGTACAAGCTACTGAAACCGGTAGAAATGCACGTTATTTTGTTGCGAGAAGCTAGTTGCGTGCACAGCTTACGCAAGATTTATGCTTATAGAATTTCGGGGTTTCCACAAGGCTCTCTATTACTGCATTGTTCAGTGCAGGAATGTGCTTAGCTAACAGCGTTCAATACATCACCGTGCTGTTAAATAAATTTCGCCCAGTTATTTGGGTGAAACGTCAAATTATATTATCCGAGCGTGCTGACTATAGTACCTGCTTATAATACTATAATATTCTATAATTAACACTACTGCATAAGATGAAATTGGACATTTTTGAACGGCCAGAGTGCAGAATATTTTTGGGTTGGTTTTCGATTTATATTTATTGAGGAGTTAAAAAATTAATTAATCAAAATCGTAAAAAAAAAAGGATTGCATAGGTAATGTTTATAACATCTACGCTTGGGTAGAAGAAAAATCGAACCATAAACAGGTTTTCTGTAAATATCTCGCAATAGGGTAAAGAGTACAGTGGTTGGCCACCTGACAATGATTGGCCATATTTTGAGAAATAAATGAATATAAAGAAATACCAATGTTATGCCTTTTTTAATGAACATATTCATATTCCTTGTATTTTCTTGCTTCGGATGTAATCAACATTTCTCCACTCACTATATACTGTGATTATATATAAAAGCAAATAGGATGACTCTGAAGCTTGGAAATTACAGCCATTTAATAAAAAAACCATAAGAGTACAGTTAAAAGTTTACGAATAGTTTAATGTATTTATGATATGTATATCTCTCATATTCGGTATATATCGATAAATAAAAGTTGAAACTTTATAAAAGAATTATTTATTTGTTAAAATTATACATATATTATGAAAAATACAGGGGGCCAACAACTGTCATATGAATAATGTTGAATGGCAATAATTGGCCGGGCGGCCGGTGATTGTTTTATAACCTTAGTAACGGTAAAACGGTTATTGGCCCCCTGTATTTTTCATAATATATGTATAATTTTAACAAATAAATAATTATTTTATAAAGTTTCAACTTTTATTTATCGATATATACCGAATATGAGAGATATACATATCATAAATACGTTAAACTATTCGTAAACTTTTAACTGTACTCTTATGGTTTTTTGATTAAATGGCTGTAATTTCCAAGCTTCAAAGCCGAGTCATCCTATTGACTCGGCTAAAGCAGCAAGAGAAAAACATTAAAAAAGAGAAAATCAGTAACAAGGAGAATACTGTTCAAAATAAAAGAGCAAAACCAATAATTATAAGCAATGAAAGATGCCCAAAGAAAGTATACCTTGTCAGAGATAAGTGATAATATAAGATGTATACGAACAAATATATTTATTTGTATTTAATAAACACATACATACATAAGATATATCCATTTTTTATTGATTAATTTTAATCCCATTTCTATCATCAAATCATATAACATTTTCTTTTAGGTTATATTATGTGTCAAATAGCGGCCAATCACTGTCGAACCGATCGGACAACTACTGTCGTGACCATGCCAATAACTATATTTTTTCGTAGCCAACACATTTTTTGTATATTTTTATAAATTCTTGCTTTTTTTTTAAATAAACTCCATTTATTTTTAGATTATTAGGACTTTTTTTTACTTATTTATATTGATTTCCAATGCAAATTTACTAAATTCACACTTATAATTCATTATTTATGTGACACTCTTACTTAAGGGGGGAGACCACTGTAACGGTCCGAAATGTAAGGGTCTTTTCGGGAATTTATTTCAACCAAACAACGCAAGTAAATCAATGTATTGCTCAGTATAGTTAATAGTGTACATATCGAAGGGTAAGAAATTTTTTTTTTCAATCAAATTGATCAATCCGTTTCCTGTATACTCTTCGTCAAAATTTGCGCTGCGGCAAAAACATTCTAGTCGCGTTGACAGTGCCCAGGCTAAATGGTTAATCCGAATTCAAAAACACAATAATATTTAGAAACTAGAAGCCTGCCTCTATTACGTGACGATCAAAAAAAGTCAAAATTGTAAAAAATTACAAAATGGCGGACCACTGAAAAAAAAAATCATGTTTTCGGGGTACAAAATTGGAGAAATGGTAATAAAAAAAATAGAAGCAGGTCGAAAATTAAAAAAAACCTGATCGTCACGTAATAGCGACGGGTTTTCCGTACAATAAATGTCCTTGATCATGTTAATTGGACGTATAGTTTTCTCTGTAGACTGTCAACGCGGTTGAAAAATGTAATTCTGAGGAAAACGCGTTCAATTGTTCCGCGCGGCTCAGTGGCGCGTTTGACACCACTTCACGAAAAATATCATATCTCCGTCAATTTTGCGATTTTCTTTATAAAATTTGGAGAGAGCATTCTTGAACCCTACGTCTTTCAGATAATGTAAAAAAGAAAAAATCGATTTTTCCGAATTTTAATGGTCCGAAAAGTAAGGGTGTTTTTGGGAATATATTTCAACCAAACAATGCAAGCAAATCAATTTATTGCTTAGTATAGTTAATATGTACATATTGAAGGGTAAAAAAAACAATTTTTTCAATCAAATTCATAAATTTGTTTCCTGTGTACTACTCTTTATCAAAATTTTCGCTACGGCAAAAACATGCTTGTCTCGTTGACAGTGCCCAGGCCACATGGTTAATCCGAATTAAAAAATACAATAATATTTAAAAACTAGAAGCCTACCTCTATTACGTGACGCTAAAAAAAAGTAAAAATCGCAAGGAATTACAAAATGGCGGTCCACTGAAAAAAAATCATGTTTTCGGGGAGCAAAGTTTGGGAAATGTTGATAAAAAAATATAAGGAGGTCGTTAATTAAAAAAAACTGATCGTCAAGTAATAGAGACGAGTTTTTCGTACAATAAATGCCCTTGCTCGTGTCATTTGGACGTATAGTTTTCTGTGTAGACTGTCAACGCGGTTGAAAAATATAATTCTGAGGAAAACGTGTTCAATGTTCCGCGCGGCTCAGTCGCGCGTTTGACACCACTTCACGAAAAATATCATATCTCCGTCAATTTTGCGAATTTCTTCATAAAATTTGGAGAGATCATTCTTGAAGTGAACGTCTTTCAGAAAATGTAAAAAAGAAAAAATTGATTTTTCAGATTTTTTACAGTGGTCTCCCCCCTTAAGTGGCCAACCATTGTACTCTTTACCATAATTCTTCAGATATTGCCTGAGCGGTTCCAAACACCGACAGCAGCGCCATTCTCTGGTGCATAACGGCACTAATCCCTGTGGAAAACATTCCTCTTCAAAATGTATAACATAGTTGCGCGATTGCGTTACAGAAGATCCTCGATCTGATACTCGAAGATACATAAATAACTGATTTAACGAAAGAGTCTTTAATGTCGTGACCCACTCACTGCATTGAAATACCACCCGCCAGGTCACTATTCATGAGGACAACTGGAAAGCACGTTACATTTAATGCTTCAACCGACCTGAAATAAGAAACACAGAATCTTGTCGAGGAATAAAGGAAAACTGGCGCTTTTAAGTTCATGCGAACCTCCAAGAGTGCTCTGTAACATTTATGCTTCTTACCCAGTTACCGGCAAACAACACTAGAAGCCTACAAGCTCCGTGCCGCGAACTTAGTAAAGCACTCTGCACATTTGAGTCGCGCATGCTTCTCAATTAAACTCGCGTGTCTATTTTCCCTCGAAAACCTTCGGTTTGTCCAATGAAAAATTCCGGCGCGCAGAACCAATGCCGCTAATCCGTTTGAATTATTGACTCCCACTTAGTCGGGATATTGTGGACGCCGTCTTTGCCAGCGGAAGCATCGTTCACAAGGGACTCGGGTTTCCTGCGAGCGACGATGCCAGTGCAATTTGAATTTCAGGAGATTTTTATATCCGCGTGAATTCGAAGACTCGCTGGAGACCTGTATCACGTAGCGCGGATCATTCCTGCCTCTCTGGCTGCCTCTTGCCGACCGTAGTTCTGCCGAGCACACGTTTGCCCCGAACAAACGCGGATGCACCTGCAAGACACGCCTGCAAAGGGGCTCCTTCTTATTCGCCTGATGCGAACCTCCATCGTTGGTGCTAGCTGTCCGCTAGGGAAATTCGATACGAAGTCTACCCATGTATATTTGAGGATCTCCCTTGGATACCGCCGGATAAAGTAAGCTCAGACCTCTTAACCTTTTCGCGCGCATCCGCTCCGGGTTGTCAAAAATCATCCCGAAATAATTCTCGTGCGGCTGCACGAGACGCTGGCAGCGATGGGCAAAAGCACTGTTCCAGTTAGATGATTGAATAATTATATGGGACGTGTTTGGTGGGGGTGGGCTTCTTTAAGTTTGTTACAAGAGGTGAGGGAACTTGGGACAAAAGGGAAATACTTAAGATTTTTTTTTTTTTTATTATTTAAGGCAGGATACCACCTTTGCACTTAAAAAAAATTGAAATTTTTTTTTGTTCTCAAAGTACTCTTTCAAGTGTATAGAATCGAAATTCATTCATTAGAAAGGTGGCCGGAACCTTTTTCTTGTGTAAAAACCGGATTGGAGCAGATATATAAATCTATATAAAACTTAAAACGCGTTTTTCTCGAAACGATGTTTTCCAAATCAGCGTATCAGATTACTCCTACAATTTTCATCGGATTGACTTGAAACTTTGCACAATTCTTCCGATTGGTGTAATCTAACGTAGGACTTTTGCTGTAGCGTTGTTATTTTTCTTTTGGTGCGCAATTTTATAAATTTTTTTAAACTTTTTTACCTTAAAAAATTGACCTTTTCGTTAAAATGGCCGCCATTTTCTTAAAAATCGAAATTTCGTAAAATCCCTACGTACAGCATTGAACAATATTGTTGTTAATAGGGACATTCTTTGGTTTCTTTTCTAAGAGCCACGTACAGAGCGGAATTTCACACGCCGTCTAACGATGTTTCTCCAAAGGAGTGTATTTTGGCGCCACCTACAAGAGATAATTTTTTACTTTTTCAGTTTAAAAAAATGTGTAATTACAGATTAAAGTTACATTAATGAATGACTGAAACCGATTTTGTTTCTGCGCATTCTTTGTATGCAAAAAAAATTCATGAAAAACGCCTCCAAAATCGCAGTTAAAGGTGGTATCCTGCCTTAATGTCGCATCAACCACTTGTATGGGTTATTAGCGACCTAGGGACTGGTTTAGAATTTGTTGTACGGTTTTTTTTTTAATTTGGTTATTTTAAGGGGTGGTCTCGGTCTAAAAATAGATTTTTGTTATTTCATTTTTCGAAGGTTTAACCTTTTAGGAATACGTGCTCAAAAGGATTTTTGGAAATTTGTAAAATTCCCTAAGTTATAGGCATTTGAGTAGCGGCAAATGCATGGGTAACACCCGGCCACTCGGCACTCCAAAAGTTATTATCCGATTCGACTGAAACTTTTTTATTTCGAAGAATACACTTCCGGCTCGGGGGTAAACCAGTAAAATTTAAAAAATAATGAAAATTTGTACTTTTTAATGCCGTCGAAAGGACGAAAAGTATAGGGGAAAAGGGATTTCAAACTTCAAGTGTCGTTATTTTCTCAAAAAATGTCATTTTTGTAATTTTTTCTGGTTTAGCCCACGAGCGATTTTCATGCCCTTTAATAACCTGGCATTGTTTTTTTATTTCAGACCAATGGTTTAGGTGCTACAGGTTCCACCAATGGGGAAGATGACTGCAACTTTTTCCCACCCGTGACGCCACCAGCACGCATTCCCATTTATACAATACATAAATGAAAAATTCGCGCGCAAACAATTCACACATACGCACTCGGGCATAACCACAGTACATGCGCTAGTGGTGTCATCTGCGCCGAGCTTTGCGTCATCTTCCCCATTTGGGTGAATTTTTGAACGCCTCGACTTTAACGACTCCCCAGGGCCGTCTGCAATGATTAATTATGAAACAAAAAATTTATTTCTATAGTTTAAGACATCCTTAATACAATGCAAAAAGTCCCATTAAATTATAGGAAGTAGTTTTCCTTTAATTCATTCCTAAAGTTCACCTATTTTTATGGGCTCTAGAGCGGAACAGCCCCTTAAGTCGCATCAACCTCTACGTTGGGTTATTAGCGACTCGATTTATAGTAACGATATTCACAACTCCTGAAGAAAACTGGCATTTTTAAGGAATCTCAGCAGCGTTGTTGTGTTTTAGGTAATGCAATAGTCTTTGTATTGATCCTCATATTATATTTTTTCTATAGGGGTAGTATTTCTTGCAGTATAGGATGATGTGTTCCGCTGACAGTGGTACCTTGTACAGGTCGCACTCTTCTTTCTTGAGGAGGTACTGGTGCGTGAGTATTGTGTATCCAATCGTGATTCTCGAAGTTACGACCTGATCGCGCATTGGTAGCGAGCGTGATATATTAAAAAAGTCGTCTTTAATTGATAGCAATCGTCGCATAATTGTGGACTCCCATTCTCCGTTCCACTTTCCTTTCATTTTTTTTCTACTTAAGGTAGCTCCTAACCAACTAAGTTAGTCAAATTAGAGTTGGGTAATAAACGATAAATGTAAAGTAGTATGATACTATAGAAATAATAATAATAATTTTTAACATCATGTATATATATTGTAAACAGTTCAATGTTAATATAAATAATTGTAATACGAAAATAGAATATTAAATTGGTCAGCGTAGTGAATTGGAGCAGCAGATCTGACAACATCGCATTCATTCGGAGCGTCTTTTATAACCAAAATGTCAGAAAAATGACATTTTGTGACAAAATGACATTCATATGAATTTGAATGGTCGTCCGCTATTTAAATGTCTAAACATATCGATTGTGCGACGTTGCCACGTTGATTGCTCTACGAAGTTTCTGAAAAATTTGCACGTAAACCTATTTTTTATGGGCATTTACGAAGAAACTATGTGGTCAGTTTTGCAGAAATTAATAAATTCATTTACTGATATTTCGATGTACATTTGTGCCAATTTTGGTATATTTCTATAATATGGTTTTCCTGTTTCAGAAGAAAAACTGAAACTATAACCCTCTTTTTTTGTTTCCACCATATGCCACTGTGTTAAAATGCATCAACTTTAATTAACAATTTCTCGATAACTATGTGGTAAATCGATTTTAAACTTTGTACAAGGGTTTCTTGTATTCGAAATTAGTTTAGTACGAAATTTGAAAGAATTCTGTAATTTAGTACATTATTCAGGAACTACCTTAAGATTTAATAACGCACAAAAAACACAGAAACAAGCATATTGTACTAAAAGCACTTGTTTCCTAAAATTCTCTGTTAAGGTAAATGTACCAATAACGAGCCATGCACCAGTACCTAGCCATCTGTTGAAATATTAATAATTGTTAAACTATGCACGTAAGATAAAATACATATTTGGTGTAATTTGCATTATTTAATTGTTCGGTTTAATATCTGAAGTTATATCGTCTTGTTTTTTTGTCTAGATATTTAGAAATACCATTTATAGTCTCGAGGCCAGATATATGACGCGTTTTCAGACATTCGTTATGATATGGCTAAGAAGAGCGTGCTTCTTGTTAAGAGCATAATTATTATAGGATAATAGTTTTTTAGATAGAAAAAAGGGTTTTAGAATCTTGAAAATATTTGTAACACATAGAAAGAAAAAATTTGAATATGAAAACTATTTTTTATTTAAATATTTACATGGCTATTTATCGGTGCAAACAAATCTTGTTAGCCCAGTAACTAACCACGTGTTCAATAAATCGGGTGAAGTGAGTTGCAAATGTTAATCGGCATCGCCAGAGCAAAATTACGAAAAAAGTGTGAATTTCTGACTCGATATTTGGAATAAAGCCGGTAAATATTTTGATCATAAATCATAATATAAACATTATTTTTCTAGATAATACTGATAGCATTTAATTTAAGTTTATTAAAGTTTATGTATATGTACGGTATAATGAATTTGGTGGTTGTTTTGAGTCTTATATAAAATAACCTCAAACTTCTATTGATAGTGTAAGTAAACTTATTGTTTTTTGCATTTATTTTCTAATCTGTTTATTATGGTTATTTATACAATAATTTTATATTTCTATACTTCTTAATTTTCCTTAACAGATTTTTCAATTTAAGGCAAAGAATCAGTTTTTAAAATAATTTTTACACGATTATAAAACCTATGGCTAGGTACTGGGACATGAAAATCGGGCCGCTAGGTCAATCGCGTGAGGTTGGCTATATATTGGTACATTTACACGTACAAATATTCTTGTTTATTTTACGTTAAATATATAAAAAAACAAAATTTTGTTATGTGAGTACTGATGAGAAACAACAAAATCTTTATGAATGAAAAAAAGTTTCACTTAAATTGTTAATTTTATACACAATATTCATTATACTTTGTCACCGTTTCCTTAAACGGCTAGTTATTGGTACATTTACCTTACTTTGGAATTTGATAAAATATTTGTTAAAAAATCTAGAATTTTTTTTACTTCACCCCACTGTGGCTAATATAATGAAAATTATTAATTTTTTTAACATTGCATATGTGCAGCATCTTTCGTGTAAATATAGTGCAAAACGAGTGGCAAAGAATGTATACAAATTTAGTAGCAGTTCCATTTCAGATTCCTGTGTTACACTTCCGTTTACTCCTTAAGTAGACGCATAAACTTTCTTCTTCCCTTTGGTCTGAGAAACATTTTCCCACCGCGAAGTTTAATAAGAAAATTATGCCGGTGACGTTAATGCATTCTCAACAAACTCTTTGTCGCAGAGTTAATGAAACACTGTGTATGTTGTAATACACTGTTCATTTTAGGGATATTACAATATATTAATGTAATCTTAATGTTACTTATGAACTCGAATACATATAGTTTTGTCCTTAAATAACTAATATTTTCATGTATGTTCGTATTCATCAATCAAGTAGAAGAATAAAAATTACCATTTTGCTGGCTAATTAAAGTATTACACTCACGTGTTACTTATCCTTAATTGAAAGAACAACCCCCTTTGAGCGTTTCTTAATTATAAAAACGTAATGGTTAGAGTCATTTCGTTACTTGTGCAAGTAGGCAATTCTCACGACTATCTTCAAATAATTTCATGAGAATAGATTAAATATTACTGCGTATTTACGCGACTGTTGAACAATGACAGTTAAGGGTAGAATTCGTTCTTTCAACTGAGGAATATTTTTCACTAAGTAAATGACCAAAAATGTAACCTATTCTTTCAGCCACCTTATCGCACTGACCTTACGCTACTTCAGCTATCGCCTTAATATCCTCCAGAGAATCTTATTCACCGCGTGGAACTCTGCTTAATTAAAAACGTTATCCGACATGATCACATAGACAGAATGTAGAATTCCCTTTCGCAATCTTTTACATCGTTTATCAAATCCCCAGAATCCTTCTTTCTCTAGGGGTGACCAAATGAAGCTAATTAAGTAGATAACGTCAAGGATAGCGCCGCCATTATATACAGGGTGTCGTACTCGAGCAGATCCACGTGAATATCTTCGAAACTGCTGGTGACATAAAAAAATGTTTCAAACAAAAATTGAATGATTTCAGAGTCAAAGTCCAAATTTTGATAGTTTGAGATAATAGCAATATTTACGTCTTAAAGGCTCCATCTGTTTACTTTCGTAGTGAATTAAATTACAACTTCATTCTTAACTGAGGAATAAGAAAGTTTTTTGGATATGTTTTATAGGACCTACAAATAAGATATCCGAGTTTGTTTATATTTTCCCAGTTTCATATTTTGGGAATTAAACCACCCCTATTTTTTTAGGTATCCCCCTCTGATTGCACCGGTTGTTTTATATGTTTTAGCGGATCGAAAAATATGAAATATGTGTCTTTTTATTTTCGCCCATTTGCACGTTTAGGGGTAAAACCACCATTCGATGTTCATAAGAAGAGGTACAAAAGTTCCTATTGTTTTGTACTTATTTTTAAGTAGGTATATACATATTAATTATGGTAATATTTTAAGCCTTTAGATGTGTTCCTACAACTGCAATATATACGTAGAGTTTTTTATAACAGCGAACGCGAAACATCATGCAAGTGACTTACACCACTATAAACTAGAGCTGGGACTATTCGAATAATTTAATATTCGAATATTTTACAAGTATTCGAATGCTACGAATAAACTTCGAATATTTCAGTACTCCAATACTATTTATTCGAATACTGACTCACTTCAACATATCCGATCGACTTGAAACTTTGCACACATACATAGTTCAATTTTGGGTAAAAATTAACTTACACGATTTCACCCTGACAAACTACCGAACTCACAACTGAAACTAAGTAAAGGCTTGTAAAAAAATGTACCTAAAGAACCTGATTTATAATTCACGCTATACTATTCGAATACTGAAATATTCGAATAGTATTTGGATACTTAAACATTCGAATACTATTTGCATACTTGGATATTCGAATAGTATTCGAATACTTAAATATTCGAATAGTATTCGAATACTGAAATATTCGAATACTATTTGGATACTTGGATATTCGAATAGTATTCGAATACTTAAATATTCGAATAGTATTTGAATACTTAGATATAAGAATAGTATTCGAATAATTAAATATTCGAATAGTATTTGGATATTCGAATAGTATTCGAATACTTAAATATTCGAATAGTATTCGAATACTGAAATATTCGAATACTATTTGGATACTTGGATATTCGAATAGTATTCGAATACTTAAATATTCGAATAGTATTTGAATACTTAGATATTCGAATAGTATTCGAATAATTAAATATTCGAATAGTATTTGGATACTTGGATGTTCGAATTATATTCGCCAAATAATTGAGCAACTGAAGTATTCGAATATTCGAATATCGAAAAACTCTATATATAGTCCCAGCTCTACTATAAACCTCGGCCCCCCATATTTCGTCCATACCTTCACTTCTAAAAAAACTGCATAGGTATGTATTTACAGTACATCATGCCTCTTTAAAAGCATTCGACTTTCCACGGAAACATTTTTCTACAGATTCGAAGATATTCCCGTGGATAATAAAATGCATCCCCCTTATTACACCTCCAAACAGTCCAAACCCAATTTTACACAGCGTCAGAGTTAAGCGATAAAACACAATCGGCCAAGAATAATGCCACTTTTTGCCGCGTTACCCTCGGATCGTGCATCGATGTGGGATCTTAGAGGAACTTTCTAATTAATTTCCTAATTAGCCAAACACGTGAGCTCGCCGTTGGCACAGCGGGGAGGTACGCGTTAAGCGAAAATCTTAATTAGATGTACCCAGAAGACGAAGTTCAGCCACAAATTTATCGAAGTCAAGCATATCTCTGACCCGAAACTTCCACCTTTGGATACGTTCGCTCCCACTTTCTCAACCGCGCGCACGACCGTCGAACTTTCCCCTCGCGCAGCCCCGCTTGTTTACACGAATCCGATTTAATCGAATTCGCCTGATTCACCGACGCGCCACCGCCCCCTCTCTGCCGCCCCACGAAATTCCAAGTCGATCCTGACGCGACGCTGCCCGTCTGTGCCGCTCCTGTGTCCTTCGCCGCTGGCGCAGTTTGTCGAACAACGAAGATTGGTTAGATCGAGCAAATTCGTCTTGGATTTGCATACTGTGCACTTAGATCCCGATAGGCGAGAGGAGGTCGGGCCCGTCCTAACTGGGGGAAAGGGCGCGTTTAACTAACCTATAGCGGTAACGATGGAATAGTTCGGGCTCATAGTTTACCCATAGACGCTGCTGTACTTTGGATGAGGAGTTTGGTTGGCCGCTAGGACGGGAGGCCTAACAGAGATGGCGCTGCCGCGCGGGCCGTTTATCGAACAGAGAGGATGAGTTATTATGGTTCTTAGGGGTGGAAAAGGGACGGGAGAGTCGCACCAACAAGGGGATATGGAAGAAGGAGTAGGGTACCAGCACCAGTTAAGGGGGACTAGGTATAATGGGAAACTTGCAAGCCCTGGGCCACGGCAACAGCCAGGCCTTGTCGCTTCGCACGCGCTGGCTGCCTTCTCACCTAGCAGCGGGGAGGTACAAGTTGCGTATCGCTGGGTGGTTGTGTGTAAACCGGAGACAACACACTGTTCGAAGGGACAGCAAACTGGGAATCGTGTTGATTCAGTAGGCTTTTTAGGTGTTCTTTCATTGAATGTGATGCATCTTTTGACTGTGGAATTGTGTTGAGGATGGGCGGAGTAAGGTTCTCTAGACTAGAGCTGTGAATGTTTGAATAATTTGGAGTAGGGTAAACTAGGGTAAGTCCGTGATAGTTTCAGAATTTGCTAATTAACTGCTAATGGTCACATGTTCTGAAAGTGAGTCTAGGATATAGTGATAGGTCAGACATCATACAAACAAAAAATAGATTAACAGAAATTTAGTAAGTATATTTAATTGAAAATATACAAAATTAAATTTTCACGACATAGGGGAGACCGGGGCTAGTTGACTAACGAGGTTAGTTGACTAATTCCCTCTAATTCTTGTATTATGGAATAAATTATGCTGCGATTCGCAATATTGGAGCATATGAATGACCAGCTTGCCATTTAATGTGTCGCCGTGACAAAAACTTGCGTGTTCTGTCAGTGAGAATGAAAAATCTAAAAAGGTCGGCTGGAAGTAAATATTTTCGTTTCAACTATTTATGAATTTTTGTCCACTAAGTACTGCTTGATGTTATTTCATGAATATTTTGTGGAAACCTGATACCTTGACTATAATTTACGGTATTTTATTTTACCCGGTGCGTGGAGGTTTTGTACGTACGACCCTTAACATGTTAACAATGTCGGACGAGGTTACTTGACTGAGCATAGGAATACTACTAATACTTGCATTTTTTATCCTCAAGATGCAGTCGAGGCAAAGAGTTTAGCTGCTCAAGTCCACTTCCCCCACCACAAATCCTTCCAAACTCACCCCTACCAGTTTTACACCCTATCCTCCCTTCAAACTCTAAGGCCTTCCAAATAGACCATAACAAACCAGTACAAAATAATTACAGTATCTTAGACCATGATAAATAATAAAAAAAAAAATAGCACTGTGGATGAGAGAAAAAAAAATATAAAAATTTATTGGTCGTAGTATATATATATATATATACGCATTTCGTATACTATATTGGTGGAATTGGCAGCGTTTATATAAGTTTTTCACATTATATTGATGTACTGTGACAGCGTATATATACACCTTTCGCATGCAAAGGGTTAAAACTGAAAAGTAAATGTCAAGTCAACTGACCCCATCATATTTGTCAACTAACCCCGTAGCCGGGGTCTGTTGACTTATTCGTCTCACTACTCTAAATACAATAAAAACTACAACCTAGACTTAATTAAAACGATTTTCAAAATTATGCCTGTATACCTAATGAAATTTGGAAACATTTGGTATGCAGTAAGTCAACAAAATACTAATGGTCTATTTATAAAAATTAGAAATGTAAAAAATTAGTCAACTAGCCCCGGTCTCCCCTACTCTGGTAACTCCGTGATACTTCTGGTTGATCCGATATATGTTCACCAGCTACTGGTTTATATTATTTTATATTATTTTATATTATTTTATATAATTTTATATTATTTTATATTATTTTATATTATTTTATATTATTTTATATTATTTTATATTATTTTATATTATTTTATATTATTTTATATTATTTTATATTATTTTATATTATTTTATATTATTTTGTATTATTGTTATTTTGTGAATAATCAATCGTTTCATGATCGTTAGGTGTCTGAGACGTAAGGAAACATTGTTTCAGGTATTGACCATCAGAATTTCTCAAACGCAGTCTCATTGTCAGGCACACGAAAGATAAGAATTTAGTTACTTTCATAACCAAAAATAGCACTGATGCCTTACTGTATGATAATTTCAAGAGTAAGTCTTGTTAAAGTGTCACTTTACCATCACTTACCTGCCGTTTTAATTTTCTACTTATCTTCTACAGAACATATAATACACTAGCAGACCGGTTACCCGGTTTCACACGGGAATTATTTATGATGTTTGAAAAATAAAAATGCCTAAACAAAAAAAAAGCCTATAATCTAATTTAGGACGCATGTAATATATATTCAAAATTTCTTTGAAATCCGTTCAGCCGTTCAGGCGTGAAAGAAGGACAAACATACAGGACGCGTTCCAATTCGCGCATTGAGCGGATGAAATTGGTGGCATCGTATTGGTACAGTATTGGTGGCATCGTACGATTCCCTAGAATTTGTGTCACTTGCAGTGCATGAGCCGCGCAGGAACTGCTGCAACTCCGAACAAGAGGGATCAGGGGTCTGAGGGTGAGGATGAGCGCGAGGAGGGGGTTTTGGGGCTGAGGGTGAGGATGAGCGCGAGGAGGGGTTTTTGGGGGCTGAGGGTAAGGATGAGCGCGAGGAGGGGGTTTTGGGACCTGAGGGTAAGGATGAGCGCGAGGAGGGGGTTTTGGGACCTGAGGGTGAGGATGAGCGCGAGGAGGGGGTTTTGGGGCTGAGGGTGAGGATGAGCGCGAGGAGGGGTTTTTGGGGGCTGAGGGTAAGAATGAGCGCGAGGAGGGGGTTTTGGGACCTGAGGGTGAGGATGAGCGCGAGGAGGGGGTTTTGGGACCTGAGGGTGAGGATGAGCGCGAGGAGGGGTTTTTAGGGGCTGAGGGTGAGGATGAGCGCGAGGAGGGGGTTTTTGGGCTGAGGGTGAGGATGAGCGCGAGGAGGAGTTTTTGAGGGCTGAGGGTGAGGATGAGCGCGAGAAGGGGGTTTTTGGGACTGAGGGTGAGGATGAGCGCGAGGAGGGGTTTCTGGGGGCTGAGGGTGAGGATGAGGGCGAGGAGGGGGTTTTTGGGGCTAAGGGTGAGGATGAGCGCGAGGAGTCCTAGTGGCATTTATTGTTGGCATTTTGATGGCCAACTAATTCCCAACTTGGGGATACCGTGGGCAACCAGAAATGCTACTAGGGAGGGGCTTTTGGGGGCCCAGAGTGAGGATGAGCGTGACGAGGAGGTTTTGAGGGCTCAGGGTGAGGATGAGCGCGAGGAGGGGCTTGTGGGGGCCTTGGGTGAGGATGAGCGCGAGGAGGGGTTTTTGGGGGCTGAGGGTGAGGATGAGCGCGAGGAGGGGGTTTTGGGGGCTGAGGGTGAGGATGAGCGCGAGGTCCTGCAGTTCCTGCGCGCCTCATGCACCTCAAGTGAGATAAATCCTAGGGAATCGTACAATGGCACCAATACTGCACCAATCCGATGCCACCAATTTCATGCGCTCAATGCGTGAATTGGAACGCACCCAAAGTCAACGTTTCACTTTTATATAGGTATTAGTAAGGATGAACAAGCGACCGTCCACAATTACCACGAAAAAATTTCCCAACTAATGCGCTGCTGGAACAAAAACGCTTTCAATCTATCACACTAACTTTAATTCACTGATTATTTTATCGCATCATAAACTACAAGATCAACGCTGTCTATTATTTTTTTTTCAACTAAATTGGATCTGGCAACTTCGAGTTACAGACGAATGAAAAAGTATCACGGACTAACTATCACTAATACGGACTAAGCCGAGTTTACCCTATTCAAATATCTGGAGTGACCGAGTTTCGGATTGTACCGAATAGGAATTTGAAAATGAAATGTTTCTTCACACTTCATCGTGAAATTCTTTTTATATTGGCCTCCACAATTATTTGTATTTCAAACATTTTTGTTGTATAACTCCGCGTGAATTTTTATTAAAATTTTTCGACCGAATTCCACCCCGTAGATTTTGAGTTAAAGTCGATCAAGGGAAATCGCGTTCACAACATGGAGGCGCGCATTACGCAAGCACTCACTTTGACGTCTTGTATATTAATTAATTTTTAATATTTCGTAAATATTCTTATATTAAAACACGCCATTTATCCCTAAGAAAGAATGGTTAAAATAGCAAATGGTTTGAGTTATCACTGGCTCTACAAGTTAGCCTAAAAGAAACCGATGATTTTAGCCGTCTAATACCCATGTACCCCCTTAAGAAACAAATTTTCAACCAATTAAAAATAAATTTGAACGTGCCAGCGCAAGGGCCTTTTCACGCAAGACACTTCAGTAGCTCGTGACTGGCATTTAAAACATATTTACTGAGTGAAAATAGCACTGAGTCAAAAAAGAAGAGAAGATGCAGAATATGTAAATATGTGTCACGCGTAAAAAGGCCTTAAGAGACATAGGAACTTCTATCAATATGCGCTCAGACCCTCAATGTAGCTGGCTAAGGGTCATAATTTACACCCTGAAGTCTCAGACAGCATTAGCCCAGGCCGTGAAAGCCTAAAAAGTCTTAAAAGATTCAATGCAACGGACAACCACCCCGTCCTCAACTCGACTCTAAATTAGCTAATTGATAACTTTAGCGAGCAACTCGGGAGTATCGCGCCAACTAAGGAAAAAAGACGTAATAAAGTTTTGAAGTACGAAAGTGTTTCTGGTGGATGGATATACGCTTTTACGAGCGGAAGAACCCTTTGATATGCAAATGATATTGATACTCCCCACTTTCCACCAATAATGTCGTATTTCAAACTTCCATCAAGCACTTAAATATAATCTCATTATAACGCTATCTGATATGCAAACCAGCCATTTTTTCAATGGCTATTTATTTACCACCCCACATTTCAGCCCCTCTTTCAACGCGAACTGTTCACGTGACCGTCGAGGCAGGGACATCAATAGAATTCTTCTAGTTGCTTCGCGTTTAGAACGGAGCTGGAACTCGCGTTTGTTAATTTAGAATGCTGCGTTGGAAGAAAATAGGGACAGCTGGTTATTATTTCACGAGGGAGGATAATTTCCAGAGTTAACAACCTTCGTAACCGGCATGGCATATTAACGATAAAATAGCAGGTTTACGCACATTCGAAGTTTCACACGAGAGCCGAAGCGTCACGCAAACTTTGTCTGAACTTAAAAATGATGTGCCCTGTATTACTAGTTTACGAGAATAGTTGCACGGGTCTTAAAGAACTCCGTAATATCCCGTTCGCACGACTAAATGTTTGTGTGGCATATTCAATAACTTCATATTTAGGAAATTTGAAATCTAATTGTGATTAATGTTGAAGGACTCAACATGTACCTATTTGAAAATATTAAAGAAGTGTACGGGTTAACCATTAAGGAATTAAAATGTTCACAGGTTATGGCAAAGAATCCACATGTAAAAATTAGTCATAGTCAATGAATCATTGGTAAATATTCTGGCAAAATTTATTTCATTTTCGGTTTTATAGTTATGTAGTTATAGACAAAAACGTCACTTGGGATGACAGCTGGCCCTAGCTTTTACAAAATGTAGTCAACTTATTTTGAATAATTATTTATAATATATTGTGGACGTACGAGGGAAATAAACTAACAAGGGAAGTTCGACAAATCAAAATTTAAAAAAATCTGAAACTTTGTAGAAATGTAGCTCAAGTGATGCTAATAACGTAACTATTTTTTAATTCATATATGTGATTTCTACTAAAACACACTATTTAGCAATAATAAATATATAAGCTTTCAACGTTTCGATCTCCGTTTAGATCTTCATCAGGAAAGTTTAAAATATTGCTTTGTTCTAAGAATTGAGTCACAGTGGTATGGCACTGCCTACGACACGCGAGTCGGTTGGAATAAGACTAAGGTGTACACCTAAAATACAAGAATATTACGCAACATTACTAAAGAAGTAATGTCTTATGATGTTTCTGCTCCATAGAATTTCCTGTGATTGAATTAATCTTCTACATATTATTGTTTGGTATGTAACTTTTAGTTGCTCGTTAACACCGTTGAATGTATAACACACCATATGAGCAAAAATGCTTAGTTTTGTAAACTGTATATCCTTCAATTTTAAATCTCAGGGAGTTTAAATATGTTTTGTAACGAGTAACGATGTTTACCTCGTTTTCACCTTCTGGAAGCTGATGTTTGGTTCACGATATACGTTAGTCTTATTCCAACCGACTCGCGTGGCGTAGGCAGTGCCATAGCACTGTGACTCAATTCTTAGAACAAAGCAATATTTTAAACTTTCCTGATGAAGATCTAAACGGAGATCGAAACGTTGAAAGCTTATATATTTATTATTGCTAAATAGTGTGTTTTAGTTTGTTAAATTGACCGAACCTGTGCGCCGAAATCACATATATTAATTATTACGGTCGAAATAAAATTTATAAATATTTTTTAATTCGGCAATAAAACGGTTCTAAGGGTGAAAACACCCCCGCGAAAAATTGGCGAGTTTTCAGATTATCGTGAATATTTACGAAACTGTGAAACGTATGAAAAATAAGTTGAATTCAAAGTTCTATGGCTTTTGTGTCTTATAAAGCGGCGATAAAGAATTTGTGAAAAACTTTTCTTTTTCTCCAAATTTATCACCACCGCCATTTTTTCGACAATCCTTTCTCAGCATATTGTAGAATATCGGAAGCGATACAACTTTGAATTCACCCTTTTTCGATATCTTTTCGACAACTCACAATTTCTTGCAGGGGATGTTTTCACTCTTAAGAAAAAAAATAGTTAGAAATTATATTTCACAATAATAAACATTTCACATTTCTTGTAAAGAATAGAAATCGATTTTTCTCAAAACTTAATTACGCCGAATTAAGAAACTGTTCCTCAATTGACGACTGCCAAACAGTTGTGTCTGTGAACCCCCGAGGGTTTCGGATTACAAACGGAGCCTCAGGCAATATAAATTAACCAGATATGTGGCCACTGAGTTCGTAAAGCAGGCACAGTACCAATGGTCCTACAGTGGCCGTTCTGTCGCAGGCACAATTTGCACAGCTTCGCGTGTTAGCTACTGACAAACAGAACTTATGTCGTCACAATCAGCCGGTTGGCACTGTGACTAATAAGTAAAATTGATGTTTGTGATTTGTTATTCTACGAAGTATTGGGAAATGCAAGGGTATAATAAATATACAGAGATGATTCCTTATGCAAATATTAATGGAAAACATAGAACGAAGTCTTTTTCTTCCCAGTTCAGTTTTTAAGATAATCCAGCGATGATCAGTGCAACTATTAATGCGTTTATTAAAACGGGACACCCGGCATAATAACAAGATGACACCTGATCGAAACGCCACAGTCATTAAATCTAAATGTCCACTCATCACACTCGTAATGCTTCCCCTCGAACGTTGCCCCGCGACGAAACGCTTCGGATTAAGAAGCGGCGAACTGATATCCCCGATGTCTATATCCATAAGCCGCAAGGGCCCGTGATACTTCCTAGACAGATCAATTTGTACGTCTCCTAGATCCCGGATCGTAGATGAGCGTGTAATTGGGTAGCCCAGATCCGCTATGGCGTATAGTAGCAGTAAGAGACCAGTGGGGCGAGCTGGAAGAGGCACGGCTCATCGATATCTATGATGTTAACCCAGCCGTGCTTCCCTCCTGATAGGCTGCCGCATAATTACTCGAGGCGTGCGCTCAGCTTAATAGTCGCATCATCATTCGATAAACATGTTATTACTGGACGAGCGGAGGTGCGTCGCGAAGGCGAAGCAAATTAACGGCCCCCTATCGAAATTACGTATCCAGCCAGCGAGATTCGATAAAAAGCCGACATTCGGCTAGCTTCAGGTTACTTACGAGGAAATTGACGAGGTCTTATAGAACACACTGTAAGTGCCAAAAATCAAATTCTGTACTATAGTAGGTATGAAGGATTGTTAATTTTATTTGTTAACCGGTTAACTGTCAATGTATCATATATGATCAAACAAAAATCTGGTCAATTCTGTCAATTATCATATACGATCAAATGGAATAACTTTTTTGTTTTTCAACCGATTTGAATGAAACTTGGTATGTAATAATGGTTTCTGGCGTCGCTGAATCTGAATTTGGCATTGGAATTGAAAAATTCAATATGGCAGACTCAAAATGGCGAACCAAAATGGCCGCCAAATATTAAAATACTATCGGGATATAGAAAAATTGTATATAGGGGTTTTTGGGGTCGCTGAATCTGAATTTGGCATTGGAATTGTAAAATTCAATATGGCAGACTCAACATGGCGAACCAAAATGGCCGCCAAATATTGAAATACTATCGGGATATAGAAAAATTGTATATAGGGGTTTTTGGGATCGCGGATCAAAAAAAGCACTTGCGGTGGAATTTATGGATGAAGAATTCAGGTATAAAATTATTCGAAACTTTTTCGTAGAAAATAAAAATACTAAAAAATTAAACCCCTAAACCCTTATTTTTCAGGGCTTGGGGGTGGCATTGAAAAAAGTAACTGCTGCAATAGAATTATAGACAAGAAAACTTCACAAATAAAAAATTTTTAAATAAAAAAAGGGTTTAGTAAAGAATTGACAAACTCACCCCTAAATTCTATTTTTTTAGGGGTTGGGGGTGTCAGATGAAAAAAATTACCCCTGGAATCGGTTCAGCGACTCAAAAAACCCTGGTATACCAAATTTTGTGTGATTCACTTAAGTATTCGATGTTACCAGTTTGGGCCCGAATAATGAAAAGGACCGTGCCAGTTAACCGGTTAAGGTTAAGATTAAACTGGATTGAGTGAGTCGCGCGAGCAGGATTCCCGGACATTTTGTTGCTCTGGATATTTCGCGGAGAGGGATCACCTACAGGAGTGGTGGTGATGAGCAGGGTTGCCAGGGATTGTTTGCGGCCAAACACCTACAGGAGTGGTGGTAATGTTTGCGTGAACTGACGCTAGCGCCAAACCAGCCAAGTGGCCCCAACGCGAAGCCAAACACGGCCAACCAGCGTCGCCGGGAAATAGATTGTCGACTCTGGTTGGCCGTGGTTGGCATTGTCGACGCTGGTTGGCTTCGCGTTGGGACCACTTGGCTGCCTTGGCGCTAGCGTCAGTTCACGCACACATTACCACCACTCCTATAGGTGTTTGGCCGCAAACAATCCCTGGTAACCAGAGTTGGGCATTATCTAGATAAAAAATTATTTAAATAACGATCGAATAAATGATACTTTATCTTTATTCGTTATTCGAATAATCGAAGTTATCTTTATTCGAAGAGCAATGAATAAATAATTTTATTGGATGAGAATTTATTCGACGAATAAAGATAATTTTTTTATTGGATGAGAATTTATTCGACGAATGAAGAAAATTTTTTTATTCGATGAAAATTTATTCGACGAATAACGATAGTTTTTTATTCGAAGGTTTTATTCGAATAAATTTTTCATCCGTAGCATTTATCTTTTCGAAGCCATCGAATAAAGCCACGAATAACTTTCGTCAGCGTCGAGGGTGTTTATTCGAGCCGCCGAGGGTTGAGCCCGGCCGAGCGGGGAGCGCCGAACACAAAGGACCGGCGGCTCGAATAAACACGCTCGACGCTGACGAAAGTTATTCGTTGCTTTATTCGAAGGCTTCGAAAAGATAAATGCTACGGATGAAAAATTTATTCGACGCATTTATTCGAAGAAAACATTCGAATAAAAAACTATCGTTATTCGTCGAATAAATTTTCATCGAATAAAAAAATTATCTTCATTCGTCGAATAAATTCTCATCCAATAAAAAATTATCTTTATTCGTCGAATAAATTGTCATCGAATAAAATTATTTATTCGGTGCTCTTCGAATAAAGATAACTTCGATTATTCGAGCCTCGATTAACGAATAAAAATTATTTATCTTCTGTTCGTTATTTGAGATTTTTATTTAGATAAACTTTTGCCCAACTCTGCTGGCAACCCTGGTAATGAGTGCGTGTGGCGACGGCAGCGCCATGCCAAGCCGAGTGGCGCCAACGCGAAGCTAACCAGCGTTGCCGGGAAATAGGTTGTCGCCGGAAATACTATCTCTGCATCATTTTACTCATGACGACGTGCAATTTTGGCATTGTTGCCTGCCTCATCTTCCTTAATTTGGACTTCATCATTGACGAGTGATCGCGAACAATAAAATTCCATTGGTGCTCTCTGGTTAAGAGATTTCAGAGAACGATTAAGACCAGTAGCCAGTGGTTTTCGCAATCGGAAAAAGGAATTGGGATCTGTTTGCAGTTGAGTCACGTCGGGGGAACAGAGAACGTGAGGATATTTCACGTGTATCGAGGCAATCTTTTACTTACCAACGATACCAGAAAACTAAATATCGTATAGAGGGGTCGTAAACGTTCGTTTTCCTTTCGGCTCATCTCGCCCGTGGAAATAGCCATAGGAACGTGACGATGTCATGGCGCGGCGGATAACGCGGTAACGAGGGGATAATCTCGTGCACTGGTCTGACTAAACAGCGATTACACTCTTAACTTCTTGCCTTTCTCCTACTTAAGAATATCGCGCGGCTTACTCCAAGTTTAATGGCGATAAGCAACGTAGCTTACCCATTGGAGTCACTTTTCCCTAGATAACTCTTTCTTAACTGGGTAGAATTGAATATTACCACCTCTAAAGGTGGATGGAAGCCATGAATAATGTGCTGCATTCGAATGAAACGTGTAACAGTGGAAACAGGTTCTGAAGTAACATTCGTCTTGAGGGGTATTTGCGGGTTTGACGCCCAAAAACGATACACTTTTAGGATTTTTTTTCTAAATAACTATACAAGATATCTGGACGAAAGTTTCTGTATTTTATAAGTCTATGCTTGCACTATAATTCCCCACCTTTATATTGTATTAAAAAAATTATGTTGTATTTATAGATGGCAGAGGATTAGCCTCCTTAAAAGATAGGTGTTTCAATCACCCGGTTCAATCACCGGAAATCGAAAAATCAAATGGGTTTTTAAAGCTCAGCTCTAAAACTAGAGGACCCCCCAAAAAGTATTAAAAAAAACCCAAATTGGCGCGTGGTTGAATAAAAAGTTACGATCTTCGCCTATATTTAACCAGGGCTGTGGAGTCGGAGTTCAGAAGGAATTTCTGATCGCTGGAGTCGGAGTCAGAGTTCAGAAGGAATTTCTAATCGCTGGAGTCGGACTCGGAGTTGGGGTCGGAAAAAAATATACCGACTCTAACTCCACGTTAGTAAATTTTATAAACATATTATGTATTAAATATTAGTAATTTAGTTATATATATATATTCAGGGTGTTCGACTACTGCTGGGGAAAAATTTAAGGGGTGATTCTAGACACCAGAATAAGGCGAAAATGAAGAATAACGATATTGCGGTTGCGGCTTCGTTTGTTAGTTATAAGCGTTTAAAGATACGCCTAAAAGCAGGCAATCCGCGCGCAGCGGTGCACGCGAAGCAACACAGGCGAGGGGTCGAGCAGTGGTATTCAAAGCCACTCTCGCGCGGTGTCGCTCCCCTCACAGAAGCTGCGACGAAATTAAATTTATCTCTTATTCTCTATCACTTCGTCCAAAATTGAAGGGTATCGTTGAATAAATTACACTAAACCTGCCTACTCGCTAAAATCCATTGTTCCCAGTATATCCACTGTATGTACTGTTACTGCGCGGAAAGAAGGCTTCTGGCAGGCGGTGCAGACCGCCGCTATGACCTTTGTCACCGAAATAATCTTATAAAGACGGGGCACACGTATTTTTGTCATTGGCGGAATCGGCCACATCTACTTACGACGATGTACACAGACGGAGGTCCAGGAGGAGCTAGCGGCCAACTGCACCGCCTGCCAGGAGCCTTCTTTCCGCGCAGTATGATTCAATTGTGTTATCACACCACTCCAAAGAAAATCAGATCTCTTGCATTAAAACGTGTGAAGAAACTTAAAAAGGAACACAAATTTACCCAAATTTATGAGGAAGCAATTGGGGGATAATAATGGAACTAAATTGCTCTCAAACATCTTCACATTCTTCACCGCCGTTGACTAGCTAACGCCATATTTGTAGCATTTGGTAGTAGTCTGTCGAAGTGTTGATCCCTTTTCACGTGTTACTTCGAGTCAGATATTCCCGGAGATCTGAAGTCGAAGAACAAGTGCGTGATATGATACCAAGGAGATCGCGGAACATCTAAAAGACAAATTGCTGCACTAGCTGCTCTCTTCCATCGAAGCATATAAGGAGTTCTTTGGGTACAGCTTCTGTATCCACTCCACGTACAATGAGTTCAGACTGGTTATTCGTTTCGAATCACCGCCGGTAGCGAATGGCACTTAATTTTGCATATTACATGCTTTGTCACGTGTGAATCGAAATTTACAAGGGGAAGAATTAGGAACATTCAGAGCACTTACCGAAGAGCAAGCTGCATATTCTAGATTTTGATCGCAATATTTCCAGCAATTTTCGTGGAATGTGTGGTCTGGCACCACAGAACGTTTAATTGAAGGCAACTGTGTTGTAACGTACGCTGGATAATGGGAATTATACAAATTTCTTGAGCGTATAGCTGTAGGTATGTGTGCATGTGTTATTAGATGGCATTCCATTAGATACCTGCGGCTAAATGTTCTACGTGCGTGATAAGGCTGCGGCTTCTTTACAGCTCGGAATACCTTGCCGTAAATTATTCGGATCACCGAAAAAGCTGAAAAGGCTCTCTTGATTTTGGCACAAATACCTTCGCCTTTTCGCTGCGTATTAAATTCATGGACATTTTTAGATAAATAAAAAAGTTTTTAATTTTCAACTTATGGCTACCGATAGAATTATCTCACAAGGGAAGTTCGGTTGCCCGAACATTCCGATTTTTTTTTAAACTTGGCAGGTTTGTAAAGGACCTCAATAGAAGTATCAGGCAATTCTTCGGTTATTCAGGGTGAAAACACCCCCTAGAGTGTTTTTCTATTTTCCAGCATATCTTGAACACTATAGTAGATATGAAAAAATTGTTATAAAGAATATATAACGGTTTTTTATGCTGTATAAAACTGTGTAATCGAATTGTTTAAAATTTGTGGTGGGGAACATTTTCCTGCTTAAATTACACATTTTAAACAATTTGATTACACAGATTTATAGGTCATAAAATACCCTCAAGTTTTCATACTAATATTTTTTTTATATCTACTATAGTTTTCAAGATATACAAGAAAGTAGGAAATCACACAGTAACTTTTACGGGGTGTTTTCACCCTGAAGAACAGAAAATGGGCACAAACGAAAAATTGCCTGGGCTTCTGTGGAGATCTTCTACAAGCCTGCACAGTTTAAAAAAAAAAATTGGATTGGGGCTCAAAAATGGAATCCGAAAAATGGAAACATTGCTGTGTATCACAGTACAAGAGAAGATTTCTCCGCATTTTTTAGTGAGCGGACTAAAGTCGAAATCCGCAGCGAACGGGGGTGGAACGGCATTCGACTATAGTAAAAACCGCAGCGAAAGGGTTAAGGGGGTAGCCTCATTCGCAAGCGCGAAAAATAGTGTCTTTTTAGGAACTTTTTGTGCAAAAGTATAAGTTCAATCAAAATAGTCTTTTAGCATGTCGTTATTGGAAATTGTTGCAGACAAAAAATGAATGGTTCCTAAGAGACATTTTTTTATGTTTCAGCCCTAGTGATTCATCAAATTATTTTAAAAATCATTTTAAATCCCCAAGTTACCGAGCACCCCTTGTCAGTTCCCGCAATCCCTTCGCGCACCTGGCCCAGAGGACCACGAGTTACCTGTGCAAGCTGCTCGAAGAATTATGCGGAGGGCACTCGAAACAAATAACTCCGGACAACTTGCTCCAGTTGGTCGCCGTGCAGCACCAAGAAATTAATATTAAACACGGCAGCGTCATCCCCAGTGCCAGCCAGCCGTTGCACTGCCAAATCAGTGCGCGAAACCGCGGGCTGGAATCGAGGCACGAAGAAGTTAAAGTTTCTCTGCGCCGCGATTAAGGCGCGCCTATATCTGCCGGCGGCGCGGTTTTTCGTGGTTGGCTCCGGGCCGAGTAACAGCGCGGCCGAAGAATACCCGGCAGCGGGAGGACGGCAGAAGGAAGGGGCGAACAAGGAACTGTTTCTCGCATGACCAGAAGGAAACGTCGCGTTTCGTATCATTACGCATATTTATAGGCGGCTGGCAGAACTGCCGCTATCCCAGCCTTAGCCGCTGGGTCCCTCGGTAAATAACAGCTTTTCAGCCCGAACCTACGCGGCCCAGTCGTCCCAGTTACCACGCGTTGCGGGGATAACAAATAAATACGTCGGCAAAAAGTAGTTGTAGCTAAGTTACGCGGCCCACCTAGCCGTAAATAAGGAAAGTTGTGGCATTTATGGGCGCATACTTGTGCGAACAACGTAGACCTATGCCTCAGCCGATGCGTTCCTAGTGCTCCTGGGAGGTGTGCGAGCGGAACGCTTCCCTGGATCGTTCCATGCCACCCACTATGGAGATTCCGGCCGGCCGTTCGAGGAATGCCCGATGGCCTTTCTGGAATATTTTGCGCGGTTCCTGGGGGATCCGGCAGCGATACGGCGCTTGTTCAGGACTGGGTCAAAGGTTCGCCCCGAGAGGTGACCGTCCGCGGCGCGGGGACTGATCAGGAGACGGAAGGGCCGCGAGGCCGGGAGGGACGGCGCTGAATATTCGATTGCTGACGCTCGGGATGTGGTAATGTGATGCTTTGTGGGAGAGAGCAGCTTGGATGCGGCTGATGTGATGCGTGAGTTTAAAAGATGGTAGGCAAGTCGGATTATGAATACGTTTTTGTGCCATTAAACGCGTATACCTATTCGTACCGTAACCGGTTAGGAAGTAAATTGCCATAAAGTCAACTGGAAGAGAGAAACAAAAATAAAGGCAGAATTTTGAATCGAATCTTAAAACCGGTCATTTCACTGGGCGTGGTGCGTTCGCTGCTAAGGGTATGTAATCATCGCGAAGTGACTTACCCAATTTAATGGTAGGGTAATTAGGAACTAGTTGGAAGGAATTGGAGATAGTTAGGCATGGATGTTTTTCGTATAAAGTCAACAGCAAATGTAATAACAAATATATTATTTACGCAGATCCCAAGAGCAGCCTTTCAGCTCCAGAAGTCGTTAAATGTGAAAACCCAATTATCGAGGAAATTATTGTGAAATGCTGATAAAATTGTGAAAGAGGCTGCAAATTTTTTTATGGTAACCCAAGTATACCTTCCTACCAGAAAGAAATTCTAAAATCATTTAAGATAATTCATAAAGAACATTGCTACGTTTAACGTAAATCCAACAGAAGTGACTTGAACTGTAAATTCATGCTGAAGTGTATTGGAATTCTTGAAATTTATCATTTAATTTAATTCAAATTTAACCTAAGCTAATATCTATGCCTACCTTCATTTTTATGTAAATTAACGTAGTTGCTGATGACCCAAATGGGTTGATGCCACTTTTAAAATAAAGTAAAGAGAAATGTTTTTCATACTTTGAGGATCTTTGTTGGCTGAAAAATCCACATCTATTAGTTGCAGTGTATAGTATGAGAGATACATATTTGTATGTATGGTTTGGAATTTACAATCGGGGTAGTTTCAGCATTAAAAAGTAATAAAAACATTTCAGACAAAAATATGTACCATTCTGCCTCGCTTCCAAGTTATCGGCATATTTGTGTTTGATCGACATGAAACGATACAAAATAAAGAAACAGATTTTCGGAAGGTTTTTTTACTTCTTAAACACTCCATCAAAGTTAAGGATAAAATGTATTTTTTCACTTTTCATGTAAAGATTGGGAGATCAAATTCCTAATGCATTGTACAATAAATATTGAATAATAAAACATTCACTAAAATACATACGTTACCTAAACGAAAAATTCTTAATTAAAAATTGTACAAAAGAAACTAACAATGTTTCCACGAATTTTAACTATTTTTAACCGACTTCAAAAAGGAGGAGGTTATAGATTCGACCCTTTTGTATGTTTTTTTATGTTTGTCCCCTCATAACTCCCCAGCATATGGACCGATTTCGATGATCTTTTTTTTATTCGAAAGAGGGCGATGTCCCGGTGGTCCCATCCTAGACTAAATCAATATTGACCGAATATTTTGCCAGTTCTGGTTAATAATAAAGACTATTGTCACCTAATTATTATTATTTTATGTACGTACGCGCATATCTTCTCAGCATGTTGCGTCAATATATATAAAACTAAAAAGTTAAAAATAAAAAAAAAATTAAAAAAATTAAAACCGACTTGAAAAAAATAAAATTGCACTAAAAAGTAAAAAATAATTCTTTCCCTTATTTAATCTACGATTCTCATATTTTTTAAGTCGGTGCCTCATCATTTGCACTGTGTAAAGCTGGCGCCGACTTAAAAAATATGAGAGTCGTAGATTAAATAAGGGAAAGAATTATTTTTTACTTTTTAGTGCAATTTTATTTTTTTGAAGTCGGTTTTAATTTTTTTTAAATTTTTTTCCACGGTGCATTTTATAATTTTGAATTCCAATAATTTATGATACATCGCATTCCACATAACAATCATTTCAACATAACGACGTAAAAAAATTAAATGTCAATTCTCTATTATATTTTACACAAATATGTCGTTCCCTTCTAGATACATACCTACCTTTTATCAAAGTATTGCCACGAATTTCCAATAATCCCAGTATTATGCTTTCACAAATATTCCCGGTACTACCTCAGTATTTAAATAACATGCAAATCAACTGCGGTACACATTAATCTATCTTTTATCTTTTTTTAACTATCTACACAACTGTTATCAAATTCCCCATTTCTTTCGTATAATACTTCTGCGGCCAAACTCGTTTTCGTGTACATTAAAGATTACACGATATTACAAATTTCACACGCAACGAGGAATTTCCATTCGGCTAATAAATGCAAAAGTTCCCGAACACCGCGGGCTGCAGAAGTTCTCGGAGCTCCCCCGGAGATCAATCTGTTTTAATTTCGTCGGTCACGCACGATCTAGGAAAGTCGAGGGAGTTAAGGCTCCGCGAATATTCCTGCAGCTGGATAAAAAAAAAACACCCTCTTTCGGCCGTAAGTAAATAGAAACTCCTTAGTAGGGTCAAGAGGAGGCTCGGTGCAGCAAGACCGGAAGTTCGACTAACAACTTGCCCGAACGAGTGTACTACCGCCGCGGCCAACTAAATGAAGCGACTTAAGTGAAAAGTTTGTTCGTATCTGGTCGAAAATACTGCAGTGTTTACGTATTGAAAATGCAGCCGGGGCTACCCGGGGAATTCGTTGCCGCTGATAGAGAATTGGCGAAACGTGGGGGCCCTCTCCTACACGCCAGATATGTATGCTGGAATTTGCATGCGTTACTTTGTGGACTATGATACGATTGAGTGTGCAGGGTAGCTTGCCGAATCATGCTCGATGCTTTCAGCGAGAAACATTTTCGTAATGTTTCTCGACAATATACCAGATTGTTTCTGTAATTCTGTCACGAAGGAATTGGTGAGAATATGTTAATAACGAATGCTGTTATTAATCTCTATAATATTAATTGAATAATAGAAAAGATGGTATGGTTTTTTTAAAGGAGTGAATGCACATGTCACTTAAGGGGTCATTCTACTTTGAACCGCCGAAAAATTAAGCTATTTTTCACGATATTTTTCTGAGTAAATGCAACGTATAATACAATGAATCTTTTTGGTATTTATTCAGCTACTCTTATATTATACAAAATAAAATTAAAAAGAATTTTTGCAATTTGTTTTAACTGTTTTTTACAGTGTAAATATGGCACTTAAAAAAGGTGGTATGTTCGCGGCGCAGGTGGTTTCCCGGCTACGGTGAAATTGTATAATATAAGAGTAGCTGAATAAATAAGAAAAAGATTTATTTCATTATATGTTGTATTTATTGACAAGGAAAAAAAATTCTGAAACTTTGTGAATATGTAGGGGATTTCCTCCTGAATACAACGCAATTTTTGTTCGCAACGCGATTTTGTGTTATAACTCGTGAGCTGTAAAATAATTTGTTTACCAAATGATAGATCTAATTAAAAGAAGTAACTTTCGTCTGGAAACTTTATTTCTATCTCTTACAGTTCGCGAGTTATAACACAAAATCGAAAAATAGCCGAATTTTCGGGGGTTAATTTCACCCCCCTCGAGTGAATTTGGGCAGCAAACAAAAATTTTTATGTAATCAGGAGGAAATCCTCTACATATTCGCAAAGTTTCAGAATTTTTGGAATTTTCGAGTTCGGGTTCTTCCCTTGTGAGAAAAAAATCTTTACAAATACTAGCTTAATTTTTCGGCCGATCAAAGTAGAATGACACCTTCAATGGAATTATTGCTTTTATGTATGTACATATGTCTTGGAAGTTGTTTATGGTCTGAATGGCATGTACTCGAAAGAATTTTTGAGATAATATGGAAGGTTCCTAATACATGTATTCTCCGTAGGTACTATTGGTTACAAAGCACGTCTGACCATGGACGATCCATTTTCCCTGCCACCTTACACTTCACTTCCTTCTTGCATTTCAGCTGTATCTATGAATCAATCATACCTTTCGGTACTACGTATGGTTTAGGAAGTGCATTATTTTTGAAAAAGTTCGAAATAAAAGTAGATTAGGTAAACAAGAGCTTGCCAATGAATAAATTGAGATTAATCAGCAATTCCAGTAAAGACTTTTAAATTACATTAGCATTTACAATTTTAACCCTTCGTGGTCACACCTTCTTATAATCACAAATTGGTCACATGGGGTTCTCTGCACCCTCACCGCCATTTCTGAGTTACCATTTTCGTATTTTTGAATTTTTTAACTTTTGAGTGATAATCGTACATTTGTAATACTCATAATCATGTTTTAACAGTCTTTTATTAGAAATATATACTTTGACATGATGAATTTGGTAGTTGAAAAAATAGTTGTAGTGCTTCTTTTTTAATTCACCAAATTTTTTAATTTTAATATTAAAGTCTAAACTGTACAGAAATTTTGGCAAAGAAAAAAATGGCCTGTGTCGTCACTCGGCAAGAAGTTGCATATCACGGCTCTAACGCCGTCATTTTGTACGAAAAAAATAAGCCTTTTTCCGTCGAGAGTCGTGCAATAACAAGTTCATATTGAATTTTCCATTTATTTAATTATCTCCCTAAAAAAAATTGCCAAAAATAACCACTTAACTCAGTTTCCTATGTGCGACGAAACATCATTTTTTAGGCTACTCATAAGAAGAAATACTAAATGGTAGTGCAGCACAAATTCACGCAAGTTTCAAAAATGTGAATCGTAAAATTTGTAAAACCTGAAAGAATTTAAGAATTATACATAATACAGTGAACACCTGGCATAAATTAATAAACGAAAATTCAAATTCTACCGAGAATTCTAAAACACGAAGCTCCTCTTATACAAGGTGCAGTGACTTCGTGAAATTACTGCTGCAATATCAATGCTTGCACAGCTCTTTCATGCTTACAAACGCGCCTACACCTCGCAACCCAACATTTCGTACATAGTAAATACACCTCTCAATATAATTTACATTTCCCAATTCTCTTCACAGAAGGGAAGCAAGAATGTCCCAGTCACCCTCGCGCTTACCGCCATGCACCAGAGCTTTTTCTGTGAAAAATAGCTGAATGATTAATGTGCTCTAACTGCAATCTCACCCAAGCTAAACTGCAATTATAGAAGAAACTGATTCTCCCACGGTATAATAGCCTTTCCTTTTCTTCAACCTCACGCTATTCATGCATTAACTCTGTGTACACGAACGTGCGATTCAGCATCAGCTGTTTATTTCGTATTTGCAACGTCCGCGTCGATATCTCGCATCCCCTACAGCACACTTTGTTGCAGGAATGTCTCGGTTACGTTGCGGTTTAATATCTGGAAGGAACATTGCACGGAATTGTTGCCGAAAGGTTTCAAGTAAATCGCTCTGTCCGCCCCTGTGCAACATTGCAGGAAATATTTCTGCAACATTGCTTCGGGATTTTACAGCAATGGTCTTGCAACGTTTCTGAGATTTTACAGCAGTGGTCGCGCAACGTTGCGGACAGTAGGGCCAAAAATAAAAGTAACGGTATTTTACAAATATCTTTTGTTGCTCTATATAGTTTATGAGTTTGTTTAAACTCTCTGGTGTTAATTAAATAATTGTATTAATTACTTATGTCAGATATTGTCCACGTTCGCATATATTCCCTCGGCGGTGGCCTGTGGAATCTTAGACTGTATTCAGCGTGCCGAGATTTCAGGAACGTTCCGCGTAATTTCGTATTCAGTGCGGAACGTTGCTCATACGTTACGAGTGTAACGTTACCCCGTATTCTGCGCGGGTCATTGCAGGAACGCTCCACGTGGGTTGTACCGCAATACATGCGCAATATTGCACGGCAATGCGTGCGCAATATTCCCGAAACGTTGCACAAACGTGGCCATTGCAATATCGCACGGCAATGCGTGCGCAATATTCCCGAAACGTTGCACAATCGTGCCCATTGCAATATCGCACGGCAATGCGTGCGCAATATTCCCGACACGTTGCACAAACGTGGCCATTGCAATATTGCACGGCAATGCGTGCGCAATATTCCCGAAACGTTGCACAAACGTTCCCATTGCAATATTGCACGGCAATTAGGGTGGAGCTTATTTTTCAACTATGAAAATATGATCTTCTCACCATCTCAATTTGTTCCTTTCTATAAAAAACGAAATCCAGCAGAACATGAGCACAATTGATCTATATTTAGGGGTAGCTCAATGATGGTAAAATTTCCAATGTAGGGGAGACCGGGGCAGATTGTAACAAAAAAAGTTTTCACAGTTTTTTCTCGAAAGTGTTTTCCTCAATCAGGAAATAATTTGCGTGATTTACTGCTTACATATGTGGTGAACTAATTGCGTGAAAGTACGTGACAAAATCTTGGACACTTAGACATCTAGCTTCATCTTAAACAAATCTGAACCTTTGTTACAATCTGCCCCAGTCCGAGGTAAATTGTAACACATCTGTTTTACTTATTTAAATACAAATATGAACACAAATAAACATTTCTAAAAAATAGAAATGAAAACACAGATCATTATTAAACATTTGATATACATGAGTTAAGCAATCATTGCTTATGCATCTGATTCTATCAAAATCTTCTTCTGTGCTTTCTTTACTTTTGCCTTCATACTTTTTTTTTCTATTTTATGGATTCTCGATTGTTTTGTTGTTCGTCTATAGCATCTTTTTCCGGTGTGTCAGCAAATAGCTTGCTTTATCACCATTTGGAGCGAAGTAAGTATAGTAACATGTTACAATTTACCCCGAGGTCGAATTTTTGTGTTTTATCTCACCAAACGAGAAACTAAACATCAAATCACTAAAATGCATACACATAATAATAAACCAATGTGTACTGATTCGTTTGCTACAAAGAAACATAAATTCAAACGGTTCCAAATGACGGTTAATTGAAATAAAAATGCTAACACAACATTTACTTACGTGCTCTAAATACTAAAATTCTGGGCTATTACCACAAAATGATTACATAACGCTCGTTTGTGTCAGTAAAACCGACGGTGCTAATATCGTCAAGCAGCTCTCGCATGCTGTGGGTTACCAGATTTGTCGTTCAAAAGATTTTACTTATGTTACAATTTACCCCGTGTTACAACCTGCCCCGGTCTCCCCTACATGATAATTATATGGAAGGGCTTGAAACCCTAAGTGGAACTAGTAAGTTACTACTGATTTGTTCCTTTAGATACACAAACACTATATAAAAACTTTAGACAATACATTCTTATGTTTAGGAGTAGCTCAAGTGAGTCAAAGATTATAGAAATTATGAAAATTCAACATATAATGGCCATATTTTAATTTATACATTTACGTTACATTACATTGACATTTGTATTGGATAATTTGTTAAATTTATTGTTCACAAAGGCTCAGACATCAGACAGTGTCTGTTTCCTGCTGACAGACTACAATCTACGATGGTCCTCAACAACTTGCATTAGTAATTGTAGCTGCATTTCATCATGGGTTATTAATCCACTGTATTCCTGTATAAGTGCCACTCCACGTTCAGCATGGTCGTTAACAACTTTTAGAGACCTGATTGTTCCCATAGCCTTTTTGTAATCATCTCTAACCTCCCACAAGTCTGGATCAACCGTGAGAAATCCATCTGGAAGTTCCAACATTCTGAAGAGTGTCATTGACTTAGCAGTAACAAAATCTTCCAAGTGTTTGTTCTTGAACGAATGAAGAGCAACAGTGATTCGCTTGGAATGCTTTTGATATTTTTGATTTTTATTTTCTTCATGCTGCAAGGCACTCACCATAAGTCTCTTGGTTGACGAACTAACGCGACTGTCGAAGAAAGCTAATGCAACAAGTTCCTGTGACAAATACCATAGGTGATTACAAATCAGGGGAAATCCTTTTCCAATAATACCTTTTCTCAATTTCTATTTTTCTTAATGAACAAATGAATGCATTTGAAAACACTTACAGTGTTCCATGCCCTTCTATATAATTATCATGTACATTGGAAATTTCACCATCATTGAGCTACCCCTAAATATAGATCAATTGCGCTCATATTCTGCTCGATTTTATTTTTTTATAGAAAGGAACAAATTGAGATGTTGAGAAGATCATATTTTCATAGTTGAAAAATAAGCTCCATCCTAAGCTCCACCCTAACGGCAATGCGTGCGCAATATTCCAGGAACATTGCACAAACGTGCCCATTGCAATATTCCACGGCAATGTTTCCACAATGTTGCAGTAATATTGCAATGCAACCTGCAACCAAACGGCAATGTGCTGCAACGTTGTGCAACGTTCCTGCAACAAAGTGTGCTGTAGGGGATTTATAACACACACCCTTTGCGTCGACTGTTCCGTCAATAAAAACCCCGCTCACAGAACGAACCCGCGGCGATATTAACGTTCCCGTTGATCACGGTATAGACTAGAGCTATTGTTTTTGCCCGGGTATCCGGGTACCCGGGTACTCGAGTACCCGGTGAGACCCCGGGTAGAAAAAAATTACTCGGGTACCCGGGTACCCGTAGGATACCCGACTACCCGGGTACCCGTGCAATACCCGGATACCCGGGTAGACAAAAATTACCCGGCTACCCGGGTAGACAAAAATTACCCGTGTGTCCATGAGATACCCGAGTAACTGAAGTGTGATGAGATAGTTGAGAATTTCGATTTGACAGCCGATCGTTTTTCGACTTTCGATCATTTTCGGCTAACCTCAGTAATGAACGGAATATGCTGTCAAATCGAAATTCTCAACTATCTCATCACACTTCAGTTACTCGGGTATCTCATGGACACACGGGTAATTTTTGTCTACCCGGGTAGCCGGGTAATTTTTGTCTACCCGGGTACCCGGGTAGTCGGGTATCCCACGGGTACCCGGGTACCCGAGTAATTTTTTTCTACCCGGGGTCTCACCGGGTACTCGAGTACCCGGGCGGGCGGGTAGTAAGAGCTCTAGTATAGACACACGGACAGGCGGACATCCGCCGTGTCGGATAAGCAACAACAATTCAGAGGCTCCCGAAACAGGGAGCATAATCGACGCGAGAGCAGCGGCACAATTCTGTTGCGTGTCTGAAGGCGTAATTCAGAGATTACGTGGGAATAGGCAAATTGGAAAATCCTGTTATACGGCTGCAATCGCGGCGGCGGTAATGAGGGTGAATTCGTCGCGTTAATAGTTTACAGTACACTAAACTGCTGTATTTCTCTCTTGTTTTATGAGGTGTGTATATACCTCACGATAAGACTTTGCAGCCGGGTCGCTCTCTCGCGCGGAGCACAATTCATGATTTCCTGGCTCCAAGGGGAGGAAGTAGGGGCTGGAAGACGCGCACCTAAATGCGAACTAATTTAACCGACGAGCATAGTCGCTTCGGTTGACGATTCGTCGCATTTATCCTCCGCAATCTAGCCACCTGCATTGTAAAATGTTACTCGAGCGAGGCAGTCTCTTGCGATTCGAGTGATTCTGATATAGATGTGTGTGGCGCCCGCGATGGGAACGGATGCCCGATTTTTCTGGGGAAGCTTGCTTCAATGGAGTTTGGGAAAAGTTTACTGGTAATGGAGCTGCGAAAGTATGGAAGTGTTCTCCGACGTTTATAAAGCGAGGAGCTTTGATAGACGCATCGGTGGTGAAATTGTTCCTTTTGCAAGGCCAAATGGAATTAAATGCTTCTTTTAGTTAAAAGTATACCGCGCTGGTGGGCTCAGATAGTGCCGGAGATACTGTGGAGAATTTGACAAAATGCGAGAAAATTAGATGTAAAATTCCTTTGCTCTTTTTCTGGTTAAAGTGTTCCGAAGGGCTTGGTTCCTGTGTTTACCTAATTCGGGGCCATCGAAATGAAAATTCATATGTAACTCGAAACGGATAGTATAGCTATTATAGTAATGTAATATCTTGATTCCTTAAAATCGTTACATTTCAGTTTCTTTATTTAATTTTTAGCAATATCATATGGGAATTTTAATTCGTGTTACAACCAATCAGAACTCTGAATTCATCGAACAAAAAAAATTACTGTATATAATACATTAGTATTTTTAACGTCTGTTTACATCAGTTCAAGAATTTTATAAGTTTATCTGAGATCCTACGTGCACAGAAAAAAATTTAAAAATTGGACCTTGACCTCGGTATGCATATGCATATTTCTTTAACGGGGTACATATTCCGCTGTAGCGCCCGAGTTTCATTACCAATTTCAGAATTTTTTAAGGGCGATCAAAGTAAGTGTAGTACACAACGATTTTTCTAAAATCATAATCGTTTTTTGTCGTGAAAAATTTAGTTTCAGCTGTGATTATGCGTTCTTGCGGAGATGTCCAATTGGACGGAAATTATAAATTATAAAAATATCTCCAAAATTGTCTTTCTAATTAACAAATTAGTATCAGAATTGAAGGGAAGAAAACGGACTTTTCTGTTTACGGCGCCATTTTGTGAAAAATGAATTTTAATTAATAATCCTGATTTAGACGATAGCCATATTCTTACTGAATAATTTTTTTCATTAATCCTTTGTTTCAGATCCCTACGAAGCACAGTGTGTCGAAGTATATGGGCGTTCGGGACAAAACTCATAACTTCTGAATTAATCAATTTTCGACCTAAGTACCGTAATACTTTTTTAAAGAGGATACAAAGATGCGTCGATTGATAAAAAAGTAAAATAAAATTACATTTTAAAAAATTAAAGTAATCTTAAATTTTTATTAAATAAAAAGGTTTTTGTCATTTTTTTCGATTACAGCTTGTTGCCACATGATTACTGACTAACTTTTGTTCGAAACACATTTTTATCAGTTGATCGGGAATGCGTGAAAAATTGAAACGATTGTTTAGACTTTAGAGCATCTGGATTTTCGAGACAAAGGATAAAAAATCACTCATTCGAAATTTTTTTAATATATTTTCTAAATCTATTATATGCTATATGACGCCTACATCTGAAACAGAACATGAAGACTCAGAGCAATTTTGAGCAATTTTGAGCAATTAAATTTGACGTGAATGTGAAGTTTAATACGCCTCCAATTAATGTAAAAAAAATGACAGATGTACTTGTTGGACTTTTTTTAAAACTCACGTCAAAGTTGATAAACATTTAACATTAAAAATTGGGACAATTTGTTGATATTGCAAAAAAGTTTTTCGGCAGCTTGGAAGGTCATATAATATTACTAAACATAACTTATAAAAATCAAATTAATTAGATGAACATTCGACGAATAGCACGTGTTTAAAAAATTGCTCCGAAAATGGGAATAAATTTCAAGCCTCATTTTTAACAACAAATTAAAATCTACGTTCCTTTATTAGTATTTTAAAATATAATAAGCTACGAGTGTTGGACTTCAGTTTTCATACTTTTCTCCATTAGGCACGCGTCACACTGTGCGAAGGCCAGAATCATGGCGGCTAATTGGACGTCTCCGCAAAGACGCACAATCTTCATATCTTCAATGCCTTCATACATCTCACACTAATTTTTTCGCGACAAAAAAAATTTGTTAATATAGTTAAAAGGACGATTAAGATTTTACAAAAAAACGTTGTGTACTACACTTCCATTGATCGCCCATAAAAAAATCTGAAAAAATGGTAACAAAATACCCCCTTAAACGGTTCATTCCACAAAATATCCGTCGTGCATAAATATAATTCGCGAGAGTGACATATAGCGAGGTCAGTTTAAGCAGAAATTTCTAGAACCTCATAACGCGATATTGATTACCAAATTGACCAAATTAATTATAAATCTTCGAGCCATTCAGTTAATTTCCATCCACGAAATTCTGTCCTAGTACCTATCACGACCTCAGTCCGATGCACAGCGTCCATTTATTCCTCACCGGATATCGATTCTTCCAAACTTCCCGCCAGCGATGCACGTGAAGCGAACGTATACTCCGCTCCCGAGCCAAGGAGAACGAAATTAATTACCCAGCAACGTTTACGAACGGAAAACGCCGCGGTAAAAGGGAACAATCGTTCGCCGGCAAGAGGGCGACGTTTTATGCCCAGCGCTCGTTTATCAGAAATCGGATAACCATGCAGGGATATTTCTCCCGTCCGAGCGCGCATGTGTGCATGAATGTAACATTCATTTAGTTGCGCTGCCATGCGCCCGGTGCGCCAGTAATCCAGCAATACTGCGGGAATTCCTCGAAAACAAGAGCAACGTCGTGCGGCTAATATCGGGACACCGGTAGCTGCAGAATGGGGGCATAGATCAGGTTGGCTGTAGCAGCAATTCAAAGACAAAATGTCGTGGGTATTGCGTTTTTTACGCCGCCGACAGGATCTGCACATGCACGGGCCACGCAGCATCTATGTGTGTATACAGGGTGGCGATAAAGTCGCGGTTGAACCGCGAGAAGAAATATTCCTTGCATAAAAATACCTAAATTCAGGGATATATATTTCCGACTTAGGCTTTGTTTCCAAGGGAATCGAGCTTGGAAAGGGCTTCGAATATGCTAGTACTGTTTATCGTTTCAAACGCGAGTATACTTGTATTCGTGTCTGTATTTATAAATGTTAAGTTAATTCGTAAGGTCTCTACTGCTATATCTGCAGGAAAAAATTCTTGAAGCGTTTGAAGAAGTGATTTCTTGATTCGAAGGGGACACTTTGTAGATGGCAGCACAGGGAATATTTACAGAAACTTTTAACGTAATAAAATAAATGACTTTTAGGTATTTGTTACGTTTTCTTGACTGACTCAGTAACGACCGAGCGGCTCGAAAGAATCGAGTACCCACTCGAATTTTTTCGGGCGGCCCGAAGACCCACACAGCACCATAACATTGCAGCAACGTCTCTGCAATGATGCGGTGCAAGATGGCAATGTTGCAACATAACATTGCAGAGACGTTGCAGGTTCAGTCCTATGTCCGCCTTCACAATATTGCAGGTGTGTATTTTTGCAAAGTTGCGGCAACATTACGAATTTGTAGTCCTGCAACGTTCCGGCAATGATTCTGCAACGAAACGGCAAAATTGTGGCAATGATCCTGCAACTCTTCGGCAATATTGCGGTGCGTATCCAGTTAAATGAAACACGCCGTAGAATCCACTCGACGTCATGTACATATTTCGAAAAATTTTGACAAAGTCATAGTTGCTTCAGAATATTGTTGTAATGTTTCCACAAGTTTTCACTACAGTATTGCACGACGATGTGCGCGCAATATTGCAGCAATATTGCAGGATCAATTGCCAATGGAACATTGCACGGCAACAATCGTACAATATTGCAGCAATATTGTACCATCGTTGCCAACGGAACATTGCACGGCAACGAAATTGCAATATTGCTGTAATATTGTAGGATCATTGCCACTCTAATAATGCACGACAATATTGCAGGAACGTTCCTACAATATTGCAATTCAACCTGCAACAACGTAATATTGCAGCAACGTCCCTGCAATACTGCTGCAACGAGGTGTGCTGTATGGGGAGAACCGGGTACTCGATTTTTTTCGGGTGGCCCGAATGTACTTCGAGCAGATCGAAATTTTCGAGCCGCCCGACTGTGACGAGTTGCTTGAAGCTTGAACGTTCCGAGCAGTACGAATGTTTCGGATATTTTAGGTTAGGAAATGTGTATCTACTGTAATGTAAATAATGGTTCTTATTGATGTGAATAATTAAAATGTAAACTGCAAATGAAAATATTCTATAACTATTGAAAATAAGTTAATCCTGTGTAGAAATCGACATGTGTATCTATCGCATTATGCCGTGTTAAAGTAACGAAAACATTGACACATCATGAATTGCCACTTCGCTTTTTTTTTTCAAACTACACGGCGTAGTGGTGTCATATTTTGCGAACAATTAGATTTCATCTATTAGAAATGTTGGCACATATGGATTGGCACCGGTAGATCGCACCACCGATCGATATTCGGGCAAATATGTACGGGACCGCGTTCCGAGCGCCCCTGCCGGCGGCGACGACTGTTACACGCATGGTTAGAGTATCTTTGTCGTTCCTTGCAAATTGTACGCTTTTCAAAGTCTTCACTAAACCTATTACATATCGTAAGTGACGGTGAGGGCATTAATATTTCCTATTTACCTCCTAACAAGAAACACGTGGAAAAACACATCTCTTAATTTTGACTATACCTAATTTGTACTTCATAATCGTTTCTTTATTTATTTATACGTATTCATTTTTTATTAACCGGTAAGAACCTTTGTTAACAGTGACCCGACAGAAATCCATATACGTATAATGTATACAAAAGAGGCAAAAAATAAAGCAAAAAAGGAAAAGTAACAAAAAATGAAAGATGAGATAAGGAGAAGTATATGAATACGTTCATGCATACATGAAAAACATGAAAAAAGAGAGATTCGAATTTAGTACTTATTTTCAATAGTTGCAGAATATTATTATTTGCAGATTACATTTCAATTATTCACATTATTAAAATCCATTATTCAGGCATTATTTACATTCCAGTAGATACACATATCCTAACTTAAAATATTCGAAACGTTCGTACTGCTCAAAACGTTCAAGCTTCAACCTACTCGTTACAGTCGAACGGCTCGAAAATTTCGATCTGCTCGAAGTACATTGGGGACGCTCGAAGAAATTTGAGAACTCGGTTCTTTTCGAGGCGCCCGAAAAAATTCGAGTACTCGGCTCTAGGACTGGGACTATTTGTCGAATTTTTCAGTATTCGAAAATTCGAATACTTCAGTTGCTCAATTATTTGGCGAATATAATTCGAATATCCAAGTATCCAAATACTAATCGAATATTTAAGTATTCGAATACTATTCGAATATACATCAGTATTCGAGTACTGATATATTCGAATAGTATGGTGTGATTTATAACTCAAGTTCTTTAGGTTCATTTTTTTACAAGCCTTTATTTAGTTTCAGTTGTGAGTTCGTTAGTTTGTCATGGTGAAATCTTGTTAGTTAATTTTGACCCAAAATTGAACTATGTATGTGTGCAAAGTTTCAAGTCGATCGGATATGTGCAGTGGGTCAGTATTCAAATGAATAGTATTCGAATACTGAAATATTCGTATACTGAAATATTCGAATACTGAAATATTCGAATACTGAAATATTCGAATACTGAAATATTCGAATACTGAAATATTCGAATACTGAAATATTCTAATACTGAAATAATCGAATACTGCAATATTCGAATACTGAAATATTCGAATACTGAAATATTCTAATACTGAAATAATCGAATACTGCAATATTCGAATACTCAAATATTCGAATACTGAAATATTCGAATAGTATTCGAATACTAAAATATTCGAATAGTATTCGAATACTAAAATATTCGAATAGTTTTCGAATACTCAAAAATTCGAATAATAACATTCGAATACTCAAATATTCGAAGTTTATTCGTAGCATTCGAATACTTATAAAATATTCGAAGATTAAATTATTCGAATAGTCCCAGCCCTACTCGGCTCGGCTCAGTCCGAATTTCAAGCTGCTCGCACAGCCCTATTATAAAGCTTCTTCGCAAACCGTGTCTTCGTTAAACACACGCTACCTAACTCCGCTTTGAAACTCGATTATCTCGAAGACAGAGTCTAGGGCGAAAAAACTTTGTCCCGCACTTTCGACTTATTTTTGCTTAAGGATCCGTCCCCTTGCGCCGCGATTTTGTCCCCACCCTGTATAGAACAGAGAAGCCACACGCACGCGTACTTTCTTGCCCCTGTTTCTTCGTTTTTCCGCCGATATAAATCAACTCCATCGCTACCGTAAACTTTATTTGAAAGTACCGGGCGAAGATTTAAAGCCATAGACAAAAATAATCCTGGCAAGAAGGAGGAAGGAAAATGGCATGTAAACGGGGGCTGAACGAGGACAGGGATGAAGCCGGGGGGAGGGAGAGAGAGAGAGAGAAGGCGAAAGAATGAGAGTTTTCCCACGTAGATGGGATAGGAAGTAAAGTCGATAAGATGTATTGGACCGTGAACAACATTGGTTGCGGGGCTAACACTTCTTTACGTCTACCGAAGGGTCGAAGTTGCCATAGCTAGTGTTACCGTGGCCCGTCCTGCCCCAAGCGTTTTCTAAATGAAAGTGAAAACACACGATTCCGTTTGTAAGTGTAATGGAACGTTCAAACTTGCTCCTCGCACGCGATTCTTGTTCCTTATTCGAGGAAGAAACTAATTTGTCTAATGATCCAAGTTTGTGTTTAATGTATCTTATTGCAGAAGACTTTTGCCCGAAGTGTTTTCGGAACAGGGGACTTTTCGTGAGAAACAGTTTGATACCCGGTGACAGGTAGATCAGATATAGGTAGCTACTCTGAGTTGGAGAAGTGGACAAGGTTCTACACTAATTAATGAAGGATCGACATAAAAAAAATATTTTCTGCCAGTTTAAAGATGCCTCTTTATATCCCAAAAGAGTTTGATCCAATATGACCAGCAGTTTTTTAAAAAAAAATTCTTAAATATCAGTTACTTTTTGGGCTGTTAGACGAGAATTCCCCCGTAAAATAAGATTCTTAGAATCTGCATTTAATGCTACTAGTAACTCTCATGTAAATGATTTATCTGTTTTTTTTTTACGACTTCTTTGAACGTCTGCAGCGACAGTCGCTTATTTCCATTTTATTTCCTAAGTGACGAGAGAAAATTGAGTTCGGAGTTTGAGGATTTGTTTGTATGATTGCGGCCTAGATATAATTCTTCATTTTTGTAATTTGCACGGTATCTTTTTTTACGCGGGTTTCTCGGGAACGTGCCTGTGGTGTGAACAACGGAATTCAGTGGATTCGCAGGTTTTCTGTTTTTACCTTCTTCTATCGTTTTCAAACATAGACGCTGTCTATGCCAAGTGAATAAATTGGACTTCCCGGGAAGGTCCTTTCTGTAATGAAGAGCCGTAATAGCATGAAGAATATAAACTTTATTGAAGACGAAGTTATACAGAATAAGTGGAGGAATCTGATTGGTTCTTGCTTCTTCTGTGGTTGCCAAGGGAAGAAAGAGGCAAAGAAAACAGTTTAAGGGGGAACACCACTGTGACGGCCGGAAAAATGAGCCCATTTTTAAGATTTTTTTAAGGAATAACTTACAGTTTTATTATAAAATTGTTATTACCTATCTTTAGAACAATGTCTTAAGAGACTATAAAAAAAAGTAATAGAAAAACATGCATAGATTTCCATATACAGTTAATCTCCTACACCCCTCACAAGTCGCTTATCGAAACGATATCTCTGGAACGGCAACTCTGAAATCAAATTTTTTTTTTTTAATATAATCGGTATGAGTGTAGTTTCCGTTGTGCGTACCGATTTTTTGATCGAAAACATATTTTTTGAAATACGCTCGAAAAACTATCCATTTTTTTGCCGATTTTCGAAACTTTTTCTTCCCAAGCGCACCATTTTTACAAAAATAATTTTTTTTAAAAATCGGTACGCACAACGGAAACTACACTCATACCGATTATATTGAAAAAAAAATTTGATTTCAGAGTTGCCGTTCCAGAGATATCGTTTCGATAAGCGACCTATGTTTTTCTTGTGAGGGGTGTAGGAGATTAACTGTATATGGAAATCTATGCATGTTTCTCTATTACTTTTTTCTTTATAGTCTCTTAAGACATTGTTCTAAAGATAGGTAATAACAATTTTATAATAAAACTGTAAGTTATTCCTTAAAAAAATCTTAAAAATGGGCTCATTTTTTCGGCCGTCACAGTGGTGTTCCCCCTTAATAACTTCCTACGATATTGAAGCGTTGCATGTGCAACGATTCCTTTTTAAATTGAATCACATGGTTTTTTCATTAAATTGCTTGGCGCTTTGCATTATATTTTATATAAAGGTGATGTAATATTTATATTTAAGTGATATAATATGGTATTTTAAAACGTTTCAGTCACAATATGCCATTCATTTTGACCGTATGTTATTTCTTTTAATTAACAAAAAAAAAAAGGGAAATTTTGAGGCAGAGCAGCTTCAAATCACACATGTCTTTTGTGACTCAAGAAAACTTATGGGAGCCCAGTTGGGAAGCGCTTAACCACTCAGCATATTCTCTCGGTATTGTGCCTCCCAACTATCATTTATCCAGGTCCCTTCAAAACTTTTTAAATCCAAGAAATTTCACAAATGGCGAGCATGTCATCGAGGCCATAAATGAATGCTTGCGTTTTTAACTTAGGAGAGGAGAAACTTTAACATATCTCCTTGCAGTGAATTCTATTTCAATTACATGTTATCAGAATTAGAACTTAAAACCTCGGCAACATTACATTCATATCTTACAGTTTAATTTATTTATTCCAATGTTACTTTAAATCGTAATGTGAAAATGAAAAAAAGAACACACTAAACATTTTGAGAATTCTGATAAAAAGTGACCTTGGGTACCCAAAAGGAAGCCATTATAATTTGTGAGACTGCTTGTTGGTAAAATTATTTAGAGTTTTTATTCAGAATTTTAAAATTTTATGCATGAAATTGTTATGGTGAGAGTCAGGTAAGTAATTAGCAAAGCTTATTCTTTTAGCTTATGATTCAGATGATACGAAAGTATGTTAAACTAGCTTTATTTCAACATATTAACAACCATCCTAACCTATAAATTATACAGGAATTTCATACATTTCTCTTCCTCTGAACTTGGGGGCAAAGTGAAAGCAATCAAAGCGCATGTAATACAAACACAATATGATAAATTGTTTCGTGTTCTTTTCCTATAATTTCCTATAATTATTTATTTTGGTGTATTTAAGTGTACTTCAACTTCTTCTCCATTTCAGATATTCTGAAATTAATATTTTTTTTTTTTAATTTTTTCTCAAACATGTAACATAGTTTTTATAAGCTCGTATTGGATAAAAATACTTGATTTTCCCTAACTATTTTCCTCTACTCTGCGTCGATTTCACTTTACCCTGCTATTTGGGTAAAGTGAAAAAAATTGTGGAAGATTTTTTTAACAAATATTTTATCAAATTCTAAACTGTCACAGCTTTTATATTATAGATTTTACAAAACAAATGTGTAAAATTATAAGCTTGTTTCTGTTATGTTCGTGCTTTTCGTGCACTTTGCCCCGGTTTCCCTTATTCAAATTCTGTCGTAGATGTTCGCTACATTTTCAAATCCAAGGAAGATTTTAAAACATCCCGTTTCAGGAGACACACCTTGTACATTCCCACCCGACTTTTCTCACTTTACAGGGGTGAAATTTAATGAAAATTTTTAACCCCGGAATGTCGGCCAACTCAAAAGGAGTACGTACAAAGTAATAATGTTGTGGGCGCGCGTTTATCTGTTAGCAACATAACTCGATAAAGTGTGACGTGGGTGACGTGGGTCGTACTTACAGAATTTTCGTACCCCCTCGAAATGGCGGGTATGGTAGATGCAAGACGGAGAGTCGTTTTATTGCGTATATAGGATGGTTTAACTAAATTACTTTCCACATAACCGCTGGAGCGGTATGACATGGCCGCATAGTTCACGGATCAAAGGTTTCCGCCGAACGTTCCCTGCCTTTCATGTGCCGCGGGAACTTTTTGTCAGTCAAGCCAATTTCATCGCTATTGATGAAATCGTTCGTTTCAGTTTTCACCCTGGTTTATATAATTAATTCTGCCCCGACGTTTCTACGCATAATTCCGTGAACGTGAAACTAATCATTATGATGAGGCTGAACTGCATTGAGTACGTGTTTGGATAAATACTCAATGAACGTACGAATACTTGGGTGGATTTTATAAATGAAATTGGGAAGCCTATGATTATTTTCTATTCTTTATTGCGAGTTTTAATTACATAAAATTAATTTTAAGTTGTTACTGTGGTCTGCGTTTAACACACTCGTGTATATTAATTAAGTTCTTAAACAGAGTGGCAGAAATAAATTATTACATTATTACTACATTAAACGATTACATTTTAACAGTTTTATGTAAAATTTATGAATCATGTTGTTTACAGTTAATCATATTTGACTTGAGATCTTTAGTGACTGTATGTTTTAAATTTGGGTTTATAATAGAAAAAGCAGAAGCAGGAAGTTTATGGATAGTGAAGCAGGAGATTATTAGCAAGGTATGTTAAATTTAGATCAGTTTCGAATGTTATCACTTCTCATATAGCACAGTTGGTTCAAAAACTCATTTCTTGACGAAAATAAACAAAAACAATTTTTTGTTATCATACTTTTTGTGAAAGAAGCACCCAAGATGCAACTGTAGATTTTTGTTAAACAGTAATCATGTGTTATCTTTCACATTGATTGACTGTTGTGAATAAACGGAAATATCAATAAAATCAATAAAAAAAAGGAAGGTATTAACCCAGATAGTACCAAACCGTTTTAAAAACGTTTTAAAAACGTCCAGGTCAGACGTACAGAACGTCTTCAAAACGTCCAGAAAAGGTCCAGAAAAGGTCCTGAAAACGTCAATTTTCACAAAAAAGTACGTTGTCAGGACCTTTTCTGGACGTTTTTAAAACGTTTTCAGGACGTTTTCTGGACGTTTTTCAAACGTTTTTAGGACGTTTGCAGGACGTTCGACGGTGCTGGTTCGATTTAATAAAAATTTAAGCAAGTAAATGGTTTTCAAAATGAGATCAAACTCGATAACAATTTATTTCATTTATTTAATTCAGAAATAATGCAGAATATATGCACTTACAATAGATACAAGAACATGTTAGTAGGAGGTCGAATATACAGAAAATACATTGAATTTTACAGTAATCAATATTGGGAACAGTAAAATAAAGATGATAGTTACATATTAAAACCGTTGCTACGTTTAATTTATGGAAATCTTCTTTCCCTTTTCTGCCGAGGCCAACTAAATAGCAATACAATTATCCATTGGGCATCAACGACGTTAACCTAAAATTGAAAAATTATTCAAACCCTAACCTAGAACTACATACCTTTGACCGCAAATACTGAAACAAATATACAAAAACTGTACAAAAACGTTATGAAAGCTGTATAAAAACTGTATGAAAACAATATAAAAACTGTATAAAACCGGTTTGCAAACATTCGGTCAGAAACATTTAAACAAATGCCTCTGTGTTTTTGGTTTTCCATTGTTTCTTTCAGCAAATGTTCATAAACATTTATATGTACCAGTATGTATACTTATGTATATATGTATGTAGATTTAATTAGGCTTTACCTGTACGATCTTTTTTTATATTGTATATTTTCTTCTATTTTTGGGGGGATTTATATTATTATCTTCTATTTTTTGTGATATTATATATTTTCTTCTATTTTTTTGTGATTTATATTATTATCTTTTATTTTTTGTGATTTTTTTACTTTTTGAAAGTTTTTTATGGGGATCTCACTTCTTTTTACAAAGATAATTCATATTTTCTTCTATTTTTTTGTGATTTATATTATTATCTTTTTTTTGTGATTTTTTTACTTTTTGAAAGTTTTTTATGGTATTATTATCTTCTATTTTTGTGATATTATATATTTTCTTCTATTTTTTTGTGATTTATATTATCTTTTATTTTTTGTGATTTTTTTACTTTTTGAAAGTTTTTTATGGGGATCTCACTTCTTTTTACAAAGATAATTCATATTTTCTTCTATTTTTTGTGATTTATATTATTATCTTTTTTTTGTGATTTTTTTACTTTTTGAAAGTTTTTTATGGTTAGGCTTTACCTGTACGATCTATCCATATTTCGTGGATGGTTGGGTTAGACAGTGGTTACAATCCCTGGTTTCCTTCAACTAATGTATCCTAATCTAACGACATTTCTCAGAGGGCGCACAGCCTCTTTTGAACGCCTGTTTCGGACGTTTTTAAAACGTCCGTAAAGTACGTTTTTAAAACGTCCAGAAAAGGTCCAGAAAACGTTTTAAGAATGTCCATTTTCACAACTCAAGCCATGGACGTTCAGACATAAAATGGACGTAAAATGGACGTTTTTAAAACGTCCTGTGCTATCTGGGTAAGTAGTAGGTGCAAGGTTAATAAAAAGTATGTTTAGTGAAAGATTAATTTCTCACCATAGGGAGTTCATTGACAATTTGAAAACGTTTAATAAGAAATAAATATTTCACGAAAATATTTTGAAATGGAACATGTTTACATTTGCGTTTTAAAAACGTAAAAGGTAAATCCACAGATGTCAGGTCGGTGTGATAATATGTAGAAATATCTGCATTCCCAAATATTTAAAAACAATATTTACCTAAGTAGTTTTCGGTTGGTTCATTCGTTTATTTATTTTTCTGTGCATTGTTTGTAACAATTTTTTGAAAATCAATACGTGAAATGCAACAGATCGTGAATTATTTATTTATCAATAACCATTTTCGAATGACTTCTTGTACGAAAAAAACACACATGGTTTCAGTTAGAAATAAACCCTGCGGTTATTACTTCCAACTGCATACGGCCATAGAAAAACAGACCTTGCTAAATTTATAAATGTTCTCTTAAACAATATCTATGCCTGGCCTAGTTTCCAAATTTTCCTGCTCTTTGCAGCACGTTACATAATTTCATATAAATCGGATTTATATCTGAATATGTTCGATTAAAAACTGTAGAGTATTGTGGGTTTGAGATGGACAGTTTTCTCAAAAACTGGCAAACGATACAGATTAAGTGTAGTATCCATTAGTCCCTGAATTTTATCGCTGTATCGTAAAACGAATGATAGACGTAAGAGTCTGATCGAAAATCGCAATTTTCATTTCGCAAAGATAGTACTTTAGATATTGGTTGCACATCGAAGTTTGAAGGGCTCCGGTGTTATTGTGTTAGAGATGGAATGCTGATGCCGTGGAGAGCTTTAGTAACCAACAGCATCAATAAGTCATGAGATCATGGACCTGTAGAAAAACTCGATGGGTATACTAATAGCATCGACCTACGTTGCTGCTTTAATAGCAGTCCCGGTGGGAGCGCCACAAGTCCCAGCTCCATCTATGAGCCGAACCACAGTCTCCAGAGGATCCGCTGCAAGGTACTACTTGCCGAGAACTCTGCATGAATTCGAAGTATGGCGATTAATACTGGACTGGGAGTGTTGCGGATTATTCACTGCTGAGGAACAATAACTCACGCACGGGACATATGTTTCCTGTCGTTATAGGAAAACGGTGAAAGAAGGAGCGAGGTTAGGTTCTTGCGTCCGTGGGGAGTAGCAGACAGGGAATATTAACAGCATGCGAAATGACCTGGCTGTAGAAATCGCTTTTGTATTTATATGCTTCGTTAAGGCGAAACGACCCTGAAATTTTTGAAAAATTCAAAAAAAAAATTTGTTTTATTTGAAAGCTTAAGGTGTGTAGGATATTGTGTTAAAACGGTTTTTTTATATTTGCTCGACGAGACACGGATAAGTAATGCAGCAGGAAGGGGCTCGATATTGCCAAAAATGCTCGCCAACAGCTCAAAGCGGCTCAAGAAGAAGCCATCGAGGGTTTGAGGAAGCGGAAAGGCCCATGTATAGAGCTGGAATAGCTGACTAGTGGTAATTTTCGAATATTTTAATTTCATCAGTGAACAAACTTTAATGAAAACTTTAAACGCGTTTTTCTCGAAACAACATTTTTCCACCTGGCCCACACTATACCTCCGAAACTTTTCATCGAATTTACTTTTTTTTAAGTTTAAAACACTATTCTCTCCAACCTAGCGTAGGATTTTATTGATATTCCAATTATTCGACTTTCTACAAGCATTTCAGTGCAAATTTTTATGTAAAAATTAAAGTCAATTCTACAAACTGCTACAATTTCCAAAATAATTCGAATTTTGAGAAAATCTTACGCTAGGTCAAAGATAATATATTCCTGTTTATGTCTTTGTTGTATTTCCTTCTCAGATGATCCAGTCATTTACGGGAATGTGGGTCAGTTTTTTTGCAGTGCTCCGGGAAGCCATTTTGTTCGCCGCCATTTTGTACAATTTTCGACAAAAAAAATTTTCTAGCAAAATAAAGATTGCTTTAAATCTATATAAAAAATCCAAGCCCAATATTTTTATTTATACGAACAAAAAATCCCAAACTTTGTTAGTGGCTTCAGGGTGGGGTCCCCCCCCCCCCCCTAATATATTTCGAACTCAGTTTTTTAAGTATAATTATTGCACTATGCTGCATTATTAATATACATCAACCCCTTACTATTTTACTTCTTTACAGAGTTGGGCATTAAGTAAATAAAAAATTATTTGAATAATGGATCAAATAAAAGTTACTTTAACATTAGATTATTTGGCGAATAAAGTTAGTTTTTTTATTCGACGAGCATTTCAATTTCAACGTCGAATACATTTTTCAACTTTAACTTTAACCTTAACAGTAACTGTAACTTTACCTTTAACTTTATTCGACACATAACGAATAATTTTTTTAACTTTTATTCGTTATTCCCAATTTTTATTTATATAAAATTTTTACCCATGTCTGCTCCATTACTAGTACTAGCAAGGATTGAAGTACTTCCTTACTAGTGTACTCCATTACTGGTGCACTTGAATCCTTACCACTGTATTCCACAACTAGCCCACATTGCACACACATTATTAAGCACTCTACTTCTATATATCTAAATACTACTATTTTTCTCTTTCTTGCTTTTTTTACATGTATCTGTTTTTTATCTTCCTGTTATTTCCGTTATGTCTACTGGTGCAACAAACAATTATTATTATTATTCATCCTTACTACTGTCTTCCCTGGTGAAACTCTTTTAGCAAAGTACCATTTTGTTTAACGTGTCCCGGGCTAACTGCAACCTCATCAATTATAGCTGAGAGATTCTAATCACAGAAAATGACTAATTCTTAGGATGTTCCCCAAAAAAACATTAGCATGTCAGCAGATACATAGTAATTATCATTTGGCTACACTAATCCTACACAACCTACTCCCCCTTAAATGTGCTCAGATTTAACAACACCGCATCCCCCGCCCCGTCTCGGCCATTAAATCACAAACTATTCAGACCTAATTAGACTCTCTGTCTTCACCCTTGCTTACCCATTGTTTATAAGAAAAACAATTCAGACGATCGATATAATACCGAACTCTTCCCACCCCCGTTGACATGTCCAGGAAGCTCGGCCACACAAATTCAATATTCCATTACAGCCAGCACAAAGAGCGAATACATCGACACCGCGCCGGGATTTTTAGGGTATTCGCGACTGGCGCGAATGTCCCGGAGTGTGAAATTTTCTTTGACGTTTCACGAGGCAGCGCAGCGCTCGACTAAGAGTACCTTTTGCACGAACGTCATTAAGAAGAGGATGAATGTCCTCTCGCAGACGACGTAGATTCCTTTCATTTCGGCTACTCTCTTTCATTGGCCAAGGAATGGGACGTGCGTCCGGAGAGAGCACCCCCCCGTTCATCGAGCCCACCTTCCACTCAGAGGAACCGGCGAGAGCTTTTTCTCAACGCAACGGAGAAAGCTACGTTTTTAAACATTAAATACCGCCCTGTCGTTTAGGGAACACTCGGGCGTGCTTTCAAAGAAAATCGACGGTTTGTCCTTTATAATTTCGAGATTTCTATGCCGCCTTTGTGCGCGCACTCGCGGAAGACAATCCGGGCTCCGTATTTACTCCAACGTCGAGGTGAAACGAAAAATTTCTTAACGTGCAGCCAGCTTGTTTTCGCTGCCTCCCGGCTAGCTCTTCTCTTCTACTTCTTTGTAGAGCGTGAGCTAGTGGCGAGACTTCAAGGCGTTCGAATGTCCTGAAGCCGAAATTCATTCGAGATCGTCGAATGAGCGAAACACGAATGCGCAGGTGTGAAGGTGGAATCTGACGGCACGTGGATCGGCGAGCCGGCCCGGCTCGCCCAGGCTCGCGAATTGGCGATCCATGACGTTCTCACGGCGCGTGGATCGGCGAGTCGGCTCGGCTCGCCCAGGCTCGCCTAGGCTTGCCTCGGCTCGCGTGTCGGCGAGCCATGAGCGTTCTCACGGCGCGTGGATCGGCGAGTCGGCTCGGCTCGCCCAGGCTCGCCCGGGCTCGCGAATCAGCTATCCATGAGCGTTCTCACGGTACGTGGATCGGCCACTGATATATATACTATGGATACGAGATTGCCATAAGCTGGCTGTACAGCGGTTGAAGCGAATTGAAGGGTCATTTTAGATGCCCGCGCCTCTAGCGTTAAACCGATGTATTAAAGGAAATAGCGCGAAGTTTGAAAAATGTGGTTTATAACAGTTTAAAAGAATAGTGTAATATAATGTATTATTATATTATGTACATAATGTAGTATAATCATATAGGGTAAATCCGGGACACGCGGTCGACCTAATATAAAATGGCTATTAAAACTAATATAGATATTACTTATTTTATCAGAACAAGCCCAATATGTTCAGAATTTTATGCCGATTCAGAAAAACTGGTCGATATTTGCTTTAAGACAATATTTACTGTAAATCGGGTTGAAAACTGAAGTCATGACATCTGACCACCTCTCCCGAGGTGCCGGGAGAAATGGTTTTCGTCGTTGGCAGAGACCACTCACATAATTATTCATGGAAAATTAACAAAGGATAAAGCAAAATTATTTATGAGTGAATACAACTACGGATTCATTGATATTTAATTTGTTTACGCTAAAAAAGTAAAGTACACATCAAAGAAAAAGTGAATTACCTACTGGCGATTAGCAAGGCAAATGAATACAATAAAAGTGAATAAATAAACTAAATAAACAAAAATAATAATAAAATAATAATAAAAAATAAAAAAATAAACAAAAATAATAAAAAAATCATAACTCGACCATCTCACCTTTCTGCAGCGAGACATGGTCTTCTCGTTAGCTTTGAGAGGAAGAGTTAATATGGCCAAATACTTTGGCTGCATTGTCCCTCAATGTCTCTACTATCTTATTATTCCAAACATTAAAGGAAAATAAACTTAGAAGTATATTTTAAATACGATTCTGTACAACCGCTGTATGACAAAAGAGGTTAAATGTAACATCAGTTTACCTTTTATAGCCTATAAATCCAGAAAACCACAGAAGGAAGCAAAATAACGCTATTCATTCAACTATTTGGCTTCTAGAGAAGTAATTGGTCTGCACTTTAATGCATTTTTACGTATAGACTCTGAAATATAGCGACACGACCAACTCTCCGGCCCGACCGCGTCTCCCGGATTTACCCTAATACGAATTGGTTGTATCATGGTTGAAATTCAAAAAAGGTAATCAGAGCAAATGAAATTCATGAAAATAGTGAAATAAATATATAAATGTAATATAAAACGAACCAGAGTTGGGCAAAGATAATATCTAGATAACATCTAGTTAAAAGGTCCTTACGGTTAGTCGTTAGTCAAAGGGTGACTAAAGTTGATGTAACTTATCTTCAGTCGACGCGCCAGAGTTGAAGCTGGTTAGTCAAGAGCCTTTCGTCGTGGTTTGTGAGTAACGTGGTTTCAGCTGTCATTCTATTATTAGTCGAGGAAACGACTAACCGGCGAAAGCCTTTGCGGCTTGACCCGCGCGCGGTCGCCTACCGGTCAGATTCTACAGAATCTGAGTTTGTTTATTTTTCATCGTATCAATATGAAAGTGACGCCAATGGATTCTTGGTGTTCTCCCGATTAATTGGACAGAAAATAATTTAAATCGGATTATTTTTAACGAAACGGGCTTTGAATTCTGCAAACAAATTTCTCACGTAATATCCTTAATTATGGTCGGAATTATATCATTTTTGGGCCCATTTTCATCGGGAAGACATGAGAAATCGATTGGTAATACTTTTATTAACACTTATCAAAAACAGGCAGATTTTATGTGGCCCGTCGGTTTTATTGCTCTCGGCTGTCAACGGGCGGTCTACTGGGGCCCGAAGGTCCTCGCTCGCAAGCGGAGAAACCAAGGCTTCTCAACAATCGAAAGATTGTACATACATATTCTTTCTGATGCTTTCGCCTACAATTATTATGGTGGGTTAATTAACAAAAAAAAACAACAGTTTGCCAACGAATATTTAATGTTTGGCCTGCAATTGTTATGGTTGGTTGATTAACAAAAAGTTACTACAGTTTGCCTACGAATATTCAATGTTGGGCCTACAATTACTATCGTCGGTTAATTAACAAAAAATTTACGACGATGATTAAATGTCATCTTACAACGCGTCAGAAAAATTGCTACATCCAGAAACGTGTTATTATATTGCACGTTGTGATTTTTTTGTTCTTATTTATAAATACGTAATAAGGACGTCTGTCTTAAGACGAATGTGAAATTTTTAAAGAATAAGTCTAAAGGTCGAATGTTTTTATAAACATTTAGTACTAGATATGTAACTAGAAATTACAAATATTTTCGAGGAAGTGTGTTGGCTAGGTGCGAATAGTGGCTGGTTCGTGAGCGGAAAGTTTGGGTTCAATTCTCTCCTAACCGCGAAATTTTTTTTCCTAAACCAAACCTGAAGAAGACGTCTTTTGAAGTTCTTTAAGACGCCTTTTGGAAAGAAACCTTTAGTTGGGCCTTTACGTTAAGTGACGTTGGGATCAGGTATTCTGAACCAAGTGATGCATATGTAAGAATTGGCGAAATTCAACAATAGTTCATCATCTAAATTTTACAATTAACCTATATATTCGGGGGTTGAAACGGTTCCGAAAATAACTGTTTCAAACAGTTATATATCAGTTCTGACTGAAACAGTTATGAAGAACCGATATTCTGAATAACTGTCATAAGGAACCAAAATTTATGACTATATCGATTTCGGTTATGGTTCTACAGAACCGATATTATATCAGTTCCATTACGGTTATATATCGGTTCCATGACGGTTAAATATCGATTTTATACGAGTAATGTAATGCAGGCATCGGAATTAAGTGATCTTTTCGGCCGAGTTTCAGAGGCGACGCCTCACAGTGGTGCCTTTTCCCGAAAAGCTGGCCAAAAGTCAATTTCTGAAGTGAATAGCAGCTTGTCGATAGTATGGTACATTTAATATATATACATCAGTGCAACAAATGCCGCTTGAAAATTTAAAATATAGTGGTTGGTTAATGAGATATAGGCTGTTAAAGTTGACGAAATTTCGTAGATGGCTTGAAAACGCTCGCATGTTTAATGTATCAGGCAAAGTTTATTTTTAAAAAATTCATATGTAACACATTTTACCATTAAGATACGTGTTATAAACATACATTTTGCACATGAATAATGCAAAATATCTTTGAACTTACTCTTGTATTTCCCTTCTCAAGATGTCCTAAATCCTACTCATATTTTAGTACAACGGAAGGAAAATAGTTACTTTATTCACGGAACTTCACACAGTTAAAGGTTTCTTGACGTAAAGTAACATGCGAAGTATGATATCCAATTGAAAAATCTTGCGCATATTTGCGCTTTTTTAAGATATCCGCATTTAAAGTGCCTATTAGTATCTATCTACGCTCTCCGTGAACGAACCCTTTTCATTTCAAACAGCATTTATAATTCCAACTTTGTTTATTACTATTTTCAACCACATATTTGAACTATGCAATCTTCTATAAACGTAGGAATGCCGCATTTTTCATAAAAAAAAAATAAAATTTTCACAGTATTTAATTTCAAGAATGTTTTAAAATTAAGATCGCCATACTAAATTCGACATTTTGATTATATAATTTTAGGCGAATATTGGGAAATTATCACAATTTCCGCAAAAAAGAATTTAAAAAAAAGGTTAATGCCAATGCTATTAGGTCTGCGATATTGAAATATGCATTTTGGACAAGATATTCGTAATCAGCGACCCGAAGAACAGTAGGATACCAATTTTCGTGCAGATCTATCCATTTTTTAATATACACGTCCGCCATATTGGATTCGCCATTTTGTTTTCAAAAATTTGAAGTTAAGATTCGTAATCAGCGACCCCAAAAAACCCCGACCACCAATTTCTGACAAATTTAAAGTACGTTTTGACGGTTTTGCCGCTTTTTTGCGATTTGGAACCATTGTGCGCCTCCTTTCTCCCGCCGCGCGTCTTGGCCCCCGCGGCGGCCCAGAAGCCTCGAGCGCCTCAGGCCCGTGCCGTATGAACCGCGCGTGGCGCATTGGGGCGACACCCGTATCAATAGGTTTCCACATCACCCATGGGGTACTATTATCGATGCGTTTTTTTTTGTCAGTGGTATTCCACTGTGCCGCGTTATAAAAAATAGAGTGGAAAAGCGCGTTTTATTATCAAAATTTTAAACATGTTTGGGAAAACTAGATTTTCGCGCACGTTTCGACAATTTAGATTTAGATTTACCCAGTACGTCGAAACGTGCGCGAAAATCTAGTTTTCCCAAACATGTTTAAAATTTTGATAATAAAACGCGCTTTTCCACTCTATTTTTTATCACGCGGCACAGTGGAATAGGCCTACAGGGGATACCACTGACAAAAAAAAACGCATCGATAATAGTACCCCATGGGTGATGTGGAAACCTATTGATACGGGTGTCGCCCCAATGCGCCACGCGCGGTTCATACGGCACGGGCCTGAGGCGCTCGAGGCTTGTTTGCAGAATTCAAAGCCCGTTTCGTTAAAAATAATCAGATTTAAATTATTTTCTGTCCAATTAATCGGGAGAACACCAAGAATCCATTGGCGTCACTTTCATATTGATACGATGAAAAATAAACAAATTCAGATTCTGTAGAATCTGACCGGTAGGCGACCGCGCGTGGGTCAGGCCGCAAAGGCTTTCGCCGGTTAGTCGTTTCCTCGACTAATAATAGAATGACAGCTGATCAACGATAGTCACAACCCACGACTAACGGCTCTTGACTAACCAGCTTCAACTCTGGCGCCTCGACTGAAGTTAACTCAGGTAACTTTTAGTCGAGTAAGGAAAAAGTTGAAGTAACTTTAGTCGAAACGTTATTTCAATCACTTTTTAATCGAATGATGCCCAACTCTGAAACGAACTGAAGTAATGATTAACGAAGGTCGCAAAAAGTGAATTTAAAATATTTGTAAACAGTTTTGTCGTTTGCTTTATTGTTATGGATAAAGGAGATGTAGGTATGCATTTCTTACATTTTAAGAGCAGCATTAAACGAAATTGAATTCATAATAATACTAAAATAAATTTATTAATCTTACAATACATAGAAATATGTACAGGTGGGTATAATTATTTATTTTCTTCTAGGGTTACATAATACATATTATCTAAAATATTCATTACATAAGCTAACGTAGAGATGTAGAGAAACTTTCATTTTAACCTTTTATCAACGTAGACACACTTTCTTACCTGTGCAATTAACTTCCATTAAAACATTCCTCCACGGTTCATGGTTTTCTTTATCAGATATTATAGCCACATCTTGAGCATTATCTGAAAAAGATATAACTGTGGATGTATCAATGAGAGTATTTATATGTAAAGCAGAAAGAAAAACTTGTAAAAGAGAACACATTTAAATACATTAACTATCAATTTTTGTGTGTATACTTTTATAACGAATACTTAGTTTTAATAACTTTTATGAGCGATGAAACACTTTTTTACCTCTACAATTTGTTCTAACCAAAACGTCCCGCTGTTCTTGAAACCTTGCCTCTTTTATTAAAATTGTAGGCACAGTTCCCGGTTTTAAACGTTTCCTATTATAGTACACTACAAAAGAGTCTTGTGTAAAATGATCTGAACACAAGAAAGTACTGCTTTTAATACGCAGTCCTAAACCGATTAGTCTCAACCACTTTACATAATTGTTCGTCTCGTGGAAATCTACGCATAATCGTACGGAAATTAGAACAAAAATATATCAATACTATTGAAAATTGATAAGAGGTTATGTTATCTTTACGTACTTGTGTAATGTCGTATTTTTCTTACTGTTGCTCAAATTACCACAAAATACACATTTGCCCATCTTGAAAATTGATTTGCATTACCACTATACACTGCACAATTTATCTAATTTTGCCAATAAACACTTTTTAAATACTCGCGTCAGCAACAGTTGACGTCGATTGGCGTGGCCAAGCACTGCGGCTGATCGCGGGGCGAAGGGAAGTAAAGTACATCGGTTCAACGGTAGAGGCGCATCATGCACCTTCAAATCGCTTCAAGCATCTCCAATCCCATAGTATATATATCAATGGGATCGGCGAGTTGGCTCATGGGCCGGTATTCACAAACGTGTCTTAAGATTAAGCAAATGCTTAAGCATGCGGCATCCTCTACTAACCCTAGTAGCTAGTAAAGGATGCCGAATGCTTAAGCATTTGCTTAATCTTAAGACACGTTTGTGAATACCGGCCATGGACCTAAGAATTAAATGGACGGAGCACAAAGTCTCAACATGGACGAGGGGATCGAGCCAGTCGATCGGGAGGAGGGAAGTCGTGGTGGACGGCTTGTGATTGGCGGAGTAGTACGTATGCGTCGCGCTTTATTTGAAACGGAATGCTTATATAGGGTGTATTAAAATATGCTTATATGTATAAAACTATACATATGTATGTATACTTATATATTACATATATATATGTACTTACATATGAGCCCCTCAATTGATGAGTGGCATAAGTTTTACCAAGTCTTAAGTGACCAAAATATAATGTTCCAATTACATATTAACGTTTCAAACTCAACGACAAACTTAACCATAAAAAAATATAAAAGAGGCAATGCCTCTTATCAATGATATGTCACTTTCATTAACCAATCACTGATCGTCCACCACCACATGCGCAGTATCATGCACCCCCCTTACTGACACGAGCTTAGGCCCCGCAGCTTTGTGCTCCGTCCATTTAATTCTTAGGTCCATGAGTTGGCTCCGCTCGCTCAGGCTCGCGACTCGGCGAGCATGAGCGTTCTCACGGCGCGTGGTTCGGCTCGGCTCGCACAGGGTCGCCCAGGCTGGCGAATCAGCGATCCATGAGCGTTCTCACGGCACGTGGATCGGCGACAGGGTTTGTAGGACTCCGGCGTGGCACCACACCTACAGGAGCGGTGGTAATGTGTGCGTGAATTGACGCCAGCGCGAAGGCTGCCAAGTGGCGACAACGCGAAGCGAATGTGACGTCACGAATGTATAGACGCCAACGCCAAAGACGCCACGTGCGATTGTGAATCGAACATTTTTAGTAGTTTTTCCAAGTTTTTCATTCAATTGAAATTACACTTCATTACGACATGAATAAGGAATCAGGTAAGACAAATACTTAATACTTTTGCATCATCAGAATTATAGAAATGATATTTTTTATATATACCAGCGCCAAGCGAGTGACGCCGCGGCCAACCAGCGTCGACAACATATTTCCCGGTGACGCTGGTTGGCCGTGGTTCGGCGGCTCCCATCGTGGCGTCTCACGCACACATTACCACCGCTCCCTGTAGGTGTGGTGCCACGCTGGAGTCCGGCAAAGCGCACCGTTTCATGGCACAGAGTCCACCTGTGACGTCACATTCGTTTCGCGTTGTCGCCACGTGGCGCGCTGGAGTCAATTCACGCACACATTACCACCGCTCCTGTAGGTGTGGTGCCACTCCGGAGTCCTACAAACCCTGATCGGCGAGTCGGCTCGGCTCGCCTAGGCTCGGCCAGGCTCGCGATTCGGCGAGCCATGAGCGTTCTCACGGCGCGTGGGCCGGACGAGTCTCGTGCCAAGCTCGCCGATCCACGTTCCGTCAGATTCCACCTTGAGACGGTTTGAGGCAGCCTGGAATCTGAAATAGGATTCAAAGTCTTCAAAATATTTGGGCTTGAAAACTTTAAGTCTGCTTGTTGGTATCGTTGCGATGCTGAAGAGTTTGCGAGTGTTTATTTTAGTGACCAGTGTTTTCAATAGAAAATAAAAGGAACATAACAGTAATGCATCAAATATGGAAAACTGAATAATTAGGGGACTATGAAGACTCAAGACTTCCAAGATCTTTAAGGGGTGATTCTCCTGTAACAGCCCCCGAAATTTATGATTTTTAAAAAAAAAAAAACTATTGGTAATGTTGCATTAAATTCTTTTGGGATATAAGGAGGCATCTTTAAACGTGCAGAAAATATTTTTTTTATGTCGATCCTTCTTATTATTTGTTAATCATTGTAAAAAAAATTTTTTGTGATCGACATAAATAAAATATTTTCTGCAAGTTTAAAGATGCCTCATTATATTCCAAAAGAGTTTAATCCAATATGACCAACGGTTTTTTAAAAAAAAATTCTTAAATATCATTTACGTTTGGGGCTGTTCGACGAGAATCCGCCCTTAATCCTTCGTGGCCACACTTTCTTATAACCACAAATTGGTCGCATGGCGTTCGCTGCACCCCAGCGTCTTTTTTGGGATATCATTTTCATATCCTTGAGTGTTTTAACTTTTGAGGGATAATTACATTCGTAATACTCATAGAATCCTACTCTAATAGTCTTTTTCTAGAAATCTAAATTTTAATGTGATGAAATTTGTAGTTGAAAAAAATAGTTTTGGAAAAAAACGATTTTTTGATGAAATTCTCAAAATTTTTAAAAATTTATAGAAATATTGGCAAATAAATAAAATTGCACACCTCGTGTGACCACGAAGGGTTAACAGTTAACACTTGAAACTTCACAAAATTGTATGAGACAAGCAAGCACAGGGCTCTTGCAAAACGATTTGGGATCTCTAGAGTTTCAGGCTTTAACTTAAGACGTTCTGAATCCTTTTGAATCATTAGGGTGGGTTCCTACCAGTCACTGGCAGGATTTTTAACACGTTGGGGGACATTTTGTAATTTTTAAACACGAGTATTTAGTTTTATTATTAACAATACTTTTACCGGAAGTAAAGGTAATTTTGATTTTACAGATTCGGGTGCATTGTTGAGAATTCTGTTTCTTTGGGGTTCTTGCTCCTTCCGTGCTTGATAACAAGCCGGTGTGCAATAAGCCCTCGAGTATGCAAATGGTAAAATGGAAATTAGCTGTAGCAACTCTTGCAGGGTGCGCAAGAAGGAAACTCGATGTCTGGAGGGAATTTTGTGTCGCTGCCAAAATTCTATCCACCCAAAAGTGTACCAAGGAAAGACAGGTTCCAATACCTTCTGACGAATCCACTGGATAATTAATTGATAGTCGGCGATCGAGCAGAGTTCAGGTAGAGCGCCAAAAGGTATCCAGTTTCTGACTAGAAGTCAGCAGTTAATCAGTAATAAATCAATAATCAATCAGAGAGGCGCAATCAGCCTCTCAATCGATTCAATTTAGTGTGAATCAGAACGCGTAGGATCAACCAGGCTCTCAGTCAGCAGGCAGTTAGTCAAAAGCACTTCATCCCATAGTTAGAATCCGGAAGCATTTAAATTTCCGACACTCGATAGACAGTGTTAGAAGGATTCCACTTTACTGACTGGACTTGCACAGTTGCCAAAGTCAGATCGTATTAACACTTGCTCTTATTGCTCATTTGTTAAATAAGCATAGCCAAAACACTTGGTGAAACAATAATCAGATGCTCCTTCGAGGCAATTTAGGCTGCGTTCTTATGTAATAACCATAGGTCATGATTACTATTGAATTTGTTATTTTAATATTGATTTTAATTTTACCTTATTTGTTCGTTCTCTATTCATGTCTTTTCATGTTATTATAATGTGCCGAAAGGTTGTTATCCCGTAGTGAATAAATAAATAAGAAAATTACTAAATTAATATATTACTATTTAAAATGTCTTACAACCATATGAGGTGTTGGGTACTGATTTTGATGAGACTTCGTAAAAAGGTAGAGAATTGAAAAATATTTGACCCCTGTTCGGCCATAAGTGTAACTAAAATTCAAATAAAACTGCCTGAAGCTTCAACTGTGTAACAAGACATTCTCAGTATTAAGGGGTAACACCACTCTAGAGGCAGAAAAAAATACCTAAATTTGACAATTTATTTTGGGAGTATGACAAACGAAATAGAATTTCTTTTCAGAGGGCTTATTTAACACATATTGAAGTACGAAAAACAATTTTTTTATTGTCATTTTCATACAAAATGGCGGCCACAGAGCCTGTCGGCGAAAACAGCTTTTTTGAAAACACCGCCACAGGAGGACGGATTTCTCGGCATGTATGAGTCCGGGAACAAAAAATAAAAAAAATTTATAATCTATATACAATTGGCTTTGGAAGTACGTAGTGCTTTTTTTTAATCAATTTTTGTGGACGTGGTGCACTTTTTAAGAAATTAATTGATTTTTTGCCCCAAACATGAGCATTAAATTGTTTATAAAAAAAAGAGTTTACATTCAATCAAAAAACGGCTACGTACTTCCAAAGAGAATATTGTTGTGAAGCTACTGTAAAAATTTCAAATCGATCCATGCAATAGTCTCCGAGAAATCCGTCCTCCCAGTTTGAAAGAAGTGGTTTCGACGACGGGCTCTGTGGCCGCCATTTTGTATGAAAATGACAATAAAAAAATTGTTTTTCGTACTTCAATATGTGTTAAATAAACCCTCTGAAAAGAAATTCTATTCCGTTTGTCATACTCCCAAAATAAATTGTCAAATTTAGGTATTTTTTTCTGCCTCTAGAGTGGTGTTACCCCAAAAATCAAGCTGTCTTTAAAGTGATCTCCAACAAAGAAATATCACGTTCGCTTCATCAGATTTCACAGAAAAAGTGGAAATTTATTCGATAACAGTTTAAATGTTGTTCAGGAAATATTTCGAGAAGATCTGTATGTCATTGTGTGGCATGAAAGTGAAATATCATTCTATTAAATTTTTTTCAAATATATTACTCATCTGTCATAGTCCATTTTTTTTTCCAGCAATAGGTATTCGATTGTTTAATCTTTCACTCCTTTCAATGAATTTATTGAAATTCGCGGCCGGATCAATGCCCGTCATAAAGATCGCAAATGCACCGCGACGTTTTTCTTGTTGACAGAAACGTTATTTACGCGCGTACGAAATCAGCGGGAAATTATTTGCGGCGAAACGCAGTAACCAAATGCAACGTTCTGTTTGACTTCGCACGTATGCGAGGATTCAACTAAACAAACGGTTGCAGCGTTGATATGCATACGAGAAAATTGGTTTGCTCAAAGGTAAGCGAATGCACGCGCAATTATATGGCTGAAAATGCATCAGGAATCGAATGAAAACCGTAAATGAAGGGCCGTTCATTAAAATATGGCAAAGGGTCATCGTCTGATAAAAGTTAATTTTGTGTAATATATTTGAACGTGTTCAACTAAAGGGAGATGGTTGGGTTAGTGTATGAAATGATTTGTAACAAAAAATGTGCAGCGATTGCCATACACTCCCGGAATGTTCACGTGAAGAGTTTGTGTTATGCAAATAATATGATAGCACTTCTGAAAATAGACTGAAACTTTGAGGCCGTCTTTAAGGGGTCTCCCTACCTTGACGGACGAAAAATGATGCGAACTTTTGGAATTTTTTAAAACAAAACCACTAAATATATTTACTCCCAGCTTTGCGACTTTATTTGTCAATCTTTAGAGAATGTGAAAAAAAAATTGTATCCAAAAATAGTGGTTATATCCAGAGTTATAGTGCTTCAAATAGAGCGCGTTACAAAAACCATATGCGCATGGTTAGCATAAAATCAGCCGTTGCAATTGCCTGAAATAAAAATTTAAAAACTTGTGTAATCTGTATGAGTTTGGTTATCGCCTGAAGTAGATTAAATGAGAAATACTGAAAAGAAAAGAAAATGGCAGCGTCTAAAACAGAGATCGATTTCTACGAAAATTTCGCGGATTTTTTAAGTAGCAAAAGTCTGATTTTGCAAAAACCAACTCAGTTTTAGTACCAACGAGAATGAGACATCTACTGAAGATATATGCCAAGTTTGAAATAAATCGGGTGATTGGTTTTTTAGATATCATGCTAACCAATTCGAAAAACATCGTTTTGAGGAAAACCCGTTTAAAATTTTAGGTACCTAGTGTTTTTTTTAATAATTTTTTTTTTTAAATTTTGTCTATATATATATGCAAATATAGGCATGAAGTTATGAATTAATATAATTTGAGGGTTTCTCTTTAAAAAAAATTCCAAGTATCGCATTCTTTTCGGGCCGTCAAGGTAGGGAGACTCCTTAAATTACGTAAGGGTAGTTTTGCCAATTTCTTACCCCCCCTCTCCCCGAGTATAAGAATTCGTAAGATTTTATATTCCAACCCCCTCCCACCTCCTTCCTCACGTAATATTTTTTACATTGAATTTTTTTAGTTATTAAAATTCTTTTAAAGGTTTATATAATTCATTTAAATCGGTTTGGCGTGTGCGATGAAACATCGTTTTTAGGCTACTCATATTGAAGATTACGTAAAAAAAATATTACGTAAGACGCTATCTGAAAATGTAAGAAATTCCCGAACCTCCCCCAAAACGTTACGTAATTTAAGAACGACCCCTTCACAACTTTCAGCTTATCGAATGTATTTTTGTCTAGGTACTCATTACAAAAGCACAATATTTCAATTTCAGTGATATTCGCCGATGCACAGGCCTGGGGCGAGCCTTTATTCCGCCCTAGGCAAATTTCCCAAATCGCGCCCTTTATATATAATACATTTATTTAGCTTTTTGATGACCTCACTCTGAATTTTTATTCGTAGCTTAAAACGTTTTTAGTGCAACTTGTAATATTTCAGTTGAAACTGTATTTTAAAAAATGCCCACAATGAACATACGATTTTGCACCCCTCGCGAATTTTACGCCCTAGGCAGCTGTCTAATTTTGCCAATAGAGACGAGCCGGGCCTGTCGATGCACCGCTGAACCTGTTAACTGGGAAGGGTGAGTGAACTCGCCATTCAATAATTCATCCGCTTTGGGAAAGATGAATTGGTGCGTCACGAAAATTTCGAAATGTCCCTTAATACACTGACACGTTTCTGATCGAGAAATGACCCAGTTAACGGGTTAAGTGCGCCTTCGAAAATATACCATCTGAAAATAACCCAATAAGATAATTAACTTAAAATTTATTTTGGAAGGAACTGTCATTCCAGTTTCTAAATTAATAATTTGCAAGAGAATTATTTACTTAAATCCTTCCCCAAAGATTCGTTGCGAATGCTTATAAACGACTTTGAACTCACCTTTGAACTAGGGTAGGGGTTGTCGGTTTTTAAAAATCGGGTTTAGAAACCGTTTTATTTATAAATTTGTAAAATTCTAGAATTAATAAGTAAAAATGAATTGATTATATAATTAAATAGTTAACATTTTGACTTGAAGGTAATAGTTTACTGTAAAACTAATCTTCACGAGTTCATATTTTCGGAAAATGCTAAATGTAATAAGGATTTATAATTTATATTTTGTACGGATTTTAGTTATTTTAGTTTTCTTTCATTTGGTTTTGTATGCAGTGTATTTTATTAAGTTATATTTTTATAGATCCATCAATATTAAATGAACTCAAAAATTGTACGGATTTGTACGCATTTTAGTTATTTTAATTTTTTTTATTTATTCGGTTTTGTATAGATAGAATATATTTTATTTTGTTATATTTTTGTAATCCCATAAATACTAAAAAAAAAAAATGGAAAATATTTAAAATAAGTACAAATATTTATTTCCCATTTTAATTATATTTTTTCTGCAAAATCGAAAACCGATTCAACCGTTTTTTGGGGGGGAATAGTGGAATTCGAAAACTGGTTTTTTCAAAAGTCAATATTTGTATAAACCCTAAACTAGGGGCTTGGAGAACTGCTCAGTCTACAAACTATTTTTCTATATAAAATGTACATTTGTTACAAAATGCAAATGCATTCAAGAAAAATATAAAATCAGCCTTGCAGAAGATTATAGAAGCCTAATTTCTGTTATGGACCAATAAAGTCGATTTAATAATGATACTAAATATTAATAAGAAAATTGTGTTTCTTTTGTGCCTAGGTACGTCATCTCTTATGGAAACAGATATACTGAGGTAGAAATTGGCACTGACGACGCAGCTCCCGCCCGTCGTTCTATGTCTGTGCAGATCTTGGAAAACGTACATATGATGTCACAGCTGTCACTTTAGCTTACCCGAACTGTGATTACACCATAAACTTGGTTTTAATTAGCATTACAATTTGGAGTATCTAGCGACGCGCTTCGACTGCGCCAAGTTTCCACGAACTTTCCGTGCAGCAGTCAGCGACGTCTGAGGGTGTCAAAAATTCCACGCCAGGTGTCTGGTAAATGAGAAACATTTTGGAACGCGCCTACACATTTATGCAATTCAATTTGGGGCACAGAATCATCGATCACAGAAATTTTCTCCTCTCAAACTAAAGTCGAATATTAAAAGTACTAACAAATATTCATTTCGCGCGACAAAATCACTAAATTGGCAAATTTAAAATTTATTATATGTACTTCCCTACAGAGTTGGGCATTATCTAGATCAGCGATGCCCCGATGGGCGGCCCGAGAGTACGAGCATCCATCGCATTTTCCAAAGCTCGCGTGGAAGGGGGTCTCGAAACCAATGAAGTTGCAGGCATGTAACGGATGAGGAAAACTCGAGTAGTGTGCGTGTAGGCTCGTACCCTGAAATCAGCATGTAACCGTTACATGCTGATTTCATTGCGATTAAATTGATTTGACTTCTGGTTATATGTAGGCTGATTTCAAGTCGTTTGGATTTGCGGTTATGGGTTCTATTTTTTGATGACAGGATAATTTTTTAAATCCTGGGGGTTTCTTTTTCTTCATAATTTTGTATTGTCGTCCAAAATACGTATGCCTGCAAAGTTTCAAGTCTATTGGATAGTTGGAAGTGGGTTAAAATTGAGTTTCTAGATTTGAACTGAACAAACATACATACAAACAAACACACAAACAGAGGATTGAAGCTGAATAAAAATCGTTTAATAAGAAACTTTTTGTTAATCAGAGGTGTAAGTGGGAATGTTCAAGTCTATTTCGTCCAATTACATAATATTATTGTTTAATCATTAGTCAATTCCTGTTTATTTTCCCAATTCCTAAAATGTAGAACACTGGGGCTCCAAGAGTCCCAGTCATATAAACCTACGGGTACGATCCTACACGCACACTACTAGAGTTTTCCTCATCCGTTACATGCCTGCAACTTCATTGGTTTCGAGACCCCCTTCCACGCGAGCTTTGGAAAATGCGATGGATGCTCATACTCTCGGGCCGCCCATCGGGGCATCGCTGATCTAGATAAAAAATGATTTAAATAACGATCGAATAAATGATACTTTATCTTTATTCGTTATTCGAGGCTCGAATAATCGATGTTATCTTTATTCGAAGAGCAACGAATAAATAATTTTATTGGATGAGAATTTATTCGACGACTAAAGATAATTTTTTTATTCGGTGGGAATTTATTCGACGAATGAAGATAATTTTTTTATTCGATGAAAATTTATTCGACGAATAACGACTATCGTAAATAAATTTTCATCGAATAAAAAAATTATCTTCATTCGTCGAATAAATTCCCACCGAATAATAAAGTTATCTTTATTCGTCGAATAAATTTTATTCGAAGATTTTATTCGAATAAATGCGTCGAATAAATTTTTCATCCGTAGCATTTATCTTTTCGACGCCTTCGAATAAAGCCACGAATAACTTTCGTCAGCGTCGAGCGTGTTTATTCGAGCCCGGCCGAGCAGCGAGCGCCAAACACAAAGGACCGGCGCACAGTGGCGTGTTTATAAGGAAAAATTGTGAATAAATTATTTTATGCCCTATTCCTACGTATTTTGACCTGCTGATTTCAAATATATTGTTATTTTTGTTGTAAACTAAAAAGTGGTAAAAATGAAGGTTTTATTTGTTTTAAAAAAATCATAACTCATAAACTATTTATATGTATGAAAAGAGGTTATCCAATGGTATTTCTGCATATATTTACAAAATACAAAAACTGAATTTTAAGGGTTGGTGGTGGGGGTAACTTGAAAGGTATGGATGTTTTGAAAATTAATTTTACTCGGTTTTGTAGATATACAAAAAAGATGTAACTTGTGTTTTAATTTCTTTTCGATATCTCTCACCATTCTCGAGATATTCCACAAAAATAAAATTCTGTTTTTTTCCAGGGGTAATTTTACCCCCTAAAACCGTACGATGGCACCAACAAAAATATAGTTATGTTACGACTGAATTACTGCACAATTACTACACTATTTGCACACCATGTTTCATTTGTGTCATAACTTGCTTTGTGCAGGATATTCTTGTGGTCAGTTATTTTTGTACCTCTTCTTATAACTTTGAGGGGTGGTTTTACTCCCTAAATATGCAAATTGAGCAAAATAAAAACACACATATTTCTTATTTTCCGGCCCTCTAAAACATATTCAAAATCCAAAGCAATCGGAGGGAACCTCTCCTTTTAAATCATAAAAAAGGAGACGATTTGCTGCCTAGTTACTTTTACTTTACAATGGTTTTCGGCACCTAACACAAAAAGTTGCGCCTAGTAGCAGCTGATTCCTTTTCTATTCGATAGTATACACTTCTGCCTTCCTTATGAAACAACTTTCAGCGTGTCACATTGTGTCACATTTTTTATATACGTAAAATTGCCGCAAATAAAATGTGCTTATCTAAGAACGTTATAGAAAATGTTTAAAAAATCGGAAAACGTTGTTCTATGGATCATTTTGTTCGCCTTAAAATATACTATACTGTCAACTATCCCACAGATTTGTTGCAATTTTTGATACGCCAAACACAGAAGAAATAGAACGCCCCCAGAAGTGCCTCAAAAATTTTGCTCAACTTTAAACATTTGAGGCATTTGATGGAAAAAGGGCACATAGGCCTATGTGCCCTTTTTCCGTAAATCGGTTAAATCGACTCAGGTATATGTTATATATATATATAATATATCAAGGACATTTCTTCTCCCACGTTTAAATTAGCTAAACGCTGTTTTGTTACGTAGCGTGAGCGACATGCAGCTACATAGTCGCTGACCGGTCGCGCTGCCGTGCTGTCTACTGTCTAGTCGTGCAATACGTTTGATTTTGTGTAAGCGAGGAACTATGGAAAGTGAGGCGTGTATCGAATCCGCAAGGAAAGAAGCGAATTTAGGAAAGATGAAAGTGATTTGTAAGACAGCTTGCTGCAAAAAATCGGAGAAATTAATACTTACTTAAAACATAACATTTTTTGTTTAGTTTTGCGCTTCATTTTGTATTTTTATTTAAGCGATGTATAAAAAATGGCCAACGAAGTATGTAAACAAAATTATATGTAAATAACTAAACAAAGAAGCAATTTTGTTACGAATTTACCCTATTTACGGAAAAAGGGCACATAAACCACTTGCATAAAACTATTAAATAAAGACACATATCATTTTCAAATCATGACTTCTGTTTACGAAACGTTTGAAGGATATGATACTACATCCTTAAAAAAAATTGGATTTAATTGCATTACTTTTCATTAAGTTATACTATAATGAAAGCTTTGAAACCGATTTACTCGAAATGGCATTTTGGCGTATGTGCCCTTTTTCCATCAAATGCCTCATTTATAGAGCAGTTGGTATTTCTTTTAAGGAAAAAACAAACTTTGACCATTATACTAGACATATTTAAGAACATTTTCATGTGTTTACATTTTCATTATCTGTCAAATCGGAAATTGAATTTATTCACAATTCCCTAGAAAACACGCCACTGTGCGGCGGCTCGAATAAACACGCTCGACGCTGACGAAAGTTATTCGTGGCTTTATTCGAAGGCTTCGAAAAGATAAATGCTACGGATGAAAAATTTATTCGAATAAAACCTTCGAATGAAAAACTATCGTTATTCGTCGAATAAATTTTCTTCGAATTAAAAAATTATCTTCATTCGTCGAATAAATTCTCATCCAATAAAATTATTTATTCGTTGCTCTTCGAATAAAGATAACTTCGATTATTCGAGCCTCGAATAACCAATAAAAATTATTTATCTTTTGTTCGATACTTGAGATTTTTATTTAGATAAACTTTTGCCCCACTCTGCTTCCCTATCATCATTATTATTGAATCAGTTTAATCATACAAAAGTAGAGGAACAATTTGCACAGAACATTTTCGTTTACTCATAAATCATCCTACATTAATTGTTTTAATATTCCCAGCGTGATAGCTTGTTAGTAGCGCCATTCACAACACAAATTAGGCAACATATAAACTCGTTGAAATACTCGAACGCGATGCAACGAAATCAGCATTTATGATTATTTAGCTAATAATTTCGCAGAACGAAGATCGCGCGTTAATTGCAAAAATAGGACGCTTCGCTGCGGGAAACGGCAGAGTCGTTTGGAGGAGGCTAAGGTTAATAGATGTATCGAAAATCGTATTAGCAGAGGTATATCACTGAGCGATGGCACGTGCGCGCATCGTTTTTGAGCCCGGCACATTACACGAAATTTCGCTAATAATCCCAGCAAATGGCCGTATTCGCGCGCCCGGTTCAAGTGTTCGTGGTAATGAATTTAACGTCGTTGTCGAAAAGTAGAGCCATAAAATAAATCTCGCCGGCAGCAGGGGCCGTCCGGAGCATTTCATAGACGTTTATTACGTACTCTCATTAAAATCTTTATGAAATAGTGCTGCTTGGCTTTACGAGAAGGAGGTGCGAATTACGACGAACTTTCATCATGGTATAGTAATCGAACACGTGGAAACTAACGCGCCACTATCACATCCTAGCAGTTGCACAATTTCGGCGCGATGCTGGATACTTTGTCCGAAGATGATTCCCAGCTGGACAAATTATTCTGCTGCTCGTGGAATTCGGTGAAAATATTTTTCGTGGGTAAAATTAGTTTCTATGGCTAGGGTAGATGTCCCAATTACTGCCAGTGTCCCAATTACTGCCACTTGATTTATTGTATGTAATAAAAACGTAACGTATAAAAAGAAGTGTACAAAAAATAGTTATTATTAAATGGAGATTCTGATTTACATTGAAATAAAAAAATATATGTACCTAAATAGGACAAGATGATTTTTTAGGTTACTTGAGGTTAATTAATTATTAAAAAATTCTTCATATTTAATTCATAAAACTATTTTTTTTAATGAAAGAGATGTTAAATAGTGTTATGTTTCAAACTGAAATAATTTCTAGGTTACACAACACGCGAAATGATTAAATGAAGTTCGGTTATAATCTTATCTACCCTAGTGGTGGTTAAACTTAAATAGTGTTTGAAATGGATGAAACGTCTTTTGTCACTGATGGTGCAGTTGGTTTATGTTTGTTTAACTTGAAGTTGGTGGCTTGTTATTGCAGCAGCATTTGCAATAACTTCTTCAAGCATGAATGTGGCTATCTGCGGTAGATTCGTTGCCGTATCTGCTACAAGTTTTTCCCGTTTTTTGGGCAAAACTCGTTTCATCTTTTTCAGAAGCCTGCCATTGTAACATTTTTTTATTTTCCTTAATGAATCTACTACCGCGGGTAGCCACATTCATATAGATTAAGTATCTCTTTTCTTTGTTGTGTTTCTGATAATCCTAAGGGTACTTTCGATCAACGCCAGGACCACCCGATTTTTTCAACCCTCTTATTCAGCATTCTATATCTGCAATGTTTTTTTTTACCGTCGCACAAAAATTTAGAACAGTAGTTCAAGATACTATAAAACAGCTTGTAAAATTTCAAATTATAGCGTTCGAAAGAAAAAGTAAGTTTTTTCCTTAGACAAATTTTTCAAATTATCCTTTATATCGACGAAAAAAGTATTATAAATAAAAACTAAAATTAAAATTTCAGGTGCAGTCCCAGCGTAAATTATTTAAATTTAAGAAAACTTTCTTCTTTTCGCAATCAGATGACCATGGGCGAATTCCACTAACGTCCAAATCGAATTTTTCATTTTTATAATAAAATGAATATCATAAATTATGTGTTCCTGTTTTCGAGTCGTAATTTATATTTAAAAACCTGTATTTTCCGATAATGCCTTTTTCACAGATTTCTCCTTCATATTTCAGGAGATTTTCATAAATTTTGAAACGAGAACCACGGGCGTTGCGGGCGATTTGGGCGCAAGTGGAATTCGAATGACAGATGCTACATCTGACGCCAACATCATCAAAGAGGTCAAAACGATTCCACAATAATTAATAAATAATAAGAAGGATCGACATAAAAAAAATTCTACAAGTTTAAAGGTGCCTCCTTATATCCCACAAGAGTTTAATGCAATAGTAACAATAGTTTTTTAAAAAATTGTTCATCAATTTCAAACTACATATGTATAATAAAATAAAACGCCGTATCATTTTTCTGTTTCAGATTACCCGGTAGATAAATTTCATGCACACCAACGGACGCCAAATTTTGCGCGGTATGATGGTTGATCATGCATAACTACTATATTTATGGGTAAAAATTAATAAAAAAAAAACCTGCAGCTTCTTCAAAGATGCATCACTACATGGTGCCAAATTTCAGAGGAATCGTATCGCTGGATTCTTAAAAAAAAAAACCCAAATTTTCCTATGGTTTCAGCCCAAAGAATAGGATGCGACCCATCCTATTATACAAGATGTTATTCTACTGATAGTCAATACCCTAGGGGGTGATTCTACAAGTCAAAATCAGACGAAAATATAGAATACAATTTTTTAATATCGCGCTTCGTTTTCGGGAAATTTGACTTGGAATTTCAGCGCCCGAGGGGCAGGTGGAGATAAGGGGAACGCGTCCAGCTGTCCGTAGAACAGATTGGGGCGGGAGGCCACCCTCCATTTAGAGAACCTGCAGCTATATCCAAAAAAACTTTGCAAAAAAATTAACAATAATTTTTTATTAATATTTCAGGAACCAACAAATATCCAAATCTACAATTTTAGATTTAGGGTACACACCCCCTCCCCACCACTTCCCCAAAACCCCATGTCGATCGGCCACAGGGTCCATTCGAAAGAATATCCTTATTTTCAATTATTACTTACTATAAAGTCTGCCCCATTATTCCAAACTGAAATTCATCAAAAACAAAATCTATTGTAAAACGTTGACATACTTTGCGATTATACTGTGAATTACACCCGCGCATAAGATACTTCGCAACCCCATCAGAACTGATCTCTCTAAAATTATTGCTACTATCAATCGAGGAATAGAATTAATTAAAAAATCAAATAAATATAAACTGCGTCGACCACTTCCTTAAAAAATGTTCCTAACCTAAAAGTATAAGCAACAAAGCTACGACAACAATTGGTTAGGGTAAGTCCGGGAGAGATGGTCATAGTTTCGTTTGGAGCCTCCTACAGCCAACCCATTTGAAATAAAGCAACGAAAATTATGTAGAACAAAACTTCAATCCTTTGTCTACATATCCGTTAATATCAATAAACGAAAAATTATTATTTAATACACAAATTTTACAAATGAAAAAAATTGTCATTGCCCATCTCTCCCTTAATGTCCGGGAAATGTGGTCATATGTACCTTTCAGGCTAACAAGTTGTGGACCTTACCTGGTTATCACAGATTCTTTCTAGTTTTCATCCACTTACGTTTTTACCCGCTCAAAACTTCTTCGGGCTTTTGCTGTGAGTTGGGTTGGCGTACTTTCTTCATCAATTTCAGCAACAAGACCCGTGGTGCTTGGTCGATTCAAGTGTACATTCGGTTTTAAATTAGTAAAGACAATATTAGATGGACTGGGATCATTGCTAGGACCATTCTAGGCTATACAAAAACAACCTTCAAAATATCTGAAATTACATCAAATACAGCTATGGCCATCACTCCCGAACAAAAATTGACCATCTCTCCCTTAAAGCCCCGGTAAGATGGCCATTCCCATTTCACTTGGACTAACAAACGCAACCCTGAATAGGGTGAAAGCACTAGTAGTCGGCCATCCTCTAGTAGTCGACCACTTTTATTATTTAGCTTAAAGAAATAAGTACTGAAATAGAGAATTTATTAAATGACAATTTTATATTATATTTTGAATTTCTAACTTTACAATACGACAAAAAGCGCCCTTCATAGGTAAAAAAAATAAATGCTTTTAAAGTGATTTGTAAACTAATTTTGATTCTACATGCGCCATTGCTGTTTCCTAACCCGAGAAACATAAGTGTGCTTTGAATAGAAACGACAAATGTAATTCAGTTCTATACATTTTTTACTGGAAAATTATGCTATTCCACTGAAAAAGCATCAACAATTTTATATGCGCTTCAAAAATTTAAAAAAAAATGGGATAATTTATTTATTTATGGGAGGTCGGCAACTGGATCATCATTCCCTTTCAATTTTCAATAGTCGACCACAGCGGTCGACTTCTGAAGCTAACTGCATTCACAATGAATGCTAATAGTCGATACGTTTATATAATTTATTTATAGAATACAAATACATACTTTAAAAACTTAAAATTTGTTACTGTTTCCTATCTTAAAAATGAAAAATTTAACTTACATTGGAAAAAAAATTAATTGCTATTTCTTATTAAAACTTTGATAAAGTTTTTTAAAGAACTTATTTTAGTTACGCATTATTCCTGTCATTATTAATTATTTACTGATGTTGCACATTATATTTAAAAATAAATTTTAGTTTGTAATGCGCACATAACCTATTTTGAATTTCATATTAAAAAAGGTGGTCGACTACTAGCTATCGGACCGGTCGACTTTTAGAGTTAAGCGGTCGATTATTAAAGCATTCGGACACTTTATTCTTAACGCTAATTATTTATTTTCCCCGAACTTTTCTACTAACACAAAATATTTAGTGATACATTAAATACATTTGAATTACTTCAATACATTTTATATATTTTATAACATTGATTGTTTATTTTTCTTCAGTACTTTTCATTCGAGTTTAGCTTAAAGTGGTCGACTACTAGTGCTTTCACCCTACTTTAAGGTTAAAAACACTGTAAACAATACACTATCCAAAATTCATCTTGAGAACTAAAAATATTCAGCATAAATAACATAAACAAGGTGACCAAAGTATAGACCAAACATTTTGAAGCACCAGCTTAAATTTCACAGTGGATTTACAATCCTTTAAAAACGTTCTATTCCAACACTGTGAACCGAGAATGTTGCTTTTCTAGGACACTTTGTACCCACGCGGAGGCTGCGCCGTCAGGCGTTTCCTTCTAAAAAATACTGCCGCTGCCCATCTCTCCCGTATGACCATCTCCCCCTGACTTACCCTATTAAAAAATTGTAAAAATCCAATACAAACCTTCCTAACTTTCTATCTGTCACGTCCCAGCCCCACCATGGGTCCGCGCCTGGTTAGTGTTCGCCAGCGCCGCTAGATGTCTAATCTTCTCACAAGTCCCCAACTCTAATCTCGTTCGTATATATACAAGTTCCAAGTTTATTCCTCTTAGTTCCCGTGTGTCTGGGGCAGGGACCGTCAGCTGTAGCCCTACTGATGAGTCTGGCTGACGGTCCCAAGACGAAACACAAATCCTTTCTTTTCCTCCTCGATCTTCAAAATGCCAATCCACCTGCCCTGCACAGTACTCCAAAAAGCGTGACCGGCCTGAGGAATTACGGTTACGCCGGAGGCGACGGGGCAAGATCCCTTTACGTTCCGGAAATCACACACCCATCGGTTTCGGACGTAACACTATCAAAAGTGTTTTTCAGCTGAAATAAAATGAAAAACTTATCTATCTCTCACACCGACCGCACATATTCTCCCCTTTAATTCTCTTCCATCTGAAAGCTATAGCATCCATTTCCATACCCCAAGTTTTCTTTGTGCCCTGACTTCTCGCAGCCGCGCAGTAAGTATAGTATATTCCGAAAAGTCGTCAAAAGTTCGGCGGGTCCTCTTCTCTTCGCCGGCAGCACTATAAACCCTTTCAAACTAACCTGCCACGGCGAGAGGATTATGAAACAGACTCGCCGCTGAAATTCCCTCGAAAGACCAACACAGCGGAGCAGAATTTCGAGAATTGAGTGGATCGCGGCGCGATAAGGGATACGAATCCATCGGAAGTAGTATCGGCTGTTCAGCGACGTGGCGGCGGCGCGGGAAAGAGTAGCCGCGTACACAAACAAACCACTTCGGTATATGGGGTTGCAGGTGGTAAACGACGTGTTCCCGGGTCGGCGTATAACCCCTATTCCCGTAATGTCGTTCCCCAGACGAAGTGCCTTCGAACATCAAACGGCGGAATATTTTCTGATGGAAAAGCGCGCCTTTCGGCTGGCCGGGCGAAGGCCGGGGCGAGAGGATCGCGCGTGCACCGCATGAAAGAAGGGCTTCTAATAAAAATAAACCGTCGGCCATTCATATTTTCATCAAGTTCCACCGCGGTACACGTCAGCTGGTTGTATTTACCGCCCGGTCCTGGACACTGGCTGCACGTTAAAAGCGCGTGTTTACATCCGCGGCTACTGTTAAACAAAATATGTACTACTGGAGCGCGCCGACGTGCAAACTTTTCAGCGATTTTTAGGGCCAGCCGGCGGGATGAGCGCGAAGGAAACTGGTTTTTACGAAGCCACATCAAAACAGATTCGCCCCCTAACATCATCCACCCGAGGCCCGCTCGTCCTGCGCGGCGACGGCGCACAGTGGTTTAAAGGCGGGAAAAAACCTAAAAAAAAAATCATGTCACAATTTCGTATTGTTTTTTTAGGTATGCTTTTTTGTCGGTTATGTACTGGTCATTTCCTGTCACTTAGCCTCTAAAACCGATTACAAGTGCGGAAAAACTCGCACTAAAGAAGTATGCCAAAAATTTCTACATATCACTAAGTGGACCTGTTTTTTTTCGGAGTAGTTTTATTACTCATTTTTACATAGTGTAGGACAAAAAGAGGCAGAATTGAAACTGTTTTCAGAATATAACAATATTTCAAAGAATACCGAGGTGTTTTAGAAATCACCATTTTTTTTCAGGTACCTCCGTCTACCTCCGCAACGACACTTGAAAGGTTTGAAAGTACATATTTTGAGGTACAATTCCCATTAGAAATTTTCACCGTCCATCACCGTCTATATCACCGTCTGTACCGTATGCAAAATGTTTATATTGAAGAATTAAAACGATCATTTTACGTACTTTGTTTCGACAAATTTGTCTAAACATTGTACAAGTACAAAATCCGTTCAAAAAACGAATATTTAAAGTTAAAAATAAATTAAATAATTAAAAAAAAAATTCAGAAATAAATTAAAACGAAACGCATATTTTGATTCTCTACAGCTTTTCTATTGGACAAAAGTACATTGAGGCAGAATATGAAACAAAAATAATTAAAAAATATTGAGAAATGCTGAAGTTATGAGTTTTTTCCACTTTATCCTCTACCCCTACAGCAAATTACGTTGCTGAAAAGTTGCAGAAACGTTGCTGAAACGTTGCAGAAACGTTGCAGAAACGTTGCAGAAACGTTGCAGAAATGTTCCTATGTCCGCCCGTGTGCAACGTTTCTGCAACGTTTCTGCAACGTTTCTGCAACGTTTCTGCAACTTTTCTGCAACGTTTCTGCAACGTTTCTGCAACGTTTCTGCAACGTTTCTGCAACTTTTCAGCAACTTTTCTGCAACGTTTCTGCAACGTTTCTGCAACTTTTCAGCAACTTTTCTGCAACGTTTCTGCAACGTTTCTGCAACTTTTCAGCAACTTTTCTGCAACGTTTCTGCAACTTTTCAGCAACTTTTCTGAGATTTTACAGGAAGGATAAAAAATGTAAGGGAAATTGATTAAATCACAATAAATATTGACAATTAAATATTCATATATTTTTTCTATACAAGCCGACAACAACAAGAACAATAATAAAAACAATAAAAATAATAATAGTATTGGCTCTGGTGGATCTTCTCAAACCCGCGTATGTGGAGTTCCAGGCTCTTCTGCTCTCTTTACTTAAAATGTACTGCATGCAGCGTGTAATGAACCTGGAATAATACATGCATTTATTTTACAATTTTACAACTTTAAGTGCTGAAATGAGATAAATAATAAATTTACTTACTCATTTTACTATATGTTTGAATATATGAATGATTCTATTTGTATATTTCTCTGCCACAGAATCCTCTATTAATTTATTTAATATCAGCAGCTTCCACAGCTTCTCTTCAGTAAATGAATCTATAAAAGGTCATCAATAAATTATTTCAGTCATGAAAAATGGCTTCATTAAAAACAACATTCATGTAACGCCAATCGCAGGCTGCATTGAAGCGACGCAATGGAAAAATAACAATCACCGTTACTTTAAATAATTGAACGGAAAGTGAAATGAAAGTTGTACAGTACATGCATGTTTACAAGGAAACTGTGTGAAAAGTAAAAGCTTGTAGCACAGAAAGCAAAGAAATATATGTATTTTAAATAATTAGAAAATTGCAGTTGGTTAATAGGCATCAAATATTTTATATTAGTTACTTTAACTTAAAAATAAGCTCCTTAATTTGAATAATTCATATATATTACTTGCGAAACAATCTGTTTTTATCCTGTTCTTATATATCGTGACAGAAAACACAAGAACATTTATATTGTCCAAATACAGTAGGAATGCTTGCAGGGAGAAGATTTCTTTGAATGTACGAAATTCAGGCCCAGACCCATGTTCTGTAACCAACGATGCAGATACTTTTCATTCTTCAACGGAAATCTATATGAAACAAACAAAAATATTTCTTTTTAAGAAGTTCGACATAACCTACAAATAGCATATACATGGGTTCTACTTACCCGTGATATGTCAAACCTTCACCCAATTCACTCAGGTCTCCTGCGCCACAAAACACACACGTTCTAACCATTTTTACTACTTAAAGCAATTAATAACTAATCACGCTCTAACTATTTACGCGTGTGCTTTCTTACGTGCTTTGGCTTTGAAACCTGTCGTGTCGCACGTGAGGTACGTCACACAACGCCTGGATCTTCACCACGCCGCCGGATTGGGAAGATCCACCAGAGCCAATACTATTATTATTATTATTATAATTATTATTATTATTATTATTATTATTATTATTATTTTTTTTTTTTTTTTTTAACGGGAATAGTCCCATAGGTTACATAAAGCATACAACAATTGAGTCTACATCGTCTGCTACTTATTGCACTAAATTATCATAAATTATATTATGTTACACAAAGCGTAACCTAATATACACTGTATAGTGGGTATACTACGATATTATACTAACGAGGGGAGGACGCGAATGGGACGAGCGATTTTTTAACGAAACCGGGCAGAAAATGTTGAGGCCGATGTGTATAAACAAATTCCAGAATATTAGCTGTGAATGGCCGGCCATTTTTATAAAAAATGGCTTTAAACAGTAAAATTATGAAGTCGTCGAATCAAAAATTGCATTTTCTGGTTAAATTATTGATACTATGACAATAACACATAAGACTTTTGTATTCCTTTCATCAAGATCTACCATTTAATGAAGTATAAAATCGATTCGACGACTTCATAATTTTACTGTTCATAATTTTTTATAAAAGTGGCCGGCCATTCACAGCTAATATTCTGGAATTTGTTTATACACATCGGCTTCAACATTTTCTGCCCGGTTTCGTTAAAAAATCGCTCGTCCCATTCACGTCCTCCCCTCGTAAATCTATATACTAAATCGATTTTATAACAGTTTTTGAGCCCTGCTTATTGCGGGACCTTTGTTGTAAAATCTCAGAAAAGTTGCTGTAAAATCTCAGAAAAGTTGCAGAAAAGTTGCTGTAAAATCTCAGAAACGTTGCAGAAAAGTTGCTGAAAAATATCAGAAACGTTGCAGAAAAGTTGCTGAAAAGTTGCAGAAAAGTTGCAGAAACGTTGCAGAAAAGTTGCTGAAAAGTTGCAGAAACGTTGCAGAAACGTTGCAGAAACGTTGCAGAAACGTTGCAGAAAAGTTGCTGAAAAGTTGCAGAAACGTTGCAGAAACGTTGCAGAAACGTTGCAGAAAAGTTGCTGAAAAGTTGCAGAAACGTTGCAGAAACGTTGCAGAAACGTTGCAGAAACGTTGCAGGGTAATATTGCACCGCAACATTGCTGAAATGTTGCAGAAATCTTCCTATGTCCGCCCCTGTGCAACATTGCACCGCAACGTTTCTGCAACTTTTCAGCAACGTTGCTGCAACGTTGCAGCAACCAAGTGTGCTGTATGGGTATGCGTCGGACCACTGTGCGGCGGTCCCGCGCGAGCTTTCGGATTCAGGCGGAATTTGGCAAACGGCCGTGTCCCCGTGTGAAACAATTTTCGGAAAGGCACTGCTTTGATATCGGGAATTGTTTAGAAACTGTGCCAGTGTAGAATTTTTATTCAAGGATGTTACTTAGCTTCGATCCTCTGTTTGCTTGTATCATGTTTCGTTCAAATTTGGAAATTCAATTTTATCCCACTCGACACTTTGCAGGCTTGCGTAGTTTGGATGACAATACAAAATTAAGAAAAAAGGCAAAAATAAAAAATGTATAAGATATCCACAAACACTAAAAAGTAGAAAATAAAAAATATATAAAATAATTTTAAGTTAAAGGATTTTAAAATGCACTAAAATCTAGATAATAATTATTTTCTTCTACTACAATTACGATGGTATTATGTCACTTTAAAGAAAATCGTTGGACCGCATATTTCATAACAGGATACGATTCAATTTAATGCGGAATCAAGCCTCGAAAGGAGCGATGAAAAGCGATGAAATGTCCTGCCCCACGATTTTCTTTAAAGTGACATATCACGATAGTAATTGTAGTGCTAGAAAAGAATTATGTTTCAGTTTTTAGTGCATTCTAAAATCGGTGACCTAAAAAAATTGTTTGATGTATTTATTTATTACAAAATGCCGTTTTTTTTTGTCGAAAGAGCGTTTTTATCTCAATTAGGCTGAATCATAGCCTTTCTGTAATTGGGATACAAAACAAGATAGAAAATGTAATCAAAAAGTGTAACACTAAATTTAGGGAAGCGATAAGATCGATAGAAAAATTGACAGTGCGTTTAAGGTAAATGTAAATATATTTACAAACATTTAAAAATTACAAATTGGTGTAATTATTATCATTAATGCTAAAGTGCAACGGAGATATTGTTTGTTGTGCTGCATTCTGTTCTTTTTACTATTTCTTTAAATTCAATATTAGAAATAATGAAAAAAAAATTATTTTTCACAAATGCAATATGCATAAAAAAATACCTAATTGAGATAAAAATTTTGTAAAAAGCTTTTCACAAAAAGGCAGATTCTACAATTGTCCTGCGACACGTCTGCCTCTTTTATAGTGAAACGAGTTATGAAAATGAAGTATGTAATTAAGGATTAAGAGAATGATTTATTGCATTTATTGCAGAAAAATACTCCGCTGGAAGTTTTCTTGTAAATTTCTTGGGTCGAGTGTGGAATGGTGTTACACTCTCCGAATATTTAATTTATTCCATTGCGATAAGCAATCGCTTGGTAGTATTAATTTTTGGCATAAATATTAGATAAAGTCAAAATTTTAATCAACCGAATAATTAGGCCGGTTAATGCGCGGTATTATATAGCAGGTATACATCGAAATCATCACCGTCAGGGAATTTCACAAATTCCTCATTTTCGATGCGAAACTCTATTCAATTTTTATGCAAATGCGGGTACAGGAAAAGGTGAAAGTAGTGTTTGCATATTGTACATTATGAATATTTATTCGAATCTGCTCTGGGTACTGAAAATATTAAAATCCACGTTTTGTGAAACAATCTTCGTAACTACGCGATTGATAAAGGGAGCGTCCTTAAATTACGTAAGGGTAATTTTGGCGAATTCTTACCCCCTTCCTCCCCCAGTATAAGAATTCGTAAGATCTGATATTCCAACCCCCTCCTTACGTAATATTTTTTACACTTAATTTTTTCAGTTATTAAAATTCTTTTAAAGGTTTATATAATTCATTGAACTCGGTTTCGGGAAATTTAAAATAAAACTACTTTTGCAGAACATTAATGATAGAATTTGGGTTTATTGAAAATTAGGTTAAAAAATATTACGTAAGACGCTACCTGACTCCCACTCGTTTAAGAAAACATAAGAAATTCGCGACCCCCTCGCCCACCAAAGTAGTTGGTATCCAACTTATTGTAACCATATGGGACACTATATGCCTAAGTGTCCCATATGCCTACTTTCCGAATATTAAAACTGAATACTGTGGACGTGACTAAATGCTAAATATTGAAGTGATGGAATAAATATTTCTCATACTGTAAATCACTTGACTTTCTTCAAAATAGCTTCATTGAACCTCAATAGTAATTTTTATAAAGAGAATTCAGTTTATGTTCCCAGCAATCTTTAGTAAAAGTATTATCTCAGAAATAAATATGACTACTTCTGAAGAACTAGTAAGTTATGAAAGAGATGGTAAATAAAAGAATTCTTAGAAATTGCTAATAATACTCACTAGCCTTGTGTGCTACCAATTAAAAGCAAATGGAGTCCTCAATCTAGGCACGAGTCACCGGGAATGTCCTTCGAGCGAGTCCCTCTCGCTATCACGGCCCAAATAATACTGATTACTCAACGCTACGCTCGACAAGGGTATTCGTGTTTACCCTGAATTCAGAATACATACACTGAAACTGTGAGCTAGGTAGTTAAGAAAGGTGTAGAAATCGGTCAGTAGTAGAAGTACACAGGAAACCTCTCAGTTTCTCACCACGGTGTAACAAAATATAGAATATCTGAAGAATACTGGAGCATCAAATGGATTTAATCGAGAAAACAAAAACATTCTGATGTTAGGAAGACTATATTTGAAACCCCACAACCACATCTCAAAACCCAAAGAAGTCGAGCAATTCTCACTCGTCAGAGAATCGGTCATTGCAAGTTGACACAGAAGTATTTAATATAAAAAAATCAACCTAAGATGTGTATTTTTTGTCAAATTAAATAAAATCGGTTAACAGAAAATATTGTATTTTTATTATTTTTTTTATTATATACTTTTTAGTGTTTGAATTTTGGAACTAAAAATCTTGGAAAATTGAGCTGTTCGTACCTGACGGATCATTTCTAGATAAATTGTGTATTTACGAAAATCGGGATGCTACTGGACAACGCAGCGACTTTTTCTAGCTTTCGCGAAGAACACGAGAGGCTGATTTCAAGTCGATTGGATTTGTGGTTATGGGTTAAAATTGTGGGGGATGCAATTTTTTCACCCCCTGGGGTGTGAGTTTTTTGATAAAATTTTGCATTGTCATCGTAACTACGTACGCCTGCAAAGTTTCAAGTCTATTCGATTTGTGGAAGTGACTAATATGGTTCCATTCCATGAAACCATAGTCCCTGACAAAAATTATTGCAATTGAACAACAGGAAAGGGTGCTGTCCAGGCCTTAAAGTTTAGAATTCATCAATGGTTTGAATTTGAAGAATTCCTCAAAAATGGTAAGTCCTATCGAAATTTTGTTCAAACAATATTAAAAGAGGATTCACTTTTCTACAATTACTGTATATATAATTTTTCCGTGCTTCCAACTATTTTTTATATAATAGCGTTTGAATATAGAGAGGTGCACGCCACGCGCATATAGACAATACGTCGCGCGGTACATGTGGGACGCACGAAGTGCCGATCTCTCTATATTCAAACGCTATTATCTAAAAAATGTTTGGAAGCACGAAAAACTTATATATACAGTAAGAAAATTGAATGCTCTTTTAATATTATTCGAACAAAATTTCGATAGGGTTTACCATTTTTGAGAAATTCTTTAAATCCATATTATTGATGAATTCTAAACTTTAAGGCCTGGTCGGCACCCTTTCCTGTTATCCGATTGCAATCAACTCTTCCAGGGATTATTTTTTTATCAAATGACACCGTTCTAGGGAGTGAGTGCAAAGAAATAAAAAAAAAATTTCGACAAATATAAATAAGGGCCACCCTAGTAGAGTCTATATAAAATATTAGAATAAGCTGGCAGTTGGCATGAATTTTCTTTGAACATTTCTCTATGTATCCACGAATCGGAAAATGTAATTTTGTCACGCCAATACGAGATAATAAACAAAATGTGAAAACGTGCAAAATGTGAGATCTGAAAAAAGTGTTCCTATTTTCGTCTCTGGGATGACGTATAATAATGCAACATTTACCACCAGATGACACTGAAAATGCAACCATTGTAGAGACACTATAATAAGAGTCTGGCCACGTGTCGATGTCCGCATTGTTTTGGCCAAATCCTACGACAAAAAAGAGATATACGATTTCATTCTTAACCACTCTTAACAACTCTTACGTTTATGGCGGTATTTCACTTCGTGTAAGTAGTACATGCATGTGGCAATAACTCCTCAAAAAGAGGTTATGTTATGAAAGTGTTTATGAATACATATATATACATTCTTTTTTTACTACCCAAATGCACATTTTCAGATAAATAGATATTACAAACATTTAGAATATTGTGACAAAAAACGTTTTTTATTAACTTTCAAACATATATTTTTTAAAAAATGTTATTAATATAATATAATATATTATTTTAAATGTTATTAGTATAATTTACAGATTTAAAAATCAGCGGGAATAGACGAAAAATGGCGAACCAATCAAAAGTGACCGTTTCCTAGCCAAACTCTTAATGGGCGAATTCCACTTACGCCCAAATCGCCCGTGAGTTTCATTAGGGTAGGTTTCCTTATACGCGACTGGACGCATCGTCAAGAATTTCAAAGCCGAATTTCTCGAAAATGAAGCGCAATATCAAAAAATGTTATTCCTTTTACTCGAGTTACTTACTTCTTATAAGTCGAAAAGAAAGAGTAACTTTTTTTCATATCGCGCTTCATTTTCGAGAAAATCGACTTTGAAATTCTTGACGATGCGTCCAGTCGCGTACAGGAGAACCTACCTTAATGAAAATCACGGGCGATTTGGGCGTAAGTGGAATTCGCCCATTGTATATAGTGTCTCTAAACCATTGGAATATTTGGGGCCTTTACCCTAAACAAACTATCAGAGGAGTGAAGCTAAATAAAATCGATTAAAAAGGCGATTCCTATGAAGCATATCGTCGATGTCAATTCCGTTTGAATTTTTGCCACGCGTTACATAACCTACGTGCATGCATGCATTAAATTCTTACGGGGTACGAAGAGCTACTGAAATGAAAGGATTATCGACAAAGCATATTTCACAGGAATTTGAGTATCACCACTCTTGGAAGATTACAGCGCTATTGGACTGTGATATTTTTTGCTGCCGAGTGGATCGAGTGCGAGGAATGTAATGTTCCTCGGTACTTCTCCCAGCTTTGCTTTCCATAGAATAAATGGCGTAGTCCGTTCTCCCTCTTCAGACCGTCCACCGATCTCTATTGATTTGGTACACTTAAGGCTACCGCCATACGTCGATGTAAACTATTCCTTACTATGATATTTTCCTTTTCCTCTCTTCCACGTATATCGCGGGCACACGCGTGCACCGCGCCTCGCACAGCGAGGCGTTTGCACATGTGCAGGCGAAGAAGGATGTATAAGAGGCTCGCCACGGGCGGCGAATTTACTGGAGTAATGAAACTATCAGGTGGTCTGAGTTATATTGGAGCTTTGCCGCAAGCCCGCTCGCCAATAGCCTGTGGCCACTATTTGTCTGCTTGCCGACTGCACCGATTAAGATACTTACGCGATTAAATCGTACTCCGCGCGTGTTTGTACAACAGCACAAAAATATTTGGTGACGCTTAACCGTTTATCTCAGTCTTGGGATGGAGAGAATATGGAAACGTCATTTGTGTTCGTTCAATTTGGGTAGGTGTTTGTATGATTGTAGTATAGTTTCAGAGTAAGAATTTCAGATAATAAAAAGGTCACCTTTGTACCACTGATTAGCTATTATAATATACTTATGTAGAATAATATAAATCTCGATAAGACGAAGAAATAATTTATTTATTTATTTAGCACATAATGGTAACATTACTTTCAAAGAATATTTTATTTTTCAGATCTATCAATGTTTAAAGGAGATATCATGCTGACCATTTTTCTGCAATGGTCTAAAGAACCTCAAAGACCATTAATAATTTAATACAAAAATTATTATAAATAAATTTTTTCGTGCACTTTATGGACTAATAAATCATGTGTAATAAGTATTTTGTTTTATTTTTGTTAATAAAACTCCTAAAGATATTCCTGAAGTCATTTCATTTTTGCCGCGGCTAAACGTGTGCAACCCCTTAAGTGGCTTCGAAGTTAAGTCGAAGTTGAGTAATGATATACAACTAGTGAACCTTAAGATATCGATTTAAATTTCTTTCCACATTAAATAGGATGAGGAAGAGAAGACTAACCATTTAGTGCGCAAGAAATATTCCAGCGAGCGAGGCTCCAAGGCTGACAAAGGGGTCCACCAATAAAAAGTGTTCGAGATGAATTTAAACTTTCAAAATTGGAAAAAAAATTGTTTATTTGTTTCAATCTTTCGGACTTTTTTCGAAAACCGTTCGTCGCACGAGAAAAAGTAATACAACATTAAAGATGCTCCCTATCTGCATCTACAACTTTTGTTTGACATGTTTTTTTATGTAATCAATAACTTGGAGTGTAATGATATAAAATCGAGTTTGTGAGCTGTTACATAATTATTTAAATATTCAAGGGCCCAGGGCTCAAACTTTACACAGATTTTGTTATTTATTTGGAAATATTCTGGGGGTGCCGCGAAGAAAATCTTGAATAAAAATTTCACCAAGTGTAAATAAGAGCCACCCTAATGTAAATAGACAGCAGATTAAAGTTTTCTTTTATGTCATTCTCGTTGCTTTATTTCAAGCAGGTTGGCTATAGAAGACCACCAACGAAAATATGGCCATCTCCCGCGGAATTACCCTACGTAGGGACCTAAGTGAAGTCGTTCTTTGCCCCAGGATAAAAGATTAAACATCGATAACTACTATCCTCTCTTGTAGAGTAGCAGATGTGTATACCGAAGAACTCATATGAACGCCAATATCGAGTGGCTGGTGCAGTATTAACGGGTCGAATGATTCCGCAATGGAGGTTCCGTGGGTGGGGCGATTCGAATGAGAAAGCAATCGAACTGGCGTCCACGGACGTCGTGATGGCTTGCTATATCGGAGAAAGTAGGCCGTAAATTTGGCGATCTTATTCAGGATGACGGTGGAGCATCGATTGCAAGCCGCAGACTGCCACTAGGATGCTCTTTCCTTCACGAGACGCTACTTCCTTGAGACCTTCCTAACGTGACGCTCCAGCGGTCCTCGACGCGAGGAGGAATAAGAAAACGCTGAACCGATCGCCTCGCCACTGGCCTCAGTGTATCCATCGCTTTATGCTTCAGATTTTATTCCGTCGCTTTTACGACACTACCCTTGCGGCGTATTATTGGTGCGCGCTCCTTTATTTTTATTTCTATAGAAAAAAAAAGGTGACAAGAACTGGACACGATCAGTGGCTGGGATGAATGACTGTCTAGGACCGGAATGGCAAATAGGATTTGACCAACGTATCGAAATGAAAGAAAATTTATATCTTTTTTTCCAGGTGCTAGTAGATATGAAGGATTGAGAGCAAAGACGGACTAACCCACATTGAGAAAAAATTAATTTTTCCTATTCTATATGATTAGGTGAGCGGGTTTTTAAACTTTCAACGATTTTGACCACCATGGATTTTTCAGATTTTCGACCTGGCTAATTATTTATCGTAGTGTATAACTCAAACGTACACTAAATATTCAATTTTTGTTAACATTTTTGTTAATTTCTTAATCAAAATTTTACACTTGTCATTTCATATACTTTTCTAATGCTTATTTAAGACAATTATAATGCATAATTTTGCTACTACGTTGTCAAATAACCAATTTCACAGATTTTGGAAAATCATCAGCAGACGAATAGTGTTGGAATAGAATCACGCTATATTTTTATATTGCGGCTTGATGCCACCTCGCTATTTATTGCAGCCGTTTCGCGAAATGTAAATCTTGGAAATAACGAGTATTGATTTTTCGCGGCCATAAAGCCTCAATGTGTCAAAACACGATCATTGATTCAAGCACGATTTCAAACTAGGGCGCGGGTAAACAAATTGCGGGACTGTTATCTTTACGAATTTCTCATGGTAAGCGTCTACCCTCGATTTATGAAAGCGGCATAACATTCTACAGTCAGCATCGTTCTATTTGCATTCGACGAATACATTTTTCACTGACGCAGATTTTCAGTTGGCTTGATTCGATGTAGAAAGCACATAGGCGATATTTGTTTTTAAAGAAAACTTGAAGAAAAAAATTATATTTATTATTCAAAGATGTCTCTATCATTATTGAAAAATTTTAATCGAAAAAGTATTTTTGTCGTTTAGAAATAAATTCCCAAAGTTGCGATATTTCTTGAACTGGCCAAGGTGGTCTAACCCCCCCCCCCCAAAAATTGTAAAATATTTTCACTTTTAACAAAGACTCTGGTTAAATAAACCAAACGAACTTTTGCAGCGACCTAATAAAAATTCACAAAATACTAAAATAAATAAATGCGTAATAAGTATGCGTAAAAAATTCTGAAATTTTCTGGATATTTAGGGGATGAAAAACATTTGCCATTTGATGGATCTAATTAAAAGAAGTAACTTTTGTCTTGAAACTTTTTTTCTATCTCTTACAGATTGCGAGTTACAAAATAAAATCCAAAAATAGCCGAATCTTCAGGGGTTAATTTCACCCCAATTAGAGTGAATTTGGGCAGCAAACAAAAATTGCGTTGTAATCAGGAGGAAATCCCCTACGTATCCACAAAGTTTCAGAATTTTTGGAATTTCCGGGTTCCTAAATCATCCCTTGTAAGTCCTTATTAAATGTAACATTTCACTTGACATTAAACAGGGCTGTTCACAACTGCAGCATAAAGCCATTCTCGTCCCAAGGTGCTCATCTTCTGAAGTCGCTGGCTAAAATAGTATAAAGGCGTTTCAAGATCGTAAGAGTTTGTAGATAGGTAAGTAAATGGATAGAGGTTAGATACGATGCCGTGCACAACATTGAACGCCACATATGGGCGGTTGTATGGATCGTTCGTACAAAAAGCACTTCGAGGTGGCCCATGTCAGGTTGTATCACATAAGGCGCTGATAAGACAAGCCCTGTGACCTGCTTATCGCCTCTTCTCTTCGCTACTTCCCGCGTACTTACTTCATTTGCGCTCTATGTGTATTAAAATGAAAGTATAACTGTGCGCACCAACACTAATTTGAAATTTTGGCATCACTGAAAAAATGTGAGTGGCTAGGGTAAATGTCCCAGTTACTATAAGTGTCCCTATTACTGCCACTTTATTTATTTTACTTAATAAAAATGCAACGTATAAAGAATAGTATACTATAATAATAATTTAATGTCCCAATTTAATGATAAATTTTTTTTACACCATTCTTTATATGTTGCGTGTTTATTAAGTAAAATAAATGAAGTGGCAGTAATTGTGACATTTACCCTATTTGGAATGTTTGTGTAATTTAAGTTAGGGTATATAGTTACAGGGAACTATAATAAAGTGATAAGTAACTATTAAACTTAATTTTCCTAAGGTAATGTTTCTATTTTATTCTACATAGTTTTCGTCCAACTATCCACTCTTCTTCTTAATAGATTTGATATACAGTTTGGGCGGTCTGATTATTAACTTTTGCAATTTTACCCGTCGTTTTTTCCCTCAGACATGTTACAGTGGGTTCCTTAGGGGGCATCCTGATTTAGAACGCTGAGAATTTTGATTTTTTCTCATTTTGATTTTCACTCATCTTAACTTTTTCACGCATTGATATAAAAAACTGTAGCAGTACTATAATTCAGGTACGTCTCCAATGAAGCCTGATTACAGATGTCCTACCTGCGTGTGTATTTTATAAATTCTTTTAACGAAATTAATGTTATTCCAGGAGCATCTCTAATTAGAGGATCATTCATAAAAATCCAGACGTCGCGCATCACGTATGAACGGAACTAAATGTATGACTTTAATTGAGATAAAGGCGCAATTGAGTACGATATTTTATACATTTTATTCCGTCATTTTTTTTAATTTCTAGCATCATTAAAAACTTCACAGATTGTGAGCCGACACGATATCTCTCCAATGAAGACAGTAAATTGATATTCCGACTGATCCATGAGCGATATTGCGATATCTCTGTCATGCGTGGACCGATTTTATTGAATTTGGTCTTATTCGAAAGCTTATATGCGGTTTACATGAGAAAAATGCCTTTAAATTTAGAAAATATTGCAGGCGTGATGAGATATTAATGAAATAAGTTTCGGGTTAGGTTGGATTAGCCGGGCGACGAGTAAATGACAGCGGTAGCGACAGTTCGACATATGTATATGTACTTGGCGTCGAGACGCTACCGCGTCTCTAGATAACAAACAGTAGTAATATAATAATTACGTTACATGTGTTTAAGCACAATTCATGATAGAAGACACATCCTATATGTTATAATTAACCCGGGAGTAGGCGCGCCAAATAACTTACGTTAGTAGGCGCGCGCGTCGGTCATTTCGACCGATGATAATGTAATGAGAAATAACTGAATAAAATGACTAAAATAATATAAATAATGCATAACATTGTATTTTACTTATTTCAGAATCATTATACATAAATAATTTTCATTTTTATGATAAAATAAATATTAATCTGTTAACGAAATAAATAATAATGAATGAAAGAAAATACAGTATAAAATATAAAATAAAACATAAACTAAACAAATATAATTAACTGTCAATGAAATAAATAACTAATTATTCCTCGCTTGATAAACTAGAGTCGCTCGCATCATTAGACATGTCTCAAGACAAATCTCATCGTGTAGGGCCCGCTTAACGTTAGCAGGCGCGCTATGGTCGAAAAGACCGGCGCGTACCAATGTATGTTTGAAAACCAACACGAGTGCACCAAGTGTCGCTCCGCAACATAAACAAGTCGAGACCTCCTTCAAATGAGAATAGCTTCACGAAAAAAGTAAACAGCCGAACGCTATGGATCATGTTTCAAAACATACGAAATCATCGGTCGAAAATACCAACATGCGCCTACTCCCGGGTTAATAGGGTAGATGTCCCAATTGCCGTGCCCTGTCCCTATTACCGTGCCTTTACACTTAAAGAAGGTTTAATTGTTTAAAAATGCAACCTACTCGTTTGTAACACATACATTAATAGTTTAACTTAATTAAAAAAAATTCTTTCCTTATTTATGTATGTGAGTTTTTTTGTACGGCTTCTTTAAATATAAAGGCACGGTAATTGGGATATCTACCCTAATAAGAGTCAGAACGAGGGATAAGTGGAATTAAAAGAAACGCAGATGAAATAATATACAATATTAATCAGCACCCAAACAATATTGCCTTACTAGTGGAAGAATTGTATAATACGAAAGTTACAATAAAGGAATGAAAAAAAAATTTAAAACAGAAAGATCTGTCCCTAAGTGAAAAGAACTCGAAAGCTGAAGCACAGAAAAAGAAAAACGAACAATTACAAAATAAGGGTTGTAAGATATTTTTACAACTAATAATTTGAAAGAACCTATTCAACCTCACTATTTTATTTCCTTTGACATGTCAAGTAAGTTTTATATACATATACGTTCTCTGTACCTTTAATAATCTAGACAACAATTAAAGGTACACGCTTAACCCTCTATCCCTATCTCTAAAATCAGGCTTTTATTCAGATACGCCTCGTGTAACACTTGGTTTGTGTATGCAACAAACTTCTCGAGACGTTTAGTTATCTGTCGAAGTAATTCGGGTGTAAGAGACTTTAAGAATCTTCAGTTCGGTTACTCCGAGACACCGTTGTGTGAGACCTTCTTTTTCCCTTGCCCCGTACAAAGGAAAATCCGCTCAAATTGTCAAAGAGACATTCGTCAGCGGTCTGTTCCGTGTTCATCAGCGTTCCTTATCTGGTAGGGGAAGGAAATTTTCGAGAAGGTAAGGAGACAAAGTGTTTTAAGCGTCTCGTTCCGAGGGGTAACGCTCCGTCAACTACGATGGTTTTACTGCGACGAAATTCTTCCAAGGACCCTCCACGCGAACCGCAAAGTGGAGATTGTTCATCCCTTCCCCATCTCGCCCTCTTTTTATTCCACCTTGCCAATCCGAAACTGAACTTTTCTTCTCCATCTTTCGCGCTGTAATATATATGAAACAATGCGCAGACACTTCCTTACTTCTAGAAGGCGAAAGATCCTCTCGGCGAATGATTCCTAAGAGATGGCGACGAGAACGTCATGGACCATTTTCCTTGTAAAATAACGGACTTGGAGTACTGCAATTTTTGGTTATAATATTTCAGATACATGAGTGCATTTAAATAAGTATTTCAGACCAAAATCATTCACTAATCCGAATTTTGAAAGTTACTGTTTTGGGGTTTTTTTGGCTCCCACTTTTCCCTATAATAGTCGAAATTCTTTAATTCGTGCAATTCCATATTTAATAAATCTATCGATTTGATCCACTCCCTTTCGTTTATGATAGACACATGGGAAGAACGTTAACAATGTGTTTCATTGGAACTTGTTTCACTTATTGTTTATTTTTATATAATTTTTAACCGTCCCCTTTCAGAAATTCACTGAAGTACTCCAAGTGGGATGTTTTAAACTACGTTATTATTAATCAATCACCGAACTCTACACGATAATTGTGGGCAGACCCGCCCCTTGGAGTTCTTTTTACTGGCAGCTTCGACCCCGAAAGGTTTAATACGGTTACCACCCAATGCGAATTTGCGAGTCGCATTTTACGCCCTGTTCTTCCATTCCTTCCTCAGAATTCATTTCAGTTATGGAGCAATTTCACGAATCGTTGGCAATTCACGGAAACTTTCCGTCGCCCCCACCGGACAGAAAGAAAGATCTGAAGAAGGCCTGATAAAAACCAGAGCGAAAACAGTCGCAACTGCTACTTCTGGAGAATTACTAGGTGGCGCCACTTTCGCATGCGAAAACGCTAGTATATGTAGTACCTACCCATTCAGTTGCGTCTACTGTCTTTTGTATTTCCAATCAAGAAAGATAAGAACTATTCCATTAACTTTAAATACAATTCTTTACTCACAAGGGAAGATTCCCAACCCGGAAATTCAAAAAATTATGAAACTTTGGGGTTATGTGGAGGCAGGGACGGGTTTGTGAATAGGCTAAGTAGGCTGCAGCCTGGGGCGGCAAAGTTTGGGGAGCGGAAAATTTTGGGATAGGTTTGGGAAAATTTTGGGAGCAGCAACTTTTGGGAAGCGGAAAATTTTGAGGGATTATTAATTTTGGAAAGCGACAAAATTTCGGCAAAAAAATTGGAAAAGCTTTAAACACAGAAACTTGTGACAACTTTAAAAACAATTCACTTTTCTTCATGTAGTGAATTAGCAATATCTCATATGTGAGTTGCCATATTGAATTAATTTTAAGATTGTCTCGACTCTTTTGAATTAAAATATTTGATGATATTTCGCGGAAAGGGCGGCAGACGCTTGTTAGCTTAGGGGCGCCAAATCTCCAAATCCACCCCTGTGTGGAGAATGTATAAGGGGGTGAAATTGACCCCTGAAAATCCGGATATTTCGCGATTTTGGGTTATAATAGTTTTCAGAAAATTTTCAGACCAAAGTTACTTCTCTTAATTTATTTATTATAACACAAAATCGGAAAATGGGCGGATTGACAGTGGGCAATTTCACCCCCTTAGAGTGAATTTGGGTAGCAAAAAAATTGCGTAATACATATTAGGGTGCCAGTTATTTTCCGACTTTCCATTTTGAAAGGACCCGCTCCCTAGTTTTGTTCTTTTTGATAAAAAATTACGCTACACCACATTTCAGCTATTTCGGATAATATCACCCCGTGGCGATAACACGTGGAAATTAGCAAAAAATTACCTTTTCACATTATTATTGAAGGATTTATCTTATTTCAAATTTTCCAAGGAATAGCGGGGGTTGCTATTGGATTCCTTAACTTTCGTTGTTTGCAAGATTACTTAGTAATTTTTTAAAGTTAAAATTCAAATCTCCACGCTTTAATGTTATTCAAATAAACAGAATTTCTACACATCATTATATTAGATCAAATGAAACAAAATTAGGGGGTGTCCCACGGAAAATTTGAATTTTGTTTCTACTAAATAAATAAGTGGCACCCTAATACATATCCATATATCCTCTACATATCCCCAGAGTTTCATAATTTTTTGAATTTCCAAGTTGGGGATCTTCCCTTGTCAGTGCACTTATAATATTACTGTAATTTTAATGTCACCGTTTGGTTTTATAATAACATATTTTTGGTGAAAATGTTGCCAACATTTGATGTTACTCACATGCCATAAATATATAAAATCACACTTCTTATTAAGGCAGGATACCACTTTTGACTGCGATTTTGGAGGCGTTTTTCATGAATTTTTTTTGCATACAAAGAATGCGCAGAAACAAAATCGGTTTCAGTCATTTATTAATGTAACTTTAATCTGTAATTACACATTTTTTGAAACTGAAAAAGTAAAAAATAATCTCTTGTAGGTGGCGCCAAAATACATTCCTTTGGAGGAACACTGTTAGACGGCGTGTCAAATTCCGCTCTGTACGTGGCTCCTAGAAAAAAAACCAAACAATGTTCCTATTAACAACAATATTTTTTAATGCTGTACGTAGGGATTTTACGAAATTTCGATTTTTAAGCAAATGGCGCTCATTTGAACAAAAAGGTCAATTTTTTAGGGTAACAAAGTTTAAAAAAGTTTATAAAATTGTGCACCAAAAATAAAATAACAACGCTACAGCAAAATTTCTACGCACATCATTAGATTATACCACGGGGAAGAATTGTGCAAAGTTTCAAGTCAATCCGATGAAAATTGTAAGAGTAATCTGACACGCCGATTTGAAAAACATCGTTTCGAGAAAAACGCGTTTAAAGTTTTATATAGATTTATATATCTGTTCCAAACCGATTTTTACACAAGAAAGAGGTTTCGGCCACCTTTCTAATGAATGAATTTCGATTCTATACACTTGAAAGAGTACTTAAAGAACAAAAAAAAATTTCAATTTTTTTTAAGTGCAAAAGTGGTATCCTGCCTTAACTATTACAGTAATGTCAACTGATTAAACAGAGCATCGAGTAAGATATACCAGAGCCGCCCTTAGAGTTTCCGGGGCCCGGGGCAAGGGTCGATATTATTGAAAAAAAAATCTAATTGAAAACAGATAACCTTACGTCTCTACTGCATCCGTCACTTAGGCTTGCCGAAAATCTATTCTAGAAAAATTGATAACTTGACAATTCTACTTAATTCATTCAATTTTTACAAAATGCAGTCCCTAAGGGCGGCTGTGAGATATACCGTCAGATGTATCCCCTATTTATTGTCAGAACTGAAAAAATTCAAATTCCTTCTCGAAACATATCTATGGCTTACTGGCACAAATACCCACTTTTAGCGTTTTCGAGAAACACAATTTTAAAAATACAAGGGTACTTTGTAATTAAAGATACACGCAATTCCACAATTTCACAAAAAGTGGACATACAATATTTGTGCAGTAAGCCATTGATTTCCTTTTCTCAGACACCTAACAGAATTTTACTACAATCCACTATTGCTCCAGCTACATAATGTCGCTCCCAGGAAGGCTAATCACAAATTCACTCAGCGTTTGTTTGCCAGAGAAACTTTTTGCGCGAACCCATCCCGGCAAGAAATTTTTCAGAGCTGCCAGCACTCCTATTTGCTCGCATTGTGTTTCAGCGCGCCGCCACATTCGCAAGGGTGTGCACATACTCGGGGCCGTTTTGTCGGAAGTCCCGCGACTTCGCGACTTCGCCGCAGATAAGTTTGATTGTCGGTAGTCGCAATTTGCGTGCTACGTCACGGGCAAAGGGACCGGCGTGAGAATGGATCCCGATGCGAGCAACTTGGCGGGGCAAACTTTTTATTCCGCTAAGAAAATCGACTTTCCTCGTTCTTCCGAGACCCGTCGCGTTTCTATGGCTGTTTGCCTCCTTTTACCATCCCGAACATCGTAAAACAATGTTCGCGCTGCAATCGCACAAAAAAGTTCGCCAATTTCACGGTGATTCGTGGAATTTCTCTGTTTTTATTTATTTTTTTTTTCAATAAATACGTGACGATCTTAGGTAAGAGACGAAGAATTTGTGAATATACGGTGCTGATTAAATAGGATAGAGTGGAAAATGGAAAACGGCTATTTCTAAAGTTGGAGGCGGAGGTTTGTGTCGCGTCAGTTTCATTTTGTGTTTCAACAAAGCGCTCCCTGCGTCGACGCAAGTCCGATATTTTTATATTTTTATTGCATACATGAAATTTAATATATTTTATGTAATTATGCGTAAAAGAGCTCGTAAGTCTCATTTTGCTGAATTTCAGATATGTTTTAGAGGGGAGGATTCTGAGTAATATGCAGTTTGTCCGAAGCGTGGGAAGATCGTGGTTCAGGAGTTGTGACAAGAAGAAGACGGTAGGGTAGATGCACCATTTGTGGCCACATTACCGTTCTGTACCAGTTTCGGCCACTTCTTAAAAAATATAATATTTTGCGTGTAAGCAATAAATGTAACCTTATATTTCTGGCGGTATAGTAAACAAAATATTTATGATGTGAAATTCTCCACATAAAGGTACGAATACACGACGACACTTTTGTGTCTAGATCAGTCTAGATCAAGAAACTTATGCCTCGTTCACATTAGTCAAGTTTACTGGCTTCAAGTGACTTCAACCAGTAAACTTGACTAATGTGAACCTGTCATTCACTTGACTTGAAATATTTTTTTAACTTTCTTTCAAGTTTTCTTTGCCTGCAAAGTTTCAAGGCAATTGGATTGGCGTTTATAACCTGACTGTAAGCTGTCAAAATTTGAAGTAGATTGCATAGTGAAGGTAGCGTTTGACGAACGAAACATGTGTTAGTTTCGTTTTGGCTGAAGGTGTGCGTGTAACGCGTATACCAGTCGGCTTACCATCGTGACTCTTGTACATACGTTCACACTGTTCAAGTTGTATTTCAAGGCAAGAAAAGTTGGAACACTCTCTACTTCGCTTGAAACTTGAAAGGATATTTCAAGTGAAGTGAATAACAGGTTCACATTATCAAATTTAATGATTTCTAGCGACTTGAAGTTAGTAAACTTGACTAATGTTAACGAATATTTCGCGTAAAACTTGAAAGAAAGTTAAAAAGATATTTCAAGTCAAGTGAATGACAGGTTCACATTAGTCAAGTTTACTGCTTCCAGTCACTTGAAGCCAGTAAACTTGAATAATCTGAACGAGGCATTAGCGTCTACACCAGTCTAGGACACTGTCCCCACGCCGCACAGTGGTTCCAAATCGCAAAAAAGCGGCAAAACCCTCAAAACGTACTTTAATCTTGTCAGAAATTGGTGGTCGGGGGTTTTTGGGGTCGCTGATTACGAATCTGAACTTCAAATTTTTGAAAACAAAATGGCGAATCCAATATGGCGGACGTGTATATTAAAAAATTGATAGATCTGCACGAAAATTGGTATCCTACTGTTCTTCGGGTCGCTGATTACGAATATGAACATCAAATTTTTGAAAACAAAATGGCGAGTCCAATATGGCGGACGTGTATATTAAAAAATTGATAGATCTGCACGAAAATTGGTATCCTACTGTTCTTCGGGTCGCTGATTACGAATCTGAGCTTCAAATTTTTGAAAACAAAATGGCGAATCCAATATGGCGGACGTGTATATTAAAAAATGGATAGGTCTGCACGAAAATTGGTATCCTACTGTTCTTCGGGTCGCTGATTACGAATATTTTGTCCAAAATGCAAATTTCAATATCGCAGACCTAATAGCATTGGCATAAACCTTTTTTTTAAATTCATTTTTGCGGAAATTGTGATAATTTCCCAATATTCGCCTAAAATTATATAATCAAAATGTCGAATTTAGTATGGCGATCTTAATTTTAAAACATTCTTGAAATTAATTACTGTGAAAATTTTATTTTTTTTTATAAAAATGCGGCATTCCTACGTTTATAGAAGATTGCATAGTTCAAATATGTGGTTGAAAATAGTAATAAACAAAGTTGGAATTATAAATGCTGTTTGAAATGAAAAGGGTTCGTTCACGGAGAGCGTAGATAGATACTAATAGGCACTTTAAATGCGGATATCTTAAAAAAGCGCAAATATGCGCAAGATTTTTCAATTGGATATCATACTTCACATGTTACTTTACGTCAAGAAACCTTTAACTGTGTGAAGTTCCGTGAATAAAGTAACTATTTTCCTTCCGTTGTACTAAAATATGAGTAGGATTTAGGACATCTTGGGAAGGGAAATACAAGAGTAAGTTCAAAGATATTTTGCATTATTCATGTGCAAAATGTATGCTTATAACACGTATCTTAATGGTAAAATGTGTTACATATGAATTTTTTAAAAATAAACTTTGCCTGATACATTAAACATGCGAGCGTTTTCAAGCCATCTAAGAAGTACGAAATTTCGTCAACTTTGACAGCCTATATCTCATTAACCAACCACTATATTTTAAATTTTCAAGCGGCATTTGTTGCACTGATGTATATATATTAAATGTACCATACTATCGACAAGCTGTTATTCACTTCAGAAATTGACTTTTGGCCAGCTTTTCGGGAAAAGGTACCACTGTGCGCCGACACTTGATGTATACACTTGATCTAGACACAAAAGTGTCGTCGTGTATTCGTACCTTAATAATGATCTGCAAGCAATTTAAAAATAAGATAATTATACATATGGCCAAAAAAGTTTTTCATACAGCGTAGGTATTAGTCAAAAACATTTTTTGCGGACGAGGCACGAACTTTTTTGGATTAAATTGTCAAATTTCATCATTATTTCTGATCTGTGAAAAATTAGCAAAGACAGAAATATGAGGGCACATTTAAATCGCAATTTTTAGTTGCGTTTATTTTTTAAAAGTGTAACGCCTTTTTAAAAACTAATCTGCATCGTTGTATTACCGTCAGTATTTTAAAATCTGTAAGAAAAGTTAGAATAAAATTTACTCAATCAAATGTATAAGTCATTACGCTTTATAGGAATTTCGATATTGTTAATAGAGCTCTACTAATATTGTACCCACTTAGCTCGATGTCATCAGACATAATTTAGCAAATGGAAACGACATTTGCACATAGCAGGTATTTCTATCGATGAAACTAATGAAAAAAGTAGTTCTAATTGACACGTTCCAGTAGAAACTATAAATATTAATTATACACACGGAGATAATTTCGCACGCGAATATTAAATACTGAACCTATCACCTCTCGCAACCTACTTAACCTAAAAAATTCAGCTATTAGACCTCCACATATTATTTCGCCTTCTACTTTCACTAAACAGGTTAGCCCTGAATTTGGAAGTATGCAAGGTTCGTCATGCGAAACGCACGAATAATCAACCGCAATACTTATAAGCATTGCGACATTTTTGGTCACATAAAATCGATGCAGCTGACAAACGTGAAACCGCCTTCATTTCTACAGACGGAACGATTGCAACGCTTTTGTGATCTGAAAGCTGAGCATTCTGAATACACAAGTATCAGAGATTACATAGTAATAAATTGCAACATAATTTTCAGCGGAATACTAAAAATCTAAAATTTTGAGATATTATAAAAAAATGCGGTAGTGCCAGTAATTCTGATCCAGATAAGTGTGTACAGACTTTCGCGACTTGCTGTACTCGAAAATGTGTGCGCTGCAATAATACGAAATAATTATTAACGCCGCAGAAAATATATAAATAATCACAGAAAATATTTATTTCGTTGATTTACACTAAATCATTCGCGAATGCATTTATCACTTCAAAATGTAATTTGGGGTACAAAACAGAACAAGTAGGTATATTCCACGAACGTAATACACGAGGCACAAAATTTTTAGTAATTTTCAAAGTGTTAACGAGGTGATAATAGGTGTATGCTACTTCCATTGCATCACACTCTGACCCAACCTAGTAATATTACAGTTTCCCATCTACAGTCGATGAAGTGACGTAAGAGTAGAAGCGGTCGAATACCTCTAGAATGGGACAATACAGAAGTGTGCGTGCAATGTGGTCTCTTGTCTCTCTTCCCCGCCAAAAGCATGCTGAATTTGAATTCGTGCCCCGAGGCATCTGCTTCCAAGAGCTGGACACTTTCTCTTGTAAATGCTGTTGCATTCATTAAAAACAATCGTCGGCTTGGTAGGTCCTACGATCTATGAATACTTCATCGATAATCGATCTATGGCTCATGTTCTGTAACTCATTGGTTGAGTCTTCTTAAAAGATACATTCTTAAAAGCGTCCTACGAAATGTAGATAAATCCATAAATTAATGTTTCACCACCGACGGGATCAAATTTGTAAGAAAAGCTTAGTTAACTACTGTAAAACATTCAGGGGCCATACGTATACATATAGTAGCACGAGTAATATCTTAAATAGTTTCTCCTTTATTCAAATAAATTTTACAGTATATGGAAACAAATAAGTGTAAATAAGTTTCTCTAGTTACTTTCCAGATGCACGTTTGGAATATAAAATTAAGAAAAAATTGAAGCATCGCGTTGCTTCCTACGTAATACAAATATGTAGAATTTGTATTTGTATAACAAAAACTGCATATAAAAACAAGCTTTACTTAAGGGGTTACCCTCAGCCGAAGAAAGTGTGATATTTGGGAATTTTTTTCTCAGAAACTATAAAACTTTATTAAATAAATTTGGGTTCATTTGAAAGGTAGTACATTTAGCTAAGTCTCTGAATTTTGGCGTTAAAAAATATTTATTAACAACAAAGTTACTTACAGTCCCCTAGATGTCCCGTTCCGAAAATCGAGATTTTGCGTTTGAACATTTGCCATTTTGTCCTAAATCAATATTTCGAAAAACCCTTCGTCCAAGGATTAGATAATTGAATATATTAACTAAACTTTCTGAATTTCTGATTTTAGATACTCCACTTCCGAGTAGTCGTGGTCACCGCAAACCCCTCTTTCGAACAGGACATCTAGGAGCTTGTAAATAACATTGTTATTAATAAATATTTTTAACACCAAAATTCAGAGACATAGCTAAATGTACTACCTGGCCAATAATTCTATTCTTAATCGTTAAGACTTTACACTTCTCGAAATCACATTACATATACATTTTACTTCACCACATATCTCTCAAGCACATTAAATACGAAGCCGGAACTTTTATCGAGCCTTTCACCATCCCAGTTTCACACACTTCCATCGTGAAGCGCAGGGTCGCCCCAGAAACGTGTCTCGTTAACAAGGATTCACAGCAATTTAATCACTCCAAGGCCCCCGTACGTCGCGGCGGTTGAATTCAGGATCACGGCGAATAGGCGCAAAACAAGCCGGAGGCGGGTGAAAAAGTATCCGCGTAGTGGGACAGTCCCTCGCGGAACTTGTCCCCGCAAGTTTTTCCCAAAGACCGCCGGGGAAAAAGAAACAGAAGCGCCGGTATTTGCGAAGAATCTTAACGACTCAGTAATTAGTGTAATTACCGCCCGGCAACGGGAACTTAACAGCTTGCGTAGCCTTAATGCCCGCGTCACTTGAAACGTCCTCCATAATTCCTTCTAATATATCCTGCCGAGAAAAACGGCGGGCGGAAGGGAGGTCGAGGGAAGGTGAAAAAAAAAGGAGGCCAGGTCTGCGACAGTGGCTGCAGTATCTAAATCGAAACTGCGAACGAGGGTCCTCCGCGGCGATTGCCAGCCAGAACGGATTACCTCTAATCTCTGACATTAGCTCTTCCCTCTCTCCTCCATCTGCATCGACCGTGCTTCGCACGTTTCTATGGGAATACATCTCAATCCCCTTTCTGCACTTTTTGCCGGCGCTCATTCCGCGAACACCGAAATATAAAGGACGGCGAGGTTAAATCTTCGCGGCGCCCGGCGAGCTGGAATTCTTTAAAAGCTTTTAATTAGAAAATCGTATTAAGATAAGGGTGAGAAAATTTTCGCATCGATTCTGCGGGGATGCCTTATTGTTCCCGGGACGAATATTGTCTCGCTTTAATTAATCTGTTTGAAATTAGTTAGTAGATTGCGCGGGAAAGTTAAATTGTCGGGGTAAGTTGAATGGGGGGTGTGACACTTTTATTTTTAGAAATTTAAAAAGAAATCGTGGTCACTCCTCGGAAACGTCCAAAGCGTTTCTATGTTTAGTGAATTCTATATTCTGCACGAGTGAAAAGGAATGAAGTTGGTGATTGGTCGAAATTAGGGTTTGTCGGTTTTTAAATACCGGGTTTAAAAACCGGTTTTTTTTATACATTTGTAAAATTCGAAAACCGGTTTTTAAATTTGAAAAAACCGGTCTTATGTACTAGAATTAATATGTAAGAATTAATTAATTATTTAATTAGAAAACGTTAACATTTTGATTTGAAATCGCTTCGCAGACAAGCATATTGTAGTCAGTAACAGTTTACTGTAAAACTAATCCTCATGAGTTCATATTTTCGGAAGAAAAATACTAAATGAAATTAAGATTTATAAATTATATTTTGTACGGATTTTAGTTATTTTAGTTTTTTTCATTTGGTTTTGAATGCAGTGTATTTCCTTATGTTATATTTTTGTGGATCCATAAATATTAAATGAACTCACAAATTGTACGGATTTGTACGGATTTTAGTTTTCCTCTTTTTTTTGTTTTGTATAGGGTAAAAGACCCAATTACTGTCAGGTTAAGGATTGATTCTGACTGTATCGCATAGTTTTTGTATTTATTGATCACAGGCATAAGTTTATCTATTTATTTATTATTATTTAATATGTTTAGTTGAAGAAAAAAATTTGTATGACTCTTAAAATCTCTATTTTTATTAATAAATTTATTGATTTAAAAAATATATGACGGGAGCTAATACTGTCACCTGTGATATGTGTTCAATCGAATTACTGACATCCCAATTATTGTCAGTTTTAAATTCTAGTTCAGCAAGGAGTAAACGAGAATAAATATAGGAATTTTGTTATTTTAATAAAAGATGTCAAAGTACATTCTGTTATAAATATTAACAATAGTACTTACAAAACGTGTACGGTTACGTTGTCAAAAATTTCGAAATTGGACAAGGTTATGTCAATACGCGCACGCACGTGAAATGGTAGGAATGACAAGTGACAATAACAGCGTAACCAACTTAAAACTTTTTACCATCTTATCAAAATTAAAGAAGAAAAAATTAATTCCTGCTTTTCCTCGCATAAATTACAATTTTAAATGTATGTTAAAATTTTTTCGTGTATGAATTCACATGGTTTAAGGCTTATTTTAAGTAAAACAGCATAGGGCGACAGTAATTGGGTAGGTGACAGTAATTGGGTCTTTTACCCTAGATAGATTATATTTGATTTTGTTATACATTTGTAATTCAATGATTATTAAAAAAAACTGAACATTTTTAAAATAAGTATAAATATTTATTTTCTATTTTAAATATATTTTTTTGTGAAAATTCGAAAACCGGTTTAACCGGTTTTTCGGGAATAGTAGAATTCGAAAACCGGTTTTCTCAAAAGTCGGTTTTTGTATAAACCCTAGTCGGAATTCAGTGACGTGAATTTTGTAGGGAATTCGTGGTTCCGAATAGAGACAAGTGACGCTTTGAGTAATTCATTGTCGAACGTGGGTGCTACATGTCGCCGCAGTATCGCGACGATAAGCATCGATTACCGCACTCGAATCCCATGTGCTTGTGTAATCGACAGAACAGTTTAGTTCGACATGAACTAAAAATGCGCTCGTGAAAAGTAGTTCGCACACCTGGATCGTTATTTGTGTGTATTTTTACTTAGTCATTTGTAATTAACAACAAAATTCTGGTGTCATATATCAGCAGTTAAATAATTTATTAATGATTTGAAATTTGGGAATTACTTTTTATCAAAATTATCAAAATTCCTTACGTTAAATTCTTATCTGTGATTCATCTGATGGCTCTATCACGAATTGTCTGCTAGATTAAATTTTGAGAATGTTATGGAAAATTATAGTTTAGGTAGTTGTGACATAAACATTTGGATTTCTTGCTCGAAACAAAGCAATTTGGAGTTTCATTATTTTTAATGCCAAGAATAAAATAGCTGCACTAAGGGTGCGTTCCACTTTCGCCCAAATCGCCCGCGATTTTCATTAAGGCAGGTTTTCCTATACGCGACTGGAGTCAATGGCAAGAATTTCAAAGTCGATTTTCTCGAAAATGAAGCGCAATATCAAAAAATTTTATTCCTTTTTCTCGACTTATTTACTTGTTGTAAGTCGAAAAGAAACAGTAACTTTTTTTTATATCGCGCTTGATTTTCGAGAAAATCGGCTTTGAAATTCTTGACGTTGCGTCCAGTCGCGTATAGGAAAACCTACCTTAATGAAAATCACGGGCGATTTGGGCGTAAGTGGATCGCCACCTAAATTAGTTTCTTGATTTCCCGAAAAATTCTTACTTTTTGAAAAATATATTTCGTATAGTTGAGTTAAAGAAATCGACTGCTTAGTCCTTCTTTAAGACCGTATTAAATGTCTCAATAGATTTTAACCTTTAAATTTTGAAAACCGTTAAAAAATGTCCCCTAATTAATTTCTCCAGATAATCAATAAATATTGCAACTTTGAGGTTAATCTGCGACGCTGGTGCCACCTACTGTGTACTTTAACTTAACCCATATTTTCTTACCGCAAAATGCAGCCTGAATTTATTTCACAAACATTTCGTAGATAGACAATAGAATTTCTGATGAGATTAATAAGTCTTATCTTACACTTAATTTAAAAATGACGTTTTCGATACACATATTAAATGGTTCCTGTCGCTTATAAATCATTAAATACACCAAGCAAACGAATAGATCAGTTCTACATAGACGAGCTGCTAATTCCCGAGTGTTTCAGCTGACAACTTTATAATCGGGTGGAAATTGACTTAACGAACGTCAGCTTTCTGATGATCCTGGTGGATTGCAAAGCATCGAGCAAAGTTCCAGGGCATGGAGGTGTCAGAAGAGGTTGATGCACGCGAGTCTTGTGTACGAAGACGGAAGAAGATACGTGACTCAAGTACTAAATGGAACTGTGTAAGCTTGTCATAGTAGCAAAATGCAACGAAAGCTCAGATAACGCGAGACAAAGTGGATAAATTGTACGATAAACTCGAAATCATTCGGGATAGCTTACCATGAAAATGGAATCATATTTTCGTATCGATTTGATGTAATTAAAAATATTTTTCTAGAGGAAACTGTTTAACATTTTCTTTCTAGAATTTCAATACAACAGAACTTTATTAAACCTTCCTTTCTGAAACGTCCAAAATACATATTATTTTTCATGATTTTTTAATCTGTTCACCTAATATACCGCATAGCATGAATTCATAACAGTATAATGAATTAATTAATTAATTAAACAATGTCATAGCACGCCATCGCTACTAAATTTAAATCGATGCTGGCTTAAAAATATGTCGAAAATATTGCCAGCAAAATAAAAGTTCAACGAATTATGAGGTCAGTAAAGAAGTAAAGAATGATGATATATACATTGACTTTTCATGTTCAAGGCCATTTGAATTTCATGTCGTTGTGGGCCGTTCCATTTGCCCCGACACGTGTTATGACATCACACGATGTGACATCATACGAACGTAATGTTCTTACCGTCATATTGCTTCTCTCGGATTGGGCAAGTGAAACGGGGAGACCTATGATAATCGTGATATAAGAAACATGAGTTGTGCAACGCCAAGGGGCAAATCAGTGTTACATATTTTATGTGTAAAACTCCTAATTAAAATGCCGTCTATATTAAAATACTTTTGAAGTTCATGAAAGCTACTTAGAAATAGAAAAATGCTACAGTTTTGAGCATTATCACTGGTCACTTTATATTCAAAATAATCCAATACCATAATAGACTTCACTGTAAGACAATAATAAAAAAATATATAAAACAAACTTTATGTTAAACGATTGTACTAAAAATGCACTAAAACCTAAAAAATATTAATTTTCTTGTACTACAATTTCGATGGTGATAGTTCATAACAGAATATGAATCAATTTAATGCACCACCACGATTTTATTTAAACCGAGAAAACACCATCGAAATTGTAGTACAATGAAAGAATATTTTTTTTATTTTTAGTGCATTTTTAGTAAAATCGTTTAACATATTTTTTTTTTATTTTTTCATTTTTTAGTTTTTAGTGTCTAGTTTTCTAGTTTCTAGTTACAAGAGAATAGAATTGGTGGAAGTGGGTTAAATTTGAGTTCCCAGATTTGAACCAAACATACATGAAAGAAACGTTCGAAGCTAAGTGAAATCATTTAATAAATAGAATTGGAAAGAGATTGTACCTTGGATGCCACGCTACTTCTAACGCATACTTAGATGAAGTATTATGGCCTTGAAATTATGATTCATCTCTACAGTACTTCTGGCAGGTTAGAAAGCATCTTATACTCACCAATTTTTCGTGGCACGTGCTTTTTAACCGTACACACTCTTTTCATTAATAAATTAATTGTCTATTAAATTAATTAATAATCTTCTATGTAGAATGAATGCGACAACTACATGATAGTACTTTATTCAAAATCTAACATCCCCTATATCAATTGTATTGGGCATTATATTAGAAAAACTGAAGGTGACCTTGAAAATTTGGAAAAAAATTACTGCTTACGAAAAATATACTGTAGAGTCTGTAGACCCTTCTGAACCAAGAAATTTCAAAAAAATAATTTGAATTTCCGTATCCACCCTGTATATTAAAGTACAGGTTTAAATAATGTCTAGTCACAGATGAAAAACTCTCCCTGACATACAGTGGGGGATTTAAGAAAAAAGGCCCAGTTGGCAAATGTTCTGTGGGCCCAATTTCTTCGGAGAAACGAAAAGGTAGTTTACTAAAAACGGGCTAAGTGTAATAGTACAGGGAAAAAATATAGTGTTTGGATAAAATCATAATTTTTTTTAAGATAGGGCCCTAGGGGCCTTATGAGCAGGGGCCCGTTTTCCAGGAAAATGAATAGGTTTACTAAAAACGGGTTCAGTGTAATAATACAGAAAAAAAATATAGTTTGGATAAAATCATAATTTCTTTTTCTAAGGACGGGGCCCCGTGGGGCCTTTTAGGCAGGGGCCCAGGCGGCAACTGCTCAACGGCCGCCCCGTTAAATCCGCCACTGCTGACATACAATGTGTCACCAGAAATAGAAAATCATCTAACTATCTCCCTCGACTTTGAAAATATAAAACAATTTGAAGTACATAATTTAAATGGGCCTGGCGGACAACCATGATGTACATACCTAATATTTTGCTTTACCGTAATTTTCGTCAGAGTTATCAAGGTCATTAATATTCTTTCGCTTCAATCGGAATTGCATGACGTCGTCATAAAATAACCTTGATCTTATTATAAGCTTAAAATCGTAAGAGGAAGCTTTTAATGTGAACATTTAGCCTTTTTGACCCTTCATGATTCAGCCGCGATAAAATACATCAGCGTATATTTGTCAATGCGCTGTATTCGTATAAGGAATGTTCATTATTACCTCCCATTAAAATGAACTCGAATTGGTACTGCCAAACACTGCGAACTTTCTCCGTAAATCAGGACCGTATCGATCTTATCTGACTTCGCGCGACGTGTAGTGAAACGCTTATCGATATATTGATTAATTAACATCGCATATAACGTGTATGAATTGCTCGAGTGAATGGCCAATAATCCTTGCAAATAGTGCGTTGCTAAAACATGCGTCATTCCATTCTGTTACAGGCCGAACTTGAAGACTTGATAAAGTTGCATTCACATTTGAAAGTTTTCGTTGTCTGATTCTAAAGTCAGCGCAAGGTCGTTTGAGAGTCCTGTCGTTGTGTAGCAGTGTTTCCCAACCTTTTTCGAGCCGCGATCCCCTTTTTAACCGACTTCAAAAGAAGAAGGTTATAGATTCGAACCGTATGTTTTTTTTTTGTTTATGTTTGTTCCCGCATAACTCCTCAGCATATGGACCGATTTTGATGATCTTTTTTTTATTCGAAAGGGGGCGATGCCCCGGTGGTCCCATCCTACACTGCATCAACATTGGCCCAATATTTTGCTAGTTATGGTTAATAATAAAGACTATTGTCACTTAATTATTATTATTTTATATACGTACGCGCATATCTCCACAGCATGTTGTGTCGATATATATAAAACTAAAAGGTTAAAGGTAAAAAAAATTTAAAAAAATTAAAACCGACTTCAAAAAAATAAAATTTCACTAAAAAGTAAAAAATAATTTTTTCCCTTATTTAATCTACGACTCTCATATTTTTCAAGTCAGTGCCTCATCATTTGCACTGTGTAAATCTGGCGCCGGTTTAAAAAATATCAGAGTCGTAGATTAAGGGGTTATGCCTACCTGCAAGGTCTGAAAACGCAAGTATTTTCGGGATTTTTGGGGGGAAAAACTTGAAGAGTTTTTTAAGCAAACCTTTATGTATTAGAAAGTGTACATCTTATATTACTTGTAGTAATTATTCCAATGGAAAATATAAATAAATAAAAGAAATATCAGTGATCTCCCGGCAGCGATTTTTTTTCCAGTAGTTTGCGGTGATCACTCTAACTTTGACCAGATTCATCTGAAATGAAAAATTCGACGGAATTTAGTTAGTATATTAAATTATCTTGTCCTTAATCGTTCATTATCCCGAAAAATTAATTTACTACAAAATGGCGGCTGTTCAAATTAAAATCTCGATTTTCGCCGCAAAAATCGCTCATTTTTCATCTGTAAAACAAAAACTACGCAACGGAAATGAAAAAGCCACGATTAAGGACAAGATAATTTAATATACTAACTAAATTCCGTCGAATTTTTCATTTCAGATGAATCTGGTCAAAGTTAGAGTGATCACCGCAAACTACTGGAAAAAAAATCGCTGCCGGGAGATCACTGATATTTATTTTATTTATTTATATTTTCCATTGGAATAATTACTACAAGTAATATAAGATGTACACTTTCTAATACATAAAGGTTTGCTTAAAAAACTCTTCAAGTTTTTCCCCCAAAAATCCCGAAAATACTTGTGTTTTCAGACCTTGCAGGTAGGCATAACCCCTTAAATAAGGGAAAAAAATATTTTTTACTTTTTAGTGCAATTTTATTTTTTTGAAGTCGGTTTTAATTTTTTTTATATAATATTCAAATAACCTACGACAACCCTATAAGGTACGGTACATTTAATTAGATAAAGAAAACACATTAAAAATAGGTATTTCAGAATATAATTCTGACTTAATAATATTTAAAAAAAACCGTGGCGACCTCCAGAAAAATCTTCGCGACCCACAGGTTGGGAATCACTGTTGTATAGCAATGAGTTCCTTTCAAGAACAATATGTAGACCCCCACAAAAATTCTTAATGACCTAAATAATCGTATGAAAAAGGATCTTGAAATTGAAAGAATTTTGTTCATTAACACAATTCGTCCTTCAGGACTACATATTTAAATTATACACTGTAGACAGACATTTATGTTTACTGTGTATAGTGACTCACCCTGTTGCCTACCCACTTGATCCTCGTCATTGCATGAGATGTCAAATATTTAACGTACCTCAAGGCTCGGAAGAAAACATTTGTATGTAATTCGTTGGCTATTCAAATGAAGCTGCCTTATTTCTTCAGCATTCGTGTGACATTTGAAATTTTATTTCACTTGCACCCACTTTGGTGTGAATTATTTAAAACGTTATTATAAATACTTTTGTTGATAATATAATATAAGTAGTCAATTACCGAGGGAGATTAACGAAATTTGACACTAACGAGGGAAATTCCAAAGAACGAATTTTTTTTTAGTTTAATCCTGAATAAGTTTCTAGAATATTAAAAAATATTATACTCATACTTCTTTGCTTTTTCTGATAAATGGTTTAAGGGTGAAACAATTAGAAAAAATTACTTTCTCTAATTAAGCCCAAACTATATAATATTATGTTAAATTGACAAAAGGTTTGGACAAAGGTTACTGAATTTTGAAAGTAGAATCTTATTCGGACACAAAAATTTTATTCCCACAAATTTCCCTAGTTCCTTCCAGTTTTATTAAAATTTCAAAAAGTGCAGCAGGTGGTGCTTGCGGTAGGTATTTCTAATTGTGGAAAAAATATATAAGTACTAAACGCTTTTTCATGAACTATATTACAACAAATTCACTTTTAAATTAATGAAATAATAAAAATAATATTAAACACAACACAATATTAAGTTAAACTTCCTTTTGAACACGATTCTTCCCATTTTAATAACAAATATTCGAAAGGGATGAATTTATCAATAATTGTTTGACATGAAATTTTTCTGTTTCGGCATAAATCTACATTTAAAATTACTTCTACTTAAAATACAATAACTTCCTCTTAAAATACTTTTCGATTCGACGCATTGTTTGGGATTAATAAATTATAGACCATTTCCTTTGGCGAACTTTGAGCGGGTGTTTCTCCGTCTTCAACCAGAAGGGAAAAAAGAACGCATACGTGTGACATTCCTCAACGCTTTATAAGTTTTTGCCAAGTTTGAGGAAAAAGAAAAAAATTTCACTGCCGCGATGCTCCCCCGTAAGTAGCGTCTTTGACATTGAGTAACATTCAAGTGCCTCTCACTCTGGATCGGCACGTGTGCGAGAAAGGAGTATTCAGCCAAAGAATTTTGTAGCTCGCAGTGCTTTGACTCCGTCATAAATTCTTCACGAAAAAGGCGAGAGCGAAATCTCTCGTTTTTATGACTTTTGCATTTATATAACAAAACCACACACACACGCGCGCGATACTACGGCATGAATACATGATTATATGCGTTACGTAGAGCGCATGGAACTTTCTGTGGGCAGGCGATTTGCATAAATTTACTAAAACGTATATTTCTAGTTGTGGGCATTCAGATTCATCTTAGAATATGGTAACGCAATCCTCTGGAGACATATTAAGTGGTCTACTGACACGGTCAACACTTTTTTACGCCTGTTCATCAATCCTCGTAAAGGTTAGAGGAAAATAACAAAAATTGTGTCAATGTTTCTGGAACATCCCACATTATTAGCATGTGGCACGATGGTTGCAGTAACCAATTGTGTGGACGTTGAGTACAAAGAATTATGAACGACTGAATCATTAGGAAGGTGTGAACTAACTTTTAATTGAAGATGTAATAAATTTTTCTTCGCAAAACTTTCCTAATAGAATTATTAATAAGAAATATACCTGTATTATATAATTATACTATAGGCAGATTTTTATTAAAAATATACTGGTCTGCGAAAAATAATCTCCAGAAGTGTATCACTATGGCGAAGAACAATAATAAAAAATCTTTTAAATTCTTTCATTGTCATTAAAATAATACTGAATTAAAAACAATTTAAGAGACTTGCTGATGTGTATATATATGAGTAACTAGAAATTTGTAAGCATGCCAGAAGAATTTGCACTTTTGCAACAAAATATCATTTTGCTTTAAATTGATTTATTAGTCTTAGAAGTTATGACGTTATATTGTTGGCTTAGTGCACAAATATTGTATGTCCACTTTTAGCGTTTTCGAGAAAAACAGGTTTATACATGCAATGGAACATAAGATTCCGCGACACAGAGTGAAGAAAATATTATTTTCAACAAATTTATGAAGTCGATATAAATGTGATTTTTATACAGCACGAAGAAACAGTCAAGAGCTATTTGTTGCATATGAAGACTCGAATTTCACAGAAAGTGGACGTATAATATTTGTGCACTAAGCCATCGATAAGTACAACCTACCTAATACTTACTAAACATAGGCACTAGAACGTATTTAATTTTCATTTATCCGCTTCCTAGAATTAGACAGTTTGGTACGTTCCATTCCGAAAGCAAACATTTCCATTTATTTTACTGCTAACACAACAAAGCGTTTGAATTGCTAGGCAATTATGGCACATGTAACTGACGTTTCCAAACATCCATGTGGCAATGCCATTATCGATGATATTGATCGGTTTATGCACAGTTGTCCAATTTACACAACTTAATATTGAATTACAATTTACAGGAAAAAGCATACAGTAGGTACGTTTTCTTCTTCAAACTGAGAATGGTGTCCTATTTAGTAATAATTATTCTACACATGCCATAGAATTATAAAATATTTCTTACGAAGCAACAATTACGACAGTAATGAAATTGTGAATGAAAAGTCTTATATTCAAAATGGCCCAGAAACGAAACAGCCATTATTAAACAAAAGAAGAATATCCACTCGTAATTTCTTTTAATTTTTTATACAGTTTCTGTTAATGATATGGTATTTGACTAATTAATCCATAGAACTTCCCCACTTTAAATGAAATATGACGAATGTAATACGCTTCTGAACGACTTTACACGTGCTCCCTTGCGCCAAAAGAAAAGTTTGGGGGACCTCGCATCTTTCTGGTGAAAGGACATTTGGGGCCTCGCCGTATAAAAACCGCCGAATCTTCCGTTTAAGTCACACTCCGATTCTACTCCTTACCGAACAGACACCATGAGGAACTTCGTAGTAAGTAGTAGTTCCCCTATCTAAATTAAAATAAAAATTCGGTAAATGTATATCTACCTACGCCAGAGGTGTTAATTCTTAATACTACTTTCTGCAATTGGACATTATTATAAAATTTGTGCCCGATTAATTGAAATCTCTTCATAATTCTTCCCTAAAACTGACATCCAACTCAAAACGACCACTGCCTCTTATAACGTTTAAAACAAAGCTTGTAATTATCCAAAGCAACCACGTTGAATCGTCTCACCTAGTGTTCATCATTCTTCTCACACTCGCCGGTTGTTCAAGTGTCATAATCAACGCTTTTCTTCACTCAGGTCTCTGTACTCCTGGTCTCGGCGATCGCCGCTGGTGCGAATGCGGGTGTGAAGACCTATCAGAAGCGTGGCGTCCTCGGAGGCCACGGTTACTCCGGTGGCCTGGGCTTGTCTCAGGGAGTAGGATCCGGTGTTGGTCTTGGAGGTTTCAGCGGTGGACTCTCTTCCCAATACCTTCCACCTGGACCCTCAGTGGGAGTCTTACCGCACGCTCCGGTGTACTCCGCTCCAGCGCCAACTTATGGTGTCCCAGTGTCCGCTCCATCTCTGTCTGCCCACGTTCCAGCTTCAACGTACGGCGTCCCATCTCCAGTGTCAGTCCACTCGCTGAACTTCGCTGAAGCACCAGTGCCATCTTACAGTGTCCCCGCGCCGGTGGCGTCTTACAGTGTCCCAGCGCCAACTTACGGCGTCCCCGCTTCATTGCCAGCGTCGACTTACGTTCCTGCTCCAGTGCACACACCGCTCTACGCCGCCCCGGCTCCAGTGCACACACCGCTCTACGCCGCCCCGGCTCCAGTGCAGACACCGCTCTACGCCGCTCCTGCTGCAGTCTCATCCATCAACGTAGGACACCCAGTCAGTTCCGGTTACAGTAGTTCACTTTCCCTGGGATCTGCAAGTGTACCATCCGCCGATGTCTCCTTCGGACATGTCGGCTTGCCAAGCAAGTCTTATGGAGTTCCAGCGACCGGTATCGCTGACGGCGGATACTCCGCTGGACTCTCGCTGAGCGCCCTCAGCCTACCTAGCCAATCTTATGGGGCCCCTGTCGCCAGCGGACACGCCGGCGGCTACTCTTCAGGTCTGTCCTTGGAATCGGTTCACCTGGCGAGCAGCTCCCACGGCGTCCCGTACGCTGAGACCCAAGTGGGACATGACGACGGATACTCGTACCCGGTCCCATCGAAGAAGCTACTCATCTAAATCTGGAATTTATTAATAGGATTTGACAGAAACCGGTCCACGGTGAGATACGATGTGCTTGGCCACTTCAAGTGTTCGCATCTGCAGTCCCAAAGTCGTAATTGTAACTTTTGTCTTAGCTTCGACCGTGCTCGAAGTCTGAGGACTTGCGCGCTAGACGCGAAACGCAGTACAAAGATAACAAGTAGATGGTTTATGCTGTGCAAAGAGTAGACAAGGTCTGTTGATTGCTTACTGTTAAATAGGACACTTTGAAATTAAATATGTGAAATTGTGTGATACGAGATACTTTCTCTCTTTTTATGATTGTCGTGGATCTTGCTATGAAATTATAATTGTAAGTTGAAGATTCAAGTTAGAATACATATTGTTGCCTCGACATTGTTAATTGCCATACGAATCAGAATTTTACAGTTAGCAATCATTTTTCGGCATTCTAAGAATGATTGTAATAGATTGTTATATTGTCTGAATAAAAGGTTGTACAATTCTTAACATTGTTACATATTTCCCTCCTTATTATGGTTCATTGTAAACGCAACTTTCGAAATACAATGGTGGAAATAATCCTCCATTCTCGAGCAGTTCATTACTGACGTAAATGTACTTATTCATTCTTACTCTCATTATTCTGTGATTCAAAGAATTTTATAAAGCTCGAAATGAATAGAAAATGCTCTGTAAAATGCAATGAATATTGTGTTTTAATTTAAATTCCATTAATTATTGGTAAATAATTTTTTCCTCTCTTTTCATTTACTTTTAAATCCTCCTTGTTTTGTTCGACCTCCTTACATCATAAGTGATAATACAATTACACTACTTTTGCTAAAAATTAATACAGAAGAACCAAGGTGAGAGTAAAATTTATCATATTTATACCTTAACCCACGATTGGTGGCTTAACGATTTTCTGTGCGTGGTGATTAGAGATTTCGGTATGAAGATGATTTATAATAATAGTTCAGTTTAGGCAAGTGATTTATATAAGAGTAAATTAGGTATACCTAGTGGAGGAAAGTTGGGTTCATAATTTGATTGATCGTTGGAATGTTTCTTCGTTAGTGACGAGGCAGAGATTCTTGGGGTGGTTGGTCGTAAATGTCAGGAATCGACCGCGACTGTTATACGCATGCCATCTAAGGGTGGCGGTTTATGACAACGTCTGCCAAAGTTCAGAACAATGTGTCTTGTACGTATCTTCATTCTAACTACATACATAGGCTTTCTAAAGTCCACATAGACTTGGCGAGTCACATGTAACAGAGGAATTCCATCCTGCTGTGTTCACCAGACGAAAAATGTTAAAGGATTAATTCATAACTTTATGAATTCATGAGTTGTACCTGACAATATTTTAAAACAAATTCCAGTACGAAGCGGTGACAATTTACTTTACACGAAGCTAATGAACTTTTTCTCGACCCTGCATATAATGTGGTATGCATTTTCGTGAACACATCATGGAATGATATATATTCACACGTATTTAATACGCTACGATTTAATGTAATATTTTTCTGTCTTTCACCTTTCTTCATTCAAGAACTTTAATGATTTGCCTGACCCATAGCTGTATATATTTAACTGAAATCTTCGACGGGAGTCGTAGAATTCCAAATATTTAAGGGGTCATTCCGGTTAGCGCGCCGAAAAATTCAGCGATTTTCGGGAATTTATTGCGACGAAAATAATTATAGTAATGAAATAAAACTTTTTTCTATTTATTAAACTACATTTCTGCAGTAAATAAAAAATATAAAATTAATAAAATTATTGCTTTTCAAATACTTTTGAAAGTGGTTTTGATGACATGTTTAAAAATTCCTGCCTCGCTCCTGAAGGCGATTTCAGCGGTTAGACTTATCTGAACCCAAAAATCCAAAGAGATTCTTGATCAGCATGTCTTTCTTCAAAATTAGCAAAATGGAGGGCAAAATGCAAGAAAAATGCTTTTTTCTTTTGCTATTTTCGATTTTAAAAGTAGGTTAGACTCCATGAAAATACTAGGTTGTAGTCCCTGCGAGAGTCACAGGTGTGCAGAATAAGCAGTAAAATTTATAAAGCAATCGGTTCGATAGATTTTCAGATTTTATCTTCACGGTGTGAAAACATGACGCTTCGAGAAAAACGCGTTCAAAGTTTTCACCTATAGAGGCCGAGCCTCAGCGCCCCCTACAAAATGCCTCTGTAGAAGCTAAAATAATCGGAATTTTTCCATGAAAATTTAACAGTACATTCTTGAGGATATGTAGGGTAGACCGGGGGCGGTAGTAACAGGGGGGCGAATGTAACACGCTAAATATCTCAAAACATATAATAGATATTAACACCAATTTTGGATATATGATGAACAATGACATTTGGAATATACACATCCATGCCCTAGGAATACAGATACGCAATAGACATGGATAGTGAAGAAAATAACTTTTCGATACCCTAAAGTAACTTTTCCTTACTGACTTAAAATTGTAATATAAACACTCCCTTCGCAAGTATGTGCTTGTTCGATTTCTTAATCTGTAATTCGACCTTTTTTAAACTAGTATTGATCGTTACTTGGCACTTTTAAGCGTCTCGTTAGTCAAAATTTATAATTTAAGTTCAAAAGCATGGTCGGGGGCGATTGTAACATCGGCACTCGGGGTCGGTTTTACCGCAACAGAACCGAATAGGGACAAAGAAGGCGAATAATGTTGTCTTATTTGCATGAAATCCTATAGCATAGCACAAGCAATCCAAATGAAAAATTGGTGCAATATACTGAATGTAAGGATTGAGCAGATGCAGAATGCACCAACCAAAACGTATTTTATTTTTGCCAGACTGGCGATACCACATAATTTGTTATAGATTTTACTTTTTTCATTTATTATTATAATCTAAATCAATAAATATTTTAATTTTGTAAAGTTATATTTGTGCTACTATCGACTCCATGCAGTGTTACAACCGACCCGGGGTCAGGGACGGTTGTAACACTTTCTCCGCTTCTCATTCTTTATTAATAACCGGAATATTACTTGACATACAGCGAAACTGTTGTGGCTCAAATAATGTCAGATAAGTAAGTAACATTTTCGTAAAAAAAACTGTTGTTGTAACTGTAATAGTTTTTGCGTAATCGTATTCCAAAGTCAAAGTAATTCAAAATTCAATTAGTTTCGGCGCACTGGTTCGGTCAATTTAAAAAAAAGAAAATTAATATAAAGGCTGTTTTGCGATTTTTTTTTAATATATTTCCGACGTTTCGGCCATTGATTGTGACCCTTATCAAGGAAAGAAGAATAGAAAAGAAAAATGCGTTTGCCTTTAGGTGAGAATTTTTCGCTTAGCCAAAGACGTGCGTCGAGCGCGTCAGCTAGAACACGACTGAGGTAAACAGCATAAACAAACCAGGAGACTCTAGAGGTTGAATATAATACGGTACCGACTAAATTCAAAAATTTTCTGAAAGAAACGGTATCTCAAACCTCACCAACACACAGTCAACACCAATGATGTAATAGAACAAAAACCAGCATTCACTCTCATTCGAAAACTAATAATTAGTTACATAACTAACATATGTAATTCACGATCATTGTTAGAGAATTATCAGAAAATTCTACCAGAAAGGCCACATAATATCATATCCTTATTATTTCAATAAGGTTGCGTAGTATTCTTGCATCTTAGGTGTTTCATACCTAAGATTTACGCTATGTTGTTTAATCATATGTAACGTTTCTAATAGAATCCTCCTACTTAAGTTTGTTTCTCTATCTAAAATTTTTACGTTGTCGAAATCAAACTTGTGATCGAACTCAAGCGAGTGCTTTGTTAATGCAGTGTGCTGGAGGGGAGAAAGAAAAACATTTCTTCTGTGCTCATAAATCCGTCTTTCCAATAACCTAGAGGTCTGTCCAACATACACTTGGTTACAACCAAGATAAGGGATTGAATACACAACATTAGAATTCTTTAATAATGGTATTTTATCCTTAATTAATGGAAATTTTTTTTTAGTATAACATGCCAATTTAAAAATGGTGTGCATGCCCACTTTTCTAAAAATTCTTCTAATGTCATTCGAGATATTGTCGCTAAAGGGCAAGACCACAGTATTTCTCCAACTTACTGGTCCGATCTTTTCGGTTTTTTCCACTTTACGCTTTTCCCTTAATACAGGATGATAGATTTCGAAAACACGGTCACGTATGATTGTTGAAACCATTTTTGTGGGGTAACCGTTACGTTTCAGTGTATCTTTAATTAGCAGTAAGTTATCTGGCCGAAATTCAGGGTCAGAAAGCAAGATGCCCCGATCTATCAATCCCTTTATCAATCCAACCTTATGTTGCATAGGATGTGCCGAGAAAAAATTTATATATCTTCCAGACCAGCTAGGCTTATGGTACCAGTTGGTAATGAATTTGTTGTTTGATCTAATAATAACTGTGTCAAGAAAACTCAAACAAGAATCCCTTTCAATCTCGTAAGTAAATTGAAGTCTGTTGTGAAAGCTGTTAAACGTGTCCATCAATATTGATAAATCATCTAATTTAATGCATGTGACGATGTCATCTACATATCTTTTATAAAAGTTTAGTTGAAAGGGTAATTTCGAGAGAGAAATCGTTTCTAATTCCTCCATCACTATATTAGCAATGACTGGGGAGATAGGAGACCCCATTGCCGTTCCAAAAATTTGTTTATAAAACACACCATTAAAAGAAAAGATGTTGGCTTCTAACACAAATTTGACCGCTGTGAGAAAATCGTTTTGGTTAATCTTAGTATGTTGTTTAATTTCAGTCCAACGGTTTTGTAGCACCTGTAAAGCTAGGTCGATGGGAACATTAGTAAACAAAGATACCACATCGAGAGAAACCAGTCGCAATGACTCATCAGATACGTTGACATTTCTAATTTCTTTACAAAAATGCCAACTATCTATCGTGTGGTACGCAGATTTTCCAACTATCTTGGATAGAATATTAGCCAAAAAACTAGATAATCTGTACGTAGGACCGCCGATAGACGAAACAATAATTCTCCAGGACAAATTTTCTTTATGTGTTTTAGGAAGTGCATATGCTCTTGGTATTATGGCATTATAAGTTTTAAGACATTTGCCTGTTTGTTCACTTATTTGTTTTCTTTTTACCATATTGGAAACGATCGAATTTGATTCCCTCTGGAAAGTACACGTATATTCAAATCTGCTTATTGCATATGTGGTTTCATCACTCAACATTTTCATTACCTCCTAATGTTAAAAAGGTACTAACTTTAGGACCTAAACATGCTCTACCTGTCCCAAGAAAATTTATTAATTCCCCAAGATTTATCGCTTCAATTGAGTCAGGATTAACAAAAATCATCGATGAAGACACACAAACCACAACCAGATTAAGAATGGTCAATAAAATAATTAATTATACCACAAACCGAGTAAAATCTAACCATAATGTATTGTCAAATTCTGAAATTATAGAAACTAAGGATTTTTTCAAAAAAAAAAACAATAGCTTATTGGTATTAAAATCGGATAAGGGGAATACGACGGTAGTGGTAGAGAAAGATTTTTACATATCGGAGGTAATGAAAATGTTGAGTGATGAAACCACATATGCAATAAGCAGATTTGAATATACGTGTACTTTCCAGAGGGAATCAAATTCGATCGTTTCCAATATGGTAAAAAGAAAACAAATAAGTGAACAAACAGGCAAATGTCTTAAAACTTATAATGCCATAATACCAAGAGCATATGCACTTCCTAAAACACATAAAGAAAATTTGTCCTGGAGAATTATTGTTTCGTCTATCGGCGGTCCTACGTACAGATTATCTAGTTTTTTGGCTAACATTCTATCCAAGATAGTTGGAAAATCTGCGTACCACACGATAGATAGTTGGCATTTTTGTAAAGAAATTAGAAATGTCAACGTATCTGATGAGTCATTGCGACTGGTTTCTCTCGATGTGGTATCTTTGTTTACTAATGTTCCCATCGACCTAGCTTTACAGGTGCTACAAAACCGTTGGACTGAAACTAAACAACATACTAAGATTAACCAAAACGATTTTCTCACAGCGGTCAAATTTGTGTTAGAAGCCAACATCTTTTCTTTTAATGGTGTGTTTTATAAACAAATTTTTGGAACGGCAATGGGGTCTCCTATCTCCCCAGTCATTGCTAATATAGTGATGGAGGAATTAGAAACGATTTCTCTCTCGAAATTACCCTTTCAACTAAACTTTTATAAAAGATATGTAGATGACATCGTCACATGCATTAAATTAGATGATTTATCAATATTGATGGACACGTTTAACAGCTTTCACAACAGACTTCAATTTACTTACGAGATTGAAAGGGATTCTTGTTTGAGTTTTCTTGACACAGTTATTATTAGATCAAACAACAAATTCATTACCAACTGGTACCATAAGCCTAGCTGGTCTGGAAGATATATAAATTTTTTCTCGGCACATCCTATGCAACATAAGGTTGGATTGATAAAGGGATTGATAGATCGGGGCATCTTGCTTTCTGACCCTGAATTTCGGCCAGATAACTTACTGCTAATTAAAGATACACTGAAACGTAACGGTTACCCCACAAAAATGGTTTCAACAATCATACGTGACCGTGTTTTCGAAATCTATCATCCTGTATTAAGGGAAAAGCGTAAAGTGGAAAAAACCGAAAAGATCGGACCAGTAAGTTGGAGAAATACTGTGGTCTTGCCCTTTAGCGACAATATCTCGAATGACATTAGAAGAATTTTTAGAAAAGTGGGCATGCACACCATTTTTAAATTGACATGTTATACTAAAAAAATTTTTCCACCAATTAAGGATAAAATACCATTATTAAAGAATTCTAATGTTGTGTATTCAATCCCTTGTCTTGGTTGTAACCAAGTGTACGTTGGACAGACCTCTAGGTTATTGGAAAGACGGATTTATGAGCACAGAAGAAATGTTTTTCTTTCTCCCCTCCAGCACACTGCATTAACAAAGCACTCGCTTGAGTTCGATCACAAGTTTGATTTCGACAACGTAAAAATTTTAGATAGAGAAACAAACTTAAGTAGGAGGATTCTATTAGAAACGTTACATATGATTAAACAACATAGCGTAAATCTTAGGTATGAAACACCTAAGATGCAAGAATACTACGCAACCTTATTGAAATAATAAGGATATGATATGATGTGGCCTTTCTGGTAGAATTTTCTGATAATTCTCTAACAATGATCGTGAATTACATATGTTAGTTATGTAACTAACTATTAGTTTTCGAATGAGAGTGAATGCTGGTTTTTGTTCTATTACATCATTGGTGTTGACTGTGTGTTGGTGAGGTTTGAGATACCGTTTCTTTCAGAAAATTTTTGAATTTAGTCGGTACCGTATTATATTCAACCTCTAGAGTCTCCTGGTTTGTTTATGCTGTTTACCTCAGTCGTGTTCTAGCTGACGCGCTCGACGCACGTCTTTGGCTAAGCGAAAAATTCTCACCTAAAGGCAAACGCATTTTTCTTTTCTATTCTTCTTTCCTTGATAAGGGTCACAATCAATGGCCGAAACGTCGGAAATATATTAAAAAAAAATCGCAAAACAGCCTTTATATTAATTTTCTTTTTTTTAAATTGACCGAACCAGTGCGCCGAAACTAATTGAATTTTGAATTATCTCATATATACGGTCGAAATTCTAATCAATTTATTTCCAAAGTCAAAGTGTTACTACCGCCCCCGGTCTACCCTACCTACTTTCAACAAATGTTTCAAAAAGAAAATCGATGTTTTCAACCCGTCTAACCGGAATGACCCCTTAAAGAAATCATGATTTCATCGGGAATAGGAAACGTGTCTTATACATCTGAAACTGGATAAAATATGACACCACTTTGAATAAAATAGAAATGGATCAGTTGCAACTGTCATTTAGCCACAGTATGAAGAATTCCTAAGAACATATTTCAGTTATTTAGATAGATATTAAATCAGTACCCACTCTGTCTCTATAAGTAAAATACAGGTCACAACCCCCCAAATAAATTTACTAACATAAAATTAGCTTTTACTTCAAGAAAATTAAATTTCCCAGGCAGTTGAAATAGCATGCACAAAATTATTTAAACTTTCCCAGTTAAAGAAGCTACGTATCATCCATTCCCAATGCCCACTCCAGACCACGTCCAGTAATATCGCTACAATAGGAATGGAATATCCCGGCAATTAAGTATTTAAAGTTCCTTCTTCCTGATGACAAAAGTCCGGCCGCTGGCACGAGTTAAAAATTTCAATTCAGTTGGGGCTAAGCAGCTTATACGTATGTAAGGTACGTCGTTACACGCTATTCCGGGTCACCCCAAGCTCTCTAACCCCCCGTCTCGTGGCCCACCCTTCGTTTTCCCACCAGAAATCCCGAGGTTGTGTACTTTTTCAGTTGCCTACCCGCCATCTTCGTAATGGTATCTGTAGTCGTAGAAAACGTACGTGGCACGCTCGTGCCTCACGATTCGCTGCACGGGGAGGGTGGCTCTGCCATCCTCACGCGTGCACGCACACGAGCGGGTCCACCTAGTCGCACACACCGAAAGCCGAAAGCACCGCGCGCGAACGTAGTCGTCCATGCACACTTCTGCCTGCTTTTCGCCGGAAACCTGGCAGTCACGCACTATTTTACGACTTTCGCCAGGCCTCTGAATTAATCCAAGCTTTTCCGGCGCACGAGGACGGTCCTTTATACACCCCTCCCCAGAAATGAAGTGCGTTCCTTGTTCGTAGGAGCCCGGGGTTACGGTGTCGTTAAACTGCCGTCTCTGATATCACTTCGTGCCACTGCGACAGCGGCACTCTGTGCGTGCTTCAAACGAAGAAATTGCGAGATTAGACGGAAGGGGTGGAATTTCGTCCGTGAAACCACCTGGCGACGAAAGGGAGGAAGCGAAAAATTGCCTGCTCGGGTGCGGGGATGTTATTAATGAGCTGCCCATTCGTTAGTCAACGGGGCACATTGACTTCGCGTTTGGTTAAGGATGCAGCGGACGCAGGGTTGCCAGGGATTCTTTGTGGCCAAACACCTGCAGGAGTGGTGGTAATGTGTGCGTGAACTGACGCCAGCGCCAAGGCGGCCAAGTGGCCCAGATGCGAAGCCAACCGCGGCCAACTAGCGTCGCCGGGAAATAGTTTGTCGACGCTGGTTGGCTTCGCGTTGGGGCCACTTGGCCGCCTTGGCGCTGGCGTCAGTTCACGCGTACGTTACCACCGCTCCTGTAGGTGTTTGGCCGCAAAGAATCCATGGCAACCCTGAGCGGACGTACAATATTAGATAAAAGTATATGAAATTTGGAATAATTGAATATCTACGTCTTACGCTTAGTAAATCTAGATGTAAGGGACTCGAACGACAGTTGGAGTTATATTTTTACTTCTAGAAACGTATTTCTCACTTTACAAATGATTTTTCAGGCATTATTTGCTAAACATTTGTCAGTGAACATGCCCTGAATTCACAATTGTTTCGAGTTATAATTTATTTCTTTAAAACGGGGCAGTGAAAACAATTGAAACTCGGCAGATAATTTCATCTATCCGTATACTACATTTAAAAAAAAAATTGAAAAGATTCGTACCATTTCTTCAATATTTTTTCGGCTGTTTTATCTGTCAAGATCGTCTCTTTCCATAAGAGTACGTGTAAAGTCAGTGAAAATTAAAATCGTTATAACTCAGCCACCATTCAGTGAATTCGTTGAAAATTTTTGGAGCACGTCAGGAAGGTTAAAAAGAATCCGATACATCCTTAAATTGCAGACTGACAGGTGGTCATTATGAAATTATTTGACGATAAACAGTGTACCCACACAGCACCATAACATTGCAGCAACGTCTCTGCAATGATACGGTGCAAGATGGCAATGTTGCAACATAACATTGCAGATACGTTGCAGGTTCAGTCCTATGTCCGCCTTCGCAATATTGCAGGTGTGTATTTTTGCAAAGTTGCGGCAACATTACGAATATGTAGTCCTGCAACGTTCCGGCAATGATTCTGCAACGAAACGGCAAAATTGTGGCAATGATCCTGCAACTCTTCGGCAATATTGCGGTGCATATCCAGTTAAATGAAACACGCCGTAGAATCCACTCGACGTCATGTACATATTTCGAAAAATTTTGACAAAGTCATAGTTGCTTCAGAATATTGTTGTAATGTTTCCACAAGTTTTCACTACAGTATTGCACGACGATGTGCGCGCAATATTGCAGAAATATTGTAGGACCGTTACCACTGGAACATTGCACGTCGATGTGCGCGCAATATTGCAGAAATATTGTAGGACCGTTGCCACTGGAACATTGCACGTCGATGTGCGCGCAATATTGCAGAAATATTGTAGGATCGTTGCCAATGGAACATTGCACGGCAACGTTCTTGCAATATTGTAGGATCGTTGCCACTGGAACATTGCACGACGATGTGCGCCCAATATTGCAGAAATATTGTAGGACTGTTGCCACTGGAACATTGCACGACGATGTGGGCGCAATATTGCAGCAATATTGCAGGATCGTTGTCAATGGAACATTGCACGGCAACGAAATTACAATATTGCTGCAATATTGTAGGATCATTGCCACCCCAATAATGCACGACAATATTGCAGGAACGTTCCTACAATATTGCAATGCAACCTGCAACAACGTAACATTGCAGCAACGTCCCTGCAATTCTGCTGCAACGAGGTGTGCTGTATGGGTATCATGGAATTTATTTTATTTTTTAATAAATTTCTGATATAGGTATATCTCCTTTTTGGATATGTATGAGTTTGTTTTAAAGTGGTCGCAGTAACGATAGAATCATTACCAACCACTTAATTAGTTACATCTTGACTGACCTTGCTTTCCGTGTTTTGTTCTAATTCATTTGATGTCTGCATTCTTGGGCGTAAAGTTTTTTAAAATTGTATTTCAGATGTTTTGCAACTTATTTCCAAATAATATCTCCATTAAATAAGTTTTCTTATGATTCTAATTTTATTAGCGGTGTTTACTAACTTATTTATTCATTTTTTTACCCATTTCTCAACCTGTTTCAAATATACAGGGTGTCCCACTTATTGTGTAATGAATAAACCTCTTTCTTCGAGACTTTTGAAAATGACGATATAATTTTGTCGGCATGGTACAGGACTCCAAGGAAAAGACAGAAGTAGGATCTCCCTCAATTTTTCAATCTAATGGTACAAATGGTACATTATCCAATAACTTTCCTCACTTCGAACAACATTTTTCAAAAACATTTCTTTATTATGGATAGTTAAAGAGGTATGACGAAGAATTATTTTTTAAAAAAATTATGCCTTCAAAAACGGTGAGATCCTCTAAAACAATGTTGAAATTAACGGCAAAAACTACTTACAGAGATCTATGACGTCTTCACTTCAGAGCACGGTTCGCTAGTGATAGTGTCTTTTTTTTTCGCCAACTTCCCCAAGTTAGTCCACTATTTTAAAGTACCTGGCCTGGCTAAGTAAGAAATGAACATATACAACAGGAGAGATCAGGGCAAGTTGATACGTTTTTCAGTCTTCAATTTTTGCCATGTTTGTTTGAATTAATTACTTAATAACAAATATGCTAAAATATACTTTGGTCCTTCCTCTTTAATATATTGTAAGTGAAAATTTGAGAAAATACATACGAAATAAATTAAAAAATGTTATTTGGATGTAAGGAAATTGTATCGACTGCGGGGCAAGTTGATACTCTTTTTCTAAAAATGAAATAAAATTTTTATCTAGATAACTTTCAAACAATATAGACTAAAATTTACGAAAGACGTAGTCTAAAAACTACACAGATTTTTTAACAAACATAAATGAAACATTTTTATTTGAATTTAATTAAAAATTCAACGACTTTGTTCTGAATAACCTATTTTTACATCAGGCACCTTATTTTTTTTATCACCTCCAAATCCACGTCCTATGAAACAATCTTCATAACCCCATGATTGATAAAGTAATTGGTATTTTAACCAAGAGATTGGACACTGTATGCCCAATTAGTCAACCATCGCGCAAAAATACTTTCCCAACTCCTACTAATACTAAATGAAACCAAAGTGAATACACGCTAAATATTAGATTTCTGCCATAAATATTCCCAGCCCTGTATTTTTCGTTAAACAATCGCTGGAAAAATCGACGGAAAGATGAGGTATCCACATAATATTATTTAACTTTACTGGGGAAAGCTGCGTTCAAATAACTGTAATATCACTCGTGCCACAGTTCTAATTTACAGGATTATTTTATTCCACGAATTTACATAAACGATCGAATATTTTGGAGTGGTGAGGTAAATCCTTCCTGTACCACCGTTATCGGCTTTAAATCTTCGATTTGCCTCCCGACCCTACGAAGGAAAATAAATTTATCAAATAAACCTGCCTCAAGTGTGCTAATTCAATTACGTCTCCTCATAAACAGTAATTTCCTTTCCTCATTAAAATACTCGATGTTTTTCACAATCTTTACCAACCACTCAGAAGGACCAGTTGTATAAAAACAACTTACCCTGTCACACAAACATGCACCCTGTTTGCGCGAAGTCCCTGAAGCTGATGCTACTTTGCTGAACCACTTGCAATTACTTCACAGCCCAGCGGTCATTAAGTTCTCCCATTAGAAATTTTATTCGCCCGTCAACGCGCCGAACACGGCGACGAAAAATGTTTCCCCGATGTGCATTACCAATTTATCGCGCAGTGGCGACCTTTAATAGTGAGGTGATGCCCGCGACCCAAGTGAGCGCGTGTTTGTGTCATGTTCATTTCGCGCGGCCAGACGCGAGTAAATTAGAGATGATTATTAACGCGGCCAGGGTAAACACGTTGCTAACAATGGACGGGCGTCGACTACGCGGATAGTTGCAGCGGCGTTATTTTATTACCGGAACGGAAGAGGCATTGGCAAGTAGGGGGCGCCCTGCACCGTAGCAGCTAATTGTAAACATTTGTCTAACGCGAAGGATTTATGGACAGCGTGAATTTATTCGCAAGACCCCCTGCTTAATTACGCGGATTCCAAAGCATCATTAGCACCCTCAGTATTTAAGCTACCCCGGAGAAAACGAAAGTTTCCACCTTGGTCTGGCCTGCGCGAGTTCACGCGTGTAGATTATCGCGCGGGGCATTCCTCATGTAGCTGGGATTAATTACTAAACGCTTTGCCGGACGGAAATGCGTAAATCCGACGTGACGTTTCAATGAATTAGGGGATTTCGTTGCTGCGAAGATTTTTTGCCCGATTAGATTGGGGCCCGGATTGCTGTGATCGTTTGTCAAATTACTGGGGAATCTTTGGCAAGTACGAGTCTACATATATGTGGCGCGATATAGCGCGGAAGAATTACTGCGCTCGTGTTGCGTTTCGGGGCAAATGGTTTTGTTAATGGATGGATGTACGATGACATAATTTCTGATGAATTGGGATTTGAGAATTGATTTGAATTATGGATTGTCACGGGCGTGGACGGATGGGGTGGCAATTTCCTCCCCCCCACAGAGGCTTGAGAAAAAGTAGGTTATTTTTTAAATTAATCTTTATTAAGTTTATACTAAAAAAGTGAATGTTCTTAAATTTTTAATTAAGGGGAGATTCTCGTGTAACAGCCCCCGAAATTTATGATTTTTTTTTTAAAAAGCTACTGTTAATATTGCATTAAACTCTATTGGGATATAAGGAGGCTTCTTTAAACTTGCAGAAAATATTTTTTTTATGTCGATTCCCCTACAGCACATTGGTTGCCGAAATGTCTCAGTTACGTTGCGGTTTGATATCTGAAACATTGCACGGAATATTGCCGAGAAGTTGCAAGTAAATTGCTATGTCCGCCCTGTGCAACATTGCAGGATATATTTCTGCAACATTTCTGAGTTTTTACAGCAATGTTCGCGCAACATTCCTGAGATTTTACAGCAATGGTCGCGCAACATTTCAGAGATTTTACAGCAATGTTCGCGCAACATTTCTGAGATTTTACAGCAATGGTCGCGCAACATTTCTGAGATTTTACAGCAATGTGCGCGCAACATTTCTGAGATTTTACAGCAATGGTCACGCAACATTTCTGAGATTTTACAGCAATGGTTAAGCAACGTTTCGGGCAGTAGGGCCGAAAATAAAAATAACGGTATTTTTATTAATTATATATATCGGACGCGTTCTCCGAGGGGGGCGACGACACGAATGTGTGCAAAAATCATAGTATTATAACGTCCGTGTATCTTTATTAAATAGAAAATTATTTTACCCCAGGGCAGATTCGAACCCGCGACCCGTAGCACCGTAGATGAACACTAGAATATACTCCTATCGAAACCTCGCAACGTATGAGCAAGATTTCGACAATGAATCCGCAATAAATCGGGACTTAGAAATTTTCACTCGACAATACCGAACTTTTTCATTGCGCATAATAAATTAAACGTCAATGATAGAGGCACTGGCAGTAATTGGCACGTGTAACACTTTTTATACAAATATCTTTTGTTGCTGTATATAGTTAATGAATTTGTTTAAACTCTATAGTGTTAATTAAATAATTGTATTAATTATTTATGTCAGATATTGTCCACGTTCGCATATATTCCCTCGGCGATAGCCTGTGGAATCTTAGACTGTATTCCGCGTGTCGAAATTTCAGTATCGTTCCCCGTAATTCCGGATTTATTGCGGATTGGTTGCCGAAATCTTGCTGATAAGTTGCGAGCGCAATATTGCACGGCAATGTGTGTGCAATATTGCGGAAATATTGCTCATACGTCGCGAGCGCAATATTGCACGGCAATGTGTGTGCAATATTGCCGAAATATTGCTCATACGTTGCGAGCGCAATATTGCACGGCAATGTTTCCACAATGTTGCAGGAACATTGCAATGCAACCTGCAACCAAACGGCAACATTGTAATGTACTGCAACGTGTGTGCAACGTTCCTGCAACAAAGTGTGCTGTAGGGGTTCTTAACTTAAATGTTTCCTGTTCACGATCAAGAACCTATCATTTGGTACTTATAATTTTATTAATCACTCTGCAATTTTCGATTGCAAAAAATTTTATTCAAATTCTAATTCTTAACGACACATACTAGGAACAGAAACGCGTGTTTGAATTTCGCATTGGATTTAATAATTAAACCGACTAGGAGACAGCAATACAGTAACCACCATATTAGAAGAATCAACCAGGAACTATTTAGACGTATTTTTACAAAGATTCTTTATTTTTCTCGACCTCGTCAATTTTTTTAATAAATCACACACCATTATGTAAACTATAATTTCAAGCTTGATTAATTGTAAGCTAACATTGATACAACTAAAACACCGAATAACGTTTGCTCCGTGCACCTGAGAAGCATTGTTTCTTTTAATATAAATAAACACACGAAGTTTAATATAATAATATATCGACCAGTAGTCGATCGACTGATTCGTGTTTGGGCGAGTGTATAACTCAGCAGAACAAACTGGAAGAATTTGCCACGGTAACGAGCGGAATATGGAACAGCGAACTGCACGACGTGAAGTGTTAATGACACGAAATGAAAACAACTTTCCTGAGATTAATAATCACGCCGATGAAACCCACTGTCCGCTCCGCTCGTTTAATTACAACACTGTGGTCACCGTAACGTTAAACAGCCACGGCGGTAAATTGTGCATCTGAATTTTTGCTTGAACTTTATATGGGCAGTTAACGCGGATGATATACGCGCATAACGCTTGTCCGACGACGCCAACTACCTTTTTGTAAAGGACCACCGGCTTAAGCTTCAGCTACTAGCTCAAGTTTTATGATGACCCGCGAACTTGCTATTTACGATCGCCATTTCGCAGCGTCGCTGGACGCGGCATTATTTACTTACATTCGGGCAAATCGGCAGTTAACGTCCACCGTTCTGACGTTTCTCTTATTCGACGCAAATAACGCAGTCGGCCGCGCGATCAAGCGACCCGCAATTGTACATTTACGCGAGAACTGTCGTTTCCTTAAGCCGGGAGCACACGCGCGGGGGTAAAAGTTGTTTTTTACAAGATTGTTACTTAAAAGTGCGTACTCGCCGGCTTTCTCTCTCTTTATTTAATACCTTACAACATCTGAATGAATAACATTTTCAGTTTGTACTTCGGAAAAGAAATAAACACTTCAATTAGTATGGTACACTATTTCGGACAACATACACTTCTGATCTTATACATTTATATTTTGCGCAGAGAAATGTAAGAGCGTTTAAAAGTGTATACCAGAGAATTCAAATTTGAGATTCGAGTACCAGAGAATTCGAATTCGAATTCGAGTACCAGAGAATTCGAATTCGAATTCGAATTTCGAAAACTAGAGAATACGAATTTGAGTTTCGAGTACCAGAGAATTCGAATTTGAGATTCGAATACCAGAGAATTCGAATTTGAGATTCGAGTACCAGAGAATTCGAATTTGAGTTTCGAATACCAGAGAATTCGAATTTGAGTTTCGAATACCACAGAATTCGAATTTGAGATTCGAATACCAGAGAATTCGAATTTGAGTTTCGAATACCAGAGAATTCAAATTTGAGTTTCGAATACCAGAGAATTCGAATTTGAAATTCGAATACCACAGAATTCAAATTTGAGTTTCGAATACCAGCCAATTCTGATACCAGAGAATTCGAATTTGAGTTTCGAATACCAGAGAATTCGAATTTGAGTTTCGAATACCAGAGAATTCGAATTTGAGTTTCGAATACCAGAGAATTCGAATTAGAGATTCGAATACCACAGAATTCGAATTTGAGATTCGAATACCAGAGAATTCGAATTTGTGTTTCGAATACCAGAGAATTCGTATTTGAAATTCGAATACCAGAGAATTCGAATTTGAGACTCGAATACCAGAGAATTCGAATTTGGGATTCGAATATTCAAATAATTAGGAGTATTCGAAGAAATTATTCGTATTCGAAATTAATTGAATGACAGTTCTACTCTGTACTGCCTTGAAGACGAAAGGCTGAGGTTATGGTTGCAGTGTTGCAGGCGTTTTTCTGTAAAGCCACAGGGGTAAACTCGTCGTTTTATTGGTGGTTTTGGCACTGTAAAACACATCGTAAACAAGACATCACTGTGCTCGTAAACAATAAAACGGTTCGTAAAAAAGTAACGGGATTAGGCAACAGACATGTTAGTCAGATAAAATTTATTTCCAAGTGAAATTAGTGTGGCCTGTCGAATGTGTGTTTCTGATTTTATTGCATACAGTGCATACACGATAGCGCAGATCAGCACTTACTTTCTATAGCGACGTTTATCGATTCCTGTTAGATGTAGCATTAGGAATTAGGAGTAGTTTGTCATGAAACAGTAAAATGAAAATGTAGTGTAATATTTTTGTAAAAAATAAATTTTGATAAAGTGTCAAGAGGATATCCGCTCAAACTACTGTCAAAAATTGAAAATAAAACAGTGGACACTAGTCAAATTAATTAGAAAATTATGGTTAATAAATGTGAATGCAAACTAGGATTTTCTCGCTCAATAGAGATTACTGTTTAAATTACCATTTATGAATGCTATCAGTTTTGGCAAGTTGTACTTAGCTGAACGTAAGAACATTGCAAGAATGTAATTCCTACGCAGTGGCGCACCTAGAAGGGGGGCCATGGGGCCCTGGCACCCTCCAAAAAAGGGGCTTTGAAAAAAAGAAGAAAACTGGATTTTATTCCATAAATAAATTTGTATAATCACCTAATGAATTTTATTAAATTTGCATAAAATGAAATTGCATTATATAAATTTGTCTCAAAAATATTTTTATCCGTTCAACTTTGATCCCCGCAAGATTAAATTCTAAGTGCGCCACTGTACCTACATATATAAGAAAGCATCAATGAAATTGTTTTTAACATCACTGAATGATCCAATTGTTACAATCTTGCCTGCATAAATCTTTGTTTCCATCACGTTCCATCATTTCACAGACCAGAGATAAGTCAACTCTCTAACCAGCATTCACAAAGACTATGCTTCACCCTACTTTACATACAACGATTGCACGTGTCCAGAGGTCATGCCTTATCATGCTCTACGAACAATTATCAAGACACTTATTGTTAACCCCTACGTATTATTCAGATGAACATCCCAAGCCGATTGGAGCGATGGTGTCGTGTGGCACGGTTTATTTGACAGAAAAAGATTCAATTTCAGATAACACGTACGAGTATATTTTTATCTCGATAACAAGCGTCTCAATTCGAATTCTCGGAATCTAATGCGACGCCTAATATTGTATAGGGTAGATGTCCCAATTACTGCCACCTTAAGATTATAACTGAACTTCATTTAATCATTTCACGTGTTGTTTAACCCAAAAATCGTCTCCGATTGAAACATAATATTATTTAACATCTCTTTAATTAAAAAAAAAATAGTTTTATGAATTAAATATGAAGAATTTATTAATAATTAATTAAAATTCGCGAGCGATCCTAGTGTACCTATAACTGTCACCTCAAAAATCGTCTTGTCCGTATGACTGCCACCCAATAACTGTCGGTCCTAATAACTGTGACCACATAACTGACGGTCCCTATTATTGACGATGAGACCCGATTACAGTCGGTCCTTTTTACTAAGACTCGATTAGGTACTGCCAGTTCTTTTTACTGATTAATAGCCAGAATATATGTGTACATTTAATATATATCTATAATTTAATATCACAGCATCACACGCTACACGTGATTTTGCGGTTAAGAATTTGAACTTTGACAGATGACAGTTATGCGTACTTCAAGTTTTTTTGTCCCGAATACTGCCAACAGTAATAGGGACAAGCCCAAAAATTTTGTCCCTAATGATGTCACCGTTAATTATTATAACTTAACAATAAATATTATGTATTTTATTCGTTACATCATTAAAGTAATTCTTCTAGACCGGTATAATTCATTTTATGCAATAGATAGAGGTTGAATAGTAAAATTGCGACCCTTTCTTTAGTACGATTTCGCCATCACTTCCTACTAACGTCGTCGCGTTTTTGACGCTCAAATGGCACTTTCATTTTTCAATATTATTTTTTAAGCACTAGGTACATATGAGTACATATATTTGTTTTATTTTTATGTAAATCAGAATCTCCGTTTCATAATAACATTTTTTTTGTACATTTTGTTTCACATGTTACGTTTTTATTACATAAAATAAATAAAGTGGCAGTAATTGGGACACTGGCAGTAATTGGGACATCTACCCTATAAGTAAATAATAAATGTCTTTGAGGTATTATTAATTTTGCTTAGTATTTTGATAAAGTACACGGAGTATACTAGTTGAGACACTACTTGTTCGCATTTTCAGCCACGTTCCGAGATGCTCATGCAATTGTGTAACATAATTGAAAAGTCCTCGTAGAAAACACAGTAATTAAATAATTAAAATAAATTAACGCCGAAATTAAAAAAAAGTTTTTATCGAAAAATGTCCTACGTGCTATTGGTAATAATATAGTATAGAATTTTAATGCATTTTTCCTTTGTAAATTAGTTACCAATAGTGCTAAAAGATGGTAGTACTGGTACGTCCAACGCCACTTCTGTAGAAAACAATGTAACAGCCAATTAAGCGATAAGTAAACAGGATTGGCACATACAGGGTTCTCTACAAATACAATTCTTTTTTTCATAAATTTGGACTACATTAATGCAAAAAATAGAAAATTTGGGTTATTGTATACTTAAGGGGGTATAGGACTATTGAAATCTCGAAAAATCGATTTTTTTATTATTATTAATTCTGAAAGTGCCATGCTTTGTGAACATTTACAACAATGTATCGTGAGGACATTCGAATAATTACGGAAATTATAACGCTGAACGCAATTGAGTGCACCGTCGAGTAACGGCCTCGCAGAGCGGTATTGGCGTATGGGACTTAACTTTGAAGCCGTTTATCTCGAAACTACATTTTCAAACACGGTGTACATCATAACTCTTGAACGAATGAATATTTTCACTTAAAATTTTAACTGGAGCTGTAGAATTCCTTTCTCTATCGTGTGGAATTTCCGCATCAACATTGGATGTTTGTGAACACATTTTATAACTGATTAAAGACGATTTTTTTCAATAAAAGTGTGGAAAAAACTTAATTCGTGTGTAACTTTTACAATTTTTGATTGAATTCGCCACCAAAGTTCCACACGATATGTATTAGTGTAGAAACTAATCATCCCAAAGCATTTTGCTTTTAGATAATTGGTTCACCTAAGACTATGTACACCAATTACAGTTGCGCGCTACGCGGGACCATCTTTAGCGTCAAATAAATTCAATAATTTTCAACATTCTGACAATTTTTTTATTTTACATTACTCGTTAATGCGTAAATAAAAAACTGTGAAAAGTGCCAGTATGGTGATTATTTGGTATCTAAGCAATCCAACCGACAAGAAACCGCCGATTTCAGTCGTTCAATAATCCTATACCCCCTTAAGCATATTTAGCAATCGAAACAAATCTTTCCTAAATAATTTAAAGTCGGGGAAGTTTTTTATCTCCCTGAAAATTTTGATTTTTCGCACTTACAGTGTTTTCTACAATGACTCTTCAATTATAAATTCGAGCAAATGACGAATAAATGAAAAGACGCAAATAATCGCGTCCATGACATATTGTGGTAATGAAGTTCATTGTACGAGCCCGAATTAATAAATAACTTTCTAAAACTAAAAGGATATTTAATTCTGAATATTGAAGGATACGTTCGACTTTGGAGGTTAACCTGTTAACTAATTGTAAGAAAGGCGAGTTAAGGGGACCTTCCGGTGTAAAAGTCGATTTTTTTAAATTTTATTTTTCAAATGTTCAATCTTTTAGGAATACCTGTTTAAAAGGATTTGTTGAAATTCGTAAAATTCCCGAAACAGTGTTCTCAAAATCGGTGGGACCTGTATTTCCAACGGTTATTATCCGATTCGACTGAACTTTTTTCATTTTGATGAATATACTTTTGGCTGGGGGGGAAACCAGAAAAAAAATACAAAAAATTGAAAATTTACAATTTTCAAAGCCGTTGAAAGGATGAAAAATATAGGGAAAAAGTGATTTCAAACTTCAAGTGCTGTTATTATCTAAAAAAAATGTAATTTTTGTAATTTTTTCCGGTTTCCCCCCTAGCCAGAAGAATATTCTTCAAAATAAAAAAGTTTCAGTCGAATCGTAACATAACTTTTGGAAATACAGGTCCCACCGATTTGGATCAATTTTTTGACGCCTTGACTTTAACGACTCCCCAGTGGCGTCTGCAACGATTAATCATAAAACAAAAAATAGATTTCTATAATTTAAGACATTCTTAATACAATGCAAAAAGTCCCATTATATTATACAAAGTAGTTTTCGTTTAATTAATTCCTAAAAATCACCTATCTATTTGGACTCCAGACCGGAAGGTCCCCTTAATTCGTCATTTGAGAATGCTTCCATATGAACCAAAACAAGTTAACTTGTGATAAAAATTAGTAGTTACGCATCTCATGTCCGGTCATTTTCCATCACACATTTCTGAACAAATAAAGGATGTTTTTTCTTAAAAATTACCTAGTCAACCCATATCAAGCTTGTAGCTCGAATCAATGTGCTGACCAAAGTCAGCTAAAACTAAATTGCAAACTAGTTATAAAATAAGAGTAAAACTTTTTACGATTCCAATTCCCCGATGAAGAAATCTACCATCCTCAAATTTTACATACGTGTAATTTTAACCCCGTTCAAAAAAATTACCACCTGAAAATTCAACTACGGAGTGTCTGCTTGCGCGTCTTGCGCACACTTTCGCCAAAGCCAGATTAAGGGGACTAGGCAGTCAGATCGCTCGAAAATCAAGTATTTTTTGCGAATTATTTACAAGGAGATGAACACAAATTGTGACTAGTACGTTCGGGTAATGTTTATTAATACTATAAACAGTAAAAAAGAAACGATTTGAATATTATATACATATGTATGACAGCGCTACAGTCGTCTGATATGTAGGCGTTTTTTTTGGAGCCGCTGTAATTTTGCAGTGATTCTGGCGGTAAGAAATTTAATTGTGAAATATCCCCTGAAATTTATACTTTGCCCTGGCCCCTATTCTGCCCTGAACCTATTGAAAAAGGAAAAAATCAAAATTATATAAATGGTGGCTGCAAAACGGCAAATTTTAAAGAAACGTCATTTTTCGCCAGGGAAAAGAGCCATTCTATTTTTTTTTTTGACAAACCAGAAGTTTTTACAGACTTATGCGTAGGTCCAGGTCGTAACTAGACATGTTTCATATATGCTGAATTTTTTTCAAATCGACTGATACCTCCGTTTTTTCCCAATCACTGCAAAACGAAGAGGAAATATGATTCCGAGAAAAACGCGCTTAAAGTTTCGAAAGAGGAATCTAGTCTACCTGCGTGCGTGCAGAAACGGTTTATGGCGCTCGACCTTTTCGGCTGTAAAATCCTCAATTTTGCGAATTTTAACATAAACCAAACGGCATTTTAATCGGGAAGGGTGGTACTTTCGATAAATGCAACAAAAAAAATCGAGTTTCTGACTGCCTAGTCCCCTTAAGGTCCGACTGATTAGTTGACACGATGATTGAGTAAGCACACACATCAAAGGTGTCACACGAAGGAAATCCATTGTCTGGCCTCGTAATAATTTCCCGCATTGCGGAAACGAGTTAATATATTGACAGATGACTCGCCTTTCGATCTCATCTCCGATCCAAAAGCAAATTACTCAACCAAAGCGAGGAAATAGCGAGGGTTGCGTTGAGGGGGTCCTTCGTGTCCATGGCACGCGATGTCATATCACGTTATTGAGAGCTACTTGTCACTCCCTGCTTTGGCGTCATAGCAGGACAGCACGGCCGCGTGGATCATTCAATTAATTCCACCTTTACTCACGTAAATACCCACCGATAACCGTAGAAAAGTTCCGCGCGCCTAGCATTGTCACTTGTCACTTCATCCTGATGTTATGAATATACAAAGTAAGGCGTCTAAAAGAGCCCACCAAATTGTCCATGTCTCCCAGGAGACGTGCCAATTAAAGATTCGTGTGGGAATGCTCCGTTATTACCATAGTGACCCAATTTTCACAGAAAGATGAAATATGTATAAGGAGTATAAAATTCTATCATAATAATTTCACAACTTGTTATTAAGAAAAATCCAAGGGGAATGCTGGGAGTCCATCCTTATTTTTCAATCTCGCTCTCTTTAATTGTACTGAAATGACATTTCAAATGAAAAGGTCCTTTTATAATTATTAAGGATGTCCAGATATAGATTGATAACAATTTAATTACAGGTTTCTTAGTTAAATTTTGGAGAATAAAGATTTTTCTCTCAGACAGTCGATTAACTAATGAAGAGGTGTTATTTTCTAAGATTCTTATTATTCGAAATAAATAGATGTCTGGTTTAATATCACCCACAAATTATTACAAATTATAGGAGACGGAAAAAGGAAAAGCCACGGGCGCCGGGGATCGAACCCGGGCCGCCCGCGTGCTGATCAGCAGCGTTAGCCAACCGGCTACGCCGACTCTCCACGGTTCCTATCTTCCGAACTCCTCATAAATGCACGCCACCTATGTGCTAATGTCACACACTAGGCCGTTGTGCCTAAATGCCGGTATGCCTACTACAAAATAAAAGAGCGAAACGACATTTCTTCAACATATCGTAGTAAAATACCAATACCGTTCTCTGAATTTTAAATTCTTAGCATCGTCGCTTCGATCGCGAATGACTCAATGCTTAACGCACCCATCGGAGTTATCAGCCTGGTATATTAATCATCCTCGATACACAATCTTAGCTGAAAGAATGTGGTTCTGGCGCCGCGAGTATTGTCTTGGAACAATAGAGTTTTTCTGTCACATTCGCTGCACGATGCAATTTAGCTTCGTTTGAACGGAATGGAAAAGCTTAGAAGAATCGCGCGAACTATTCGACCGGTGGGTGTTACAGATTATTGGTCCGGTCACTAGACTCTAGCGAGTCGTAGACCTTAGAGCATTTCTGTTAGGCGTCCATTTGTAAATGCCAGAATTCTACCAAAGAGCCTGATTGCGATGCTCGTAGATAGTAATCGATACTAACTCTCCTTCAGCCTATCGTAATGCGTTCTGGGCGTGAGCGCTGCACGAACATCGCTACTTCAAATCAACTTACTGCTCTATCTGCGCGCTAGCCTCGCTGCATACAAACAATCGCGTTTCTTTTAACTGTATACGGGACTGTACCAACATAGAAACAAGTAGTCATTTTAATCTACGTTCTGTAAATTTTTTGGAGAGAGGAATGCTATACACAGTGTCCAAGAATTTATTGAAAAGTGTTCCTTCAAGGGGTTATACCTAGTCAGGAGGCCGAAACAAATCGAATGTTTGCGATTTTTTTTTGGAAAAACGGAAGCACATATTTTCACAGAACTTTTTGCACTTTAAAGAGCAACATTTAAAGAAGATTGAACAATTTTTTCGTAAAAAATATTTATGTTTATAATAAAGTTACAACCGATATCCAAGAAGGCTTTTTTAAAAAGTTGTTTTGCGGTGAGCACTGCAACTCGGAACCAGATTACCTAAAATCAAAAAACAAAAAAGATTTCGTTAGTATATTGCTGTATCTATCGACTGACGGAGGGGGGATTTTCGAAATATTAATTTAAAATAAAATGGCGGCTATTTAAAGTTTGAAGTCCTGATTTTCGCGCGAAAAACGGCCATTTTTCGTTAATAAAATCGAAAATATACATTAAAAAAAGGCGAACGATAGTCGATTGATTTTTATATAAAAAATAAGCACACAAAATTATAGAAAGATTTGTGCAGTGGTTGTTGAGATATCTTACTCACCGTTTTTAACAAGGCTTCTTGGATGTCGTTGTAGTTTTATTATAAACGTAAATATTTTTCTACAAAAAAATTACCAAATGTTCTTTAAACGTTGCTCTTTAAAGTGCAAAAAGTTCTGTGAAAATATGTGCTTCCGTTTGTCAAAAAAAAAATCGCAAACATTCGCTTTTTTTCGGCCTCCTGACTAGGTGTAACCCCTTAATTGTATTGTTGATGTATTGCATGGCTGTTTTACTGTAGATAATTGTTTATGGAAGGCTGGAAAATTAAATGGCTTTAATGTAGCTTTGCTTTTTATGGGAATTTCTAGAACTGTTCCTAATACTCATGTATTAATAAAACTACGAAATATTGACGGTCTACTGTGACTGCAACGATATTACTGCGATTCGATGTAAGTACGTTGAATTGTTTTGAAAAGAACGTGACCTACTAAAGGGAAGTAAGGCAATGTGAAAATTCAGAAAATTATGCAGCTTTGTGTGGAAGTAGAGTAGTTCATCCGTAACAGCAACCTATGTTTTGTTGATGCTATAGTGCGGTTTTAGGGGGTGAAATCATCTCTTGTTAAAAGGCAGAATTTTCTTTTTCGTGGAATATCATGAGAACGGTGAGAGATATTGAAAAGAAGTTTAAATAAAAGTTGTATCTTTTTTCTACGTCTACAAATCTGCGTAAAAATAATTATTAAATCAGGAATTGGTGGTGGGGGTAACTTGAAAAGTATGGATTTTTCGAAAATTATTTTTAGGTAATTTTGTAGATATAAAAAGAAGATGCAACTTTTGTTTAAACTTCTTTTCGATATCTCTCACCGTTCTCGAGATATTTTACAAAAAAGAAAATTCTGCATTTTTCAAGGGATGATTTCTTGAATTACTCTACGTGCACACAAAGTTGCATCATTTTTTTAATTCTAGGGTTGCCTAACTTCCCTTTTAAGGATAGTTCATTTGCTGTATCAAAACCAAGGCTTGAAACGGTTCCGAAAATAACTGTTTAAAACTGTTATATAAAGGTTCTGGTTAAAACGTTTATGAAGAACTTTTATTCCGAATAACTGTAATGAAGAACCGAAATTTCCAACTATTAACTGTTTCGGTTATGGCTCCTATTTCCGTTCACATATCGATTCCATAACCGTTATTTTTTCGGTTCTATATCGGTTCCGCAACGATTCCGGAATCGATTCATGTATCGTGTGATATATATATATATTTGACGAATTTTAATATGCCTAATTCATTCCATTATATTGTATTTTTTTATATTAACAACAACATAAAATAAAATAAATATTTAAAATAAGAAATCGAAACTTCAGTTGCTTTATTTATTTCAACGTTTTGTAAGAAATCAGTTCATAGCCGTTTTAAGAACCGAAATCGATAATACAACAGTTTTCAACCCCTGATCGAAATCTTCCATATATTTTGAAAAAGCATAGACAACACAAATAACGATTTAGAACTAGAAAATCAGTCGTGTTATTTAAATTCACGTCGTGGTAAAAAATAAACCAATCAAAGACCGTGTGTTACTCCAAAATTTCTAAATGGTGGCATACACACAGTGAGTTAAAATTCAACGACAAGATTGTACAACGCACTAATGGATTTCCATAAAAATTATTCTAACCTTCCTTGTAAAATTGTCATCATATATTTCCCAAGAGCAGTAGATATATTTCTATTTCATTGCACGCATGCAAAGTTGTACACGAAAGACTTAGAAACCCAGCTATTTTTGGAGAGCGTTTATCCAAAACAGTTCAGAATGTTCACCGCAGCTAAATATTTATAACCTTAACCCGGCGTTGGTAAGGTGGCAAAATGTAACAAGAGTATTAAGGCGGGGTCCCACAGACCCCGCAAATAATTTAGTGTATTATACATATCCACATCTTTAATTAAATTTTTATTACCCAAAAATACTTAACTAATTAACCCATTTTTAATTTTCAAAAAAATATACTCTTCCTAGCTTAAATAACGAAGAAACTAAATAACACTGCCAGGCTTTGTTAAAAAGTTATACCCAATTCAGAATCTTTGGGGTCCGCGAGACCCCAACTTACCAACGCCGGGTTAATCAATTCCGTTACTAAATCGCCATTTCCACTCCAATTCACAGCTGGCTTCAAGCGCGACTGCATAATAACTTTAACCTCCACCATAATATTTCACTCCAACACATTAGACGGTTCTTCCAAACGCTATAGCACTCATCCTTAACTAACGTATACATCCTGGAGCAACATTTCCCTCGGCCGGAAAGAACTCTACCATTTTGCAAACAGTGTAATCAACTCGTGTCGAACTTAAGAAAAAGAACGCAAACCACCTGGTAGAGATGGAGCAACGACGGAGAGAGAGAGAGAGAGAGAGAGAGAGAGAGAGAGAGAGAGAGAGAGAGAGCGACTGGGGAGGTGAGAGAGAGGGCGGGTAGAGTAAGAGCGAGAGGTGTAACGAGGGTAAAGAAGCCGAGAAAGAGAGGAGGAAGGACACGGCTGTTGCATCCTGGCGTAGGAGCGCATCAACAGGATCCTCGCTGGACCAAGTAGCTTCACTATCGCTGGTGGGGAGGAACAGGTCCGTGGTGGGGAATGCCGGCCGCGTGGGTGGGGGAAAGGGACGAAGCGGAGACGAGTGGAGCTCCCTCTGGCGAAGATCTCGTGTCAGTCGAGCCGTGTGCCGCGTCGCGGTAGTGTTGTGCCGTAGTGCTCCGTTCCGTGTGTCTCGCCGAGCACCGATGACGCTTCCCCTGCTGTGAATATGAGCAACGTGAGTTCAGTGAAGCTAAGTTCGATCTATTGCCGTCGCCGACATCTCCACGGGGCAGTGAGAGAGGGGCCAGCGCGCGACAAATCAACGTGAGCCGGGTGTACACCGTTCGGTTCCGGGCCGCGTGCTCTCCGCCGTGTTGGTCTTCTCCCCTTTTTTCGGGGGTTTTCAAGGTTGCGCTTTCATTGCCGGCGCGAACCACCCGGGCCGCCCGCCTCTGCCGCTCCCGGTTCTGTTCGTTTCGTTCTGTCACCCGGGTGCAACAGCCCTCCCTACCTCCCAAGTGACCGAGAGAACTCGCCCAAGACGAACCCCTGACGATTGTTGTCCCCCCGGCGGTCGCGACGCGCCCGAAATTTCTCGCGGGTTGGTCAACGCGACCTGTCAACGGCGCACGGTCCTCCCGTGCTCGCCGGTAGCACTTGGAATTTTATACCTGCTCCACGGGACCCAGCCGAACGAAACGGAGCGGCTCGGTAGCCCGCGCGCCGGGCGAGCCTGAGGTCCCCGAAGAGCTGAGGACAACAAGTCGCACCGGGATCAACATAACGACAGAGCGAAGGAGAGGTCGGAGGTTCTATTCAAGCGAGCTCGCCGAACGATCCGCAACAGAAGCGGGTCTGTTTACCCGACGTCTTCCCGGTTTAAATCCACGGAAACAATCCGGCGAAGACCCCCGAGGACCGCGACAGAGTCTGTGCTTCCCCACTTTGCCCGGCGCGGTGCGTTGACCCTGAGCCTTTTAAAAGTTTCTCCGGGGGGGGGGCGCGGGTAAAAAAGGCAAGGACAACGCGAAGTGACGGAGCGCCCATAGGTAAAAAGATTAATCCCTCGCCGGGCGCGCGGAGGCGAGCGGAGCGCGCGTTGTCGCCGCTGATAAAAGTTGCAATTCTAATTTGCAGGCCGCTGGCCCGGACTACGGTGCCGCGGCGCGGTTCTATCGGGGCACGTGTATGAGCGGTAGTTTCGATCTGGCGCTTGAAATGATTGGCCTCCCCCGTGCGCTCCCCCACGCTCCGCCCTCGCGGTGCTTCGTGAAATAGATCGAGGCAGGGACACGGGGCACGATTAAACGCGCTCCTACTTTAATTCCTGCCTCGCACACCTCCGGGCACCGTGGACCGGGCGAGTAACATAGAAGCGTTCCGAAGGAGATCGTATCGACGCGTTCGGCGGCCAGTCCGATCGCCCGCGCCTCGTAATGAGCCGGAGCAGTGCACGTTGAAGATCGAACGTGACTGGTGCAGCAACCACCCCGCTCGTCTTCTATCGGTATTCTCGGAGGAGCCGTTAATCGAGGTGCCGCCTATTACGAGAAAAACCAATCGGAGCGGGAATCGTCTCACCCCTCGGAGAGAGTAAGAGAGAGAGAGAGAGAGAGAGAGAGAGAGAGAGAGAGAGAGAGAGAGAGAGGGAGAGGGAGAAGAGAGGAGAGAGAGAGAGAGAAGGAGAGAGAGGAAAATCCGCGCACCCCCCGATTCAATAGCGAATATCATACGTGATAGTCCCTCCATTCCCTCGTGAGCAGACGTCAAGTTCGCGTTCCCCCGAAGATGCCGCGGCGCACAGTTTCGCGGCCTAGCGTGTAAGGGGATAAAGGGCGACACAGCACCGGCGAGGAATCCAGACGGGTGCAGAGGGACACGTGAACGGGTTCGAGTGCGGCGGGGGCGTGCTGAAACGTTCGCGCTCACCAGAGAGCGACAAACATGACGATGGCCAGCAATATCGTGGTGGAGTGGCTGCGCTCGCTCCACCTCGGCCAATATTCGGAGTCGTTCATCGACAACGGCTACGACGACCTGGAGATCTGCAAGCAGATCGGCGACCCGGACCTGGACGCGATCGGCGTGTTCAATCAGAGCCATCGGGCCAGGCTGCTGCAGTCGGTGAAGACGCTGCGCGAGGAAGGCGCCGCCAGCGTCTACTTCACGCTGGAGGAGAGTAATGACTGCCTCTGCGACAATGTCAGCTCCAAGTCCTCCAGGACCTCGTCCGAGAGACCACCCAGCGATAAAGAGGCGCAGAGGGCCTCGCCGACCGCCAGCTCCTCCAGCGGCGGCCAGGAATTAACCAAGTTCGCGGACGAGTACGAGGAGGGAAAGGCGGAGCTCGTCAGAATCCCGAGGATGCAGCTGAGGATGCTGCTGCAGGAGAAGCTCAGGCACGACGGCATCAGGTTAGCCTGTCAACCGTACACGACACCGGTGAGCCAACCTGTTTTTGTTTATTCGTAATTTCAGCCGCCCGGCCTGCGTCTGGCTGGCACGTTTAAGACGAAGCAGTCATTTATCTTCCCGAGTGAGACGCCGCGAAAAAATTTATAAGGAGAAGATTGCGCGAGGGGGGACGTAAGATGAACGATGCGAAATTTGTGGACGTTTATTATCCTTCGGAATACCTCGCGTATCTTCCTCCTTCTCGCCCGGACAATGCCGCTTAGGTGCCGCGCGAGGTAATTTTCCCGGAAATCGGCTGAAGTTTGTCTATTATCTTCGAATTTGTAGCGGGAATTGTTATTTATTGGCTGGCCGACTGGGATGGTCGACTCCTGATCGAGCTTAGTGCATCATTTATGTAAAGGATACTCAGATATTTTCTTTCCTGGTCATTTGTGAGATTATTCCGTCCCCTGAAACATAGGTATTTCATTTGTGTTGATGCATAGCCAAGAAGAATATCTTGGGCAAGACAAGTTCGAAGTCTAATCGTAATTTTATTTGATATTTCTATGAATCCACTAATTTTTACGTAATTAAGAGCTTTATTCTTTTATTCGCGCGAGGTTTCCTTTCTTAATTACTGGGTAGAATAATGACTTTTATAAGTGTTTTTTCTAAGTATAGGTATTTGGAAAAATTGAATGTTCTCTTTTCACTTCTGTGAAGTAGATGATCAATTTCAGTTCAATCTAATTCCCAATTTTCCAATATATGTTACAATCTCCTTGAGTTGATCTCAGTCAAGCAATTGGTTGTGAATTTTTTACACCTTCGTTTCAAAAGCCCCGGGTTTTAACCACGTCCTTGTTTACGTTTACAATTTCTCCAATCACGCATTCCTGCATCACAATTCCCAATGGAAACATTCTTGAATATTAATAATTTCAACTATTTCTGTTCACTAAAGTTTCAATTGGTATTGTCGTAGTTGCTACTTGATTTGTTCTGTACTTCTAAACAAGCAACAAATTATTATTAGGCTGAAATCATCCATAATTTGAAAACTATGTGGACGTTTTAAGCTTTACAATTACTTTCTTTGGAAATAATGTTGCTTCCACATGACAATTTACACCTGCAAACAAATAGAAATTAATAATTGAAGAGTCCTTGTGAAAAACTGTTAAGTGTCAAAATTTAAAAAAAATTTTATCGGAAAGTAATCGTAGTATAGAATTTAATTTTTGTCTACAGTGTTTTCTACAAGGCCTCTTCAATTGCAAAATCAGTACTCCAAAATGTATGCATAAGAAAGGAATAGATTAATCATTAATTTGCTAATAAAAATGCCATAGAGGATTGCTCACTGCTCAAATTTCACGTACTCCAATTTCTCATATCAGGAATTCACTAATTTATTTAGGTACTACTGTTCACCAATTCACACGATCATTGCTTATGTAACAAATAATTGTGAAGGATCCTCTTAAATCTCTCACCAGCTTGTAACACGACGTCATTAAACCACATTTCTCCCGCAATTATATTTCTCCGCGAATCCATACATCGCTGCATAAGCATTAACTTCTCGTTTCGAAAATCAAACCGACTCGGACGGATGCGCCGCATTTCGGGGCCGCAGTAATTAAAAAATGTGCGTCAAAAATTTCGCGCGAAGAACGCCCTCGCTGTTTGCTGGATGTGAAACGTATTTCATGTACAAAGAGTGCGCATCGGGCGCTACAATTTTCGTATACATAACGTGTAATTAATTGCGACGCTTTTAAAAGCATTTTCGTATTCAGCTCCTCTTCCCGCAGCCTCTATGCGGGCTGAATTTTTATTCTCATTGCAAGTCCTTTTGCTCGCGGCCGAAACTAAACACGCAGCACGCCCTTAAACGCCCCACTGCCGCGTGCTTTCGCATGGATTGATCGTTCTCTTATCAGTCAATAGCAAATTCCTTTCGCTTCCTTGACTGCGAATGCCAATTTTCAGAAATCCATTAATTCCTGGCAGCTTCAGCAATGCACCCCCTTTTCCCATCACAAAGAGCCCCGATTTAAAATTGTTTTAAATTACTAAAAATCAAGCTACAACAAAATTCAAAATTCACATTTTTTTTAGTTATCTATTTTTTTTATTATACTTTTATTAAACCTCGACACAAATTTAACATATTATTATAGACGCCGTGGACCAACTGTACGGGAAATTTTATCGAAATCCGTGACCCACCCCTTGTGCACACCCCTTGCGAGGCCTCCCCGCAGCTATACGGCGACGTATCGCCACGAACGTGAAGCCTGCTCGCTTTATCGACTTCGAGGCAACTTGAGGGCTCGGTGTCGTTGCTAATGATTCACACAGCTCGACGGACGCCTTTCCCCTATCCGCGTGCGTTAATTAGCAGAGCGTCGGGGCTGAATGCAGATGGAAAGATAGACACCTTATATTGGGAGGCGCGGGTGGTTTTATCGCGCGGATAAGTCCCGCCGTTGCTGGCATTCGTGCGGCGACACTGTGACCCCTCCAGCCCGCCGTTTACGTCCCGGGCCTCCCCGTTTCACCGGTTCGCAGCGAACGGCGCTTAGGTTATTGGCGAAGGTGGCGCGTGTACAAATCGCGGCGATCGTCGAATTTCAATGATAAAAGGCCGGCCCTCGCGGAGGCTGTAAATTACGCGGGGAATTACGATTGCGCCGCGGCCGAATATTTACGAGCGCGCGCGCGCGCGCGCGCCTCCTATTAATTTCTAAATTTTTATTCAATCGCGTCGCGCCCGATTAAAACGCCGTTGGGCAAAGATTACCGCCGAATTTACGGCGGCTCGCCCCGATAGTGTTTGAGAATTTTACGGCGGGTTTTACTAGGCTGGGCTATGAAAAACAGTGTGTTTAACGCCCGGGCTATTAATGAGATTGCCCGGCTCGTATAATTCACCGGAGCCCTCGCGATGCTGCGGCTGATCGATACGCCTGGCAAAAGTGCGAATTAAAGTGCAGGGAAGTCTAGAAGACGAGGGGAGAAGGTGATTATCTGCTGGGTGTTCATGTTAGCATCGGATACCGGCTTTTTTTCTCTGAGTAACAGCTAGGCGAGAAAAATAGACGGGGAGGAAAAAGTCTCGCGTTATTCCGCGGGGATGCCGACGACGTGAACCTATTTTCGCAGTTGGGATAGATGAATGGATTGTTGAGCAGAAAAGTCACGTTAATTTTTTTTTTGAGCGTTGTTGTCACTTCGCTTTATTTATTAAGGAATCATTGTAAAATATTTGGAATTTATTTCTGGCCATTTACAAATCGTCACTATTTCTTCTTTTATTTTGGTGGGTTATGAAACTAAAAGTATTTATACCAAATTGTAATTGGGAGACAAACTCGAATATTATTACTAACAAACAGGGCTGGGAAAAATAGAATTTAATTAAATTTAAACTTTAATCTTTCGGGATGTGTGGAGGATATATAGGTATGTTTTACTCATTTTTTTTTTATGCCCAAATTCACTCTAAGGGGATGAAATTGACCCCTGAAAATCTGGGTATTTTTAGATTTTGTGTTATAACTAGCGAACTGTAAGAACTGTAGGGACCATAAGTTACCAAATGATAGTCCTAATTAAAAGAAGTAGCTTTCTCCAGAAAACTTTTTTTCTAACTCCTACAGTTCGAATAATACAAAATCGAAAAATTTTAGGGGTCAATTGCATCCTCTTGCAGTGAATTTGGGCAGCAAACAAAATTGCGTTCCATTCAGGAGGACGTCCCCTACATATCCACGAAGATTCATAATTTTTTGAATTTTCTGCTTCGGGATCTTCATTCCTCCCTTGTCAAAATTATGAGGGTTGAAGCTTTGTAAGCCGTCATACATGAAAATGGTTACCCCTACGAAAAAACTCATCTAACCTATTTTGTACAAAATTTCCTAAGCTACAAATTTCATAATAACTATTTTCGTCGTAACACTGATAGCTAACGAGATATTCGCGAGAAACAGTTTTCTTACCTTCAACCCTCTGAAAAAATTTTATCGGATGTCGGATCGATGGGGGCTTTTGACATATCGTTTAAAACGACAAGATAAAGGCCCACTAATTTCACTGGACTATTAGGGCCGGAGTATTTTAGTATTTTGTCTCAAGCTATTTCAAATTTTCCCCAACCCTGCTTACAAATTACAGCGCAGACCTGATCTTTAACACGATTTAATGAAACATTTCACAGTTTCAAGTACAAACTCCGGAGAATTTGCAATGCTCCGTATAAGGAGCAGTAGTAATGAAAGAATTTTTTCACATCGCCTCCCCTTATTGTTTCCATAAATCATCCCCCGTTCGATAACGACAATTACCGTTGACCCTCATATTTTATACTGTATCAAGAAACACCCCGTTTATTAGCCTCTTCCTCTGCGCACGCAGGTCCGCGAAGCGACTTCACGCAAATGACTTCGGGACGTAAAAAGCGCAACGAAAGCGCGTCTTCTATCTCCCCGCACGGTGGTCCGGGCCGTTACTCGCTCCTTTTTATCCCCGGGACGCATGATACACGAGTTTCTGTAGGCGTGCGTGCCCGCGCCGGGGATCTTAGCCCGCGAACGCATCGACCTTCGTCAAAGTGATATTTACCACCTCCGGCCTGGATGCATACTTTCGTATTTATTGGCTCAATCCGGAAGGCCCGATTTGTACGGGCGCCCCGCTCGCGTATCTGACCAATCAACATTCCAAGCATACGGACCACGTAGCCAATTACGGTAACCGCGATACAATCAGCACCACTATGCACCTATTTATTTGTTCAGTTGCTCGGTTATGGTGCAAGGACTGAGCACGATGTGGATATAACACCGCGCACGCAAAACATTTTATGAGAGTCTCGCGTCGGCGAAGTGAACGCTGGTCTGCTGGCGCTCTTCGAAGTGAAGGGTCATCTTGGGTTGGCCATTTTTCACCGAAACATTCGGCAGCGTTCTTCGACGAGTTTGCGAGTCATGTTCGAGTGATCAGTTTGCAATGTTACTGATAGTAATAGATCGTGTGGTGTCAGTTGGTTTAAATCGGGGGAATTTGGATTTGGACATTTTGTGAGCACGTTAACCCTAGTAGCATTTATTTGTTGGGAGTTTGTTGGGCCAATGACGTGTTATCCGTTGGCCAACTGTTGAGGTGTCGCGCTATTTTTAAATGGGGGAACGATTGTAACCAACGTAGGCCCAACGTCACTTAACACGAAGGCCCAACCGAAGGTTTCTTTCCATAGGCCCAACTGGGCCCAACTGAAGGCTTCTTTCCAAAAGACGTCTTAAAAACGTCCAGAAGGCGTCTTAAAGAACTTCAAAAGACGTCGTAAATACGTCTTCTTCAGGTCTGGTTTAGGAAAAAAAAAAAAAAATTCGCGGTGAGGAGAATCGAACCCAAACTTTCCGCTTACAAAGCAACCGCTGTTCGCAGCTGACCAACACACTTCCTTGTAAACACTCATAATTTCTAGTTACATAACTAGTATTAATTGTTTATGAAAACTGTGCAGTGACGCGAAATATTCTACAAAATATCATCATCCAACCTTTAGACTCATTCCTTAAAATTTCACATTTGTCTTAAGACAGACGTCCTCATTACGTATTTATAAATAAGAAAAGAAAAATCACAACAGGTTTTTTGATGTAGCAAATTTTCTGACGTTTGTAAGACGACATTTAATCATCGTTGTAAATTTTTTGTTAATTAACCAACCATAGTAATTGTAGGCCCAACATTGGATATTCGTAGGCAAGCTGTCGTAACTTTTTGTTAATTAACCAACCATAACAATTGTAGGCCCAACATTGAATAGTCGTTGGCAAACTGTCGTAACTTTTTTGCCGTAGGCCCTGTGTTGGGAATTTGTAGGCACAAACACTAACTATATCCCAACTAATTCCCAACTGTTGGCAACCGTTGGCCAACCAAAAATGCTACTAGGGAACCCTCTGGCGCCCAGTGTGACGTATACGTTACATAATTTTCTGGCGTATAAAAAAACTCGATACGTAGTAAATAATTTTGGGAAAGTTTCCCAGAAACTTTTTTTCTGGGTGTCTGGGCGCTGAAGGGTTAAAGATCTCAGATTTTTAGGTTAGGCGTAGTGGTCTTTTCGGGGGAGATCCTTTTCTTAGAATTTCTAACTCTACTCTTGTGTGTATTTATGGTTTTTTATCTTCTTGTTATTATTCTTAATGTCTACTGGTGCCATAAAGAATTATTATTATTATTATTATTATTTCAGATATATGCAGTGGCGGACGAAAGAATTGGTTAACTTTTTTAGAATTGGTCCAAACGACGTGGGTTTTCTTGAGAAACTAGGATTAGTTTGCTAAGTGACGTGTTTCGTCGTTTTGGAAAAAATGCAATTCGTCGGAATAGAAAAAAAAAAAATAGTAAAGGTTGTTTTTTTAAACTTTTTTTGTGAGCCTGTAATGAAAATTCAGTTAGTTGTATACATGCCTAAAATTTCATCAAAATCGGTTAAGGTTGCTGTGAGCTATAAACGGTTAAAGATCGCAGAATAAGGTCGAAAATCGCGAAATTCTCGAAATCAGCGATTTTGCGTTAAACGTTTATAGCTCAGAGCAACGTTAACCAAATTTAGTGAAATTTTAGGCATGTATACAACTTCAATCTACAAACGGGTTTTTTGAATTTTCATTACAGGCTCACAAAAAAATTAAAAAAAACGACATTTACTATTTTTTTTTGCTTTTCCGACCAATTGCATTTTTTTCAAAACGACGAAATACGTCACTTAGCAAACTAATCCTTCTAGCTTCTCCAAGAAGAGTCAAGTCGTTTGGACCAATTCCAAAAAAGCTATGCGATTTTAAAAGTTGTAAACTTTCTTTCGCCCGCCACTGTACGTGCTATCTCTTTTGCCTTTGTTAGATGAGCGTTAGCTCTGGCAAAAGGATATATTTCAAGTACCGGTTGTGAGCCACAGCAGTGACTCGTGTGAAAAAGCCCTAACGAGACAGACACATAAATCTAATAAGGGGTGTGCTCAAGGTTTAGGTCTCCGATTTGCTTACAATTTTGCTTATAGTTAGTGCGAAGCGTGTGCAATTATGCCCTAGGGTACAGGGTGCAGACTTCTTTTCAGATTTGTTGTAGAAAAATCTATACAACCAAATATCTTCAAGCTTTGCATATATCTGCTATATGGGATGAAGGAATTACATAACTTTTTTTCTGATTTTCAGTATGTATACAACTTACTTAAATTTGCAAAGGGGATTTTAAAATTTTCATTACAGGCTCAGATAAAAAATTGAAGAAGCGACCTTCACTAATTTTTAAGCTATTCTGACCAATTACAATTTCTTCTAGCTTCTCAAAGAAACTCAAGTCGTCTGGACCAATTTTGAAAAAGTTATTCTGTTTTAAAGGGTGTCCCAATACTTTTGTCCGGCACTGTGCACGTAAGAACGAGACTGATTGAAGTAACTAGTCGTAAAAATAATAATTAGAAAGTAGAACTGAAATTGCTATATTGATTACAGTTGAGCTGCTATTGCAAACTAATTACGGTTCCGTGCTTATGCACAGACTGCGTATACCTATCGAGGGGCTAGAAAAAGCAAAACTTTGAACTCGATTTTCTCGCAAACTTTTGAGTAGTGCGCCCCGTGCGTTTAACATGTAATTACACATGCTGCGTACTAACCACATGCAAAATTTCAGCCAAATTGACGACCCGAAGCTCGCGCGCCTCCCCTACAAGGAATATTTTCACGTAACTTTCATTTCGCCTCTGTAATTTACTTATACGATATAAACGTTCAATGATCAAGTTGCTGAATTGTCGCTTGCAATTGCGATTACCGAATGACCGTAGTGAGTTTCTTTCGCGAACGAGGGAGCGAGGGAGACAGAGAAAACAGTAGAGCGGGCAAATTCTCCGTACGGTATAACTGTATGTAGACCGGCGGTAATAGCGTTTAAATATTTGAGCGAATGTTCAATCGATATCCCTTAGCCAACCCCGTCACAGCTCTTTCTGAACCGTTCGTTCTCTGCTCCTTTCCTTTCCAACTCGTTCCACCTTGCAGGAGGCCGATCGAGCACGTTTCCATGTAATATCAAACGTGGCAAATGAGATTCTCTAACTCCAAAAGCAGAATGGGACACCGGAGAGAGGGTGGAGCAGCAGATATTAAACCCTGCGCGACGACAATACCGCGTAATTGATCGAAGATAGTCGTGCTTATCGACGCTGTCTGGCGACCATCCCAAGAATGATGCTGCCAGCTTTCGACGGCGAACACCAATGTTGATTGCAAATATGGTTTTCATTGAGCGAAACTGTATTTAGTACGGAGGCTGGTGGTTACTATACTATTGCATTATTTGGTTTATACTTCAGAGTGGAACGTTTTTGATTGAATTATATTGAGAAGTTTGTTAGATAGTTGGAAGTTGGTAGTTGGTAGTTGGTAGTTGGTAGTTGGTAGTTGGTAGTTGGTAGTTGGTAGTTGGTAGTTGGTAGTTGGTAGTTGGTAGTTGGTAGTTGGTAGTTGGTAGTTGGTAGTTGGTAGTTGGTAGTTGGTAGTTGGTAGTTGGTAGCTGATAGCTGATAGCTGGTAGCTGGTAGCTCGTAGCCGGTAGCCGGTAGCCGATAGTTGATAGTTGATAGTCGATAGTCGATAGTCGATAGTCGATAGTCGATAGTCGATAGTCGATAGTTTATAAGCGTAAAAATGGAGTTACTGGAGGCTGATAGTTACCGTACTATTGCTTTATTTGGTTTATACTTCATTCAGAGTGGAACGTTTTCGTTTGAATTATATTGAGACGTTTGTTCGATAGTTGATAGTTGACAATTCATTAGAAGGCTGACAGTTTAATTTATAAGCGTAAAAATGGAGTTACATATGCATAGGTAGGGAAAGTCTCCATCAAGGATAGGATAAAGTTACGGGAAAGTAGTTATGTCGGAAGGAAGAGGGGCCATTGGGAAAATGACAAACGGCATGGAGAAAGTATACCGAGATATCAGGCCCGATCGGGCTTGTTCACTGTGTAATAATATTGATCAGGTCCGAGCGAATTTTTCCGGATTCGCAGGGTAATCAGTAAACAGGAAACAGTGGGAAAGTTTAGAGAAGTGAAAGTCCTGAATCACAGCAGGGTGTAAGAATTGGCAGATAACTGGTGGCAGTGCAGTATCTACGAGTACCTATAATGCAATTTATTTGATCGAAAGTACTTGAGATGATTAAGTTGCGTCACATATCAGATATACTTTATTTGTTGCTCCACGTGCTCCTAGCTTTTAAATTTTATTAAATTTTAATAAAAGTTACATCTTTAGACTAAAATTTATTTGTTGCTCCACGTGCTCCTAGCATTAAATTTTATTAAATTTTAATAAAAGTTACATCTTTGCTGCACAATTTTTATTAGACTATATTCCCCTTGCTTCTTGCCAAAGCATTTCTAATATCCGTTTGAAATCTTGAATATATGACGACAATATTGTTGCACGAGCAAGAAATACATTTACGGTTTTCGCAGTTAGAACCATTAATAACCCCCTTTAACCTCGTCTCCTCTTCTATTTTCGCTTTCCTCCTTTCGCGTCTGTCCCTTTTTAGTTTCAGCGATAAGATTTCTTCTGCTCATGCCGATATCCGAGCGAGTCTCACGTCTTCCTCTCCCTTTCTCCCCCTTCTTTCGAAAGGAAGAAGCACAGTCATTTCCGACATCTGCAGAAGGCCATGCTCGCTGAACTGTTAATGAAGTAGCACTATTGCAAACCGGCGATGGAGCGCTGAGTCGTTAGATTCTCTTTTAAACAATCCTCTCGTTTGGGCCTTAATAAATCATGAAGCAAACATTGTATTACCATTTAATTACGTACCGTTTTTATAGGGACGAGCCACGTTTACAAGTAAAAACACCAATACCATATAGATTCATTCAAAATTATCCAAAATGCTTCATGGAAGTACAGTGGCGGATTTAATGGAAAAGGCCCAGGTGGCAAACGTTTTGAGGGGCCCACTTCTTCAGTAGAATGAAGAGCTACTTTACTAAAAGGGGGTACGTGTACAGAAAAGTATAAAAACAAAATATAATTCTTGGATAAAATCATAGATTTTTTAGGACAGGGCCCTACGGGGGCCTTACGTCCAGGGGCCCATTTTTTCGGGAAAATAAAGCGATATTCCACTGAAAGCAGGCTCAGTGTAATAATAAAGAAAAAATACACTTTGGATAAAATAATTTTTTTTTTTTAACGATTGGGCCTTGTGGGGCCTTCCGAGCAGGGGCCCAGGTGGCAACTGCTCATCGGCCGCCCTGTTGAATCCGCCACTGGAGAAGTACCTTCAGACCTTCTGAACGTGGGACCGCAGAGTTCAAACTCGGTCTAATTTCATGGCCAATTTGGTTCAGCAACTGAAATCTTTGCAAACGCACCGTTGATAGCTCGCGTCAACTTCCGTCACGTATCGACTCCGCCGCAGTCGCTTTTTCCCCATGACCATTCCTTCGAGAGCTCACTTGCCCGGAGACGGTGAGTTAGGTTACCGGAACCAGGTCACTAAGAATACCTCCTACGCTGTCTTATTATTTGCAACGCTTTCTTGCGCGGCTTTTGCTTCTATTCCCTCGTTTCCATTCGCATTCACGTCGGGGCGAGTCCCGCCCCGGCCCTCTGAAAAATGTTTAACATCCACGCTATCATTCTGCCGCGCTCCTATGATAATCCAGCCGCGAAGTGGTGCGCATACATACGAGGATTATATGGGCGAGGGGCGAGGCACTGGAGGAACAGAGATGATGACAGGATTACGCTAGCTTGACCATGTACACGGACACATAACTGTAAATCGCGTACACATCCCGGCTGATGTAGGTGTATATGTATGAATGCCCGCGTCCGGAGCAAAAGCTTGCTTGGACGAAGGATTCTGCTTGGTGTTTCTTTCCTCCCTCGATGCTTCCTTCGCCCCTTGTTTTTTAATACACAATGGCCACTGTCCACGCTGACGATTCAATCTCTGGCGATGCTCTTTTCACCGGCTGAAGACACGAACACGTGCATGTATAGTAATTCACGCGTGCCGCGGGGGGAATAAAGCACGTGTCCATCTGCTGCTTCCGAATATTCGTCTCGGTTTTATATGGGGCTGCGAGCGTAACGCGCAGCGAAATGGTGAGAGTCTGTTGTACTTGGAAGATTTAGGGATTTTTAATTATTCAAGGGTTTCTTTCAGGGTTGGGCAAAATGTAATCTAATTAGAAATTACGGTTAAAATGTAGTTATGTAATTTGGTTGCACAGTATTTTCTGTAATCGTTAATTTAGGTAGTTGACCACAATTTTGTCAATTGCACAATTACGTTTTAATCGTAATTTGTAATTTGTAATTAGAATACATTTTGTCCAACTCTGGGGTCTTTTTTGTAGATATTTATTTTGTTAATTTTCTCTTTGGTGGGATGCTTTGTTGAACATGATAACCTCGAATGGGTTTTAAATAATATAATTTCGTAAAAGTCACGGAGCCACTTTCCGATTTTCATTAAAATTACGTCGTATCATAAATATTCTAATTTGAAGATTCTTCTAGTGAAGATTGTACAGATCCTGATTCCTATAAATTTTAATATCTCACTACGCAAGACAGTTATTTAAAATTGTTTTAACAAATTTAAATCTGTTTTTGGAGTTTAGCATGCTATGTATTAAAAGCATACTCAATTTTATCCATTCAATTTTTACTGATTAGGTAAACATGACTAAGCTCGCCTATGGTGTGCAGATTACTGGAACGTGTGCAACAGGTAGATGAGCATTGTAATAGTGTTGATTGGTCGCAGAATTCGAAATATGATTTGTGAATAAAGTGAAGACGTTGGTTGTAAGCTTTTGAAAGTAAATTTTGGTCGGTGAGACTCCAAATTTATTTCTGCAAATATTGATAAGCAATCGTATTTTAAGAACATTATTAAGTTTTGTAAGTTTTATGATACTGTCATGATTAGAGATTGTAGAATTTATTAAACACGTAGCGAAATGTGTTATTTTTCTTTTCACAATTATTGAGCACAGTTTGTGAAACATAAGAAAAATAAAACTTCGTTTATTCACGCATGTTAAAGGTGGAGCAGGGACTTTTAAAAAATAGAATGTGCAAGACAAGTGAATTGTACTGAGAGATGTGTTGACTTAGTAAATAATTTTCTAACATGATTGTGATCTGGATATCTGAAATCAAGGAATCTATTTGAAAGGGTTCTTTTTCCCGCAAAAATGGACATATTATGAATACAAAAAAATACATTACGAAGCACACTAGGAACATTATTTTCTGTTCAACAATATATGACTGTAATGTGAATTTATGAATTTCAATATCTTTACGTCACACGATAGAGGTTACCTTTAAAAATAAGAAGACTGCAGAACTTTTGGTTTTTAGTACTTAGTCACTGAGGAAGTAGCAATCACTAACACCAGCGTGCCATGGTTGGGAATAACGCCCTTCTTTCTATTATAAATAAATACCGACATTTAAAAAAAATTGCTCTTCAAAGTTCCGGAAATGCTTTATGCATAGTAAAAAGCTCATTTCAACTGAGCGCATACATTTCGTGTAAAAAATTCCAGAAAACACCGCTCGCTTTGTGCCGACCAAGGTGATGTAAACCCTTCAGCACGAAACTGGCATAAAATCCTTGAACGATCCACCCCATTGATTACAAGTTAAAATCAACAGGCTACTAAATGCAAATTAGGCGCAGAAATTTCCACACTCTATCGTAGCAAATGTTACTGTCTGTTAAACATTCTAAACAAATAAAAGTAATTAAAAAAAAAAGTACTAAACTGCCAAATAAACCGAAACGGTAATAAAATTAAAAATCCTCTTCCACGGAGAGCAATAAATATCGTGGAAGCATCACAGTTTGATCCATTAGCAATAAAGCCTAATTCTGCCAACAGGGTGGACAAACGCGTGTTCCATCGACTGTACTCGCCGGCTCGCTATCACGCAGCCAGTCGTTACGCCCAATGTATCGCTAAAATGGAAATTTAATTCTCCTATCATTTGTGCCCGCGCCGCACTAAAACTGGCTGGTGAATATTAATTAATGTATGCCGTATTAATTGCAGTAATCGAGTTACATACTTTGTATCTTGGCGCACGTAGCCAGGTGGCATTAATAACGGCGCTGCTCGTTCGAGAATGCCATTAGTCGTTGTCCTGGAAGTCTAAGTTGGTGTTCTCGGGGGTTGCCAGCGGAATCTATCTCGAAGTTGCGGAATAGTGTACTTAGATTAGGAACGCAAATGCGTGGAGAGAGGGTGTTCCTTCCAGAGGATTTCACGGGTGTGCCTCGCTGTGTCCGCCCGCTCAGCCTTTTCCCTCGCCCTGTCCTCCCTTTCCTCGTTTCGCCCCGAGTCTATTCGAGGAAATCGAAGGCGGATGATCTAACTAGTGCCTCGAAAGTTTTCGAATGGCTTTCGAAAGGGTTCCACCGCCCGATTGCGAGTAATCGTAGGCACCTATCTGCTGGGAGCAATGTGGATTCTCGGAAATTTCGAAACCAGCGTTTTCGAGGATTTTTAGTGGGACGGGATGGGCCGGCGAAACTTCGGTGACTTCGAGTAATAGAATAATGAATCATTTGACGTAAATGTTAACATTAAACTGTTAAAAGCTGTCGAACTTTCAGGCTGCCTGAGACACTGGGGAATTGACATTTGCAGAGATGCAGCAACGTGGGTCGGGTCAGGCTTAGGAAGCACTAACATTTTCTAAAAAATTTCCGTGTTTAGAAACGGAGTAATATTAAGGGATGAAAAATTGGTGTTGTTGTAGGGTATTTAATTCTTCCTGGTCAAGTGGTCACGGGGGGGGGGGTGTATCGCACCCAGGGGTTTAAAACAGTTATGATATCGGTTTCGGTTCTTGAAACAGTTATGAAGAACCGATATTCTGAATAACTGTTATAAGGAACCGAAATTTCCGACTATATCGATTTCGGTTACGGTTCTACGGAACCGATATTATATCGGTTATAACGGTTCTAGAACCGTTATTTTTTCGGTTCTATGTATATCGGTTCTATATCGGGTCTAACGAGGGGAGGCCGCGAATGGGACGAGCGATTTTTTAACGAAACCGGGCAGAAAATGTTGAGGCCGATGTGTATAAACAAAATCCAGAATATTAGCTGTGAATGGCCGGTCATTTTTATAAAAAATTATGAACAGTAAAATTATGAAGTCGTCGAATCGATTTTATACTTCATTAAGTGGTAGATCTTGATGAAAGGAATACAAAAGTCTTATGTGTTATTGGCATAGGGTAGGTGTGGGTATTACTGCGGATGTCCCGATTACTGCGGATATTCTAAAACAGATCATATTTAGTGTTGGAAAGTGCATAATCTCTTGGTAATTTTTGATAAAATTATTTTAAACTCTATTACAGATAATTATTAATAAGTATGTACAGCAAAGTTATTATTAATTCTTTTATCGTAGTTTGAAATTCGTCGAGGCGAAACTTCGGTCGATTTCCGATATGGCGGTCATGAACACCTACTTAAAAAACATTTATATTTTTGTTATTAACAGTAATACATGTACTGTAGCGGTATTGCTCGATAGAATAAGAGTTATTTTTTTCAGAAAAACAGTAAATCAGTCGTCTACATTTTAGTTTTAATTTTTATTTCTCGCCGCAGTATTAGGTGCACTACTTGACACCATGTGCATGTATTACTGCGGACCTACTACTGCATTTAAATTTATTTTTCTTGAAATTTCTATAAATGTAATTACTTATTCTTGTTATAATTTATCAAAATACGATTATAAAATGCAAAGCATGTAGAAGCCCAGTTACTGGTTGGTTTACCCTACAAGCGATATTTGTACTAAGGTTATGTTTGGCCTGACATCAGACCGCAGTAATACATGCGCAGTAACTGGTGTTTCGTTAGTAACTGGCACGCAGTAATACATGCATGTCCGCAGTAACTCGTGCAATGACATTGATCGACAAATCTCTTTGTTTTTAATTAACCGTGCTTATTACCCCGCCCTTATATTTTTTTATGGAATTATTAAGGTCCCACCTTTCTTTTAAAAAAAGAAGGAGGAACTTTCATTCATTTGAACGCCGTATCGAGGGTTCTAAAGTTAACCTACCTTAAAAGTCCGCAGTAATACCCACACTTACCCTAGTATCAATAATTTAACCAGAAAATTCAATTTTTGTTTCGACGACTTCATAATTTTACTGTTTAAAGCCATTTTTTATAAAAATGGCCGGCCATTCACAGCTAATATTCTGGAATTTGTTTATACACATCGGCCTCAACATTTTCTGCCCGGTTTCGTTAAAAAATCGCTCGTCCCATTCGCGGCCTCCCCTCGTAAAACGGTTCTGGAGTTGGTTTATTTCGGTTCGTAAATTGATTCTTATATATTGTTCCTACGAAATTGTTATATGTTTTAACTCTCCGATGGCTGTGCTTGGATTTATTTTGTCAACGCAATTTCAACGCAGACGTCTATTCTTGCTTTAGCCATCATCTCAGTAGCGTATCTACGTCAATGTTTTGATGTGTAGCTGTTTATTACTCCGCGGCGGAATCGGCTTGACTGTGAAAGTGTGAAAGCTTGCGTTTTTTTCAATGTAACCATGTGGCGCGGATGGGGACGAATGCTCCTATACAATGTATAGGTAATTTGCTCCGCACGCGTAGCGCGGACGCTCCGCTGAACTCTGAAACGGGCCTAACGTAAACAATTTTTAGCTTAAACCAATCATCGCGAGTTGAGATGTTTGAAGAAGCTCTTGACAAAAGAAACCCATGGACGGCCATCCCAGAATTGAAACAGTGCGATAAAATAGAAACATTATTTCTGATTTGGATGTCGCAGGATACACAAGTCTCATTTGTGAAGTGCATTTTTAGAAGCAACTACAATTAGAAATTCTAATAATAAGTACAAAATTATTTCTTCAAAATAAATTCTTAATATACAGTAATCTGTAAGCGTAATATCCACTTATTTCAATTCCTGTAAAATCGTTGCGAGAATCAATTCCAGAACCGTTTTAGAACCGATATAGAACCGAAAAAATAACGGTTCTAGAACCGTTATAACCGATATAATATCGGTTCTGTAGAACCGTAACTGAAACCGATAGTCAGAAATTTCGGTTCCTTATAACAGTTATTCAGAATATCGGTTCTTCATAACTGTTTCAGTCAGAACCGATATATAACTGTTTGAAACAGTTATTTTCGGAACCGTTTCAATCCCTGATCGCACCCCAGGATATGGTTTTGCCAATATTTCTGTAAATTTTTAGACCTTAATAATAAAATTGGAAAATTTAGGGAATTTTAACGAAACAAATCGCTTTTATCCACAAGTATTTTTTCAAACACAAATTTCGACATATCAAAATGTGCAGTTCTAGGAGAAGACTGTTAGAGCATGATTGTACGAGTATTACAAATGCACAATTATCGCTGAAAAGTTAAAAGATTCAAAAATACGAAAATGGTAAGTCAAAAATGACGCTGGGGTGCAGTGAAGCCCATGTGACCAATTTGTGATTAGTAAGAAGGTGTGACCACGGAGGGTTAATGATGCAATACTTAGTGTACGTGAAAGTCTTCACGCGGAAATTAATTTCTTAAAGTAGTAAGGCGCGTTTCAGCCAAATTCGAGAAAATCCACTTTGAAAAATTCTGAGTTCCCTTATATACAGGCAAAAATAAGACGAAAATCAAGAGCGTCGAAATTGCGGTAAAGGCTTCGTTTTCGAGAAAATTGACTTTAAATTTCAAAGTAAGCGCGCCCCTCAAGCGCCTACGATGCACGCACGTATAGGTGAAATTCAAAGTTAATTTTCTCGAAAACGTCTTATTTTTGCCTGTATATAAGGGAACACAGAATTTTTCCAAGTCGATTTTCTCGAATTTGGCTGAAAAGCGCGTCTTACTGCTTTGGGAAATTAATGTCCGAGTGCAGATATTCACGTACACTAAGTATCAAAAATTTCTGAAATTTCCAAACCTGAAGATCCCTTTGCAAGGTCATCCACGCTCCACCAAAGATCCTAAAGTGTAAAACCTACTAAAGCTTGCAAAGCCGGCCAGATCTTCCCTTGCTGACAGGACGGTACAGCTGTCTACCGGCTTGCCATTGTTTGTAACTGAGAGTTATTATTATTATTGCAAACGGGAAAACCCCTTTAGTATACAGAGAGAGTGTGGAAGATAACATAAGCAAAAATATTCAGTCTGAGGAAAATAAATCGTTATGCATTTAAAAGTGAATAACGAGGATTCTTCATAGAATGTTGCTGGAATAAATTGTATATTTATTAACTATCTACAATCGGCTACTACGTTCCTCACCCTGGGTCGCAACAGTACTTCCCACTTTTAGGCCAGTGCTGTGTATCACTAAAACCGTATAGTATCTTCACTAGCTATCCTTCTCAACAGAAACCTGAAGCTCCATCGAACAGCCTTCCAATCCCTTGAAATTCCTGTTTCTTAACGCAACCCTGTTGGATACTTCAATCGGGCGAACATCAAGCTCGATTACTTTCCGTTATGTTAGGAGCCGAGATCGATGCCTCGCGATTATTCGATACCTCGATTATCCGTATCAGCCTCCGTAAAGCTGCATTCTAATAATTTGTACGTTCCGTAAATTGGGTGAAGTGGCTACTTGCAGAGTTACAGTTTATTACAAACGGACCACTCTAGTGTTCGCGTTGCGCTCCGCAGGAGCAGAAGAATCGAAGAGGGATGCGAAAAGCGGGAGAGGATATTCGAATGAGCGTCAAAGAGGGAACGAGAGGGAAACGCAGGGCTGGGTGGAAGGATGCCGTGGGAGGCCGGGGTGCAAGCAGTGCGCCAACGATGAAGCGTTTATTTACTGGGGCGGTATCTCGGCGGTGCTTGAGATACATTACGTTACGTTATATGCGTTTTCCATTCGTAGCGAGGGAAAGGAAGCGAAATAACTGAGGTGGAGATAGTTCATTCTCTTGCGCGCGTTGCTCTCCTCTCGGAATATTGTTCGTCCCCATCTTTGATTTCTCCTTACTCGTACAGTTATAGGCAATTAAGGCTGGCAAGTGGACGTGGCCAGCCGGCACCGACTGAGGTATAGAAGTTTGTGTAATTTTTGCATTCAGAATGGTATAATTTGTGGTGTAATTGGGAAGGGGTGATGTCTCAATTAGAAGACAGAAGAAAAGGTTGGAAGAAGTATTTCGGTTGCCCGCTTCTCACTTTCAAAAAGTAACAGGGAGCTTACCCCTGTGAAAGTTACACACTGTTCTCACTAGGGCTGGGACTCTTCGAATAATTTAATATTCGAATATTTTACAAGTATTCGAATGCTACATATAAACTTCGAATGTTTCAGTATTCAAATATTTCAGTATTCGAATATTTCAGTATTCGAATATTTCAGTATTTGAATATTTCAGAATTCGAATATTTCAGTATTCGAATATTTCAGAATTCGAATATTTCAGTATTCGAATATTTCAGTATTCGAATATTTCAGTATTCGAATATTTCAGTATTCGAATATTTCAGTATTCGAATATTTCAGTATTCGAATATTTCAGAATTCGAATATTTCAGTATTCGAATATTTCAGAATTCGAATATTTCAGTATTCGAATATTTCAGTATTCGAATATTTCAGTATTCGAATATTTCAGTATTCAAATATTTCAGTATTCGAATATTTCAGTATTCGAATATTTCAGTATTCGAATATTTCAGAATTCGAATATTTCAGTATTCGAATATTTCAGTATTCGAATATTTCAGTATTCGAATATTTCAGTATTCGAATATTTCAGAATTCGAATATTTCAGTATTCGAATACTATTCGAATATTTCAGCATTCGAATAATATTGTATTGTCATTGGAACTATGTATGTGTGCAAAGTTTCAAGTCGATCGGATATGTTGAAGTGGGTCAAAATTAACTTACAAGATTTTACCCTGACAAACTAACGAACTCACAACTGAAATTAAATAAAAGTTGGTAAAAAATGAACCTAAAGAACTTGATTTACAATTCACACCATACTATTCGAATACATCAGTATTCGAATACTTAAATATTCGAATAGTATTCGAATACTTAGATATTCGAATACTTGGATATTTGAATAGTATTCGAATACTTGGATATTTGAATTATATTCGTCAAATAATTGAGCAACTGAAGTATTCGAATATTCGAATACCGGAAAATTCGACAAATAGCCCCAGCTCTAGTTCTCACTGCATTCTGCTAATTTTTAACACTACGCATGGCGAAAATATTTTATCGAATCAATCGAGCAAGCGGCAATCGCGTAAAACGTTCAGCTTACAAAGGTGAAATCTAACCTAACGAACAGGTCAACTCGTTAACACCTTCGCTGCCACGTGTTTTCCCACGTTATCCGTTCACTGACATCGATCCACGCGTTTATTTCCAGAAACCAGAATTTTTCGTAGGTTAACGATTTATTTACTTTCACCGTTTTTAGTTTTTGTGTCTTCATAATTTTCTTATTTTTGCAACTAAATTCTAAGGTATGAACAATAAAGCCCTTCGAACAAATTTTGTATTCCATTCACTACACTCGCATAAAAAATCCTCAAAACCAGCCTACTTTTCCGGGCTCTACTGTGTCACGCTATCCCTTAATAAATTGATGCAACTATATGCCTTTGAATACATTACAAATAATTGAAATAAATAGTATAAGTTTATATTACGTGCTTTAGTGCCGGTGTTGGTAGTTTTATGTAGGTTGATCTTTCGGCGGTTCTAGTGTTAATATTCCGCACCGATCCTAACGCCAGTAACAGCATTCAGAAGTTTCCAAATCTCAGGCCTCCTTCATTACAAGCTCCTCAAACCAAAATTCCAAATTCATGGTGCCAGTTACCCATGGATGACACCCAAGGCAGTCCTGCTTAATTAGCCACCCTAGTAATTACAAACATCAAATGCGAAAGACGTTCCAGAATCCTCTCTAGCTTTGCAACACTATCAACCTAGGTAGCTCAAGTAAACAAAACAATGATGTACTGTCGCAAAGCCGCAAAGAAAGTCAGCAAAGGCGTTCATGGGCATTTTTCTTCTTTCCATCCCCCCCCCCTCTCTCTCTCTCTCTCTCTCTTCTTCTCTTCATATATGCAGCTGCAGTTAAGTAGAAGCATTACCGCGCACAGTATTCCCCTGTCGGATCGGTGGGCTGGCACGCAACGCATGCAGCGCTATCTAGGCAACATTAAGGACTCGCCGGGTTGTATTACGGTTGCCGGGTAATAAACATGTTTAATTGCAACGCTAATGGCGCAGGCGGGGGTGCAGCCCGGTCTCTTGTCCCTGCAACAGTCTAAACCCATTGCGTCGGCTTTGCTTTCCGCTAGAATGCCGTCGTTACCGCTGAAAGGAAAGGAGGAGAGGGGCATCGACAAGCGGCAGTTCTATGGGCGATCGATCGAGATGGAAAGTACGATCAAATCGATCGCCGAGGCGCGTACGTGTTCTAAAAGCTTTACCGCCGCGATATTTCGCCGGTTATCAGGGTTTACGGCCCGTCGAGTGTCCGCATTCATGTAACGCTGCCCGTCACCAGAAGTCCCCTTTAACGATGCCAATAATTGTCCCGATAGACGCCGCGCCGCGGCGTACTTGGGTTGTTCGACGAGAGTGCGAAGTGCTTCTTCGAGCCGGTTAATTTAGAGGAGATTTTCTTGCCTGCCGCCCGGGGTTTGTTCAAACCAATTCGTCCAGCAAGGTGGGGTAAAAAGTTACTCGGTCGCTTTGGGCTGGACTTAATGTGTTTTAGACCTCCGCAGGTACACCGCTTTTAAAATTTTGGTGAAACTGGAAGAATTCATTATTGGGAGGATTATTTAGCAATTATTCTACTATAGATATTCTTTAAGGGGGGTCACTCAAGTGAAAATGTACTACCAGTAATTTTACAGATAAAAATTTGAAAATATTTATATCCATATTATTTTTTACGCTGAAATGAATTATGTAAGAATTAATACGGTGACATTTTTTTTTTAAAAGATTAAAAAAAAAAAAATTTCGAAAAAATTATTCGATTGTAAAATCCATACCCTTATTTCTGTAGAATTGTATACAAAGACTGCAAAAAAAATTTCAGCTCGAAAACTTCATTTTTGTCGGAGTTATAAAGTTTTTTGTTTTGGCGCAGTAACTAAAACGCTCCTGCTTCGTACGTTGGACCGACCAAAATGAACTACCAGTTATTTTACAGATAAAAATTTGAAAATATGTATATCCATATGATTTTTTACGCTGAAATGAATTATGTAAGAGTTAATAAAGTGACAATTTTTTTTTAAATTTAAAAAAAAAATTTCGAAAAAATTATTCGATTGTAAAATCCATACCCCTATCTCTGTAGTATTGTATGCCAAGTCTGCAAAAAAAATTTCAGCTCGAAAACTTCATTTTTGTCCGAATTATAAAGTTTTTATGTTTTGGGATAGTAACTAAAACGCTCCTGCTCCGGACGTTGGACCTTTCTCTTCTTGCAATGCCTGTTCTCTTCGTGATTGTGCAGTTCGTATCATTTTTCTTGCACTTTTGTATCTTTCTGAGGCTTTCTGTTTATACCTTTCAGGGTACCCTGCCCTTTACCCCCTAAAGTAATACCTTTCGTACGCTCCTGCTTTACCAAATCGGTCAAAGCTCTCCATAATATCTTTTGCCAACGTGGTTCACACACTCTTTTTTTTCGATTTATAACTTTATAACTCGGACAAAAATGAAGTTTTCGAGCTGAAATTTTTTCTGCAGTCTTTGTATACAATACTACAGAGATAAGGGTATGGATTTTACAATCGAATAATTTTTTCGAAATTTTTTTTTTAAATTTTTGAAAAAAAATGTCACTGTATTAATTCTTACATAATTCATTTCAGCGTAAAAAATAATATGGAAATACATATTTTCAAATTTTTATCTGTAAAATAACTGGTAGTTCATTTTGGTCGGTCCAACGTACGAAGCAGGAGCGTTTTAGTTACTGCGCCAAAACAAAAAACTTTATAACTCCGACAAAAATTAAGATTTCGAGCTGAAATTTTTTTTGCAATCTTTGTATACAATTCTACAGAAATAAGGGTATGGATTTTACAATCGAATAATTTTTTCGAATTTTTTTTTTAAATTTTTGAAAAAAAAAATGTCACTGTATTAATTCTTACATAATTCATTTCAGCGTAAAAAATAATATGGATATAAATAATTTCAATTTTTTATCTGTAAAATTACTGGTAGTTCATTTTCACTTGAGTGACCCCCCCTTAATAATCACAGCACTGAGCCAGTGCCACAAGTGACAGTTTTCAGTATTCTATTTTTGAAAGTAAATTATTCCAGCATTAACACTGTTCACCGTCGCATTCAGCGTGGATTTACATATTTTTCCATTAAAAAAATAATTTTTTCTTTTCCTTGGTAGGTATTTAAGTACATTGTTTAAAATCTCCACCAAGCTTCCAGCCAGCAGAATAAACAAATTCTCTGCTAACATTTCCATATTTTCTCCATCCCTTATCTTACATCTTGCCGTTTAAGCCAACATTGATGGAAACTCAAAGAATACTTCGAGTCTCAGTTAAGTACGCGTCCAGTGATATTTCCATGTACCATAATTTCGACTTGCTTCTGCGTCGAGAATTTCTTCCCTTGGAACTGGCGTCGCATGAAAAATAACCGAGCCAGAGGAGATTCGGATCGCGACGCGCAATGTGCAGCTCCGCTCTGAAAGAAAGGCGACCTTAAGTGATTTCGCTTGGCAGTGCTCGGCTGTTATCAAATCCGGTGTATCAGTGGCGTCACGCACTGGACGTCGATAAAATCGTACGGCCGGCCTGCCACCCTTATCAGCTGTAACCGATCAATCGTGCGGGAGGGTGGGCCGCTGCGAGGCTCCGGCTTTGAAACAAAAACGTAGCCTCGTTACCGAGGATTAAGCAGCACCGGCGCGGCCAGAAAGCTTTGTGAACTAATGCCGAAAAAGAGAGCAGCCGGAGAGAAAGAGGATCTTCCAGCCGCGGATGGATTTCTTTGAAACGCGCATTTCCGGGCTGGGTTGCGATCGGTAGCCGAAGATGCTTAAGGGAGGGTCGGCCGACAGCTGCCTTTTTTCAATCACGCGGGACAGCTATGCTTGAACCTGTGCATTGGGGAAGGCGACTTAATTTTTTAATGGAAAGTGCCTCCGTTTTGGGATAATTGAGAGAGCCACTCGGGGATACTTAATAATTCGACGCGCTTGCAAAGGAAGAAAATATTAATTAATTAATTCGGCATTAATCATTTTCAAATATGCGATTCAAAATTCACTAAAGACGCTCCTGGTTGAAGAATAAGCTGATTAACAGGTTGAAGCAACGCGTCAATCAGGATTTTTATAGGTTAGGGTTAGAGTAATCGATTTAGTTTAAATTTTGATTGTGAAAAAGAAAGTGGGAGTAAATTGCAGTGGCAGCTCAACTGTAATCCATGCCTATAGTAATTTCAAATACGGGAGTACATTTTCCATTCGTTTTACGATTAATTATTTAGCTCGGTTTAGTTCTTACCTATCGATGGCTTAGTGCCCAAATTTTGTATGTCCACTTTTAGCGTTTTCTAGAAAAATAGGTCTAAAGATGCATTGATAGATAAGCTTCAGTGACATACAATGAACGAAAATATTATTTTTGACAAACTTACGAATGTGATTTCTATGCAGCTTAAGGGCACCCCCGGTAAAAAATCGAAATTTTTTTTGCATATTTTCATCCCACAACGTCTCGAGAATGACCAGGTAAAATTTCAGAACGAAATTCCTGACGGTACAATCAACTGTGTGACGGCCTTAAAAATAGGTGTTTTTTGAAGATGGAAAAAAAGAATCAATTTTTACGGGGAAGTCCCCTAGACGAACGCGCTCGGCGTCAAACTTCAAACACCATCGCCACGATAAAAAATGCAATTCTTGCCCGAATCTAAAAATTCAAACGGGATTCTACCCGTAATTACACTGGCTTCCGCGCCATCCTCTATTGCGAATTTTCATACACTCAATTTTTTTTCACGAAACATTTTTGTGCGAAAAAACCCATGTTTCGGTGACCCTGTCGTTTAAACATTTGGCAATCATCGCCCAGTTGTTTCTTAACACTGCCCGAGGGTAGCGCGATAACCACACATGTGTAATTAAGGAATATCTTTGGTTTTTTGATTTTGGATGATCCTGTCTGAAGTTATCGTGGCGATAGTGCAGGCCAGTTTTTTTTACAGCGATGCAGCACTCAATGCATATCAGAGGCAGGGGTGGGCAAAAATGAAATAAAAAAATTGTTTTATACTCCACATTTGTAGCAGAATAAAGTGCACAAAGTTTTAGACCCATACATTGCATAATTTTTTCTAGAAAAAATCATAAAAGTCACCTATGTTTTCGCGCGATTTGACCGCGGGGTGCCCTTAAAGCAAAAGTCTTATAAAACTTAAATTTTACAAAAAGTGGACATAAATATTTGTGCACCAAGCCATCGATATATGTAGAACTTCGTACGTGAGTTTCTCATTAACTGTGACTAACCATATGTAAAATATTATACGTACTTAGGTACATGTAGGGTAGACCGGGGGCGGTAGTAACACTTTGACTTTGGAATACGATTACGCAAAAACTATTACAGTTACAACAAAAGTTTTTTTACGAAAATGTTACTTACTTATCTGACATTATTTGAGCCAGAACAGTTTCGCTGTATGTCAAGTAATATTCCGGTTATTAATAAAAAATGAGAAGCGGAGAAAGTGTTACAACCGTCCCTGACCCCGGGTCGGTTGTAACACTGCATGGAGTCGATAGTAGCACAAATATAACTTTACAAAATTAAAATATTTATTGATTTAAATTATAATAATAAATGAAAAAAGTAAAATCTGTAATAAATTATGTGGTATCGCAATTGTGGCAGAAATAAAAGGCGTTTTGGCTGGTGCATTCTTCATCTGCTCAATCCTTACATTCCGTATATTGCACCCATTTTTCATTTGGTTTGCTTGTGCTATGCTATATGATTTCATGCAAATAAGACAATATTATTCGCCTTCTTTGTCCCTATTCGGTTCTGTTGCGATAAAACCGACCCCGACTGCCGATGTTACAATCGCCCCCGACCATGCTTTTGAACTTAAATTATAAATTTTGACTAACGAGACGCTTAAAAGTGCCAAGCAACGATCAATATTAGTTTAAAAAAGGTCGAATTACAGATTAAAAAATCGAACAAGCACATACTTGCAAAGGGAGTGTTTATATTACAATTTTAAGTCAGTAAGGAAAAGTTACTTTAGGGTATCGAAAAGTTGTTTTCTTCACTATCCATGTCTATTGCGTATCTGTACACTTAGGGCATGGATGTGTATATTCCAAATGTCATTCTTCATCATATATCCAAAATTGGTGTTAATATCTATTATATGTTTTGAGATATTTAGCGTGTTACATTCGCCCCCCTGTTACTACCGCCCCCGGTCTACCCTACGGCACACAAGCATATGTTAAACTGTCCTCTGACTGTTCCGTATCTTAAGTGTCACGAAAACATATGGTCCCATTAAAGCAAAAACCACTAATGACTTAGAAAACGTGGAAATGATAATTTCAAGAAAAACGACCACAGTATCATATCTCTTCTTGAAATCACTAAACGAAGCAACTTTCGTTATCACCACTTCTCCACAACTTCAAGAGCAACGCACATACACATAGACACATAGGTTTTGGCCTTTTACCCTATATATCAGGGTTTCTAAAACTATGGTACGCGCAAGTACCTACTGGTGGTACGTGCAAGCCTCGCAGGTGTTACGCGAATGCTTTTCGAAAACTTTTTGTAATAATTTCCGTGTGCAATAAATCTGTTCAGTCCACCGTATATTTTTCTGCATGTTCTAACATTGTTGAAGTGCAGCATACGCATGCTGCACTGCAGTATTTCTCTTAGTTTTAATTGGTGGTACGTGACTGCTCGTGTAGATGTTTGAGAGAAAAATAAAGTTTGAGAACCCCTGCTGTGTATCGTATACAATTTATTATTACCCGGAAAATTCCACCACATTTTTAGCTCGACAGGCGAGTTTCCCTACTTTATTCTATAAAGATAGAAAAAAGTGCAATACTTCGTCGCCTAACATCGCGCCGTGAAAATGCGCCCTAACAAAGTGCACTTACGATTCTGTGTATAGTACCTACATCGCGAGTGTGTACCTTCGGCAGCGAAGCGATAGTTTTGCATCAGTGTTCCATAATTGCTTGCACAATGCCACCGCAAAGAGAAGAGCGCGGAAAAGTGGAAGAAATGGTAGCTAACGAACTTACTCCGAGGCGCGCGCTGAAGACGCTATCACTCTGAGCGGGCCCAGGGCGCTGCCGTCCGTATCGTCGCCAGAACCGTCCGCCATTGGAGGGTTAATGCCGTCCCGTTAACCGGTCGTGAATTATTGCCGTTTCCGGGTAGCTTCGTACGAACTGCGGAATATATCACGCCTCTTTAACTTCGTTTCGCGGCGAAACATCGGCCAAAGACTCAGCTGTTGCTAGATATCTTCCCTTACCAGGCAAGATTCCCCCCGATTTGCGAACGAGGCAGGTTTACCTCTGCCTGGCGGCCAGAAAAACGGCACCCTGGAAATGGGTGGAACTGCACCATCCGTCTATAGAATCTCCATCCTTTCAGCGGCGAGAGAAAGACGAAGCAACGCCATTACTCTGCTCCCAGCGAGTGAGATCCTCGAGGTGTCTGATTACTTCTGCGATTTTTTCCCGCTCCTTTTTTTTTTTTTTTTTTCATGTCCATTGCCTTCTTCTTCCTGGGGGAGGAGAACATAATGTCTAACTTTGTTCGAATGAATTTAGAACGAGCCGTTGGGAGGCGTGTTAGGTGCGTAGGGTATTGGGAGACCGGGGCCTCGTTTGGGCCTTCAGTGGTTTTGCGTGATAAGCTTCCGGCAGGACTCTTGGTGACTGAGTGGGATTCTGATTTTGATTTCGTCTATTATGTAATGTACGAGGGAGAAATTTATTTGTACTCTCATAATGATATTGTTTTACGCTTAGAAGCCGTAAACTTCGTTTCTTACTTTCGAGAATTCTTTGAAAACGGGAACAGTAATTTTTTTTTTATTGTTCGGTTGCTTGTTCCGCCAACTTATTCTGCGAACCCTCCCGAATACAACGATACAAGTTATTAGTACATTATGAACATTTAAATATGTTTAAACAAGGATTAAAGGGAAAAGAACACTCGAAATGCACCCGTTTTTTGCAGGTATCTTTTAATGTATTTCCAAAACTAAGGGCGTAGGGGAAAATCTGACTGCTCCACGCGATGCGGCAGACATTTCTCCTTCGGGAAGCATCAACAGAAGTGGTAAAACACCTTTTGTTTACAATACAGAAACGAAAGAGTTTGGCAAAACGTGCGGCGCCGACAGTGGTACTCAATGGCGCGTGGGCCGCTCGGCGTCACAGAGTCGCGTAACGCGCGTGACAACCACTGTCGGCGCCGCACGTTTTGCCAAACTATTTCGCTTCTGTATTAAAAACGAAACGTGACTTACCACTTCTGTTGATGGTTTCCGAGGGCAAAATGTCTGCTGCGTCGCGTGGAGTAGTCAGATTTTCTCGTAGACCCTTAGTTTTGGAAATAAATGGAAAAATATCTGTAAAAATGGGTGCATTTCGGGTGTTCTTTTCCCTTTGATCGAGATAGTATTCGGGGAGGTTCATAGAATAATTTCGCGGAATAACCAACCGAACAACTATTACCGTTTCGACGCAAAAGATGTTCAACTTTTAAAATTTTCATTTTTTTTTTCAAAATCGAATTTCTCAAAAACTGAGGGTGATAGTGACAAACGGGTTGCGAATTCGTTTTCAGCGCACGAAAGTCTGTAAGAAACGGTTATTGAATGTTACAGATCAAAATGGCTGTTGGACAGTGTTATTAACCCTTCGTGGTCACACGGGGTGTATCGCGCCCCAAGAGCAGTTTTCGATTTGAAATGTCGCACCTTCACGTCTTCCAAGGGGGATTTATCGCAAAATAAAAAATAAAAAAAAATTAAAAAAAATCGGTTTTCCCCACAACCGTGGAAAATCGCTCATTTTCAACTACAAATTTTATCGCATCAAAATGTACATTTCTAGATACAGACTACTAGACCACGACGGTGTCAGTATTACGAATGCACAATTATCACTGAAAAGTGAAAAGATTAAAAAATACGAAAATGGTAACTAAAATAATGACGCTGGGGCACAGTGAACTACGAAGGGTTAATCTTGAGTCGATAACAGTTTCAGTGTGGTTTCAAATATTGAAATCCGTAAAAGTGCAGCATATATGTAAGTAAGTAGAATTCGCTGGGAATTTGAACTCTTAAAACATATGAACTTTTTGACAATTATAATTCGTACCTCGCTGAATATTCGAATTTTATTAACAATAACTACTACAACCTTACTAAGACACCTTCTGAGTATTGACGTTTGTAAATTGGCGCACTGTTCTAAATATTTATAATGATTCTTATTGCTTACTGATCCGTAACTTTGCAGTCGTATAACTCGACGATAAAGTAGCATTTTGAAAGTTTCATAGCCCCAATATTCGTATCCTTTACGATTTATCGTACCCGTAAGGCCATAACCATATAGCTTTCTCATAACTGATTCTGTGTCAGCCAGACTTTATATAAAGTATTTGTGTCTCAGTTTCCCTCCCAGCAACAAATATAGATGCTTGCAGGAACTTCTGCGGTTTGACACTTATATCAAAGTTCGCGACTGCGTTCGGGGGGAAAAGAAACCTATAACGCGCGGCCGCGGAATTCGAGTCCGCGAAAGTTTCGCCATGCCGCACACGTAGAAACTTCGTTACGGACGTCCCATTCTTTGGCTTATAAACGAGCCTGTATACTCAAAGGCGCAATTAATTCTCGCGAACCGCTTTCACAAATCCTGCCGCGAATTTATATTGTCCGCGCTCGTGGCGCTTTTAATTTCGGCGATATGACGAAATGAACAATTAACGAGAGCGCTTCATAGGGGGTATTCCGCGGGAACGAGAAACAGGTTGGGGAAAATAATCTGTAGCATTGAACGTGCTCTATTCGCATTTATATGCTGCTCTGTACGAGAATTCAGCGCGGCGCGTTAACTTGGCACATTTTTATTGGTACGAAAAAGTTTGACAATGATATCCAGTAAAAATTTACACGAATATTTATAATTTGAATTTGTGGCTCAGCGTATAAACAGTACTCGTTTGTTAAATAGAGAATGAAGTAATCGTTGATGAGACTTTAGAAAAGGATTACAATCAAACCCCGCCAGTTTCAAATCTTTCACCTCGAGACTTCAAGTGTCTGTAACTTCGTTATTTCGTCGAATTTTATCCTACAATTTTGGGAAGCAAATTTCCAAATGTGAACCTTTGGGAAAATGTAATATAAAAGAAATTAATTTTTTTCACCCTCCACGTGGAAATGGCGTCGTAAACGAATTATTTTATTTAATTTTCATAAAGATGCCACGGATAGGGTCAAAGTGCGGTGCATTAAATACACTTTGCATAAGTGCTGGGAGTCTATGTGGCGGCAGGTGTTGATTGTGCTTACGCGGCGGAGGAGCGCAGAGGCCGTTTTCGCGCGGCATTGTACCCACGAGGAGACGGTAATGGCCCTTTAACCTGTAACCCCCAAGTGATTACGAAGTTAACTGATGCAAATTACAATAATTTGCGCCAAAGAAGTGGCGGTTCCTCTCCCTTAGATCAGCCATCGCCTGGCCGCCCTTCCCAGACCTTTATCACACATTTGTTTCGGCCCTAATCGTGAACCGAGTCGCTTCCGGCACGGTTGAAACGTTATCCGAACTTTTTATGTGCTCTCAAGTTCTATCCGTCGCCCGGGGCTGAAAATTCCCAAAGAAATGGCGTATTTGCGCCTCCACTTTCGGCATTTCATACGCGGGACGTATTTATGTGTATCTACTTGCTCGTTTGATACGGAGGGTCGAGAACACTTTGGTTTTATGTTTTTCGATAATGTATGCTAATGAAGCTATAAGGGATATCTGGTCTCTTTTTATGTGAAAAATGCTGAAAGTATTAACATATTATACTTCTATCGGTTTTAGTTTAATAAGATGGGCGTGAGTCGAGTTTGGTTGGCTTTGAATTGTGAGGGATGTGTCTTAAAATGTATTTAGAAATGGGACACTTGTACACTGTGGTTCGCTTGTGTGATGAATGATTTCTAGGTTAATGAACATCTCCAGCAAATATAAATCCATACACATTCTTGATACGAGGCAATATTTAAATACGACTGCAAACACCACCTTATGGGTAGGTACTCTACTATCTCCTGTATGAACATAGATAACAGGGCTACTTATTATCAGTCCAGTTTGCTCACCTGTTGCTATCTACTTCACCAATTTTATGGCAACACGTAAAGAAAATGATGCAAAGGATTAAATTTAACCTAAAACATTATAGAAACAAACCCTGTGTTCAAAAATTTAAATTTGGAGTAACATAGGCAGGGAAGCTATCTTCCACCGAAGACCTTGAAATATCTTGAGACACTCAAACAATATTTCACTCGACGATTATTATTCAACTTAAAAACCCCCATAAAGGATAATCTAAAGGATAGAAATTCAATGGAACAACTCTTAAAATTCCTAAAATTGATCAAATTTTAGAATAAGTTGTAAATTCAAATTTCTTTTTTGTAATTAATAATGCATATGCATAATGCGACCTAAAATAACGGGGAAAAAAATTTTACTTGAAATAAAGCCTCATCCTCAGATATCAAAAACGATTTACGGACTTCCCCTTTTTTAAGTTATATTCCACATTTCCTGGAACGTATGAATAAGTCACTCCACTTTTTGCCCGGTGATCGATGAATTACACGATTGGTATGCGGATGGAAAGGATGTTATCGCGATAAAGCGTTTCGCAGGCGATAACTTCTGGCCCGATGGCTCGCGAATGGCACCGCTACGATGCGTATCTTAAGAACAATGGTCTAATATATTGGCAACGTTTGCGTAAACACTTTTTGCGTTTCCGGGTGGGTACTTAGCGCACTCGATATCTCTGCGCCGCATGCGTGCCGCAATAAATCGCGTTTTATAACCGCCGTGTACACCCAGATCGCTGGGAGCTGTGTTACCAATTCACGAGAAATGTTTGCAGAACCGTCTGCTATGTTTCTTCTACTGCTTCTTGGCGCGAAGCAACCGTTTAGCTACCCATGCGCACAGACAGGATTTACACTTCCATTTTATGCGGACGGAATGCAGGCGATTATACTGCCGCGATAAATGCATATTACGCAGCATTTGTGTCCTTTATTACAATTACGCCCTGAACAATTATTGCTCCGTTTAGAGACCGTATTTAGAGGAGGTTGTTCGCCTTGTAGGTGCTCATAGTGATAACAATTTATTTTTTATATGGTGGGATCATGGAAAATGGAATTTTTAGGAGCAGTTATATTTTTTAGTTTGTAGTTTAACCCTTCGTATAATCACAAATTGGTCACACGGGGTTTATTGCACCCCAAGCGTCATTTCTGAGTCACCATTTTTGTATTTTTCAGTCTAATTTGATATGACGAGGTTTGTATTTCGAGGAGAGCGATTTTCCACGGTTGTGGAGAAAAGTATATTTTTTTTTTAAATTTAGTTTTGCCATAAAATTGTTCTTGGGATGCGATACACCCGTGTGTGACCACGAAGGGTTAATATTGATATAATCATCCACACTTTACAGATAAAACTTTGTGTTTAATTGTTGTAGATACTCGCGCGTAGGTGAAAAAACATTCATTTCGGTTTTTCTTTATTTTTTTAACAAGTTTTTGATGTACAATTCTGAACATGAAGTAGCATTTTCAAACTCCCATTGCTAGTTCTCTCGTTGAATACGCCTTGCAACCAGAAACTAAATAATTTTGTACCCATATTAATTACTATAATTTTATTTCTGGATTTTGTCCAATAATTATTAAAAATGGAAAGGAATATTCCAAGCAAATGTAGAAACTTCGATGGTTACATTTATGTATTACATTTATCGATCGATAGTGTATTTAAGAAATGTCATTATTGTTTCTAATAGTTCTACAGTGCTCTTTGGCGGTGACGATTTATCGCGGGAATCAGTATGGAATCAAAGGAGAGCGCAATTGTAAACCATAAATTTCCTTTCCTACCTTCGGTTTCCCCGATGCTTTCCACGTCGACATCTTTCCTGCTGTTCCGCGAGGAGCCAGGCAGAATATGACATCACGTTTGATACGCGGCACGTAGATCGCATGCCGTCTGCGGAGGCAAAGTTTCCCAATGGCATGTGACGAGGGGTGAGTCTTGAACGGTTATGCAAAGGGTCGTAGCGGGCAAAGGGAAAGGTCTCGTCGTTCCCCTTGACACACGATGACAAATGACAAATTCGTCAGAAAAGAGGGTGTCCCACGGTGATCCGTCGCAATCTCGAAGTCGTCACCGAAGATAATATCGCTGAAACTAGTTGATGGACCAGTTAGCACGAAACTGATTGTCGTGGTCGTCAATTCTCCGTTATAAAGTCAAAGATTTTTAATTTGAAAAATTCGTGGGGACGTCTCTCGGAAGGAATAATATATGTAGAAATGAAAATTTTCCAATCTGTTTGAAGTAAAAGCGTTTAGGGAGGATTAAGATTATCTTGATTTTAAAATTTAGTTAACTGTAGATTCTCGTTTTAAGGGGTTACATCCACTTAGGGGTTGGAAAAAGCATACAAGTTCAGGAATTTTTTTTTGGAAAAGTATAAGTGAAAATCATACACAATTTTTTTGATACATCTTTTAACTATACTGTTCTAAATTTTCATGAGATATTATTATTAACTAAAGGAGATATCAGCTTGGATGTGAGTCGTGTTTTTTTTAAGCATTAGCTGGTGGACATTCCCTAGGCCAAGCGATGTATCTGAAAGCAAAAATTCAAATGGATTTTAAAAATAAATAACTTATAGATGTACCTGACGTTCTCTGAATTTTAATATTTGTATTTGGGTAAAAAAGGGCGACCGTTTGAAGTTGAAATATCGAATTTCGTGGGGAAAAAAATTATTTTTTTCAAGAAGGCTTTGCAAGTATTTCCATTAGGTATTGCAAAATTGAAAGCAAAATTTAAAAATTTGAGAACGTCCAGGTACTTCTGAATTTTATTTATTTTTAAAATCTATTTGAATTTTTGCTTTCAGATGCATCGTTTAGTCTTCTTAAAAAAAAACACGACTCATATCCAAGCCGATATCTCCTTTAGTTAATAATAATATCTCATGAAAATTTAGAATAATGTAGTTAAAAGATGCATCTTTCAGTAGAAAAACATTGTGCATGATTTTCACTTATATTTTCCCCCCAAAAAAATTCCTGAACTTGTATGCTTTTTCCAACCCCTAAGTGGATGTAACCCAAATGCAATAGTTCAGGTTCACTTAATTACCAATAGTCAAGCAATTGTAATTGGAATGCACGAAAAGTGGGTGTTAAATTTCAATGCACAGTGGAGAAAGTGGACAAAATATTTTCATTTCATTATTTATCAATGGTTGCACCAACAGTTTTAGCAACGACATCACGTGGCACTCAATTCTTCTCTCTTCCCAACCCAATCATAATTATTCACAACAGAACCCAGCAATTAACAAACTAAATAAACTTAAATTCCAACTACCCCTGCAAATAGAGAACTTAATTAATAACCCAAACGCGCAAGGTTGTTTATCTCAAACTACCTAATAAAACTATATCAATTGCACACCAACTATACATATATAAATCGCAGCGTACAAAATTAAAAAAAAAAACATCAATGTAACATATGCAAAGCAGATGTAACCCCAAGGCTCGAATTGCTGTAAATTAACAAAAGGCTGACCAAAGCCACTCACCCGGCAGCAAATACACCAATCCCCGAATAAAATTTTCTAAATTTCCAAATCCACCCGAGCGTCAAGAAGCTGGCACGCGAGTGTGTACGAATCGGAAGTGCATCGTCGCGGATTCACTACGGTACTTGTCCACTGAACTTTGCGCCTTCCCTCCCGGTGCACGGGATACGGCAGGCCACGGGGCTAATTAAGGTGCACGGTAAATATAAATCATAGAGGAAAAGGGCAGTAAGGTCCCGCAGACCGTTTATTAATTTGTAATTGCGAGAGCTCCGCGTGTAGCTTTCCGAAAATTACAGGTCTGGCGGGACTCATTGCTACCACGAAGATTTAGTACTAACTAGATAGCTTCTTCCGGCCCTCGCTGCTTGTACATACGTAACCAGCCCGAGTCGGGTTAATATCAACACAGCCGGGGCAACGACGATGAATTCGCACGCCATGTTGTAAGAGCCTTTGTGCTACCTGTCGATCCCGTTCCCATGTCGTTACCGCGCCGTGCCACATCATCGGGGCCGATTAACCGAAGCATTTGAACGTGACGACTTTTATGCTTCCTGATCGCCATGCAAACTCCGGGCAGGGGTAGCGAAACAAGGCGGACTTATTGTGCAAGATGACCCGTCGTGACTCGTCACGCTGGCTGATCCCGGCTCCCCTTCGACTGGTGGAACTTGAACGATTTTGAGAGATTGAGAGTCACACATCAGAGGCGGTAGTTGCGCTAGGTGGGTGCAAGAGGTTTGTAGATCCTATAAATAAACCTGTTTGCCTGGCAATGAGTGGGATTACAAGCTCTCGTTGGACGGAGAAAAGGGTGGATAATGAGGATAATATTGTTCGCAAGTCGATATTGTCAAATGGAAATTTGGGGGAAGATAACTCATAGAATAGGAGTTGTCCCGCTTGGTACATGCTTAGCCAATATTGAGAATTATTTTTTTTAAATTTATTAATTTAATGTCGCATCAGCTTAGAGCTTTTACCGACCACTATTACTTTACGTTACATTTTTGGACGATGCTGTAACGTGTATTGACTCATCGTTTTGAAACTAATACCTACTACTAGCTAGGACGCCCTAATATTATAATTATGGGGTATTTTTATTTTTGTACGAGGAGTGTTTTAAGGAAGGTCATTTATTTAGTGTTTATCTTAATTTGTTATGGATCCTCAAAATATTCCCCTCTGCGAAAAATTAATTATGAAGAAATCTAAATTTATTAGAAAAATAAAACATAACCAAAGCTTAAAAATTACAAATAAGTCTTTAATTAATTTACCTTCCCCAATATATTAATATTAATTCTTGGTGAAACTTTGGATCAACTTTAGGAATTTATTTAATAATCCAAATTGTCTCTGGAATTTTCCTATCTTTACATTACTGTCCCAATGTAAACCTAGCCTTCGAGTTGTTCTAGAAAGGATATTATCAGTGGCGGATTTAACAGGGCGGTCGATGAGCAGTTGCCACCTGGGCCCCTGCCCAGAAGGCCCCTCCAGGGACCCATCCTTAAAAAAAAATCATGTTTTTATCCAAACTATATTCTTTTTCTGTATTATTACACTGAGCCCGTTTTCAGTAAACTACCGCTCTATTTTCCCGAAAAAGTGGGCCCCTCAAAACGTTCGCCACCTGGGCCTTTTTTCTTAAATCCGCCACTGGATATTATATTCCTAATATAATTGAGAATGATGTGTACCGTGAATTTTATGGTTTAAAGTTGAAAGGCTTTGACATCCACCGCCCTGTTTTGATCCTTCACCCTCAGATTTTTATTTATTTAAACATTTCGATCACTTTTTGCATCGCGCGAGGGTTCTGCAGTAGAGAGTTCACTGGGAGTGTTGTTATGGAGTTTATCAATTCTAGGAGTTTTGGAGGACCCTATTAAAAATCGACCGAAATTACTGGCAATGAATTTTTTTCCTATTTTGCGCATTAGTAGGTCCATAAGTGAGATGTCGTTTTCAAGTGTTCATTTTTTTGCGGGACTCGAGGAGCGAGAGAGGGCGGGGGTTAAAGTGCGAGTTTTTCGAAATACATTGGTGGTCATAACTTTTTACAAAAAAAGATATCAAAACTTAATGTATACCAAAAAATCATAAACAATATCAAGCTTTCTATCAAGGTATACTGTCACACACTTTGATTATTTTTTAATATAAATTTTACGGTTTTTAGTGTTTTCGGACGTCTGGAAAATTAAAAAAAAATTTCACAAAAAGTACCGCCATATTTTGACGAAAAACTCTGTATAAGTAGCTTATTCTATGCCCTTCCAAGCGGTATATGTCAAACCTAGGGGAGATATCTTGTTTTCGATTTATGGCCTCAGGAATGGGCGGCAGTTTGGGTGCTTGCTGAGGTATTAGTTCCAGCAAGGGAACATACCGAAGTGACAATCGTCGATTTGGATGATGTTTATGTAGAAACGTAGTTCTCACAAAAATATTTGGCAAACACTTTTTCATCGGCCGATATTCATGTTGAAGGGGTGAAAACAGCCCAGAAAGTTGAGGGTGAGAAACATATTTAGTCGAATATCTTAGAAATTACTAGAGCTAGAAGAACAGTACACATTGCAAAATTCCTTTCCAACATTCTTTAATAAATACAAAAAGCTTTGTCACCAATCTAATACATAGTACACTGTGTAAGCATTTAAACCACCTGCGATGAAATAATTTTCGGATTAATGTTAATTATAACGTTTTAAATGGAGTATTTACGACGTGAAATATTTTTAATTATTACTAGGTGCTTCATTGCAGTTTTCAAACACAATTGAAATAATTTTCAGAAGCATGTTATAATCTGGCAATGTCGTAACTAATTGTTGTATAGTATTTCCACTGTTGCTTTTTAAAATATTATTTCAGCACATGGAATGAAGTTTGTTGTTAATGAATTGTAACATAAGTTTCATTTGGTTTCGTTTTCAATAATAAGCTGTAAACCATTTTTTTTTTTTTTACTAAGCAACATCTTTTCCTCACAACAGATCATTCAACAAACATGAAGACTCTTTTACAGTTATTTTATATTTCTTGAATATTTACACTTTGATGTTGTAGTGTAGCAACAAATATCGATCCATACTCGGCTTGGAAACGAGCGTTAAATTATGGGTTCAAGTTCTACTATTCACCGAGATCCAGTTTACATATTTTGTTACTGTATGCACAATTAATAGAGTAAACTAGAATATATGCTGTAACTAAAGTAGGAGTAATGACTAGGTATTTGGAACCCGAAGAACATCGTATTCATTACAGCAGCATCATTCATATTACTAGTTGATCCACAATTTTCTATAATTAAAGAAAGAATTTTGTACTTTTTTATGATATTAGATTATTTTAACAATACTGTAATTTATAATGTTTCGTAAGGAATTTTTGATAAATGTAATCCATGATTAAAAAAATATACATATTTATCAACAGGACATCCAATTAATTAAGACAAACGATTTTTTTGAACGAAATGGCATCAAAATTATAAAAAATGTGACAGATTTAATTCAAACAAACATTTATGAAATTAAATAAAACAATCAGTGACTTCAAAATTTAATAATAAGTTGCACAGGAGAGGAACAATTATAATAAGAATTAATGCAGACATCTTGGTGAACAATAGCTGAAAGCCCAAGTAATTTACATAAAACGCAAATTAAATTAGTACTGCCACAACAAGTTTCTGAAGAATCCTTTCCTGAAATTTGTTGTACAACATCATACTATCACGAGGAAATTTGCATACGTTTCATTTGCATATGGTAATTGTAGTACATAAGAAGTCTACTGTTACAAAGAGACTACGTTATAATTTTGCAGGTGGTCTACGTTCGTAGAACTTCTGCCACAAAATAAACTAAGAAACGAAATGTCGCATTATTCCGATACATATTACACTATTATCCTTATGATCTTCATTCTTACTTGAATATTTTTATATTTTTTAGAAGATGAAGTCTCGTTTAAATAGTATACTCACATTATAGAATACACGTGGCTGTCTAATATAAACAAATTTTAACAAATATCTCAACACTAGTGCCTGTAAATTCTAATCTTGTTTTGTGAACCCGGCTCAATTGCTTAGAAGGCAACCATGCTGACTATTAAGCTATCCAGGGATGACAGCAACCTTTTTCTCCTTCCTGAAGATTACAAAAGTAAACAAATTACGCCAAGTACATAAAAAAGTCGAGGATGGAAAAGAGTATTATCAAATAAATCACAAAAATAGAAGATAATAATATAAATCACAAAAAATAGAAAATAATAATATAAATCACAAAAAAAAATAGAAGAAAATATACAATATAAAAAAGATGTAAAATAAAAATGAGTTGCAAGTACATGAGTGATATATGTATTATATGTTGCATACACAACTGAAAACGCAAATATTTAAACTAAGCATTCTGTTACTTTGTTGGGCACATGGGAGACGAGCAGGTAGGCTACAGGTCTGGACAGTGAACGTGTTAAGATTATAAAAAAAATTAGCACATACGATACTTTAAAAATATGTTAAAAAAAAACAAAATGTTACCTAACACTTCAAGGTTCTTGCGACAGTTCAAATTTTTTTTTGACAGAATCGAGCTTCTGCGCGCCGAATCTGAATCACTAAAGGCAAGTTTTTTTCACTATTAGAAAATTATGATTTCTTCGTTCCACCATATTACATATAGTATCTAACTATATATTTAAGGTGGCGCCACCTATCTGCCTCTCGCACGCTAGGTGGTTTCCCGATCAGACACCGATTCCCTATAATATCGTAAAGGTTAGTACTAGTGGTATTACTTTTTGAAATAGAACTGGGTTTATGCTGACATTTCGCCAATATTATACGTTACTTCATTACGATCGTGACAGACACCCATTGTTTGCGAAACATCGCCATAAAACCGGCATAAAAGGTCGGCCTATTTCGTGTACTAGTGTTCCTAGTGGTAACGCCAAGATCTACCTACGTGCAATGGCTGTTTCGAATCACTGTGCGTTTCTGTATAACAAGTCCGACACAGAGAATTCCTCGCAGGCTATGTTGAATTTTATGTTCCATTGCGAGCATCTTTAAGCAGTCTAGCCGAACCTAAAATAAACGCATCCCAGGCCTGAAATACTGAACTAATATCCACCTAGTCGATCACACATCATATATGTATCTGGCATACCTAATATCCTTGAAATATTTAACTTTGGTATAAGTTTGTCATGGTTGACTTAATATTTATTTTACATTGAATATTCTAAATTAATTCCAAAGAGAAATGATTAAGAATATTAGGAACATCTTGGAGTATTTATATCGTCTAGAAGTAACATTTACGAAGTCTACATATATTGTATTCTGATTAAAATAAATGTAATTTCATAGAGAAATTAAAGGTAACGTTGCCAATTAGAAGCTTCGTATTTCAGAGCAACATATCCAAGGATGGATTTGGGTGACAAATTATTGCAATTAATTGCGAATCCTTTTTGATTCTTACAATCTTTACTCAAGGCAAAATCACCTGGCTGCTGAAGGGAGGATTACGCCTTGTTGGGCCGAAAAATAGGTAATTCTTTATGAGTTTTTGGTACAAAATCGGTTCGACAAATTAACTTGAGGCTTGGCAGGTTGTTTTATTCTATCTTGACCTATTGTTCTGAATTTTTGTGTGACAGTGAAAAAAAAACATTGAGCGTTGAAAAATAATCGGGTGGCCCTGGCGTTGACGAAAAGTGCTGTAAGGGTTGTCCGAAACACAAGAAGGAAAAGAGATTCTTAATCTATATGAATGTGGCTATGGGTGGTAATAGATTTATTGCCGTATCAGTTACCGTTCCTTTTTTATTTAAAGAAGTTTTCCCGATTTTGAGGCAAACCTAACCCAAAGCTAACCCAAACCTTTCTCAGACTCAAATCAGGGCGCTTCGTCTTCTTCAAAAGGCTGCCACTTTAACATTTCTTCATTTTTCTTAACGTATCTACTACCACCCATAGCGACATTCATATAGTTTAAGAATCTCTTTTCCTTCTTGTGTTTCGGATAACCGTTACAACACTTCTCGTCAACGCCAGCGCCACCCGATTATTTTTCAACGCTCAATGTTATTTTTTTTCACGGTCGCACAAAAATTCAGAACAATAGGTCAAGATAGAATAAAACAACCTGCCAAGCCTCAAGTTAATTTGTCGAACCGTTTTTGTACAAAAAATTCATAAAGAATTACCATTTTTACATTCTACCAGGTTGTCTCCCTGTTTGAAAGGCAGGAAGTTAGGGCCTGCAGGTTCCTACCAAAAGACGAGTCATGCAGTGGTAGCACAGATAATTGATATACAGCGAATGAGTCCTTAATGGCCTTGAATAACCTGTTTTTTTTCTGACTATAATCCTTAAAACTATATGACGCATAAATGTTCCCGGTTAAACATCTTGATGCACAGTTTCAAGACTTCTCACTTGTTCTCGGAACAACCTGGCAATTCTACAGTGCTGTATCCAATTAGCTTGCAGCTTTAAACGATGGAAATATATTTTTCTGGACTAATTTCTAACAGAAACACATTTGCACAATTCTCAAATGATAAAGTAGCCACGTTGATTGCCACTTATTTGAATGAACATACTAACATGCCTCAGTAACAGTTTAAATATCGCAGTGGTACAAAATAATGCAATAAAATGGAGAGACGTAATTAAACACCCTCCCAGTTTCTCATCAAAGTCTGTGAATATCGTTCTTAGCCTTGATTGCGTTTTCACCCTTGCATCATTTGCCGCCGTATCAACGACGGCGCGCCGATGCCGTTGATATCTCCATCTACTATTTACCACGCCTCTCACTTTCACGACGCTCTAGACTTTTATCATTCACACCCTTAATTTCGTTACGAGCATTCCCCCGGCATCGCGTCTCGATAACCGTGGGTCATTCGTTTTAACGACCCCAAGAAGTCGAGTATCGGTTAAAGCAGTGTTGTCCACGTGTGGGGCCTCTCGCGTGCCTCTCGCCCCACTACACACCTTATTCTTCTTGTGTGGGGTGCACAAATCAGCTAGCCTTCGCGTCCATGTTAACGGTGGCAGAATGGGGGCTGACGCTTGAATTCCAATGTTTGGAACAGTGGGTTTACACGTTCTGTGCCATTTTAAAACTGTAGGTATTGAGTTGCGATTTTAAAGCGTGATAGAATATATTATGCAGGGAAACAGCAAGCGGGTAGATTTATTCTCAATTTCAGCTTGCGTCCCCTATTTTATTTTCACATTCAATTGAAAAATGCACTTATCTGTTTGATAAGAACTTTATTTTTATTAAATATAATGGTTCATTTCTGAACCCTGTAACTCAAATCAACTTTGGGAGCGTGGTTTATTGAAGAATCCTGGTCTTCTATTCATTCAGTAATTTATTTTCTATTATAGCTGTTCTAACCCGAAATAAGTATATTTTTTATACTCAGTAGGAACCGATAGTACTCTGCCCAGTCTTTAGTTCCTATTCCCCAATTTCATATAATTTAACCCCATTCAACAAACGTAAAATGGCGAACACATACATTACGTAACCATGCCAGTCACTGTCAAAGCCGCGTGTGTATTATTGTAACGTTTACACAATATGTAGTACATTCTAGTTTCTAAGCCTTATTCAGAACCTATTTTGACAGCAAATATATTAGAGTTAAAAATGGGCGGAATAAGTGATAACTTGAAGCGCCATCTTGTGACACGTAGCAGAGGATATAATGAACCTAAACCTAAACCTATTAAGGTAGGCTCTCACTACGCCTCGCCTCGGCTCGTTTTATTCTTCCTATGCTTTTCTTATGCATTTTCGGCTTCAATATTTTGAGGAAAAGAGGCGTGGCGAGCCGAGGCGAGGCGTAGCGTGAGTGGATGCAATGCCAGCCCGCAGGAAGAGGTTCTCTGAGCAACTGACCCAGGGATGTCAGGGAGTGTTTGCGGCGCAACACCTACAAGAGCGGTGGTAATGTGTGCGTGAACTGACGCCAGCGCCAAGGCAGCCAAGTGGCCCCAACGCGAAGCCAACCACGGCCAACTAGAGTCGCCGGGAAATAGTTTGTCGACGCTGGTTGGCTTCGCGTTGGGGCCACTTGACAGCCTTGGCGCTAGCGTCAGTTCACGCACACATCAACACCACTCCTGTAGGTGTTGCGCCGCAAACAATCCCTGACATCCCTGAACTGACCAAACACATGAACCGTGGCAAGCTCAGGTAACTTCAGGTACGGAAAACCCAAGGCGACGCGAGCCTAGATGTGAGTTCGAAAAGAAGAATAGGCGATGCGTAGAGAGAGCCTACCTTCAGAGTTAAAGGTGCCCGCGTATCCACTAGCAATAATAACTGAAGATCGAAGTCTAAGTTCCTTCCTGTCACTCTACTAAATCTTACGGCTCCTTTTCCTATTGTTCCGCTTTTTACTATAACTCCCTACCATCTGAGATTCGCTCTGCATCCTCTTTCGCATCCTTCAAGCATGCAGCGACACTTTTTCTTGCTAATCAACATTAACGTTTAATTCTCAAGTTTTACTTTTGTCATTTCCCAATTACTCGCTTTTTATTATGTTATTTGGCTGTTTATATTTACTTCATGTACTCTATTGTGTTAGTTTTTAGTTTTCAGTAGCTTTAACTGGTAAGGTTAATAACAGCTGACAGCTGTACCTCGCCTTTTGCACTCCAGTACGGTCCTTATGTGCTATTCATTTGCTTGTGTTTTCTTTTGTAAAGTGCAATAAAGAATTATTATATTATATTAATTTAACATCATCTCTGCTACATTTACTCAAACGCTACAATGCCCAATTGTATTACAGATGCACCTCACTATTCAGTTTTCGTGATCCACTGATGCTACGATGCCCTCCCATCTCAAACGCTATTATTATGAAAGCCAACCGTCTTGCAGTTCCATCAGCAATAGATCTGTATCAAGCCTAGGTTAGGCCTGTGTCATCCGGGCAAAGAATGGCCCCGCTCATGAGGGTAGGGGTGCAAAAGGACGAGGGGAGAGCCACCTATGGCATGGGGGTAGGGGACCAAGGGCGAAAGCTACGCCTGCTGAAAGAGTGCAGGGTGGAAATCAGCGTGTGCTCGCAATTGCGTTCCCCGTTTTTTTCGCACGTTACACCCGCAGTCAGCAATTTGAATACATTTCTAGGACGCTCACTGTTCCGTGCGGTGCTCGCGTGGCAGTGGATCGCGCGTACCGAGGAATTCGCGTGGAGGCACGGTGAAAAGGACACGCAGCCAACGCGCGGCACATTATTAGCCCTTTCGCTGGCGTTGGCGCGTATCCGCGCCAAGGGCTTTCCACCCTGTGCTCCGTTTTCGCGTTGATACTTTCTGGGAAGCGTTGAAAGTATTGCTCGAGTGTCTCCGACATTCGGAGTCCGAATGTTCCCTCGGGGCGAGTAAAGAACCAGTTTCTCGATCTCGAAATCTTGCGACACATTTTAATTCGGTCATAACTTTTATTTGAAGGGTGGACGAGCGAAGGTTTTGGGTGGACAAATCGTGGACAAATGAATACTCTTTTTATTTTCTAAAAATTTCCACTTGGGGTGCCAACTTCACAGACCCTATTTCGCCCAACTCTGCCGCGCTCAAAGTATTGGCAGAAGTTATGTTTGGATTTCTTACACAATGACGGTCCCAGGTAGAGGATCCGTTACACTTTCATCGATGTTCGAAAGAAATCTGTAGAAGGACGCTTCGTATTATGTTTCGACGCTTCACGCTTACCCAGATGGTCGCGTCGAGGGGTAGAATGCGGAGGGATGCGCTGTAACAGACACGCCGCGATGCCTAACCCAGACCTAATCCAGTCTCATCCTGGGCCTAATCTAGGACTATCTCAGGCGTAATGCATACCTAATCCTAGAGTAATTCAGATCTAACACTGATTTTGAATGGTGTCGCGCGATAAATCAGTGAACCTACGTCGACACCGGTCCAGCGCTATGTAAGTGTAGTAGCATGGGGTATTTTAACATTTAAATTCCACTTAAATCCACCAAAATCCACTTAAATTCCCTCGGGTTCGTTTAGTCTTAGGTCATATGCCAGATGTTTACTATGATATCTACGTTTATATTAGGGTTTCTACAAAAACCGAATTTTGAAAAAAACCGGTTTCCAATTCCAGTATTCCAAAACACCCGATTAAACCGGTTTTTGAATTAAAAAAAGAAAGAAAATATAATTGAAACGGTAATAAAATATTTATAATTATTTTAAAAACTTTCAGTTTTTTTAATTATTATGGAATTACAAAACATAACAAAATAAAATGTAGGTTCCCCATACAAAACCAAATAAATAAAAAAAATTAACATAACTAAAATCTGTACAAATCCATACTATTTTTCAGTTCATTTAATATTTATGGAACTACAAAATACAACAAAATGGAATATAGGTTCTACATACAAAACCAGATAAAAAACTAAAATAACTAATTGTAAAATCCGTCCAAAATATAAATTATATATATGCTTCTGTCCGAGAAGATTTCAAGACAAAATGTTAGCGTTTTTAACTAAATAATAAATTAATTTTTACGTATTAATTCTACTTTCTATCGAATTTTACAAATTTATAAAAAAAACCGACAAAATCTGGTTCATATCTTCCATCAACACCTGAAAAATAGCATATCATATTAAGATATCGGTGTGAACAGACGAAACGTAATAATATAAATGATGCAACGGTAGCGTTTCGATATACATCAAACATTAAATATGAAATGTTCGCACTAAGGGACAATTTGGAAACGTTTTCACTGAAATGTACAGCCATGAATATTTTAATATCAATAAGTCGCTCGATATGGGCGATATTTTATGCAGGTTTTCGGTGGTTTGGCAATGAGAAATGCAAATTTAATTCTCGGCTTGCATTTTATCCCGGCCGACGGGGTTTGTTAATCAGCGTTTTGAAATGGAACTGGAGCATCCGATTGATCATCAGAGCTTGCACACAGACATTTCGTTTCGTCGAGTGCGCGAAGAACCGTGCGATGGCAAGGTGACGAAATTACCCGCCGCATTCGACGGCCGGCACGAAACGTTACGTGATATATTGTCGTTATTGCAGCAGTGTTTGCATTACGGTTTTCGCTTAATGAAGATTCACGGCATCTTGTGATTCGAACAGTCTCTTTGATTGCGACGCCGAATTAACCGAATTTCGTAATGGCTCCGTGCAGACTAATGGCATTGTGGAAAACCATCTGAAATACGTAAATTTGTTCAGATGTAAAGTTGCACATAAAGGTACAGTATTATTATTATTATTATTATTTATTTATTTCCACGGGTACAGACCCTCTAGTTTACAACTAACAAATAAACAATGTAAAAGAAAAGAAAAGAGAAGAAAAGCCAGTACATACATAAACAAACAATAATACAATAAAATAATGGAACTAATGAACTAATACAATTAAAGTTAGAATTGGAATTAACGGGCGTGTACAAAGCTGTTCCTGCGAGCCAAAGCCCGGAGAACAATATCCAATCCAGGTGATTAGTATTAAGGGGTAAAACCACTCTAGAGGCAGAAAAAAAGACCTAAATTTGACAATTTATTTTCGGAGTATGACAAACGAAATAGAATTTCTTTTCAGAGGGTTTATTTAACACATATTGAAGTACGGAAAACAATTTTTTTATTGTCATTTTCATACAAAATGGCGGCGACAGAGCCCGTCGTCGAAACCACTTCTTTCAAACTGGGAGGACGGATTTCTCGGAGACTATTGCATGGATCGATTTGAAATTTTTACAGTAGCTTCACAACAATATTCTCTTTGGAAGTACGTAGCCGTTTTTTGATTGAATGTAAACTTTTTTTTTACAAACAATTCAATGCTCATGTTTAGGGCAAAAATCGATTCATTCCTTAAAAAGTGCATCACGTCCACAAAAATTGATAAAAAAAAAACTCCTACGTACTTCCAAAGCCAATTGTATATAGATTATAAATTTTTTTGGTATTTTGTTCCACGACTCATACATGCCGAGAAATCCGTCCTCCCGTGGCGGTGTTTTAAAAAAAACTGTTTTCGACGACCGGCTCTATCGCCACCATTTTGTATAAAAATGACAATTATAAAATTGTTTTTCGTACTTCAATATGTATTAAATAAACCCCCTGAAAAGAAATTCTATTCCGTTTGTCATACTCCCAAAATAAATTGTCAAATTTAGGTCTTTTTTGTGCCTCTAGAGTGGTGTTACCCCTTAAGGGGACTAGGCAGTCAGAAACTCGATTTTTTTTGTTGCATTTTTCGAAAGTACCACCCTTCCCGATTAAAATGCCGTTTGGTTTATGTTAAAATTCGCAAAATTGCGGATTTTACAGCCGAAAAGGTCGAGCGCGCCATAAACCGTTTCTGCGCGCACGCAGGTAGACTAGATTCCTCTTTCGAAACTTTAAGCGCGTTTTTCTCGGAATCATATTTCCTCTTCGTTTTGCAGTGATTGGGAAAAAACGGAGGTATCAGTTTCTAGTTACGACCTGGACCTACGCATAAGTCTGTAAAAACTTCTGGTTTGTCAAAAAAAAAAAAAAAATAGAATGGCTCTTTTCCCTGGCGAAAAATGACGTTTCTTTAAAATTTGCCGTTTTGCAGCCACCATTTCTATAATTTTGATTTTTTTTCATTTTCAATAGGTTCAGGGCAGAATAGGGGCCAGGGCAAAGTATAAATTTCAGAGGATATTTCACAATTAAATTTCTTACGGCCAGAATCACTGCAAAATTACAGCGGCTCCAAAAAAAAACGCCTACATATCAGACGACTGTAGCGCTGTCATACATATGTATATAATATTCAAATCATTTCTTTTTTACTGTTTATAGTATTAATAAACATTACCCGAACGTACTAGTCACAATTTGTGTTCATCTCCTTGTAAATAATTCGCAAAAAATACTTGATTTTCGAGCGATCTGACTGCCTAGTCCCCTTAAGTACTACGCTGTTTTTTTTTTAAACTGTGGAAGCTGGCATATTGTACCTACAATTTTTAAAAGTGAAACTCGACGAGCAATATGAAATATATATATCTACAACTTATCTAAAGTCTGTGCGAAATTTGTTACAAAGGATATTGGAAAAGTTGTTCAAAACTTATAAGTTAGACAGTGCACACTGTACACTAGACTGACAAGGGATGTTCAAAATTCAAAAAAATCTGAAACTTTACAGAATTGTAGCTCAAGTGATCACTTAACTATTTTTTGATGCAGCAATAAAACGGTCGTAATGGTGGAATCACCCCCTCAAAAAAATTGTGGGTTGTCATATTATCGTGAATATCTGCAAAACCGTAAAAGATATCCAAAAAAAGTTCCATTCAAAGTTGTATGGCTTTCGATATTCTACAATACGGGGATAAAGAATTATCGGAAAAAAGGGTGGTGGGGATAAATTTTGAAAAAAGTAATGGTTTTCGCAAATTCTTTATCCCCGGTTTATGGGGCATAAAAAACCATAGAACTTTGAATTTAACTTCTTTTTTATATATTTTACAGTTTCGTAGATACTCGCGATAATCTGAAAACTCACTATTTTTTTGACGGGGTGTTTTCACCCTTAGAACCGTTTTATTGTCAAATCAAAAAATAGTTCCGTTGTTAGCATCACTTGAGCTACATTTCTGCAAAGTTTCAGATTTTTTTTTAATTTTCCAGTCGCCGAGCTTTTCTTGTGAGTAGGTAAGAAATCTTTAATAAACGTGGATCAAAAATTCAATCATTTCAGATTTACAACCAAAATCCTTCCTTTCATTTATCAAATATGCTGTGAACACAAATAAGCATTATCCATATTTTATTAGACTGACGTTGACAGAATTTTATTCCACGTGTCTTTCTATTTCCACACACATCTTTCGTATCACAAAATTACGACCTCTGGAAGATGCTAAGATAAGCCTTTGTCGTAAAATATGCGCGGTAGTGGAAAGACACGTAGTAAGTAATAATATGCAAATCACTTGCATCACCAAACCAAGAGTCTTAAATGTAACTCCGAAAGTGTTGAATTTTCTAGTCAGTTTAGTGAGTAGATACTATCCACTCTGTAAGTCCTGAACACTTTGTTCTTCAACACCCTACGTTATTTTCGAAGTATGCCGAGAGATGCAAAATTTTTACACCTCCAAACCCCATATTTATGTCTTTACACAGAGACTGACAGTCTGATTTACGAACTCAAGTTCGGGGGCGCGTGTGACGCGATGAAAGGTGGCATCGATCGATTCGACACCAGCAATTTTATAGTGGGTGTGTGCAGTGTACTGTCTTCCGCGGGCAGACGAGAAAATACTCGGTTAAGTGAATGATGAAAATTATCAAGTTATTATGACAAAATTCGTGGAATTGGAAAAATTGACACTACGGTGTTGGGATTAAGAAACGTAAGGATATCTGTTTTAAGGGTAGCCTCCCCATCAAATCTCTAAAAAAATAGGTAATTTTTGGGATTTTATTTAAAAAGAAAAGTAAAATTTTAAATTTAAATAGAGTTAAAATTTTTGTAGGCTGTATAATACATCCTTGAAGATAATACAATTTTTTTTGTATATTTTATCTACTACTGCTGTCTGTAGATGGCGCAGGGGCGAATCCAAGATTTTCTTGAGGGGGGTAGGTCTGAGAAATAAACCAGGGATCTTTCCGACATTTCCCTGCTAAATGAAAAACTGTTTTTTTTTTAGTATCAATTTATCATATTTTCCCTCATATTGCTAAGTTAAAATAAGTATTTTGCAAATTAAAATAAGTATTTTTCCTTTGAGGGAGGGGCGCGCGCCACCCTCTAAATCCGCCGCTGGGTGATAGAAAAAAAGTTCTGCGTCTGCGGAATTGATAGCTTCTCGTAAAATTGTCTGAAATGAAGAAACCACGAAAATTCTAAGGTTTATAAGATTCTTCATGGAATCATCACGAATGGGTGATTCCAACTTTCAGCCCCACGTTAGCTTGGACTTGCACCTAAATGAGTTTGTTAGTAGTGACACTTCACCATTACAACGAAAATATAAAAAGTGGTTCGTTTTAAAAGTATTATTAAAATATTCTTTCGTTTTGAAAAAATACTATTTCAAATTTCAATAAGTATTCATACGAATAATTGCAATGAAAAGAATATTATTACTAACATCCACTGGCGATATTTCAAATACATATCGAGGTGATAGAATTGAAAGATTGGAATAGAAGAAAGCAAAGTCAAAAATCAAATTACAAAACACATTCATGAGTCGGCAAAGTGTTAAATACTGCACAGAGAAAATCGCGCGGCGATCAGATCAGAAACTCTTATCGCATTCCCCGAGTCTCCTGCCGTCCACCAGCCAGAATCTTTGTCGAGGGAGGAAGGAATCAGAAAGAACTTCTGGCGGCGAAATTCGCTCCAAAGTACCGTTTTCAGAAGATGAATTCGGCTTCAGGAAAGCTTTTCACGCGGAAATCTCTCTCACTTTTGCAACTTCAATTGTCGCTGTTTCATTCATTCGTGGATCACTCGACTACGTTTTGCAATACCTCAACAATGTGCTGTATGTTTCTAAAAGAGACTACTCGAAATTCTTTGCAACCCTCGCGATCGAACACTTGTCCTCTTACATAATGCACCACCGAGAGAAATTTTACGTTTAAAGCTACTAAAGCTCGAAGGGTGCGAAGATAAATTAATTATTGAACGTCTACGCAAATAATCGAATGCAGGTCAAATATTCTCCACGCAAAGTTTCCCTAACCCTTTGCCTCCTATCTTCGCATTTACATACATATTCATTTGGTGCAAGCGACGTGTGCGGTGAACGCCGATGGGCGTTCAACCACAATGGTTATGGATTGCGATTAAGGGAGTCCCGCACGCGGGGATACATTGAGCGTTTGAATTCAAAGCACACACGGGATTAAAGTCGGCGTGTACACTTCGTGTAGCTCCCTTGTTAGTTGCAAAGTGAGAATGATACTGGCATGTGTCATTTTCGAAAAATTCTTTGGCCGATCTCCACAGTGTTTCTCGACTCTGATATTTTACGTCTCCGTGCGTTTATATTTGATGATACTGTCTAATAATTATCAGGGCATAGCAATGGCCCCAGTGTGAATTTATTGATTCTCTAAGACGTCGAAATTGCAATAGGGAGCAACTCCCCTTATAGCAAGCCTATACTACACCCTCTGTACGTGGTCGCCGCGCGAGGGTGAGTCGCATTGAGAAAATGAGAAACGTAACTGCGAAGGGTGAAGGAAGTATTAATGATGATTTTGGGGGAGATTCAATCGATGTAGATCAAAGCAAGAACAATAATTTACGCGTTTTAGTATGGGGAATAATTTTCGAACATCTGTATATTGTTCCGTGCTTTAAAATAATTTAGCTCGCACAGCTGGCATTAGATGAAAAGAGATGAAATGCAAATAATGCATGGTGTAAACTTAAATGTGTTACGGTACAAGATTGTACTTGTGGGATTATAAAAGAGAGGGAGCTTGATTTTAACTTGCTTTATTTATAATTTTATTTAGCATAGTGTTAACTTAAATATTTTCTGTATTTTAACAAAGACGTGCGAAGAGATTTATATTTAAAATTTAATTTACTCACAGATAATAAGTCTAAGTAGTGTGGCAGTAAATTAGTGGTGGATGAAACACTCTGTTACTTAACATATGATTTTTCGCAGTCTCCTCATTTCTGTGTAAACTCCGTATTTCTAGAAATTTGTTGCTGTTGATTTATAAAATGATTTATAGTAGGTATACCTTCTGCTCCAAATTAATATAGTTTGCATTAACTCACTGAATGCATTTAGAAATTTAAGTGTGTTCCCTATTATAATAAAAATGCTGTATTCATTGCACAAAGGTAAAAGACTGAATATATACAACAGGAATAAATCTAATTAAATAATATGGCGAAGTGCACAAACGCAACGTATCTAAACCTAACGATAGCAATACAAGAAGAAGTGCTTTTATACCTTAAGGGGACCTTCCGGTCTAAAAGTCGATTTTTTTATTTCATTTTTCGAATCTTCAACCTTTTAGGAATACGTGTTTAAATGGATTTGTTGAAATTCGTAAAATTCCCTAAGTTATAGGCATTTGAGTAGCGGCAAATGCATGGGTCACAACCGGCCACTCGGCACTCACGTAAAACTTAAAACGCGTTTTTCTCGAAATGGTGTTCTCAAAATCGGTGGGACCTGTATTTCCAAAAGTTATTATCCGATTCGACTGAAACTTTTTTTATTTTGAAGAATATACTTCTGGCTGGGGAGGACCAGAAAAAATACAAAAAATTGAAAATTTATAATTTTCAAAGCCGTTGAAAGGATGAACAATATAGGGAAAAAGTGATTTCAAACTTCAAGTGCCGTTATTTTCTAGAAAAAAATGTAATTTTTGTATTTTTATCCCTAGCCAGAAGAATATTCTTCAAAATAAAAAAGTTTCAGTCGAATCGGATAATAACATTTGGAGATAAAGGTCCCACAGATTTGGATAAAATTTTTCACGCCTAGACTTTAACGACGCCCCAGTGCTGTCTGCAATGATTAATTGTAAAACAAAAAATAGATTTCTATAACTTAAGACATTCTTAATACAATGCAAAAAGTCCCATTATATTATATAAAGTAGTTTTCCTTTAATTAATTCCTAAAGATCACCTATCTATTTAAACTCTAGACCGGAAGGTCCCCTTAAACTCGCTGCAATATTACAGCAATCCATAAAACTGTGTAGTTAGGTGTAATTTCAGCATATCACGACATGCACACTATGTATTACGTGCTTTAATACCTCCACGAAAGTTGTGCTCGAATTTATCGTGACATCCTTGTACGTTCCAACTGCAGCTTTTCCACTCGAGCAGATTACGTTGTAGGGCAGTTTCTGGCAATAAATGGTTATCTATGAACAGCGACATTTCCCGTTATCTAATGACTGCGGCCGTGTCTGATCCTCCATTGCAAAATCGGGCGATGTTTTACGTCAGACGTGTCCCTCGCAGGCTATGCCTCAGACGATCTTACACTATCATTTAAAAACTGCGCGATATTATAGTAATATGGTTTAACAGCTGCTGTCTAATCTGGTTAGGATTGAATTATCTTTAGCGCTATTTTATGAAGAAAATCGTCAATATGTGTATGTAGTAAGTAGATACGTTTATCATGGTACGTTGCACGTACGATGCGATGAACGCTTTGAGTGTGCACGTAAAAAAAATGAATATAAATGAATATAAATTCGTCGAAACAGAGAAATATTCCAGTCAAATTGCTGACCAAAATCAAAGTACCTTTTTACGTGGCTGGTGTAACAGTTCAGGAGTTAAAAATCAGGAGTCATTGCGTAACTGCTAGGCAAGAGTATGAACAGATTGATACAATTTTTTACTGTTTGCTTTAGTATTTAAATTTAATTTGGACTTTTTGTTTAAATAACAATCACTTCTAAGATTATCGTGGCAAAGGTACTAGGGTAACTGTACTCGTAGTTGACAGTGTACCAATAGTTGACACTATTATTTTCAGTCACGAATAATAAGCTTTCTATTAAAAAAAGGTTTTTGACTAATACTTTTTCAAACAGCGTATTAGTCAGTGGCGGATTTAAGAAAAAAGGCCCAAGTGGCAAACGTTCTGAGGGGCCCATTTTTTCGGGAAATGAAGAGGTAGTGTACTAAAAGCGGGCTAAGGGTAGTAGTACTGAAGAAAATATAGTTTGGGTAAAATCAAAATATTTTTTAAGGATGGGGCCCTTTGGGGATTTCTGGAGGGGCCCATTTTTCCAGGAAAATCATAAGGTATTTTACTGAAAACGGTCTCAGTGTATTAGTACAGAAAAACCATAGTTTGGATAAAATCATAATTTTTTAAGGATGGGGCCCTAGGGGGCCTTCTGGAGGGTCCCATTTTCTAGGAAAATGAAGAGGTAGTTTATTGAAAACGGTCTCACTGTATTCGTACAGAAAAAATATAGTTTGGATAAAATCGTAATGTTTTTAAGGATGGGGCCCTAGGGGGCCTTCTGGAGACGCCCATTTTTTCCAGAAAAATGAAGAGGTAGTTTACGGAAAACGGTCTCAGTGTATTTGTACAGAAAAAATATAGTTTGAATAACATCGTAACTTTTTTAAGGATGGGACCCTGAGGGGCCTTCTGGAGGGGCCCATTTTTTCCAGGAAAATCAAGAGGTAATTTACTGAAAACGATCTCAGTGTATTAGTACAGAAAAAATATAGTTTGGATAAAATCGTAATTTTTTTTAAGGATGGGGCCCTGAGGGGCCTTCTGGAGGGGCCCATTTTGTCAGAAAAATCAAGAGGTAGTTTACTGAAAATGATCTCACTGTATTAGTACAGAAAAAATATAGTTTGGATAAAATCGTAATTTTTTTAAGGATGGGGCCCCGAGGGGCCTCCTGGGCAGGAGCCCAGGCGGCAACTGCTCATCGGCCGCCCTATTAAATCCGCCACTGGTATTAGTCAAAAACATTTTTTTAATAGAAAGCTTATTATTCGTGACTGAAAATAAAAGTGTCAACTATTGGTACACTGTCAACTACGAGTACAGTTACCCTACCTACCTCCATTATTCTACCTTGTTAATTCGAATCTGTATAAAAAGGTATCTAAATATTGGTGACAAACCGGTGGAAAAAAAACACTGAATATTAACTGTAGTTACGCCTTTTATCACTAATACTTTGAAGCTACTGCTATTCCATTTAACCACCAGGCATCGATTTCACATGCTCCAAAACATAAACTGTTATATTTTCAGTTTCAATGGAGATATGGCTTTCTTATTTTAATATACATATAGATAAACCATTTTTTGTGCTACCTAGCAACAATACGCGAAAGTTGCAGATAAACCCTTTCGAATTAACACGGCACTATTATGGTTACTACGGGGCTATGCACTATGTTTCAAACATATAAATGAATTTTAAAATTTTGCAAATAATCTTCTTATCAGTAACACAGCATTAATGTATCCCGAGGCGTTAATAATTAATCTCCATAAACGCGATGCGACAGTGAGTCCTTTTAAGATACACATTATTTTACGTTTGCAAATAAACATTTAAACAACGAGAATAATCTGTTCTTCTCGCGAGCTACATCACTCCTGTCCACCTCATACATAAACAATCACCATCATATAAAATATATAATATATATTCCATTATACTCACATTCTGCAGCTAATTTAGCATAATTTAATTTAGTATACCGTTAAGGAACTAGTTCTTGATCAGGCACTAATTTTTGATCAGTTCATGAAATAAATCGTTCTTTTGAGTTTATGTCAATAAATAATTGTTTGAAATAATTACTAACATAAAAATTGATAATTCAAAAATATATGTGTTGTCTATGAAAGCAGTTAGTATTGTTAGTTTTAGATGATTAAAAACTAGTCCCTAGTCACCTTATTATTCCATACCTTATAAGTATTTAAATTATATATTTATTTTCAACTTTTTAAAATTTTTCCTTGAAGTTTAAACATTAATCCGACTTTTAGGATAAAAAAAGTCTATGATTTAATGTTTTATTAGGTTAAAAATAAATATTAAAGCGGGAAACCTTCTAAACTGATCAGAAACTAGTTCCTTAACGGTAGTTTATTTTTAACGTTTGTTTGTTTTTGTCTCTGCTTAGTTCAGTTTAGTTTATTGTACGCGGTTAGGCTTCACAACAGTGTCACCACTGCAGCCTCGCCTTTACTCTAATCGGCTATGTCATTTGTAATATTCAGGTTTTCTTTTTCATTCTCTTTGAGTAATAAAGACGTTTAATAATAATAATAAATAATTCCTCTCCCAACCAAAAAATCCAGTGGACTCAAAAATCTGTTACCCCTACAGAAATATACCTCCAATTATGAAAATACTTTATCTCCGATTTCCAACCGTTCGAGCAGTGCCCGGCACTTGCTGCTTCCTTCTAATTACTTCTCGCCGAGGCCGCCGCAGCCCGGTTCAATTTGCTCGCGACGAAAACGCCGACGATATATTTAAACGAAGGTTAAGGCTGGGACCTAGCACGCTGGAAACGGGATGCGTTGATTTACGATCGCGCGAGCGACCTTTGAGGCGTGACTTAAAGAAAACAAAGTTGCTCCATTCCGCGATCAAGTGCCCGGGGGTTGTACGCTAAGCGACACAGGTGCAGAGGAGCAGCTTGCCCGATTCGTCGGCGCGGCAGACAGATGCTACGGCTATGCAGCCGGCTCATCAAAGCCGGCTCCACGTGCACCGCTGCCTCGAACTCCGCAAGAAGAAAATAGAGAGTTCACGTCACGGGAAGAATGGAGCCATCGTTTCTGCTCTTCTTCTGCCTTGACAATCAATCGCGACTGTGATTATGTCCAAGCAACAGAGAGAGCTGGGCAGCTGCATTATCCAACGTAATGGACAAAAGGGAAGGGCCAACTATGTACCATTTCCTTTAACAAATGTTTAGAAGACCAGCGGGATGCATTGGACTTGGCTAAAGTAGTGCATCGATTTGGTTCGAATTTAGATTGTGGTTGGTTCATGCCAGGTGTATATAGTAACGGGGTAGGTTCATAGGGAGCAGGGTTTAAAATTTTGCGAGAAAATAAATTTCAAAGTTTCTTCTCTTCCAGATTTTCTATATCGATCTATATACAACGCCATCGTTGAGAATTTATTTAATAAAAACTATAAGGTTATACTATCTGGCGTTTTGCCTGCATACTAAGGTATGTTTGAGGTAATACTCAGAATTTTTTTGATCCTGTTTATCGCACATATACATGGATATGGGAACCACGGAGGCCCCCTAACAATAGAAATTTACAGAATGACAGCAGTTTGAAAAAATGCTCGATTTTCGGTGATAAACTTAGGTGTTTTCGTTCTGCAGAATTAATTTTATACAGTGTAGAGACTCGTCCGTGGTTCCAGCCGAAGGGACAAACATAATAAAGAAAATAAATCTTAGTTTTTCCATTTTGGATGACTCAGTTCCCACACCAACGCCCATCGGAAAATAATTTTTTTGAAGAAGTTTCTGCCACCGACTATATCTATTGTACACGTGCAATAATATAGATCAAAAAAATTGTGAGTGTCACTTCAAACCTACCTTAATATGCAGGCAAAGCGCCAGATAGAATAAACTTATAGTTTTTGTTAAATAAATTCCCGAAAATGGCGTTGAAAAATGGGCAGTTATACTAGAGTAACCCCTTAAATAACAAACCACAGAAGTAGGGTTTATACAAGAGCCGACTTTTGAAAAAACCCGTTTTCGAATTCCACTATTCCCAAAAAACGGGTTAAACCGGTTTTTGAATTTTCACAAAAAAAAATATAATTAAAGTAGTAAATAAATATTTGTACTTATTTTAAAAAATTTCAGTTTCCTTACTATTATGGAATTACGAAAATATAACAAAATAAAATATACTCTATCTATAAAAAACCAAATAAACAAAATTATAATAACTAAAATCCGTACAAAATATAAATATTTTAAAAGGTGGTACCAAATTATATATCTTTATTCCTTTAGTATTTTTTTCTGAGAATATGAACTCATGACGATTAGTTTTACAGTAAACTGTTTACCTACTAAAATATGCTTGTGTCCGAAGCGATTTCAAGTCAAAATGTTAACGTTTTCAATTAAATAATTAATTAATTTCTGCATATTAATTCTAGTATTGATATAAAACCGGTCTTTTAAATTTAAAACCGGTTTTTAAACCCGGTTTTTTAAAACCGACAAACCCTACGCAGAAGTAATTTGAATAAATGTGAAAGTGTTTAAAAATGCCTGGAATTACTTGTGTATATGAAACTCGAAGACCAGTGAATCTTGGAATTTACCGGCAAATTCTAACACTCACCGCTACGGGGCGGCAAAATTCCGAAATACCCCATAAAACATTTAAACCTCGGGCTTCCACTAACAGATGCTAGCAAATGTTAGGATTTACCGATTAGCCCTGTTGGCCAAAGCCCGGTGTTTAAATAATTTATACGATATTCCGGACTTCCACCAGTCCACAACGGCAAATGCTAGGGTTCACCGGTAAATTCCAAAATTCACTGGTCCTCGAACTTTTACAGGAACATATCGATTACAATCGAGCTGTCACTGCAGCTTAAGCACGGTTCCATGTTCAAGTACGAATGCATATATCGAGGGCCTGGAAAATTGAAAACTCTGAACTGGATTTTTGAACTACAGTGTACACAAGAGTTGTGCTGATATGCTGGGCCGAGTCGGAAACGCCGAATAAGAGTCAGATAGTAATTGGAACTAAACTAGAATTCCTATTAGATAATATTTGACTTGGCTCTGAAGTAATGAAGAATTAAAACTCAGAAAATTGCAATGGGTTGTAAAAGTTTTAAGGGTTTTAAAAGTAGGAGAGGGGGTGCTGGAATAAAGCAAGGTTTTGGAAGTTTCGGCGGAGAACACGGAAGCCGGGATGGCTCAGGGCTCATGGAGTACAGATGACATAGTGTTGACAGAATGGTGCAGTATTTACGGGTATGAAGGAAGTTGGGAAAGTGAAAAGTAGTTCCAGGGATGAGGAGTCGCGCGTAAATTAGAGGGAGTACGTTACAGGAAACTTCTGTTTCTTTGTCGTAGGTACTTGAGCAAAAAGGTTCGTTGCCTATTTTCTAGTATATTCTGTGGATACTTTCAATTTATGCGCGTATGTTCAAATCACCAGAGGTCATCAGTAGGGTGGCCCTTATTTTCAACGTGCGATATCTTTTGCTCTCACCCCCTAATATGGTTCCATTTCATAAAAAAATATTCCTTGAGAATATTGCAATCGGACAAGGGTGCCGACCAGGCCTTAAAGTTTAGTATTCATCAATGGTTCGAATTTGAAGAATTTCTCAAAAATGGTAAGTCCTATCGAAATTTTGTTCAAGTAATATTAAAAGAGCATTCAATTTTCTACAATTGAAGGGTCGGATGCAATAAGGGGACTAGCGCTCGAAACTGTGAAAAAGTATTGTCCAATCGCTAAGAAAAATCGGAAAATTAAATGTTGTTAAACTGTATTTTAATAAATATAGTCTTGTAAAGCTCGTCACGGCACATATTTTTTCTATTTACAGTTTTTTTATCGAATCATTAGTATTCGAGATAAAAATTATAAACAAAAAAAATTTCTTCGACCAAAGTCAATACCTTTTTAAACATAAATTGCGATAACTTGAGTAAATATTAACGGATCGTTATGAGACTTGAAACATAAAACTCAGAAAACTCTAGCGAAGCCGTAAAATGTATGCACAAAACCCTTATGTTAAAAAATGTAGTAATATTTAATTACAAAGTAACACTGGACATAACCCATGTTTTTCAACGTTCGCCGTTAAAAAGTATCGAAGCAATTTTGACGTACATATAACTTGCAGCGACAAAGTTTTTCCTTAATATACAAGGAAGTTTTTCACCAATTTTCACACTGATTAATAAATAATTGTAGAAGATATGACGATATATATAAATGTCGCACGCCACCAACAGTCAGCAGCTACGTACTGCGCTACTTACCACTCGCATTACACTGCAAAGACATGACTTTCTCATTATTATATGATTATATATTACAAAAAAATATTGCGATATTATTTTCGAAATATTTATTAACATTTTTATTATAGTATTTACACGCAATATTTACAATATTTACACGTTGTAAGGTATCTGCACCATGTTTCGGTTCTGTTCTTTTATAAATTTTACTTTTTCTCCTTTTTTCTATCTTTCCTTTTTCATTTTCTTTTTGGTTATCTTGTCTTCTTTGCACACTTTATGTTTTACAGATGTCGTGCTTAAAAATTTGTTGCCGAAATCTTGTCCACTGGACGTACAATACTCAAGTAAATGTTCTAAATCTTTACGTTTTTCAGGAGTCACTCCTACTCCGCCTGCCAATGACGCTTTTTCCAAATCTTCCACTCCAATAGATGTGTTAATTTTTATAGTAGTTGGTTCCCCATTATAACTGTAATATACATCTACCTGCCCATTGGGAAAATAAATAATATGCACGATTTGACTTATTTTAATTTTTTGTAAATCTTTGTTGGGCGTCAATAAACTTTCGTAATTTTTAATTTTAATTTTTGTGACGTCTACCATCTGGAAGGGGGGATTTCGGGCCGTTCTAATTAACTCCACGTATTCTTCTTCGGTTTCGATTCTTTCCCGCATCTTTTTTTTCTTTCCATATAATCCAAAATTCCGGTCACATTGGCAATAGGAGTGACCTCTCACCGGAAAGAGACGCTGAATTTCTACTTGAAATTCCATAGATATTAATGAAAAAAATTGTAGCATCGTATAATAATTTGTATTGTCTCAATCCTTTTTTTCCCCACACCGAAAACGTTGCAAATAAACTTTTTACAAACAACAATGTCATGGCCCTTAATACGGCAATAAAAATTCCATTGTATTCGTTTATAATGTGCAGAATCCTTTCTTTCCAGCATTTGACTTATCAAAATATTTCCTGCTTGGTAATCACTACATTTCCAAAAGTACGACGAACATAAGCTCGAAGTAGAAGAGTACAATAAATTAAAAAAATTAAAATTATCGACCGCAAATGTGCTGCATTGTGAATTTGATTTTGGCCAAAATCTTCCCCTACCGAAACTTCCTGTGAACGCGCAGTTTTTTCGTCGATTGATCTGGTTATATATATTTAATGTACACGTACATAAAATTGGTCGTAGCTACATGTTCCATTTCATGGAAGGTAGTTTAAAGAAAGGAGCAAATACTGTGTGTAATTTATTATATTGTGCAATTAAGAAAGAATTTGAGTTGGACTGTTATAACAAAATTTTTTTGTACTCTGATGCGGCAGGAGGACAAAATCGTAATTATACGATGCTACAATTTTTTTCATTAATATCTATGGAATTTCAAGTAGAAATTCAGCATCTCTTTCCGGTGAGAGGTCACTCCTATTGCCAATGTGACCGGAATTTTGGATTATATGGAAAGAAAAAAAAGATGCGGGAAAGAATCGAAACCGAAGAAGAATACGTGGAGTTAATTAGAACGGCCCGAAATCCCCCCTTCCAGATGGTAGACGTCACAAAAATTAAAATTAAAAATTACGAAAGTTTATTGACGCCCAACAAAGATTTACAAAAAATTAAAATAAGTCAAATCGTGCATATTATTTATTTTCCCAATGGGCAGGTAGATGTATATTACAGTTATAATGGGGAACCAACTACTATAAAAATTAACACATCTATTGGAGTGGAAGATTTGGAAAAAGCGTCATTGGCAGGCGGAGTAGGAGTGACTCCTGAAAAACGTAAAGATTTAGAACATTTACTTGAGTATTGTACGTCCAGTGGACAAGATTTCGGCAACAAATTTTTAAGCACGACATCTGTAAAAAATAAAGTGTGCAAAGAAGACAAGATAACCAAAAAGAAAATGAAAAAGGAAAGATAGAAAAAAGGAGAAAAAGTAAAATTTATAAAAGAACAGAACCGAAACATGGTGCAGATACCTTACAACGTGTAAATATTGTAAATATTGCGTGTAAATACTATAATAAAAATGTTAATAAATATTTCGAAAATAATATCGCAATATTTTTTTGTAATATATAATCATATAATAATGAGAAAGTCATGTCTTTGCAGTGTAATGCGAGTGGTAAGTAGCGCAGTACGTAGCTGCTGACTGTTGGTGGCGTGCGACATTTATATATATCGTCATATCTTCTACAATTATTTATTAATCAGTGTGAAAATTGGTGAAAAACTTCCTTGTATATTAAGGAAAAACTTTGTCGCTGCAAGTTATATGTACGTCAAAATTGCTTCGATACTTTTTAACGGCGAACGTTGAAAAACATGGGTTATGTCCAGTGTTACTTTGTAATTAAATATTACTACATTTTTTAACATAAGGGTTTTGTGCATACATTTTACGGCTTCGCTAGAGTTTTCTGAGTTTTATGTTTCAAGTCTCATAACGATCCGTTAATATTTACTCAAGTTATCGCAATTTATGTTTAAAAAGGTATTGACTTTGGTCGAAGAAATTTTTTTTGTTTATAATTTTTATCTCGAATACTAATGATTCGATAAAAAAACTGTAAATAGAAAAAATATGTGCCGTGACGAGCTTTACAAGACTATATTTATTAAAATACAGTGTAACAACATTTAATTTTCCGATTTTTCTTAGCGATTGGACAATACTTTTTCACAGTTTCGAGCGCTAGTCCCCTTATTGCATCCGACCCTTCAATTAGTGTATATATAAGTTTTTTGTGCTTCCAACCATTTATTAGATAATAGCGTTTGAATATAGAGAAATCGGCACTCTATGCCGACCAGGCCTTGAAGTTTAGAATTCATCAATAGTTTGAATTTGAAGAATTTCTCAAAAATGGTAAGCCCTATCGAAATTTTGTTCAAATAATATTAAAAGAGCATTCAATTTTCTACAATTAGTGTACATATAAGTTTTTTGTACTTCCAACCATTTGTTAGATAATAGCTTTTGAATATAGAGAAATCGGCACTCTATGCCGACCAGGCCTTAAAGTTTAGAATTCATCAATGGTTCGAATTTGAAGAATTTCTCAAAAATGGTAAGTCCTATCGAAATTTTGTTCAAATAATATTAAAAGAGCATTCAATTTTCTACACTTAGTGTATATATAAGTTTTTTGTGCTTCCAACCATTTATTAGATAATAGCGTTTGAATATAGAGAAATCGGCACTCTATGCCGACCAGGCCTTAAAGTTTAGAATTCATCAATAGTTTGAATTTGAAGAATTTCTCAAAAATGGTAAGCCCTATCGAAATTTTGTTCAAATAATATTAAAAGAGCATTCAATTTTCTACAATTAGTGTACATATAAGTTTTTTGTACTTCCAACCATTTGTTAGATAATAGCTTTTGAATATAGAGAAATCGGCACTCTATGCCGACCAGGCCTTAAAGTTTAGAATTCATCAATGGTTCGAATTTGAAGAATTTCTCAAAAATGGTAAGTCCTATCGAAATTTTGTTCAAGTAATATTAAAAGAGCATTCAATTTTCTACAATTAGTGTATATATAAGTTTTTTGTGCTTCCAACCATTTTTTAGGTAATAGCGTTTTAATATAGAGAGATCGGCACTTCGTGCGTATAGGCAATACGACGCGCCGTACAGGTGGGACGCACGAAGTGCCGATCTCTCTATATTCAAACGCTATTATCTAAAAACTGGTTGGAAGCATAAAAAACTTATATATACACTAATTGTAGAAAATTGAATGCTCTTGTAATGTTACTTGAACAAAATTTCGATAGAGCTTACCATTTTGGAGAAATTCTTCAAATCCAAACTATTGATGAATTCTAAATTTTAAGGCCTGGTCGGCACCCTTTCCTGTTATCTGAGTGCAATACACTTTTTCAGGGACTATTTTTTTATCAAATGGCACCGTTCTAGGGGGTGAGAGCAAAGAAATACAAGAAAAAATTCGACGCGTGTAAATAAGGGCCACCCTAATCATCAGTGACCACTGCTTCAAACTTACAACTTCTCCTTAGAATGGTCACAATTAAGTCAACTATTAGATTTGCAAACTCCTGGACAAGATTCCTGTCATACGCGTGTAATATTCTGTCGATACATATTTAAATGACCGGGAGTAATGGAGAAATGGAATAACTAAGTGGCAGTGAACGCGTCAATAATATTTATAAGCAAAATATGGTGAACTCGTAGTATTCCTAGAGTCAGTAGGTACTCGCTGCTACGAAGCCGGCAAATATGGGAAATATGAATGGAATCTTGAATGGGAGAGCATTATACAATTTAAATAATAAGCGTGCCTCCAGGTACGTGATGAATATCGTGGTCGCATATTCGTCCACTGTTGGCTCATCGCATAGGCATACTTGTGGCTCATCGCTAGATTGTCGTTCGCTTCAAGCATTTACAGGTGGTTTTTCTGGTTCCATGGAAATATGGTTCATATGTTGTACCTTTCAAAGGAATACAATGGGTTCCACCTTACACACACTTTTACTATTTTCGTGGCTGTTAGCAATGCCTCTTCAAGCTTAAGGCAAATTCGTAACCCATAAGTTACCATTTTTATTTTCTTATATCAATTTATTTAGTATAAATTTATTTCACATTCCAATTTTTTTATTTCCTTGGCAATACGTCTCACTTGTTGTTAGAGAGACACCTCCACTATTTTAAAATTCTTGTTTCCTCTCAAGGACCCTTATTCGAATGAATCCACTCTAACAGATTTAGAATGTTCCTGTTTCAGATTATGGATGATTCTTTATTCCTTCTCTTCAGCTACGATATTCCTATTACTAACATTCATCGATGCATCCAATGTAACATAAAATTGTTAGTATAACTTTTTAAATTTTCATGGTTACACGAATTTTTACGAGAGGAGAATAGTAGAATGTACATACAGGACAATCGCAAATTCGATTTCCATATCTTGTTACTGTAATGCTCATTAATTTCAGCTACATAACGTTAAGCTAATAAATCCCCCTGCAAATGCGAAATAGAATGTCGATATTTTAAGAAATAAATTGGGGGATTATGTTTGGCGAGCAACTATTTCCTTGATAAAACTGTGATTCTTCGTTCCAAGCATTTCTTAGCCATCCAAAATGATGCATCGTATGTATTTAGAATTTCTGGTGATTGACATCTCGTGCTTTGAAACCTAGATATTAAGTTTAAACTTCTGCTAGTATTTATGACAAATAGATTACCCCAACTAAACCAAAAACCAAAAAAATCTGCAAAATTCTGAAAACTCCTACAATTTGTAAAAACATTGAACCTACCATCAAGGACAGTACCAAAGATTTAAGCCAACAAATATATGAGTACATATGTATATTTATCTCTAAGTCATCACTACCAGAGTGCTAAGCTTATTCACCTCTTTCACCATACTTTCACAAATCAGTGGGAAGTGCATTCTCGAGAAATTAGTGTACAGCATCAGTGTACGATACTTTCCTCTTCCAGATGTGGTATTCAAGATCCCCTATTGGCAAAATCACGCCACATTTTAATTTCGACATTGATATTACCATATTTTTTTTCATTATCCTCGAAACTGCATCGGCAGGATTAGCAACTGCAGTTACCAGCTGGCAGGCAGATACTTTATCGAGCAGGTGGAAGGCTGTTTCGGGGCCGCACGTGCGTAAACGGCCAGGACAAGCCGCATCTCATCGTGGTCCTCGAAAACACCTGAGCCGTGAGCTCAGAGACCGGGGGGGCATTAGTCACGCTTAAAAGGAACGCCCCAGGCTCCGCTGCAACCGAGTAATCTGTGATCTTCCTTTGTCTCAAGATGCTCTTTGTTCTTAGCAAACAGACGTAATCAATGTCGTTGACCAGTGATTTTAGAATCGCTCTTCACTAATGCACGATGATCCACGTGGGGGGTGGTCCATGCATTTTGAATTGCTTGGGTCACACTTTGAATATTATTATTCGTCTTCATTAGAATAATAAGAGAAAAAGGCGAGGCTGTAGTGTAAAAACTGTTAACAAGTCTAATTCTTATGTAACTACATCTAAAACTAAATACAATTAAAGTGAGACACGAATAGAAATAGAATTGAGACAAGAAGGTAATGTATGCGTACTAAGAATACTACCAAAGGAGTATCGATTTGTGAATATTTTAGTTTGCTATTTCTAAACGTTCGTAGTTTAATTCGTTACATAATAGGGGACTTGAAAAGTAAATAGTTGCTTCCCTTTGATAACAATGTTAAGGAGAAGAAAATTATTATACTGAAACCTGAAATTAACTGCTTCAATCGATGACGTTAATTGTGGTTTAAATATGAAAATGAAAGCTGACGTATGGAATAGAGGAATTAAATCATTTTCTTGCAGATCTTTTAGCCCCACTGAATTTTATTAAAGGAGTCACATATATTCTGCATCACTGAGATTCTTGAACAGCTGAACACAACACACATAAGGCTAATCACACTTCACTTTTACAGTTGAGTACTTAATTCTCAGTATTCTTCGACCAATCTGCTATAAAAAAAATAGAAAATTTTTCTGTTTCCAAAAATATATCTGCCACTTCATCCTGGACATTAACACATACCCTGACCAATCATCCGCAGCACATGCACCTTAGGGTCCCTTATTTTCAACGGTGCGATTTCTTTTGCTCTCACCCCCTAATATGGTTCCATTTCATAAAAAAATAGTCCCTGAAAAAGATTATTACAATGGGATAACAGGAAAGGATGCCAACCAGGCCTTAAAGTTTAGAATTCATCAATAGTTTGGATTTGAAGAATTTCTCAAAAATGGTAAGCCGTATCGAAATTTCGTTCAAGTAACATTAAAAGAGCACTCAATTTTCTACAATTAATGTATATATAAGTTTTTTGTGCTTCCAACCAGTTTTTAGATAATAGCGTTTGAATATAGAGAGATCGGCACCTCGCGCGTCCCACCTGTACGGCGCGACGTATTGCCTATACGCACGAAGTGCCGATCTCTCTATATTCAAACGCTATTATCCAAAAAATGGTTGGAAGCACAAAAAACTTATATATACACTAATTGTAGAAAATTGAATGCTCTTTTAATATTACTTGAACAAAATTTCGATAGGGCTTACCATTTTTGAGAAATTCTTCAAATTCAAACCATTGATGAATTCTAAACTTCAAGGCCTGGTCGGCATAGAGTGCCGATTTCTCTATATTCAAACGCTATTATCTAAAAACTGGTTGGAAGCACAAAAAAACTTATATATACATTAATTGTAGAAAATTGAATGCTCTTTTAATGTTACTTGAACAAAATTTCGCTAGGGCTTACCATTTTTGAGAAATTCTTCAAATTCAAACCATTGATGAATTCTAAACTTCAAGGCCTGGTCGGCATAGAGTGCCGATTTCTCTATATTCAAACGCTATTATCTAAAAACTGGTTGCAAGCACAAAAAACTTATATCTACATTAATTGTAGAAAATTAAACGCTCTTTTAATGTTACTTGAACAAAATTTCGCTAGGGCTTACCATTTTTGAGAAATTCTTCAAACTCAAACCATTGATGAATTCTAAACTTTAAGGCCTGCTCGGCAGCCTTTCCTGTTGTCCGATTGCAATAAACTTTTTCAGCGGCTATTTTTTCGTCAAATGGCAGCGTACAAAAAAATTCGATACGTATAAATAAGAGCCTAATGCACCTTCAGTTTTTACTACGCAAACCAATAAGGTGCCATTATTATTAGCGTTCAAAAACACATTCACGTTTCACTGGTCAGAGCACACATGCCGCCACTGTCTACTTATTTGTGCTGGAAATACATTCAATTGCAGATTCGTGTGTTCGCAACACAGTAGTAACACGCCACTCCACCACATTCCATTTCAAAGAGCGCCTCCCAATATTAGTTTATCACTAGAACAGCAGCGCATCGTGATAACATATTCGATCACGACTCCGCGCCACACCAAGCTATAAACTAACATAGATTTGTTCCACATTCATCCACTTACGTTGCACGTTGCAAGTGAAACTTCAATCTGTTTTTTTTTTTCACATCGACTCTGTTCACGTGCAGTTAGTTTTCCAGTTCCGGCTGACAAATTGACCCGTTCCTCTTTTTGCCTACGTTTTCCTGCGAGAGAAAGGGCGCGCATTTACTGCCCTTAGGGCTGTGTCTCCTTAATGAATCGATTGTTTGCTTTTTTACGACCTAATTCTTGCCAACGAACGCTATGAGAAACGGGGCGACGAGACTTGCGCTGGCTGCACCAGCCGAACCGGCCGTTCAGAGGGGGCAATTTCATTGAAAATGCAACTCGTAATGAAGTATTTGCATCCTGCTAAACTCTCCCGTGTACACGCTGACCCTTTTTCCCGCCGGAAAGTTTACGAGTGGTTCTCTTTTTCGGGAAAGTGTTTTCGCACGTTTGTGTAAGGAGCAAGATCTCAATTCAGCGTTAATTATGAATGCTGCGCTCGCGCTTTTCCGCCAGCGAAAACGTACTCTTTCAACAGGCCACACCTTCGGCTGAGGGCTTTGACGAGTCATTTAATATAACAGATTCTTTTATATTATTTGGATTAGGAATTCAGTCCATCGATATAATCGTTCCTTGTCTTGATGAAGAATGGAAAATGATTTTGAATAATTTTCTGTAGATAGTGTTCTGATAAGTAACTAAACATGTGTTTTCTTATCGTTTGGAGGGGTTTTTAAATGACACCTTACACTTAGAGTTAGGGTTTATACAAGAACCGACTTTTGAAAAAACCGGTTTTCGAATTCCACTATTCCCAAAAACCGGTTAAACCAGTTTTTGAATTTCACAAAAAAATATAATTAAAGTAGTAAATAAATATTTGTACTTATCTTAAAAAACCAAATAAACAAAATTATAATAACTAAAATCCGTACAAAATATAAATATTTTAAAAGGTGGTACCAAATTATATATCTTTATTCCTTTAGTATTTTTTTTTTCTGAGAATATGAACTCATGATGATTAGTTTTACAGTAAACTGTTTACCTACTAAAATATGCTTGTGTCCGAAGCGATTTCAAGTCAAAATGTTAACGTTTTCAATTAAATAATTCATTCATTTCTGCATATTAATTCTAGTATTTATATAAACCCGGTTTTTTAAATTTAAAACCGGTTTTCGAATTTTACAAATTTATAAATAAAACCGGTTTTTAAACCCGGTTTTTTAAAACCGAAAAACCCTACTTAGAGCCATTTTGCAACTGAGAAAATATTTCCTCCAATTTTATATAACAAATAAAACAGGTAATAATATTCGTATCTGAATTTTAAATGTGAATTTCAAATTGTTTCTACACTTTGATAGGTGTGAGTCGCAAATTTGTTGCTTTTATAATTTTATTATGAAAATAGAGTGTTTTAAAAGATGAAATGACGGGAGGAAACTTAAAGAAAAATAAGTTAAATTCTAATGGATGTTACACTTTACTTTCCTATGTACGACGTGCAACTATCGATACAGTTAAAATATATAAAATTCAATCCGATTTGGATATTGAAATTGAATCTTCCAACTATATTTAATTGCTGTTCCATGTGTGGTTGATATTTCTAATATGACAAGATGTCACGATAAAATTTTATATGCATACATTAATAATTTTCTATCTAGGTCTCGTTTGAAGAAGATCCCTCAATTCTTTAAATTTTCCTCTACAACATAATATATGCATTTATTCTGAAAAATACTGCGATTGAAGGAATTTAAAAAGAAAAATTAATTTATATACATCCATTTGACTATTTAGTATTGTTTTGATATATTGTTGGCAAAGGATGGAAATGACTTTCCCTTTACTTCCCTACTTGTTATTTCCATCCTTTGCCAACAATACTTATTTTTTTATTAAATAACTTGATATTTATGAGTCTCCAAATATGAGAATACTTCAGGATATAATATCACCAATACACTTTCAAGTTTAAAGTACCTAAGCCCATGAAACTATATTCTCTAATCTCAACGAAACGAAAATACAGTTAATTCTGAAAATCACCATTACAATTTTCGAATGATATTTTAATGCAAGGATCGCCCCATGCTATTAAAAATGTTTGAAATTGAACTCACAAGAAAACGTTCCCAACCCGAAAATTCTGATTTTAATGAAACTTTGTGTGAATGTAGAGCTTATTAGAGTATCTAAAGAGCAATTCTTTTCTGTGGAAATTTACTCAAAAGAGGTGGAATTAACCCTTAAATTTATTACATTTTTCGTTCGAGATAGAACAAAACTTTAAATATAATAATTCTGCAGTTCTTTATTCTCTATCACACTATCCAAAAGAAAAACAAAGTAATATTAAGAAATCGAAAAAACGCGATAACTTTACAGGTCCAAATCCACGAGGAGACAAAAATATCGTGTCTCACATAAGTCTTTAATCTCATGAGATAATTATTTCCCGAAATGTTTCCACTAATAGACAAATTTTAATTTTTTCATGAAACTACACTCTCATTAGACAAATTTCATTATATATTTTCAAAAATCTAATCTCTCCCGACTGTTTCCCTTATTTACATTTAATTGTGCTGAGATTTTTGTCTCATGGTAGAGAAGTCTCACGTAAAATCTCATCGTGGATTCGCACCTTAAGGGCTGATGATTTCACCCCTTCAGAGTGAATTTCCACAGAAAAAAATCGCCGCTCTACACTCACACGATGTTTCATTAAAATCGGAATTTTCGTGTCGCAAACTTGTCAGCAACAATCTCTTTCCATAGTGGTGATCGATAGGCCTCATTACCGCCACTAGTTGCGTGCAACGAAGCAGCCCGGTCTTCAGAAAAACTCTCCGATCGACGTTCGGATGCTGGCATTCCGCGAGAAATGCAGTTCGTTATGCGGAATTCGCAGCCGTCGCACGCGACTTGGACTCTATCTTCCCGCCACTTGGCGACGTTAACGAGAATTCTTCGTACGGAAACGTACGACTTGCGTTTATCTGCTGTGTTAGCACGTATTATTCGTCAAGTGGGCGTGGAATTTTTTCGCTCCGTTCTTTTCCCGCGATCCCGCGATGCAAAGGAGGATTGCCCGGGTACAAGGATAGTTAGAGGGTGAAGTGGTTTTGCTCGCGGAGCTAGAAAATGAGGGCGAGCGAGAGAAGGGTGAAGATACGTGTACAAGGAGCATACAGACATGCAGGAGACCTCTCATGTGTCTCGGGTACCAGGTCGGATCACGCTAATTAAATCATACTCACTGTTATCGTACCAGTAGTCCTCTATGCAGCACATGGCCTGCCCTGTCTGTGGTTCCATCTTTTCCCATGCACGCCAGCTCGTTTATCTTTTCTTACTTTAGTTTCAATTTCGTTGTTCATTTGCAGGCTCGGCTGTCTCTTCGCGCAGATATCGTTCTAAGATCTCCACGAAATCAGAGTTATTTTTAACCGACTTCAAAAAAGAAGGAGGTTAGGTTAGGTTAGTGTAGGTTAGTGTAGGTTAGTGTAGGTTAGTGTAGGTTAGTGTAGGTTAGTGTAGGTTAGTGTAGGTTAGTGTAGGTTAGTGTAGGTTAGTGTAGGTTAGTGTAGGTTAGTGTAGGTTAGTGTAGATTAGTGTAGGTTAGTGTAGGTTAGTGTAGGTTAGTGTAGGTTAGTGTAGGTTAGTGTAGGTTAGGTCGATCCGTATATTTTTTTTTATGATACACTTTGCGAGGCCATGTGAGTTGTAGTATTTATAATTGTCTCAAAATTTTTTAGCGTCACATTGCAGTGAAGTAAATATAATTCACGAAAAAAGTTCACATGCAAAGATTGTGAAATCATCTTTAATTCACGAAAAAAATTAAAAAAGTTCTCACGCAAAGATTGTGAAATCATCTTTGCTAATTCCAATTGTACCTTTAACCCTTTAATTCACGAAAAAAGTTCTCACGCAAAGATTGTGAAATCATCTTTGCTAATTCCAATTGTACCTTTAATTCACGAAAAAAATTAAAAAAGTTCTCACGCAAAGATTGTGAAATCAACTTTGATAATTCCAATTGTATTCTCGTTCTCCGCTCGAACACTGATTCCTCTGTCACTTTTTATACTTGACATTCCTTTATTGGCCACAAATCAATTCAGTGCTCAGATTTTCAGCTTCGGTTTTAAGGAATTAGCGGGCGTTGAATAAGAAAAAGCTATGAAGTAGGAGAGGCCTGCAGTTGACACAAAAACTTTTACAAGAGGGACATCTTCTGTTAAAATTGTCGTATGAAGATAATAAAAACTTGGTAGAGACTAATTTAAACGAATCAAAGTCGGTAATAGATTAATAATAGCACATTCGGCAACCTGCACTAGTGCGCACTGAATGCGAACTTTTTCGCTTCCAATTGGTGAAAATTCGCACCCAGTGCGCACCATTGCGACCGTCCGAATACGCTGTAAGAGAGATGCGGAGAATATGAAACATTTTTTTTTCAGTCGACTTCATAGCTTTTTCTTATACAACGCCCGCTAATTCCTTAAAACCGAAGCTGAAAATCTGAGCACTGAATTGATTTGTGGCCAATAAAGGAATGTCAAGTATAAAAAGTGACAGAGGAATCAGTGTTCGAGCGGAGAACGAGAATACAATTGGAATTATCAAAGTTGATTTCACAATCTTTGCGTGAGAACTTTTTTAATTTTTTTCGTGAATTAAAGGTACAATTGGAATTAGCAAAGATGATTTCACAATCTTTGCGTGAGAACTTTTTTCGTGAATTAAAGGGTTAAAGGTACAATTGGAATTAGCAAAGATGATTTCACAATCTTTGCGTGAGAACTTTTTTAATTTTTTTCGCGAATTAAAGATGATTTCACAATCTTTGCATGTGAACTTTTTTCGTGAATTAAAGGGAATTAGCTTCTTTCATACATGAGTCATGTTTATGGGGGGGAGGATTTCATCACTTTTTTCATATAAATTACTAAGTGCTCATACATACAGCTAAATCTAACGTAGAAGTACAAATAATACTGTTTTTTGTCCCTTTTTTTTAAATACCTTTTTCATGTATTTGAGGGGGGTAGGGCAGAGGAGGGACATTATAAGATTTCTGGAAAAGGTTGACGGAAAGAACCCCGTGGAGGTGAAAATTGTACCCAATCAGCAATATTCAATAAAAATATTACCCATTACCACAAATCCAAACGACTTGAAATCAGTCACTCGCGGTTTTACGAAAAAGACAAAACGACGCTGAGTTCGGGTCGCTAGTCGCATCCCGAGGTGGTCGCTCAGTGCATAGACTTATATAGACGGAGCAGAAGAGAGGACTGTAGGCGAGGGGACGGTAAGATCGGAGGGGAAAAGGCAGAAACCATACAGGCAATTCGGTAGCTAGGTTCGGATGTATTCGGTTCTTGTCGGTTCGGCATTAATGGCTATGTTCGAAACATAACCACTGTTGCTCAACTATTACTGTTCTAAAGCATCGTAGTGATCGTTGTATATAATCATATATTAATTGAGTGTAATAATGACTTATTGCGTAGTAAGCGGTTGTGCAAATCGCAGGAAAAATAAAAACTGCGAACAGTTGGAGAAAGAAAATATAAATAATGATAGTATTCGATTTCACATGTAAATAAACAAATATACATACATAACCAACAATTTATATATTATGTATATAATCTTAGAAATTCAAATGTGTTGCTTGATTATCGAATAGATAATATGTTTATAATAAAAATATATTTTTTTTCATCAGTTATGTCGCAGCAAATGAGCGATATATATCTATTATACTATATAATTATTTATGCATATTAATTATGTTTATGAACTTTTAAGCTTACAAAATCTTTAAAAATATAAATATTATTGCATATATCTATAAGTACGATTTTATTTAAAAAAAGCTTCATTCTATTTACTAATTTTGTTATATATATAACCTACATGATATACGAAATTTTGAATTATGTATAAGTATAGCTAACCTTTTCGACTAAGTATCCCTCATAGATATATATAACGTCATTGAATTTCCGAATAGCCCCGAGGAGGAACGGAGTTACCCGATTTGCCTGTATGACAGTCCCCTTACCGCGAATCTTACAACCCCCCTCAGACACGCTCCGTCTATATATGTCTATGGCTCAGTGTGCCTATGGGTAGAGGGGAAGGGGGGAATTAGCTTCCAGACGCGACCGCGTCTGTTGATTATTGAAAGAATTGAAACTATGTAGGTTTCTGTCAGGTGCCATGGTTAAAACAGATTCTTGCTTCGGTTCTTCAGATTCTCGATCCACTTGGAAAATGAAATGAACGGAGAAATGTTTGCATGAAACACAATTGCATTTGCCATTCCAGCGCAGCATTTTTGCACCCTTATTTGCGCAACAGTATTTTCAACTTTTCCTCGCGGAACTAGTTCAACTGCTATTTCAAAATTTAATTTCCTATTTCGAATTTTACCAACGGACGCATAAATAATCCGTCCGCAGCCCTACGAATTGAGTTGAAATTAACCCTAACCCGTCCAAACAAAGTTCAGAAGTAGTGGTTTTCCACTCTCTTCTAACACTTCTGCAGACATTTCGAAAATACTAACCAGCACATCAGCAAAGTATACTAAAGAAATCAGCAGAGCAAACTGCCACAGAGTCAGTGGGGGAGCAAACACGGCGGCGGGAGGCAGAGAAATTAAAATCTTCATTGGCGAATCGCGGCCGCGGCGTGTATTCGTTCTCATGACTTTTTCAATTAAAACATCGCTACGGCCAGCGGTTAAATAAGCCGAGTAGCGGCTCTTGTGTACCTAAGTCCCCTCCCGGCCCCGCGGTGATTCCGCCAGAATCAACTAACCCAAATTAATTAGTTTTAATAATTCATGAATTGCATTCAAATGATACGATCCAACCTCGCCCCCGCCGCCGTCGCGTTTCAGTAGCCGAACGCCACCCATGGAAACTAGTACATTTTTCTGTTGATTGACTATTCATTTCGGCCCCGCCTCGCCGTCCCCGTTTCCTTCCACCTCTGTCTCCGTTCCCGGCTCTTAAAGTACACGTGACGCGGAGTTGACGCGGGCCACTAATGGAACACACCGCGGAGCCACCAGGAGACCCCGCCAACCCCCCCGTTCCATCCCCCGTCGCACCCTCGGCTACTCGAAAAAAAAAAATAATCCCTCGAAAATTCTGGCGCGGCGCACCGCGCGAAAATTACGCGGCTAACGGAGCGTGTCGAACGCGCTCCACGCCCGTATTTCCATTGAATGTCCGAGCTCCAATTACGGGGCGCAATTGCACGCGGCAATCGCACCACCGAAAGAACGTTTCGCCTCTCTTCCGACCCGCAACCGCGTCTCCCGATACGTTCCACCCCCTCTGATACCCCCTTGCGCCGTTTCTCTATGCAGCAACGTCGCTGCAACGCCGCTTGGCGCCCTCTTCGTCGTTGACGTATTAGAATTTAATTAAGTTGCAACGCAAGCCCGCTTCCCGGGGAAATATCTCGCCCCGCTTCGAGCGTCTTAAATTATGGTATAATTAATTGTTACGTCCGCGCGAGGAAAGCGGCGCTAGAACACTGGGGGCGGTGAGGAATAGGGGGGCGGCTGGGAATATGTATAGTAAATCGCGGGGGTGGTCGATTTAATGTCACTTTTTCAGTTAATGTTGAATTTGCTGATCTTGCTGGGAGGCTTGATTGCAGATGCGTTTATTATGAGTAAGGAGGCGCGGAGGGTGTTTGAAGCCGGGGGCGGAAAATGGACCCTCCGAGGGGCGGAAGTGATTTTTGGTGTTGGTGGAGCGAGGGATTTGTTTATTTGGAGTGGAAGCAAGAGATCGTTTTAACAAACCAACTATTGTATTTAATTTATGTTGGAATTAATAATTAACATTATGTTAGAATTTTGTAGTATTATCAGATGCGATACAACAAGTTTCGCATTAGTGAGTAAAAAATGCCTATCGCGGTCAGACTGGGAACTTCTTTATGGATTTTGCAAATTCTTGATGAAAATTTTTTCTGAACTCCATACCTCTATTGTGATAAGATTAACCGTTGTTTTTAAATAGAATCCAGCAAATTACATGCATCACCAACATCGGAAGTTGCAGGGCAACCTGGCAGGGTTGATTTTGCAATCAAAGTTAATTAGTATTTTTTGCGCAGGTTACTGAATAGATATTTACACTGTGAGTGTTGAGTTATTTTTTTTTAATGTCCTGTAGCTACACTTCGAAGCAAAAAGCTAATTTTCGTGTGTTAGAAAATGGATTTTATTTACGCGTAAGTCAGGTAAAAATTGAAATATCGAAAAAATTTATAGCGATATAAGGTAAAAGTACCAATAACTGGACACGTCCTAATACCTGGACACCAATGACATTTATATTTTTACTAAGCTTCATAGAAAGTTTACAACAATATTGTTGGGAATATATGCTATTTTGCAACTTGATCTCTTATATAAAAAATTAAGAAAGCCCCTAGATGCAAAGTTGAATATATAAAACAGTCTTTAAATATCGGAGATGCGTGCACTTGAATTCTGCGTAGATTTCTTAAGTAATTCTTAAGACAAATACAGTTAGTTGTTAAGGTGGTAATAATCGTTACATAACGTTTTTCTGAGAAGAAAACGTATGTACAGAATCTCAAGAAGTTTCTTGTGACATACAAAACAAAACATTGATCGGTTAATGTTGATTTTAATTAAAAATATACGTGTTTATGTACCGGTACATAATAATCTTGTCCTTTACACGCTGTCCCAATAACTGACCAGCCCTCCAGGTGGTAGGCCTGTCAGCATTTTGAACGCTTAAGGGAAGTCGCAATACCTGACCGCATTGTCCAACCGGTAAGGTGTCTGGGTTTTCTCAAATTTTTGTATATCAAAAGTGTAAGTACAAGTATATTGTACATAAATTAACAGTTTTTTTATTTCCAAGTCCTATTTTTAGTAAATTTCATGCTACACTTTCAACATAACCTAAAATTGTATTTGCTTTCTCCGCGCGCAAACCATTCGCACAAACACTAGTGGCGCCCTCTGCGCCGTGCTTTGCGCCATCTTCCCCATTGACCAGGTATTGGGACGCCAAAAATGGGACGCTGGGACAAATCAGAATTCTATTGTCCATGTACTGGTACACATAGCTACTTGTGTTTTTACTCAATTTAATTAAAATAACGCACTGGAAACAAGTTTTTAGTAGCTCATTTGATAGAAAGAAGTAACATTTATCTGAATATAGACACTTTTGTTAAAAAAAACGTTTATTTTTAGTCCATTTTTAAGCTATACTACTTTGATATCCTTAAGTGTCCAGTTATTGGTACTTTTACCTTAAACAATATTTAACATTCGCCCGGAATACACAAGGTGGCAATATCGTACAGTGACTAGATCTAGCAACTTCTGAGCTCTCTCGGCGTACCCGCAAAGCTTTTACCGCCTATCCCACGTTGAGAACCACTGCCCTATACCACTGACAAGGGAACACCGCGAACCCGGACTCACCGATTGGAACGCAACTTTGTAGGTTTTTAGAGTGACTCAAAACAAGAACAACGGTGTGTTTCATTTGGGCCCTGTCGCCCTATAAGGGGGTGAAAACTAACCTCAAAGTCAAATTGGCATTTCCACTTTTTCGCGTATAACTCTCAAAGTACAACAGACAGAAAAAAATGTCTCAAACAAAAGTTTAATGGTAAAATAAGTGCTGAAAACTTGCGTTATCAAAATTTTGAAAAGAGTGTAAAAATAAAAATATCTGATGAAAACAAACTTTTCAAATATTTTGTTAACGGAAGTTTGTAGCGCTTATTGCATCATCAAACTTTTGTTTGAAACATTTTTTTCTGTCTGTTGTACTTTGAGAGTTATACGCGAAAAAGTGGAAGTGCCAATCTGTCTTTGAGATTAGTCAACGAAGCACACCGTTGTTCTTGGTTTGAGTCACTCTAAAAACCCACAAAGTTGCGTTCCAATCGGTGAGTCCGGGTTCGCGGTGTTCCCTTGCGAGCTACCTTCCATAAGGGTGCGTCTTTAATTCCTCCGACACGATTTCGCAACTACCTTGTAAATCTTATAAATGTCACCAGAAGTTCTGATGCTACTTTGTCTAACTAAACGATCCTATCCATCTTCAGGATCCATTCGTACTACCAAGCTTCAATTCGTATTCCTCGCTCAAGTCTACGTGGAACTTACAATTGCTGAAGACATGCCCATAAACCATTCCTTATTTATTTCTGTTGATTTTTCGAGAACTCGAAAAATCGCGTCACGATTATTCAGCTTTACGAGGCAATCGGAACATATATTCCGAAACAACGGTGCCGGTGGTAAGCTACAATTTATCCATTCCAACGTCCCGGCATATCTTCGTCCGAATTTCACTTTCACCCTGTTTTTTTTCCTGTTTCGAGGTCGTTCCTATTCCGTCCTCGTAGCGGCGATTCGTTGAAAAATAGGGAAACACGAGTCTCCGCCGAATCCAAAAATACCCGGGCCGTCTGCGCCCGAGTCTGCAGCATTATACCGGCGTGTATGTGACCCACGTACGGGCGAGCAGGAATATCGAGAAGCCACGGTATGCGCTCGGGATTCGGCGGCGTGGCTAAACGTCTGCTGTCAGCGCTGTGTGCGCCGGACCTGTGACAAAAAATTCAGCAAAAAGAGGAAGGTGTGTTTTGTCTAAATTAGATTAACGCTTCTGTATCTGGCTGGGGGGCTCCGCGACTATGGCTTCCTTTGGGCGCGCGGCTCAGGCACGCTCAATTAGTGCTGTTTGCGTGGGACGCGTTGGTGTGAGCTCTCAAGACGCCACTAGACTGCAAAACTTCGGTTATCTGCATCGATTTGGGGAAGAATTCTGGAGTCTCAGCTCGCTTGACTGGCGTCCACGCTGGGGCGGCATGCCGCTCGTTTAACGACACTGATTCCGTAAATTCAAACGCAAAATGGTCGTAGGGAACGGCAACCATCTGTGTAGCTATGGCAACTCTTGTAGAACCACTTTGGGCTACTAGTCAAGATTGCGCGAAATTTATCCACTTTCCATTGAAGCTTTTCCGTGCCTCGACGTGGATGCGCAACTGGGATGCCTGGGATCGTCATTCTTCGAGGGCCCTCCAATCGGGCCAGCTTCCTCCTCGCGCTGAAGAGGAGAGTATCGTGGATAGGGACTTGGGGATGGAAGGAACTAATGAAATGGGAAATAGTTGTGGGAAAATGTATCTGTACACTATGGTATCATTTTTATTCTGAAAATTAGGTGGGGATAAGCTTTTCAAGTGGCGAAGGGTGGAGGAAACGGAAATGGTACGAAGTTGTATTTCAGTGGGCTTTGAGGCGCACGGGGTCTCCCTAGTTATACGCTCTGAATCTAAGGCAATTTTAGGGAATTTTTTAAAAGAAAAGTATTGAGGATTATAATTCTATACTTTGTACGTTTATTAATTGATATTCGAAGAATGTGCTCAAATTTTTGCATGTATTAATAATAATTTTGTTCAAAGTTACAGTGGTAGTAGTGAGAAGGGTTTAAAAAAAGTTTGTTGATGGCGAACGCGATTCTGGCTGTCGTAGTCATCTAAGGTGACAAAGGTGGCATTTTTCTTAATCTATATGAGTGTGAACCAGAATGAAAAAAAATATTGAAAAACACCAAAATCGTAGCATTTCAAATGAAACCTCTCATTTTGGGAAATGAGACTGTTCAGCATGAAACGTGAAAGTTTAAATTAATCATACAATAACAGTAGAGATTTATGGTTAAGGGGACCTTCCGGTCGAAAAGTCGATTTTTTTTTTATTTCATTTTTCGAATGTTCAATCTCTTAGGAATACGTGTTTAAAAGGATTTGTTGAAATTCGTAAAATTCCAGAAGTTATAGGCATTTGAGTAGCGGAAAATGCATGGGCAACAACCGGGCACTCGGCGCTCACGTAACCTTTAAACGCGTTTTTCTCGAAACAGTGTTCTCAAAACGGTGGGACCTGTATCTCCAAAAGTTATTATCCGATTCGACTGAACCTTTTTTTATTTTGAAGAATATACTTCTGGCTAGGGGGGGGGCTAGAAAAAATTACAAACAATTGAAAATTTATAATTTTCAAAGGCGTTGAAAGGACGAAAAGTACAGGGAAAAGTGATTTCAAACATCAAGTGTCGTTATTTTCTAAAAAAAATGTCATTTTTTTTAATTTTTTCTAGCCCCCCCCCCCTAGCCAGAAGTATAATCTTCAAAATAAAATAAGTTTCAGTCGAATCGGATAATAACTTTTGGAGATACAGGTCCCACCGATTTGGATCAATTTTTTTACGCCTTGACTTTAACGACTCCCCAGGGCCGTCTGCAATAATTAATTATAAAACAAAAAATATATTTCTATAACTTAAGACATCCTTAATACAATGCAAAAAGTCCCATTAAATTATATATAGTAGTTTTCCTTTAATTAATTCCTAAAAATCACCTATTTTTTGGGGCTCTAGACCGGAAGGTCCCCTTAAGCCATTTGATTAATTACACATCTACCAGCGATAATTAAACAGTGCATTTTAGAAACAACATTATGCTGGGAACATTCTCTTGATCTTTTAATTGAATAACTATATCCATTCTGCTGGTTGAAAAATTGTTGAATTGGTAAAGAATTGAACGACGTCGATTATTTGAGGTTAGAATCCAATGAAATTTCTCAATTGCAATAGCCAATACAACTTTGTTCCTCTCCTGAACTAATAATTACATACACACGCACGATGCATTAATTAAAGGGTGGGCATTTTATAGAGTACATCTGCAGCACTCGCTTTCGTTAACGACAGGAGTCCATGAAGTTCAGGTTACAGCTTCGGTTCAAATTTTGCATGTGATTAGGGCACACTGCACGCCACCTATAATGACGTGCTAACTACGCAGCGGGCACTACTGAAAGTTCGACGAGAAAATCAAGTTTAAATCTGTATATTTTCCCCACTCTCGATATGCAACTATCAAAAAAAATATATAATTGTAAATAGACACTGGTGTAATGATAGATTCTAATCCGTGATGTCCCCAATTCAACAGTGCTGGAATATGTAATTCCACGATATTTGATTCAAAGGTGAAGAAATATTTCACAGGAAAAATTTCAAACATTTTTATCTTCAACACGATATCGCACACGATCAATTAGTCACTTCCGTTGGAGTTTAAATTGCGTCCATTTAGTTCTGCGAACAATTAAGCAGATAATAATAGCGAGTTCCTAAAACTGCTAATACTTTATTGACAAAATTAAGAAGGATTGCTTTGACTAACATAGGGTGTTATTTTAAATTAGCATAGCCAAGTGCACGTGTGATACAGGTTTTACTAAATATGGCACGTAGAGGGCAGCACGTGCGTAACTTGCAATTTCAACGTTAAGTGGTTAAGGGGAGTCCTATTTTTGTCCTAAAAACACAGTAAAATTGGGGAGTTTTTTTAAAGAAACTAGCGATTCGATTCACCTGAAATTTGGACCATTTTTTATGCATCTTTTTTATTGATTTTTAATAATAAATAATTCTTCAAAGATGCAGAAAAGCATGGTCCAAGTTTCATATGAATCGAATCGCTAGCTTCTTCAAAAAATTCCCAAATTTTTCTATATTTTTAGCCCCAAAAAATAATTTCCCCTTAAAAATTAATCCAGATATAACTCATTATATTTAAATATAAAGAATGATATAAATATCCTCCTACGAAAGTTAATATCAAAAGAGAAACACAAGAAAAATAATACACAAAAAACATTCTAAGCAAACAGTGATATTTGACCAATATCGATGATTTGCTCTCCGAGCCGGATCTGTACAGATTCAATTCCGGCTGGCCGAGCCAATCTTAATTCCTTCCCATTGTGTCCCAGTCGGAGAGGAATGCACAGTGGACCTTCCAGACGCAATATTGTTTCTTCCTTTAATTGTCTGCCCGATGGCGATGGTCGATTTAAGAAAGGGAATTCGCCGGCGTCGATTCACCCCTTGTCGTTCAGTGACGAAAATGTCCGTAACAGCCGCGGTATCCAGGCCGTCGCGAACCTCGAATTCCACCTGCAGCCTTTCTTGCCCGGAACACGTGGATCAAGTGTATTCGTGGTGATTCACGGTTTAATTGGTCACCAGCCTCTCGTTGTGCTTCGGGACGCTTCCTCGAGGAACTCGAACCTCGTTTCGCCGCGATCGCCCCTTTTGTTCTACCCCTCGTTTCTTTTATCTCGCGTCTGGCTCCCATTCGATATTACGGTCTCTCGTCCCGAGGATCTCGGTTAGCTGTTTCGTAGTGGTATGCGCCACCGCGTCAGATCGAACGAGACTGGCAGCCAGTGTCCCGGGTAAAAGTTGAAGCGCAATTAGGGCCTTTCCACGCGAGATGGTATTTATTTTATTTTCCTTAAGCCGGATTTTAAACTCCCCGTTTCCAGGGACTGATCTAGGGTGGCGCGTGTGGCGCAACCGCTCGGAGTGGCAACATCGGTGGAAAGAGAAAATTAAGATGTATAAAAATGAGAAACTTTTTGAAAAAGCGATGAAAAAAGTAGGTAATGCATGTTTGAATTTAGTATCAAAGCTTATAATTTTTTTTTTAAATCACCCATACAAATACAACATTTTTAATAAAACAAAAATCATATTTTACAATAATTATTTATAATTAAATATAAAGGGCGGCTGAAATCATTATTGCCCAGAGTGACAGAAGAGCTACATCAGGCCCTGCCTGTTTCTGACAAATGTGGATTTGTGTATGTACGTATGAGAAATGAGTGTTTCGTGTAAGAGAGACCGTAGGATTTCTAAATCCACTAAATCTACTGACAATCAGAGCATGAAAGTTGATTCTGAACAGAGATTTCGTGGTTAGAGATGGGAAATTTGTGTGTTCTTGAGACGCAGATGCGTTTTTGGAATTTCGTTATGCTGGGAGGTATTGCGTGTGGTTATACATATTGTACACATGTCGTGTACGAGCTATTTGCTGTAGACGCTCGTGGATAATTCAGAGGAATTGGTTGATTAATTTGTGCGTGTGTGTCTGAAGTTTTAATCTCAGAGTATAAGTCTCGATTTTGAGGTGATAAGATAAGTATTGATATTGGAAAGTCTGATAAAATAAAGTAGAGGTCACAAATAAGATTTATTTGTCTTTAATGCTTATATAAATGTTCGTTTATATCAGCTCAGTCTTCGGTCACGCCTTTTACATTTTTGACATTGGTCGTTTTATATTTTAGATATGTCAATAGCATTCAAAATTCATAGAATAGTTTTATACTAAGTTACATTAAATCGTAATATGATTTCAATGTAATATAATTTTGATAAATTGTATCAGAATTTTCTTTTATACAAGTAACTAAGGTGCGTCTCAGAATGATTGAGCCACCTTAGACAATAGCAGTTCTAAAAGTTTGGATAATGTTAGATAAAAATTACAATATTTATTTACATATTTTTCATAAATAACACAAAACAAAAAACTTTCTCCAGTATAAAATTTAAAAACAAAAGAAAATTATGTGAAATTACATATGTCTCAATCGTCCTAACCTTTCCGGTAGCAAATTTCCTTACTAAAACTCGCTAAACTCCCTTCATCATCTTACCACTTTTCACCTTTTGAATCATCCCAAATTACTTCCCCTAATTTCAGACTCGCGAGAGTACCACGCACAGTACACAAACGAAGGGAAACGAAAATGTATTCATTAAAAATATTATACCAAACATAACCTTGTTCCTCGTCAACGACCAAACCATTCGCTTAAAATAATCAATCTTCCAGATCGAATCATTATTTCTTATTCGCCATCCCAAATACAGTGTGTAACAAAAGTAAGTAAACACGAAAGGTTCCAAAGTTAGAATTAATAATCCCAGCAACAAAAAAACAAAAAACGTAAAAGCATCGACGACTTTTGTAATATGAGTTCATCGCATCCCTAGTAGCATTTATTTGTTGGGAGTTTGTTGGGCCAATGACGTGTTATCCGTTGGCCAACTGTTGAAGTGTCGCGCTATTTTTAAATGGGCCAACGATTGTAACCAACGTAGGCCCAACGTCACTTAACACGAAGGCCCAACCGAAGGTTTCTTTCCATAGGCCCAACTGGGCCCAACTGAAGGCTTCTTTCCAAAAGACGTCTTAAAAACGTCCAGAAGGCGTCTTAAAGAACTTCAAAAGACGTCGTAAATACGTCTTCTTCAGGTCTGGTTTAGGAAAAAAAAAATTCGCGGTGAGGAGAATCGAACCCAAACTTTCCGCTTACAAAGCAACCGCTGTTCGCAGCTGACCAACACACTACCTTGTAAACACTTATAATTTCTAGTTACATAACTAGTATTAATTGTTTATGAAAACTGTGCAGTGACGCGAAATATTCTACAAAATATCATCATCCAACCTTTAGACTCATTCCTTAAAATTTCACATTTGTCTTAAGACAGACGTCCTCATTACGTATTTATAAATAAGAAAAGAAAAATCACAACAGGTTTTTTGATGTAGCAAATTTTCTGACGTTTGTAAGACGACATTTAATCATCGTTGTAAATTTTTTGTTAATTAACCAACCATAGTAATTGTAGGCCCAACATTGGATATTCGTAGGCAAACTGTCGTAACTTTTTGTTAATTAACCAACCATAATAATTGTAGGCCCAACATTAAATATTCGTTGGCAAACTGTCGTAACTTTTTGTTAATTAACCAACCATAACAATTGTAGGCCCAACATTGAATACTCGTTGGCAAACTGTCGTAACTTTTTGTTAATTAACCAACCATAACAATTGTAGGCCCAACATTGAATAGTCATTGGCAAACTGTCGTAACTTTTTTGCCGTAGGCCCTGTGTTGGGAATTTGTAGGCACAAACACTAACTATATCCCAACTAATTCCCAACTGTTGGCAACCGTTGGCCAACCAAAAATGCTACTAGGGATATCATGCATTTTTATTTTTTTTACAAACAGATTATTAATTATTGAAAGTTATATCAGTATAATTCTTTCAGTACTTTGTTATACGAAATTAAACATTTACCTCGATACAATTCTTTGTTTGCTAGAACCCCGACTGTTCACTTATTTTTGTTACAACCTCGACTCTGATACTTCTTCTTAAAACACCCTCTGAAGACGAGTTCTACGTTACACTATCAGCCCCGCCAAGGTTACCGTTTCCTATGAATCAGTTCACGAAAATACAGTGACAATATGACGTGGATAGACGACACCGTGCGAGGGGGTACACGCCCGATTCATCGTGGCAATAGTCACGCATCGCGGCGAGGTGTCACGCCACGTTTTGCTTTGAGCTATAGTCCCGTTCCTTTCCGTCGCGGATGAGTCGTTACCGCAGCGCCCCCTCCCGCGCCGGCGATCAACTCGGTGTTTCCCTTGCAACCGCGGCGAATCCTCGGTTCTCGATGGCACTCCCGACACCGCTTCGAATAAATCACCGGCCCGCCTAAAAAATCTCGCTTACGATCTCGCCCTCGATGCAAGGAATTGCTCCACTCCCCCTTTCTGCTTTCCTGCACACCGCCCTCTATCTTTCCCCATTCGCCGCGAGACTGTATTTCGCCAGTTGGCTGAGGAAGAAAGATAAGGTGCTAATGTCACAGACTGTTGGAACTTTAAACGCGACACGAATGTCCTATTTTTAAAGCCGATTTAAACGACGACGACTGTATGGCAATTTTCTTGGGCGCTCCTTTGAAAGTTCGTGGGGGAATTAAGACCATCGTTATTCTACGAACTGAGTGTAGGAAATGACGAGGAGTGGAACGGTTAATGTTCATTTTATTGTGCGACAGGGTTAGAAGCTGTCATTCTGGGGTAATTGTGGGAATTAGATTCTTAGAGCTGGCCAGAATATTCTTTAAGATTTTATTTGTTTTATATTGGTTCTTATGTGGTGTTGAAAACGCATGACTCAAACTATATACATAGCAATTTTTTTTATTTTTCTGTTTTTTCTTTTATTAAGTCTCTAATGTATTTTGTATAATTGTGACCTAAGTAGATTTATTAACTGCGTTGTGATATTGAATAATATTGAGGAGATATCATAGCTACTAACAAATTACACAGAATACTGTCAAACAGGTTAACTTCGACCAGAAAGGTAGATTTTAAAACAAATTCATCGAGCATCTATCGCGGAACAGGTGTTATTCTCAGACAAAGTGCCTTGGATAGCTTTAATTGTCCATTTTGTCTGAGAATAATATCTTTTATACAATAGTTGCTGGATGAATTTGTCTTAAAATCTACTTTTGAGGTTAAAGTTACTCCATTTGGCGGCACTTTCGAAATCTTAAGTCAAGAAACTTTATTGCTCCCAGTTAGAGATGGGCAAAAATTTTATTTAAATACTTTTCGACGTCGAATAAAGTTAAAGTTAAAGTTGAAAAATTTATTCGACGCTAAACTTGAAAAATTTGACAATTAAAAAAATTAACTTCACTCGTCAAATAATCTAAAGTTAAAATAACTTCTATTCGATCTGTTACTTAAAAAATTCCCTATTTATTTAACGCCCAACTCTGCTCAGTCATTGAAATTCCCCTTCAAAATAACACTTTCACGCGAGAAAGCCAAGTGGGACACAGCGATCATGCAATCGGACCTTCCAAAAAGACTCACGAAACATTATCTACAATCGTATCAATGCTCAGCAATCCAACCTTCATTCCAATCAGCAATCCACCCAATAATCCTCAGCCCCGTTCTACGCACTTACACCGTAATCAAGTTACGAGAAGCGGTGCGACTGCATCAGTCTTACCATTTCGTTAGCTTCATAATAACCTAACCCAAGCCATAGGTATTAGTCGTCAAAGAGGGTTGTCGATTTCGGCTGGGATCTCTACTACCTCCGGTGCCGTGCAGAATAACGATATCGCGTCGGGCACTGAACGGGACCAGAAAGAGGAGCTGCAGATTGGGCCCGAGTTACGTCGTAAACGCGCGTCTCCTCGCTCCCGTAAATGGGGAACCGAGGGATCGGTGGGCGAGTCGACGACGATATCTGGTTTTGCGCGCGTATACACGCAGCGGGGCCCCGTCGTCTTCATCCTTTTTCAATGATGGCGCGCCCCGTCGTCTCTCGCTTCGTTTCCAGACCGTTCTCCTCGACTCGTTTCTCACGCTCGCCCTGGGTAGGCCAATCGCAACATCGGGCCGATTCGGCCTCTTTCTTCCAGTATACCTACTCGTATTCCCGATCTACTTGGCCGGCGAAAGGGGAGAGCCGGACTTAAGCCCGTTAAATGGAATTAATAAGCTTTACTATGCATGCACCAGCCCGTGAAATACGATACCGGCTGGTGGGCTCGTTAGGACGACCAGGGGAAGGCTTTGTGCCTTCAAGGCTAACTCGCCTGTCTCGCTCCCACCGAAACTACGCTTTCGTCCGCGTCTCTTGTTCCACCCTCGGCGCACGGTTTTGCGTAAAAATCTTAGACCACCTTGTTGGCGTGCCAAAAGGGCAATGTAGCCGATCAACCTCTCGCAGCGGCTCTTTCGCCCGTAACTTCCACGTCTACCGTGTTTTTCAGGATTCTTAGCAATTTAATTGGAGGGAAGTTTAATTCCTGCCCCCCAAGTGATAATGAGATTATACACTCCGGCGCGGGTGAATTTAGATCGGTATGCAGTGGATCTTGTGAGGAATGAGAGAGGAATTAATATCTGCGGATGGGTTTTCTGGGTCTAGCTAGTTAGGGTTTTCAGTAATTTATCAGGAAAAACGCGGGATATTTAGCTTCGTTGAGATTGCGGATGTTTCTGCATAGCTCGCTCGGAAGCAATTATTCGAAAGGGTGTCCAGTACAATAATTGGCGGGATACAGTGCCTCGTGTCCTCAAATTCATGTATAAGTAATGAAGCGATCTTGTCACAGATGGTCTGACAAGGGGATGTCGCGTCCTAAGCGAGCACTTTTTGAAGGGGACCCGGCTGGGAGCAGAGTGGCCGATGAGTACAAAGGAATTCTGGAATATCAGAGGTTCCAGTAGGTACAGCCACTTTTATCAAGGATCTTCTGAAGTTTTAATTTAAAAATTCCAAAATTGTTACAGCCGGAGTTTTCCTTAGTTCTATGTAAGTCTCGGTGGAAATGGTAACAGTCTCTTGTATCGTTGCTCTGGGGTTGGCAGTGTAGCCGGGAAGTTGAGTATTTCTTGATAGCTCTGCTCCAAGCTGATACTTTCATTTATATTAATACGCTTCTTATTCTAACAATTATTTCTAGTAATATAGATAATGTATTATAATATACTTATTTTATACATTTAATTAATGCAATATATATTTATATATTATTCATTTTGAGGTTAGAAGTTCAAGGAGTACAAGTGGAGAGATTAGGACTTAAAATTGATGAGGACTTTTTTCAAAAATCTTTCCTTCTCTGTCTTTGCGTTACTGTATTTGTTAAATTAAATTGGGTTTTACAATTTTTACTCAACATAGCAGTATAAAAAACTATTGAATTTGAAAGATGATAATACTTCCGCAACATTGTTTAAAGTATTCACATTTATTTTCAGCTTTGTATGCAAGGTTAGCTGTATATCATCGGGTTTTCTTAAATAATAACTTTCTCGAAAATTGAATTTTATAGATATTAGAAGAAGTGTTAAATATTAATTAATTTTCCTCTGGCAGACATCAGGATGACCTTCCTTCTTCTAAATGAAACCATATGTTTTTATTGCCATTTTCTTGTACCTGTTGACAAGGCAAATTCATTTATGTATACCTGTTGACCTTCACATGATCTTGGCGGAGAAAATTCCACATTCTATCGGTGGCGAGTGCAGAGAAAGGGAAAGATTGATTCCCGTGTTATTCGCACTGTGTAGTTATCGCAATCAGTTATACATGTATGAGCCTCTCAGAAGCCAAATAGATTAACTCGACTTTCTCTCTCCGCTTAATACTTTAACAATTTTTTATTAAATGTATATATAAAGCTTACATAAATATAACCCATGTAAACGATCCTACAGAAGTGATATTTCAAAATTGGATTTTTCCTCGTATCGGGACATGGGGTCGAATATTGCAAAATCTTATTCGACGTGGCACGCAAGGTGGCGTGAAATGAAAACGAGAGTGAAGATCATGAAAAAGCTCCCCAAAATTCACTCTCTGGTCTCTTGGCTTCTGCTGCTCGATATTCGTTTTGCGGGCTAACATTTAAGAGGAAAATTTGTTTCGCAAATATTACATAGTGCAATCGTGTCTGACAGGAGAATTGTTTTTAATTTACACAAGTAGTTATTTCTTTGTAAATGAAACAGTTAGAATATAGAAACGTCACGTTTTCTTCATTTCTTGATTACCTGACTTAGAGATTTTGATTTGAGTGTAAGAATTTCTGATTTTAAGATTAGTAGAAAATATTAACAGTTGTAACGATCAAAAGGTACCTTTTAAATTTATAACCATTTGTAACTTTTGATTTACAAAAGATCTTCAACATAATGTTCATTTATGCTAACACTGAAATTACACACCTACCCTTAAAGTTTCTTACGGGAAGGATGAAAAACCTCAAACTGAAAAGTTCAGATTCTTCACCTGTGCTCTGGAAACCTTTCACTGCAGCTCTACTCCGGCGTTGCAGTGCATAACATGCTGGATATCCATCACACCCATACTTTATTTCAAGCATCACCACTCAAAGTTACAGTACTAAATCTAGGAAATAAATTTTCATTAACAAAACAAAATGGAAGTTTAAAAAAATCATCATACCTCCTTTTCCTATAATACCCTTCAATGACGTCGCATTCCTGGATCAACTAAAAGCATCCCTTTCAAACCGAACGCAGTTACAATTTCCTGCAACTTTTGCTGAACAAATTTGTTTGTGACCTCCACATAAAATTGGCAACGATTACAGTAACAAATTCTTATTAAGGCTTCCCACAATAAAAAAGGATCTAAACACCTTAAGCTCACTCAAACTGCATCTGACTTTACCAAACAAAATGTTGCAAGCAAAACGCAATGCAACCTCCCATAACTTTTGCCGAGCAAATTTCCCGGCGACCTCCGCTTAAAAAGTGGCAACAATTACAGCAGCTACGCCGGACAGTATAGAATGTTAACTATGCATAATTGATTCGAGAAAGTAACCGGTAGCGGGTCCAGCAGCGGAGACAATTGGGTCACACTCGAATGACTCGCATTACCGACGGATTACCGGCCGGCCGTAGATGACTTTTAATTCTAACCAGCTTAGGAACTTTTCTCGTTCCGCGCTGCCGCGAAAGCTGCAGCTGGTTTTCGCCCGGCAGTTTCATTCGCTATGCACCCGACGTATTTCAGTTATCCCGGGCGGTCTAAGTTCGCGCCGGGCGCCGATTGAACCCCCACGGAAATTTTCGTCTTCCAGCGGAGCCTGTGAATTCTGCACCCCCTCCGCGGAATTCGCACGGCCCGAGCCGTCAAGAAACTTGGCCCGTGATTCAGAGTCACGTCGCGATCCTACCGCGGCGAAAGATGAATGGTTTTTTGGGCTTTTTGCGCGCCGCCTCGCCACGTCCCTTCCCGCGACTCTCCTTCCTCGCTTTATAGCTTTCCTTCCACCCTGTCTTTTTCATCGGGCAACCTCGTCTTTTCGTTAAAGCTCGTCTCGCTGAATTTGGAAAGTTTTTCTGCGATTCGTGCCGCGATTTCGCTGGCGGGGAAAATAAAAACGGATGTGCATGGAAATATAGAGCAAGAGGGCCCCGGCCGTCTTCTGAGGGATGAACGGACTGTGGAAAAAGGAGTCGAAAGACTGCAGCGCATTCGCTGTGGCGTGTAGGATGCTGAGCGAAAATCGTACGTCTGTGAATTAAGAAGAAGGTACTGGAAATTCTGTTGACGTAACAGTCGAGTAGCTTCATCTCGTCGCACTTTTCTTAGTCCCTGTGATAGCTCTAAAAAATTATGTTAATATCAAGTAGGTACTTACAAGGAGAGTATTTTAGGTGTCCGCCTCCGATCATTTTGATTTTTGGATATGTTATAGAGGACCGAAAAATAAGAAATACGTGTTTTTTTATTTTTCCCCGTTTTCATATTTGGGGGGTGAAAACTGCGTTGAAAGTTAGGGGTGAAAAATCATTTTTGTGGACTTTTTGAAAATCTGGTGAGTCAGTCATATTTCGCGTTCAAAGACACAAAATTCGTCCATTGACACTATTCCCCTATCTCTAATAGATCTCGACATATTCCACAAAAATGAGTTTTTAACCCTAACTTTGAACGCAGTTTTCACCCCCCAAATATGAAAACGGGGGAAAATAAAAAAACACGTATTTCTTATTTTTCGGTCCTCTATAACATATCGAAAAATCAAAATGATCAGAGGCGGACACCTAAAATACTCTCCTTGTTAGAAGGGAACAGAGATGGGCAAAATTTTTATTTAAATAAAATTTCGAATAACGAATAAAAGTTAGAAAAGAATTTGTCACCCGTTCGTTAACCCGAGTTAACTTTATTCGACATATGACGAATAATTTTTTTAACTTTTATTCGTTATTCGAAATTTTATTTAAATAAAAATTTTGCCCATCTCTGCAAGGGAAGATCCCCGAACCTGTAAATTAAAAAAATTCTAAAACTTTGTGAATATGTAGGGGATTGACTCCTGATTACAACGCAATTTTTGTTTGCTGCCCAAATTCACTCTAAGGGGGTGGAATTCACCCCTGAAAATCCAGTTATTTTCCGATTTTGTGTTATAACTCATGAACTGTAAAATACTTTTTTTATCAAATGATAGATCTAATTAAAAGAAGTAACTTTTGTCCTGAAACTTTTTTTCTATCTCTTACAGTTCGCGAGTTACAACACAAAATCTGAAAATAGGCACATGCCACCGTTTCATGATTTCTTTTTATGATTTTTAACCTAAAAATTGTCTTATTAGTTGTTTTCATATATTATTCAAAATATCACAGTGTGTAGTTTAATGTTCATAGAGTCCTATAAAATAAAAAGTTCTCAAAAATATGAATAATTCTTCTTGAAAAAAATTATGGATCCTTAAGAAACGAAAATTTATGCACACGTGGCATGTGCTTGTTTTCCACTGAGCCCCTTTTTAATATTCCGCCCATAGCAGCCTCCGAAAAAGAATCATTTATCCCATTAAAAAATTAAAATTCTTCAGAAGCTGCCTTAAATATTTCCAAGTGGAATAACTGAAACAACACTATGATTTGCACCCCTATATAACGGACAGTAATAAATACATTAGACCTTGTAGACTATAAGAAAAATTATTCTAAAATTAAAATCTCTCACAAAAAAGAACAAATAATTCTCGCGTTCAATTTTAAACCAAACTCTGTTGTTCGCTGGAGTCTGAAAACGGTTCGCCGACTCTCCTAGAAGGCTGACAAAGGAAGGGAGTTCGGAGGAACCTGCTTTCCCGTCTTAAACTCACTCCCAAAATACACGGCGAAGTGGTCGCAAACAATTGCATAAATATCGCGAGATGCGCTCGCGTTGCGTAAATCTCGCGGGCGTGTACAGACGAAAAACATTTATCTGCCGGTGGCACAAAGAACCTTTAATCTGATAGATTAAAGTTTCTTCGGGGTGGGGACGAAGCGCGAAGTCACGCGGAAAGCAGCCGCGAGTGAAAGATGAGAGGGGACGGCGACGTTGCAAAAATATCACCGGCGACTCTCAGCCAACGCTCGCCTTACTCGATACTATCGATTTCACCCCGCCGTGCACGCTCGTACGTTTTACATATCCCAGCGTGAACGTCGTGTTTTTCTCGCCCTTGAGAGAATTATTTCTTTTACTTCGCGCGGCGAGCGCCGGCGGTTGAGAATCATGGGCGAGCTCGGAAAAAGGGTTGGCCGGGGAAATTCAAGATTTATGCCCATATCCTGGATTTCCCGCGCCGCTTGTCTCCTTTCACGGGGATTAGCTCCCCAACGATATTTTAACGTTCTGTTAACAGTCCCGCGGGAACGTCGGTGTCTCTAATTGCTCGGGCTTGGCGTTGATTTGTATTTATGTTTGACTGATATTTACAGCTGTATGGCTTTAGTTTTTGCGAGCTTCTTGCGGGCATTTAGGTAAATCTTGTCGATGGGGATTCTTAAGTAAAATACGACTATGTTATCTAATTGCTTGCGTCAAAAGAAGGAAGATTTATCTTTCTCTTAAATCAGCTCCTCAAAGAATATTAATCATTTATGCTTTATTTCTATGAGAGTGTATTATTACGCCAATCAGTGGCGCACTCTGGATTTAATCTTGGGGGAGCCAAGTTGACGGGATAAAAATATTTTTAAGAAAAATTTATGCCATTTCATTTAATGCATATTCAATAAAATTCATTTGGTGATTATACGAATTTAATTAAAGAATAAAATCCACTCATAGCTTTTTAATCGATCAAAATTGCAGAAAATTTGGCTTAAGGTGATGAAAAGATGGTAGTTTTTGGCAATAAATCTCAGGAATTCGATATTCAATTAATTTGTTTGGTAACAGACGCATTTGTTATTAGCTTCATACGTTCACACTTTCGCTTATTTTTATTAACTGTCTACTGTTACTCAATTACTTTCATACTCTGCTCATATTTGTTTCCACATTTTTTTTTATTAAATGTTTCTAATTGTTACTTACAATTAATTACATTTTTCTTTTATTTAATATAACACGACGATTTCCACAGTTTTATAGAGAACCTCTGGAGTAGACTATTAGTGTTGTAGCTGATGTGTTTTCACATAGGTATCAGTATCTCTATATTTCATCTTCAAGAAAGACTTGTAAAGGCTGTTGTGCTCCGATATTAAAGGCGGTTCTTTGCTCCGTGGTATTTGCAGCTCGTCCGATTTTCTGTTTGATCTATTGATCATTCATGGTGTATGACTATGCTCTTTCTTCTGCCTTGCTGGGAGTACCACGCACTGATTCTACTTACTTTTGTAGTTTCCTATCTACTGATACGCTGAACCACAATTTTTGAGTTATAAAAACTCAGTGGGAAACTTATTTCTAAATTACAGGAAATTGGATCGAATCCATAGTCCATAATGTTTATAAATTTGAAACTAGCGTTCCCAATAAAATATTCGAACTCGAAGGTGTCGTAAAGAGTTAGACCATTGATTCCCAGCCCCATGTGGGTCGCGAAGTGTTTTCTAATGGGTCGCCACGGTTTTTTTTTTTATTAAGTTAGATGTTTGAATAACATTCTCAAGTACCATTTTTAATGTGTTTTCTTTACAAACTTCAAACTTTTGTGTCTTGTTTTTTATAGAATTATTTGTTGCTCGGACAGTGTCATATTAATTTGATAAGATTTTGAACGGACCTGAGGTGCTGACTCTGAGGAACAATGCTGTTGTAATCTTTTATTGCAAAATTGTTACCAGTTTCAATTATTTATTTTTATTTAAACTGAGTATTTACAGCTAGCATAGACAATAAGAGTGAAAGCGAGGCTGCAGTGGTGACACTGTTGGGATGCCTAATCTTGTACTATAAACTAACCTAAAATAGAGACAACGACAAACAAACGCAACAACTGTTAAGAATACACTAAAGTAAAAGTAATCTTAAGACTAATCCTAACTTTATTTATCACAAACTTATTCGAGTTAGTGTATATGCTAGACCAGCGATGGCGAAACTTTTTGAGAAGTGGGTCAAATTTTGTTAATTATTTTTTTTAATACTAGCCCGTGAGTCACTAAGTCAGTGGCGTCACTTAGAAAAACGGTTAAAAAGGGTATCAATAATTTGGAAACACCGAAAATTTGTTAACAGAAAAATTCGTTATTCTTTAATTTCTTAATGTTTTCGATTCCCTGTTCTCTCTTTTATGGTATAAAAAATAAGTTTATAAAAATCAACGCTTGGGTCATTTAAAATAGGGTCATAGGTTCGCCACCACTGTGCTGGACACAAGTTTCTGACAGTATCTACCCTTCTCTCCTTCCAAAACAGCAAATCGAAATCAGAATAATAAATATTAACATCAACAGTAATGTAAGTGTATACCGTAAAATGGGGGAACATTGGCAGGTTTTTGATACATTTTGTTATATAATGTAAAAATTAAAATGTTTACAGTTGCTTTAAGTATCCTATCATAACATTGCATGTTTCGTGATTGTACTACAAGTGTTAAAATGCATAAAAATTTTGTCATTTTCTTCTTTAATACATGTTAAATACCAGCCGGTACGGGGTAACATTGGCACATCATATAAATAGCAGTAACAGGTTAAGTTTTACTACTCTGAAGTCAGTAAAGACTGGTTCAGACACGTCCAGTAGTTTAGTCGATTAGCAAATAATTTAATCATTTTTCGTGTGTGGATATTAAAATTTAGTCGAGTAGCTTAGTAAAACAATCGTAAATTACTTAATTACTCGCTACTCGACTAAATTACTGGATCTGTCGGTTCCAACCTTTAGATACATTGACACTTAAATTTGTTTATTTTATTTTATTTTTTACATCTTAACAAAAAAATCTAATCGTCATCCAGACAGACTGGACATTCATAAGAAATTGTTTCGGTTCCCCGATTACAAGTTCCGCAGACCCACTGACGACACGTTATGCATTGCACCCAGTCAGGACCTTTATATGTTTCCCATTTACATAAACATATTTTGCAAACATTATCGTCTTCCCGGTAGTCGCTGTATAAGTTCTAGGCATTATTGCGATCTAATGTTATTAATAATATAATGTATAACGTAACAAAGTTATCTATTTGACAGGCGATTATTGGATATCTAACCGCAAACGTTGAAACAATTGAATACCTAAAATCTCGATCTCGAATGCGACTATATATGTTCATGCGTATAAGTGCCAATGTAGCCCCGGCATGTGCCAATGTTATCCCCTTCTGCCAATGTTCCCCCATTTTACGGTACCTAACAAAATGTAAATTTTGCCTCGCAGTACTCCTTAATTGGTATACTTCAATATTCTCCAAACAGACTAAACACTTAAGGCAGGATACCACCTTTGATTGCGATTTTGGAGGCGTTTTTCATGATTTTTTTTTGCATACAAAGAATGCGCAGAAACAAAATCGATTTTAGTCGTTTATTAATGTAACTTTAAGCTGTAATTACACATTTTTTGAAACTGAAAAAGTAAAAAATAATCTCTTGTAGGTGGCGCCGAAATACATTCCTTTGGAGGAACACTGTTAGACGGCGTGTCAAATTCCGCTCTGTACGTGGCTCCTAGAAAAAAAATCAAAGAATGTTCCTATTGACAACAATATTTTTTAATGCTGTACGTAGAGATTTTGCGAAATTTCGATTTTTAAGAAAATGGCGGTCATTTTAACAAAAAGGTCAATTTTTTAGGGTAAAAAAGTTTAAAAATGTTTATAAAATTGTGCACCAAAAAAAAAAAAATAACAATGCTACAGTATAAGTCCTACGTACATTATTAGATTATATCACGGGGAAGAATTGTGCAGATTTTCAAGTCAATCCGATGAAAATTGTAAGAGTAATCTGACACGCCGATTTGAAAAACATCGTTTCGAGAAAAACGCGTTTAAAGTTTTATATAGATTTATATATCTGCTCCAAACTAGAGCTATTGTTTTTGCCCGGGTATCCGGGTACCCGGGTACTCGAGTACCCGGTGAGACCCCGGGTAGAAAAAAATTACTCGGGTACCCGGGTACCCGTGCAATACCCGGATACCCGGGTAGAGAAAAATTACCCGTGTGTCCATGAGATACCCGAGTAACTGAAGTGTGATGAGATAGTTGAGAATTTCGATTTGACAGCCGATCGTTTTTCGACTTTTGATCATTTTCGGTTAACCTCAGTAATGAACGGAATATGCTGTCAAATCGAAATTCTCAACTATCTCATCACACTTCAGTTACTCAGGTATCTCATGGACACACGGGTAATTTTTGTCTACCCGGGTAGTCGGGTATCCTACGGGTACCCGGGTACCCGAGTAATTTTTTTCTACCCGGGGTCTCACCGGGTACTCGAGTACCCGGGCGGGCGGGTAGTAAGAGCTCTACTCCAAACCGGTTTTTACACAAGAAAAAGGTTTCGGCCACCTTTCTAATGAATGAATTTCGATTCTATACACTTAAAAGAGTACTTTAAGAACAAAAAAATTTTCAATTTTTTTTAAGTGCAAAAGTGGTATCCTGCCTTAACTCGCAATCCCACCGATCTAATAACCTATTCCAACTCGCCCTGTCAAGTTCGCAAATTCATATTGATCACACAGGTTACAGCGTCCGCGAAGTCCCTAACGAGAGACGCCTCGCGAAGTTGAAGGACTCGCGGTTACATCGATGCCCTAATAGCAATAACAATAACAGTAACTCGAGTCCCACATCTGCTCACTTTGCATACCCGAATAATCGTGTACCGGTTTCTGGTCGCGTCGCTCCTCCCTGTCCGGGGCTCGAGGGCCAACGCACCGCCTGGCAACTTACCAGAAATTTATTTGCTTGCCGTCCAACTTGTCTAAGCACATCGATTCCACTTTCGACGCGGGACCTTGAGGAACTGCGAGATTTACGTGGCCAATTGGTTGCTCGCTTTCGAACGGCGGCGGCTATCGATCGACGCTCGGAAGTCCGCAGCGCGGAGGCCGTAATTGGTGATTCCATTAGTTTTGTATTCCGGAGAATATGAAGCGATTATGTACCTTAACGCGCCCGTTAGAAGTTCCAACGGAACGTTCATCCCGATAAAATGTAAATTACCGCCCCCGCTTATACGCTCGGGATTAACTATTCGTTGCGAGCGAGGATGGAGGACTCGAGCGAGGAATCGATTTTTTCTTTTCCACATTTTCTGAGAGACGTGCGATTCGAGAATGCTCTCCCCAAACCGGGCGGAACTTTGAACGCGTTTTTCTCAGAATGACAGCTTTCAACCGCGTTGACAGTCTACAGAGAAAACTATCCGTCCAATTGACGCGAGCAACGGCATTTATTGTACGAAAAACCCGTCTCTATTACCTGACGATCAGTTTTTTTTAATTCACGACCTCCTTCGATTTTTTTTATCAACATTTCCCCAATTTTGTACTCCCAAAACATGATTCTTTTTCGGTGGTCCGCCATTTTGTAATTTTTCTGCGATTTTGACTTTTTTTCATCGTCATGTAATAGACGTAGGCTTCTAGTTTCTAAATATTTTTGTCTTTTTGAATTCGGATTAACCAAATGGCCCGGGCACTGTCAACGCGACAAGCACGATTTTGCCGCAGCGCACATTTTGACGAAGAGTATACAGGAAACGGAGTGATGAATTTGATTGAAAAAAATTTTTTTTACGTTGATTTACTTGGGTTGTTTGGTTGAAATAAATTCCCGAAAACACGCTTACTTTTCGGATCATTGCAGTGGTCTCGCCCCGTGGCGGATTTAACAAAAAAGGCCCAGGTGGCAAACGTTAAGGGGCCCATTTTTTCGGGAAAATGAAAAGATAGTTTACTGAAAGGGGGTAAATGTACAAAAAAAGTATAGAAAAAATAGTGCTTGGATAAAATCATAATTTCTTTTTGAAGACAGGGCCCTAGGGGGGGGCCTTCTGGAGAGGCCCATTTGTTCCAGGAAAATGAAGAGGTATTTTACTGAAAACGGTCTCAGTGTATTAGTACAGAAAAAATATAGTTTGGATAAAATCATAATTTTTTTTAAGGGTGGGGCCCTAGGGGGCCTTCTGGAGGGGCCCATTTTCCAGGAAACTGAAGAGGTATTTTACTAAAAACGGTCTCAGTGTATTAGTACAGAAAAAATATAGTTTGGATAAAATCATATTTTTTTTTTTAAGGATGGGGCCCTAGGGGGCCTTCTGGAGGGGCCCATTTTTCGGGAAACTAAAGCGGTAGTTTACCGAAAACGGGCTCAGTGTAAAAATACAGAAAAAATTATAGTTTGGATAAATTCATAATTTTTTTTAAGGATGGGCCCTGGTGGGGCCTTCCGAGCAGGGGCCAAGGTGGCAACTTCTCATCGGCCGGCCTGTTAAATCCGCCACTGGTCTCGCCCCTTAAAGACTGTAATAACAAACTCTACAAATGTATCGCTCCGCCGCGTGCGAATGGCAAGGCGAGCTGGACGATGTCAAGTCATGGAGTTATAAACCGTCAGGCGGTGGATCTCTGTGAGAAAAAGTTGAAATGAAATTATTTCAAGTCCGTTGTACGCTGGTTTTGCACCCTCGGGCATTGTGCGAGTTATGAAAGGATCGTGAACTCTCGCGCCTCGACTTCCTGACGAGTTTTCTCTATCTCCCGTTTAGGATTCGCTGCCGTTGCGTTTAATAACGACTGATTAATCTGTGGTTACGTTGATGAGTGTGAGTCATTAATTTGGGGCCTATCTGACAATGTACACAAAGTGTCTATGTATTATTACACAGCACGCAAAGAAAGAGCTAATTTTCATATGTAACTGCTGTGGTTAGTTTGAACTTTGACTTTTTGAATGATACAAGCAAATTCTTCTGTTTTAAAAATTGTAGCTTGCAAGTCATATGAAGTAATATAGTACCTATAATTATTGCACAGAAAAATTACATCTGTAAGGCAGAAGAATTAATAATATAAGAAGGAATAGAATTACCTAATTAGTCGATTTTCGAAATAAATTTTTTCCTGAGCCATCTTATGGAAGAAAAATTTATTCCACAGTTTCAATTGATTTTCACACGTTGGTGTATTATGATATCTAGTTTACTCTAAGTCATTAAGGGGTTGTACCTAGTCAGGTGGCCGAAAAGAGGCGAATGTTTGTGATTTTTTTTTTAAAAAGCGGAAGCATATATTTTTACAGAACTTTTTGCACTTAAAACAGCAACATTTAAAGAACATTTGGTAATTTTTTCGTAGACAAATATGTACGTTTATAATAAAGTAAGGACCGACATCCAAGAAGCCCTTTTAAAAATTTGGTTTTGCGGTGAGCACTGCCATTCGCATCCAGATTATCTGAAATAAAAAAACGAAAAAGATTTCGTTAGTATATTAATGTATCCTCTGATTGACGGATGGGATTTCCCAAATATTAATCTAAAACAAAATGGCGGCTATTTAAAGTTGAAGTGCTGATTTTTTCGCGTGATTTTTGCACGAATAAATCAGGATTGCCAATGGCATAGAATTTGATTTTTGGCACTTACAGTGTTTTCTACAAGCACTCTTCGAATAAGTCTGTATGCTTATACTGAGCCCCATTTTATACTGCAACGCTGTTCATGGATGGTGTAGAAGGGAATATAGAATTTCCATGAGGAATTCCCGGATGTCATATTTTCATGTTGCGATGCGCATCTAGCGCCATCTACCGCTGGCAAGCGTGCCTATACAGTCGCCTCTCTACGTTAAGCACTCACCTTGTGTTCTTGCGTACGACATGGCGCGTCCGCATGTACTCTAACCTTTTACTACAGTTATACAGTGAATTCTCGTTAGGAGCCCGTTTCTACCACGCGTTAGGAGCCCGGCGACTATCCCCACCATTTCTTGTAATCCTTCGGACGAGAGTGAGAAAACCCAATGAGCGAGCGAGAGGAAACGAACGAGTCGACACGAAGTTGGCGTCGGCTTTCGTTTCCTCTCGCTCGCTCATTGGGTTTTCTCACTCGCGCCAGTGGCCGCGCGGAATAGTGTCCAGTCGCGTTAAGAGCCCGCCGCCAGCCCCGTTCGACGGGCTCCTAACGAGTATTTACTGTATTAAACTTCTTTGTCACACCCGAAGTCCGCGGTTTCTTTTCCACCTGTTTCCTCTGACCTCGTCACAGATGGAACACCCTACACAATTTTGTTTCCCTGTAAGCATCAAATTGTGTTTATATCAGAGATTCGCGTGCATCGATCAGCGTTCGTGTACTATGGTAACAGAGACAAAGTGGAGATAGCTGCTTTCCTCCGAGAAGCAACTATGAGTAACACAGCTTTGCAATATTGATTGTGATTTGATGTATAGACACTGAGCATATCCCATTTCAGCGTGCAACGAGGGGTTTGCCTGTGCTCTCCGCGTATTGAATTCAATAATAAAGTTATATCACTTGTGGTTGATTGCTTTACGTACAATAGAGGTGTACATTCTACAAATTACTGGTAAATCTGCCATATGTTGCACGAGTTGTCATGCTTCATCAGAAATTATACAATTAAAGGAGACTTCTAACCTCCAAACTCTAATAAAATTCTATTGAGATGTTTCCCTATGAAGCATTTGAAAAATAGAATTAAATATTTTCATATAAATCTCTGTTTTTTTGAGAAAATCGATCTGAAAATCAAACCAATTCTTAATCCAATAGCAGACAAGTTTACAAATTCGATTTCTCGAAAGTGGAGTCTTATATGAAGAAATTTTCTTTCTGGTCGCACCTCGATTTCGGAAACACCCTGTATATTATAAGAGAAAATATTCCATACACCATAAGATAAAAATCCATCGTCTGATTTATAATTAGACTGTCTTTCTAATTTTACAATAATAATTATTCAATAATGAATGATAATTCTTCTATATGCACCAACACAAACTGTGTGAATGAACGCAGTAGCAGCGTCGCAGTCACACTCGATAGAGGCAAGAATCAGTGTCAATGCTCTGTGCTAAAACACCTACACTTCTGCATTCATTAATCAAACAGTCATTTATTCACACAGATTTATCAACGCTCACGCAAGGATACAATTACATCAATCAGCTATCGTACACCAGCAAGTAGTCTATGCAGTTCTGTAGCAAATGTAACCCCTCATATCCTAAAATGTACGACACCAAAACCCACGAATACACAATTTCCTGAAAGAGTATCGATCTTTGCGATCCGAAACCCGAAAATTCAAAAAATTCTGAAACCTTGTGAATATATAGGGGATTTCTTCCTGATTACAACGCAATTTTTGTTTGCTGCCCAAATTCACTCGAAGGGGGTGAAATTAACCCCCGAATATTTGGTTATTTTCCGATTTTTTGTTATAACTCGCGAGCTGTAAGAGATAGAAAAAAAGTTTCAAGACAAAAGTTACTTCTTTTAATTAGATCTATCATTTGGTAAAAAAATTATTTTACAGTTCATGAGTTATAACACAAAATCGGAAAATAACCGGATTTTCAGGGGGTCAATCACACCCCCTTAGGGTGAATTTGGGCAGCAATAAAAAATTGCGTTAAAATCCGGAGGAAATTCCCTACATATTCGCAAAGTTTTAGATTTTTTTTAATTCCCGGGTTCGGGATGTTCCCTTGTTAGGTGCAACTTAAGGGGTTAGCTCGCCTCAGGAGGTAGAAAATGTATCGATTCTTTGGGAATTTATTTCAGAAAGTACATGCATATTTTTATGCAATGGTTTTTATATTCAAATGAGAGACACTTTAACAGATTATTATATTACGTTTTGGTATAAAAATATTTATTTATTGCACAATTACAACTGGTTTCCCGGAAGCTGTTTTTAGAAACACGTTTTGCGGTGACCAACATTATTCGGAACTGGGCTATCTGAAATCAAAAAACGAAGAAGATTTAGTTAGTACAATAGTTTATCTAGTCTTTAATCGTTCCGTTTTATAAAATATTAATCTGGGACAAAATGGCAGATGTTTTAAGTTAAATGATCGATTTTCGTAGAAAAAAACACTGATTTTTCATCAAAAACATCTGCCATTTTGTCCCAGATTAATATTTTATAAAACGGAACGATTAAAGACTAGATAAACTATTGTACTAACTAAATCTTCTTCGTTTTTTTATTTCAGATAGCCCAGTTCCGAATAATGTTGGTCACCGCAAAACGTGTTTCTAAAAACAGCTTCCGGGAAACCAGTTGTAATAAATAAATATTTTTATACCAAAACATAATATAATAATCTGTTAAAGTGTCTCTCATTTGAATATAAAAAACATTGCATAAAAATATGCATGTACTTTCTGAAATAAATTCCCAAAGAATCGATACATTTTCTACCTCCTGAGGGGAGCTAACCCCTTAAGGGGACTAGGCAGTCAGATCGCTCGAAAATCAAGTATTTTTTGCGAATTATTTACAAGGAGATGAACACAAATTGTGACTAGTACGTTCGGGTAATGTTTATTAATACTATAAACAGTAAAAAAGAAATGATTTGAATATTATATACATATGTATGACAGCGCTACAGTCGTCTGATGTGTAGGCGTTTTTTTTGGAGCCGCTGTAATTTTGCAGTGATTCTGGTCGTAAGAAATTTAATTGTGAAATATCCTCTGAAATTTATACTTTGCCGTGGCCCCTATTCTGCCCTGCACCTATTCAAAACGGAAAAAAATCAAAATTATAGGAATGGTGGCTGCAAAACGGCAAATTTTAAAGAAACGTCATTTTTCGCCAGGGAAAAGTGCCTTTCTATTTTTTTTTTGACAAACCAGGAGTTTTTACAGACTAATGCGTAGGTCCAGGTCGTAACTAGACATGTTTCATATATGCTGAATTTTTTTCAAATCGACTGATACCTCCGTTTTTTCCCAATCACTGCAAAACGAAGAGGAAATATGATTCCGAGAAAAACGCGCTTAAAGTTTCGAAAGAGGAATCTAGTCTACCTGCGTGCGCGCAGAAACGGTTTATGGCGCGCTCGGCCTTTTCGGCTGTAAAATCCTCAATTTTGCGAATTTTAACATAAACCAAACGGCATTTTAATCGGGAAGGGTGGTACTTTCGAAAAATGCAACAAAAAAAAAATCGAGTTTCTGACTGCCTAGTCCCCTTAAGGGGCCGCCGTAGTTTGACCCTCTGAAAATAAGGCAATTTTGGGGAATTTTTTAAAACAAAAGTTTTGAATATTATAATTCTAAACTTTGCACGCTTATTAATTTACATTCGAAGAATGCGCTCAAATATTTTTGCGCAATAATAACAATTTTATTCAGAGTTACAATGGTAGTTGTAAGAGGGTTAAAAAAATCTCTTGTTCCTGGCGAACATGATTCCTGCGGTCTTAGTCATCTAAACCAAAAAAACACCATCTTTTTCGTCGTATGAACTAGAATAAATAACAAATATTGAAAAACACAAAAATAAAAGCACTATCTTTTTGAAAAAAAAATTTCTCAGTTTTCTGCCTTGCAAAACTCGAATTTTGCAAATAAAGACTGCATTCTAGTTAACCCCAGGTCGCTTCAGCCTGGTATTCCAAAAACATTGGCAATCAAATTCACGAATACATTATCGTCTGCAACAGAATTTAGCTTTTTGGTTGTTCCATACCAAACGTTCTGTAGCAAACCCGATCCCAAAATGCCCGGGGCACTGCAGCCTTGAATCCATAAAAAATGTGACAACAAAATCCTCGAACGCATTGCCTGCTACCAAAAAAAAAAAAAAAAAAAAAAAAAAATTAAACTTTTTGATGGTATCAACGTTTCCACGCAAGAACGCTTAACTGTGTAGTGTCGAGTCTGGGTTCTGAAGCCGTGCTATTGAACGAAATCACTTTAACGTCGAATAGTATTTTCCCCTCGCGTGGCGTTAAACATTTTTCAACGCGCGCGTGTTCTTCGCTCGGACGATAGCACTCCACTCCCTTTGTGTGTCATATTTTTTCCGACAATCCGGTAAACGCGGAAAAACGCGCGGATCGGCCGCGCTGATATGTCGGGTGTTCGCGCGCACGCGCGCGGCCAGTCGAACGTTCGACACTAATTACGCGCAGACAACGGGCCCACGAATTTATGCGGATTCTAATTAAAATTTCATTTCGACGTGGCGAAGTGTAATAACCGCGGATCCGTATCGCCGCGGCGCGTTTTTTAAGCTCGGGTGGCGGCGGCTGCCGCCACAGCTGCCGGCGAAAACTAATTAAGCTCTCGTTTAACTGCAAACACGAGTCGCGTTTTAAGCGATCGCTGCCATCTTCCCGCCTCCTCTGCCGGCAATTCCTCAAATTATCAGCTGACGGGGCTTGATTTCTAACCCTCCTCATCCGCCAGCGCGTTCTCCAATCGCGGAATTAGATATGCGGAGGCGCGCAAGGCTGGAAATGTTTATTTCATCATTTTCAGATTTACGTAGTCTACACAGAATTTTTATAGCAATATTATTGATAAAATAATTCGTGTGCAATTTATCTTGGCCGAGCTGCAGAACTACACATTTCTGCGATAATATTTTCCTAGTTACTAATAATAAGGAACAATTAGCTACATATTTTATTTTCCCTCGTTTTCTGTAATTTATTTACATTTTTAAGCTGAGCGCTCAAAAACAATGGTTCCTTCGAAAGTTATTTAGTCGAAGGTGGATTATTATTGTAATAATAATTTAATTATGAGCGAAGCAGCTTACTGAGACTACGCTTGCTTTGGTTTCCAAACGGGACATCATCCGCAGAGGTATCTTTATCAATAAATGATGATAGCACGTGTGAGCAGTTCAGTGAGTCAGAGTGGAAGGTGCATTAAGGTTGCTGCGGGCAGTAATTATTCGCGTAATGACCTAGAATGATTATTACAGTTGGGATGAAAGCGACTGGCCACTTAAGGCCATCAAATGATTATTTTTATCATACCGTTTAGTTACCCTGGCGCACTAGAGTGGTGGGTAAAAGAATGTTTTAATATGATATTTCCACGTATGAATACAGGATGTGATAAAATCGGAGTCAGGACTTAAACGGGGAGTCCTATTCTTTGGGCTAAAAATATAGCGAAATTGGGGATTTTTTTTTAAGAAACTGGCGATTTGATTCATCTGAAATTTTTACCAGATTTTAATGCATCTGTCAGGAAGCAATAGTTTTTTTATTAATTTTTAATAACAAATATAGGAGTTATACATGATCATAACTCCTATATTTATTATTAAAAATTAATAAAAAATAACTTCTTCAAAGATGCATAAACCGTGGTCCAAATTTCAGATTATTCGAAACGCTAGTTTCTTAAAAAAAAAATTAAAATTTCGCTATGTTTTTAGCGCAAAGAATAGGATTCCCCCGTCTGACTCCACATCAAAATCACTCAAAAATGGGTCATTCTTACGATCTTATTTAAAAAAAAAAATAAAAGTTATAGTGTTAAAAAACTTTTGGGCTGTATTTGTACATCAGTCAAGATAATAATTTTTTTTTGCATATTTTATCTAATACTTATATGACGTTTCCTTTTTTTTTTTTAAATAAAATCATAAAAATGACCTATTTTGGGAGTGATTTTATGGGAGAGTACCTAACCTCAAACGATAGGTAGTATCTAATAAGCGTAGTAAAAAATGCTTATTGAAGATACTAGGTGAAAAAATCAACCCTGTTAGGCTTATTCGATTTTTACTCCGTACATTAAAGGTTTTCTTTCTTCTGAGAAAAACAACGTACCTCCTGCTTTCTGCTGTCGGCGTATATTAATTACTCCATATATCAGAAACTGAAGCAATGTCAATTAAATTATCATCCTGAAATAACGCGGAAATTTCCTTGCGTTTCTAACTAAAATTTCTTAAACCAAAACACTTATTGGCTATGACAATTATTCTAAACATCGTTATATTATCGCCGTAAATAGATAATAAATAAGTTCGTGTAAAATTAGTATTAACTTTCAACTGAAATTAATCTATGAAAAATCACAAAAGTGGTACGAAATTAATATAGTGTAGTCACAATAGTTCACAATTATTTTCTCAAAAATACTACTCCTCTATAAATTTAGAGAACGTTTGATCATAAATTTGAGATTTACAACATTTCCCATCTCCCTCGATTAAAACGCGCTCTACCTTCAATTTTCAAAATTCTACTTGCCTTATCTTCCGCAACCAAAAGTATTCACTCCACCTAATAACACCACAACGCAATCCCTGAAATATTTCAACTGCATCCACAACGTATTAAAATTTCTACGCCCCACAGTGGAACGACGTAAGGACAATTACTGGACATGGCAATTACTTGCAAACGGTTTGGATTTTCATTGTAAAAATTTGCACACTTTCAATTCATGTTAAGTAGAATAACACAAAATCGAAAAATAGCAAAATTTTCGGTGGTTAATTTCACCCCCCTTCGAATGAATTTGGGCAGCAAACAAAAATTGCGTTGTAATCAGAAGGAAATCCCATATATATTTACAAAGTTTCAGAATTTTTTGAATTTTCGGGGTCGGGATCTTACCTTGTACCAAAATTATTAGGTATAACTTATAGTGACGATTCATTACTAAATATAACAATTTTATTACAAATATGAACAGAAAAATAGACACGTGATTCATGCGTTCGTCGATATACGTGTGTCGCGACGATCGGGCCTGTCTGCTAGCCGAGGTTAAATACGTATAAACTGAAATGTTTACATTAGATTTATTTTATTAATCGCAACTAGTAGCAGGTAATTTTTGTACAGTTCAAAACCTTACCATTCAAGGATTAAATTAAGGTATTTTCGAACTTGGGCGACTTTGAGCAAAACTTTAAATCGCTAGTTGAATTATTATAGTATTGAGTGCAACACATTTTTATTTAATACAGTTGATTATTGATGAAATCCAAGTTAATTCAGAATGTTTTTTGTACAAAATCATTAATAATAAGATACTCAGTAATATGTAAATTATTGAGAACTTATGAAGTACTAGGATTTAGGCAATAATGGTTTAAAGTGGTGCAGCTGAAAGACAAAAAGACTTAAATTTTCATATAGGTCAAATTCATATACAATTAAATCAAACCTAATGTGAATATAAAGTTTATTTCTTTGTGTTTTCTAATGCTACGAACACTTAATAAAGATTTAATGAAGCTATAGAACAGAATTTTGACACTTCAAATTTTGGCCGATGTCCAAATAAATAGGGCATTCTCGTTCCACTGTGCGCCCCACAATTTTCGACGACGTCATAAATCACCTAACCACCCCTCTATTAATCTCAACCGACGAACACGTGCCTATCGTTCAAAAAATGTCATCATTGTCAATTTTTAAGCCTCACCTTTCAACTAAGGGAGTTAATTACCCGGCGACAGAAGACCGCCCACGTAAGTCCTTATTGTTTCCCTCAAAGTAAACAGCTACGCGGCTGCGGTGCGCATACTTGCTCATGCTAATCCTCCCCCGAAGGACGATTCAATCGTCGGGAATTATTCTAACGTCAAGCCTTTCTTAAAGTGTCAAAACACAAGCGACCACTTTTCAATGGGGCGGGCTGCGCTTAATAAGATTAACGCTTTCGCGCCCGCTGGGCCGAGAAGTTTCCGTGGGGTCGGAGGGTAGCTTTTGCCGAAGCTTTTTGACAACGATAAATAATCGGATAAAGCGTGATCAGGGATTTTCTGAGTCATTCTAACCGGCCAGATCGGGGCCAACCAAGACTCCGAGCATTGTGCCGCGTGGTCGTTATTTCGGGGTATCTTTGTTAGCCTCCGCTTTCTCGCACGCGGGCAAATAATAATGAATTCTGGCGTCCATTTGCTGCACGTGCCGAGTTCTATCCGCGACGTTTACTGATCGCCGGCGAAACGGATCGGATCGAGTTCGCTCGAATCCCTGCCCTCGCCTCTTCGATTATTCTGATTGAGCTGGATGAAATTTTAAATTCCGCGTGCGCGAACAGGCTGGTGTCGATTTTCTGCGAACCTGTGCATTTTTTGGGCGAGTTAAAGGATATAATTTACATTAATATTTATATGCACGTATAAGGGTGCGTGGGTGTATTTATTTTTATAGATAAAACTACCCTTCGAAATTTCACCCCTCTGATATGCTCCCTCAGAAAGCACTGGAGATGGAAAAGGTCGGTTAAATAAATGTTTTGCGATCTTTATGTGAAGTATCACGACGCACATATTGATATAAAAAGTTTAATTAAGTAGTAGTAGAAATTAAAAAATGTACTTTTTCCACTTTTGTTTCCATATTAGTGATATCTATATGTGAACGAACAAGTGGGGTATTTGTATCTTGACATGATATTATTGCGACATTTCTATTTTTTAAAAGTCTGACGAAATTTTAGGAGATAGGTGAAAATTGTTGTAAAATTATAAAAATTGAAGCATGATGTAACAAGTGCTTTTCTCTTTATTCATCAAAGTGTATAATATATTTTAGTTACGATTAGTTTGAATTTTGGAAGTTATTTAAAATTTCGGTAGTTCGCTTTTCGTAATTCTTCCCTTTTGAAATAAAAATCTTATTTTTGTTAATAGAGAAAAACTGAAATGTGGATTAACAACTCCACCAATTCCGCCATTCCCCACTTAGTTAATAGCTTCTCACAAATTTCCGCACCGTTGCTCAGATTTTTAACAAAAAATGAAAATTTGATTAGTCCGTATTTTATCATCCCCTGGCCCTCGTTTTAATCGAATTTTCGGAAATGTATGTCGTTACGGTGATGAAAATGTTTTCCCGGCTACTTTATACATAACGAGGAAACTGATCCGCGCGGGGAGCATTTTACGATTTAATACCGCAGTATTTTGAAATACTTGAATGTGGTTGATTGAAAAACGCGTGGCGCAGATCGCTGCAACGATTAAACGCAACCGACCAACGGATTTATTCCCAAATATTAATAGAATAAATACGAGCGTGGAATTTTATGGGTACACACTCGAAAATATGTGACCGTTTTCAGGTACACCCTTGCAGAGACTCTGTCGACTGCACAGCAGGAGCTCTGGGAGAAATATTAACGGAATAACCAGAATGGAGTACCGCAAATACGATACGATTAATCACCGCGATCTGATTGCGCGTATTTAATTGTTGCGCCCTACGGTCGAACTGCGTGCTCCTGGTTGCCATTAAATATCTTCCTAAGAGTCATTTGCTTTTGCTTCTGTTTCTAGAATTCAACGCCTCAGTTTTGGTTTTTGGTTTCTTGAAATCAGTTATTTCGAATTTACACGGAATTTTATCTAGATAGGTCTGGGTTAGGAAGAAAAGAAAATAAAAAGAGAAGAATAAATTGTTTTCGAGAAAGTCAGTTTTTAGGAAAAGTGATTTTGATAATTTGTGAGATTAGGGTGCATTTTACTAATTCACGTATTCATGAGTTTGTCTGGTGGCCTTCATTTTGTCGTTATGGTAGTATGAAAAGTAATAGAATAAATGTTAATGCTAATTCAAGAAAATATTCTTCGTTCGCAGATTTTTCAAAATATTTTGCATTAGCATAGTGATGAATGTGAATTGATGTGTCAGTGAATGTTCAGTTTCATAAACACTCAAACAATTTTTTCCAGTAGTCATAACGATTTCCAAATAGTTTTGATTAAAATTTCTTCTTTCACCATAAGCAAAGTGAATTTAAACTCGATAACTTGTCAGAGTTGAAAATCTTCTGTTGCGCATTTTCTACTTTTTTTTTTTTAATTTTAATAATTACACCTTTCTCAATCACAAGCGTAGCATTTCAATTCTCGATAAAAATATTAATGATAATAATGGTACTAATTATTCATCACTACCACTCGCAGTTATTACAAACTCTTATTGTTACTGTCCCTTTATTATCATTTTCATTGATGAATAATTAATCTCGTAATTATACATTTACATTTGCCATTGTCTGGAATTATATTTTCTTTTAAAAATCTTATCACTTAGTTAATTTATCTACATATATCCATGTCAACATTTCAATTCACCTTTTTAACGAATCACGTGCTTCGAAAGTCAGATGCAAATTTCTAGACACATTCAACATGCAAAAAGAAACGAAATACAGTTTTATTATGTAGCTTAAAGAATGTTGTTACGTGCTCCGGAGTGCAAGCATGTCGATTAATCGGTACGATTCTGTGCCGCGTTTCGGTTTTATCACGCTCGAGATAAATTCGTACTGTGTTACACCGCGGTCGATATTTGTAAGGGATTGCTGTGTATTTCACGGACAATGGCCGCGTGGCAGTGGTGAATTAGACGGTCACGTCGTTATCAGTGCGTTTCTGTAGCACTCTGTGCGTTTACTACCGCTGCAGGTTGTCCTAGGATTAGCAGACTTTAAAAGAAGTATATTACTGCTCGTAAATATCTTTCCACGGAAAGTTCCATTCTCTCACCAAAAAAGGGACTTTTTTTTTCCAAATATTAAGTGTAACAAATATTCAGCCCATAATTCGTTCTAGCTTTTCCACTACCGTCACAAAAAATTAGTTAAACGCAGTACGGATCCCATAATTTTATGATCTTTATTTTGCAAAAAATTACCGGATTAATTATCAGAAAGATCCGTCGCGTAGTTGCGACTTGATTGAGTAACAAACATCCAAACATCCAGCCACACTGTCGCGTTTATTATATTATATTATAGTGGGGACAATAGTTTTATGTTAAAGAAAATATCCGCGCAAATATTCATACTCCCCAAAATAGTAGTTAAATTATTTTTGCCGAAGCCTCCACTTTTTAAAATAAATCCCATTGCGCCCCCTGTTCGTAAGCTACCCTCCTGCTAATTCCGTAATTCCTCGTCTGCGCCACTCCTTCTCGGCACCCTAGTCCGTAGACTTTAGAGCCGAGGAGGAAAAACAGGACGCCGGTGACCTGACCAATAACTTATGCTTCACCCTCTGCACCCTGAGAATCGCCAAAAAGGACGAGCTGTAGCTAAAGATAGGGGTATCGTCTGTACAAGCAGAAAGTCGTGGGAAAGAAGGATCGAATGCGCCGGATCCGAAGCACGGCTGCTGAGTTGTCTGGGATGTCGAATCGTCGCGTCGCTGCTATGTGTTTTAATTTGACGTCACTCAGCACGTCAGTACCATCTGGTGTTGCGAGGCTTCTCGTCGCCTCTCGTCTCGTCTAGGCCGCGCCAGTCACCGGGATTTAATATCAAACCACCCCGATCTCACCCTCCTTGCTCGCATGGACCCTTCTCGCCTTCCTGTCTCTGTCTCCGCGAGCCAAACCGTTGGATTTTCCGCTGCTGCACACGAATGCCGCATCGATGTACCCCCCATCGGTAAGCTGGATATGCATAATCGGACCGCGGGAAGGAAAAACCACGTTTGGGAAATAAAAATAGAGAAAAATCCAACAGTTTCTATCGTGCTCTTTGTTTTCCCATTGCGTGGAATCGGTCAGGATTCAGAGATATGGCCATTGAGGTCTTTGTCTGGTTCATACTGTGCGCGATGAAGCAGCGAGCACTAGAGCTATTGTTTTTGCCCGGGTATCCGGGTACCCGGGTACTCGAGTACCCGGTGAGACCCCGGGTAGAAAAAAATTACTCGGGTACCCGGGTACCCGTAGGATACCCGACTACCCGGGTACCCGTGCAATACCCGGATACCCGGGTAGACAAAAATTACCCGTGTGTCCATGAGATACCCGAGTAACTGAAGTGTGATGAGATAGTTGAGAATTTCGATTTGACAGCCGATCGTTTTTCGACTTTCGATCATTTTCGGCTAACCTCAGTAATGAACGGAATATGCTGTCAAATCGAAATTCTCAACTATCTCATCACACTTCAGTTACTCAGGTATCTCATGGACACACGGGTAATTTTTGTCTACCCGGGTACCCGGGTAATTTTTGTCTACCCGGGTACCCGGGTAGTCGGGTATCCTACGGGTACCCGGGTACCCGAGTAATTTTTTTCTACCCGGGGTCTCACCGGGTACTCGAGTACCCGGGCGGGCGGGTAGTAAGAGCTCTAGCGAGCACAAGGAAAGAAGGAACTGCCAGTCCGATTAATCAATGTCAATTAGACCAGGCAGTGGATGCACGAGATTCGATTAACCTGGTGCACCGGTTTGGGTAAAATTTTGCATAATAATATAGTTGGTGGATGCCGTTGAGGTGTGCGGTTAATAATCAACTCCGACTAGCACAACAATCTATTTATTAATAATAAACAAGTGGCTCGCGTGTACGCGGTGAGCACCTCGAGGTGAACTGACCTGACTGACTGTTCGTTTCTCAAAGTTTGTACTTTTCACGAGAGGTGCAAGAAGGGAAGGAAAGGAGAGGAAGGAAATGGCTGACGCCTGGCTTACGATTCGAGAAATGTCACGGAAACTCAAGAAAATGAAATAAATAAAATAGGTAAAAGGCAAAATATATTTTCATTCAACTTCCCTACGCGAAACGGCAATTTTAAGTACAGCAACATGGTATTATGATCAGGTAGTGTTGAGGAAATTTGATTGGTGGTGAGTTTTGTTTTTAAATTTTGGCGCCTCTCTCCATCTTGACCGAGAGCGGAAGTAAGGCGTGCGTGCATCTGCAGTTTGTTTCTCTTCCCTTCACTTGTTGGGCAATGTGCACACGGTTTTTTTTTATTTTACTCATCTCTCTTCATTATTGATAATAATACAGTGTTATTTATTTACTTATATTTCGGTAAATTGCCCTACAATACATAGTGTTGAAACAAAATAGTACGCAAAATACTATGCATTCGCTTCACAGTTAAGTAAAAAAAATTTAATTAATCTAATTGCAGCGAGTCTCAGTGCTCGAAACGCACCCCTAGCTATTAACATCACGCGACACTACGCAGTATTAGGAAACTTTTATTATTTATTGATGCAGGTGTAACTTATTTGAATAACTAGTTTGATTTTGACTCAAAAAATTTTCTTCGCCAAATTCAGTTCCCTGATTTGAACACAAAAATTGAATTTGAAGAATTTGAAAACATTCTGGAATATTTAAACATAGTAGATAAATTAAAAATTAATGTTAACAACGTATATTGCTGAACCAAATTCTTGAGAAAGTAAGAGAATACAAAGATTTTTGAATCCAAACTACATAAGCTGTGAAAAGTGGCAAACCTTTTTTGAAAACACATCTGATTTATGTAACATCCTTAAAATTGTTTCTGTTTGCCTACCAATACAAGCTACTTCAGCCTTTACTGAAAGAAACTTTTCAATTAACAAAAATAACAAAAAATAAATCTATATTTATGGATTCCTAACCTCAAAGCTACAATTAAATTAATAAAAAATGATCTATTAATTTATATTAATATGAACATAGAATGCCGGGACTCTCATAGTTACTTTGTAAAAAATAATTCCTTGATACTAAAAGCACAAACTAACAACAAATATACTTGGAAAAATAAGTAAAATCAAAAAATAAATCTATATTTATGGATTCCTAACCTCAAAGCTACAATTAAATTAATAAAAAATGATCTATTAATTTATATTAATATGAACATAGAATGCCGGGACTCTCATAGTTACTTTATAAAAAATAATTCCTTGTTACTAAAAGCACAAAATAACAACAAATATACTTAAAAAAATAAGTAAAATCAAAAAATAAATCTATATTTATGGATATAATCATTGATACTAAAAGCACAAAATAACAACAAATATACTTAGGAAAATAAGTAAAATAAAAAAATAAATCTATATTTATGGATTCCTAACCTCAAAGCTACAATTAAATTAATAAAAAATGATCTATTAATTTATATTAATATGAACATAGAATGCCGGGACTCTCATAGTTACTTTGTAAAAAATAATTCCTTGATACTAAAAGCACAAACTAACAACAAATATACTTGGAAAAATAAGTAAAATCAAAAAAGAAATCTATATTTATGGATTCCTAACCTCAAAGCTACAATTAAATTAATAAAAAATGATCTATTAATTTATATTAATATGAACATAGAATGCCGGGACTCTCATAGTTACTTTGTAAAAAATAATTCCTTGATACTAAAAGCACAAAATAACAACAAATATACTTAAAAAAATAAGTAAAATAAAAAATAAATCGATACTTTTTATTTCCCCAATTTCCCTGAAAATACTATATTTTCTCAAAACTCCACAAAAATACTATATTTCCCCTCCAAAAAGGTGGCAACCCTAATCTGAACAGTAGCGAGTGTGATGCGTCATTTCTGTGTCGGGTATTAAACTCAAATATCAAACCACAAACTGTTTAATTGCTTTCCTAACCTCCAACAATTCCATAACACAAATACGTATACATACACACCGTAGCTTCTATAAAATAGCATCGCTTATAAGGACATAAACGTTGCTATTAATATACACACAGTGTTAAATACGAAATATTAAGCGATTAGAGATCTTAATGCACGCGCCACTTATTTAACAACATAATAATCGCTGTGAGCCACTTTTGGGTTATCGCGAGCACGACAGCTCGGGAATATCCCGTCAAGAATGAAACGCGACTCCGAGAGGATTCAAAGAATTTGCGCTGTTGGTTCGTGCACGCGCGAATAAACTCGCCCGGCAAGAAAGTGTACTAGTGGTACGTGACCCAGGCGGTCCGATTTATCGAAGTCACGTGCGGGAATCATTCTTTCGGCGAGATCATGGGCGTCGAACGCATTCGATGCCCACGGAACATTTGTAGGGATGCTTGTATTTTAGGATCGCCGAATGTGACCGCGTTGCCTGATAAGCTTTAAACTACGGAATTTATCGTTGAGTGGGAAGCGCGGTTCTAAGGCTGAGTTATAAGGGTTGTGTTATAAGTGCTTGATCGAAGGAATTGGCTGCACCTGGTCATCGAAGGAAACACCTTACAACGTCTCTTCCGTACTTAACGGAGGATTCTCGTCTAACAGCCCCAAAAGTAACTGGAGTTTAAGAATTTTTTTTGATAAAACTGTTCGTCATATTGGATTAAACTCTTTTGGGATATAAGGAGGCATCTTTAAACTTGCAGAAGTTATTTTTTTATGTCGATCCTTCTTAACAACAGTTTTTTTTAAAAAAAAATCTAAATTTCGGGGGCCGTTACAGGGGAACACCCCTGATGGGGGACATGCACCTAAAGAGGCCTAAAAACTGACGTTCTTGTAGAATTTTTTTTTAAGAAAGTATTAACATTATTGCACCAGTAATTTTTTTTATTAATTATGTCATCTTTGGCTATAATACATAATTTTTATATGTTAAAATGGTAGTCGTATAATACAGTTATAGGGGCTAGTTCCGAATGTCATTCGCAGCAGTGATTTGGGGTACCCACTCCCAATTAAACAGATTTTACCTGAAAGCAAAAAGCAAATTAGTTTCTTAAAATATATTGACAAATGACGTTTTTGACAGGGCGGATTGTTTAGTTGATAAATAGCTTCTTTTTTTAGCGCATAAAAGGCAGGATTTCATGTCCGAAAATTGAACGTTTTATTTAGAGTGCTGATATTTCTTTAAAAATTACCTTTTTTGAAGTCAGGCTTGTCAAAACAGCATTTGTTAATATATTTTAAGAAACTAATTTGCTTCTTGCTTTGGCTTGCAAGTAGCCACTATGACTGTATTACACGACTAATATTTTTACATACAAAATTAGTAAAAAGAGAAAATTAAAATCATTAAAAAAGTAAAACTTTTTAAAAAAGCTCGAAAAAAGTAGGTAACACATGTTTAAATTTAGTATGAAGCTTATAAATTGTTTTTAAACCACCCATATAATTACTATTATATATGAAAAATCTTGGATGTTCCCCTTTCCTTATATTTACTTTGTCACTCGTTAAATTCCAAAAATGAATAAACAAACAAACATAATACAGGAAAATAAGGAAGGTTTCCTAGGCGGTAAAAATAAAGAAAGACTTCGAACTTGTCTAACTGAGTTGTCTAAAAGAATCGAGAAAACAACATGCTGCGAGTTGGTCCTTTCCGTGCATACAGGAAGACGTGGTGAAAGCGTAAATTCATTTTGCTACTGCTTCCACCCACTGTTACCGGGCAAAAATCATTTTCGCCCAGAGCTGCTGAAGAGCCAGATCAGACCGTGACACACAATTTACCCATGCTCGCACCGAGCCATCAAAGTTCTGTTAGACGCGGCAGAGACAGGGTTCTCAGGCTTCCCCAGCGGTTGTGCTGCCAAAAAACCCCGCGACATGCGCCTCCTTATGAACAACGAGCCATAAAACGCGGGTGGCAAACCGGCCAGCCGTAACGAATGAAGTGCGCCGCTGTAAAAATGTGGTTTTATAGAAGCAGCTCCGCGTAATGCCCAAGTAACCTGGACGATGCACCGTTCGCGGGCAGAGACTGCTGGCCGGGCCGGAGCGGGAGGACGTGCTGGGTGAGAAGGAGAGGATAGAGCCCGTGTGGGTGCGCCCGTAAAAAGGAACATCGTGCACGCGCCTGCACATCGTAATATCTGCCTCTTAAGCATCCATACACTCGGTCGAGTTCGTTTTCTTCTCTGGTACCGACGTCTCTTCTGCTCCTTTCCTCCGCCTCCCCTCTCGCCTCCCCTTTCCCGTTGCCTTTTTCGTCGCGCCTTGACTCCATAAACCGGCCATAAACCTTTGACAGCCTGGAGTTCCGTGGCATCACGATTTTACCGAACTGTATCGATCACCATTCCTCAGCAACAGCGGCGACGTCCGCCGCGTATGTGTTCCTGATACACCACTGGCCGTCCCGTAAGCGCTCACCGCATTCGTATTTTCGATGCCCTGACGAGCGAACGGTTGCTTGGATTCCACTCGATTTCATGGCCAAGTCAAGGACAAGTCGGCCCGCGCTGCTCTCGGAAGGAGCTCCTCGAAGCAGGGCCCGTTCCGACGTGCACAGTGGCCGACGATGTCTCGGTGTTGTCGAGACGAAACGCGGGTAGTTTCGCTGGTCGATTTAAACGGTGGGTTGTTTTTGGTCGCTGATGAATCATGCTTGTGAATTGCCTGCGCGAATGTCTCCCAGAGTTTCGGCTAATAAGTGTAGTTGCCGTTGATATTTGGACAGCCACTTTATATGAAGTTGCGCGCTAATGAGACCGCCGGATGCGGTTGTTTTGATCACAGGATTCGCGGATATATTCCTCTCTGCCGGGGATACTTCGCTACTTTGGCGAGTAAACCAACACGCGTATCGCGTCGAAATGCTTCCTTTCTTCAGTTTGTGAAACGGTTGTCTCCGTTTCTTCTTCTGCGATTTTAGTTATATTTTGGAAGCTGTTTTTGTGTAACTCTCTTTCTGAGGAGCGAGTATCTTTAAGAGGGAAATTCATATGAAAATTTGTGAGTGTTCTTTTTTTCAGGGTTTAATTGTGGGGGTATGTTTTTTATACTTATGAACAAAAGAAAGAACCATTAATTGGCAAAAAAAGATATTAATTCGAAGAATTGTTTATACAATTGTCAGGCGCTCCGTTTCGGTGCGGCGTGCAGTATAGAGGCTGTTCTATTCATCTGAAACAGAAAAACCAAAAAGATATTTGTTCTATAGGAAATTGCGCAGGTAATGAACCTCGATCCGCAGAAGAAACTGCAAAAATAACAAAATGGCGGCAGTTTGAAGACAAATCATTGAGGATTTGATGATTCAGCGATACTGATTGATCATGCGAATGCAGCCATGGCTTTCTGCAGATATTTGCTTCGACACACGAGACACCATTGTCAAAGACGCTCGCTCTTAACTTAATAACGACTCTTTGTTAGTCCATTGTCACAGAAGGAGACTGTCGCGTTGCCGAGGAAGCACCTTTTAATATTAATTATTAAGTCTGGAAAAGTGGCTCACTCTTGCATAGGCAAGCTTCGCTGCTGTCTCGAACTGAGAGTTTCATTCTTGTTGTTTCTCTCTGATATCACCCTGCAATGTTGACATTCCCTTCTATGAAACTTTCCTTTTGAAGGTAAAGCACGGACATTCCTCTTGTAAACGAATGTCGCCATTTAATTGCCTCTTGTATACACATTAACCACCTGTCCTTATAAAGTCATTACCGAAGGGCACTGAATATATGTATCTGTTACGAGTCATTAAATGTCGCCGATGATTAATCGCTGAACGTTTGACCGAAAGAATTAATATTGGGGCCACGAGCATTGATGCACACAGACTTAAATATTAGAGTAACTAAATGAAAACCTATTTAAATAACGGATCAAATAAAGGTTGCTTTAAGTTTTGATTATTTGAGGAATAAAATTAATTTTTGTAGTCGACACATGGCGAATAATATTTTTTAACTTTTATTCACTATTCGAAAATTTTATTTAAATAAATTTTTTTCCCATCTCTGATATCTCAAGTTTTGATTATTTGAGGAATAAAATTAATTTTTGTAGTCGACACATGACGAATAATTTTTTTTTAACTTTTATTCACTATTCGACATTTTTATTTAAATAAAATTTTTTCCCATCTCTGATATATAGTACCTAAAGTATCTGTGAAATTCAGTGGCTTTTATTAAATAATACAGTGAGATACAACGTATAGAAATTCCTTAATAAACTGATTGAAATAAGAATTTGTTACTTAGCTATGCTTCATTGCTTCCTTGAAGCTAATGAGCCGAAAGCTACTAAGACTAATTGAACTGAAAACCTGATTGCTTCCAGTCTACTGAACGACTACTAAATGACAACTGGGAATCCGAGCTGCTTTGACAATTTTTACAAAGTTGACGTTTAATTTATCTAAAACATTCATCTAGAAGATAAAACAGGTTTAGTTGAACACGTTTCCACAAGCGTAATTAGTCCCCTTTTCACCACTTTTTCAAAGCATCCCCTCTACATATACACATATAAAGAAAGCCGTGAATACAACATTCTACACGTTTAACATACAACTCGAAAATGTAGGAAAAATTTGTTTGATTTGGGGCTTCGTTTTCAAGGAAAATCTGGCTAAGAGCTGGCAGAATGCAAGAGCAAATACGGTGCAGCTGCGAATGTAATAGTTCATTTTGAAAAGTGAGTCGAAATTGTAGAATAGCTTTTTTCGATCTCGGTATTTTTTTTCGAGAAAATTGTTATCTACCAATTCTCTTTACCAATCAAGCCCCTGCAATTCTCTACGGATTTTCGAATTTGATTCCCTGGAAAACAAATCCTCGTTCAAAGAAAAAGTTATCATACAATTTTGACGTATTCTTTTCCTAGGAATTATTTCGTCTTTGCATTCGCAGCATATTTATTATTGCAAACGATTTTTCGAAATCGATTTTCTCGAAAACGAAGTCTGCCAAGGAAAGATATTACCGCTATACTTTCTACTTATTCATTCCTCTAGAATAAATAAATATTTCGCGCTACACCAGCTGTTCGATGACACCCTACACGACAAGGAAAATTAATCTATCGATCGCGTCCTTTTGCCGAGAAACGCGAGGAGCATGTATACACTCTGCCGTGGCGCTTTTTAGATGTCGCAAAACAAGCACAGCTCTGTTCTTCCGGATGCATGCGCAAACGTTCTGATCGATGCCAGTTTGTTGGAAATTTAGTTTAATCATCGCGTCGGCATATAATTAATTTCATCGTTTCGCACGCGGGCAAATTCCCGCTGACACAATTCCGCGAAATGTTCGCCGCAATACACAGTTTGCTTTATTTGTAATACAGTCGGCGGATTTATTTGCATTCGCGGATCGTTACGAGTGAGAATAACGAGATGGATGCACGGCCCGGTGCACGTAAGTCGTGATAAGCAATTCCGCCGTGATACCAGTCCAATGTTTGCCTCTTTCTTTTTTTTTTTTTTTTTTTATGAAAAGAAGAACAGATGCCACTTTAATCAATATCATGCGAAGGATTCTTTGTAGTTATAGTGGCTTTGTTAAACCGCTTAATTAGCAGCTACGCTTTGGCTAAGTAAGCCGCTTAAGAGCAGGTGGTACAAGTGCTTCTTAAACCGCAGCTACGACGCCACGGTTATCATCGTAATATGAGTTTATATTTAAACAGTCTTTATATAAATTTCTCTGGCGGTGAAAAATGTTCGTTGATTTTAGTTGGTACCTTTACGTGAATTCTGCGTGGACTGGTTTGTTGGCAGTGAGGGTATAGGAAGAAGTAATGGGAGATCAGTTGCGTCAAACAATGAATGAAATGTGCTCCTACGTAAAATTCACTGATATGGTTTCTCTTCTTTCTCGATGAATACGCAAATGTTTGTTCACGAAAGATCTCCAAAACGTTAAGTAGTATGTTTTTTTTATTATTTCGTTAATTACGTAATAATGTGGCTTCGCAGTGTGCGTAAACTATATTTATTTACTAATGTTACAGTGTTATTTCTACTCCAATTTCTTCATTGAGTCTAAAAAATGGATTATTCTTTCTTTAATATCGAAGGAGGTACATTATTGTATGTAAGGTGTTCCAATAACTTTGTTGCAAGAAAAGTAGCAATATTTCATGTGGCACAAAGTTTGACGCGGGGAAAGTAGATTTCGTGTGTAGACTTTCTGACAAGGTGCTGATAGTGTAAGTTGAAAATCTTAAATGAAATCGTTAAATTTACACTGCTTTATGAGGCTTTTGTTGGTTTCAGCAACTTTCGTTCGAAACTGTTTTCAAAATATCGCATAGTGATATATTAAGAAATTTGAAAAAATAGGAAACAACTCAAAAAATAGCGAGCAAATTTGTAGACTTTAGAATACAGTATGATAGTATACAGTCAAAAATAATGGTAGGCAACTAAGCATGATCAAATGCACATTAGTATTTAGGTAGACTTAAGTATAAAATCTGTAATCAGTGTAAGAAGTTTATATATTATTGTTTTGTGTAATGTAATTCGCCGCGATCGCTAAGGGCTAACAAGTAGATGCAACATTAAATAAAAGAAAAAGATATATGGATACAATTGTGGGACATAAATGAAAATAGTGTTGTTTATAGTCAGACGTAGTTTCGACACCAACGTGAAACTATATTTCTGTGCAACTTTCCACATCTGCATCGTTCTTGAAATAGTTTTACATGAATGTACAAAATATACAAGTATTATAAAAATTGTCATTACTTTTGTCGACTAATTTAGGCGCAATGTGACGTTTTCTTTTCTGTCGTACGAAGGGCTTCCACACGATGAACTTTAATTAAAAGAAAAATAAAGAAATACGTATCCACGACAGGGATCCGTACCATGCATTGATTTGTTACAATAATTTCCAAATTTTCCCTCACAGTAATTCATACTACATATTCTAGTTATTTTGAAAAATTGAGATCGACTTACATGTTTTATATAGAAATTTCTCTTTGCGACAGTCCGAATGACCTTTCAATTTGAATTCCTTTTATCTCGCAAAGGAAGCTTCATGTTGCAAAACGATGGCCCCCGATTTTTCTTGGGCGCAAGAAAATTGCATCGTGCATATTTCTTGGCTGAGATGTTCAAACACCTTATACAAGCAAAACTGACTTCAAATACTGTTTTCAGACAGAAACAAATACTTAACAAAAGTTGAATCAGGTTATGATTTAGATGTCACGCAGTTTTAATTGTACTCTGCTCGAAAGATACATATTCACAAAGCTGTTTTCTCCGCTGTTGATATTCCGCGAAGGCACATTATGTGTATGGTATCTACCACGGTTTCTCAGAGCGTAAGGGTTACTCCCACATATCGTTTGCACACGTGACGAGATTATATTGCATATAGATAGTGATATCAAGTGACTCATACTGAAACCATATGACACATTGTTACCTTCCAATTGTCCTCGCGCGTACATAGTCCCGTGTTGATTTAAAATGGCCAAGATAATCGCTAATCCCGCCGGGTGTAAAGTTTCTCCGTGATAAGATTTCCGCACGCAAAGAGCCCTAATTGGTCGTGGAAATTCTCGGTAAATTTTATGATGGATCGAATATGATTAGCGAAGGACATGGAAGAACATGAAGTAGGTAGATTACTAAAGGGGCAGCAAATATTTATTATTGAAGAGTAGTGTTCGGTTAATGGTGCGGGAGGCGATATTATTGAAAAGATTAACAACATAATTTATGGAGACTACATTTCTACAATATCCGGTTGTTTCCATTTCACTCAAGCTACGCGAATTTTATTGTATGAAGTTGACAATCTGGATATCCTTCTTCGATCCCGTACAACACATTTCGTTGCGGGAACGTTGCAGCAATTTGCGAAGTTGCATGGTTGCAGCGCAATATTGCTGTAACGTTGCTGCAACGTTGCCGTGCAATATTGCACGGGACGACCATGGGAATATTGCTGCAACGTCGCCGTGCAATATTGCACGTGACGAGCATGGGAATATTGCTGCAACGTTGCCGTGCAATATTGCAATCTTGCATAGCAACGTTGCGGTGCTGCAGTTGATGAGGAAATACTATCTACTTCTTGAATTCTGGTGGCGACTATATCGAAAAGTGTCCACACTTGGCAGCGATACAATTTTTGGAAGCCGGAACTTTGAACTTTATTTTCTGGAAAAATTTTAAATAGCTGCCAAATAATGGTATTGAATGGAAATAAATTTAAATAGCTGTTAAACAAATGCCATATGCATTTAACATATTATTATACATATCGCGCACTAGCTGCATGCAACATTTGAACTAAATTAAGGTAAAAGTACCAATAACTGGACACTTAAGGATATCAAAGTAGTATAGCTTAAAAATGGACTAAAAATAAACGTTCTTTTTAACAAAAGTGTCAATATTCAGATAAATGTTACTTCTTTCTATCAAATGAGCTACTAAAAACTTGTTTTCAGTGCGTTATTTTAATTAAATTGAGTAAAAACACAAGTAGCTATGTGTACTAGTACATGGACAATAGAATTCTGATTTGTCCCAGCGTCCCATTTTTGGTGTCCCAATACCTGGTCAATAGGGAAGATGGCGCAAAGCACGGCGCAGAGGGCGCCACTAGTGTTTGTGTGAATGGTTTGCGCGCGGAGAAAGCAAATACAATTTTAGGTTATGTTGAAAGTGTAGCATGAAATTGACTAAAAATAGGACTTTGAAATAAAAAAACTGTTAATTTATGTACAATATACTTGTACTTACACTTTTGATATACAAAAATTTGAGAAAACCCAGACACCTTACCGGTTGGACAATGCGGTCAGGTATTGGGACTTCCCTTAAGCGTTTATAATGCTGACAGGCCTACCACCTGGACGGCTGGTCAGTTATTGGGACAGCGTGTAAAGGACAAGATTATTATGTACCGGTACATAAACACGTATATTTTTAATTAAAATCAACATTAACCGATCAATGTTTTGTTTTGTATGTCACAAGAAACTTCTTGAGATTCTGTACATACGTTTTCTTCTCAGAAAAACGTTATGTAACGATTATTATCACCTTAACAACTAACTGTATTTGTCTTAAGAATTACTTAAGAAATCTACGCAGAATTCAAGTGCACGCACCTCCGATATTTAAAGACTGTTTTATATATTCAGCTTTGCATCTAGGGGCTTTCTTAATTTTTTATATAAGAGATCAAGTTGCAAAATAGCATATATTCCCAACAATATTGTTGTAAACTTTCTATGAAGCTTAGTAAAAATATAAATGTCATTGGTGTCCAGGTATTAGGACGTGTCCAGTTATTGGTACTTTTACCTTATTCACCACATAAAAGAAATCCTGTTCAAAATCGATCTCCATCCCTCCCTGTGACAGTTCTTTTCATAACAGCAACAGACTTCTTCGTTACTTCGACGTTGGACACAATTGTATTTGAAGTTTCGGTTCCTCCTTTTTTCGACACGTTTCCGGGCGGATACTCAGTTTAAACAGTGCTCAGCGGAGGATTTTGTTGCGATCACGAGTAGCCAGCGCCGCGGCTCAGTTTTGAATCCCGAATGGGGTTCCTCACGTCTTGCTGCGTAGTGCTTTAAATGCATGAGGTCAAATTTGAGCCTTTTCAGATCCTATATCTGGATTTACATACAGGAACGAGGGCAGATTAAACAATTAATTGTAGACTGGTAGTAACATAAATGCTAAGTGGCAAATAATAGATATTTTAATCGTGAACAGGAAATGCTCGACTTAAGTTAGTATTACAAATGGAACAAAGAAATATTATGTTATTAATACAATGCCATGTAGTAGGTATCTACCTAATTACGGAGAAATCTCGATCTACCTGCTTCTGGCACTTACGAGGGAACACCGCGAACCCTTACTTACGGACTGGAACGCAACTTTGTGGGTTCATAGAGTGCCTCCAGCCAAGAACAACGGTATGTCTCGTTCGTGCCCAATCGCCCTTTAAGTTTGCGAAAACTAACCTCAAAGTCAAATAGGCACTCCCACCTTTTCGCGTATAACTCTCAAAGTACAACAGACAGAAAAAAAATTTTCAGACGAAACTTTAATGGTGCAATAAGCACTGCAAACTTGCGTTAACGAAATTTTGAAAAGAATTTAAAAAAAAAAGTACCCGACGAAATTTTTTTTTTTAAAAACATTTTGTTAACGCAAGTTTGCAGCGCTTATTTCACCATCAAACTTTTGTTTGGAATATTTTTTTCTGTCTCTTGTACTTTCGGAGTTACACGCGAAAACGTAGGAGTGCCTATTTGGCTTTGAGGTTAGTTTTCACACATTTAGAGGGCGATTGAGAACGAATGTAAAGATACTGTTGTTATTGTCCTGAGGCACTCCATAAACCCACAGAGTGCAATTGGTATTTCCCCTCTGCACTTTGTAGAAGTAATAAAAAATTATAAAAAGTGCGTACACATGCTTTGCATTTCTATAAGAATTACAGTTGCAACTTCCTTCTCATCTTTACGGATGAGTGCATACCATCGGGGATGTAGCGCTGGCAACTTTCGACTCTATCCTCTCGAAATTTTTTTAGCAACCCTCCCCACGCGTTTAATTTACTATTAACCACGCGCAACAGTTGAAGCAAATTGGTTATCCGGAGCGAAAAAACTCCCGTTCGAAATCAGCGACCGTCGGTGTAGCACCTCTCCCCGTAGGCCCAGATAGAATTGCTCGTTACGTACTTCCATCCTGGACACGGTTGCATTCGCGCTCCCGCTTCCTCCGTCCGTCGACGCGTTCTCCGCCAGGGGCGCTGCTTGAACAATGCCCAGCGAAGGATTTTGTTGCGATTACGGACAGCCGAGCATCGCAGCTCAGTTCCGGTTCCTGAATCGGGCTACTCACGACTCACGGGCCGGCATTGTTCCGCGGCCGCGGCGTCGCTCCGCAAACAATTACGCATTCGACAGGAATGCGGGAGAACGACGACTGCTCGGCCACTGTTCTCGTTGCGGCCGGATTACCAGCACGCAGATCTCGTGCGTTTCGGTATCGTTGCGCCCAGAAACGGCCGGCCGACCGCACCGGCAATCCTAATTTCGCCGAGTAATTCGCACCTACGGGCGCGGCCCCAGCTGCGCCGCCAGACGTCAGACGCGATTTTCATCGTGCCCGTAATTTATAGTTGGATCTAATTGCGGTAAACGATGAAACGCCGGCGCGCTGACGCGCGATGAATATTGGAAGCCGATCGGACGTGGCGAAGAAGCCGAAGGTTTTGGGGGTATCGAAATCTGTAGGCTGAGCTGTGGCTTGAAATTATTAGTGCGCTGCGCGCCGATTCTCTGTGTGGGAAGCCACGCTGTAGCTTTGAGAATATTGTCGGGGTTACCTTTTTCCGTCTCTACGTTTAGCGATTTTGGGTCGAGGTGGTTGATGGTAGGGTGGTTTTATATTACGTTGTCCCATAAGCAAGGCGGTTTTTCTGAGAGCTGACAAGGAAACGATAGGGTAGGGCATATCAAATAAATATTTGTATTGTTCCCAAACTTAGCCGAAGGTTGCCTATTTTGGACCACTTTTTTATTTTTCTCTCCTACACGGGCATAACACATTGCAGGAAGCAAACAGAAACGGGAAAATGATCTACATTTCATGTAGATTTTATCATGTATTTAGGGTATTAATAAAGTAATTGATTAAAATAATATATCAAAAAAACTAAACTAACGACTTCGGTCCATTTCAGGCAACCGGTTTCGTAAGTTGGACCACCAGTTTCCTACGTTGGACCGCTCCTAAAAACCAATGAAATTATATACAATACAATCTAAAAAACACTGGTCAGGGCATTGAATAAAAATAGAAGTGTAAGGTTAAATTTTGAAATACTGCTTTCTAATAAATCAAAAAAGTGTTTATTGAATCATTTTACTCTTGCAAGTGAAGTAGCCTCTGGTTGTCGAATAGATATAGTCGAGGACTTCGCCGTATAAATGCGTAAAACCATTTTTTCCCTGCCATCTTTTTCTCCGTATTGAATGCATGGGGAAGGTTATATTTTTCCGCTAGATCAAATGCGAGTTTTCGCACATCTTTAATTGTTAATCCACAAAAGCATTCTTCTAATGTTACAATGTGGTCCGATAAAATCTTCTCCAGATTTAAAGAGAACGTGGGTGGCTTACCCAAAGCCTTTATACCATTCGCATATGAGTTTTTTTTCGCGGAATGTCGCTTCAGTGTGGCTTTTGGCACTCCATACACCCTACTACACTCATTTAAACCATAGTCACCGTTTTCGTAAGCTATAATGGCCTTTTGTAGGTCGTCTTCGTTCCATTTACCGTACTTTCGCCTTGTCGTCATTTTAAATCTCTAAAAAAGGAAAAAAAAACTTAAAAAAAACTTCTTAGTATGCTTTTAACTATTCGCTACCATAACGTAGATGGTATCCTAGAATGGACCGGTCGAATTTAAGCAACTAGTGGTGGTCCAATATTAGGCAACTTGCAGGTTATATCAAAAAGATATGTTTTTATTGTTATACTTATACGAATATGGGAAAGTAAGGACATGAATTTGTAGCTAAGACAGCACACTTTAGACTAGTATCATTTAAAATTATGGTACTTACAAGATGTAGAAAGAAATCCACTTGAAATAGCATGAAAAATAATGATCGCGTACCACGTATTTCTCTATTTCGACGACGCCGAATGACAAACAAATGAATAACCGTCTCGCTGCTCTCGCATGTTTCATCTCGACTTCCTAAATCAGTGTAGCTGAAAGAACCACTGCAAATATATTTGTTTATCGAGATACACGAATGGTCCAATTAAGGAGCCGGTCCAATATAGGCTACTCTCCCCTATGTATATATACCTACTTTGGGTGGTCCTCAGCTATAGGGGTCAACAATTTTTTTTTTCTGTTACTTTTTTTGTCTTATCCCCCTAAATAGTGACACCTCCCATACTGCACACTCCATTGCAGGAACGTTCCATGAAGGTTGCAGCAAGGTTGCTGTGCAATGTTCCACAGGGGCGGACATAGGAAGGTGCCTGCAACGTTCCAGCAATGTTGCGGTGGAACGTTGCACGGAAACCTTCCTGCAACCTTCATGGAACGTTCCGGACATTTTCTAGCAACCTTCATGGAACGTTCCGGACATTTTCTAGTAACCTTCATGGAACGTTCCGGACGTTTTCTAGCAACTTTCATGGAACGTTCCGGACATTTTCTAGCAATGGTCTCGCAACGTTCCGGAGATTTTCTAGCAATGGTCACGCAACTTTTCGATAATATCGATTTCGGTTCTCCAAACAGTTATGAAGAATCTTTATTCTGAATAACTGCTATGAAGTGTAAATCCACAAACACTAAAAACTAGAATATAAAAAAAATATATAAAAAAGAATTTATGTTAAACGATTGTATTAAAAATGCGCTAAAAACTAAAAAACATTATTTTCATTTGCTACGCAGGATATTTCATAACAGAATATGAATCAACTTAATACAACATCGAAATGATTTTGCTGTGAGATATCCGGCTCCACGATTAGTTTGTCAAAACGAATCTTCGTTTTTGAATAATTTGAGTTTAAAGTGTTGCACGGTAGGAATATAAGTTCGAATACGTAAGCAATCTTCTCAATCAGTGGTTGTAGCTGCGGCGGTAAAGTGTTCATCTACGGTGCTACAGGTCGCGGGTTCGAATCCTCCCTGGGGTAAAAGAATTTTCAATAAGAAAAAAATACACGGGCGTTAAACTACTACGATTCTGCACACATTCATGGAGCCGGGCACCCTCCCAGACACGGTCCGTTATATATTATAAATTTTATATGTATATAAAATACAGTTATTTTCATTCTTGGCCCTACTGTCCGGAACGTTCCATGAAGGTTGCAGGAAGGTTGCCGTGCAATGTTCCACAAGGGCGGACATAGGAAGGTTCCTGCAACATTCCAGCAATGTGACTGGGCAATCTTCCTGCAACCTTCCTGCAATGGAGTGTGCTGTATGGGTTGGTGACAGAGTTGGGCAAAATGTAATTTAATTACATCTTACAAATTACGATTAAACTGTAATTGTGTAGTTGATTACACATTATTTTTTGTAATCGTTCATTTAGGTAGTTGACGAAACCAAATGGTGAACTACCTAAATTAACGATTACAGAAAATAATGTTTAATCAACTACACAATTACAGTTTAATCGTAATTTGTAAGATGTAATTGGATTACATTTTGCCCAACTCTGGTTGGTGAGAAAATGATACAATCATGTAAGTTTCTATTTATAAACAAATATAATTATTTACATAGTTACGAACAAAATATTATTGAAACATTATATACAATGGAGACTCTACATATATGTATAGATTATTAGCTGCTACTGGATTATGCAAGGCGAGAAAATAGGATACAAAGATTACTTTGCGGATCCATGCCACAATCACAACTGACAAGGGAAGATCCGGAACCCGAAAATTCAAAAAATTCTGAAACTCGGTGAATATGTAGGGGATTTCCCCCTGATTACAGCGCAACTTTTGTTTCCTGCCCAAATTCACTCGAAGGGTGTGAAATTAACCCCTGAAAATTCGGCTGTTTTCTGATTTTATGTTATAACTCGCGAATTGTAAGAGATAGAAAAACAGTTTCGAGACAAAAGTTACTTCTTTTAATTAGATCTATCATTTGGTAGAAAAATTATTTTACAGTTCACGAGTTATAACACAGAATCGGAAAATAACCGGATTTTCAGGGGTCAATTACACCCCCTTAGAGTGAATTTGGGCAGCAAAAAAAAATTGCGTTATAATCGGGAGGAAATTCCACGGGTCCAATATCAACCCTCTCGATTACAACGGAGCTACAAAAACCTAATGCAAAATCATTGACACTAGTTTAGGGGTTACTGAAAATAGCTTCCATAACGCGGCTTGCTAGCGTCCCTTCCGCGATAAATTCAGATTTGAATCATGAATTATTCCGTGCAATCGTAAGCGCCACGTTGAGAAACGATCGGTCACTTTACATGTTACGTGGCATGTGTTTGCGGCGACACATGTTACTTACCGGTCACAGCCACGGTCTAACTGCTCGGACCAGTAATCGTGCGTATAATTACGCGTTTGTGAGGAATGCGAATAACCTGTAACTAGCCCGCACATAGTCGCATGTGCCCTCGCAACTGCCAGTACAGCGTGTCTAAGAAATCTGTGGATTGTCACCTGCTTGTTCATTTGCCACGCGAGAGCAAATTGACTCTTCAACATTCGTGGCAGCTAGCTCGCGTAACGCTTCGTGGAATTCTCGAGAACGAAAAAGTGGAGCAGATGGATTACTATTATACAGAAGTATTTATAACAAATTTCTGTTTGTGTATAACGAATAATTAAATTTGAAGGAAATATGACCAATCTGCGGAATAATTCCCAGCAAGCTGATCTTTGGTATGGGCCTTTATTTCGTCGTTTTAAACAACATGTCAAAAGTCCTAATTAAAAGAAGTAACTTCTTCCTGAAAACTTTTTTTCGGTCTCCTACTGTTCGCGAGTAATAATACAAAATCGAAAAATTTTCGGGGGTCAATTGCACCCTCTTGGAGTGAATTTGGGCAGCAAACAAAATTCTGTTGTACTCAGGAGGACATACTCTACATTTTCAGAAAGTTTCATAATTTTTGGAATTTCCGGGTTCGGGACCTTCCCTTGTCAAAAGTATGAGGGATGAAACTTGGTAACCCGTCATACGTGAAAATGGTTACTCCTACGGAAAAAACTTATAGAACCTTTTTTGTAGAGAATTTCCTAAGCTACAAATCTCATAATAACTGTTTTTGTCGTAAAACTGATAGCTAACGAGATATTCGCGAAAAACTGCTTTTTTTTACCTTCAACCCCCTGTAAATTTTTTAGCGGATGTCGGATCGATGGGGACTTTTGACATATCGTTTAAAACGACGAAATAAAAGCCCATATCAAAATGTAGCTTGCTGGGAGTTATTCCGTAGGCAGAACCTACTTTCACTGGACTATGAATGCACAATGAAAGGGGCGCTGAAGGTTTGTTGAAAAAACATAGATTCGTCTGAATCGTCACCTCTTGAAATTTAAATTCCAATTGGCACTGATGAATGGTAGGTATCATAAATATCATGAAGGTCATAAATTTTAAATTATATGTGTCTGGTGTATCCATTTAACCTTATTAGTCATAAATATCTGTCAAACGCGAAATTAGTGCCACCAGGGATATCGTCTGCTTCACGACTCTCAAATCATTTGGCAATGCACTGCCACAAGCCTGTATTACAGTGTTAACGATGGGCTGCCAAAGAAATTAGTCCTAAGAAGGCGAATAACTACTCAGAATGATTAATTAATAATTTTATTACAACTAGGGTTTATACAAAAACGGACTTTTGAAAAAATCGGTTTTCGAATTCCACTATTCGGAAAAACTGGTTAAACCGGTTTTCGATTTTGCACAAAAAGAAAATAATTAAAATAGTAAATACATATTCGTACTTATTTTAAAAATTTTCAGTTTTTTTAATATTTATGGAAGTACAAAAATATAACAAAATAAAATATACTTTATCTCTACAAAACCAAATAAAGAAAAAAGAATCCGTACAAATCGGTAAAATTTTTGAGTTCATTTAATAGTTACGGATCTAAAAATATATAACACAATAAAATACAAAACCAAATGAAAAAAAAAACTAAAATAACTAAAATCCCTAGAAAATATAAATTACAAATCTCTATTTCATTTAGTATTTTTTTCCGAAAATACGAACTCATGAAGATTAGTTTTACAGTAAACTCTTGCCTACTACAATGTGCTTGTGTCCGAGGCGATTCCAAATAAAAATGTTAACGCTTTGACTTAAATAATTAATTGATTTTTACATATTAATTCTAGCATATAAAACCGGTTTTTTAAATTGAAAACCCGGTTCTCGAATTTTACAAATTTATAAAAAAACCGATTTTTAAACACGGTTTTTAAAAACCGACAAACCCTGTTGTAATTACAACCAATGTAAGGAAACTTCTGCGGTTTATTTTTCGCCCCTTCACTCATATCCAAACACATAATTCACGATTTAAACAAACCACGCATGCAACAATGGCCTGCCAACAATATTAGCTTCCTTATATCTAGGCCATGAACCATGTCTTTAACATACAATGAGCTCCTCGCAATAACCGGCAGCAATAATGCCAGCCGGTGCCACGAATACCAATCGAGATAAAGCCGTGATCGGGTCGGGAATTTTCTTCCGCCGTCGATTACATGTACACCGCAGACACCTAGCCAGCAGGTATTTTAATTTAGTCCACGCCACGGTCATTCGACGAATCAATTAACGGCAATAAACTCGTCTCTCCTTCGGTGTCCTCCATTCTCACCCCCGTGGAAAAAAAGGGGGCGGCTATTATCACGCGACTAACTGCACTTCAGAACTCGTTCGATTGACCTTTTGTCCTGCGAACAAGCTGATTACCCGCCGATTTTTTATCGAAACGATAAGCGTTACGAGTGCGAGAGGAAGCTTACGTCAGTCCACTACTGGGCATAAGTATGTTTCAGCAGCGAGTATTGGATTTAAGGGAGGTAAAATGAAGTTAAACGAATGTTTAATTATGTAAAAGGTATGAAGAATTTTCAATATTATATTTTCTATTTGCAGTAGGTAGGACTACTTTTACTTGCAGCTACGACGGAATATTATAGTTGCTCTTGATTCTCGAATTTGCTTAGATGAATAGGAATTTAGGTGACGTTATTATTGTTTTCGATGGGTTTGACAGTTCCTGAAACATTTATCTGGTTAAATGCACATTTTGGACACTGTGTTGATGGGACACTTTTCACGTAATTTTATTTCCCTGAAGGAGATCAGCTTTTTTCAAGGACACCTTGTGTATTATTCTCCCTTATTTTCTACAACCCTCTGACATCTTTTTACTGGGCTTCAAAGCCAAATCGATCGCTTTCTTTCCTCGATGTATGGGATTTTGTTCAAACTAGAATATGTTGTAGTCCTCGTGCAATTAGGGGTGGTTTAAGTCATCATTTTGCCGATTTCGAATTTGTTTAGAAAATACAGGACCTCGAATTTAGTGAATTTTGCCAATTTTCGTAAAAATGTGTTGAACTTATGAATTTTTATCTGGAAAACTATTTGCGGGATTTAGTTGATTCCTTCTTTATTTTAATCTAGAAGGATCGGCCTCCCTGAATAATTTATTTTCCGGTTGAAAAATCATTTATACAATATTGAAAATTATCAACAAAGATGTATTTTGCAAATTTCGGCTGAATGTCGCGATTTTAAAAATCTCGAAACAATACCACCATTTTCACTGAAGTGTTTTCTATAAAATAAGTCTATCTCTTGTTGATAATTTGCATATTCAACGTCGAAGTAGGCTGTTAAAGACACCGCTGCTTTCTATTCCCCTTTTATAAAATTCGCTGATTTCGTTTGAAAAAAATTTCGATCACAATTTCCATTTCCTCTCTTGATCTGTTTTCTTAGGGTAGTTCCTAACCAACTATATTAGTTAAATTAGACTTCGGTAATAAATGATAAATAAAAAGTGGAATGCTTCTATAGAAATAGCAATAATAATTTTTAACATCATGTATACATATTTTAAAAAGTTCAATGTTAACAATTGTAATACGAAAATAGAATATTAAATTGGTTAGCTTAGTGAAGCAGATCTGGCAACGTCGCATTCATTCGGAGCGTATTTTATAACCAAGACGTCAGAATGGTTTCGTTGCAAAGGTAAATTTATTAAAAAAATAATATTGGAAAATAAAGAAAAATGTCGGGTTGGAATCGCTGCAAAAAGAATGGAGGAATATGTCCTGGAAACCGAATTGCAGATGTAAAGTATATTGGAGAGCAATTATGGTGTTCAAACTGTCAAAATATATTATCTTTGAGTTATATCGAAGAGGAAAAAAGAAAGGGGATGCATTCTGAGTTATTAGTGAAATGCCAGCAGTGTTTAAAAAATACGCATATTTAAATGTCTGAACATATCGATTGTGCGACGTTGCCACGTTCACTACTCCACGTAGTTTCTGAAAATTTTGGACGTAAAACTATTTTTTTATTGACACTTACAAATAAACTATGTGGTCACTTTTGCAGAAATTAATAAATTCATTTCCTGACATTTCGGTGTAAATACTTTTGTGCCAATTTTGCTACACTTCTTGAATATAGTTTTCCTGTTTCAGAAAAAAAAAAAACTGAAACTATAACCCTCTTTTTTTCGACTCTGCCACATACCACTCTGTTAAAACGCATCAACTTTAATTAACAATTTCTCGATAACTGTGTGGTAAATCGATTTTAAACTTTGTACAAGGGTTTCTTGTATTCCAAATTAATTTTGCACGAGTAAATTATTCAGGAATTACCTCAAATGAGCTTTGGCACTGACCTACACTCATAATCATCCCCTACACCTAGCAAACGTTTACCGCTACAGTTGCGTTCTTTTCTTCGTCGAACTCTTGTAACATAACATGCTGAATATGCTCCTCTGTCACGTCCACTTGAAACGCTTATACCTAAGCTAATATTTATACCAAATGGATAAACAACGTTCTGCGTCGAGTTACATTGTTATAAACTCATTTCTCAGAAGAGCTGCACTTCTTAATAGTGAATTATAAATGGCCATTATGCTACGTGACATTTATCAACGATAAATTAATGTACAAATGGAGGCCCTTAATGTAAGGATGAAATTATCAATTTCCTTTTATCTGCTTCACAGTCAGAATTATTTTATTTCCTTTATTTTAGAATTTCAATGAAACTTCGACTGACAAGAACTCGCCGGACAGGCTTGTTATTTCACTTTCATAAAACTCCTTTTGCTTCCTGCGTGTTTTCACTGTAACGGATTGACCCGTTTCAAGGTGAGCGCGCTGTATGAAAATTTCACGATAAGCGAATTATGAAACTCGGTCGAGTGAATTATTTGAACGTGTTGCTATCCAATGGCTCAGTATATCGCAATCAATTTCAGGTTTACGTAGTGTAGCTAACAAGTAACTGCTGTCACAGGCTTGTCACGTGAACGAGTCAATTATAAAATTGCTTAATTAATTTGCAGGTAAATAAGCAAGTGACAGCAAGGAACAAGTTGTTACATAAAGCGTCCACTTTATAGTCTAATGTCAACTTGTTTCTTTAGGCGCTTTTCTTTGTAGAAACGTACACACAAAGTGGAATGAAATTGCTGAATAATGAAGTGCCTTACGCGCAGCTCGAGAAAATTGTAGTAAGAGCAGTTTTTTATTCTTCTTCTGCGAAGAGTTTCATTTAACTTTAATTGTAAAAAAAAGGAAATAAATAAAAAGAGTAAAAAATAAAAACAGTAAAAATACAACACTTCTGTGCTTTAAGGGGACTAGGCAGTGGTTTTTCGTGAGAACGAGACTCTGTCCTTTATTTATTTGTAAACAAATGAAAGCACATCCAGATATATGCTTTTACCCAATGTTTATTACTACCATACAGATTGAAAAAAAAATTAATAAGAAATATATATATGTGCTTTAAAAATGGCGCTGCCGACGGGTAAACATTTTAGCGTTTTTCTGTCGTTTTGCTTTAATATCGGTCTTAAAACGTGACGTAATCCGATTTCAAAGGTGAGACTCTTGTTTGTTGGATTCATAGTTTCCGCGCAAACCTATAAAAACAACAATTAAATCAAAATCATGCGATTGGTGGCTGAAAAACGGCGATTTTTCCGAGAAAAATTCGTTGTTATTTGTGCGCTGCTAAAATCCGGTGACTCCTCAATTTTTTTATGAAAATCTCGAATTTTTACGGACCGTATCAGAGGTTTGCGGCGAAATGGCACATGATTTACACATCCTGTAATTTTTTTCAAGTCAATCTGAACCTCCATTCGTTCGCAATCAGGAGAAACCAAGAGTAAAAAAGATTCGAGAAAATCGCGTTTAAAGTTTCTGGGCAAAGGCAACGCTATAAGTTACCGCTTGATCTTTTTAGCTGCCAAATCAACAATTTTGCGAATTTTAATATAACCCAAACGGCATTTTATTCACAAAAGATAGTACTTTCGGAAAATGCAATAAACAAAAATCGATTTTTCGACTGCCTAGTCCCCTTAAGATGACTATATGTTCTTATGAAATGGAACCATTCTAGGAGGTGAGAGCGAAGAAGCACGAAGAAAAATCGAGGCGCATAACGAAGGAAGAATTTTGGGCTTCAACTAAATAAAAAATTATTTAAATAACGGATCAAATAAAAGTTACTTTAACTTTAGATTATTTGACGAATAAAGTTAATTTTTATTACAAGGACTTAATACCGGTATAATGCTCATACCGGTATTTCGCCAATACAGCTATACCGAAACCGATATCATACCGAAACAGATAAATACCGAAACAGATAAATACCGAAACAGATAAATACCGAAACCGATATCATACCGAAAAAGATAAATACCGACAACAATCGGTTTTCGGAATTACCGGTAACCGAAATAAATAGGGTAACATATACAGTGATTGACAGTTTAAGAATGAGTGCTATATTATTCAAAGAAAGAAAGAGTTTATCGCTAAAATCGGAGAGTAAAATCTGTTGTTATCACATTAAAAGAGTTTCGAAAGAATAAAAAAAATTACTTCATACAACTGCACACAAAAATAACTTAAAAAAATCATTAAGTATTAAGATGATCCTAAAATTATAATGATTGACCGGGTTTTACATAGTAATTGGCAGGCTCTGTAACAGTGATTGACCCTTGTTTTAGGACAGGCATAAAAACACTGATGAATCATTTCAAACATACAAAATTGTATTTGTACTGTATTTTTTGAAATGTTAAACAATTCTAATACATACTTATAATTAATAATCCACTAAGAATATAAAATAGGTAGTCGTCTTAAATGGTTATAATATCTTATCGCTGCTAGATGTAATTAATTTGGCATCTTTGACTAGGATGATAATTGCAAGTAACCTAAAAATCATACATTTTGGGAAAATATTTTACAAAATCCAACTTATTTCAGAGTAAATATTATTTAATTTTCAATAATTCTATTTAAATTATTTATCGATTTATTTTATCATGACAGATTATGTAATTATAGTAATACTTACCAATAACACTAACTAATAACAAATTGCACGTCAATCACTATAAAAGTACTCCCATAACCTTCAATTAGTTATTGCCCCCCCCCCCCTGGTCAATCACTATAAAGTAGGAAGACTTTGTGACAGTTCTTGACACCTCTTGTATATTTGAAAATATAGACATTTTTGAGTGAAATAACTTTTTCTCGCAAACTTTGGACCATATTTTATACATATGTAATGATTATATATACAGTTACTGTCATTATTAATTGAAAATATAAAAAAATCATTGGCTACAACGTTACGATTTTTAGATCAAATTCCATCGATTTCATAAGAATGGTAGCCGCGTGATATTTCCGATTTATCTATACATTTACAAGATGTGGATCATAATAAAATATAATTGTATTCGGAACAAAAATATCTGGGCTACTGAAATATAGATATATTTTATTATATAAAAAAAGCATTATATTATATTTCCTACTTTTTGGGGAAGAGGGTCAATCATTGTATAGGGGTCAACAACTGTATGCGTTACCCTACCGGTATTTTTTCGGTATTCTTCTCGGTGAACACCGAAACCTACCATGTTACTGAAAAGAATACCGAAAAAATACCGGTATTTATTTCGGTTACCGGTAACCTTTTGTTTTCGGTATTTATCTATTTCGGTATAATATCGGTTTCGGTATAGCTGTATTGGCGAAATACCGGTATTAAGTCTCAGACGAAGATACAACCGAAAAATACCGGTATAATACCGGTATTTTACGTACCGGTAGGAGTCCCTGAATTTTTTAAACCTCAGCGTTGAATAACTTTTTCAACTTCGACTTTGACTTTAACTTCAACTTTATTCGACGCCGAACAAATGAATAATTTTTTTAACCTTTATTCGCCATTCCAAATTTCTATTTAAATAAAACTTTTGCCCATCCCTGAATGAAGAATCGCCCCAAATGCACATTCCTATCGGGGACCTGGAAAAGTCTCAACTTGGGCCTTGATTTTCTCGAGAAACTTTTGAATAGCACGCTCCAAAAATCGGCGACTCTCACTGCGATCGCTGTAATTTCTTAATCGTCCCTTCAAAAGAGCGTCCCACCATTCATCGGAAAGTTTCATGACTCGAGAGGTGCTGATAAAAATTCTCGTTTGTTTCAGGTAAGTTCTAATAGCCCTCGCTGTCCGTTCGCCCATCCAATCTTCGAAAAGCGCGGTGAGTAAAGATACGATCATCTCTCAAAGTAAGATATTGCCAGCGAAGTTCGCGAACTTGCTCGTCGGGCTCGGTGCTCCCGACGCTTACGAGAAGCTCGCGTGTAGGTTATCGAGTTTCATTCTAATCGTCAGCTAGCCGGTCCGCGGCGCGCACGAGAGAGCGATTTCAGGTCGGCCGTTTTTCAAGGGAACAACCGTGAACGTGAAATTGAAGCCGATCGCAATAGGAGGCCTCATATTTTCTGGTTCGTTCGGTTCACGTGCCTGGCGGAATTGCGTCGTGGCTCCCGCTTCCTTAACGACCCCAGGCCCCGCTATCGGTCACCGATCAGCCTCGCAAGGTCTAATTAATATTCATGACTTACTCGCGAAGGACTCTCGCGGTTAATGTACATTTAATTGGAGGCAGGCTGCAGGATCAGTCAAGGCTTTCCGCGAAGGACGTCGAATATCCGTCGACCCGGTTCGCGAGTTATCCTCGCGCCCTGAATTATGCATATCGCGTGCATTTTCTCCCGAAACGCCTTATTGTTCCTGGAAAACATCGGCCGGATTCTGCTCCGCGCAATTAGCATTACATCGCGATGGAAACGCTATTAAGAACTTCGATCCCAACGGGTTGTTTACAACGTACGGTTTGGCAAATAATTTGCATGCGCGGTATGGGTCGTTTGTGGGTATTCCAGCGTTTTATTACATCTCATATACCTACCTGGAAGTAAACATGAATTTCCAATCGTATTTTCTGTAATATCCAAACGAATATGAAGCGAGATGTTCAGTTAAAGTTAGAGCTCTTACTACCCGACCCGCCGGGTACTCGAGTACCCGCCGGGTACCCGGGTAAACAAAAATTACCCGGCTACCCGGGTAGACAAAAATTACCCGGGTATCCATGAGATACCCGAGTAAATTAGATGTGATGAGATAGTTGAGAATTTCGATTTGACAGCCGATCGTCTTTCGACTTTCGATCATTTTCGGCTAACATCAGTAATGAACGGAATAAACTTCAAGCAATTAAACATTTTATCATAATATTCATAATCTTAACGTGCACACACACATTCAATTGCTTGACGTTTATTCCGTTCATTACTGAGGTTAGCCGAAAATGATCGGAAGTCGAAAGACGATCGGCTGTCAAATCGATGATCATTTACCCGGGTATCGCACGGGTACCCGGGTAGTCGGGTATTCTACGGGTACCCGGGTAGCCGGGTAATTTTTGTCTACCCGGGGTCTCACCGGGTACCCGAGTACCCGAGTACCCGGATACCCGGGCCAAAAGAATAGCTCTAGTTAAAGTCATTCACCCTTTGTACTGGAACTATGGAACGTACGGCGAATAGGGTGGAGCTTATTTTTCAACTATGAAAATATGATCTTCTCACCATCTGAATTTGTTCCTTTCTATAAAAAACGAAATCCAGCAGAACATGAGCACAATTGATCTATATTTAGGGGTAGCTCAATGATGGTAAAATTTCCAATGTACATGATAATTATATGGAAGGGCTTGAAACACTAAGTGGAACTAGTAAGTTACTACTGATTTGTTCCTTTAGATACACAAACACTATATAAAAACTTTAGACAATACATTCTTATGTTTAGGAGTAGCTCAAGTGAGTCAAAGATTATAGAAATTATGAAAATTCAACATATAATGGCCATATTTTAATTTATACATTTACGTTACATTACATTGACATTTTTATTTGATAATTTGTTAAATTTACTGTTCACAAAGGCTCAGACATCAGACAGTGTCTGTTTCCTGCTGTCAGAGTACAATCTACGATGGTCCTCAACAACTTGCATTAGGAATTGTAGCTGCATTTCATCATGGGTTATTAATCCACTGTATTCCTGTATAAGTGCCACTCCACGTTCAGCATGGTCGTTAACAACTTTTAGAGACCTGATTGTTTCCATAGCCTTTTTGTAATCATCTCTAACCTCCCACAAGTCTGGATCAACCGTGAGAAATCCATCTGGAAGTTCCAACATTCTGAAGAGTGTCATTGACTTAGCAGTAACAAAATCATCCAAGTGTTTGTTCTTGAACGAATGAAGAGCAACAGTGATTTGCTTGGAATGCTTTTGATATTTTTGATTTTTATTTTCTTCATTCTGCAAGGCACTCACCATAAGTCTCTTGGTTGACGAACTAACGCGACTGTCGAAGAAAGCTAATGCAACAAGTTCCTCATCAGGGGAAATCCTTTTCAAATAATACCTTTTCTCAATTTCTATTTTTCTTAATGAACAAATGAATGCATTTGAAAACACTTACAGTGTTCCATGCCCTTCTATATAATTATCATGTACATTGGAAATTTCACCATCATTGAGCTACCCCTAAATATAGATCAATTGCGCTCATATTCTGCTCGATTTTATTTTTTTATAGAAAGGAACAAATTGAGATGGTGAGAAGATCATATTTTCATAGTTGAAAAATAAGCTCCATCCTAAGCTCCACCCTAACGGCGAAATTAGTGGAAAGCTGGCTTAGAAAATGGAAATTTTCTGTAATGAAATGGCAAGCGCAAAGTGCGGATATGAATCCGATTGAAAATTTTTGGTCGATTATTAAAATAAGGCTAGCGAAATACGATAATGCTGTATTGGGTATTTGCGAATTGGTGAGAAGAATACGAAAGGAATGGTACAGTGTTGAACCAGAAGTTGTATATAATTAATTTATTAAAGGCACTAGGAAACAACAGAGGAAAATGGACGAAATATTAAATTAAAATCTTGATTTGAAAAATATTATTCGAGTGCAAAACTGTAGAGATTGCATCAAGTTCGTATATTTTTACGTGTTATATTTTGTATACTTGGTTCAGTTTTTAATTATAATTACCTAATCTTTATCAATTAATTGAGTATTATTATTGTTTCTTTATAAGACCAGCGTTGTGTGTTTACACTTTTGCTCGTCAAAGGGAGAATTTTTCCACATTTCTGTGGTCCCATTTTGAAATTCCTTAGACCATTTTAAAATCGTTTTATTCTATTCTGTCATCTTAAAAGTGGCTTCTTTCATTGTGCCAATAGATATGGAAATTTCTCTTGTAAAATTCTCCCGAATTTCTGGAACTGTAAGGAGTCCATCCCTTTCAGATTTTACCCTGATTCTTAAGTCTTCTATAACCCTTACCAGTTTACCACTTACCACTTTGGTATGCATCTTGAAATTTTGACGATTTTATTTTCATGATGTTACTTTGTAATAAATAAATGTTTAGTAATTATAATAATATTAGGAATAGAATCAATCTTCTTCTGTTCACTGAAACAATTTTCTGGATAAAAATAATTGCTTCGAAACAATTTAATGAGAGGTTATTACTTTTATTGAAGTGGTCCAACTAACCCATGACAAATGGATAGTAAGGGAGAGATGGACCACGGCCCAACATTTTATTTACGCATTTCCGCAGCCATTTATAAAAATATTGTGTTATGACCATTGCATATCCTAGAAAAGGTAGTTCACTACACAGTAGGGTGGCACTTATTTACAACCTGCGATTTCTTTTGCTCTCACCCCCTAATATGGTTCCATTCCATAAAAAATAGTCCCTGAAAAAGATTATTGCAATCGGACAACAGGAAAGGGTGCCGAACAGGCTTTAAAGTTTAGAATTCATCAATGGTTTGAATTTGAAGAATTTCTCAAAAATGGTAAGCCCTACCGAAATTTTGTTCAAATAATATTGAAAGAGCATTTGATTTTCTACAATTACTGTATATATAAATTTTTCGTGCTTCCAACCATTTTTTAGATAATAGCGTTTGAATTGCGCAATTCGCGCGCGCCGTACAGGTGGAACGCGCGAAGTGCCGATCTCTCTATATTCAAACGCTATTATCTAAAAAGTGGTTGGATGCACGAAAAAATTATATATACAGTAATTATAGAAAATTATGTGCTCTATTAATATTATTCGAACAAAATTTCGATAAGTCTTACCATTTTTGAGAAATTCTTTAAATACAAACTATTGATGAATTCTAAACTTTAAGGCCCGGTCAGCAACCTTTCCTGTAATCCGATTGCAATAAACTTTCTCAGAGACTATTTTTATCAAATGTCACCGTTCTAGGGGGTCAGAGCAAAGAAATAAAAAAAAATTAATAAAGGCCACCGTACTACACAGCCTGGCAAGTAGATATAATATTCAGTAGGTAAATTTAAAATATTTAAGTTTGAGACGTTTTTTAAAACGTGGTCCATCTCTACTGGAATTACCCTATCTTCCATTGCACCTTGTAGAAAACACTGTAAGTGCCAAAATTCATATTCTATACTATAGTATTACCATTGGCACGTAGAACATTTTCCGATAAAATTTATTTTTTAATCTCGGCGCTTACAGTGTTACTTACAAGGACTCCACAATTGTTCTGCGTGCGGGAAGAATTTATTACACCGCAACTGGAAGTCATCAAGGAAGCGTGACTTAACTTATGCAACGATTAACCCGAATAAAAGACAGCATTCTCTGAGTTACCGCTTTTAATGGATCCGCCTGTGCAACTCGCCGCGCTTCCCCTATCCTTTTAATTTGCGGGGGCGTTTACGAGGCGCGACCACTATTCGAGTAGTACCTATAGCCGAGCGGCTACGCGAAGTCTCTTACCGGCCGTCATTCGATACGCTCGATTTCAAACATTCCAGGATAGAACGAAGGCGCTGCATAGACGTGCCGTGCCATTATATGCAACGATTATTACCCAAACGACCGTGCACTTTCACCGCGCCATTACAGTGTAATGTTAAATAGGAAATGATGATGTCCAAGTGAAATGCACACTAATTTCAGGCGTGCATGGGAGTATTAATTTGCGGTTGGATGCTGCACGTCATTCGATGGTTTCCACGATGCACTGTGTCGTATAGTTTCCCGCGCAGATGAATAGAAAGGGGCGATCTTTTGCGGAGAATTGCATGCCTTCGGGATGAAAGTTACGCGATACGTGCGGAGTCTGTTCAAATGGAGCATGGTCGTTGGTTTCACTGGAACTGAAGAATCTTTTTGCGATTTTGCTTCTTCGCTGGCAGATGAGTTATCTTTAGTCGGTGAATACTTGATGGTCCATGAGGATGTTTAAGGTTTTGATGCTCTGCGCACGCGAGATTGCAATCAACACTGGCTATATTTAAGAGGATAATAATTTTTAATAAAATACGAAAGTGACATCTGTGCAGTGACTATTGTTTATTGCTGAATGTGTTATTTCTACGCTGTGGTATGACTTAGGGGAGAGTTGCCAATATCGTATCACTTAAGGGATGTTTATGAATTTTTTTGGAAAAAGCGGAAGCATATATTTTTATATGAGCAACATTTGAAGAACGTTTGGTAATTTTTTCGTAGAAAAATAAACAGATTGTCTAAAATAAAAAAAAACGAAAAGGATTTCGTTGGTATATTAATGTATCATTTAGCTGACGAAGGAAATTTCCGAAATATTAATTTGGAACAAAACGGCGGCTATTTAAAGTTGAAATCCTGATTTTTTCGTGCAAAAATCACGCGAAACAAATCAGGATTTCAAATATAAATATCCGCCTTTTTGTTTTAAATTAATATTTCGGAAATTCCGTCTGTTATTCAGAGGATACATTAATATACTAACGAAATCTTTTTGGTTTTTTGATTTTAGATAATCTGGTTCCAAATGGCAGTGCTCACCGCAAAACCGAATTTTTGAAAAGGCTTCTTGGATGTCGGTTCTTACTTTATTATAAACGTAATACCTATGTACATGGAATGAATGTAAAATATTTTACAATAAATCCGCTTTCAGAAAAATACAAAAATACAGGATAAAACTGCATTGTTAGATTATTATTAGCTAAAACAAACTGGTAAAAAGTTACATCAACCATACCTTATTCTTTTTAATGTTTTGTTCGAACGGTTTTCTATTTCTCATTTGGCACTTGGCATTTACTTGACATTTTTACCATTACATGTCGTTTATATTCATTAATTATTGAGAAATTGCTGAGGTACGATTTAGGTGACCAGTACGATATTGTCAGCTCTCCCTATCTTCTGCAGGAAATACAAAATCCACTCTCCATGTTGATAGCAATAAGTTTCTGTAATAAGACTGTACTTGTAAATGATAGCCTCTAGTCTCGTGGGTGCATTTAATTTACGTCGTGTGTTTGAAGGAAGAGAAAGTATCCACTTCATCCGTGTGCATCATATCCTCCTAGTATTCTTGAAAATCAACCTGCAGCCAGTAATTGCTAGAATGGTCTGTGGTCAGAGAACACAACACGCGAGAGAACAGCTGTCCAAGAATCGTATATTATTTAAAACTAACATCTGAAATTTGAGACTTTCTAATACTTCATACCTTCAAAAAATAATCTTACAGAAAAGTAACACCCAGTGGCGGATTTAAGAAAAAAGGCCCAAGTGGCAAACGTTCTGAGGGGCCCATTTTTTTCGGGAAATGAAGAGGTAGTTTACTAAAAGCGGGCTAAGGGTAGTAGTACTAAAGAAAATATAGTTTGGATAAAATCAAAATTTTTTTAAGGATGGGGCCCTAGGGGGCGTTCTGGGGAGGCCCATTTTTTCCAGGAAAATGAAGAGATAGTTCACTGAAAACGGTCTCACTGTATTAGTACAGAAAAAATATAGTTTGGACAAAATCGTAATTTTTTTTAAGGATGGGGCCCTAGGGGGCCTTCTGGAGGGGCCCATTTTCTAGGAAAATGAAGAGGTAGTTTACTGAAAACGGTCTCACTGTATTCGTACAGAAAAAATATAGTTTGGATAAAATCGTAATGTTTTTAAGGATGGGGCCCTAGGGGGCCTTCTGGAGACGCCCATTTTTTCCAGGAAAATGAAGAGGTATTTTACTGAAAACGATCTCAGTGTATTAATACAGAAAAAATATAGTTTGAAAACAACGTAATTTATTTAAGGATGGGGTCCTAGGGGACCTTCTGGAGGGGCCCATTTTCTAGGAAAATGAAGAAGTATTTTACTGAAAACGGTCGCACTGTATTAGTACAGAAAAAATATAGTTTGGACAAAATCGTAATTTTTTTTAAGGATGGGGCCCTAGGGGGCCTTCTGGAGACGCCCATTTTTTCCAGGAAAATGAAGAGGTATTTTACTGAAAACGATCTCAGTGTATTAGTACAGAAAAAATATAGTTTGAAAACATCGTAATTTATTTAAGGATGGGGCCCTAGGGTGCTTTCTGGAGGGGCCCATTGTCTAGGAAAATGAAGAGGTATTTTACTGAAAACGGTCGCACTGTATTAGTACAGAAAAAATATAGTTTGAATAAAATCGTAATTTTTTTTTAAGGATGGGGCCCTTCTGGGCAGAGACCCAGGCGGCAACTACTCATCGACCGCCCTATTAAATCCGCCACTGGTAACACCCTTCTATTATTTACCCCTTTAAGCTAAAAACTATATTCCTCACATATTTTTCTTTCCCTTCTACAGAATCCAATATTATAATGCTTAGCACGCCAGCTGTCAGATCATATTCCTCAAAATAGGGCAACTTTGACCCCAAAACTAGATTTTAAAACAGTATCACCTAGCACCTATCGTATAACCGGTATTATTCTCAAGCAAAGTGCCTTGGATAGCTTGATTTGCCTGCTTCGAAATGCAGCTTGCCTGAGAATAACATCTAGGTACTTAATAAATACGTAAAGTATAAATAATAATGTACAAATATATTTATTATTAAATTTAAACTGTTCTTATTATTATTGTACACCATATACGTTACGTTTTTATTAGGTAAAATAAATAAAGTGGTAGTAACAGGGACACTGGCAGTAATTGGGACATATACCCTAGATGCTAGAAGAATTTGTTTCAGAATCTACTTTTGTGGTCAAATTTCCCCCATTTCCTAAAACCTGTGGAAACGATCAAACCTAGCCCTGCTACCCTTCAATTTACTATTTACTCCTTCTGTCTCCTTGAAACGATCATGTCACAGAACTCCCCCGATAAGTGTCCCGTGAAGACTTCACAAGAAGCGCGTCAATGGGAAAGCGCTAAACGCTGGAGCGGTTGGAAAAACGAGAAGGGAGTGGCAGGCTGTTACGACACGGGAAATGAGGCCCGTTAGGGCGTTCGGACATCTTGGGAAGCGATGGGCTGTCGAAAAAATTTGCGACTAGCTCCGTTGCCGGGAACATTTTGGTCGGCGAGCGCCGCGGGGCTAGAATCAGTTCCCGCTTTATTGTCGACAACACTTGCTGCACGCGCACTTGGCGGTCCAGTTCGCCGTATTCTTTTAATTTGTACGTCATGCATCAATGTCAGCCTCTCGGCCATTCGCTCCAGCTGCTGCTTCTGCGCCGGTGGACACTTCTTCAGGCTCTTGCCAGTCTGGCTGGGCCAGCCAGTTTGTCTGCATGCCATCCTAATAACGGGATCCACCGGGGCTAAGGACGCGTTTCTCGATCCATCAATGGCTGTCGCATTCGCCTTCAAGGCGACGATCCTCGGGGTCCTTGAAACCATTGCAATTATCTTGTCGAGTTTTTGAAATTGCAGCTACAGTGTGGGGCTTTTTAGCGGGTCTTCAGTTCTTCTTTGTTTGGGGCAGGGTTTGTTGGTTTTGAAAAGCCGATTTTTTTATACCTACATTTGTAAAACTCGAAAACCGTGTTTTAAATTTAAAAGACCGGTTTTACATGCTAGAATTGCTATGTAATTATTTAATTAAAAATGTTAAGATGTGGGCTTGAAATTGCCGGGGGCGAAAGCACAGTCTAGTAACCTTTTACTGTAAATGAGTTCATATTTCCTTTTGAGTGGTAGTGTATACATAGCTCGAAACAAAAGTTTAAAGTTCATCTTTAAATTAGAATTCATAGACTGCAATATGTGGTATCGATGAAGCGGTCAGCAATGAGATTGCGTTGGGAACAAGATATCAGGTATTTCTTGAGCAAAGTTTACTTCTGGGTGCAGGGAAGCTAAACGTAAATTTAAAGATGGGTAAGGATCGATGGCTTTAATGGGTTGCCCCAGGCTGAATATTAGCTTGGAAGCCGAAAATTAATATAATCAATCGAACATGATAAATACTCTCCCATTTAAATGTTATTAAAATTAGTGTCGCTCGCGGTTGTTTGTAAAGGAAATGTGAAACTGGAATATATGTATGTATAAATTTGTATAATAGAAAGCCTTGAGATCTTGTTGGAAGTTGAATTTTATAGTATCGACATCACTATAATTGCAAATTAGAATATTAATATTTCCTAAGCCAGGCGATCAGTTTTGGTATCATATTTGAATCTATTATATTTTGGCAAGTAATTCCTTTGTGCTGTATATTTTACGAGGTACCGTCGCAGAGTTCTAGAATAATATTAAAAAATTCCGATCAATTTTATTTTATTGACAACTTTTTAATATAATACGTCAGAATGTTCCCATCTTGTCGTCGTGCAGCTACAATATTTCAAAACTATTTACAATACATAACTTACGTTATTATTAGTACTTCGGTGAATTTCAAAACGGCAATTACAAATCTTCATTTAGTATTAGTTGAATTATTGGTAAAAAAATATTCCTTTTCATCGTGACAATATGATTTCCACGAATCAATAAGAGCCTCAATCGATTATTGAATCCTCAACAGGCACCTGACATTTACTTGGAGACATGTTTGAAAATTACTTAACGATATAGCGAAGCCTAATGTCTGGCCTATAATTACCACCTTGCCTAATCGAGGGTGCGCGTTGAGTCACGTTATTGCATACGAGAATGGGGATGTTCCAGAGTGGCTGAAGAAGGAGGAGTGTTAGGATCGGGTATTTAGCCAATTAGTATTATAGAATGGAGTACAGAGGTTCGTCGTCTTAGAAGACCCACGTGCCCTTAAAGTGTGCAATTGAGCAGATTAATTAAAGATGAACAAAGAATTATAAATTAAAGGAAGATTCTACGACGCATAAATAGAATAAGCAATTGGAAAAATTAATCTATTCTTTTTTATTATTTTAAATAGATTTTAAGCTACAAAAAAATAAAGTTTAGTATATGACGATGCCCCAGGAGAATTTTAATTACGTGTTGAAATACTTAAATAATAGAATTGCTGAGAAATTGAATTCGATAAGCACGTTACTGTTTGGTTTAGGATTCAACCCTATAGCTGGATTATTAGTTCCGGAGATCTTGTACTTTAAGACCTTTTTACACGAGATACTTTTATGGCTGGAGACTGTTATTTTAAATATATTTTCGCAAAGCTACTTCTGCTAAGTGAATAGGTATGTTTGGAATACCAATCGTAAGTTGTAGAAGTACCTGATTGCTTGTGAAGGCTCTAAATAAATCAAAGCAACTCCGTTAAACGTTGCTAAGAAACGAAGCAAACATCTGGTGCTTTGAAGTCTATGCAATCTCCAGGGCATATTAAACACGAGGAGGAAAACACTTCCATTTTGTAATATCGAAACAACTGTATTGTATACCAAATTTGCAGATACTTATACGTCTCAATTCTAACAACACGAAGTTCAAAAGATTAGAACGAAGAAAGCAAGGGTGTCGATTAAGAATATCACGAGGCACATAATGCTTCACATCAGTGGCGGATTTAAGAAAAAAGGCCCAGTTGGCAAACGTTCAGAGGGGCCCAATTTTTTCGGGAAAATTAAAAGGTAGTTTACTAAAAGCGGGTTAAGGGTAGTAGTGCTAAAGAAAATATAGTTTGAATAAAATCAAAATTTTTTTAAGGATGGGGCCCGAGGGGACCTTCTGGAGGGGCCCATTTTTCCACGAAAATGAAGAGGTAGTTTACTGAAAACGGTCTCACTGTATTAGTATAGAAAAAATATAGTTTGGATAAAATCATAATTTTTTTAAAGATGGGGCCCTGAGGGGCCCTGAGGGGGGGCCCATTTTTTCAGAAAAATGAAGAGGTAATCTACGGAAAACGATCTCAGTGTATTAGTACAGAAAAAATATAGTTTGGATAAAACCGTAAGTTTTTTTAAGGATGGGGCCCTGAGGGGCCTTCTGGAGGGGCCCATTTTTCCAGGAAAATGAAGAGGCAGTTTACTGAAAACGGTCTGACTGTATTAGTACAGAAAAAATATAGTTTGGATAAAATCATAATTTTTTTAAGGATGGGGCCCTAGGGGGCCTTCTGGAGGGGCCCAGGCGGCAACTGCTCATCGGCGGCCCTATTAAATCCGCCACTGCTTCACATATACTGAGAATAATTCCCTGGGACTACAGCTAGTTTTTAACTCACTTAGTCGTTTAAATAACTGGAAACAGGCCCGAGAGTACCTATCCGTCAGACACGCCACCTTCAGCACAGACCAAACAGGCTTCCCTTCCTCCAATCACTCGCGTCTAACCTCCTTCCTTGACCTCGCGATTCTGTCTTCCTCCCTCCCAACGACCCTCTCTCGAGAATACTCTTCCCTTCATTTTCGCCGGTTCCCCCAAGAAGCTGTACACCTATTTACTGACCGTCCACGCGGGTGGCACCGTCGTTCTCGCGATAGCAGAACCGCAAGGCAACCGAGCCCGGCGTCCACTTTCCATTCCGCGCGACTCCATTCCTAGAACTCGCGATGAGAATTCTTGATATCCTTCCCAAAGATCGATTAGCTGAAAATGAAGAAATACAGGTGGCGCTGGCTGGTGCCGGTGCTCATTATTAATTTCGCTGACAACCAACGAAATCAGCGGCGCTGCATTTCAGGGACCGTTGCCCTCCCGCACGGGCGCCTTATTTATTATGATTTATTACGAGATACGCGTAAAAATAATTCAGAGACGTGGCTGGATGCAATTTATGGCGACAGTTACACGTGGCGGATGTCATTAACGTGTTCGGCCAGATTGTAAACGTTCCTAGGAAAATTTACGGGAATTGTTTGCTGCGCAATATACTTTGGATATATGTCCCTCGGGCAATGTATCATGGTCTTTCGTTTTTGTGTTCAGGGAAGTAGGATATTTATACATGGTGCCTCGCTAACTATAAACGTCTGAATTATTTCCGCTGTTATTGGAGATGCGAGAAAATGACTAGGGGTTGAATACATGGTGCATGGATGTGCATGTAGCGATGATAAAACGAGATTCCTTCAAGGTGATCTTGAAGGTCGCTCCAAGGTCATGGTATCGTAGGTCGTTGAACTCTTCGTATTATGCAAGAAAACGTCGATGACCTTGAAATGACCTTCAATATCACCGTGAGGGAATCTTTTTTTATTATTACTACACACTATATACAGGTCCTCGAACCATGTAACCCCCTTTAGCCATTTTTTTACATCTTCAATAGCAGCAGTAATAATTCAAATGTTCATGGTTAACGAGACACCCTGTATATTGCGATTGTTGTCTTTCTTTTTGTCAGAAGAAGAATGTGTTTACTAAATTGAATTTTTTTATATTTATTAATATGTGTTGTAGGAATACAACAAATTTTCTCATATTCTTTTAATGCTTGCTTGCCCCAAAATAAGGGGGTGTAATATGCGCTGTTAATTTCACCCCGTTCGAGTGAATTTGAGCAACAAACAAAAGTTGCATTGTAACCAGGAGGAAATCTCCTACATATTCACAAAGATTCAGAATTTTTTTGAATTTTCGGTCTCGGGATCATCCCTCGTCAGTCGTGCCAACCTCTGAAAAATAAACTTTGCTAGAATTACAGAATACTTTCCAACACATAATTTGCCAAAAGATAATTACATTTTTCTTAATAAGACCATCGCATTATACTAAATGTATTAGAGACTTACTACATTGTATTTACTTTATAACGTAGAAAATTACTTACTCACAAATGACGAAAAAGAATACCACTAAATATGGAGACCAATGTCATATTAAAAATATCTTTCAAATTCATCAAAACTTACGCATCAGTGTTTCATTAAAATACTCATTTCAACCACACAGTAGATTAAAAAAAGAACCAGTTCACTTATTTATTAATATCAGCTTCAGTTTCGTAACGCAGAGGCGAGTTTCATAATATCCCTGCGCAAAATATATCAATCGCATTTCCCATCGCAAAGTTACGTCGTCTCCTGCAAAAGGTCCACTTTCCCTCGCAAAGTGTATTCGCCGAGTATCTTCAAAGTACCGTCCAGCCTTTTCTCCGAACGGATATGAAAAGGGATGTTTAATCACTATCTAGCTAAGCTGAAGACATCAGCCTCAAAGCTTCCCTCTCGAAATAAAACAACGACCAGGCGTTTGAATTTAACTGGCGGTACACAATGGGCCGCTATCTTTATTGCCTTTCATCTTCATACAGTATAAAATATCCGGCGCACAATGGCAAGCCATCTAGCGGTCCGGCGCTGCGTGAAATGCGAACCTAAACAACTGGCCAGCCGTGGACCGGCGCGTCCTATCGTTTCCTGAATTTCATCCGGTTCCATTTTCGAGGCCTCTGACGATCTCTCATCGCCCGGCTTAATCCTCCCCACCCAGGCTCCAATCTGCGCGGCTCCCCTTTTCTTTTCCATTCCTTTCCTCCCGATACGCGAGCATTCTCTTCCGCGTGATTGTAACATCATAATGGACGGATGATTCAACATCGTCCCTCCATTCACCCGGGACTCGCTTGTCCCTGTCGCATAACGCTGATTTATTCGCTGCTGGTGGCTTATTATTGCCGTGCGCACTCTCAGGTAATATGCCCAGACGGTTCTTTCTCGCATGGACGCCTGTGCCAAATGGAAAATGGCAATTGATTCGAGTACATTACTGGGGAATGGCGTTCTCAATGACCTTCTTATCTCATCTTCGGAAATAGCGTTCACAGAGAAGCAAATTTTTACGAACGTTGGTTTCCGGTAAATGGGTGGACCGATTTGAAGCTTTTAAGTGGGATGTGTTCGTGTTTGCGCCGGCTTGTGGTGGGTGGTATAAATATAGGGTAGATGTCCCAATTACTGCCACCTTAAGATTATAACCGAACTTCATTTAATCATTTCGCGTGTTGTGTAACCTAAAAATTGTTTCAGTTTGCAACATAATGTTGTTTAACATCTCTTTTATTAAAAAAAAATAGTTTTATGAATTAAATATGAAGAATTTATTAATAATTAATTCAAACTCGCGAGGGATCCTAGTGTACCTATAACTGTCACCTCGAAAATCATCTTGTCCTAGGTACATATGAGTACATATATTTTTTTATTTTAATGTAAATCAGAATCTCCAATTAATAATAACTATTTTTTGTGCATTTCTTTTTATACGTTACGTTTTTATTACGTATAATAAATCAAGTGGCAGTAATTGGGACACTGGCAGTAATTGGGACATCTACCCTATGTTTCGTGATGTATGCTGAGGGCAGCCGGCAGGCGAGAGGAAATCGCTTATTTTAAAAACTAGTCTTTTTTAAGGTTATACTAAAAAGGGGAATATTTTTAAATTTTTCATTAAATTGGCGCTGCAAAGTGGGATTAAGGGGTTATACCTAGCCAGGAGGCCGAGAATAGTAGTTTTTGAGATATCTTGCTCAGCGTTTTTAAAAAGGCTTCTTGGATGTCGTTGTATTTTTATTATAAATGTTCGTAATAGGTTAGGACGCAGGAATGTCGACGCAAGTCGGACGTGTGCAGTAAATGAACTTCCTTCCCTTTGGATGTGTAACTGGGTTACTTTTTTTCGTTTATTGTTAAGACTTTCGCCACAAACGGCTGGCACCAGCAAATTCTGCCGCACGGGGGCGATGGTTTCTTAGCAATATGGCGGACTAGCCAAGAAGACGAGCGTCGTCTCGTTCCTCTGTCTCTCCGCACCGCCACCAGAGGCGCTGGTATTAAGTGGCGCAAATAATCTGTGCAATAAGCGTAAATATTTTTCTACAAAAAAATTACCAAATGTTCTTTAAATGTTGCTCTTTTAAGTGCAAGAAGTTCTGTAAAAATATATGCTTCCGCCTTTTCAAAAAAAAAAATCACAAACATTCGCCTCTTTGCAGCTTCCTGACTAGGTATAAGTTGTTAATGATGCCTCTTTATAATAATTTATTTTATATTGAATGTGTCATTTTGAATTTTCAATTTTTTTATTTAATTTAAGGTCAATGTGGTTTAAATTATATCATAATATTTTCCATTACATTCATTGTACAGTAGGTATATATAATTCGGAAATTAATTCTACAATAAATAACCAATGTTTCTCTCTAAATTCCTTTTAACTATATTGTTAAACCACTGCACTTCTCCACCTTTCAGAAATGCTTCTCACAATATATTCTAAAATCTCATTCACCAGTCTGACATGCAGTTCCAGTTATCCATAATAATTTTCAAATTTGAACACCATCATACCTGTACATATAATAATATTTTATTTTTTACCAGTAATTGACGGTGCACCATCTTTCGATCTGTCAGTTTTGCAACTGCATTACGCTGCCTCCCCTGTATTTGTTTTACAAACAAGAAGTGGCTACAAAGATAGACCTGCATCAAGTGTCAGAATAAATTAATTAACTAGTTACCGTTGAAAAGCTGGTTAATTACTTTATGCTCGCTTAAACAATGTTGCCTATTCTGTTACACACCCAGTGGTGGTCTAACGGCTGTTGTTGGCAAGCGCTAGATCCGCGTGCTGGCTCATTAATCAACCGTCAAATCACACCGCGAACTGCGATACGTGCTTCATCTCCTCTAGCGATATCCTCGCGAGTTTTGATAAACATAAGAGTACATAGACAGTATTAAGGGGTAACACCACTCTAGAGGCAGAAAAAAAGACCTAAATTTGACAATTTATTTTGGGAGTATGACAAACGGAACAGAATTCCTTTTCAGGGAGTTTATTTAATACATATTGAACTACGAAAAACAATTTTTTTATTGTCATTTTTATACAAAATGGTGGCGACAGAGCCCGTCGTCGAAAACAGTTTTTTTTTTAAAACACCGCCACGGGAGGACGGATTTCTCGGCATGTATGAGTCCTGGAACAAAAAACAAAAAAAATGTATAATCTATATACAATTGGCTTTGGAAGTACGTAGCCGTTTTTTTTAAATCAATTTTTGTGGAAGTGGTGCACTTTTTAAGAAATGAATCGATTTTTTGCCCTAAAAATGAGCATTAAATTGTTTATACAAGAAAAAGTTTATATTCAATCAAAAAACGGCTACGTACTTCCAAAGAGAATATTGTTGTGAAGCTACTGTAAAAATTTCAAATCGATCCATGCAATAGTCTCCGAGAAATCCGTCCTCCCAGTTTGAAAAAAGTGGTTTCGAGAAAAACGCGTTTAAAGTTTTATGAACACTTTAATCCTTGAAATTTTTGTTTACCTCTAATCTGCGATGCCTGCACCATACATTTGGCCATCCAGGTCGAAGTTCGTCTCCTCCTCTTCCTTCCTAGATGCTTTTAAGGATATTCGATTTTTTTCAAATCCTAGAGTGGTGTTACCCCTTAAGCAGCTCCAACATTGGTAGTTGCGAAATGGAAGACACCATTAAACGATGACATAAAGTTACGTCTCATACACACTGTCTTCCACTGTCATGGGAGCCTTCAGCATAGACAATTGAGGCATTTGATGGAAAAAGGGCACATACGCCAAAATGCCATTTCGAGTAAATCGGTTTCAAAGCTTTCATTGTAGTATAACTTAATGAAAAGTAATGCAATTAAATCCAATTTTTTTTAAGGATGTAGTATCATATCCTTCAAACGTTTCGTAAACAGAAGTCATGATTTGAAAATGATATGTGTCTTTATTTAATAGTTTTATGCAAGTGGTTTATGTGCCCTTTTTCCGTAAATAGGGTAAATTCGTAACAAAATTGCTTCTTTGTTTAGTTATTTACATATAATTTTGTTTACATACTTCGTTGGCCATTTTTTATACATCGCTTAAATAAAAATACAAAATGAAGCGCAAAACTAAACAAAAAATGTTATGTTTTAAGTAAGTATTAATTTCTCCGATTTTTTGCAGCAAGCTGTCTTACAAATCACTTTCATCTTTCCTAAATTCGCTTCTTTCCTTGCGGATTCGATACACGCCTCACTTTCCATAGTTCCTCGCTTACACAAAATCAAACGTATTGCACGACTAGACAGTAGACAGCACGGCAGCGCGACCGGTCAGCGACTATGTAGCTGCATGTCGCTCACGCTACGTAACAAAACAGCGTTTAGCTAATTTAAACGTGGGAGAAGAAATGTCCTTGATATATTATATATATATAACATATACCTGAGTCGATTTAACCGATTTACGGAAAAAGGGCACATAGGCCTATGTGCCCTTTTTCCATCAAATGCCTCAATTAATAGTAGGTACTCTGCACAACCTATTCCTGGTTTCAAATGGCAATTGAAGTTTTTATAAAGTACATACCTTCAATAATTATTTTTCATTAACTACTCTAGTCGTTGTCCATAAAATAAAAAATGATTCTCAGTTTTCTGGATTTTTATTAGCAATTTCATTGATAATCACCTATCACAGTGATTTTCAACCGGGGGCCACAGAACATTTGAAGGGAGCCACGGGCCAAAAATGAACTTTTGTGGAGCTGAAGCAAACTCTAGGGGGCCACAGTCGGAATAAAATATTAAAATTACATGAAAAAGATTAAAACTCAATAAGTAAATACTTTTATATTCCAGAAATATAAATTCATAAAAATAATATAATTAAATAAAACACAAAATTAAATTTGATAAGGAAACGTTCAATTTAGCGAATAAATAAAGTAAACCTCAATTTATTACATATTTATAAGTACGTACCTATGTAGTTCATAAGAAATATAATTATTTTTATTAAAATAAACGGTTCAATTTTTAACGTTTATTATTTCGTTTCTTCTTCCCCCGAGCAACTATTATGAATGGGGCCACAGAAAAATAGTAATCTCAACAGGAGTCACAGGTTGAAAAAAGTTAAAAATCTAGTTCTATCACCATACCGTTAAGGAACTAGTTTCTGATCAGTTTAGAAGGTTTCCCGCTTTAATATTTATTTTTAACCTAATAAAACATTAAACCATAGACTTTTTTTATACTAAAAGTTGAATTAATGTTTAAACTTCAAGGAAAAATTTTAAAAAGTTGAAAATAAATATATAATTTAAATATTTATAAGGTATGGAATAATAAGGTGACTAGGAACTAGTTTTTAATCATCTAAAACTAACAATACTAACTGCTTTCATAGACAACACATATATTTTTGAATTATCAATTTTTATGTTAGTAATTATTTCAAACAATTATTTATTGACATAAACTCAAAAGAACGATTTATTTCATGAACTGATCAAAAATTAGTGCCTGATCAAGAACTAGTTCCTTAACGGTAGTGTCTCGTAGAGATAATTCAGCCCTCTATTGTGAATTGTTGGCGGTACCGTTAAGGAACTAGTTCTTGATCAGGCACTAATTTTTTATCAGTTCATGAAATAAATCGTTCTTTTGAGTTTATGTCAATAAATAATTGTTTGAAATAATTACTAACATAAAGATTGATAATTCAAAAATATATGTGTTGTCTGTGAAAGCAGTTAGTATTGTTAGTTTTAGATGATTAAAAACTAGTTCCTAGTCACCTTATTATTCCATACCTTATAAGTATTTAAATTATATATTTATTTTCAACTTTTTAAAATTTTTCCTTGAAGTTTAAACATTAATTCAACTTTTAGTATAAAAAAAGTCTATGGTTTAATGTTTTATTAGGTTAAAAATAAATATTAAAACGGGAAACCTTCTAAACTGATCAGAAACTAGTTCCTTAACGGTATAATGTTTTTATTGCTGATATTGTTCCTTCATAAATAATCTCCGAGCAGTCCATATCTATAATTAGAATAGAGACATGGTGTCCTGCGATTTATTCAGAAATACATGAATGGTTTCGATTATAACATTGGACGTCTAAACACATCCCAGAAATATTAAAAGCGATCGATACAATTACAGTAGCTATCTACCGTAAATAAGAAGTGCATTATCTTGACTGATTAAGTGCAATAGAGGCTACTGATTATGTGCGAGGCTAACTGTTTGCGTTTCCATGGTTATGGAACGTTTCGAACGGAAGAGCAATTTTCAATGAGGAGACCGCTGCGATGAAACGTTTAATCGCTTTGGTGCCTCGCGTTATTTCGCGCTGGCTGCTGTACCGATTAATTTCCATGAGTAAATCGGATTACTGGCCATATTGGATACATACAGTTATGTGGTCCAGTGGGTATACCAATTGGAAAATTGAATCTTGATAATGAATCTTTGCTCCGTTACTTACACTGTCCTTAGTTTGCTTCGAGAATGAAGGGTGCGGCTATCCTTCTTGAACGAATAAACTGAAATATTTAAATGAAGAACAATTTAATTCTACAAGAAGATTAACTAATAACCGACAAATGATTGAACGTGGAAAGTAAATCGAAGCTGTAGAAGAAACATTTTTATGAAAATTGGTTTCAAGTAACATTATGTAATGCGTAGATGCAATTTAAAATAAAAAATATAATTTTCTTTTTAGCTAACATTTTCAAGCCCTGGGATAAGTAAGACTTGAAAATGTTCACAGGTACTTGGAAAAATGTAAACCCAAATTGTATTAGCACAAGCTTTCCGATTAACGAAATATGAACATTAATTATTTAAGCACGCTTTTTGAGTAATACTAATTTTCAATTTCAGCCATTCTACTTAATAGAAGCGCACGCAGTGAAAAACTTTAGTCAGCAAGTGCACCTGTGTCCCCCACGAAATTTCTAAAATCAATTTCCTCGAAACCGAAGTCTCCGATGGAGAACTCTTATTCCAGATTTTTTATTTATTCTTTCAAGAGAAATCATCATAAACAAAGTATTCAAATTTCCTCGTTGCAACAGCATAAAAATAAAAGACTGCTTTACATAAAAAACACCACTTTTCAAAAAAGATAAATTCACTTGCCAAATATAATATTAATTTTCCAAGGATATAAGAAGACAGAAAATACGAATATATAAAATTCGAGGAATTGAAATGGCAAATGAAGCAGGTGCCAAAAGTAAAAATTTTCAGTATTTTATTTTCGAAAATAAATTATTCCATTAAAAAACAATTTTCCATTTCTTAGCTACATCGTTTACCATTTAAGCTCCCAAATTCCTACACATCTACTCCCAAATGTCAGCTTTGGCTTGTCCCAACGACAAACCCGAAAATTTGACGGACCACAGAGTAGTAAATTTTAATTCGTAACACACCACAGCTGCAGAGTTAAAGCGAAGCGTAGCAATAATAAGTCCTCGCAAATTAATAATTCATACCAAGCGAATGGACGCGAGCGGTTTAATGCTTAAGGACTCATTCGACGCGTCTCTTCCCTCGTACGTACACGTGTGCGCGTAAACATAGCCGCGGCGAGCCGTAATTACGCCACAGAAGTGTATAATTCGTGCATACGCCCCCGCGGCCCCTTCGCGCCACTTTTTCCCTTGCACGCGTAATGGGCTTTACGCTCCTATAATTGCCCAGGCAAGCTGATAGAGCGGACGTTCTTGTAATCACAATGGTGCCGTCGCAAAGGGCCGAGTCTTTGCCGGAGACACTTTCATTAAGAAACAAGCGGATTTTCTCTCCACGGGCTGTTATTCCAGCCACGTAAGGAAAGTTCCGTCGCTCAGGGCCGTTCGATTTTCTTCCGCGAAAGAAATAAAAGTAGTTTACGGTGCCGACGTTGGCAGAACGTTCGTGGAAACGCGCTATGCGGCGGTCAGGAATCTCTGATTAACCTTTTCGACTTTAACTTATCCGCTATAGAGCAGGCATCATTAGATCAATGTTGCAATTGTTAAATATCCACTCCTCGAGGAAAAGGTAACGCATGAGCCGTTGTTCTTTGAAAGTGGTATAAGTCCAATTTTTGGAAAAAATGAGTTAATGGTAGTTTTGGTCAGGTATAGATATCCTCTTTTTATATTTATAATCACACAGTCAGTGGTGTACAATATCCTCGTAAATTAATAAAGAAAAGTTGGACTGTAAAATGTTATCGCAGGAATGTTTTTTTTTAAAGTGGTATAAGTCCAATTTTTGGAAAAAATTAGTTAATGGGAGTTTTGGTCAGGTATAGATATCCTCTTTTTATATTTAGAATCACACAGTCAATGGTGTACAATATCCTCGTAAATTAATAAAAAAAGTTGGACTGTAAAATGTTATCGCAGGAATCTTTTTTTTTTTAAAGTGGTATAAGTCCAATTTTTGGAAAAAATGAGTTAATGGTAGTTTTGGTCAGATATAGATATCCTCTTTTTATATTTATAATCACACAGTCAGTGGTGTACAATATCTTCGTAAATTAATAAAGAAAAGTTGGACTGTAAAATGTTATCGCAGGAATGTTTTTTTTTAAAGTGGTATAAGTCCAATTTTTCGAAAAAATGAGTTAATGGTAGTTTTGGTCAAGTATAGATATCCTCTTTTTATATTTATAATCACACAGTCAATGGTGTACAATATCCTCGTAAATTAATAAAAAAAGTTGGACTGTAAAATGTTATCGCAGGAATCTTTTTTTTTTTAAAGTGGTATAAGTCCAATTTTTTGAAAAAATGAGTTAATGGTAGTTTTGGTCAGATATAGATATCCTCTTTTTATATATATAATCACACAGTCAGTGGTGTACAATATCTTCGTAAATTAATAAAGAAAAGTTGGACTGTAAAATGTTATCGCAGGAATGTTTTTTTTTTAAAGTGGTATAAGTCCAATTTTTGGAAAAAATTAGTTAATGGTAGTTTTGGTCAGGTATAGATATCCTCTTTTTATATTTAGAATCACACAGTCAGTGGTGTACAATATCCTCGTAAATTAATAAAGAAAAGTTGGACTGTAAAATGTTATCGCAGGAATATTTTTTTTTAAAGTGGTATAAGTCCGATTTTTGGAAAAAATTAGTTAATGGTAGTTTTGGTCAGATATAGATATCCTCTTTTTATATTTATAATCACACAGTCAGTGGTGTACAATATCTTCGTAAATTAATAAAGAAAAGTTGGACTGTAAAATGTTATCGCAGGAATGTTTTTTTTTAAAGTGGTATAAGTCCAATTTTTCGAAAAAATGAGTTAATGGTAGTTTTGGTCAAGTATAGATATCCTCTTTTTATATTTATAATCACACAGTCAATGGTGTACAATATCCTCGTAAATTAATAAAAAAAGTTGGACTGTAAAATGTTATCGCAGGAATCTTTTTTTTTTTAAAGTGGTATAAGTCCAATTTTTTGAAAAAATGAGTTAATGGTAGTTTTGGTCAGATATAGATATCCTCTTTTTATATATATAATCACACAGTCAGTGGTGTACAATATCTTCGTAAATTAATAAAGAAAAGTTGGACTGTAAAATGTTATCGCAGGAATGTTTTTTTTTTAAAGTGGTATAAGTCCAATTTTTGGAAAAAATTAGTTAATGGTAGTTTTGGTCAGGTATAGATATCCTCTTTTTATATTTAGAATCACACAGTCAGTGGTGTACAATATCCTCGTAAATTAATAAAGAAAAGTTGGACTGTAAAATGTTATCGCAGGAATATTTTTTTTTAAAGTGGTATAAGTCCGATTTTTGGAAAAAATTAGTTAATGGTAGTTTTGGTCAGATATAGATATCCTCTTTTTATATTTATAATCACACAGTCAGTGGTGTACAATATCTTCGTAAATTAATAAAGAAAAGTTGGACTGTAAAATGTTATCGCAGGAATGTTTTTTTTTAAAGTGGTATAAGTCCAATTTTTCGAAAAAATGAGTTAATGGTAGTTTTGGTCAAGTATAGATATCCTCTTTTTATATTTATAATCACACAGTCAATGGTGTACAATATCCTCGTAAATTAATAAAAAAAGTTGGACTGTAAAATGTTATCGCAGGAATCTTTTTTTTTTTAAAGTGGTATAAGTCCAATTTTTGGAAAAAATGAGTTAATGGTAGTTTTGGTCAGATATAGATATCCTCTTTTTATATATATAATCACACAGTCAGTGGTGTACAATATCTTCGTAAATTAATAAAGAAAAGTTGGACTGTAAAATGTTATCGCAGGAATGTTTTTTTTTTAAAGTGGTATAAGTCCAATTTTTGGAAAAAATTAGTTAATGGTAGTTTTGGTCAGGTATAGATATCCTCTTTTTATATTTAGAATCACACAGTCAGTGGTGTACAATATCCTCGTAAATTAATAAAGAAAAGTTGGACTGTAAAATGTTATCGCAGGAATATTTTTTTTTAAAGTGGTATAAGTCCGATTTTTGGAAAAAATTAGTTAATGGTAGTTTTGGTCAGATATAGATATCCTCTTTTTATATTTATAATCACACAGTCAGTGGTGTACAATATCCTCGTAAATTAATAAGGAAAGGTGAACTGTAAAATGTTATCGCAGGAATGTTTTTTTTTTAAAGTGGTATTAGTCCATGTTTTTGAAAAAAATGAGTTAATCATGGTTTTGGTCAGGTATAAATATCCTCTTTTTATATTTAGAATTACACAGTCAGTGGTGTACAATATCCTCGTAAATTAATAAAGAAAAGTTGGACTGTAAAATGTTATCGCAGGAATGTTTTTTTTTTAAAGTGGTATAAGTCCAATTTTTGGAAAAAATTAGTTAATGGTAGTTTTGGTCAGGTATAGATATCCTCTTTTTATATTTATAATCACACAGTCAGTGGTGTACAATATCTTCGTAAATTAATAAAGAAAAGTTGGACTGTAAAATGTTATCGCAGGAATGTTTTTTTTTTTTAAAGTGGTATTAGTCCATGTTTTTGAAAAAAATGAGTTAATCATGGTTTTGGTCAGGTATAAATATCCTCTTTTTATATTTAGAATCACACAGTCAGTGGTGTACAATATCCTCGTAAATTAATAAAAAAAAGTTGGACTGTAAAATGTTATCGCAGGAATGTTTTTTTTTTGAAAGTGGTATAAGTCCATTTTTTGGAAAAAATACTTCACTATGCTGAGTGTAAAGGAGAAATAAGATTGGAATATGAATAAGTTTGTTATTATTAGTTATCTGAACGAAGTAATTTACTTTTCATACTTGTTTATTTATAAATTCATTATAATGTAATGAAGTAAGTAAGTAATTTACTTCATTACTAGTACTTCATTTTAATATTACTTTTTACATTTAAAAATACATTACACAGAAGCCAACTTCAATTAAAGTATAAATTTAAAATTGCTATTGGTTAGGGTAAACTGACCAATAAATGAACACTTAAGGCTAATGAATGAACATTTTTATAAAATTATGTTTGCAGCGCGATTGATTCCACCTGCTGCAAACATTGTTTGGATATGAAGCAAGAAATTAAAAGAAGTGTTTAATTAATTAGTTGCTTATTTTAATAACTTATTTTACTCATTTTAATAAAAAATGTCCATTTACTGGTACGTGTTCATTTACTGGTACATCTACCCTATATTTTTCATAATATGTTATTATTGAAAGTGGTATAAGTCCGTTTGTAGCTAAAAAATCGTTTATTTCCTTTAACATTTCTATTAATTATTATTGCATAATAAAATTTAACAAGTGTATAGTTTTAAAAATATTACCCGAATTGATTATCCTATGCGAATATTTTTAAGTTGATTCAAACGCAAACCCTTAAATATCCCAATGAATGAATAAATGCACTTATACCACTTTGATAGGTGTTTCAGCGATTTTAAGCCGAATAAATCATTTAATTCTGTCACTGTTACAAGGTTTAATGGCAACTGTGTGTACCGTTAATTTAAACTTTGCTGTGCCTGAGAAGTGCATTTGAATTGCAAGGGTTTTTGAATCGTCCAAGGGTTTAGGAATTTTTTTCGAAATTTCAGATTGCAAGTTGTTAGAATGTGGTACAATTTTGGTGTACATATAACATATTTGACACTTTGCCACGCAGTTTGCAGCAAACTAAGTTCAGTATCGATCTTCTTCCAATTTTTTAACTGTTCATGTATTCTTGAAAACTTTCACGATTCCATTCCTCGGCTAAAATTCAAGAAAAATTCCAGAATTTACTGATTTTACGCTCGAAAATACTCAAACTAATAAAACAAACCCCAGTTTAAGTGTAACGTGCTTTCTACAATCTACCACATTGTTCCATTAACATACCTCCCAAATAAAACCTTCCAACTAGAATCTGTAAAACCCTGAAAATTGCGACTGAGGCGAAGAGGAGCATTAAAAATATATCCAAAAACGATGGACCTACATAAATCCCAGAACAAAATTACAATTCAATCTCATGTCGTAACTGAAGATTAGCTTGCAAGTTTCCTAATTCTCAAATAATCTCGTGCATCTGACTAACGACATGCAGAAATCTCGCGTGCTCCTCGAGATTCAGGAATTACGTGAAGAATCATGCGCTTTTAAAGTTATGGAGCGGTCAGTGAACGGTTTAAATGAAAAGGATGATCCAGCTTCGTTTTCTTTTGAAAGCTGGCTACGACGGGCGTTTTCTTGTGCGTTGGAGTAGAGGCCATCGTAAATGACCACTGGGTTAGGGTCACGTGGATCAAGCTGGGATGAAACACATGGGGTGGAGAGCGTCTGCCAAGTCCAAGTGCCTCCCAGGCAAGAGGTCTTCGTCCGTAAATGGCTATCTCTGTACAGAAGCCTGCGTAAGTATACACTGCCCTGCAGCCCGAATGTTTGCGCGCACGTGTATGCCCAGACAGCTGGGATAGACGTAGATACGAATGTTAATGTTTGGAGGTGCTACAGGACAGGCTACTTCGGTTAGATAAACTTGTTCTGCTTGATCTGCGACGCTGGTTAAAGTTCCGAATTTTACGGGTAATTAATCAAAGGAAGACTGGATAGGTCTGTACTGGACTAATTGGGACTGGTCATGCTGAAAGCTACCAGTCCTCAGTAATCTGAAACTGACAGGGGAACATACCGAGCCCGGAAGTTCAAAATATTCTGAAGCTTTGTGAATATGTAGGGGATTTCCTCCTGATTACAACGCAATTTTTGTTTGCTGCCCAAATTCACTCGGAGGGGGTGTAATTGACCCCTGAAAATTCGGCTATTTTCCGATGGTGTGTTATAACTCGCGAACTGTAAGGGATGGGAAAAAAGTTTCAAGACAAAAGTTACTTCTTTTAATTAGATCTATCAAATAATAAAAATCCAAAATGGTAAATGGTAAAAAAATTATTTTACAGTTCACGAGTTATAACACAAAATCGGGAAATAACCGGGTTTTCAGGGGTCAATTACACCCCCTTAGAGTGAATTTGGGGAGCAGACCAAAGTTGCGTTATAATCAGGAGGAAATTCCCTACATATTCACAAATTTTCAGAATTTTTTGAATTTCCGGGTTCGGGATGTTCCTTTGTTAGTTTGAAGATTTTAATTTATTGTTAAAGAAAGTAGGTTTATTCCTATTGGGTATATTTTATTTCTTGTTACTGTTTTACAATCTTTTTTAATGGGTTATTTAATAGTTCTATGGGTTGGTAATTTTTTGCAAAATAATTTTTAAATTCTTTGTCATTTTGAGGGTTGGTAGCTTTTTGCATAACTTGGCTCAATTGAACAAATTGGAGGGATGGAAATGTGTTTGTTTGCTAGTAGTATTTTAATGCGAGTGAATGCCAGGTGAAAGTTTTTGGCTTCTTTACTATATTACTTAATGAGAATTATAAACAAGAATTCTGTAATCGCACAATTTTCGAAAATATGAGTGTTTCATTTTGATAGAATTGTAAGGCGAAGTTGCATCGAATTAGTGTATCATATTCTGGCACATTTCTGAATATGATGTACATAAATATCTTCAAAAATATTTTGATGATGTCAGAAGAATTTATTACGTAACAATCGAAATATTATATTTTGCTGGTTAGTTATTGGTCTTCGGTTATAGACTTTTCCCAGAGTATTTCCAAAAAGATGTACAGTGGGTGGCCAAATTATACTGAAGCAAAAAAGTTCAAGATTCTGTAAGTTTAAGCGATGGAATAAAATAGATGTCTCCTTTTTAATGTTATAACATTATTTTTCAATACTAGTACATGTATTTAACAATGCAAATTAAATACATTTAGGTATATAGGTTTAAGACTTAATTTATACGAGAAATACAATTACTCAATATTTGGTGAGTCTATTATTTCTGTCTTATTTGTAATAATTTTATCCCCGCCCTTTTAAAAACATATCAGATTTATATGTTGAAAAATTACTCACAATGTTGCCAGATTGTTGTAGCTAATCAATCAATGAAAAAGCAATAACATTCCTGCATTGTTACTTTAATTAAAGCCACGACTGTCACAGATTTTGAGAAAATTTTTTTAGTACAATAATTTGGCCACCCTCTGTAGATGAAAATAAAAATAGAAAATCTGAAGCTTGCATTTTGAAACCTCTCCCCTGAACGATTGAACACGATCGTCAGTAAGCATGGTCCAAGCACAGAAAGACGCCAAGTTGAATGTGAATAAGCTGGTATAAATTTAGAGGCACACACAGACCAGCCCTTGTACGCAGAACGAGACACATCGTTGGACCACCTGCTTCCAGAGGCGGGCGTAGTTTAGGGAGAGCCTGGCTCTCTATTATGTATAATAGGGATACTTCAGTTCTTTCCTCAGACGTTGTTTGCCATCTACCTGTCTGCCTGTTTCGAAGTGTGGAATACCGTTTACGTGTGTCAACACTGTGCTACCCTTCACAACACACACACAGTGTACGAGACCCAGCGTATTATTGTGAACACTGTTTGCGTTTAGCATCCAACTGGCGGGATGGAAAGCGTCGGTGATAGGGGTTTTGTGTCACCCATCAGAACGTGATCAAGATCTTCCTGCAGCCTCTTGTGCTGGGCTTCCGTTTCCTGTTTTTTTTTTTTTTTTTTTGTAGCAGGGACTGCCTATGATCGAATCTGTTCATTAAGGTCTATTTTGTTTCTCTCCTCAGAACGTTTGTGAACTGAAATCACAGTTCCAGTTATGTGGCAGGCTTGGCAGGAACAATTTGGGTATTATGTACATGGGGTGGTGGTGTTTGGTTAGGAATACTGGTGGAAATCGACGAAGGTCTTTAGTTATCGTTAGGTCGAGACAGTAAAATTTGTTTAGGATGCTTCGGTCGATATAGTTCGAGCAATTTTGAGAACATTTCTGAATATTCGCAAGTTTAATTTCAATGTTGTCACTGTTAGTATTATAGATATATTGCGAAGCTAATTGCACAGTTCGACAAAATTTGATTTTTTTTCGGACTTGTATCATTCAATAGCCGTTTCTTACAGGTTTTCGTGCGCTGAAAACGAATCCGCAAACCGTTTGCCGCCATCACCCTCAGTTATTGAGATATTCGATTTTGAAAAAAACTGAAAATTTTCAAATTTGAACGCCTTTTGTGTCGAAACAGTAATAGTTATTCCTGTGAACCCTCCCGAACACAATGATATAAGTTATTAGCGCATTATGAGCATTTAAATATGTTTAAAGAACGATCAAAGGGAAAAGAACACCCGAAATGCACCCAGTTTTCCAGATATTTTTAAATTTATTTCCAAAACTAAGGGTGTAGGAGAAAATCTGACCACACCACGCGATGCAGCAGACATTTTTCCTTCGGAAAGCGACAACAGAAGTGGTAAGTCACATTTTGTTTTCAATACCGAAGCGAAATAGTTTGGCAAAAAGTGCGGCGCTGACAGTGGTGCTCAATGGCGCGTGGGCCGCCCAGCGTCACAGAATCGCGTAACGCGCGTGACAACCACTGTCCGCGCCGCACGTTTTGCCAAACTATTTCGCTTCTGTATTAAAAACGAAACGTGACTTACCGCTTCTGTTGACGCTTTCCGAAGGAAAAATGTCTGCTGAATCGCGCGGAGTAGTCAGATTTTCTCATAGATCCTTAGTTTTGGAAATAAATTGAAAGATATCTGCAAAAATGGGTGCAATTCGGGTGTTCTTTTCCCTTTGATCGTTGTTTAAACATATTTAAATGTTCATAATGCACTAATAACTTACACCGTTGTGTTCGGGAGGGTTCATAGGAATAACTATTACTGTTTCGACGCAAAAGATGTTCAAATTTGAAAATTTTCGGTTTTTTTTTCAAAATCGAATTTCTCAAAAACTGACGGCGATGGCGACAAACGGTTTGCGGATTCGTTTCCAGCGCACGAAAACCTATAAGAAACGGCTATTGAATGTTACAAGTCCAGATGGCCGTCGAACTGTGTTACGTTTCATTTTTGTCATTGGATCCCTTTCTGAGCAGATTTGGATCACTTATGAAAGAATAACATATTTTTCTCTGAAACACAGCATAACTTTTTATTTGCGGAATGAAAGAAAAGACAAGAACGCTAGAAGATAAATAAAAGGGTATTTTAGGATAGGTAAGATAAATCATAAAGTCAACTTGACACAATTCAAGTTTCGAAATTTGTACCCTTCACTCATAACTTCCCAAAATCTGTAGCTAATTCATTAATTAGTAGTCGCTACATTTCCTTTTCAAGAATTTTCTAAATTTTCCCCTTTTAACCTTCACGATGTGAAAAAAAAAATATAATTTCCTACACATGCTTGGCTACTGCTAATTCAATTTATTACCAACACATGTCAGCACTTTCTTCAAGAAATACTACAATTGGCGATATTAGAAACATTTACCCTAAATGTAATTGATTCAAAACGTAGCCACAAGTTACTCACCACCTCAAAGTGCCCAATTAATCCCAAGAATTGGATCATGTATTTTTCAAAACCATATTCACGGTCCCGGCTTTATACAAATTTCCAAGCGTCGCCCGCGAAGTTACCGTGGGATAGAATTGGAAGCAGACATGCGATCGACACGCGGCACCGCTGCCCGCGCAGCAGGGAGAAGTCAAAAAACTGGATTACCTATTCGAATCGAACAGCAGTTTCCGCTGGATTACCTTTTGTCGCAATCTGCCACGGAGCCGTGAAACTCGTAAAAGATGCATCGCCGCCCCTTGGCGGGTATCGCGTTCATTCCGTCACGGCTATCAAGTCGATTAGAGCCGAGCGTTCGACGCTTCTTTGTCCAAAACAGCTGATTCGTTCGACTCGATTTTACCCTCGAATTCCAGCCGTAGCATCGCAATCCACGGACCGTTCTCTCATGACGCCCTGCCGCATTGGTGGTAGTTTCTTTCTACCCTCTGACGATTCAACCCCCCCCCCCTGCCTCTGCCCATCATCCCTCCCAACCCACGGCCCCCTCGAGATAGAATGTTTCGCACCAGCAGAGGAACCCCGACCGATCTTCCGGAAATCAATAGTTACGCGAAGGACGAGCCCGCCAGGGGTACGCTCCCTTTGCTCTGTCAAGTAACTCAGAAAAGTTGGCTGAACAATTGCGCAGCGTCAAAAGACCCGAATCATCGGGCAGCTCATTTTTCCTTGCACCATCGTAATTGTATGTGCGTTAGAGTCGTGATTGTACGGCGACGGTGGAGCTTCATCCTGCGATCACTTCGGATTAGGGCTGGGACTATTCGGATAATTTAATATTCGAATATTTTACAAGTATTCGAATGCTACGAATAAACTTCGAATATTTGAGTATTCGAATGTTATTATTTGAATATTTGAGTATTCGAATACCATTCGAATATTTCAGTATTCGAATATTATTCGAATATTTCTGTATTCGAATACCGTTCGAATATTTCAGTATTCGAATACCATTCGAATATTTCAGTATTCGAATGTTATTATTCGAATATTTGAGTATTCGAATGTTATTATTGGAATATTTAAGTATTCGAATGTTATTATTCGAATATTTCAGTATTCGAATACCATTCGAATATTTCAGTATTCGAATACCATTCGAATATTTCAGTATTCGAATACCATTCGAATATTTGAGTATTCGAATGTTACTATTCGAATTTTTCAGTATTCGAATACCATTCGAATATTTCAGTATTCGAATACCATTCGAATATTTGAGTATTCGAATGTTACTATTCGAATTTTTCAGTATTCGAATACCATTCGAATATTGCAGTATTCGAATACCATTCGAATATTTCAGTATTCGCATACCATTCGAATATTTCAGTATTCGAATACCATTCGAATATTTGAGTATTCGAATGTTACTATTCGAATTTTTCAGTATTCGAATACCATTCGAATATTTCAGTATTCGAATACCATTCGAATATTTCAGTATTCGCATACCATTCGAATATTTCAGTATTTGAATACCATTCGAATATTTCAGTATTCGAATGTTACTATTCGAATTTTTCAGTATTCGAATACCATTCGAATATTTCAGTATTCGAATACCATTCGAATATTTGAGTATTCGAATGTTATTATTCGAATATTTCAGTATTCGAATACTTAAATATTCGAATAGTATTCGAATACTTGGATATTCGAATTATATTCGCCAAATAATTGAGCAACTGAAGTATTCGAATATTCGAATACCGAAAAATTCGACAAATAGTCCCAGCCCTACTTCGGATGACTGCTTATTCAACGTTCCTTCTCTATTTCCATTGGTTTCTCAGAAGTTTAAGTATTAGGTTGGCGCATATGAAATTACCGATCGCGGGTAGCTTGAATGTTCCTTTGTTTATGCTGGGGAATAGAATAACAATTGCTAACGCTGGCTCCGGAAATGTCAGGGGAAGTAAAAACAGTAAAATGAATAAAATAGTTAAAAAGCAAAAAATATGTTTAGTCGTAAATAAATTTCGTAAATAAATAGGTTTTCCATCACCAAATTAAGGGGTCTCCTTACCTTGACGGACGAAAAGTGACGCGAACTTTGGGAAATTTTTAAAACAAAACCATTAAATATATTCACTCCCAGCTATGTGGATCTATTTATCAATCTTTAGAGAATGTAACAACAAAATTTGTATGCAAAAATAGTGGTTGCAAATGATATATGCTAGGCAATAAACAATAATGTATTTATACTTGCAGCGAAGAAGGAGGCGATCCCATTTTATCAAAACTTGTTCTCAATTTTTCTTGTAAGGTGTCCTTTTCTAAGGCTTCTGTCGCTACGCGAAAGAATCACAGTAGAATATGTGCATAGCTGGAAACTCAGACTTTCAGTAGGAGACTCAAGAATGACGCGAAAAGTAGATTGCGATATTTAATAATAGAAAATCGTGGTTGTGTTATAAGCTTCATAATTTCAGCCTTCATTGTTCTATTCTGATCTCGGCACTGATTAGAGAAATGCTGGATTTCTACAAATGAAAGTTTCATTCCCAACAAATATCGTGGCCCACGTTGCACGGAATGTGTCGAGCACTGATTTATTAAAAGTTTCAATAAATCATTCAGCGAACGCGAGCTCCGTCACGACTCCTCGAAACGCTTCTGTCGATTGATCCCGGCGAAGATCGGACGATTTGACATTACGGGGGGGGATTTAAATATTTTAAATGGCCATTGGATCGCGAGAAGGCGGTGTCCATCGCCGTCGAGTTTCAAAGAGATTTACTTCGTTAAGAGATTAGTGCAGTTCCGCGTGTCCGTTTCGATCTGCTTTAGCTACGGTACAATTAATGATGTTTAAACTTTTCTAACTGCCGGCGGAACTTTATGGCAGAGAAAACGTCCGTGGGACTTTAATTAAACTTTCTCAGAGGGCGGAATACCTTGAATTAAAATGTGATAGCGCGTAAAAACTCGGTTAGGTAATTAAACGTCGAGACAAATTTGCGAAGGGATTGCCGTCTGTTCTCCCGATAGCCTTAACAACGTTTAAGTGTCGCGGATGACCTCGTTCGAATGAATAATTTACGAGAATCTTCGGCTCGCTCCGCGCCGAAGGGAAAAAGCACAGTGAGGATGTATTATCGTCGCTTCGCGGGGGAACCAGTTCGTCCGAGTGTTTCGATATTTAAATGTCAAGAATTAATTGCGGGCAATCCCGACGCTTTAAAAATACTATCCATCGTATACATTTCTCAATTAACGTTGACGGTGCATATAAAGGTGAATTCAAAAAATTCTGAAACTCTGTGGATTTGTAGGGCATTCCCTCGTGATTACAACGCAATTTTTTTTGCTCCCCAAACTCACTCTAAGGGGGTGAAATTAACCCCTGAAGATTCGGCTATTTGTCGATTTTATTTTGTAACGCGCAGTCTGTAAGAGATAGAAGAAAAGTTTTAAGACAAAAATTACTTCTTTTAATTAGATCTATCAAATCATACAAGCTTTTATCAACTGTTTAAACAATTAGAAAAAAGTTATGATTACAAGTTTCACCAATTGTTTAAACAATTTGAAAAAAATTATGTTTCGGTAGATCTAATTAAAAGAAGTAATTTTTGTCTTAAAACTTTTCTTCTATCTCTTACAGACTGCGCGTTACAAAATAAAATCGACAAATAGCCGAATCTTCAGGGGTTAATTTCACCCCCTTAGAGTGAATTTGGGGAACAAAAAAAAATTGCGTTGTAATCAGGAGGAAATTTTCTACATATTCACAAAGTTTCAGAATTTTTTGAATTTTCGACTTCGCGATCTTCCATTTTGAGTGGGACTCATGATGTGTTACTAAAGCTATTGGACACCATTGTTCTTGAAGATTATTCTTGCAAACTACTAGAGATAAGAGTGGAACTATTTTCTCAGATTTTGTTGAGGATGGGCCCTCTATAAACATGCGTCATATTGAACGATCTCTAGAAGGAGAATGTTATAAATTTATTGTTTATTAAATTTTTTGTGGAATATCCACTGCATATTTTTTTACTACTATTCGCTTAAAAGCACATATATGCCGCAACTCTCAGTAATTTTGTTATCGAAAAACAATAAAAAATGATCGAATAACAGCCATTGTCGTGGAAGCTGTTTTGGTATCGGTGTGCAAGATATTTCGGAAACCGCTGTATCGATTGGCCGAAACTTTTTGCAGACATCTTTTGTATACCAAAGACTAGTAGATGAACCAAAGATTTTTTATTTTAACAAAAACTCTATTGTTAATTAACGAAAAACGAGCAATTCAGACATCGAAGAAGCGTGGTTTTGCGTTAAGCGGCCGCCATTTTGTCAAAAATCAACTTTTTGAAAAAACCTTCGTTCATCTACTGAATTCAACCATGTATCAACAGAATGTTTTTGAATTTTTAATTTTAGATGCTCAGAGAAAACTTGCACAGCGCCTTTATCAAAACAGCTTCCGCGAAAATGGCTGTTATTCCTTTATTTTTTAATATTTTTCTATAATAAAATTATTGACAGTTTCTCCATATATGTACTTTTCAAATAAGCGAATAGTTGTAAAAATATATACAGTAGACATTCCACAAAAAATTCCCAAAAATCGCGTTCTTTTTCGATAGCTGACTAGGCAAAGCCCCTTAAAGTAGAAGAACACATAAATTTTTTATACTTTAATTATTAGAATGTTAAGCTGAACAGCCACACAGTATTATAAATTATTTTATTACATATCTGAAGTGTTGTACATATAAACATTTGTCAGTTGGTTAATTAGTACTATTTAACACAGAGAAAAATTCATTATATTACTTTTTATTTTCCTCCAAAACTCTGCGATGTTGTTCTAAATCACTTTTCAACAGCACAAATAAGAAATAAAATATTTAAATGAAATAACATGGAGCAGCTGCAGTTTTCGTGAAAACACTTCGTTTAAACTTTCAAGAGAGACGCGTCCCTTTTGGGTCCGACATTTCAAGAAAGATGTCTTTCTTGTTTGAAGTTTGAGGGAAGATGTTTTAAGGATCAGCCGTAGCAAGTATCAAACACTCGAGGAAGAACGGTATAGTAGCAAACGGTACAAGAGACACGTTCACGAAACGTAGCTGCGGGGACCACACCGGTTCAATTTCCTCCCATCCTTTTCTTGTCGGCCAGGAGAAGAGAGCGACTTTAAACGTGCATTTCTCACGGATTCTCAGACATCTGAATACAATGTCGACGGCCCATAAATTTTTCACCATAAATTAAGAGACGGGTAGGCAAAGCGCCCACCACGGTTTCTCTCTGCCTTGCGCCATCACGGTCGTATTCTAGTATACACTCAAGAAATAATTGTCATCCGAGAAGATCGTTCCTCGCTCTCTCCGCCTTCTTTTAGTGTTCGTAATATTTTTCGTATTTTTTTTCTTCAGAAGGATACTATTCTTTCGTGATGTTTGTTTTTCATTTTGATTGTCCGTCTTATTCAAAATGTGTATAAAGTTAGCTGCACTTTTTAAGGTTTTGACTCGACGAAGCATTTTTTGGCCTGCTTCACTGTGAGCTTGCGCTTTTCGGGAATTTATATTAGATTTTTGTAAATGCAGTGATTGGTGTTGGAGTTGCTAAGGAATTTGTATGGTAGAAACAGAGAAGATACAAAATTTCGTGTGAGTTACGTGTGGGCCATTATGACTCTATTTGCAGTGCAACTGAAATGAGTTCAAAGAAGAAAGAGCGTCTACTAAACATACGTTGCGCTCGTTACCGACTTTTCAGGAAGGAAGGAAGTTATATTTTTCATAAAAATTTACGTGTGTCTCGCGATTGTTACTATCTTGTGTTCTGATTTTGAAAAATTTGAAATATTGAACTTCATACAGTCGAATAAATTTTTGGAATGATACCTAAAATAATTCAAATCTTTTGGAATATTCTCATTTGGAATAATACCTAAAATAATTAAAATCTTTTTGGAATATTCTCGTTTGGAATAATACCTAAAATAGTTCAAATCTTTTTGGAATATTCTCATTTGGAATAATACCTAAAATAATTCAAATCTTTTTGAAATATTCTCATTTGGAATAATACCTAAAATAATTCAAATCTTCCTGGAATATTCTCATTTGGAATAATACTTAAAATAATTCAAATCTTTTTGGAATATTCTCATTTGGAATAATACCTAAAATAATTCAAATCTTCTTGGAATATTCTCATTTGGAATAATACCTAAAATAATTCCAATCTTCTTGGAATATTCTCATTTGGAATAATACCTAAAATAATTCAAATCTTCCTGGAATATTCTCATTTGGAATAATACTTAAAATAATTCAAATCTTTTTGGAATATTCTCATTTGGAATAATACCTAAAATAATTCAAATCTTTTTGAAATATTCTCATTTGGAATAATACCTAAAATAATTCAAATCTTCCTGGAATATTCTCATTTGGAATAATACTTAAAATAATTCAAATCTTTTTGGAATATTCTCATTTGGAATAATACCTAAAATAATTCAAATCTTTTTGGAATATTCTCATTTGGAATAATACCTAAAATAATTAAAATCTTCTTGGAATATTCTCATTTGGAATAATACTTAAAATAATTCAAATCTTCTTGGAATATTCTCATTTGGAATAATACCTAAAATAATTCCAATCTTCTTGGAATATTCTCATTTGGAATAATACCTAAAATAATTCAAATCTTCTTGGAATATTCTCATTTGGAATAATACCTAAAATAATTCCAATCTTCTTGGAATATTCTCATTTGGAATAATACCTAAAATAATTCAAATCTTCTTGGAATATTCTCATTTGGAATAATACCTAAAATAATTCAAATCTTCTTCGAATATTCGCATTTGGAATAATACTTAAAATAATTCAAATCTTTTTGGAATATTCTCATTTGGAATAATACCTAAAATAATTCAAATCTTCTTCGAATATTCGCATTTGGAATAATACCTAAAATAGTTCAAATCTTCTTGGAATATTCTCATTGGGAATAATACCTAAAATTATTCAAATCTTCTTGGAATATTCTCATTTGGAATAATACCTAAAATAATTCAAATCTTTTTCGACCCATTAAATAAGTTTTTCACAAAAAGTCTATTTCTTTTTCTGTGAACTACAAATTATGCGTCACTGCGAATAAGCATTCTTGGGTCCCATTTCAAATGTATGTACACATGTATACCAAAGAACATATATTTGTACACTGGTATTCCCAATTTCAGACATTTCTTCAGAAAAATATTGAACATAGATACGTAACACATTCCACCCAATCATTTAGGTATATTTATAATTGGTCAAATGAGTAAAAATAATGTACAGTCGTCGTCATTAAAATATTTCTCGTTGCCACATTTAGAAAGTCTACCTTCACGTTTTCGAGGGGATTAATTTTCACTCCCACATTTTGTAACATTAATTATTAGCACGATAATAAATTCATACTGTCGATGATATTTGTGACCATAATCCCAAATTTGACAAGTAGGTAGATCTATATTAAAATCCTCATTAATAATTCAAAATATTCGAAATGTGAGTAACGAATTTCCGGCGTGAAGCAAGAGCTCGCAATTTTCCACCCTCTTTCAGAAACATTCTGCACGCAGAATTTTCGACTCTCCGCCTGAAATCATTCTCTCGGTGTCCCGAGGATTTCGAAATTATTCGCGTTACGAAAAGAAGTGCCAAGACGAAGCCGTGTATTTACTTTCCCTCTTTTGGCAAATCCTTGAAATTCTCGCGGGCTGCGCAAGAAATTATCCCGTTTCTTTGTCCCTTTTTTTCGCGTTCCTGTCATTCCCCTGACTCACTCGCGCCGCGTCATTCTTTGAGGACCGGAATCCCGGCGAGCTGCACTCCGGCAGCTTCCCTGAAATATGTGAACGTGCGGAGCTACAGCCTCGAATACAGATTCCCCAAACGACGGCAGACTATTTAGTTTGGTATTCGGCAACAAATTAAATTCAGAGCAAAAGAATTCCCGTAAACCTTGCCTCGGGAAAGTCTCCTCAAACAACGATTAAGAAACTACCCAACAAACACTCATTAAAGTGTAGACTCTCATTTTCACAGAGAACCTTTAAATAATTATTCCACTCTACTAACAATTTAAATTGCTGTCGGACCTTAAACTATCAGTGCTGCCGCACTTTAGGCCACTCTTTACATATAAATACCTAATAACGGAATAAGTATAATTACCTTGAGAGTGCAAAGTTTCATTTATCGCTAGTATTTGCATTCTCGAACCCGCTTAATGAAGTCACCATTTGCTAATTAATTTACGAGGACATTAATGCTGCGCCATTTTCCAAGCCAGCGCTCATCCGCTCGTGGGTACCCAGCATAATGCACGTCTCTCCTTCTTGGGCAGCGCATAAGCGCCCACGTATTGTGCGAGTCGAGACAGCAAAGCAAGATTTTTTTCCCTATTGTTCGTGACAAAAGGTTCATGATCCGAGATAGAGCGGCGTAATGTGACATTCATATCGGTGGCCCGCGACGGAGGAAACGATGAGACTTACGCCCAAGAGCATTGTCACGTCCTGACATTCGCAAACATTACGTTCTTATTTGAGCCCGCTGTTTAAAGCGGACGCCATTCGCGCCCGGTATATTTCCCTGATTTTTGCCTGCTTTCAAAAGTCGGGGATGATTTGGAGCTGGTCTAATGACGACTATTTACAAAGAAACCTCGTTACGGCCCGCGACGCGAGATCCACAATTATACAGAGGGAAGTGATTCAAGGGGTGCACGTGGCGAGCCGAGGCTGCGTAATTAAATTGGATGTTGAGGATAGATGATGTATAAGAGAGAAGTTCGGGTCCATTTTTAGCGAACTGTTTTGAGAATTTATAGGTGCGACAGGTTTAAAGGACAAATGTAATAAATGGCGAATTTTTGACTGGGTATTAAGAAAAAGATCTTGCAAACTCTTTGGATTCCAAAAATCAAAAAATTGTGATTATTTGTCGACGTGTGATAGGAAATTTATAATAAAATATGATTTTTTGATTCCTTGTTTTGCTAAAATAATTTCGGTGGAAAATGGATCGAAAGTTGACTTAGCACTTGGGTATATACAGAGTTGGGAATTAATTAAATAAAAAATTATTTAAATATCGGGTCGAATAAAAGTTGCTTATATTCGTTATTGGAGGCTCGAATAATTCGAGTTACCTTTTCTCGACAGATGACGAATCATTTTTTTAACTTTTATTCGTTATTCGAAATTTTTATTTAAATAATAGGTTTACCCATCTCTGCTCGTGTAATAGCAACACAGAATAATGCAAACAACTTGCGGTCATCTTTATTTAGGGGATCATGATTTTCGGGGATTTTTTGTGGAATATCTAATTTATATTTTTTGTAACTATTTGCTTATTTTAAAAGTACGTATATTCAGCAACTCTCGGTGATTATTGTTATAGAAAAATATAAAAAAATGAACGAATAGCAGCCACTCTTCCGGAATCTGAAATCAAAAAGTGAAGAAGATTCTGTTAATATATGAGTTTATCTGGTGCGTGAACGAACGGTTTTTAAAAAAAATTATTTCAGACAAAATGGCGGCCGTTAATGCAAAATCGTGATTTTTCGATGCCTGAATTGTTCGTGAATTAAAAATGGAGTTTTCATAAAAAACAAAAATCCTTCGGGCACGCACAAGATGAACTCATATACTAACAGAATCTTCTTCACTTTTCGATTTCAGATGATCCAGCTCGGAGAAATCTCACCACTAAAAAATACAAAAATAAAAAAATTCCTATTTTTCTATAACAAAATCTTTCTACTTCTACAATAAGCAAACATTTGCAAAAAATATACATTATGATTTTCCCCCAGAAATCACGTTCCTTTTCGCCTGCTAATTAGGCACGACCCACAGTGTAACGAGTATATAGGAAAAAAAATCAAAAATTAATTTTCCATTAAGACACTATTATTTACGTGTTATTAATATGTGAATCATATTTATTCACAAAAAAAATAATTTTTAACATAAAATAATTCATTAATATATATTTTTGTCCATAATAAAAGTAAAACAAATAAAGTATATATTTTTTGTAATACATTTAAACACAAATTAATAACAAACATATGAAACAATTATAAAATTTTTTTTTTTTTTTAAATAAATTAATAATAAATAAATTTTTTAAATAGATAATAAATTTTAAATTATTCATTCTTATTATGCATCTTCATCACTATTAGTTGAATCTGAAGGAATTGGAAGCTCAGTGTCTTTAGATTTGTCTAGTTTTTTGTTTTATTATGTGTATTTTTTCTTATGTGGGAGCAGTCGGGAGCAGACAAAATTTACACCAAATTAAAGGACATGAAAGGAACTAATTTTAGTAAAAAAATGAAAGAACCGATATGTTTCGTTTTTGTTAATTCTCTCCACAATTTAGAAGATGAGACAAAAAAAAATAATTTGAGCCACTTGTACGTATCCATATCTTTAAATGCGAGAATTTTTAATTAATAACATGAAAAAGGGATATATTTTGCTTATTTTCAAGAAGAAAAGAAAGAGAAGAACTTATAAATACAACAAAAATGCAGTGGGTAAATATTTCCTATGTGTGGTCTGTGGCAGGTTGCGTTTGGTTATTCGACTTTGAATATAATTACTAACCCTAAATCCATTATTTATGTTACTAAGTTATGTTGTTCCTATGTCGGAGGACTGTTTATTATCAAATCCCTAAAATGAAATACAAAATTTCAAAACACAATTTTTTGCTTTTTGAACACTGTGCGACCCGTTAATTATTTAGAATCCAACTTAAATCACCAAACTTTCAACGGTCCCTATGTATCTAACTATCTAGAGTAGGTGTGGGTATTACTGCGGATGTCCCGATTACTGCGGATATTTTAAAACAGATCATATTTAGCGTTGGAAAGTACATAATCTCTTGAAAATTTTTGATAAAATTATTTTAAACTCTATTACAAATAATTATTAATAAGTATGTACAGCAAAGTTATTATTAATTCTTTTATCGTAGTTTGAAATTCGTCAAGGCGAAACTTCGGTCGATTTCCGATATGGCGGTCATGAACACCTACTTGAAAAACATTTATATTTTTGTTATTAACAGTAATACATGTACTGTAGCGGTATTGCTCGATAGAATAAGAGTTCTTTTTTTTCAGAAAAACAGTAAATCAGTCGTCTACATTTTAGTTTTAATTTTTATTTCTCACCGCAGTATTAGGTGCACTACTTGACACCATGTGCATGTATTACCTACTGCGGACCTACTACTGCATTTGAATTTATTTTTCTTGAAATTTCTATAAATGTAATTACTTATTCTTGTCATAATTTATCAAAATACGATTATAAAATGCAAAGCATGTAGAAGCCCAGTTACTGGTTGGTTTTCCCTACAAGTGATATTTGTACTAAGGTTATGTTCGGCCTGACATCAGACCGCAGTAATACATGCGCAGTAACTGGTGTTTCGTTAGTAACTGGCACGCAGTAATACATGCATGTCCGCAGTAACTCATGCGATGACATTGATCGACAAATCTCTTTGTTTTTAATTAACTGTGCTTATTACCCCGCCCTTATATTTTTTTATGGAATTATTAAGGTCCCACCTTTCTTTTAAAAAAAGAAGGAGGAACTTTCAGTCATTTGAACGCCGTATCGAGGGTTCTAAAGTTAACCTACCTTAAAAGTCCGCAGTAATACCCACACTTACCCTACACACCTACAAGTATTTTCTTCCACGGAAGAGAATTCACATTTCATCGAGCACCTATATCTAAATGACGTCATCCCCAATCAGACCTGCAAGCTTCCCCATTCAATTTAATATCAGTAACTACCTTTCCCATTCATTCGTTTCTATAAAATGTTGCCAGTGTTGATCTAACGTTACAGTTCTCCCCGAATCCCTGTCGCTGCTCCACCGAAAGCACCGCGGAGACCCCTACAATAAAAGTCGATGCTTATCCACGCATGTTGCCCGTGGATTTCATTAAATCAAAACAAATCCAATCACGCGAAAAAAATTCGTTCCTCCCCGAGCACCACTTCATTCCCCGTAAAATAACAGGGAACGTCGTACAAGGGGGGATGGTTGGGCTGGGAGGGAAAAGCGAGCAGGTTTCCGCGCGGAGGAACTCGTGTGCAGAAACATGTTTTGCGAATGCGGGCCCGTCCGTAAGATTTCAATAACCATCCCATAAATAGCTCGCGGGATTTCGAGGTTTTTCCCTCGAAACCTCCGTCGACTTACCCCGCTTCCGCGTGTACGCTACCCCCCGCGCGCCCCGTTTTGGCAGCGCGCCCATGTAAATGAAAACAAATACTTTCCCCGCGCCAGCCACTTTTATTGCTTCCTTGATGCATGTCTTTATAAGCGGAACGAATGGTTATTATTCGGCCAACTAGATGTACACGTGGCTCAGAGCCGAATTCGCGGGGCGCGGGCTCGCGCGCCGTGACGCTGCGCCGTTTCCGTAGGGGGTGAAACGCGCGCTTTTTCTTTTTTTTTTTATTCGAAGTTTAATGTCGCCTCGACTGCGCAGGTCAGCGACTACGTGTGCGGTTACTCGTAAATGGTCCGGTCAAAGTAGCCCAAAAATTAGGGGTAAGGTTGCATAAATTCCCATAGAGCTGAATCTTGGTACGAATGTTTGGAATACCATTATAAATGAAGCGTGAAAAGTCCCCATCGATCCCGCGTCTGCAAAAACATTTATTCAAGGTCAAAGTTCGCAAAAATGGGTTTTTCGCGTTTTTCAGCCAAAACGGTAAGTTTTATCATAAAAATAATTCAGACAAAAATTGTAGTTCGTGTAATTGTCTATAAAAATTGTCCCTACACTTTTTTTCGTAAGACTCACCGTTTCCGAGATATAATCATTCAAATAGTTGAAAAAGCTGTGTTCTTCATAAAATGTCTCCTCGCTGATATCGTATGAGCCCCCTTCAGATGGCGATTCAACATTGGAACACGACTGGCCTTGACAATTTGTACATGCTAATGAACAAAACAATGCAACTTTTTTGCAGCCACATTTAGCATTACATCCCTTTTTACAATTGCAAAAAATTGTGTTGAGGAGTTTTTCCGGTGCAGGTGGGTGTAAAGTCTTGATTGGTTCCAATGTATTGCCGATCAACTTCCTACCCCAGTCTTCCTCCAACCTCAGCTTCTGCCCAACAACATCTATTTCGGGTATATTATCAAGTCCAACTGTGGCTTGGTAATCAACTAGATCCAAAAGACTGGGGTTGGAAGTTGGCAGTATGGCTCAAAACATACCAAGCAGAAATATACAGTATTTTCCTTATCTTTTTTGTCGTTTTTTTTTGCTCGACGGCTACAAGTAGGGCTAGCTATTTTTACTATTTCCGTTTTCTTACTATCGACTTTTTTAAACTTAGAAGCTTGCTGATTGACCATCCGCTTTGCCCCCATCCGCTTTGCCCAAAGAACCCACTTGGATGAAAATTGGAATGTTTATTAAAAGTATGAACAACAAATTAAAAATGTTAACCTGTAATAGAATCTTAAGAACATAGAGATCTTATAAAAAACATTTAGTGTGGTAAATACCGATAACTATTAATAATAAAGCCACATAGATACCTGAGCGAAATATGTAAGAAAACGCACAATTTTGGTTTATTCTTCACAAACGACGCACAACAGCAATCACGTAGTTTATTGTGTTGTCATAGCATGGACAACCGGTCGCTTTCTCGATCAGGAAAGACTCGTGCGGCCATCTTTAATAACAAAGTCGAAAAAGAGACTATCCGCTTTGCCCAGGGCATTCGCTTTGCCCGGGCTTCCCCTACGTCGAGTTTATTTTTGCTATCGTAATAGTTCAAAATTCATAGCATTTCGTGATATGACTTGTGCAATACGTTAAAGTAACTCTGCGAAATATTTCTCGGCCAGAATAGGTCACATTCGACATAGCACTTCGAAATACGAAATTGCGGCGTCTCTCCCGGGCATTTGGGATAGATGCCGCACTTTTATGCGCACTGTATCGGAATGTACCTAAGTTGACTAAACGATGTTTTTAATGTTAAAAATACAAAGAAAGTGTTTTAAAACAGATACCGTGATATCTCAAGGCAAATTATTTATTTTTTCATGACAAATCTGATAATCCCAACATATTTGTGGGCTTCTTACTCTTTTTTCACATTTTATTTTTCTTTTATGTGTAATGAATGTGGAAGGAAGAAGAAAAGACAATTAAATTTAGAAAAGCAGAAATAATATCTCTACCTATATATTTCTCCAATTTTATTGTATTTTATAAGCGTATAAATTAAAAAGATGTTTCATTTTACTTTGCTTTTACTATTATTTTAAATAAAATGTTAAAATTAACAAGTTTAAAAGCAAAATTAAACGTTTTTCGAATTGCGGCACCACTCCCGCATGTGCGGCGTCTCTCCTGAAAAAGGATGTTTTTAGTTTCAATTTTTTACGGGTGACAAGCATTAAAATTTTGATTTTCTTTAATGCTAGTAGTAGCACAAGATGTTCAACTAATAATATGTATCCTTGGAAAACATTTTCATTGCAAAATTTAGACACGGTGGCAATTTTGCGTAAGGTGCGGCAACTCTCCCACAATTACCCTATCTTGAACATATTCTTTGCAATTGACACTTTTATAAAAAGAAACTGCACTGTTTCTCCCCATGTTCGCCATTACGAGACAAATTAATGTTTCTGGATTTCCCTATGTACTTCTCTAGTTTTAGGCACGCAGAAAATAAATCTTTTTGGTTTTTTGCTCTAAGTCGAACGGTATAGCCGTGAGATTGAACACCGTGGAAAACGTCGCTCCTCAAGATCTTGCGTATCACGGCTCTACCGCCGCCATTTTGTAAGAAAAAAAATACGATTTTTTCCGGCGAGAGTTGTATAATAACAGGCTTCATATTAAATTTTCTGTTTATTTTATTATGTTCCTAAAAAAAATGCCGAAAATGACTGCAATTTTGCTGCGTCCAAGGTGGCCTAACCCCTTAATGATCAGATGTATTCTTCCACGTATCTTTGAACGCGTATTCAAGGTTTAATTTGACGTAAAACAAAAGCTTGAATGAGTCGACTAACAATAGTAATCATATGGGTAATCATGCTATAACCATTCACCCTGTATACACCACGATTCCGCAACACGACTGGGGTTAAACCGGATGTATATTCCAATTTCGAGCGAGTCGTACGTCACCCGTGCCCCTCCGGCAACCAGGAAGGATGTGGGGAGAGTTAATGTTCGACGGACCAAGAAAATTTTATTGGGAAACTCAGGAACCGCTTCAAAGTATGAAGATCTATCGGTTTCAATGAATTCTCTTGTGTTCCTGCGCTCTTTTCGGAACATTAGCTCCGATGCTTCTTCTTCGTTCCCCTCACTTTTGGAAGCCCAAAGTTGAGGGTGAATTGTAAATATTATTTCCATTTTTAGGGCTGAGGTTTGTAATTGAGATACCAATTCTTTTAAGAGTCGTAAAATTTTTCTCCCTTTCTTAACCGTACGGTGCACACGTAAATTAAAATTACACCATTGCGCACGTTGGGCCTCACGGGCCCACATCTCCAAATCTAAGAGTGCGTGGATGTTTTGAGAAAAAAATATTTTTAGACTGCACGTAATCTATTGCACTCAATCTTTATTAAGAAAAATATTTATAACAAAATGAAGTACTGAGGAAATATCTCTTTAATACTACGAGTCAAAATGATGGGCCTGTCAGGCCCCACGTGTGCACTGTAGCAATGTACCTCATCAACATAAATTTGTATGAGCTCAAGTTCGAAGATGCTTTATTTGATGAATTAAGGGTGGATTCTCGTCTAACAGCCCCCAAAAGTAACTGGTATTTAAGAATTTTTTTTTCAATACCTGATGGTCCTATTGGATTAAACTCTTTTGGGATACAATGAGGCATCTTTGAACTTGTTGAAAATATTTTCTTTATGACGATCCTTCTTATTATTTATTAATTATTGTGGAATCTTTTCCACCTCTCCGACAATGTAACCCCTGTTGGCGGGATGTGCAGCACCTATCACATTCATCTGATTGCAAAAAAAATAGAAGTTTCTAAAAGTTAGATAGTTTACACTGGGATTGGTCCACATTAAAGAAAAAAAAATGAAAAATTGGAAGAGGTATAGCGTTTGAAAGAAAAAGTAAGTTCTTTTGCTGCAACAAATTTTTCATATTATTCTTCATATCGACGAAAACAGTATTATAAATAATAACTAAAATTAAAATTTTAGGTCCAGTACCAGCGTAAATTATTTAACTTTAAGAAAATTTTCTTCCTTTTGAAATCAGATGAATGTGACAGGTGCTACACCTCACGCCAACGTCGTCGAGGAGGTTAACACGATTCCACAATAATTAATAAATAATAAAAGGGCTCGATATTAAAAAAAATTCACAAGTTTAAAGATGCCTCCTTATATCCCAAAAGAGTTTAGTGCAATATTAACAGCAGTTTTTAAAAAAAAATCTTAAATTTCGGGGGCTCTTACACGAGAAACACCCCTTAAATATTAATCACTTTATTAACGAATATAAGACATTGCTACCTAATTTTCTACCACAGCACACCACTAAAATTAGTTACAACGAATAACAACTAAGACGCTTATTTTACACTATTCCTATAATTACATCACAGTCCCACAATGAAAATACTACAATAAATAGTAATTAATTTTAATTAAAATAATATCCAAAAATTCATGCTTCTGTGAGAATATAATGCTTCGCTATCACTTTGCTACAGCTATAAACAACAGAATGTGTAACACTGAGCAAACGAAAGCTTCGTAGAAATAGAGATGCGTAAATGGGAATTCACAACAATTTATAATCCGATTGTCAGTCATAATCCGCACCTCATTTGAATAATTATTGAAACGGTAGGAACAATTTTTAAAATAAAAATCCTTAACGAAGAATTAGTACGCTCTATAAATTTTTCCTCTCCTCTGCATGCTCCTCTCAACAATCTCAACACCCTACACTAAATCACAAAAATATAACACGTAATATATTTATAATATCCGTGGGTGTAAACAGTAGTAAAATATAAAACACTGCTCAGATATCACGCAATATCAAAAGTTTCGTCTGCAAATAGAAATCCTTCTCCTCGCATTTTTTTTATTCCAGTAGTGTTATAACAACGGTAAACCAATCATTTACACCATTTTGACTCTAAACGCCCGACTTGGCCCGTTTTTCACCAAGCTCAACTATTTACTTTCCCATACAAAAACATTTCATTCGCGGCACTCGTAGCTTGAGAAACGACACCCATAAAGCGTCATTACTGTTCTCTAAAATACCCGTTGCCGGAAAACAACCGCGTTTTCTTGGAATCGGTCTGCCCCATAAATACAGGCGCATCGTAAGGACAAAAACACGGAAGAAACATGGCTCGGCCTACATTTGTATCCCGCGAAGCACACCGCCAGAGGACCCGGCATATTTAGTGTATTGTCCTATTTCGTAAGGATCCCCCTGTCGTAGTGCGATATTATACGAGCGTAAAGAAATACAGGGTGTTCTATAGCGAACTTCTGCTTCCCCGAAAGAGGGTGGTTCTGTCTGGAAAAGGGGCAAGTTAAAGATATAAAGTTAAATTTGTTGGTAGGAGGCTTCTTCCCCGAGTAAATTCACTTTGGGAATTACAGCTGACTCCTAAATTTAATGCAAACTACGAGGTCTATTTATATTTGTTTATGTTATGTTTACAAGTTATTACAAATTCGCGATCATTAAGAAAATAACTGTGCTCTGTATGTTTTGCTATTTAATCTTTGGTATTTGGGTGGAGTTGTGAGTATTTTATGAAGGCACTAGGATAGTAAGAACGATGGTAAATATAACTTTGTGAATGTTTTTAACCGACTTCAAAAAGGAGTAGGTTATAGAGTCGACCCGTAGGTATGTATTTTTTTTATAATATTAAAATTTAAATGAAAATTAAAACCGACTTAAAAAGAATAAAAATGCACTAAAATGTAAAATATCATTTTTTCCCTTATTTAATCTACGACTCTCATACCTATTTCTTAAGTCGGCGCCTCATCATTTGCACTGGGTAAATCTGGCGCCGACTTAAAAAACTTGAGAGTCGTAGATTAAATAGGGGGAAAATTATTTTTTACTTTTTAGTGCAATTCTATTTTTTTAAAGTCGGTTTTAATTTTTTTTAAATTTTTTTATTATAAATCTGGCGCCGATTTAAAAAATTGAGAGTCGTAGATTAAATAGGGGAAAAAAAATATTTTTTACTTTTTACTGCAATTCTATTTTTTAAAGTCAGTTTTAATTTTTTTTTTAATTTTTTTATTAGATACGAACATTAGTAAAAACAGTAGTTCCTAAGAGAATATGTTGAGTGGAGATGATTGTGATAACTGAATTTATCAAAAACTCATGATGTTAAACACAACCACTAATTAAAAAATGTTGTTAATGTCACAGAATATTTTAATTTTTTTTCTAAATATTTCAGAGAAAAGATTCTCAGAGAAAACTTCCCAAAAAATAGAAAGGACCACTCATAATAATCCCAAGCAGTCAAGTAGTAATCGTATAGCTCTAAAACAAATTACACCCTCGTTCATTTCAACGTTTCTTCTCTTTAAAATTTTCTAAAGAACGAATCTTGTGATGCATTTCCCTATTAGTATTCACTTTACTGAAAAAAAATTTTCATACTTTTGGAAACAGTAAACCATACCGCTAGATAAGTACTTATAAATAGTAATATACAGTGGTATCCCAAACTTTTGTATTAATTCATACTTTTATAATGTTTAGAAAACGACTTAATTCAAAATTATACACCTAGCGGGCGAAATAGTTACCACTTTTTTTATTTGCTTTATTTTTGTTATTTTTTAACATCAACTTGGAACTGTGGTATGTGTTTAATATACACATTCTGATGGATAATTGAAAGCTGTATAAAACCCAGTTAAAATTCAATTTATGTAACTAACAAAAAAAATTTGTGACATTGAAGGGGATAACACATTTTTGTATTCGACAAAGGAGTTACCACTTTTGGTATTCTTTTAGGCCGTCCTAAAAGCAAAAGGTGCCCTTACAAAATATCAGATTTTTTATTACTTTTCAAAAGTGGTAACTTTTTAACTGCTTTAAAAGGGTGTTGTGTTTAATGTTATGTAGGGATTTTGTTTATTAGTTAAATAAATTCAACTTTAACTGGGTTTTATACAGTTTTCAATTCTCTATCAGAATATGTATATTGAGCACATGCTGCAGTTTTAAGTTGATGTTAAAAAATAATAGAGCTAGAGCGGATCGAAAAAGTGGTAACTTTTTTATCCGTTACTGTATATTCACACTTTATTATGTCGTTTTTCAAATAATTAATAAAACTGACTAGACCTTCTGTTTTTACACCATTTTCATTTAACACGATCTAAAAAAAATTAAATACCCTTTTTGCATAATTTGTTCTGATCTAACACGGTCCGATAAATTTGTTTTCTTAAAATTCTTCACTTCTGATTCTAAGACAAAATATCCCTACTTATTTTTCAGGGAAATTGCTCTCAATTTTATTAAAATTGACATTTAAGGGCGCTACACATTCTCAAGTAAATGATTCATCTACTTTTTACGACTTATTTAAACAAGCGTAGCAGCAATCAGTCTTCCGTAGTCAAATAAAATTAAGTATTTTTTGCGAATTAATTACAAGGAGATGAACACAAATTGTGACTAGTACGTTTGGGTAATGTTTATTAATACTATAAACAGTAAAAAAGAAATGATTTGAATATTATATGCACATGTATGACAGCGCTACAGTCGTCTGATATGTAGGCGTTTTTTTTTTTGGAGCCGCTGTAATTTTGCAGTGATTCTGGCCGTAAGAAATTTAATTGTGAAATATCCTCTGAAATTTATACTTTGCGCTGGCCCCTATTCTGCCCTGAACCTGTTGAAAAAGAAAAAAAATCAAAATTATAAAAATGGTGACTGCAAAACGGCAAATTTTAAAGAAACGTCATTTTTCACCAGGGAAAAGAGCCATTCTATTTTTTATTTTTTTTGACAAACTAGGAGTTTTTACAGACTTATGCGTAGGTCCAGGTCGTAACTAGATATGTTTCATATATGCTGAATGTTTTTCAAATCGGCTGATACCTCCGTTTTTTCCCAATCACTGCAAAACGAAGAGGAAATATGATTCCGAGAAAAACGCGCTTAAAATCCTCAATTTTGTGTATTTTAACATAAACCAAACGGCATTTTAATCGGAAAGGGTGGAACTTTAAAAAAATGTAACAAAAAAAAATCGAGTTTCTGACTGCTTACCCTAGTAGTATTTTTGGTTGACCAACAGTTGCCAACAGTTGGGAATTAGTTGGGATATTTGTGCCTACAAATTCCCAACACAGGGCCTACGGCAAAAAAGTTACGACAGTTTGCCAACGAATATTCAATGTTGGGCCTACAATTATTATTGTTGGTTAATTAACAAAAAGTTACGACAGTTTGCCAACGAATATTTAATGTTGGGCCTACAATTACTATGGTTGGTTAATGAACAAAAAATTTACAACGATGATTAAACGTCGTCTTACAAACGTCAGAAAATTTGCTACATCAAAAAACCTGTTGTGATTTTTCTTTTCTTATTTATAAATACGTAATGAGGACGTCTGTGAAATGTGAAATTTTAAGGAATGAGTCTAAAGGTCGGATGATGATATTTTGTAGAATATTTCGCGTCATTGCGCAGTTTTCATAAACAATTAATACTAGTTATGTAACTAGAAATTACAAGTGTTTACAAGGAAGTGTGTTGGTTAGTTGCGAACAGCGGTTGCTTTGTTAGCGGAAAGTTTGGGTCCGATTCTCCTCACCGCGAATTTTTTGTTTTTCCTAAACCAGACCTGAAGAAGACGTCTTTACGACGTCTTTTCAAGTTCTTTAAGACGCCTTCTGGACGTCTTTAAGACGTCTTTTGGAAAGAAGCCTTATCCCAGATAGCACATCGTCTTAGAGACGTCTAGTTTAGGTCTATTTTAGGTCTGAACGTCTTGATTTGTAACAAGACGTCTTTAAGACGCCTTTTGGACGTTTTTAAGACTTTACCAGACGTTGTGCTATCTGGGATGTTGGGCCTTCGTGTTAACCCAGATAGCACACCTCGTCTTAGAGACGTCTAGTTTAGGTCTATTTTAGGTCTGAACGTCTTGATTTGTAACAAGACGTCTTTAAGACGTCTTTAAGACGCCTTTTGGACGTCTTTAAGACTTTACCAGACGTTGTGCTATCTGGGATGTTGGGCCTTCGTGTTAACCCAGATAGCACACCTCGTCTTAGAGATGTCTAGTTTAGGTCTATTTTAGGTCTGAACGTCTTGATTTGTAACAAGACGTCTTTAAGACGCCTTTTGGACGTCTTTAAGACTTTACCAGACGTTGTGCTATCTGGGATGTTGGGCCTTCGTGTTAACCCAGATAGCACACCTCGTCTTAGAGACGTCTAGTTTAGGTCTATTTTAGGTCTGAACGTCTTGATTTATAACAAGACGTCTTTAAGACGCCTTTTGGACGTCTTTAAGACTTTACCAGACGTTGTGCTATCTGGGACGTCACTTCCCAGATAGCACAACGTCTGGTAAAGTCTTAAAGACGTCTTGTTACAAATCAAGACGTTCAGACCTAAAATAGACCTAAACTAGACGTCTCTAAGACGAGGTGTGCTATCTGGGGTTGGGCCTACGTTGGTTACAATCATTGGCCCATTTAAAAATACCGCGACACTTCAACACTTGGCCAACGGAGAACACGTCATTGGCCCAACAAACTCCCAACAAATAAATGCTACTAGGGTAGTCCCCTTAAGTTCGAGGTTTGGCGCTTTATTTGTACCCATTTCTTCATACACCCGATATCTTTTTTACTCGTTTTTTCCACCCGGATTTTTCCGCACCGTATCTACCGTATAAAAATATAATGAAGTGTCTAAGTACGAAACAACTTAATTGCGAAACAACGTAATTCAGAGGGGTGTACATACCACGTCAGGGGATCAGTGTAATTGTGGCATATCCGTCCGTAGATTAGCATCTACTTCTATTAACACGCCCGTGCACTGCCACCCACTCTCATCAACGCCGTGCCATTAATGAGATTTGATCAGGGAGCCAGGTACGTTTCCCGGGTGCCGACGGACGCGCGGCGAAAAATAAGTGGTCATAAGCTGCAGTTCCGTGTCACCGAACCACCCTTCGTTCTTCGTTCAGTTTTAATGACGCGCCTGTGCAAAGGAGCAGCCTTCGCCACAGTCGCGGAGAATTCAATTTGTCGCGTCTGAACTCCCCAGCTGACTCCTCCGCCCCGGGGTCACTTTTCCTTTTTCATTTATTTTCGTCGAACTCGTTTTTAATATCGCCCTTCCCCGGGCCCCCGTTTATACATATGTATGAAGAGATTTTAATGTTCTTCCGGCGTACGGCGGGGCGTCCGCACGGCAAGCCGACATTATTGCACCTAACGCGCTTTGGGCCGCTGCACGCGGCGCTGCTCTTTCCGAAGAAGCCGCAAGAATTTTTACACGAATGTATATAGACCTCGCCACGCGGAGCGTGCCGCTTTATTACACCCAGTGATATGGATTTAAGTGATCCTCCCTTTCTTCTTTCCTTGGAAAAAAATGCGACGCGGTTCCGGGAGAAGCTTCCGTGCAACTCTGATGGCTCGTATAATTCCCAGTATTCATCCCCGCGGCTCCTTAAATCGCAAATTCGGCTCCCTTTGAATTGCATATTTGATTGGACATCAGTCATGATTAGTAGCAAAATTGCTCTGAATGAATTTCAATTTTCTAGAGTACCTACAAATAGTGAGGATAATTTGATGGCGAAATTACTTTTTGACTTTTGTGAGCTGCGGGTGGACAGTTGGTGAGGAAGTTGCATGTGTTTATTAAAGTGAACGTTCGCGAGAAAATAATTTTTATTATTCGTGTTAGCACGAAGTATCTAGTTCTCTGCTGATTGTTCTAATTTTTGAAAAAGGTTGAATATTAAATTTGTTGTTTAAGCGGATTATTCTACGAGAAATCGGATTTTTGGATTTTGCTGAGAATTGGATATGTTGTAGTCTTTAGCGGTATATAAACGCATCTCGAAGTATTTTTAAAATTTTTGAAAATTGTGGATCTTAGCTTTTTGAAATATAGTGTTGACCTTTTTCGATAAATTATATCTGTTCAACTGAGAAACTAATAAAAATGAGCTTTTTGGATGCTGACAGTGAACGCATAAGAGTACTTAATAAAAATTATTTCACTTAAAAATAACAAATTTTTGAGCACTATATGAAAATTTAAAAAAAAAATGAGGATTTTCCCTATTTGTCCTCTTTAGAGACACGTTTTCAGAAATGCGGGCCTTTAAAATTGCCCACATTAGGGTTTACACAAAAACCGACTTTTGAAAAACCAGGTTTCGAATTCCACTATTCACAAAAAATCGGTTTTCGAATTTTCACAAAAAATATAATTGAAATAGTAAATACATATTTGTACTTATTTGAAAAATGTTCAGTGTTTTTAATATTTATGGAATTACAAAAATATAACAAAATAAAATATACTTTATCTACACCAGCGCTGCACAAGGAGCTGTTTTCGGCGCCTAGCGGCGAGCAACCCACCTATCTCGTTGCTAAGGTTAGAATCGGTGAGGAGAACTGCAGTAGTGTATGTGCGTGAACGTAGGCTCGTAGCATTAGTAAATATGGCAGGGTTCAAGTTATACCAAATGCACGTACACTACTGCAGTTCTCCTCACCGATTCTAACCTTAGCAACGAAATAGGTGGGTTGCTCGCCGCTAGGCGCCGAAAACAGCTCCTTGTGCAGCGCTGATCTACACAAAACTAAATAAAGAAAAAAAACACCCGTAAAAATCCGTACAATTTTTGAGTTCACTTAATATTTATGGATCTAAAAAAATATAACACAATAAAATACACTGCATACAAAACCAAATGAAAAAAAAACCTAAAATAACTAAAATCCGTACAAAATATAAATTTCAAATCTATATTTCATTTAGTATTTTTCTTCCGAAAATATGAACTCACGAAGATTAGTTTTACAGTAAACTGTCGCCTACAACAATATGCTTAACGCTTTCAATCAAATAATTAATTCATTTTTACATATTAATCCTACTGTATAAAACCGGTTTTTTTAAATTTCAAACTCGGTTTTCGAAAACCGACAAACCCTAGCCCCCATAATATTATACAATTTTATTTAAAGTCACATATAATCATCGAAATCGCAGTAAAAGAAAATAATTATTTGTTACTATTTAGTGATGAAGTTAAATAAAATCGTTTCGCTTAAAAAATTTATTTTTATATATTTTGGTCAAAGCAATTTATTTTCCCGATTTCTCTGACTTCCTCCAACTATCGTGGCCGGAGGCATACGATTTGGGCCGGAAAAGTCCCAGCCTCCGCCAGTTTAGGGTTGAGCAGCGCACCGCGCCGAAAGGAGGACGCTCGAATTCCCCGAGTTTCGCGACATTACGCGGGCCGGAGCCCACTGATCCCGAGATCAATACAGCGCGTCGCCGCGTGTCGAAAAATAATTAATCACGATAGAAAGTTCGGGCGAAGTTGCCGGGCGCGGCAAATTGCTGGGACCAAGAAACTTGGCCGCAGGAAAGATACGTCAAAGGCACCGGCGTGCAGATGGTAAAGCGGTGTCACGGCCCAGTTGTGATTTATGTAGCAGTGTAAGTCGTCGAGCATTATGTAATTAGCAGTAAATCTGGTAATGCGCCGTACGCTGCTTGACTGCCGCAGCGGAGTCTAATTCCTGCGCTGCAAACCAATCGCATTAGTGCCATGCGGCTGTGCCTACGTGCAGCGTTTCGCCTCGTCCTGCTCCTTCGCTCGTCGAAGATATTTCAGCGGTTAAACCGCCACGCGCGCCACTCTCGTTTTCACCGTTACCTCGTCCCTTCCGAGCTCTCTGCGCAACTTTTCTGTACCGTCGCGTTCAATCACATGCAGGACAACGGCCGATCGAAGACACTTACCCAAATTACTATTAATTATTAAACAAGGATTTTAGTGGCAAGGGAAGTTAGGCAACCCCGAAATTCAGGAAATTGTGCAACTTTTGTGTGCGAGTTTTTTTATCCGTAATACGAACCTAATTTTTGTTGGTGCTATAGTGTGGTTTTAGGGGGTGAAATCAACCCCTGGGGAGAATATAGAATTTTCTTTTTCGTGGAATATCTCGGGAACGGAGAGAAATGCTGAAAAGAAGTATAAACAAAAGTTGCATGTTTCTTTTATATCTACGGAAGTACGGAAAAATAAATTTCGAAAAATCCATGCTTTTGAAGTTACCCCACCACCAATCCTTAATTTCCTGAATTTTAGGGTTGCCTAGTGTTACGTACGCAGATCTATCTTTGACTTTTTCACCCTTTCTTGTGCCCGGAATGTACGTGACCCGGCAGGGTCACCGTTTCCTGCGGTGGTGTGATGCAACCGAGTTTTCCCCGAAAACCTAATATTCAATTAAGGCACTCATATCCCCACTAATTTCTAGCCGAATTTCACAGTATAAAAAGGGCCACGAATCCACACTCGAGGGCTCATTTCAAGTTTAGTACGTTTAGACGAAAGAGTCTTACGGGATCGAGTAACATTCTCCTTCAAGTATTATTTCAACTTTAACCCCTCAGCTACCGACCCCTGAACTGACAAACTGACTGTGAGGCCCGGGCCCTCGGAACGAAAACGACACTTTGCTACCTGAGGCCTCGACACTGAAACATCACGGTACAGACAGCCTCTAGAGCAGGCCTGCCCCATCGGGTGCAAATATCTCCTGAAGTTCTGGGACCCGGGCAACAGCCGAGCGCGAGCTGGTTACGTTGCTAACCACAGCATGGGTTGCGGGAGAACTGCATGAGTGTGCGGCCGTCCATGCAGGCTCGTACCACCATGCAGTTCTCTCACAAATTTCGCAACGGGTAGCAATGGAACAGTCCCGCGCTCGGCTGTTACCCGGGTCCCAGAAATTCAGGAGGTATTTGCACCCGATGGGGCAGGCCTGCTCTAGAGTATCTGGCACTGACGCGGGAGCCGCATTACAAAAAGGGTCCGTACCAGATACTGAGGCGGGCCACCAGTGGAAAACGTTAGGGTCCGTACGAGATACGGAGGCGGGCCACCAGTGGAAAACGGAGGGTCCGTACGAGATACGGAGGTGGGCGACCAGTGGAAAACTTAGGGTCCGTACCAGATACTGAGGTGGTAGCCGAGGGGTTAACCATACAGTACGTAGAGGTGTTGTAATCATTAAACTCTTTGAGACCCCCGCATTTCTCAGTGCATTAAAACCGAGAGGTGGACTTAGGTACCGCGACAAACAAACACTGAAACAATTGTAAAAGACTGAACTTATAGAATATAATTAGTTATTTCTAATTCAGAGTTCTTTTATTTGAATCAATCATCATCTGAATTTCCTCTTCGAGACCAACCCACATAGATACTCCTTTACCGCTCAAGGTGTATCATATTATAAAGTTACGAGGCTAAACTAACATTCCTAGTGGCTCCCGGGGATACCAGACCCCGGTTCGTCCACGATATCCTACCTCTTAGTGGCTCCCGGGGACACCAGACCCCGGTTCGTCCACGATATCCACCTTCCTAGCGGCTCCCGGGGATACCAGACCCCGGTTCGTCCGTGAAAGCTTACCTTCCTAGTGGCTCCCGGGAATCAGGGACTTAATACCGGTATAATGCTCATACCGGTATTTCGCCAATACAGCTATACCGAAACCGATATCATACCGAAACAGATAAATACCGAAACCGATATCATACCGAAAAAGATAAATACCGAGAACAATCGGTTTTCGGAATTACCGGTAACCGAAATAAATACCGGTATTTTTTCGGTATTCTTCTCGGTGAACACCGAAACCTACCATGTTACTGAAAAGAATACCGAAAAAATACCGGTATTTATTTCGGTTACCGGTAACCTTTTGTTTTCGGTATTTATCTATTTCGGTATGATATCGGTTTCGGTATAGCGAAATACCGGTATTGAGTCTCAGACGAAGATACAACCGAAAAATACCGGTATAATACCGGTATTTTACGTACCGGTAGGAGTCCCTGCCGGGAATACCAGACCCCGGTTCGTCCACGACATCCAACCTCCTTATAGCGGCTCCCGGGGATACCAGACCCCGGTTCGTCCGCTACTAACAAACTCTAAACAAATTCAATCCTCGGCCTCGCAGCCGCCATTCTCATTGCCCTCAGCCTCGGCTCGTAACACTAGCTTCCCTTGTGAGACCTTCGATATGTTCAACGTATTAAGCTTAATCTGTGTAAGGGAATTTTAGAATAAATAACGCCGGAAAACGAGAGGAGATTAGCGGAAGGTAAACTTGATTCTAAGTTACAAGTAGAATTTAATTATACAGGTGTTCCCTGTTTTTAAACACTGCATTGCGTTAAAACTTATTGGAGGAAGTCATTAGTCATTTCCACTGTATTATACGTATAGCTTAGAATGTTTGAACCTGCGGCGCTTTCATTTAATCAATCTACCGAGGGTTTATGTAAAATTAAAACACCTAAACAGGTGTCAAAGGTGCTGCATTCAGCGTCAACTGAGGCTTTTTATTATACCACTTTATTTAAATTCACTCCTCTGTTTGTTTGGTTTATCTACTTGAAATCAACTTGAGACTTTGCGGGCGTAACATTTTGAGAAACTCACCCCTGAGGGGGTAATAAAATTGCACCCCCTACAATTGTAACCCATTTCCACAAATCCAATCGGCTTGAAACTTGATAAAAAAAGGTAATTTGTTAAAAATGGAAATTAATCGCAATCTGTTAAAAATTAGTTGTAATTTGTGAATGAAGCGATATAAATAAATTCGGCGCTCGTTATTTACTAAGGGATATTTGATTGGTTTCAAAACACAAACACTAAAAAATAAAAAATATAAAGTGATACTAAAATGGTGGAGTACCCATAGATTAATTAATTCAATTAATATTTTTTCTCAGCTTTCAACCGCTTTATCGCTTGATTCTGTATTAAATTGATTCACATCCTGTTATGAAATATCCGGCCGCACGATTGTATTTAAAGCCACATATCACCTTTCGAAATTATAATACAAGAAAATAATTATTTTTTACTTTATAGTGCATTATTGATCAAGTTAAATAAAATCGTTTCACTTATGAATTTTTTTATATATTTTTACGTCCTAGCATTAGACGCATAGGTCATCTTTCGAATCCAAAATTATATTCTATGCAAGCCAGGAATTCAGCTTCAAATTCCCCGTTAATCGAATGGATACTTAAACCAATTAATCTCTCCACACAACCAACGATCTTTTTCCGCCCCGACGGATATGTTCGTGATGGTCCTTGCCTCAATTAACATTTTTATCGCTCGCTATCTAAAGCCTGGACAGCCAGCGGCATTATTGACTGAATAACCTACTTGACTGCGTGGCAGCCTAAAGGACGTTGTTCGAATTCACTGAATTCTTTAATACTTCGGCCCACCGCTGGTCAACCGTGCAAAGAGAATACGAATGCATTCTGCGGGGCAATTTATCGCTATCTGGCTTCTTCTGTAACCCCATTCCACGGTCCGCCGTTTTCTCTGGAATCACCTGCTCTTGCCGGGGAGCTCATTTCTCGCGCACGGGCGATTTATTGGATTCTCATTCGTCGAACGTGGCCTCCGCGAGAACGCTGTCTAATTCGAATCGCCTCCGACGTGCGAGCGACCGCCACGATTAATCGCTTTCTTCAACAGCTCGATGCGGTCGTCGAGGACTACCGATGGTTCTCTCTTCCTCCGCTTGGCTGTCCTCACCTTTGTCCCCTCTCCCGGCCACTCTTCGTTATATTCAACCTGTCGCTGGATTTAATTGGCGTGTTGGGACAGGTTGATCGCCGTGCTATTGGAGAATCAATCGCCTGTCCCTGCGAAAGTGTGATTTAATTGTCTCGGTAATTGTTCCTTTCTTACTTTTAGCGAGTGGAAGCGCTGTTGGCACGGGTACCAGGGACGTACACATGTAATTAAGTAGGGGGATATTTAATTATGCAGCAAATGAGTTTAGCAGAGTGAAATGTATTTCTAAGTCAGGCAATTGGTATTTTTAAAAAATTATGTAGGTAGGGTACGCGTGCTCGTAGTTGACAGGGTACCAATAGTTGACAGTTTTATTTTCTGTCACGAATAATAAGCTTTCTATTAAAAAAATGTTTTTGACTAATACGCTGTTTGAAAAAGTATATAAAAATAAAAAAAGCTAAATTAGATAGGGTAATTGTACTCGTAGTTGACAGTGTACCAATAGTTGACAGTTTTATATGCAGTCACGAATAATAAGCTTTCTATTAAAAAAATGTTTTTGACTGATACGCTGTTTGAAAAAGTATTGAATTTGCATGAAACGAAATGACATTAGGGTAACTGTACTCGTAGTTGACAGGGTACCAATAGTTGACACTTTTATTTGCAGTCACGAATAATAAGCTTTCTATTAAAAAAATGTTTTTGACTAATACTTTTTCAAACAGCGAATTAGTCAAAAACATATTTTTATAGAGAAAGCTTATTATTCGTGATTGAAAATAAATGTGTCAACTATTGGTACACTGTCAACTACGAGTACAGTTACCCTAATGCCATTTCATTTCATGCAAAATACGCTGTTTGAAAAAGTATTAGTCGAAAACATTTTTTTCATAGAAAGCTTATTATTCGTGACTAAAAATAAAAGTGTCAACTATATTGGTACACTGTCAACTACGAGTACAGTTACCCTAATGCCATTTCATTTCATGCAAAATACGCTGTTTGAAAAAGTATTAGTCGAAAACATTTTTTTCATAGAAAGCTTATTATTCGTGACTAAAAATAAAAGTGTCAACTATATTGGTACACTGTCAACTACGAGTACAGTTACCCTAATGCCATTTCATTTCATGCAAAATACGCTGTTTGAAAAAGTATTAGTCGAAAACATTTTTTTAATAGAAAGCTTATTATTCGTGACTAAAAATAAAAGTGTCAACTATATTGGTACACTGTCAACTACGAGTACAGTTACCCTAATGCCATTTCATTTCATGCAAAATACGCTGTTTGAAAAAGTATTAGTCGAAAACATTTTTTTAATAGAAAGCTCATTATTCGTGACTAAAAATAAAAGTGTCAACTATTGGTACACGGTCAACTTTCGAGTACAGTTACCCTATCTGATTTAGCTTTTTTTTTATTCAATATCAGTGTTTTATTTTTAATGAATAGAATGGTCTCAGTCTTCTTCTTTATGGGTTTATTTTTCTATTACTGTACAATTTTCAGTGTGATTCAGCGAACGTATCGATTTTTAATTTTTCTTGTTCCAGTAATGTAGAAGATTTTTAATACGCCGTAGTTTGCGTGACTAAAGTTAGAGCAGAATTGAGTAACCGCTGAAGGCTACACCATAAATGCTTCTACTGTATAGTTTCTTTTATACTTTTTATAGCCTGCACGTAAAACTTTCAGGCACTGGTCTTAAGTGGTTAATTGATTTTATTCTGTCGATAGGTAGGTCAAACTTTAACAATTAGGAAGTCGCTAAAAAGAAGACAGTTTAACTAGCTATTGAGACATCGATTTTGCTTTAGAAAAATACTATTTTATCCAACAAGAATTTGTTGCAGCAGAAGTTTCATATGTGGCTTTCAGAAACCAAACTGATCAACTGCATAAAATAAAGAATAGAGAAAATTGATAAGTTAAGTACTAATTAGTTGCTTAAGTGCTAACATTGACTTTATAGAAAGTGGAATTGAGAAGTCTGGCTTTTAAAAGGATCAGATTCATGTGTAAAACAAACCAGGACTGAGATAATCAAGTTGCTTTCATTATTAATTTGCTTTATTATACATTACGTAAAGATGCGGATGCATATATGTGAACACACACAGCAGTTCATAAATATACAAACATCTATTCTATGTGGAGTAATTGTGAGAAAGGTTGAAAATTTATTGAAGATCTCTAACTTACTTTATTTCATATTTTAAGGGGCAACTTTGTTAATCCGGCAGTAAAATTCAGCAATCTTTATGAATTTTTTACTTAATGAATAACAAATATAATCGTGCAAAACTTTTTTACATTAATTTCATCTACTTAAAGAGTGTACAAAACAATTTTTTTAATCTTTTTTTTATTAAAAAAATTGTGTTACAATAGGACGCTTGGGAAAAGAGACACCTCGGTGGCGGGTCAGGTGTCGGCTCATAGACTTATCTAAAACGAAAATTCCAAAGAGATTCTTAATCTTTATGAGTGCCGCTATCGCAGGAACCACAATTAGCTACTTATGTCAGAATTTAACAAAATGGCGGACGCTCAAAGTTTGATTATCAGAAATCAACGTGTAAGTACATATTTGCAATTTTATGGTGTAAGACAAGCATCAAATTTTCATTAAAAAAATTCGATGTTCTTTCCCGCGATTGCCAATGGTTTGTATATTAACCCAAAAAATTGCTCACTCGCCAGTCGAAAAATAGTCATCCTGAGAAAAACTCGTTTAATATTTTCAGCGCTCAAAAAAAAAAAAGAGTTTTTCGGACCCGGATTACATACCAGACTACCTACCCCTTAAGGTTACCCCCCGGTTAAAGCGCTTAAAAAATACCTGATTTTCATGAATTAAAAAAAATAAACTGAACAACATAAGGTAAAAAAGCTTTTCGGACTTTACTACTACATATTTGAAGAACAAACAAGAAATTAGTATTTGAATTCGATCAATTTTTGCCGTAGATATACAGCATTTATTGTACCACTGTAAAAATTAGAACTCGTGACAGGATCGTCTGAAATAAAAAAACAAAAAATATTCTTAAAATATATGTGGATGGTCATCATCTGATCCGTCTTCATCGCAGACAAACAATCCGGCGGTTTTTAGCGCATGTTTAGACACAATGTTGCAAAAAAGCAGTTTTTCTACGCACAAATCTGCCCATAAAAAAAAATGAGCGATCCAAAATTACTCTTCGCGGTATAAGGCGATGGCGAGTCTAATTATGAAAAGAATGCCGTAAAAAAATTTGAAATCGGTCCATAATTAGCCTTCAAGAGCTCTAATTTCTACAGTGGTACAAGGAATGCTGTAGGGGAGACCGGGGCTAGTTGATACGTTATTCTGCTTTCAATTTTTTAATTTTTTATCTGAATTAATTACTTAATAACAAATATGCCAAAATATACTTTGGTCCTTCCTCTTTAATATATAGTAAACGAAAACTTGAGAAAATGCATACAAAAGGAATGAAAAAATGTTATTTGGACGAAGGCAAAATGTATCAATTTACCCCACTGCGGGGCTAGTTGATACGTTATTCTATTTTCAATTTTTTTCAATTTTTATCTGAATTAATTACTTAATAACAAATATGCCAAAATATACTTCGGTCCTTCCTCTTTAATATATAGTAAGCGAAAACTTGAGAAAATACGTACAAAATGAATGAAAAAATGTTATTTGGACGAAGGCAAAATGTATCAATTTACCCCACTGCGTGGCTAGTTGGTACGTTATGCTGTTTTCAATTTTTTTCAATTTTTATCTGAATTAATTACTTAATAACAAATATGCCAAAATATACTTTGGTCCTTCCTCTTTAATATATAGTAAGCGAAAACTTGAGAAAATGCATACAAAATGAATGAAAAAATGTTATTTGAACGATCAATTTGAATGTATCAAAACTATTTACTTTTTTTTCTATATAAACGAAAGCAGTTAAAAAACGATTGGTAACGTCAAGGTACACAGACGTACGCTGGTTCGTAGTAAAGAATTGAGCAACAAACTTCGCATATCTCGCTCAAACGGAGCTACATATATACGGTGTCGAGATAAATCGTCTGTATCAACTAGCCCCTGTCTCCCCTATATCTACGGCAAAAATTGATAAAATCCAAACAATAATTTTTTCATTCATTCTTCAAATATGAAGTAACAAAATCCGAAAAGCATTTGTACTGCATGTCGATCAGTTTCTTTTTCTTTTAATTCGTGAAACTCGCGTATTTTTCGAGCGCTTTCGCCGGATGGTACACTTAAATTAAACTCAGAAATAAATTCAGCGAAAAGTATCCAACCTGTACCAAATATCACATTCACGGACGGCACTGTACACACCAATGCATAAATAACCAAACAGATACAAACAAGTTCTGCTATTAAGTCTAACCATCGCAAATAAACCTACCCAGAGCAAGCGAGTTGCGCTGCCGAGGCGTCGATAGCGGCATTCCTCGCAGTTTACCAAATAGCATTAAGAAAATAGGCGCGAGGAATGAAATGTTGAATGTCCACTTTCGTGGAAAAAAAAATCGGCGCGAAAATTCGTATGTCGCCAACGTTGCGCAGTAAATTATCGAGTCGACGCGTTATCGCGGCCAGCGATATGAAATACCGTGTCCCGCGCAAACGTTTCATTAAACGAGCCGAATATCCGTGCACCTTAACTACCGAAATAAATATTAGTCGCGTGCCCCGCTCTGAAACGCGGGAACGCGACGAAGAGCAGTTCTTCTGGCGCTTTGCATCAGCGCCAGGAAACAGCGAGGATTTCTCACTCCCGGGGTGTAAATTGCCGCAGGAAGACGCGTGTGCCGGGAAACTGGCCGGCCGCGGGATCGAATATGGGTCTCTGTCTTCGCCGGGAGGATTGAAAGCGCACAGTGGAGGCGGTAACACTGCCACCCGCTTCTCCTTTTCCTTACTAATGATATAGGACTTAATTGGTGCAGCACTCAACAGCGTCGAATTAACGGGCGAACCCAGTGCCGTCATTAATATGATGCATCACCAGGCCCAGGCCTGGGCTCAGACTCCTCCACTCCACTTGACTTCGCTCCACTTGATTCCGCGCCGTGCCGCGCCGTGCATCAGTATTCATCCCCGTTCTTTCTTCGGCCCGGCCGCGCGGCGCGGTTCCTCGAAACTTGTTTTTCGGTATCCCCCAATACAAATGGCACAATACCATCAGATAGAGATCGCTTTTCGGTGCATTCCCTCGGCCAAGTTCGTTGACACCGGCGACGTACGAACCTGCCTCCTCTGGTATCGCCCCGTAGAAGCGAAACCAGTCACTGTGGTTTTGTGGCAGATTAAGTCTCCCTTTTCAGAGGGATGCTTTTAACGGTGAATGGCTTCTGTTTCAATTAGTGTCGGAGATAGCCACTTGGGGAGAATCGGAATTTTTTTTTTGTATCAATGTGCTGGTGTTTTGAATGTTTATTTATACGTGGCGACATTTTTTTTTGTATTTCTTCGCTGCTGTTTGATAAAAGAATAGTCCATGAAAAAGTTTATTGCAATCGGACAGCAGGAAAGGTTGCCGACCGGGGCTGAAAGTATAGAATTCATCGATAGCTTGAATTTGAAGAATTTCTCAAAAATTTGTAAGTCCTATCGAAATTTTGTTCAAATAATATTTAAAGAGCTTTCAATTTTCTACAATTACTGTATATGCAAGTTTTTTGTGCTTCCAACCAGTTTTTAGATAATAGCGTTTGAATATAGAGAGGTCGGCGCCTCGCGCGTTCCACCTGTACGGCGTGAGGTATTGTCTATATTCGAACGCTATTATCTAAAAAATGGTTGGAAGCACGAAAAACTTATATATACAGTAATTGTAGAATATTATGTGCTCTTTTAATATTATTTGAAGAAAATTTCGATAGGGCTTACCATTTTTGAGAAATTCTTCAAATTCAAAGCAGTGATGAATTCTACACTTTAAGGCCTGGTCGGCACCCTTGTCCGATTGCAATATTCTCAAGGACTATTTTTTTTTATCAAATGGAACCGTATTAAGGGGTGAGAGCAAAAGAAATCGTAGGTTGAAAATAAGGGCCACCCTAGTCAACACTAGTGATACTTTAAGTATCGGAAAGTGATAGTGTAGTATAGATGATAATATATTAGGTACAGTTGTAACTGGGCCAAGTTATGCAGTAACCTAACAACCCTCAAAATGACAAAAAAATAGTTGAACATTTGTGATCTTTGTTTTGCAAAAAATGACCAACCTATAGAATATCTCTCACATTATGCAATTATTAAAACTACCAAGCCATAGTTCCATTTTAGGCTTAAAAAAGTAAAACCACAGAGAATTTAAAACAATAATAATTACACTACTCACTGTTAAATAATCCATTAAAAAACATTGTCGAACAATGACAAGAAATAAAATATACCCAATAGAAATAAAGCTACGTTTCTTTAACAATTAAAATCTTCAATCTAAATTCACTCAGTTTCAGATCATTGAGGTAGCTTTCTGCTTAACTTGGCCCAATTTAAATTGCACATCTGCGTTTTCTGTATTCGCAATTTTGACTACTATGGACTGATTACAATTATAAATATCATTAAAAGATGTGTAGTGACTTTGAAGTCTATTTGACACTCTCATAAATCAACAGTAAATTTACTTTAAAGCTTTGGTCTCCACAATACTACAGCGTTACCTAATTATATCTTTTAATATCGCCACAGTTCCCGAAAATTTTCCACGTTTTACGTTCCTCATTCCATACATACAGATATAAACGTACTTACTTATTGTATTTATGGAAGGTAACAAAAGTTACTTAATTTATTATTCCCCTCAGCACATGGTGGAACCTTATAGCTATTTCGGGCCAAGGATGAAATGGAATAAAGGGTGGTATCCACACTTCCTGCAGGGGCTGAAACTTTCTATAGCCACTGCGTGTTCCACTGTTGCGCGATGACCTTACAAGAATGCTTAGAACTCCGTTTCTTCTCGTCCTTTCTCTGTACTATAAGTATTTCTCTCGCGTGGTAAAAATCTTTAGACTGATTTTCTGTTATTTCATTCCTATTAAGAATTTAATATGATCCTAAAAAGGTGCTTTTTTAAATTTGGTAATTGAGTGAGAGAGTGTATCCACCCCTCGAAATTTACGTTCGACAGAACTGATTTAATAATTTATCCGTGCGACAGCAACAGCTGTGCTCCATGAAGCTCTGTTCATACGAATAAAGTGTAAAAATAGAAAATGTGATTATAAACATTTTTCCTGGAATTGTGGTGTGACAGTAGATTCCCAGTCGATTAAAGCAAGCTTTATATTTCCCTCGGCAGGAAGCACTACACTTCCGCCACGCGGCAGTGTCACATATTCTCCGTTAAATATAACCGCCAGCATCTTTCTTAAATTTTAGGGGTCGCATACACTTAAGACCGCGAAAAATGGGACCATTTATGAATTTTTTTTACCTATTAGGAATTTTATTAATCGAAAATCGTAGTATACACTGGAAAGCTTATAATTTGAAGAATATTTTCAACAACAAAAAATTACTATAATTTGTCTCGTGCCTAAAATATCTCCTAGGTGTCATCTAAAAGAAAAAAGGAAAAATGTTCCTTAATGTGTGTAAAGGAAAAATAGTCTTTATCAGACGCTATCTTTAAATTTTCATTTTCAAAAAAATATGAGTGTTTGAACTTTAATTCAACCTCGTATTGCAATTTCTCAGGCAAATTTCATCAGTTTTTTAATGATTAAAAGTAAACCGTAGCTATAAAAAAAAATCCGTATGATGAAGCCTAGATATTGGCGTGAAAAATAATCGTTCCAAGTTTCATTCAATTGACACCAATTGAAAAAACGTGGTTTTGAGAAAACAGCTTTAAAGTTTACAGGTTAATATTTTTTTTCAAACTCATAGAAAATCGTCGATTCCTGGGCCATAGAATTGACCCTCCTTGGATTGTGCAGCTTCTGCGAATTCTTTATTAGAAAAACCGATTTTTTTCACCATTCTAGGCTCTTAATTTAAACAGCGATGAAAGTGCAATAGAATTTCCATTCAATTTGAAATATGCAATCACAAGCACATTTCCAAGAATATTATAATAGCAGTCAAATAATTGCCTCATTTTATTTCGTCGCGTTGATTTTAATAGGGGAGACCGGGGCTAGTTGACTAACGATGTTAGTTGACTAATTCCCTTTAATTCTTGTATTATGGAATAAATTATGCTGCGATTCGCAATATTGGAGCATATGAATGACCAGCTTGCCATTTAATGTGTCGCCGTGACAAAAACTTGCGTGTTCTGTCAGTGAGAATGAAAAATCTAAAAAGGTCCGCTGGAAGTAAATATTTTCGTTTCGACTATTTATGAAATTTTTGTCCACTAAGTACTGCTTGATGTTATTTCATGAATATTTTGTGGAAACGTGATACCTTGACTATAATTTACGGTATATTATTTTATCCGGTGCGTAGAGGTTTTGTACGTACGACCCTTAACATGTTAACAATGTCGGACGGGGTTACTTGACTAAGCATAGGAATACTACTAATAATTGCATTTTTTATCCTCAAGATACAGTCGAGGCAAAGAGTTTAACTGCTCAAGTCCACTTCCCCCACCATAAATCCTTCAAAACTCACCCCTACCAGTTTTACACCCTATCCTCCCTTCAAACTCTCAGGCCTTCCAAATAGACTATAACAAACCAGTATAAAATAATTACAGTATCTTAGACCATGATAATTAATCAAAAAAAAAAATAACACTGTGGAAGAGTGAAAAAAAAATTTTATTGGTCGTAGTATACAAATGTACGCGTTTCGTATACTATATTGATGGAATTGTCAGCGTTTATATAAATTTTTCACATTATATTGATGTACTGTGACAGCGTATATATAATATACAGGGTGATTCAGGAGCTCCGCCGGACAATGGATGCGTCCTGGTACCCCGTGGCGAGGTCAAGCCCCCGCAGTGCCCCACCGAATTTTACGGCTTTCGACCCTCGAAGGGGTTGGAGTGCCTATTAAGAAGTGAGAAATCTTCAACTTCCGCATTTCTCATCAGATCTTTGCGAAAACGACGCCAATTGATTCCTTATGTTTCGCCGATGAAACTGACCCCAAGAACGACGTAATTCGGAAAATAATTAAGGAAATTTCATGAAAAATTAATTTCCATAACCACAAGCTAATTTTGTTAATAATGGTCCGATTTACATGAAATTTGGTATGATTTTCATCAGAAAAACATAAGGAATCTATTGGTGTAACTTTCATATCGATAAAGAATAAAGAATTTTTTAATACGCTGAAATGAATATTTCACGTTTTCACAAATAATTCTTTATTCTTTGTCGTATCGATATGGAAGTGATGCCGATGGATTCCTTATGTTTTTCCGATGAAAATCATACGAAATTTCATGTAAATCGGACTATTATTAACGAAATTAGCTTGAGGTTATGGAAATTAATTTTTCATGCAATTTCCTTAAATATTTTCCGAATTACATCGTTCTTGGGGTCAGTTTCATCGGCGAAACATAAGGAATCAATTGGCGTCGTTTTCGCAAAGATCTGATGAGAAATGCGGAAGTTGAAGATTTCTAACTTCTTAATAGGCACTCCAACCCCTTCGAGGGTCGAAACCCATAAAATTCGGCGAGGCACTGCGGGGGCTTGTCCTCGCCACGGAGTACCTGGGGGCATCCATTGTCCGGCGGAGCTCCAGAATTCACCCTGTACACCGTTCGCATGCAAAGGGTTAAAACTGAAAAGTAAATGTCAAGTCAACTGACCCCATCATATTTGTCAACTAACCCCGTAGCCGGAGTCTGTTGACTTATTCGTCTCACTACTCTAAATACAATAAAAACTACAACCTAGACTCAATTAAAACGATTTTAAAAATTATGCGTGTATACCTAATGAAATTAGGAAACTTTTGGTATGCAGTAAGTCAACAAAATACTAATGGTCTATTTATAAAAATTAGTCAACTAGCCCGGTCTCCCCTACGGCTGTGTTCGACTCGATTTACATCGGCGTAGCCAATGTCCATCGTCTACCTGTAAATTCGCTCTTTATCGATTCCACCAAGGCCATCGAGATGCGTACCGTAGCTAGATTTGCGGTGTGCCGCAAGGACCGCATTTCCATCACGATTTTTACCCCGGCAATGGCCACACTTCCCGGTATTTAACTACCCTTTAAAACAGGACGATACGCAATTATTATCTGACCGTCTTTGCATTATTCTCACAATCAGCGACAGTTTCGTGCCGAACAGGATACAGTCGTGCCTGTGCCGTGACGCTCTTTTTCCACTAGTTGTTGCTCCAACGTCCACCGTGAACTAGGGATTCTCAACTGGAAGAATCTTGCACAAAATCCTCCACGACAGTTTTCGAAGATATTCTTACTGAAAATCCTTTATTCATAGAGTGCTGCAAAAATTTTGAAACTTCGTTTTTGGGATGTTGTTGACAGTGTGCCAAACTAGGGAGATAGTTTCAGGTGTTTGGACTAATAAATAATTACAATAAGCGTTTAAAATAAATCCTGTAAACATTAATTTTGTCAATAAAATTTTTCTTTTACGTAACTGCAAAATGGAATTCATTTGCAATGTTACATTTGATACAAATTGAATAAATATTATTCTCATCGTGCAGGATTTATTTGATATGCCGATTATTTATTTAACATTGAAAATTAAATTTCAACTTGCAGGTGAGAGATTAGGATTTCTTTTGTCACTAAAAATTTGAGTATTATTGATTATTGTTTAATTGCAGGGAATCGTGTGTAAGATTTTTTATAAATATTCTGCTAATAATCTTGATCGTCAAAACCGCATATTAATTTGGAGACGACTGAAAACCACTGCTTCGAGATCAGGTTTGGCTGAAGTTAACTACGCTGCCCTTGAAACAGAGCGTCGGAGAAGGATATTAACGAGATCGTGTATACCAAAGTGTGTTATTTCCGTTCTTTAATGGGATCGAGCAATAAAGCATAGTTTTCCATAGTTCAACCTACGGTTAATGCCTTGGAGGAGTAAAGCTGAGCTTTATTGCGAGGCTGATTAGTAAAAAAGTCCGTTGCCGGGCGCTCTTCGCCATTTTATTCTAAATTGAGCCCACCATTTTAAATAACCACTATGGGGAATGGTTTCAAGTGGAACTTCGTTAGCAGAGCTATGGGCTGCGTGATGCATCTTCAATAATGACGATGCGTGTGGCTCTGTAAATCGGGTTGAGTCAGAATTGCCATCTATGCGGTGGAACTCTGTGGCAGAAATTCGGTTTTCTCGTCCAGACAGTCGAATTCTAGATGGGCAACGGGCGTCCATCCATTTCCAGCCATTTCGTATGTCTGTTATAATTAAGCATGGCGAATTAAACGGGCTAATGATGAAGTTGCAGTTGAAACGTTGAAAAGGGACGTACCATATTTTTGAACACCGCACTTGGGAAACGCGTGGAAATCTATTTGTGAATTCTCTGTATTATAGTCTGCATTAAATTTTATATTGCCTTATACATGCTCCTTACTATATAAATAAACGTCAGAAATTATTCAGTCCACATGATGTAAAAAATTATTCGAGATGTACCGCAGATTAATTAATTTCGTGTATATATTTTTCGTAAATGTCACCAAAAAGTGGCTTTCACATTCCTTTAGTTAATCTAGTTGTTGGTATTTCTGTCGAAGTTGACTTTCATCGACCTTGATTCATCTCATATCATGCGTGATATTTTAAATTCCATTTATAACCACGTAGGCGACCTTTAGATCAGAGATGGGCAAAATAGTTATTTAAATAAAAATTTCGAATGATGAATAAAAATTAAAAATTATTCGTCATGTGCCGACTAAAGTTAACCTGAGTTTAACTTACGGTGCTAGTTGTGAAATGGTAGGGTAATAATTACGAAGATATAAATTTTCGTCATTGGGCGGTACTACTTTGTAACGCGCGCAAGAAAATTATTCGATGTTGAATAAAGAAAGAGCTACCGTTAAAGCTAAAGTTAAAGCTAAAGTTAAAGCTAAAGTTAAAGCTAAAGTTAAAGCTAAAGTTAAAGCTAAAGTTAAAGCTAAAGTTAAAGCTAAAGTTAAAGCTAAAGTTAAAGCTAAAGTTAAAGCTAAAGTTAAAGCTAAAGTTGAAGTTGAAGTTAATGTGAAAGTTAAAGCTAAATTTAAAGCTAAAGTTGAAGTTGAAGTTGAAGTTGTTGAAGTTGAAGTTAATGTGAAAGTTAAAGCTAAAGATTAAGCTAAAGCAAAAATTAATGCTAAAGTTAAAGCTAATGCTAAAGTTAAAGCTAAAGTTAAAGTTATAGCTAAAGTTAAAGTTATAGCTAAAGTTAAAGTTACAGCTAAAGTTAAAGCTAAATTTAAAGCTAAAGTTAAAGTTGACGTTGAAGTGGTTGAAGTTGAAGTTAATGTGAAAGTTAAAGCTTAATTTAAAGCTAAAGTTAAAGTTGAAGTTGTTGAAGTTGAAGCTGAAGTTGTTGAAGTTGAAGTTGAAGTTGTTGAAGTTGTTGAAGTTGTTGAAGTTGTTGAAGTTGGAGTTGTTGAAGTTGGAGTTGTTGAAGTTGAAGTTGTCGAAGTTGAAGTTGTTGAAGTTGAAGTTGTTGAAGTTGAAGTTGAAGTTGTTGAAGTTGAAGTTGTTGAAGTTGAAGTTGAAGTTGTTGAAGTTGAAGTTAATGTGAAAGTTAAAGCTAAATTTAAAGTTAAAGCTAAAGCTAAAGATTAAGCTAAAGCAAAACTTAAAGCTAAAGTTCAAGCGAAAATTAAAGCTAAAGTTAAAGTTATAGCTAAAGTTAAAGTTACAGCTAAAGTTAAAGCTAAAGCTACATATAGTTGAAGTTCAAGCTAAATTTAAAGTTAATGTGAAAGTTAAAGCTGAAGCTGAAGTTCAAGCTAAATTTAAAGTTAATGGGAAAGTAAAAGTTGAAGTTCAAGCTTTTAAAGTTAATGTGAAAGTTAAAGCTGAAGCTGAAGTTCAAGCTAAATTCAAAGTTAAAGTTCAAGCTGAAACTTAAGTTGAAGTTAAAGATGAAGGCAAAGTTGAAGCAGAAGTCAAAGTCTAAGCTGATGTTAAAGTTGAAGTTCGGATCGAAGTTGAAGTTCAGGCCAAAGTTGAAGTTCAAGTTGAAAACTTTATTCCACGCTGAAGTGGAAACGCCCGACAAATAAAAAAATTAACTTTATTCGTCAAATAAAGTTAACCCGGATCATTCGAGCCTCGAATAACGAATAAACATAAAGTAACTTTTATTCAATCCGTTATTTAAATAATTTTTATTTAGTTAATGCCCAACTCTGCTTTAAATATCAATAGAGCGACCTCATAACACTTACGTTGAACAAGCGTTTCTCCTGTTCTCATAATTTCGAATATGTTAAACCTGATAGAAATCGTTGCTTCACCCATTTCTATTGAAAACTTCATGTTACTAACCGCAGTCTATACTCGGGGCCAGATATATTGGCCGGTGAATTCGTTTTCGCGAGCAACGATCGAGGAGAAATCAACCACCACCATCTGACGATCGTGGATTTGTCAGTTGGAGTTGCGCGGTCGTCGCAGGGTATGGTGGGGTAACGGGAACGCTGCTCGGCTCCGCCTGAACCTAGCCGTTTGGCTGTTATTTATTCTTAGCGTAATAGTTGTGTGCGTGACGAAGCTATTCGTAGACCAATACGAGATGAAGCTATCGAGAAGGAATCAATGTTCTGACCAATAAACCTCCTGAATTTTTTCGGAGCTGACGCACACCTATTCTGATGTGTGTATTTCTACGCTGACAGCTCGGTTTGACCTACACGCCAAAAGCTTGGCACTATCCCCACCACTTCTGGCTCACTCTTGTTCCGCGAAGGCGAGAGCGAGATGGAACGAGAGCGAGTAAGAAAACGTTGAGAAAAGGAGCACCGAGGCAGGCAAACGGTGTGGTGGCAGAATACCCCTCACGAAACTCACCGGCCAATATATCTGGCCCCGAGTATAGTATTCCAAACACATAAAATTTATGGCTTCAGTGTATTCCATCCAACACGTATACGAGCTCTGTTTGATTTCTGAATACGTTCCCTCTGAGATTTCAGTGTGCTCAGCTTGAAACTAGAACGTGTACTCTCTGAGGTCTCGATCTGTTCAGCCGTAAGTCCGTGCGTGTTTTGTCTAAGGTCCGACCGGGTTCTTTGACGTTTAAGTATTCTGCCTCGAAGCAGACTACGCTTCAATTCCCTAATTGCTCCTTCATCGAACCAATAACCAGAGCTCGGAAAAAATAAAATATTTATTCTACACGATTAGGAATTTAATATTAAAAGTCGCTATTTGTTGTACGAATACTCGCAGCTATTGTAAAAAAAAAAAACTTAGCAATCTGTGCTCTTCCATTTCCATTTTATCGCCACAAAGAATATCCTAAATTGCCTCCACTCAGTTTTCCGATCGCCCGAGCGAACTTCTCCGCTTGGCCCGCGAAGTGCGACATTCTTATTTCAAAGGAGGTTTCCTCTCCACCATAAAACTGTAAATGCACATCCAGAGGAGGAATTTCCCTGAAGTCGTATTCGTCGGGATGTTATCCCTTTCTTTGCAATATCAGTCTGGCGCACGACTACCGTTTATCGTTGACCAACCCCGGGGGCGAGCGACATTCATTCTCAGCTCCGGGAACCCTTGCAACATTCGCGAGGCCCACCCTTGTCAGGATGAAGTCGACCCTCGATACGTCCGATGAATTTATACGAGTGCTCGCCGACTCTCTTCCGCGTCTCTTATTCTCTCCTCGGCTCGCTCCTCCCCTAAATCCACCCCCCGGCCCTATTGACTTTCCCTTCGATCCGGCATCCCGGTGACCCGAAGGATCGACCCTGTCTGTTGGGATTCTTTTTTCGTACCAACACCGATTCTTGTTTGTACGGTTGTCAAGAAAAATGGTCAGGCCGTGTCGGCACCTACTTAGGGTCCATAGAATTTGTACTGCCAGCTGGGCGAATGCGGGGTGTAACGGGGATGCGGTTCTTGGAAATCTTCGTGGTGCAAAGTCTATTTATTTATTGCTACGAACTGTATTAAAAAAAAAATTCAAATATTATACACTATATTAAGTTAGAGTTTATAGAATATTAATCATGGATTGAAACCAGTTTTTAATTAAACATTGAATATCGAATAAGTAAACAGTAAATTTCAGAGATTTGTGTTTTATAGTTTCTAACGTTTTATTACTCTGGTGTCTAATTTATTGCGATGAGCAAGCGTTTGCTTTTTGAGGAAAGAGATGCTTGTGATTATTCTTTAAGGGGACCTTCCGGTCTAGAACCCAAAAAGATAGGTGATCTTTAGGAATTAATTAAAGGAAAACTACTATATATAATGTAATGGGAATTTTTGCATTGTATTAAGGATTTCTTAGATTATAGAAATATATTTTTTGTTTTATAATTAATCGCTGCAGGCGGCACTGGGGAGTCGTTAAAGTCAAGGCGTAAAAAAATTGATCCAAATCGGTGGACCTGTATCTCCAAAAGTTATTATCCGATTCGACTGAAACTTTGTTTATTTTGAAGAATATACTTCTGGCTAGGGGGGGGGGGGGCAGAAAAAAATACAAAAATAACATTTTTTAAGAAAATTTTTTCGTCCCTTCAACGCCTTTAAAATTTATAAATTTTCAATTTTTTATAATTTTTCTGGTTCCCCCAGCCAGAAGTATATTCTTCAAAATAAAAAAAGTTTCAGTCGAATCGGATAATAACTTTTGGAAATACAGGTCCCACCGATTTTGAGAATACTGTTTCGGGAAAAACGCGTTTAAAGTTTTACGTGAGCGCCGAGTGGCCGGTTGTGACCCATGCATTTGCCGCTACTCAAATGCCTATAACTTCGGGAATTTTACGAATTTCAACAAATCCTTTTAAACACGTATTCCTAGAAGCTGGAACATTCGAAAAATGAAATAAAAAAAAATCGACTTTTAGACCGGAAGGTCCCCATAAGGAGCAAGAAAAAGTTAGTCTGCACTGATTTTGAAATTGGAGGGTCATGGTTTAGTCAACTTCTTTGAAGACAAAATAATCATTAGACTCTCTCGAGATTTGGGTATATGAATTAATTAATAAGAAATTTTGTGGGGAGATTTGCACGACTCATAAGTTATTTTCTATAACTTGTCATATCTATTTCGTCAAAATGTAAATGTTCAGTACTACAGTCACCAGTAAATGAATATTACAAGAGAAGTTTTTAGAAATAGTTACGAATAACGTGATGCTCCTATTTTTATAAGATTTGACACGCACCGTAGGTCCATTTTTCCCACAACACCAAACAGAAATATCCTAGAACACTGTGAATCCCTTGTGCATCATATATCCTCAGAAATTACCTCACGTAATTCCGTCAAAATTCATAATAGCAGCAAAAAAAATCTCATCATTTCCAGCAGGGAATATGAATACTTTGGCAGTGAAAAATACCCAGTGAATTTTGAGTGCAAAATATATTATCATTAGCCTGATCCTCAGTAGTTGTCAAGTTATTAATATCTCAATATTAAAACCAGAAAACAAGTCACTATAAACTAAAGCAACACTACCTATTAGTATTAAAAAAAAAACACACAGTGCGTGGAGTCCTTCAATAATTATTTAAAGAAACATTTCTACGCACCAGGATATTTATATTAACAATACAACTTCCCGCTGTAATACAAATAACAAATAAATAACTGTAGACGTCAGCATCCCTTGTTTCAAGTAACTAATTTATTTAGAGCAACCTTAACAGGATAATATCGCTGAAAAATAATTCAAAGGGAAGTTACTCAGCATCAGTCGCATTAATGAAGATCGCAGAAGATTATATAGAAGCACCGAAAAGATTGGCTGTTAAGTGGAAACCGACGAAAGTTCGAATGAAACGTTTAAATGAAACTCGAACAGCGGGAGCAGCCTCTCCGTCGGAGAGTTACGCGTGCCCTAAAGCCACGTCGTGCATGCTCGGTTGGATATCAGATCGAAAGTTCGTGTCTCTCCTATTTTCCGCGAGAATTTTCGGTGTGGATCAGGGCTGCGAAATCCTCGGAGATTTCTGCGAAGTTACGGAACTGGTTCCCTCGAGCGTAAAATTCGACACGGTTGCTCGATCAAGCAGACCATCCGTAGACGATTAGGGAAAGCTCTGACAGATAAATTGAGAGCAATTAAGCTTAAGTCTTTGAGCTTAAGTTTAAATAAAACACCCGGGCGAAAAGCGATCTTTCCAAAGGCGCGTTTGCTTAATTGACAGTTTCAGGCTTGCCTGCTCAAGGAACAACTGGCAGGCTTGTCATTGTCTTCTCACTCGCGACAATGGCATCTGAGAAGCAAGCAATTCTTTCTGATACCTTTTACAGTCTCGCAGATATTCGAAATAATACGAAAACTCACAATTTCTTTGAGGGGGTGTTTTCACCCTGGGGACCGTTTTATTGCCGAATTAAAAAAGTAGCCGCGTTATTAGCATTGCTTGAGCTGCAGTTCTGCAAAGTTTCAGAATTTTTGGAATTTTCGAGTTGTCGAGCTTCCCTCGTGAGATGGTTGGCGATAATAAAACCAACATGTTTTAATGATGTACGAGCTTAAATGAGGGCTCGGATGCAATAAGGGGACTAGCGCTCGAAAATGGGAAAAATTATTGTCCAAACGCTATGAAATATTGGAAAATTAAATCTTGTTAAACTGTATTTTAAAAAATATAGTGTTGTAAAGCTCGTCACGACACATATTTTTTCTATTCATAGTTTGTTTATCAAATCATTACTATTCGAGCTAAAAATTATAAACGAAAAAATTTTCATCGTCCAAAATCATTATTTCTTTAAACATAAATTGCGATAACTTGAGTAAATATTAAGGGATCGTTATGAGACTTGAAACATAAAACTCAGAAAACTCTAGCGAAGCCGCAAAATGTATGCACAAAACCCTTATGTTAACAAATGTAATAATATTTCATTAAAAGGTAATACTGGATATAACCCATGTTTTTCAACGTTCGCCGTTAAAAAGAATCGAGGCAATTTTGAGATACATATAACTTGCAGCGACAAAGTTTTTCCTTAATATACAAAGAAGATTTTCACCAATTTTCACACTGATTAATAAATAATTGTAGAAGTTATGACGATATATATAATTCTCCCACGGCGCCAACTGTCAACGCGAATGCTAAGACTGCTAAATAGCCCATTACACGCGGCTGTTGACTATTGGTGGCGCGGGAGATTTATATATATCGTCATATCTTCTACAATTATTTATTAATCAGTGTGAAAATTTGTGAAAATCTTCCTTGTATATTAAGGAAATACCGTTAAGGAACTAGTTTCTGATCAGTTTAGAAGGTTTCCCGCTTTAATATTTATTTTTAACCTAATAAAACATTAAACCACAGACTTTTTTTATACTAAAAGTTGAATTAATGTTTAAACTTCAAGGAAAAATTTTAAAAAGTTGAAAATAAATATATAATTTAAATACTTATAAGGTATGGAATAATAAGGTGACTAGGAACTAGTTTTTAATCATCTAAAACTAACAATACTAACTGCTTTCGCAGACAACACATATATTTTTGAATTATCAATTTTTATGTTAGTAATTATTTCAAACAATTTTTATTGACATAAACTCAAAAGAACGATTTATTTCATGAACTGATCAAAAATTAGTGCCTGATCAAGAACTAGTTCCTTAACGGTACTTTGTCGCTGCAAGTTATATGTACCTCAAAATTGCCTCGATACTTTTTAACGGCGAACGTTGAAAAACATGGGTTATATCCAGTATTACGTTTTAATGAAATATTATTACATTTGTTAACATAAGGGTTTTGTGCATACATTTTACGGCTTCGCTAGAGTTTTCTGAGTTTTATGTTTCACGTCTCATAACGATCCCTTAATATTTACTCAAGTTATCGCAATTTATGTTTAAAGAAATAATGATTTTGAACGATGAAAAATTTTTCGTTTATAATTTTTAGCTCGAATAGTAATGATTCGATAATCAAACTGTGAATAGAAAAAATGTGTTATAAACACTATATTTTTTAAAATACAGTTTAACAACATTTAATTTTCCAATATTTCATAGCGTTTGGACAATAATTTTTCCCATTTTCGAGCGCTAGTCCCCTTATTGCATCCGAGCCCTCAAATGTTTATGCCTCTTTGTGCAAAGACGTGATTGGCCAGAAGCTTTTAATATTCCATGGTTTATTCATGTTTATTTATTTCTGCTGCTTAAACCAGGTTATCATAAGAACCTACCCTTAGGGCAGTGAATGTACTTTATAAGTAACTCATTTGTGGAGAAAATCAGAAATTCCTTTACTGGTTTAATGGATAAAAATAAAGGAAATATCAGCTTTCTTACGATTTCAATTGTTATTTGATTCCATTCATTTCTTTTCATTCGTGGCAACCCCTCCGCAACGAAGGTACACATTTTCAATAAATAAACTGCGATAAATGGTTAAATCGCGTACTTAGTTAAACAATTACTTGAAGCTGAGTATGTATTTATGTCAACAGGAGGTATTGAGTGGTGAAAGGTACAGTTACTCACAAAAGTATCCGCCCACCCCATAGGGGAAAGGTGGGATAGTTGATCACAGTTTTGCTTTTTTATTGAAATAATAATAATGGTTTGCTTTGTTTCTATTTAATTATGTAAGTTGTGATTCTTAGAGTATTCTCAATATACTTTGACAAATTTGAGGGCTGAAAACTAATTTTAATGACAGAATTTCAACATTTTCTGGCAGTGACGTTATGCACAAGTATCCCCCACTGAAGGGGAGACTTGATCAAACGGTTAGGGAGACTTGATCAGCGAACTTTCAGAGTAAATAACACATTAACTTTCTAAAAAATATTTATTATCTTCGTCAATAACATGAAATAAAGGGAATATCATAAAAAGAAACTAAACTATAACACACTTGAAGGAATTACTGAAGAAATGAAACCGAAGAATTAAACTCTATGACATAAAACAACATAAGTGCATTCTTAAAAGACATTTCACTTAGATATCATCTGATTAAGATGATGATAAAGAAAAGATTTTCCTTCTCACTTTCTTTGCCGTATTTTTCTGTTTCATTAGCCGTTCTATGGTTCTTTATTGGAGCATTTTCAGCTGTTCAAGTATCCCACCTCACACACTGACCATGTATCCCTCAATGCACTCGATTTGAAAAAGATGAAAAATTAAACTTACCTTAAATATTTAGATAAATCAATAAATACCATTAATTGACTCGAAATTGCCGTTTTTACTTAGTATATTTCAAATCGTTGAAAATGCAACATTTACTCGAAAAGGAGGAAGAACAAGCAGACCGAAATATTTACTTTTTGCCTGCAAATAAGATCGAAGCTTATAACAACATTATTCTATGCTCCCAAAAGAGAACTGCAACGTGAAGTGTTGCGATAATGTAAACATTACCACGCTAGCGTGACAGCAGGCACAAATTGCCAATATATTAAGTAAAAAACTGATACGATCATGTATCCCCGCTGATTAACTATCCCACCTTTCCCCTACGGATAACATATTTTACTTATTTAATCCCTTAGCGCCAAACATAAAAAGGAAAAATAAATTTTTGTATATATAAAAATATAAAATTTTTAAAAATGAATGCCAAAAAAATTGAAGTTTTTTAAAGATTTATTGTGTTTAAAGCAAAAGTAAGTTTTTTCCTTAGACAAATTTTTCACATTATTCTTTATATCGACGAAAAAGTATTATAAATAAAAACTAAAATTAAAATTTTAGGTCCAGTCCCAGTGTAAATTGTTTAACTTTAAGAAAATTTTCTTCTCTTCGCAATCAGATGACTGTGGCAGGTGCTACACCTGCCGCCAACCTCGTCAAAGAGGTTAACACGATTCCACAATAATTAATCAATAATAAGAACATAAAAAAAAATTCTACAAATCTAAAGATGCCTCCTTATATCCCAAAAGAGTTTAATGCAATATTAACAATAGTTTTTAAAAAAAAATCATGTGGGGCTGTTACACGAGAATCCCTCCTTAAAGTGCTGTAATGGTTTCCTAACTACAGCATGAAAATTGATCCGTTCTTTAAAAAAAACATCAAGGAATGGTTCGCCCTGGGCGAGGAATAGCGACGATCGTTCCTAGATTGCGCTAAAAAGGTGCCCGACCAAGAGATTCCAAGAGGAAACGGGGTGAGAATCAACGAAGTAAGAAATGACCGTGCCCAAAGCACTCGAGTTAATGTTGTGGCCAGGAATTATACGAGTTTATTGCCAGAAAGGGAAGTTGCCGCGAGATAGTAGTAGCGAGTTTCGTTATCGCAGATTTGTGCAACGAGGCAACGCACATTCCCGTCCCGCCTCTTCCCTATTACCGCCATCTCTCACCTTTTCTCTTCGTTTCCGTTCTTCGGGCCAGTTTGTTCCTGCTACTGAAAGGCGAGAGATACCGCAGGATGAATGAAGCGGACAAGGAGCAAAATCCGCGCTGAGAAAACAGGCGGAGGAGCCGGAGGACGTGGTGGATGAGGAGAAATGGCCTGAGAATAACAGTGCCAGTGGCTCGGCTCATAAAACTATTCAAGACCCATCGCTGCGCTGGGTGTCTCTGATTTCTGTAAACTTCCCTTCGGAGAAGGAAATACCTGGCTGTCAGATTCCTCAGGAATGACCATCCGATCGAAGCGTTTCATCGTCACGTTGCTCAGGCTCTTCAAAACATAATGCTAAGTGAACTGACACAACACTATACCAAGTGGATATGTTTAATAAAATGTGGGTGATATTTATTAAAACTATATTTTGAATCTGAGAGAATTTTTCAACGTGACATATAGAGAAGTGAAAAATAAGTAGCTCCATAACCAAAGTTCACTCGCTGTTTATTTTATTACTAACATACCCAATGCCACTTTTCCTTACTAGCCCTTTGCTGGATTTATAATTTCCGACTCACAAGTAGAGGTTACCAGGTGTCCGCCTCCGATTGCTTTGGTTTTTGAATATGTTTTAGAGGACCGAAAAATAAGAGACACGTGTTTTTTTTATAGCGGCCCGTTTTCATATTTAGGGGGTGAAACCACCCCTCAAATTTATAAGATTTGCGGGTGTTCGTCTCCGATTGCTTTGATTTTTGGATATGTTTTAGAGGGCCGAAAAATAAGAAATACGTGTCTTTTTATTTTGGTCTGTTTGCATGTTTCGGGGGTTAAACCACCCTTGAAAGTTATAAGATTTTCAGATGTTCGTCTCCGATTGCTTTGGTTTTGAATATGTTTTAGAGGACCGAAAAATAAGAAATGCCTGTCTTTCTATTTTGGCGTATTTGCATGCTTAGGGGGTGAAACCACCCCTCATAGTTCGTAAGGGGTACAAAGTTGTGTTGAATAAAACTTGACATAAATGTCATTTTGCGTCTTAACTTGCTGTATGGATGATATCCTTGTCGCGAGTCACCGTTATTAGGGGGTAAACTATCCAAGAGGTGGTTCATCCCTCATTGTTAGTAGCGATGGGAGGCCATAAAACCACTAATGTGCCATCCCAAAATAAATTATGTCTACGATTTTTTTTAAGAATTTTATGAATTCTTTTACACGTTTCAAGTCTCTCAAATGCGCAGTTAACCGATTACGGGTAGTTTACCCCCTAATAACGGTGGCTGACGGTAAGAACATTGTCCATACAGCAAGTTACGACGCAAATTAAATTTATATTACTTTTATTCAACCAAATTTTGTACCACTTATGAATTTTGAGGGGTAGTTTCACCCCCCCTACACATGCAAACGGGCAGAAATAAAGAGACACCTATATCTTATTTTTCGGTCTTCTAAAACATATCCAAAAACCAAAGCAATCGGAGACGAACACCCAAAAATCTTACAACGTTGAAGGGTAGTTTCATCCCCTAAATATGAAAACGGGCCGCTATAAAAAAAACACGTATATCTTATTTCTCGGTCCTCTCAAACATATCCAAAAACCAAAGCAATTGGAAACGAACACCTGAAAATTTTGTAAATATGAGGGGTGGTTTCACCCCTTAAACGTGCAAATGGGTCGAAATAAAAAGACACGTATTTCATATTTTTCGATCCTCTAAAACATATCCAAAAACCAAAGCAATCGGAGACGAACACCCAAAAATCTTACAACGTTGGGTGGTGGTTTCACCCCCTAAATATAAAAACGTGTCGCTATAAAAAAAACACGTATATCTTATTTCTCGGTCCTCTAAAACATATCCAAAAACCAAAGCAATCGGAGACGAACACCCAAAAATCATACAACGTTGGGTGGTGGTTTCATCCCCTAAATATAAAAACGTGTCGTTATAAAAAAAACACGTATATCTTATTCCTCGGTCCTCTAAAACATATCCAAAAACCAAAGCAATTGGAAACGAACACCTGAAAATTTTGTAAATATGAGGGGTGGTTTCACCCCTTAAACGTGCAAATGGGTCGAAATAAAAAGACACGTATTTCATATTTTTCGATCCTCTAAAACATATCCAAAAACCAAAGCAATCGGAGCCGAACACCCAAAAATCTTACAACGTTGGGTGGTGGTTTCATCCCCCAAATATAAAAACGTGTCGCTATAAAAAAACACGTTTATCTTATTTCTCGGTCCTCTAAAACATATCCAAAAACCAAAGCAATTGGAGACGAACACCTGAAAATTTTGTAAATATGAGGGGTGGTTTGACCCCTAAATATGAAAACGGGCCGCTATAAAAAAAACACGTATATCTTATTTCTCGGTCCTCTCAAACATATCCAAAAACCAAAGCAATTGGGGACGAACACCTGAAAATCTTATAACTTTGAAGGGTAGTTTCACCCCCGAAACATGCAAACATGGCAAAATAAAAAGACACGTATTTCATATTTTTCGATTCTCTAAAACATATCCAAAAACCAAAGCAATCGGAGACGAACACCCAAAAATCTTACAACGTTGGGTGGTGGTTTCATCCCCTAAATATAAAAACGTGTCGCTATAAAAAAACACGTATATCTTATTTCTCGGTCCTCTAAAACATATCCAAAAACCAAAGCAATCGGAGCCGAACTCCCAAAAATCATACAACGTTGGGTGGTGGTTTCATCCCCTAAATATAAAAACGGGCCCCTATAAAAAAACACGTATATCTTATTTCTCGGTCCTCTAAAACATATCCAAAAACCAAAGCAATCGGAGGCGGACACCTGGGAACCTCTCCTTGTCAGAGTGCATCTCGTAAAGCATTTTCCCCGTACAGTAATTAATCATATTCATAGCCAACTGCAACGCTGCAACCGCCTGTATGTGCACGTTGATTTCAATTTGTAAGATTACCTGCAACGCTCGTAAACGCCATTCCTCCCTTTTACTGTCCTCCGGTTATGCAGCAGACGGCAGACCGAATGCCTCGTTCCGTATGATTATGCTAAATAATCGTGCCCGCCTTAGACGTCGAATTCTAACGATTTGCATTTCCTTTGTTTCAGGTAAGTAGAACGAATCGTCGCCCATTGAGCCCGCCCGCTCAACCCCCCGCAGCCGGATTGCCAGCGTTCGCGTGAGAAATTATCAGATTTTAATTACCATCCGTGAATCGCGGCACTGAATCAGCGCGCCGGCGGACGGTCCCTTTCCGTGTGTTCTCCGGGCACGCTCGAGTCAATATCAGCGCTGGTATTCTTTGTTGGAACGCTGAAGGAGATTGTTCACAATTCATGCGCTGGAACGAGTCCTCCCGAGCGGATGTGAAGTATTCATCAGCGTGATAGAATTTTTATCGTTGCTCGGAACCACTTACGCGAACGAAAGCTTTCAATTTCTAAGTTAGAATACGGGGCATCTGGGGAGAACGGAATTTCGATGAATATTAGAGCGTTCGCGGATACTTTCCTCACTTGCTGCCTTTAATCCCTCGAAAGAAATGGAACGGTGGCTGTGAAATAATCGTACGACCAAGCAGGGCTGGGGGTGGATTTTTTGTTAACGAACGCGGGTGCTCGTGATTAATTACAGAATGGAATTTCAATGGGGACTGGATGCTGCGTGCACGTACATTGTGCAGTGGCATGAGAATTTTAATGTTTGCTTTTAAAATTTTATTTCTTTCTCAATGAGTTTATTATTATTTGGACGCGAACATTTTTAGTCGTGTGTAGGAAAGAATACAGTCCGATAACTATAGTTTTCTAACTTATTTTTCTCGCTGGTAAAAAATGTTCTCCAATGGTGGATAAAAATTTGAAAACTTTGTTGAGTTTGAGAGGAATGGTTTGGCTAGAGAGTATCAAAACGTGGCTTGTAGGATTTTGAATGATAGTGACGTGGCTAAGTTGCTAGTTTTGAGATTTGGCTCTAGTTGGGGACAAATATGCGAAGAATTCGAAATATTAGAAAACGGGAATTTACTGTCAGTATCTGGTATTTAAAGAATTGAAATCTCTTTTATAGATTTAAAATAGATCTAATGCTGTATTATTTAAAAACTGAAGACACTGAATTGTAAAAAATTCTTACTTATTCCCAAAACACTGTAATTGTATTTTATATTTTCTGCTCGTTTACCTTCACATTTTTCATTTTCTCACTGTCATTCTGGTTCTACCATCCATTACAGAAAATTGTAATAGTAATTTGTAGATTTAAGTAAATCACTGTATGTATATTTCAAACTCTATTATTGCAGAATTTTCTATTTTAGAAATTCTTTAGCTTCGGAACCATCGGGTTATAAATAATACAATTTCAAATTCTAAATTCCAAACGGACATTATTTATCGTTTTCATTCGAATAGAATATTATTGTTTCCTTTGGTTCAAATAGAACAATATTTTTTCGAATAAAACTGTTGCCATTTCCTTCTCGATCGTCCATAAACGATTTCAATGGAGGTTTCACGAAGGCCACTTCACTCGCTACCGAAATTGTGCCATTTACCTTCTGACCCTCGACCGTTTCGTGCTAATTGACAACATCCAGGGATCAATGCCACCCCCTTATCGGACGCTGGCTATGCTACGGTTTCGTGGATGATGATCGAGGAGCGCGCAAACTGCACCAGATTGCCCGTGTATGCGCCCATTCCTGTATAACTCTGCTTGCAGCGGGTATCCCTGTTTAATGGGACGCCTCACAAACGTTGATCGTAATGTTCATGACCATCTTTGACGTGATGATTGTGCGATGAATTTTTCTATGCACAAGGGAAGTCATTAAAAAGATTCTTTGGTTTATTACCGTTGATATGTTGTTCGTAGATAGGGTTTATACAAAAATCGACTTCTGAAAAAACCGGTTTTCGAATTCCACTATTCCTAAAAAAACCGGTTAGACCGGTTTTCGAATTGCACTATTTCTAAAAAACCGGTTAAACCGGTTCTCGAATTCCACTATTCCTAAAAAACCGGATCAACCGGTCTTCGAATTCCACTATTCCTAAAAAACCGGTTATAACCGATTTTCGAATTCCAGTATTCCTAAAAAACCGGTTCAACCGGTTTTCGAATTCTACTAGTCCCAAAAACCCGACTAAACCGGTTTTCGAATTCCACTATTCCTAAAAAACCGGTTTTCGAATTCCACTATTCCTAAAAAAACCGGTTAGACCGGTTCTTGAATTCCACTATTCCTAAAAAACCGGATCAACCGGTCTTCGAATTCCACTATTCCTAAAAAACCGGTTATAACCGATTTTCGAATTCTACTATTCCTAAAAAAAACCGGTTCGACCGGTTTTCGAATTCCACTATTCCTAAAAAACCGGTTACATCGGTTTTCGAATTCCAGTATTCCTAAAAAACCGGTTCCACCGGTTTTCGAATTCTACTATTCCCAAAAAACCGATTAAACCGGTTTTCGAATTCCACTATTCCTAAAAAACCGGTTCAACCGGTTTTCGATTTCCACTATTCCTAAAAAAACCGGTTGAACCGGCTTTCGAATTCCACTATTCCTTGCATTCCATGATTAGCTACATATCACGGTTCAAAATTAAATATAAATCTTCAAATCTTATGACCATTAGGATTTATTTTTTTATTTAAAGTAAGTGGTCTAACTGGAATCACACTATCAAATTCATGAATTGATATTATTTTACATGATACATACTACGTTGTTGGTCATTTTCATTATGTTTTATCTATAGTGGCAGTATTTCCAATTACCGCAAGAATTATTCACTGATTCCCAATTACAACTGGAATATTTATTCAACATTTTTCCTCGACATTCTTTACGATTAATAGGAATACCACGACGATAATCAGATAACCCAGATGCTTATCATTGTTGAAATTTATTATCCTCCATAGGATCTATTATCCCATTAAACAGTATAATTATATTTATCTTTATTATGTTAGAAAGGTTTGCACCTAAACGACTAATTATATTTAACCCTTCGCGGTTACACTTCTGTAATGTTCCGCGGTGGTCACACTGTGTCCAATGGACCCAGCCGATTTTTAAACAGTTACCGTACGAACTGTATCAGTTCAATCGAGTCCCAAAAATTGTAATACACACTTTGAACATTGTGGAACATGGAATAATCCTTTTTTAGTAAGAAATAAAATGACAACATGTATAAAAAAAAAAAAAAAAAATCGGATAGGAAAGCCAGGAACTTACCGGTATCAAGCTCCAAAGTAAAAAAGCGGGTCTGGGTTAGGTTTGGTTAGGTTAGGGTTAGGTTTGGGTTAAAGCATGCTGCTACTTGCCAGTGTTTCTACTTACCAGTGCCTATTAATACAGTACTGTCTCGAAAAGTGAAACTGACTCAGAACGGACCCGTTTCAACTTCGGAATCGAGTAAGTAGTCCATTCGGCTTGCCTTTATTCTTCGCCGCGGCGCGTGAGAGGGACCGAGAACGATCGAGAGGGCACGCGACAACGACAAGCCATAAATTACGGGCCCCTCGCGCTCCGTCTCAGTCCCTCTCGCTCGCCGCGGCAACTACAATAGAGGCAGTGGGGATATCGGATTATCACTCACGGAATCGCGAAATGTATCACTTATGGAGACAGTACTGTACATCTTATCTTTACTCTAATTTTTTATTCTCAGCGTGCACTATGGTCACCCGCTGTTATCTCGCCTTCTTGCCCCCAAGAATACACAAGATATCCCTGAATAGTTTTTCCGCAAATTCTACCGCATCGCTTGCCGATGAAGGTCGCATTGTTCATTACAAGCACTAGGGGGAAGCTTTGCCATCGGAACATATTCTAAAATATCGAATTACGAAGCAGCGGCTGTGAAGTAACTCACGAAACATTGGCCCTATATCAAAGACTGCGTTCATTGAAGATAATTACCACGGGGATTAGCCTCGGTGTAATGAATATCCCGGCGGATTGGTACTCGCGGGGCCCCGTGGACTGCGGAATTTCCGCGGACGTTGTAATTCGTGATCGATAATAATTATGCGAAGCATTGTCGCGCCACGCTCATCCCTGTCTATCTGTGCATGTAATCTTCCCTCTCTTTCTCTATCGTCCCAACCTCCATCCCCACAGAGAACGTAGGTGTAACGATCGACGGGGTTGAAAGGGAATTTCGACTCCCCCTTTCCGCGGACGGTAAACTGGGTTAATTTCGCACATAACAAGACCTCGTCATCGAGAGTGCGCGGGGAAAAGCAATTTGAAACTGGGGAAACTCGAGTGCCGGCCGAGTATGAACGAAAGTTTTTATTATAGTTTTCATAATTATTATTTCTTCGAATTTTTGCATGGGATGTGATTTAGTTTATGCCATAATTCAGTGTCATCGTTTTTAAATAATATAGCATTGGATATTTTTTGAATCTATAAAAGGGATTTTAATTCTTTAAATACTATTGAATTATTCGACGCTAGAGTGTTTTGTGGATAAGTAAGAATTTTTTATAATTCAGAGTCTTCGTTTTTAAATAATATAGCATTATATCTATCTTGAATCTATAAAATGCATTTTAATTCTTTAAATACTATTTAATTATTCGACGCTACAGTGTTATGGGAATAAGTAAGAGTTTTTTTATAATTCAGAGTCTTCGGTTTTAAATAATATAGCATTCGCTCTACCTTAAATCTATAAAATGGATTTTAATTCTTTAAATACTATTTAATTATTCGACGCTAGAGTTTTTTGGGCATAAGTAAGTGTTTTTTTTTATAATTCAGAGTCTTTGGTTTTAAATAATATAGCATTATATCTATCTTGAATCTATAAAATGCATTTTAATTCTTTAAATACTATTTAATTATTCGACGCTACAGTGTTATGGGAATAAGTAAGAGTTTTTTTATAATTCAGAGTCTTCGGTTTTAAATAATATAGCATTCGCTCTACCTCAAATCTATAAAATGGATTTTAATTCTTTAAATACTATTTAATTATTCGACGCTAGAGTTTTTTGGGCATAAGTAAGTGTTTTTTTTTTATAATTCAGAGTCTTTGGTTTTAAATAATATAGCATTAGATCTACCTTAAATCTATAAAAGGGATTTTAATTCTTTAAATACTAATTAATTATTCGACGCTAGAGTGTTTTGGGAATGAGTAAGAATTTTTTATAATTCAGAGTCTTTGGTTTTAAATAATATAGCATTAAATCTACCTTAAATCTATATAATGGATTTTAATTCTTTAAATACTATTTAATTATTCGACGCTACAGTGTTTCGGGAATAAGTAAGAATTTTTTATAATTCAGAGTCTTCGGTTTTAAATAATATAGCATTCGCTCTACCTCAAATCTATAAAAGGGATTTTAATTCTTTAAATACTATTTAATTATTCGACGCTAGAGTGTTTTGGGAATGAGTAAGAATTTTTTATAATTCAGAGTCTTTGGTTTTAAATAATATAGCATTAAATCTACCTTAAATCTATATAATGGATTTTAATTCTTTAAATACTATTTAATTATTCGACGCTACAGTGTTTCGGGAATAAGTAAGAATTTTTTATAATTCAGAGTCTTTGGTTTTAAATAATATAGCATTATATCTATCTTGAATCTATAAAATGGATTTTAATTCTTTAAATACTATTTAATTATTCGACGCTAGAGTGTTTTGGGCATAAGTAAGTGTTTTTTTTTATAATTCAGAGTCTTTGGTTTTAAATAATATAGCATTAGATCTACCTTAAATCTATAAAAGGGATTTTAATTCTTTAAATACTATTTAATTATTCGACGCTAGAGTGTTTTGGGAATGAGTAAGAATTTTTTATAATTCAGAGTCTCTGGTTTTAAATAATATAGCATTCGCTCTACCTTAAATCTATAAAATGGATTTTAATTATTTAAATACTATTATTGGACGTTAGTGTGTATTAGGACTAAGTTAGCAATAAGGTTTCATGAATAATGAATTTTTTTCATGCGAAGTTGCGTGTTCTAAATAGATTGGTACATATATCGCACATATTAGCCATTATGTGACTTGAATGGTTATATAGTACCAGCCATTTTTCTCCAACACACATATTAATAGTTCACCGATCATTTTACAACAGAAGTAAAATTTTCATTTAGGAACTTTCAATTCCAAAATATTTATTGTATAGCTGTTACCCTTTAAATAATATTATTCTGAACATACTTACCACCTACAATTGATTGCATAATCAAGCTGCAATTATTCTGATTCTCCCTTCCTCAATTATCATATTATCGTTTAATTCCAAAGTTCAATCATGAATAAAAATAAATTAAATTTTCCGTACTTCAATAAATTGCAAAATTCTACTGGGTACCTACTCGTAAAATAAGTGGACGTGGTAGAATATCCTGCAAACATATTTACACCTACATATATGTGTACCAATTACACGATATATATTTTTTTATTCATATTCGTCTCTTATACTTGGTTATTCCTACCTCGATATTTGTACAGAGCAATCGTGATTGGAAAAATTCGAATACCCTATCTGCTGCTCTAAGAGCTCACAAACCCGTACGAATATACCGCATGACCAGTACTTCACGTCCTCTTTTTCCCTTAACTAGGTCAGGTGAAAAATTCGCCAGACATTCGGTAGCGAGATCAATTACCACTCAGTCATGTCCCGTGCGAAACGTTTTGACGTAGAACGCAAATACGTCAAGATATAAAATCCGCGTCACCTCTTTCACGATGCAGCTTGCAGTTTTGTCACACACTGTGTCCCAACTTCGACCAATCTGTTTGTGGTCGTAGAAATATACGATTCCACTGCTACACTAAAACAGGGATTAAATTGAATTTAATTTCTAGAAGAAAAAATTGCTAAATGTTCGATAAATTAACCATGAGCAAATTAGGAGGACTAGAAAAAATTTAAGTGCAATTGCTTCTAAAATTTAATATAACTTTGTTAATTATGCAGTCAAAAATGTAACATAGGTAATAGTGATCTAATTCTTGATGCACAACTTATTTGAATGTTTGTTGATGTCGGGTTAGATTTTATGGACCCTCGAAATTCAAAATCGGTCAACTGGTTTCAAGGGTTTGCTGGTTTCAAATTTAGAAATCTGGTGATTTCCCAATTATATTCTTAGATAGGTTCCATATTTCAAGTTACGTACAAAATATGTATAAAATATTAAAAATATCGGAAATCCTAATATTTTTTGTAAAGGATTAAATTATTTTTCATTTAAAATTTTACAAGGCTAGGTGACATTCGAATGTCTGGATGATGTAAATATGTACCTTTCAGGACTACAAAAGAGTCTCTATTACTAATTCATAATGCATTACTTTATCTGCTTTATCACATACCAAACAGTGTTTATGACACTTTATGCACAAGTTAATACTATTGTTGTTACTTCGATCACCTTTTCCAACACCATTGGAAATAAAGCTTATTTTAGGAATATTTTAATAACTATTACCGTTGTGCCTTCTATTATCTGATAAATTTTCGCTAAGCATTGGATACTCCTTATTTTAAAATGATGTAGGTGTGCATTAAGTGTTTCATTTAAGAATTTGAACCTTGCATATATATTTATGTAATAAAAGCAAAGTCGTGGAATGTGAAGAACTTGGCTACTGAGTTACAACGATCCTGCCATCTTATACAACTTTCATTTATGTAAAACTTTCTGCCCTCAAGTATTAATTTACGAGTCATTTGGAGACTTTTAGTTAGGTAAATCGCCTTGCTCACAAACTGCTTTGCACTTCATGGAGCAACTGGGAATATAATGACTCGCCATGATACATATATCGCCAATGTAAAGCAATATTTTGCTCGCATATGGCTTCGATCCCGAGAAAAATAACTAGAAAAATTCATTGAGCACACGTGCAACTGGCTCGATTTGTATCGTGAAGTCGATTCTACAGCTTCTCTCACTCGTAAACACGTTTGACACTGGCATGGTGTTACTTGTTACTGTATTTTCTATTTATTATGTTCTCTTCCGTTCCGTTTCCGTCCTAACTATTATTATAGATATTTGAGTTGGAAACGATGTGGAACAATCCACTTCGAATGAAATTAACATCGTTTCACGATTATAAGAAATTTATAAGCAGCACACGTTTTGAGCACACTACTTTATTTCTCTGCTTCGTTTGAGTTCATAAATAATATTTTATAATTATTTCAAATTTAAATGGAATTTCTCACCGTTTTTAATAAGTAATAAAGAGATATTCATAAATTCTTCTGTATGAACTCCTAGTACACTATATTTACTGTTAAATCTCTGATAAACTATTGAGTGACTACGCGAAATGCCAAGTACAGGCCAAATATTTTTTGGCTCCCTATCTGCGAAGTTTCGTTAAAATTTGCGCGCAGTATTCCACGTGATCCCCTTTCGAGTACTGACAAGGGGAATGCACGAGGTTCGATTCATCGCTTTGGTTCAGACTTTCCCTGTAGAAAGTGCACAACATATAGAATAATGTATTAAAATTATATGGCGTACTATTCGACATTTCTCGAGAAAATCCAGTTCCACAATTTGCCTTCTCCAGACACCCGATATATGCACCAATGTGACCGCGAAGCCGTATTTAAGTTGCAGCAGCATTTTCAACTTCCAGGCATATGTACAAAATCTTTTTTGTGATGAATTATTTAAATTTCTCTCGTTCCTACATGTTGATTTAGATACAGAATCTACGACAGATATTGAGCTGGATTATCACAGAAAATCTTTAACAAGTTTTTAAAAGAAACAAGCCTATGGTATAACTCAATTTATTACATTCAATGATATGTAAAGAACACTGAAAAAATAACTGCCCGAAATTTCCACAAAGCCACCTATATTTTAATATAGTACCTATAGTGAAATATGTGGTGTACAGCTCTTGCTTAAATTATAGTATACTAGCAAAATACTTCCGCGCTTCGCTTCGGGCCTAAGAGATACAGAACCCGCTCGTTATAAGCCCGTCGAACGGGGCTGGCGGCGGGCGTACGGCGCGTTGTGGACACTATTCCGCGCGGCGGAATAATAATAAACACAAGAACGAGCGAGAGGAAACGAAAGAGCCTCTCGTTCGTTCTCGGGTTCCCTCGCTCTGGCCCGAAGGATTCCAAGAAATGGTGAGGATAGTCGCCGGGCGTACACCGCATGATAGAAACGGGCTTATAACGAGTGCGTACTGTATTAAGTATTCCATGAAAACACATTTATTTGGGTAACCTTTCGAAGTAAAAACCAAGTTGATATCTCTAATCGGGCCTAAGAGATTTTGAGGAATCCGTGAAAATACATTTCACCCCTTTTCACCACCCCCTTAGGGGTTGATTGGGGCAAAATCCTGAAATTGGTTTTTAGGCATTTATGTGGGTAACCTTCGAAGTAAAAACCAAGTTGATATCTAATCGGGCCTAAGAGATTTTGAGGAATCCGTAAAAATAAATTTTTCTGTTTTTCACCTCCTTGGGGGTGCCTACGCTATGAAAACAACGTACCTTCCAAACTCCACGTTCCTAGGTTAAACGGTCTGAGCTGGGCGTTGATGAGTCAGCCAGTCAGGACTTCTTCTTTTATATAAATAAATTTAATATAGTAATCCCTACTAATATATAAAAGTGAAACGTTGTCTGTTTGTTTGTCCTTCTTTCCAATAAAATTTGGAATATACATTACATACGTCCTAGATTAGATTATAGGCTATTTATTTTTTTTGCATTTTTTATGTTGGAAACGTCATAAATAAATCCCGGGTGAAACCGGGTAACGGGTCAGCTAGTGTAATATAAATAGTGTAACATAGTAGTCGCTAATGACCCCAAGATGTACATAGGACTTTAAATAAAAAAAAAAAAACTTTAACAGTACATCCCACGCATTTACCGCATTACTGCACACGTGATGGACTAATTGCACACAAGATTACAGCCAAATGGGTAACCCGAACCTTGCGCATTCCTATTGCGAGGACCAGTGGAGTGAAATGCCCGTGTGATTGATAAACTGAACCAGTTGCAGTCGAAGGTTTTTCGGATTATCCATACGGTGGGACGCTACTCTGCATGCACGGCGAAGTTAATACCAGCTGTGTTCGCGGTACGATCGAATGGGAGTCGACTACGAGGATATAATCGCATTGCCCAATTCCCATCCAGAGCGACGCTGACAAATGACTCGTCGACCTGATTACTGTTGGGATTTTAACGCGAGCTTAATTAGACGCTGTAGCTCTCATGACTGATCGAACGAGGCACGAAGCGAGCATCCCGTCTCCCTGTCTCTCTTTCGCCGTCCCAGCCGACAGGTGCCGCCACTCTATCCCTCCCGTCACCATATATAATCTTTCTTCCCACCGCGGCGTCGATGCGTCTACATTAGTCTGTAATGTTAACGGGTAAAGCAAAGCATCGCCTAAAGGGCAGCTTCTTTTGACCATTCGAATTACAGGCTGCCGTCCGCGCATGCTCATTAAACATATATCATTACACTTCATTTATAATCCGTTTGGATGCGAATCTCTACATACGGCGACGTTTCATATGTTTGTATCTATGCGCGATGCCGTCATGTCTGAAGAAACACCGGAATGGATGCAATCTAATTTCACGAGGGGAGTGCTCGAGGTTCGGGTCACCGATTTCATTAAAACCGTGGATATAGTTACTCCATCGTACGTATAGCAAGGCAAGACAATATTTAAGGAAATCAATTTGAGTGTTTCGTCTTTTCCAGAGCTTGTATACGAATGTGTAATATGTGTAAGAATGGGAACATTTGCCTGGAATTGTTGCGTGGAATGCAGATGGGTTGCCACTGCAATTTAATTACGGTTTTGTGTTTACGCGTGCAGGCCCGGCTCGAACTGGCTGACCCGTTACCCGGTTTCATTCGGGAATTATTTATGATGTTTGATGAAAAAAAAAGAATAGTCCAACCGTTTAGGCATGGAAGAAGGACAGACAAACAAACACACAACGTTTCACTTTTATATATTAGAAGGGACACAGTTATTTGAGCTTTTTGATGACCTTACTCTGAATTTTTATTCGTAGCTTACGACATTTATAGCAGTGCCGTATTAACCTGGAGGCGAAACCCTAGTAGCATTTATTTGTTGGGAGTTTGTTGGGCCAATGACGTGTTATCCGTTGGCCAACTGTTGAAGTGTCGCGCTATTTTTAAATGGGCCAACGATTGTAACCAACGTAGGCCCAACGTCACTTAACACGAAGGCCCAACCGAAGGTTTCTTTCCATAGGCCCAACTGGGCCCAACTGAAGGCTTCTTTCCAAAAGACGTCTTAAAAACGTCCAGAAGGCGTCTTAAAGAACTTCAAAAGACGTCGTAAATACGTCTTCTTCAGGTCTGGTTTAGGAAAAAAAAAAAAAAATTCGCGGTGAGGAGAATCGAACCCAAACTTTCCGCTTACAAAGCAACCGCTGTTCGCAGCTGACCAACACACTTCCTTGTAAACACTTATAATTTCTAGTTACATAACTAGTATTAATTGTTTATGAAAACTGTGCAGTGACGCGAAATATTCTACAAAATATCATCATCCAACCTTTAGACTCATTCCTTAAAATTTCACATTTGTCTTAAGACAGACGTCCTCATTACGTATTTATAAATAAGAAAAGAAAAATCACAACAGGTTTTTTGATGTAGCAAATTTTGTGACGTTTGTAAGACGACATTTAATCATCGTTGTAAATTTTTTGTTAATTAACCAACCATAGTAATTGTAGGCCCAACTTTGGATATTCGTAGGCAAACTGTCGTAACTTTTTGTTAATTAACCAACCATAATAATTGTAGGCCCAACATTAAATATTCGTTGGCAAACTGTCGTAACTTTTTGTTAATTAACCAACCATAACAATTGTAGGCCCAACATTGAATATTCGTTGGCAAACTGTAGTAACTTTTTGTTAATTAACCAACCATAACAATTGTAGGCCCAACATTGAATAGTCGTTGGCAAACTGTCGTAACTTTTTTGCCGTAGGCCCTGTGTTGGGAATTTGTAGGCACAAACACTAACTATATCCCAACTAATTCCCAACTGTTGGCAACCGTTGGCCAACCAAAAATGCTACTAGGGAAGAGGCCCCTGAAAAATTGGAAAATTAAAAAAATAGGATTGTAGGAGCTAGAAAAAAATTGAATACGGGCCCTCCAACAGTGACGGGAAGAAAATAACGAATAAAAATTTAGATTTTAAAATGAGGCCCCTTTTTCGTGGAATAGACCCCACGTTTAATCTCATTTATTTTTGATTTTATGTATTGTAGAATAAGTTAGAGGGTCACATATAGAGCTCGCCTCAGGACCCCCATAGACGATAACACGGCACTGATTTATAGCCCAACTTGTGATATTTCGTATAAAATTTTATTGTAAAAAATGCCAACAATAAAAAGACTTGTCAACTTTACGCTTTAGGGAGCTGCCTAATTTTGACTGTAGGGACGAGCCGGGCCTAAGGTCCTACCGAGGGTCAAAGAAAGGGAACACTTTGAAATCGATCTTCTGGAAAACTAATTTCTAGTTCGCTTTATGCGTTTCATACAGTTTGTTATACACGATCTGCACCAACTGATATGGAACATTTAAAGGCACTCGTGCACCCACTTTGTAAGTGCATTGCTACACAAGGAAATTGTTTTAAAGTGGATAATAGTCGCTAGTATATCAGAATCCGCGATTTTTACACTTGCATTCCTGGAATTAAATTGTCGCGCCATGTAACTAACTTTACATAATTGGCATTTGCGTGCTCGACGAAGTTTCAACCGTTTCAACTCAACAGTTATGGACATACTTAATATGGAATACCTACACTGCAGACTTCGCGTTAAACAAGGTCTTAAAATAGTTGTCATACCACATGCCGTTACAAAACATTAAATAAAGCAATTTCGAAAATAACAATATTCTCTCAAATTCGCATACCCCTAAAGGATTTTCAGTTTACTTTTTTTCGTATGAAAGCAATTTATTTTACAGTTTCAATTCACTTCTGGATACCAATATCTCGACTTATGGAACACTTTATATTTCCGTTAGTATTTAACAATTTTTATTATTCTACATTATACATTACAAACGTTAAAAGAAAAAGTTATTGAAGAAATACCTAAATTTTGTTATCCAACAATTTCGTTATTCAAATACCTTATGTTATTAGATTCATGTTGTATTAGATTCTGTTAGTTTCGTTAATTATTAATTATTGCGTACAACAGTAAAAGAAGATTCGTAATAATGTGTATTTAATAAAAGTCATTTTAAACCATTTTAAAATAGGATTTTCAAAATCTCTTAAGGTAAATGTCCCAATGGCGAAACAGTTAAGGAAGCAGTTGAGATGATTGCAATTTTTTTTATATTTAAATAGTATAAAATTATAACTAAATATAATTATTCGAAAGCGTAAAATTTCTACTTTCACATAACGTAACAAGAATCTACATTTGTTAAAGCAAAAGTTTTAAATTAATTAAAACATGAAACTGTTCATATGGCCCAGTAATTAAATAAAATTCATAGCGTGTCCCAGTCATTAATTAACAGTGTCCCAATTATTGAATATGTATTTAATTTAACTATTTCTATCAGTTAATGAAAAGAAATCAACTGACTGTAGTTCTTCTTCTTTATCTTTTTTACCTTCGGCATGACTTTATGTCTGAAAAAGTTAAAAAATGATTAAAAGTATATTATAAAAGTTTAGGTTATGTTAATATTATAACGAGTATTAGATTAATTATCCTAATAATTCTTAAACAGTATTATATTTTTGTCTAGTTATTATTAACGTAAATATATAGGATACAAAAAATACTTACTTTGGTACAATAAATATTTATAATTTTATAACTACTGAACACTGACGTCTGTAACACCGCGGTTAAACAACCATTGAACACACGTTTAATGATTGGTACGTGTCATGTTACCGTGTACTAGTGGATAAACGCAACAATTTCAATATTAAAAACAAAAAATTATTAAAAGATCCAATTAATTTTAAATTCTTCAATGTATAATAAATCCAAAACAACTGTATAATTTAAAAAATTATAAAATAATAATTAATTACAACCTTAACAAAAATATTCTCTCGCTTGGTTGAGCCTATTAGGTAAGAAGCGAGATTGAAACTGTTGAAGCTTTACTGTACAATAATATTTTTGTATGATATAACTATTCAGTTATGTAAGCTTATAATTGTATCTATATAAAGCTAATACATTTTGCAATTATATTTCGAACAGTTTAAACGTTGCAAATTAGTAAAACTATTATTATTAATAAAATTTCTTCTCAATTTTTAATTATTGGGCCATGTTTAAGGACTGGGACATTTACCTTACTTAACATTCAAATTACCTACTACTGCACTTTCTAACTGCCTTGATATTTTAAACGTGTCCGAAATTGCTGAATTCCGCGCATATTTTATATGCCGCCACGTACCCGCTAGACTCCATCCAGTTCCCAACAAGCGGAACCCCTTTTCGAGGGTTTATTTTGTTTTTGTGTATGTTTTATGAGGTACACCGTTTCTGCATTTTCATTGTTAGCGTTTATCGTGCATTACGACCTCTGAATGGCGAAAGAGGGAAATCCGTTTTGAAACAAATTACACTCATTGTCAGTTTAAATGAAGGTTGCACAGAACTGATTTATTGCAAGGGTAGTCTTGAGCAGAGAGTCGTTTTTCGCGTACGTCCCGGTTGTTGTATATATGTATAGGGTGTCTCGTTTTATTCTTATTATGCGATTGCACTTGTATTAACATTAACTAACGAATGTTATACAAATAAGTGTGTTATAGACACAGTAATTTATTTCAGTATAATTATGCTTATACACGACAAGGCATTTGACAAGATCATGATATGGAGGAAGGAATATGCTGCTTTATCAATTTTTGGCTAACATGCTTTTTAGCCAGATTTGAAAATCATTCTATGCCTAATGGTGGCCTATAATTAAATTGCTAAATTGTTAATTAACACGTTAAGACCACAAGGGGAGCCAAGGTACTTGACAGGGCTTCAAAAACTGATGGGATTATAATATTTAGTTATAGGGAAATTGAAGTGGCGTTAAATTCTTCTGTTTTAAAGTTGAGTGTAGCTAAATTCTTCTTTCATGCACACGCAGGGCTACTCACTAATAGACAGTTCTTTAGTAGGAGCATACCATAGACCACATCAGTCTTCCTTCTTCTCCAGGGATTTAATAATTATTTACTGCGAAAGATATTCATTTCCGAATAATTTAGGAAAGTATAGAAAATTATGGGCGTTTATTAAAATACGTGTGTCTCTTCCATTCTCAATTAGTGAACAGTGATACGGCAGGAACAATACGATTACGCGAAGTCACATTCTTTTTGCACATTTCTCTGTCATTTAAGCAGAGTGTTAATTAACAATTAATAAAGCTCCCTTTATGAGAAACTCGCGATCTCTTCGTGCATAAATTTTTATTAATCACTGCGAAGTAATTAAAAGTTTTATTGACCTTTCAAAATGCTTTCAATGTTATAGCAGGCATAGTCTTATGGAAGTTAAAAAGTTTAGTCAAAAAGGTTTAGTTTTATCGAAATTCGATAATATCTCGTTTTATAGAAACGCTTCGAAAATACGTACAGTGGGTTCTGTTCGACATTTTATTTTGTTAACTGAACTTAAACTGTTAACTAGAAAAGACGAATCAACTGGTCACTTGGAAATTCCTTCATGTTCGGTAAGAAGAGTTCATTCGTCGCGGAGATTTAAATAAATGGAATAAAATGTTGGAAATTAAAATCTTGGAGTCGATGAGTAACCTTTAATTGTTAATAGTTTCTAGGAAGAATTGCCTGAAACATTGTATTAAAACTCGTTTGATAAATTTCTTATTTTTAATAGATTCAAATTTTGTGAGGAATATTTTTCTTCAGATAATTTTTATCTTTCGTTTATTTCACATTATTATATCTGTTATACTAAATCAGATGTTATCGATTTTCAAACTAATATTTTAATATTAAATAACAATGGAATTCAGAAGTTGATTGAATAGCCTCCTATGGGATAAGTAACAACATTTTTCTTAATTTCTTGCCATATTTTATGACTGCATGGCCCAGATAGTCTAGCACTTCTCTTAATTAAAATTCAGTAATTCACCGTAATGAAAGCCTTTTTTAACCTTTTTCACTTTCGCACAAAGAGACGCGAAGTCAAAGAAAAGAAGATTAGGTAGCCTTGCTTGCAGGTTTCGAAATCCAGTCTGCCGTAGTGCAATCTGGAACGCATTATGCAGCCATTGTGCTGCTTGAAAACTCTTTGAATTGCAATGGCATTCGTTAGATAATTAGGAAATTTAATAGTCGAGGTAATATTTTACTGATTAATTATTAGTGGTTAGCACAGTAAAAGCTATCGATATTTATCAGCTCCTGCATTTTAATTTAAGATCGATTCCATCCAACGTGCATTCATCAAGTTTATCACTTTTCACTAAATCATGAATATTAAATATTATTTAAATATTACTTTACATGACTCACCCTGTAACTCTCTAGTTTCCATATAATACGTAAATTGTTACTTAAGGTGCGTTTCCACGCCGCGGCTAGACTCGTCGTTTCCCGCCGTTTTAGTAGCCAGACAAGCTTTTCTTTGACTCGTGCCACATTTACCGAAAACGGAGGGGAAGCCCAAGTCGAGCTGTGCGTGCCCGAGCTCGTGATCCTCACGGCGCGGGCGCGAAACTCGCCGAGCCGCGCGCCGTGGGATCGCGCCTTAACGTAGACCGCAACACAGGTCTTTCTCCTCGACCTGATATTTGTTCCTGCCTTGGGAGAGTGGGAGTGAGATGGAAAAGCGGGGGAGTTACGCTTCTTTCCCAGGACCACCTAGGCAGATGCGCTCGTTTCGATAAAAATCCCCATTATTCCGCTCGACTAACTTTGGAAACAAGTTTCCTTAGTCATAAGGAAATTGCCTTATGTCGAGCATGCTAATACTTAAGTGACTTAATTATTTAACGCATCAAACAGCTTTATCATCAGCCATAACCGATGAAGTTATCCAGGAATTTAGTGAAAAGTTTTGACGTCTGAAATTAGGCAAGCGCAATTTACAAGACCTCGATCAAATAGGTTACTCGCCCCCAATATTGAGAGCTGTTTCCACCCCTTTAAGGGGACCCTCTGGTCAAAACGCTCTACAAATAAGTGAGTTTTATGAATATTTTAGAAGAAGAGCTTATAATATAGCCTAAAAATATTTTGGACTCTTATTCGTACACACGTTAGGGTAGAAAAACAATTTTTTAAAAATTTTGGGAGCGGCAAATTCTGGGGAGCGACAAATTTTGGGAAGCGACAAATTTTGGGAGCGGCAAATTTTAGGGGGCGGTACATTTTGGGGAGCGGAAAATTTTTGGGGGCAGCAAATTTTCGGGAGCGCCAATTCTGGGGCATCCATTTTTGGATTCAGATTCATTTTGGGGAACGGCAAAATTTGGGAAGCGACAAATTTTGGGGAGCGACAAATTTTGGGGAGCGGCAAATTTTTGGGAGCAATAAATGTTGGGGGGCGGCAACTTTTGGGGAGCGGAAAATTTTAGGGAGCAATATATTTTGGGGGCATCCATTTTGGGGTGCGATAAATTTTGGGAAGCAGCAAATTTTCGGTAGCGGCAAATTTTGGGATGTGGGAAATTTTGGTAGCGGCAAATTTTAGGGGGCGATACATTTTGGGGAGCGGAAAATTTTTGGGAGCGGTAAATTTTCGGGGACGCCAATTCTGGGGGCATCCAATTTTGGATTGCGATAAATTTTGGGGAACGGCAAAATTTTGGAAGAGACAAATTTTGGGGAGCGGCAAATTTTAGGGAGCAATAAATTTTGGGGGGTAGGCAACTTTTGGGGAGCGGCAAATTTTAGTTAGCAATAAATTTTGGGGGCATCCATTTTGGGGTGCGATAAATTTTGGGGAGCAGCAAATTTTCGGTAGCGGCAAATTTTGGGAAGTGGGAAATTTTAAGCGGAAGAAATGGGAAATGTTCAAACACCGAAGCTTCCGACAACTTTGAAAACAATTCACTTTTTTCATGTAGCGAATTAGCAATGACTCAGATGTGAGTTGTAATATTGAATTAATTTTGAAATTGTCTCGATTCTTTTAAATTAAAGTATTTTATGATATTTCGCGGAAACGGCGGCAGATGCTTGTTAGCCTGCGGGCGCCAATTCTTCAAATCCGCCCCTGCTTGTCACTGCGATCTGGCTGTTGTTCGACGAAAGCGGGCACCGTTGCAGCCGAAATTCATTCTACACCCGACAGAGGTTGATGGAGTCGCTTGAATTCGTCGTAAAAAAAGGAAGTTAGGCGAGCCGTTTCGAATTTAGCGGAACTTTTTCTATTCCAAAGGACCCGGCCGGACAGGCCCGGCGGAGAAGTTGACCGAAAGTTCCTAGCTCACGTGCGAGGAGACTTCGAGTGGAAAGGACGAGTCGTTAATTTCGTCATTCGTCGCATCCCGCGGGCTCCGGCACGTTGTTCCTCCAGGTTTACAGGTCCTAACTTTTCGTCCTTAACTCGTTAATTAAGGACGAAAGCATGGCGGTGCAGAGAGCCGGCTGGGAATGGAGCCGAAGAAGCGAAGTTTTAATAACATTACCGTAATAATACCGTCCGCCCCACCTTGCTATTCCTTCTTGCAACGTGCCCTAAATTATCAAAGGATCCACAGTCTCCGTCCCTTTTCTCCAGCCATCCCTCGCCCCCTATTCGTTTCACTCTCCCTTTCGACGAGTGTGCCGAGTTTCGCGCGTTCGAACTTCCAACCCACCTTTGATTTTACGAAACGCTAACTACGGGCGGGAGGGTAAACGGTAGACAGTGAACGAAACGATGGAACTCGTGTAGCGCCCGGGGGCTGGAAATTTTCTCCGTCCCCGTGGCGCGAAACTTACCCCGCGATCGGAACGGAAGGAATTTACGTCGTTCCTCGATAGCGCGGGATTTGTCGAACGTGAGGTTTTAGATCAGATTGACAATCGCGCCTGTGATTTACGAGATCGATGGGATATAAGGGTGAGGGAAAATGAAGAGGGTAGTAAAATAAAATACTCAACAAAAGCCAAAAAAATCGAAGTTGATTTCAAATAAATTTTTTAAAATTTGTCAAAAATCTTTACAAAATCCAAAAAAATCGAAGTTAATTTCAACTGAAATTACTCAAATTAAGCTTCTCTATCAAAAAAACTTAACATAGTCCAGATAAATCGAAGTTGGTTTCAAATAAATTTATTAAAATTTGACTCTTCCAACTAATATTTTTTTCAAAATCCAAAAAATTGAAGTTAGTTTCATCTAAATTTACACAAATATAGATCCTACAACAAAAATACTCAACAAAATCCAAAATAATCGAAGTTGATTTCAAATAAATTTTTTAAAATTTGACAAAAATCTTTACAAAATCCAAAAAAATCGAAGTTAATTTCAACTGAAATTACTTAAATTCAGCTCCTCTATCAAAAAAACTTAACATAGTCCAGAAAAATCGAAGTTGGTTTCAAATAAATTTATTAAAATTTGACTCTTCCAACTAATATTTTTTTCAAAATCCAAAAAATTGAAGTTAGTTTCATCTAAATTTACTCAAATATAGACCCTACAACAAAAATAATAAACAAAATAAAAAAAATCGAAGTTGATTTCAAATAAATTTTTTAAAATTTAACAAAAATCTTTATAAAATCCAAAAAAATCGAAGTTAATTTCAACTGAAATTACTCAAATTAAGCTTCTCTATCAAAAAAACTTAACATAGTCCAGATAAATCGAAGTTGGTTTCAAATAAATTTATTAAAATTTGACTCTTCCAACTAATATTTTTTTCAAAATCCAAAAAATTGAAGTTAGTTTCATCTAAATTTACACAAATATAGATCCTACAACAAAAATACTCAACAAAATCCAAAATAATCGAAGTTGATTTCAAATAAATTTATTAAAATTTGACAAAAATCTTTACAAAATCCAAAGAAATCGAAGTTACTTTCAACTGAAATTACTCAAATTCAGCTCCTCTATCAAAAAAACTTAACATAGTCCAGAAAAATCGAAGTTGGTTTCAAATAAATTTATTAAAATTTGACTCTTCCAACTAATATTTTTTTCAAAATCCAAAAAATTGAAGTTAGTTTCATCTAAATTTACACAATTATAGATCCTACAACAAAAATACTCAACAAAATCCAAAATAATCGAAGTTGATTTCAAATAAATTTTTTAAAATTTGACAAAAATCTTTAAGAGGGTAGTAAACATTTTTTTGGATCCAGGCTTTTGTAAGTATTTACAATCGGGCGGAAGGAAACATTTATCCAAAAGGACAAGGGATGGCAATGGAATAAATCTGTTTTTTAATTACGTTCAAAATTGATATGAGGGATTTCGACAAAATTGGAATATTACGTAGTGGACGTAGAATTAGGGGGGGGGTTTAAGTCATCATTTTGCTGGTTTCGAATTTGTTTAAACAATACAGGCCGTCAAAGTTTGCTAGTTTCGTCTATTTTCGTGGAACCGGGTTGTAAACGAATTTATACCTGCGTCACGAGTCGCAAAAAAGAGGAGCTCGACTCAATTGAATTCGCCCGTTTAAATAGGAAACGAAGAGAAACACGAATCGAAGTAAGAGAGAGGCGTGAAGGGGCAGCCATGTTGCGCGCCAGGGATCTCCCGGGAGATGGCGCCCGCTGTCAAGGACCATTGGCAATAATCGTAAACCCCGCTTCGAGGACGTCACGTGTCGCAGATGCGGCCGCAGCCAGTGTCTGGGCCAGGTGATATCGGGCAAGGCCTCTGGGACTCGTAGCTTCGGCGTTGTTGTCTCACTTTCACAATTAACCGCGGCAACGGGAGAGCCATCGCGTATCAACAGGTAACGCGGGACCGCGCCCCTCTGGTTTCGGCTCCTTCGTAAAAAACAACCGTCGCGCAGCGTTGTCCACCTTCGGAAATCTGTTAATTGCGCCTTCCGCGTCGAAAGGACACCGACGCTTTGTCACCGGAGCCACGCAGCTCGCCTAGTTCCTTGCTAATTGAAAATCCTCGTTCCGTGAAATTCGATAGCGCGGCTGCAGCCACGGCGCGCACTCGATCGGAACGCGGTCCCGCGTATTTTATGTCTTCCTTGTTTCGGATGAGCCTTTTTTTGCGAGCTCACTTCTGGGACAATGGTGGGAGTGTTTGTGCTTTAAACACAGCGTGACTGGTGTTCAACAAATAGCATTTATTGTGAAAATAATCTTGCCTATGTCAGGGAAACAATTGAACAGTGAAAAGGACTTAAGCAACTAAGAAACATAGAGCGCGACGTGTTCTAACACAATTATCAGGTAAACATAGTTTTTACTTTGTCCAAGTCGCAGCGTTCTCGTTTATGTCGCAACGAATTTTGTCACAATTTTTTGAACGGACAAATCACGATTTACAAATGCTGGAAGCTACGTTGAGTCTGATAGGACACGGGGAAAGACTTTGGCTCACTGCTTTAATTACACTGTCCAACACGATTTTTGGTCTGCAATATCCGCTGGGTGATTCATGTAGAGTTTTTCGCCCTAAACACGAATCCGCAAGCAGAAATGCTCTATCACACTCAGTTTTTGAGAAAATCGATTTTAAAAAAAACTGCAAATTTTCAAATTTGAACATTTTTTGTGTCGAAACGGTAATAGTTATTCGGTTGCTCGTTGCGTAAAATTATTCTACGAACCCTCCCGAATACAACGATATAAGTTATTATTGCATTATGATCATTTAAATTTGTTTAAACAACGATCAAAGGGAAAATGACACTCCAAATGCACCCATTTTTGAAGACATCTTTCAATTTATTTCCAAAAGTAAGGGTCTAGGAAAAAATCTGACCATTCCACGCGATGCAGCAGACATTTTTCCTTCGGAACTCATCAACAAAACTGGTAAGTCACGTTTTGTTTTCAATACAGAAGCGAAAGAGTTTGGCAAAACACGCGGTGTCGACAGTGGTAGTCAACGGCGGCGCGCGGTCCCCTGCCGCTCAGCGTAACACAATCGCTTAACGCGCCTGAGTACCACTGTTGGCACCGCGCGTTTTGCCAAACTATTTCGCTTCTGTATTGAAAACAAAACGTGACTTACCACTTCTGTTGATGCTTTCCAGAGGAAAAATGTCTGCTGCATCGCGTGGAGTAGTCAATTTTTTTCTAAGACCCTTAGTTTTGGAAATAAATTGAAAGATAACGTCAAAAATGGGTGCATTTCGGGCGTCATTTTCCCTTTGATCGTTGTTTAAACAAATTTAAATGATCATAATGCAATAATAACTCATATCGTTGTATTCGGGAGGGTTCGTGGAATAATTTGACGCAACGAGCAACCGAATAACTATTACCGTTTCGACACAAAAGATGTTCAAAGTTGAAAATTTGCAGTTTTTTTCAAAATCGAATTCTTCAAAAACTGAGGGTGATGGCGATAAACGGTTTGCGGATTCGTGTTCAGGGCGAAAAACTCTACAAGAATCACCCAGTGGATATTGCGGAACAGAAAAAAACTTTCATTTTGTTGGACTGTGTTATTCATCCTACTCTGTTGTCGGATATCGCGTAATTAAATACTTGGCGTGGCCAGGCAAGGTATTCTCAGATCATCAATACCCATACCATCCCTCTCGCAGGCTTTCAGATAATTTGTCAATTTAAAACTCTGACAATATGAGTACATTTTCATTATATTGCGTTTTAAAATAATTCCAAGATCATTCATCGACACCGATACCTTTCCTCTCACAAGCTTTCAGATAATTTGTCAATTTAAAACTCTAAAAATATGAGTACACTTTCATTATTTTGCATTTTTAAATAATTCATATTCATCGACAGATTGACCTTGCCTGGCCACGCCAAGTATTTGACTTCCAGGCCGCGGACATCTAGGCAAATGTCTAGATGTAGACATTTTATCTGTACAAATTATTAAAATGACCGCGATATGAGTAATGGAATGTATGAACACAGCATTTTAGCTGTGTATACGTAGTTGTGTCATCTTAAGCGCAGTTGGAAAGCACCTTTATGTACTTGCAGCACATTTTGATTTCACATCTTTTTTTATATTGTATATTTTCTTCTATTTTCTTGTGATTTATTTGTTTCATGTACTTGGCGTATTTTTTACTTTTTTGAAGTTTTTTTATGGGGATCTCACTTCTTTTTACAAAGATAATTCATGTACTTGGAGTAATTTTTTTACTTTTTGTAAGGTATATATACTTGGAATACTCGGAATAGCGCAAAGCAGCTCAGCGAGTGTACTTTATTTATTTTTTGATTAAGGGTAAATTCTACGTAAGTTTAACAACTACGAAATGAAACCATGCGCACTGCATTGCCGATGTATATGTATTTTATATGTATAGTACTTTGTGTACAGTACAGTCATTCAAAGTAACGAATGAAAATTAACTTTATTTCTCTTTTTCACTTCGCTTCTTCGTCTTCTCCCCTTTTCTCTACATAGGTATATGTATTCCATATCGATTGAGAATTGATTTGATTTGTGGTTACAGGCTGATTTCAAGTCGTTAGAATTTGTGGTTATGGGTTATGGTTGCAACTCAATGGTACAACGAAACATATTTGTAAAAACACGTGGCATCTCAAATTTTGACAACCTACCTTATTTGACACTCGTCAGGTTATAATCTGACTGTAAGCTGTCAAAATTTGGAGTAGATTGCATAGTGAAGATAGCGATTGATGAACGAAACATGTGTTAGTATCATTTTGGCTGAAGGTGTGCGTGTAACGCGTATATACGTATTATGTTTGACGAAATTTGGCTGGAGAATCAGAATCAGAAGAAGAATAAGAATCAGAAGAAAAATCTTACCGTTTCCGACAGATCCATGAGACGATATTATGATATCTCTGTCATGCGTGGACAGATTTTATTGAAATTTGGTCTTATTCGAAAGCTTATATGCGGTTTACATAAGAAAAATGCCTTTAAATTTAGAAAATATTGCAGGCGTCATGAGATATTAATGAAATAAGTTTCAGGTTAGGTTGGATTAGCCGTTTCTCGAGTAAATGATAGCGGTAGCGACAGTCGACATATACAGGGTGTCTTTCCTGTACTTGGCGTCGAGACGCTACCGCGTCTCTAGATTCAGTAATTGGACGCACTTTAATAGAAGATATTTCGTACACGAAGCTGCGCGCGCGTGTAATACATCCGCTGGAGGATCGCGACAGTGAAATCTATTTTATTATGTCTTTCTACCAACAAACGGCACAAGGCAGATTAATTAACGCTCGAGCTTTTTCGTCTACCTTTTGTGCCCTGAAAATTATCGATCGTTCTTAGACTTTATGTCGCGACGTCTGTCACAGTAATAAATAAAAAGTTAGTATGGGAAAGGAATTTGATGGATCGCATAAAATCGTAGGTACACGCGAGTATCTGTCTATTGCATTTTTTACGAAACAGTGTGAAAAACGTAAATCGAAAACGAGTTCAGCTTACGTGCAGGCCACGGCCGAATGTGTGGTGCAAATGGAATGAAAGGTTAGAGCAAAAATAAACCGAGAGGGTAGATAAAAATTTTTACGTCCGGGACTTGGTTTTTGAAAAAAAAAAAAGATTTTTGAATTCTGCTGAACATGCACGCGCTTGACTAAGAATTAGTGGAATGCAACAGTGAATATGGTGCAACTGCTGACGAAGTGAACACCCTTTGGCAGAAATAAGTCGAAATTGGAGAATAGCTTGTTTCGAATGAGGTTGAGTTTTCAAGAAAATCGAGTTTGGAGATCCAAAAAGTGGGAGAAATTTATACACCGATTTCGACTTATTTGTGCACGAAAATTCCGATTTCTTTTAACCTGTGCAAGTTCAGGGTGAAAACACCCCCTAAGGATTAATGAGTGTTTTCCTATTTTCCAGTAGGTGTATCTCGAAAACTTTATTAAAAAAATTATTATAAAGAAAATTGAATGGTGTTTTATGCTATATAAAACTACGTAATTGAATTGTTTAAAATTGGAACATTTTCCTGTTTAAACTACAAAATTTAAAAAATATTTCATTATACAGTCTTACAGGCCATAAAAAGCCGTTAAGTTTTCATTGTAATAATTTTTCTATATCTACTATAGTTTTCAAGATATACAAGAAAGTAGAAAAACCCTCATTAACCTTTAAGGGGTGTTTTCACCCCGATGAACCGAAAACGAGCATAAACGAAAAATTCCCAAACACTTCTATTGAGGTCCCCCACAAATCAGCATACTTTCAAAAAAATCGGGTGTTATCAATTTTTAAAAATCGATTTTTATCGAAAACTAAACCTCGGATGAAAAAATTTTATTCCCCACTTTTTTTTATATAGTTTAGCATTAGGCATCGCCTCCTGCCGACTTGCACCACCCTTTCGTCCGCACTCTATAAGCATTTCGTATTTTAAAACAGCGAAACTGTAATCACCCCTAGCGCACTATTTAGAGTCAAAGCAGCCATTGAAGTCTCGGCAGATGCTGCACCCACTGCGTTGCTTTCGACAGAAATCGTCCGTATAGCCAGTCCCATGTCGTTTCTAATTCAATTTATTACGCGTTCCTCCGCGACTCGCTGTCAGAATAACTCTGTGGCCCCCCCCTAAGTAGCCTTTTTCCAGGAAAATGTCTGAAAACTAGCGCACGCAGCGCGGCGACTGGTTCCGTGTCGGCGCCGGTGCCCCTTTCGAAATTACTTTAGCGGCGTAATAAAGAATTCCTCGAACGACAGACATCCAGACGGCTGTATTCTTCCCCTTTGTGGGACGATAATGAAGGCCTTCCCGAGATTCTACGTGACAAGACGAAGGTTAAAACGTGTGGGCGCGCTCGTCCCGGCCGCGCTGCACCCCAGGACCCCGGGTTAGGATTGAATTCAAATTCTCGAGTGGCTCCTGTTTGCACTGTAAACATTGTTCCACGGTGTAACGGGCGTGTTGTGTGCACGTAGAACGCAGCCTGGGCAGGAAAGGGAGTTGATAATTGCGCCGAAGGTGCCCGGGTTGCTGTCTCCGCCGAAGACGAAACTGGTGGCATGCTAAGTAATAAAGATAAACAGGATCGTGCGAAGGAATTAATGGACGAGGGACAAGGACGGTGTTCTTGAATAGGGAGCACGCCCGATGGTTTCCACAAGAAGGCCCAGCTTCCTGGGGAGCCGAAATGCGGAGAGTGCGCGTTGAAGAATCATGCGGGAGCAGTAATTAGTGACCCTGACGGACATCGAAGCGAAAAGGATGTCACATTTTAGGGGGTTGTTAAACTTGTAAGTGCGAATTTAATGAACTGGGGTGTCCACTTGAAATGGTGAACCCGGGCGGGGCAGAAATTTCAGTGGTAGTGTTTGGGGATTAGGAAACTTGAATTTAAGGGGATGCCACCCCTGGGGATATTGAATGTAGCGTTTGTTTTGCAGAGCTGTAACAATTAAATTAACAATTGCACGTGACAAACAATGATTTTTTTTATTGAAGAAAAATAGGTTCTTAATAGCTTATCACTTTTGAAAAAGGAAAATAAGATTAGGGTTTTCTGGGCCTTTCAGTGGAAGAATATGTGAGTGAAATGCGGCAACGTCGCTTTGCGTCCATCTTTTTTTGTCTTTCCATCTCACACTTCTGGCGTCCTTTTGCGCGTTCGTACCGGTTCGCAAGAAATTACTAAATATATGTTTACAGCTCGGTAGTGTTTTTACCAATTTTTACTGTATGCTTTGTGCAAGTATACATTGTATAGATGACTACCCGGCGTACAGCGTTGCCACGCTTCACGCTCATGTCCGATTTTCTTTTTTTCGAATTTCACAGGAATATTTAAGCTTTTTATTGCAACATTTTTTAGAATTTTCTCACCATTTTTAAAGACTCTGTGTAACATTTAATAGAAATTTTATCGCTTCTCCCATAACAGCCTGTGTATAAGAGCGCAACTTTGATTTCAATTTCTTCAAAAACCGTGCCGTCAGTCGCCTTGAAATTTTGACACAATGCGGGCTACACTTTGAACATCAGATTAAAACACTTTTCAAGATTTCTCATCATTTTTGCTCCGGTATCGAACCTCCTTAATGCGCCAATTAAATTTCATCTTCCTTAACCCTACTACGTCCCTTGGGTCTTTTTCGACTCCCTTCTGTTTACCCTTGTATAAGAACTCTTCTAATTTTGAGAAAAGTATAAGGAAGTTGTTGTTAATTGTTTAATGGAATTGTAAGGAAATATTTTTAGCCCTTTAACGTAATGTTAAATGTATAGCTCAACCGAAGGGCGCAGCGTATCGCACAAAGAAGGTAACAGCATAAAAAATTCCCCATAAGATTCCTCACATTTCTGCTTTAAAACCGGTGAGTCTATAAACCCATCTGTATCAGCAAGTACTTACTTCGACATATAAAGTGTTCCCTTTAAGACAAAATATTCAGACTTAAATAGCAAGCAGCTGTGTGGAGCTGCAAACTTTTCACGTAGATGTTTACTCGCTCGAAAGGACAAGGAGGAGGTTTGCTGCAGCCACGCTTGTTCCATCGTTATCAGCGGGTATGCTTCCATAGCTTCGTCAGAATCTACGTTCCCTGAAAAATATAACGAACTGCTGAATTGAAAGCCGTTTGTACCAGGTGGACAGGGTTCATGTTGGCAATACAGTACCTACCTATCTGAAAGGTAGCAAGGAAGATATAGATCCTAACTTTCGCTTTAGGAGTCTCCACTTCTCTTTCAGTTCGACAAGAAACTGGACGAGCACCGTCAATCGACAACAAATGAGTGCCTCCGCCATCTTATTCTACTTGCTTCCGACGGGGACAAATGGTGGTGTTTCAAGAACTACGTTCGCTGGAACTGACTCCATTCGTTGTCCACGCGGGCTTTGAACGCCCGATGATCAGTTACGAGAGGGCTTTACGAGCGCAAGTTACACACAGTCGCGAATTTAGCTGTATAGTTGATGGAAAAGACGGTGTAGCTAATAGGACACCTTGCCACGCGAAATAATTAGGAATGCAGGGCCGCTTTAAGACCTTTAGTGGCCCTAAACATTTAAAAGATTCTGAGGCCTCCTTATACAGGATGACCACTGGGGTGGTCATTATTTAAACGTGTCGAATTTTTTTTTTTATTTCTCTGCTCTCACACCTAGAACGGTGCCATTTGGTACAAAAATAGTCCCTGAAAAGGATTATTGCAATCGGACAACAGGAAAGGGTGCCGACCAGGACTTAAAGTTTAGAACTCATCGATAGTTTGGATTTAAAGAATTTCTCAAAAATGGTAAGGCCTGTCGAAATTTTGTTCAAATAATATTAAAAGAGCATTCAATTTTCTACAATTACTGTATATATAATTTTTTCGTGCTTACAACCATTTTTTAGATAATAGCGTTTGAATATAGAGAGGTCGGCGTATTGTCTACACGCGCGTAGTGCAGATCTCTCAATATTCAAACGCCGTTATCTAAAAAATGGTTGGAAGCACGAAAGAATTATATATACAGTAATTGTAGAAAATTGAATGCTCTTTCAATATTGTTTGAACAAAATTTCGATAGGGCTTACCGTTTTTGAGAAATTCTTCAACTTCAAACCATTGATGAATCCTAAACTTTAAGGCCTTGGCGGCACCCTTGTCCAATTGCAATCAACTTTTTCAGGGAACATTTTTTTATGAAATGGAACCATATTAGGGGGTGAGAGCAAAAGGCATCGCAGGTTGAAAATAAGGGCCACCCTGATGATCACTTAAAGCGATGTACGATTTCTTAGATATTTCCGATAATTTGACTAAAAAGTGTTTCTAACAAAAATTTCCATGGTGTCCTTTCTGCTGATGCCTCAAAGGACTCGTGGATGAACAGGAACGATGCACTGAAATTTCGTGCAGGATGTAAAAAGATTATAGATCACTGATGAATGTTTTATGATGCCACGCTGTTTATGGGATTATGTGGACGCTAGATAGTGGGAGTAGATTCGGATGATTTGAACAGCTCCCCAGCCAGAGGAGGGAACTTCTTCGCTAGAAGAGTATCTAGGAAGAGGCGGTGGGAAAAAGGCAAATGCATCGATGGCACAGTAAAGACAGGATCGACGAAAGAAGTAAGAGGAGAATGGAGAACATCCACGCCGCGTTATCACCTTGTTCCAATCGAACCTATCGACTTGGTTTGCTCACGATACTCGCTTGATAATACTCCGCCGGTACCCTTCGATCGTACGAGCCATCTCGGTTCAACGGGCACTTCAGTTGTTGGACGAACTTATTATCCGCCCGGCTGGCGTCTAATCGTTGAATTATTAGCCCAGATTTGTCTAACTGGCGATCTGGAAACTCGACGGATTTTATAGGGCGTTTCTAAACCGACGGCCGGACTATGGGAGCTTTAATACTGCGATGTCCATTTCCTGTAACGAATTATGGTTCCTGATAGTCGTGCGTATTGAATATAAGCACGCGATTACGTTGATCCCTTTAATCGAAAGGGGGCCAAAAGGATTCTGCCTCATATTGAAGACAACTGCGTAATTTCCTTGATCCCTTTAATAGAAAAGGGACTAAAAGGATTTTGCTTCTATAAGAGGTCTGTAAGTAGGAAAAAATGGCTCCCTGATGCTTAGTGGAAATTGGTTCGTTGCTACTGAGAATAATAAGGACTTTATTATTGGAGGCAAATATCTGTTGCTTGCAGAGAATAAAATCTGCACATCATTGTTATAAAGGGAATCATATTTCGAAGTCTGAAGCTCGCGAGTTTACGATTAATTAACTTTTCCAAGATAACACCACAAATATGATAGGAGAGGGTCTCGTGGACCCTCATCATAAACTAAATCTACACAAACTTTAATAATTCTGTTATTAACCTCTTAACAATGGATATAAATAGGTATCTGTTACTTATTTGTCGCTGGTGTAACATAAGTAATTAATAGTTTCATAAGAAGTATTGAACAGAAAAGAGAATTTGACAGGAATAATATCTAAATAACATTTTTTATAACTTGCATGGACCAAAATAACCACAAATTAATTAAATATTACAAATAAATAACACATTTGGAATATCAATTTAACTGTAATAATTATTTATTATTGTCGTAGTAATATTCATTGAATAGTATTCAGTATTTGTTACAACGATTGAGAACTTTTTTAATATTAATGATACAAAATATCTGTTCCTGTTGTAGAGAAAATTTCATTTTTATATTTTATAAGTTCCATTCCAACTAGAACTTTTATTTTCAAGAACTTTTACTTTATCAGTTAACTTCTAATGTGATCACATTTTTAAAAAAGTTCCACGGTCCACTTATTAAAAAGTTCCAGAACTCTTTCGAATCCTGGTATTTACACAAAATATAATATTTGGTACAGATTGAATCCATTCACAGTTTTTAATATAAAATCCTAAATAAAGTAAAATTTATCGCAGTTCTTCAATAAACTTGCAACTTGCCACGTTTTTCAAAATTATTCCACACATAGTGGGTGTCCTAATACATAATTACGAAGGGCAGTGTAGATCACGTGTCTTCGAAATATCAACCACCGCCCCCCCAGACCAGTGGCCAGTGCCACCCCGCGTAAAGGGTTAACGCTATCTTTCTATCACTAGCTACCAGTGACTAAGTCCACTATCTAAAATTGAATACTGCCGCCGTTCGCGGGCAATGGCCGCCCGTCCCTTCAGGCGGAAACCTGAACGTGATTTGTTAGGAAAAGCCATGGGACGGAGGGCGTGTGGACGGAAGGAAACATCAGTTCGGTTTATCTTTGCCCGATAAAATTGATTAACGTCGACACGACGTTAAATTACAGTCGATACACGATTCGCCATTATTGCTGATAAATTGCTGGTGGCCCTCTCGTTTACAGGACACGGCCGGGCCACCTAAGTGGTGCCGCGACGTCGCTGTTTTCGCGTAAACTTTCCGTTCCCGTTTCCCGGTTCCCGGCTCCTCACCATCGGTCCTCGAACGGGGAATAAATGAGCTAGGGCCCGCGAGAGGACAAGCCGCATACCCCCTTTGAGGTTATAAAACACTTTGCCGTGCGTTAACACCTAACCCAGCGCCATTAATCGTACTCACTTCGCCCGGCTGCCTTGTGTAAAGTTAAGCAACTTGACTTCCCTTTGGCGTTTAATAGGCGCCGTGTATCCTACGAACATCTTGGATCGTTAAATGCAGGCAGACTCGCCGGGTAGGGGTTTTTTAATTATTTAAACGTGGGAATACATTATGACTATGTGGCCATTATTTCGTAGTGTCGCCTGCATTATTTCCTACATGCAATGAAATATTCTGTTCTATTCCCCGTTACTCATTGTGGCTGATGTGGGTATTTCGGTCGAGTACGTATTGGTATTAATATTTTAGTAAATGCTATTAGCAGGTATGTGCCATTAGTAAGTTACTGTTCTACCTAATATGTGCCTATACTGTCTGTATCTACAGTCGAACCTCGATAACTCGAATTTCAAGGGAAGGGAAAAATCTTGGAATTATAGGGGTTTTTTGGCTTATCGAGTTTTCGAGTAAGAGATGTCCACCAAACGAAATTCGACTTATAGAGGATTTGTACGACTGTTAATTTTTCGACTTGTGAAGCTGTAAAGTTTCAAGTTTCCAAGTACCACTTATGTACTACATATATACCTAGATATATAAAAATAATTATAAGACATCTTTTTGCTGGAAATATTACTCTTTATTACTATTGAAAAAAAATGTGATTTTGCTTTGTGCTAGTCTTTTAGTATACATATTGTAAATCAATAGCATTTTCAGAGAGAAAACATTTTCTTCAATATTTTCAGATCTTTCTACGAAATTTCGTAACACATATGTAGAAGTAAACTTCGACTTGTAGAGGTCGGAGTTCTTCTAAATTCGAGTTCTGGAGGTGAAATACATAATTTAACAGGCAAATTATAGTTCGAGTTTAGGAAGTTTCATTTCGGCTTGTAGGGGTGTTTACAGCGGAGCGGCAGGGCATGAAGAAAATTTTCGACTTATAGAGGTTTTCGAGTTACAGTACGCACTCGTTATAAGCCCGTTTCTACCATGCGTTGCACGCCCGGCGGCTATCCCCACCATTTCTTGGAATCCTTCAGGCGAGAGTGAGAGAACGCGAGAACGAGCGAGAGGCTCTTTCGTTTCCTCTCGCTCGCTCTTGGGTTTTCTCACTCGCGCCATTGGCCGCGCGGAATTGTGTCCACCAGGGTGTTCAAACTCAATGTATTATTTTGTTAGCATGTCAGCGCCATCTAAGCGGGCTGGGGTAAAACTAAATTAATAGGAGGGAAATTTGAAACGCGTGTTCAGTACTTAGTTCACTTAGAGCGAATTCGGCAAGTACGCACTGGCACTACACTGGTGCCAGAAATTATCGTGTGTGACTTTGATCGGTTGACTCTTAGAGAGGTATTTTCGTATCTATCAGAAACAACCAATTAATGTCATGTATGATAATTTCTGGCACCAGTGCAGTGCCAGTGCGTGCCTGCCGAATTCGCTACTAAATTCATTGAACTTCAGAAAAGGACTGAGATACAATTTCTGTATGACTACACATAATCATATTTTGTGCATCCTATATACAATTTAAAAGTGTGTAATTAGTCGTACAGAAGTTGTATCTCAGTCGTTTGTGTTTCAACAAAAAGGAATTAAACAATATACATTTTCTTTAGTTACACTATTTTTTATTGCGGATATTAATGGCTTACATTAATGTGCTTCTCACAACTTATGAAACACTTTTGTCTGAAGGACGCAGGAAAGAACGCTTATGGACGCTTATGCACGTGCACGGTTGTTGGTTATGGACGCTGATAACTGGTCGTCCGTCTTTTCGGTTAAGGCAGGCCCACTCCTGCCAGATACCTCGTATCGAGGAATCGTATTCGAGGAATCGTATTCGAGGTTGGATTATTCCCAAGCAACCACGATTAACGGTAACAAGGAAGTCTTTATTCGTAAAGCTCGCATGTATTCACTTTGAGACACTTTGAGAGGACGAGACACAACAATGGCCGCTCGCTCCTCTCCGCTAGTGATCCTCTAGGCAGTGATCGGACAAACGCATATCGTCGCTGATTGGTTGCTGCGATTTTGTCTAAAGCGGAAATAGACAGAGAAAGAAACTGTAAGAAAGAAAGAGACAGAAATACGAATAGAAAGAGACAGAAATACGAATAGAAAGAGATAGATAAACAAGCAGCTTGGAAAGCAGACGATTTAATGAATGTTTAGGTTATGTTATTTCCGGTTTTGTCCCAAAATGGCTGCGGTTTGTCCGATCACTGCCTAGAGGATCACTACTCTCCGCTACAAGCTACAACACGTTCCAAGGAGGCGCCGGGAACGCCTCTCGTGGCGGCTCCCCACATATTTGTGCGAGCAACACCATCTAGCGTACAATTCTCTCACTAAATTAAGTACAGCGCCGCCATACGGGCTGGGGTGAAACAAATCTCGGGCTAACAATTTCCTCATTAGAGTGTCAACACCATGGACCTGAAGGACAGTGCATGAGCTAGACCAGGCTTGGGAATTAAGTGATCTTTTCGGCCGAGTTTCAGAGGCGACGCCTCCTTTCTCCCGCCGCGCGTCTTGGCCCCCGCGGCGGCCCAGCAGCTTGGAGCGCCTCAGGCCCGTACCACGTAAACCGCGCGTGACGTATTAGGGCGACATTGTATCAATAGGTTTCCACATCGGCCCAGAGAGCACGATTGTCGATGCGTTTTTGTTTTGTCAACGCGCCACGCGCGGTTCATATGGTACGGGCTGAGGCGCTCGAGGCTTCTGGGCCGCCGCGGGGGCCAAGACGCGCGGCGGGAGAAAGGAGGCGTCGCCTCTGAAACTCGGCCGAAAAGATCACTTAATTCCCAAGCCTGAGCTAGACTTATAGACGCGGGGGTGTAAGCGAAAGACGCAAGGGGAATCAAGCTGTTTCAGCCATCTTGTTATGATATACTAGTGGTGCCATCTATGTCATACCGTGGTAAACTTCGAAACTTTACACTTGCATTACTCAGGTTTCATAAATTGATCAATGTTTTTGTAAATAATACATATTTATACGAATTGTAATACATAGGGTGAATGAAAATACGTTATATATTTAATTGCCAGAAAATAACTATATATATAATGGGCTATAGAGTGCACTACTAGTATATCATAACAAGATGGCATTAAATGAATTTTTAAAAATTCTTAATGAATTCTAAAAATCATGAGATATTTATTTAGCGAGAGCAGTTTAAATTCGATTGTAATATGTAATAGATATTTTGATACTTTAATTCATATAATATTTTACATTCTGATTGCTATTTATGCGATATAAGCAGTACCATATGAGGTACGAGGCTAATCAATTATGAATTATGTATATGTATATATATTTGAGTGTGTATATAAATGGGTGGATTTTTATTATACAATTGGATCATGGACGTCCGGAGGGGGTGCAAAAGCTCCCTGGCTTTATAAACCGTTTTTTTTTTAAATTGATCTTTATCAAGTTTATACTAAAAAGTGTATATTTTCAATTTCTGATTTTAATTTTTAATTAAACGAGTTCAAAAAAGCAAGCGGATTACTAGCTCTCATTGCTATATTTTCATCACCGTCACCCCAAAGTTGCCCCCTCTTGGAAAAAAGTCTACAGGCGCCCTTCAATTGGATGCAGTACATGAATTATTGTATTATTATATAAAGGGAGAAATTGAAATGTAGACGACATATATTGTATCAAAAAGTAAAATTATATTTTTTATTTTGTGAAATGAACATTGTTAGTAATTATAACAAAATATAAAAAATATGAAATAATAACAAAGTTGTTGTTATTACTTATTTTTAGTCTTTTTAGCCGGTAGCCTTTTTCTCTTTGATTTCATTTGTATAACAGTTTCAACTGCATTTGTTTCCTCAATTTGAGGATTCACATTTGTAATATGTGGCTCATTTATTGCAACTAATTTTGAACTTTTTCTTTTTTCTTTTGTTTTTTCTCGTTCACTATCATCATTTTTGTTTGCCTGTTTGACTAAAAAGAACATACGTGTTACCAAATAAAATCGGATAATATTTTTCGTAAATTCGTAATTATGTTGTTCACAGCCGATGAGAATTACAGGATTCGTTTCGTCATCCATTAAGCTCATTATCTCAAATAATGTGTCAACATTGATATTTGAATATACTTAGAAATATAGCCTTTCATTAGTAATAATAACATAAAAGATATTGCTCATCACTAAATATTAATATTAATCCAATAGACATGTAAATATTTTTAGGTTATTAAAAATAAAGTTTATTTGAAATTTATGCTAAAGAAAATTCTACGATTCTCTTTTAAACTTTATAATATCATGCAATTAGAAATAATATTGTAACCAAACTATACTCACTTTAAAATTTAGTATAAAAACTACACTAAAATATTAAACACTTTGTGGTACCTACAGAATTTGTATCAGAACTGATCAGAACTGAACCGAACGCACTGCACGTAATATATATTATGAGACGAATATTCAAGATGGCGACGACAAAGTCCAAGTTATTCCATTTGGCAAACCTGGCACATAAACGGAACATTTTTCGTGACCAACTTTCTTCTGTCTGGGATATAGAGATGCGTCTCCTTACTCTTACTTCATGGTCAACACCAGGGAACGGCAGAAATGTCGTGCGCCCGGTTCAGGAATAGCGGTGGCGGGACTCCACACATGCGCGCGATGACGCGGTGACGTCAAACCAATCCAAGCGCGATGACGCGGTGACGTCAAACCAATCAACGCCAAGAAACGAAACTTGACCGTGGCGCCGTTTCATTTCCCATCTTGACGGTGGCGCCGTTTCGTTTCCCATCTTGGCGTTGATTGGTTCGACGTCACCGCGTCATCGCGCTTGGATTGGTTTGACGTCACCGCGTCATCGCGCGCATGCGTGGAGTTCCCCCACCCTGGTGTCCACAACGCGCCGTACGCACGCCGCCAGCCCCGTTCGTCGGGCTTATAACGAGTGCGTACTGCATCGAAGGTTCGAGTGTATTAGAATAGAAAATAAATTTTCTAAAATATAGAACAGGTAATGAAGTGTGAAATGGTGTGCTTTCTCCATGCTCTCGCACGCCTAACTAAATTTGTGCGGTTAGGTTGAAATGATTTTCCGTTCAATATGTAATTTATTAATGTTCACACTTAAATTACATGTCATGGCGACCTCGTAATACAAATTCTGCCACGTGCGTGGCGATTCTTATGAGACGAAAAATTGCAATGCGGAGAGCTCGCCTTGCGCTCGCCTTGCGCTCGCCTCGCGTTCGCGTCCCCTCCAGCTCGGGCGTAGACGGCTGAATACCGGCGAGACCTCCCGAGGCGCCAAATATGGCAAAGTCCACAGACGGCGCGCTCAAGGTCAGCGCCAACCGAGAACACGCTACATAAAAACTCAGCACAAAAAATGCGAGACCAGCAATAGCGTCGCGACGCTATCTCTGTCTAACAATAATATGTATTTTTCTGCAACAATTATAATAATTTTTTACAAACATTTTTATCAGCACACGTCAAGCAACACAGTCTGCTTTACCCTTTTATTCTGCCTCCGAATCAGAGACAAGCGCGAAGTTTCGAGGGAACGTTATGTCTGCCAATTTCGCCCGATCCCGAATGTATGCGAAATCCTCGACGGCTGCCGCTATATTTATCGCGGCGATACAACGGCGCGCTTATGCCCGCGATAAAGGTCGATCGAAACAAATCTGAGGCTCTGAATCTGAAACGCGGGATAAACGATTCCTACGGCGCGATGGATTCGCCCTGTGCTCGATTGAAAATTTACGAGGGCGCTGGAGGGGCGGCGAGAGCATTCGCGCCGGTGGCCCAGTAAACGCGGCGGAGACGGTTTTTTTTATGGGAATTATAATATTCTAATTTTACGGCGGCTCTTTCCTTTACGACGAATTCTCCTTCCGCACGTTTACGCCGAAAGTAAGCTTTTATTTTCCATAAACCTTAGCGCACGAAGTAGACGCAAGATCGTAAAGGCGAAGTAGATACACCCAGAGCGTTAAACTTTTTTCTCTCCCTTTGTGTGTATATGTACCGATAAGACCGCCCGACAAAGTTCCAAGTAAATTTCTACGCGAGATATTCTTTTTCTCTCTTCACCCGAAGCTTGTTCGTACGGAGTTTAAAAGAACGAGCGGGGAGCCGGCGGGGCGGGGCGGGGAACCGTTCGAAATCTCGGTTAAAACTGTCTGCATTTCTCATTTATTTATGCATCTCTCTAACTTGTTTGCTCGCAGAAACACGGGGACGAGATAAAAAGTGTTTCAAGCGTGCTCCGTACCTCGGGCCACTTTGTAAACGTCTTTTACGCGATGACGCTTCCGAATGTGACACTGAAGTTACCGGCGTTCAGTAATCCCTCTAAAATCGTGATCCCGTCTGAGTCTCTCTTTACTTCCAACATTTTATTGCCGACACTTTTAATGCGCGAAAGCGTCGAGATCGACGAGATCGTTAGTGTTTTCAGGGATTTTGTAAATAATATCGGTTTGGTGGGGAGATAAGTTTCGTTGTGGTTTCGACAGTGGAATACTTTCCTATATTTCCAAATCTAGGAATGCATAGAGATATTTTTGTAGAGAAAAAATATGGTAAATATTGACAAAGGAGGACCCAGCCCCAATAGCGTTGACCTTGACACACGTTGTCAATGTCAACATTCTGAACAACTTTTCCCTATATATGTAACCATCGTTCGGCCTTAGTTTCCGAAATATTCGCAAAAAACTCTCATCGGTAGTTGGTTTGGGTTAGATGGTTTAGCGCCAGGGGGCTCGCCAACTTTTAGGAGATTTAAGATAAAAAAGATGCGTAAATCTTTCTTTTACTAGACAACTTTTTCTTTTACTCTCACAGTTTCGATGACATTAAACCACCGATAGTTACTATCCTATCTTTTATAGCCAGTGGCCGATTTAACAGGGCGGCTGATGAGCAGTTGCCGCCTGGGCCCCTACCCAGAAGGTCCTCCAGGGCCCCATCTCCTAAATAAAAAGTATGATTAGGTACAAGTAGCCAAACACTACATTTTTTTTCGTACTACTACACTTGCCCGGTTTTAGTTAACTTCCTCTTCATTTTCCTGGAAAAATGGGCCTCTCCAGAAGGCCCGCTAGGGCCCCATCCTTAAAAAAATTATGATTTTATCCAAACACTACATGTTTTTTCGTACTACTACACTTGGCCCCTTCTTAGTGAACTACCTCTTCACTTCCCGAAAAAATGGGCTCCTTAGAACGTTTGCCATCTGGACCTTTTTTCTGAAATCCGCCACGGTTTATAGCAATTAAATCGCGAAAGATGTGCAAAATATTCCAATATACCTAGGACTGCCATCTGTCCGGGTTTCCCCGGATTCGTCCTCTTTTTTAGGGCGTCCGGGGACGTCTGGTGGGATATTCTGTAGTGATCCGGGTTTTCCAAAGCTGCTCGCTCAACAAGTCATAAATAAATTCCTACTTTGTAATTTTTGAAATTTTTCTTTTGTGATATCGTACCTAATATAAGAAATAGACTATTTCAAATAGTTAAAAGTGTCTGGGTTTCAAGTGGAGATGTCCGGGGTTTTAATGCTCTCTGTCCTAGATTAGTGATTTTACGGATGGCAGTCCTAAATGTGCACAATCACTCCTGGAATTGCTTAGATAAAAATGATCTCAGTGTGCAATTCTAGGATTAACACTAATTAATATAACATTCTGCATTTGTTGCAACTTTAAATACTTAGCCTTTAAATATCCCTACACGCGATGGTTGAAATATGCTTCATCTATTCTCAATCTACAAGGATGTACCACTAACCAAACTTCAGATAAGTTACGGAAGAGTGGCATAAAAATAGATGGCGCTGCTGTATCGGGAATACTGAGCATCGCCACAATGTAGGTCTAAAGGGACCTCATATTTCCTGCCCCGTAGCGTATGGATTCGTGAAAAAGATAGCACGTGTAGGCAGCGAGTATCCCAGAATAACAGGAGCAGAGCCAGTTGATTATGCGCATAAATTAGCGGGCACTCTTATCAGACGGCGACATGCGCTGTTATCCGGCATCTGAAACGCATTAACGAATGTCAAGTCGATAGTCGGAAGAGACGGGAATTCTAGCGAAGAGCGGCTCGCGCTTTAGATGTCACAAATCAAGTTTCAAACTTGTACATATATTATTCCCTCGTTTGCTCCCCCTTTTTCTTGCACAAACAAAACTTCCAGTTTGTAAAGTAGAAGTAGAAGTGTCTACCGGTCAGTCTAAGGTGAAAATTTTCAAAACTATTTCACCCTTAGAAAGCTAAAAGAAAGTTGTATTAATGGGTTAAATTTAGGAAACTAGCCAAAGCTAAATCATTGTCCGGTAGAATTACTCAGATATATCCAACCACCATTCCAACTACACATAATGGATATTCCAAATATGGCCAGCTTCTTGCCCGCGAAGTCTGCACGAGGGAGGACATCAATCAAAATAACTTCTGACCACGATATTATTAGCCAGGCGAGTTCACCAGATAGAAAGCCAGATGCATGAGAATTCTCTGGTCGGAATGAATGTTCATAAGCGGATTGCGTCGCGCAGTGAAATATGGTTGTTATCATGGCAAACTTTGTAAAACATTCATCCATATTACTGATCGAAAAATATTGCTTCCCGTGTAAATATTGGTCGCAAACGTTCCTCGTAATATCGCTAACTAACACGTCAACCGGTAGCCGTTAAAATCCTAATATGGGGCGTATTTCCGTCCCACAGAGTAACGAGTAATGCCATATCTTCGGAGGAACATTTAATCCAGTACCCTCTGTGTGCGTACAATTTTATTACATCAAATCCACGGTTTCGAACGTAACCGATTACCTATCGATCAGAAATGGATATTTCGCGCGTAAGTCTTAGGGCCTTTTCACACGGGGCGTTTCTGTGCTGATATTATTTAATCTTGCCGATCTTCTTTAAATTTTTATCCATTCAACATCGAGGTAGAGTAAATTTATGCGGATCCCCATTGGTCCTCCTGGTCGACACGCGAGGAGTGCATTATTCTCCTAAGGTCGGGGCCAGATATATTGGCCGCTGAATTCGTTTTCGCGAGCAACGATCGAGGAGAAATCAACCACCACCATATGACGTTCGTGGATTTGTCAGTTGGAGTTGCGGGGCCCCCGAAGGGTATGGTGGGGTAACGGGAACGCTGCTCGGCTCCGCCTGAACCTAGCTGTTTGGCTGTTATTTATTCTTAGCCTAATAGTTGTGTGCGTTACGAAGCTATGCGTAGACCAATATGAGATGAAGCTATCGAGAAGGAATCAATGTTCTGACCAATAAAGCTCCTGAATTTTTTCGGAGTTAACGCACACCTATTCTGATGTGTGTATTTCTACGCTGACAGCTCGGTTTGACCTACACGACAGAAGCTTGGCACTATCCCCACCACTTCTGGCTCACTCTTGTTCTGTGAAGGCGAGAGCGAGATGGAGCGAGAGTGAGTCAGAAAACATTGAGAAAAGGAGCACCGAGGCAGGCAAACGGTGTGGTGGGAAAATACCCCTCACGAAACTCACCGGCCAATACAGGGTCATCGTTTAATCCTGCAACCCGCGCTCGCGCGAACTTGTAAAATGGCAACAGCGCCTCACGGACGCATTTCCACTACCACTATGACCGATACTTCCGCCATCTATGAGCTGTTGATGAAAGCTTCTTTTAGATGCCAGTAGAGAGCGCAAGGTGCTTTTGGCTTTCGCCAGAGGATATTAGATTTGACGTAGCAGACGGGGAAGAAAACGGTAGCCATTTTAAGAGTGCAATCGCACCGGTCCCGTTCTGCGTGGAAATATCTACCTTTGCGACGGTCCAGCTGCGGTATTAGACCACGCTGACGCGATAGGGCCCCGGGTTGAAGAATTTGGGGCCTTTTTTGTATATCTTTTGAACTATAAAAGATATCGGAATGCAATTTGCGCCGAAAAATGGGGGAAAATTATCCCCTCTTAACGATGGATAATTTAACATATTTTTCGTTCCCTTAATTTTTATTTCACCAATATTTTGACCATAATTACTGTGAAAAGCGTTTGCAAACTGTTTATTTGATACTTTATTTAGTGCTCTTTATAAAATTCATGGGGTTGATAAACAATAGGCTGGTTGTTTCGGTATCATAACTTTCATAAATTGAGAAATTAAATTACATGGTTCTGCGGGTCTCAGAATCTAATGTTCAGGTTTCCTTTTTTATGATTTTATCTTTAAGGAGGGATTGTCGTCTAACAGTCCCAAATGTAACTTATATTTAAGAATTTTTTTCGAAAAAACTGTTCGGCAGATTGGATGAAACTCGTTTGTGATATAAGGAGGCATTTTTGAACTTGCAGGAAATATTTTTTTTATGTCGATCCTTCTTATTATTTATTAGTTACTGTGGAATCTTCTCCACCTCTTCGCCGATGTAACTCCTGTTGGCGGGATGTGTAGCACCTGTCACAGTCATCTGATTGCAATAAAAAAATAGAAGTTTCTTAAAGTTAGATAATTTCCGCGGGGATTGGTCCACTTTAAAGGAAAAAAAAATGAAAAATTGAAAGACTTATAGCGTTCGAGAGAAAAAATAAGTTTTTTCCTTAGACAAATTTTTCATATTATTCCATATACCGGCATAGCGCCGCGGTCAACCATGTCCTAGCTAAAATTTTTTAAATTGAGAGGGGTACGACACCAGTCGACACATTGTTTTCAAACCTCGTTACAGTAATCTGGGGTGCGAGTAATAAACCGATCATAAAAGCAGAATGTTAAAATGTTTCCTCAAAACAATAATTATGCAAGATTCAGTTCACAATTCGTCCCTCTATTCATGTTATTATTATTTGAAGACGTTCGGGCTGGAACGACTCCCCACGATCGGTTACGCGGCGCGTTCCGAACGTGGCCGAACACCGTGCGCGAACGGACCAGGCAACGGGTGTCTGCCCGTGACGAGGCCCGAGTGTGACCGAAGTTCGACTTTCAAACGGAGGCACACTTCTCGAAGCCACTCCTCGCACCGGCTCGGCGTTCGGAGCTGCCAGCGACCGCTGGATAGCAGCGATGCCCGAGCTACAAGAATTTTAGGATGGTCTCTTTCAAATTAACGTCGCAAAGAGCTATTCGGAATTCCCCGGCTCAGGTAAGCGAGCCGCGCGCTCCGCTTTTATGATCGGTTGATCAGATGACTGTGACAGGTGCTACACATCCCGCCAACAGGAGTTACATCGGCAAAGAGGTGGAGAAGATTCCACAGTAACTAATAAATAATAAGAAAGATCGACATAAAAAAAATATTTTCTGCAAGTTCAAAAATACCTCCCTATATCACACACGAGTTTAATCCAATATGCCGAACAGTTTTTCCGAAAAAATTCTTAAATATAAGTTACTTTTGGGACTGTTAGACGAGAATCCCTGCTTAAAGATATAATCATAAAAAAGAAAACCAGAACATTAGATTCTGAGACCTGCTGAACCAATATATAATTGAATAAAAATTTAATTTCTCAATTTATGAAAGTAATGATACAGAAATATCCAGCCTATAGTTTATCAACCCCATGAATTTTATAAAGAGCACTAAATAAAGTATCAAATAAACAGTGTGCAAACGCTTTTTACAGTAATTATGGTCCAAATATTGATAAAAGAAAAATTAAGTGAATGAAAAATATGTTAAATTAACCATCATTAAGAGGGGATAAGTTTTCCCAATTTTGCGGCGCAAATTGCATTCCGATATCTTTTATAGTTCAAAAGATATACAAAAAAGGCCCCAAATTCTTCAACCCGGGGCCCTATCGCGTCAGCGTGGTCTAATACCGCAGCTGGACCGTCGCAAAGGTAGATATTTCCACGCAGAACGGGACCGGTGCGATTGCACTCTTAAAATGGCTACCGTTTTCTTCCCCGTCTGCTACGTCAAATCTAATATCCTCTGGCCAAAAGCACCTTGCGCTCTCTACTGGCATCTAAAAGACCGTACGCTTTCATCAACAGCTCATAGATGGCGGAAGTATCGGCCATAGTGGTAGTGTAAATGCGTCCGTGAGGCGCTGTTGCCATTTTACAAGTTCGCGCGAGCGCGGATTTCAGGATTAAACGATGACCCTGTATATCTGGCCCCGACCTTAGTAGTTAGCTCATTTTCTAAATACCTACAGTCACTCACAAAAGTATCTGTCCACTTGACATGTAACGTATTTTACATATTAAATCGACTTCCAAATAAGAATTCGCGATTCTAATTCACATTGATTGATACACTTTGGTTTTTGGTGCATTGAATTGAAATATTGTAGGTACACAGTTTATTTGAAAAAGGAATATTATCTTTGGAAGTGGCAAAGATGGTGCAGAAAAATACTCGTCTAAATTGAATGTGTAATTTATACAAATGAAATTACAGTAAGTTGATATTCTTCTAATATTCCTGCGATTTTATTATAAACTTTATAATATCATGCATAGATTCACCTAATTTTCTATGAAATTTGGGTTTATCTTGTTCCATTCTTCTAGAAAAATTTATTTGGTAGATGGTATTATATAATTAAAAATGTATTAATCAAGGTCTATACCAATGTAAATTAAATCAGTAAACCAAATATGGAAGCTTGTACACCTGATACCACTTCCTTAAAAAATTTAATCTACAAATATAAGCACACCTAACACAGTTCGACAAAATTTGACTTTGTTCGGACTTGAAACATTCAATAGTCATTTCTTATAGGTTTTCGTGCGCTGAAAACAGTTTTTGAGCAATTCGATTTTGAAAAGAAAAGGCAAATTTTCAACTTTGAACATCTTTTGTGTTGAAATATTAATAGTTATTCGGTTGCTTGTTCCGTCAAATTATTCTATAAACCCTCCCGAATACAACGATATAAGTTATTAGTGCATTATGAACATTTAAATATGTTAAACAACGATCAAAGGAAAACTGTCAGCTGCATCGCGTGGAGTAGTCAGATTTTCTCCTACACCCTTAGTTTTGGAAACGAATCGAAAAATATTTGCAAAAATGGGTGCATTTCGGGTGTTCTTTTCCCTTTGATCATTCTTTAAACATATTTAAATGTTCTTAATGCACTAATAACTTATATCGTTGTATTCAGGCGAGTTTATAGAATAATTTGACGGAACAAGCAACCGAATAACTCTTACTGTTTCGACTGTTTCAAATTTCTCAAAAACTGATAAATTCGATACCTATAATACCTATATAACGATGAAAACCTATAAGAAACGGCTATTGAATGTTACAAGTCCAGGTGGCTGTCGAAATCAACGTCGCTGAAAACATCGTGTACCTTGCATTACTGAACAAAGCTAAGGTAAACAATTGTTTATTAAAAAAATGTAAAAATCCATGTAAAGCTTCACAAGCTTCTGAAAGTCCTTTGAGCTCAAATTTAACCCTTATGTACACACCCAACTTTTACCACGTTGTTACACACCCAGGGTACCCGGGTGCCCACCACTAGTTTTTCTTAATACCTGAGTTCGCATATGAACGGAATCGTTTGGAATCAGTTTTCTTTATTAAATAAACATCAATAGAAACTATATATGCCATTTCCAAGTTCCCTAGCCCGCTACAGCTACCATAAAATAAAATAGAAGTAGGGTGCGAGCGCTGCACAGGTAGCGCGCGGTCAGTTTTGACATTCGGCGACCGGCAGATGGATAGTAGTGTAGCGGCTTCATCGCTACTTCGCTTTCGTATGTAATTGTTTATTTATTAATACCTGTTACACCAATAAAATATTCATCAATGATATTAATTAATTCCGGAGTCAAAACATCATTTTTCATCTAGTGGGTACCCGGGTACCCGGGTGTGTCCGCTAAGCACATGTACTTTGACGTCATTTAGTTTAGGTTCAAAAAATTTGAAAAAAATTTACCAGTGTGTTTTTGACTGTTAAAAGAGTTCAATAATGGGGATCTGAAGGCCCAAGTCGAAATTTCCATTTTTATTCGAGTTATAAGCAAAAATATGACGAGGTGGGCACCCGGGTACCCGGGTGTGTACATAAGGGTTAAAAGAACAAAAAGTAAATTAAAATATACAATTCTAAATTTAACATTTCTTATATAAAGTCTCAGTATAAAGTTGTAAAATGGGACAGTAGCTAGTAACTCATAGAAATCCTCAGTTAACGAATATACCTTTGCCAGTGCACCCCCATCTCGTTCACGTGACTCTGTTTCCATCCACTCTGTCTTGAGCTGGAATGGATAATAGTGGCATTTCAGGGAAGTGAATATATGAAAGATAGCCCGATACGAAAGTGAGGTAATGCATCAAAGTGATCCACAGAAGCGTCTCGCGTGAAAAGGCCCTGGCACGGCCCCATCGATCGCCACACTCGACCAACAATTTCATAGATTCAGCGGCCCGGGGCTTAACACATTGCCCCGTAACAGACCGTAATGACGTGTTACTCATAAAATATTCACGACTCGCTGGTACGGGAAAGCTGGCCCCGAAGACACACGAACGAGTACTTACACGCCACTGCGCCCCGATTCTCTATCAAAATCGCATTAATAATACATCGATTAATTATCCGCTTACATCAGCGTGCAGGCTCGCGCTCGTCTAACATTTCCACGGACGTGATCAATTTCCATCGGTGCGCGGCACGCTGCTCTAGCCGAAACTACGATTCATAGCGAGCGATACGCACCCACCCTCGTTGAATTATTAATGGCGGCTCACTTATAAATTTACTTTACGCCCGAGTGCTGGGCATAAAATGGGACGCGAAACGTGCGCGTAAATTTAAGCACTCGGGGACGATGAGCTGCTCGCCAACTTTCGCAACAACGCCTGGGACATTGCGGAGCACAGATGGAGAAAGGGCGCAGCAACGTTAGGTTTAAATCGCCGTTATGATCGCGGAGGCTTCGACTCGTTTGGCCAAAAATAGTGCGGCAGTCGGTGATCGGAGTTTGTACAGATTGGGTGACTGGGACGAGTGATTGGAATGTTGAGAGATGATTGGGTCATTCCACGCCAACTCGATCACTTTTTTCCCTCGATGTCTCGGATTTTGTTCAAACTTGAATATGTTGTAGCCCTCGTGAAAGTATGGGGGGTTTAATTCACCATTTTGTCGTTTTCGAATTTGTTTAAAAAATATAGGGCGTTGAATTTTGCGATTTTTGCCTATTTTCGTGAAAATGGGTTGTACTTATGCATTTTTAACTCGGAAACTATTTGTCGGATTTAGTTGATCCTAACGTTATTGTAAACTAGAAGGATCGGCCTTCCTGAATATTTTTGTTCCCGGTTAAAAAATCTTTTTTACAATAATGAAAATTATAAATAAAGTTTTATTTTGCAAATTGAGGCTCAAGGTCGCGATTTTAAAAATCCGAAAAAAATACCACCATATTCGCTGAAGAATTTCCTATAAAATCAGCCTTTCTCTTGTTGGTAATTTGTATATTCAACGTCGCAGGAAGCTGTTAAAGACAGCGGCGCGCGCCGTTTCAGGTAAGCGAGCCGCGGGCTCCGCTATTACGGTCGCCTGACCGTACCCCTCGCACCCTCTATTACTTCAATCAGGTCTAACAACGGTAGAAACAATAACGACAGCTCACGTATTCATCACGAGGGTGTCATTTATACCTGCAGAAGAATTTTACTAACCCACTCTTGGCCAATGCTACTTTTTTATAATAATCAGATTTGTAACTATCAGCTTGACTGTTCGTTGATTATTTGTTGAAAAAGTGCCATTGCTCGATGGAAACCACGAGAAGGTGGTGGGTTCTTTCCATCAGGAGTGGATAAGGATGGATTAGGAAGGTTGGCATGGATATGATCACTTCGAATAGCGAGGTTAAGGGATGCAAGTAAGAAAACGGTCGAAACTATTTCATTGTGCTGAACACAGTGCCAGCTTCATCACACGAGCAAGTTTTGCATAAAATTTTTTTGTCTGAGATTGGCGTGTAGCTATGGAAACTTCTAGTGCCAGTAATAGGTAATGCTGCTGCAAAGCGAGCTTCTAAGGTGATAGCATGTTCTGTTTGTTCATCCTGACTTACGTAATCGAAAGTAATATTTGTAAAAGATGTCTTTGCCCATTCAAATAAGTCTCGGGGTGAGTTTTTTTCGGATTTTTAAAATCGCGACCTTGAGCCTCAATTTGCAAAATAAAACTTTATTTATAATTTTCATTATTGTAAAAAGGATTTTTTAACCGGGAACAAAAATATTCAGGAAGGCCGATCCTTCTAGTTTACAATAACGTTAGGATCAACTAAATCCGACAAATAGTTTCCGAGTTAAAAATGCATAAGTACAACCCATTTTCACGAAAATAGGCAAAAATCGCAAAATTCAACGCCCTATATTTTTTAAACAAATTCGAAAACGACAAAATGGTGAATTAAACCCCCCATACTTTCACGAGGGCTACAACATATTCAAGATTGAACAAAATCCGAGACATCGAGGGAAAAAAGTGATCGAGTTGGCGTGGAATGACCCGATTGTAAGTGTAGATATGTGTTTGCGGATGTTTGAGGAGGAGTTCTGGACACCTCGCACTTCATGTATGCCTCGGGCACGTCGAAGTTTAACCCCTTAACGACACACTAATTTTTAGAAAAACGTTAAAAAGTTACAACCTTTAATCCTGAATCTGCGTAAGAAACGTAATATTACTGTACGCAAAAAACGTAATATCGTAGAGGTGGGTCTTAATGGGTTAAATGGAAATTACATACTGATATTATTTAATCTTTTATTTATTTTTATTTATTCAAAGTCGCGTGCAGCTCTTGGAATTATTAGCGACTACTGTATTACCTACACTATTTACATTAGTTTTGTTGTACAGTGCCATATTATACTTATATACTACTAGCTTTACTACATGGCTTCGCCCGAAATTTACATTTTGATTTTATACAAAAAAAATTTTTTTTTTTTTTTTTGTGTGAAAATGGTCACGATCCTCTGGATTAATCAGGCATAATGAGCTCAGGCACATTTCGTGATCCCAGAGTTTATCGTTCGAAAGTTTTTAGGCGACGGACAAACACACAAACAAATACAAGCTTTCTGCTTTATATTTTAATATAATTTAAGCAAGAGCTAATAACTTCAATTATACATGTAGTTTGTGTTCTATTGACCATTGTATTACAGCTAGATTAATTGTAAAAGGTTTGTGTCTTTTAAAAACTGTAAGAGGCTTTTTAATCCTTGTTGTTGTTTACATTAATTAAATCTTGTAGAAGTGGAAGAATTTGTGATTGGTAGAGTTGAAAGAATCATCGACTTTGAAATCGTTCTACTAGATTTTTTCCTATTCCAATGTTCTGTGTTTAATAAATGCGACGTCGAGTAAAAGGTCGTTCCTTGATTGGCGAGCGAACTAGTTGGAGTGCAGATTTGGAGATGCTTATGATAGTAAATATATCGTGGGAGAGTATCGTTAGGAGAATATTTAGACAGTAGATGCAGCGAGTTTTAGGGAAAATATTAACGAATTTTTAAATTCACATCATATTATTATTTCCACATAACCAATATACCTACATATATTTATAGGGTTGCCATATGTCTCGGTTTTCTTATTTCTTGATTTTTGTCGGAATTCTACGAAGAAAATAAGAATAATAAAACATTTCTGAAGAAAGTTTTATGTACAGGGGGCCGTCCTTAAATTACGTAAGGGTAATTTTGGCGATTTCTTGCCCCCTCCCTCCCCCAGTATAAGAATTCGTAAGATTTCATATTGCAACCCCTTCCGTACGTAATATTTTTTACATTGAATTTTTTCAGTTTTTAAAATTCTTTTAAAAGTTTATATAATTCATTTAACTCGGTTTCGGGAAATTTAAACCGAAACTACTTTTCTGGAACATTAATATGATAGAATTTGTGTTTATTGAAAGTTAGGTTAAAAAATATTACGTAAGACGTTACCTGACTCTCCTCCTCGTAATTTAAGGACGACCCCACAGAAAAATATGACTAGGCTCCCAAATAGATTTTATCCCAAATGGGTTTTCATTGTTTGTCATTTTTCAACCACTGCAATAAAAGTACCCTTTTTAAAAAAAGAATCGTCCTCTTCCCTTTTTTTACCTGTCCCGGTTTGCTCGTGAAAAAAATGTGGTAACCGTATACACATATGTCTGTTATTAAAACCACCCTAATTCAAGACCGACACAAGTGGGGATTAATAAAATTATCTTGTGAAATATGTATAGGTACAGGAGATTCTGTTTTGTATAAAATTGAATGTTTGCTGAATATACGGGCACTTGAACGTCAAAGGAAGATCACAAATTTGCATGGATGTTTCCTGAGCGGAAGCTGGGTCAAGTGGTAGTCGTCGATGAGTACGAATAAGTCTGTGAACCTTAAGGGTGCTTGGGCAATCATTGCTATCGAAAATATATATAAAAGCTTCAAGTATCATTCTGGTGAATCGGGTTTGCGGCTAATAATTCCGGTAATTACATAGAGAACGCATGGATTGTGGGAAACGTGGAGCAATAAGGTTCGAATTTGGGAATCCACTTGCTCATTATGCAAAATAATTTCCAAATATTCAGAAGGATTGTTTAGGTGTTGGAGAATTTCTTTACCAGTTTTACATCTCTGTTTCTACCCTTATATTGACAACCACCCCAAAAATATATAAAGGAGAAGATGAGTTTAATTAAGGCAGGATACCACCTTCGCACTTAAAAAAAATTGAAAATTTTTTTTGTTCTCAAAGTACTCTTTCAAGTGTATAGAATCGAAATTCATTCATTAGAAAGGTGACCGGAACCTTTTTCTTGTGTAAAAACCGGATTGGAACAGATATATAAATCTATATAAAACTTTAAACGCGTTTTTCTCGAAACGATGTTTTCCAAATCGGCGTGTCAGATTACTCCTATAATTTTCATCCGATTGACTTGAAACTTTGCACAATTCTTCCCCGTGGTGTAATCTAACGATGTACGTAGGACTTTTGCTGTAGCGTTGTTATTTTTCTTTTGGTGCGCAATTTTATAAACTTCTTTAAACTTTTTTACCCTAAAAAAATTGACCTTTTTGTTCAAATGGCCCCCATTTTCTTAAAAATCGAAATTTCGTAAAATCCCTACGTACAGCATTAAAAAATATTGTTGCCAATAGGAACATTCTTTGGTTTTTTTTTCTAAGAGCCACGTACAAAGCGGAATTTGACACGCCGTCTAACGATGTTCCTCCAAAGGAGTGTATTTTGGCGCCACCTACAAGACATTATTTTTCACTTTTTCAGTTTCAAAAAATGTGTAATTACAGATTAAAGTTACATTAATGAATGACTGAAACCGATTTTGTTTCTGCGCATTCTTTGTATGCAAAAAAAATTCATGAAAAACGCCTCCAAAATCGCAGTCAAAGGTGGTATCCTGCCTTAAGATAATTCACGATAATTCGAAAACTCACCACTCTTTTCAGGAGGGTGTATTCACCCGCAGGTCCGTTTTATTGCCGAATCAAAAAATAGTTAAGTTATTAGCATTTGAGCAGGGGCGTCCGCAGACTTTTTTCAGGGGGGGGGGGGCCACTTTGGGATGATGGTAAAGAAAAATACACCCCTCTTGCTTTTTTTAACCCATTTTATAGAGCCAATTTAATTAAAAATTTATAACCGAAAATTAAAAATATTCCCTTTCTTAGTATAAACTTAATAAAGATGAGTTTCGAAAAATAAGCGATTTTTTCTCAAAAGCCAGGGGGGGCAACTGCCCCTTTTGCGCCCCCTGCGGACGCCCATGCACTTGAGCTACATTTCTCGTTTCATATTTTTTTGAATTTCCGAGTTGTCGAACTTCTTCGACCTGAATAAATATTCTTATACAAATATTCTATAAAACACAAAAAAAAAACCTGTGCATTACCAGACTTCAGTTTCAAAAAGCTGTATCAGAGCAACATAAATCCAAAAGTGAGATGACAAATCTGTTTAAAGTTCCAAGATAGCCTCACATCCCATTTAACGACTGCTCTTACATGTCTGATCTTTTTCTTAACCCTCCGGTACTCGCGCGTGTGCACGGAGTGCACGGAGGTCAGTTTTTGGCTGAAAAAAAACGTTTTATCGTGATGTATTGTACCCAGCACCCCTATGTATTCTTCCAGCGGACATTTTTGCATAATGCTACGTACTTGTCAGGTTCAAATTCAGTTTGGAACTGTTTCTGATTGGATGAAAATGATAGTATGCCGCGTATCTTGCCAGCGACCGCGCCCGTGTACTCACAAGTTTTCCAGTTATCCGCCTCCGATTGCTTTGATTTTTGGATATGTTTTAGAGGACCGAAAAATAACATATACGTGTTTTTTTTATTTTGGCCTGTTTGCGTGTTTAGGGGGTGAAACCACCCCTCAATGGTTTTCCAGGTATCCGCCTCCGATTGCTTTGATTTTTGGATATGTTTTAGAGGGCCGAAAAATAACATATACGTGTTTTTTTATTTTGGCCTGTTTGCGTGTTTAGGGGTGAAACCACACCTCAATGGTTTTCCAGGTATCCGCCTCCGATTGCTTTAATTTTTGGATATGTTTTAGAGGACCGAAAAATAACATATACGTGTTTTTTTTATTTTGGCCTGTTTGCATGTTTAGGGGGTGCAACCACCCCTCAAAGTTTTTCAGGTGTTCGCCTCCGATTGTACTGGTGTTTGGATATGTTTTATGGAATCGAAAAATAAGATACACGTGTTTCTTTATAGCGGCCCGTTTTCATATTTAGGGGGTGAAACCACCCCTCAAAATTCATAAGGGGTACAAAATTTTGTTGAGTCAAATTTCATATGGAAAAACATATCCAACAACCAAAGCAATCGGAGATGATCACCTGAAAATTTTATACCTTGGGGGAAGCTTTCACCCCCTAAACATGCAAACAGGCCTAAATAAAAAACCACGTGTTTCTTATTTTTCGGCCCTCTAAAGCATATCCAAAAACCAGATCAATCGGAGGCGAACACATGAAAACATTTGAGGGGTGGTTTCACCCCCTAAACATGTAAACAGGCTAAAATAAAAAAATACGTATATCTTATTTTTCGGTCCTCTAAAACATATCCACAAACCAGAACAATCGGAGGCGAAAACCTGAAAACCTTTGAGGGGTGGTTGCACCCCCTAAACATGCAAACAGGCCAAAATAAAAAAACACGTATATCTTATTTTTCGGTCCTCCAAAACATATCCAAAAACCAAAGCAATTGGAGGCGTACTTATGAGTACACGGGCGCGGTCGCTGGCAAGATACGCGGCATACTATCGTTTTCATTCAATCAGAAACAGTTCCAAACTGAATTTGAACCTGACAAGTACGTAGCATTATGCAAAAATGTCCGCTGGAAGAATACATAGGGGTGCTGGGTACACTACATCACGGTAAACCGGTTTTTTCAACCAAAAAGGCTGCCGGCAGGTTAATAATACGTCACTGTGCAGTCGGTGCACGACGCGAGTGCTCGCGTTACAAAACTAGGCGCGAGTACCGGAAGGTTAAACGAATACCATAAGTCAGCATGTTTTCGTATTAACATACAATTAATGGGGTGAAACTTTAAGGTGCTTCTCGCGGGCAATTTATACTGTTTAAATTGTGTCACTCTCGCCGCAAGTGGGCGATTTATCGAACGTCCAAGTCGCTCGTTTCTCTCATTCGTTGCCTCCGCAGCCTCGATCTGTCAGACCATATCAAACCCGCCCTTTCTTAACGTGGCCTCCCCTGATCAATTGGAAACTTTCACGCGCGATGGAGGGGCGAGGGAGGCAAAGCAACGCGGCGGCCTTTGTTTCCTCTGATAGGTGGTTGCTTTCCCGTGCGAAGAGCATAATGGAAATAAATTGTCCCTGCTTCCAGATCCCCGTGTGCACGCAGCTTCTTCCCGCTCTTGCTCTTTTCTCACTTCGCTCCTTTCCGTCGTATTTGATCTTGGCTGAATTGACGGAGCAAGGGGATGCGGGTGTCGGCTGCCCTTAATGAGAAGCGAGGATATAACAGGAACGGGGGGGCGCGTAAGAAAGGGTTGCTTGATTTTAACGCACGATGACGAAGAGATCATCAAAGGCACTCGACGGGTCGGGATTGCTCGAATTAACGCCGCGAAAGAAATGGAGTGGTTTAAGTTCTGGATTTAATGGGAATATCGCCGCTCGTTTCCACGATTTCACGATACGGCAAGTGAAATGTCTGTGTACAGTCGTTAACCCTTCGTTGACACTCTGGGTGTGAGCCACCCTTAAACTGATTTTGACGCTCTGTACTATTTAGGTGTAAAATAAATACGTTTTCTCCAAAGCCGACTTGCAAATTATTTTTTCTCTCAAAATATTATATCTGAACCACAAGTCTGTAGATTTTTAGCATTTAATATTGAAATTTGTAAATGTTACAATTTTTTCACGATTTTCTTCGGGTTTTCGGGGCGTATTGTAATCTAGATTTTTTAAAAAAAAAAAACTGATAAAATGTCAATAAAAAACTATTGGAATACATTCTAGAGACCTTTTGACCCATGATTTTTTTCATAACGATTGGATTCTTTAGATGAAATGTTAACCAGTTTGAAAAATGTAGTTTCGAGAAAAACGCGTTTAAAGTTAATCGCCAAGCCAATCCGCTACCCACGCGTTTAACTTCAAACCTGTGTCACTTCGTGCATATTCTGAATTTTTTAAAAAAAATCAGCAGAATAGTGGAGAATCTTCATAGCAACAGAAAATATAAAAAAAAAATCGATTTTTATTTTTCGAGCGAATACCCCCTTAAGAGGATGTGTTTTTGAAACTTCTACTTGAAGAACTTTTTTAAGTGTTTTTAATTCATTTGCACCTGAATAAAGATGTATATACAGTGATAATGGTTTGTTCGTTTTAAAAAACCCAATAACTTTTACTTATTTTAAATATTGAAGGTAATAATAAATTGTGAAGGAACTTTACGTTGTTTGAAAAACATCAATCATCAGTTATCTTTTATTATTTATTTCCCCGCGAAGTAACCTCGTTTACTTTTAACTTTTCATAAACGGCTAAGAAAAAAATGGACTCTTTAATAATAATTCCGACAACATTTTTCCACCAATCTAATATTATTGCAAGCTTGCGAAAGCAATATGTTTGAGACACACTAAAAGTTCAGCTGAAATGTTGAACAGATTGGCAGGATCTGTGCAAACATTTCCCAAATAAAAAACCATACTAAACAATAAATTCAACGAGGGGTGGGAATTCGACCAGCGCGATCTGTTACCGAAAACCTTGAAGCGTTTCATGTTTGCGTTGTCTAGACATACTTTACAGTGACGGATTAAATTCGTTGCTGGAATGAAAGCAGGTGTCAGAAATTTCAATTCGTCTGCGTGTCGATTTCGCTTGTCATCGTCGCAGAAAATCTCAAACATTTTCCGCCGCGCCTGCAGTTACGTCGCCCTTTCTCTGAATTTTGTACATTTCAAAAGCTGCAGCAGTCAAGATCATTTCAACGAGAGAATTATAAATATACAGCGCAGCAAGGAATAAGTTTGTATATTTCAAGCTTAAACTGAATAAATTTTGAAATTTTCAATGTAAATTATAAACTCTGCAATTGTAGAGCCTGCATCGTCATTACAAAATCCACATTCATTTGAATAATTTCAGCATTAAAAAGTGACGAAGAATCTTCTATTAAAAAAAAGAAATAGAAATCTGAATAAAGAATTTTAAAATTTTGAATTGCAACCAATTTGTTTTCATCTCTCAGTGCGGATTTACAATTTTCTCTTTAAAAAACAGAGAAATAGAATTCTGAGGGAAGAATTTTAAAAAATTTGAATTTCCTCCAATTTCTTTTCATTTCTCAGTAATGCTTTTCCAACATTCGTCTTCCTTTTTGCTTATTTCTGTATTCACAGCAGATTTATTTTCCATAACACAGAATATTTTCTGTACATTTCGAAAAGCTTGCACCAACTATTTTCTCCGCCATCTATATAAATTGAATCTCGCCAAACATATATAAACGTCGCGCATTGCCTATGCAAGCGTCAAATTTGACAGCGTAAAATCAAGCATGTTCCATCATTCTCCAATCGGTTGCGCAACCCTTTAAACACATCCCTACGGATCAAAATGCTTGCCCAAGCACGATGATTGACAAGCATACAGGACCCTTCATACACCACTTAAAGTAATCGTTTTCATGTAACAGAACGTTCGCAGGTAAAGCGACGATCCTTTGAGCGAGGCGCGCATTTAAGTTCTCGGGCTCTTTACGAACTGTCACAGAGGTTTTAAAATTCATAAAACGCGTAGGTCTGCAAAAATCTATATTCTATTGAAAAAAACGTCTATTGGAACATCTCGGTTTTATGAATTTAAGGGGACCTTCCGGTCTAAAAGTCGATTTTTTTTATTTCATTTTTCGAATGTTCAATCTTTTAGGAATACGTGTTTAAAAGGATTTGTTGAAATTCGTAAAATTCCCTAAGTTATAGGCATTTGAGTAGCGGCAAATGCATCGGTCACAACCGGCCACTCGGCGCTCACGTGAAACTTTAAACGCGTTTTTCCCGAAACAGTGTTCTCAAAATCGGTGGGACCTGTATTTCCAAAAGTTATCATCCGATTCGACTGAAACTTTTTGTATTTGGAGAACATACTTCTGGCTAGGGGAGAAACCAGAAGAATTACAAAAAATTGAAAATTTATAATTTTTACAGGCGTTGAAAGGACGAAAAATATAGAGAAAACTGATTTCACACTTCAAGTGTCGTTATTTTCTCAAAAAATGTTATTTTTGTATTTTTTTCTGGTTACCCCCCTAGCTAGAAGTATATTCTTCAAAATAAAGAAAGTTTCAGTCGAATCGGATGTTAACTTTTGGAGATACAGGTCCCACCGATTTGGATCAATTTTGTGACGCCTTGACTTTAACGACTCCCCAGTGCCCTGTGCAATGATTAATTATAAAACAAAAAATATATTTCTATAATTTAGGATATCCTTAATACAATGCAAAAAGTCCTATTATATTATATATAGTAGTTTTCCTTTAATTAATTCCTAAAGATCACCTATCTTTTTGGACTCTAGACCGGAAGGTCCCCTTAATGTTTCGACGTAACAGCTTGCAAAGTCTGTTTCTTGATCCACGTCTTCGCAGCATTATTTTAAACAGCATCTTTGAACATCGGGGATGTAACTGCACCTATATAAAAAATCCAAAGTAGAAAATATGCTGGGTATTTGTGAATTTAAAATTTGGATACTGTCATACTCGTCTCGTTAGTGAAGGAATTTAAATTAAATATCCGAATACGATATAAAATATATGCACTATTCTATTTTCCCACGAATTTAATAGCATTGTGTTTCTTACATAGAAATTATAGCCTATTAGAGGAAGCACACCTGTAACATTCGAAATCGTTAGAATGCTTAATTTGACATCTTAGAAGGTTCCTTCCTTTTTTGTATAATACTTTAGACTGTGGAGAATCATTTTTTTGAGTGTGAGCTCCTTATGGATGGAATATTGTATTTTAGAATGCATACATTATTGAAACCAACTTTTCAACCTACGGTCAAAACAACATGCATCTTTGGGAATTTTTTCTAGAAAAACCGATAAACTTTTATCATTAAACATTAGTCTATTGGAAAGAGTACATCTTACGGATGTTTCAGTATTTTTTGTGGTATAAAGTATTGAAAGGTTTGTGAGTTATAGGCGTTGCCACAGACGTCCTTTTCATAGGCGCTTTGCGGTGACAATCCAAAATTGAAAATTAGATTTTTTTTAGGTAACATATGAAATTATCTAGGCGCTATCGGGCCCGATTTTGGAAAAATTATTTTGATACGAAATGGCGGCTGTGCAATGAAGCATCGATATTTTGAAAAAATCTCTCTTTTCTCGAGTGTAAAAAAACTAGGAAAAAAAGGGAAAGCTCCCGATAGCGCTTAGATTTTTAACCCTAAAACAAGCCTGCAAAGCCTCGAGTAAATCGGTTCATTAATTTTTTAGTTATGTGTCACCGATTTGGAAAACATGATTTTGAGGAAAACGCGTTTAAAGATTTTGGTCTGAGCGCTACACCGAGGAACACCTACCTACTTACACGCGTATAATTTTGTCAATTTTGGTCGGATTAACTTGCCATTTTCAGGGAATATTTTCAAGATGTTGTACTTCAAGAAAATATAAAAATCGATTTTTCCAAAATTTCTAGGTAGGCCTAATACAAATTTTTTACAATATTTGCATATATCTTCATCACACCAGCAGAATATTATCTTCATCCCCTACTCATTTCTATCAAGATCAATCGAACATTTTGACGAACGAAGATTCGAATTTGAAAATTACAAATCCTCCATTTGCATAACCGGGTGGCTTAAATTCACCAAGGAAAGATTAGCGCGTATGCATTAAAGAAACGCAGTTCCTCTGTCGGTTAAATTGAGTATATATACCTCGCATAGAAAAAGGATTAATTCTACCGTAAATTTAGATTTTCTGTCTGTCGGGTTGGATTGCTGCAACCAATTCTCTAGACACTACATCGTCGACAAATTCTTTCTCTCTCGAAGCCTATATTCCAAAGGATTGCCGTCTACGTCTGTGTCTTCTCTTACCCTCGGCATTTCCTCCTGAGAAAGCACCTACCTCTATCTCAATGATCGTCGTTTATCTGTGCCCTGCCTTTGGCGCGGGGACTCTACGGCGTTAGTACTTCCTTTCCTCCTATTTTGCAAGTCGGCCTTGTCCTCTCGATTTGTCATAACCGTCGGGACAACTTCCTCCCCCCGAGAATCCTATGTTCATCTTTTCGTTGCATGTTTTTTTTTTAACCAAAAACGATCGACTTTTTTTATTAAAAATTTCAACATTAACTCAACCCTTATACGGAATTTGTAAAGTTACACGGATAAATAAATTTGGCCCCAAATCACATATTTACAAGAAACGAGTACCTATACAGAAGTACAACTCAGTTCGTTTAATTATTACGGTTTAATCTTTTAAGAACTTATCAAGTTTCTACGATAAAAAATTTGAGCGAAATTGAAAACAAGAATTAGAAAAATTATTATTTTTCATTTACGGTTATTGGTTATTTAAATATATGAAGGAGTCTCAGTCGCAATAATAAATTAGTAAAGAAGAAACGAGGATTTGTGACTCAATTTTGAGTAAAAAAGTCCCAACTTCCGTATAAAGGTTAAAACGTCCGCAATTTGGCCCAAATTAATATTTCCAAAAGTCTTTCGTTAAAAGACTAGATATTTTAATATATGAAATAAATCTTTTTGAATGGTTAATTTCTGACGATTCAGTACCGATTAGCAGTCGTCACCGCAAAACACCCTCTTTGAGAAGGCCTTCGGGACAGTTGCTACAACTTCGTTATTGATAAATAGTTTTACATAAAAAAATTACGAGATACTCTCTAAAATACACTATTCCAAATAGGGAGAAAATATTTGAAAGAGGGTCTTACAGTTTTTTGAGAAAAAAATTCTTCGAGCATGACCCCTTGGTACCATCGGGGACCAGTCTGGCTAATGGAGACTAATAATACATTTTATCATTCGGTAATAATGATAAGGTTAAATTGCCCGTGTTTTCGACGTCCCGTTACTCGTCAGAACTTCGCAGGGAAATGTTTTGCTAATTGCAGCGTCGCGGCTTCGGCAACGCCTTCTTTCCAGTAACGAAGTCAATTTGCAGTGCAGCCGCAGTAAGACGATCAATCGAATTATCCTTTCTAACTCGTTGCACGGCGGAGGCTGTGGACGGCCCTTTGAGTTATTCTGTTCACGATTCGTGTTTAAATTGGCGAAATAAATTCTTAGTTGATTAGGATGAATGGCATTGTGTAATGTCCAACAGCGAGGCTGGGGTGTTGATGATCTTAAATGTTATTAACTACGCAAATTAGTAGGTTAATAAATGTGTACGATATTCATGTAGCTAATTAAATGAAGAGCACACTTTGTGGCTTGACATGACCTTCCTTATTGGTGCGCTGTGTTATTTTGTTTATCATGATTATGGTCAAATATTAGAGGTAAATATGTATAAAATATTAAATGTCGGACTTCCAAATGGATATTGGATACATATTTAAGTTTTATATACAGGGCGACTCACTTAATTTGACGGCCTGAAAGTATCGGTGAACTGTTAGCTGTACGAAAAAGTGTGGGAAGCAAAGGTTGCACGATTTCAAGCGGTATATACGTTAGAATAATTTTTTTTCTCTACATTGTTTACACATAAAAGTTTTGAAAGCCACCTTGATTTTTTTAAACGGAACATTCTATATTTCTTTACGGAATTTAAGACAGCACTAAAAACTGAGAAAATAGGTACGTATTAAGGCATAATAGGTCTAAAGTGGGTAACATTTTATATTCGTGGAAAATGTTGAGACTGATTTTAATGTAATTTTAAGCACACAGTCGAATTCGTTTTCATGAGATCGCCACGGGTTTTTTTACAATCTGAAACACTTACTTTTAATTTTTTTATCTTATTAAATTTACCTTACCTTCTATAGTGGGGGGCAGGTTATTTGAATATTGTAAAAAGGTTGGGAGACACTGTCTTAAGGATTGTCTCAAGCACGCGTACTAAGGAATACCAATAAAGAGTTGTCACAATTAGTTTTTAAATTTGGATATTAAAAGTCGCTGATAAAAAAGATTAACAATCATATTCATAGAATTAAATTTATCTTTTTTATCGGCGATTTTTAATTTCCAAATTTAAAAACTAATTGTGACAACTCTTTATTGGAATTCCTTAGTGCGCGTGCTTGAGGCAATCCTTAAGACAGTGTCTCCCAACCTTTTTACAATATTCAAATTTAAGATGATAAAAAAATTGAAAGTAGATGTTTCAGAATGTAAAAAAACCGCGGCGACCCTAAAAAATCACCTCGCGGCCCACAGGTTGAGAATCACTGCCTTAAGAAACTCAAGCAAATAATTGCCGCGTTAAGAGTCTTAATTTACTGCAGCCAGCTATACTTCCGTGTTAGTTCGAAAGGGCGTATCTGCAACTTTCGCTTAAATTGAGTTATTGCTGCCGGGTAGCACTAAGCAAGCACAATAAGAAAGCCACATCTACATTGAAACTGAAGATATAATAGTTTTTTTATTTTGGACGTATGTGGAGTCGATGCCTGGTTGTTAAACGAAGTAGCAGTAACTGCAAAATTGTATTAATAATAAACGGCGTAACTACAGTTAATTTTTCAGTGTTTCTTTTTAAGGGTTTGTCACAAATATTTAGACACCTTTTCATCCAGATTTGATACTTAACCTAATCCGATTCGCACAACATACCGATGGCATAACACGAAATACTAAAAGTCTTAAGGCAGGATACCACCTTTGACTGCGATTTTGGAGGCGTTTTTCATGAATTTTTTTGCATACAAAGAATGCGCAGAAACAAAATCGGTTTCAGTCATTCATTAATGTAACTTTAATCTGTAATTACACATTTTTTGAAACTGAAAAAGTGAAAAATAATCTCTTGTAGGTGGCGCCAAAATACACTCCTTTGGAGGAACATCGTTAGACGGCGTGTCAAATTCCGCTTTGTACGTGGCTCTTAGAAAAAAAAAACCAAAGAATGTTCCTATTGGCAACAATATTTTTTAATGCTGTACGTAGGGATTTTACGAAATTTCGATTTTTAAGAAAATGGCGGCCATTTGAACAAAAAGGTCAATTTTCTTAGGGTAAAAAAGTTTAAAGAAGTTTATAAAATTGCGCACCAAAAGAAAAATAACAACGCTACAGCAAAAGTCCTACGTACATCGTTAGATTACACCACGGGGAAGAATTGTGCAAAGTTTCAAGTCAATCGGATGAAAATTATAGGAGTAATCTGACACGCCGATTTGGAAAACATCGTTTCGAGAAAAACGCGTTTAAAGTTTTATATAGATTTATATATCTGTTCCAATCCGGTTTTTACACAAGAAAAAGGTTCCGGTCACCTTTCTAATGAATGAATTTCGATTCTATACACTTGAAAGAGTACTTTGAGAACAAAAAAATTTTCAATTTTTTTTAAGTGCGAAGGTGGTATCCTGCCTTAAAAGAATTAACACGGCAGTATAAATTTAATAGTAAAAAAAGTCCAAATAATTAATACGTCGCATTATTTCCACAATAGAAGTTTTACTGTATCAGTAATTATTTAGAACTCTCCACCATCTACATCTCTCCTTGAAGCACCCGTTTTTTTGTAATAAATCCTCAGCTCTAAAGGCGAAACCACACATTCGGCGGTCGCCGAGTGCCGCATAGCCGGCATTCAACAAACTACTCGCCACAGTATTCGCGTATAGCTTCACCCTATGCGTTTAAACGGCAAATGACGAGCGTTTTAATGGGCGAATAAGGAACATTTCCCTACGTCGCTTATTTATACGTGTTGAATTTTTTTTAGAACGGTGCCATTTGGTAAAAAAATAGTCCCTGAAAAAATTTATTGCAATCGGACAACAGGAAAGGGTGCCGACCAAGCCTTAAAGTTCGGAATTCATTAATGGTTTGAATTTGAAGAATTTCTCAAAAATGATAAGCCCTATCGAAATTTTGTTCAAATAATATTAAAAGAGCATTCAATTTTCTACAATTACTGTGTATATAATTTTTTCGTGCTTCCAACCATTTTTTAGATAATAGCGTTTGAATATAGAGAGGTCCGCACTACGCGCGTCTAGACATACGCCACGCCGTCCAAGTGGGCCGTGAAGTGCTATATTCAAACGCTATTATCTAAAAAATGGTTGGAAGCACGAGAAAATTATATCTACATTAATTGTAGAAAATTAAACGCTCTTTTAATATTATTTGAACAAAATTTCGATAGGGCTTACCATTTTTGAGAAATTCTTCAAATTCAAACCATCGATGAATTCTAAACTTTAAGGCCTGGTAGGCACCCTTTCCTGTTGTCCAATTGCAATAACCTAAAATAAAGGACCACCCTAGTAGTTCAATGGCACAGCCAGAGGGTAGGGCTCTAGTAAAGAAGCCGCTTCGTAAAAATAGAAGAAAATTGGATTATATTCTTTAAACAAATTTTTATAATCACCTAATAAATTTTATTGAATTTCCATTAAAAATATTTTTATCCGTTCAACTCGGCTCCCATCAAGATTAAATCCTGAGTGCCCCACTGATGTAGTTGCTCGCCGAATGCCGAATTATGTGGATCCGCCTTAAGATTTCAATTATTATTACAAAGCCCGAGGTTCTCAGTAAATTAGACGATGTAAAGATAATTCAATAACATTTCTGTTCCTTCCTTGGATGACACTCTAAGAAAGTTGTCGTGTTGATCGTCCAGTTAAGAGACTAGATAATGTGAATCCACAGAGCCAGCTCGCGGCCGGAAGTGGGAACACTGGTCGTGCTGGTACACAGCCTGACGAAGAGAAATGACCACCTAGGCCGAACCATAAATCCGTGTGCGGCGGATTAATCGTGGCACAGAGGTGTTCGCGAAACTCGTTGCCAACTAAACTAATTTAAACTCGTTTAAAACTGCCGCCAAGACTAACGGTGGGCCTAAGGTGGCGTGCATTTCAATAGACTGTGGCTGCGAATGTGTATGTACAGCTGGAGTAATATCATTTTGCCAAAAAGAGGTGGTGATTTTGTTATAAAATTTTCCAAGGGAACAGTGCTGATTAACGATAATTTCGTTAGGTATAGGTTACTAAAAAATAAATTTTTTGTTACGTACCGAATGGTGTAAACGAATTTTCTAACCATTACTTTGGGATGGGTCCCTTTTCGGGTTGTAAGATAAATAGGAAATTCGATAGAAGGGTTGCATCGAAGTGATTTAAAAAATTGTCACTGGTTCGTGAACCTAACATCCGTAAAAAATAATTTTTTCTTGCTGTTAGAAAACAGCAGACTTTTAAGCATTTAAGTACATGGGACAGGTTGCGCAAGAAAGAGTAGTTTAATTTCTGCGAGAAGTGAGGTGAACGTAGGATGAAGAATTGAGAGGGTGACTTAGGTAAATAGGTAGTATAATATCAACAGAAAATACAGGAAATATAAAAGCAGGACTGAGAGTGAAATACAAAGATAAAAGATAGAGGGGTATCAAAATTGAGGAGTTGAAATGGTAAAGGATATATTTTTTTAGTGAAAAAGGATGCACTGTAAGTGCTAGAATAATTTATTTTTATTTGTACGGCTTTCGCAAAATAGAGATCGTAAGTTGCACAGTGGGACACACTGTACTTTTTTTGTCAAAATCGTAGATCTTTTGATAGAAATAAGATAGAGGGATGATTATTTTTTTAGACGAAAGCTAAGACGTTGCAGAATAAGGGAAAAATATTGACAAAGTAGGACACACAAGTTTTGAGCTGGAAAATCCATGTCAAAGTTGACAGTTTCGAAGAAAATTGCAGGTTTTCCGTTATAATGTGCGGTTTAAGTTTTTCCTTCACTTGTTATACATCACTTCCTATAGATTTTGACGCGTTGAATTGAAATCTGGCGGCAGAATTTGTCTTCCCCTCAGGATTTTTTTACGATAGATTTTCAAAGTCAACACTTGGTTGCCACACTTTTTCAATATTCATTCCTTATTCTGCGATATCTTAGCTTCAAACTAAAAAAAGATTCACCCCTCTATCTTATTTCTATCAAAATTTCTACGATTTTGATGCGAAAAAGTGATTTTTTGAAAAGAAGATATTTTTGAGTTTACATTTAAACTCCCCGATTGGGATAAATTCATTTTGTATACACTACAACGCCAGGGTGGCGTTGCTAGGCGACACAGCTACTGTAGTTTATTCGCAACATAAAGTGATAACGGGAGGCGAAAAATAACTGCAACGTGTATTTTTAATGGAGATATATGCGCAGAAAAGAGAGATGTAATGGCGTCGACTACGCAGAGACGCAATAATTCAATGGAGCAGGAAAGTCATCCCTCGACCATTCTAATATGGGAAAGGCGTTCTCCCGTGGGACTTTATTACACCTCTCTTGTGTGAGGAATACTTTTTCTATGATAATGTTGTGGCGTGGGATGGCACCGCGGAGCAACCATGGTTACCGTATGCCGAGAATTCGCGGTCGGTTCGATTCACTACAATTGCGTATTCCAAACGCGAATTTAACGCGAACGCATCGCTTTCTCCTTTATAATGATATATTCCCTGCTATTCGGCAATTTCAAAATAAATCAACGCATTGGATATCGACGCACACAATACACCCGCGCCCTTTGTTTTCGCGAAACCTTGAAAGATTCGAAGCTGAAAGGAAAAAGATTGTACGAGGTGTTCATCGCAGTGATCGTCACAATTGTGGTGCTTTTGGTGGGTTGACTGGAAAAAGTTGTAAACCAACATTTGTCAGTTTTCTAGAGGGAAATGAGTTAGTATCAGGAACAGGCTCCAATTATTCCTCATTCCTCATTCCGCATTCCACATTCCTCATTCCGCATTCCTCATTCCTCATTCCTCATTCCTCATTCCTCATTATTGTCGCATCAACTGCTATAGATTATTAGCGACTTGCACAAAAATAAGGCATAGGTATATTTACTACTAACTTAAGTGGTCATTCTACTTTGATCGGCCGAAAAATTAAGCTATTTGTAAAGATTTTTTTCTCAGTAAATACAACATTTTTGGTATTTATTAAGCTACTCTTATATTATACAAAAAAAAATTAAAAAGAATTTTTGCTGTTTGTTTTAATTGTTTTTCTACAGTGTCAATATGGCACAGAAAAGAGGTATGTTCATGGCGTAGGTGATTTCCCGGCTCAGGCTTATCCGAAACAAAAAATTCCAAAAGATTCTTAATCTGTATGAGTGTCGCTATAGCCTCTAGCTAAATTAACAATTTTTGTCGAGAAATAACTGAAATTTTTCTCATGGAACACCCGAGAATACATCCTTTCGGGTGTTTTGTCGAACTTTTTTTTGTTACTTTTCAACAAAAATTGTTAATTGAGCTGAACGACATAACAGCTAACAATGTTTAAAGCCGAATACTTTTAGTTTATTCCTGTCTATGTATCTTCAATCTAGATTTGCCCAAAGTGTGCCCGCTTTAAAAATTTAGTAAAAACGGTGCATTTATTTTGAAGTATGTTTTTAATGTAAATCAAACCTTTAATGCTTAATAACACGAGAAAGTTAAACCAGAAACATTCATATTTTTAAACTGGTGCAATTTCTATGGCCACTTGTTTATCTTGTTTTATCACAAAAATACGATAGCATTTGTCATTCTTAAGTAGAAAGACATAAAAACATAATTTGTTTTATATTCCACTGAAGACAAAAATAAATTCACTATTCATATTAAACTCGCAAGTGGATTATCGTTTTAGATATACAAGAATGTAATAAATGAAAATTATACATTTATATGTAGTGAGTAGGTCTCATTCGATTTTTCTTCCAACCGAGACTCCATATCTTTTATTGCACTAATCAATGCAGGTTTCCATTCTGAAAGAAAATATATTACAATCCTTTTTGTTGATATCAGTACACTTCATATTTCCCACCACTATCTTCCTATCACGTTCAAAATGTATATGTAGATGTTTATTAACCAAAAACTAAATAAAACATAACGAAAGTCGGTCACAAATAATACTCCTGTTGCACTATAAACTTTCTGGGCAGTCAAAGATTTTAGAATTGTTTAATACACCCGAACGGTTTTAAGGAAACAGTTTTTTATATTTTGGCGCACCTACCTTTCGGCCGAAGTTTGCGAATGGATAACACGTACATATGCACCAATCGTTTCCTGCAAAATATTCTGCGCGATGCTTGGCGAAAAGCTTTTAACCATTACAACCCGGGTTGCGCGGATACGGGGGTGGGATGCTTGACCTCATAAGCTCCAGAGAACTCGGGAAAACGTTTAACTCGAATATATGCTTATTACTTGCGATACAAACTTTGATGTTTTCGGTAAAACTCTACGAACTATAGAACTGCGCGAGTCCTGCAGAATAAAGGGAAAGGCGGGAAGTAAAATCTTTACGAACTTTTATATCAGGCTAGTAAATTGTAATTCTCAAATTCTTTCCCTTTGTTATGGCACTTATATTTCCGTTACATAGGATGACCAGTTCCAGTTAACGGATTTTGTTCTGTGAAGCTATAAATATGGAAAAAAATGGAAGAAAGAATACTTGTAATATCCGTTTTTTAAATTTTTAATCACTTTCAAGATATGTAGATACTAATTTTACGTTCTGCAAATGAAAAATTATATTTCTTTTATAGCAGAAAGAATCTCAAGTTTAATACAGATCTAATCAAACTCGGATTAAAATGACCAAAAAGAATCTCTTCTAAAAGTCGAAATCATATTTAATACGTTTTGTGTACATTTTGTGGATTTTTTTACAAGTCAACGGCTTGATGAAGATTTCCCGTGTTTTTACTATGTTTACATAGTATTATGAACTACTTATAAAAAAAGTTTCAGTTAAAAAACTATTGTTTTTCGGAAGTTATGGATACATATCCGAAAGTCTCTCGATTTTAGACGCCTGAACGGTGGGCGTAAAAACAGCCTGAATTAAAAAACAATAAAATCTTCTTATAAAGTATGTCAATAGCTATCGTCCATCGGGGCCGATTTGGAAAATTTTGAAAAATTAAGAAATGGTGAGAGATCAAAGGTAAAGTTACATTTTTCTAAGAGAAAAGGCCACCTTCTTTCTTTATAAATAATAAACGGGGAATCGGAATAAAAAAAGCCCTCGATGGACGATGTGGAATCTTATTACGATCTTGCATGCAAAATTGGAAGTGAATTGATTGAACGTAGCGCGAGTTTTTAGGCCCGCCGTAATGAAGAATATAGTTCCGAGAAAAACGCGTTTAAAGTTTTGACTTTGATGCCCCATGGTACCTGGGTTGTTTCATTCAAATGCCTATAATTTCGCCAATTTTCCGAATTTTTACATCGGACTTGTTTTATAATATTTCTAAAACATTAATCTATGAAAATATTTAAAAAAATCCGATTTTATCACACTTTCAAACGGTTATACCCCCTTAAGCAAGCATATCCTTCTATTAAAGAAAAATTAGTTGCCATTTTATCTTGAACTCTATGATAAGTATGAAAAATTAATTCGTTCTTATTTCTCATAAAAGTCACTAAACCAAAAAAGTATTCATCAAAAGCAAATTATTCCATTTAGAACAATGTGTAATATAACCCTCTTACCAAAAAGCCTTCAACCCTCCGAAATGTCTTCCCTTACAAGTACTTCGAACCAACTTTATATCTTCCCTCAAACTAAAATGGGATAAATACTATATCTAGATATTTTATTATTGCTATTTATTTATAATATTATATCAATAAAAATACACAGTCCTCTTAAAAAGACACAAGCAGCGATTGAAATTTTAATAAGTACGACCTTAAATAATATTTTTCATCACTCTTGACATTTACACGTTCAGAACAAAGAAGACATGGGCCCGGACACTTCTCCATAATAAATAACAAAATACATATTTCAGGTGATTTCTTCGAAATGAGCTTGCTTATAATGATACAGAAACGTGCAGCCACATTGATAAACCTTTCTGCAGTGATCCAAGACTGTTCAGTGTTTGGTCTTATCCTCGCGCCTTTTGGCATACTCTACGAACCATGGATTAAAAGCTTTCTGATGAAGTTGCCTGGGGGAAGGGACTCGCGACAATTGCACTAGCCGAAGTTTCAAGTGTTTTGAGCAAAAGGATTTCGGAGGATTGAACAGTTGCCCCTTTTAATTTCATGGGCTTCGACGCTCTCGCCTAAATCATGGGATAAACTAGCTTGTCTCGCGTCCTCTTCACGCCCCGAGCGATTCCTGTCCACTTATTTGCGTCTATTTTTCTATTTAATTATGCGAAACTAATTAAGGTAAACGCAGGAAATTTTTTTGTTTTTTTTTTCAAATGACGCTTAGGAATTTTCAGTATTATTTGACAGAATAAACACCAAAATTTCTTGAGATGTGTTTGTTTAACAACCGTCAGAAATCCTTCGAAATTTCCGTAGGTACAATCCAACATTTATTATTCAATACTTCGAGTCACAAAAGTAGTAATAATAATAAAATATGATTTTCAGAAAAAGAAGCTAATGATAATAAGAAAACAGTAAATAAATGGATAAATTTACCAAGAAATTATAGTAATATAATATTTTAATTTGTGTTTATATAAGTTGCATACTAAAATAATTTTTGTTTTACAGGTAAGTTGCAGAAACGTTTCTTGGTGCTTGGCAGATTCGGAATAGTAAGTGTTAAATGGTTTAATATTTCAACCCCCTCTGGATATTATATTCCTTTTGTGTAGGCGCGAATATATAACGTCACATTGATTAATGTTCATTTCCTCTAACTTTTGTACAGCTCTGATTTAAATAATCTTTAGAATTATTGTATTAAAATAAATATGTTTAAGCAACATTAATTACATCTGGTAAACATACTACGAGATTTATATGAGAATTAAAATTTTTTCTACATCTTCTGTTTCATCATCGAATTTAATTTGACACGAGTAGGTACAGTATTGTATGCAACAATTCTTCTTCAATGCAAGTGTTAATTAATCATATGTTAACGAGACTTTAAAGTGTTATGTAGTAGAGTGTATATTCTGTATGCTTGTAACTATTATAATTAAGTACCAAGTGAGAAGTACTAGAGAGCTTGTGGGTAACCAATGCAATTCAAACTTTCTAAGTACTTAGCTCAAACTCATTAATCTTCACTATTCTCTACTATATAATGAAAACAGATATAATTGATTTAGGTATTCGACGCATCACTGCCTGCACTAACAATAAGTCTCAAATACTCCATTAGACTCATAATACTACACTCAATAAAAATGGTTACGTTTAACTTACGTTTAACCATTAAATTTTAAGATCGAATATTGCCAATTGCAAACTGTTTTAATTGTTTTAACCTTAAGATGAGTTTGGTGGTATTTAAAATCTGGGGTGATTTGACGCCCCTCTCAATTTGAAATGTTTCTAGATGTTATCACTCATCAATTTTATCGTGATTTGAATGAAGTCCATTTTTAGAGTTTATAACAATTTTAATAAAAAAAAACTGTATATTTCTGCAGATTATAATCCGCATACCGTAAATAAAGATTTATGGTTTACGATAAACAAGTATTTCTGTTTTTTGTAACATCTTTATTATGTCAATCTACGTTTTTGACAAACGCACCTGCCGCCATCTTGATTCAGTTGTCATTTGTCGGCATCGTACCTTTCTCGTGATAATACTTACCAAAATAGGTTATCTTCGTGTTTAAACGTGACGAATTGAAATAAAAGATTTTAGTTTCTATTCCAACATACAGTAACTCTGGTAAGCAATAATATTTTGTAAACAAACTACATATATTTGTTGCTTGATGTAACAATAAGGTTTGCCGGCATTCATAACCTATAAAATTCCAGTTGATATTTTCTTGTTTATACGGTAGGGGGCACCAGTAACACGAATATGACATCAGTTACTTGCGGAAAAATGGAAAAGTAGATCATATCTTTTACTTTTCGCTGGAACTAGGTCTAGAACTGTTGCAATGGGTGATATAGAACTTATATTGCCATTTTCTAAAATGGCAAATAAGACAAAACTCTTATTCATTTGCAGATAATATTTTGAAAATATATAATTTGAGATAATGATTTTTTTTTGTATTTTGGAGGTTTTGTGCAATTGCTATAGTGTGTCCTATTCTCTTACATTGTACCCCTAAGGCTGTTAAACTGTATCCCAGATCTGGGGCACACTGTAACAATTATGTGATCTGGGAAAATTGTCAAATTGATTAGCTTTTAAGGATAATTGTTAACATCTGCTAATTTTGATTCGAAGGACCAAGACTGTTGATTGTTTAAGTGCAAAAGAAAAGTTGATTTATTACACATTCTGTTGTCTACAATCATTATTAACTTTTCTCTTACACTCTACCCCACCTGACCCTACCTGCAAACACTAATTCATAACATAGAAGGTACACGACCATACTTATAACGTAGCACAATGATCCACACATGGACAAGGTAAAAATGAAAGAAAGCAACCCAAATAGAAGTTTCTAGTTAGTTCTAATATTTCCCTGCACCAACCGGCAGCCCCAAACTGGTATGAAATCATTACTGTCTCTCTCGAATTCAGCACCCAAAAATATCTGCATTAAAACACCTAAAATATTTGCAATATTTTTTCATCGCAGGCCTGCCTCTGCTATAAATACTAAACACTAGGTCGCCTATCCGCATCAGTCACTTGCTAGTTCAGTAACTTTCCCCTACTAATCTCATTAAATCGCCTATCACGACACAGCATAAAAACCTCAAAGCATCTGAGGTTACTTTTGCATTTAGGCGTCGAAATTCCTCTAAAACCAGCTTACATTTTTCTACAAGTCTTCACGGCCCTCAATCCTACAGCCCGGTGTAATCTAGAAGCGTGTGGCGCAGGTTAAGTCCGCAGAAGTCCTCTTAGGGTTAATCGTTTCACGGCCTGTGGATCAAGCTCGGTGGCAATCAGGGGCCATTTTTGCCGAGATTTCTATACCCTGTTCGGGGATTTAAGCGACGAATAACTGTTGAAACCGCGACGCTTAAAGCGTCGGTTGGTGGCCTTGCCGTGCTATAAGGGCCTCAAGATCGGATAGCTGGTGAAAATGACTCGGCTGAGGCTGTGCAGCGAGTAAACGGCTCCCGGCCGCTAACTTTATTCCCAACACGTGAGATTAACTCGACTCCAGAGCCCGTGCCTTGAACTTACACCGGCCCGCACCCCTCCCGCCCGCCCCTCTAGCAACCCCTTAACCTTATTAAGCCTGAAGCCGAGCTAGTATCCTTTCGAGACCGTTCGAGAAATTGGGACGGCGGTGAGTCCGCTTCCGTGGGTTCGTTAAGCTGAAACCACTGCGAAACCACCTACAACCGCTACTAAGCAATAATCCTCTTCCTTGTTCGACTCTTTTGCCCTTTCTTCGCCCCCTTTCCATTCCCTTTTTTTCTCTCTCTCTCTCTCTCCCGCCCCTGCCTCCCCGCTTTTACTTCCACTTGGGTCGATCTCGTTCCGCTCGGTCCTCGGCGCGTCTTGGTTCTCTCGGCTGAAAATCGTTTAGACTGGATAGGAACGACGACGACCTTTCCAGAAGGAAAGCAAACAGCGGAGCCTAGTTTTCTTTGAATCGATCAGGCAAATTAGATCACGGGTAGTGCGGGGAGACCCGGCGGCAGGGGCGGCCGTGTCGCTATGTAAAATGGAAATTCCGCGATGGACAATGAACGACTCGAGCGGAACTGAAGGTGGGACTGAAATTCTTGATTGAAGGAACCGTATGTTTATGAATATTAAGAGGGCGGGTGCTGGAAATCGAAGAACTGCTGGGTTGATGTAGGATTGTAAAGGGCCGCCTTCTGTTTCAATTTAGAAGATGAGGAATTTTATTTTAAGGAAATGTTCAAAGTGGGGTGTTTGGCCTCGAAAACTGGCCAAAATTCTGGACGCTTTAGAATTTGCTCGAACCGGGTTTGTAAGGGTTTTCGGGGTCGCTGATTTTGAATCTAGTGTCAAAACTTCAGAATTCAAAATGGCAGCTCCAATATGGCGTCAATAATTGCAGAAAATTTGCCAGAATTATTTTTCGTTGTTTAATGAAAAACAAAAGTACTTTATTGATCTTATAAAATCTATTTGTGTCGCAATAAAATAAATCGATGATCAATCAGATGATCACTTCAGCTACACTTGATTCCACATTGGAGCATCTCGACGCCCCTACCGATTTGCGACCGATCTGCGCAGCTCCCTCTACTACCCACGGTTTGAACCCCATGCGATTGGTCGTGGTAATTTCCAAGGAATAATTGGTACATCCCAAACGCGGGACCTGACCGTTGTCAACGTAAACAGTCCCGCACGAAGAGTGAACAGAGAGAGTAGAGAAGGCCGTGCGACGGAGAAAAACATAGGCGGTTAAGTGGGGAGGCGGCGCAGCAACGTCGCCTGAGGGTCGTGCCTGCGCGAAATCTTGATGCTCTACTGTGGAATCAAGTGTACGTCCTCTTCATCATGGGAACATGAAGCTTGTGTGTCCAAGGACCTGTCCTAGTCACCAGGAAGAATCCTTTCTATGGTCTCTTTGAGGAAGGGATTACTTATTTCTCATGGTATGGGTGTCATCCCTGCAGCTCTCGTTTGTCATTTCTAGCTAAATTAGCTGTAAAACTTCCACCCTGGCGAATCCGGAACCAATTTGTTTTTGCATTGTGATGGCAAATCTTCATCAAATGTAATGACACCAGAAAATGCAGCCGGACTCGCCCGGAAGCATAACAAATCCCTACAACGAAATCTTGCTAACGAAGTTTGCTGAGAGAGAAGCTTCCTATGAAAATCTCAATTGGAAGCTACAGTATGACGAATGAAAATTGGATGATACACGTTATCAGATTTATGCCAACACGAACCCATTTGATGGACATACCGACGGACCACGGTTCATCGTTTCCTTTCAGCCCCAGCTGAAATCAGTCTGCCTGTCCTGGGGACAATAGACGACACCTGACCACCGATCGTTATTACAAAGAAATCGTGATAACGCAATTAAGTAGTCGGCTCGGGGGCCTTTCTGTTCTCATACTTGGCATTTAAATAAAATCAATTTGCGCAAGCGTAGGCAAATGTTGACTCAAGGCATTTCAATGTGGCTAACTGTACGAGTGAGGGGTGAGTGCTCTTCGGCCACAAAATGGAGGGAAATTGTAGGTAGGAGCGGCTCTACCCAGCATTTCGAGCCATTTGCAAACCAAATTGCCATTATTGATGGTAATAACCATACAGTCGAGACTATCTCTCCCCTGGTCTGGCTTTTTCCACCCGGCGATCCCCTTGTGCTCTTCAGATATATCGCCAGTTGAAATGTTAACAATATTCTTTTCTGCCAATACCCATGGCTAGCCGGTTGTCCATACGCCACGTCGACTTCCAGTTACGTGGCATTTTCGATTCTTCCCTGTCTCGCACGAAATTCTTGGCCTTCAATGGGAGCCACAGAGGTGGATCCAACTGGGGTGTCGATAATAATCATTGCTTGCATTTCGACTGGTCTGTTTATGTTTATTGTGTTGAGTTTAGTATCCTTAGTATTAAATAAGTGTACCTTCTTTCTTTCACGTCTACATACGTATGTGCAACGTTGCTCTGACAAGGGACACTATCGAGATGTCTGACGTCGATTTTGTGTCTCCTCGAAATACAGTGGCGGGCCAAATTATTGATTATACCCAAACAAAATGGTTTCAGATTTTGTAAGTTTAAGCGATGGAACGGCTGTATCTCTGCGAAAAATGGTCGCAAAAGATATTCAAAAGAAGCATTTCAACGCTTGAAGTTTATAGTTTTTGAATCAAGGATTCACAAGTTTTTTTTTTTCAGAAATTATGATACGGTTTTATTAAGATGAAGCGCAGGAAACGAAGTTCCAGAAATTTTTGCCTAGTTTGAGCTTATGCACGGGCCAAAAAATTTTCTTCCGGTAAATCCAACGAAGAGCTTTTATGGAGCAAACATTTCCTTTAATTTCATTTTTTTTGGTTTTGTTGTATGATTTTTATTGACCGAGATATTCGCGATCAAAGCAAAAAAGGTACTTTTCACTTTGAACACCTACAACTTGCGAACTCATGGTCGCAGAGAAATTTTCATGAGTGGTTTGGAAAGCTAAGAAACTTTCCATTCAAAACCTTTAGTTGCCAATTTAAGATTTTTTTCAATCGGATTGACGAAAATGTTTTGAGTATAATAATTTGGCCACCCTGTGTATATTATTAAACACAAAACTCTAAGAGACGCTTAATATTTTTTGTTTTGCCCAATCTCAATTTTGAGGGTTGAAAGAGCCCCTCAAAGTTGGAAAATTAGCATTGCGAGGAATATCTATGAAAAAATAACCTTTAATAAGAGCCACGTTCTCAGTTGAATCACTGCATGTTACTTATACCGTTAAGGAACTAGTTCTTGATCAGGCACTAATTTTTGATCAGTTCATGAAATAAACCGTTCTTTTGAGTTTATGTCAATAAATAATTGTTTGAAATAATTACTAACATAAAAATTGATAATTCAAAAATATATGTGTTGTCTATGAAAGCAGTTAGTATTGTTAGTTTTAGATGATTAAAAACTAGTTCCTAGTCACTTTATTATTCCATACCTTGTAAGTATTTAAATTATATATTTATTTTCAACTTTTTAAAATTTTTCCTTGAAGTTTAAACATTAATTCAACTTTTAGTATAAAAAAAGTCTATGGTTTAATGTTTTATTAGGTTAAAAATAAATATTAAAGCGGGAAACCTTCTAAACTGATCAGAAACTAGTTCCTTAACGGTAATGATGATGTGTTATTATCAAAATCGCGGCATTATATGAAAATAATAATGATACGAATAACAAGTTATTTTTAATAACCATAAATGTGAGCTGTTGTTATAATATAACACGTTCCTGTTTTTGCTTGAAACAATCTAGAATCTTACAGAAATCACATTTTAACCATCAATTCAAAGAGATAATTATGTTTATCTATATAGCCAAATTCTACATATTTAACTCAAGCACTTAATTAATCTCTTAAAGCCTATGCAAACAACGAAGTCTGAATCATTTAATTTGATCATCGTGATGCTAACTCCCTCGTGTTTCAGACCAATATAAATGATAAAATATTCATTTATTTATTAAATATGTTTTTGCACAGCGCAGAATTCATTCAACCTATATTGTATTCTTTAAAGGGAGTTTACAGAGTTTACATTTTCTGTTTCGCAGCAGTTTATAATTCCCGGCTCCGGTAATTTTAATGTATGATGGATGGGTTCTCTTGTATTCCGTCAAATGCAGAACATTCGCTTTTCTGTTGAACAACGGGGTCTGGACACTCACAGTCCAGATTTTTTGGCACGGGAATATTCCCTTTGCTTGACAGCGTCGTTCTAAACTACACACTCTTCGTCACCCATTTCTATTCGGTCCAGAAAGCAGAATTAATGAGAAATTTATTGAGAATGCCCGTATACAAATAAATGCTAAGCAGCGAATATTTTTCAAAATCGTTTTGTGTTAAGATTAATTTTTCTCCCCTACTACTTTCAACGTTAAAAATAATTATGCAAGATGTAGTAAATACAACATGTTACAAATATAAAATATGAAGTATCTCGTAAAGTATTTCGTTCTCAATGGCTGCGCTGTAGCACTTTTATACAGTGGCTTGAAACAGAATAACTTTTTTGGAATTAGTTCAAACCACTTGAGTTTTTTTGAGAAGCTAGAAGGATTAGTTTACTGTGACGTCTTTCGTCGTTTTGAAAAAAAATTGCAATCACTATATTTTTATTTCTGTATTTACTGCACTTACGTCGTTTTTAGCAAACTACCTCCTCATTTTCCCGAAAAATGAGCCCCTCAGAATGTTTTCCCCTGGGCCTTTTTTCCTTAAATCTGCCACTGCTTAAGGGGGAACACCACTGTGACGGCCGGAAAAATGAGCCCATTTTTAAGATTTTTTTAAGGAATAACTTACAGTTTTATTATAAAATTGTTATTACCTATCTTTAGAACAATGTCTTAAGAGACTATAAAAAAAAGTAATAGAAAAACATGCATAGATTTCCATATACAGTTAATCTCCTACACCCCTCACAAGAAAAACATAGGTCGCTTATCGAAACGATATCTCTGGACCGGCAACTCTGAAATCAAATTTTTTTTTTTAATATAATCGGTATGAGTGTAGTTTCCGTTGTGCGTACCGATTTTTAAAAAAAAAATATTTTTGTAAAAATGGTGCGGTTGGGAAGAAAAAGTTTCGAAAATCGGCAAAAAAATTAATAGTTTTTCGAGCGTATTTCAAAAAATATGTTTTCGATCAAAAAATCGGTACGCAAAACGGAAACTATCAAAAAGATTTCGTTAGTTTATCCTCTGATTAATCGACGGAATTTCCGAAATATTAAGTTAAAGCAAAATGGCGACTGTTTAAATTTAAGGTTTCGATTTTTGCAAAAAAAAGGCCGTTTTTCGTTCATAAAATCGAAAGTATATATTGAAAAAAAATCCTTCGATCAACCACTCGATTTTTACATCTAAAATAAGCCCACAAAATTTCGGAAAGATTGGTGCAGTAGTGTTTGAGATATCTTGCTCACCGTTTTTAGAAAGGCTTCTTAGATGTCGTATTTTTATTATAAACGTAAATATTTTTCTGCTAAAAAATTATCAAGTGTTCTTTAAATGTTGCTCTTTTAATTACAAAAAGTTCTGCAAAAATGTATGCTTCCGCCTTTTCAAAAAAAAACTCACAAACATTCGCCCCTTTTCGGCCGCCTGACTATATATATATATCTTCTAATAAAATATTTCACCTGCCCCTAAAATTACCCTGTATCCATACACATTTAATATGGAAGCAAGTGGATATCGCGAGCCTGTCATGTAGTCTGTTAATCACAGAAAACTATGCGGCGCAAGGCGGATAATTCGACGTTCGGCATCAATCACGTGGATCGTTAACGAGGTCCGACATCATTGTGCCCGCCGATGAAACATTTATTGTTTCCATCTGGCCTCCGCCCGTGAGTTATTAATTGCCGATTTATTATTAACGATGAATTCATTTCCCAGTAGTTGCGCGCATTAATGCTAATTATCCCTAATTGATCGACGGGGCTGTATTAGTTTTACGTGCTGTCTGGGCCGTGGAAATTCCAGCGTCAAGCTTTGTTTACGATGCAATCGGTAAACGCAATTCTCCGGTCAAAACGGTGGCAGGAAGAATTTGTTGGCCGCGCGCAGTTCCACGCGTTTGCGATGTAACGCGGCGGGACGGGGCAGGTGGAAGTGGAATTAGATTTCTGGGCGTCGTTGATTTATTCGATAGCTATTGTCGTGTAAAGATACGACTCAGAATTTCGAACGGAATTGATTTTATTCGCTAATATGTTGAGTGCAAAAGTTCGTTCGCTTTATTGAACCAAAGTCTTCATTAAAAGTTTAAATATGTTACAAGCTTTTTTAAATAAAGTATTTTCCTTGGCTATCTATCACCTTTTGCCACTTTTCTGGTAAAAGTACAAATAGGTATAATATAGGAAAGAAAGACACTTTCGTACACCTGATATCTCTCAACAGTGAGCGAACGAACTTTTGCACCGACCTAATACATTCTGCTTTACTAATAAAATTTATTGTCGTTAGAAATTGGCGGTACTAGTGGAGACAAAATATTTCTTATTGTGAACTAGGGTAGATGTCCCAATTACTGCCAGTGTCCCAATTACTGCCACTTGATTTATTATATGTAATAAAAGCGTAACGTATAAAAATAAATGTACAAAAAATAGTTATTATAATAGTTATTATAATAGTTATTACAATAACTATTTTTTGTACATTTATTTTTATACGTTACGCTTTTATTACATATAATAAATCAAGTGGCAGTAATTGGGACACTGGCAGTAATTGGGACATCTACCCTATGGCAAAAATTCAAAGGGAACATTTTTAATGTTAGATTTTGTTCTCGAGAAACGGTGATCAAAAGTTTCTTCCCTTGTGCAGTAATACTTTGATGCCTGCATTTTGGTCAGAAAATTTTAAATCTTTAACATTTCATGTAGGAGTGAATGTTTGGGAAAAGAATTTAAAAGCCGCGCGCTCGTGCTGGCGATCGGCACGCACGCCAATCCGACGTAAACCGGCGCGAACAGGTGCAAACCGAGGCGAACCGTCGCACAGTGGCGTGTTTATAGGGAAAAATTGTGAATAAATTATTTTATGCCCTATTCCTACGTATTTTGACCTGCTGATTTCAAATATATTGTTATCTTTGTTGTAAACTAAAAAGTGGTAAAAATGAAGGTTTTATTTGTTTTAAAAAAATCATAACTCATAAACTATTTATATGTATGAAAAGAGGTTATCCAATGGTATTTCTGCATATATTTACAGAATACAAAAACTGAATTTTAAGGGTTGGTGGTGGGGGTAACTTGAAAGGTATGGATGTTTTGAAAATTAATTTTACGCGGTTTTGTAGATATACAAAAAAGATGTAACTTGTGTTTTAACTTCTTTTCGATATCTCTCACCATTCTCGAGATATTCCACAAAAATAAAATTCTGTTTTTTCCAGGGGTAATTTTACCCCCTAAAACCGTACGATGGCACCAACAAAAATATAGTTATGTTACGACTGAATTACTGCACAATTACTACACTATTTGCACACCATGTTTCATTTGTGTCATAACTTGCTTTGTGCATGATATTCTTGTGGTCAGTTATTTTTGTACCTCTTCTTATAACTTTGAGGGGTGGTTTTACTCCCTAAATATGCAAATTGAGCAAAATAAAAAGACACATATTTCTTATTTTCCGGTCCTCTAAAACATATTCAAAATCCAAAGCAATCGGAGGGAACCTCTCCTTTTAAATCATAAAAAAGGAGACGATTTGCTGCCTAGTTACTTTTACTTTACAATGGTTTTCGGCACCTAACACAAAAAGTTGCGCCTAGTAGCAGCTGATTCCTTTTCTATTCGATAGTATACACTTCTGCCTTCCTTATGAAACAACTTTCAGCGTGTCACATTGTGTCACATTTTTTATATACGTAAAATTGCCGCAAATAAAATGTGCTTATCTAAGAACGTTACAGAAAATGTTTAAAAAATCGGAAAACGTTGTTCTATGGATCATTTTGTTCGCCTTAAAATATACTATACTGTCAACTATCCCACAGATTTGTTGCAATTTTTGATACGCCAAACACAGAAGAAATAGAACGCCCCCAGAAGTGCCTCAAAAATGTTGCTCAACTTTAAACATTTATAGAGCAGTTGGTATTTCTTTTAAGGAAAAAACAAACTTTGACCATTATACTAGACATATTTAAGAACATTTTCATGTGTTTACATTTTCATTATCTGTCAAATCGGAAATTGAATTTATTCACAATTCCCTAGAAAACACGCCACTGTGCGTCGCAGCGCAGCGAGGACAACCGTTGAGAGAGCCGTTCGGAATCATTGTAAGAGTTCGGAAGTAGTGCGTAATGAGGGGATCTGATCGAGTGTGGCTTACGAGTTAAAGTTCTATATATCAAACCATCATTCTTCATATTAATATATTTGCATTTATTATTCTAATAAATATCTTTATTAGAATTCCTACATTCATGAATATTGAGATATTACTGATGCATACTTTTACTGATAAGGCTCTTTAAATTTCATGTATTTGTATCAAATAGTTTGACGTAGGTAAGACAGATGGATTTGAATGCCCACGAAGCGATGTATTTTTCTAGATTTTTTAGAGTAACACTTTCCTAAATTCTTGCAGACCAAGGAATTTTACGAGAAAATATTGAACATAAATTGTACCAACAATATTCGATATAAAATCTAAATATAAAAATCTAAACAAACGTAAAATAGTTTGAGTGGACATTGAAGAATGGTAAAAAAAATTGAAATCACTTATACGTGACAGTGGTCGTCAAAATGTTAATAGTGTGCAGATTGATTTTACAGTGAGATCAGTAATTAAACAACCGATACAATATGTATAATAATTTTTGGACTTAAAGGGTTTTGCCTACCTGTGAGGTCTGAAAAAATCATGTATATTCGGGAATTTTTTGGGGAAAAACTTGAAGGGTTTTTTAATCAAACCTTTATGCATTCGAAAGTGTACATGTTAAACTACTTGTAGTAATTTTTGCGATGGAAAATATAAATAAATGAAAGAAATATCAGCGATCTCCCTGAAACGATTTTTGTTTTAGTAGCTTGCGGCGACCACTCTAATTTTGACCTGGTTCGTCCGAAATAAAAAATTCGCTGGAATTTAATTAGTATATTAGATTATCTAGTCTTAGAAAATCTTAGAAACATTAATTTGGTACAAAATTTTGGCCACAGAATCGCTTTTATTTTTCATCATTTTTCATCTGTAAAATAAAAACTACGCAACGGAAATGAAAAAGCCGCGATTAAGGGCTAGACAATCAAATATATCTAACTAAATTTGGTCGAATTTCTTATTTCTGATGAACCTGGTCACAGCTACAGTAGTCACCATAATAAAAAAACGTTGCCGGGATATCGCCTATAATTCCATTATTTATTTAGATATCGCAGTGCAAAAAAAACTACAAGAACATTAAAATATATACTTTCGAATATACAAGCGTTTATTTAAAAAAGTCTTCAAGTTTTTAAAAAAAATCCCGAAAATACTTGTGTTTTCAGACCTTGCAGGTAGGCATAACCCCTTAAGGGGTTAGGCCACCTTGGACAGAGCAAAATTGCAGGCATTTTCAGCATTTTTTTTAGGAAGATAATAATATAAACAGAAAATTTAATATGAAGCCTGTTATTATACAACTCTCGCCGGAAAAAAATCGTATTTTTTTTCTTACAAAATGGCGGCGGTAGAGCCGTGATACGCAAGATCTTGTGGAGCGACGTTTTCCACGGTGTTCAATCTCACGGCTATACCGTTTGACTTAGAACAAAAAACCAAAAAGCTTTATTTTCTGCATGCCTAAAGCTATGGAAGTACGTAGCGGTTTTGCGATATCTTGAATATGTTCTGTGCAATTGACACTTTTATAAAAAAAAAAAATGCACTTTATCTCTCCATGGTCACCATTTCGAGACAAATTAATGTTTCTGGATTTCCCTACGTACTTCCATAGTTTTAGGCATCCAGAAAATAAATCTTTTTGGTTTTTCGTTCTAAGTCAAACGGTATAGCCGTGAGATTGAACACCGTGGAAAACGTCGCTCCACAAGATCTTGCGTATCACGGCTCTACCGCCACCATTTTGTAAGAAAAAAAATACGATTTTTTTCCGGCGAGAGTTGTATAATAACAGGCTTCATATTAAATTTTCTGTTTATTTTATTATCTTCCTAAAAAAAAATGCCGAAAATGACTGCAATTTTGCTCCGTCCAAGGTGGCCTAACCCCTTAAGACACCACTGACGAGTAAGAGTAGAAATTCAATTAATCAATTTACATATTCTTTGCACGAAAAAACTTCTCTCTACATTATTAATTTCCTTTTAACCACGAGTATTTATGTTTTTATATATTTATGTATTTATGTTCCGCATAAGAAGCTATAATTTCGAAAAAAATTAAAACAAAGAATGCTACGTGTTCACCTACATTAATTCCAGTCAAACATCCCTCTCTTTCTCGCTGACAGAATTATTCCATTTAAACTGCAATAAATACGTGCAGGTTCTGCAACAATTTCCACCAACAATTCTTCCCAACAATCCACCGCTGCCCCTCCGTTCTTCTAATCCCTCGCCCCTCAAGCCTTGACAGATCGATAAAGGGCCACGTATAACGGAAACAATTCCCCGAAACGACGTATAAAATCTATTTTATTGGCCTCGTCGAACCGCGCGCTAAAGTGTTTCCTCCGACGCATCGGGAACAAAAATCCGCTTCATTGCTGTCAAATCCCGTTACCCGGTGAAGGAAGCCAGACACGTGGGCACAAAGAAAATGGCTAAAAGCGCGGCCGGGGACGAGCGGGGGGTGGCGCGGGGGTGGAAGGAGTTGTCTCTCACGTTCGTATATCGGGGCGATTTCCAAGTGCAAAAGCTGAAATGGAGTTTGCGTGAAAGGGTGGAAGAGGGATAGGACTGCCAGCGATCCATATTTTACGAGAGCAAACAGGAAACGCTTGAGCGGGAGACCTGGGGTGTACAAGGAAAAAAGGGCCCGTCTCTCTTTCTCTTCATCTCGCTGCAATATGCCGCGATTTTTCGTTCTGCTCCTCTAGCCCGGCCTCTCTCTTCCTCGTATCAATATCTTCGCCAGTCTCTCAGGTCCCGATTCTTTCCTGATCCTCGTGCTTACGGCTCTACGACTGCGGTACGCTCGCCCACGAGCTTCTATCCTTTTGACTGGGGGATTGAATACGGGGAAAGAACAACGGCGGCGTCCTCCGCTGCGTTGCATTTCTATGAAAGTGTTGAGGAACCCAGCCAGGTGCCAATGATGCTTCTGCGACGCCCCGTAGTCGCGGATCGCTTCGAGAGACGCGTAATACACGGAAAGTGATTCCAGCCCGTCTTCGGCGCGTAGCAATTTAACCCTGCCTGGCGTCGGCGCGTTTCCGCGCCGAGGGGTCTGCTGTCTGTGCACGATTTCGTTCGATGTGTTCCGGGAAACGTCGAGAGCACTGTCAGAGCTTGCGCGACAGAGGCGATTTTTCAGGAAGACCTGACCGACTTGGGGGTGGATTTTTCACAGTGATGATGTAGTGGGAACTGGTTACCTCGTGGACTCTGTTTTAATTGCAAGTTTGTTTATATCTTGTAGTGGTTTAATTTTAATAGAAAGGTGTGCTTACAAGGGAAGGTCGCAACTAGGGTTGCTTCCTTTTTAACAGGAAATTTGCCATTCGTGGAGTGTAAAAAAAAAGTAACGTGACTCTAAGAAGATAAACATGTAAGTTTGTAACGTTAAATGTTTAATCTGTTGTCCTGATAAAAAATATCATTCTTGAAAATATTGAAGATTTTGTGGTTTATATTTATCAGTCAAATAATTACGGAATCATTACTATAACATTAATGTGTCTATATAATTTTTTTAACATTATTTTATTGCCGTGGAGATTGTAGCAAGACTGACTTGTGGCCCTTGGTGATGGACGTAGGTAGCCAAAAGTTCCTTAAAAGGCTAGTCAACGTGGTCATTTGACAACATGGTCGCGAACACCTGTATACTTACCTGGGAGCAGCGTAGTTAATATTCCAACGAGAGGAAATTCCCTATACCGTGGTGCGGAGCATCGACAATCTTTTGTAAATTATGCCACAGAATTCTAGAATCTTTCACAATTGCGTGCATTATCACAAAGCGGATAGACGACGAATCAGCCGGATCATAAGTACCTTGCGCGTTGAATAAGCACGTAAAACAAAGCGGAGAACTACATTTATGCGGGCACAACGGACTGGCAAATAAAAATTTAACGCTAGAATTGTATATTAACTGAGAGGAATACCTTTTTAAAACATTAATAATCCTCTCGCTACTCCCGGCTCACCGCCTAGCAACACTTTTCCGGCAACGCCGTGCCTTGCGGCGCTTGTCTGGCAACGCCGTGTCTGCCGCGACGCGAGCCTACTACATTAAAACAAACAGTAACACTCGCGGATATGTAAAGACTGAACTGAGCGGGAAAAAGTGGCAAAATTTTGCAACGTCGCCTTATTATGCGCACCTTGAGTTTCAATTTATAAAAAAAAAAAAAACGGTGCGGCATCTCGCGGTATTATCAACATTTTGCTTAACAATAGACACAAAATGTATATGTTGTCAGTACTCATTTATAACAGCTTTGGGAGAGTCCGCATTTAAAACAAAAATAGTGCATGTGGTCCTACATCATAATATATACTAATTACTTTGGTAGGTAGACTGGATAATTTGAAAATAACTCTTAAAGTAGCGCCTTAAATTTCGATCGTCAACTTTCAACTGATATATCTTCCAAAAGGCTGCAGTTAAAATTTTTCAATTAATGGACAATTATGCGCAGATAGGTTATAAACGAATTGCACTAATTATATTTGGCAAAATAAAATCCTTGTATTTGGACATTTGGCCAGGTTTTCGGGCAAACTCGCCACTGTGCCACGTCGGGAAACACTGCGGTTTGGTGAAATGCGAGGAAATATCGTCTGAAGGAATCGCTGTCTATTACTAACAACAGATATTTTCACTTTCTCTACCTCTGCTAGCAAGCTGACACGTCATACACCCAGAAGTTTCTGAAGGGCAGGATGGAAATTGATTTCTAACCCTACTTGGGGACTGATGCTTCTGGCTGGAAGCTTTGGGGCCTGGAGGAAGCTATAACGCATTGTTGTCAAAGTTTCATCCACCAAATATACCTAGATTTAATCGTTACCCTTCTTCTCTGGGGAGGGAAGCGCGGCTGAGCTCTACCCACACGGAGTCTAATTCTGTCATCTCTAATTCTAAGTCTCTCTGTAAGCCTCGTAGAGTTACTCTCGAGTCTTCATCTAGGTAACCCCGAAATTTCCATCGAGTAATTTTTTTAGTCGAAGCCTTAATCCACGATTACGTAAATCCTTTAGTTGTAATAAATACCTAAGTTAGTGTTAGGAGAAACAGCATTAAATTATTATTATTATTAATCTCTCTATATATATATATAATAAATAACTGTTTCATCTAACGCATCAGGGCGCAGACCATCGCGCGACACATGAACCTAACTAGGCCGCATTCAATTCGATTCCCCACTGTTCAAGAATTCTCTGTCCAGTGAAAGGACTGAAAATCCCGAAGAGTTAGGCATCCGGATCGCAATGCGCTGTACCCAAAATCCTATTATGACCCATCTAGCCATCGGCGTAAAAGCCAATTACTGTTGGTAAGTTGTTAATTTCGGCGGAGAGCCGCGCGGCGACGGTCGCGAATGATCGATCGAGCCGGCCAACCGTGAAGAGGAGGATGCCGGAAAAATTAACAGTCAGAATGCGAAACCACTTGCGCAGGACACTAATCCAGATCCCACAGGCAAATTGGCGGCCATCGATATATTCTGCCACGCAATCGGCCAGCTCGAGGGAAAGGCACCGCGTCCTCAGCCATCTAAACGTAATCTAAACCCGCCATTCGAGTGTAGCCGTTAAATCCGCGGTAATCAAACGCGCCCCTAACTGTGCCGGTCAGAGCTGGCCCGGCTGGCCGGTGACTTGAGTCCTGGCCACCGACACTATCATCGACGATTCCGGGGGTAACCCAACTAATCGTCGGGGGAAAGGCGAAAGAGCCGAATTTGACTGGGGAAATCAAATCGATGGACTCCAACCCCGGCTCCCCTATCTCCACTTTCGACTTTTACTCGACGGAGGGATCGATATTGAGCGAACCGTTCGCATCGACGGCAACCGGAGGATAGAGATGTGCTGAGCATCCTTATTGATCAATTTTTTTCTTGAAAATTCCTTCGTCGGGCAGCTAACTACTTCTATCGAAATTTTTAAACGTTTAGTTTCCATGTGTAAATAACTTTCGTTTCTATTGATTTTTGTATGAAGAGTTTAGAGTTTGAATATTTTAGTGATTACCAGGAAAGAAGAAGGTGCAATTTGTTCTTTATATAGAAATTTTATAATTTAAATTAAAATTATTTATTGAGCTGAGCTGACCTTCATAATTATTTTATCAGAGTGTGTACTCAGAGATAAAATAAAATGGTGTACGTCAGTTGTCAGCCATATTGAGTTCAAACAATATTGCTGTTTTTCGGAGAACGTAAGCAAATATGTGCAGCGCCGGCTTCACAGTAAGCACACCTCGTGGTGATTGCAAACTGGTGAACATTCTGCTTTTTCGTCTTTTCTGTTTTCGAGCAGTTGTGAGGGTAGAGAAACTACTTGGGATTGTACGTTCGGCGACACCACAGGACTGAGATAAGATTGGAGTTACAAAATGTTGCTGAGTTTACACATCGCTGGATGCTAAGGCAGTACAGTGTTTGAACAATGCAGGGACTGAGAAGGTAGAATGTTTGGACAATGCAGGATTCTGATGATACAGGAATAGTTTTGGGAAACATCTGTGTCAGAGGAAACGCTTACTCTAGCAGGGGTGGGTGTATTGTATAAATGATTTCTACGTGGGTCTGTCTAAAAATGCTTAGATGTCTGTCAAGGTCGTTGTCACTCATACGGTTTTTTAATAATTTCAACAATTATACAAAAAACTATGTACCTATTATACAACGGTTTAAAATCTTGTTTGAATGAATGGAAAATTAGACACTTCTATTTTAAATTTCTAACCCTGAAATTAAAAAGTTGCACGTTTCTGAAACAGTTTATATCAATGCATTTTACTAATAAAAATTAAAAATGTTTATCCGCTTTAGACTGGAGTTTATACTAGTTTATAGTTTATCACTATTCCCAAAAAACCGGTTAACCCGGTTTTCGAATTTTCACCAAAAAATATAATTAAAATAGTAAATAAATATTTGTACTTATTTTAAAAAATGTCAGTTTCCTTAATATTATGGAATTACAAAAATATAACAAAGTAAAATACACTCTATCTATACAAAACCAAATGAAAAAAAAAAATAAAATAACTACAATCCGTACAATATATAAATCTTTTAAAAGGTGGTACCAAATTATAAATCTTTATTCCGTTTAGTATTTTTATTCTGAAAATATGAACTCATGAAGATTAGGTTTACTGTTACCTACTACAATATGCTTGTGTCCGAGGCGATTTCAAGTCAAAATGTTAACGCTTCTAATTAAATAATTCATTCATTTCTGCGTATTAATTCTAGTATATAAACCCAGTTTTTTAAATTTAAAAACCGGTTTTCGAATTTTACAAATTTATAAATCCGACACACCCTACTTTAGACCTAAAAACATATATGTAGGCACCTTGTTAATAATTATTTAATACCTACCCCCATTAACAAAGTCAGCAAATCTGTATAGTTCCTGCAAACTATCCTGTATTTTTTCTGTAAGCAAATATTAGAGACAGCTTAATTTTCCGATTAGATCTTTTTATAAAGCAAAATCATTTTGCCATTATAATTGCACAATTATCTCTAAATATACCTTAAATTATTCCCCATATGCTATCTCAGCTCTTATTCACCTCAAAGTATCTTATTGTTAGTTATTTTAACCCACTAATAATATCTGACACTTTGCATTCATACGAGCGTTCATAGCAAACTGGATTCTGAGAATGACTAACAGAAACTTTGTAGCTTATTGACAATCGTGGCTTACCGATCAGCTCGTCTTTTGAAATTGAGAAGCCCCTTTGTTAGCCCAGGTCCTAGGAAGTCCGGCTCCGCTGGAGAACGCCTTACGTCTGCGTGGCAATGTTGCCAATGATAACTGCGAATAATCTCTACTTCGTAAGCGACAGAGATATCACGCTCCTCCTCGATCTATCTCCCGCCCCTGTTTGATCTCTAGAGGGATCAGCCGAGTGACACTGAAGAACTGTTTCACTCTCCAGTGCGCTTCGACTAACGTGGCTAGACGATTGTCGGGAAAATTACCTGCCAGCTTCTCTCTGCTTCTCTTTTTTTTCTTTATCCAAGATTCCTTCCTCTTCCGTCCTACAGTGGGAGGCTGTAAAGCTTCGTGAAATCATTGATTGATGAGGGCACGGCTAGCGAAAACGCGTCGCTTTAATGAGCCATGACTTAAATCGTTGGTTCTGACGAACTCCTGAAACGCCATCGTTTTTAATGGCGCTGCTCTTTTACGGGTGCAGGGAAAGGGCGTTTTAGTGAGCTGAAATAATGCGGCACTGTTTAAGAATTAAATGATCGTTAGTGTTGCACTGGGAGACCTAAAATCTTTAGGTTAGGTTAGGTTAGGTTAGGTTAGGTTAGGTTAGGTTAGGTTAGCCGTGAAATAGACTGTCGACGCTGGTTGGCCGTGGTTGGCTTCGCGTTGGGGCCACTTGGCCGCCTTGGCGCTAGCGTCAGTTCACGCACACATGACCACCACTCCTGCAGGTGTTTGGCCACAAAGAATCCCTGGCAACCCTGGATATAGAGGAGGCTTGCTCTGGCGATTGTTACTAGGTACTTGGACTGATTTCGTAACAGGAATTTGCAAAAATAGTGTCACTATTTGTTTTGTAAAAAGACAAACTCGGGTATGTGTATTTGTTAATACTTAGGATTTCGTTTGGGATAGAATATTCTTTATTTATGTGTTGAAACATATTTTAAATGTGTGAAGGAACTGTTGAATTCGAGCATGTAACTTATTAACACTTTTGCGAGATTTTCAATACATTGGTAGTAATTTTTGTAGAATGCCAGTATTATTATAACTGTGTATTATTTTGAGTGGGAAAAAATGTATGTAATTTCTTTATCGCACATATCAGATGTATGTAAATCCTGAACTCAATTGGTTGTATAGATTTTTCTACAAAAAATTGCTGGAAGAAAACTCATTTCATTTCCGATCCAACTAACCCTCCCTCTTTGAGTATACATATACCTACACGTTCATAATAATTTGGAGGTATTTTGTATTCAAATAAATTTTTGGATATTTCGTAATATTTTGTATTATGTAATTACACTTCCATAAATTTAAAATGTATTTCTCACGTTAAATATAAGTATCATATATTCACCTTCTTGAAACGATTACGGAATAAAAAGAATATAAAATTCCATTCCAAAAATGCAAAACAATACCAAATCTTGGAAAGAAAAGAAGTAATTTCGGAATTGCAAAGGTGGCAATATATATTTCGTAGAAATATAATGAACACTTATTCACAATTTTTTCTGACAAATCGTTAGGAATTAACAAATTGCGATGATCGTTAGAATGCACCCACTGTGTAGTACAATAATTCCATGGATAATTTATTAATTATAAACAAATTTTATACAGCCGAAACATTTTCCAAATAATATTACTGCACCACTTGTACATTTTTCTCCCTCTTGAACACCGAATTTCATCTGGGCATTAGATGTTCAATAAACATCTGTGTATTTGAAAAATTAATGATTAATCGTATCTGAAAAAAGAACAATAATAACAATAAATAGAAACAGGCGAATTTAACAAATATATTGAAGGTGAAATTCAGCAGAGACAGATTTTGCTACAGTTAAACATATATCTTCTATCTATCTTCTTCTATATATTTTTTTATATTATATAATCGTTGTGTCACTGATTCATCACCGTCCAGCCCAAACCGCTGACCCTAGAAACATGAAATTCGGAGGGTAATTTCCTTTTATGACTTAGGTGCTCGATAAGAAGGGATTTTTTTAAATTCCACCCCCCAAAGGGGTGAAACGGGGCAAAATATATTTTCACGGATTCCTTAATATCTCTTAGGCCCAATTAGATACCAACTTGGTTTTCACTTCGAAAGGTTACCCACATAAAGACCAATATCAGGATCTTACCCTAATCAACCCCTAAGGGGGTGAAAAGGGATAACCTGTGTTTTCATGGAGTCCTTAATATTTCTTAAGCCCGAAACAAATCGCGGGGGTATTTTGCTAGTATAAAATATAACAAAGAAGACAGGGCAGAAATAATTATACTAAAGTAAATTACGAAACTATCTACTGTTTTATTAACAATTAAAAAGTTGCTACACTGTGGCGCTCGATTTTCTAGAAAATCGGGGATCCACTTTCAATCGTCTCATTCTAAGAGACTTTACAGCGCATTCAACAATCGTGAGACGAGAAGCAGGAAGCGATATGATCATTAACCATGGGTAGTTATCAAATGTATCTGATCAGCGTGCGTAATCTTGAACGATTGCGGTAGACTCAACTGCTCCTGGGGAACTTGGGCGCAGTTAACCGTTTCGATGACTCGGCCCCACTGCAAAATCGGAATCTACCGTTGGATTCTCTTCGATTGGCCCATTCATTGTAACGTCCAATGGAAATCGCTCCAGAATCGCAGCTTGCCAATCTTCGTCGTCCCGCAGCCGGAACGAAGCAGAGAAATTGGATGCGTTCGAATTGATGAATGGCTCCTCCGCTTTTGGAAAATGAGTTACCTCGCGTCCACATGTAATTCTGCCATTGATGTTCCCTTTGACGGTTCTGCTCAGAAAATTAGAACGAAAGTGATGATCATACTCGCTCTTCACCCATTTTTATTCTTCCTGTGGTAATTAAATTCCGTGCAATGTTTACTGTAATAATCGTGTTAGAAAGAAATTGTGTCTCGTAATATTGGAAACAAAACAGAAGTCACTTTTAGATATCTAACGCTTCTTTGTATACATATAGGGTATTAGAGAAATAAGGGTTCGGAGTTTGTCGAAGGGGTAGTTTACCCTGAGTTGAGTAAAAAATGCCTAACGAATGTAGATTGAATAATTAACATTATTAGAGTTACAAGTGATTTTTGATGAATGTTATACGAGTGATTTTCCCGCTTTTGTTTAACGTCTGTAGAGTCAAAATACAAAATTATCTTACTATATTTTTAGTACGGTATTTATAAAGGTAATTAAAAGTCTGTTGTTTCCATTTTTAAATACACTAGAATATTTTCGGTCTGACCATGATAGACAGTTTCTACTTAAAGAAACAGCTTCTCTTACTGTGGCTTACATTTAGTCCTACAAAATTGTGACTCAAAATTTATTCATGGAAATACAAATGAAATATAATTGTCAACTTGTCAATGTTGTAAGATAAGAATATAATAAATTAATTTTTATTTTCACTCCACATTGTTTAGAGTCGCCTTTTTTAATATATTGCGATTTTGAAAAAATCAAAAACTCAGTAGAATAATTGTTAGTGTACAAATTTATATTTTTTCATTTCGCTCTTTCTTTATATCGCGTACGTGGCAAATCCCAAGATTGATCGTACTACCCTTACTGCAACCTTGATGATCCTCGGTGAAAGGGTTGCGCGAACTTGGATCCCCTTATGCGGAAAATAAATGCAGCTTCCCTTCAACGTGTAATAGGAATAACGTGCAAACAGTGAGGGATGAAATTCAGATGAAAAATTCCTCTCCCCATTGAGAAATTTCAGAAAAGGCTTACGTCCTGGGGGTGGGTGGTATACCAGAAGCAGCAGGGCAAAATAAATCTCCCCCGATCTCTTTCGCCACCTGCTACTCACACGCTCTATTTCTACGTTTACAGCCAGTTGTGGTGCAATGGGATTCCAAGCCGCGAATCTTATTTCCCTCGATTCACTGTCATTTACAGGCAAACTGTAAACCGCTTTGTTCCTCAGTAGGCTACAGGCACACGTTTCCGCTGTAAAATAGGACGTAATGTTGCTAAAGTGGTTATTTGGAATTTTAGAATAAAGCAGTGTAAAAACAAAAATTTATTTATCAATTACTAATTGCAAACTTTGTCAGGTAAAATAACTATGTAACTATAAGTTGGAAATGATGTATTATCCAAACTATCCTAGTAGCACAAAATATTGAATACACATACATGCAATATTAAAAAGAGATTCAATCTCTTTTTGATATTTAAATGTACATACAATATTTATTTCAGATTAAAGAGAAAATATTTTTTCGAATATTAACTTTACATTTTTTTAATATTAATTTTACATTTCCTGACTATTTATATTACAATTCTGATTTTTTTTTTAAATTAGCATTTCAAGCCAATCTTGAATATTTATTCCGCAGTTCCTGAATATTTACTTTACATTTTCTAAATATTTATTTTATATCCCAGGAATATTTAGTTCATATTTTCTAAACATTTATTTCACATTTTCTATATGTGTATATGATATTTGGATACAATATTTTTTTCATATTAGAAAGCGTGGCTAAAAAATATTTTTGTAATATTTGAAAAAAATATTTAATCAATTTTTTGTACAACTAGGGTACATGTAAGCACACTGGATTTACATAAATAATTATAAAATTTATTCTCCAACTGCTTATAAAGTACGAATGGTCAACCATAAATTAACATTTCAGTTCATACTTATCAATGTGGTTTTTCATTTTAGCTGTAGCTATAGTTACGTTTTCTTAACGGGTTATGCCCACCTGTGAGGTCTGGAAAAACATGTATATTCGGGATTTTTTGGGGGAAAAACTTGAAGGCTGTTTTAATCAAACTTTTATGCATTCGAAAGTGTAGATGCTAAACTACTTGTAGTAAGTTTTCGGATGGAAAATATAAATACATAAAAGAAATATCAGCGATCTCCCCGCAGCGATCTTTTTTTCAGTAGTTTGCGATGACCACTCTAATTTTGACCTGGTTCATCCGAAATAAAAAATTCGCGGGAATTTAGTTAGTATATTAGATTATCTAGTCCTTAATCGTTGACTATCTCGAAAACTTAATTTGCTACAAAATGGCGGCTTCTCATAGCAAAAACATCGATTTTCCCTACAGAATCGCTCTCCTTTTTCATCATTTTTCATCTGTGAAATAAAAACTACGCGACGGAAATGAAAAAGCCACGATTTAGGACTAGATAATCTAATATACTAACTAAATTAGGTCGAATTTTTCATTTCTGATGAACCAGGTCAAGGCGACAATATTTTTTTATAAAAATAATTTCGACTATAATTTCATTATTTAAAAAATTATTAAAAGTACAATAACTTTAAAATATATACTTTCAAGTATACAACCGTTTATTTAAAAAAGTCTATAATTTCGTTATTTAAAAAATTATAAAAGACTACAATAACTTCAAAATATATACTTTCAAGTATACAACCGTTAATTTAAAAAAGTCTTCAAGTTAATAAAAAAACTCCCGAAAATACTTGCGTTTTCAGACCTTACACGTGGGCATCCTAACCTCTAAAGAGAAGCTCTTTAGACGTTAAACGAGATAAAACTGTACTCCAGGCATAATTCCTATTTTTACACAATCTACTATTTGCCTGTCTATTTGAGATACAGAAAGGTTTGCGCGTAGAGGTGACTATTAACCGAACATTATAGAGGGGATATCCCCTGAGTGGCCTTAAGTGGACAGTTGAGTTTGAGTCGGCTATAGTGTCCTGGATTTCGTGTACGAAACAAGACTCGAACCGTTGGTCGCACTGGACGTTCTGTTTCCTTTGTCTATATACTATGCCCCGGATCCCGAGTACAGGGTAGGTAAACTGAACTAATTCTGGGTTGCCGCCTGCGCCTCTATCTTCTGCGTTCCTTGCATATACACTCTTGGACACTCACATCCCGCAACGAACATTCCGTTCACAGGGTTTTACCTTCGAACTTACGGAAAACAAACATTAAATTCGCAAATAAGATGATTCGAACTTACTGTACTTCATCTACGAACCTCATAATGGATCACGAAATTTTTTGTTGAAATTTAACCGTTGAACACACGGCGTGTGCGGAAGCACTTCATTCATATGGGTTAACCATACTCGTTGAACGCCCATAGGCGTTTTCCGCACATGTATATATTTTCTCGCCTGGACGTATAATATACATATATATGTGCATAGCGCAAGAAGTGTTACATTTGAAAAACAGTGAGGCCAATTTAAGTATGCATACACAAAATGCAAAGGCTGTTGTTTACGTAAATGCAAACGCGTTGCTTAATTTAAAGGGGATCTAGAGACGCGGCAGCGTCTCGACGCCAAGTACAGGAAAGACACCCTGTATATGTCGACTGTCGCTACCGCTATCATTTACTCGAGAAACGGCTAATCCAACCTAACCTGAAACTTATTTCATTAATATCTCATCACGCCTGCAATATTTTCTAAATTTAAAGGCATTTTTCTTATGTAAACCGCATATAAGCTTTCGAATAAGACCAAATTTCAATAAAATCTGTCCACGCATAACAGAGACATCATAATATCGTCTCATGGATCTGTCAGAAACGGTAAGATTTTCTTTTCCTTCTCCAGGCCAAATTTTCGTTAACATAATACGTATATGCGTTACACGCACACCTTCAGCCAAAAGAAACTAACACGTGTTTCGTTCGTCATACGCGTTACACGCACACCTTCAGCCAACAGAAACTAACACATGTTTCGTTCGTCAAACGCTATTACGATACCTTCACTGTGCAATCTACTCCAAATTTTGACAGCTTACAGTCAGGTTATAAACCTGGCGAGTGTCAAATAAGGAAAGTTGTCAAAATTTTCTGAAATGTCACGAGTTTTTACACCACAATCCACACAAGACACTGAATTATTGTCTCAATTAACAAGGTAAGTCGCCAAAATTTTTTAATAGAATTTTTATGAGGATTTGTTTTTATACCAGCAAATTATTTTTAATTTAGGGTTTTTATGTAAAGCTTATCCCCATAAAAACTTCAAAAAAGTAAAAAAATTACGCCAAGTACATGAAATCAAATAAATCACAAAAAATATAATATAATATAATATATATTAAAAATTATCTGAAGTCATTCCCTATGCAAACTATCTTTGTAAAAAGAAGTGATATCCCCATAAAAAACTTCAAAAAAGTAAAAAAATTACGCCAAGTACACGAAATCAAATAAATCACAAAAAATAGATGATAATTACAAAATAAAAAAAAGTTGTGAAATCAAAATGAGCTGCAAGTACATAAAGGTGCTTTCCCGCAGCGTGCAAAGGTGACACGGTGTAACGCAATGTAAGATTCGGTGCTTTCCAACTGCGCTTAATAATATTAAGCAGATATATTTTTATAGAAATAAATATTTCAATACCAATAAATATTTTATTCAAAATACTTGGCGCTGCGAAACCGAAAAAATGTTAATTTTCTTATTAATAGTAAATTAATAATTTACAATAACTCACGATTTATTCTACATATATTTAATTCTAATATCATACGTAGCATATGCACACGCACACATACACACATTCACGAATGCACGCACAAGAAAGAAAGAAAAAGATTAATGCAGTTTATACATATGTATTCAGTTTAACAACACCAATTCGGTGAGCAGCGCCAAGTATTTTGAATAAAATATTTATTGGTATTGAAATATTTATTTCTATAAAAATATATCTGCTTAATATTATTAAGCGCAGTTGGAAAGCACCGAATCTTACATTGCGTTACACCGTGTCACCTTTGCACGCTGCGGGAAAGCATCTTTATGTACTTGCAGCTCATTTTGATTTCACAACTTTTTTTTATTTTGTAATTATCATCTATTTTTTGTGATTTATTTGATTTCGTGTACTTGGCGTAAATTTTTTACTTTTTTTAAGTTTATACAATACTAATAGCAAAATACCCCGCGCTTCGCTTCGGGCTTAAGAGATTAAGGACTCCATGAAAATACAGGTTGTCCCTTTTCACCCCCTTAGGGGTTGATTAGTGCAAAATCCTGAAATTGATTTCTAGGGATTTATGTGGGAAACTTTTGTATGTAAAAACCAAGTTGATATCTAATCGGGCCTAAGATATATTGAGAAGTCCGTGAAAACACAGTTTACCCCTTTTCTCCCCCTTAGGGGTTGATTAGGGCGAAATCCTGAAATTAGTTTTTAGGCATTTATGTGGACGATCTTTGTGAGTAAGAACCAAGTTGATATCTGATCGGGCCTAAGATATATTGAGAAGTCCGTGAAAACACAGTTTACCCTTTTTCACCCCCTTACGGGTTGATTAGTGCAAAATCCTGAAATTGATTTTTAGGTATTTATGTGGGCGATCTTTGTGAGTAAGAACCAAGTTGATATCTAATCGGGCCTAAGAGATATTAAGGAATCGGATAAAATACATTTTACCCCTTTTCACCCCCTTGGGGATGGAATTTTCAAAAATCCTTCCTTAGTGTTAAGTTAAAATTAAGTTAAACGGTTAGAGCTGGGCGTTGATGAGTCACTCAGTCAGTCAGGACTTCTTTTTTTATATATAAAGAGATTGAGCTTGTATTCTTTGAGAGAGTAGGTACTGTTTGTAGAGATATCAATATCGCCTTTGCTTTCTATAACAGAATCATGTATTTTTATTATAACCGTTTTGTTTTCGAGACGAGTGTGTTTTTCGTGGGCTATCATAGATTTGACATAAAGATGATATTGATATCTCCGAAATTGATAATCTCGCAGAAAATTCAAGTCTCACATTATATTTTCCCCAGCAAAGCAAAGGATCTTTACGTAATCGATCTTTTCTGCGTTTCCAATAGTTTCTGAAATAATTGCATACACGTACTGAAACTGGACGTACCTACTATATAGAAATGTTAAAAATTAAATTTTTAATGAAAACTTCAAATTTCCCTTTCGCGTGAGTAACTTTTTTGCCCCCGCAATAGTTTAAATAATAATTGCGTATGTACACTAAAATCATACCAACTACATACACAAACATTATATTTAAATATCAAATATTTTATTATTATTATTTATTGCACGGGACAAGCCCAATAAGTGCATAACAAAAAAAAGTGCACAATAGTGAACTAATTTTATGACTTCAACCGAATCCAAAAAAATGTAACTTTCGGGATTTTTGTTTTAAATCTAATGTGTTTTTCTTACAACTAATTCCTTACTTTAAATGTACATCTATTCAGCAACTCTCAGTAATTTTGTTATAGAGAAATACAATTAAAAATATAAAGGAATAACAGTCACGTTCATTTTGCTCTGACAACTAGGCACGACCCTGTTACGAGCCGAGGCTGAGGGCAATGAGAATGGCGGCTGCGAGGCCGAGGATTGAATTTGTTTAGAGTTTGTTAGTAGCGGACGAACCGGGGTCTGGTATCCCCGGGAGCCGCTATAAGGAGGTTGGATGTCGTGGACGAACCGGGGTCTGGTATTCCCGGGAGCCACTAGGAAGGTAAGCTTTCACGGACGAACCGGGGTCTGGTATCCCCGGGAGCCGCTAGGAAGGTGGATATCGTGGACGAACCGGGGTCTGGTATCCCCGGGAGCCACTAAGAGGTAGGATCTCGTGGACGAACCGGGGTCTGGTATCCCCGGGAGCCACTAGGAATGTTAGTTTAGCCTCGTAACTTTATAATATGATACACCTTGAGCGGTAAAGGAGTATCTATGTGGGTTGGTCTCGAAGAGGAAATTCAGATGATGATTGATTCAAATAAAAGAACTCTGAATTAGAAATAACTAATTATATTCTATAAGTTCAGTCTTTTACAATTGTTCCAGTGTTTGTTTGTCGCGGTACTTAAGTCCACCTCTCGGTTTTAACGCACTGAGAAATGCGGGGGTCTCAAAGAGTTTAATGATTACAACACCTATCAGCAACTCTACCTACTGTATGGTTAAAGTTGAAATAATACTTGAAGGAGAATGTTACTCGATCCCGTAAGACTCTTTCGTCTAAACGTACTAAACTTGAAATGAGCCCCCGAGTGTGGATTCGTGGCCCTTTTTATACAGTGAAATTCGGCTAGAAAGTAGTGGGGATATGAGTGCCTTCATTGAATATTAGGTTTTCGGGGAAAACTCGGTTGCATCACACCACTGCAGGAAACGGTGACCCTGCCGGGTCACGTGCATTCCGGACACCCGGAAGTGTTAAAAAGTCAAAGATAGATCTGCGTACGTAACAACCCCTTAAGGCAGGATGCCACCTTTGCACTTAAAAAAAATTGAAATTTTTTTTTGTTCTCAAAGTACTCTTTCAAGTGTATAGAATCGAAATTCATTGATTAGAAAGGTGGCCGGAACCTTTTTCTTGTGTAAAAACCGGATTGGAGCAGATATATAAATCTATATAAAACTTTAAACGCGTTTTTCTCGAAACGATGTTTTCCAAATCAGCGTGTCAGATTACTCCTACAATTTTCATCGGATTGACTTGAAACTTTGCACAATTCTTCCGATTGGTGTAATCTAACGATGTACGTAGGACTTTTGCTGTAGCGTTGTTATTTTTCTTTTGGTGCGCAATTTTATAAAATTTTTTAAACTTTTTTACCCTAAAAAATTGACCTTTTCGTTAAAATGGCCGGCATTTTCTTAAAAATCGAAATTTCGTAAAATCCCTACGTACAGCATTGAACAATATTGTTGTTAATAGGGACATTCTTTGGTTTCTTTTCTAAGAGCCACGTACAGAGCGGAATTTGACACGCCGTCTAACGATGTTTCTCCAAAGGAGTGTATTTTGGCGCCACCTACAAGAGAATATTTTTTACTTTTTCAGTTTCAAAAAATGTGTAATTACAGATTAAAGTTACATTAATGAATGACTGAAACCGATTTTGTTTCTGCGCATTCTTTGTATGCAAAAAAAATTCATGAAAAACGCCTCCAAAATCGCAGTCAAAGGTGGTAAGGTAAATGTCCCAATGGCGAAACAGTTAAGGAAGCAGTTGAGATGATTGCAATTTTTTTTATATTTAAATAGTATAAAATTATAACTAAATATAATTATTCGAAAGCGTAAAATTTCTACTTTCACATAACGTAACAAGAATCTACATTTGTTAAAGCAAAAGTTTTAAATTAATTAAAACATGAAACTGTTCATATGGCCCAGTAATTAAATAAAATTCATAGCGTGTCCCAGTCATTAATTAACAGTGTCCCAATTATTGAATATGTATTTAATTTAACTATTTCTATCAGTTAATGAAAAGAAATCAACTGACTGTAGTTCTTCTTCTTTATCTTTTTTACCTTCGGCATGACTTTATGTCTGAAAAAGTTAAAAAATGATTAAAAGTATATTATAAAAGTTTAGGTTATGTTAATATTATAACGAGTATAAGATTAATTATCCTAATAATTCTTAAACAGTATTATATTTTTGTCTAATTATTATTAACGTAAATATATAGGATACAAAAAATACTTACTTTGGTACAATAAATATTTATAATTTTATAACTACTGAACACTGACGTCTGTAACATCGCGGTTAAACAACCATTGAACACACGTTTAATGATTGGTACGTGTCATGTTACCGTGTACTAGTGGATAAACGCAACAATTTCAATATTAAAAACAAAAAATTATTAAAAGATCCAATTAATTTTAAATTCTTCAATGTATAATAAATCCAAAACAACTGTATAATTTCAAAAATTATAAAATAATAATTAATTACAATCTTAACAAAAATATTCTCTCGCTTGCTTGAGCCCATTAGGTAAGAAGCGAGATTGAAACTGTTGAAGCTTTACTGTACAATAATATTTTTGTATGATATAACTATTCAGTTATGTAAGCTTATAATTGTATCTATATAAAGCTAATACATTTTGCAATTATATTTCGAACAGTTTAAACGTTGCAAATTAGTAAAACTATTATTATTAATAAACTTTCTTCTCAATTTTTAATTATTGGGCCATGTTTAAGGACTGGGACATTTACCTTATCCTGCCTTAAATCTAACCCGGACCATTGTAAGTACTTTTAAACGTCGAATGGTTTCAGCACTATTTCAACGAAACTGCATTCCAGCAGGAACAAATTAGAGCCTACAGGAGAATTATCCTGCAAAATGGGTAAGTCGTGATTGTAGCCTGCACGAGGTGCGACTCTAGCATGCAATCTCTATGCAGTCATAACGTGACTTGTCGTTACAGCGTAACTGTACCAAATCAGGAATACAAAACTGGGCGATAATCATAAACACGTAAACTGTCCAGTGAATTCTTAGACCTCTGCAATCCGACTGCTGATATTCGTGCAGCATCGTATATTCCCTCTGTTATCGAACTATTTAGTTCTCTGCGCGATACCCACAGTTGCCAGAGCTATTATCCCCGTGAAATCTTCGTTTTGTCGCGATATCTTGTAACGAAACACGTGTAGCTGTAATTGGCTTGAAAGGAAATAAAACATACAGGAACGTCAGCCATAGATGTCGAGACGAGCTCGCTGAGGCATTACGTACACTATAAAACGAAGTTATGCAGTGCGTGGAAGCTGTGGACTTGGAAAAGTTTCGACTGGGTTTGATTGGAAATTTAATGTTGGATGTAAAATTTTCTTGTTAAATGGAGGGTGTTCTCCAGTTACGTGTGCAAACTTTTATACATAGCCGTGTCCTACGTAATTTTTCTCTTTGGGGGAATATTGTTTCGTTGGCGAAGGAATGTTTTATTACAATTTTTATTAGAGTAGAAGAATTGTAATATGTGTTCGAAAGTATAGTTGCGTTTTTTTAAATTACAATGTTAAGAATTTCTGTGTTTGATTCGTGTCATAATAATATAAATTTCAGTCGATTAGAAGGTGGATTGAAATTGATTGAACTTGTCTGTAATTTCGGTTATTGAGCTAAAAATTGTGACGAAACTTCAACCCTAGTCGCTTAAGGGGACCTTGCGGTCTAGAGCCCAAAAAGATAGGTGATCTTTAGGAATTAATTAAAGGGAAACTACTGTATATAATGTAATGGGACTTTTTGCAGTGTATTAAGGATGTCTTAAATTATAGAAATATATTTTTTATTTTATAATTAAGCATTGCAGGCGGCACTGAGGAGTCGTTGAAGTCAAGGCGTCAAAAAATTGATCCAAATCGGTGGGACCTGTATATCCAAAAGTTATTATCCGATTCGACTGAAACTTTTTTTATTTTGAAGAATATACTTCTGGCTAGGAGGGGAACCTGAAAAATTACAAAAAATTGAAAATTTATAATTTTTAAAGGTGTTGAAAGGATTAAAAATATAGGGAAAAAGTGATTCCAAACTTCAAGTGTCGTTATTTTCTAAAAAAAAATGTAATTTTTGTAATTTTTTCTGGTTTCCCCCAGAATTGATTTGGATGCAAAAAATATATTTCTATAATTTAAGACATTCTTAATACAATGCAACAAGTCCCATTGTATTATATATAGTAATTTTCCTTTAATTAATTCCCAAAGATCACCTATCTTTTTGGGCTCTAGACCAGAAGGTCCCTTTAAATACCAATAGTAGATTATTCTAAAGACTGCATAATAAAATTCTCTGCTCTAGAACAGAAGCTACTCACAGCTTACACTTCTACAATTTTAAAAATTATTTTTGACAGCACCTGACACATCGCGGAAATATGTTCCTAATGCTTTGCAATTAATATTACACGACGTCCAATTTCACTCACCACTTAATCACTATAAACTCTGCTCAACGAGACTACAACAAAACGCATTAATTAATATACAATCATGTAAGCACTACTATGTTGTCTTTTCAGATCATTTGACGAAATAATGCTATAATACACACTGCTTCCAATAAATGTCTCAAAAATCTCAGTATCCTGTTCAAAGAGAATTTTCATTAAACTCCATTAAGGGGGAACACCACTGTGATGGCCGGAAAAAAGCCATTTTTAAGAATTTTTTCAGGAATAATTTACAGTTTTATACAAAATTTTTATTACCTACCTTTAGTACGCTATCTTACAAGACTATACAAAAAAAAAAAATAGAAGAACATCCATAAATTTTAATATATTAATTAATCTTCTAGACACCCCCACGCGAGCTAGTCGAATGTGTAAATATGGAACAGCAGATCCGAAATAAAATTTCATTCTTTTTTAATAAAATATATGAGTGTAGTTTCCGTTGTGCGTGCCGATTTCTTAAACAAATTATTTTTGTAAAAATGGTGCGCTTTAGAAGAAAATTTCCGAAAATCCGCGAATAAGATGGACAGTTTTTCGTGCGTATTTAAAAAAAATTGTTGTCGATCAAAGAATCCGTACGTACAACGGAAACTACACTCATATTGTTTATAAAAAAAGATGAAATTTAATTTCGGACCTGCTGTTCCATAATTACACATTCGACCAGCTCGCGTGGGGAGGTCTAGAAGATTAATTAATATATTAAAATTTATGGATGTTTTTCTATCTATATTTTTGTATAGTCTCTTAAGACAGCGTACTAAAGATAGATAATAAAAATAATCTATGAAGACTGTAAATTATTCCTGAAAAAAATTCTTAAAAATGGCTTACTTTTCCGGCCGCCACAGTGGTGTTCCCGCTTAACGCAGATTAGTTATAAAATCACATTGAAATATTTATCTTCATCTCGAACTTCAAACTTTCATCTCATCTCACAACTTTGACGTTACTTTCTTGATGAATTTTATCCGCCTCATTCATGAACACCTTCCATCCCCCATTCATACATTCCAATTTCTTGCTTTCCTCCGCGAAATCACCCCATTCACCGCGCACCTCCGCATCCAACGGACTGCACGACTTAAAAAAAAAGTGTATGACAAAATTTTTCGTAGTCCCGCCTCTCCGATGTCTCCCCATTAGAAGCGAGATTGCTTCTGAAAGCTTTGAAAGATCTGCCTCGAAGGAGAAACGTACACAAGCAGGCGATAAACATTTCCCTCACTTTCCATTTGCACGCCGAAGTTCCGCCCGTTACGTCCCGCGCGAACGTCTCCCCGCGAGTCGGATATTTCCCCGGGAACGTTAGCGCAGATAAGCAGAATTCGAGGCGAGCGTTAAATGTCCCCGGAATCGAACACGGCGAGAGCAATAGAAAACGACGGTGCCAAAACAGGAGTCTATACACCGATGCCGATCGAGCCACCGGCGCGCATCCATACGTTTATGTATGTAGACGTCGTAGGTATCTTCGCCAACAGTCTAGTGTTATCGTAGCCGCACAGCTTGCTCCATTCCACGGCTACGAGTGCCTAGTATCTCGCATGCAAATTTATCGGCGGGCCCGTATAAATTTAGCATAAATTTCTTGTTTTCGGTGAAAGACAAAAAGCAAAGTGGAAAAGAAGCAGGAGAGCGGCGGCCTCGGAAGGGTGGCCGAAAAGGAGGGTTGGAAAAGTTATCGCGCAGAATTGTCAGTTAACCGTGCAGATTCTTACTTGAGGCTTTCTGGGGGTTTTCTTTTAGTCCCGCAGAAAACCGTCGCTTCATTTCTCGTATTATCGAAACGCGGCGCGAAATATTTTCTGACTGAAATCGGATATTTATTTCTTATTATTTCAGTTCATTCAGTTAGGGCGTATATTTGCGAGCTTGTTGTTAATGAATAATTAATGAAACTTGTTTGTTTAACTGAGTTTGTAAATAAATTTTTGGAGAATGTTTGCAATTATGTAAAATTTAGTAGCTATAACATCTTTATTTGTGTTACTTAGGAACTATTTTACAAACATATTTTAATTGATTTTAACGAATATTTAAAGTCGCGTAATCCCAGCAAAAATTAGTTGAATTAGAGCAGCGATGCCCCGATGGGCGGCCCGAGAGTACGAGCATCCATCGCATTTTCCAAAGCTCGCGTGGAAGGGGGTCTCGAAACCAATGAAGTTGCAGGCATGTAACGGATGAGGAAAACTCTAGTAGTGTGCGTGTAGGCTCGTACCCGTAGGTTTATATGACTGGGACTCTTGGAGCCCCAGTGTTCTACATTTTAGGAATTGGGAAAATAAACAGGAATTGACTAATGATTAAACAATAATATTATGTAATTGCACGAAATAGACTTGAACATTCCCACTTACACCTCTGATTAACAAAAAGTTTCTTATTAAACGATTTTTATTCAGCTTCAATCCTCTGTTTGTGTGTTTGTTTGTATGTATGTTTGTTCAGTTCAAATCTAGAAACTCAATTTTAACCCACTTCCAACTATCCAATAGACTTGAAACTTTGCAGGCATACGTAGTTTGGACGACAATACAAAATTATGAAGAAAAAGAAACCCCCAGGGTTTAAAAAATTATCCTGTCATCAAAAAATAGAACCCATAACCGCAAATCCAAACGACTTGAAATCAGCCTATAACCAGAAGTCAAATCAATTTAATCGCAATGAAATCAGCATGTAACGGTTACATGCTGATTTCAGGGTACGAGCCTACACGCACACAACTAGAGTTTTCCTCATCCGTTACATGCCTGCAACTTCATTGGTTTCGAGACCCCCTTCCACGCGAGCTTTGGAAAATGCGATGGATGCTCGTACCCTCGGGCCGCCCATCGGGGCATCGCTGAATTAGAGCAACAATAAAATTATAAATAAGAATCCTAGTTCTGAATTCTAGGCTTTGTAAACAAACGCGTTGCGTACCCCTTTTCGCCCCTGTAACTACCCCAGTAGCAGCTGGTAGCAGCCAATTTTTCTTGAATGTTCAAGCTAAGGTTTCACCCCTTTCGAATGCGACCAGTAAGAAAACTTAATTTCACGGGCTTCCCGTTCGAAATAAATAATGAAAATGGAGAATATTCAGTAAGGTATAATTTCAAAAATGTCTGAGATATCAAAATGAATTTTGAAGTTTTTGAAAAAATATTACACACATATTTTTTTGGCGGGAGAAATGCATGTAGGTATAGGGGTGCAAGAAAGTTGCATGGTTTCTTATGAGGAAATAAAACTTTGAGGCATAAGTAAAATAAACAAAATCACAGATGCCTCCGCTGTACTGAAAAAAGTATTATTTTTTAAATATTTCTTATTTAATAAAATATTTGTTTTTCTCAATTTTTTAAAATTAAGGGGAAATAAAAGAACGTCAATTTCTGTTGGACGACGAATCGCGTCACTTAGCAAACTAACCCTTCTAGCTTCTAAAAAAAACGCAAGTCCTTTGGATTAATTCTAAAAAGTTATGCGATTTTAAGAAGTATCCGAATATTTTCGTTACTCACTGTATCTCTATCCCTAACGATTTCCGAGTTGTTCGACTCAATAATCTTTCAACCCCCAAATTTAAAGCTTAATTTTTCAGCCCTTAAATATGAATTTCCAACGGTAAATAAGAATATGTGTGTAATATTTTTAGACACTCTACCTTGCATGACAAGTTTCATCAAAATCGACATATAAAAAATTATGTGATGTTCTTTGTAAGTTACTTACTCAGATTGATAAAACCGTACAGAATTTTCTTTTAATTTTGCATTACGAAAATACAGAAGGGGATCATTTGATACAAGTTTTTAGTAGAAGGGATATCTTATAGAGGATTAGAATTGTATTTAAGTTAAAAAAAATGTGTGTATCGTTAATATTTGTAAAACATTGTAATACCTCGAAGGGTGTTTTGAAAAAAAAATAATGCAATTAGGGGAAACTTGTACAGGGTTTTATGAGTAGAAACAAGTAATTTGATTTCTGTAGATTAACATATTCAGCAACGAATATAGAAGCATCATAAAATCCAAGGATAAATAATAAAAGACACATTTTGTATAATCGAATTTACTGCACCCTTGTGTGCCTAATTAGCACGACTGCGCTATGAAAAGGAAGAAAAACGGAGCTTCAAATGGCACGCATATCCTCGAGCTTCGTGGTTTGTTTGTCTTTGTCAACCGCCTCGTCATTCATTCGTAAGAGAAAAGGGGGAAAAGCTCAGAATTGAGAGTCCCATCTACAATTTTGTTTATTGTCCGGTGTTCACGGGGGTGGTCTGTAACGGGTCAACGATGCGCCGGAACACGATGTCCAGAGGACCTGGCCTCTGCGAATGGGGAACGAAAATGCACATCTTCGTCTCCATTTTTCGCGGACCTTTGTTCGCGGATAATTCTCAGGGTGGTCACTTCAAAACAACGCGCACGGGGCCAGCTTAATAGCCACGTTAATACGTGTGCCTGCGTTTCCATAAATTCCCATCGTTCTGGCAAGCAGCGCACAGTGGTACATAATCGCACTTTTTGTTCAAATCACCGTACAGCTCGTAATTTTTGAGTAATCGTGACGATTTTTTTTTTCAATTCTTCGCAATTAAATTCTCTATCGATCCCTCGGGCCGGAATTTTGAATTTCGTTGCTGCTTTTTTTATATTTAGCGAAATATACAGCACTTTTAGAAAATCGATGTCTGTGGGACTTTTTGGACGCCGATTCCGAATTCAAACTCAAATTTTCTAAATTGTAGAGCTTTTTAACAATGACAACTTCAATATATCGAAGCGAAATTTCAGAAATTGATCTTTTTTGGAAAAACTTAGTGTGTATAATAGTGAATCGTGCAACTGATACACCGATAGAGTTTTGGCGAAATAAATACCCATGTTCTACCCAGCACTGCCGTACAATTAAATACTCATATCAGAAAGAAACAATTGAAAATATTAATTTCGAAATGAAACAGATGGAAAATTAAATTTCTGTTTTGAAACCAACGAAATTAATCTTTGAGAAAGTTGAAATCACAATGGAGCATAGGATGTTATGCACTATGATTGACGGGAAGGTTCGCCAAGCTCTTACAGGCACCGCTTCTTCGCAAAGATGTTGCATATGTGATGCACTTCCAAAAGAAATGAATAATTTAACAGAAATCTTAAAGAAGCCTGCAAATATAGGCACGTATCAGTACGGTCTGTCCACGCTACATGCGTGGATTAGAAACATGGAGTGGATTCTGCATTTATCATATAAATTACCTCTTAAAAAATGGAATGTTCGATTGACCGATGAAGAAAAAGAAGTAGTTGAGAATACTAAACACCAGATTCAAACAGGCATTCGCGATAAATTGGGTTTACTTGTGGATGCAGTAAAACAAGGTGCAGGTAATACAAATGACGGCAATACGGCAAGAAAGTTTTTTCAAAATTATAATAAGGTTGCTGAAATCACTGGCATTGATCAACAATTCATAAAAACGACTGTACATAATTATGCAAGCAATGGCATCAGGTAAACCGATTGATGTAAATGAATTTAAAAGGTATTGCATGGATACGGCGAAAATTTATGTGAATAAATATATGTGGTACCCAGTGCCTTCTTCGTGCCATATGATTTTAATTCATGGGTCGGATGTAATAGAGACATTTTTAATCCCTATTGGGCAGTTATCGGAAGAGGCACAAGAGGCGAGGAACAAAGACATTAAGAGGTGTAGAGAAAATAATACACGGAAATCGACACCTATCCATACCAACGAGGACATAATACATTTTCTTTTAATATCTTCTGATCCGTACATTTCGAGTTTAAGACACGTACATAAACATAAAATTAAAGATTTGCATCCAGAAGCACAAAACTTAATTCTGAAATAAGATAGCACCCCGAAAATCTATACACACTAAGTTTTTCCAAAAAAGATCATTTTCTGAAATTTCGCTTCGATATATTGAAGTTGTCATTGTTAAAAAGCTCTACAATTTAGAAAATTTGAGTTTGAATTCGGAATCGGCGTCCAAAAAGTCCCACAGACATCGATTTTCTAAAAGTGCTGTATATTTCGCTAAATATGAAAAAAGCAGTAACGAAATTCAAAATTCCGGCCGGAGGGATCGATAGAGAATTTAATTGCGAAGAATTTAAAAAAAAAATCGTCACGATTACTAAAAAATTACGACCTGTACGGTGATTTGAACAAAAAGTACGATTATGTACCACTGTGCAGCGGGGCAAAAATTTGAATGGGGGATTAACGATATTTCGGTGGTTAAAACGGGATATACGTATAAATGTTGGAAATTAAATTTCATATAAAGCAGAAAGAGTTTTGCGGTGATAATTTGAAGTGCAGGCTCAGCGGCGCGTTAATTAAATCATATCAGACTCGAATTTAATGGAAATTGCTTTCCAGCATTAAATCTATTCGGAATTTCGTAGTCATTATCGAGTTATCGAAACTTTCACAAATATAATATTTCTACTTTTTTTTAAATTGCTAATTTGAATTGGAGAGATTGATACTAATAAAAAATATCGCATATCCTTGTCGACAGAAATTTTCATATTTCCATTATTATATCATTTTTACTGATCTTTCACGTTACATTCGTTTTGTTTTTCGGAACATGTTAAAATTAAAATTTTGATATCCCCTTGATAAGGCTATTTGAGGTATAACATAAAAGTTTCGAGATAAAACTGCCAGAAAATTCATAATTTTACGAATTTCAAATTTGTATAATGTTTCAAATGTTTACTGACGCAGTAACGTTTCGGTTTTTTAAATAAATAATCCCCAATTCTTAAAATATCGTAGATAGTGTGGACAACATAACTTCGTCACCATAATTATTTATGAAAAATATATTTCTCCCCCGTATCTTCAGTTCCAATATTTAAAAAGTTATGTTGCTGTACTCGCTGAATTCTCCTCTCTCCGCTAAAATATAAGCAGAAAAAGTTATATTTCAAAAACTGAAGGTGGTCGTAAAAACTTTGGGAAAAATATGACTTACAAAGAATAAACTATAGTTTTTTCGTAGGCTCTTTTAAACCACAGGGGTCTTTATTTAGAAAAAAAGTAATTTGAATTTGTCCAGTTGTAACAGATCACGTTACGTTGTCTACGCTGTATATTAAAAATTAAAAAAAAATATATAAAAAATGTGGGGTAAAATCTATGGATGATATCAGTCGAACTTTTTTGCAATTAAACTTCGTGCTTTGTGGAGCTTTATATCGTATTATAAAGGCAGGAGATAACTTAAGAAATTTAAATAAAATCTCTAAATCTGCATATGTTTCTGAAATTTTTACTAAAATTGCACACCCACCAATAGCTGTCAAAAAAGCACACTTCGAGTGCGCGTCTGACCATAGACGGTCCACTTTCCCTTGCACGTCTATATTCTGCATCCCTTTTCTTCTCGGTGTTTACTGGCAAATTTTCCCATTCAAAATTCTAGTTTATCATTTAGTAATTGCTGTTGGCTTTCAACAATTGGTAAGATTCCAAAATTATTGCGACAACTCTATGACAAACAACAGTATTCAGCAGACAATTTGTTGTCTCTCAGAGGGACTAACTGTTAACAAGCTCAAGGCTCAAGTGTTTAGTAATAAATTCAAATGCAAACGAGTTTCGCTGTTTCAATTTCTGTTCCCAGTTCTGAATTCGGTACAGTTGAGAAGTTCGGATAGTTCTGGTAATCTCTAAAGTGAATCATTTCAAATTCCAAAGGTGGTGGAGATTTCTCACCTATGCTTTCCTGAACAGTTTGCTATATTTTTTCTACATACGAACATATGATTGGCAAGATATTCCACAAGCTTTTCATTTCGAGGATCTCAGGTTTGATTCAAAATTATTTTCTGCACCAATTACTTAGGTATTTTAGTCATTTTTAAATTTTTTTCTGTAACAAAATTACTGAAAGTCTCTCCATATATGTACTTTTGAAATAAGCGAATAGTTGTAAAAAAAATATACAGTAGATATTCTACAAAAAATTCCCGAAAATCGCGTGCTTCTTCGAAAGCTGACTTGGCATAACGCCGTAAGGTTACTATACTTTTCTGCCGCAGACGCGCGCTCCGCGAAGCGAAATTCGACTTTCGTGAATCAAAAGCGAGATATGAGATTGGGTCAATGTGAATTTCATTGTAAAACCAGGCATTCGCGAGATACGTTCATGCACGGCAGGCGCGATTCCCGTTGTTCGATGGTGGATCCTCGCCTGACCACCACTCATAAATCAACCCGGTGATTAAAGTGCGTTTGTACCTACGTACACAGCTACTGATAATCGATCGGTGGTTACAGCGGGGAGAGTTTTCACAGCCGAATAAGTTGTTCGAATTTCCCTAATAAAGCTAAAAGTGAAGGAGGAAAAAGAATTGTGTGTTGTGGGCCAAGATACGTAATGTACTTTGAACTAACCTTCTACTCTTTGATTGAGATAAATTGATAGAAGTACACATGAACTATGCAATTGTTTATGCAGCTATAATAGTGCATGAAATCAGGGCGATGGGCGCATAGCGTGCAAAAAATTTTAACCCGAAGTTGTTATACATACGTTGCCCTTGTTAGGCCTCATGTCGAATATGCCTCGAACACTTGGAGTCCTAGGCATGCTAAATTTATTAAATCAATCGGAAGGGTGCAGCACAAAAATCGAAAAATTACTCTTTATTACATAATAAAAAAATTTGTGATTTTGCTTTGTGCCAGTCTTTTAATGTATTGTAAATCAATAGCATTTATAATCGTGAATAATGAAGTGAAAACATTTTCCTCAATATTTTCAGATCTTTCGACGAAATTTCGTAATACATACCGTTAAGGAACTAGTTTCTGATCAGTTTAGAAGGTTTCCCGCTTTAATATTTATTTTTAACCTAATAAAACATTAAACCATAGACTTTTTTTATACTAAAAGTTGAATTAATGTTTAAACTTCAAGGAAAAATTTTAAAAAGTTGAAAATAAATATATAATTTAAATACTTATAAGGTATGGAATAATAAGGTGACTAGGAACTAGTTTTTAATCATCTAAAACTAACAATACTAACTGCTTTCACAGACAACACATATATTTTTGAATTATCAATTTTTATGTTAGTAATTATTTCAAACAATTATTTATTGACATAAACTCAAAAGAACGATTTATTTCATGAACTGATAAAAAATTAGTGCCTGATCAAGAACTAGTTCCTTAACGGTACGTCTGTTTCTGTTTTTTAAACAAGTGAATGTGTTCGAGATGTCGTGTTGAATTTATAGTTTTCCTTTTCCTGTCTTCGGTAGCAAGTGGATTGAACGGACGTCTGCGAAGCTTTATGGCAATGGTTAGGTTTATAATTTAGGACGTTGCATTTGGAGGAGATCAACGCGTCTCGTGTGACGTAAACTTCGACTTGTAGAGGTCAGAGTTCTTCTAACTTCGAGTTGTAGAGGTGTTTGCAGCGGAGCGGAAGGGAATGAGGAAAATTTTTGAGTTATCGATGTTTTCGAGTTATCGAGTTATCGAGGTTTTCGAGTTATCGAGGTTTTCGAGTTATCAAGGTTTTCGAGTCATCGAGGTTTTCGAGTCATCGAGGTATTCGAGTCATCGAGGTTTTCGAGTCATCGAGGTTTTCGAGTCATCGAGGTTCGACTGTAGTAGACAACTTAAATAAATAAATTTAAAAAAAAAGTGACGGAAAACAGATTAGATAGTTTATACATTGAAGGATATCGCTAACTATATCCCTCGAGCTTACCTCCTAAGTCTTGCAACCTATTTACGAACACGAAATATGAAAATAGGAACTTTTTGCCTATTTTTTATTGGCCTCCTATTTGATTTTTATGCTTGACCCCATGAATTATGGCTGTTGCCAATAAGTATTCTAATAGGATTGACTTGTTTTTTGGGTCCTTGGAGTCGTTCCGTGCGCGGGGTCAGGGGCAAACTGGTCGATCGGGGGGTCATGAATAATGAGTCATGATTTTTGTTATACTACTTACTTAGATAAGATTTAGATTTAGTTAAAACTCATATTAGGCTGGCCCTGAGGGCAACTGGTAGCCCTGTGCGGTTTTACGACCATGACTATGGTCCTGCCATGCGCAAAACTAGGCTCTCTACCCTTAGTGACCGTCGGGTGTGTTCCGACTTGTTGTTTTTATACAACAACTCAACTACTTTATTTGTTTTTATACAAAGTTATTCACGGTCAGATAAACTGTCATGAGCTCGTGGCATCGATACGTTTTCATGCCCCAGAACGGTCATTGCGTCCGAGACCCCTCTTTGTGTCGAAGGTTCCAAACTACTTTCATTATACCACTGACCCCATAAACCGTGCCATTGGTGAGGTAAATCACTGCATCACAGACATAGATCTGTTCTCCACATCGCTTGACTCGTTTCGGTATCAACTGTTCAGCCTACTTTTTGCATAATTTGTCACCTTCGTCACAGCGAACTATTTATGTAACATGCAGACCGAGTACTTCTTTGTATTTACCTGTTATATTGTTTTCTAAAGGGGTTTTCCCCGTTGATAATAATAATAATAATAATAATAATAATTTGTATTAATGTGTATTAAGGCAGGATACCAACTTCGCACTTAAAAAAAAATTGAAAATTTTTTTTGTTCTCAAAGTACTCTTTCAAGTGTATAGAATCGAAATTCATTCATTAGAAAGGTGACCGGAACCTTTTTCTTGTGTAAAAACCGGATTGGAACAGATATATAAATCTATATAAAACTTTAAACGCGTTTTTCTCGAAACGATGTTTTCCCAATCGGCGTGTCAGATTACTCCTATAATTTTCATCCGATTGACTTGAAACTTTGCACAATTCTTCCCCGTGGTGTAATCTAACGATGTACGTAGGACTTTTGCTGTAGCGTTGTTATTTTTCTTTTGGTGCGCAATTTTATAAACTTCTTTAAACTTTTTTATCCTAAAAAAATTGACCTTTTTGTTCAAATGGCCGCCATTTTCTTAAAAATCGAAATTTCGTAAAATCCCTACGTACAGCATTAAAAAATATTGTTGCCAATAGGAACATTCTTTGGTTTTTTTTCTAAGAGCCACGTACAAAGCGGAATTTGACACGCCGTCTAACGATGTTCCTCCAAAGGAGTGTATTTTGGCGCCACCTACAAGAGATTATTTTTCACTTTTTCAGTTTCAAAAAATGTGTAATTACAGATTAAAGTTACATTAATGAATGACTGAAACCGATTTTGTTTCTGCGCATTCTTTGTATGCAAAAAAAATCATGAAAAACGCCTCCAAAATCGCAGTCAAAGGTGGTATCCTGCCTTAATCTGGGAGACTGTATTAGTTCTTCGGGTTTATATTTTCTGTAAACTATGGGATTTTCCCGTTTATAATAATCATAATAATAATAATAATAATAATAATAAAAATGGTATCACCGTTCGATTTCTCATGGTAATTGTTTTTCAAGGGCGTAAATAAATCGTTTGAAATTCTTTCGATACAACCCCCTCCGTAGACTTAACACTGTCCTTCCACAGGGAAAACGAAGGGTAGATTCACCGTGGCACGTCTGTGATTCCCAGCTTCCTGTCTCGCGGAGCAATCTTTTCGAGATAACAGCGTAAACGCGAGAAGTCACGCGCGTATGCAGCCAGGCAATAGCGATTGCATGAAAATTTACGATGGTTAATTTTAAAGTTGCGCCCTTTACGCGATTATTACGTGTAACTGATAGCAGCTTCCTACAAAAGATCACATACAGCCTGCCTCGGGCAATTTTATTACACACAAAGAATTTTTCCTGCTTTTCGAATTACAGAATTTTCTGCAATATATAGGTATTTATATGTGACAATGAAAAAGCGGGTACAATGCAGGGAAAATCTTTTCATTTCGGAAACTTTAGTAGACCGCTGAATACGTTATGCGATTAATGTAATGTAAATGCGATCGACACTCGAGGATTTTGGTGAAATTGAAATATGGTATAGTCCACGTGAAATTAGGAGGGGTTTATGTCATCATTTTATTGATTTCGAATTCGTTTACGAAATCAACAAATTTAGAAAATTTGTTTTCTTCTTCCATTTTAATCGAAAAGGAGATGGTCTTTCAGAATAAACTTTAGTAAAGAAGTAAATGTTTAATTTATATCTAGGAGATTGATTGAAGGGGTTGTATATTCTAGTCTGGAATGCCATTTATTTTTTACAGAGGAACCATCAGACTTTTTGTATAAATTTCTTGCACACACATTTGTTGATATTGAAAGCATGTAAATTATTTTTTGTAAGTAAAAATAATCAAAAATACATCTGTTGCATTTGGTTTTATGAAGTTTTAAAAAAAAAGTGTCTTACTGGCGTACACGATTCCGGCCATTCTGCTAATGTGCAACAAAAAATTAAAGAAGCATCTTGATCAGTATGAATGCGGCTTCAGCTTGAACCAAAATCAAATAAAAATTATTCCAAAACATTTTCGGCATTTTCAAACCGAAGTATTAATTTTTCAATATTTTTTCGTCTTAGCATGCTACAAAAGTAAAACAAACAACAGATTTTAAAAGTTTTGGTTCAAACGATAACAGCATGTGTGCCGAAGGTGCTCTCAAACTGCCAATCCGTCATACGTACTTTCAAGAAATGAGGTTCGAGAAAAACACGCTTAAAGTTTTACTGACTGCACGTCGCAACTGCGAGTTGTGTTCTTAAAACATCCATAACTAAGGTGATTTTACGAATTCAAACAAATCCTTTTGCAGACATGTTTTCGAACACATACTTTAAGAAAATACAAAAGCAAAATTTTTTTTTGAAATTTCTAAACTAAAGTAAAGGGGGGAGCCTGATGTAACCAGCTGAAAATCGAGGCACTTTTCGGGAATTTTTTTTGAAAGAAAGTATTTAATCGATCTTTCTGAAACTTTCAGAATATTGTATTGTCAGATTAAGGTAGATAAAAAAAAATTTCAACAATTTTTGTTTAGTTTATGAATGCACGCACAAATCGTATAAATTCATAACTTAAAAGATGCAAAATTGAACAAACGGCGGCCTCTTGAAGACAGTTATTTAAACAATACCATTACACCAATAGCTAAGCTCTGTGAAGAAAATGTTCACAAATATCCGTGCACAAAGGTCAATTCGATCGGTCGAATATTTTTCGAGTTACATTGCCCGCCAATTGTAAAACTGTCGTTTCGAGAAAAACTTGTGATGTTCAACTATTGATTTATGCAACAAACAATCGGTTTCTTCGCCCCGCTACACCAGGCTCCCCCCTCAACTCTAAGTATACTAATATTTAAGGGATTGTCGACTGAAAACTTAACAAATAATTGACTCCAATATTCTAAGCTGACCTTGCATCGCACTCTTACCGCGTTTTTTTTTTAAAAAAAACTACAGCACCTGCAGTACAATTGTGTCTCGTGTACAATGATGAGCAGAACTTTGGCAACGAAGTGAAGATTCCTCCAAGTCCTGAAGTCTCGTTCTAAAACTTATTCCTGTCTTACCTGTCGGAAGCTCCGGCTCCGTGGTACGTCTCTTTACTACTTCAGCTGGAAGAAGCAAAAATTCTGAACTTTAAGAAGTAACTTCTACTGTCAGCGTGTTTCTAACTTCTGCTAACCAACTGCCTCGTGTAAACTGAAAATTTCACGGAAAAATAATAATGTAATATAAAAAAAACCGTTTCCTATTTCTTCTCACTCAGTGAATCTCACTTACACAAGTAGTTTCACAGGAATTTTATTTTTAATTCCAAATGCTTCTGAATCATATATATATATATATATATATTTCATATATATATATATATTTCATATATATATATATATATTTCATATCATCACTTACTAATTATTCTCACTTACACAAGTAGTTTCACAGGAATTTTATTTTTAATTCCAAATGCTTCTGAATCATATATATATATATATATATATATATATATATATATATATATATTTCATATATATTTCATATATTTGAAGAAGTAACTTCTACTGTCAGCGTGTTTCTAACTTCTGCTAACCAACTGCCTCGTGTAAACTGAAAATTTCACGGAAAAATAATAATGTAATATAAAAAAAACCGTTTCCTATTTCTTCTCACTCAGTGAATCTCACTTACACAAGTAGTTTCACAGGAATTTTATTTTTAATTCCAAATGCTTCTGAATCATATATATATATATATATTTCATATCATCACTTACTAATTAATCTCACTTACACAAGTAGTTTCACAGGAATTTTATTTTTAATTCCAAATGCTTCTGAATCATATATATATATATATATATATTTCATATATATGAATATGAAATAGTTTCACAGGAATTTTATTTTTAATTCCAAATGCTTCTGAATCATATATATATATTTCATATATATTTCATATATATATATATATATATATATATATATATATATTTCATATATATTTCATATATATATATATATATATATGATTCAGAAGCATTTGGAATTAAAAATAAAATTCCTGTGAAACTATTTCATATTCATATATATGAAATATATATATATATATATATGATTCAGAAGCATTTGGAATTAAAAATAAAATTCCTGTGAAACTACTTGTGTAAGTGAGATTAATTAGTAAGTGATGATATGAAATATATATATATATATATATATGATTCAGAAGCATTTGGAATTAAAAATAAAATTCCTGTGAAACTACTTGTGTAAGTGAGATTCACTGAGTGAGAAGAAATAGGAAACGGTTTTTTTTATATTACATTATTATTTTTCCGTGAAATTTTCAGTTTACACGAGGCAGTTGGTTAGCAGAAGTTTCACAGGAATTTTATTTTTAATTCCAAATGCTTCTGAATCATATATATATATATATATGAAATATATAAATATTTCATATATATTTCATATATATATATATATATATATATGATTCAGAAGCATTTGGAATTAAAAATAAAATTCCTGTGAAACTATTTCATATTCATATATATGAAATATATATATATATATATATGATTCAGAAGCATTTGGAATTAAAAATAAAATTCCTGTGAAACTACTTGTGTAAGTGAGATTAATTAGTAAGTGATGATATGAAATATATATATATATATATATATATGATTCAGAAGCATTTGGAATTAAAAATAAAATTCCTGTGAAACTACTTGTGTAAGTGAGATTCACTGAGTGAGAAGAAATAGGAAACGGTTTTTTTTATATTACATTATTATTTTTCCGTGAAATTTTCAGTTTACACGAGGCAGTTGGTTAGCAGAAGTTAGAAACACGCTGACAGTAGAAGTTACTTCTTCAAATATGAATAGTGGGAAAACGCAGACTGGAGAAAGAAGTGGCTGGAAAATTGCTAAATGAAGAGTTTGTTTACACACGATAATGTACATACGCGACATCATTATCTTTTTTGTCTGCTCGATGCTCGCCTCCTATCTACCGCTCCATTCAGTCTACTGTGCTTCCTCCCTTTGACTGGCCGCAGTCCTCTTTTTCCACGCCGGCTGATCATTATTCCCATTTTTTCGCGGTGCTCTTCCGCTTCCATCGTCTTGCATTCATTCGTCGAATTAGCACGCGCGCGCGAGCCCAGCTGAAAATCACGCGTTTTGAAAGAGCCCCGCGGATACCCAGGAAGTTCAATTGTTCCGTCACGAGTTCGCTGCGAAATTTCGTGTACGATCTGCCGGAATTGGGAGAAATTTACAGCGCGCCGCGAATGAATGCCGCGGAGCGATTAAATAATTTTATGACCGCTGTTTACTGTATTATATATATACATATATTAATAATTAATAAATAATAAGAAGGATCGACATAAAAAAAATATTTTCTGCAAGCTTAAAGATGCCTCCTTCTATCCCAAAAGAGTTTAATGCAATATTAACAATAGCTTTTTCGAAAAAAATTCATAAATTTCGAGGATCCTACACGAGAATCCCCCATTAACGCTCGTCCGTCATTAAGTCATCATTTCGCTGGTTTTAAATTTGTTTAAAAAATATAGACCGTCGAAGTTCGCAATTCTACCCACTTTTGCGTAAACATACTAACTCTATAAATAAATTTTTATCTCAAAAACCATCAATCGCACAAAGTTCGTTCTTCTCTTTGTCTCCAATAATAATAATAATAATAATCCAATACTAATAATATAATAAGACAAGAATATTTCAAACCTGTGGGCACCCTTCTTTCCACATTATTAAGTACAACTGTTGTTTCATAAGTATATAAGTTTCAAAAACAGAAGGCTTTTATTTATTGAACTATATAGTTAAAGAACTGTAAATATACAATAATTTCAGTTTAGCAGAAAACCTCACGAACGTCCACGTTAAAAGATACAGAATTTCGAAATAGTATCAGCCGAATGCAGCAGACGTGTAAGACGACCGACGCGTCAATAACACTTGGTCTAGGCGTGATGCACATGGCTTGCGCATGGAGTGCGCGTACTGTGCAACGTGAAAGCGTACTCGCGTCTGAGATTTTAATTCGCACAAGGACCAGCGTGAACATGACAGTCGCACGTTTGAAACACACCGAAGTGGTAGGCTCCCTACCTTTGATGTCACTGACGTGCGCTATCGTCCCATCAAGATTCAATACCACGCAACTATTCTGTATTCCTTTTTTATTTCTCCCTTCGCGGCCAGAAAAAAAGTGATCAGAATATGCACGCGAATGCGAGACATTTCAGGCCTAAAAGTCTCGTGGCTGTCTTTCTCCTGCTTTCCGTTTTACACAAGAAATTATGCCCGGAGACATTTTAATGGAATATAAAGCTCGCGATGTACATTTGAATTTTTATAAACAATTGAAACATTTTGGTAATATAATACGATGTGGTGAATGTAAATTTATTTTTCGTAAAAAGGAAAGTCCACTTTCACATGTACTGTAGTTTTGAAAAATTTTCTTACTTAAGGGGGTATTCGCTCAAAAGTGTGTGAAAAATGGGCTGTGAAAAATCTGTCATTCATTAATATCAAAGAGAAAAAAATGGCGACCGATTGAAGGCGAAAATTTTATTTAACCAAATTTTCTATTGATTTTCTATTCATTTATCTGTTCAATTCTATTCAATTTTCAATTCGTTTTCCATTCATTTATCTGTTTAATTCTATTCAATTTTCTATTCATTTATCCGTTAAATTCTATTCAATTTTCTATTCAAATTTTATTCATGTATCTGTTCAATTCTATTCAATTTTCTACTCAAATTTCTACTCACTTTTCTACTCACTTTTCTACTCTAATTTCTACTCACTTTTCTACTCACTTTTCTACTCACTTTTCTACTCACTTTTCTACTCACTTTTATACTCACTTTTCTACTCGCTTTTCTACTCACTTTTCTACTCACTTTTCTACTCCCTTTTCTACTCAATTTTCTACTCAATTTTCTACTCGCTTTTCTACATACTCAATTTTCTATTCAATTTTCTATTCATTTTCTATTCAATTATTTATCGAATTCTATTCATTTATCTCTTCAATTCTATTCAATTTTCTATTCACTTTCTATTCACTTATCCGTTATAAAGCCTGGAAATATTGCTAATACTTTTCTAAATTATATACCTTTGTAAATTTCACACAATTCAAACTAACTCAACAGTTATTCACTTCACAGCTGCCACTAATCACATGCAACGTACAAACAATAGGGTGGAAGTTACACCAAAAATGGTTTCCCAAGTCTCCAAAACTCCATTACTCAACGAGCAGGTTCCTTAACAGTCTGACCCATTCTTTCATAAAACGTCCCTGTCCCGAAACGTTACACAGACATCAATCCTATGGATTTTCGATGCGCGTATATAATATAATAAATGCCCTTATCGCGATACGTACTATCCGCGTGTGTAGGCGGATACTTCATCCGATAAGGGAATAGCTAGTTAGTTGATGGCGGTAGAGGAGCGAGGAGGACGGGGGTGGTCGATTGTGGGAAACTGCAAGCAGATCGGATTTGGCCGTTATTACTCCTTTGAATCGAAATACCACCGCAATCGTTCTCTCTGTTGCCGGCCTGGCGCTTTCTCTGCCATGTCTCTTTTTTATTTTTGACATTTCTCTTCTTCCCCCGCGGTTCCTGCTCGCCCCTCACCCCGTGTCTGCCCTCCCCGCCTGTGAACCTAGAAGTGAATGCGTCCCCGCCCGGATTACAAATCGAAAGCGGTTTAGCTACTCGCCTTTCATAAAGAACAGCCAATGCGTACGCACCGAGACGCACTCTCGGTTCAATCTCCGTCTTGCATGCCTTCCGTTCCCTCCACTTTGTTTCCCTCCAGCCCGCGCATTTATCTTTTTCCCTACGACGCTCGCCTACGGCCCTCCCCGTTTACATGCCAGCAACGGCCGCGGCTCGATTATATGAGAGAAATAAATTGAGCGGTACGTGAAACGACTTGACGATTCTGAATGTATTCCCGTCGCTAACCGCCATTTTCAGGCGGACTTGGAGGAATGTTAAGCGGGCCCTCGCGGGGCGACGAAAGCCCCGCTTTTATTCATATAGGCGCGATGACGACTTTGCACTTTGCAGCAAGAAGGGGGTGGTTTCGGATATACTCACTTTAGGAGAGCCAATAAAAATGGCGTTAACTAAATATTTTTAGACACACGGGGGGCTGAGAATCTTAGTGGTATAAGTCGAAATTTGGATAATTTCAGTTAATAACAGTTTTTAAATGTTGAAGGTTCCGTATATTTATTTTCGTGGTGAGTTAAGTTATAACTTCGTTATTGACTTGCAAGGGATGATCCCAAACCCGAGAATTCAGAAAATTCTGAAACTTTGTGAATACGTAGGGGATTTCCTCCTGAGTATAACGCAATTTTTGTTTGCTGCCCAAATTCACCCCAAGGGGGTGAAATTAACCCCTGAAAATTCGGCTACTTTCCGATTTTCTGTTATAACTCGCGAACTGTAGGAGATAGAAAAAAAGTTTCAAGGCAAAAGTTACTTCTTTTAATTAGATCTATCATTTGGTAAAAAAATTATTTTACAGTTCACGAGTTATAACAGAAAATCGGAAAATAACCGGATTTTCAGGGGTCAATTACACCCCCTTAGAGCGAAGTTGGGTAGGCAAAAAAAATTGCGCTGTAATCAGGAGGAAATTCCCTACATATTCACATAGTTTCAGAATTTTTTCAATCTCCGGCTTCGGGATGTTCCCTTGTAAGCAGAAATGTCGTTCCTCTCTGGCAGGGTGAATTTTCGAAATTAAAAAAAAGTTGCACAACCACGCAAAGTTTTATTGAAATCAGAAGCTTCGGGTTGGGAAGATTTCTTTGTGAGCGTTGGTTGGGCAGAGTATCGAATCTTGGTGGCTCGTCAGCATAAGCAGATTTTAAGAAATGGTGGAGACACCACAGTCGTATTATGTGGAGCACTTTGAATTACGTTTTAAGAGGTATCATTATAATACCTTTATTGAAGATGTTCAAACACTCCCTCTTTTGCGCGATACATTTAGAAGAACGGATTAGATTAAATAATAATAGAGTCCTCGCAGAAAACTCTGTAAGTGTCAAAATTAAAAAAAAAAATTATCGGAAAATGATCTAGGTGCCAATGGTAATACTATAATTTAGAATTTGATTGATGGCACTTACAGTGTTTTCTGCAAGGAAGAAACAGGGAATTATTTATATTCGTCATTAAAGATACTAATTTAAAATATCTAATAAGGTATTAGGGGTGTATTCGCTCGAAAGTGTGCGCAAAATGGGCAGGTTTTATGAATTTTTTCTGCCCAAAATAAACGTTTCCACATAGTACTGGTTTTTTTTGTATTTGTTTACTAATATCACTTTCACGCCGTTACATTGAAAAGTGATAAATATTTACTATACTAGCGGTGTTCATGTGCGGATCACTTTCAAAAATACCCACTTCACGGTTGACATTATTGCGCCCCTTGTGTTCATCTGAAATAAAAAAAAAAAACACCCTCATTCTATTCAGCAACCTTGCAATTATCGCCCCTACCCCAGTCATTCATTAATATCCAAGAGGAAAAATATAGCAACCCATCGGAAGAGAAAATTTCATTTAACCAAATTTCTTTTACTTTGATCTGTTACAAAACATGGAAACATCGCTGATACGTTTATTTCGGACGGAAAAAATCGTAAAAACTTAATTTATTGAATATCTCACCCTAATACTCTTACACGCAAAGTGTCTGTTGAGGCGTGAATGAGACATGATTGAAAACGCGAATGGATTTTTTATAACACAATGGACACCGGGTAGATCGAGTGTAACGGCACTGGTCGGTTGTCGGCCAGATGACGACTTCGTAGGCCGGGGATGAAAGGGTCGTAAACCACGGCGAGAGGGTGCATGGCGAGCGGCTAGGCTACGTCATAGGGAAAACCCAAGCGTCCTTTCCGTTCCTCGCGACTGGGTCTCCCGCGCGAATTTCGGTATTTTCTAAATGACCAATCAGAGGGCCAGCTTGAGCTTACTTTTCTCGGCGCTAGCAGCGAGGGCATTTCCGTTTTCACGAGGACAAGAGGGTATGCGGGTGACGCCATGGGCACTTCTCACCGATCGCTCGAACGTAGAACATCTCGAACGTAGAACATCACTTATATCTTTTATATATAATATAGTTACTATTCATTAGTGTGAATTCTGTATTTCTTCAATTCTGATATTATCCTGCACGAACGTGAGTCCATTCTTCATAACTGTACGTGAACTGGTTCGGCAAATAAGTACGAACATTTGCGTACTCAACAGTGTCATAATTCTTATATAAAAAGAATGAGGCAAGTTCTTATTTTTTAAAAACCAGGGTAAACGGTCTCGTCACACAAAAAAGACTTCTTCGATTCATTCACCTCTTTCATTTACTATTCTTCTCCTATTACAACCAAAAAAGAGATTCAACCTGCCCCGGTCGTGCGATCCACCTTGTACACGACCACGCGCGCTAGGAGCAGCCAGGACCAACCGCCATTTGACAGAACGACTCGCCAACGGGGCCGTAACACGCGCGTATCGCCGCCTCGGCGACTCGTACAAGGTATCAGGTAGCGAGTAAATCCGAAATAAAGATCCACGGGAGTGCAATCCAGACAAATGGCGGGACAAAGCAGCGGCGCGGGGCCGCGAGTAGCGAGCATAACGCGGCTCAGGTGCTCCAATGAAACTATAATATTATCCCACGCTCTTCATCTTCACGCTCGGGGCGAGCGCAGGTTGCGTGGGAGCCTCCGCTGGCCCGCGGAGCGCGTAGCCAGCGTGTGCGCGCCGCGGAAACGGAGATCCATAGCGCGTCGTGTGTCACATTAAACGGTGCCACCGATCTAAGAAGACGGAAGATCGGCCTAGCAGCTCGTGTGCAGCCTGCAATATTGCTAGTGACTTAAGCCTCGGAAAATTGGCTCATTTATCTCGCTCGCGGGGACACCCCAGCGACGTGGTATCACGCTTGGAAAAACATTTCCAGCGCGATGACGCCGCTGTCCTCGTCGCTCCTCCTTCATTTTTCTCCGTTTCTCACGGGCCAACGGGTTGCATGATGGCAGACAAGCGCGGCGATTAGATTCCCTCGCAAATTGGAGATTCGTCTGGACTCTCCTTGAATAAATCACAGGCGCGGAACGTTTGCTCCGTAAATTTTGAAAATCTCATGAATCGGCTGTGAGGATCGTTCTCTGGGATTTTCTAACTCGGGAATGTTGGTACTTTCTGTGATGGAAATTGCTGTAGTATCGCGGGATTCGTGTTGGGTGGTTTAAGGGTGGATGGTTAGGTTTGGGTTAGGTTAGGAATTCTTTTGGAATTCTTTTTTTTCTTCAAATTTTTTGTGGAAAGAGCTTTGTAAGCATTATACGAATGTGACCAATACTGCTGCCAGAACCCTTGGTTTCATAAAACGATCAGCATGCGACTTCAAGAATGTCACCACCTTCAGATTACTTTGTGGTACTTTGATTAGGTCTCACATGGAATATGCATTCATCATTTGGTCTCCAATGCAGCATAGATTTTTGAGATACGCAGCTTACAAGTTGGGCCAACTGATGTTATTTTTAGGTCACGATTGCACCCTCATAATGAATAAGATTAGATTTTTTTGTGTAGAATACTAAACGGCCAAGTTGATTGTCCATCTTGCTGGAACTCATAAAATTATATGCTCCACCCAGATCGCTCAGGAAAAAAACATTATTCTATTCTATCATACAGCAAACAACAAGCAAACTCATACGCTGATTCAAATGATTTCTTTCATGAATCTGCGGACGTATTAAAGAGGAAATTACACAGAGTGCTAGGTGCGAACGATCAAAATAGTTTGTAATCCGTTAACGCGACTAAAACTAAAACTAAATGGTATACCTACTGGTACATTTTTACTTTCACCCTTCACTTTTCAGTTTTACTCTATTTTCTATATATTTTCTATTTTCATTCTCATTTTCTATTTTCTATTTTCTATTTTCTATTTTCATTTTCATTTTCATTCTCATTCTCATTCTCATTTTCTATTTTCATTTTCATTTTCATTTTCATTTTCATTTTCATTTTCATTTTCATTTTCATTTTCATTTTCTATTTTCATTTTCATTCTTATTTTCATTCTCATTCTCATTGTACATTTTTTATTTTTCATTTTTCATTTTTCATTTTTCATTTTTCATTTTTCATTTTTCAATTTTCATTTTTCATTTTTCATTTTTCATTTTTCATTTTTCATTTTTCATTTTTCATTTCTCATTCTTCACCTTTATTTTCCAATTTTTCTTTCATAGTTAGGTATATTTTGATTTATTATGCATTTATGAAGATTTATATTCTTATTCAATCTACACACACACAAAATGTTATGTACTCTTGTTATGTAATGTGTTGTAACCCGTTTATGAATAATAATAACAATAAAAATTTGTTTCCACTCAAAATGACACATAGTTATAATAATACTGGCATTGGCGTAGGACGTCCCTTCGTTACATTGCGGCAACTTGTAAAATCAGAACCGCTGAACAGAATCGAAAATATGAAACGGAATTTTAATTACCTACTAGCTATTTATTCAAGATCACATCGGCGAAAAAACAATAAAAAACTTTTTTTATCATCTTAAAATATGTGTTATTAATAATACCATAAACTTTTTCTCCATAAACGTTTTCTTAAAAAACAAACTCTACATTTTTGAAGGAATTACACGAGAATATACCCTCAATTTATTTAAGACCTCCGAAATACTTAACAACGACTCTATAGAATTTATCATAAATAAAGCTCTAAAGCTATACCTATCTAAATACCAGTGCCATTCATTAATAGGAAGACTATATCCCACACCAGCACACTGGTATCCTTCAGGATTCCCATGCCATTCACACAACTTCCTTCTGCATTCTAACCAGGCTTTCCTGCTAATAGCAGACCAGTTTGCCTAACTGCGATCCTCTTTTAATAAGCCTCCCCAATTATATTCGCAGTCACAACTATCAACTTCCAAATAAAATTGAACTACCACCGCTAATGTTTGCCCACCGCATTAATTGGAGCGTAATTAGAGGATCCTTCCAATAAACCGAATGCATAGAAAGCAGAGCAAGCAAAGCAATCATTCCCCACTGCACAGAAGATGAATGTTTAGTTTTCAGGATATTTTAAACACCGAATGAAATTGCCATCCGCCTTGAAATATACCGAATCTAGCTTCCTGTTGCCAGCACGAGAGTAGCAAGATATCAACGTCCTCCTCTCAATGCAGAGAGTAGCCTTCAGTTTTTTACTCCCTTGGCTGGGGGTCTTTTTCTGGCCGCAAATTCGAGGGGTGGTTAAAGGTATAAGTGAAAGCCAAAGTGAGCAAAGAGGATTTTTCTACGGGGGATGGAGATCCGCCAGTCAAGTACGTAACACGACGAAATATCGGATTCGAGAGTTCCCGAGCTCATTCTCGACTTCGAAAATGCGTGGCGAGTTCGATGAAGCGAGGAGGATGGTTAAGGACAGCCGACCGAGTGGAAACGTGAAACGGGATGAGTTACTTCGACAGGAGTTTTCAGCTTCCATCCCCCGCCGGGCCCCTCTCCTCGTCATCCTCCTCGCCTCCCATCGCTACGCAATTTTCGTCCTGCGATGTAAAAGTTTTTACAACGTTTTCATCTCGACCCTTTCCCTAAAGTTAGGTACCAATCGTATTTTTCCCTCTTACACCGGAGTCCAGACGTCTGCGAGACTTCGCGGAATTTTGAAGTCGCTACCTTCTTCTGGGTTGTGTCTAGGGAAAGTGTTTCCTTTTCCGAGCAGCAAAAGTTCTTCCGTAGAAACGTAGACAAATGTGCCTTACTACTCGGAGGTATTCGCTCCGGCCCATTGGAGTCATTTTATTTTTTATTTTTTTAAAAATGGTTTTCATACTGCAATTCGAATATTTAATCTTGTATCTGATTTATGTAGATGTGGAATTTTTTGGCAATATTAATATTATATATATATATATAATGTTTATTCAGCTTTGCAGCCAAGAATTGGATTTGGTTTACAATTTTCTACTACAGTTATAAGCTATCTTATTTATTCATCCTACTCACTAACTCTCTTCTTCATAAATAATTTCTGTATGATTCTATATGACTCTAGTTATGACTACTTAGGCGATCTTAATCTTACAAGGGAACAACCCGAACCTGGAAATTCAAAAAATTCTGAAACTTTGTGAATATGTAGAGAATTTCCTACAGATTATAACGAAATTTTTTTCGGCTGCCCAAATTCACTCTAAGGGGGTGTAATTGACCCCTGAAAATCCGGTTATTTTCCGATTTTGTGTTATAACTCGAGAACTGTAAAATAATTTTTTTACCAAATGATAGGTCTAATTAAAAGAAGTTACTTTTGTCTTAAAACTTTTTTTCTATCTCTTACGGTTCGCGAGTTATAATACAAAATCGGAAAATAGGAGAATTTTCAGGGGTTAATTTCACCCCCTTCGGGTGAATTTTAGCAGCGAACAAAAATTGCGTTGTAATTATGAGGAAATCCCCTATATATTCACAAAGTTTGAGAATTTTTGGAATTTTCGGATTCGGGATCTTCCCTTGTTAGTTAGGTTAACTGGTTGCAGTGTCTTTGGTTATCTTCTGTATCAAGGACCTCCGTTGACTTTTTTCTTACATGGTAATGAAAAAACCCCTAGTAGCATTTTTGGTTGGCATACAGTTGGGCCACGCACATAATATTAGTTGGCCAACAGTTAGATTTGGCACTTTTTTTTCAGGTTGGGCCAACAACAGATGGCTAAGGTAGGCTTTCCTACTGTTGCCCAACCATTTATAGGGCCTACCGTACTATATGTAATAGTAATCCAACGGTAGGCAAACGGTTGGATTTTGAATTATACTTATTATTTATAGGTAACGGGAAAATGTTAGAATTTCAACTGGCAAAATTAAAAAGTTAGGTGGACTCATTTTAAACTAGTTCTCTTCGCGTATCCTCTAAGATCCAGTATAACCGTAGCCTTAAACAATGTACAAAATGATGGACGGGACCATTTCGCTCGCGAGGCGGCTTGCGTCCTGTGACTGTCGACGTCAACCGTTCCACTCAACCCTCTCTTCCCCCAGACAGTCTTCATAAAAAGTGTAGCCAATGTGGGTTCAAAATTCTTTCAATTACTTTGGGATATGATTTATTTTTCATCCGAACCTATATATTTGTTTTTATTAGCTTTAACTAAATGTATTTCCGTAGGGCATTATTAGTTGGCCCAGAATTGGTTATTCGTAGACAAATCACCGGAAGATGAGTGCAATATTAAACAGTTGGCCCAATAGACGGGGTTTGTAGGCGAAACTACTAACCACCTCCCAATTGATTCCCAACCGTAGGCAAATTGTCGGGATGCAAATGCAACATTCAACGGTTGGGCCCTGTAAAGAAGGTTTGTAGGCGAAACTACTAACCACCACCCAACTGATTCCCAACTGTTGGCTACCGTTGGCCAACAAAAATGCTACTACGGACAACCCTGGCGATGGCATCGACGAATCGGATTTAATTAAATCGCAATTTAATTAAAAATTTATAACCGAAATTTAAAAATATTCACTTTTTAACCGACTTCACAAAGGAGGAGGTTATAGATTCGACCCGTATGTTTTTTTTTTATGTTTGTTCGCTCATAACTCCACAGCATATGGACCGATTTTGACGATCTTTTTTTTATTCGAAAGAGGGCGATGCCCCGGTGGCGCCATCCTAAACTAAATCAATATTGGCTCAATATTTTGCCACTTATGGTTAATAATAATAATTTATATGTTTGTCCCCGCATAACTCCTCAGCACATGGACCGATTTTGATGATCTTTTTTTTATTCGAAAGAGGGCGATGCCCCGGTGGCGCCATCCTAAACTAAATCAATATTGGCTCAATATTTTGCCAGTTATGGTTAATAATAATAATTTATATGGTTGTCCCCGCATAACTCCTCAGCACATGGACCGATTTTGATGATCTTTTTTTTATTCGAAAGAGGGCGATGCCCCGGTGGCGCCATCCTAAACTAAATCAATATTGGCTCAATATTTTGCCAGTTATGGTTAATAATAATAATTTATATGTTTGTCCCCGCATAACTCCTCAGCACATGGACCGATTTTGATGATCTTTTTTTTATTCGAAAGAGGGCGATGCCCCGGTGGCGCCATCCTAAACTAAATCAATATTGGCTCAATATTTTGCCAGTTATGGTTAATAATAATAATTTATATGTTTGTCCCCGCATAACTCCTCAGCACATGGACCGATTTTGATGATCTTTTTTTTATTCGAAAGAGGGCGATGCCCCGGTGGCGCCATCCTACACTAAATCAATATTGGCTCAATATTTTGCCAGTTATGGTTAATAATAATAATTTATATGTTTGTCCCCGCATAACTCCTCAGCACATGGACCGATTTTGATGATCTTTTTTTTATTCGAAAGAGGGCGATGCCCCGGTGGCGCCATCCTACACTGCATCACAATTGGCCCAATATTTTGCCAGTTATGATTAATAATAAAGACTATTGTCACCTAATTATTATTATTCTATGTATGTACGCGCATATCTCCTCAGCATGTTGTGTCAATATGTATAAAACTAAAAAGTTAAAAATAAAAAAATTTTAAAAAGTTAAAACTGACTTCAAAAAATAAAATTGCACTAAAAAGTAAAAAATAATTCCCACCCTCATTCAATCCACGACTCTCATATTTTTTAAGTCGGTGCCTCATCATTTGCACTGCGTAAATCTGGCGCCGGCTGAAAAAATATGAGAGTCGTGGATTGAATGAGGGCGTTATTATTTTTTACTTTTTAGTGCAATTTTATTTTTTGAAGTCGGTTTTAATTTTTTAAATTTTTTTTTATTTAGTATAAACTTAATAAAGATCGGTTTCGAAAAATAAGCGATCTTTTTCTCTTGTGCCCCCCTCCGGACGTCCATAGTTCTCTATTGTTGCCATTATCATGCTCTTCTTTTTTTTCTTTTGTAACATTTCTAACCAATTTGTAGTATTTCCGTCTCTTTTTCCGCGTACCACGTATTCTAATTTGCGATTACTCTCTATTTCCCTACATTCCCTCCTGTCTTCCCAATACCTATTCCAGTTTTCCAAATTACCAGATCTCGCTTGTGCGATAAGATTTTGTCCTTCCCCTTCATTACACAGATATTCCGATAACCCTATCGTTCTAATATATTTATATCTACTATTATATTCTGATTGCACTATTTTTGACTCCTGTCCTTGTTGTTGTACTTCTGTATTTCTGTTCTTTAAATTTCCTCTAACATCTATTCCCTTTCCTCTTCTCTCCTCCACTCCCTCTATCTGGAATATTAATATCAATGATAATTAATAACACAGTATTGATATTAATATTATTTTAGGAAATCGAGAAGTTTTAATTTTCCTTAACCTTACTTTTATGAAACTAAAAACTTCTCTTTAGGAGAAGTCTATGAAGATGAAGTTGAAGATTCATAGATACACATTTCCTTCGATCCATCCAATAAAATATATTTCCACTTCCGCTGTGATCAAATCACGTTTTTAAAATTTTAATTAAGTCTGATTACCACAGTCATATTAATCTGCCGTTAACTTATGACGATAGTTGCACCCTAATACAAGATGTGAAACGATCAAAAGCAGAAGATTTAGTTTCAAGCGTATGAGCAAATAAACTAATTTCATTAATTGACACGAAGCTGGAGGACTATTAGCTATATAATCTATCATTCAAAGAAGACTATTATTTTAAAGACTCTGTGCGGGATAAATGTAGAATCGATAATCCTTTCGGTTTTCTTATCTGGAATAAGGCTGAAAGTCACCAAACGACCGATTTTAATTGAATCTTCGTGAAAAATGGATAATTCCAGTCTTCGAGCGAGTTCGATAGCGCGTCGATTAACTTTCTCGTTCATCTATTCGTTTTAAACTCTCGTACCCGGAACCGCCAATAAAGTAATTCCGGTGGAGGGCAATCGCATTACAGGCGTCCCTTTTACCAAGCTTCCAGGCGTGCCATTAAATAGAAGTCGAACGTTTTCTGGGGAAACGATATTTGCGATGTTCAATGACACGTTCTTACCCCTTCGGGTAATGGCCAATGTAGAAGACACTATAAACTTAATAGCCTTATCCCTCCGGACCCGCGGCATAAATCATTCGATATCGCTAATAAAAATATCCAGTATCACTTATAAAACGAAACAGAAAAATAGTCGAATTTTCAGGGGTTAATTTCACCCCCTTCGAGTCGATTTGGGCAGCGAACAAAAAATGCGTTGTAATCAAGGGGAAATCCTGTACATATTTACGAAGTTTCAGAATTTTTTTAATTTCCGGGTTCGGGATCTTCCCTTGTGAGTGTCTGTAATTTGTAAAAGTGTCTTCGCAAACACTTTCGGGAACGTCGTATCGTCGTTGATACAGGCGAGTATACAACACGAGGAGCGTAAAATTTTAATTAACAGAAATGCCTTAATTAATAGATAATGAGTTGTAGTAGGGTGACTTTGTGCTGTAGCTGCGACCGCAAGCAGCCAAAAGTATTTTAAGACTATCCTTTGCGTTCGTGATTTGGGCATTATGGTCCTTTGATGTCGAAGCTCGTGCAGTCAGTTAAAAGTGAACGGCATGTAAACATGAAAGTGTTGCTTATAAATGGGGCCGGTGGAAACTTGAGGGGAAAGTTATACATAATAACTTCTGCCTTCGGATATATGTGGGTTAAAATGCAAAAAGGAGGGAATATGTACGTTTATTAAAAATGATGTCAAGGCAATTTGTCAGGAACTTTTGATTTCATTATGCTTAAATTTGTAATTACAAATTGTTTAATTGCAATGTTTTGATTGAAGCAGTTCAGCAGTTTGTGTTAGTTACATTTGTTCAACACTTTTCATTTCAATTGTTAATCGATACTGAACAAAAAGAAAGTTTAATTACATTAAGGAAAGAAAGAAAGAAATTGCCAATGTTTGTTAAAGGTGAATCTGTACTTTATTGAAAAATCAATCGTTTGACCCTTTTGTAGATAATTCAATGTGCTAGCAGTATTGAAGAGACTTTATCGAGAAACTCGGACAAGAGGAAAGCATAAAAGATATTTAGGAGGATAAAAATGAGAACAGCTTCCCAAATATGACTCATTCACTATTCTTAACATTTTCTGTAATTTCGAATAGTATTTAAAACACTCAGAAGTGGCTTTCTGATTTTTAATAGCATTCAGAAAAATCATAATCCTACGAGGATATCAAGCTTAAGTTTAATCTTGGACCGGTGAATTGGAGGTCGATTTTTCCAAATTAAAGACACATGCAATGTCTTCATATTGCGTTTGAGGTCATAAAAATCAGTTACAGAAAATTCTGGAAGTTGTCCAAAGAATCCCCAATTAGGGCTGGGACTATTTGTCGAATTTTTCGGTATTCGAATACTTCAGTTGCTCAATTATTTGGCGAATATAATTCGAATATTTAAGTATCCATATACTATTCGAATATTTAAGTATTCGAGTATTTCAGTATTCGAGTATTTCAGTATTCGAGTATTTCTGTATTCGAGTATTTCAGTATTCGAGTATTTTAGTATTCGAGTATTTCAGTATTCGAGTATTTCAGTATTCGAGTATTTCAGTATTCGAGTATTTCAGTATTCGAGTATTTCAGTATTCGAGTATTTCAGTATTCGAGTATTTCAGTATTCGAGTATTTCAGTATTCGAGTATTTCAGTATTCGAGTATTTCAGTATTCGAATACTGACCCACTTCAATATTTCCGATCGACTTGAATCCTTGCACACATACATTGTTAAATTTTGGGTCAAAATTAGCTTACAAGATTTCTCCCTGACAAAGTAACGAACTCACAACTGAAACTAAATAAAAGCTTGTAAAAAAACGAACCTAAAGAACTTGATTTATAATTCGCACCATACTATTTGAATACATCAGTATTCGAATACTTAAATATTCGAATAATAACATTCGAATACTCGAATATTCGAAGTTTATTCGCAGCATTCGAATACTTGTAAAATATTCGAATAGTCCCAGTCCTATCCTCAATATCCTCTTCGCAGTAACTTCGCAGCTTACAATCATATTAAACATTAAAACTTACGAGGGAAATTCCACAACTCGAAATTTAAAAAAAATCTGCAGCTTTGCAGAAATATACGTCAAGTGATGCTAAGAACTCAACTATTATTTGATTCGGCAATGAAACGATCCTAAGGGTGAAAACACCCCCTCAAAGAAATTACGAGCTTTCATCTCATCTCGAATATCTGCGAAACCGTAGAAGATATCGAAAAAAGGTTGAATTCCAAGTTTCATGGCTTTCGATATTCTACAACATGGTGATAAAGAATTATCAAAAAAAATGGTGGTGGGGATGATTTTTGGAAAAAAGAATGTTTTTTGCAAATTCTTCATCGCCGCTTTATAGCGCATAAAAACCCATATAACTTTGAATGTAACTTCTTTTTTATGTTTTTTTAAAATTTCGTAGATATTCACAATAATCTGAAAACTCACTATTTTTTTCCCCCACCAAGTTTTATTGCCGAATCAAAAAATGGTTATATTATTAGCATCACTTGAGCCACATTGCTGCAAAGTTTCAGATCGTTTTTAATTTTCGAGTTGCCAAACTTCCCTTATCAGGCTCAGCTACAAATCAAAATTGACCCAACACAAACAAATTCCACCCGAATCTCAAAAAAATTAAACCGTCAACGTCGAATCTACTCAGAACCTCGCCCCGGAATTTTCAATCACTCGAGCATCCGATCGTCGTCGCACATTTAACGCGACTCCCTTAACATTTCCACCTAAATTCCTATTAAACTGTTATTCCCAATAATTCCCTCGCTCCGAAACAGCACCCGTGTTCGCTAAATAATAGCCCCCGCGAGCTTCGCAGGTAGGTACTAACAGGAATCATGTGATACAAAGAAAGGAATCAGTGAGCAGGCGAAAAAAAAGGCCGCACGACCTCGTTCGCCGCTGGCATCAATTAACGTCGATTGCGATCGGTTATAAATGCGTTTATAACATGCGCCTCACGCTCGATGCCGTGTGGGGTATTTTACGTGGAACGCAGGAAATTATACAGGTGGCGGCCTCGTTTCCTTTTTCTCTCCCGCCCTCGCGCCCCTGCATTCCGCTCTCGCCGTCCCTCTTCGTCCCTCCTGTGTTCCTCTGCACCACGTGCGTCGCGGCCGGGCGAGAGACGGGGCGCGAGGCACGGAGAGAGAGAGAGAGAGCTCGGAAGGGATGATCGCTGCCTCACGGTCCACATTTTACATAATTCCACGTGAGCGTGCGTGTAATGAAACAGTGAAACGCGTGTTCCGAGTAACACGTAGTAATAATGTATCGTCAGCCCGCGAGACCGTTCCTTTTCTATTGTCGATCTAGCGGCCGGGCTTCGGCGCTCGATCCAGAAACGGCTCGACGAAAACTGGCGCGAGTAACTGATTTTCTGGTGTAAAAGTGTTGGTGCAAGTGAATAATTTACGTCTCGCAAGTGTTGCAGTGGAGCTCAAATCGCAAAAAAATAATGTTTATGTTGGTAATACATGACTATTGTAAAAAAGGTTATTAAGGGGGTTTCGGGCCGCAGATTTTGATTTTTTTTGGTTAAAATTTGTATTCGAAATTTGTGTTATTAAAATGATTTTACTTTTTATTTAGGAATACTTTTTGATTGATTTTTGATAGTAAAGGTCCATTATAGTTTAATTTGTGGGGAAAGTAGTAGGGATAATGTTTTTATTGGTGGAAAAAGTATAACTGGGCGGCTGAAGCTTTTCGTTTGTTGGGCATGCAGGGTGACGCCGAAATCGTGGTGCAACTAAAATGCATAATTAAATCTTTTCGTACGGGGCTTTGTTTCCGAGAATTTCGATTTTGACAACACGTGCTGTGTCACTAGTTGATCACTAGGTATGCTACAACTGTACATGAAATGCATCCTCGCCTGAAAATAGTTCGAAATTATGGAACAGCTTTTTTTGAGAAAATTAATTTTCAAAATCCGTTAAGGGTGCGTGCACTGGATTAAGAATTGGTGGCATTTTCAAACTGATTTTCTCAAAAATAAAACCACGTTCGAAGAAAAGTTATTCTACAATTTCGACTCAATTTTTCCTGTACTTTGCCGAAATTATTAACCAAGTCTACCTATATGTACTAAACGAATTTTCAAATTCGATTTTCTCGAGAATGAAGCCATATATAAAAAAATTTAATTCCATATTTGCATGTGGAATCATCTACTTTTCGGTTTAGCATGATTTCGGAAACACCCTGTATAATTATACATAGGTGTGAATTGTTTTGGTGACTAATCTTCACTCGTGAAATGATATTTCCTGTCTTTCCATTCAAAGATGTTGTCGAAAACGTGCTAACACTGGTTGAAAATTTAAACATTTACTGAACAATCTCCAGATTTTTCGAATGGGTGTATTTTGAGTAACCCTTATCGAGAACTGTACAGTTCGTTGTATCTAAACTCTCACATACTGTCAAGTGATGGCAGATGACACCAAGTAATTCTACTTTTAATTCAAATTTAGGGTAACTGTACTCGTAGTTGACAGTGTACCAATAGTTGACACTTTTATTGTCAGTCACGAATAATAAGCTTTCTATTAAAACAATGTTTTTGACTAATACTTTTCCAAACAGCGTATGTCAACTACGAGTACAGTTACCCTAAATTTGAATTAAAAGTAGAAATACTTGGTGTCATCTGCCAAAAAAATGTTTTTGACTAATACGCTGTTTGAAAAAGTATTAGTCAAAAACATTTTTTTAATAGACAGCTTATTATTCGTGGCTGAAAATAAAAGTGTCAATTATTAGTACACTGTCAACTTCGAGTACAGTTACCCTAATGCCATTTCATTTCATGCAAAATACGCTGTTTGAAAAAGTATTAGTCAAAAAAATTTTTTTAATAGAAAGCTTATTATTCGTGACTGAAAAGAAAAGTGTCAACTATTGGTACCCTGTCAACTACGAGTACAGTTACCCTAATGCCATTTCATTTCATGCAAATTCAATACTTTTTCAAACAGCGTATTAGTCAAAAACATTTTTTTAATAGAAACCTTATTATTCGTGACTGAAAATAAAAGTGTCAACTATTGATACCCTGTCAACTACGAGTACAGTTACCCTAATGCTATTTCATTTCATGCAAATTCAATACTTTTTCAAACAGCGTATTAGTCATAAACATTTTTTTAATAGAAAGCTTATTATTCGTGACTGAAAATAAAAGTGTCAATTATTGGTACCCTGTCAACTAAGAGTACAGTTACCCTAATGCCATTTCATTTCATGCAAATTCAATACTTTTTCAAACAGCGTATTAGTCAAAAACATTTTTTTAATAGAAAGCTTATTATTGGTGACTGAAAATAAAAGTGTCAAGTATTGGTACACTGTCAACTACGATTACAGTTACCCTAAATTCTTTTTAGTCACAAATGAATAAAAGTGATAATGTATGTAACAGTTCTTGATAGTCACTAAGCTTAATAATTCTTGGAAACAGCGAAGAATTGTCCGTGTCATACGTAACAGACTGAATCTTGTCTCGTTCTTTTCACTTACAGCTCCTTTTGCTCGTCCTTCGTCATTCCCTTCATTAAGAAATTATCGACTTTCGGCTGTAATTATTGAAGCGTAATATCCACCCTGGCAATTCCGTTCACACGTAACCCCAGTCGTAGCTTCCAATGCTTAATAGACCCCCCGTTAAATATCGATATCTTTGGCTCAACGAAACAATAAAGCTTCCCTTTGATGGCTTCCCCACTACAAGAGTTCTATCTGATTTCCCAATAGACGCGGCAAGAATGCAATCGCTCGTAAAGCTGTCTTGAAGTGGTAATAGAACTCAGAAAAAGTTTTTTTCGACGAGTTAAAAACTCGAAGTGGCTGGGAGAAAATTACTAAAGATCATTTTTAATTTTGTTTTATATTGCAAGCTTTAACCATCACTAGGCGGATATAGGGTCCATTTTCGCCCATTCTTTATATCAAAGTAGTTACCTCGCTTATTACTTAATAGTAGACATCACTTATTTAACAGATTATGAATTTTATGTGATAACCTCAAAATCTAATTTAAAAGCCTATTTTGAGTTTGGACGCACGTGAGGGGCATTATTCATATGATGGGTCTAAATTAACCCTGCGATGACTTTCAATGTATCTGCCACCCCAAAGGTTAATATAAACGTTTATTAACTTTTTTGAAACTTCGATTGTGATCGAATCTATGTGAATATTTATGTTTGGTCCCTTTATTATGGAGTTTATTTAAATTATTTATACTTACTATTAACATCGTACTAATTAATAATATTACATTCAACTCGAATGATGGATAAATAATAATACTCTGTAATAATAATTTTCTGTAAAATATCTCAGCAATACATTCACCAATTTTAAGTATCGAATTTTCCGAGAGACAGTACGTCTGAAATATTTAGGTATACGATTTCAAGGAATGGCTACGTGCATTGGCGGTAGCTAAATAATTGATAAGTCAAGGGAAGTGAGCGTGCAAGTTTGTACATAAGTGGCAGTGCATGATGGATGTCTGTTTCTACTTTGTTTAACAGTCATTAGTCTCCAGTTCTTAGGCAGTTTCTAGTAAATTTTCTTTTAAAGAATATAGGTACACTGTGCATAGGGGACGAGATTTTTTGAGGGGTTAGACCATCTTGGCTAGGTTAACATTGCATCTTTGGGAATTTATTTCTAAGTGACAAACACACTTTTATCGATAAAATTTATTCAATGGAGATGGAGGAATCTTTGAATAATATATACAATTTTTTTCAAATATCAAAACATTCCCAAAACTTTAAATGCGTTTTTACTCGAAACCACGTTTTCCGAAACGGTGTACGCCGTAATTTGTGTAAAACTCCATGGATTTTTATACAATTTTGCACAGATGTTCTTAAATGTATTCTCTATCGTTCGACCCATAATTTTTTTCGATTGGTTGAAAAATTACAAAATAGCTACACTTTGAAGCAAAAAGCTCATTTTCGTGTGTAGGAAAATGGACTTTATTTACGCATAAGTCAGGTAAAAATTAAAATATCGAAAAATACATTTAAGAACATCTGTGCAAAATTGTATAAAAATCCATAGAGTTGTACACAAATTACGGCGTACACCGTTACGGAAAACGTGGTTTCGAGAAAAACGCATTTAAAGTTTTCGGAAGTTGTTGATATTTGGAAAAAAATAGTATATATTATTCAAAAATGTCTGTATCTTCATTGTAAAAATTTTATCGATGAAAGTGTTTTTGTCACTTAGAAATAAATTCCCAAAGATGCAATGTTTCTTGACCTGGCCAAGGTTCTCTAGTTTTAGGCATGCAGAAAATAAATCTTTTTGGTTTTTTGTTCTAAGTCAAACGGTATAGCCGTGAGATTGAACCCCGTGGGAAACGTCGCTCCTCAAAATCTTGCGTATCACGGCTCTACCGCCGCCATTTTGTAAGAAAAAAAAATACGATTTTTTCCGGCGAGAGTTGTATAATAACAGGCTTCATATTAAATTTTTGGTTTATTTCATTATCTTCCTAAAAAAAATGCCGAAAATGACTGCAAATTTTCTCCGTCCAAGGTGGCCTAACCCCTTAATATAGAAATAGAGAATTCTCATAAAGGGTAGTATCATAAGTTTCTGTAGGCAGTGTGACCCTTATTGCAATTAACATAAATATTCAACCACTACTCTCCACCCTTCACCCTAATCGTTTCAGCAATAGATTAGTGCCAATATCTTACACGGTATCTTCATTTATCGATCCACGCATTCCAGTACCTCCGTACCGCTGTCACAATCTTAAAGCAGACATCCTTCCCAAGCCACGTTCCTCTGTTCCAGCCAAGTAACATGTACGCTTCGATTCCTTCCCAAGCTACTTCCATCATTTATCAATCTATTTATTCATCACGGTATCTATTTATCTGCCCTTCCATCTGTCTATCCACGTATCCTCTCACCTCTCCTCCAATCGCACGTCCCTCGTCACGTTTATTTCTGTCGCAGGATAATTGTAAAATCAGCCTTCTTGCAAAAAGCCTAAACGCCGTCATTTTGTTGAACGCTTTGATAATCGTTTTTACCTTAATTGGGCTGAGGAATTCTATTTTTTCTGATTTATATTATTATCTGCTATTTTTTGTGATTGTATATTTTCTTCTATTTTTTTGGTGATTTATATTATTATCTTCTATTTTTGTGATTTATTTGTTTCATGTACTTGGCGTAATTTTTTTACTTTTTTGAAGTTTATTTATGGGGTCGTTTTTACCTTAACTGGGCTGAGGAATTATCTATAGCCTCTTCTGAATTACCAAGATGGCGCCATTACATTTGTTCGGGCTAGGTCTGGGTTAGCTAAAAAAGGCTATGATTCCTGAGTCTGTTTCTGTTAAAAGGCTTCTTACAAAAATGCTGATTTCTGTTGGAATTCAACAATATTTACGTATAAAAGGAAGATAGCAGTTGCAGAGTGTTGGACCCAGGGTTGCTAACTGTACTATAATATATAGTATTAGACTATATTTTTGTCTAGTATCTAGAAAAAGTTATAGTACGTAAAAATACTATATTTCCGATACATGGATAAAATTCTACACTTTTTATTTATTTTTTTATTCCATTACTACATCAAAACTTGATTTTGCGAATTTAAACTTTAACAGAGAGAGGTTTTTCTATAATGAATCTCATAAACAATGAGCTCCTTATAGCATAATTTGGACTTTCAGTGCAATAAAACCTTTAACATATGTTATCCTTTAGAGGACCGGCTTTTTTTTCGCAAAAATAGTGGTTTTCAGTTTCCAAATTTTTTGAACGTATATGTGGTGCAGAATTAGAGGACTTGCACAGAGTCCCAAAAGGCGCATTGCCGGTCCGGAACGTTAATAAAATTTTTAACATTTTTTAATTTTAAAAATACAGAATGTCTAGGAGTTTTTGATACCGCCGATCACGAATCTGCAGTCGGATTATAAAAATATTTCACCTACATGGCAGTTTTACTGACCTAAACGAATGAACACATACCAAAAATCAGAGAACTTTCTTTTAGCGTTACCCAGAGCTGACGACGTGGACGTAAAAAGTTTTTGTACGATCTTTTCTTTTTTTTTCCCTTTTTCCATGGTTCTATTTATCTATTATTTTTTGTATTTTTGTGTTGTTTCAGGAATTATTTTATTTTGTCGTATTTTTTGTCTTCTTTTGAACAGTACGAATTTATAGTCGAACATACATACAAACACAGTCGAATACTAACACACATACGTATTTATACTTTAAATCATTTTTAAATAATATGCTCACTCAAAGCCCCGAAAGGGGCTTTGCCGGTGCTCTAAAGTTTAAAGACGATACATTAATTAATAATGCAAAATGCACAAAAAATATACATCTATTTACACAATAAGATGTTGTTTTAAAGTACTATAGATAAGTCAAAAAGTACTATATTTTTTCACAATGTATATATATAAAAGAAGAAGTCCTGACTGACTGAATCATCAATGCCCAGATCAAACCATTGAATCCAGGAACCTGAAATTTGGGAAAAGGGTAAAATGTATTTTCTCGGACGCCTTAATATCTCTTAGGCCCGATTAGATATCAACTTGGTTCTTACTCACAAAGGGTGTAGCCGGATAAGCATAGTGAAAAGTGCCCCCAAACCAAATTGAACTTTGTTTGCGGCAATCGATAGGTTCCTCTAAGAAAACTATTTCTGCCAAGTTTCAACCCGATACCCCTACTACTAGGGTAGTTACAGGGTGAAACGTAATTTACAGTTTAAGCTCCATTACTTTTGATCTATTGAATAGAAACTTATACGAAAAATCAGAGGCATTCTGCCCATTGGTACACGTGTCTGTGAATTTTTTCAGAATTTTCAGTGGCAAAACCGAATTTTAAAAAATTCAAAAAGATTAAAAATTACGATTTCAAAGTCAAAATTTCAAATTACAACTTTTATATTTTTACAGTTTTGGCGTCTTTGTATGGTCATTAATGTTTAATTTTTTCAGATTTTTCGAAAGGCTGGAACGCAGTCGCAAAAATCAAAAACTGATATTTCTTACCTTCCCGTACGCAAAGTTGTGGCATGCTCGTACGGCGAATATATTTTGTTCATTAAACGGGTGTTGTATGCAATTCTAAATACTTTCACATGTTTTAAATGAGTCAATGCAATTAATCTGATAGCATTTTACCGTTGATAAGGGTGAAGTTTTGCCTAATTGCGTGTATAAGTGATGTCAGTATGTACAAGTCTCTCCACGACCGTTCTTGGTAGTTTCTTGATCTTGAATTCTACACCTAACACGACTAATATTCGACTTAACAGTGTTTATTTGTCTATCCGACATATTGTATATGGACACTATTTTATATTATATTATATTAATTTGTTATATAGTATATTATATTATTTATATATTATATATTATAGTAATTATGTTAAATTTCTGAATTACACCAGTTGGTGTTGGAACATTATAAAATTATACATTTATTGAAAACATTTACTTATCGTTTACGCACTGTTTTTACATTTTTTCTGAGTGTGAGTGATTTTGTAAACATTTGTGATTACATGTAAAAGGAATCTACAAACTGGTGTAATTCACAAATTCAACATAATTACTATAATATATAATATATAAATAATATAATATAATATACTATATAACAAATTAATATAATATAATATAAAATAGTGTCCATATACAATATGTCGGATAGACAAATAAACACTGTTAAGTCGAATATTAGTCGTGTTAGGTGTAGAATTCAAGATCAAGAAACTACCAAGAACGGTCGTGGAGAGACTTGTACATACTGACATCACTTATACACGCAATTAGGCAAAACTTCACCCTTATCAACGGTAAAATGCTATCAGATTAATTGCATTGACTCATTTAAAACATGTGAAAGTATTTAGAATTGCATACAACACCCGTTTAATGAACAAAATATATTCGCCGTACGAGCATGCCACAACTTTGCGTACGGGAAGGTAAGAAATATCAGTTTTTGATTTTTGCGACTGCGTTCCACCCTTTCGAAAAATCTGAAAAAATTAGACATTAATGACCATACAAAGACGCCAAAACTGTAAAAATATAAAAGTTGTAATTTGAAATTTTGACTTTGAAATCGTAATTTTTAACCTTTTTGAATTTTTTAAAATTCGGTTTTGCCACTGAAAATTCTGAAAAAATTCACAGACACGTGTATCAATGGGCAGAATGCCTCTGATTTTTCGTATAAGTTTCTATTCAATAGATCAAAAGTAATGGAGCTTAAACTGTAAATTACGTTTCACCCTGTAACTACCCTAGTAGTAGGGGTATCGGGTTGAAACTTGGCAGAAATAGTTTTCTTAGAGGAACCTATCGATTGCCGCAAACAAAGTTCAATTTAGTTTGGGGGCACTTTTCACTATGCTTATCCGGCTACACCCTTTGCCACACAAATGCCTAAAAATCAATTTAAGGGTTTTACCCTAATCAACCCCTAAGGGGGTGAAAATGGGTGAAAAATGTTTTCACGGATTCCTCAAAATCTCTTATGCCCGATTAGCTATCACCTTGATTTTTACTTCGAAAGGTTACCCACATAAATGCCTAAAAACCAATTTCAGGATTTTGCCCTAACCAACCCCTAAGGGGGTGGTGAAAAGGGGTGAAATGTGTTTGCATGGAGTCCTTACCATCTCTTAGGCCTGAAGCGAAGCGCCTGGGTATTTTGCTAGTGTAGTATATTTCTTATCACAGTTGGCCATAAAGTACTATATTTTCCCGAAAAAGTTGGCAATTCTATTTGGGCCCCTGGACCCATAGGGTTTTTTCCACGACTCTTCGCCTTGCTTTAGGGACAGAGGGGACTCAGGCAAGGATTAGGAGGCGACAGTTATCCTTTAATCCGCGCGGAACTTTCATTTTCCCCACTGCATACAATATCAATTTTTATTAATAAAAACCAAAAATCTAACAACCTTAAAATCGTCTGACGCCAATATATATCGACCAAGCGGAAAGTCTGACGCCGCCGCGAGTAATCCTTCACTGGCCGTCCTCATCGTTGACGCGCTCGTATCGGTCGACAATCCTCGTCACGTTTTCAGAATATCCATCGGTAGCCCACGTGCGCGCACAGCTGGGAAACTGATGGAATCGATCCTCGCGCGCATCCCCGATTTTTGTCTGATTTTTTTTTCACCGGTTGCGCAGACACACGCCCGTTCCTCAAACAATATTGCTGTCTTCTGGCTGGGATGGAATTGAACGCCGCCATTAGATCGATCCCGTCGGAACGACGGGACGCGTGTAGCGCGCACCGGCGCACAGTGGGCCGGATTCACTTATTTGACGCCATTTTGGTGTTTTTTTCAAGATATCGGAATGAAATTGACACCAAAAAATAGGATAAAATTTTTCCTATCTAATGATATATAATTTAATATTTTTGAAATTTATTTATTTATTTATTTTTCATTTTTTTTAACTTAATTGTGAAATTTTTTTTTTTAAAACTATTCATTTGGTACTTTATTTAATGCCCTTTTCAGTGGTTTAAATCGAATGTTCGCAAAACTTTTCGTTTCCAAGTTATAAGGAAAAGTCGAAAAATAAAGGAATGCAGCCAAATATCGTTTTGTTTAAATTGAAGGTCAATTTTTTGCGCTAAACATCATCTTTTATTAGTAATTAATGTAAACAATTTATTAAAAAATAATTCTGAAAACAGTCAGTAAAATTGCGACATTTCTTAAAATTGACAAGGAATATCTTTCAAGTCCCAACGAGTCCCGTATTTTTACAAGGGGGAATCTTTTCAGTGCACCTTCCTCTACATATACAATCACGCAAGAATCACTTCCACCTTCGTCCGGTTTCGAGAAATATTTCGGTTTGAACTCATCAGCGTCGCGTCCTTTTCTTCACGTTCATGCGTTGCATCCTTCTTCGAAGGTATTGTTTAGATTATCGGCACTTGAAGTGTTTATGCTATGATGTAGATAAGCCTTCGACTTGGTCCTGTATTTTCCATTTCCAATCAGTTGAAACTGAACCAGCAGAGACTGCACAGTGACGTTTTGAAACCATTTCCAACAGATTTGCAAGTTGCATTCTAATTTTTATAAGTTTTATCACTTTAAATTTTATGTTGTTCAGTTTGTGTTTAATATATTATATATGTGTATATATCTTAGTGTGTTTAGTGTATATTAATGCGTACTATACACTAACTATTCAGTTTCAACTGATTGGAAATGGAAAATACAGGACCAAGTCGAAGGCTTATCTACATCATAGCATAAACACTTCAAGTGCCGATAATCTAAACAATTCCTTCGAAGAAGGATGCAACGCATGAACGTGAAGAAAAGGACGCGACGCTGATGAGTTCAAACCGAAATATTTCTCGAAACCGGACGAAGGTGGAAGTGATTCTTGCGTGATTGTATATGTAGAGGAAGGTGCACTGAAAAGATTCCCCCTTGTAAAAATACGGGACTCGTTGGGACTTGAAAGATATTCCTTGTCAATTTTAAGAAATGTCGCAATTTTACTGACTGTTTTCAGAATTATTTTTTAATAAATTGTTTACATTAATTACTAATAAAAGATGATGTTTAGCGCAAAAAATTGACCTTCAATTTAAACAAAACGATATTTGGCTGCATTCCTTTATTTTTCGACTTTTCCTTATAACTTGGAAACGAAAAGTTTTGCGAACATTCGATTTAAACCACTGAAAAGGGCATTAAATAAAGTACCAAATGAATAGGTTTAAAAAAAAATTCACAATTAAGTTAAAAAAAATGAAAAATAAATAAATAAATAAATGTCAAAAATATTAAATTATACATCATTAGATAGGAAAAATTTTATCCTATTTTTTGGTGTCAATTTCATTCCGATATCTTGAAAAAAACACCAAAATGGCGTCAAATAAGTGAATCCGGCCCACTGTGCGGCGCGTAAATATCTAACGCGGATATCGTCGGCGGCCATTGGGAAATTTACTTAACGGGCTCGCGCCGCTCTTCTTTTTTTTCCCCCTTTTCGGTCTCATCGCCACGAACAATCGAGATTACTGGGCCGAACAATTAGCAGTTAGCGGGTTGTATACCGTTAGCTATTAATGCTACTGTTTAATCGATAGCGTATTCGCGATTCATGGCCGGCCGAAAGCGCGGATCTCGCGGATACGCCTCTTATTTTAACTCTAAACGGGCAATAACGCGTTCATCGGTGAAATTTTTAATTGCGTACCCGCGCACGCCCGTGTACGTGCTCGGCGCTATCCTGTGTTTTGTTAATTGAACCCGCGCCGGCGGCTTCCCGTATTCGTTGTCGATCTTAAATTGCATAATTTAGCTGTACTGGGATGTTTATACAAAATGGAAGCTCGTTGAATGCTGCTGTCCCAATAGTAGTGGGTTTGAAAAAGCAGTGCAAATGAAAAGACTGTTGTGTATTGTTTGCATTGTTCTTTTTGCAGGTGAGAATGAGTATTTGATATGAAAGTCATATTTTTTTAAGATTTGTTTCTCATAAATCGCTAATTGTTATTTACCTTATCTGGAGCGTGGGAGTTATTTAATAAAAAAGTGAGAGGAAGGTAACTAGTAGATATGTAAAAA